>CM060906.1:184858056-187669306 GCA_030737815.1 Allium fistulosum
GGCTTTGAACGCAGCTAAAGTTGGCCGACCCAAGAAGGCATTGTAGGCAGAAAATCCATCGACAATTACAAAAGTCTATTTTCGAACTACCTTTTTCTGTCCTTCTCCAAGTTCCACAAACAAGTCAACAGTTCCAATCGGCTGCTGTGGTTCTCCAGTGAAGCCAAAAATCTTCTGCGATGAAGCCTGAACGTCAGTCATTGGGATCTTCATCTGATCAAATGTCTTCTTGAAGAGTATATTGCAAGTGGGGCTGCAATCAATAAGCACTCGTCTTTCAATAGCTGGCCCAATTCCAGCAGAAATAACCAAGGGATCTATGGTTGGAGCTTCAATACCCATAGAGTCCCTGGCTTTGAACACAACATCATCATTAGAAGTTTTCTGTTGTTTCAGGGGTACAACATCTTCTAAAACAAAAACATCTTCTTCTGCTAGGGTATATTTCAAAGCACGAGCATATCGTTCCATCTCACCCCAGCTTCTACCCGCTGGGTGTGGGCCTCCTGTAATCAAATTGATAATAGGCCTTTCAGATTCGTGTGCGGTAGTGCCCTTACCCGGGCCAGATGGATGAGTAAGGGGTTGCTGCCCCTGAGTAGACGAAGTTGGGTCATTCCTGTTCTTCTTAACATACCGTTGTAGCTTGTTTTCCCTTAACAATTCTTCAATTAAGCTCTTCAAATGACGACATTCGTTGGTATCATGACCGGGTTGGTTATGAAATCGGTAGAATTTTCCATTTCGCATAGCACTCTTTCCAGGTTTTATCTCAGCTGGTTTAGGATACTCCACAGCATCTTTGGTGGCAAAGAAGATATTCTCCGGAGTGTCGGTTAAAGGAGTGAAATCTGAGGGTTTAAAGAAGCGAGGTTTCTTTATATCCTTTTGTTTCTTTCCATCATGATTTTCCCTCTTCTGACCTCCAGAATCTTTCTTAACCGAAGCAGCAATGTTATTCTCCACTCTTGTTGCCACCACTTTCATTGGTGCCGGAAGATTTTCCAAGCGTATGAATTCATCAGCTTTCTTATAAAATTTCTCGAGTGAATTTGGCTCCTTCATTTTCAGCCATTTTCCAAATTCGCTTGACTTATCGATAGCCCACATCAGATAAGTCAAAATCATCCGTGGCTTCGCATTGTCGACTTCCGCCAGAGCTATGTTGAAACGATTCAAAAAGGATTTAATCGACTCTCCCGGATTCTGCTCAAGACCAGACAATGACATTATGTCTTTTGCCTTTGAAGCGTACAGTCTGAATTGCTCTTTAAACTTCCGGGTTAAGTCGGAAAATTATTCTACAAATCAAACGAGAAGCTTGGTAAACCAAAGAAGTTCCACTCCTTCCAAGTATACCGGGAAATACCGGCACTTAATTTCATCGGTCGCTCTGGCGCCGGTCATGTGCCAGTCATATTTGTACAAGAATTGATTCGGGTCACTTGTCCCCCGATAAGCAGGAATGGTAGGGGGAACAAATTTTCTGGGAAACTCAGCCTTTAGAATCCTCTCAGTAAACGGAGTTTTACTCGGAGCAAATCCCCATTCGCTCTCATCTTCATTTCTCTGCATGCTTTCTTTCATTATTTGCCGAATCATGCCGGAGAGATATTCCTCATTGTTTAATGACTTGGCAGAGTAGACTTCGGCCATTTTCTCGGAAGTTTGTCCGGGCAAATGTTCGCGGAAAACTGGCGATGGCCTGGATCCTTCTACTTGGAGAGGTGCCCCTTCAACGGCACCTGATCCCCTTTGAGGAATATTTCTTCCTTCGGAGTTGTGAAGAGCATCAACAATGTTTTCTTCATTGTTTACCGGCCTTTGACTAGCCCCGAGCAAAGCACTTAACTTCTCCATCATTAGAGTATTCTGAGTTTCAATTTGCTGATACAACCCGGTCACTGCAGCATCTAACTCTTCTCGCGTCACTCCAATGCTGGGAGCTGCTTGACTTGGAGAAAGAGAAGTAGCAGTGTTATCGTGAGCATCTTCAGATCTGATAGACTTGCGTTTTCTCCCAGGAGCCATTATATCCCGCAGACTTCTGGTCTTGAAAGAAACTTTTTCAACGAACTTTTGTGAAGTTATAGTGAATGTATCCCTGAGTTGGGTTCTCAATGAAAGCACCAAAATGTTAACGCTGAAAATTGAACGCTAACACCCCGGTGTGTGTAGTAATGTTGTGAAAGCACCACCCGTAATACGGGAACAAGAAATAAGTAGTAAAATAGCAGAAAGCAGTAAAAGACAGCGATTTTATAGTGGTTCGGCTTAAGATCAGGCCTACGTCCACTTTGAATTCCTTTATTGCTGATTTTGGTTACAAATTCATACAATGCACTTCAAAATACGATACACTTCGATCACAGAAACACTCTAGACTAATAGCTCAAACTTCAATGATAAGATCCGTTGAATCCATGTTGGATGCGCGAGATCTCTTTCAAAGCTTATTGTAGTGTCTTGAATGTTTGGAGTTCTTCAGGTGTTAGATGAGTTGAGAATTCTGTAGGGTATTGGCGCTTCAGAGAATGATCGGCCAAAAGTCCTTTTCTAGTTGGAGTTAGGTTGGTATTTATAGAGAAATTCTGTGCCTGGGTCGTAGTTCGTGGCCGACCTAAGTTAGGTCGTGAACGGTTCAACTGGTTGCGACCGACCTAAGCTGGGTTGAGACTTCACAGTTGTATGCTTGTTCGTTTGGATAAATCACTAAGTCCTAGATTGTCCACGAGTTAGGAGGCCACCGTGTGAAATAATGCGGCATTGAGGTTGTTTAGATCGTGAGCGACCTATCATAAGTCGTAGGTCGGTCGCGACTTAAGAGCAGCTGCTAAGTCGTTCAGTCCTTTCCGTAGTTAAGTGGTTACTTCCTTAAGTCGTTAGGTCGTAATCCCCTTAAGTCGTCATATTCCCTTAAGTCGTAAGTCGTCCAGATCTGAAGTCGTTAACTCGCTGAAGACATTAAGCCGCTTCATTTCTTAGGTCGTATGCGATCTAACATAGGTCGTTGACTACTTTGAAGTGTTTCATCTCTTAAGTCGCTAGGTCGCAACTTTCTTTAGATCGTTATGCATTTAGGTCGTTAAACCGTGGATGTAGTCAGGTCGTCCAGACCTTTAAGTTACTCCGCCCCATAAATTGTTAGCTCGTAGCTCCTTTAGGTCGTTAGTTTCTTAGGTCGTGGCAGCTCTTAAGTCGGCAGCTCTTTAGGTCGCGAATGAAAAGAGGGTTAACATATAACAACAGTAACATGCATATATCATCAGTATAAATAACAAATAATGGTGTCAGATGTCACAGGTGAACAGATACAGATAATGGCATATATATAGCAATGTAAATAACTAACATCAGCATATTTCAATTGACGTTTCAATTGAAATCAAATTTAATAAATAAAAGAACGTTAATCATAAGTGATTGCTCACCTTTTGAGGCTAGAGGAGAGAACCAAATGAAACGAGTTACGAATCCAGGCACGAATTCCGAAGCAAAATGAGATAGGCACGAATTCGAGGAATAGAGCTACTAGCTTGGAATAGACGAAATCAAATCAATTTGGAGTTGATGAAGATAAAATGGTATAAGTGAATTTTTTTATAACCATAAATAACTATTTATGAAATCATATTCTCAATTCAACTCATTTTAAACAAATATATATGTATTTAAAAATTATTGTTTTAAATAAAACACATATAATAAAACAACATATCTTCATCATATAATTTGAATTAAACACACACATATATATACTTTCAAAATTATTAATATTAATGTAAGTATAACATATTATATAAATCTATGTAAAACTCATTATAATCTTATACAGCATTACTGACATGCTACAACTTATAAAACAATATATATATATATATATAATTTATGTAACAACATAATATATTTACAAATCTACTATGTCCGCAACACCTAACTATAAATAATATGACTAATATTTTATAAAACAAATATAAACTTTCATATCTAACAAAACATACTGCTAAACATATTGCAAACCAACATTATATTATAACTGACAAAACCTAAATATACTATAAACAAACTCATATATATCATGTACACACAACCGTATAACAGAATATATATTATTATCCAAACTCGTGTATATATATAAACAAATATACATATACTTACATATAAAATTCTCAGATTGTATATATACTGTAAAACCGATTTTATACAAACACACATACAACTATATACTAGACACAAATATGTATAAAAAAAGTACATACTACAGCTTCTCAATATTTATGCGAAACTACTGATAAAAAATATATAAAATTTTAACATATATAAAATAGCTCTACATATACTACTACTGTGATATAAAATACTCTGTATAAACTGAAAATTTTTTGATATTTACGCCTATATATATGTTAATATATATACAAACCCATATATACATACGTATAAACTAAATATATTATTATACTATAGATTTGTAGATATATAAACCTATTATCTGATGGCAAATAGCTTCAAGTTAAACAAATAGGCTATATATACTACATATATCTTTTAAACATAAACAAAACGCTGACATAGCTTTAAAATAATATAAATATATATACTTATACTTAGAATCTGCATAATTATAAATCATATACACACACACACACCTAAATCGATGCTCAAAGGAGGGAGGCAGCAGGTTGCTCTCGGCCCTGGGTTGCGAGTCTGGTGGTTTGGAGGCGGAGAAGGTGGGGTCTGAGTGGAAAAATGGCGATGGATGGTTGCCGTGCACCAGGCTTGATCGGTACGGCAGTGATAGGGTTTTGCTGCTCGAGTGGGTAACAAGGTCAGGGATGAAGTTGCGGAAGGCACAGGTCGGGTGAAGAAGCTTGGTGGAGTTCGGCTTGTGGTGTGCTCACGTGGAGGAGGTTCAGGGACCTCGGTGGTGAACAAGGAGGAGAATAGTGGAAATCGGCAATGTAGTTGAGGGGAAAAAGAAGTTCACGAGATTTAGGGAATATAAAAGGAAGTAGCTTAGATCACAACCGAAATAAAATTGCAAATATAATAAATGTAAGAACAAACGTTTATTTTGTGAACATGCAGAAATGAAACATCAATTGTATTGAAACGGTGAGAAAGGAAAAGGACATGGAATAACAAAAGTGTGAATATTAATAGCCAGATTTAACACGGTAAAACAAAATGACAATAGAACAAAATGACTCGAACGATACGGTTATCCGTTACGCGGGTTCTGCCGCATTCCGGACACCATAACACATAAATGAATATACCGCAGAGATCAGCACGACGAAACGATCAAAACGGTATACCGATATCAGTGGTACGATCATCCGATCAAAAGTCGATATGGGCATTGATATATGTTGCTATTCCGTACGGATAAATCCAAACGGAGCTAGAAACGTCCGAAATTTGCGAAACGAATTATGCAGTCTTATCCAAAGTGTTCTATATAAATTTTCTCATGTTGACATATTTAGGTTTCGGAACACTTTTATTATCATCAATTTTAACTGATATAAATTGAGATAAAATTACACTAGAAAATAAACTTCCAAATCATTTGATGAAAATTTACCAGATGCTATGTTAAAACAGACGCATTTCAAATATCAAATTTAAATTTCAAAATTTTATTGTTTAAAGTTTCACAAAATTTCAATTAAATATATAAATAAACAAATAAAATTTATCTAAAATTTATGGGTCATTAAAGTGTACGCGGTGGAGATTCCAAAATGAAATAGGATGGTGGCGACATTCCTAAAGCTATACATACGTGAACCTAACTCCCGTGAGTTAGCATAAGGTGGCTAAAACAGGAGCAATTGACGGACTAAGTGAGGTCATTCCTCCAATCGGGCACATTCCTTCGATACTATATTCTGACTTTGCAATTTATTTGGTGGCCACCCTCGATTTTTGATTTGGGAGTGTGTTCCGAGGTGGGCGGTAGTAGCTGCTATGCATTACCACCAGTCCGGAAGTGTAATTGGTATATCTACCCTGGCATTGCCTAGTTGTGCCATGTCACCTACCCTAGCGCGCCTTCTACGAGTTTGTTTTATGTCGTACCTATGGGGTATCCTCTGGCGGCCCCAGTTTACGAGGAGTTACGGTACTATATAGACTATTGGCATTATAAAATGTGTTAAGGGGGAAATGGGTAATGCCTTAACGCTATTTTAATAGTTTATCTTACTGTAGACATATTATAATAGCGTATTGTACTACATAGTAGATAGTTTAACGAATCCTATGGAGATGTGAATCCCGAACATCTCTTAAGTTACTGCACTCACGTTAGACACTGGGTAGGAGATGTCAAACCCCGTAAACATCTCCGACGCCATTTACACTCATATTTATTTACCGTTGATTTAACGTACATAAGATCTTTTAGTTCTGACTCGAGTGTTTTGTCTTTTCAATTCGCTTCGGTCAGCTTGAGCATTTCAGGATTTGAAGACCTTATTTCTGGAGGACGAAGATGAAGATTTGTGTGTTTGCTTAGAACGTCCAAAAAGGCGGGATGTTACAGTTGGTATCAGAGCGAGGTTTAGCAAAAACCTTAGCTTTGTGGGGTCTGACATATTAAAAGCGTTCCCTTTTCTGATCGATTTCACCATTCTGTTCTGAATTATGTATTGCTGTGACGCATATGTTAGCAATTTCTATATTTGATTCATTATCACTTAAGGATGTGTCTGAATCATCTAATGTTGCAATACAGGCTCTTCTCCATTTTCTGAGTGAATCGGTGTTTGGCGTAGTTTTCAGTTTATCGGGATCAGTCTCGTTTTAAACAGCCAGAGTCATTGCAGTTGTAACATCTAATGCCATTTCTGTTTCCAATTCCACTTCTTGGATTTTTGTCGTCATTTCTTTTGAAATTGTTCATCTTCCTCTATTTTAGAAATATTCTGAAATTCCTTGTCATGAAAGCAATTTCTTCATCGTCATCGCTGTTTGAATCCAGATTATCCTTCATTGCATTAAAAGCTATAGATTTCTTCTCTATTGCTTTGCTTTCTCTCTTGCTTTTCATTTTTGCTTTAAAAGACATTAAATTGCTAATTAATTCTTTAATTTTTAGAGCGCTAATGTCATTAGCGCCTTGGATTGCAAAAGCCTTTTGATCCCACTTAGGAGTAAGTGAATTGAGGATTTTTCTAACTCGGTCCTCCTCAGATAAACTTTTACCCAGTGTAACAAGTGAGCGTACTATATCTTGGAATCTACTATACATATCAAATATAGACTCGTTTTGGAGAATTGAAACCGGTTTGTTAACATGGAAATTTTGGTCTGTTTAACTTTACTTGTGCCTTCTTGTGTAACTTGCAAAGTTCTCCAAATTTCGAATGCAGACATACATATAGATACTTTGTTAAATTCATTTCTATCTAGTGAACAAAATAATATATTCATAGCCTTAGAGTTACTTTGTGCAACTGCTTTTTGGTCAGCAGACCACCGTGCAAATTAGTCTTAGGTTTAGTGTACTTAATTTGTGTGATATTCCAAGTGTCTAAACCAATTGACTATGAATAAATTTTCATTCTACTTGACCAATATGTGTTATTACTACCATTAAAAAGTGGAGATCTAACAGCAGATTGTCCTTCGACAAATGAGTTACTAACAAGTGTAATAACAGTGTTACTAACAGTACTACTACTAGTGTTGGTAGCGATTTAAACTTTTACAAAAACCAGATGATGAATACATTGAATACCAATGCTCTAATACCAAATGCGAGTCAACAGAATAGGGATCTTAAGGCTAGATTAACACTAGAGGAGGGGTGAATAGTGTTTAAAAGATTTTATGAATATTTTTCAAATTCTTTAAGATTATACTTGGAATGATAAAATTAACAATCACAAAAACAATCACAGAATCAAAGAGCAGATAAAAGTAAATGCAATAAAAGTAAAAAGGAAAGAACACACCATGATTTTATACTAGTTCAGAGTTACCCTACATCCAGTCCCGCATAATTCCTTATATGGATTTCTTTTCAACTAATAAATGCATATAATCTCGATTTCAAGACTACTAGACACACCCTCCAGAATTCTAACCTTTGGGTAGAGTCACTTGATTTCTGGGCTAAAGGCACAACCAATTGATTTACGGGCTATAATCACACCCAATTAATTTTACAGGCCACAATCATACCCACAAGTATAGTAGTATGATTTGATAGAGTTTTATAGACTCAGATCTTCGATCTTGATTGCAATTGATCTTATAACTCTTGAATATCACTTTGAATTTTGTTTTAGCGAGAGAGATGAGAGAAATCAGAGAGTATATAAAGAAGAATCAAACAAGTAATGATTGAATTTGATTCCGATTGATTTTCTGTAAAGTTTGGGTAGAAATTGATTTAGAAATCAAGAAAGTGAAAAAGGAGAGAAGAATAAGAAAGTTGGTGTTAAAAATTCATTTGGAAGTCTGGTGTATATAGGGAAACAACAGTCATGTCCATTCGCGAAGAGATACGATGAAAAGACGCTTCAATTCAAATTTAAATTTTGAAAAGTACGGCCACTATGTCGACGTACATGGATAAGATATGTCAACATATCCCTTTGTATTTTGAAAAACACTTTAAAAATATTATTTTGAAAATCCGTTGCTTTGTAAAATAATTTGATATTTTGTAGAATCATTTAAATATAGTTTATACATATTTTAATCAAAATATAACTTAATAATTTTGAAAGATTTAATAAGAGTATTAGATAATATATAAAAAATTAGTATTATTAAAACTTATTAAAGTATATGTTAACGCTAAAAAGTGAACGCTAACACCCGGTGTGTGTAGTAGAATTGTGAAAGCACCACCCGTGTGACGGGAACAAGAAGTAGCAGTAAAATAGCGAAAAAGCGGTAAAAGACAGCAGTTTATAGTGGTTCGGCTTGAGATCGAGCCTACGTCCACTTTGAATCTCTTTATTACTGAATCTGGTTACAAGACGATACAATATACTTATGAAAACAATACAATTTGATCACAAAGACAATCTCGACTAATAGCTCAAACTTCGATCATGAAACTTGATGAATCCGTGTTGGATGTAGGAAATTCCTCTCGAAGCTTGTTGTAGTGTCTCGAATGTTTGAAGATATTCAATTGTCGAATGAGTTGAGAGTTCGGCAGAGTAACGACGCTTTGAGAAATGATCGGCCAAAAGTCCCTCACTTGTTGGAGTTTGGGGGGTATTTATAGAGAGGATTTTTGAGCAGAATTTTATCAAGTGATAAGTCGGCCACGACCTAGGGTAGGTCGTAGATCGTAAGTCGGTGACAGTATAGGGGATCACTTCAGCTGCACTTGATTCTTCTGAACGAGTTGATAAGTCGCGCGCGACTTAGTATAAGTCGTAAGTCGGCAGCGACCTAAAAGATGTGGCATGGAAAATGTCTTCACTTTGCTTTAGCTCGTTAAGTCGTTCATCCACTTAGGTCGGTAGGTCGTAAGTCCCTTTAAGTCGTTAGCTCCTTAAGTCGGTCCACATCTTAAGTCGGTATGCTCCTTTCAGTAGTTTGGTCGGTTAATTGTTAAGTCGGAGATCTTTTAGGTCGTAGACTTCCTTAAGCCGTAACCGGTTAAATCAGACTTTCTTAAGTCGGTCAACTACTGAGTCGGTCCGCACCTTATGTCGCAGACTTCCTTAAGTCGTAACCCATTGAGTCGGTCCTGTAGCTTAAGTAGTATACTGCCTTAGGTCGTAACCCATTGAGTCGTAGGCCTTTTTAAGTTGTATACTGCCTTAGGTCAGAACCTTCCTTAACTCGTAAACCGTTAAGTCGGACCATTCCTTAGGTCGGAGCCTGTTGAGTCGTAGGCCTCTTTAAGTCGGTCCTTGTCTTAAGTCGCTTATTTTTCAACTCGTTAGGTCGCAAATCGAAAGAGGGTTAACATTTGCCCCTCGAAGTATGCGCCTAAGTCGTAGGTCGTGTGCTTCGATCTCCTTAATCTTACCCTCTGATGAGCTTCTTAGGTCGTGAACGACTTAAGATAAGTCGTTGGTTGTTTTTGGCGATTCACATTTCACTGCCCCAGCGTATAAATAGCTTAAGTCGTTCCCTCTTTTCCTTCACTTGCTCTTATCATTTCATTCCGCCATTAGCAAGCATTCAAATTCTTCGAAGACAAAATCAATTACTTGATCACCAGTTATCCTTATCGTTATATCGTGTAAGTGAATTCGTTTTTCTCATTCATTCCTCGACTGTCATTGAATTATGAATCCCACTTTTCTTATGCCATGCTCCACTGCAACTCTTGTTTCAATCGACTGCTGATAGATTCAAGATGATTTGTCCTGACTTTGCATAATTGGTAAGAACGAAACGATGGACCACGGCACTCCAGTTTGACTGATTCGTGGTTTGCGTTGGAACGGCATTGCATCAGATTTGTGGTGATTTCGGGGTGATTCAATGGCATGGGAAGATGAAGATTTTTGCTGATAGAGAGGCTAACGGGTTAATGGGTTAGGAGTTGGGCAATTCTGATGTATTGAAAAAGATGAACGACTTAAAGCCTTAGAAATCTCGACTTAACTTTCGACGACTTAAGTGTTGAATTGTGTACGGCCTAAAGTAGGTCGTGAGTCGGCAACGACCTAGGACTTTGCGACTTTTCTTCATTCTGACTTGAGACCTTTCTTTGCAGTGCGACTTAAGGAACTGATGACTTAACTTAAATCGTAGCCTGTCCCTTAGGTCGTGGGCGAGTTAATACTTAGCGAACTGTTTAAACTTGAATTTTTAACTTGGAGCATACTTTTGACATGAACTTCCTGACTCGAATTGTCGGAATAAAACTGCCCAATTTTTTGAACTGTTTGAACTTTTCCACAGATCACATTAATTTACAAGCTAGCAACCTGTTAGACATAACATTTGCAGAAAACTGGGACGAATATACTGCCATTGACTGCCCCACATCGAATGACAGATTAGTTGATAAAAAAGAAATTAACTTGGATGAATTGTGTGAACAAAATGCTGTGGGATATCAAATTCAAGTAGAGTATTAAAGCAAAGTTAAACTAATCAACTAGAGCTGATTTATTTGCAGTAACACTACACTTGAGTTTTAAACTAACGAGTCCTGGAATTTCATAATCGACCGATTGTCGACTAGTTTAATTTCAGTTGTACTTACTCGTTTTTTTTATTAGTTTCGCACAACACTTCACACTTTTTAGGAAACGTGCACCTTTACATTTGAACATCCAGTTGATTGTGTAGAATGTCTTCTCCACAAGAAGAAATAGAGCAAGTTGAAGAGATTTTTCTAGTTGCTGTTCCGTTGAATGATCCTCCAGAAAGGGTCTCGACCACTTTGAACTACAGAACCTTTAACCAGTTGTGTATTCAATTTGGAATTGCTGAAGCAGACGCACAACTACCCGGGAAGCCTGATAATGCTGATAGACCTCCTCGTGGTTTTGTTGCGGTAAATCGACAAATATGCCAGAATGGAGCTATCCCTCCTTTTAATGACTTCTTGCGAACACTTCTTCTACGATTAACCATCTCCCCTTTCCAGCTGCATCCCAATGGATATGCTATCTTAACGGGGTTATGTGTGCTCTTTAGGAGGACACTCGATCGTCTTCCAAGCTTCGACGAAATTTGTTATTTGTGCACTTTCGCTAAAAACAAAGACCATCCTTCCATCACAGTTGTGAGAAGTGCTAGAAACCGCAAACTTATCATTGGTCTCCCTGAAAGCGTTCACGGGTTTCTAAGTCAATTTTTCTATGTTCGCTGTCCTCCGGGATTTTACACTATCTGGAGAGTAGGAAGTAAGATCACTTGTCTCTGTTTATTATGTTTTTTCGAACTTGCCGAAGTTCAAGTTGTCAAGTGTTAACTTTGCCCTTTTCTTTTCAGCACTTCCTCCTCCTTCTAGAGATTCCGGTCACAAAGCGACTTTTGAGAGGCTTATGGCGGTGCCAGTTGAGGAGAGGAGTATCCAATTTCTGTTGACAGACGAATTTTTACATCAATTCGGGCTTTTACACTCTTCCCGCTTTACTCAGCCTCGTGAAGTTTCTAATTTTCCAGCACAGACATCAGATGCCCCAGTCCATGCTGAAGAACTTTCACCGAAAGGACTTACCATTGAGACTTCATTGGTAAAGTGTTCTACTCCTACCGACATTGTGGGGTTATCCAACAAATTAGCACTTTCTCCCGTTATTGAAGAAGAAACTTCTCAACATTTCGAGAAAGTTGATGATAATGGAGTCGAGAAAGAAAGCCCCACAAAACACGATGGTGACGATACCTTTGATGGGTTGAGTGATCTGATGATCACTTCACAGGAACTTTTCAAAGATGATATAACTAAAGCTACATCTCCTGTGACTGAAGCGACATCTACTTTGCAGAAAACTTCGTCAGCTCAAAAATCAACTGCCGCTTCTCAATCTATTATCACTCCCCAACCAAAGAGTGGTTTGTAGTTTGACGCGTGTAGTTCGCACATCACACACACTTAGGAAGCTTAGCACTTATACGCACTTTGCTTCTTCAATTTGGAGATTTCTAAGACTTGTCTTTTTTTTCTTCAATTTCAGGTTCTACAATGGGGCGAAGTGGCTCATATTTCGACAATTTCGGCGCTACGGAGGGCGTGATTCTTACGATTACGGATGCTATCTCCCCACTCGCAAAGAATCTGACGAAGAGCGAGCAATTAGAAAAACTCAAGAGTGGCGAGCTTATGAGGAGCAATAGAGAATAAGGGACGATGACTTCCATAAAAGGAAATATCATGATGATAAAGGGAAAAGCCATGCTGGTGGAGACCCGAGTAAACGGGTTAGACTTGATGAAACGGACGCGTCTGCAATTTCTGGAAAAACTGACGCTCCTATCTCTTTTAATATCCCGGCCGGCTCTCCTCCTTTAAAGAAATCCGACATCCAAGCGATCATCAACAGGCCCCAGTATCAAGTTAAAGATGGCCCTCCAACACTTCAAAGCCGATTTCCGAATTGGTGCTTAAAAGGAGTGCGCTTTGATTTAGATCTAGTTCCGATCGATAAACAAGCCATGCTCAGAAATCATGATGCAGTTAGGCTTGACATTGAGAGGATATCGCAATGGCAAAAGCTTGTTGATGAACTCCAAAGAGTCAACCATGAATCTCGAAAACATGCTGACTCTGGAGAACGATAAGGCTGAATGGGATAAATGGTGCAAGCAGCACGATGCGGAGATGACGAGCATCGCAGATGACAACGCAAGGCTTGAATCTTAAGTCAAGCGACTTAAAGAAGATCTCGCTTCTTCTTCTGCATTGCAAACTCAAAAAGAAGAAGTCTTCCAGAAGCAAGTGCGAGATGCACATGCTGCGCAAAGGGATGCCGAGATGAAGCTTGCAGCCGAGCAGCAAACTACTGAGAAATACCGCAAAGAAAATGCTGAGCTGCGGGGTACAACTATTTCCCAAAACGTGGAGATTGAGATGTCAAAAGCTCGACTTCTTAAAGTTGAGAAAGAGCGCGACGATGCAGTTGCTGGACAAGTTGTAGCTGAAGAATCTCATAAAGCAACTAAAGCCATTATTGACTCTACTTTATTCGACTTTTACATCCACAGCGTTTTAGGGCGTGGTAGTCTCTCATTCTTGGGACCAAAATATAAGACTACCTTAGCCGAAGTGTGGGAAGCAATAATGGACATGTTCGGAGGTGCTGGATATGCTGAGGCAAATCTTGAAGCGACTTATCTGGATGATGAGGCGCGCGTCGCCCTTGCTAGGGGAAAAGAGCAGCTTGCTAGGGAGCGAGCCGATGCAGCGGGAGGAGAATGTTTGGAAAAAAAAACTGTAACTGACTCTGCTTGTCCTCCGGTTTCGGTCGATCCCGAAAACATTGGCTCTAGTTCCCATTCTTCACTTCCTGCAAATGCTGAAGCTAAAATCACAGCTCCTGAGCCTTCCACTGCTCAAGACGAAGAGGAGACTCAAGACGACGTTGAAGCAGAACAATTTGAAATCAATGTGATTAAACCAACTTCTCTAGGTAACTTCGATGTTGATCCAAGTCTAGCAGACTACTTATTTGCTTCAACCGAGTTTGATGAATTTCTCAATTGTTACTTAAGTGTTACTGAACCAACATCTTTACTTTTTCCGGAGAATACTGATTTTAACTTCTTTTCTCTATAGCGGAAGCACCAAATACTGCACAAACTTCCACTCCTCTAGTTGCCGTTCCTCCACCTTCCCAAGTTACTCCTCCTTCTGCTTCTCAGCCGGGATCACAGGCAGAGAAAATTGAAGCTCTTCAAGGCCTGGATGATCCAGCCGCTTCGCAAGAGCAGAAGGCGGAGGATCTTGATGACACTGAGAAGACCCCAGAGCAGTCTCTTGACGATGACACAAAGCTTTCTACACTGCTTGCTACTCCGGGGAGCGAATCTTCTTCAAAGCGGAAGGGGAAGCGTGTCATGAAGAAGGAGAAGAAAAGTATTTCCGCTGGAGAAGATAAAGCAGAGGAAGATCCGGCTACCCTTTCTCCTCCTCCCTCTCCGACCCGTCCACGCCGGATTTCGAAACTAATTATCAAACCAGGCTATGGTACTAAGGGCAGCAAGAAGAAGGAGTGACAAGCTAGGCTCTTCTTTTCTTATTTTGCCTTTTGCATGTATTGACCAGAGATTGTGCAGGTACCGGTCCCTGCTTTTGCCTTTTTGAGATATCTGCACATGTGAAGAACTTCCATAGTATTGAATAAAATAGTTCCTTCACTTGTACAAATGCTTATGTATGTGTGAGTATATTTATTTCACATTTTTAGTGTAGAATAAACGATTCTTTTTACTTGTACAAACTTTTTTTGTCTGTGTTTGAGAATGCATTTATTCCACATCTATTTTTCGTGATATTGCAATGAATTTGTGGTATGTTGCTTACGTGTTACTTTTATTAATATAACTGAATTGTATAGTATTGCCCCCATACCACAAGTGCATTGCAACATTTCTAGCTTTTATAAGACTGATATTCCTATTTCAGAGAATAACTATTCCGCTTTTAAGGGAAGAATCATTCTGCTTTTAATAGATTATATCTCATTTTTGGAGAAAATTTTACTTTCTCTTTCTTCCTTGAAGAACACTTCAACTTTCAAAGATGATCACTTTTATTTGTTAAAAAGTGGATTTCTCTACGCAATGAAATGAGCTTCTGAAGAGGGTTTTGATTTTGTGCCCCAGTAAAGGGCTTATTTTTGGTACTTCGAGCATGGTGAAGTATGCCTCCGAAGAGGTCTTTTTGTAGCATTTCAACTTTCTTAAGGAAGAACTTTTTTGAGATGAATAAGTTAACCTTCC
Organism: Allium fistulosum; assembly: GCA_030737815.1. NCBI lineage: Eukaryota > Viridiplantae > Streptophyta > Magnoliopsida > Asparagales > Amaryllidaceae > Allium > Allium fistulosum. Next base: position 184,873,444 of record CM060906.1, read on the forward strand.
TTTGAGAGTTGAAATGTGCTTCCGGAGAAGGCTTTTTTGTTTGAGCATTCTATTTTGGGACATGCCTCCGAAGAGGGCTCCTCCGAAGAGTTGTGCCTCCGAAGAGGGCTTGTGGTGCCTCGGGAGAGGGCTTTTGCCTCCGAAGAGGGCATGTGCCTCCGAAGAGGGCTTGTGGTGCCTCGGGAGAGGGCTTTTGCCTCCAAAGAGGGCATGTGCCTCCGAAGAGGGCTTGTGCCTCCGAAGAGGGCTTGTGCCTCCGAAGAGGGCTTTTTGATTGCCTGGAAGTTACTTTCTCATGGTTGGATGGATCCACGGGGCGGACGCAAGTTGTTTGATTGGATGTTCATTTGCACAAACGATCGCAATCAATTAACAAGGGCCCTGTTCCTTCAGCTTGGGAAGGTGCCCCTCCGGTGGTTCCACCAATCTTTTTTGATTGAGAGAAGCACTTTAATTTTTTGGCGTGCCTCGTTAGAGGGCTTTGTTGACCTTTGGGAAGGAGCATTGGTTGGTTGGTGTGCCAGGAAGGTTGCGTCTCAGGGGCGAGTAGATCCACGGGACGGACGTAAGCTGCCTGATCGGATGCATCACGATCAGTTAGCAAGGGCCCTGTTCCTTCTGCCTGGGAAGGTGTCCCTTCGGTGGTTCTACCGGCCCTTTTATTGAGAGGCATACTTCCTTTTGGCTGCTTCTGTGTTTGCTTGGCCATGTTCTCTCATCATCTGCTCATTAGCGATCTTTTATTATCATTTCCAAGCGCATCTTCTTTCCTTTTGCAAGTAAATTGCCTTATCCGAAGAAGTGGACTTCACTGTTGAATAACTTCACGGGACAAACGCGAGTTACCTAGTTGGATGTCTGTTCATATTGACAATCACAACCAGTTAACGAAGGCTTGCCACAGTGGAGTCGCCAACTTTTTATGTAAAGTTCTTCTTGTATAGGATTTGAATTTGGAATTTTTGTCGCTTGGTATTTGCTTAGTAGGTGATTTATATAGGTCGCTTGGCTTTGTGACGAGCAAGCCATGTTTTAATGTCCTGCAATTTTGAATCGACATTTTAGCAATACATTTAAAGTATTTACATATCGAAATGAAACAGGCATTATGAAATAGTAAAGAATACAAGATTTATAGTGGTTCGGCCAAGAATCGGGCCTACATCCACTTTATAGCTTTTATTAACTTGCACTGATTTACAATGTCTTTCAATACAACTGATACATTCATCACTATTTTACAATTTTGAGCAAAGCTTTTTTCAAGTAAAATAAAGACGTAAGTGGTTGCTGTTCCAGGCTCTTGGAATTGGATCTCCTTCAACGGTTATGAGTTTGGAAGTGCCATCAAGAAGTTCATTGCCTATGACATATGGCCCTTCCCAGTTTGGCCCAAACACCCCAGTTTCTGTCATGATCCTTTTCAAGACTAAATCTCCGATCTCAAAGCTGCGTTGGCGAACTTTAGAGTTGAAGTGCCTGGCTATCCTTTGCTGATAAGCTGAAACTCTGAGCCTAGCTTCTTCTCTTTTTTCATCAAGAAAATCAAGTGCTTCAAGTTGCAGCTTTTCGTTTTCAGTTTCGTTGAAATGAATTCTCCTGTGTGAAGGAACTTCTACTTCCACTGGAATCATTGCTTCTGATCCGTATGCCAGTGAAAATGGAGTGTGCCCAGTCGCAGTTTTGTGAGTAGTTCTGTATGCCCATAGTGCTAATGGAAGCTTATCAACCCAACCACCTTTTGCTTTTTCGAGTTGCTTTTTGATGGTTGACTTGATGATTTTGTTTACTGCTTCCACTTGATTCTTTGTCGATAGAAGGCATTCGCGAAAGTCGCTGATGAAGAGACCGTTTGCCTACGGATGAGCCACTACTGAGAAGCTTTTTCAAATTCTGAACCGTTTGCAAAAGTCTTGGAATTCTTCACTTTCAAACTGAGTGCCGTTGTCTGTGATTATTTTCTGCGGCACACCATACCTGCAAATGATATTTTTAGTTACGAAATTTATCATCTTTTCAGAGGTAATAGTGGCTAAGGGTTCAGCTTCAGCCTATTTCGTGAAATAATCAACAACAACAATAGCATATTTGATTCCAGATTTAGCGATCGGTAAAGGCCCAATCAAGTCTATTCCCCAAATGGCGAACGGCCATGGGCTGACCATTTGTGTGAGTGCGGTGGAAGGCGCTTTTGGGATTTTTGCGAATCTTTGGCACTTGTCGCACTTTCTGGAGTAAATAGCAGCATCTCGATTAATATCCGGCCAGAAATACCCATATCGGAGAACTTTCTTGGCTAGAGTTTGACCGGTTGAATGATCTCCACATTCTCCTCCGTGTATCTCAGCTAGAATTGTCTTGGCTTCTTCCTTAGTTACACATCGGAGCAGTGGCATTGAAAATCCCCGTCTGTATAATCGGCCATCTTGAATTATATATCTTGACGCTTTCCTTAACAGCTTTCGACGTTCCTTAGAACTTTCTGGTAGTGAATTATTGAGTAGGTATTCTTTGATTGGAGTCATCCATGATTCATGCTCTTGAGACGCATCCATGATCCAATCAATATCCATCTCATCAATGCTCGGAGCCGACAGAACTTCCACGGGGATTAATCCCAATAATTGAGCCTCTCCAGAACTTGAGTACTTTGCTAGAGAATCCACCTTCATGTTTTCTATTCGAGGGATGTGACTTATCGTGTAATGATCAAAATCTTCGAGAAGCTCACATGCCTTTGACAAGTATGCGGGCAGATTTCCACCTTTAGCTTGAAACTCTTTCTTTACCTGGCAAACAATAAGTTGGGAATCGCTGAAAATCTGTAACACTTTGATGTTTAGTTCCTTGGCAATTTTCAAACCGGCAATAAGAGCTTCATACTCTGCTTCATTGTTTGTTGAAGGAAATTCCAGTCTCAAGGCATAACACAACGATCGTCGTTCGGGGGTTTCGAGCATAACCCCTGCCCCAGAACAGTAATCATTTCTTGATCCGTCAACATACAACTTCCACTGGATTGGAATGCCATCAGTTATTTCATTCTCACTATCACCTTTGTCAGTAGATTCTGCGATGAAATTTGCTAAAGCTTGTCCGTTGATTGCTCTCCGGGGATGGTAAGTGATATCATATTGGCTGAGTTCAATGTTCCATTTCAAAAGACGGCCCGAAGTTTCAGGACGAAACAGGACTTGCTTTAGAGGTTGATCAGTAAGGACCTTGATAGGATGAGCTTGAAAGTATGGCCTCAACTTCCTAGAAGCAATTAGCAAACAATAGGTGAGCTTTTCTATCTTCGAATAATTCATCTCTGCCCCAGTGAATCGTTTGCTGATGTAATAGACTGGACGTTGTATCTTTATATCTTCTCGTACAAGCGCTGCACTGAGGGCGTGAGATGAAATTGCTAAATAGATGAAAAGGTCTTCACCATCAGTAGGCTTGGAAAGAACCGGAGGTGTTTCCATATGACGAATTAGTTCATCGAAAGCATTCTAGCATTCGGGAGTCCATTCAAAATTTTTCTTTCCTTTCTTTAGAGCGTCAAAGAAGGGAATGCATTTGTCTATGGCCTTGGAAATGAAACGACTCAGAGCAGCGACTTTTCCATTGAGGCTTTGCATTTCTTTCTTTGTTTTAGGGGCTTTGACTTCCCTTAGAGCTGTGATTTGAGTAGGATTGGCTTCGATGCCCCTAGCGCTCACAATGAAACCCAAGAATTTCCCGGACTCTACTCCGAACGAACATTTCAATGGATTGAGCTTCATTCCGTACTTTCGAAGAATTGCAAACATTTCCTCCAAGTGACCCATGTGGTCTACAGCTTTCTTTGACTTTACCAACATATCGTCAACATAAACTTCCATGGTTCTACCAATCTGAGGTTTGAACATCGCATTGACGAGCCTTTGGTAGGTTGCCCCAGCATTCTTCAATCCGAAAGGCATAACTTTGTAGCAGTAGAGACCCACATCTGTGATAAAGCTTGTGTCTTCCTGATCCGGCTCATGCATTATAATCTGATTGTACCCGGAGTAAGCGTCCATAAATGATAACAATTCATGCCCAGCCGTTCCATCCACCTATTGATCGATTCTGGGCAGCGGGAAGCAATCTTTGGGGCAAGCTTTGTTAGGTCCGAAAAATCGATGCATACTCTCCACTTTCCATTTGCCTTCTTAACCAGTACTAGATTTCAAACCCAATTTGGATAAGTGGAGTTTCTGATGAAGCCGTTTTCCATGAGCCGATTGACTTCTTCCTTTAGTGCTGTCGACCTTTCTGGGCCTTGGGTTCTTCTTTTCTGTTTCACTGGCGTGAATTTTGGATCAATGTTTAGAGTATGTACTGCAATTTCCGGGGAGATCCCACACATATCAGCATGACACCAAGCGAACACATCCAGATTGGCTTTTAAGAATGATATCAGCGTGTTTTGAACTGCTATGCTCAGTTGTGAACCCACATTGAGTACTTTGTTCGGGTCTTTCGAGTCAACAAATATTGGTACCGCTACTTCCACGGGTACCACTTTATTCTCCCCTGTACTGGCTTTCCTGGGGTCCATTTCTTTCCTTGCATTGCTGTGTTCGACAGTACAGGAGCCACCCCGTAGTTGCTACAAGGTTGGTTCTTTGATGCGGAGCGGAGCTGCCGCATCTTTTCCCATTTCTCTTTTCCTGGCCTCTCGGAGCTCTACAAGATAACATTCTCGCCCCGCGTTCTAATCTCCCTTAATGACAGCAATCCCATTATCAGTGGGAAATTTCATTGTTAAGCACCACGGAGCGAGGACGGCCCTGAAAGCAGCAAGAGTAGGCCGACCCAAGAAAGCATTATAGGCGGAGAATCCATCAACAATTACAAAAGTTTGCTTCCGAACCAACTTCTTACGTCCTTCGCCCATTTCAACAAACAAGTCCACCGTTCCAATTGGCTGTTTCAGCTCCCCTGTAAATCCGGCAATCTTGTGTGAAGAAGCTTGTACATCTGTCATTGGAATTTTCATTTGGTCAAATGTCTTTTTAAAGAGTATGTTGCACGAGGCACCACTATCAACCAGCACTCTTCTGACAATAGCCGGCCCAATACCGATAGAGACAACTAAAGGGTCCTCAGTAGAAGCTTCCACATCAATAGAATCCCTGGTTCTGAACATAATATCATCATGAAAAGTCTTCTGCTGCTTTAGAGGTGCAGCATCTTCCAAGATTAAGACACTTTCTTCAGCTGGGGCATACTTCAAAGCTCTAGCATACCTTTCCATTTCACCCCAACTCCTGCCAGCCGGATGAGGTCCTCCTGTGATCACATTGATAACAGGTCTTTCCTTTTCAGCAGGCCTCTCTCCTGAACCAGATGGATGAGTTGGGGGTAGTTGCCCTTGGTTAGATGAAGACGGGTCTTTTCTATTCCTTTTAACGTACTGCTGCAACTTATTCTCTCTTAACAATTCTTCAATCAGGCTTTTCAAGTGGCGGCACTCGTTGGTATCATGGCCTGGTTGGTTATGAAACTTGCAAAATCTTCCGCTTTGAGCAGCATTTTTCCCAACTTTTACTGCCGGTGGTTTTGGAAATTCAACAGCATCCTTAGTGGCGATGAAAATATTCTCCGGTGTATCAGTCAGAGGGGTAAAATCCGAAGGTTTGAGGAAGCGGGGCTTTTTGAGATCTTTCTGCTTCTTTCCACCATTACTCTCCCTTTTTTGATTTGCAGATTCTTTCTTGTTCTGAACTGTAGCATTATTTTCCACCACTGTTCTCACAACTTTAGCTGACGCGGAGAGATTCTCTAGGCGCATGAACTCATCAGCCTTTTTGTAGAACTTTTCGAGTGAATTTGGTTCCTTCATTTTTAACCATTTTCCAAACTCGCTTGACTTGTCAATAGCCCGCATTAAGTAGGTTAAGATCATTCGCGGTTCCGCGTTATCAACTTCTGCTAAGGCTAAATTAAAGCGATTCAGGAAGGATTTGATGGGCTCTCCAGGATTCTGTTCAAGACTCGAGAGAGACATTATATCCTTTGCTCTTGAAATGTACAATCTGAATTGTTCCTTGAATTTTCGGGTCAGATCGGAAAATTGGTCAACAGATCGCACAGGAAGCTTGGTAAACCAAAGTAATGCCACTCCTTCCAAGTATACCGGGAAATATCGGCATTTAATCTCATCAGTTGCTCTGACGCCAGTCATGTGCCAATCATATTTGTAAAGGAATTGATTCGGATCACTTGTTCCTCGATAAGAAGGAATGGTAGGAGGAACGAATTTTCTGGGAAACTCAGCCTTTAGAATCCTTTCAGTAAATGGAGTTTTACTCGGTGCGAATCCCCAATCATTCTCATCTTCGTTTCTCTGCATGCTTTCTTTCATTATCTGCCGAATCATGCCGGAAAGATATTCCTCATTATTTAGTGACTTTGCAGAGTAGACTTCGGCCATTTTCTCGGAAGTTTGTCCGAGTAGATGTTCACAGAAAACTAGCGATGGCCTAGATCCTTCAGCTTGGGGAGGTGCCCCTTCAGTGGCACCAGATCTGTCCTGAGGAATATTTCTCCCTTCGGAGTTGGGAGCAGCATCAGCAAAGTTTTCTTCATTATTTACTGGTCTTTGATTAGCCCCGAGCAGAGCATTCAACTTTTCCATCATCAGATTATTCTGAGTTTCAATCTGCTGGTACAATCCGGACACAGCAGCATCTAATTCTTCTCGCGTCACCCCGACGCTTGGAGTTGCCTGACTTGGAGAAAGAGAAGTGGCAGTATTGTCGTGGTCATCATCAGATCTGACAGACTTACGTTTTCTTCCAGGAGCCATTATGTCTGATAGACTTCTAGTTTTGAAGGAAATTCTTTCAACAAACTTCTGTGAAGCTATGGTGAATGATCGCCAAAGTTGGGCTCTCAGTGAAAGCACCAAAATGTTAACGCTAAAAAGTGAATGCTAACACCCGGTGTGTGTAGTAGAATTGTGAAAGCACCACCCCTGTGACGGGAACAAGAAGTAAGCAGTAAAATAGCGAAAAAGCGGTAAAAGACAGCAGTTTATAGTGATTCGGCTTGAGATCGAGCCTACATCCACTTTGAATCTCTTTATTACTGAATCTGGTTACAAGACGATATAATATACTTATGAAAACAATACAATTTGATTACAAAGACAATCTCGACTACTAGCTCAAACTTCGATCATGAAACTTGATGAATCCGTGTTGGATGTAGGAAATTCCTCTCGAAGCTTATTGTAGTGTCTCGAATGTTTGAAGATCTTCAATTGTCGAATGAGTTGAGAGTTCGGCAGAGTAACGACGCTTTGAGAAATGATCGGCCAAAAGTCCCTCACTTGTTGGAGTTTGGGGGGTATTTATAGAGAGGATTTCTGAGCAGAATTTTATCAAGTGATAAGTCGGCCATGACCTAGGGTAGGTCGTAGATTGTAAGTCGGTGACAGTATAGGGGATCACTTCGGCTGCACTTGATTCTTCTGAACGAGTTGATAAGTCGCACGCGACTTAGTATAAGTCGTAAGTCGGCAGCGACCTAAAAGATGTGGCATGGAACATGTCTTCACTTTGCTTTAGCTCGTTAAGTCGTTCATCCACTTAGGTCGGTAGGTCGTAAGTCCCTTTAAGTCGTTAGCTCCTTAAGTTGGTCAACATCTTAAGTCGGTATGCTCCTTTCAGTAGTTAGGTCGGTTAATTGTTAAGTCGGAGATCTTTTAGGTCGTAGACTTCCTTAAGTCGTAACCGGTTAAATCGGACTTTCTTAAGTCGGTCAACTACTGAGTCGGTCCGCACCTTATGTCGCAGACTTCCTTAAGTCGTAACCCATTGAGTCGGTCCTGTAGCTTAAGTAGTATACTGCCTTAAGTCGTAACCCATTGAGTCATAGGCCTCTTTAAGTCGTATACTGCCTTAGGTCGGAACCTTCCTTAACTCATAAACCGTTAAGTCGGACCATTCCTTAGGTCGGAGCCTGTTGAGTCGTAGGCCTCTTTAAGTCGGTCCTTGTCTTAAGTCGCTTATTTTTCAACTCGTTAGGTCGCGAATCAAAAGAGGGTTAACAGTATAAACAAAAATTAAATATATATATTAACTTAGAAACACTAAAATAATATCTTTATAAGTATAAGTGTAACGACCCGGATTTTTGGTCGTTGATTTTGAACATTTAATTTATTTTAAATGTTGAGTTTTGAAATGTGAATAGAATTTTAATATGGAATTTAACGATCAAATAAGTGAAATGAATTTAAATTCCAAATATAGCGATTTACTGAATAAATTAAATTGTTGGATTTATAATTGAAAATCGTTAAATAATTGGAAATTGGAGTTGTTTATGAATCGAAAAGATTTCTAATGTGGATATAAATTCTTTTTGATTAGAATTGAGTTAATAAGTTTTTAAAACTGAAATTTCGAGTGATTTCGACAATTTTAGAAATCGTCAATTAAAAATAGCGATCTGGGGCATAGTATCGGAATTCAACGAAACTAGTTCCATTAGATCCGTAATAGTGTATTATTATCAGATTTCAAATTTCATAGCGTTTGGAGTTATCGTTTGGCCGTAAGGGTCAGAAACGTGCCGAAATTAATATCGAAAATTCAATATAATAATTGGGTTCGAAAAGCTATCTTCTCCATACGATCGAATTAGGACTTGAAACCTTTTCCATTGCTTTCAGAATAGGGGTATAACATTATAAACGCCTAGCGACATGCCTCGATAGGGGTTCGAGATTTTGAGTCATGTAAATCGAGATGTTTTGGAATTTAAAATTAATATATTGTCTAGTCAAATATTCAAATCAGCTCTTTTCCTTCCTTACAAATCATTGTACCTATTGTCTATCCAAACACGCGACCTTCTCTCCTTTCAGTTCAAAATCAATATCACGTTATCTCCCTTCTTCTTCTTTAAATAACGAGCCGATCAAAATTTAAAAAAATATATATACCGAACGAAATCTAGTCGAACTAATTCTAAAAAGAGAAAAGAAAAAAAGAAGGATCGATCTCGAGCAAAGAAAACTAGGGGGAAACGTCGATGCCAAGAGGAAAGAGCTCGAACTCGAGCTTGGTGACACCGTGATAAGTGGCATTCGCGGTAGGAGGATCGATCAGTTTGGGTCCTAAAGTGTGAATTGTGGCGCATGTAATGGAGATGGCAGAGGGTTTGTCGTGTGCGATCGTTCGATCGATTTGGGGCTGAGGCGAGCAGCAATGTGGCAGTTCATGAATTCCTTGGTCGTGAATTCTTGTGAGGGCGGCGGGTAAACTGGAAGGGGGGCTACGATTTCTGGTGGCGCGAGCGCTTTGGAGGGCGAGTCGCGATTTTGGAACTGAGGTGGAGGCAAGTTCGCGTGAGTGTGTTGAGGGATGCAGCACTTAGTAGTCGCGGAGGAAGTTTGCGAAGGGCTGTGGCCTATGGTCTCTAGGATGGAGGGAGCGAATTGGAGAGGAGGTCGAGAGCACGAGCGGCTCGATGGAGGCAGTAGGCATTGAGAGGAACGATGATTGCGAAGACGACGAGAGGAATGTATGAAATAAAATAATTTATTTTAATTAGAGAATAATTGGGTTATTAACTATAATTAAAATTGGAATCAGTAACTTATATAATTTCTCTTCTTTCAGTTCAAAATCAAAATCACGTTATCTCCCTTCTTCTTCTTTAAATAACGAGCCGATCAAAATTTAAAAATATATATATATATATACCAAATGAAATTGGGTCGAACAAATTCAAAAAAAAAGAAGGATCGATCTTGAGCGAAGAAAACTAGGGGGAAACGTCGATGTCGAGAGGGAAGAGCTTGAACTCGAGCTTGGAGACACCGCGGTAAGTGGTGTTCGCGATAGGAAGATCGATCAGTTTGGGTCCTATAGTGTGAATCGTGGCATGTGCAATGGAGATAACAGAGGGTTTGTTGTGTGCGATTGATTTGGGGCTGAGGGGAGCGGCAGTGTGGCAGTTCTCGAATTCCTTGGTCGCGAATTTCTGTGAGGGCGGCGGGCGAACTGGAAGGGGGGCGACGATTTCTGGTGGCACGTGCGCTTTGGAGGGCGAGTTGCAATTTTGGAACTGAGGTGGAGGCGAGTTCGCGTGAGTGCGTTGAGGGATGCGGCACTTAATAGTCGCGGAGGAAGTTGGCGAAGGGTTGTAGCATGTGGTCTCTAGGCTGGAGCGAGTGAATTGGAGAGGAGGTCGAGAGAACAAGCGGCTCCATGGAGGCAGTAGGCATTGAGAGGAAGGATGATTGGGGAGACGACAAGAGGAAGGTATGAAATAAAATAATTAATTTTAATTAATTTTAATTAGAGAATAATTGGATTATTAACTATAATTAAAATTGGAATCAATAACTTATATAATTCGTAATTTGCTTACGAGTTCTAAAAATCGTGAAGAAACAAGTCGGGTTTGGATCGGATTGCAATAAAATCAAGCTGAGAAATTCTCACTCATTTGGATTGCCAAATTTAAATTTAAATGTTTGAATTTAATTATTGGATGCTTGATTGGATTGATAAATTTATAATTATCTGTTAGATGATTTTATTATATATATAGTAGTATATATATTAGTAGTTGGATTGATATTCCCACATTTTTAGCGGATGAGACCCTATGCGCCCCGCATAATAGTGGATGACCCTATATACAACGATATCCCCCTTGAAGTGGGATTGGTATTTTTTATGTTGTATTAACATCTGTGGATGTTGGGAACAGGTTGGTGGGATCCAATTGGATTCCTCAAAAATTTATATTGAGTGTTTTTCATATATAATAATACATGATGTGTTAGAATAATCTGTTATAGATTATTGTTGTGATGTGAATTATTGAATGCTATGGTAGCACTGGCCTAACTTTTAGTATTTAAAATACCGTAAGTATTATTTCTGGAATTTAAAGGAAATTTAGAATGTAAAAATATTTATATCGAAATTTGGATTATTTTTAAGAAATTGATTTGGATAAAAACAATAATTGATTTTGGGTTGCATTTAACCATTCGTAAGAATATTTTAAATAGAGATTTTTATATAAATTATATAAAGTATTTTTAAACGATGGATTTTTAAATGATAATTCTGGAAAATATGGAAAGAATTTGAAATTGATATTAAAAATAGATTGGCAGAAATGAATAGAATTTATAAGGAATTGAATTTATAAAAAAAAATGGAATTTTATAAATGGGATTATTTTTATAAAAAGTGAAACTCAAGGAGTTATAAAATTTATAAACAATTTTTATAAATAAAAGAAATCGATATCAGATGATAAATTGGGAATATAAATTTACAAGGAGAATTTATATTAGAATATGGAGATAGGGTGAGAGAAAAATAGCGGATACTATTTTTGAAGTGGAAATGGTTAAGGAGATCGAAATAAAAAGCGATGTTTTGGAAATCGAGAGGAACTTATAAAATGAATTGGTTGTTGATACTTTAAAAATATATTTTAAATTTTTACGAAGTTAAGTGTTTTTAAAAGGAAAATTTTATTTATGAAAACTATGAATTTTAAACTAGTAGAATTGGAATACATCGAAAAGTGGATCCTTCAAATATTTAATATTTATTTTAATAAATTCTAATACTTAAAAATCAGATTTGAAGATTGATTTGTTTATCTAAAAATGAGTATTGATGTTTATAAAAAGCGTTTCGATATTTTACAAAATTTCTTGAACATGTCTTAAAAATAAATTATTATTATTATTCTTTTAAATACTTATTATATATATATAGAGTTTTGTAATGTTTTAAGCTTATTTATAAATCTTCTTGGAAATCTGGAAATGGGGTTATTCAGTATATGGGATTTTAAGAGAATCCTCAAAATGGAATTAGGGAAAAGTAAGAAAATTTCTGAAGTAGTTAAATAAAAGTGAACTTCGAAAAATGAAATAGAATTCATAAAAGAAGTAGAAAGGGAAATCAGAATTATAAGCAAGTATATTTGACTTTGGAAATATTAAAGGGAATTAATTAAGGAATTCCGGGACTTATAGTATTCGTTATAAACTAGTCAAGGAGTTTAAAAATAAATTGTAAATGATTTTGAGAAAATAGGAAATAGGAAATAAATGGAATACTTCCTAAGTGTTGAGCATAAAATGGGGTTGGGAAAAATATTCTAAGTATTGAAAAAGTTGGGAATATTCCGTTGAAAATATAAGGATTTGAAATCATTTCAAATGTTTGAAATTTTAGAAGGGATTTGAATATATAAAGATATTTTGAAATAATTTTTGGAAAATTTATAATAAGACCTGATGTCTGCTTATGGATGTTTATTGGTAGTTAAATAACCGACTATCAATTTTGGCCAATTTCATTAATCGTTTCGAAGAGACCGGGATCGGGTTTAATTATCCGAAAACTACTTCGATCCGGTTTAAACGTTACGAATGGATACCATGAAGACAGAGAATACGACAATTTAGTTTGTCCAAACCCAGGACAACTTGTATAGACGAATGCTATCAGAACATCGTTATTGGAGGACGATGAGCATTCTAAGTGAAAATTGTTCTGAAAGGTAATCGTAGCCTGAAGCCTCATCAATTGGAATGACTGAAAATCAGGGAAGATGCAGTAAGGCGAAGTGGGTCGCACCCAATTAGGGTATGTTATCACCTTTCTAGATACCTTCGGATATTATCACTACAGTGCGCGGAAGAACTCGATTTTAAGGGTGGGAACACCTGGGGTGATAACATATTCGGTTCTATCCAAGTTAGGGATAGGGCCGGTCTTCTGTCGTAGGGGATCCCGGCGAGGTCCTCGGTACATTTTTATAGAAGTGTACTGCGATAGGTGGTACCCCGGTGCCTAGTCATTGTATGGAATCCATTCTCCAATAAGCGCCGTATGGTTTTGTTTGTGCCTAACTATGCTGAAACGTGAGATGCAAGCATTTCATCTGTTTTCTATTTACTTGATTTAGACACTATTGTAATATCAGACGGTTTTGCTAAAAATGTGTAACAACCCGCATATTTTACAATTGTATATTTAAATATTTTATTTAAATATAGCGTCGTTAGTCGAATTAAAGTCCGAAAAGCTACTTTTTGCAAACAGTCGAATTGGGACTCGAGACCACTTCCATTGAGTCCAAAATTGCGTTTGCGACTTTTTTGAGTATAAGCTTCGATATGTTTGGAGAAAGTTGAATTTTACTATTTTCTTAGTGGGATTTTGGGTTTGGGTTTCACCCAACTCATTCTATTACCCTAACTCAGCCCCCTCCTCTCCATTCACTCTCAATTTTCCTAACACTCTAAAGCAAAACTGAAAATGCGGGAAGAGAATGGGAAATAGAAATTGCCAAGCCCTAGTTCCTCTTGCAAACTTAAATTCTTGCTCCAAATTCAAGGTGAAGCTTTGGTAAGCATCTCCTCCTTCTTCTCCAACTCATTCTCTCTTTGATTTCAGAAATTTCCTAAACCTAACTTAGGAAATGTTCTTCTTTTGAGCTTAGATTCAAGCTTCTAGAGTTGAAGTGGTTGATTGGTTGATCTTCCTTTGCATTCAAACTTCTCCATCATCGTTTTCGGGTTTAAAGGTGAGATTTTTATCTCACATCTTAGTCTATAATTATCTTTGAGTGTTAGGTATGAATTCCTAAATCTTATTCATGTGCATTTTCTTTGATTTGGTTTGGTTTTTGTGAATATTCCAATTTTTGGTGTTTCGAAGTTAAAATCTTTAAAAATCATAGCTTTGGTGTTTGATCATGATCTTGTGGTGCATCGGAGAGCCTAAAGGGACGGGTAGTCGATAGGCATAAATCCTTAGCGCCATTGCTCGTCCAGTTGCGAAGTGGTAGAGTTTGCTCTTCATTCAGTTAGGCTTGGAAGTGCAGGAAATAGGTTCCGGTCGACCGAAATTCCTGTTCGGTCGACCGACCTGCTACCAGAGCACTTCTCTGGCACTGGTCTGGTCGACTGGCATACTGAGTCCGGTCGACCGACCAGCATCCCGCGGATTTTTCCCGGTCTGAGTTCGGTCGACCGAACTCAGTGAGTCAGCTGACCAACCTGCTCCTATTTGCCTATTATGCCTATTTTTTCCTATTTCGTTTGGTTTCCAAATTTAATCAATTCGTGTGGATTCCCATTTGTTGTTATCTTCTATTATTGGCGTTGATGACTTCTTCTTCGGGATTTTTGAGAATATTCATTTTGATAGATTCGGCATCGATTTCTTGGGATTTTATTCACGTCTTCGAATGTGAATCTTGATGATTGATTGTTTCTACAATCGTTTTTGTGATTTGTCACTTTAAAAATATAAAGGTCTTTATACTAGTAGTAAATATTCAAACTCTTTTACTAAAATGATTTCAACTATATTTTTAATACATAGTTCGTTTATAAAACCATTTTCTAATCTATTAGTATATACAAACCTTTACCTCATTCGTATGAGAAATCTAATTAAACGGCTTAGTAAAACAAGTGGTATGAAACGCTTGCATTTACTTCGTCGGTTAATTTTTGGACTTGTTCGAATGAAACTCTTGTGACAATTTTCTAGTGGAGATCTACAGTTTGTTCGCAAATATTTAAGTTAAGCAAGTGGTTATGGGACATGAAGCTAAACTTTTATATTTACTAGCTTAGTGTAATCGACACTTCTTGATGATCGATGATGATCATTTTATGGTTTAGACTAGCAATGTGCGATGTCTCTTTGTCCACGTGGAGGACTGTTCCTCATTTTAATGAGCTTATCCTCACTTCTTGCATGGGTCGTACCTATCTAGGTGCGTCGATGTTTATTTCACACATGGGTCGTACCTATTTAGGTGCGCCGATGTTTGTTTACTTCGTGGAGCAATCGGCTCAATAAGTCGGGGCATGGGGCATATCTTTCTAGGTGCGTCGATGTGCGTCTATGCATGGGGCGTATCTTCTAGATGCGTCGATGTTCGACTTTGCATGGGGTGTATCTTTCTAGGTGCATCGATGTTAGACATTACACAGGGCGTATCTTTCTAGGTGCGTCGATGTTTATTTATGCATGGGGCATATCTTTCTAGGTGCGTCGATGCTAGAGCATGGGGCGTATCTTTCTAGGTGTGTCGATGTTCGACTTTGCATGGGGTGCATCTTTCTAGGTGTATCGATGCTAGACTTTACATGGGGCGTATCTTTCTAGGTGTGTCGATGTTCAGAGTGTGGGATTGGCCGTCCTCTTTTCTTGTGATTTCTAGATTTCTCGTTGTGATTTCTGGAATTTTTGTTTCACCACCTTTTTCAGTTGGCATTGATATGTATGTCATTTATTGTGGCTTGGTGAATTAAATAAAGAATATGACATTCTTTTTATGCTATGAGATTCGTGAGATATTTGTATGATTTTCCTTTGTTGATTTTCTAATGTATACTTGTCGAGGTATGACATTTTTGGTTATCATATGTTTTTATTATATCTCTTCTTATATCTCATTTTATCTAATAATTATAGCTAGACTGATCCGTTTATTATTTTCTTATTAAATAATACTCGGGTCAAACTGAGATTTTACAGGTGCTTCCTCATGACTTCTTATCTGGGACTATCATCTGACTTTTGGCTAACTACTCTAGCATTGTAGTTTTTGGTTGTATACATTCGATATATTGACTCATTGATGTATACATATTCTGTTGTCTAGCACTTGTATCTTTTCTTTTGTGATATTGTGGATCTTATTTGACCACTACTCTGATGTACACTTTCATGTGTTATATTCATGTGACGACCGCCCATGACCCCTGCACCGAATCTAGAGATAGTGCGCTGTAAAGTGTGCCAGGCGACCATGGACGATTGTCAGGGTAGATTAAAAACAACAGAATCTATCGTATTACTCACAGCACATGGACAAAATACAATAGAACATATATATATAGTGAAGCTTTACAGAATAAAATGCCATCATATAAAACTTCATAATAGTTGAATACAAGCATCCAAATAGCCAATACATCAAGCCTCACTACATAACACTCAGAGAATACAAAACAGCGGAACATCCAGTACATATAATAAGAAGAAAATATGCAACCCTCCAGCTCGTCTTCGATATCAGCATCGTGAGAAGAGAACAGCACCTGTCACCTGCTACCTAGTCTGCCCGTCCCAAAAATGGACGAACAGCCCAAGGCAATAAGAATTAAAACATAAAGCCTTGAGTCAGACAACAGTCTTAGTGAGCAGTAAATTAACTAACAACATACCAAAAGAGCATAAAGGAAAAGGAATAGGAATACAACCCTCCCACTCCACCTCTTTCTACAGTGATAGCCCCCAGACACACACTAAGCAGAAGCAACATAGCAGAGCATACAATTTAAAGTAAAGGAATAATCATTCGAGTCAAGGGCAATGTTTTCCAAGTACCAAGGCCTAAATCAGATAAGCACCCAGAAAATACCGCTCTTGAGTCCAAATGATGATACAACCAAACATCCATGACTCTGGCTATCACTGTTATCATTGCTTCGATATCACCGTTAATTGAATGACCGGCACATTCTTTCAGCCGCCTGTCAAGGGCTAATGGAAACCCCGGTTCTAGACATAACTCCCGCACGTTGTCGCAGCCCGTGCCTAGGACTATCGAATCTGCCCAGAGTACTCGACCATCAACAGTTGGCCGTTGGGACTATCGAATCTGCCCAAACGTACTCTTGCTTAGAGCATGCTAGAACCTTCAATAACGATGCTATCCAAACCTCCTAGTCATCCTCCTTGACGACTATTTCCATACTAGCTCAAGCGCCTCTCAAGCATCCATTACCCTTAACTCGAATCATATCACCGAGTTACCAACGTGCTTGGAATGATCCCGTCTGGATTAGACCAAGTCTTCATCATATGATTGCCTCGCTTCATCACATCCTCGCAAAGCCTCATCTCAACATCACATCATCAAATCTACGCATAAGAGCTTCATCATCCCGCTTCATATGCCACAAGCAGCTTTCCCAATTCAAGAGCCTTTCCCTTAGATTTTGAATCGTCTTTGGTCTAAATCAAACCATCAATCATCTAATTCATAGCAATCAATCGAATCAAACATTAATCCAAACAATCAAGCATTTAAATATGATCTAAGTAGACAATTATCACAATAATGGCAATTTCGTAATTAAAGAGTTGAAAGTCTAACAAGCATGAAAACATGAACAATATCTCTACAAACTTGATGAATGAACTTGCATAGATTAACATATGATAAAATGGATGTAACATCATCATGAACAATGGATCTATGTGGATCTATACTTAGGATGAAGAAAATGCATGGAAATCACTATTTTAACACCAAATCGAGCCAACAATCCGATATACTCCTTTGGATACGTGTGAGAGATAATCACCACTCACCAAATCACCAAAACAAACCCAAATCAACACGCTTCAGATCTGGACAGCGAGGGATCAAGCTTGATCTATCACGAATCCGCTTCAAACGAAGAAATCTCTCTTGAAAAGATGAAGATCTTCAATCTATGCTCTTGAATCTTCAATTTGATCTTCAACTTGGATGGATGGAAGCACTAGATTAGAGTGGAGAAAAGAAATGAAGAAGTGTAGAAGTCGAGCTCTCAAAATGGCAGCACTTCGTCGCTTCAAAATCCGGATCTCAAAAAGTGAGAACAACCCCCTCTATTTATAGCAGAAATCTCTCTAAGTCGTAACTCGGCTAACTCCATAGGTCGTCTCCGACTTACGACCTAAGACTCCCACCGACCTAAGCCTTAGCCAACAACTTCGTCCTAACAGACCAAGCCTACGACTTAACATGCGCGCGACCTAACTTATTCGCGCTACACGACCTAACACACGCGCGTTCCCTCCTAAGTCGCCTGGACGACTTAACAACTTAGCACCATTCGACTTAACACTACGCGACTTAACTATGCACGACTTAACACTTATACGACTTAACAGGGTATACGACTTACGACTTATAAAACCTTACGACCTAACAACCCACGACCAAACTCCTAAGTCGTCTACGACTTACTCCTTAGGTCGCTCACTATTAACCCAGCTTCCTTAGGTCGTTGCCGACCTAAATATGCTAACCCGGTAACCACTAGGTCGCTAACTCTATTAAGTCGGTCACTTCCTTAGGTCGTTAACTCGCCTTGCCGACCTAACACTTAACTCACCAAAACTCTTAGGTCACCAACTTCCTTAAGTCGCCTATGTCTTAAGTCGGTAACTACTGGGTTGTTAACTCGCTAACTCGTCCAACCGACTTACCCCTTAAGTCACCCACTACCTTAGGTCGCTCCAACACCCTACAACCTAAACTACTACGACTTATCTCCTAACTTGCCGAATCCCTTAAGTCACTGCCGACCTACCCCTTAGGTCGCCAATCCTATAAGTCGGTCACGACTTAAGACTTAACCAAATTCTTCCCAAAATCTGAAACGACCTAAAATGCTGAAAATTCCAGATTTGAACGAACTTTTCGATCCGTAAAAATACGGGTCGTTACATTCTCTCCCCCTTAGGAATTTCGCCCCCGAAATTCCAAACAAACAAAGCAATCAAAAACTATTCTGCACGCCTACCATCCATAGCAATCAACAAACCATGCATCCAATTCTAGCTTAGCATGCAGAATTCTAAAACTAGAACAAGTTACAATTTCGTTAGATGACACGACACCTTAGGGCCATACCTCGAAGAGTTCAGGATGAGCTGCTTTCATCCTCTCTTCCACTTCCCACGTACAGTCGTTATCATCATCACTCCATTGTATCTTGAGCAACTTAACTACCTTCCTCCTAAGCCGTTTCATGTCGGTTTCCACAACACGAAGCGGCTTACGAGGTCTCTTATTGACTGGATCAACTTCGAAATCTTCACAGCTATCAGCAGAAACCACTGTATTCGAGTCGTGCACATACTTCCGTAGATATGATACATGAAAAACATTGTGCACACTCGACATCTTCTCTGGTAACTCCAATCTGTAGGCGAGCTTTCCAATTCGCTCGATGATCGGGAATGGTCCAACAAATCTTGGAGTCAATTTTCCTTTCTTCCCGAATCGAATAACATTCTTCAGTGGAGAAATCTTCACGAAAACCATATCACCTACATCGAACTCCAAATCCTTACGACGCTTATCAGCATAACTCTTCTGACGGTCTTGGGCTGCCTTCATTCGTTGCCGAATGATCTCTATACAATCTGAAGTCTGCCGAATCATCTCTGGCCCAAGTATCAGCTTTTCTCCAGTTTCCAACCAACATGTCGGAGAGTTACACGGTCTTCCATACAATGCCTCATATGGTGCCATACCAATGCTTGACTGGTAACTGTTGTTGTACGCAAACTCCACCAAATGAAGGTGATCTTCCCATGATCCTCCGAAGTCCAAAACACATGCTCTAAGAAGATCTTCCAAAACTCGGTTGACTCTCTCGGTCTGACCATCTGTTTGAGGGTGATAAGCTGTACTCAAACACAACTCGGTTCCCAAAACTTCCTGGAAGCTCTTCCAAAATCCACTAGTGAACAATGGGTCTCGATCGCTCACTATACTCTTCGGAATACCATGGAATCGAACTATCCACTTAACATACAACTCAGCCAACTTTGATGCAGTCCTAGTCGATCGAACAGGAATGAATCGTGCACTCTTAGTCAAACGATCTACAATGACCCAAATCCCTTCATTTCCCGTTCTACTTTTAGGTAGCCCATCAATAAAATCCATCGACACTTGCTCCCACTTCCACGTAGGAACTTCTAATGGCTGAAGCAATCCACTTGGCTTCTTCTGCTCAGCTTTTACCAACTGGCAGTTCATACACTTGGAAATAAAATTTCCAACATCCTTCTTCATACCTTCCCAGTAGTAAATTCTCTTCATATCCCGATACATCTTATTTCCACTCGGATGAATTGTCAACTTTGAGTGGTGACTTTCCTTCAGAACTTCACTCCTCAATTCATCTATATCGGGAACAACTAGTCGTCCTTGCTTCCGAAGCCAACCCTCTCGATCAACCTCAAATCCTTTATCCTTTTCTGGATCCAATCCAGACTCCAATTCACGGATAATCTTGACAAGCTTATCGTCTCGCTTTTGGCTCTCGCCAATCCTTTCCACAAGAGAAGGTCTTATCGATAAGTTTGCCAACATCTCAGGTTCCAATCCGCATCTAGGCCTGAAGTCAAATCCAGCTAAATAGTCGAGATTCTTCCATTCTGAAAACCGTGCTCCCAATCCTGCATGTCTTCGACTTAACGCATCTGCCACTGTGTTACCTTTTCCCGGAGTATAAGCTATACCAAAATCATATGATGCCAAAAACTCTAGCCAACGCTGCTGCCGAAGATTCAAATCCTTTTGGGAGAAAAGATACTTCAACGACTTATGATCTGTAAACAACTCAAATCGAACTCCCAATAGATAATGTCTCCACATCTTCAGAGCAAAAACAATCGCTGCTAACTCCAAATCATGAGTCGGGTAATTCCTTTCATGCGGCTTCAGTTGTCGACTAGCATACGCAACAACTTTATCCTTCTGCATCAGCACTGCTCCAAGTCCAGTACCACATGCGTCGGTGTAAACCACCATCTCATCATTCCCACTTGGAATAGTCAAAACAGGAGCACTCGTCAATCTCTCTTTCAGGATTCCGAAAGCTTGCTCACACTTAGCATCCCAACTGAACACTTGGTTCTTCTTTGTCAATCCTGTTAACGGTGCAGCTATCTTGGAGAAGTCTTTGATAAACCGTCGATAATATCCTACTAATCCAAGAAAACTTCTCACATCAGATGCATTCTTAGGTCTAACCCAATCCTGGATTGCTGCCACCTTAGCGGGGTCAACCGCTATTCCACTTCCAGAAATCCAGAAATCCGACATACCGATACAAACTCCGGTAGCAAAGACTCCTACCTCTAGTCGTGGACAATGCTACAATTGTGGTTCCACGGACCACTATGCAAAGGAGTGTCCGCAACCCCTCTATTGTCGCTATTACAAAAGTTCGAGTCATCATATATCTGCGTGTCCCATACTTCAAGCAAGAAGGAGGGAAAGTTAAAGGTTGTGCAAGCCTCTACTAGCACTTCTTTTGGTCAAGGTATTTTCTATCCTTGACGATATTTATTTTGTGATTATCTTATTCGAGTTCTTTTTGGTATGGGTTTCATCTCATTATTTTTATATCAAAAGAACTTGTGCTTCTTTTTCTTTAAACATTTCTGGGCTTGATGACTTCTTTGCGGATTGCGAATCCGGATCGGTGGATCCGCAACACTCAATTTGTTTCTTATTGATGTCGAAATTATTTTATGTGATTTTTCTTTCCGAGCCGATTTTTACTTATGCTTCGGAATTGACTTTTGTAAGGATTGGCTTAATTATTATGAATCCATATCCTTTGTCCCGTGTGGACTATTCATCTTCGACATTTTCAATCTGTTAAGCATATTTTTGTTTTTCCTTTGTGATTTTGATTCCAATTTGATGGCATCATTTTATTCTTTAAGCTCACATGATGAGGAAAGTGTTATTTCTCTCATTCATGTAGTTTGAGAATTTTCCGGTAATTTTGAGTTTGTTTTAGGATTATCACCTAAGCAATCTTTTGAGTGGTGATAAGGTCTTTTTAGCTCGACCTTGCCACCTATATTCATTTGCTACGAGTTGCGGGAGTTAGCATTCCATTTACCGCATTCCACACTTGTTATGAAACTTATGAATGACTTATTGTGTCATTCAGTTGGTCCAACTTATTTCATCCATTTTGTGAATCGAGTATTCTACAATCTCGATGACTCCATTCTTGTATATATTGATTTTGGATGAAAACAGCAATTTAAAATTTTGCAAATCTTTTTCATAAGATTTATTTATAAGTACAATTTGATTTTTTTGCTCTTAAACGAGCAAAGAATATTCTTTAATTTTTTTAAAAAAACATGTTTATCACATAGAAGATGGTTTAGTGATTGTATTGCCCATTGAGTGCTTTAAGAATTCTGGTCGATGCGCTTGATCAACGTTATCGATAGGAATTTCCTAAACGCTTTGATGAGACAGCCAGACACAATATATTGACTTGTACAAATGTAAATTTTTCTAGAAAGATTATTAGATAAAGATAAATGTAATTTTGAAAGTTTTAACTTTTCGGGAAAGAAGATTATTTAAAAGAAATTCTTTCTTTTTGATACTCTTATTCTTGTGATTCCCGAAGGGAACCAAGACTTTATCTTTTGTACCAATGCTAATCGTATTGGTTTGGATGCCGTTCCCTTGCAAAAGAGAACGTGCTATCACTTGTGCTTCTAAATCATTAAAGCCGATCGAGACTAGGTATTCCACTCATGATCTAGTGCTCGCGGTTATTGTTTTCGCTTTTAGAGTTAGGCATCATCATTTTTGGGGGAGAAATTTGTTCTCCACCTCGATCATAAATCTTTGGAATATTTATTTTCCCATAAGGAACTTCATGTTGAATCGAGTTCCTAGCATCTTTTGATCTTGATATTCTTTTTATTCCCAGAAGGGAAATCGTGTTGCCAATGCGCTTAGTTGCAAGCAACAAGTGGTTGTTTCTTTGATGATGTCCGAAAGGAATAATCTTTTTACCAAGTTCATTGGACGTTTCGATGTACTTCGTTTTACTGAGCTTCGTCTCATTTCTTTTATAGACTAGCGTCCGATGTTCTTTTATGGCCTTCGGTTCATTGGACGTACCGTTTTTTTACTGCGTCGGTGTTCCGAATTATTTGAGCTTCGGTTCATTGGACGTACCGTTTTTGTACTGCGTCTTGTTCCGAATTATTCGAGTTTCCGTTCATCTGGCGTACCGTTATTGTACTACGTCATTGCACCGGCTCAATTTTCTGCTATTCTTGACATTTTCCACGTCTTTTAACTATGGAAATGATTTTAGGTTTCCGATTTTTATTCTTGAGCCTGGTGTTATAGTAGGGATTGAAGTTTCACCAGATTTGACTTTTGAGCAACATTTTATTCGTATCATTACTTCGGAGATTAAACGCCTTCGAAATAAAGATATTCTTCTTGTGAAAGTTCAATGGTCCTCAAATCCTAAGAATTTCTCTTGGGAATCTTGAGAATTCATCGAGCAAACACATCCAGACTTACTTTTTCGTGCTCTTTATGGTGAACTTCTTATTTCAAATTTTCTTTTGTGTTGATATGCTTTTATGGTTGTTACTTTTATTTTCCTCTTAATTATTGCAAGGACGCAATTTCTTTAAGGAGGGGAGTTTGTAACAACCCGCATATTTTACGATTGTATATTTAAATATAGCGTCGTTAGTCGGATTAAAGTCCGAAAAGCTACTTTTTGCAAATAGTCGAATTGGGACTCGAGACCACTTCCATTGAGTCCAAAATGGCGTTTGAGACTTTTTTGAGTATAAGCTTCGATATGTTTGGAGAAAGTTGAATTTTGCTATTTTCTTAGTGGGCTTTTGGGTTTGGGTTTCACCCAACTCATTATATTACCCTAACTTAGCCCCCTCCTCTCCATTCACTCTCATTTTTCCTAACACTCTCAGGCAAAACTAAAAATGGGGGAAGAGAATGGGAAATAGAAATTGCCAAGCCCTAGTTCCTCTTGCAAACTTAAATTCTTGCTCCAAATTCAAGGTGAAGCTTTGGTAAGCATCTCCTCCTTCTTCTCCAACTCATTCTCTCTTTTATTTCAGAAATTTCCTAAACCTAACTTAGGAAATGTTCTTCTTTTGAGCTTAGATTCAAGCTTCTAGAGTTGAAGTGGTTGATTGGTTTATCTTCCTTTGCATTCAAACTTCTCCATCATCGTTTTCGGGTTTAAAGGTGAGATTTTTATCTCACATCTTAGTCTATAATTATCTTTGAGTGTTAGGTATGAATTCCTAACTCTTATTCATGTGCATTTGCTTTGATTTGGTTTGGTTTTTGTGAATATTCCAATTTTTGGTGTTTCGAAGTTAAAATCTTTAAAAATCATAGCTTTGGTGTTTGATCATGATTTTGTGGTGCATTGGAGAGCCTAAAGGGACGGGTAGTCGATAGGCATAAATCCTTAGCGCCATTGCTCGTCCGGTTGCGAAGTGGTAGAGTTTGCTCTTCATTCAGTTAGGCTTGGAAGTGCAGGAAACAGGTTCCGGTCGACCGAAATTCCTGTCCGATCGACCGACCTGCTACCAGAGCACTTCTCTGGCACTGGTCTGGTCGACTGGCATACTGAGTTCGATCGACCGACCAGCATCCCATGGATTTTTCCCGGTCTGAGTTCGGTCGACCGAACTCAGTGAGTCAGCCGACCGACCTGCTCCTATTTGCCTATTATGCCTATTTTTGCCTATTTCGTTTGGTTTCCAAATTTAATCAATTCGTGTCGATTCCCATTTGTTGTTATCATCTATTATTGACGTTGATGACTTCTTCTTAGGGATTTTTGAGAATATTCATTTTGATAGATTCGGCATCGATTTCTTGGGATTTTATTCACGTCTTCGAATGTGAATCTTGATGATTGATTGTTTCTACAATTGTTTTTGTGATTTGTCAATTTAAAAATATAAAGGTTTTTATACTAGTAGTAAATATTCAAACTCTTTTACTAAAATGATTTCAACTCTATTTTTAATACATAGTTCGTTTATAAAACCGTTTTCTAATCTATTAGTATATACAAACCTTTACCTCATTCGTATGAGAAATCTAATTAAACGGCTTAGTAAAACAAGTGGTATGAAACGCTTGCGTTTAATTCGTCGGTTAATTTTTGGACTTGTTCGATTGAAACTCTTGTGACAATTTTCTAGTGGAGATCTACAGTTTGTTCGCAAATATTTAAGTTAAGCAAGTGGTTATGGGACATGAAGCTAAACTCTTATATTTACTAGCTTAGTGTAATCGACTGTAACAACCCGCATATTTATCAATTTTATATTTAAATATTTTATTGTTTATCGGATTTTGGTCCGAAAAGCTACTTTTTGCATACGGTCAAACTAGGGCTCGAAACCACTTCCATTGAGTTCAAAATGACGTTTGCGATCTTTTTGAGTGTAAACTTCGATATGTTTGGAGATAGTGAAATTTTCATCACTTTTTGCTTTGGGCTTTTGGTTTGGGCTGAACTTCTTCTAACTCGGTCCCAACCCATCTCCTCTTCATCACTTCATCAAACACTAAAAGCTTTATCAAAAATGGTGGAGGGAATGGGAAATTAAAATTCCAAGCTCAATATCTTTAGTAAATTCAACATCTAACTCCAAATTCAAAGTGAAGAACATAGATTCAAGCTTGTGGTTGATTCTTGCTTTGCTCTTAAGCTCTCCATCATCAATTTTGTGGAAAAGGTGAGATTTTTATCTCACATCCTTGCCTATAACCGTCATTGAACTGTTGGGAATGATTCCCTATCGCATTAGCATGTACGTTTGCTTTTGGTTTGGATTGAATTGGTGAAAAACCCCAATTTTCAGCGTTGTTGGCAAAATCCTGGGCCTTAGGTCGCACTGCCTCGAAGACTAGCCCTGCATATTTTCGTTTGCTCTTAGGTCGTTCAGAATTAGGTCGCTAGGTCGTAGGTCGCTGGGCTTTAGGTCGCTCTGGCGTGGAAAAGCCTCTGACTGCATGTAGCTCGTTCTGGGCTTAGGTCGTACACTTCCTTAGGTCGCCTCGCAGTTAGGTCGTGATTCTTAGGTCGCTCTGCTTGCTTGCATGGTTAGGTCGTTCTGCCTTAAATATTTAGGTCGCTCGTCCTTAGGTCGCTTGACCATTGGAGCATCTAGTGACCTGTTAGGTCGTTCGCTTTAGGTCGCGAGTCTTTAGGTCGCGAGTCTCTTTTCCTTAGGCCGTTAAACCTTATATCCCTTAGGTCGCTCGACCTCTCAAACTCTAAGGTCGCTTGCACTTAGGTCGACCTTGTTAGGTCTCGCCTTTCCTTAGCTCAGCCAGGAGTTAGGTCGCTCGACCTGTCTTCCACTTAGGCCGCGCCTTTCCGTTTCTTGACCGCGTTAGGTCGCTCACCCCGCTAGGTTGCGCCATAGTTAGGCTATGCTCTTATAGGTCGCTCGCCTTTTTGCACTTAGGTCGTTTGACCTGTATTTCACTAGGTCGCTCGACCTGTTCTTCTGCTAGGTCGCACGGCATTATATCCCTTAGGTTGTTCGACCTATTTGACGTTAAGTCATTGCACTTTAATTCGACCACGTTGGGTCGCAAGTATATTTCTACTTTGATGGTTTTGGAACTGATTTCCTTGGGTTTTATTCACGTCTTCTCATGTGAAGTTTAGTGGATTGATTTGTTTCTACAATCAATTTTGTGACTTGTCACTTTAAAAATATGAAGGTTTCAATACTAGTAGTAAATACTCTTTCATCAAAGCGATTTCAACACTGTTCTACTACAAAGCTCTTTTTCTCAAACCGTTTTCCAATCTACTAGTATATACAAGCCTTTATTTCACTCGGATGAGAAATCTAATTAAACGGCTTAGTAAAACGAGTGGTATGAAACACTTGCGTTCACTTCGTCGGTTAATTCTTGGACTTGTTCGATTGAGCCTCTTATGACAATTTTCTAGTGAAGATCTACAGTTTGTTCGTAAATATTTAAGTTAAGCAAGTGGTTATGGGACATGAAGCTAAACTCATATATTTACTAGCTTAGTGTGATTGACACTTCTATATGATCATGACGATCATTTTTGTGATTTAGACTAGCGATTGAGCGATGTCTCTTTGTCTGCGAGGGAGACTAGACCCCGCTTGTGTGATGTTTCTACTCACATATATGGGGTAGCACCCCATGGTCTTCGGGTCGTTCGTGTGTCAAAGGCCTTCGGGCCATTCGTGTGTTCGAAAAATTAAATGGATAGCTTCCATGAGATAGCTTCTCGTTCGTGTGATAGGCCTTCCCCCTTTTTGTGATTTCTGGATTTCGTGTGTTGATTTCTGGAAATTGTGCATCACCAATTTTCGTGATTTTCATTGATATGTTTTATCAATTCTTGTGTATTGGTGAATTCGTGTGTCATTACCTTTTTATGGGTTTGGATCTTTGAGAAGATTCTTGTGATATTGAGTAATCTCTTGTTGATTATCATTTACATACTTATAGTAGTATGCCATTATGGTTTTTATATGTTTATGCCACATCCCTTATTCTATATCATGTCATCTGATATTTATAGCTAGACTGATCCGTTTATTATTTTCCTATAAATAATACTCGGGTCAGACCGAGATGTTACAGGTGCTTCTGCTTGACTTCTCTTCTGGGACTATTCTGACTTTTGGCTATCTACTTAGATTAGTAGTTTTTGGATGTACACATTTGAGATATAGGCTCTATGTTGTGTACTTATTCTTTTGTATAGCACGTGTTGCTATTCTTTTGTATTATCGTGGATCTTTCTGACCACTACTCTGATGTACACTTTCATGTGTTATATATTCATATCTTTTTCTGCCTTTGTGATATGGATGTCTGTGACTAATTTATGTTATGTTTATTTCTATGTTTTATTCCGAATATTTTATATAGCCACTGTGTGATAGCTTTGAGTTTGTATCGGTATGTCGGATTTCCTCCTTAAATGACATGCATTCTATACTATCTGACATATCGGTGCTCGCACAAAGAAGTTACATGGATGGTCGCTCCTCAACAGCCTTATTCTCTGTGCTAATTGACAACACTACACCGTAGTGTTCTTGGCTAGCGTGGGTATAGAGGTGGGGCGTCACAGCTTGGTATCAGAGCCAAACTTCGGAACAATGTAGAATAACTTAACAAGGATCAACATCCTAAGTCTAATGTAGGAGTCGTGCCTTAGGATTTAATTCGAGTCATCGTACCGATTTATCCTATTTCCTTCTATGTATCCTTGTTTTATCTATCAAGATTTGCTTGATATTTATTTGGAGAATAACTTTTCTTCTTCTCTCTTTCTTAAAGGAGAGAATGTCTAGACCAGGCCGTCCTAGAGCCGGACCATCTACTGTCACTCCCCAAGATGGAGTTTTTATGACTGCTCAACAGCTTCTTGATTTAGTAAAGAATGCTCAGGCAGCTGGTCCTAATCAGGAACCTACTCATCCTAAGTCTGGATTTGCACGCTTGTGCAACGATTATACCAACTTGGGTGGGAAACCATTCAAAGGTTCCGAAACTATTATCGAGGTCCAGGCTTGGTTAAGAACATGCGATCGAATCTTTTCTCGCATGAATCTTATCGATCTTCACCGTGTTCAGGTGGCCTCCAGTATGCTCCAAGAGAGAGCATTGGATTGGTACGAACTTCTTATTTATGAGATTAATGAAGCGGATCTCACCTGGGAGCAATTCCGAGAACGCTTCGAATTAAAATTCATACCAGAAGCAGAGAAGGTGACATTGGCTCGTCGTTTTATAGACCTTGTTCAAGGTGAATCCTCTGTGACAGATTATGTCGCATCCTTCGAGTCACTGTCTAAATATGGGGTTGAATACATCAACACCCCATTGAAGAAGAACCAGAGATTCGTCTATGGCTTAAACAAGAATCTCAAGAAGCCATTACTTCTAAAGTTAGAAGTTTCTTTCGACCAACTCATTGATATCGCTCTTCATCTTGAAGAGGCTGATAAGGACAGTGATGTTGAAGTGGTGGCTTCCAAACCAAACTTCAACAACAAGAAAAGGCCTAACAAGTTCAAAGGCCCATATCCCAACAAAAAGGGTAAGCAAGCAACTCCTGCTGCAAAGACTTTTTCCTCTAGTGATGGGAAATGCTACAACTGTGGTGTTAGGGGCCATTTTGCGAACAAGTGTTCAAAACCCCGTTCTTATCGCTACTGTAAAAGTTCGGATCATTATATGCATCTATGCCCTAAGCTTCCAAGCAAGAAGGAGGGAAAGTGAAACGTTGCTCAAGCCCCTGGTAACACATCTCGCGGTCAAGGTATGTCTCATTCTGTCCTTGATGGCATTATTATATTTCATGATCAACCTATTAGAGTTCTCTTTGATATGGGTGCATCCCATTCTTTTATATCAAAGGAACTTGTAGACACTTTTTCTCTAAGTGTTGTTGCTTTAATGACTTCTTTAAGAATTGCGAATCCGGTTGGTGGATCCGCAACTCTTAGTTTGCTTTGTAAAGATGTGGAGATTATTTTGTGTGATTTTCCTTTCCTAGCCGATTTGCATGTCATGCGTTACTTAGGCTTTGGAATGATTTTGGGTATGGATTGGCTTAACCGTTATGAAGCTCATATCCTATGTCCTGAGCGGACTATTTATCTCCGACATCCGCAATCTGTAAAGCAGATTTCTATTATTCTTAAAGATTCGGATTCCACTTTAGCTGCATCTTTATATTCTTTAAATCCTCGTGATGATGACAATGATGATGAGGAGGATGTCATTTCTCTTATTCGCGTCGTTCGTGAATTTTCCGACATATTCGAGCCCGTCTTAGGATTACCACCTAAGCGAGCAATTGAGTTCAAAATTAACCTTTTACCTGGAGCTCAACCTATTACCCGTTCTCTTTATTGAATGTCTAATAAGGAGAATGAAGAGATGTGCAAACAATTATCCGAGTTAGAGACGAAGCAACTTATTCGCTCTAGTTCCTCGCCTTGGGGAGCTTCAGCTATTTTCGTAAATAAGTCCGATGGTCCACTTAGGCTTTGCGTCGACTACCGCAAGCTTAATGATCTTACTATTAAGAATAAATATACTTTACCTCGGATTGATGATCTGTTTGATCAACTTAGTGGTGCTAGAGTCTTTTCACAATTAGACTTGGCTATCGATTTTCATCAGCTTCGCATTGCAGAGGATAGTATTCCTTTGACTTCATTCCATACTCGTTATGGATCTTATGAATGGCTAGTTATGCCATTCGGTTTAACGAATGCTCCGGCTTATTTCGTTGACCTTATGAATCGAGTTTTCAAAGATTTCCTCGATCGGTTTGTCCTCATCTTTATTGGTGATATTCTGGTGTATTCTAAAACCGAGGAGGAACATGAAAAGCATCTTCGGATCGTATTGGAATCTCTTAGGAGCAATCAATTAAAAGCAAAGTTTTCTAAATGCTACTTTTGGCAATCTAGTGTGAAGTTTCTCGGTCATATCATTTCCGAATCCGGAATATCAGTGGATCCTTCAAAGATTGAAGCAATTCAAAATTGGAAGAGACCGGAGAGCGTGACTGAAATCCGTAGCTTTCTCGGATTGGCAGGTTATTACCGACGTTTCATTAAGGACTTTTCTAAAATTGTCATCCCTCTCACTGGCTTAACAAAGAAAGGTGTTAAATACATTTGGTCGGACAAATGTGAAACTTCATTTCAAAAATTAAAAGAACTCCTTTCTTATGCTCCTATTCTTGTTATTCCCGAAGGGAATCAAGATTTTGTCGTTTATACCGATGCTAGTCGCGTTGGTTTGGGTGTCGTTCTTATGCAAAAAGAACGTGTTATTGCTTATGCTTCTAGGCAATTGAAGCCGGCTGAGACTGGATATGCCACACATGATTTAGAACTTGCGGCTATCGTTTTCGCCCTTCGAATTTGGCGACATTATCTTTTGGGAGAGAAATTTATACTTTACATCGATCATAAGTCTTTGAAATATTTATTTTCTCAAAAGGAACTTAATTTGCGTCAACAACTTGGCTCGAGTTCCTTGCCTCTTATGATCTTGATATCCTTTATACTCCCGGAAAGGGAAATCGAGTTGCCGATGCACTTAGTCGCAAGCAACAAGCGGTTGTTTCTATGATGATATCCGAATGGAGGGATCTCGAGGTTTTATCCACTTGTGAAATTCGAGATCGTGTCTCCGATTTATGTTCATCTCTTGTTTTATGTAGCCTTGAGGCTCGTCCTTCTCTTTTAGACCGCATTCTTGAAGCTCAACAGCTAGATCCTGAATTGGCTTCACTTGGCCAAAATCTTAAGGATAAAACCGATATTGAAGGTTTGAAAGACTTTGATATTGATTTCCGTGGCGGCATTCGAAAATTTGGTAGACTTATCGTACCAAATACTAGAGATCTTCGTAAAGATATTTTAGAAGATTCTCATCGTTCCAAATTTTCCATTCATCCCGGTAGTAGTAAAATGTACGCGGGTATGAAACGACTTTATTACTGGGAGGGAATGAAATCTGATGTTGCTAACTTTGTTAAGTGTTGCATGACTTGCCAACTTGTCAAGGCTGAACATCAAAGGCTAGGTAGGTTATTGCAACCATTGGAAATTCCAGTTTGGAAGTGGGATCAAATTTCCATGGATTTTATTGATGGTCTTCCCCGTTCTCGTTCGGGTCATGATAGCTTATGGGTGATCGTTGACAGACTTACTAAATCTGCCCATTTTATTCCTGTTCGGTCGAACCGAACCGTTCCTCTTCTGGCCAAACTCTTTATCAAAGAAATTGTTAAACTACATGGAGTTCCTTCCTCCATTGTTAGTGATCGTGATCCATTGTTTACTAGTGGATTCTGGAAAAGTATTCAAAAAGCTTTGGGAACGAAGCTTAATTTTAGCACCACTTATCACCCCCAGTCCGATGGACAAACTGAGCGTGTGAATCAAACTCTTGAAGACCTTCTTCATGCTTGTGTTCTTGACTTTGGTGGAAGTTGGGAAGATCATATTTCACTTGTTGAATTTTCCTATAATAATAGCTTCCAATCTAGTATTGGCATGGCACCTTTCGAGGCACTCTATGGGAGTCTATGCCGATCTCCTTCTTGTTGGCTTGAGGCCGGTGAGAAGCTGGTTTTAGGTCCAGATTTTATTCGGGATTCCACAGAGAAGATTGACCTTATTCGACATAGGATGAAAGAAGCCCAGAGTAGGCAAAAATCCTATGCCGATAACCGAAGAAGAAAATTAGAATTTTCTGTTGGTGACCTTGTATTTGTTCGTGTTTCACCTATGAAGGGTGTTGTACGTTTCAATCGGTCGGGAAAGTTAGCGCCTCGATATATTGGGCCATTTCCTATCACTGGTTCCATGGCTTATCGCCTTTCGTTACCGGCTCAGTTTTCTGCCATGCAAGGCGTGTTTCACGTTTCTCAATTACGGAAGTGCCTTCGGGACTCCGATTCTATTCTTGAGCCCGGTGTTGTGGAAGAGATTGAAGTTTCACCTAATTTAACTTATGAGCAACATCCTATTCGAATTATTGCTTCGAAGGTCAAACGACTTCGAAATAAAGATGTTCCGCTTGTTAAAGTTCAATGGTCCTCAAATCCTAAGGATTGCTCTTGGGAAACTAGAGAATTCATCGAGCGAACACATCCGGACTTGCTTTCTCATGCTCTTTAAGGTAAACTTTTTATTTCCAATTTCTTTTGTGTTAAGATGCTTTTATGGTTGTTACTTTTTATTTCCATCTTATATATTGCGAGGACGGAATTTCTTTAAGGAGGGGAGTCTGTAACAACCCGCATATTTATCAATTTTATATTTAAATATTTTATCGTTAATCGGATTTTGGTCCGAAAAGCTACTTTTTGCATACGGTCAAACTAGGGCTCGAAACCACTTCCATTGAGTTCAAAATGACGTTTGCGATCTTTTTGAGTGTAAACTTCGATATGTTTGGAGATAGTGAAATTTTCGTCACTTTTTGCTTTGGGCTTTTGGTTTGGGCTGAACTTCTTCTAACTCAGTCCCAACCCATCTCCTCTTCATCACTTCATCAAACACTTCAAGCTTTATCAAAAATGGTGGAGGGAATGGGAAATTAAAATTCCAAGCTCAAGATCTTTAGTAAATTCAACATCTAACTCCAAATTCAAAGTGAAGAACATAGATTCAAGCTTGTGGTTGATTCTTGCTTTGCTCTTAAGCTCTCCATCATCAATTTCATGGAAAAGGTGAGATTTTTATCTCACATCCTTGCCTATAACTGTCATTGGACTGTTGGGAATGATTCCCTATCGCATTAGCATGTACGTTTGCTTTTGGTTTGGATTGAATTGGTGAAAAACCCCAATTTTCAGCGTTGTTGGCAAAATCCTGGGCCTTAGGTCGCACTGCCTCGAAGACTAGCCCTGCATATTTTCGTTTGCTCTTAGGTCGTTCAGAATTAGGTCGCTAGGTCGTAGGTCGCTGGGCTTTAGGTCGCTCTGGCGTGGAAAAACCTCTGACTGCATGTAGCTCGTTCTGGGCTTAGGTCGTACACTTCCTTAGGTCGCGTCGCAGTTAGGTCGCGATTCTTAGGTCGCTCTGCTTGCTTGCATGGTTAGGTCGTTCTTCCTTAAATATTTAGGTCGCTCGTCCTTAGGTCGCTTGACCATTGGAGTATCTATTGGAGCATCTAGTGACCTGTTAGGTCGTTCGCTTTAGGTCGCGAGTCTCTTTTCCTTAGGTCGTTAGACCTTATATCCCTTAGGTCGCTCGACCTCTAAAACTCTTAGGTCGCTTGCACTTAGGTCGACCTTGTTAGGTCTCGCCTTTCCTTAGCTCAGCCAGGAGTTAGGTCGCTCGACCTGTCTTCCACTTAGGTCGCGCCTTTCTGTTTCTTGACCGCGTTAGGTCGCTCACCCCGCTAGGTCGCGCCACAGTTAGGCTGTGCTCTTATAGGTCGCTCGCCTTTTTGCACTTAGGTCGTTTGACCTGTATTTCACTAGGTCGCTCGACCTGTTCTTCTGCTAGGTCGCACGGCATTATATCCCTTAGGTTGTTCGACCTATTTGACGATAAGTCGTTGCACTTTAATTCGACCACGTTGGGTCGCAAGTATATTTCTACTTTGATGGTTTTGGAACTGATTTCCTTGGGTTTTATTCACGTCTTCGCATGTGAAGTTTAGTGGATTGATTTGTTTCTACAATCAATTTTGTGACTTGTCACTTTAAAAATATGAAGGTTTCAATACTAGTAGTAAATACTCTTTCATCAAAGCAATTTCAACACTGTTCTACTACAAAGCTCTTTTTCTCAAACCGTTTTCCAATCTACTAGTATATACAAGCCTTTATTTCACTAGGATGAGAAATCTAATTAAACGGCTTAGTAAAACGAGTGGTATGAAACGCTTGCGTTCACTTCGTCGGTTAATTCTTGGACTTGTTCGATTGAGCCTCTTATGACAATTTTCTAGTGAAGATCTACAGTTTGGTCGTAAATATTTAAGTTAAGCAAGTGATTATGGGACATGAAGCTAAACTCATATATTTACTAGCTTAGTGTGATTGACACTTCTATATGATCATGACGATCATTTTTGTGATTTAGACTAGCGATTGAGCGATGTCTCTTTGTCTGCGAGAGAGACTAGACCCTGCTTGTGTGATGTTTCTACTCACATATATGGGGTAGCACCCTATGGTCTTCGGGCCGTTCGTGTGTCAAAGGCCTTCGGGCCATTCGTGTGTCCGAAAAATTAAATGGATAGCTTCCATGAGATAGCTTCTCGTTCGTGTGATAGGCCTTCCCCCTTTTTGTGATTTCTGGATTTCGTGTGTTGATTTCTGGAAGTTGTGCTGGATTTCGTGTGTTGATTTCTGGAAATTGTGCTTCACCAATTTTTGTGATTTTCATTGATATGTTTTATCAATTCTTGTGTATTGGTGAATTCGTGTGTCATTACCTTTTTATGGGTTTGGATCTTTGAGAAGATTCTTGTGATATTGAGTAATCTCTTGTTGATTATCATTTACATACTTATAGTAGTATGCCATTATGGTTTTTATATGTTTATGCCACATCCCTTATTCTATATCATGTCATCTGATATTTATAGCTAGACTGATCCATTTATTATTTTCTTATAAATAATACTCGGGTCAGACCGATATGTTATAGGTGCTTCTGCTTGACTTCTCTTCTGGGATTATTCTGACTTTTGGCTATCTACTTAGATTAGTAGTTTTTGGATGTACACATTTGAGATATAGGCTCTATGTTGTGTACTTATTCTTTTGTATAGCACGTGTTGCTATTCTTTTGTATTATCGTGGATCTTTCTGACCACTACTCTGATGTATACTTTCATGTGTTATATATTCATATCTTTTTCCGCCTATGTGATATGGATGTCTGTGACTGATTTATGTTATGTTTATTTCTATGTTTGATTCCGAACATTTTATATAGCCACTGTGTGATAGCTTTGAGTTTGTATCGGTATGTCGGATTTCCTCCTTAAATGACATGCATTCTATACTATCTGACATATCGGTGCTCGCACAAAGAAGTTACATGGATGGTCGCTCGTCAACAGCCTTATTCTCCGTGCTAATTGACAACACTACACCGTAGTGTTCTTGGCTTGCGTGGGTATAGAGGTGGGGCGTCACATTGACACTTCTTGATGATCGATGATGATCATTTTATGGTTTAAACTAGCAATGTGCGATGTCTCTTTGTCCACGTGGAGGACTGTTCCTCGTTTTAATGGGCTTCGCCTCACTTCTCGCATGGGTCCTACCTATCTTGGTGCGTCGATGTTTATTTCACACATGGGTCGTACCTATTTAGGTGCGTCGATGTTTGTTTACTTCGTGGAGCAATCGGCTTAATAAGTCCGAGCATGGGGTGTATCTTTCTAGGTGCGTCGATGTTCGTCTATGCATGGGGCGTATCTTTCTAGATGTGTCGATGTTCGACTTTGCATGGGGTGTATCTTTCTAGGTGCATCGATGTTAGACATTACACGGGGCGTATCTTTCTAGGTGCGTCGATGTTTATTTATGCATGTGGCGTATCTTTCTAGGTGCGTCGATGCTAGAGCATGGGGCGTATCTTTCTAGGTGCGTCGATGTTCGACTTTGCATGGTGATGCAGCGCAGCCCTCATTTGTCAAAGGTATAAGTCGTGACCGACTTAAGGAAGGAAGCATAAGTCGTGACCGACTTAAAGAAGCAGCTTTGCGACCTAACGAAGAAGTTGTAGGTCGTCTACGACCTAAGGAGCCACGTGAGGAGGAGCTACGACTTAACGGGAGAGGATTATGACTTAACCAAGTTTGGGAGAAAAGGCTCCGACCTAACAAAGCTTTTAAGTCGTTGGTACGACTTAGGGAAGATAAGCGAGATAGCAAGCAGTTAAGGGATGACCTACTGGTGTCGAGTTACGACCTAAAGAAGCCACGACCTACCATAGGTCGCTGAAGTTCTAACTCGTAAAGACTTTAAGTCGTAAGTCGTGTGAAGATGGTTATATCTTAAGTCGTCAGAATTTCTTAAGTCGGGAAGAAGTATCTCGTAAGTCGTAAGTCGCTGATATCTTAGGTCGTTGGGTGTTAAGTCGTTGAAGCTTGGGCCGTAGATTCTTATGACGAGTTAATCGAAACCGTTGATTCTTAAGTCGCGGAAAGATGCTGATGTGTTGCTTGTTAAGTCGTCATCTGTTAACTCGTTTAAGTGTTGAGTCGAGGTATGTTGTAACTGTTGAGTCGGAGTTGTTGATAAGTCTTTACCGACTTATACTAAGTCGTAGGTCGCAACATTTATAAGTCGTGAGTCGTTTGTAATATACATGTATGATGAGTCACCTTTGTTTTTAAGTCGTCTGTAACTTGTAAGTCGTGTACTTATGTTGAGTCGTAGGTCGTAGGTGATGGGTCGGAAACGACTTAAGCCTTATGTAATTTTCTGGATATGTGTTGTAGCCTATAAATAGGCAAGTGGTGTCATTTTGTAAAGTTGTTGAATATTGAATAAAATTCTCTTTTGTTAGCTTTGTGCTTTCATTCAAATTGGTAGTTGAGTGTAATCTCCTATCTCCTCTTTCGGTTAATCGAGTGCGCTCGATTCAACGATTGCAGAAGCCGATTCGCGGAATCAAGTGCGCTTGATCAACGCTTGAAGAATTGAAGATCTTTGAACCCGGTATCGTGCGCGATCAACGAGTTCGGGATAGCTAGAATTCGGTATCTTCGGATCAACGAATTTGGGCATTTCAGTATCTTTCAATCCATCGATTACTACTTTCACCGATTGAAGATTGTTTTGTTTAATCCGCTGCGTCAGTTTTGGTATCAAAGCTTGTTTTAGCCAATCATAGCTAAATCGAGACTTGGAGCCTATTCATTTTAAAGTTGAAGTGATAGCCGAGAGCTTGAGGTGTTGAGCCGTGATCAAGTTGAAATGTTTGACTTGTATTGAAGTTGTTTGATCGGATTTGAGTGGGAGGCTGAAATTTTGTCCATCGTGTTCATCGCGATTTGCAACAAAGTAGAAGTTTTCGATCCGTTTCATTTTGGATCAAAGTCCGAAAAGTGTTTGAATTTTGAAGTGTTGAAGTGTTTGTAAAGATTTCAAGTATGCCGCCAAGAAGAGCTAATCGCCACCAAAACGTAGAAGCTTTGTATCGAAGAGAAGAAGCTGATGAGATGGAGCAAAGAATCAATGAAAACTTTAGTGAAAAGCTTAACGAAGGAATTGGCCGGTTAGAGAAGCTTATGACAGAGATGAATCAAAATCGGAGAAGGGTTTCACCTGAATCTAACCATGGGGGTAGTAGAGTCTCGCCACATTCCAATCGAGACAGAAGTGTTGAAAATGATCAAGGGCGTGGGAGGAACGTGAATGATCGTGAACGGAGGAATGTAGATAGAAGGGATGATGGTGGTAGACGAGAAGGTAGTAGAGCTGTGGGTGGACGAGATAGACAACGATATACATCTGATCTTGAAGAGGAGTATGATGGTGGTAGTGTTCGAGGACAAGGAAGAAATTACTCTGAGTATGATCACAAGTGGGAGACGGGGATGAAGACTGAAATTCCTGAATTCAAAGGTGGTATGCAAGCGGAGGAGTTTCTAGATTGGATGGCTAATGTTGAAGAGATTTTTGACTTCAAGGAAGTTCCAGAACATCGTAGAGTGAAGTTGGTTGCTACAAGGTTGAGGGGTAGAGCTTTGGCATGGTGGCAGCAAACCAAACTTACACGTGAACGGATGGGGAAGTCAAAGATTGAATCTTGGGAGAAGATGAAGAAATTGATGAAAGCGACATTCTTACCTTATAATTATCAATCGCTTATGTATCAGAGGTTGCAGAACTTGAGACAAGGAACGAAATCTGTGAATTATTATGCTGATGAATTTTATCAACTGATTGCAAGGAACGATATTATGGAGACAGAAGAACAGTTAACAGCCAGATTTGTTGGAGGATTGCGAATGCAGATTCAGGATATGGTTAATATGTTTGATCCTAGATCTGTAGCGGAAGCACATCAGAAAGCGTTGGCTTGGGAGAAACAGGGAAGACGAGGAGGAGGTGTGTTTACAAATTCCAACAATCCAGTGAAAGGAGTTGGTGGGAGTTCTAATGTTTCAAAAGCTGTTGCGAAACCAATTGTGAATGAGGTTGGGAAGGCGAAAGTCAATAATGGTTTCAAATGTTACAATTGCCAAGAGTTGGGCCATAAAAGTAATGAATGTCCAAAGCCGAAGAAGAGAGCTATGATAGCGGAAGTCGAGGATGAGGATGAAGAAGCTGAATGTTCCAATTCACCACCTGATGAGGAGGAAGAAGAAGTGTCGGGAGACGAAGGTTATAATCTCATGATTAAGAGGTCCTGTTTAACACCAAAGCAAGAGGAGGATTGTAGTTGGTTGAGGAGCAATATTTTTCAGTCAACATGTACTATTCTGGGGAAAGTTTGCAAATTTGTTATTGATGCTGGAAGCTGTGATAATATAATTTCTTCAGAGGCTGTGAGGAAGTTGGCACTGAAGACTGAGAAACATCCGAAGCCATACAAGCTCGCTTGGTTGAGGAAAGGCGGGGAGGTGAAGGTTGGACGAAGGGCTTGTGTGAAATTTTCAATTCGGAAGAAATATAAAGATGAAATCTGGTGCGATGTGGTAGATATGGACGTTTGTCATTTGTTGTTGGGAAGACCGTGGCAGTATGATAGAGCAGTGCAACATGATGGGCGTACCAACAGTTACAGTTTCATGTTTGAAGGCACAAAGATTACTCTAGTTCCAAAGAAGCGACAACAGGAGGAAAACAAGTTGGAGGAGATTGAAGAGCTCAAAACTTTGTTATCTTTGAAGGAGTTTGTGAAGGAAGTAGAGGAGGAGCCGGAAGTATTTTTATTGATCGGACGGGAGAGTCAGGAAGTGGTTGAAATACCAGAAGAAGTAACACCAGTACTGAAAGAATTTGACGATGTATTTCCAGAAGGGTTACCAACGGAGTTTCCACCGTTGAGGGATATTCAACATCAGATAGATCTTGTTCCAGGTGCTGTGTTGCCACACAGACCACACTATCGAATGAGTCCGAAGGAACATGAAGAGTTGCGGAGGGAGGTAGAGGAATTGCTTGAACATGGGCGTGTGCAGGCGAGTTTAAGTCCTTGTGCTGTACCAGCTTTATTGGTACCCAAAAAGGATGGAACGTGGAGGATGTGCACTGACAGTCGAGCATTGAATAAGATTACTGTGAGATATAGATTTCCAATGCCAAGGTTGGATGATTTGCTAGATCAGATAAGCGGAGCTACTATCTTTTCTAAGATTGACTTGAAGAGCAGTTATCATCAGATTCGCATTAGACCAGGGGACGAATGGAAGACAACATTCAAGACGAGGGAAGGATTATATGAATGGCTGGTAATGCCGTTTGGTCTATCGAATGCACCAAGTACATTTCTGAGGGTGATGAATCAAATTTTCAGACCGTACATTGGGAAATTTGTGGTGGTTTACTTTGATGATATTCTGATCTACAGTGCTAGTACGGAGGAACATGTTCAACATTTGAAGAAAGTGTTAATTATTCTTCGTGAAGAACAATTTTATGCTGCTACAAAGAAGTGTGTTTTTATGGCGAAGAGTGTTTTATTTCTGGGGTATGTTGTGTCGGAAGAAGGAATACAGGTTGACCAAAGTAAAATCGAAGCTATCAAAGATTGGCCGCAGCCCAAGACGATAACGGAAGTTCGTAGTTTTCACGGGTTGGCTTCATTTTATCGAAGGTTTATTCCACACTTTAGTAGTGTGATGGCACCTGTGACTGATTGTATGAAGGGTAAACAGTTTGCATGGACGGAGGAAGCAGGAGTTGCTTTTGAACGAATCAAGGAGTTGTTGACGACAGCACCAATTCTAGCATTACCTGATTTTCAGTTGTTGTTTGAATTACATACTGATGCGTCAAAGGTTGGGATTGGAGGAGTGTTGAGTCAAAGGGGACGTCCAATTGCATATTTCAGTGAGAAGTTGTCAGGGGAAAAGATGAGATACAGCACATATGATGTGGAATTATATGCTGTTGTGCAAGCTATCAAACACTGGAGACACTA
The DNA here is from genome assembly GCA_030737815.1 of Allium fistulosum. Lineage (NCBI taxonomy): Eukaryota > Viridiplantae > Streptophyta > Magnoliopsida > Asparagales > Amaryllidaceae > Allium > Allium fistulosum. The sequence goes on from CM060906.1 coordinate 184,913,775, forward strand.
TCTATTTCAGAAGGAGTTTGTTCTTTACACTGATCATGAGGCGTTAAAGCATTTACAAGGGCAAGACAATATTTCAGCGAGACATTCATCGTGGATAGCATATCTCTGCAACAGTTTACTTTTGTTGTTAAACACAAGTCAGGAGTGACGAATCGAGTGGCTGATGCTTTGAGTAGGAGGAGTCATTTGTTGACTACACTGAAAGTTGAGGTGACAGGGTTTGAAATGTTACCAGAGTTATTTGTTGAAGATCCTTACTTTTCAAAGTTTGTTGATAAAGTCAAGGAGGGAAAGTCGGATGAGTTTTTGATGGAAGATGGTTTTCTGTTCAAGGGAAATCGATTGTGCATACCTGATTGTAGTTTGAGAATAAAGATTGTAAAAGAGCTACATGAAGAAGGACATGTTGGGAGAGACCGTACATTACAGTTGATTTCACAGTCTTACTTTTGGCCATCAATGAGGAAAGAAGTGGAGAGGTTTGTGGAACGATGTCATATCTGTCAGGTTTCGAAAGGAACTGCGACTAATGCTGGTTTATATATGCCACTACCAGTACCAACTAAACCATGGGTTGATGTGAGTATGGACTTTGTGTTGGGGTTGCTGAGAACGCAGCGTGGTAATGATTCCATATATGTGGTGGTGGACCGATTTTCGAAAATGGCGCATTTTATTGCTTGTAAGAAGACGGCGGATGCTGTTCATGTTGCTCAATTATTTTTCAAGGAGATCTATCGACTTCATGGATTGCCAGAATCTATTGTGTTGGATAGGGATACTCGTTTTCTGAGTCACTTTTGGCTAAGTTTGTGGAAAATGGTGGGAACAAAGTTGAACTTTAGCAGCGCTTATCATCCGCAAACGGATGGACAGACTGAGGTTGTGAACAGATCATTGGGAAATTTGCTGAGATGTCTTGTGCAAGACAATCTGAAGAGTTGGGATGTGAAGTTATGCCAGGCAGAGTTTGCTCATAATCATGCTGTAAATCGAAGTACTGGGTTCAGTCCATTTCAGGTAGTGTATTCAAGCTTACCGAAGGGACAGTTGGATTTAACGGTAATACCACACTCGAAGGGAACAATTAAGAAAGCTGCTGATCTTGTTGAAGGGTTAACGTAGTGTCATAGAACCATTCAAGAACGATTGGAAAAGGCAAATGAGAAATACAAACGATCTGCAGATTTGAAACGAAGGAGTGTTGAATTTCATGAAGGTGATTTGGTTTATGCAGTGTTAACAAAAGATCGTTTTCCAGTAGGCGCTTATAACAAGTTGAAAGCCAGGAAAATTGGTCCGGTGGAAGTCGTAAAACGAATTAATGAAAATGCTTATAAGTTGAAGCTGCCAGAAGATGTGTACACTTTTGATGTGTTCAATGTTAAACATCTCGTACCATATCATGGGAATGAACGAGCTGATGTGGAAAAATTTACAAATTCGTGGTCGAATTTTTCTCAACCTGGGGAGGATGATGCAGCGCAGCCCTCATTTGTCAAAGGTATAAGTCGTGACCGACTTAAGGAAGGAAGCATAAGTCGTGACCGACTTAAAGAAGCAGCTTTGCGACCTAACGAAGAAGTTGTAGGTCGTCTACGACCTAAGGAGCCACGTGAGGAGGAGCTACGACTTAACGGGAGAGGATTACGACTTAACCACGTTTGGGAGAAAAGGCTCCGACCTAACAAAGCTTTTAAGTCGTTGGTACGACTTAGGGAAGATAAGCGAGATAGCAAGCAGTTAAGGGATGACCTACTGGTGTCGAGTTACGACCTAAAGAAGCCACGACCTACCATAGGTCGCTGAAGTTCTAACTCGTAAAGACTTTAAGTCGTAAGTCGTGTGAAGATGGTTATATCTTAAGTCGTCAGAATTTCTTAAGTCGGGAAGTAGTATCTCGTAAGTCGTAAGTCGCTGATATCTTAGGTCGTTGGGTGTTAAGTCGTTGAAGCTTGGGCCGTAGATTCTTATGACGAGTTAATCGAAACCGTTGATTCTTAAGTCGCGGAAAGATGCTGATGTGTTGCTTGTTAAGTCGTCATCTGTTAACTCGTTTAAGTGTTGAGTCGAGGTATGTTGTAACTGATGAGTCGGAGTTGTTGATAAGTCTTTACCGACTTATACTAAGTCGTAGGTCGCAACATTTATAAGTCGTGAGTCGTTTGTAATATACATGTATGATGAGTCACCTTTGTTTTTAAGTCGTCTGTAACTTGTAAGTCGTGTACTTATGTTGAGTCGTAGGTCGTAGGTGATGGGTCAGAAACGACTTAAGCCTTATGTAATTTTCTGGATATGTGTTGTAGCCTATAAATAGGCAAGTGGTGTCATTTTGTAAAGTTGTTGAATATTGAATAAAATTCTCTTTTGTTAGCTTTGTGCTTTCATTCAAATTGGTAGTTGAGTGTAATCTCCTATCTCCTCTTTCGGTTAATCGAGTGCGCTCGATTCAACGATTGCAGAAGCCGATTCGCGGAATCAAGTGCGCTTGATCAACGCTTGAAGAATTGAAGATCTTTGAACCCGGTATCGTGCGCGATCAACGAGTTCGGGATAGCTAGAATTCTGTATCTTCGGATCAACGAATTTGGGCATTTCAGTATCTTTCAATCCATCGATTACTACTTTCACCGATTGAAGATTGTTTGGGTGCATCTTTCTAGGTGTATCGATGCTAGACTTTACATGGGGCGTATCTTTCTAGGTGCGTCGATGTTCAGTTTATGGGATTGGCCATCCTCTTTTCTTGTGATTTCTGGATTTCTCGTTGTGATTTCTGGAATTTTTGTTTCACCACCTTTTTCAGTTGGCATTGATATGTATGTCATTTATTGTGGCTTGGGGAATTAAATAAAGAATATGACATTCTTTTTATGCTATGAGATTCGTGAGATATTTGTATGATTTTCCTTTGTTGATTTTCTAATGTATACTTGTCGAGGTATGACATTTTTGGTTATCATACGTTTTTATTATATCTCTTCCTATATCTCATTTTATCTGATAATTATAGCTAGACTGATCCGTTTATTATTTTCTTATTAAATAATACTCGGGTCAGACTGAGATTTTACAGGTGCTTCCTCATGATTTCTTATCTGGGACTATCATCTGACTTTTGGCTAACTACTCTAGCATTGTAGTTTTTGGTTGTATACATTCGATATATTGACTCATTGATGTATACATATTCCGTTGTCTAGCACTTGTATCTTTTCTTTTGTGATATTGTGGATCTTATTTGTCCACTACTCTGATGTACACTTTCATGTGTTATATTCATATCTATTTCCGCCTATGTGATATGAATTGTCTGTGACTGATTTGTTTTATGTTTATTTCTATATTTGTTTTCGAAGTATATATACATAGCCACCGTGTAGTAGCTTTGAGTTTGTATCGGTATGTCGGATTTCCTCTTGAGATGAAAACTTGAATTTTTATCTGGCATATCGGTACTCGCACAAAGCAATTACATGGATGGTCGCTCCTCAACAGCCTTATTCTCCATGCTAGTCGACGTCAATACCGCGTAGTGTCCTTGGCTAGCGTGGGTATAGAGGTGGGGCATCACAAAATGTTTTGGTTATCGTACGGTAAACCCGTCGTGTTTATGAGTGATGTGGTCTTACGAGATACCTTTTTTTTCAAAGGATTTTGAAAATAATAGTAATAATTCAAATTGAGCGTGTTTTCTCACGCTGGTTTTCCAGACCAACTTGGGTGTTATTTAATTATAATGGTCGGGTCAAACCGAGTATTAAAGATTCAGGTTAGAATGCTATGGAGCCCAGGAGACGTGCTTGAGGAGTTCAAACGTATATCACGTACTTGGTATTTCCGTTGTGTGAGTTATGTATATCAGGACAGGTTGTTATAACTGTCCAGATCGATGTATTGATTGTTGTACTCTAATGGTTGTAAGAAATAAATAGTTATAGATTCTTTTGTATAAAATCTATTATTATATATTATATTTTGTTCCACTACGTTTGTAAGATTTTTTGTTGTGGTTTTCTGTTTCTTCTTTTACCTTTTCTTCTTCACCCCTAATGAACTGGTATTTCCGGCACTCGATTGCTCGACATTCTATACAGTGGACATATTGATGTCGATTTTTGAGAGTAGAAAATCCCCGTTCATCACAGTTGGTATAAGAGTTGAAGGTTAAGCGAGAACCTTGGCTCTGGTGGGGATTACTCATTAGAGATAGGGTCAGTAGTACCCTGGAATGAGTTTGAGTGTATTAATAGATATGAGCGCGAATTTGTTAGTGAATATAAAATGTTTTATATTGTGTTGGTTGATTTATTGAGTGGCTTATGAACTCTGGTCGGCACAGTCCATACAACTGAATCGATAGGGGTTTCTAAACACTTGAATAGAGTAATTCTACATAGTATTGTTTTGGAATAGGGAAAATGAAATAAATTTACCCAAATTATTTTTTGATATAAAAAGAATAATTTCCTGAAATAGTTATAGGGATGTGTCTGATTGTTGTTATATAATCAAAATAAGATTATAAAATTGGAAATGGATTATATAACCAAATGAAAATTTGTATAAGTATAAATTATACAAATGGATTATAATTAAAATGGATTCAAACCAGAATTTGGAAATTCCGAAGATTTTTGAAAATGTTTTCCGAAGTGGTTGGAAAGAGAAGTGGTGATATTATTAGAATATTTTTTGAATGGAAATTGTTTTAAATGGATTTTGGAATTGATGAAGCACTGAACTCACTACAGCCGAAAAATAACTTTGGTGATGACGGCCGCATCATTAGTGTTCATTTTCGAGTCTCTAAGTGACGGATTGCTACCGAAATAATTGATTTGAAGATTTTTGTGGGAAAACAAACGTTGTTTAGAAATTCTAAGAGAATTTATTTTGGAGAAAACCGAATTTGATTATAAAATCCCAAGGAATGGTTTGTTGAAACAAAGAGTTATATATATGTATATATTTGATTTCAAGTGGTTTGAAATAAGTACCGGGCGCTTAAAAATTTTGTAATTTGAATTTTTAAATTAAATATTTAAATTGAGTAGGTTTAAATGGATTGAACAAATTGAAATTAACTCAGGCTAAGTTGAGTAAGTTTGGAAATTTCAGTATGAAATTAAAATTTAACTCATGCAAGTTAAATAAATTGAATGAATTAAAAATAAATTTATTGGAGTGAAATTAATTTAGGGTTAGTTTGGCTCACATCCCTGATAAGTTTCAAAATAGAGAAAAAATCCTTCCCAAACTTAACTTACATTTTCGATCCCTGTTTTCAAATTCGCGCGTGCAAAAAGACCAAAATACCCTTTACGTTTTTAACATTTCAAACGCGTATAACTTTATGTAGAAAAATCGGATCAACATACCGTTTTCACCAAAAAATCACAAATTTTATGATCTTTAAAATGTGATCCATTGTTGATACCAAAAAAGCATATTTGAAGTAAGAGTGCAATTATTCCATATATTTGCGGAGAATTCTGCAAATTTTGAACATCATCGATTTTTCTTCAAATGTCAACAACTATTGCATATAGTTGCTGAATTGTCTGCAACTATTGCATATAATTGCAGACATTTCTGCAACTATTGCGTATAGTTGCTATGTCTGCAACTGTTGCATATAGTTGCTGAATTGTCTGCAACTATTGCATATAATTGCAGACATTTCTGCAACTATTGCGTATAGTTGCTGAATTGTCTACAACTATTGCATGTAGTTGCTGAATTGTCTACAACTATTGGATATAATTGCGGACATTTCTGCAACTATTGCGTATAGTTGCTGACACTACTAGCAAAGGCAATTATTCCGACAGCATCAAGCGACGGCTTCCAACGGCCAATTTCCGACGGCTTCCGACGGGCCGTCAGCGGCCGTCGGAAGCCGTCGAAAAATCGCGATTTACAAGGCTAAGCCGAGCCTTCTTCTTCCTCATTTCCATACGAAATTTTTTAACCCAAAATCCCCAAATCTCTTCCCTAAGCTTCCAATCATCAATTTCGAGCTTTCGGATCCTCCCTAGCTGCGTAATCAACGTCTATTGCTCTCTAGCTTAGGTATAATATCTTATTTTCACCAAAAATCTAATTTTTACCCTAAATTCAGATTTGCATAAGTTTTTAAATTAGGGCTAATTGGTGATTGAAATTGTTTCCAATAGTGTTATAATAGTTTCTAGCATTCCATGGTATTCCTATTTCATCTTTTATCGTGAAATTGTGAAACACATATATAATTTGTGGTTGTGCGTGTATATGTAAATCGTTGTGTATGCCTTGATTCTACGATTGTTTATGCGTGTAGCGCTGCTATCATTGTATTGTGTTAGTTGGAATAAGATAAAATGAATGCACGAGCTAGGATTATTATATTGTGCACGTATTGACTTATGCAACAAAAAAAATGCGTCGAACGAGCCTTAAGTTGATGTAATATGTCGAATAAATGTGTTAAATTAAAATATATTTTTGTAAATGTGAACAGTTAGTAAAACTGTATTTTTTCGTAAAATGCGCACATCTAATTGACAAATGTACCTTAGAGAGTTTTTGGCCCCGTCTGACGAGTGTTGTACATGATCATTGTATAAATAGTCATTTTTTTTCTAAAAACGACCATTTATATTCATCTGGTACAATGTTTGTTGGATTTGTCCTTGTATTGGACAAGTTATGAACACAGTAAGCATTTACATTTTGTATACTACTTCGTCTCAAACGGTTCATAAAATTTCGGCCTAACTTTTCTTTTTTGTTTCCTGCGTACACGCATTGTGTACAATGCAGGGAACAAAAGGGGGAACAAAAGGAAAATGCTGCCGAAATTTTATTGAATCGTTTGAGACAAAGTAATATACGAAATGTAAATGCTTACTGTGTTTGTAATGGGAAGTAGGATGCCTGACCATGGAAAAAAAAATATTTTTCGAATTTGTATTCTTGAAAATAAATATTAAATTTTGAACTTCTCATTTTATCAAATAGGAAAAATGATTGATTATTTTGTTGATCGGAGGAGATGGATGTACCAAAGAAAAGGACTGAGGGGCTCAATAAAAGAAGATTTTTATAATGGTATAAACGTATTTGTTGAATTCGCTTTAAGTAATAACGGAAACGATCTAGAAATTCGTTGTCCGTGTAGTAGGTGTAGACATTTGAAGTATTTGTTACCAGATATTGTGAAAGTTCATTTGTGCCAAAACGGTTTTGTACCCGAGTATTATGTTTGGGATTGGCATGGAGAAGTTGTAGCAAATACTTCCATAGAGTCTGAAAGTGTTGTTAACGAAATAGTTACGACGACTCGTATAGAAAATATGGTCGAAGATGCAGCACGATCAATGTTTCCTATGGTTGAAGTTGACGACGATGATGGAAATGTTGAAGAACCAAATATTGAAGCAAAAAAAATTTATGATTTACTAGATGCTGCTAAGAAACCTATTTGGGATGGTTGTAAAAGCGGCACTCATTTGTCAGTAATCGTAGAATACATTGCGATGAAGTCAAAATACAACATCACTGAAGCTGGGTTTACGGCTGTTGTTCAAGCTGCAAAAAGACATATGCCGCCCGATAATCTAATGTGTGAAAATCACTATGAAGTTAAAAAACTTATGTCGGCTTTTGGTTTACCTTATCAGAAAATAGATACATGTTTAAAAGGCTGCATGTTGTTTTGGAAAGAAGACGCAAACCTTAGAAATTGTAAAATTTGTAATCAGGAGAGATACAAACCAAGAAAAAAGAAGGGGAAGGAAGTTCCGTACAAGCATATGCATTACTTACCCATAACTCCAAGGCTTCAAAGATTATATGCATCTTCTGTAACTACATCTAATATGAGATGGCATAGTGTGAGAACGGAGGAAGAGGGTACGTTGACACATCCGGCTGATGGAGAAGCATGGATGCATTTCGATAAAACGTATCCAAATTTTGCAGCGGAGAGTCGAAATGTTAGATAGGATTATGTACGGACGATTTTTCTCCATTTTCTCAATTTGGTTCTAAATATTCATCCTGGCCCATTATCGTCACATCGTATAATTTACCTCCATGGATGTGTATGAAAACGCAATATATGTTTCTTACTGTTGTCGTTCCTGGCCCCGACGATCCGACACAAGGAATCGATGTATATTTACATCCGTTGATTGAGAAGTTAAAAATACTGTGGAACGAAGGAGTAGAAACATATGATGTGTCCAAGAAGAAATTTTTTCGTATGTTTGCTTCTTTGTTGTCGACTATAAGTGATTTTCCTGCCTATGCAATGCTTTCAGGATGGAGTACTGCCGGTCGTCTAGCATGTCCATATTGCATGGATGAAACACGAGCGTTTTCTTTACCTCATGGTAAGGAAATTTCATGGTTTGACTATCATCGATATTTTCTCCATGTAAATCATCCCTTTAGAGGAGACAAGAAAAACTTTTTAGCTAATAGAGTAGAAACCAGACAACCACCGACGATATGGTCAAGCGAAGACATATATGAACTTGTTAGGGACCATCCAAAGATATAAGAAACTGGAGAGCAAACAGAAATTGAAGGCAAATCAGTTGTTCATAACTGGTGCAAACAAACTATTTTTTGGGAGTTGCCGTATTGGAAACATCTTCTGCTTCGTCATAATATAGATGTGATGCACAATGAGAAAAATGTATTTGATAATGTTTTTAACACAATTTTGAATGTGAAAGGGAAGACGAAGGATGATTTGAAATCAAGACGTGATATAGAAGAATTATGCAAACGTCCAGAGCTTCATATGAAACCAAATGACAGTAAAAAACTCAAAGCATGTTACGAATTAGATAATAATTAAGTTAAAGCTGTGTTAAAATGGGTGGAAGGGTTAAGATTTCCTGATGGGATATCATCAAATCTTCATAGATGTGTTGAATTTAAAAATGGTAGATTGAGTGGAATGAAAAGTCACGACTGTCACATAATGATGGAAAATTTATTTCCCGTTATGTTCAAAGAACTACTGCCGTTAAAAGTTTGGAAGGTAGTAACGGAGCTTAGTATGTTTTAATTTCCATTTCTATTTCCATTTCAGTCATTAATTAAGCAATTTATACCATTGATGTCATTTACATATGAAATATATTTCATTACCATGTTATTATTCTCTTATATAATGATGTGTATATATGTCACAGGTTTATCATAATGTCATATAGAGGTAGAAGCTCTTCCCGATCATCAGGAGGCGATGGCAGTGGCCCATCGCAAGATTCACAGCGTCCAATAGTTTCGTTAGTCCCTAGAGTAGAGGGGTAAGAATTAAATTTTATTTAGCATCTTATTTTTTATGATATACGTACGTACTTATCTGTATCGTATTTAAAAACAGGGGGTTCGACCTACTTCCCTCGAAGGTTGTGCTGGATGTCTTTAGAGATTCTTATCGCAGTAGGATGAGTGCTTGCTGGCCGAAGTGGGATAACATCCCTCCCCACATCATATAGTGTATATGGAAGGATGTCCTAGTATGTATAATTTTCTGTTTTTCATTTTTAATTCGTTTTTTTTTGTTTTTTTATTGTTTATCATTTACAGTGTAATCTTTTTTTTTGCTTTTTATCATGAAACACAGGCTGAGATTGACATCCAGACAGACGATATGCTGCTGGCACGAGGATACTGGATGAAGAAGATGCGCAAGAACTATAGTGACTCGATATCTGAAATTAAGAAATCTGGTAAGAAATCACGGTGGATGGGGGAGAGCGTATGGCAAGCATGGTTGGCATACTAGGAAACTGACGAGGCGAAGGCAAGTATACTAAATTTTTTTGAATTATTAATTTGACATGATCGAAAAATAATGTATCAAATTTTGAATGTACATGCAGAGTCGGATAGAAACTCTACAAATAGAAATAAAAATCCCGTCACTCATCGCGGAGGGTCGAAGTCATTTTAGCAGTATCGGCAGGAGTTGGTAAATTTACTGAATGATAATTGTAAATAGTTTATGCTATATAATTTTAAATGTATAATAATTGTATGTAAAAATCAACTTCAGGAAGCTGAGGCGCATGGTCCCGTGGGCTATATAGACGTGTTCACTCGTACACATGTTGTCGAGCATGTAAATCCGGATGGGACTGTTTCGTATACATGGCACGACGATAAATCTAGCAGGAGCCATGTAAGCATATTTCATTTTATGCAGTATTAGTAATTGTTCTTCTTGTTAAACTATAATGAAATAAGATATGATGTTATTAATTTGTTAATGCAGGAAAAGTTTATGGAGCAGCACCAGAAACTCCTTGCTGATACGGTCGAGATCAACTGAAGACTAATGAGGAGGATGCTATTTTTGAGTCCGTTATGGATCCACCAGAGCATGGCAGACGATACGGATTTGGCAATCAAGTGGTAAATAATTTATTTTACTGCTAATTTGATATTTAAGTCATAATTAATTAAATCGTAGGGATTTATACAAGCATCTTGTACCCAAAACCCTACGCCTCTCCCAATAAACATTTAATTTACTAGTTTTAAGTCATTTGACTTTCATTAAGACAGTTATTCCTGTAATGTCACTATGGCCCAGCAATAGGCCATATGATTGTGTGTTTAGAATTACAGTTAAAATTTGTAGTTTATATAGTAGAAGCATTTATAAAACACAACATCAAATATTAATACATAAGCTAAATTAGATTTAATAAGTTGCAATAATGGATTTATAAATAAATAAACTTGTATAACATCATAAACATAAGCATATAATGTCAGAAGTCATATTATTCAAGCTAAAGTAAATTTAAATAGTATTTATTTGTTTGATCTAAACTTAAATCTAAAAGCTAATTAAATAATTCAATTCTATGTTGGAATATATAATTTTATCTTAGAATACTTCAAATATGCTATTTGGACCTTTTCAAAACAATAAACTTGAATTTTATTCATTTTTCCATTATTTAAAAATATTTGAACCTTGAAAAATCCTCCATATTGAATTTGAATTCAAACCAACCAAATGACTTTATCACACCAGTAAAGCACAAGAAGGAAGAAGATATGAATGTTATCTTACTTACTAGCTTACTGTTAATTTGTACATGAACTCAAAAATCTTAAAAATGAATACCAAATATTTTGGTTATGTAAAATAAATAAGAAAATCAATATGATTTCAGAAGCCTACTACAAATTCATACGTGGGTGACAATACTCGGTAAATGAAAACATAGGGTTTATAAAAAATTCAAACGGTTTATAATTAGTGATTTTGAAAACAAAACTAAAACCTTTTTGTTTATATTTTTCCATAAATTATAAAAATACTTTAGTTTCTTATATTTTTCTAGATATCCAATACATTGTCAGCCTCATTCAGTCTACACTTACATAAACATGCATAAACTAAATTAAATAACATTATCACACAGCTAATCATTCACATACCTGCACATACACTTACAGAGATCACACAGCTAAATTAAATATTTATTGCAGGCCAACAGTCAGAGACGGGGTCGACAGACTAGAGCTCAGATCGATCTAGCAGAGATCGAAGATTTGCGGGCTAGAGTGGCCCAGCTGGAGGAGCAGAACCGCCGACAGGACATACAGACCACACAGTTGCTAGACCAGCGTGTCGCCGAGTACATGCAGCAGTATGGTGGCCGCTTCCCTTCCTCTGCTGGCTCTAGATCTGGAGGAGAGTGATTGATTGCTTGCTTTTTCAGGTATGTTTTTTTAGTTTTGTATGATTTGGTAGACGGTGGAGGTAGTTGTTGATTTTTGTATTATTATGTTTGATACACTTGGTTATGTGGTTGTATGATGATGTGGATGTTGATGATTTTGTGTTATGTTGTGTATGTATGACATGGTAGAACACTTGTTGTTGGGGTTGTTGTGAATGTTGGAATGATTATGTATATTATGTATTTTATTTTGATGTAATTTGATGTATTTGTGTGTTTAATGAATTTTGTGTAGTTTGGGTTTTGATATTTGGTTGGAATATTGTATACTGGATTCCGCAGTATTGGTGTAATAGTGTTTGGATGGGAAATGTGGATGGAAGCTATATTGCAGCAGAAATATAAAAAAATACAGCAGTTTTTCGACGGCTTCCGACAGCTTTCTGGTATTAATTTTCCTACGGCTTCCGACGGCCTATAGGCCATTTTTTCCAATAGTTTCTGACGGCTTCCGACAAGTGTCGAAATACGTCGGAAGTCGTTGGAAAAATGTTCGGCGCCCTGTGTCGGAAGCCGTCGGAAACAGTGCACCCCGACGCCTTATTTTCCGACGGCTTTTTCCAACGGCTTCCGATGGCCGCCGACGGTTTTCAGTCGTCGGAAAATGCTGTTTTCCTTGTAGTGTGAATTGTCTGCAACTATTGCATATAGTTGTTGAATTGTCTGCAACTATTGCATATAATTGTAGACATGTCAGCAATTATTGCATATAGTTGCTGAATTGTCCACAAATATCGCATATAATTACAGTTATTTCTGCAACTTTTGTGTATAATTGCAGATATTTCTGCAATAATTGCATATAGTTGTTGAATTGCAATTATTCATGTAAAATCATTTCAATCCCAAATTTATCTTTCTCTGCAATTATTCATAATAATTGCATATTTATCAGCAATTATTCTCAATAATTGCATTTATTGCTGAAAATATTCAAAATAATTGCATTCTTATCAGCAATTTTTCTTGTAAAATCATTTCAATCCTAAATTCATCTTTCTCTGCAATTATTCATAATAATTGCATAGTTTTCAGCAATTATTCTCAACAATTGCATTTTATTCTGCAAATATTCAGAATAATTGCATTCTTATCAGCAATTATCCATGTAAAACCATTTTAATCCAAAAAATAACCTTGTTTCAATTATTCATAACTGCTAATATTAATAATCTCATATTTTGTAAAAAAGCTTGATTCGTCTTCAATTTAATTGCAGATTTCTATTTAAATCGAAAAATAAACCTTCGATTTGGTAGAGTCTTCAATTTAATTTCTTGATTCTCATATTTTATAGACTCGGCTCGGTTTTTCATTTGATCAGAAGAAACTGAAGAAGAAGAATTGGAGCTCGACAGTGAAGCATAGGGGTAATTTGGGGAAAAATAGGCGGAAAACAAAAACAGGGACGTATAAAGTATACTTTTTATCATAAGGATCCACTTGAATTATGTTCCGTTTTAAGGATGTGTGCCTAGTATGAATAATTCGAATATGATTCAAAAAGATTGGTTAAAGGGAATTGAAATATAAATTAAATTGACTTAGATTGGATTTGAAACCATATTGAATGGAATATATAAACTTGGATTGTTAAGTGATTAAATAACTATAGGTTATAAAAATTTAAATGGAATAAAATTTGAGTGAAAATTTGGGATTGTGAATAAATGAATTTGAATAGCTTATCAAATTTGAAATTAATGGAACAAAGTACATTTAAGGTATAAAGTGATGTATAATCTTGAGTTAAAAATAAAATGTGGATATACTCGAGTAAAAAATTGATGGAAATGTGAGAAAATAAGTTATGTAACTTATAAAAATTGGAAAAGTAGAATAGAAAAACCAAAATAAATATAATTGGATGTTCTAGTAAAGAAATAAAAATCCAAACTTGAATTTTAAGATGAGTTTGAGCTCAAGTAAATTAGGTGAAGTGATTTTCGAAATAAAAATCAGATATTGAGGGTAAAATGGAAGTGAACTAGTTATATAAATTAATTAGTTAATTGAATATGGGAATGAAATTTAACTTAATAAAATAGAATGGATTATGGACTGAAACTGAAGTTGAATATGGAACTTAAGTAATAAATAAAATTCGACTTATATATAAGCTGATTAAATATATGTTGATTGTGATCGAATAAAATGGAATTTGATTGAAATAAAAATGGCTTGAGTTATAAATAAATCCAACGTGAGTGTAAATAAGTTGAATATGGCCTTGAATATTATTTTAAATGAATTTGAGAATGAATTGGAGTATGAAATTTATATTTGAAGTGGAATTTGATGGCAAAGAAAATAAACTTAAGTTATAAAATTGAATTAAATGGAGATAAACGAATCAACTTAAGTAAATTATTTTGGATCGAAGCTTTGCTCAAATAAAACCATAATGCATAAATAAATAGCGTGGAGTGATTCTGAGCTTAATAAAATGGATTTGAATATAGTGAGTGTGGATATAAATGGAATGCAACTGAATTGATCGTGAATAAATTTGAAATGGAATAAAATTAAATATAAATTGATTTGGAATCAATTTAAAATAGCTATAAACTGAAATGGTTATTTTATTAAATGAATATCGCCAAATTTGCATGGAAATATTGTCGTTTGACGTAAACAGAAGTAAATAAAATTCTATAAATTAATAGGAAGCGAATAAATTGATTTTTAATCAATTTGGAATGGATATGAAATTGTTTGGTATAAATATGAGTTGAATGCAAATTATTGGGTTGTAAATCATTCGAACTGAATGAAATGATATATTAATCGATTGGATGAACAATCGAATCATAGAACCTTCTAGTTATTAATAAATTCATGCTATGGCATGGTTGTTAGTGGAAAATTATGTGTTTTAGTTGTTAAATGGATGAAATGTTATTGAAATTTCATATTTTGATACTTACGTGGTTAAATTGAGTAAGTATAGGTACCCAGAGACTATTGGGCTAGAGTTGGGTTGCGTAATTGCATATAAAATATGCCGCTTGCTTAAAAACGCTAAATAAAGGTACGTTTTCGGATTAAATACCACAAAATTATAAATATTGATATATATTTTCTTTTCCGACCGTGTGAGTCGATGTATACATTTTTATCTCTCTTGTCATATTGCAAAAGGCTCTCCATACAAGGGATAATCTGTCAAAAATTTTCAGAAATTTAGGGAGTTAGAAATTATTTTTTGAAAATTTTGAATTTTTTTTTGTTAACTAAGAAGTTGATGTTCAAATTGAAATTGAAATAAGAGATTTTGGTTTAGAAATGGAAACTAAATGTTTTGGATAGGACTAAAGGGTTTAGAAAACTGAATGTGAAGTTTTAACTAAGTGGGTTTTGTTAATTTAAAGGGTTTGGAGCATCTTCCTGCCTTAGCGATTTCGGGGACGAAATTCTTCTAAGAGGGGAAGAATGTAACGACCCGGATATTTGGTCGTTGATTTTGAACATTTAATTTATTTTAAATGTTGAGTTTTGAAATGTGAATAGAATTTTAATATGGAATTCAACGATCAAATAAGTGGAATGAATTTAAATTCCAAATATAGCAATTTACTGAATAAATTTAATTGTTGGATTTATAATTGAAAATCATTAAATAATTGGAAATTGGAGTTGTTTATGAGTCGAAAATATTTCTAATGTGGATATAAATTCGTTTTGACTTAGAATTGAGTTAATAAGCTTTTATAACCGAAATTTCGAGTGATTTCGACAATTTTAGAAATCGTCGATTTAATCGACGATTAAAAATAGCAATCCGGGGTACAGTCTCGGAATTCGACGAAACCAGTTCCATTGGATCTATAATAGTGTATTATTATCGGATTTCAAAATTCATAGCATTTGGAGTTATCGTTTGACCGTACGGGTTAGAAACGCGCCAAAATTAATATCGTAAATTCAATATAAAAATTGGGTTCGAAAAGCTATCTTCTCCATACGATCGAATTAGGACTTGAAACCTTTTCCATTGCGTTCGGAATAGGGTTATAACATTACAAATGCCTAGCGGCATGCCACGATAGGGGTTTGAGATTTTGAGTCGTGTAAATCTAGATGTTTTGGAATTTAAAAATAATATATTGTCTAGTCAAATATTCACATCAGCTCTTTTCCTTCCTTACAAATCACTGTACCCATTGTCTATCCAAGCACGCGACCTTCTCTCCTTTCAGTTCAAAGTCAAAATCATGTTATCTCCCTTCTTCTTCTTTAAATAACGAGCCGATAAAAATTTAAAAAATATATATATACCGAACGAAATCGGGTCGAACAAATTCGAAAAAGAAAAAAGAAAAAAGAAAAAAAGAAGGATCGATCTCGAGCAAAGCAAACTAGGGGGAAACGTCGATGCCAAGAGGGAAGAGCTCGAACTAGAGCTTGGCGACACCGCGATAAGTGGCGTTCGCGATGTCGAATATACCAAATGAATTAAAGTAGTGATTATAAAACGTTGATATATTTTATGGAAAGTAAGTTGACTTGTGTTTAGCAGAAATGCTGAATATCGGTAACGTGATAGACATAAGGAAGTTAATTTCAATAAGCGGGTCATGATAACTTAAGCATATGGAATATACCTCTATATGTAAAAAAATTACACCCGATAATGGAAGTATCTATATTTGTAACTTGGTCATCTACCTATGATTGATTGTATGATATTTGTGAATCCCTTACATATCTGATGTTAGGCAATACCCTTGCTATAACTTGGATAAGTAAACCCAAATTTAATGATCCATTTTAGTCATTAAGCCTCCGTTTGGTTTTGGAAAGTTAATATTTCATTTTCTTTTAAAATAGCCTTCAAGGTTATTCTATTTTGAACAAGATATTTAAAGAATGATTTGACAATTGTTCAAAATATTATATAAAGAAGTTTATGAATAATCTTGGGGTATTCATAAAAGGAGTTTGAGAAATAGTTTTGAATGTTTATAAAAAGATATTATAAATGGGTTTGGATGTCCATAAACGGATGTTTTATACAAGGTTTGAAAGTTTATAAAGAAATTTATATAACAAGGTTTGAATATTTATAAAGTGTCTCATAAATGAATACGGAAGTTGATAAATGTTTGCAAACAGGTTTGGGTTAAAGCAAAGAGGATTTCATGGATAAAGAAAATTTATAAAAGAATTTATTTAAGATAAATAAAATGGGAATTTGAGGTTTAGGTTTCTCGAGGCTGACCTTTTAAAAAAAAAGTGGTATGGAACATCCGTTCCACACTTAACACCGAAGGACTAGTGCTTAGAGTTATCCTTTTCTCCAAATTAAATAATGTAATTCAATCCTTTTTAAGAGATTTGGTAATGGGAAATCTTACAAATGTTTTGTGAATATACTTATGTCGGAAAGATAAGTATATGATTGTTTTTGAAAGAGATTTATTAAATCAGGATATGTTTTGAGGCTTAGTGGTTGCTATGGATAAATAAATCTCAAATGGAATTGGTTTTTGTTTGTTTATTTGATAGTTAAATAACCGACTATCAAGTTTGTCCCAATTTGAGTTAGGAAGTATGAATGTAAATTCGAGTTCCCATATGAGGACTCGAATACTTACTTCAAAAAGGATTGGAAAAGAGTCAACCAGAAATTATCGGCTGTTGATATGGAGAGACAGGGATCAGATCTATATCCGAAAACCACTCCGAACCAACATGTACGTTGGAGTGGAAGACATCTTAAGGATAATTGAACATGGTGCTCTTTAAAGTGCAAGAGATACTCCTACTAATCCTGAGGATGATTCCAAAATGGATGTAGTAGAGTTAGTGCCTTCGGTTTCGTTCAGACCCAGAACAAACTTGTATGGATGAATGCTGGCATTGCATTGATGGCTAGAGGGAAGTGTTAGCATTCCAAGATGGATTGCTATACAAGAAGGTAAAACGTAGCCTCAAGCCTCATAAACCGGGAATGACTAAAACGGGGGATATGCAGTAGGGCTATGTGGGTCGCACCCATTAGGGTATACCATCACCCTTCTAGATATATACACAGTCATCAATGAATTCGTGTACGTGGAAGCGCTCGGTTAAAGCAACCAGGATGATGATATATTCGGTACTATACAGCAAGGGGTAGGCCAGTCCTATGTTGGTAGGGGTCACTAGGTACGACCTCGGTACATTTTTCAAGAGGTGTACTATGGCGGGCGGTACCTCAGTAGCCTAGTCATTGGTTGGAATCCATTCTCCAATATGTGCCTTACATTTTCGATTGTATAGCCTATTATGTTGGAATGTGGGATGCAAGCATTTCAGCTATTTTATCTATATAATTTAAATCTAGACACTATGATAATATCACTAGAATTTGATATATTATTGTTTGGTTATCATAAGGAAAAAACCCATCCGTTTTTATGTGCGGTGTGGTCTTACGAGATACCCTTTGTTTGAAAAGTTTTCAAATGTAGAAATCAGTTTGGTTGTTACTTGTTATCGAAACTCATGCTAGTTTGCTAGACTGACTCGGGCGTTATTCCATGTAATGCTCAGGTCAGACCGAACATGTTTTCCCAGGTTTAGCTGGATACTTTGGAGTTGGAGAGGAGCTGGATGATCAAGACATATTCACGTATATTTTTCTTCTACTGTGTTATAGAGTCTATATGTTTTTCAATGTAAGGACAGGTTTCTAAAACTGTCCAAATTTAGGACATGTCTAGTGCACTTTGATGTTATATGAATAAAGATGTTTTCTTTTTGTAAAGATCATTGTTGTATTATATATTATTCGCTGCGTTGTGAAATTCCGTGTTATTTAGTTTTCTTCTATCTTCTACCGCCTTCTTTCACCCTAATAAATCGGTATTTTCGGCACTTGAATGTTCAACATGTGATACTCTGGACATACTAGTGTATATTTTTTAGGGTTGAAAATCCGGTTCTTTACATTTAGTATCCGAGCTGTAGGTTAAGCGAGAACCTTGAACCTAGTGGGGCAAACCCATTTGGAATTGGCTAAGTGAGACCGTAGAATGAGCCTGAGTGTATTATAAATATGAGTGCATGTTTGTTTGTGAGTAAAAATGTTTTATATTGTGTTGTTGATCTGTTAAGTGGCTTAAGAATTCTGGTCGATGCGTTTGCCCAACGTTATTGATAGGGATTTCTTAAACACTTGAACAAGTCCAATTGACATAATATTGTTTTAAAATTGGTAAATGAAATAATTACCTAGGATATATTTTATATATAAAGGAATGATTTTCAAAAGTCTATATAGTTATTGATAAGATGTAAAATTGGATTTAGAATAGAATGTGTTTGGTCAAAAGAAAATCTTTAGATGACGTTATAAAAATGAAAAGGATTGTGAGAATATTAAATTCTGGTAGCTTTGATAATGACTTAAATGATTTTGGAAAAGTTATAGTAATTGTACTTAAAGAGATTTTAAGTTATAAATATTTTAAAATGGATTTGAAAGTAAATTTTTCTTTGGACAGTTGGGGAAGGAGTTTCGATCTGTTTTGCGATAATCGGAATAATCTTCTAAGTGATAATCAAATGTTTGCTTAGATAGATATGAGAGTGCACTTAGTAAATTATCCTCTTTGTCATTGTACAATCGAAACGAGTTTGAATCCGAATGAATCCAAAGCTAGTGGATGATTTTATTAAAGAACTATTTATCTATAAATAGTATTGTTTCAAAAGGGAATTTGTGTAGAAGGAAATATTTTTATGATTAACTAGTTCGAGTGCCTTGGAAATGACTAAAAATGGGTAAGAGATGTGTTTGGATGGTAAACATTTCTATTGAGTATTTCCCTACTTAGTAAAAGGGATATATAATACTAATTGGTAGTAACCAGTTCCTTGACATCATTTTGGAGTTACTCGGGCTATATGTATGCTTTCGAAAGGTTTTTTGAAATAAAACACAGATATTGTGTTCTCAGATCCCTTAAAAGAATAGAGTTTTAAAAATAAAAAGATGTCTTGATTAAGAGTGGGTTAACAAATAATGTTTTAAATTTGTTGAACATCCTAGGTTAAGTAAAACCAATTTAAGATTTGAAATTGTTTACTCTTTTGGGTATAGAAGAGTATCATACTAAAATGAATTTGAGTTATAGAATATAAATAAACTTAAGTAATGTTCTTAAGTAAAATGGTGATTCTTTAAAAAGGGTAATTATAATCTTGGGAAGTAGGAACCAATGGGATTAGTATATAGGTTGTACGTAGATCATTTCTCCTTTTCACATAGTTCTTGATCCAAGATTCGAGTACATGACTCGATGTGTTTCATACCATTCCGAATAGGAATTTATCGCCTAATTTTTGACGGCGAGCATTGATGAAGGTTCTTATGTAGAACCAAAGGTTGTCTATCATAGTTTATGGCTATGCAAGGATAACATAGGTTTCTAATTAAGAAGCCCGATCAAAATCTGCACTAGGAAGTCGAGTGAGCGATATTAGTTCGGAAATGAAGTTATGTATTCGAGTGAGTGATCGAACCAGATTTTTACATAGGAATAATCTATGTACATCATACGGATTAATGAATACTTTTAAGTATTTCTGGGGATAGGGTTGTGGTATAATTTCGGGGATGAAATTCTTTTAAGGGGGGAAGAAAGTAACTACCAGCAAATTTATCACTTGGATAATTTTTTTTTAATATTTAGATATGGGTTTAAAAGTAAGAAATAATCATGCTTTAAGTGGAAAATAAATATTTATTTTGTTTGGAAAAATATTTGCGGACAAATTACCGAGGTAAAATATAGATAATTTGTAAATATCATCCTAGGTAAAATACCAATAAAACAGCCGGAAACCATTTTATCAATAAAACTACTTTTAAACAATAATAATCGTGCATGGCTCTAGATACTTACACTAACATATGTATTCAAACAAGATTATGAAATAAAATATTTTATTTTATTTTTTGAAAATAAAATGTATTTATGACATCGATAGTTGATATCATCGGTTTTATATATTTCTTCAAAAATTCAAGTTAAGTTTGAATAATAAATAAATGGGTTTTTATTAACAAATAAACCTATTATAATTGTTTAATAATGATGGTAAAATAGTTTTTAAAATTTGTTTACCAAAATAGATAATTCGTAGAAAAATAGAAAATATGACAGAAAAACGTTTTTCGAAATTTTGACTTTTCAACAACGAAAAGTTGTCGGGAACGTTGTTCGCTTTGTGCACCGTATGTACACATATAAGAGTTAATTAACCAAATAATAATAATACACTAATGGTATATTATCTTATGTTACTAATGTTTAGCAAGTGATGTGACAAGTCATGGTTTTAAAAATAATAACTTATATATATAAGTATACATCATTATCTCTTGTCATATCTTAGCATTATCATCATTATCCATCATGACCTAGAGAATGTGACTAAAGAAGGGGGTATGTGACATATAAGGGGAGAGGAAGGTGATGATGTGACTTATCAAAATAATGACATGTTAGGATATTTTAATCTAAGGTTAGTTTGGTAATATTCCTATTTTGTTGTGTCTATAAAAACACATCCATTTCACGATATCTTCATTTACTTCTTCATTTCCATTTCCCTAAAGCTTTCTTCATGTTTCTTGGCTTCTTATGTTAGTTTAATTTTTTTTAAATCAAAATATTTAAATTGTTTTAAAGATGCAAACTTGTTTTTAAACTCTTTCTTCTCCATTATTGCTCCACTTTATTCGGCCATAACTTCCTCTATTTTACACCAAATCAAGAATTTCTTTTTTTCAAATCGTATAAATTTCAGTAGCTACAACTTTATTTTTTATCACTGTTTCTAATTTCAAGCTTAGGTATGTCAAAATCTCATTTCTTTACAGTGTACTTTTAAACTCGGAAATTCAGGTCCGAGAATAGCTCTCCTTCTTTTAACCATATCTACCTTAAACGAAATCTAATTTGAGTGATTCTTTTTTCATTATTGTAGGGAAAATAATTTTCTAAAACTTTTCTTTTGATCACGTTTTCAAAATCCGAAAGTAATATGTCCAAAAATCATGTGGAAGATGACATATTTTTTAGGTGATTTTTGGTGCATCTAAGGCATTTCAGGTTTCAAAGATTTTTGTTGAGTAAAACTACTTTGTTTTGAAAAGTTTTTGACGTTATTATGATGTGTGATGTGGTGATAATATGACGAGAAAATTGAATGGTTATTATGTTAGTCGATGGTGATTTGATGGATGTTATGTTTGGTAGTGAATTTAAGATTTGAACGTGATGTTGTCGAGTTAGTAAGCATATAACCTTATGTTTATATGTGTTATTCATTGTGATGTTAAGATTATGGTAGTATGGATGTATGGTTGTGATCTAAGAACAAATTATGTTGAGTTGAAACAAAGTTAACAACTTTGTGTGTTGCGACGGACGTGAGATCCGATTTGAAATCAAAAAATATGTTTTCTTGTTTTAAAGTTTGGAAATTGTTTTAAAGTTTGGAAATTGTTTTAAAGTTTATATATTTGTTTCTAAGTCTCAAAAACTTTAAAAGTTATGTTTCTAAACATGAAATAGGAAAGAATAAGATAGTGTTTTTGCTTAAAGTATGTTTAAGCGAACCGCGCTAATGGCGATAGTCGCTATGGACGCAGCTCGACAAAATTTTCGATTTTTGTTTTAAAACGTTTTCTTTTGAAAATGTTTTCCATACATAATTAGTAAAATGAAAATAGGTTAAGTTTAGATAATTTAATAATTTATTTATTTAATAAAATAATAAAGGTAATTATCACTTAATTAGTAATTAAGTAAGTGATTGGAGGTTAAATAACACCGAAAGAAAAGTTAATGACTAATTAGTGATTAATAAGGTTTTAATAGTGATTAATGAAGATAAGAAGTAATTAAATGGTTAATTATTTTTTAATTAAGTTACGTAGGTTAACTAATTATTATTTAATTAAGTGATTAAATCAATTTTTAATTAATTAGGATTTAACTAATAATGAATTGTCTAAACCTTAACTAAGATATATTAGGAAGTTAATTAGGAATTAAATAAGTTCATTAAGTTAATTAAAGTTTAATTATGAATTAACCTTGATTTAATTAAGATATAATTAGGGTTTAAGCTAATTGAGTATACTTTAATCTTTTCAAAGCTATTTTAAACTTAATCGGTTATATTTTAAATCAATTTTCTTTTTAAGATTAGTTGATTGTAAATCAAAGGATCTCTCGTCTATACCATTAAGTAGTCAAATGAATTGAAGTAGTGATTATAAAACGTTGATACATTTTATGGGAAGTAAGTTGACTTGTGTTTAGCACAAATGCCGAATATCGGTAACGTGAGAGACACATGGAAGTTAATTTCAATAAGCGGATCAAGATAACTTAAGTATATGGAATATACTATGTAAAAATACACCCGATAATGGATGTATCTATATTTGTAACTTGGACATTTACCTATGATTGATTGTATGTTATTTTTGAATCCCTTACATATCTGATGTTAGGCAATACCCATGGTATAACTTGGATAAGTAAACCCAAATTTAATGATCCATTGTAGTCATTAAGCCTCCATTTGGTTTTGGAATGTTAATATTTCATTTTCTTTAAAATGGTCTTCAAGGTTATTCTATTTTGAACAAGATATTTAAAGAATGATTTGACAATTGTTTTGAATATTATATAAAGAAGTTTATGAATAATCTTGGGGTATTCATAAAAGGAGTTTTAGAAATTGTTTTGATTGTTTATAAAATATTTTATAAATGGGTTTGGATGTCTATAAAGGGAAGTTTTATACAAGGTTTGAAAGTTTATATAACCTGGTTTGAATATTTATAAAGAGTCTCATAAATGAGTATGGAAGTTGATAAATGTTTTCAAACGGGTTTAGATTAATGCAAAGTGGATTTCTTGGATACAGAAAATTTACAAAAGGATTTATTTGAGATAAATAAAACGTGAATTTGAGGTTTGGGTTTCTCGAGGCCGACCTTTCAAAAACAATGTGGTATGGAACATTTGTTCCACACTTAACCTCGAAGGAATAGTGCTTAGAGTTATCCTTTTCTCCAAATTAAATAATGTAGTTCAGTCCTTTTTAAGAGATTTGGTATTGGGAAATCTTATAAATGTTTTGTGAATATACTTATGTCAGAAAGATAAGTAAATGAATGTTTTTGAAAGAGATTTATTAAACAAAGATTTGTTTTGATGCTTATTGGTTCCTATGGATAAATAAATCTAAAATGGAATTGGTTGTTGTTTGTTTATTTGATAGTTAAATAACCGACTATCAAGTTTGACCCAATTTGAGTTAGGAAGTATGAATGTAAATTCGAGTTCCCATATTTGGACTCGAATACTTTCTTCCAAAAGAACCGGAAATGAGCCAACCGGAAATTATTGGTTATTGATATGGAGATACCAGGATCAGATCTATATTCGAAAACCACACCGAGCCAACATGTACGTTCGAGTGGAAGACATCTTGATGATGATTGAAGATGGTGCTCTTTGAAGTGCAAGAGCTACTACTACTAATCCTTAGGGTGATTCCAAAATGGATGTAGTAGAGTTAGTGCCTTCGGTTTCGTTCAGACCGAGAACAAACTTGTATGGATGAATGCTGACATTGCATTGACGCCTGGAGGGCAGTGTTAGCATTCCAAGAAGGATTGCTATTTAGAAAGGTAAACATAGCCTCTAGCCTCATCAACCGGGAATGACTAAAACGGGGGATATGCAGCAGGGCTATTTGGGTCGCACCCATTAAGGTATATCATCACCCTTCTAGATATATACACAATATTCAATGAATTCGTGTACATGGGAGCGCTCGGATAAAGGTTGCAAAGCAACTGGGGTGATGATATATTCGGTACTACAGCAAGGGGGTAGGCCGGTCTTATGTTGGTAGGGGTCTTTAGGTACGACTTTGGTTCATTTTTCTAGAGGTGTACTGTGGCGGGTTATACCTAGTAGTCCAGTCATTAGTTGGAATCCATTCTCCAATATGTGCCTTACGTTTTCAATTGTAGAGCCTAGTATGTTGGAATGTGAGATGCAAGCATTTCAGCTATTTTATCTATTCAGTTTAAACCTAGACATCATGATAATATCACTAGATTTTGATATAAAATGTTTTGGTTATCGTAAGGTAAAAACCCGTCTGTTTTTATATGCGATGTAGTCTTACGAGATAGCCTTTGTTTGAAAAGTTTTTAAATGTAGAAATCAGTTTGATTGTTACTTGTTATCGAGTTTTACTCACGCTAGTTTACCAGAGTGACCTGGGCGTTATTCCATGTAATGCTCGGGTCTGACCGAGCATGTTTTCCCAGGTTTAGTTGGATACTTTGGAGTTGGAGAGGAGTTGGATGGTCAAGACGCATTCATGTATATTTTTGTTCCGCTGTATTATATAGTCTATATGTTTGTCAATGTAAGGACAGGTTTCTATAACTGTCCAAATTTAGGATAAGTTTAGTGTACTCTGATGTTTTATGAATAAAGATGTTTCCTTTTTGTAAAGATCATTGTTGTATAATATATTATTCGCTTCATTGGGAGATTCTGTGTTGTTTAGTTTTCTTCTATCTTCTACCTTCTTCTTTCACCCTAACAAATCGGTATTTCTGGCACTTGAATGTTCGACGTGTGATATAGTAGACGTATTAGTGTCGATTTTCGAGGGTCGAAAATCCAGTTCATTACAGTATTTTAGCTATATATATGTATATGTATATGTATATATATAATTTTAAAAAGGCCTTTAAATTATATTCAAATATTTTAAAAAGGAGATTATGAGTCGTTTAGGTGACCTAATCGTGCTTTGTGTGTTTACTTGTTTTTGGAAAATATTTAATCCTATACTTAGCAATAAAGTCAAAAAATAGACTTGTTCTATTTGTGAGAGTTAAGAATGATGTTAGAGTAGGGTTTTAACCTACCGGCTACACTCTTGATCGAGAGATAGAGTTAGTTGAGAAGGTCAGAAACAGATAAGTATACAAGACTTGATTTCCATATGCGATCGTTTTTAGGACTGGATAGTCAATTACTCTACTATCAAATTTGACCAAAATAATTTAGGAAATATTTAAAAGCTTTATGGCTTCATACAATTTCAGATTCCCTAAGGAGGACTTATTGGTATGAAACGTCTCTCGCTTTCAGAATGTATATACACAAGATACCATGGGGATGACTCCTTTATATCGTTTGCTTACTACTAAAAGGACCGGAATCGAGTTAAACGGAAATTCATCAATTTAGATTTGTAGAGTCCAGGATCTAAAAATTATACTTATGTATTACTTACCAAACCACTTCAAAACTTATATATAAGTCTAAGTTTTGGAAGCGGTTTTGGAATGGAATGTTATAGAGTTAAACTATCTATCCTAAGGTTAAGTCCAAGGTAGAGGTCAACATTAATATTTCAGACAAATCCTATAGAGTTAAACTGTCTATCCAAAGGTTAAGTCTAAGGGAGAGGCAGCATTAGCATTCGTCAAATGACAAATGTTGGGATCCACGAAGAGATTTATGATCAGTTCAAATGGTGAAGACTCTCATGTTGAGATGTTGAATGCGACTTCACTATTGGAAATGATGAAAACATAGTAGGCTGCATAACCAGTGGGTTTAGCTAACCCAAAGGTATATCAACTCCATATCTGGAGATGTTTATCGATGTTGCTAGCGGGATTTGATGATATTTGGCATCATGTGTTTGTGCGTTGTCCGGTTGTGTTTATCTTGAGGTATATTTTACCTAGAGATATACGATGCTTGGAAGATAGTTTTTAACCCTTATCATAGAGGTCGGCCTCAATGTATTGAGGAGACCTCCACGAAAATCCATATGCAAATGAACCTTAATGGTTTTAGTTGTACTTCTAGTATTGTCCATGTTGTGAGATACAAGCAGCACAGCTATTTTCTAATTTATATTCTACACCCTAAACACTATTTATTATATCACTATATTGACTTATCAGTTGGTTTTGGTTCTTTTGATGGAAAAAAGTTATGGTGATTTGGACAATCTTAAAAGTTACTGTTACATAGACGCATGTTTCTTAAGTTTCTCTTAGCTAACTTCTGTCTGACTCAAGGTTTTTATTTTTCCTAAATTACTCAGGTACTATTTTGATCAGGCTGAGTAAAACAGGTTTGACTATGGATGCTTCAGACCTTTAGGATATGAGCTAAAGGCTTCCAACTATCTATCTGTTTTTATTTCCGTTGCACTATTAGTACGTATGTAGCAACATTGTAGGGAAAAATAGTTATAACTGTCCAGTCCGATGATAATACTTAGGTTATGCAACTTTGAAGTTACTCTATATCTTGGAATAATCCTTTGTACCATCTTTTTGCATATTATATATTATCGTTCTGTTTGTGTGATTCTGGTATTGTGTTTTTTTTATCCTAACATTATATCCTTCCGACACTTGGATGCTCGGCACGTGAATACCGTGGATGTATTAGTATCAATATTCGAGGGTCGAAAATGCAAGTTATTACATTTGGTATCAGGGTTTTGTGAACACCTTAGCTTTGGCTAGGTTGACTCATTAGAGATAGGGTAAGCAATAGCCTATAAAGAGTTGAGTGCATTATACATACGAGAGCGTATTTTTATTTTTCTATAAACCTACCCTTTTATAATAATTCCTTAGGAATAACCCTTTCTTGGATATAACTCTATCCTTAAAGTATTCTAAGGATGTACTGCTATATTCAGGTAGTGAAACAACGAGTACTAGAGCTACTAGTACTAGAGGAGGAGGTATGTGTAGAGGTGGAAGGAGTAGTACTGCTACAAATGGTGGGTCTTGGAAACAAAGAAATGCTGCTCCTATCGAGGAACTAATAGTGAAAGTAGTGGAAGAGATTGTGGAGATTCGACCATGGATAAACTTTGATTTGCTATGCCGTGACTTTGAAACATTGTGCGGTATGAGGTTCAATGGCACTGAAACTATTATCGAAGTTCAAACTTGACTTAGATTGTGTGATTAGTTATTTAGGGACTTAGATTTGGAGGATGCTATGAAGCTTCATTTGGCATCCTGTCATTAATCTGCTGTTGCTATGGATTGGTGGAGTCAATCACCGTAGATATCCAAAAGAATGACTTCTCTTGAGCCCAATTCAAGGAAGTGTTCGAAATGAAGTTTGTTCCGAAGTATGGGAAGACTTTGTTGTTTAGGAGCTTTTTCGGCCAGAAGCAGGGAGCTATATAAGTTGTTGAGTATGAGAACAGGTTTAGTGCATTGTCTCTATTCAAGCTTGGGTTGATAGACACATCGTTGAACAAGAACAAGAAGTTTTTATTGGGTATGCATCAAGATTTCAAAGGGGGGAGAATGGAGATTTGGAAATGTATAAGGGAAGTGTAGAATAGGCGGAAGATTTATGCAGATCAAAGGCGTATGGATTTTGAGTTCTCAGTTGGAGACTTGGAATTTATAAAGATTTCTCTGATGAGGAATGTTCTTCGGTTTGGGAAGGCAGGGAAGTTGGCTAGTCCATACATATTACCATTTCACATTGTAATGACCCTAATTTTGACTAACATTATCTAAAGCATTTAAATTAAATGAAATAATGTAGATGGTTAAGGTATTGAGATTTGTTAACCAATAAAGCGATCGTGCCTTAATAAATAAAAGAAAAGAGAATTAAAATTAAGTAAGTAGAAGGAATATGATAAGGGGCAAAATAGGAATATGCCATGTTCTTATACCCTAAACCCTCCTTAACTGTCATTTTTACAATTGCAAAAAAAAACTAAAACCCTTGTAAGCTCGGCCAGCCACCATCAAGAGAATCAAGAAGAAGAAAAGCTAAGATTCAAGTAGGAAGCTTAAGCAAATCAATCGAAAGACAAATCTCAACCTTCTTAACACTAAGCAAAGGTGAATAATGATCTTACATCTCATTTTTGTTGATTTTAGTTTCTAGTTAGATCCGAATTAGTTTTGCAAGTAATATGCCATGATATGATTGTTTAAATGGACATGTATGCTTGTTGATGATTTATGTTGCTTCATATAGATTTTATTATAATTTTAGTTTTGAAAAACCTAGTAAATGACATCCAAAAGATGTGCTTTTTTGATATATGATCAAAAACATTATTTTGGAAGTGGGTTTCAAGTTCCATAATTATCAAAGCAATTGCGGATTTATTATGAATTTTCTATGAAAGAAAATAGTTAAAATTTGGTTTAAAATTATTTTTGACAATTATATATATTGGTTTTGGGTGTGATGAATTAAGGTGATTTTTGGGGAATTTTCCTAAGTATTTTATTATGGTTATAAAATTACTTGAATTGGGGGACTTAAAAGTTTATATGATTATTTAAGGAGAAGGGCTTAATTGCTGAATGTTTTTAATTTGATAATATCTGAATTCGATAGTACTTTTAGAAAAAGGTTTTGAAAAAGAATTGGCAACCAATTATATGTTGACAAATAAGGAAAGTTAGTTGAAAAGAAATTACTTTAAAAGGCTAAAAATCAGTTTAACTTAAATTTACTGCTTCTCCACTTCCATCAGTAGCTTTCGACACCATACCTTCGCCTATGACCAAGTCGAAACCAATGCACATGGTATCAAACAATTGATGCATAGTGAATTGGAGAAAGTTCGGAAGGTATAGAGTCGAAACCATGCTTTCGAAGGGGTAGAAGCTACTCTTATTAACTTTAAACTGTTTTCGTTTGTAAATGACGCTTTCGAAATGGTTGGAGTTAGCTTTCGACTTAATCAACTTGCCTTGTATATATAAAAGATCTTTCAAATGAGTTGCTGCCTTTATGTTGTAAAAGAAGGTTTCGAAAGAACAAAACCCATGCTACCGCATTCAAACCTTTCAAATCAATGCTTTCGAAAGGGTGCTTTCGCCTTTATACTCTGAAGCCGCCTTCTTTGTGTTTTCGAAAGGGTAGTTAATTGTTTTTGAAATGGTTTTGGAGGCAATGTTTTCGAAAGGGTTGGTTTCGAAACCATCCTCTTTTTTTACTTAGGATATAGGCTTTCGACGATACTGCTTTCACCTTTATTCTTTTATGACCATTAGTTATATCAAAAGTTAAACCCAAAAGGTTTCGAAAGGAATAATTTTAAATGGTTTCAAAGCCATGTTTCCACAACTTTTACTTGAACCCAATACATTTGAAAGGTACAATTTAAGTTTAGAATTTCAGCGGTTTCAAAAGGCATAAAAATATGGGTTTTGAAGGAGAGATCCCTATTGTTTTCGAAAGGTTTATTTTTAGTATTTGAATGGTGGGTTTCCAATGCTTTCGAAAGGCAAGGTTAAATGGTTTTAAAAGACGATGTCTAAGGTTTTAGTAGATCTATCGAAAGGATTATTTTCAATGATTTCGAAAGGTATTGTTTAAGGATTAAACGGAGGTTTAGAAGGTATTGTTTGGCTTCATGGCCTAAAACCTTTAAAGTTAAAAAGTGTTTTTAACTTACTTGGAAGGGATAGATAATACCATTTATATGCATCAACACTATTTTATGTAAAGTATATATATCATGACATAAGAGTTTTGAGTAAAGCAAAGTATATGGTTTCCTTGTTTTATAATGGTATGATTTCAGGGGTAAATCATTTGTTAAGATTATTTACAAGGAAATGATGTTTAACATGGTAGTTAACCTTAAGGAAGGAAATGAAACATAAATAAGGTAGTTAACCCTAAGTTTATGACTCAGATATTAGAAGACCGGATGGGACTGTTGTAGGGTCGCGCCCTTTACTTTAGCTGTTTGCCGCTAGCAAAAATAAGTCCAAATTTCCAATGTATAGGGCTTGTCACAGGTGGGACTAAATTGAGGTTACACACAGAAGGGAATATACAGAGTAATGATAGGTTATTGCCAAGCCCATAAAACCATTAGGTTCAGTTGACCCTAGAAATGAAAGTTAAGGGTAGTCTGCCTAGTATTGTGTCTAACAAAAGTTAGATTACTGAGTATGTCTGGTAGGCCCGAGTCAGTCGATGGTTAATAGTTAGCCAGATAAAACTATAGTGTAGATAGATAGCCCATTGATTCCTGTTTATTTTGTATATATGTTGTTGTTGTTATTGCTATAATCAGTTTGACTGCAGGATTCTGATTTGCAAAAGATATGTTTTTTAAAGGGATATTAGTGAGGGGAAACCCGTTCCGCTAAGATGCATGGTCTCACTTAATATCAGTAAATCGTGATGTAATAGTATTATTCACACCAGGCTTTATGTCTGACTCGAAGTTTATGTTTTCCCCCTTAAAATATCGGGTGCTCAAAATTTAATTTGAGTAGATTGAGAGGTAAGGTTTTCCAGGTTTAGTAGGTTGGACGAATAAGCTTCCGAAGACATGTAGGAGGCAATGCTAGCTATGTAGGATCTATTTTCTTTTATTTCCGCTGTGATGTATTTATGACATACATGTCTGTCTAAGTGAAAAGAGATTAAGTTTAGATAATTTAATAATTTATTTATTTAATAAAATAATAAAGGTAATTAGCAATTAATCAGTAATTAAGTAAGTGATTGGAGGTTAAATAACACCAAAGAAAGGTTAATGACTAATTAGTGATTAATAAGGTTTTAATTAGTGATTAATGAAGATAAGAAGTAATTAAATGGTTAATTATTATTTAATTAATTTAAGTAGGTTAACTAATTATTATTTAATTAAGTGATTAAATTATTTTTTAATTAATTTGGATTTAACTAATAATGAATTGTCTAAACCTTAACTAAGATATATGAGGAAGTTAATTAGGAATTAACTAAGTTCATTAAGTTAATTAAAGTATAATTATGAATTAATCTTGATTTTATTAAGATATAATTAGGGTTTAAGCTAATTGAATATACTTTAATCTTTTCAAAGCTATTT
The DNA here is from genome assembly GCA_030737815.1 of Allium fistulosum. Lineage (NCBI taxonomy): Eukaryota > Viridiplantae > Streptophyta > Magnoliopsida > Asparagales > Amaryllidaceae > Allium > Allium fistulosum. The sequence continues at coordinate 184,945,487 of CM060906.1, forward strand.
TAAACTTAATTGGTTATATTTTAAATCAATTTTCTTTTTAAGATTGATTGATTATAAATCAAAGGATCTCTCGTCTAGACCATTAAGTAGTCAAATGAATTAAAGTACTGATTATAAAACGTTGACACATTTTATGGAAAGTAAGTTGACTTGTGTTTAGCACAAATGCCAAATATTAGTAACGTGAGAGACACAAGGAAGTTAATTTCAATAAGCGGGTCATGATAACTTAAACATATGGAATATACCTCTATATGTAAAAAATTTACAACCGATAATGGATGTATCTATATTTGTAACTTAGACATCTACCTATGATTAATTGTATGTTATTTGTGAATCCCTTACATATCTGATGTTAGGCAATACCCATGGTATAACTTGGATAAGTAAACCCAAATTTAATGATCCATTGTAGTCATTAAGCCTCTGTTTGGTTTTGGAAAGTTAATATTTCATTTTCTTTAAAATGGTCTTCAAGGTTATTCTATTTTGAACAAGATATTTAAAGAATGATTTGAAAATTTTTCTGAATATTATATAAAGAAGTTTATGAATAATCTTGGGGTATTCATAAAAGGTGTTATAGAAATTGTTTTGATTGTTTATAAAAATATTTTATAAATGGGTTTGGATGTCTATAAAGGGAAATTTTATACAAGGTTTGAAAGTTTATAAAGAAGTTTATATAACCTGGTTTGAATATTTATAAAGAGTCTCATAAATGAGTATGGAAGTTGATAAATGTTTGCAAACGGGTATGGGTTAATGCAAAGAGGATTTCTTGGATACAGAAAATTTATAAAAGGATTTATTTGAGATAAATAAAACGGGAATTTGAGGTTTTGGTTTCTCGAGGCCGACCTTTCAAAAAAATGTGGTATGGAACATCTGTTCCACACTTAACCTCGAAGGAATAGTGCTTAGAGTTATCCTTTTCTCCAAATTAAATAATGTAGTTCAATCCTTTTTAAGAGATTTGGTACTGGGAAATCTTACAAATGTTTTGTGAATATACTTACGTCTGAAAGATAAGTATATGATTGTTTTTCAAAGAGATTTATTAAACAAAGATATGTTTTGATGCTTAGTGGTTGCTATGGATAAATAAATCTCAAATGGAATTGGTTGTTGTTTGTTTATTTGATAGTTAAATAACCGACTATCAAGTTTGACCCAATTTGAGTTAGGAAGTATGAATGTATATTTGAGTTCCCATATGTGGACTCAAATACTTTCTTCCAAAAGAACCGGAAATGTGTCAACCATAAATTATCGGTTATTGATACGGAGAGACCGGGATCGGATGTATATTCAAAAACCACACCGAGTCAACATGTACGTTCGAGTGGAAGACATCTTGATGATGATTGAAGATGGTGGTCTTTGAAGTGCAAGAGCTACTACTACTAATCCTGAGGGTGATTCCAAAATGGATGCAGTAGAGTTTGTGCCTTCGGTTTCGTTCAGATCGAGATCGAACTTGTATGGATGAATGCTGACATTGCATTGACGCCTGAAGGGCAGTATTAGCTTCCAAGAAGGATTTCTATTTAGAAAGGTAAACATAGCCTCAAGCCTCATCAACCGGGAATGAATAAAAAGGGGGATATGTAGCAGGGCTATGTGGGTTGCACCCATTAAGGTATATCATCACCCTTCTAGATATATGCACAATCATCAATGAATTCGTGTACGTGGGTGCGCTCGGTCAAAGGTTGCATAGCAGTTGGGTTGATGATATATTCGGTACTATTCAGCAAGGGGGTAGGCCGGTCCTATGTTGGTAGGGGTCATTAGGTACGACCTCGGTACATTTTTCTAGAGGTGTATTGTGGCGGGTTATACCCAGTAGTCCAGTCATTAGTTGGAATACATTCTCCAATACGTGCCTTACATTTTCAATTGTAGAGCCTAGTATATTGGAATTTGAGATGCAAGCATTTCCGCTATTTTATCTATTCAATTTAAACCTAGACATTATGATAATATCACTAGATTTTGATATAAAATGTTTTGGTTATCGTAAGTTAAAAACCCGTCCATTTTTATGTGCGGTGTAGTCTTACGAATAGCCTTTGTTTGAAAAGTTTTTAAATGTAGAAATTAGTTTGATTGTTACTTGTTATCGAGTTTTACTCACGCTAGTTTACCAGAGTGACCTGGGCGTTATTTCATGTAATGCTCGGGTCAGACCGAGCTTGTTTTCCTAGGTTTAGCTGGATACTTTGGAGATGGAGAGGAGCTGGATGATCAAGACGCATTCATGTATATTTTTGTTCCGCTGTATTATAGAGTCTATATGTTAGTCAATGTAAGGACAGGTTTCTATAACTGTCCAAATTTAGGATAAGTTTAGTGTACTCTGATGTTATATGAATAAAGATGTTTCCTTTTTGTAAAGATCATTGTTGTATTATATATTATTCACTGTGTTGTGAGATTCTATGTTGTTTAGTTTTCTTCTATCTTCAACCTTCTTCTTTCACCCTAACAAATCGATATTTCCGGCACTTGAATGTTCGACATGTGATACAGTGGACATATTAGTGTCGATTTTCGAGGGTCGAAAATCCGGTTCGTTACAGTATTTTAGCTATATATGTATATGTATATATATAATTTTAAAAAGGCCTTTAAATTATATTCAAATAATTTAAAAAGGGGATTATGAGTCGTTTAGGTGACCTAATCATTCTTTGTGTGTTTACTTGTTTTTGGAAAATATTTAATCCTATACTTAGCACTAAAGCCAAAAATAGACTTGTTCTATTTGTGAGAGTTAAGAATGATGTTAGTGTAGGGTTTTAACCTACCAGCTACACTCTTGATCGAGAGATAGAGTAAGTTGAGAAGGTCAGAAACGGATAAGTATACAAGACTTGATTTCCATATGCGATCGTTTTTAGGACTGGATAGTTAATTACTCTACTATCAAATTTGACCAAAATAATTTAGGAAATATTTAAAAGCTTCATGGCTTCATACAATTTGAGATTCCCTAAGGAGGACTTATTGGTATGAAACGTCTCTTGCTTTCAGAATCTATATACACAAGATACCACGGGGATGACTCCTTTAAATCGTTCGCTTACTTCTAAAAGTACCGAAATTGAGTAAAACTGAAATTCATCGATTTAGATTTGTAGAGTCCAGGATCCAAAAATTATACTTATGTATTACTTACCAAACCACTTCAAAACTGATATAAGTCTAAGTTTTGGAAGCGGTTTTGGAATGGAATGTTATAGAGTTAAATTATCTATCCTAAGGTTAAGTCCAAGGTAGAGGTCAACATTAATATTTCAGAAAAATCCTATAGAGTTAAACTGCCTATCCTAAGGTTAAGTCCAAGGGAGAGGTCAGCATTAGCATTCGTCAAATGACAAATGTTGGGATCCACGAAGAGATTTATGATCAGTTCGAATGGTGAAGACTCTCATGTTGAGATGTTGAACGCGACTTCACCATCTGAAATGATGAAAACATAGTAAGCTGCATAACCAGTGGGTTTAGCTAACCCAAAGGTATATCAACTCCATACCTAGAGTGTTTATCGATGTTGCTAGCGGGAGTTGATGATATTTGGCATCATGTGTTTATGCATTATCCGGTTGTGTTTACCTTGAGGTTTTTTTTACCTAGAGATATACGATGCTTGGAGGATAGTTTTTGACCCTTATCTTAGAGGTTGGCCTCCATGTATTGAGGAGACCTCCACGAAAAACCATATGCAAATGAAACTTAATGGTTTTAGTTGTACTTCTAGTTTTGTCCATGTTGTGAGGTACAAGCAGCACAACTATTTTCTAATTTATATTCTACACCCTAAACACTATTTATTATATCGCTATATTTACTTATCAGTTGGTTTTGGTTCTTTTGAGGGAAAAAAGTTACGGTGAGTTGGACAACCTAAAAAGTTACTGTTACATAGACGCATGTTTCTTAAGTTTCTCATAGCTAACATATGTCTGACTCAAGGTTTTTATTTTTCCTAAATTCCTCAGGTACTATTTCGAGTAGGCTGAGTAAAACAAGTTTGACTATGGATGCCTCAGACATTTAGTAGATGAGCTAGAGGCTTCCAACTATCTATCTGTTTTTATTTCCGTTGCACTATTAGTATGCATGTAACAACATTTTAGGGACAAATAGTTATAACTGTCCAGTCCGATGATAATACTTAGGTTATGTAACTTTGAAGTTACTCTATATCTTGGAATAATCCTTTGTACCATCTTTTTGCATATTATATATTATCGTTCTGTTTGTGAGATTCTGGTATTGTGTTCCTTCTTTCTTGTTCTGTTTTTTTATTTTTATTTTTACCCTAACATTATATCCTTCCGATACTTGGATGCTCGGCACGTGAATACCGTGGATGTATTATCATTCGAGGGTCGAAAATGCAAGTTATTACATTTGGTATCAGGGTTTTGTGAACACCTTAGCTTTGGCTAGTTGACTCATTAGAGATAGGGTAAGCAATACCCTATAACGAGTTGAGTGCATTATACATACGAGAGCGTATTTTTATTATTCTATAAACCTACCCTTTTATAATAATTCCTTAGGAATAACCCTTTCTTGGATATAACTCTATCCTTAAAGTATTCTAAGGATGTACTGCTATATTCAGGTAGTGAAAACAATGAGTACTAGAGCTACTAGTACTAGAGGAGGAGGTAGGGGTAGAGGTGGAAGAAGTAGCACAGCTACAAATGGTGGGTCTTGGGAATAAAGAAATGCTGCTCCTATCGAGCAACTAATAGTGAATTTAGTGGAAGAGATTGTGGAGATTCGACCATGGATAAACTTTGATTCGCTATGCCGTGACTTTGAAACATTGTGCGGTATGAGGATCAATGGCTCTGAAACTATTATCGAAGTTGAAACTTGACTTAGTTTGTGTGATCGGATATTTGGGGACTTAGAGTTGGAGGATGCTATGAAGCTTCATTTGGCATCGTGTCATTAATCTGCTGTTGCTATGGATTGGTGGAGTCAATCACTATAGATATCCAAAAGAATGACTTCTCTTGATCCCAATTCGAGGAAGTGTTCGAAATGAAGTTTGTTCCGAAGACCGGGAAGACTTTGTTGTTTAGGAGCTTTCTCGGCCCGAAGCAGGGAGCTATATCAGTTGTTTAGTATGAGAACGGGTTTAGTGCATTGTCTCTATTCAAGCTTAGGTTAATAGATACATCGTTGAACAAGAACAAGAAGTTTGTATTGGGTATGCATCAAGATTTCAAAGGGAGAAGAATGGAGATTTGGAAATGTATAAGGGAAGTGTAGAATAGGCGGAAGATTTATGCAGATCAAAGGCGTAAGGATTTTGAGTTCTCAGTTGGAGAGTTTGAATTTATAAAGGTTTCTCTGATGAGGAATGTTGTTCGATTTGGGAAGGCAGGGAAGTTGGCTAGTCTATACTTATGACCATTTCACATTGTAATGACCCTAATTTTGACTAACATTATCTAAAGCATTTAAACTAAATGAAATAATTTAGATGGTTAAGGTATTGAGATTTGTTAACCAATAAAGCGGTCGTGCCTTAATAAATAAAAGCAAAAGAGAATTAAAATTAAGTCGAAGGAATATGATAAGGGGCAAAATAGGAATATGCCATGTTCTTATACCCTAAACTCTCCTTAACTTCATTCTTTGTCATTTTTACAATTGCAAAAAAAACTAAAACTCTTGTAAGCTCGGCCGGCCACCATCAAGAGAATCAAGAAGAAGAAGAGCTAAGATTCAAGTAGGAAGCTTTAGCAAATCAATCAAAAGACAAATCTCAACCTTCTTAACACCAAGCTAAGGTGAATAATGATCTTACATCTCATTTTTGTTGATTTCAGTTTCTAGTTAGATCCGAATTAGTTTTGCAAGTAATATTCCATGATATGATTGTTTAAAAGGATATGTACGCTTGTTGATGATTTATGTTGCTTCATATAGATTTTATTATAAGTTTAGTTTTGAAAATCCTAGTAAATGACATCCAAATGATGTGCTTTTTTGATATATGATCAAAAACATTATTTTAGAAGTGGGTTTCAAGTTCCATAATTATCTAAGCAATTGCGGATTTATTATGAATTTTCTATGAAAGAAAATAGGTAAAATTGGGTTTAAAATTATTTTCGACAATTATATATGTTGGTTTTGGGTCTGAAATTTAAGTATGTTAGAAGGCAAATTAAAAAGTGAATTATGGTGATTTTTGGGGAATTTTCCTATGTATTTTATTATGGTTATAAAAATTACTTGAGTTGAGGGACTTAAAAGTTTATATGATTATTTACGGAGAAGGCTTAATTGCTAAATGTTTTTAATTTGATAATATCTGATTTCGGCAGCACTTTTAGAAAAAGATTTTGAAAAAGAATTGGCAACCAATTATATGTTGACAAATAAGGCAAGTTAGTTGAAAAGAAATTACTTTAAAAGGCTAAAAATCAGTTTTGCTTAAATTTACTACTTTGCAACTTCCATTAGTCGCTTTCGACACCATACTTTCGCCCATGACCAAGTTGAAACCAATGCACATGGTATCAAACAATTGATGCACTGTGAATTGGATAAAGTTTGGAAGGTATATAGTCGAAACCATGCTTTCGAAGGGGCAGGAGCCACTCTTATTAACTTTAAAATGTTTTCATTGGTAAATGATGCTTTCGAAAGGGTTGGAGTTAGCTTTCGACTTAATCAACTTGCCTTGTTTATATAAAAGATCTTTCGAATGAGTTGCTGCCTTTATGTTGTAAACGAAGCTTTCGAAAGAACAAAACCCATGTTACCGCATTCAAACCTTTCAAATCAATGCTTTCGAAAGGGTGCTTTCGTCTTTATACTCTGAAGCCGCCTTCTCCGTGTTTTCGAAAGGGTAGTTAATTGTTTTTGAAATGGTTTTGGAGGCAATGTTTGCGAAAGGGTTGGTTTTGAAACTATAACGACGCAGAATTTCTGCCATTCATAATTCGTATATTTAATTGATTTTAAATATTCACAAGTTAATTTTATAAGGTGAATAACTTATATTTTGAAATATAAGAATTTAATTAGATAATTAAATTGTTAATTTAATACTTGAAATTATAGAAATAATTGAATTTGAATTTAGTGTGAATAAAAATGATTTATAATGTTGAATTAAATTCTATTTGAATTAGAATGATGATTAGAGAACTTTAAAATTGAATTAAAAGTTAATTTATAGAAATTGAATATTTTAATATTTAATTAACATGTAAAAATAGTCATTTTTCAAACAATTTCGGATTTTTATGAAACCAGTTTCATTGGATTCGTAATGTTATATTATTTTAAGATTTCAAATTTCATGTCAATCGGATTTACGGTTTGTCCGGGGCAAGCTAAAACACGTAGAAATCTGTTTAAGTGAATTTTAAATTAAAATAGTCGATTCGAAAACCTATCTTCCAAATATGATCGAATTGGCTCTCGATATATATTCCATTCTATTCAGAATAGGGGTAAAACATTATAAATGCCAGGCGGCACGCTTCGTTTCGAGTTCGAAATTGTTTCGGATGAGTAGTGTCGTCAAATTTTCTATAAAAGGTCAAACTTTTATTCATTTTGCACAAACCCTAATAGAGTGAGGGCAAGCCGCCACTAAACAAACAATGGCCAAAATTATTTAATTCTTCTCTCCTCAATATCTCTTAATCCATCAATCTATACGAAAACGTTTCAACTAAGAAATTGTAGAGCTACATGAGATCTTTCCATCCAACGGTGGAGGTCTGAAACGGAGCGACGTGGAGGGGGGAAATGGCCGCGTTCTTCCTTAGTTTGTGCACGGGTTTCCATGCCTAGGGGGCCGAGCTCATCATGGCTTTAGGCGTTGGTTAGGAGGAGTGAGGCGCGCGTAACGGTGGAGCTTGATTGTTGTATCGATGATCATAGAGGGAGTATAATTCGTTGAAATAATGGCGACCATGGGTTGTTTTCGTGCGTATATAACCTAATGGAGGAGAAAGGAAAAGCATGGCTGTGATCTTCAATCTAGGAACGTGCGGCTGTGATCTATTCTAGGTTTAAAAGTAAAAGAAATTGAAAATTATATTATATATAATAACTCGTATAAACTTCTAAAATGCATAACTTTGTCATACGAAGTCCGTTTTTGATGAAACGAATTGCGTTTGGTCCGTATTGATGGGCACTGAATTTTAGAGCTAGTTTGGAGTTGATTGGAGCTAGTGTAAATTTTGGGTAAAATTAAACACTCTTTTAATTTTATTTGGAATAAAACACCGCAACTGCTATTAGAAGCAATGTGAGTACAACTCACTCTTTCTAACTCAATGATAATTTTATATAAGTGAGAATAAATGTTATTTATGTTGATTGATGATTGTTTGGATGATATATGATATATTGTACATATATTGATTGGTATTTGGATATATACCTGCCTATTGGAGCAAATGAGACCCTATACGTTCCCGTGTATGAGCGGATGACCCTTTGTACGCGCGTTTGCCTCGAAGCGGACATTGTACACATATTTTAATATGTATATTTGTTGCAGGTGATAGGTTGGAGGGATCCAACTGGATTCCTCACCAGTATTGGTTTATTTACAAATATTGTGATATATGCTGTTATCATGTGATATATGATGTTTGGATGCCGTGATTGATGTATTTAGTGCTGTTGTAGCATTGGGCCTATTTTGGAAATTTAAAAATGATAAAGTGATGTTTTCAAATTAAAAAGGATTTTCAAGTGATTTTGAAAATAGATGTTTTATTGATTTTTGAATTTGGTAAAGGAATTAAATTCACGATTTTGGACAGTGGATTATCCTTTAGATTAAATGTGTAGAAGTTTGGGAATTTGTTAAGGAACTATATTCACGATTTTGGACATTGAATAATATATTGAATAAAATGGATATTTTTGGGAAGTGATATTTTAAATGGAGTTAAATGGTTTTAAGGATATTTTAAAATGTGTTAAGGATCGAAACCATAGATTTCAACATTCATTGTTGAAATAGACGTTTTCGAGAAGTAAGGAAATGATGGACTATAACACTGTTGTTATAGTAAATGATTTTCGAAAGGAAATGTTTTGGTATAGTATTGGGATTTATATATCTATCTTTTTTTCGAATCCCTATAATAGTGATTTTGGGTTGTCGTAACGATGTTTTACGCAACATTCGTTTTGATCCAAATAAATGTGTTTAAAGAGAATGTTTTCCTTAAAGAATAAAATATATACTTAATCCCGATTCAAGTATATGTAATATTTTCTAAGTGTTGAAAAGAAAGAGAATTGTGAATAACTTATTTTTACAGAGGTATATGGAAATGTTTTCCAAAGTTGAAATGGTTTTGAGATTATATCTTTTTAAAGGATTCTCGTATTCAAAGTGAATATTTGGCAAGTGATTTAATTAATAAAAGATTAATTAAAGGGCCTAGTGATTGTATATGGTGCTAAATATTTGTTTGTTTGCTTTAATAGTTAAATAACCGACTATCAAATTTGGCCATTTTAGTTCCACGACTTGGTGTGGGAATTATTTAGTCGTACACTTAGTACGTAGCCTTCTGTGTAGGCTTGATTATTGTTTGTGTTGAGGATGTTGATTCGTTAGTGTAGAGTATTACTCTAATCTATCGAGCTTCCTTCTTGGCCGAAGGATAGCAAGTTGAAAGTTGGAGATGTGATAAGTCTATGAGACTTAGTATCTGTGTGAGGTTGAGAAATACTTTTGCGTTGTTGGTGCGAAGAGACCAGGATAAGATTTATCTGAAAACCACTTCAAACCAACGTATATGCGACGATTGTGAAGGTTGCTTGTGATAATAATGATATTCCGGATTTTCATAGTGGAGGACTGCTTGTTGACATTTTGGGTTAAAATCAGAATATACATCCAGTAGCAGTGGTCTCTTCATCATGAAATATAAATGCAAGGACTATTCGCTGCTAATCCTAAAGATTTCCTGACAGGATGTGGTAGGAAAGTGCCTTCGGTTTGTCCTGTTCCTGGACAACTTTTATGAATGTTTGTCTGACATTGTATTTCTGAAGATTATGTACATTAGTTTTTACAAAGGTACGTCTGTTTGGTGGCGGAGAAGGCAACTTCTCTTAGCTTAACACACTTCCTTGAGACGTACGAGCTCAAGGGTTGTATTTTTGTGGAAGGCAATTAGTGGTCAACAGAAATGGCCGTGTGGCATTAATAGTGAGGTGATTGTGATTTGTGAAAGGTAATCGTTACCTTAGGCCTCATCAACCGGAAATAACAAAAATAGGGTTAGACGCAGCAGGGCTAAATGGGTCGCTCCCAAGTAGGATATGATCATCCTCTTCTAGATATATCTTTACATGCTATGACATCGTGTATCTGATTATTGTGGTTTGTATGCTATAAGGGCCCCCGGTAAAGGTCGGTAACAACTGGAGGATGATATATTCGGTACCATCTAATTATAAAGGTGGGCCGGTCTTGTGTTGGTAGAGGATCCTTTGTGATGGTCCTTGGTACATTCCTCTAGAGATGTACTGTCGGAAGGTAGTCCCTTCACCTGGTCATTTGTATGGAAATCCAAACTCCACTACGAGCTGCGATTTTGTTTGTAAAGGCGTAATGAATAGCCTCGAAATGCTATATGGGTAACCATTTCGACTATGATTAATATTATTTGTATATACTAGACACTAGTATAATATAAGATGATTTGATATGAAATGTTTTAGTTATCGTAAGGTAAAAACATGTCCATGTTTATGTGTGGACTTGTCTTACGAGATACTTTTGTTTTGATGAAGGAAAAGTTTGGTAATTTAATAAATTCAGTTGAGTGTGTTTCTCACGCTGGTTTACCAGACTGATCCGGGCGTTCTTCCCTTTCAATGCTCGGGTCAGACCGAGTATATTCACAGGTTCAGATTTGGTGCTTTTGGAGCTTCAGCAGGAGAGCTGGAGATCTTCATTCTCGTATACACGTACATGTTTTGCTTGATTATCCGCTGTGCTTAGTTATATATTATCGACAATTGTGAGGATAGGTTATTATAACTGTTCAGGCTGATAACTATTGATTGATTGTTGAACTCTTATTGATGCATGTATATACAATTTCTATTTTGTAAAGATCATTGATATGATATTATATGTTTTCCGCTGCGATATGAGATTCTGTATTGTTTTGTTGGTTCTATCTTCTCTCTTTCTTCTCTTCTCTTCTTCTATCTTCTTTTCTTTCTCTTGACTTTCCGCCAGTCTGTGCTTTTTGGGTCGGACATGTGTGGTTTATTATCGATTCAAAGGGTATGGATTTGCGGTTCGTCACATTTGGTATCAGAGCTTAGATTTTGTATATTCCTAAACTTTGATGTGTACTCTGTATAGATAGGGACAGTAGCACCCTAGATTGAGTTGAGTGTATTATATATATGAGTGCGTATTTGTTAGTGATTATAAAATGTATTATATTGTGTTTACTTATCCGTAGAGTTGTTTGTGAATTCTGGTCGGTATGTGGGACACCATATTATCGATAGGGATTTCTGAACACTTAAACGAAGCAAGTCAACATAGTATCATTTTAAATTGGGTAAATGAAATAATTTTACCTCGATTATATGTTATATATAAAGAAATAATTCTTCAGAAATTATTAAAGTGTATATAAATTAATTGTTTGGTTGTTTGAAAATGTAAATATATATAAGTTAATAAAAGATGTTTGAATAATCCAAATAAAAGCAACAATTGTAAAAGAATAAATTATTTAAGTAAATGAATTATAAGTATGGAATTATAATTAAAATGATTTACAATGGTGAAATAATCTTATATATATATAAGAAATGAAACAACATGAATATATTTATGAATATGAATTATAAATGAAAATAGATTTAAACTAAGAATTTGAGAATTTGAATCCCATTTATTTTGTAAGTTATTTTTCAAAAAGTTAAAGAGGTTATATTGTTATAAATCTAAATACGATAAACAAATTTGGAATGAATCTTATATAAGTGAAGTAAAATAATGGAATTGTATAAGTAAAGATTTATAAATGTGATTTATTAATATAAAAGTGTTTTAAAAAAATATAAAGCACTGAATTCACTACTGTTGCTGGGAAATAATAAGGGTGATGACTGCAGCATCATCAGTATCATTTTCGAGTTTCTATGTGATAGATTTGTTACCAATAGTAAATTGAAAGTTAAGTTTTGTTGTGATAAACAAATTTGAATTTAAAATCCAAGTTGAAATTGATGAATATAAGTGAAATGAGTTTTGGACTTATAATATGAAATAAGAATTTAACTTGGTAAAGTCGAAATAAATTGAGTTAGCATAATAAAATATGATTTGAAATTTAACTAAAGAAAGGTTAAATAAATTGAACTGGATTAGATAAGTTATTAAAATGGAAATTAAACTTAAGAGGTAAGTGATTATATAACATGAATTTGAAAGTTTAAATAAATAAGTTGTATAACTTATAAAATGAGAAAATGTAAGTAAAACCAAATGTTAAAATGGTTAGACAATTTTGTTAAGCAAAACAAAATCTGAATTTGAATAGTAATATTAATTTGACTTAAGTAAAAGTTAAATAAAAATAGGATTTGAATTAAATTAGTAGTAAACTTAAGTTGTATAGTGAAGATAAAATGCAAGTGAGAATAAAATGAAATTTAACTTAAGTAATGTTGAATCAAATTGATTTTGGTATCGAAGTAAATTAATAAAGTGAGTTAAATGAATACGAATTTGAGTTATGTAATAAAATTCAACTTTAATTGTAAATGTGAATGTAGTGAATACTTGAATTCAATCTAAATTGAATGTCAACCAATTAGAATTCAATGTGTTAAACCAAATTGAATGTAAATGAAGTAAATTAAATAAATTTGGTTATGTTGGATATGTATTGGTTGTTTGATGGATGTTAGTTGATTGTATAGAGATTCATTAAGTGTTAATGAAATTGAATTAATGGAAATTGAAAGCTAAATAATTGAATTCAAAGTGGAAGTTAAGCAAATTAAAATAGAATTGAATTTAATTTGAATTGGAAGTGAAGTAAATCTAAATAAAATTGAATTTGATTTAATGTGGAAGCGAATTAACTTGAATGTAAATTAGTGAATGTAAACTAATTGAATATGAATGAATGTTAGTAAAATCCAATGTAAATAAATCGAATGTGAATAAATTGAAAACTAATTCAATGAATATTAATGAGAAGTGAATGTATATTGATTTGGTATGAATTTGATTGGATAGATATTTGATTTGTTGGATGGTTGGATTTGTTGCTATTGATTTGCATTTGCTATATTGGCATATATAGTTGTTATATTGATATATGTTGTATACTGATATTACTTTCTATATACATGTTTCTCACTGTTTGTTGAGTGTTTAGTAGGTGCAGATGGTGCTTGCTTCGCATTTGGAGCTCGCTTTCGCTCTATATTAGCCGTATATGCTTGCTAATAATATATAAGGTACATATCTCGGATTAAATATCGTACTTTTATACTTTTTTCCCTACGGGATGCCTCATCCTCGAAGATGAGATGTATATTTGTGATATGTATATGTTGTGATCCTACTACGATCGAACCGCGCAAAGGAGACGTTGGTGAATTTTTTTGAAAATCTAAGGCGTAGAATTTTTTTGAGAAATTGGAAAAAATTTTGATAATTAAAATTTTGATTTTGATTTAAAAGTTAAACGATATTAGTTGGTTTTGAAAAGATAACTAAGTATGGATTTTGAAAACTTAGAAAAGTTTTATAAGAAGTTTAACGAATGGATTTTCAAAAAGTTAAAATGTTTAAATAGATTTGATATCTAGTATTAACGATTTTTTTTGAAAAGTTAATGGATTTTGTGACTTTTTCTTACTTGGTAATTTCGAGGATGAAATTCTTTTAAGTAGGGGAGAATGTAACGACCCAGAATTTCGATCATTCGAAATTCATATATTTAATTGATTTTAAATATTCACAAGTTAATTTTATAAGGTGAATAACTTATATTTTGAAATATAAGGATTTAATTAGATAATTAAATTGTTAATTTTATATTTGAAATTATAGAAATAATTGAATTTGAATTTAGTGTGAATAAAAATGATTTATAATGTTGAATTAAATTCTATTTGAATTAGAATGATGATTAGAGAACTTTAAAATTGAATTAAAAGTTAATTTATAGAAATTGAATATTTTAATATTTAATTAACGTGTAAAAATAGTCATTTTTCAAACAGTCTTGGATTTCGACGAAACCAATTTCATTAGATCCGTAATGTTATATTATTATAAGACTTCAAATTTCATATCAATCGGATTTACGGTTTGTCCGGGGCTAGCTAAAACGCATAGAAATCTGTTTAAGTGAATTTTAAATTAAAATAGTTGATTCGAAAACCTATCTTCCAAATACGATCGAATTGGCTCTCGATATATATTCCATTGTGTTCGGAATAGGGGTAAAACATTATAAACGCCAGGCGGCACACTTCGTTTCGAGTTTGAAAAATTTCCGGATGAATAGTGTCGTCAAATTTCCTATAAAAGGCCAAACTTTTATTCATTTTGCACAAACCCTAATAGAGTTAGGGCAAGCCGCCACTAAACAATCAATGGCCGAAATTATTCAATTCTTCTCTCCTCGATATCTCTTAATCCATCAATCTATACGAAAACGTTTCAACTAAGAAATTGTAGAGCTACATGAGATCTTTCCATCCAACGATGGTGATCTGAAACAGAGCGACGTGGAGGGGGTAAATGGGACGCGTTCTTCCTTAGTTTGTGCACAGTTTTCCATGCCTATGGGGGGGAGCTCATCGTGGCTTTGGGCGTTGGTGAGGGGGAGTGAGGCGCGCATAACGATGGAGCTTGATTGTTGTATCGATGATCATTGAGGGAGTATAATTCGTTGAAATAATGGTGGCCATGGGTTGTTTTCTTGCGTATATAACCTGATGGAGGAGAAAGGAAAAGCACGGTCGTGATCTTCAATCCAGGAACGTGCGGCTATGATCTATTCTAGGTTTAAAAGTAAAAGAAATTGAAAATTATATTATATATAATAACTCGTATAAACTTCTAAAATGCACAACTTTGTCATACGAGGTCCGTTTTTGACGAAACGAATTGCGTTGGGTCCGTATTGACGAGCACTACATTATAGAGCTGGTTGGGAGTTGATTGGAGCTAGTGTAAATTTTGGGTAAAATTGAACGCTCGTTTAATTTTATTTGGAATAAAACACCGCAACTGCTATTGGAAGCAATGTGAGTACAACTCACTCTTTCTGACTCACTGATATTTTTATATAAGTGAGAATAAATGTTATTTATGCTGATTGATGATTGTTTGGATGATATATGATATATTGTATATATATTGATTGGTATTTGGATATATACCTGCTTATTGGAGCGAATGAGACCCTATATGTTCCCATGTATGAGCAGATGACCCTTTGTATGCGCGTCTGCCTCGAAGCAGACATTGTACACATATTCTAATATGTATATTTGTTGCAGGTGACAGGTTGGAGGGATCCAACTGGATTCCTAACCAGTATTGGTTTATTTACAAATATTGTGATATATGCTGTTACCATGTGATATATGATGTTTGGATGTCGTGATTGATGTATTTAGTGCTGTTGCAGCATTGGGCCTATTTTGGAAATTTAAAAATGTTAAAGTGTTGTTTTCAAATTAAAAGGGATTTTCAAGTGATTTTGAAAATAGATTTTTTATTGATTTTTGAATTTGGTAATGGAATTAAATTCATGATTTTGGACAGTGAATCATCCTTTAGATTAAATGTGTAGAAGTATGGGAATTTGTTAAGGAACTATATTCACGATTTTGGACAGTGAATAATATATTGAATAAAATGGATATTTGTGGAAAGTGATATTTTAAATGGAGTTAAATGGTTTTAAGGATATTTTAAAATGTGTTAAGGATCGAAACCATAGATTTCAACATTCATTGTTGAAATTGACGTTTTCGAGTAGTAAGGAAATGATGGACTATAACACTGTTGTTACATTAAATGATTTTCGAAAGTAAATGTTTTTGTATAGTATTAGGATTTATATTCTATTTTTTTTCGAATCCCTATACTAGTGATTTCGGGTTGTCGTAACGATGTTTTACGCAACATTTGTTTTGACCCAAATAAACGTGTTTAAAGAGAATGTTTTCCTTAAAGAATAAAATATATACTTAATCCTGATTTAAGTATATGTAATATTTTCTAAGTGTTGAAAATAAAGAGAATTGTGAATTACTTATTTTTACATAGGTATATGGAAATATTTTCCAAAGTTGAAATGGTTTTGAGATTATATCTTTTTAAAGGATTGTCATATTCAAAGTGAATATTTGGCAAGTGATTTAATTAATAAAAGATTAATTAAAGGGCCTAGTGATTGTATATAGTGCTAAATATTTGTTTGTTTGCTTTGATAGTTAAATAACCGATTATCAAATTTGGTCATTTTAGTTCCTCGACTTGGTGTAGGAATTATTTAGTCGTACACTTAATACGTAGCCTTCTGTATAGGCTTGATTATCATTTGTGTTGAGGATGTTGATTCGTTAGTGCGGAGTATTACTCCAATCTATCGAGCTTCCTTCTTGGCCGAAGGATGGCAAGTTGAAAGTTGGAGACGTGATAAGTTTATGAGACTTAGTTTCTGTGTGAGGTTGAGAAATGCTTTTGCGTTGTTAGTGCGAAGAGACTGAGATTAGATTTATCTGAAAACCTCTTCGAACCAACATATATGCGATGATTGTGCAGGTTGCTTGTGATGATATCGATATTCCATATTTTCAGAGTGGAGGACTGCTTGTTGATCGTTTGGGGTTAAAATCCCAATATACATCCAGTATTAGTGGTCTCTTCATCATGAAATATCCAATGCAAGGACTATTCGCTACTAATCCTAGGGATTTCCCGACAGAATGTGGTAGGAAAGTGCCTTCGGTTTGTCCTGTTCCTAGACAACTTGTATAAACGTTTGTCTGACATTGCATTTCTGAAGATATCGTATATTGGTTTTTACAAACGTACATCTGTTTGGTGGCGGAGAAGGCAACTTCTCTTAGCTTAACACCCTTCCTTGAGACGTACGAGCTCAAGGGTTGTATTTTTATGGAAGGCTATTAGTAGTCAACGAAAATGGCCGTTTGGCATTCATAGTGAGGTGATTGTGATTTTTGAAAGGTAATCGTTACCTTAGGCTTCATCAACCGGAAATGACCAAAACAGGGTTAGATGCAGCAGGGCTAAGTGGGTCACTCCCAAGTAGGATATGATCATCCTCTTCTAGATATATCTTTACATGCTATGACGTCGTGTATCCGATTATTGATGTTTGTATGCTATGAGGGCCTCGGTAAAGGTCGGTAACGACCGGAGGATGATATATTCGGTATCATCTAGTTATAAAGGTGGGCCGGTCTTGTGTTGGTAGAGGATCCTTTGTGATGGTCCTCGGTACATTCCTCTAGAGATGTACTGTCGGAAGGTAGTCCCTTCACCTGGTCATTTGTATGGAAATCCAAACTCCACTACGAGCTACGATTTTGTTTGTAAAGGTGTAATGAATAGCCTTGAAATGCTATATGGGTAACCATTTCGACTATGATTAATATTATTTTTATATACTAGACACTAGTATAATATAAGATGATTTGATATGAAATGTTTTAGTAATCGTAAGGTAAAAACATGTCCGTGTTTATGTGCGGACTTGTCTTACGAGATACTTTTGTTTTGATGAAGGAAAAGTTTGGTAATTTAATAAATTCAGTTGAGTGTGTTTCTCACGCTGGTTTACCAGACTGATCCGGGCGTTCTTCCCTTTCAACGCTCAGGTCAGACCGAGTATATTCACAGGTTCAGATTTGGTGCTTTTGGAGCTTCAGTAGGAGAGCTGGAGATCTTTATTCTCGTATATACGTACTTTTTTTGCTTGATTATCCGCTGTGCTTAGTTGTATATTATCAGTAATTGTGAGGACATTTTATTATAGCTGTTCAGGTTGATAACTATTGATTGATTGTTGAAGTTTGATTGATGCATGTATATACAATTTTTGTTTTGTAAAGATCGTTGATATGATATTATATGTTTTCCGCTACGATGTGAGATTTTGTATTGTTCTATTGGTTCTATCTTCTCTCTTTCTTCTCTTCTCTTCTTCTCTCTTCTTTTCTTTCTCTTGACTTTCCATCTGTCTGTGCTTTTTGGGTCGGACATGTGTGGTTTATTGTCGATTCAAAGGGTATGTATATGCGTTTCGTCACAGAAGCCATCCTCTTTCTTTTACTTAAGATATAGGCTTTCGAAAATACTACTTTCACCTTTATTCTTTTATGACCGTTAGTTATATCAAAAGTTAAACCCAAAAGGTTTCGAAAGGAATAATTTTAAATGGTTTAAAAGCCATGTTTCCACAACTTTTACTTGAACCCAATACATTCGAAAGGTACAATTTAAGTGAAGAATTTCAACGGTTTCAAAAGGCATATAATATGGGTTTCGAAGGAGAGATCCCCATTGTTTTCGAAAGGTTTATTTTTAGTATATGAATGGAGGGTTTCCAATGATTCCGAAAGGCAAATTTAAATGGTTTTAAAAGAGGATGTCTAAGGATTTAGTAGACCTATCGAAAGGGTTATTTCAATGATTTCGAAAGGTATTGTTTAAGGATTAAACGATGGTTTAGAAGGTATTGTTTGGCTTCATGGCCTAAAATCTTTTAAGCTAAAAAAGTGTTTTTAACTTACTTGGAAGGGATAGATAATCCCATTGATAAGGATTCATCAACACTATTTTATGTAAAGTATATATATCATGACATAAGAGTTTTGAGTAAAGCAAAGTATATGGTTTCCTTGTTTTATAATGGTGTGATTTCAGGGGTAAATCATTTATAAAGATTATTTACATGGAAATGAAGTTTAACAGGGTAGTTAACCCTAAGGCAGGAAATGAAACAAAAATAGGGTAGTTAACCCTTAGTTTATGACTCAGATATTAGAAGACCAGATGGGACTGGTATAGGGTCGCGCCCTTTACTTTAGCTGTTTGCCGCTAGCAAAAATAAGTCCAAATTTCCAATGTATAGGGCTTGTCACAGGTGGGACTAAATTGAGGTTACACACAGAAGGGAATATACAGAGTAAAGATAGGTTATTACCAAGCCCATAAAACCATTAGGTTCAGTTGACCCTAGAAATGA
Organism: Allium fistulosum; assembly: GCA_030737815.1. NCBI lineage: Eukaryota > Viridiplantae > Streptophyta > Magnoliopsida > Asparagales > Amaryllidaceae > Allium > Allium fistulosum. The sequence continues at coordinate 184,964,800 of CM060906.1, forward strand.
AAGTTAAGGGTAGTCTGCCTAGTATTGTGTCTAACAAAAGTTAGATTACTGAGTATGTCTGGTAGGCCCGAGTCAGTTGATGGTTAATAGTTAGCTAGATAAAACTATAGTGTAGTCAGATAGCCCATTGATTCCTGTTTATTTTGTATATATGTTGTTGTTGTTATTGCTATAATCAGTTTGACTGTAGGATTCTGATTTGCAAAAGATATGTTTTTTAAAGGGATATTAGTGAGGGGAAACCCATTCCGCTAAGATGCATGGTCTCACTTAATATCAGTAAATCGTGATGTAATAGTATTATTCACACCAGGCTTTATGTCTGACTCGAAGTTTATGTTTTCCCCCTTAAAATATCGGGTGCTCAAAATTTAATTTGAGTAGATTGAGATTTAAGGTTTTCCAGGTTTAGTAGGTTTGAAGAATAAGCTTCCGAAGACATGCAGGAGGCAATGATAGCTATGTAGGATCTATTTAGTTTTATTTCCGCTGTGATGTATTTATGACATACATGCCTATATAGTACTCTGATCATCCAAGAGGGCATATTCATATGTCGCTCTTGGCATAATTTGTAATAATTATATTTGTTCAAAACCTAGTAATTGTTTTTGGATTATGTATCTAAATATGAAATATTAATCTGAAATGTAATTAGAAAAGCTGTTTTGATATCTGTGTTGATTTTATTTCATATTCATGTGCTTCTGATTTTATGAATACCATTAACATTACCATATTTTATCGCCGGAAATTAATACTATGTATGACTGCAGCATCTGTAGCGCTTAGCTTCGGGTCTTAAGATAGAGGATGTTACAACTTGGTATTGGAGCATAGGGTTATGAAAACTTAAAAGAAATTTTAAACTTAAAATGATTTTGAAAACATAATCCTAAGGAATTAGAGAAAAGAATAGGGTATGGGATAACGCTATTGTAACGTACTTGTATTTGCTATATTTAAGTATATGCCTTATCTCTATTCTCCCATCTTTTTAGGCTATTCTTTTGTATCTTACAAAGATTCGGATGTAGATTTTAAGGACGTAAGATATGGACACTAGGAGTGGAAGAGTTAACATTGGTGGAGGAAGCAACACAACTAATGGAAACACTCGACCCAATAGAAGAAACCCGGGTAGACTGACAATTGCTAATCCAAATGCAAATGCTAATGTAGGTGTTGGAATCCCGCCAGTAGATATTGGAGCTATGTATCAATTCTTCGTTAACATGATGCAAGCTGGAGCTACTGCGGGATTAGTTGGAGGAAATCATGAAGCTCTTGTGGCCAATAACTATGCAGTACTAAGCAGAGATTATGCCAAGCTTGGAGGAAAGTCATTTATCGGGACTGAGGACGCAATTGAAGTGGAGAATTGGTTACTTCATTGCAAAAGGATCTTTGCTGACTTAGGGCTTAATGATGAGCAGAAGAGGAGGCTTGCTTCTAGACAGTTGCTAGGAGCAGCACTGTACTGGTAAAACTGTGTTACTATGGGAGTTAATGAGGAGACCATGACTTGGGCTGAATTTAGAAGGAGGTTTGAGGAAAGATTCATGTCAGAGATTGCTAAGTCAACTCTACCCAGAAAGTTTATAGAGTTGGAGTAGGGAGACATGACAGTGCTTCAGTATGCAACTAGATTCAAGGAGCTACGAGATACGGATATGCTACAGTTAATATGGTTATCAAAATGAATGAGAAGTTCATCCACGAACTGAAACCTGAACTGGCTAAAGCAACTTTGGCACATACCAGGGATCTATGTGTCGTAGTTGTTGAGATGACTTTGAGGCGGGAGGGGATGCTTGCTTTTCATGATGGTAACAAAGCAAGGGAAGCTCAAAGTGGGCGGAACCAGGAGAGAAAGTTTTTCCATAAGAAGGCGCTCAGAAAGGAGGAGCAGCTAAGAAAAAGAAGGTCGATGTAGTTTACAATAAGTGCGACAAGAAGGGACACTATGCTCACGAGTGTCGGACATGCAAAGTGAAGAAGGGTGCTGACAAGAAGGAAGTGAGATGCTTCAACTGTGATCAAATTGGACATTATAAGGACCAGCGCAAGGAACTGGCCAAGAACGGAAAAGGCATGATGTTTGCATTGGAACCAACTACCTCAAGACCAACAGCTGAGGAGAACGGAAAAGCTATGTTGGGAGGTACGCTTTTGATTCATGATGTATCAATTAGAGTTCTATTTGATACAAGTGCATCACATTCTTTGATATTGCATTGTTTGGTTGATAAGCTTAACCTAGAACCTTCATACCTAGTTACTTCCTTAAGGGTTGCGAATCTGATAGGAAGGTATGCGACTCTTGGGATGTGATGTGTCCACATAGAAATTGAATTGTTAGGTAGTATATTTTCTTGCAGTTTGCATGTATTTGATTTCGTAGGGTTCAGAATCATTTTGGGTATGGATTGGTTAAGTAAATATGATGCAAGAATATTTTGCCATGATAGGAAAATATCACTTAGACATTCTATTTGTAGTGATCGGATTATATACTCCGTAGAAGACCCTAGTTTTGAGGTAAATTCTTTGTTGGATGTTATGGAGGAAGAAGACGAGTTGAACCAAGTTTTCATTGTTAGAGAGTTCGAATACGTCTTTGAGCTCGTAGTAGGACTACCGTCGAAATGAGCTATTGAGTTTCAGATAGATTTAGTACTAGGAGCAGAACCGGTGACTAGATCTCCAAGTAGAATGACACCTACCGAGATGAAGGACCTAAAGGTGCAGTTGGTGGATATGGAAAGTAAGAACTTTATCAGACCAAGTAGTTCACCCTGGGGAGCAGTTGGTTAAGGTTGTGTATCGACTATCGTAAGTTGAATGAGAAGATGATAAAGAATCGATATCCATTACCCAGAATTGACGATTTGTTCGACCAGTTAAGTGGAGCCAAAGTATTTTCCCAGTTGGATTTGGCAACAGGGTTTCATCACCTTAGTGTGGCCGAAGGTAGTATTCCTCTGATGGTGTTTAGAACAAGATACGGATCATATGAACGGTTAGTGATGCGGTTCGGACTAACTAATGCACCGGCATTTTTCGTGGACTTGATGAATAGGAACTTCTGGGAGCATCTGGACAGATTCGTGTTAGTGTTCATAGATGACATTTTGATATACTCTAAAGATGAAAGAGAGCGTGAATTTCATCTTAGAGTGGTGCTTGAGTCGTTGAGGCAACATTAAATGAAAGCGAAATTTTTGAAGTGTCATTTCTGGAAGAAGGAAGTAAAGTTTCTTAGTCATGTAGTCTCAGAGAAAGGGTTGTCCGTAGATCCGGCTAAGATCAAGGTGGTGAAAAATTGGAAAAGACCCGAGACAATGACTGAGATAAAGAGTTTTCTTGGATTAGCTGGTTATTATCGGTGATTCATTAAGGACTTTTCGCGGATAGTGGCACGGATGACTAAGTTAACATGGAAAGATGTGAAGTTTGTCTAGACTGATAAGTGTGAGGAGGCAATCCAGAAATTGAAACCCTTATTGACAAATGCACCTGTGTTAGTTGTTCCAGAGGGGAATCAGGACTTAGTGGTGTACAAGGATGCATGTAGAATAGGGTTAGGAGTTGTGTTAATGCAAAGAGGTAAAGTGATTGCCTACGCTTCACGACTGCTTAGACTGCATGAAGTTAGATATCCAATTCATGATTTGGAGTTAGCTGTAGTAATTTTCACATTGAAGGTGTGGAAACATTACCTTTTGGGAGAGAGGTTCAAGTTATATACGGATCATAAGTCACTGAGGTATTTATTCTCTAAGAAGGAGTTGAATATGAGGCAGCAGAGGTGGTTAGAGTTTTTAGCCACTTATGACTTTGGAATTGAGTACACACCAAGGAAAGGTAATAAGTTTGCAGATGCACTTAGTAGGAAACATCAGAATGCAGTATTGACAATGATAGCTGAGTGGAAAGATTTAGAAGCATTGACTGCATGCAGAATACAGTGGAGATCCGAAGCTAGTTCTAGTAAGAATATTGCTATGTTGTCATGTTTAGAAGTTCGACCAGCAATGATCGAAAGAATAGCTTCTAAGCAAGGGGAGGATCCATTATTAGCTGAATGGATTCAAAAACCGAGGAATGGAACTGAGAGCGATGACTTGAAAGATTTTGGTCTTGACCAAAATGGGTGGTAAAGGAAGAAAGGAAGACTATCTGTTTTGAATGTGGGAAACATTACGAAGGAAGTTATTGGAGAATTCCATCGTTCAAAATTCACCAGACATCTGGGAGGAACTAAGATATATCAACACATGAAAAGAAGTTTCTTCTGGGAAGGTATGAAGAGAGGTGTTGGCTTATAGGTGAAGCAGTGTCTGAACTGTCAACAGATAAAAGCTGGACATCAGAAACTAAGTGGGTTACTTCAGACTTTAGATGTTCTAGTTTGGAAATGAGATTCTATCTCAATGGATTTTATAGACGGGTTACCACGGTCAAATTGAGGAAATAAAAGTATACGGGGCATAGTGGACAGGTTGACCAAGAGTGCCCATTTCATTCCAGTTAAGTCAACCAGGACGACATCTGTTTTGGAAATTATTCCTGAAGAATGTAGTCAGACTGCATGGAATTCCTAGTAGTATAGTAAGTGGCAGAGATTCCTTATTCACTAGCAAGTTCTGCAAAAGTCTACAGGAGACTTTGGGTACCAAGCTCAAGATGAGTATCGCTTACCATCCGTAGACAAATGAACAAACAGAAAGGGTTAACAAAATCTTAGAGGATTTGTTAAGAGCTTGTGTACTAGACTTTGGAGGATCATAGGAAAACCACCTACATTTAGTCAAGTTTTCGTATAACAACAGTTATCAGACTAGTATAGGGACGGAACCGTTTGAAGCTTTGTATGGAAGGCCATGCAAATCTCCCATTTGTTGGGTAGAGACTGAAGATAGGTTAGTTCTTGGTCCAAATTTGGTTAGAGAAGCTGCAGAAAAGATTGAGTTAATTCGAGCTAGAATGAAGGAAGCTCAGTCCAGGAAGAAGAGTTATGCTGATAAAAGATGGAAAGACTCAGAGTTCACTGTTGGAGATCATGTTTTCGTCAAGGCGTCATCGATAAAATGTGTATCAGATTTAGATAATAAGGAAAATTGGCGTCAAGATTTGTTGGACCATTTCCTATAGTAGAAAGGATCGGCAAACTCACATATAAAGTAGAGTTACCGTATAGTTTGGCAGGAATCCACACTGTCTTTCATGTTTCTCATCTAAGGAAGTGTATTCGAGATCTCAAAACTACTATTGCACCGACTGTGTTAGACGATTTAGTAGTGGAACCAGATATGACTATAATTAGAAAACCAGTTCGTATAGTCGCGAGGGATGAGAAGAGCTAAAGGAACAAGACAGTCATATTAGTCAAAGTCCAATGGAGTGACGACGAGAGAGACTATACTTGGGAAACTGAGAGCAGGATCAGAGATACTTATCCTGACTTGTTTCATGATATGTTTTACCTTTATGTTTAATTGTTATGGGTACCTTATCGTAATTTCAAGGACGAAATTCTTCAAGGAGGGGAGTCTGTAATGACCCTAATTTTGATCTAGAGCATTTAATTAGATAAATTAAATGAAATAATGTAGATTGTTAAGGGATTGAGATTTGTTAACCAATAAGGGAGCCATGCCTTAATAAATATAAACAAAAAAGAATTAAAATTAAGTAAGTAGAAGGAATATGATAAGGGGCAAAATAGGAATAGGCCATGTTCTTATACCCTAGACCCTCCTTACCTCCATTCTTTGTTCATTTTTACAATTGCAAACAAAACTAAAACCCTTGCAAGCTCACCCGGCCACCATTAAGAGAATCATGAAGAAGAAAAGCTAATATTCAAGTAGGAAGCTTAAACAAATCAATCAAAAGACAAATTTCAACCGTCTTAACATTAAGCTAAGGTGAATAATGATCTTACATCTCATTTATGTTGCTCCATATAGATTTTATAATAAGTTTAGATTTGAAAAACCTAGCAAATGACATCCAAATGATGTGCGTTTTTGATATACGATCAAAAACATTATATTAGAAGCGGGTTTCAAGTTTCATAATTTTCTAAGTAATTGAGGATTTATTATAAATTTTCTATGAAAGAAAATAGCTAAAATTGGGTTTAAAATTATTTTCGACAATTATATATATTGGTTTTGGATTTGAAATTTAAATATGTTAGAAGGCAAATTAAAAAGTGAATTATGGTGATTTTTGGGGAATTCTCCAAAGTATTTTATTATGGTTATAAAATTACTTGAGTTGAGGGACTTAAAAGTTTATATGATTATTTAAGGAGAAGGGCTTAATTGTTAAATGCGTTTAATTTAATAATATTTGAATTCGGCAGCACTTTTAGAAAGAGATTTTGAAAAAGAATTGGCAACCATTATATGTTGACAAATATGGCAAGTTAGTTGGAAAGAAATTACTTTAAAAAGGCTAAAATCAGTTTTTCTAAAATTTACTACTTCACCACTTCCATCAGTAGCTTTCGACACCATACCTTCGCCCATGACCAAGTCGAAACAAATGCACATGGTATCAAACAATTGATACATAGTGAATTAGAGAAAGGCAGAAGGTATAGCATCGAAACCATGCTTTCAAAGGGGTAGGAGTCACTCTTATTAACTTTAAACTATTTTCGTTTGTAAATGATGCTTTCGAAAGGGTTAGAGTTAGCTTTCGACTTAATCAACTTACCTTGTTTGTATAAAAGAGCTTTTGAATGAGTTTCCACCTTTATGTTGTAAAAGAAGCTTTCGAAAGAACAAAACCCATGTCGCCGCATTCAAACCTTTCAAACCAATGCTTTCGAAAGGGTGCTTTCACCTTTATACTCAGAAGCCACCTTCTCTATGTTTTCGAAAGGGTACTTAATTGCTTTTGAAATGGTTTTGGTGGCAATGTTTTCGAAAGGGTTAGTTTCGAAACTATCCTCTTTCTTTTACTTAGGATATATGCTTTCGACAGTATTGCTTTCGCCTTTATTCTTTTATGACCCTTAGTTATATCAAAAGTTAAACCCACAAGGTTTCGAAAGGAATAATTTTAAATTGTTTCGAAGCCATGTTTCCACAACTTTTACTTGAACCCAATACTTTCGAAAGGTACATTTTAAGTGAAGAATTTCAATGCTTTCGAAAGGTATATAATACGAGTTTCGAAGGAGAGATCCCCATTGTTTTTGATAGGTTTATTTTGAGTTTTTGAATGGAGGGTTTCCAATGCTTTTGAAAGGCAAGTTTAAATGGTTTTAAAAGAGGATGTCTAAGGTTTTTGTAGACCTTTTGAAAGGGTTATTTTCAATGATTTCGAAAGGTATTGTTTAAGGTTTAAACAGAGGATTAGAAGGTATTGTTTAGATTCATGGCCTAAAATTTTTTAAGTTAAAAAGGGTTTTTAACTTACTTGAAAGAGATAGATAATCCCATTGATAAGGGTTCATCAACACTATTTTATGTAAAGTATATATATCATGGCATAAGAGTTTTAGGTGAAGCAAAGTATATGGTTTCCTTGTTTTATAAGGTATGATTTCAGGGGTAAATCATTTGTAAAGATTATTGACAAGGAAATGAAGTTTTAACAAGGTAGTTAACCCTAAGGCAGGAAATGAAACATAAATAGGGTAGTTATCCCAAAGTATATGACTCAGATATTAGAAGACTAGATGAGACTTGTGTAGGGTCGCGCCCTATACTTTAGTTATTTCCCCTAGCTAAAATAAGTCCAAAATTCAAGTGTGTGTGGCTTGTCACAGGTGGGACTAACTTGAGGTTACACACATAAGGGAATATAAAGAGTAAAGATAGGTTATTTGTGAGCCCGTAAAACCACTAGGTTCAGTTGACCCTAGAAATGAAAGTTAAGGGCAGTCGGTGTGTCTAACAAAAGTTAAGATTATTGAGTATGTCTGGTAGGCCCGATTCAACCAATGGTTAATTGTTAGCCAGATAAAACTATAGTGTGGATAGATAGTCCATTGACTCCTATTTATTTTGCATATATGTTGTTGTTGTTGTTATTATAATAAGTTTGATTGCTGGATTCTAATTTGCAAAAGATATGCTTTTTAAAGGGATATAAGTGAGGGGAAACCTGTTCCGCTAATCGGTGTGGTCTCACATAATATTAGTATATCGAGATGTAATAGTAATATTCACCTCAGGCTTTATGTCAGACTCGAAGTTTATGTTTTCCCCCTTAAATTCTCGGGTGCTTAAAATTCAATTTGAGTTGATTGAGAGTTAAGGTTTTCTAGGTTTAGTAGGTTGTACGAATAAGCTTTCGAAGACGTGCAAGAGGCAATGCTAGCTATGTGGGAGCTATTTAGTTTTATTTCTGTTGTGATGTATTTATGACAGACATGTCTATCTAGTACTCTGATCATCCAAGGGGGCATCTTCATATGTCGCTTTTGGCGTAATTTGTAATAATATATTTGACCAAAACCTGGAAATCGTTTTGGGATTATGTATCTGAATATTAAATATTGATTTGAAATGTAATCAGAAAGGCTGACGAAATCTGTGTCGATTTTATTTCATGTTCATGTGCTTCTGATATTATGAATACCATTAACATTATCGTAATTTGTCACCGAAAGTTAATATTATGGATGACTGCAGCATCTGTAGTGCTTAGCTTCGGGTCTCAAGATATGGGATGTTACACACATATTAAAGAGGATTAGTACACTTGCTTATAGAGTCGAGTTACCGATTAGGCTATTGTGTGTGCGTAATGTGTTTCACATATCTCCCTTTCATAATTATTTGCACGATCCTTCTTTGATAGTGGAGTCATCGCAGCAAGAAGACATGGAGGTAGAGCCTAACTTAACTATACCATGGCAACTTAGTCGCATTGTGTAACGACTCAAAATTTTGGTCATTTTGTTTTGAATATTTAATTAATTTTAAATATTAGAATAATTGGTTTTTAAAGTTTTAATGGTTGAATTCAAAAATAGGGATTGATTAAAATATGTGAATTGTGAACTTAATATTGGAATAGTGATTTAAATATCGAAATTATTTAAATAAAAGAATCTTGAATTTAATTTGAATAAATTGATTTTGAAAGCTTATTTAAGTTCATTTTAAATAATAAATGGTTAGGGTAGAGTATAATTTATAATTAAAGTGATTGAATTTATTTTTTAATAATAACTCGTTTTAATTAATGTAAAATGTCATTCCGGGGCACTATCTCGGATTTTGAGGAAGCAGTATCATTAGATCCGAAATAATAAATTATTTTATGCCTGCGAGTTCCGTGATGATCGGATGTACTGGGTGGTCGTGCGAGCTCGAAACACGTAGCGATTAATTTTAGATATTAATTATAATATAATTTGATTTTAATGGCTAACTTCTGTATATGATAGAGTTGAGTCTCGATAATAGTTCCATTGAGTTCAGAATGGGGGTATTTGGCTAGGAACGCCAGTGTGCACGCCATGATTGGAGTTCAAAAATCTTCGGGTGTGAATAGTATCGAGTATATGTCTATATAAGGACTCATGTCTCATTATTTTGCCCAAACCAAATTCATGAAACCCTAGCCGTAATTAACAGTCCATTATCCAATAGCCATAGTTCATCCAAGCTGCTAGGGGCATTATTGTCTGAGGGTGTCAACTAGGAAGTGTAGAGCGAAAGGAGACGAGGTGATTCAACGGTGGAGATTGCCTAAGGCATAGTGTGGCGACCAGAATTCGCCACGAATGGCAAGGCAGTTTTCGATCATTTTCTTCGATTTTAGGCACCGTGGGGTGTAGATGTTGGTGGCATTGACGAGGACGAGGTCGGTGCTCTCTTTGGTCAGAACGCGGCAGTCGGCGGTGGTGTGGAGCGGTGTCGATGGACAAAGATGTTTGGTTTCGATTTTGCATACATGTTATATGAATTATTGAAATATCAAAACTGATTGGTTGGCCCTATGAGATATGATATTTTTATAGGTTGAAAACTTGACCTCTATAGTGATAAAAATCAATATCAACATTGGTTAAGTGATGTGGCGGCCATTGGCTTCAATTTAGTATTTTGAGATAATACTAATTTCTAGTTTTGGTTTGAAATGGGTTTCTTATTCTAAGAATGATTTTAAATCTAACCTTTGGCTTTTCTAGAATCATTTAGTCATTTCTAAATCATTTAGAAATGATTTAAAGTTGTTTAACTATTATTTAATAATGATTTTAAGTTGTTTAACTATTATCTAATAGAATTTTAAGAGTTTTTTATTTATATTTAATATTGTTTTAAATTTATTTATCATATTTTATATTATGAAAAGTTATTTATTAAACAATCAATATCGTTTGAAGTTAATAATTATATATTAACAATGTTTTGGAAGTTATAATAGTTATTTATTAATAATATTACGGAGTTTATAATTATTATTTATAATAATGTTTTGGAAGATAATTATTATTTATATAATAATGTTTGAAGATTAATTATTATTGTTTCATTAATAAGTTTTGGAATTATTAACTATTATATTTATGATGTTTGAAGTTAATAATTATTAATTATTAGTAACGTTTAGCTGTTAATAATTACTGTTATATAATAATGTTTTGAAGTAAATAATTGTTATTAGTTTATAATGTTTTGAAGTTATTAACTATTATATTAAAAATGTTTTGGAGTTAATAAATTATGTTATAAATAATGTTGGAAAGTTAATTTTTTTTGGGTGTTTAATGTAAATTAATTTATCTAATTAATTGTATTTATAAATAATAAATTGATTTATAAAAAGGAATCTCATTTGATAAAAGAGATTTAATAAAGAGTTTATAAATGAAAATGGGGTATGAGTTAATAAGAATTTTTAAAAAGGCTTTATAAAAATTTTTTATAAAGGAAATTTGTAAAGGGGTTTTAGTAAGAATTTTTATCAAGGTTCATTACAAAAGACTTTTATAAAAGAATAAATTTATATAAATGGGTTTATAGATATATAAAAGAAGTTTTATAAATAGTTTTATGGATTTATAAAAGAGATTTATAAATAGTTTTAGAAATTTATAGAAAGAGTTTTATCAATGGCTTTAGAAGTTAATAAAAGAGTTTTATAAACTATTTTAGAGATTTATAACTAAGTTTTATAATTGGTTATAGAGATTTATAAAAGGATTTTATAAAAATGACTTTTGAGTTATATAAAAGGAAATTTATAAAAGGAGATGAGATTTGATTTCTATAAATGACCTTTTAATAATTATGGTGGTGCGGAACATCTTTCCATACTTAGCACCAAATAGTAAATCTTTCTTAGTGTTTTGTGAATATACTTATATTGATAAAACAAGTATATGAATATCTTCCAAGTACTAAAAGTTGTTTTGTGAATATATCATTTTTAAAGATATTTAAATTAAGTATTTACGATTAAATGATTTATTTAAAAAAGGGGCTTAATGGTTGCTTATGAGCTGAACCAATGTTGGTTTCCCTATGGAAATAAATCCCTGACGTAATTGTTGTATATTTAATAGTTAAATAACCGACTATCAAACTTGGCATGTTTTAAATTATCGTTGTCGGTTCGGAGAGACCAAGATCAGATATATTATCTGAAAATCACTTCGAACCGGCATATGCGTTCGAATTGGAATATCTTGAAGATGATTGAAGAAGAAGCTTTTGAAGTGCATGGGCTACTTGCTACTAATCATGATGGTGATTCCAAAATGGATGTAGTAGAACCATTTCCGGGGTGTGAGGTCCGATGAGGTCTCGTCCACAAAGCTACGCTTTATACGAAAGCCATGCTTTGATCAACAAAGGATCAACAAATGATCAGCAACACCCAGCAGCACTCAGCATGCCACATTACCAGTTTGGGAGTATATCACTGATAACCTTCAACTACATAACCTCTGAGCCCGTACGTCTCAGAGAAGGGTGTTAAGCTAAGAGAATAAATCTCCGCCACCAAACAAAAATGTATTTGAAAGAAATCTGCTTTATATCTCAAAGTGTAATGTCAAACAATATAACCATACAAGTCTGTTCCGGATTCGAACAGAATCGAAGGCACTTCCGAAGAAGCCCTTACAATCCGGCTATTCACAATCCCGATCAGATTTCCCATCACTTAGGGAATCTCTATACCGGTGCGACTCAGTGCAGAGACAATCGATAGGTTATCCTATCGTTCTCACAAATACCCGGTCTTCAACACCGGTCTTCAAATGCTATCCATTTACGTCGTATCACTATTCGGAATGGGTTATATGACACAAAGTCCTCTCCCGGCTAAACCGAATAATAAGCGCAATATTTAAAAACATATGGATAATGGGATTCCAATTAAGTCACAATTTATTATCCAAAACTTTCTTTTCAAATGGTTTAAACAAATCACCATTTTAAACTTTTTAAAACAAGAAAGATTCAATTCACAAAGTTCACTCAGTTTCACAAAGATACATTCATAGATTTTCAAATCGATTTCCATCTCAATTGGATTAACTCATGAAATCTTTATATTAAAGATTAACTTATAGCCTTCAAAATCATTTCCAAAGATTTATTCGTAACTTGGGAAACCATCTTCAATTCAAACTTGAAATTCCTTTAATTCAAATTGGAAATTCATTTCTTATATGAGAGCTTTTATCAGTTAAAAACAATTAGTTTCCCAAATCATTGAATTCAATTTCAAATATTGAATGCAAATTTAAATCAAATTGTTAAATATCAAGTTTTATTAAGTTATTTAAAATAACTTTTACATTTGAAACTCATTTGCAAAGCTCTCAATTCAAATTCCAAAACTATTTGGATTCACAAATTCAACCTTTGAAAATTGTCAACAATCTGTGACTTAACTGATTTCCACGTGAAATCCATATTTGTGTGTGTATGGTGTAGTCCAGGGGTTTCACGCAGTAGTGCAACATCAATAAATCATCACAGATCAAAATACAGAAATATAGTTGATAAGCGGTATAACTATAACGCTTATCTTTTATTCACAGATCACAGATCACAGATATATATATATATATATATATATATATATATATATATATATATTACAGATAATAAATTACATTCATCCCAGATAAATAACTACATTACAGGTCAAACACAAATCAGAATATATCACAAAGCATCACAGATCAGGAAATATCAACAATTCAATCATTCAGTCAGGTCCAAACATTCACAAATAAACTTATTAATCAACTAATTAATTTAAATCAGATGTATTATTTAGGAATGAATCATTAATCTAGGTTAACCATCATAGTTAATTACAAATTATTTGAAAGAAATTTCCCTTTCAAATTCATTGGTTAACCTTTAATTATTAACAAATCAATCTTAATTAACGAATCAATTAATCTTTAATTATTAAATAAATCTTAATTAATCACAATTATTAATTAATCCTTTAATTATTAACAAATAATTATACTCAAACTTCAAATTATCATTCAATTTATTACATCCAGTAATTATCTATTAATTATTTACTTCTCTAAGTAATTATATTTCCCAATTTGTCAAATGATTATTCTAGATTAAACTCAAGAAATTTAACTTGGACTAATCAAATTAACTCAATTAATTTCACTGAATAATTAATTCCTTAATTACTTACATTAAGTAATTATACTTAATAATTTCACAAATAATTATTATTGAATTAATTAATCTTAATTTATTGTTGAAATTTATCACATTAATTAATTATTCAAATGATCTTAGTTAATAACTTTTATTAACTATTAAATTTCTTTAATCACTTTTCTAAAGAAATTTACTTATATTGATCATTATTGATGCTAAACTGATTAATCATTAAGAACTCATTAATTAATGAATAATAAATCATTAATCTTCATTATTTAAAGTAACACATTCATTTTTATGATTTAATGATTATTTACAATATGTTGAAACATTGATTTCAAATTTCTTTTTTTTTATATTTCAATTGATCTTAGTTAATTTCAAAATCTGGAAATCTGGTTTAAAATTTATTTCAGGTTTAACTTTCTAATTTTTCAACTTGTTTAAATTTCCATTTACAATTTCAAATCTATTTTAAATTCAAACTTCTCTAATCTAAGTTTCAATCTAAACTGAGTTCATAGTTAAACTTTGATTTTAAAACTCATTTTAAACTTTGATTTGAAGTTTTAAATCCAGTTTTATATTCTAACAAAAAGAACAGGTTTTCAAATCTGTTCAATATGCTACCTGAACCAAACCCAAACCACTTCGAGTCGTACCTCCATTTGCACGAGACAAACCCGAGCTTCCAACACAACCCATCCTCTCCAGATTCGACGTGCACACTGTGCATGTGCCCAACGCCGCCGTCCTCAGATGAACGTCGCGACATTGCTCGACGATCTCTCGAACCTATACGAACTCACATCTACACTCTGATCGAACGAATTCTTCTCGAATTCGAAAACGAGTTCGAACTTCCAGACCTGGAAACACAGACGAAAAACTTCCACCAGTCCTGGCAACGCATCGCTCTCTATGTCTCGACCACCGGAGGTCCTGAAACTCCGGTCATCTACTCATCATCGCTCCTCCTACCATCACCAAAAAGCACGAGCAACTCGATCACGCGTGGATGACGATCGAATCAAAATTTCCCGACCTTACAAAACTAGGTTTAGAAACTTCACGAGCTCGCCGCCGTCACCACAACTATCTGACCACCTCCACTACATTTTTCCCAAACCCTTTAATCACTCCTCCACCTCCAGGAGGAAACTCGACCACCACGACACCATAGATCATCAGAGATCACCTAAATAACGAAATTCGAACAAACTCGAACTGCTCTTTTATCTTAGCTCTAAAAATCATGATTTTTGCTTTAAAAATCATGGTACAATATATAAATTCAATCTACATACCTGAATTTAGGAATTAAGAAATTTGAAATTTGACTAATTTAAAGTTTTCTTAGATTTCTATGATCTCCAGGGATATTTACAAATTGTGTTGACTTGAATAAATTTTTAAAACTTAGTTTATAACCAAACAAACAACTTTCGTTTATATTTTAAGCTCTATCCGTTATTAAATCAAAGGATGAGGATTTGTTTGCGAATCTAGTCTGGAAGAAACAAGAACAGAGGTAACTAAATGTGTACAGGCAAGCATATATCTAAACATCAACATACATACTTAGGAAACTACAACATACACTTTTTCCAGATATATATATACTTGCAACTAATTCAATTCTTAAAACTTAAAAAGGAATGTTACTCACAATGTTTCCAGAAGAAGACAGAGCTTCATATATGTTGAGACGGGATTAATTTTTTTCTAGTTGAACTTCTCCTTTGATTCTCTAGTTTGTATGAATTTAATAGTTGTTAAAGTTGAAGCTTGGTTTAAGTTTAGATAGTATTACTTCAGATTTTTTTTATCAGCTTAGAGTGGAATGAAAATGAAGTGAGAAAGTTGATATATATGAATTGAGTTTACTGGTGATAGAATTTGTACAGGTGATATTATTTTGTTTGTACAAAATAGGCAGAGATTTTTTTTTCTCTTGGTGGTTGATATATATCTCTATTGTACTAGAGATGATAGATTGTGGCTAACATTAATTAGGCTTGTCCTATTTTACAAGCTTATACTTATCTAATTTGATTTTGTACATAGATATTTACACTAGTATCTTCTTTTGCAAGCTAACACCTGTGTAGTTAATGCCCCGCTATTACCCCGCTATAACCCTGCTATATCTCATAGCAGATTTCTACCGCTACGATTTTCCATATAGCCCCAAAATATAGCCTTTCCGCTTTAAGCCCCGCTATTTCCGCTATATCCCGTTATTCCCGCTATATTCCTCTATTTCCGCTATATCTTCTTTAATAAAATAAATTGAAAATTGCATTTATACATTATAAAAATTATGAAACTAGTTTATTTGATTTAATTTTTAATATATTTTTAGAAATGAAAATACTCTAATATTCCACTAAATTCAATTATGTTATATAACAGTTTTATGTTTATTTAAATTATATTCAGACATGTTTTATTTAAATTTATTTACGTATTAATTATAATTCAATTGAATGATATTTTTTCATTTAATTACCATTTATATATTTGAAAAAACATTAAGTACGAGTTTTATATGCTATTTTAGAGCCATCCGCTATATCCCGCTATATCCTCGCTGTATCCCCGCTATGACTTTTTGCACCTCCACCGCTTTGAATCCGCCGAGCGCTTTAACTGCACAGGCTAACACACATATACTTTTATTTTTGTTGTCTAGTTTCACACTTATCCAATTTTTTCATATTTGAATATATATATATAATGTATTTGTTTGCTTGTTTACTTTTTTTATTACTTGCATATGTATTTTGTTTTGTTTCTTTTCCTTTTATTTGCTTTATTACTTAGTGATATAAGTGAGCTTCTAACTTTGTTTTATTTTTCTTTTAGTTTTGGTAGTCTATTTGTATTACATTGTTTTGTATGGATTTTATGAGAATAAAATTTATATATTTACTTTATATTGTATAAAACTATATAATTTATTTTGAAATATAGATGAATTTCTATATTTTATTTTGTTGTTAAAATTTTAGCTAATGCTTTTCTTTATATTTTTATAACTTATCTTTTATATATTGATTTCTATTTTTAGCTTAAATTATTATTATTATTTTTACTTCCATTTCTATTTTAAATATTATAAATTTTACTGTAATACTTATTATTTTATTTCTCTTTCTAATATAGACCATCAATCCCAAATTTTATCATTATAATTTATCTTTAAACCATTTACTTGAAATTTAAATCCAAATCACATATATACAATATTTAAATTCATATTATTTAATATATATTCTATTTGAATTGGGGAAACTCGCTTCAATTCACAATTAATTTTACAATTTTAATTCAAAAATTCAATTAATTATCAATTTAAATTCAATTAAAATCCGGGGTCGTTACAGACTTCCCCCCTTAAAAGAATTTCGTCCCCGAAATTTGCCAGGGAGACACAAAGATAGATGAAGAATATTTCATCAATTTAACTGTACATCTATTCTGCATTTGGCTTACCAAATCAGAATATCAATAATAGATACGAGAACGTATCTTTTTAATTTTTCCACAAGGTACTCGGGTTATCCAGATCTACAAAATATGTAGTGGCATTTGTTAGTTCAAAGGGATAACTAACCATTCGTAGAATATATTGGGACCCAAAATAGACAGATATATAGATACAATTTCAAAACTTTTTAATTTAGAAACTAAAGTATACCTATCAACCATAGCAACCAATTCATCCAAACAAACAATTATGACCTATTTGGAGTTTATATCCCATGCAAATATATCAAATCTTCTTCTTGGATCTACCAGGAACTATCAAAGAATTGAAAAGAGATGAAGAACAAAAGATATTGATAGAGAAATGATTGTTTCCTTGTTGTTACAGAGTATTGACCATTTATAGTCGTATTCCCCTGTCCCCTATCTCATCCTCTTCTTGCACTCATACTTACTATCAGTGGATAGTAAGAGAATTTACTGAGGCGTACGGATAGATATCTTAGGGATTACTCCTTCTAGGGTATACTTCACCCTATCTCTAATGAGCTACTTATTGTGTTATACTCCATAGCTAAAGTTTAACCTTCAGCTCTGATACCAAATGTGATGATCCTGAACTCGGCCTTCGAAAATCGGCACCCGTACTTCACTTGTACTCAAATGCCGCAGATTCAAACGCCGAATCTGGCTCACCGGAGCTTATAACACAGTAAGTATAACAACACAGCGGAAGAAAGAAATGAATGATATCATATACAACTCCAATGAATACAATATCCAAAATGATATACAACAATGATATCTATATGATACAAGAATATCAGAGACAAATAATAATGTTACAGCGGAAACAACAGAACTGATAACTCCAAATGATCTAAAAAAGAGAATGAACCCAACAACTCCAACGTCAAGCTCGAACCACCATCACGTTGCACCAAGATAAGCAAGTGTAGTCCGTGAACTCCAAAAACTGAACTAGCTCCAACTAATCTACTAAACCTAACTATTTGAAAACCACAACTCTAGACCGCCCGTGTGGAAAATTATTGGCACCCAGAGTTTAGGAAGGGAACAATAAACTCCAAGTCAGTCATGGGACTGGTATGAGTAACAAAAACAGTCTATCTTTAAACAAACAACAAAAGATTTTAAACATTGAAATCCACAATGCTTTTTGGAAAATGAAACTACCATAAGGTCTCCCGGCACACACACAATGCAATCACACACATGGGGGAGATTTCTCCTTATGATAGTCAGATATGCTTAATACGAGAAAACTCTTTTGACATTATTACTAGTGCATAGTGTGAAAACATTTCGAAAATATAATATTAATCTTAGCCAACATAGGTACCATTATACTATGCCTACTATAGCTACCATTTTAAATGGCAGGTTCTACAACTAAAACCATACAAGGCTCGTATTGTTTCTTTGGATTTTCCAACAAATGGTCAGGCTAAGGAACTTCCTATGCCACATGGGAACGCCTCTGGAGGGACGCCCCGAGAACCTACCTGGCTCTCTGCCAACACAAGGCCAGTTACCCCCTTCTCGGGTAGTAAACCTGAGATATGCCACCCCTGGTCGTTTGCGACCTTTATCCGAGGCGCCTCGATCACAAAGCAACAATCACACAGTAAATGAGATTGGAGCAACCACACAGGTAAAATATCTGGGCTCCATACCATGATACCACCTTTTTCCAGAAGGAATGGACATACCCTAGGGGAGCTACCCCTGAAACCTTGCCGCATCTTTCCTGTTTCGACCATTTCCGGGGTGTGAGGTCCGATGAGGTCTCGTCCACAAAGCTACGCTTTATACGAAAGCCATGCTTTGATCAACAAAGGATCAACAAATGATCAGCAAGACACAGCAGCACTCAGCATGCCACATTACCAATTTGGGAGTATATCACTGATAACCTTCAACTACATAACCTTTGAGCTCGTACGTCTCAGAGAAGGGTGTTAAGCTAAGAGAATAAATCTCCGCCACCAAACAGAAATGTATTTGAAAGAAATCTGCTTTATATCTCAAAGTGTAATGTCAGACAATATAACCATACAAGTCTGTTCCGGGTTCGAACAGAACCGAAGGCACTTCCGAAGAAGCCCTTGCAAACTGGGTATTCACAATCCCGATCGGATTCCCATCACATAGGGAATCTCTATACCGACGCGACTCAGTGCAGAGACAATCGATAGGTTATCCTATCGTTCTCACAAATACCCTGTCTTCAACACTGGTCTTCAAATGCTATCCATTTACGTCGTATCACTATTCGGAATGGGTTATATGACACTAAGTCCTCTCCCGGCTAAACCGAATAATGAACGCAATATTTAAAAACATATGGATAATGGGATTCCAATTAAGTCATAATTTATTATCCAAAACTATCTTTTCAAATGGTTTAAACAAATCACCATTTTAATCTTTTTAAAACAAGAAAGATTCAATTCACAAAGTTCACTCGGTTTCACAAAGATACATTCATAGATTTTCAAATCGATATCCATCTCAATTGGAATAACTCATCAAATCTTTATATTAAAGATTTAACTTATAGCCTTCAAAATAATTTCCAAAGATTTATGCGTAACTTGGGAAACCATCTTCAATTCAAACTTGAAATTCCTTTAATTCAAATTGGAAATTCATTTCTTATATGAGAGCTTTTATCAGTTAAAAACAATTAGTTTCCCAAATCATTGAATTCAATTTCAAATATTGAATGCAAATTTAAATCAAATTGTTAAATATCAAGTTTTATTAAGTTATTTAAAATAACTTTTACATTTGAAACTCATTTGCAAAGCTCTCAATTCAAATTCCAAAAGTATTTGGATTCACAAATTCAACCTTTGAAAATTGTCAACAATCTGTGACTTAACTGATTTCCACGTGAAATCCATATTTGTGTGTGTATGGTGTAGTCCAGGGGTTTCACGCAGTAGTGCAACATCAATAAATCATCACAGATCAAAATACAGAAATATAGTTGATAAGCGGTATAACTATAACGCTTATCTTTTATTCACAGATCACAGATCACAGATATATATATATATATATTACAGATAATAAATTACATTCATCCCAGATAAATAACTACATTACAGGTCACACACAAATCAGAATATATCACAAAGCATCACAGATCAGGAAATATCAACAATTCAATCATTCAGTCAGGTCCAAACATTCACAAATAAACTTATTAATCAACTGATTAATTTAAATCAGATGTATTATTTAGGAATGAATCATTAATTTGGGTTAACCATCATAGTTAATTACAAATTATTTTAAAGAAATTTCCCTTTCAAATTCATTGGTTAACCTTTAATTATTAACAAATCAATCTTAATTAACGAATCAATTAATCTTTAATTATTAAATAAATCTTAATTAATCACAATTATTAATTAATCCTTTAATTATTAACAAATAATTATACTCAAACTTCAAATTATCATTCAATTTATTACATCCGGTAATTATCTATTAATTACTTACTACTCTAAGTAATTATATTTCCCAATTTGTCAAATGATTATTCTAGATTAAACTCAAGAAATTTAACTTGGACTAATCAAATTAACTCAATTAATTTCACTGAATAATTAATTGCTTAATTACTTACATTAAGTAATTATACTTAATAATTTCACAAATGATTATTATTGAATTAATTAATCTAAATTTATTGTTGAAATTTATCACATTAATTAATTATTCAAATGATCTTAGTTAATAACTTTTATTAACTAATAAATTTCTTTAATCACTTTTCTAAAGAAGTTTACTTATATTGATCATTATTGATGATAAACTGATTAATCATTAAGAACTCATTAATTAATGAATAATAAATCATTAATCTTCATTATTTAAAGTAACACATTCATTTTTATGATTTAACGATTATTTACAATATGTTGAAACATTGATTTCAAATTTTTTTTTATATTTCAATTGATCTTAGTTAATTTCAAAATCTGGAAATCTGGTTTAAAATTTATTTCAGGTTTAACTTTCTAATTTTTCAACTTGTTTAAATTTCCATTTATAATTTCAAATCTATTTTAAATTCAAACTTCTCTAATCTAAGTTTCAATCTAAACTGAGTTCATAGTTAAACTTTGATTTTAAAACTCATTTTAAACTTTGATTTGAAGTTTTAAATCCAGTTTTATATTCTAACAAAAAGAACAGGTTTTCAAATCTGTTCAATATGCTACCTGAACCAAACCCAAACCACTTCGAGTCGTACCTCTATTTGCACGAGACAAACCCGAGCTTCCAACACAACCCATCCTCTCCAGATTCGACGTGCACACTGTGCATGTGCCCAACGCCGCCGTCCTCAGATGAATGTCGCAACATTGCTCGACGATCTCTCGAACCCATACGAACTCACATCTACACTCCGATCGAACGAATTCTTCTCGAATTCGAAAACGAGTTCGAACTTCCAGACCTGGAAACATAGACGAAAAACTTCCACCAGTCCTGGCAACGCATCGCTCTCGATGCCTCGACCACCGGAGGTCCTGAAACTCCGATCATCTACTCATCATCGCTCCTCCTACCATCACCAAAAAGCACGAGCAACTCGATCACGCGTGGATGACGATCGAATCAAAATTTCCCGACCTTACAAAACTAGGTTTAGAAACTTCACGAGCTTGCCCCCGTCACCACAACTATCTAACCACCTCCACTACATTTTTCCCAAACCCTTTGATCACTCCTCCACCTCCAGGAGGAAACTCGACCACCACGACACCATAGATCATCAGAGATCACCTAAATAACGAAATTCGAACAAACTCGAACTGCTCTTTTATCTTAGCTCTAAAAAATCATGATTTTTGCTTTAAAAATCATGGTACAGTATATAAATTCAATCTACATACCTGAATTTAGGAATTAAGAAATTCGAAATTTGACTAATTTAAAGTTTGCTCAGATTTCTATGATCTCTAAGGATATTTACAAATTGTGTTGACTTGAATAAAATTTTAAAACTTAGTTTATAACCAAACAAACAACTTTCGTTTATATTTTAAGCTCTATCCGTTATTAAATCAAAGGATGAGGATTTGTTTGCGAATCTAGTCTAGAAGAAACAAGAACAGAGGTAACTAAATGTGTACAGGCAGGCATATATCTAAACATCAACATACATACATAGGAAACTACAACATACACTTTTTCCAGATATATATATATATATATATACTTGCAACTAATTCAATTCTTAATATTTAAAAAGGAATGTTACTCACAATGTTTCCTGAAGAAGATAGAGCTTCATATATGTTGAGACAGGCTTGATTTTTTTTCTAGTTGAACTTCTCCTTTGATTCTCTGGTTTATATGAATTTAATAGTTGTTAAAGTTGAAGCTTGGTTTAAGTTTAGATAGTATTACTTCAGATTTTTTTTCTCTTAGCTTAGAGTGGAACGAAAATGAAGTGAGAAAGTTGATATATATGAATTGAGTTTACTGGTGATAGAATATGTACAGGTGATATTATTTTGTTTGTACAAAATAGGCAGAGGTTTTTTTTTCTCTTGGTGGCTGATATATATCTCTATTGTACTAGAGATGATAGATTGTGGCTAACATTAATTAGGCTTGTCCTATTTTACAAGCTTATACTTATCTAATTTGATTTTGTACATAAATATTTACACTAGTATCTTCTTTTGCAAGCTAACACACATATATTTTTATTTTTATTGTCTAGTTTCACACTTATCCAATTTGTTCATATTTGAATGTATATATATAATGTATTTGTTTGCTTGTTTGCTTGTTTTATTACTTGCATATGTATTTTTTTTTGTTTCTTTTCCTTTTTTTTGCTTTATTACTTAGTGATATAAGTGAGCTTCTAACTTTGTTTTATTTTTCTTTTATTTTTGGTAGTCTATTTGTATTACATTGGTTTGTATGGATTTTATGTGATTAAAATTTATATATTTACTTTATATTGTATAAAACTATATAATTTATTTTGAAATATAGATGAATTTCTATATTTTATTTTGTTGTTAAAATTTTAGCTAATGCTTTTCTTTATGTTTTTATAACTTATCTTTTATATATTGATTTCTATTTTTAGCTTAAATTATTATTATTATTTTTACTTCCATTTCTATTTTAAATATTATAAATTTTACTGTAATACTTATTTTTTTATTTCTATTTCTAATATAGACCATCAATCCCAAATTTTATCATTATAATTTATCTTTAAACCATTTACTTGAAATTTAAATCCAAATCACATATATACAATATTTAAATTCATATGATTTAATATATATTCTATTTGAATTGGGGAAACTCGCTTCAATTTACAATTAATTTTACAATTTTAATTCAAAAATTCAATTAATTATCAATTTAAATTCAATTAAAATCCGGGGTCGTTACAACAACTCTGCTATTTGGGTGTAAAGACTAACATATGGAAATATATTCCATATGCTTAAATTATCATGACCCGCTTATCGAAATTAACTCCCTTGTATTCATCAAGCTTGCGAAATGCTGTATTTGTGATAAGTAGAAGTCAGTGTGAGATCCTTAATTTGTTTTATTCTAACTATTTTATTTTTTTAGCTACTTAATAGTATGGACAAGAGATCCTTTGGTTTAAAAGTAATACACTGAGAGAAGAAAGTTGATATAAATAAAGAACCGTTGGAGTTTAAAATAACTTAAAGTAATAAATAAATCATCATTAATTCATAAATTAAAACTTAAATAATCCTTAATTAATCATATTAAATCAAAATTTAAAAGTTAATTAATCTTAGTTAAGTCTAATTAATTACCCTTAATTTATTAAAAATTAATTAAATAATTAAACTCTAATGAAATAATAATTAAACCCTAGTTAGTTAAAAATAAATAAATAATTAAACTTTATTTAACAAACATTTATATCAAATTAAACCCTAATTAATTAATAATTAAGTAAATAAATAACTCTTAATTAAATAGTAATTAATTAAATAATTAAATAATTAATTTAAAAAAATTAATTTAAAAAAATTAATTAACTTTATTTAAATAAATAAATTAAAATAATTACCTTAACTTAATTAATCATTAATTAAAACTTTGTTAATTAACTACAAATGATTAACTTAATTAATTAATTCTTAAACCGTAATTACTTAATTAATTACTAAACATTTTTAATAAACAAATTAATTATTAAACTCATTAATTAAGAGTTAATTAAGTTTTAAAATCTCTAATTAAGTTTGAAATGGTTTTCAAAACAATTTTAAAAGAAAGCTTCAAAACTTGAAAATCGTATATTTTCGAACTGCATTCATAGCGACTATCGCTATGGATGTCATAACTTAAAATCACTTTCTAAGCTATTATCCAAACCTCATCTCTTACCTTCCTTACTTTTGGAAACATTGCTTTAAAAACAATTTCGAAAACTCTAATTCAAAGTTAGGAACTTTATTTTTATTTTTTCCTTTTGGAACACTCAATAAATCAAAACTAAATAACCTGAATTGAACTTTAAAAGGATCTCAATCCCTTTTAACATTTCTAGGTACTAACTTCCATAACCATCCAACCAAAAGTTCAAGATTACACATACATAGCATATCATTTCCATAACATAACCAAAATAATAACTTTATAACCAAAGGCATCACTTTAGCCTTTCAATTCAAGTTCTAATACTAACCAAACATTGGCACATACATACACATCCAAACCATGCTATAATTCATACAACAAACATCATATATATAGCCATATAACAACATATATACAAAGGTAAGTTCTTCCCAAAATGATTACAACTTACTCACCTAGTTTAAACAAAATCTTTCCAAACTTTTGCAAAAAGACATAGGATTTTTGAACCTATGGAAAGACTTGAATTTTGCTTTGAAACTTTGGAAATGTGCTTAGCCTAAGCACAATATGGTTTGGCCATAATCCCTAAAGGGTACGGCCTTGTCTAATTTGGGTGGAGATGGGCTTGATTTTGGAAGAGAAAGTGAAGTAGTGAGTGTAGAAATGTTTTAGGAAGTTGCTTAAGGGATTTAAGTGGAAATGTATGGTTTTTGAAACTCTGAAATGAGGTAGGAAGCCATGGAAATTATGCTTGAGAGCTTTAGGAATTTTGAAATAGGAAAAAGAGAATGAGAAAGTGAAAAAGAAATTGGAAAAAAATTAGTTTTATATAAAGTTAAAATGGGAATTTACCAAAACGACCTTGTACTTTACCCCCTATCACATGTCGCCACCTCACCCCCTTGTCTCCCCGCTTTGCTAACATTTTTCCCCTTGTCCCCCTTCCATTTTCCAAGCCAACATGCCTTAGTACTTTTTTTGTACTTATGTCTATAGTAGCATCTTTACATCGTATAATATACTTTTTTATAATAAAATCTTATCTTATATATATACACACACATACTTAAGTGTACATACATGTACACATATGCATTTCCATGCCAAAATATTTGTAAATGTATGTGTGTGTGTATACCAAAGTGTCATGACATTTCTGACAACTTTTAGCTGACGAAAAATTAAAAATTTGGAAAACGAATTCCGATCGCATTTTCAACCTTTCTTTGAACTAATTATTTTTGTAAACAAAATTTGAAAATGATTTCACCATCATTTATTACTATTTAAAAAGATTTTATTTTAGCTATAAATTCCATTAATTAACTCTAAAAAGTAATTAAACATTCATATATTAAGTGATCAAAATTTTGGGCCGTTACATTCTCCCCTCTTAAAAGAATTTCGTCCCGAAATTAGCAATCAAGGAGATAGCTCAAACTACACAAAAAGTCATATATTCATAACATAAAATACATACACTAAGCAGCCATAACAAAAAATGCATACACTGTCTATGCAATCAGACACACAACTATCCTAACATTAAATCAGGATAGGCTTCTCTCATATAATCCACAGTCTTCCAAGTGCAGTCCCTAGGATCCTCACTCCATTGAATCTTAACTAATTTCACCACGTTATCCGAAGTCACTTCTCATCCTTATCTACAATATGCACTGGACGTTCAACCACTGTCTAGTTCGGTTCTATTTCCAAATCCTCTTGAACCGACGGCTCCACAATCAATGATGGATCATTAACATGCTTTCTCAAATGAGACACTTGGAACACATTATGAGCACCTGCCAATCTCTCCACCAACTCAACCTTATAAGCAACAGATCCAATCCTTTGAAGAATATGAAAAGGTCCAATATACCTTGGAGCTAACTCTCCAGCTTCCCCAAAACTAACAGCTCCTCTAATTGTCGAAATCTTAACGAACACAAGGTCTCCAACATCAAATTCCAAATCTCTTCACCTCCTATCAGCATAACTCTTCTGGCGATCTTGGGCTTCCTTCATCCTTTTCTAAATCACCGCAACTTTCTCCGTGCCTCTCGGATTAGGTCCCGCCCAAGTACGAGTCTATCTCCCATCTCAACCCAACTTTCTTGTGACTTGCACGACCTTCCATATAGGGCTTCATAAGGTGCCATACCAATGCTTGCTTGAAAGCTGTTGTTGTAAGAGAATTCCACTAGATGTAGATTATCCTCCTAAGATTCACCGAAATCCAGAATAGCGTGAGTAAGAGATCCTCTAGAATCTGATTCACCCGCTCCGTCTGCCTGTCTGTTTGGGGGTAGTATGTTGTGCTTAAACACAACTTTGTTCCTAGAGTTGTTTGCAACGCTTCCCAAAATTGACTAGTAAATATGAGGTCTCGATCACTTACAGTACTCCTAGGAATCCCATGCAACTTGACTCTCTCTCACTAAAATTTTAGCTAAAGAAGCAACGGTTCTTGATGGTTTTACCAGAATAAAATGAGCGCTCTTCGTTAGCCGATCCATGATAATCCATACTCCTTCATTCCCTTTTCTAGTTCTAGGAAAACGATTGATAAAATCCATCAATATCATTTCCCATTTCCAATTAGGAATTTCCAAGGGTTGTAACGATCCGGCTATCTTCTAATGATGACCTTTTAATTGTTAACAGCACGAACACCTGCAAACAAAGATTGTAACATCCCTACTTGGAGGTCCAAAACTAACAACTACGGATGCTGCTGTCATCCATAGTTCTTAATCCTCGGCGACCAAATACGGTAATGTTAGATATATTGATATAACAGAAATACATGAATATAAATTTTTTTAAAACATCAAACAAGTTCCACATTCCATTCCAAAACATTTCAAATTCATTACATAATCCCAATACGAGAATCATGTTTAGAGAAAAATATACTTATTACAACATACGCCAAGAGCGACATATGAAGATGCCCTCTTGGATGATCAAAGTATATATGCAATTTAACAACTTTGCCTTTCTAAAAACAACACAGTGGAGTCAAAATAAAAGAGAACTCTAGATAGGTATCATGCCTCTTGCACGTCTTCGAAAGTTTATTCGTCTAAGAAGTACCTGAAAACCTCAACTCTCAAACAACTCAAAATCAATCGAGTACCCGAGAGTTTAAGGGGAAAACATAAACTTCGAGTTAGAAAGAAAGTCTGGTATGAATAATAATCTACCATCTCAAACCATTTAGATATCAAGTGAGACTACGCCGCTTAGCGGAACAGGTTTTCCCTTCACCAATATCCTAAAACCTTTATAAAACCATACATTGTGCTCTTGCATCCACAATGGTTAAATAATTCAAAACAATATGATGATATGCAAACAAATAAATCGATTCTGGATTTCCCATCCCTATTCATTTTGACTAACTGTCACTTTATAGTTTCTAGGGTCACCATTAACCTATTAGTTTTCATGGGCTGACCAATAACATGTTTAATGTTTATGGACTCCCTGTCCAGTTTCACAGTTTTTATGGGATCACTAAGAACCTATCGGCCCTTGCCAATATCTTTACTGTTTTATGGGTTCTCCCTGAACCTATTGGTAACTCCAATATCTTTCCTCTTATCCTAGTTTTCATGGGTTGACTAGGAACCTATTGACTTATGTCAATATCTTATTCCAGATATAGTTTTCATGGGTTTACTACAAACCTAGTGGCCCCTGCTAATATCAAATCGTAGTTTTCATGGGCTAACTAAGAACCTATCTTCCTGACATCTCCGTTTATACATAGTTTTCATGGGATTACTATGAATCTATTGGCCACTGCCAATATCTTTTCCTATACGCAGTTTTCATGGGCTTACTGTGAAACTATTGGCCCTTGCCAATATCTTTAATTAATTTAATATATTTTATTGGGTCAACCTAGCTGGTTAATCTGCCATTCCCCAAATACCGTTATGGGTTCCTTACTATGTGAATATATATATATATATATATTTAAAGAAGAAAACAAAATAACATAACAATACCACTCCTGTGTGTTTAATATCCTTGAAATTATTTTCATATGAAACATGGTTAATCCCTCTAACCTAATATTTTATCAAGGAAAGCTTCTTCTTAAAACCATTTCAAATTCCTTTACTTACCATGGGTTTTTCCTTTAAAATGAGATTGGGTTATTTGTTTTGAAAAACTAAGGCTTTCAAAACCTTCAAAACATTGCTTTCGACCTCACTGGATAACCTCCTTCGAAAGCATATAAATCTCTTATCAAAACATTAGCCCTTGCCTTTCGAAACACTTTAAAATCTCTCTTTCAAAACATTTCGAATGTAAAAAAGTACTACTTATATAAGGGCATTAACTTTCTACATTTGCAACCTAATCCTAACATTAAAGCTCCAGCTGCCATTAAAACAATAATAACATAACAATCTCTCTTTCTAATCTTATTTAAGATTAGAAGGCTTGAGGTTGGAACTGTGGTCGATGATCTAAAGGAATTTAGTCTTGACCAAAGAGGATGGTTGAGAAAGAAGGGATGGTTGTGTGTCCCGAATGTTGCGGACTTGAGCAAAGAAGTTCTTGGAGAATGTCATCGATCCAAGTTTACGATTAATCCTGGAGGGACCAAGAGGTATCAAGATATGAAGAGGAGCTTCTATTGGGAAGGTATGAAGAGGGATGTTCGCTTGTGGGTTAGGCAGTGTGCAAACTGTCAACAAGTGAAAGCTAAACATCAGAAGCCAAGTGGATTGCTTCAACCTCTAGAGATTCCAGTTTGGAAATAGGATTTGATATCCATGGATTTTATAAACGGGTTGCCAAGGTCAAACAGAGGAAATGAAAGTACATGGTTCGTAGTGGACAGGTTGACCAAGAGTGCCCATTTCATTCCAGTTAATTCAACCAGGACGGCACCTGTTTTAGCTAAGTTGTTCATGAACAACATAGTTAGACTTTATGGGATTCCTAGTAGTATCGTCAGTGACAGAGATGCTTTTTTTACTAGCGAATTCTGGAAGAGTCTACAGGATGTGTTGGGTACCAAGCTCAAGATGAGTACTGCATATCTATGTAGTTAAAGCACTCGGCAGGTTCAATGCAGCGGAGGTGCAAAAAGTTATAGCGGGGATATAGCGAGGATATAGCGGGATATAGCGGATGACTCTAAAATAGCATATAAACTCGTACTAATGTTTTTACAAATATATAAATGGTAATTAAATGAAAATTAACATTCAATTGAATTATAATTAATACATAAATAATTTTATTTAAAATCCATGTGCGAATATACTGTAAATAAAAGTAAAACAGTTATATAACATAATTGAATTTAGTAGAATATTAGAGTATTGTCATTTCTGAAGACATGTTAAAAATTCAATTAATTAAATTAATTTCATAATCTTTATAATGTATAAATATCATTTTTCAATTCATTTCTTTTAAAGAAGATATAGCGGAAATTGCAGAATATAGCGGGATAAAGCGGAACTGGCAGGGGTTAAAGCGTGTAACAACCCGCATATTTTACGATTTTATATTTAAATATTTTATTTAAATATATCGTCGTTAATCGGATTTAAGTCCGAAAAGCTACTTTTTGCAAACGGTCGAATTAGGACTCGGGACCACTTCCATTGAGTCCGAAATGGCGTTTGCGACATTTTTTAGTATAAGCTTTGATATGTTTGGAGTAAGTTGAATTTTGCTATTTTCTATTGGGCTTTGGGTTTGGGTTTCACCCCAACTCACTCTATAACCTAGTTCAGCCCTCTCCTCTCCTCTTCACTTCATTTCTATTTTTAAACACTCAAGCAACTGAAAATGGGGAGAGGAATGGGAAATTAAAATTGCCAAGCCCTAGTTTTCAATTGCAAACTACAAATTCTTGCTCAAAACGCTTGGAAAAGGTAAGCTCCATCTTCATCTTCTCCATCTCTTCTCCTCTTCAATTTTAGAAAATTCCTAAACCCTAATTTAGGAAATACTTGTTTTGATCTTAGATTGAAGCTTGTAGAGTTAAAGTGAAGAGTGGTTGATCTTCTTCTTGTGTTTGTGCTTCTCATCTTTGTTTTTGAGTTAAAAAGGTGAGTTTTGAACTCACATCTACTTCTCTTGATATCATTGATGTTAGGTATGAATTCCTAACACTTATTCATGTTCATTTGCTTTTGGTTTGAATTGATTTGGTGAACATTTCAATTTTTGGTGTTTTGGAGTTAAAAACTCTAAAAATCATAGCTTTGATCTTTGAACATGCTTTTGGTGTTGTATTGAAGAGCCAATAGGGATGGGTTGTCAATTGGCATAAGCCCCTAGCGCCAATTGCTCGTCCGATCGAAAATTGGAAGAATTGCTCTTCATTTGATAGGCTGAAAAACAGCCCTAGTGCCAGTCAGCCGACTGACCCTCTACAGTCAGTCGACTGGCTGTAGGAAATAGGTGTTCCAAAGGCTGTCTGTAGGAATAGAGAGTCTTTGTTTCCTGCAGTCAGTCGACTGACCCTCTGCAGTCAGTCGACTGACTGCAGGAAATGGAATTTTCGAGTCTCTGGATCAGTCGATTGGCCCCCTGCAGTCAGTCGACCGACCTGCTTGTTTTGCCTATTTTGCCTATTTTTCTTGGGTTTCTAATTTTAACCGATTCGGGTTGTTCCAATTAGTTGTTATTGCATATTTTACTTTGTTAATTCCTTTTTTAATTTCGTGCACGGGTTTTTATAAAATGATCTTTGTAAAGGGTATTAAAAGCTTGTTTCTCTAACTTCTAATTTCTATTTAAAACACACACACAATTTTGCACTTCGAGCGAAGAGGGAGGAGAATCAAATGATTAAATAAAACGCGTGCTATGAACACGTGCTTTTATCTTTTCAGTTAATTCCTAATCTATTCGTTTGACCGTTTTGACCTTTGGGTCTGGTGTACCGATGAGATGAGGTGAACTTTGTACTGCTTTGAGTGTGAAATTGGCTAACTGTTAGTAAACCGTTTAGTGTGAACGTGGGGTATGGGACTCACGTTAACATTTTCCGGGTTCCTTTCTGAG
The DNA here is from genome assembly GCA_030737815.1 of Allium fistulosum. NCBI lineage: Eukaryota > Viridiplantae > Streptophyta > Magnoliopsida > Asparagales > Amaryllidaceae > Allium > Allium fistulosum. Next base: position 184,996,404 of record CM060906.1, read on the forward strand.
AGTTGTGACACTTTCCACCGGACAGTGGTGTCCAGTACCGCCACTATGGTTTGTTGCCTTCGGGCGTTGCCTTTTGGCGTTGTCTTTTGGCGTTGCCTTCGGGCGTTGCATTCGGGCATTGCCTTCGGGCGTTGCCTTCGGGCGTATGGATCCTTGTACTGAGCTCGAGCACCTTTGGTTTCTTTGACAATTATATTTCCCTAGGGTATCGCCTTTCGGGGTAGGTTCTTTGAACCACACACTATATATAGCGATTACCTTGTGGAAACTTATGTTACCTTTATTGGTATTTGTTAGTTGCCTTTTGGCGTGTTTGGGATATGTATGTCCTTTGTTTATTTGAATTGTCTATGGTATGAGGCTTGTTATGATTCATCTTATGTTAGATGATTTGGTTATCTCTTTTGGAGATATTTGTGGTACTTTATGATTTTGTATGTTCATTATCTTTAGTATATCTAACTAATTTGTTAGCCAGACTGACCTGGGTATTTATACTCGGGTCAGACCGAGATGTTTCAGGTTAAGTACTTTGGACTTAGCCTATTTTGCTTCCGCATGGACTATTCCGCTAGCTCCTTTTTGTCATAGCTTTTTGTGTAGTCCTTTTTGTCTGTAGCTCTGATAAATATTCTTTTGACTCGCCTGTATATTGTGGTTTGCTATACCACTTGACATGTATCATTTTGTAAACTCTGTAATGTATTTGTATATGTGAAAGTGTATGTGATAATCTACTGTTCTGTGATGTGTATTACATTTAAGTGGTTATATTTTATTCTGATAGATCCTTTAGCCACCTATGGCTTTTTATTAAGTATTTATTGGAAATGTCGATCCAATGGCAATTGTCGGCGTATCCAATAGATAATTAAGACAAGGCTATAGATGGTCGCTCCTATCTAGCTCTATTCTCCGCATTAGCAGACGGTGTTACCTTGTAATACTCTTTGCTAATGTGGGTCTCGGAGTGGGACGTTACAACTTGGTATCATAGCTGAGTTCAGAACAAAATATGATAAACATAGAACAGAGACACATATTACGGTACATTAATGTGTTGTACGAATGTTACAAATCATTGAATCATCATGCCTTTATTCTTTCCGTGCCTTTGGGGTACATAGAATTTTGGGGAATACGTCTAGGAATGCATTTTATTCCGTAGTTTTCCATATTTGAATTAATGATATCTACCTTGTGAATAATATTTTTCTTATATTATCTTTCAGCTAATGGCCGGAAGAGGAAGAGGATGACGCTCGGATGCTGGGCAATCCAGTGGCTCGCATCCGGACAGTGTTTATATGTCTGCTGATCAGTTCTTGGAGTTATTTGGGAGCACTCAGCCTCCAGCTCCTATTCGTGCATCTCCTCCATGCAAGTCTGCCTTTGCACGCATGTGCATTGATTTTTCTCATCTTGGTGGAAAGCCATTCAAAGGCTCCGAGTCCGTTCTTGAGGTCCAAGCTTGGATTCACACATGCGAACGTATCTTCTCTTGCATGGATCTTTCTGACCATGATCGAGTTCTTGTAACTTCTAGCTTATTGCAAGAGCATGCCCCTGATTGGTACGAGCTTCTTATAGCCGAACTTGATGAGTCTGTTCTTTCTTGGACTCAGTTTCGGGAACGATTCGAACTTAAATTCGTTCCTGAATCTGAGAAAGTTTTATTAGCCCGTTGCTTCCTTGAGTTGAAGCAAGGGAAGTCTTCTGTTTCTGAATATGTTGCATCTTTCGAGGCCTTATCTAAGTATGGTCTTGAATTCATTAGCACCTCTTATAAGAAGAATATGAAGTTTGTCTTTGGTCTTAAGAAATATCTTAAGAAGTCTTTAATGTTCCAACTTAAGCTTTCTTTTGAGGAGTTGGTTGATTCGACACTTCATCTCGAGGCCATCGAGAAGGAGTGCGATAGTGGTGATGATGTTGAGGTTCTGACGCAGCGGATTAAACAAAACAATCTTCAATCGGTGAAAGTAGCAATCGATGGATTGATGAATACTGAAATGCCCGAATTCGTTGATCCAAAGATACCGAATTCTAGCTATCCCGAACTCGTTGATCGCGCACGATACCGGGTTCAAAGATCTTCAATTCTTCAATCGTTGATCAAGCGCACTTGATTCCGCGAATCGGCTTCTGCAATCGTTGAATCGAGCGCACTCGATTAACCGAAAGAGGAGATAGGAGATTACACTCAACTACCAATTTGAATGAAAGCACAAAGCTAACAAAAGAGAATTTTATTCAAAAATCAACAACCTTACAAATGAAACAACTTGCCTATTTATAGGCTACAACACGCAAAACAGACAGAAATTACAACTCCTAAGTCGTCGCTGACCTAACAGTCACGACCTAAAATTTCAGACGACTTACGACTTACAAACAAGTAAGAACTACGAGTTAACAACAGAAAATACAAACAGATTACATCACTTAGGTCGTAGACGACCTAACTTTTCACGACATAAGACCCATACACCTTACGACTCAACAAACAACGGCATCTGGAGCTCCGCGACCTAAGAATGAACGACATCCCTTCATTAGCGACCTAACAGAAGCGGCTTCAGAAAGTCTTCGCGACTTAAAGTTTCTCACGACCTATCTTAGGTCGTAGGTTGTTCTCACGACCTAACTTCACTCGTCTCATCTTCCAGCGACCTAACATAGGTCGACTTATATCTTCGCAACACAAAGCAGGTTGTTACTCACCCTCGCGACCTAAGGACAGAACATCTTCACGCGACCTAACTAGGTCGTAGGTCGTAGAATGACTTAACTTAGGTCGTGAGCGACCTAAATCTCCTTCCTCTGAACAACTCCGCGCACATCCTTTGTTAGATCGTACGCCTTTACTATGTCGTTGGATCGACTTAAGGGATTCGTTAGGTCGTTTGCATTCCTGAGGGTTGATTCCGTTAGCTCGTAGCCAACCTTCCATAAGTCGAGAGCGACCTAAGAACCCATTAGGTCGTGAGCGACCTAAGACTTCAACTTTTAACAACTTATTTTCCAGTTTTGGTTCGTTAGGTCGTATGCGACCTAAAACAAATTAGGTTGTTTCAGCGAGCTATCCCTTAACTCCTTAGGTCGTACACGAGTTAACTTGATAGGTCACTTGGATGCTTTAGGCTTCCCCTTGTTAGGTCATGAGCGACCTAAGAATTCTTCACTAGGTCGTGAACGACCTAAGCCTTGTGAATTCGTAGCTCGCGCTGCATCGGGTTCGCAAGGACCCCAATAAGAAGAAGTTTCCATTTCATAAGCAGGTATTTCTTCCTTCCAAGAAGAAGAAGCCTATTGAATCTGGTTCTAACTCTCAATTTGCTGGAACACCTTCCACTCAGAAGTGTTTCAATTGTGGTTCTCCTGATCATATCATTCGAGCTTGTCCTAAGCCTCTCTTCTGCCATTATTGCAAGAAGGAAGGTCACCGTGTTTCCACATGCCCTACTGCTCCTGCTAATGCCAAGTCTAGCAAGCTTTATGTTGCTAAAGCTTCTGGAGGTTCTTCTCAGCTTGGAGGTATATCTCCATCTATTTTGGAAGGTTCTATTTTATTTCATGACCGTAGTATTCGAGTTCTTTTCGATACGGGAGCTTCGCATTCTTTCGTACAGAAAAAGCTCGTCGATGATTTGTCTTTGGATGTTTCTTGTATGATTACTTCATTGAGGATTGTGAATCCTATTGGGGGATCCGCAACTCTTAGCATGCTTTGTGATGATGTTGAGATTGTGTTATGTGGCTTTTCTTTTTGTGCGAATCAGCACGTTATTTCTTATTTGGATTTTGATATGATTTTGGGTATGGACTGGCTAGTGCGATACGATGCCAGGATTATTTGTTCTGAAAGAATTTTATATCTTCGACACCCAGATTCGTCTTCTCAGCTATCACTTGTTCTTCGGAATGTGGATAATTCCGATATGGCTTCGTATTCTCTTGACTCACGAGATGATGATGATATATCTCGTATTCCTATTGTTTGTGACTTCTCTCATGTTTTTGAGCCGGTTTTGGGTTTGCCACCCAAGCGGGCGATCGAGTTCCGCATTGATCTCATTCCAGGCGCGAAGCTAGTTGGCCGTCCTCCCACGAGGATGTCTACAAAAGAAAATGAGGAACTCAAGAAGCAGCTTTTAGAGCTTGAGTCCAAGAAGTTGATTCAATCTAGTTTTTCACCATGGGGTACCGCGGTCGTCTTCGTGAAGAAGTCCGATGGAACTCTTAGGCTTTGCATCAACTATCGCAAGCTTAACGAGTTGACCATCAAGAATAGGTATCCTTTGCTGAGGATCGATGATATGTTCGATTTATTGAGTGGCGCTAAGGTCTTCTCTTAGCTCGACCTTGCCACTGGTTTTCATCAGCTCCGAGTCACGGAAGATAGCATACCCCTTACAGCTTTCCGCACTCGATATGGTTCTTTCGAGTGGCTCGTTATGCCGTTCGGTTTGACAAACGCTCCTGCTTTCTTTATTGATCTAATGAATCTAGTATTCCAGGAATATCTCGATAAATTCGTCCTTGTGTTCATTGACGACATTCTAGTTTATTCTAAGTCTGAAGCCGAGCATGCTAATCACTTGAGAATTGTCTTGAGTACTCTTCGTCACCATCAGCTAAAAGCCAAATTCTCCAAGTGCCATTTTTGGGAGAATAAGGTTAAGTTCTTAGGCCATGTTGTATCTTCCGACGGCATCTCTGTCGATCCCTCAAAGATCGAAGCTATCCAGAATTGGAAGAGGCCTGAGAATGTTCATGAGATCCGTAGTTTCCTTGGATTGGCGGGTTATTACCGTCGGTTCATTAAGGATTTTTCCCGTGTTGTGCTTCCTCTCACCAGCCTTACTGGGAAAGGCATTCGTTATATTTGGTCCGATAAGTGTGAAGCTTCCTTTCAGACATTAAAGGAACTTCTCACTAATGCTCCTATTCTTGTGGTTCCCAAGGGGAATCATGATCTTGTTGTCTACACCGATGCTTGTGGTAGTGGTCTCGGTGCTGTGCTTATGCAGAAGGATCGGGTAGTTGCTTATGCTTCTAGGCAACTGCGTCCGAATGAAGTTCGCTATGCCACTCATGATCTCGAGTTAGCCGCCATCGTCTTCGCCTTGAAGATTTGGCGACACTATTTATTAGGCGAGCGCTTCGTTCTCTATACCGATCATAAATCCTTAAAGTATTTGTTCACTCAGAAGGAACTAAATATGAGGCAACAGCGTTGGCTCGAGTTTCTTGCGTCCTATGACTTCGATATCCTTTATACCCATGGTAGGGGTAATCGTGTTGCTGATGCGCTTAGTCGCAGACATTCGGCTGTTGTTTCTTTGATGCTTGCCGAATGGGATATTCTTGAGACTCTATCTTTTTGTGATATTCGTGATCGAGCTCCATCTTATGATTCTCCGATAGTATTATTCAGTTTGGAAGCTCGACCCTCTCTATTGGATCGTATTGCCGAAGCTCAGCGGCGTGATCCTGATCTTGTGCATCTTATTCAGCTTTGTGAGACTGAACCCCGTGATGAGGCATTACGGGATTTCAGCACTGATCTTCATGGGTGTCTTTGCAAGAAGGACCGTCTTGTTGTGCCTTTTGATTCTGCGCTTAGGCATGACATTCTTGATGACTGTCATCGGTCTAAGTATACTATTCATCCTGGCAGTGGTAAGATGTATGTCGATATGCATCGTCTTTATTATTGGGAAGGCATGAAGCGCGATGTAGCGAGTTATGTGAGTAATTGCATGACTTGTCAACGTATTAAAGCCAAACATCAGCGCCCTTCTGGTCTCCTTAAGCCTCTAGTGATTCCATTGTGGAAATGGGATCAGATTTCGATGGACTTCGTTGATGGCCTACCTCGTACGAGATCGCGCCATTCTAGCATTTGGGTTATTGTTGATCGACTCACCAAATCAGCTCATTTTGTTCATATTAAATCTAATAGGAATGCTTCTCTTTTGGCCAAGTTATTTATCAAGGAAATTGTGAGACTTCACGGTGTTCCTAGTTCGATTGTGAGTGACCGTGATCCTTTATTCACCAGTCAATTCTGGCAGAGTCTTCAGCAAGCTTTGGGAACAAAGCTTAACTTCAACACAGCTTATCATCCATAGTCTGATGGACAGACTGAACGGGTGAATCGTATCTTGGAAGATCTCCTCCGCATTTGTGTTCTTGATTTCGGAGGTAGTTGGGAGGATCATATACCCCTTATAGAGTTCTCCTACAATAATAGTTTTCAGTCCAGTATCGGTATGGCTCCTTTCGAAGCCTTATACGGAAGGCCATGTCGATGACCTTCTTGTTGGTTGGAATCTGGGGAGAAGCTTATTCTTGGCCCAGATTTTGTTCAGGATTCTTCTGAGATGATTGTTCTTATTCGGTAGAGAATGAAAGAGGCACAGAGCCGCCAGAAATCCTACGCGGATAACCGTAGGAAGCCTCTCGAGTTCTTGGTTGGTGATCTTGTCTTTATTCGTGTTTCTCCCTTGAAAGGGGTTATGCGCTTCAGTGTGACAGGGAAATTAACTCCTCGCTTTGTAGGACTATTTCCTATTACTGAATGTATTGGCCCTGTGGCTTATAGAGTTTCACTTCAAGCTCATCTGTCCGGAGTTCACAATGTGTCTCACGTCTCTCAGCTTCGGAAGTGTCTTCGAGAACCAGATTCTGTTATTGACTCTCCTGATTTGCAAGGGCTTGAGATCTCACTAGATTTATCTATTGTACAACAGCCTATTCGCGTACTTGCCACGGAGGTGAGACACCTTTGAAACAAGGACGTGCCGCTCATTAAAGTTCAATGGTCCGTTAATCCCAATGACTGTACTTGGGAAACCAGAGAGTTTATCGAGCGATCCTATCTGGGTTTTCTATCTTTGCTTTGCAATGGTGAGAATATCTTTTTATCTCAAGCTTATTTTTCTTGTCTTCTTGGTTGTAAGTATGTAGTTGTTGCAAATTCTTCTCTAGGAATTGCGTGGATGCAATTTTGTTAAGGAGGGGAGATCTATAACAACCCACATATTTTACGATTTTATATTTAAATATTTTATTTAAATATATCGTCGTTAATCGGATTTAAGTCTGAAAAGCTACTTTTTGCAAACGGTCGAATTAGGACTCGGGACCACTTCCATTGAGTCCGAAATGGCGTTTGCGACTTTTTTGAGTATAAGCTTTGATATGTTTGGAGTAAGTTGAATTTTGCTATTTTCTATTAGGCTTTGGGTTTGGGTTTCACCCCAACTCACTCTATAACCTAGTTCGGCCCTCTCCTCTTCACTTCATTTCTATTTTTTAAACACTCAAGCGACTAAAAATGGGGAGAGGAATGGGAAATTAAAATTGCCAAGCCCTAGTTTTCAATTGCAAACTACAAATTCTTGCTCCAAACTCTTGGAAAAGCTAAGGTAAGCTCCATCTTCATCTTCTCCATCTCTTCTCCTCTTCAATTTCAGAAAATTCCTAAACCCTAATTTAGGAAATACTTGTTTTGATCTTAGATTGAAGCTTGTAGAGTTAAAGTGAAGAGTGGTTGATCTTCTTCTTGTGTTTGTGCTTCTCATCTTTATTTTTGAGTTAAAAAGGTGAGTTTTGAACTCACATCTACTTCTCTTGATATCATTAATGTTAGGTATGAACTCCTAACACTTATTCATGTTCATTTGCTTTTGGTTTGAATTGATTTGGTGAACATTTCAATTTTTGGTGTTTTGGAGTTAAAAACTCTAAAAAATCATAGCTTTGATGTTTGAACATGCTTTTGTGTTGTATTGAAGAGCCAAAAGGGCTGGGTTGTCAATTGGCATAAGCCCCTAGCGCCCATTGCTCATCCGATCTAATATAGATTTTATTTGAAATATAGATTTTATTATAAAAACTTCAAATTGAATATTTAAAACTAATTAAATATTACAAAAATCAAAGTGATAAAATTCCAGGTCGTTACACTAACTTCCTCACTCTTTCCAATACGGGAAAAGGCCCAAACAAATTAAGGTGCCAACTTTCCTGATTTACCAAATCTCATAATATGCCCTTGTGACGATACCTTCACAAACACCATGTCACCAACTACAAACTTTAGATCTCCACCTCCCCTATCAACATATGATTTTTTCCTATATTAAGCAGTATTCATCCTCTAACATATCAAATAAATTATTTTAGTATTGTCTTTAATCATGTCAGGTCCAAGTATAATTCTATTGGTCGCCTGCCACTATCAAGAAGGGGATTTACATGGTTATTTGTACAAAGCTTCAAATAGATTCATGCTTATGCTCTCCTGATAACTATTATTATAGACTAAACTAGTGGTAAATGATCTTCCCGAGCTCCACCAAAACCCAAAATATAATCTCTTAACAAGCCCTCTAATACTTATTTACCCTTTCAGTTTTGTCCACCCATCTGTATGTGATGTGCAGTGTTAAGGCTCAGCTTAGCCCCTAAAGAATCCGGAAGACACTACAAAACCCACTGGTGAACAGTGGATCTCCATCTATAACTATGCTGACTAGAATATCATGTACTCTAATTACCTCCTAAGCATATTAAGTTGCTAATGTCATTTTTGTCCACTTTCTTTTTACTGGAATGAAATGAGTACACTTGGTCAATTGATAATTGATGATCCAAATACTTTCATTTCCTTTTCTACTTCTTAGTAAGCCACTAATAAAGTCCAGTGATATATGCTCTCACTTCCACTATGGAACTTCTAGATGAAGTAATAGTCCACTTGGTTTCTTCACTTGCTTTGACTTTTGACAAATCAAACATCTTGCAATGTATTCTGCCACTTACATCTTCATCCTTGGCCAATATAATACTTTCTTCATGTCCCTACACATCTTCTCTCCATCGGGATGAATAATCATCCTAGAATGGTCAGATTCTAATAAAATTTCACCAATCATTTCTCCAATCACCGATATACACATTCTACTATCTCTCCTCAAATACCCTTTTGAGTTACCGGTATCCAAATGAGAAGATCTCTCTCCTCACTCCAACTGATCCATAATGTCCACCAATGTCCCACACATCCTTTGGCTAGAACCAATATGGCCTATAAGTGTCGGTTAAACCTTCAAAGCATCCACCAATCAAGGAACTAATTCTGATGATGGTCTGAAATCAAATTCGGAGATAAACTCCAACTACCTTCATTCCAATGGCATGGAATTTAACATAGCACACTTCTAACTCAAAGCATATGCCATTGCGTTCCCTTTTTCAGGGGTGTATGCAGTCCTAAATTCATGTGAAACTAGAAACACCATCTACAGGTTGGCTTAGATTTAGATCCCTATTGAAAGGTAAGTACTTGAAAGATTTATGGTCAGTATACGACTTAAATCTCTCCCGTAGTAGATAATGTATCCAAGCCTTAAGTGCAAAGACAATAGGTGCCAATTTGAGGTCATGAGCAGGATAATTCCTCTCATGAGTCTTCAACTTCCTACTACCATACGCTACTACCCTTCCTTCTTGCATCTACATTACCCCTAGCCCCTTACAGCAAGTATCTTTATATATGGTAAAAGGCTTTGTGCCATATGGAATAGTCAACACTAGTGCACTAGTCAACATCTCGTTCAACTTAAAAATGCATGTTTACTTTCTTCATTTCACAAGAAGATTTGATTCTTCTTGGCAGGTTTAGTTAATGGCACTAAGATTTTAGTAAAGTCTTTGATGAACTTTCTATAATAACTGCTAAATCAAGGAAACTCCGGACTTTTGAAGCATTTTTTGGAATGCGCAAATCATGGACCATTGCTACTTTACTTAAATTCATGGAGAATCCATGCTTAGAAACCACATAGACCAAAAGGCAAACTTCTCTTCTTCAAAAATGAAACTTGGAGAAATTTTCTTTTAATTGATGTCTCCTCAACACATTAAGGACCATTCTTAAATGTTCTCCATGCTCTTCTTTGCTTTCTAAATAAATAAGGATATCATCATCAAAAAGTACCATGTAATTATTTAACTGCTCCTTAAATATTCTACACATCAAGTCAACAAAATATGCCTGAGCATTAGTTAGTCTGAAAGGCATGATTAACCACTCAAATAGTCTATTTGGTATACAAAAAGCGATCTTAACAATACTATCACTCGCCACTCTCAACTATTGGAAACCCGAGGTCAAGTCAAGTAGAGAAAATATTTTCACTCCCTATAACTAATCAAATAGATCATCCATATGAGGCAATAGATAGTAATTTTGCTTCCCCGGGTTGTTTAATTCTCGATAACTAATGCATAGCCTTAAAGAACCACTTAGAAATACTCCTACAAATAAATCCCTTATGTAATAACTCAAAATTTTGTTAATCTAACTCCCTTCTGTCTTTTGGAGCCTTATGCCTTAGCAGCATAACAACAGTCCTTATGTCCTTATCAAAACCAACCCTAAACTCAATTTCCCTATCGGGGTGGTAAACCTGAAACTTCTACAAAAATCTCTAGGAATTGTTGAACTAACGGGACCAATACTAATTCATCATGTGATAAGTCTGCTGAATATAGGTAACTCAACATCATAAAGCTATTGGGCTCAGAGTATACATCTAACTCTTGCCTACAATGTGCCTCAAACTAATCACCCCGCTATCACAGTCTAACACCGGCCCCTAATATGACATCCAGTCCATTACCAAAATTAGTCCATACCCCAAGAAATAAAGTACATACGCATCCTAAAGGAAGTCCATAATGCATATAGCAAATTCTAGGTTTTGACAAACCATAGATAAATACGTTGATCCCCTAATAAGATTCGACACTACAATAGAGTCGTGCACAATGTGAGGTTCTACTTGCAACTCATCTACTAGTCTACTAAGTATGAAGGTATGTGATGCTCCTATATAAAAAGAGTGTGAATAGGAAAATCAAAAATAAATAATGTACCTTCCATGATGACCATCTTTCCCTTTTAGCTGCTGTGACAACCCGGAATTTTGGATATTTGAAATCAGAATATTTAATTGATTTTAAATATTTAAAAGTTAATTTTTAACTTGAATTTCAAATATCACTATTTATTGAGTAATTTAATTATTAAATTGAATAATTTGAAGTTGGGTAAAATGTCGAAGTTGGAGTTTTAAGCTTGTTAAAAATATTTCAAAGGCTTTAGAAATCAATATTGATAATACTGAAGATAGTAAAAGTGCTAAAATTGAATTTGGAAGTGTTTTGTTAAGTTTTGAAATTTTATCGTTTAAATCGATATTTAAAAATAGCCTTCTGAGGCACATCCTCGGAATTTGACGAAACTAGTTCCGTTGGATCCGTAATATTGTATTATTATCGGATTTCAAATTTCGAAGCGTTTGGAGTTGTCATGTGATCGTACGATATATAAACGCGCTGAAATTTATATCGAAAATTAAATATTATAACTGGGTCCAAAAAGCTATCTTCTCCATATAATCGAAGTAGGACTCGAAACCTTTTCCATTGTGTTCGGAATAGGGGTTTAACATTAAAAACGCCTAGCGGCACGCCTCCATAGGGGTTCGAGATTTTGAGATGTGTAATATTGGGAATAAATTATATTTATATATATATAATTAAATCAAATCTTATCCAAATTGTCTTCTCAGCCACCCTATGATCTGCACACCCTTACCTTTCGTGTAAACCATGCCTCTTTTCTTTCATTTCAACTAAGTCACGAAGAAATATATTCCACTGTCCCCTTTTCCTTCTTCTATACGATCAAATACAAAATAAAATAAAATAAATGGCCGAAGCCCTTTCGTTTAAAAAAAAGGGGAAGTCTGTTCGAAATCGATTTCCAGAAAGAAGAAGAGGAAGAGGTACGAAATCGACTTTGATTTCGAATCGAAGTTGACTCCATTTTGAAAGGAAATCGATCGTGACTAGGTTCGTCTAAGCTCGAGAGTTTTCGCTTTGTTGACTGAGTACTCACGAACCAAAGAAGAGAAGGCAGGCAGATATCGAGCATAGTATAATCCAATAAGATTTTCAGTTCTTTCAAATCGAAGCTGTGGAAGCTCGTCGAGCAAGATGGCGTTGAGGCAAGTCGTGAGGGGAAGGTCAGGCTAAGGGTCGTGGCAAGCGGTTGAGGAGGTGCGATGGCCTGAGTCGCGAGAAGTCGTTAGGTATTTTTTTGTTTTTATATTTATAGCCGAGTATTCGTTTTTGCTTGTTAGAAAAGAGATTTGGATATTCTTTTTTTTTCTTCTAGTAAATTTTTTTATTTAGAAATATAATAATGACAGTAAGTATTAGGTAGCTTGTTTTTAAATTTAATCTGATGTATCCATAGAATAAGAAAAATATATGCATATTTTAATTTCCTGGTCGATTTAATTTTTTTTATGTATGTATACCGCAAAACAAGAAATAGCTTATATATAAATAAAATTTAAAAAGTAGAAATTTTAAATGGTGATATAGATTATTTTATAAGTATATATGTAGGTAGTTTCAAAAGGAAAATGAAAAAAATAAATATACATATAGATATTTCAATTTATTAGTTTATTTTTAAATAATTTATTAAGGTGATTTTTTTAAGTTAATCTATTTAATTATCATTATAGGAAGATTTGTTTAAAAAATTAAATTTATTGGTTTAAAATTTAATTATTAGTTAATTAAATTTATTATATGGCAATTGATTGTTCGGTTATTTTAAATATTAATAAATCATATAAATTTTTATTCAAGGTCAAAAATGGGGAAACCAAGGCAATATTGAAGTGGATTGCAAATAAAAAGTCAAAGGTGAGTTAATCTCACTCATCTGGATTATTATTTAAATTTAAATGGTTAAATTTAAATATTTGGTTGAATGATTGAATTGATTGGATGTGGTATATTATATAGTAGTATATAGTATATATTGGAGTGATTGATTTCCCTGCATTATATAGCGGATGAGACCCTATGCGCCGCATAATAGCGGATGGTATTATATTAATCCCATATACCGTGATATTCCCCTCGAAGTGGAATTGGTATTGTGCTAACATCTGTGGATACAAGGAAACATGTTGGAGGGATCCAACTGGATTCCTCAAAATTATTTAGATATTTTTAATATTTTGTGTTATGATTATTAGACATTATGTGATGAATTATATTGATAATTGGAATGTTGGATGCTATGGTTTGATTGGATATATTTGGACATTCTGAGTTATCAAAAATGTATAGATTTGGATTTTAAAAGAAAATAAAAAGAGAGAATTTGTAAGTAAAATGATTATCGAGAATTTGGGATAAATTAAAGAATGAATGGGAAAAGGATAAAAGTGGATTTTAAAATTGTTAATAAATAAATTCCAAGTATGGGAAAGGAGATTTTTGAATAAATGTGAATAAATGAAATTTAAAACTTAGGAGGTATTAATTAAAGGAATAAAGGATTTTTTTTAAATTCAGAATTTAAATAGTTTAGGATACAATAAAAAGAATTTTTATGAAATTGGTATATCCAGTTTAAAATCATAATAAAGAAGTTAAATCCGGAATTTATAAAATTAATGGATTTTGAAATAAAATTGAGAAGTAAAGGAATTATTTTAAATGAAGTAAATTTTGTAAATCAATTTGAAAATTGATTAAGTGTTTGAAACTGGGATTTTTAAAGGAGGTTGAGACCATGAAATTTATAAACTGGGTTTATAAAAGTGAAGTAATATATCAATGGATATTTGGAAGAATAAATTCAAGGTGGGAATTTATAAAAGGAATGGGTAAATGTGATTAAAAATTAATAGTGATTTATTTTTAAAGATGTGAAAGAGAAGTATATTTCCTGGATAGCCAAGTACGTTTTCAAAGCAAATTCTTAAGTATAAGTTAAAGTTTCAAAGTTGTTTTAAAAGTATGTTTTGGGAAATCTATTATTTTTACATGTTTAATTTTTAAAAGTAAGTATTTTTCAAATTTATCTTAGTAGTAATTATTTAAAAGTGACTTGGTATTATGTTTTAAAAAGAGAAAATTTTAGTTTTATATTTTATAAAGTAGCTTTATTTTAAATATTCTTAAAGTATATTTTTTTTGAATAAAGTAATAAAGTAGTTTTTAATTTAATGTTTTAAAGTGTATTTTATAATAAAGTGTTTTTAAATTATTTTAAAAATCTAAAGTAATTGTACTTGGTGTTTTCAATGGGAATAAATATTTGGGAATTTATTCCATGAGAAGAGTGTGGTTTGGAAATTGTTTTCAAAAGGGTTGAAAATGGAAATATATCTTGCGAAGATATTTGTGAGGTAAATAAATAATTTGGAAAATTATTTATCGTTTGATGGATGTTTGTGAATGTTAATTGATAGTTAAATCACCGACTATCAATATTGGACAATGCACTGATCGTTTCGAAGAGACCGGGATCGAGATTTATTTTCCGAAAACCACTTCGATTCGGTTTGTACGTTTTCATGGGGAAAACGAGTTTGGAGTCGAAGATGGAGTAGTGAAGTGCAAGGGCTAGTCGCTACTAATCCTATGGGTGATTCCAAAATGGATGTAGTAGGAGTAGTGCCTTCGGTTCCGTTCGAACCCGGGACGGACTTGTATGGATGAATGCTTTCGGAACATCGTAAGGTGGACGGTGGGCATTCTAAGTGATATGTTCTATAAAGGTAACGCTTAGCCTCGAGCCTCATCAACCGGGCATGACTGAAAATCATGGGTTATGCAGCAAGGCTATGTGGGTAGCACCGATTAGGGTGAGGTCATCCCTGTCTAAATGTCCCTTTTTTCTGGCTTAGTGGTGCGGTTGCTGATCCCAAACGTGGGGTGATCTTACCCGGAATTATCAAGTAAGGGGTAGTTCCAGCCTTGTGTTGCAGGGGATCGGGAGTGGTCCTCGGTACACTGATCTAGACCAGGTACTATGACAGGTGGTACACCAGTGCCTAGTCATTAGTTGGAAATCCATTCTCCCTACGCGCCTGTATGGTTTTGATTGTGCCCAACTACTGCTGAAACGTGAGATGCAAGCATTTCAGCTAGATTCTATTTTACTTTCTATAGACACTATTATAATATCAGACAGATTTGATAAAAAGTGTTTTGGCTATCGTAAGGTAAAAACCCGACATGTTTATTTGTGGCGTGGTCTTACGAGATGCTTTTGATTTCAAAGAGTTTGGAAAACTTCAATAATCCAATTGAGTGTGTTTTCTCACGCTGGTTTTCCAGACTGACTCGGGTGTTATTTTATTATAATGCTTGGGTCAGACCGAGTATTACAGATACAGGATAGGATGCTATGGAGCTCAGGAGTCGAGCAGGATGGTGAGACGTATCACTCGTACTTGATGTATATTCCGTTGTGTTGTGTATGTTGTGTATTCTGTATGTGGGACAAGTTATTATAATTGTCCTGAATTGTGATGTTGATTATATTGTACTCTGATGTTGTATTATGGTGATGTATGTATAAACAGATATAGTTTCTTTTCTGTAAAGATCAGTTATTATTTATTATATTTTATTCTGCTGCGATGGTTAGATTTTGTTGTTATTTTGTTTCTGCTTCTTCTACCTCCTTCTTCTTTAACCCTAATGGTTCGTATTTCCGTTCACTTTGAGTCGATATGTTGGAGAATAGTGTCGATTCAAGGGGTACGGGTTTGCGGGTCATCTCACTTGGTATCAAAGCTTAGGTTAGCGATAACCTTGGCTCTGGTGGGGATTACTCATTAGAGATAGAGTTCATAGTACTCTAGAATGAGTTTGAGTGTATTAATAGATATGAGCGTGTATTGGTTAGTGAATATAAAATGGTTTTATATTGTGTTGGCTGGTTTATTGAGTTGTTTATGGATTCTGGTCAATACGAGTAATTAACGTTATTGATAGGGATCTCTAAACACTTGAATAGAACAATTCGACACAGTATTGTTTTAAAATAGGGTAAATGAAATAATTTTGCCCAAATTATTTTTGTATATAAAGGAAATAATTTTTGTAAACTATTATAGTTATATATGGACGCTTGGTTGTTAAGGAGTGATAATATTAAGTTATTATCACTATTGTGAGGAAATTGAATAAGAAATTGAAATCATAACTAAAAGCCAAGGAATAAATTCATATACAAATTGGATTATTAAATGTAAACTGTAAATGTGATTTATAATTTGAAATAGAATTCCAGAGAAATATTTGAAAATAAATTGAGATGAAAATTCCAAAGTAACGTTTGAATATGAATTGGATGGATTTGGAATTTTTGGTAAAAGTTTAAATTCCTTTGGATTTGAAAATGGTTTTCAAAAGCTTTAGAGAAATAGTGGTGATAGTATTTGAGAAATATTTTGAATTGGATATGGAATCTGGTGAGGTTTGGGATTTAAGAATATTTGAAATGATTTTAAAGAGATAAAAGCATTGAACTCTTTCGGTCGCTGGAAAATAATTTCAGTAATGACTGCAGCATCATCGATGTTCATTTTCGAGTTTCCAAGAGAGGAATTGCTGCCAAATTATTTTAAATTGAAATTGTTTGCAGAACCGGGTTTGATTTTGGAATTCAAAGAGATAATTGAATTTACCAAAGAATTTTGAATATAATTGATTTCAAGGGTGATTTTGAAATGTTGCTTAAACTCTGGAAGATAATTTAAAATGCTTATGGAATTGTATCATGGGGTGGATACATTAAATGAAATTAAGTTCTTACTTAATAAAATGTAGATGAATTGTGTGAAGTTAAAGGAATAGTATGAGGTTAGATTTAACCGGAGTTAAGTTAAATAAGGTTGAATGGGAATAAATAGATTTCGATGGCTTATAAAAGAATTGGAAACCCATTGAATATAAATATATACTTAGCTAAGTAAAATGTATAATTCCGAGTTAAAAAGTAAATTTAGTTTGATTGAACTTAAGCCAAGTAAATGGAAGGAGTAAGCCAAAATAAAATTTATTTGGTATTTTGGAAAGTGAAATAGGAATCTAAACTCGGGTTATAAATTAGATTGAACTAAGTAAAAATATGAAGTGATATTGAAAATAAAAATCAAATATTGAATTGGAAGGAATTAAATATAAAGTGAGTTGGAATCAATTTAGAATGGTTATAAGCTTAAGTAATTATTAATTCACATGAATATCGTCAAATTGCATAAGAATAAAATTGTCGTTTGACGCGAACGAAAGTAATTAAAATTCTATGAGTTGATAGAAGTTAAATAAATTGATTTTGAAATCAACTGAATTAGAGATTGTTTTGCTTAAAAATGAATTGAATGAAAGCATCTGAGTTGTTAACCATTCTGATTAAGTAAAACGATGGGTGATTGGTTGTAAGCAATTAAAATTAATGTTGGTACATTGAAATTGCTTATGAAAAGTGTTAGTGTGCATTGCTTTTAGTATTCATGGGTTGTAATTGTTTTAAAGAGTGAAATGATAATGAATTTCATATATATGGTACTTACGTATTTAAATCGAGTAAGTATAGGTACAAGGAAGCTGTGTGGCTAGAATTGGTTGCGCTAATTGCTAAAATAATAAGCCGCTTGCTTAAAAATGCTAAATGGAGGTACGCCTACGCGATAAAAAAAAGGAAATATAAACTGTTGTTTGTTTTTTATTTTCCGACCATGTGGGTCGATGTATATATATTTATATCTCTTGTCAAATTGCAAAAGCTCCTTCGTACAAAGGAGACTCTGCCAAAATTTTCCAAAAATTTTGGGAGTCAGAATTTTTTTTGAAATTTTTGGAAATTTTCACTAACGACAAATGATTTAAATTTGGAATTTGAGATAAAGGTAAATAGAATTCAATATTCAGAGGTTGGAGATGAATTGAATTCAAGTAAAATTGAAAAATAAAATCTGAATGGAAATTGGGAAAAAGTATTGAAGTTTGAAAATAACTAATAAATTGAAGAAAATTGATTTTATATGGAATTGGAACTCAATTGGAGTATACACTTCAGTAGTGAAGTAGTAAAAATAAATATAAGAAATATTTATATTGAACTTAAGAAATGAAGGATGAAATTCTTAAGTAAATTGGTATTAGGAATATACTAAGTAATTTTGGAATGGAGAAATGTACTAAGTGAATAATTGAATGAAGATTAAAACTGAAAGTTGTGAAAAGGGAAATTGTGAATAAGTAAATAGAAACCAAATGAATGTGAATAAAAGAGAATTGATATGGCTAATAATCAATTGAAATTAATATGTAGGATGTACATATATTATTTTATTCGCATAGTGATTTGATCCGGATTTGAGCACAAAATTTCGAGATAGTTATATCGATCCGAGTTAGGATTTTTCACTCGATTTTCGACGATGAACCCTAGATATGGAATTTTGATTGATCCTGGAAATTCTCTATCATAGTTTATGGCTATGCAAGGAGGATGACGGTTTCTGATCAAGAAACCAGATCTGAGTCCGCACTAGGAAGTCGGGTGAATGATACTAGTTCGGAAGTGAAATTGTGTGATCGAGTGAGCGATCGAATTGGGTATTGCGTACGGATGATATATGTGCATCGCACGGATGTGAGTGAATGGATATTGAAATTTTTTGTAAAAGAAAGGTATAAAATGATTTTGAATTCTGTAATTGGATAGTATTGCTTAGTAGGATACAAGTATTAAAAAGCAAAAGAAAATTGGGATTTTTGATTTCAGAAGATAAATTAAATTTGCTCGACAAAGGTATGTATTTAAATTTCTGTATGAAGTTTGGTGATTTTTCTGTCTAGCCACTTGGCTTTTGTTTTCATTTGAAATCTGGGGGCATGTAGAGGCATTTTGTAGTTGTTCCGAGCTAGCCGGGCAAAGGATACGCTGGCAAAAAATTTCGGAAATTTAAGGAGTTAGAAAAATTTTGAGACAATTTTGATAATTCAAAATTTGGTTTTGAATTTAAAATTTGAACTGTTAAGTAAGTAATGTCGTTTGGGACTTGTGGATAAGTTTGAAAAGTTAATAAGAGGGATATTGTGTAACGACCCACTATTTTGGACCATTCAAATCGACAATAATCCACGCATGTCTGACTTGAATAATTCAAAATAACAGATTGTAATAAAATTTGGAGCAAATAAAATCAAATACAGAATCACAGACACAGAATATCAGAATAACTCGCAGCGGAATATAAAAACCATAGTAGTTCATGAAGCTACTATAACAAACTCTCAAAATAAAATACATAATATCTGTTTGAAAACATATACAATAGAAATCTCAAATACATAGAAGTTTATAATACCAGAGCTGAAATAGAACAACTGAAACTGGAATGGATAGATAACTAGATAAGCAGAATCTCCAACGATTCCTAGCTCCAGAAAGAGATCCAAATCTAAGCTGTAAATACTCAGGCTGACCCGAGCGTAAAGTAAAACACAAAACACTCGAGTCAGGACAATATATACTTATATAATGTAAACCAACTCAAGTGAACTGTAGTAGAAATGCACAATAACTCAAAGGATGCTTGGGATCGCCCATCCTTCAAGGATCAGTTAAACAATAAATTAAATACACCCCGTGGTTAAAATTTCAAAATGGTATTTTATACTTCGAAATCAAATATCATTTCAAAATTCAATATCCTTCAAAAATCCATTTCAAAATATCAAAATATCATATTTCAAAATAGTTTATATTTCGAAACAAATTACTTTATTTTAAATCATAAAAATAAAGTTATTAGTAATAATTAAATTATTAAATTTCCAAAATTTTAATCTTTCATTCGTTCACTTAAATTAATTAAAACAATGAAAATTCAACTTTTGCAGCATTTAGAAAATGCTACGGAAAGTCACATTTAAAACAGTTCAATTTAACAAAAGACAGCATTTAAAATGTTGTAATAGGGTTACATTAGTTTCAAATAAACTTAGTTAAATTCAACCATTATAACATTACAAAAATGCTATAATAGCCTTTAATTAAATTTAGCCATTTGGTTCATTATTATCAACTACAGCATTTACAAATGTTGTATTATCATTTACATTAGAATTAATAGCATTTCAGAGATGCAGTTAGTTAACTTCGAATATTCAGTATAATTTCACAAACAATTATATTTTTATATCAATCATTTTTAACTTATAAAATCATATATAATCATTCAAATACCCTTATATTCATGATTTTATAAAGTTAAACCTCCATTCAAAAATCAAAATTTAATAATAATTCACTTATTAAATTCCAATTTTAAATTATAAATTCATTAAATTAAATTAACTTAACACTTAATTTTAAAATTTCAAAATAACTTAATTCCATTTATTTACTTAACTTAAAGTTCACTCTTAAGCCAAATTCACAAATTTCCAATTTTAGTTATATTTCAAAATTTCAACTTAAATATTCATTCATTTCACATTTTAACTTTATTCAAAATCATTAATAATAAATAAAATCTTTTAAATTCACTTTAATCCAAATTATCATGAATGTATCACATTTCATATTTAATTTAAATTCCAATTATCACCAAATTAAAATTTCCCAAAATAACTTACATTTCAAATTTTCTAATTTTACCATTAATTTATTTCACTTATAAATTTTCAGAAAATCAATAATGCTTTACAAAAATCATTTTTATTTAGTTTAAGTCAAAATATTATAATATTTACATTTCTAAAATAATTAAAAAAAAATTATAAAACATATTTTAACAACGGGACTGTATTTCATTTTCTAGCCTAGGTAAAGTGATACGGGTAATTTATCATTTCAACCCGTAATTTACAAAGATACCCGGGTTTGATCATTTCAAACCCGCAATCCCAAGAAAATGAAAATAATTGAAAATCATTCAGGCCTATCATTTCAGCCCATAACGATTTTCTCTTATTCTAAAGTCCGTTCGGGTATGTATCATTTCAACCCATAGTGATTCTAATCTAAAGGGAACTTGCAGTGTGATAAACTGATAAAAATAACAGAACAACATAATATAACAGTAACATATGATATAACAGGTGTTTAAGCATGGGTGAACATCATATAATCATAACATAGCAGATATAATATGGTGATGCATTTTACAGATTCAAAAGTGGTCAATTTACTAGTTATATAGGTATACACTGTCTGGTGAGAATAACTCACTTGTTAAAAGCTGGAGATAGCCACAAAAGCACACAATACTGACACTACGAAGGCACGACAACACGGGAATGACTTGAGAGTGGAGAGCGAGATCCAAGTTATAGATCTTGTGTTACAACCCAAAAACAAAACCAAAATAATAGTTAAAAATCAATACGATTGAATTTGAATAACTTTGAAACAAAAGCAGTTTGAATACGAAACATTTTACCTTGCTTTCTCTACTTGTTTGCATGGCCTAGGGGATCAATTAGGTCAGGTTTGTACTTGGTTTGGATCAGGTATGGGTCTGGAGAAGGTAAGGCTACAAGGTAGAACATGATGGAGGAAGTTACAACACAGGGATGTGAAGGGGTTTAGGCTAAAACATGGTTTTTGGCAACCAAAAGGGCTCGGTCATGGGGTTATATGCTTGGCCAGTCAAGCTCAGGTCTGGACAGAGGTTGGAGTGGTGTGGGGAGGTCTGGAAAAGGTGGTGGTGGCAGCCTATGGTGGTGGTGGTGGTGTAAAATGAAGGGAAGGTTGCATACATGGCTCGGGTAGTTGATAATTGTAGAGTTTTCAATGTTTTTGTGGAGTTTTGCTCAAGGGGAGGCCATGGCACTTTCATGTCAGTGGAGAATGATGGTTTGGCCGTGGATTTAGTGGGGAGGAAGGGATGGTGGTCGATGGTGGTGATGGTGAGGCTATGGGCCGAGCAAAGCATGAAGATTTCAAGGCAATTTACAAAGGAAAATCAATAAAAGAAGGTGAAAAAGAATAGAAAAGAGGAAGACATTACAATTCTTTTTCTTCAGATCTGAAAACATATGTGAATGTGGAATGAGAAAGTTATGTTTTCACGTGAATTGCAAAATGAGATATGCAGCTGAAAGAATGAGGAGTTAAGGCCAATTGAATGAAAAGTAATGTTGAAATGTGAAAAGGTGGGAATTCAAAAGGCCTTAGGAAATAAAAAGCCACAAACCTTTCAAATCACTTTTATTTCTTTTTAATAAGTTTAAATAACTGAAAATAATTAAAAATTAAGTTTCAATTCGAAAATGTAACAAATATACAAAATATAAATAAATAAATATTAATTATATATGATTAAAATAAGAAAATAGTACAAAATGAAAACTAGTCTAGAAAATTTGAAAATAAATGAAATAAACTTAGGGAAAATTGTATGGACTTGGAAAAATATTTATAAATAAAGATAAGAACATAAAATAAAAATGCATTCACAAAAATAAATAAATAAATTTTAATTAAATAAAATTTAAATGAAGAATATAGTAGAAAAATAGAAACTAGTCTTTAATAAATGCAATAAATTTTGGAAAAGTTTTATTATCACTTCAAAAATATTAAAAGACAAAAATATACATAAAATAACATATTAATACATTTTAAAATAAAATATGACAAAGAAAATATGATTTATAAAATTTAAAATAGGCAAAATTGCAAAATAAAACAAATTATACTCAAAATTGAAATGTACATAACTTTTACAATTTAATTCCGTTTTCAACGAAACAAAAAGCAGTATTCATGTTATTAAGTCTATTTTCATAATAAAAGATAAAATTTAAGATTTTAAACAATTTAAATTTGAAGTTTTAAAAGTCAAAGTTTGACCAGTTTGACCAGAAATCCCTTTTTCAGGAAATGTTCAATTTATACCAGTTTGAAATTAAAAGTTACATAATAATCAACATTTTTATTTAAAAATGAAATGTTTGAAACAAAACAAGTTTAAAATAGTTTTCAAAATATAATAAAGTCAAATAAAATATATACAAAAATCTAGGGCTGTTACACTCTCCCCCACTCAAATCTTTTCGTCCTCGAAAAGGAATGAAGTATGGAAAACACAGAAAAGATAGAATGGAATAGGATTAAGACAAGATGACAAGAATATTAAAATTATACCTGATAACTGTTGTTATAGGTAAGTTTAACAAGGTGGAGAATAGGAATAGCAAGAAGGGAAAATAGGACGAAAGACAAGGATGAGCCATTTATTAAAAGTGTTGGTTAAAGAGGTAAAATATTTAAAACACTTTAAAATCCTTTAAAAAGGAAATAACTGATCAAAGTATCATTTATATAATATTTTATCAAAATACTTTTATAACTCGATGTTTCAACAAGTTTATCCTTGTTCCTGTAGACTCTAGTAGTGCGTTGATCAGGCGCAAAACTGGAATTCTCCAGGTACTTAGTAGACCTGTTTCAACACCTAGTGAAAATACTGGGAAAACCTTTAAAAACAGATATGGAAAGTACAATCCAAACAAAAACGAATCAAATCATGGATCGCAGATACACAATGGTTACGCCTGGGTCCCCCAGGAAACATCCGTACCTTTTAAGCATTCACTGCCTTGCGAATTTCGCCATGCAACAAAACGGTGGACCGCAGGATACATAAAAATGGTTACGCCTGGATCCCCCAGGAAACATCCATACCCCTTAAGCAATCTCTGCCTTGCGGATTACGCCACTAACACGACCATAGATCGCAGATACACAATGGTTACGCCTGGATCCCCCAGGAAACATCCGTACCTTTTAAGCAATCACTGCCTTACGAATTACGCTATGCAGTCGAGTTCGTAAGACCATGGGTAACGCCATGGAATTCGAAGGACACTCGAGTATCATATCCGGAAAACCAAAAATCAGAGAGAATAATATCGATAGAATGAATCCAAGATGTGGCCACAAATCGGATATCAAGCAGAAGGCACTTTCCATATCTTTACTTCAAAAATATGTATCATATAGTACCTTTTCAAATCACTTTCAAATATCGTACTTATATAATATCCATTATATATAAGATTTCACTTTCAAATTGAGTACCTTTTCAAATCTATAGTTTTCGAATCAATTTCATACTCATACAAATCAATTTTATATAAGTTCGACAACTTCCAAATCAAGTGTTTAGTAACATAAGGTTCTCAAATTTCAATTTGTTTCAATATCAGTTCAATTTCAAAATCATATACAATTTCACCGAATTATTTCTTCTCAAATTAATTATCTTTAGTTTCAACGTTTCCAGAATAATATTTAGAAAATAAATCCAAATTTCCAAATCAATAATTTAAGTCAACCAATTCATTTCCAAAATCAAATGTTTTCAAAATCATCTTATACTTATGTAAGGTCCATCTTATATAAGGATCAAATTTTTCAAAATAAATTTCGCTGTATGAAGAGCCATATGGGATTTGAATATCTTTGCTTTTATGGGTTATATATCTTTGTAATTTAAATTGGAATTTTCTTTTAGTAAGCAAAGATATTCTAACTCGACAACTTTCAATTTCAGCGTCAAAATATATAAATGATATTAGGATATAAGATGTACATACGTCATCATTTCGCAAAACTACATTTGATCGCTCGCTTGATCACACAAGTTCGCTTTCGAACTAGTATTGTCCATTCGACTTCCCTAATGCGGATTTCGATATGGTTTCTCGACTAGAAGCCATCAGTCTCCTTGCATAGCCATATACTACGATAGAGAATTCTAGAATCAAGCCCAAAATCCATATCAAATATTCGCCATCAAGAATCGAATGAAAATCCTAACACGAAATGGTGTAATTCACCTCGAACTTGTGTACTCAAACTTGGATCAAATTAATTATGCGAATAAAACAGCATACATACAACTTATATATTTATTCCAACTTGTTACCTATATAGTTTCATAAAGATGTTACTAAGTTAAAACACTTAAAATTTATTCAAAATATTTTGAAGAACAATTTCTTTTCAAAACATTTCAAATCTAAATTTCATATTAGAAAAAAAATTTAAATTGCCTTATTCATTTACTTAACAAAACAGTTTCAACTTATTTAAATCATATTACTTCATACTTAAACATTCAAAACAAACTTATATACTTTATCAAAATACTTTTCAAATTTCTTAGCTTTGAGAAGTTAACCTTGATTTGGACGTACTCGAACTTCGAAATAGTTGAAGAAATCATTTTCAAATTCAAGAGTTGGAAATTAGCAACAAATCAGTAAATCAATTTTAATAGATAGGGTTATATCAAATCCAAAACTCGAGGACTGAACACCGGTTCATTTAAAATCGTTTCAAATATATTTACATATATCTTTCGAATATCAAATCATACTTCGGAATTTGAAATCAAAAATGGTTTCACAAAATCACTCGCATAGCAAAGCTATTAAAGTGGCCTCTCCCTCACTCAGAAACTCGAAAATCAATGTCGATAATGCGTGCACTCATCACCGAAATTATTTTCCAGCGACACAAGTGAGTTCTGGACTTCCATTTACTTTGAAAACTTCTTTGAAATTCCTTCGAAATCATTAAAACCCATTAAAATCATTGAAACATTACTTATTCGGAAAAATAATTTCAAATCATATTATTTATTATTTCAAAATCCTAAAACCAGTTCCAAAATGCCGGAGTTCAATCACTTAAATTCAGATTCAAAACCTTCAGTTATAAATCATTTTATATGAAACCATTTCTTATAAAATTTTCACAATTTCAAATCCTTTCAAAACTTCAAATTCTCATTTTTTTAAAAGGTATATAATCCTTATCAAAAACATTTCATCTTTATATAAAAATATGGTCATCCTTATCAAAATAAAAACTACGATGAATACACAATTTTCAAAAGACAATCAACCACAAACTTTCCAAGGGACAATTCAAGGATGGATTTCAAAGCAAAACAGAGATTCAAATTTAGAAGGACTCTAATCAAATAGAATTCTAATTCAAAGATAGGCTCAAACGAAGATAAGATAATTAAATTACCAAATAGAAGATGGATAAGCCTATATGAATCGCGGGCGACCTTAACCGGTCAACCATGACTTCGGGAATATAATCGATGCGAAAATCTAAGGCAAATCGACCTTCGATTGCCAGAGATAGAATCTAAATATAGCAGAATATAGAAAACATCGTAAACTGAGGATACAGAAATATCCGATGAATCAATGCCAATTATAATCATTCAAAGATTGGCGGAATCACCACCCTATAAAGGTCATACAAAGTGGAGTGATGCAATGCTCCAAAATCAAAAGAATACAATTATGGGAGACAGGAATGGATTTCAGAACAAGTGGGAGCGTTCCAAAATTCAAAGGAATCCTATTCGATAAGAATCCAAACGAAGATTAGAGATATATAACCTATATCGATACAGAAAAATTCCCATTCAAAATTTGGAATGACTCGAATTCATAACATACGAAAACAGAAGCATAAATATCTTTAGTTGGACAACTTTAGCTAAGCAAAAGATACAATAGAGTTTACTCAAAACAACCTAACAAACTACAGATTTTGCCATACTCAAAATAGATTCCTATCAACAATGGATCTAGATCAATCAAGAGAGAAGTTCAAAATTTTAGAGGATCCTAATCAAAGAAATTACTAACAAGGTGGATACAAAAGGAATGAAGTTTAGAAAATTTTACTTTCAAAGCAAGAAATTTTATATCAAAATAATCTTTGAAAATTCTTTAAAATCATTTGAAAATCATTTTATACTTCAAAAATACGTCCTCTCACAAAGAAATGATTCTGAGATTGATTTCACTCATTCTAGGGTATTTCTACCCTATCTCTAATGAGTTTTTGCTCCGTAGGCTAAGGTTTGCCTAAAACCAAAGCTCTGATACCAACTGTAACGACCCACTATTTTGGACCATTCAAATCGACAATAATCCACGCATGTCTAACTTGAATAATTCAAAATAACAGATTGTAATAAAATTTGGAGCAAATAAAATCAAATACAGAATCACAGACACAGAATATCAGAATAACTCGCAGCGGAATATAAAAACCATAGTAGTTCATGAAGCTACTATAACAAACTCTCAAAATAAAATACATAATATCTGTTTGAAAACATATACAATAGAAATCTCAAATACATAGAAGTTTATAATACCAGAGCTGAAATAGAACAACTGAAACTGGAATGGATAGATAACTAGATAAGCAGAATCTCCAAAGATTCCTAGCTCCAGAAAGAGATCCAAATCTAAGCTGTAAATACTCAGGCTGACCCGAGCGTAAAGTAAAACACAAAACACTCGAGTCAGGACAATATATACTTATATAATGTAAACCAACTCAAGTGAACTGTAGTAGAAATGCACAATAACTCAAAGGATGCTTGGGATCGCCCATCCTTCAAGGATCAGTTAAACAATAAATTAAATACACCCCGTGGTTAAAATTTCAAAATGGTATTTTATACCTCGAAATCAAATATCATTTCAAAATTTAATATCCTTCAAAAATCCATTTCAAAATATCAAAATATCATATTTCAAAATAGTTTATATTTCGAAACAAATTACTTTATTTTAAATCATAAAAATAAAGTTATTAGTAATAATTAAATTATTAAATTTCCAAAATTTTAATCTTTCATTCGTTCACTTAAATTAATTAAAACAATGAAAATTCAACTTTTGCAGCATTTAGAAAATGCTACGGAAAGTCACATTTAAAAAAGTTCAATTTAACAAAAGACAGCATTTAAAATGTTGTAATAGGGTTACATTAGTTTCAAATAAACTTAGTTAAATTCAACCATTATAACATTACAAAAATGCTATAATAGCCTTTAATTAAATTTAGCCATTTGGTTCATTATTATCAACTACAGCATTTACAAATGTTGTATTATCATTTACATTAGAATTAATAGCATTTCAGAGATGCAGTTAGTTAACTTCGAATATTCAGTATAATTTCACAAACAATTATATTTTTATATCAATCATTTTTAACTTATAAAATCATATATAATCATTCAAATACCCTTATATTCATGATTTTATAAAGTTAAACCTCCATTCAAAAATCAAAATTTAATAATAATTCACTTATTAAATTCCAATTTTAAATTATAAATTCATTAAATTAAATTAACTTAACACTTAATTTTAAAATTTCAAAATAACTTAATTCCATTTATTTACTTAACTTAAAGTTCACTCTTAAGCCAAATTCACAAATTTCCAATTTTAGTTATATTTCAAAATTTCAACTTAAATATTCATTCATTTCACATTTTAACTTTATTCAAAATCATTAATAATAAATAAAATCTTTTAAATTCACTTTAATCCAAATTATCATGAATGTATCACATTTCATATTTAATTTAAATTCCAATTATCACCAAATTAAAATTTCCCAAAATAACTTACATTTCAAATTTTCTAATTTTACC
The DNA here is from genome assembly GCA_030737815.1 of Allium fistulosum. Classification (NCBI taxonomy): domain Eukaryota; kingdom Viridiplantae; phylum Streptophyta; class Magnoliopsida; order Asparagales; family Amaryllidaceae; genus Allium; species Allium fistulosum. The sequence goes on from CM060906.1 coordinate 185,024,825, forward strand.
ATTAATTTATTTCACTTATAAATTTTCAGAAAATCAATAATGCTTTACAAAAATCATTTTTATTTAGTTTAAGTCAAAATATTATAATATTTACATTTCTAAAATAATTAAAAAAAAATTATAAAACATATTTTAACAACGGGACTGTATTTCATTTTCTAGCCTAGGTAAAGTGATACGGGTAATTTATCATTTCAACCCGTAATTTACAAAGATACCCGGGTTTGATCATTTCAAACCCACAATCCCAAGAAAATGAAAATAATTGAAAATCATTCAGGCCTATCATTTCAGCCCATAACGATTTTCTCTTATTCTAAAGTCCGTTCGGGTATGTATCATTTCAACCCATAGTGATTCTAATCTAAAGGGAACTTGCAGTGTGATAAACTGATAAAAATAACAGAACAACATAATATAACAGTAACATATGATATAACAGGTGTTTAAGCATGGGTGAACATCATATAATCATAACATAGCAGATATAATATGGTGATGCATTTTATAGATTCAAAAGTGGTCAATTTACTAGTTATATAGGTATACACTGTCTGGTGAGAATAACTCACTTGTTAAAAGCTGGAGATAGCCACAAAAGCACACAATACTGACACTACGAAGGCACGACAACACGGGAATGACTTGAGAGTGGAGAGCGAGATCCAAGTTATAGATCTTGTGTTACAACCCAAAAACAAAACCAAAATAATAGTTAAAAATCAATACGATTGAATTTGAATAACTTTGAAACAAAAGCAGTTTGAATACGAAACATTTTACCTTGCTTTCTCTACTTGTTTGCATGGCCTAGGGGATCAATTAGGTCAGGTTTGTACTTGGTTTGGATCAGGTATGGGTCTGGAGAAGGTAAGGCTACAAGGTAGAACATGATGGAGGAAGTTACAACACAGGGATGTGAAGGGGTTTAGGCTAAAACATGGTTTTTGGCAACCAAAAGGGCTCGGTCATGGGGTTATATGCTTGGCCAGTCAAGCTCAGGTCTGGACAGAGGTTGGAGTGGTGTGGGGAGGTCTGGAAAAGGTGGTGGTGGCAGCCTATGGTGGTGGTGGTGGTGTAAAATGAAGGGAAGGTTGCATACATGGCTCGGGTAGTTGATAATTGTAGAGTTTTTAATGTTTTTGTGGAGTTTTGCTCAAGGGGAGGCCATGGCACTTTCATGTCAGTGGAGAATGATGGTTTGGCCGTGGATTTAGTGGGGAGGAAGGGATGGTGGTCGATGGTGGTGATGGTGAGGCTATGGGCCGAGCAAAGCATGAAGATTTCAAGGCAATTTACAAAGGAAAATCAATAAAAGAAGGTGAAAAAGAATAGAAAAGAGGAAGACATTACAATTCTTTTTCTTCAGATCTGAAAACATATGTGAATGAGGAATGAGAAAGTGATGTTTTCACGTGAATTGCAAAATGAGATATGCAGCTGAAAGAATGAGGAGTTAAGGCCAATTGAATGAAAAGTAATGTTGAAATGTGAAAAGGTGGGAATTCAAAAGGCCTTAGGAAATAAAAAGCCACAAACCTTTCAAATCACTTTTATTTCTTTTTAATAAGTTTAAATAACTGAAAATAATTAAAAATTCAGTTTCAATTCGAAAATGTAACAAATATACAAAATATAAATAAATAAATATTAATTATATATGATTAAAATAAGAAAATAGTACAAAATGAAAACTAGTCTAGAAAATTTGAAAATAAATGAAATAAAATTAGGGAAAATTGTATGGACTTGGAAAAATATTTATAAATAAAGATAAGAACATAAAATAAAAATGCATTCACAAAAATAAATAAATAAATTTTAATTAAATAAAATTTAAATGAAGAATATAGTAGAAAAATAGAAACTAGTCTTTAATAAATGCAATAAATTTTGGAAAAGTTTTATTATCACTTCAAAAATATTAAAAGACAAAAATATACATAAAATAACATATTAACACATTTTAAAATAAAATATGACAAAGAAAATATGATTTATAAAATTTAAAATAGGCAAAATTGCAAAATAAAACAAATTATACTCAAAATTGAAATGTACATAACTTTTACAATTTAATTCCGTTTTCAACGAAACAAAAAGCAGTATTCATGTTATTAAGTCTATTTTCATAATAAAAGATAAAATTTAAGATTTTAAACAATTTAAATTTGAAGTTTTAAAAGTCAAAGTTTGACCAGTTTGACCAGAAATCCCTTTTTCAGGAAATGTTCAATTTATACCAGTTTGAAATTAAAAGTTACATAATAATCAACATTTTTATTTAAAAATGAAATGTTTGAAACAAAACAAGTTTAAAATAGTTTTCAAAATATAATAAAGTCAAATAAAATATATACAAAAATCTAGGGCTGTTACATATTGTGTCTTTGATAAAAAGATTGTTTTGGGAAGTCATTGAAAACCGTTCGGTTTTGGGAAAAAGTAAGCGGGTATTGGACCATTCTTCTTAACTAGCAATTTCGGGGACAAAATTCTTTTAAGGGGGGAGGAATGTGACAACCTAGAATTTTGGATCTCTGAAATCAGAATATTTAATTGATTTTAAATATTTAAAAGTTAATTTTTAACTTGAATTTCAAATATCATTATTTATTAAGTAATTTAATTATTAAATTAAATAATTTGAAGTTGGGTAAAATGTCGAATCTGGAGTTTTAAGCTTGTTAAAAATATTTCAAAGGCTTGGGAAATCTATATTGATAATACTGAAGATAGTAAAAGTGCTAAAATTGAATTTGGAAGTGTTTGGTTAAGTTTTGAAATTTTATCGTTTAAATCGATATTTAAAAATAGCCTTCCGAGGCACAGTATCAGAATTCGACGAAACCAGTTCCATTGGATCCGTAATATTGTATTATTATCGGATTTCAAATTTCGGAGCGTTTGGAGTTGTCGTGTGATCGTACGATATATAAACGCGCTGAAATTTATATCGAAAATTAAATATTATAAGTGGGTCCAAAAAGCTATCTTCTCCATATGATCGAAACATTGGCATCCACTTGCAATCATTTTCATCCATCAAACATAACATGCCCTAATGACATGTTTACAACCAAACTACCATCCATAGGTTTTACCTAAAGATGATCGAAAAGACCCTAACTAAGGAAAGATCAAAGATCAAAGATAGGATATTTGAAGTGTACCTTCAAATAGAAAAAGTATATGAAGTTTGAATTCTCTCCTCAGATTCCCATATGCACTCCTTGGGGTCATCTCTCCTCAGACTCAAAACCTTTTCCATTGTGTTCGGAATAGGGGTTTAACATTATAAACACCTAGCGGCACGTCTCCACAGGGGTTCGAGATTTTGAGATGTGTAATATTGGGAATAAATTATATTTATATATATAATTAAATCAAATCTTATCCAAATTGTCTTCTCAGCCACCCTATGATATGCACACCCTTACCTTTCGTGTAAACCACGCCTCTTTTCTTTCACTTCAGTTAAGTTACGAAAGAAATATATTCCACTATTCCCTTTTCCTTCTTCTATACGATCAAATACAAAATAAAATAAAGTAAATGGCCGAAGCCCTTTCGTTTAAAAAAAAGGGGAAGTCTGTTCGAAATCGATTTCTAGAAAGAAGAAGAGGGAGAGGTACAAAATCGACTTTGATTTCGAATCAGAGTTGACTTGATTTCGAAAGGAAATCGATCGCGACTAGGTTCGTCTAAGCTCGAGAGTTTTCGCTTTGTCGATTGAGTACTCGCGAATCAAAGAAGAGAAGGCAGGCAGATATCGAGCATAGTATAATCCAATAAGATTGTCGGTTCTTTCAAATCGAAGCTGTGGAAGCTCGTCAAGCAAGATGGCGTCGAGGCAAGTCGTGAGGGGAAGGTCAGGTTAAGGGTCGTGGAAAGCGGTTGAGGAGGTGCGATGGCCTGAGTCACGAGAAGTCGTTAGGTATTTTTTTGTTTTTATATTTATAGTCGAGTATTCGTTTTTGCTTGTTAGAAAAGAGATTTGGATATTCTTTTTTTTTCTTCCAGTAAAATTTTTTATTTAGAAATATAATAATGACAGTAAGTATTAGGCAGCTTGTTTTTAAATTTAATCTGATGTATCCATAGAATAAGAAAAATATATGCATATTTTAATTTCCTGGTCGATTTAATTTTTTTTATGTATGTATTCCGCAAAACAAGAAATAGCTTATATATAAATAAAATTTAAAAAGTAGAAATTTTAAATGGTGATATAGATTATTTTATAAGTATATATGTAGGTAGTTTCAAAAGGAAAATGAAAAAAAATAAATATACATATAGATATTTCAATTTATTAGTTTATTTTTAAATAATTTATTAAGGTGATTTTTTTAAGTTAATCTATTTAATTATCATTATAGGAAGATTTGTTTAAAAAATTAAATTTATTGGTTTAAAATTTAATTATTAGTTAATTAAATTTATTATATGGCAATTGATTGTTCGGTTATTTTAAATATTAATAAATCATATAAATTTTTATTCAAGGTCAAAAATGGGGAAACCAAGGCAATATTGAAGTGGATTGCAAATAAAAAGTCAAAGGTGAGTTAATCTCACTCATCTGGATTATTATTTAAATTTAAATGGTTAAATTTAAATATTTGGTTGAATGATTGAATTGATTGGATGTGGTATATTATATAGTAGTATATAGTATATATTGGAGTGATTGATTTCCCGCATTATATAGCGGATGAGACCCTATGTGCCGCATAATAGCGGATGATATTATATTAATCCCATATACTGCGATATTCCCCTCGAAGTGGAATTGGTATTGTGCTAACATCTGTGGATGTAGGGAAACATGTTGGAGGGATCCAACTGGATTCCTCAAAATAATTTAGATTTGTTTAATATTTTGTGTTATGATTATTAGACATTCTGTGATGAATTATATTGATAATTGGAATGTTGGATGCTATGGTTTGATTGGATATATTTGGACATTCTGAGTTATCAAAAATGTATAGATTTGGATTTTAAAAGAAAATAAAAAGAGAGAATTTGTAAGTAAAATGATTATCGAGAATTTGGGATAAATTAAAGAATGAATGAGAAAAGGATAAAAGTGGATTTTAAAATTGTTAATAAATAAATTCCAAGTATAGGAAAGGAGATTTTTGAATAAATGGAAATAAATGAAATTTAAAACTTAGGAGGTATTAATTAAAGGAATAAAGGATTTATTTTTAAATTCAGAATTTAAATGGTTTAGGATATAATAAAAAGAATTTTTATGAAATTGGTATATCAAGTTTAAAATCATAATAAAGAAGTTAAATCCGGAATTTATGAAATTAATGGATTTTGAAATAAAATTGTGAAGTAAAGGAATTATTTTAAATGAAGTAAATTTTGGAAATCAATTTGAAAATTGATTAAGTGTTTGAAACTGGGATTTTTAAAGGAGGTTGAGACCATGAAATTTATAAACTGGGTTTATAAAAGTGAAGTAATATATCAGTGGATATTTGGAAGAATAAATTCAAGGTGGGAATTTATAAAAGGAATTGGTAAATGTGATTAAAAATAAATAGTGATTTATTTTTAAAGATGTGAAAGAGAAGTATATTTCCCTAGATAGCCAAGTACGTTTTCAAAGCAAATTCTTAAGTATAAGTTAAAGTTTCAAAGTTGTTTTAAAAGTATGTTTTGGAAAATCTATTATTTTTAAATGTTTAATTTTTAAAAGTAATTATTTTTCAAATTTATCTTAGTAGTAATTATATAAAAGTGACTTGGTATTATGTTTTAGAAAGAGAAAAATTTAGTTTTATATTTTATAAAGTAGCTTTATTTTAAATATTCTTAAAGTATATATTTTTTGAATAAAGTAATAAAGTAGTTTTTAATTTAATGTTTTAAAGTGTATTTTATAATAAAGTGTTTTTAAATTATTTTAAAAATCTAAAGTAATTGTACTTGGTGTTTTCAGTGGAAATAAATATTTGGGAATTTATTCCATGAGAAGAGTGGTTTGGAAATTGTTTTCAAAAGGGTTAAAAATGGAAATATATCTTGCGAAGATATTTGTGAGGTAAATAAATAATTTGGAAAATTATTTATCGTTTGATGGATGTTTGTGAATGTTAATTGATAGTTAAGTCACCGACTATCAATATTGGACAATGCGCTGATCGTTTCGAAGAGACTGGGATCGGGATTTATTTTCGAAAACCACTTCGATTCGGTTTGTACGTTTTCGTAGGGAAAACGAGTTTGGAGTCGAAGATGGAGCAGTGAAGCGCAAGGGCTAGTCGCTACTAATCCTGTGGGTGATTCCAAAATGGATGTAGTAGGAGTAGTGCCTTCGGTTCCGTTCGGACCCGGGACGGACTTGTATGGATGAATGCTTTCAGAACATCGTCAAGTGGACGGTGGGCATTCTAAGTGATATGTTCTATAAAGGTAACGCTTAGCCTCGAGCCTCATCAACCAGGACTAAAAATCAGGTGTTATGCAGCAAGGCTATGTGGGTAGTACCCATTAGGGTGAGGTCATCCCTGTCTAGATGTCCCTTTTTTCGGCTTAGTGGTGCAGTTGCTGATCCCAACCGTGGGGTGATCTTACCCGGAATTATCCAGTAAGGGGTAGTTCCGACCTTGTGTTGTAGGGGATCGGGCGTGGTCCTCGGTACATTGATCTAGACCAGGTACTGTGACATATGGTACCCCAGTGCCTAGTCATTAGTTTGAAATCCATTCTCCCTACGCGCCCGTACGGTTTTGATTGTGCCCAACTATTGCTGAAACGTGAGATGCAAGCATTTCAGCTAGATTCTATTTTACTTTCTATAGACACTATTATAATATCAGACGGATTTGATAAAAAGTGTTTTGGCTATCGTAAGGTAAAAACCCGACATGTTTATTTGTGGCGTGGTCTTACGAGATGCTTTTGATTTCTAAGAGTTTGGAAAACTTTAATAGTCCAATTGAGTGTGTTTTCTCACCCTGGTTTTCCAAACTGACTCGATTGTTATTTTATTATAATGCTCGGGTCAAACCGAGTATTACAGATACAGGATAGGATGCTGTGGAGCTCAGGAGTTGAGCAGGATGGCGAGACGTATCACTCGTACTTGATGTATATTCCGTTGTGTTGTGTATGTTGTGTATTCTGTATGTGGGACAAGTTATTATAACTGTCCTGAATTGTGATGTTGATTATATTGTACTCTGATGTTGTATTCTGGTGATGTATGTATAAACAGATATAGTTTCTTTTCTGTAAAGATCAGTTATTATTTATTATATTTTATTCCGCTGCGATGGTTAATTCTGTTGTTATTTTGTTTCTGCTTCTTCTACCTCCTTCTTCTTTAACCCTAATGGTTCGTATTTCCGTTCACTTTGAGTCAATATGTTGGAGAATAGTGTCGATTCAAGGGGTACGGGTTTGCGGGTCATCTCAGCTGCCATCGGTGGTCTGCTTTAACTTTGGGTCACTTCTAGTGCATAAGCATGTACGACCGGTCCACTTTGGCCTAAAGTTGGGCAGTGACATTTCTCATGTCCAAATTGGTTTCAATGGTAGCATGTAATCATTCATGTGCCCGCTATGCATTCTTCACTATGTGCCCCTCGTATTGCACATTTTACATGTCACCTTTTGCCTTTTTAACTTCTCTTGTTCTCCTTTGACTTTTAACTCTTTCTGCTTTCTTACTAACTTTCTTCTTCATCTTGCTTCTTTGGTTCACTCTTAGCTTCTTCCTTAGAAACGGTATTTAGCAATGTCATTTCCATTAAACTCTAATGAGTAGCCTCCATCGGAATGTGTCTTATGGACAGATTTTGAAGAGGATTCATTAGCCCTTCATAGGGCTTCAAAGCCTTCTTATACAGAGTATAGATTAAATCATATCCAAATCTAGCCGCTCATTAAATTGGTTCACATACTATTTCACTGACATGTCTACTTGTTATAGATGTATAAACTTCTCCAACCGCACTCCGTGCTCGGCTATTGGCAGAACCTTAGCTTTAAAATGCCTCCTAAAATCTCACCAAGTTATTTCTTCTTCATTCATCTCCGCTATAATAATATCCCACCAATTTAGAGCTTTTGCTTGTAAGTGCCAAGAAGCTAGCTTCCTTCTCCTAGAATCATCCATACCTAACATCCCAAAAATCCACTCATATGTGTGTAGCTATGCCTTTTTATCAACAAAAGATTTAGTCCCTATATAAGGTTTTCTACCTAATCTCAATAAGTCTCTGTATAGTTTGTCAAACTTCGTAACAAGTGGATTAACAAGAACTACACGTTATTGTTATAGCATAGCCCTCTCTGGGTTAACTTTAGCTTATGCTCTAGCCTGAAAGTACCGACGGAACCAAAGTGGAAGGTTCATGCATGGAACATCTACAACTACATCTCCTATACCTGCTCCGGTGTGGTTATCAATCTCAGCTATCTGTAAGTGGGGTTTATTAACAACTTTAAAAGATAGAAAATACAACGGGAAATTCAAAGTGGTGCTTGCATATATACTTTTAATTTCTTATTTATGTTCATACTTATTGATAAAAATACATGTACGCTCTCTCATACTTTCTTAACATATAGGAAACAAGTAACCTAAGTTGTGATACCAAGTGTAACAATATGCCTTTTACTAACCTTTTGATCCTACGTCCCAATCGATGCTCAAACCGTTGGGCTGGTAAATGACAGATCGATTGGGTAAAATAAGGTATAACAGTATATAGAACTATCCATTTACATTTACACTTTCAGTGCTCGTGGTAGAGTAAAATAAAGTAAATAAAAACATAGCATAAATATCTGAAGTGGTCCATAAATCAGACTACAACTGTCCATCAAACTTAATACTTCATATTTACATGGTTTATAACATCTAGATAAATAGATAGCTTACGGATAAAAGTCTAACAACCAACCCTCTCCTCGCCTCTACTTCACCTTCGGCTTCTTCTAATCCTATCAGCCTATTATATAAAATAATAGAGGAATATGGAGAGGGTCAGACATAAGCCTAGTGAGTGAGCATATATCTCTAAATACATGATATTAACATGCTAAAAAAGCATCTGCATAGACTACTCCTATGGTGTCAGTTTAAGGGATAAATTTACCATTTTTAGTCTATTTATCATAGAAGTTTAACTGTATCATTTTAGTGACTAAATCACTATCTAAACATCCATACAAATGGATATGTGTGAAATATTAGCATACCCTAATTTTGCTACGTGTGTTATATCAACATGTTTTACAGCTATGCCATTCCTACTACGTGTCTCGTTTCAACATGTTGTAGACATACCATTCCTGTTGTGTGTTTCATTTCAACACATTGTAGACATACCATCCTGACAAACATACCGTTACCAAACAATAAATAGTGCACTATAATACATGCGTTATATAGATGTATACACATCATTATACTTCATTACATTCTTAAACAAACAATATCTAATTCCTCTAACCATTCGTATCATCCAATACAGGTCCGGCTTTAACATGTGCATGCATCAGCTATTCGGAAATTTGACTAAATATTCAGACATCTAGTTTGTTATACAAAATTTCAGCTATAGGTAATCAGGCGCCTGACCACTTATTCAGATGTCTAACTTTAAATCCAAATGACTGAATATAAACTTAGACATTTAAATCATGTTAGTAACGTATTTCTTTCGATTTTCCACTATAAAATTCAAACGTCTAACCTACTAATTTACATTTCCAACAAGTTATAGATTTACGTTTGGGGTTTATTTAATGGGTTTCTCACTATCTCTTAGCCTTAGGTTCCCTCTAGACTTCAAATAGTTTGTTTTATTTCATTTTTATCATTTACTACACCTATCATATTTTCATAGCATTCTTTTTCATTGCTTAGCTTAGTTATTTTACTGATTAATTCATATTTGACAATAATCCTATTCATTTCCTCCATAATATTGATACGCTAACTTATCTATAAAATACCAATCTTATATAGTTCTATGTATATAAAACCCCATTGGCGGTCTACTTTAGTTTAGAATGTATTTTTACAAGGTAATTGATTTTAATAATAATCCGAATGTCTTTTTAACTCCAAACAACCAACAATCAATCCAATTAATAACCTATTAATTTTGAATCGATTTCAATTTATATCCATGTGATTCATACAAGATTTTTAGTTTTTAGTTAATAGAATTATGATTTATTCTTAAAAAGCAATTTCAACTCTAAACATTTCATCATTGACCAAACTACAATTAGAGATATCATTTCAACCTCCATGGTCAATGAAGAAATTCAAATTTAATTATTAATTTGATATTGTAATTCAATATATATTTCTTTAATGTAATTCAATATAGGCTATAGAAATGAGATAAGAGCATATATAGATTCATTGGAAAGAAGATAAATTCCCACTCATCAATTTGTTTTCTCTTCCCTTTGCCCTTGAAAATCTTCCTTGTGAGTCTCTTCTTTATATCTCTTTCTTTTTTATTTGTTGTTCTTCTTTCTCTTTATTATCAATTTTATTTGTTTTTGATTTGATCTAGAATATTTGAGAGGAGATTAGGAGAAGATGTTAAGATCTAATATTTATGAAATGAAATGGTTACTATGGTCTCTAATGAAAAGGTTAGGCCTTAACAACTTATTTATAGGTGAAAACTAAGTTTTCTTAGGTCTATGAGGCACTAATTATTTACCAAAATGTCACTAGCTCAAATATTCAAAGAATTTAGCCTTTTTACTAAATTTGAAAGGTCTAGCATGTTTTCTGACAGTAAATGGCGTTCTAGAAGCAATGGAAAAGTCCGATAGCCTGATTCCATCATGTACAAAGCTTATTATTTCGTCATTTTATGTAAAATTACCATCTTATACTTTTTATTATTTTAGTTCATTATTTAAATTTTCGGGGATGTTACATAAAATATTTATTAAAAAAAATTAGCCTACAATTAATATCATTTATTATTTATTTAATTTTTTATTTAGCTGCTTTTATTAATCAAATAACATACAACATTTATAAATTATTTTAATTAATTTTAGGCCCTCTAGTAACAAATAAAATCAAAAATTAAATTAATATAAAATTTATAATAATTTTTTCTATTTTTATTTATAATAATTATAAACTACTTTGATTAAACTGAACTCAAAAATACATTGGTTTATGCGACTCCATGGTTTGACCTCACCCTATTTAATATTTAACCATTTTAAATATTAATGTTTGTATAGACTTTGTAGAAGCATAATAATGGACAAGAGTTGATTTGTGCACATACCGTCCAAATGAAATCCAATTCTAGTAATTTAAGTTATACCAAAAGCAATGAAAAATTGTGCACATTTTCCTCTTACCGCCACTATCTCACTAGGACAACTAGTGGTCAATTATAAACACTATAATGATGTATGTGGTTAATTGTGGAGTCCAAACTATAATGTCCTTAATTCAATCTGGTAATGTTTATCAATTAGCTGATTTATTCTAACCATAGATTTTGACTTTACGTTAAATATCAATTTTGGTTACACTAATCTTTTATATCGAAGGACATGAATCTTCTATTGATTAGTATTTCAATTCAAATGGTTTTATTTTTACCCAATTATGACTATAATATGATCTTAACAATCATTTGATTGACCAAAATTAAAGTATAGTTATATACATGTAAGATCCATAGTATTCTCAAGCTAAAGACTACTGCACATTATCACTAGAAATTTTCTATTTGACTTAGATATATTAATCTATTAAATACTCTTAATGAGTCATTAAATAATTCCAAACAACTATAAGTTCGTAACCCACTGGTCCTCCAACAATGATGAGTAAATCACCATCGATCGTATGGAGAGAGTTACATGTACTAGTCTCAATAGATGTATTCATATCTCATTCTTAATATATCCTAGCTAGAAATATTTAAGGATAAGTGCTTATTTGTACAATCCCCATACTCATGATTATAAACACAATCATAACTACAATCAACCGAACACCCTGTCTTGACAATTTCTACTTGTATATATTAAATATATTAAAAACATTACTTATATCACTATATAACAATATATATAATATAAAAAATCAAAAGTTTACTTTATTTGAATAAGATTCGCTGTAATAATTAAAATTTAAAAACCTTTAAAATTTAGGATCTAGTATATAAATTTTAATAAATAAAATTTTATGTACAAATCTTTTATTTTTCCATAGGGAAAATTTGAAGTTAACTTTTTTTGAAAGTATTTTAGATATTATTATATTATTTAAAATAGATAAATTTTATTAATAATTGTATATATAAATTAAAATTTAGGATCAAATATTTAAATTTTAAAATAAGCAAAACTATTTCTATAAAACTTAATTTTCCACCATTCATCAAGCTATAAACAATTTTATAACTTGAAGAATTTAAATAATATCATGTATATATGTATAATTCTATCAAAAGTGACTTTTAAGTAAATTAAAAATACACATGAATTAATAAAAATATATTTATTACTAAAAAGCTGTATGTATACTATATAAAATCTAATAATAATAATAATATAAATTTATCATGTTAAGTAATTTATTTTATTTTAAAAATTAATTTAATAATAATTATAAATCAAAATTTGTATATAAAGATCATATAGAAATAATAATTGAATATAATAACTAAACTAAAAAAATTAGTGTATATATATGTTTGTATGTATGTATGTATGTATATTCATATATTATCTTATTCGTATATAAAACATATTTGATGATATTATATATTATCATTTATACCACAGTATTCATATTTCAAATTTAATCAAACTAAAAATTATTTCATTAAAAGGAATTACTTTTTTAGTTCAGTCCAAATTATATGTGCATATAACACAAATAAAGCAAGATGCAATTGTGAACTTCCAGGTGTGAAGTCAATCCTCAATAGTATTTAAAAAATTCAAATATAACTACATGTATGGACTTTGCTGAGGTATGATAGTTCACTCGAGTTCAGGGTCTTATGGACCTTTTATGTGAAATCCTACTTTTAATCATTTAAGTTGCACCCTTAAATAATGATATATTGTGCATGTTATGACTCTTCGTAATCGATTTGTCACTTAGACATCTAAAGTCATCAATGGTCAATACTCCTATAACATTCGTATTTAATCACGAATTTCGTTCATCAAAGTCACTTGGTTTAATCTGATAACATCTATCGACTAATTGAATTACTATATCTAGAAATTTAAGAATTTACGTTGGATTCCAATTATTGATACTAACCTTCTATATTGAAGGAGATATACCCACTTTTGAGTAGTGCTTCACTTCATCTATTTTAACACATGCCCAATTGTGGTCGTGGCTTAAACCATATTTCATGATTGATAATAGTCAAAGTAAGAATTTCATATATAAGATTCATAGTTTTCTCAATTCAAAAAACTAATGCACATTGTTATGTGATATGTTCTATTTGACCTATATACAATAACCTTAAGAATACTTTTTGCCAATTGTTATGTAATCATTTACAAGTAGGTAACAAATTGGAGTCCCAATAATCATGAGTAAATCACTGTTGATCGTATGGTTGATAACTTGTTCTTAAATACCAAACGACTAAAAAAATTTGAGCATGACTTTTTTAATTTGTATGATCCAATACACTTAGTTATGAACTATTTTGTAATTACTACTGACTAAACACTTTATCCTAAGGATTTCTACTTACATGTAATAATGTGCTCTTAACAGTATGCATATTTACATATAATAGAAATGAAATCAAATACAATCTTTTATTTCAAAAAAATTCTCATAAGAGTTAAGTTACACAATCAAATTACATATTTAACTCTAGGAAATACCCTTAACTCTATCATTATAGCCATAACACAATTTATAATAATATGGTTGTTTATAATAAAGTCACGATCTTAAAATATAAGATCCACAAGAATCCCAAGTCAAAAAGACTTTTGCAAATCATAATGTTGGATATTTTATTTGACTTAGTTATAATAACCCATATAAGAATGTCGGTGATTCATTATATATTGTCCATATTACACCCAAAATTTTCAAAATGGACAAGATGCAAAAATATTGCACTTTGAAAGATTACACGCTTTGAAACTATCACACATTAAGGAATAAAGGCTATCAAGCATTGATAATAAGTCATCGCATATTGGGAAGTCGAGCCATAATGAGTTGATGCTATAAGCCACCACAAGTTGACGTTACAAGCCATCGCATGCTGATGATGTAAGCCATCGCAAGTTGATGCGATAATCCATCGCAAGTTGATGCTATAAGCCATCGTAAGTTGGTGATATAAGCCATCGCGAATTGAAAAATAATATTGCCATCAAAAGTCGAATATGAAGAAGATATCACAAGTTGAATACAAATAAAGATATCGGAAGTTGAGTTGATTAAAGCTATCATGGATTGACAAATAAGGCTATCGAAAGTTGATACGAAGAAGTCAATGCAAGATAAAATAAAAGGAGGAGCTATCGTAGGTTGGTGATTCAAAGCCGTCGCATGATAGTAAAGTGTAGCATTCGAAGGATGAGCTATCGAATGATGACTTAGTTGAGCTATCAAAGGTAAATATTTTGAATCTATCACATATTGAACCTATGAAGCTACTGCATGTTGAGGTTAAAAAGTCATTACATGTTGAGTTATCAAGCTATTGCATATTGAGGTAATGGTGTCACCGTAAGCTGAAGTTAAGAAGCTATCACATATTATACTTAGGGAGTTATTGCATGTTAACATTAAGGAGCCATTGCATGTTGAGTTATCAAGCTATCGCATATTGAGGTTATGGTGTCATCGCATGCTGAAGCAATAAAGCTATTGCATATTAAGCTTATAGAGCTATCGCATTTTGACTGCTATCGCACATCAAGAGATCAATGTATAAAACATCCACAAAGCCATGTGGCAACCTTTGATAAATCCAACCAAGCCACATCATCATGAAGAGATCAAACAAAAATTAGGTCACATGACAAATCATCGAAGTGCCACGTCGATAGAATCTCTACCGTACATTCTTCCTTGGGTACCACATGTCAAAGATCTATACTATAACGACCCACTATTTTGGACCATTCAAATCGACAATAAATTCACACATGTCGAACTTGAATAATTCAAAACAATAGATTGTTAATTTAAATTGGCAAAACTCAGCATATACAGTAAATAGATATAATCACAGATCACAGACACAGAGAAATATAACAACAATGCAGCGGAAACAAAAGAATAGTAGTTCATGAAGCTACTATATATATATATATAACAGAGTTAAACAAGTTACAATAGAAGTCTCGAATACAATAGTCAAATACAATATCATAATACATCACTGGAATCAACTGAATATCTGAAAGCTGGATAGATAGCTGGATCTCCAAGCGAAGCTCCAACTCCAAAGGTGAGTCTCAAATACTGGTACACTCAGTCTGACCCGAGCGTAAAGAAAACACAAAACACTCTAGTCAGGATTAAGATTCTTATATCAATAAATCTAACTCAAGTGAAATAACGACTGAAATACAAGTAACTCAAAGGATGTTTGGGATAACCATCCTCTAAGGATCCGTTAAACTATCTACTATGTAGTAGTGTACGCTAAGTAGATAATGCCTATCAGTAATATAAAGTATCAAAATAGCGTTAAGGCGTTACCATTATCCCCCTTAACACATTTTTATAATGCCATAGTCTATACAGCACTGTAAGCCCCACCGTAAACTAGTGGTTATCAGAGGGTACCCCATAGGTATAACACAAAACAAATCATAGTGGTCGCGGATAGGATAATCAGTATGACAAGGTACATGAGGCGATACCAAGTAGGATACTACTAGTTGCGTGATCCGGACTGATGTTGAGCATAGCCAGCAGCTACCTCAGCACCGCGAAACAACACTCCCAAATCAAGGGGTGCACCCAAATCGAATCACCTAAGTAATAGATATGGTATCGAAGAAGTGTGTCCGCTAGAGGTGGCGAACCTCAATGGCCCGACGCGGCTCCTGTTTTAGTCATGTCAGGGGTCATCCAATATCATTCTCTTTCTTCAGTCAACGCGTTCACCAAACCATCCACTTCATTCTGGATCAACACTCCGCGAATATTAGTTATTAAAGTGGTTTTCGGTTTGGACAGAGAGTATGTCCCTAACCGATCCCGGACCCTTCAATAACTATGTAATTATTACACCGATTGGTCATTTAATAAACTTTCAAAATTGTTTATATTTCAAAACCGAAATATCATTGCCATTTCAAAACCATATCCATATGATATCATTTTCACTTCAAATAAATCCATTTCCAAAATCATATCACTTTCCAAAGTTGTATCGCTTTCGAAATCGTAAGTCTTTTAAAATCAAAACACTTTGGAAATCAAAACCTTGAAATTCATAACACTTTGAAACTATAGTTTGAAATCATAACATTTTGGAATTCATAACACTTTCCTCTTAAACAGTTTAGATATTAAAATTAGTGTATATAATAAAATAGTTTATAAAATAAAAATAGTTTATATAAAATAGTTATAAGTTAAAATAGTTTATAATATAATAATATATATTGAAAATGATTTATATAAAACAGTTTATATTAAAATAATTTTTAAAGTAAAATATAAATAGTTGTAGATATAGTTTAAAAATACTTTATACAATAAAATAGCTTCCACAAATTCACAAATCGATTCAACTCAACTCGGATGCCAAAATTCAAATTTAATCAAATCTCAAATCATCAATTTCAATTCGATTTAGTTTCTAAATAGACCATTTCAAATTATCAATTTCAAATACATATTTGAACCACAAAATAAACCATTAAATTTCAAAGCTTTAAATATTCCACATTTCAAAAACTAAATTTGATAATTCCATTTATATCTAAATTTAATTTCATTACATTTAGTTTCTGAGATATTTCTTTAATCATTTCAATACATCTAAATACAACTTCAATTTACAAATTTATATAAACAAAATATCCCTTTTAAATTTATATAAGTTTGAAATATTCATTTAAGCCACTTTTTAATCAAATTCAAGTTATAAAACATATCTTAAGATTTCAAATTTAATAGATTTCGAATCAAACTTATTTAAGTATAATTATTAAATAATTATGAATTCCAAATCAATTTCAAATTTATCTTTCAACCTGAAACATTATAAACTCTATATTTGAAAATATAAATTTTATATAAATACTCAAAACATATTTTCATATTGATTCAAATCAACTTTAATAAATCTTTAAAATCAATATTTATTAAAACCATATATTTCTTTTCAAAACAATAGAAATCATTTTTCAAAATATTTATATATATGTTAACGTTAAAATACGAACGATAACACCCGGTGTGTGTAATAAGATCGTGAAAGCACCACCCGTGTGACGGGAACAGAAATTAAGCAGGAAAAAAGCCGAAATGCAGTAAATGAACAACAGATTTATAGTGGTTCGGCCCGTAATTGAGCCTACGTCCACTTTATAGTCTCTTATTGCTGATTTGATTACAATTTGATACAAATCTCTTCAGGAAACAGTACAATTCGATCACAAGAAACAATCTAGACTACTAGCTCAATCTTCGACGGTGAAACTCGATAAATCCATGTCGGATGTGAGGAATTTCTCTCGAAGCTTGTTGTAGTGTCGCGAATGCTTGAAGGATCCTTGATTCTTGAATGAATGAAGAGTTCGACGGAGTAACAACGCTGTAGAAATGATTTGCCAAAAGTCCCTTCCATGTTGGAAGTGATGGGGTATTTATAGGAGCAGATTTCTGAGCTTTCAATTCGACCGAGTCATGAGTCGTATCCGACTCATGGTAAGTCGTGACTCGTATTCGACTCATGATGTCTCGTGGGCGCCTTATGGTCCATCTTGCGGCATAGTTGGAAGACAAGTGTTAAGTCGTAGTCGACTCATCAGATCAAAATAGCACAGGCCAGGGCCTTGGATTCCAGTTTCGATAGCCTTTAAGTCGTAAGCCTGATGAGTCGTACGCACCATAAGTCGTAAGCCTGATGAGTCGTACGCACCATAAGTCGTAAGCCTGATGAGTCGTACGCACCATAAGTCGTAAGCCTGATGAGTCGTAAAACCTTATGAGTCGTATGACTGATGAGTCGTAAGACCTTATGAGTCATATGTTTCCAAGTCTGATGAGTCGTAAGCCCTATGAGTCGTTAGACCTTATGAGTCGTACGTTTCTAAGTCTGATGAGTCGTGCAGACCTTGACTCGCTGAACCATCTGGACCATGAGTCGTAAACTCCTTATCTCGTAAGTCCATGAGTCGTAGACTCCTTATCTCGTAAGTCCATGAGTCGTACAGCTCATAAGTCGTGAGGCTATAAGTCGTAGAAATTTAGGGGTTAACATTTGCCCCTCGAAGTACACGCCTAAGTCGTAGGTCGTGTGCTTCGACTCATCTTAACTCGTATATGCCTCCTCGTGTTCCGCTGCCCAATGGTATAAAATGCTTGAGTCGTTTCCTCTATCCATTACCTACATTCTGAGTCGTACTTGCCATTGCTGTTCCTTCAAGCTTTCTCAAGGCAATTTCATCCTTTTCTGTCAATCAATCAATTCGATTCTCGATTCTTCATTGCGTAAGTGCCTCTGACCCATCCTCGACCTTTAATCGTCATTGATTCGTGAACTCTCCTCCCTATACCTAATCCATCCCCTCGCGCAATGCTTTGTTGTGAATTCTTCCATACCGGTAGTCCATGAGCTTGATTTTGCTCGATTTCATCTTTTAGATGAATGGGACGATGGAGATGTAAGGTTATTGCGCTTCAGGCGTTAATGGACTAGGTTGGCGAGGTTTTGATGATCTGAACTTAACTCATTGGATGGCTTAATGGTGTTGTGGAATGGAGATAAGGATAGTAGTTTGATTGAGAGGTTATCGGGTTTGGATGAAGATGGGTTAGAAGAAAAGTCAATGGGTTCAAATCAAGGGAGGTGCTGGAATGGCCATGGTTCAGTAGCTTTGTACGACTCACGAGTCAATCCCCATAAGAGATAATTCTTGAGTCGTAGACGACTCAGGACTTAGGATTTTATGCCGCTTTGGACTGTAGCCTCTTATTTTCTCACGACTTAAGACCTGAAGTACTGCTAACCTGCCTTGTAACCTTTAAGTCGTAGACGAGTCAGAACATAAGTCGTGGGCGACTCATGACTTAGACTTTGTATGAGTTTTGAACTGCCGTGGATGAACTTTAAATATAAGTCGTGAGCGACTCATGACTTGAGCTTTGCATGAACTTTGAACTGCTGTATTTTCCCACAGATCATTCTAGTTTGCAAACTAATAACCTGCCTAATACAATATCCACAGAAAATTGGGACAAATATACTGTCACTGACTGCCCACATCAAGTGACAGATTAGTCAATAAAAGGTAGTCAACATAAATAGATTGTGTGAATGAAGTGCTTTAAATCAATAAGTTCAAGCAAAGTATTAAAGCAACATTGAACTAATCAACTGAAAATGTCTGGTTTGCACTAATGCCGTACCTGAACTTTTAAATTAACAATTCCTGAAATTTGATAATCGATCAATTACCGACTAACTTAATTCCAGCTTGTATTTATTTGTTATATTTACTAGTTTTGCACAACACTTCACACTATTTAGGAAACGTGCACCTTCATATTTGAATATCCAGTTGCTTGTGTAGAATGGCTTCTCAACAAAGAGATGTAACAGTTCAGACTGGAGAGTCCATTCTCATTCCAGCTCCTTTAGTCAATCCCCCAGAGAGAGCATCTTCCACTCTAGTATACAAAACTTTTCGGCAGTTATGCACTCAATTTGGCATTGCTGAGGACGACGCTATCCTTCCTGAGAAGAACAACACTGCTGATGTAGCGCCTTCTGGCTTTGTGGCAGTCAACCGACAAATGTGCTCGTGCGGAGCCATTCCTCCTTTCAACAACTTTCTTCAACACCTTCTCCGCCAACTGGCAATCGCTCCATTCCAATTACACCCCAATGGTTATGCTGTTCTAATGGGGCTATGCGTACTATTTGGCAGAACGCTTGACCGTCTCCCTAGTGTTGACGAAATCTGTTATCTATGCTCTTTCGTCAGAATCAAAGATCATCCTTCGATCATTGTTATAAGAAGTGCCAGGAATCGCAAACTGGTTGTCGGCCTCCCTGATACTGCTCACGGGTTTTTGACTCAGTATTTTTATGTTCGCTGTCCCCCTGGTTTTTATGCCGTGTGGAGAGAAGGAAGTAAGAATGCCTATCCTTTCTTCTCCTTGTTCTTTGAGTATCTTGCAGTCCGAATCACTAAGTGTTTTAACTTTGCTTTCTCATTTCAGCGCTCCTGTCTCCCTCTAGGGATCCTAGTCATAAGCAAACTCTGGAGAAGCTCATGGCTGTTCCGATTGAAGAACGGGATGTGAAATTCTTGTTGAAAGATGAGTTTCTCCACCGGTTTGGACTTTTACATCCTTCTAGATCGACTCAAATTCATGAAATCTCGAGTTCTGATGCGGAAACGTTAGCTGTCTCAGGTTCCCAAGCGGAGGACTTGAATGCCCCAGCTTCTGTAGAAGAAACTGCATCAGAAGCACCCATCGCGGAGGCTGCTTTGGTAAAATGTTCCGCATCCATCAATGTCGTAGGGTTAGTCAGCAAGTCGGCGCTTACCCCAATTACTGAGGAGGAAGAGAATCCTCGAGTTCCTGAGAAGTCCATTGATACAGAGGTTGAGAAAGAGAAGTCTGCTGAACTCCTGGGTGATGACACCTTTGATGGCTTGAGCGATATCATGATAACTTCTCGAGAGCTTTTTGGGGATAACAATCCAAAAGCAACTTCTCCCGTTGTCGAGGCGACTTCTATCTTTAAACAAACCCAGACGCCTACTACGCCAGTCGTCTCTGTTTCCACACTAAAGCGTGGTCTGTAGTTTGACGCATGTAGCTTGCACGCCACACACACTTAGGATTTTTCAGCACTTATAAACATTTATCCTCTTTCTCCTGGAAATCTCTAAACTTTACTCCTTTTTTGCTTTCAGGTTCTCCAATGGGACGTACATGTTCATATTATGACTCATTCAAGTACCGTGGAGGCCGCGGCACCTACGACTTTAGGAAGTACCTTGATACCCCAAAAGAAACAGATGAAGAGAGGGCTCGAAGGAAAGCCCAGGAGAAGCGGGATTACGATCAGTGGCAAAGAAGGAAAGATGCCGAGCGATACGACTCTTCGCATAGGAGTGACTACTCTCATAAGCGGAAGTCTTACGATGATAAGGGAAAAACTCAGATTGCCGATGAACCGAGCAAACGATCTAAACCGATTAACGCGTCTGAAATTTCTGAAAAGACTGACGCTCCCATTCCTTCCGATATTCTGGCCAGCTCTCCTCCTCTGAAGAAATCTGACATTCAGACTATCATTAACAGACCGCAATATCAAGTCAAGGACGGCCCCCCAACACTTCAAAGCCGTTTTCCGAATTGGTGCCTAAAAGGGGTGCGCTTTGACTTGGACCTAGTTCCGATTGATAAGCCAGACATGCTTAGCAGTCTTGACGCAGTCAGACTTAATATCGAGAGGATGTCGCAGTGGCAGAAGCTTGTCGATGAACTACAAAGGGTTAATCGTGCAAACCTTGAGGCGATGCTGACTATGGAAAACGACAAGGCGGAGTGGGACAAAATTTGCAAACAGCATAATGTCGAGATGACAAATATTGCTGATGGTTATGCAAAACTTGAGTCCGAGGTTAAAAAACTTAAGGAAGATCTTGCTTCTTCTTCTGCATCTCATACTCAAAAAGAAGAAGTCTTTCAAAAACAGGTGCGGGATGCACATGCTGCACAGAGAGATGTCGAAATGAAGCTTACCGCTGAACAACATATTACTGAGAAATACCGCACAGAAAACGCCGATTTGCGGGAAAAAGTCACCTCCCAGAACGTAGAGATTGAGTTACTAAAGTCTCGACTCGCTAAAGCTGAGGTAGAGCGTGATGAGGCTACCGCTGGTCGGGTTGCTGCCGTTGCCGAAAAGGAAGCGGCTGAGCAATCACATGAGGCGACGAAAGCAGACATCAGCTCTACTTTATTCGACTTTTACTTACACAGCGTTCTGGGTCGTGGGAGCCTCTCTTTTCTTGGTCCCGGTTATGAAATTACATTGGCTGAAGTGTGGGAAGTCGCAATGGATATGCTCGGCGGGGCTGGCTATAATGAGTTGGAACTTGAGGAGCGTTATCTCGATGATGAGGCTCGTGCCGCTCTTGTTAAGGGGAAGGAGCAACTTGCCAAAATTCGAGCTGAAACAATGGGAGAAGAGCCTCCAAAAGAAGAAACTCCTTTAACTGCCCCCGTTCTAACTTCCATTTCAACCGACGTTAATATTATAGATTCCAGCTCTCATTCTTTACAACTAGCTAAAGTTGCCCAGGAAACTGCAACTACTCCTACTGAAGATGAGGCACTGGATGATATTGAAGCCGAGAAGTTTGAGGTGGATCTTGCAAAGCCAACTCCTCCAGGTACTCTTGGTGTCGTCTCGGGTCTAATGAACCAGTCATTTGACTTAGCCGAATTCGATGACCTTCTTACTTGTTACTTAGACTTTGATGAATCGATGCCTTCTTTATTTTCGGGGGATGCTGATTTTAACTTCTTTTCTTCTACAGCGGAGGCACCAAGCACTACACAAGCTTTCACTCCTTCGATTGCCGTTCCTCCGTCTTCCCAAATTACTCCTCCTTCTACTTCCCAACCGGGATCACAGGCAGAGAAAATCGAAGCTCTTCAAGGCTTGGATGATCCGGCTGCTTCTCAGGAACAGAAGGCGGAGGATTTTGAAGACATCGAGAAGACCCCGGAGCGGTCTCTTGACGACGATACGAAGCTTTCAACATTGCTTGCTACTCCGGGGAGCGAGTCTTCTTCAAAGAGAAAGGGGAAGCGTGCTGTGAGGAAAAAGAAGAAGACTTCCACTGAAGAGGAAGCAGTAGTTGATCCGGCTGTACCGCTTTCTCCTTCTGCCCCTGCCCGTTCACAACGACTTCAAAAGCTAATCATTAAGCCGGGAAAGAGCTCCAAGGGTGGTGAGAAGAAGGAATAATCAAGCTGGATTTTCTACTTATTATTTTTGCTCTTTGCATGTATTGACCGGGGATTGTGCGGGTACCGGTCCCCGCTTTTGCTTGTTCGAGATATCTGCACATGTAAAGAATTTTTGTAGTGCTAAATAAATCAATTATTTTACTTGTACAAACTCTTGTGTATGTGAGAATGCATTTGTTTTTTATTTTTAGTGTAGAACAAACGATTCTTTTCACTTGTACAAACTTTTTGTTTGTGTTTAAGAATGCATTTATTCCACAGCTTTTTCGCGTGATATTGTTATGTGCTTGTGGTATGTTGCTTGAATACTGCTTTTTATTGTTGTAGCCGTATCATATGATATTGCCCCTATACCACAAGTGCTTTACAATATCTTTCGCTTTTAGCGAGACCCGTACTCTTATTTTCCATAGAATAACTATTCCATCTTTGAGGGAATGATTATTCTACTTAAACGGAGCGTGTCTCATTTTCGGATAAGTTTTCACGCTTCAACCTTCGGAGATGTTTACTTCATGTTTTTGAGAAGTGAATTCTCCTACGCGGTAAAGCGAATCTCAGAAGAAGATATTACTTAGTACTTCGATTTCTGGGGAAGAGTTTTTTTTTTTTTAAGATGAACAAGTAGGTCTTCCTTAAGAACCGAAGTGTGCCTCTAAGGAGGGCTTTATTTTGGTATTTTTGAGGAGTAGCATGTGGACTCCGAAGAGTAGCATTATGCTTTGTGGGGTATTGGTGTGCCTCCGAAGAGGTCTTGTGCTTCCAAAGAAGTCTTGATTTTGGTCTCCGAAGAGAAGCAATTTTTGTATTTCTACTCGGGTGAAGTGGGTCTCCGAAGAGAAGCATTTTGCACTTTTACCCTGGTGAAATGTGCCTCCGAAAAGGGCTTTTACCTCCGAAGATGGCTTGTGCCTCCGAAGAGGGCTTGTGCCTCCGAAGAGGGCTTGTGCCTCCGAAAAGGGCTTTTGCCTCCGAAGATGGCTTGTGCCTCCGAAGAGGGCTTGTGCCTCCGAAAAGGGCTTTTGCCTCCGAAGATGGCTTGTGCCTCCGAAGAGGGCTTGTGCCTCCGAAGAGGGCTTGTGCTTCCGAAGAGGGCTTGTGCCTCCGAAGAGGGCTTGTGCTTGTGATTGCCTGGAAGTTACTTTCTCATGGTCAGAGGTCTACGGGGCGAACGCAAGTTGCTTGATTGGATGTTTGCTTGCACAAATGATCGCAATTAGCTAACAAGGTGCCCCTTTGGTAGTCCCACCGATCTTTTTGATTGAGTAAAGCACTCCCATTTATTGGCATGCCTCGTTAGAGGGCTTTGGTTTGTTGGTGTGCCAGGTAGGTTGCGTCTCAGGGGCGAGTGGATCCACGGGGCGGACATACGCTATCTGGTCGGATGCATCACGACCAGTTAGCGAGGGTCTTGTTCCTTCCGATTGGGAAGGCATCCCTTTAGTGGATCTCTCGGCCTTCCTGTTGAGAGGCATACCTCCCTTTGTCTGCTTCTTTGTTTGCTTGGCAATTTTCTCTCATCATTTGCCTATTAGTGATCTCTTATCATCATTTCCAAGCACATCTTTTTTCCTTTTGCGAGTAAATTGCTTCATCCGAAGGAGTGTTCTTCACCGTTGAATGACTTCACGAGACAAATGCGAGTTATCTAGTTGGATGCCCGTTCATAACGACAATCTCAACTAGTGAACAAAGGTTTGTCCCAGTAAAGTCGCCAACTCTTTATGTGAAGTTTTCCTTGCGTAGGATTTGAGTTTGGAATTTTTGTTGTTTGGTTTTTGTGCATTAGCTGATTTATAGAGGTCGCTTAGCTTTGTGATGAGCAAGCCTTGTTATAATGTCCTGCAATTTTGAATCGATATTTTAGCGATACATTTAAAGTATTTACATATCGAAATAAAACAGGCATTATGAAATAGTAAAGAACACAAGATTTATAGTGGTTCGGCCAAGAATCGGGCCTACGTCCACTTTATAGCTTTCATTCATTTACACTGATTTACAATGTTTCACAATACAACTGATACATTCATCATCATTTTACAATTTTGAGCAGAGCTCCTTTCAAGTAAAATAAGGGCGCAAATGATTGCTGTTCTAGGCCCTTGGAATTGGATCTCCTTCAACAGTTATGAGTTTGAAAGTGCCATCAAGAAGTTTAGCACCTATAACATATGGCCCTTCCCAGTTTGGCCCAAACACACCAGTTGCTGTCATGATCCTTTTCAAAACCAAGTCTCCGATTTCAAAGCTGCGTTGGCGAACTTTGGAGTTGAAATGCCTGGCTATTCTTTGCTGATGAGCTGAAACTCTGAGCCTAGCTTCCTCTCTTTTCTCATCGAGAAAATCAAGTGCTTCAAGTTGCAGTTTTTCATTTTCAGTTTCATTGAAATGAACTCTTCTATGCGAAGGAACCTCTACTTCTACTGGAATCATTGCCTCAGATCCGTATGCCAGTGAAAATGGAGTGTGCCCAGTCGCAGTTTTGTGAGTAGTTCTGTACGCCCATAGTGCTAATGGAAGCTTATCAACCCAACCACTTTTTGCTTTTTCAAGTTGCTTTTTGATAGTTGACTTGATGATCTTGTTAACTGCTTCCACTTGCCCGTTTGCCTGCGGATGAGCCACTGCTGAGAAGCTTTTTCGAATTCTGAACCGTTTGCAAAAATCCTGGAATTCTTCACTTTCAAATTGAGTGCCATTGTCGGTGATTATCTTCTGTGGCACACCATATCTGCAAATGATATTCTTCGTTACAAAATTTATCATCTTTTTGGAAGTGATGGTGGCCAAAGGTTCAGCTTCGGCCCATTTGGTGAAATAGTCAACGGCGACAATAGCATATTTAATTCCTGATTTAGCGATCGGTAATGGTCCAATTAGGTCTATTCCCCAAATGGCAAATGGCCATGGGCTGACCATTTGTGTGAGTTCGGTGGAAGGTGCTCTTGGGATTTTTGCAAATCTTTGGCATTTGTCACACTTCCTGGAGTAAGCTGCAGCATCTCGATTAATATCCGGCCAGAAATACCCATATCGGAGAATTTTCTTTGCAAGTGTTTGACCGCCTGAATGGTCTCCACATTCTCCTCCGTGCACCTCTGCTAAGATTGTCTTCGCTTCTTCTTTAGTTACACATCGGAGTAGTGGGATTGAAAATCCTCGCCTGTATAATCGGCCATCTTGAATTACATATCTTGACGCTTTTCTCAATAATTTTCGACGTTCCTTAGAATCTTCTGGCAGAGAACCACTGAGTAAGTATTCTTTGATTGGACTCATCCACGATTCATGCTCCTGAGACGTAGTCATAATCCAATCAATATCCATTTCATCAATGCTTGGAGCTGACAGAACTTCTACGGGAACTAATCCCAGCAATTGAGCTTCTCCGGAACTTGAGTACTTTGCTAAAGAATCCGCCTTCATATTTTCCTCTCGGGGTATGTGGCTTATTGAGTAGTGATCTAAATCATTGAGGAGTTCGGAAGTTTTTGTCAAATATGCAGGCAAATTCCCTCCTTTGGCTTGGAATTCCTTCTTCGCCTGGCAGACAATAAGCTGAGAATCACTGAAAATCTGTATCACTTTGATATTCAATTCCTTGGCGATTTTCAATCCAGGAATAAGGGCTTCATATTCTGCTTCATTGTTTGTCGAAGGAAATTCCAGTCTCAATGCATAACACAGTGATCGTCCTTCGGGAGTTTCGAGCACAACTCCTGCCCCAGAACAATAGTCATTTCTCGAGCCATCAACATACAACTTCCACTGTATCGGAATGCAGTCAGTTGTTTCTTCCTTACTGTCACCTTTGTCAGTGGATTCTGCAATGAAATCTGCTAAAGCTTGTCCGTTAATTGCTCTTCGGGGATGGTAAGTGATGTCATATTGGCTGAGCTCTATGTTCCACTTCAAGAGACGACCCGAAGTTTCAGGACGATACAGGACTTGCTTCAAAGGTTGATCAGTCAGGACCTTGATAGGATGAGATTGAAAATAAGGTCTCAACTTCCTGGAAGCGATTAGCAGACAATAAGCAAGTTTTTCTATCTTTGAATAATTCATTTCAGCTCCAGCGAACCGTTTGCTGATGTAGTAAACTGGACGTTGTATTTTCGTATCTTCTCGTACAAGTGCTGCACTTAAAGCATGGGATGAAATTGCTAAATAGATGAAGAGGTCTTCACCATCACTAGGCTTGGAGAGGACCGGAGGAGTTCTCATATGATGAATCAGTTGATCGAAAGCATTCTGACATTCAGGAGTCCATTCGAAATTTTTCTTTCCTTTCTTTAGAGCATCAAAGAAGGGAATGCATTTGTCTGTGGCCTTGGAAATGAAGCGACTAAGAGCGGCAACCTTTCCATTGAGACTTTGCAGTTCTTTCTTTGTTCTAGGGGCTTTAACTTCTCTTAGAGCTGTGATTTGAGCAGGATTGGCCTCGATGCCCCTAGCGCTCACAAT
Organism: Allium fistulosum; assembly: GCA_030737815.1. NCBI lineage: Eukaryota > Viridiplantae > Streptophyta > Magnoliopsida > Asparagales > Amaryllidaceae > Allium > Allium fistulosum. The sequence goes on from CM060906.1 coordinate 185,052,513, forward strand.
GAAACCCAGGAACCCAGACTCTACTCCGAATGAACATTTCAATGGATTGAGTTTCATTCCGTACTTCCGAAGAATTGAGAACATCTCTGCCAAGTGATCCATGTGGTCTACTGCTTTCTTTGACTTTACTAACATATCATCAACATAGACTTCCATTGTTTTGCCGATCTGTGGCTTGAACATAGCGTTGACAAGTCTTTGGTATGTTGCCCCTGCATTCTTTAACCCGAATGGCATGACTTTATAACAGTAGAGTCCCACATCTGTAATAAAGCTTGTGTCCTCCTGATCTGGTTCATTCATCATAATCTGATTGTATCCGGAATAGGCATCCATAAAAGATAACAACTCATGTCCAGCCGTCCCATCTACTAGTTGATCGATTCTAGGCAACGGGAAGCAGTCTTTGGGGCAAGCTTTGTTCAGATCTGAGAAATCAATGCATACTCTCCACTTTCCATTTGCCTTCTTAACCAGTACTGGATTCGAAACCCAATTTGGATAAGTGGATTCTTTGATGAAATTATTCTCTAAGAGGCGATCTACTTCTTCCTTTAAAGCTGCTGATCTTTCTGGACCTTGAGTTCTTCTTTTCTGTTTTACCGGTGTGAATTTCGGATCAACATTCAGAGTATGAACAGCAATTGTTGGAGAGATTCCGCACATATCAGCATGACACCAAGCGAACACGTCCAGATTTGCTTTTAGAAATGATATCAGTGTATTTTGAACTGTTGTACTTAGTTGCGAACCCACATTGAGCACTTTATTTGGGTCTTTGGAGTCGACAGGTATTGGTACCGTAACTTCCACAGGCACCACTCTATTTTCCTCTGCACTGGATTTTCTAGGGTCCATTTCCCGCCTTGCACCACTATGCTCTCCAGTGCAGGGGCCACTCTGTATTTGCTATAAGGTTGGGTTTTTGATGCGGAGGGGAGCTGCCGCATCTTTACCCATCTCTCTCTTTCTGGCTTCTCGAAGCTCTATAAGATAACATTCACGTCCAGCATTTTGATCTCCCTTGATGACACCAACACCATTTTCTGTAGGAAACTTCATAGTTAAGCACCACGGGGCCAAAATGGCCTTGAATGCAGCTAGAGCTGGCCTGCCTAGGAAAGCATTGTAGGCAGAAAATCCATCGACAATCACAAAGGTTTGTTTTCGAGCTACCCTTTTCTGCCCTTCACCAAGTTCCATGAACAAATCGACAATTCTGATTGGTTGCTGTGGTTCCCCAGTGAAACCAACGATCTTTTGTGATGAAGCCTGAACGTCGGTCATTGGGATCTTCATCTGGTCAAATGTTTTCTTGAAAAGTATATTGCAGGAAGCACCGCAATCAATGAGTACTCGTCTTACTATTGCTGGCCCAATTCCTGCAGAAATAACTAAGGGGTCTATGGTCGGAGCTTCAATACCAATAGAATCCCTAGCCTTGAACAAAATATCATTATCTGAAATCTTTTGCTGTTTTAGGGGTACTGTGGTTTCTACAGCAAAAACATCTTCTTCTGCCGGGATATACTTCAAAGCGTGAGCATATCGTTCCATCTCACCCCAGCTTTTGCCTGCTGGGTGTGGGCCCCCTGAAATGACGTTGATAACGGGCCTCTCAGATTCTTGTGCCGCAGCACCTTTACTTGAGTCTGACGGCTGATTAGAGGGTTGTTGTCTCTGAGTAGACGAAGATGGATCACTTCTGTTTTTCTTGACATATTGTTGCAGCTTGTTTTCTCTCAATAATTCTTCAATTAAGCTCTTTAAGTGACGACAGTCATTGGTATCATGACCAGGTTGGTTGTGAAAACGACAGAACTTTCCATTTCTCATAGCGCCCTTTCCTGGTTTTATCTCAGCCGATTTGGGATAATCCACAGCATCTTTGGTGGCGAAGAAGATATTTTCCAGAGTGTCGGTCAATGGAGTGAAATCTGAGGGTTTGAAGAAGCGAGGTTTCTTTATATCCTTTTGCTTCTTCCCCTCGTGATTTTCCCTTTTCTGACCTCCGGAATCTTTCTTTTCCGAAGCGGCAGTATTATTTTCCACCTTTGTTGCCACCACCTTCATTGATGCTGGAAGATTTTCCAAGCGTATGAATTCATCGGCTTTCTTGTAGAATTTCTCGAGAGAATTTGGCTCTTTCATCTTCAGCCATTTTCCAAATTCGCTCGATTTGTCGATAGCACGCATCAAATAGGTCAAGATCATCCGTGGCTCTGCGTTATCAACTTCCGCCAAAGCTATATTGAAACGGTTCAGGAATGATTTAATAGGTTCTCCCGGATTCTGTTCAAGACTGGATAATGACATTATGTCCTTTGCCTTTGAAGCGTATAGCCTGAATTGCTCTTTAAACTTTCTAGTCAGATCGGAAAACTGATCTACTGATCGGACAGGAAGTTTGGTGAACCAGAGAAGTGCCACTCCTTCCAAATATACTTTGAAATACCGGCACTTGATTTCATCAGTTGCTCTCGCACCGGTCATGTGCCAATCATACTTATACAAGAATTGGTTTGGATCACTTGTCCCCCGATAAGCAGGAATGGTAGGGGGAACAAATTTTCTAGGAAATTCAGCCTTTAGAATCTTCTCGGTAAATGGAGTCTTGCTTAGCGCGAATCCCCATTCACTCTCATCTTCACCTCTCTGCATGCTCTCTTTCATTATTTGTTTGATCATGCCAGAAAGATATTCCTCATTGTTCAAAGATTTTGCGGAGTAGACTTCTGCCATTTTCTCAGATGTTTGCCCGGGCAGATTTTCGTGGAAAATTGGCGATGGTCTAGATCCTTCAGCTCGGAGGGGTGCCCCTTCAGCAGCACCTGATCCCCCCTGAGGAATATTCCTCCCTTCGGAGTTGCGAAGGGCATCAGCGGTGTTTTCTTCATTACCCACTGGTCTTTGGTTGGCACCAAGCAGAGCGTTCAGTTTTTCCATCATCAGATTGTTTTGAGTCTCAATCTGCTGGTATAGTCCGGATACAGCAGCGTCTAGCTCCTCTCGTGTCACCCCAACGCTTGGAGCTGCTTGACTTGGTGAAGCAGAGGTGGCAGTATCATCATGAACATTTTCAGATCTGACAACCTTTCGTTTCCTTTCAGGAGCCATTATGTCTGATAGACTTCTAGTTCTGTAGGAAATCTTTTCAACAAACTTGTGCGAAGCAATGATGGATGGTAGCCTGAGTTGGGTTCTCAGTGAAAGCACCAAAATGTTAACGTTAAAATACGAACGATAACACCCGGTGTGTGTAATAAGATCGTGAAAGCACCACCCGTGTGACGGGAACAGAAATTAAGCAGGAAAAAAGACGAAATGCAGTAAATGAACAACAGATTTATAGTGGTTCGGCCCGTAATTGAGCCTACGTCCACTTTATAGTCTCTTATTGCTGATTTGATTACAATTTGATACAAATCTCTTCAGGAAACAGTACAATTCGATAACAAGAAACAATCTAGACTACTAGCTCAATCTTCGACGGTGAAACTCGATAAATCCATGTCGGATGTGAGGAATTTCTCTCGAAGCTTGTTGTAGTGTCGCGAATGCTTGAAGGATCCTTGATTCTTGAATGAATGAAGAGTTCGACGGAGTAACAACGCTGTAGAAATGATTTGCCAAAAGTCCCTTCCATGTTGGAAGTGATGGGGTATTTATAGGAGCAGATTTCTGAGCTTTCAATTCGACCGAGTCATGAGTCGTATCCGACTCATGGTAAGTCGTGACTCGTATTCGACTCATGATGTCTCGTGGGCGCCTTATGGTCCATCTTGCGGCATAGTTGGAAGACAAGTGTTAAGTCGTAGTCGACTCATCAGATCAAAATAGCACAGGCCAGGGCCTTGGATTCCAGTTTCGATAGCCTTTAAGTCGTAAGCCTGATGAGTCGTACGCACCATAAGTCGTAAGCCTGATGAGTCGTACGCACCATAAGTCGTAAGCCTGATGAGTCGTACGCACCATAAGTCGTAAGCCTGATGAGTCGTAAAACCTTATGAGTCGTATGACTGATGAGTCGTAAGACCTTATGAGTCATATGTTTCCAAGTCTGATGAGTCGTAAGCCCTATGAGTCGTTAGACCTTATGAGTCGTACGTTTCTAAGTCTGATGAGTCGTGCAGACCTTGACTCGCTGAACCATCTGGACCATGAGTCGTAGACTCCTTATCTCGTAAGTCCATGAGTCGTAGACTCCTTATCTCGTAAGTCCATGAGTCGTACAGCTCATAAGTCGTGAGGCTATAAGTCGTAGAAATTTAGGGGTTAACAATATATAGACCAATGGTGTCTGTATATAATTTTCTATCCTATGGTCAAGTGATATAGATATTTATCATTTCAATCCGTAATTTAAATTATATTCGGGTATATATCTTTTCAACCCAAAATCCCAAATTCAATTCAATTGAAAATCGCTTGGGTTTATCATTTCAACCCATAACGATTTTCTCCTATTCTACAGATAGTTCGGGTATGTATCATTTCAACCCATAGTGAATTCTATACTAACAGGGAACTTGCAGAGTGATAACAGATATGATAATAATATAACAACGGTAACATGCATATATCATCAGTGTAACGACCCTAAATTTTTGACATTTGAAACGTGAATATTTAATTGAGTTTAAATATTCGAATGATAGTTTAATTTGAAATTCGAATATCAGAATGAATTTGGCAATTAAATTATTGAATTTAATTTACTGAAGTTGGGTAAAAATTTGAAATCTTCAATTTTAAGCTGAGTAAAAATATTTTCAAGGCTTAGAAAATTCATATTGATAATTCTGAAGGTATTGGAACTTTCAGAATTGAATTTGAAGCTGTTCTGTTCAGTTTTGAAATTTTATCGTTTAAATCGATAATTTAAAACAGCCTTCCGAGGCACAGTCTTGGAATTCGACGAAACCAGTTTTATTGGATCCGTAATATTGTATTATTATCGGATTTCAATTTTTGTGATGTTTGGAGTGATCGTTTGGCTGTACAATAGGCAAATGCGTTGAAATTAAATCGAAAATTTAATATTATAACTGGTCCAAAAAGCTATCTTCTCCATACGATCGAATCTGGACTCGAAACCTTTTCCATTGTGTTCGGAATAGGCGTATAACATTACGAACGCCTGGCCGCACGCCTTGATATGAAGTCGAGATTTTGAGTTGCGATTCGGAGGCGATTCAAATTTGAATTCAAATAACTTATACAATGGTTTGACTGGTCAATGTGGTGTACATCAGCTTATATTATTTCATATCAGCTGTTCTTCTTTCATTTCACTACCACTGTAGCAAAGCGTGATCTGTACGTAAAGAAATTTTTCTTCACGTGACCTTATCTTTTCCTTCAGTCAAACACTTCGAGAGAAAAAATGAGATAATGGCCGAAGCCTCGTTTAGAAAATCAAAACAAATGAAATTTCTCCCTTTCTCAGTTCGAAAAAAATGGCGTCCTCTTTTGAATCTTCAGTCGAACGGGACCGCGCCCCTTTTCTCTTCAAAGCAAATTGCGAGATCCTTCTCCTCTTGGGTTCGTCTGTTTGATTTCGTGAGAAAAAAAAATCAATCAAGCTAAGCAAGAACGCGAGCTCGCGTGCGATGGTGGGAGTGTAGTCGCATCGGTGGTCAGAGGCGCGAGCGTGGGAGGCGCTATGCTGCGGCGTCGAGAGACGCGTGGGCTGTTGGAGGGTTTCGAAGAGCGACGGAGCGGGTTGATACTCGCGCGCACATTGGCCGAAGTAGCTAGAGGCGTTCGTTCGATGGTGGTCGTGAATCTGAACGGGGATGGTCGAGCTAGGGCTTGTAGGCGACTTCGTTGGGCATTGCAGTGAGGTATCGATCTTGTCGAATTCAATTTTAGGCAGTCAAGATCGCGATAAGGGTTTGAGGCATCTCGATTCGAGGTTGCTCAGTAATGTAAGCATATTTAGTTTTAAATCTGAAATTATATATATATATATATAGTATAATTACAGTAAAGAGTTATATAAATTTATACATATACAGTAGTTTCTGTTTACAGATATATATGTTTGAAAACAGACAATTTTTATGTATATATGAAATCCTAAAAGGAAGATATGTTATAGTGGTATATATATGTAGAATTTTATGTACAGAAATTTAAATCCAGTTTTTATTTTTACTAAAACAGTGAATATAAATATGTATATTTTTGTGAAAATAAAATAGATAATAGATATATGATAAAGGTAGTTTTGTTTAATAAAACTTATTTAATTATTTTTAGCAAAGGTTATTTAAAAAGGAAACTTAGTTTTAAATTTAATTTTTTGTTAAATAAATTTATTTAAAAGAAATTAGTTTAAAAGTTAAACCATCGGTTAATTAAATTGATCAAACGGAAATTTGTTATTCGAATATTAATAAATTGTATAAATTGTTTATACAAGGTTTAAAATCAAGAAAACAGCCGAAATTGGAAAATGGACTGCAAATTAAAGCTAAGGTGAGATCTTCTCACTCACACAAAGGGCTTTGTTTAATTTTAAAATTGTTATATTTAAAATTGTTGATGGTGTTGATTGTGTGCTTGAATGATACTATATATAGTAGTATATATCAATATATATATTGGCATATGTATATATTGGTGATTGATTTTCCCGCATTGTATAGCGGATGAGACCCTATTAAGCCGCATAATAGCGGATGGTATTTTATAAATCCCATATACCACGATATTCCACCTCGAAGTGGAATTGGTATTGTGCTAACATCTGTGGATGCAGGGAAACAGGTTGGAGGGATCCAACTGGATTCCTCAAACATTTGAAATTATTTCATATGTTGTGTGATTGATTATTTATAATCCAGGTATGATTATATCTGTGATTGAATGTGTTGAGAGCTATAATTTAGCCGAATGTATTTTTGGTATCGTTGGATATCAGAAATAAATGAAATTGGATTTTTGAAATTAAAATTTGAAACTTTAAATAAATTCTTTTGAAAGAATTGGTTGAATTTCAATGAAGGAATTTTAAAAGCGTAAAGTTGATTTTTGAAATCTAATTGAATAAATTCCAAAATATGGGAAAGATTTGTATAAATGGATTTTGAATAGTATTATTCGAAAGTTGGAAAATTTATTGAAAATGGAATTTTAAAGGGTTTGGAAAAGATTAAGGAATTTATTTTTAAAAGTGGTAAATTTCTAGAAATCCAATTGATAATTGATTTGGTATTTGGAAATAAATCTTTGAGAAATCAATTTGGAATTTATTTGGTGTTCGAAGGAAAATTGATTTTTGTGTTGAGAATAAATTGAAAATCGATTTGTAAAATGATTTGGGGTTTGAAATAAAATTGAGAAATCAATTTGAAAGTTGATTTGGTGTTGAAAGTGAATATTTTAGAAATGTAATTCAAAATAGAATTTATAAAGGAAAGGGAAATTTGTTTTAAAAACAAACATTGATTTATTTTTAAAGTGTGGAAAAATATGATTTGAAATCGGTTTTCAAAGTGATGAAGTGTGGAAATAAATTTACTGATTGGGATGTAAATTTGAAATAAATCGATAAGGATTTATCTAATTGGTTTAAATGGACAATTTTGTGATGAAATGTGAAAATGTGATTTGAAATTGGTTTTCAAATGTGAAGTGTGGAAAATATATAACTTGTGAAGATATTTTGAAAATAAATAATTTGGGAAAAATTATTTAAATTGGATGTTTGTTGTGAATGTTGTTTGATAGTTAAATAACCAACTATCAATATTTGCCTTTGAAATGGCACTTGATTTATTTTTTTAAACAAACGCTCACTATTCGGGTTAGCCGGGAAAAGACCTTTGTGTCATATAACCCATTCCGAATAGTGATACGATGATATGGATCGTATTGAAGACCGGTGGTGAAGACCAGATATTTTCGAAAATGAAAGGACAACCTGTCGAATGTCTCTACACCGAGTTGCTCCGGTATAGAGATTTATATCACTCTTTTTGTGATGGGAAGTCCGGACGTGATTAGTGAATATCCGGATTGCAAGGGCTTCTTTGGAAGTGCCTTCGGTTCCGTCCGATCCCGGAATGGACTTATATGGATGTGTGTCTGACGTTACACTTTGAGATGTAAAGCTAGTTTCTATCAAATACATTTCTGTTGGTGGCGGAGAATTTATTCTCTTAGCTTAAAACCCTTCTCTGAGACGTACGAGCTCAGAGGTTATGTAGTTGATGGTTACTAGTGATACATTCCCAATTTGGTAATGTGTGTGACGACCCGGAATTTTGGTATATTTGAAATGAGAATATTTAATTTATTTTAAATATTCAAAGGTTAAATTTTAACTTTAATTTCAAATATACAGTATTTATTGGACGATTAATTATTGAATTAAACAATCGGAAAAAGAGTAAAATAGAGAATCCTGAGTTTTGAGCCTATTAAAAATAGTTTAAAGGTTCAGAAAATTTATATTGTTAATATTGAAAGTGATGAAACTTTTAAAATTAGATTTAAGTGTTTTGTTCAGTTTATAAATATATCGTTTAAATTGAATTTAAAAATAGCCTTCCGAGGCACAGTCTCGGAATTCGACGAAACCAGTTCCATTGGGTCCGTAATATTGAATTATTATCGGATTTCAAATTTTGTATTTTTCGGAGTTGTTGTGTGACCATACGGTGAGCAAACGCGTTGAGATTAAATCGAAAATTTAATATCAACAATATAAGCAAAACACTGTAGCTAGATATTTCTTCCAGCACGTTCCATTGCCTTCTCGAACACGCTATTCCCTTCCATCTCTGCTCGTTTAAAACAAACAGAAAATATACAGATAAATCAACTTCAAAATAGAGCAAACGATATATTAATGGCCGAAGCCTGGAATTGATCCTTATTTTTATCGTTCCCTTCCCTTTCTTCTGCGTGCAAAAATCAATCGAAACCAAGTCGAGTCCATCCTCAAAATCCTTTCTTCCTTTTATTAGAATCAGTCGTTCACTCTAAAAATTAAAATGGGCGAACGAAATTGCTCCTTCCTCTTTCCAGACTTCGACAAACCAACCGCGTTGCTCACGATGTCGATCTTGCCTCTGGTTCCTCGCTCGCGACTCGATTCGTATCACGATATTGGATGGGAATGATAAATTCGACGATGGGTGGCGGCGCGTGTTGTCGAGAGCGATGATGTAGAGGCGGCAACAGCAAGTTAGGTACGATCTCTGTCGATCGAGATTCTTGTTCGAGGATGATAGATTAGAGGGGCTTGCGTTCGTAGGTGAATATCGAGCTCACAGCAAGGGTCGCGAAGTCGATTTTGGGGTCGCATTCGTCTATGGGCTGGGTGAAGTTACGGTTTCAATGGGACGATGGATGCCATTGCGACTGTCAAGGGTTTGGGTTCGTTTTTTTTTGGGTGATTCGAGTTGCAGATGATAGCAATGAGTCTGCTGATGTTTTGGTTGATTCTTTGGTTGTGAATAATGTCCTGAAGTTGGCGTGTAGATGTGTGATCGATGTCGAGCCGAAATCGATGTTAGGGTTCGTTGGTAATAGAGCAGTAAGGTATATGTTTTAATTTAAATTTAATAACACTTATTTATGAATATATCACAAGGAAGAAAATTTTATTTGAAATCAAATTATTAATCAAAATCAAAATATTTTAGGAAATTAGTTTGAACTTAGAATTACTAGATAAATCAAATTTTTTAAATGGAACTTAAATTGTTCGATTTATTCAATTTTTAATAAATCATAGATGTTTTTACAAGGTTAAAATCTGCAAGGAAACAAGCCTGTTTGGAATGGATTGCATAATCAAGAAAAGGTGAGTTAATCTCACTCATCTGGCTTTACTTTAAATTTAAATAGTTAAATTTAAATAATTGATTGGATGATTGCATTGATTGATGTGCTATACTATATATAGTAGTATATAGCAATATATACATATTGGCATATGTATATATTTGAGTTGTTGATATTCCCGCATTTATATAGTGGATGAGACCCTATGCGCCGCATAATAGCGGATGATATTTTATAAAACCCATATACCGCGATATTCCACCTCAAAGTGGAAATGAGTATTGTGCTAACGTCTGTGGATGCAGAGAAACAGGTTGGAGGGATCCAACTGGATTCCTCAAAATTATTAGATTATTTAATATTCTGTGTTCTGAATATTTGATATCATGTGATGATTTTATATTGGATGATGTGGTTGATTTGGATTGTCCAGTATAATAAATTATAAAATCTATGGAATTGAGTTTTTGAAAAGAAATAAAGGAAATAAAGTTTAAGTAAAATAATTTGAGGAATTGGGATAAAATTTATAACGAATTGAAATAAAAATAAAGTGATTTGGAATTTTAACAAATATGAAATAAGGGGATTTTGAATTTACAAGGGATAATAAATTTTATACTTAAGTGATATTATGTAAAGAATAAAAGAAGTTATTTTTGAAATTAAGGATTAAAATTAATTAAAGAATAAATAAGGAGTTTTGGAAATTTGTAATTGATATTGGTAAAAAGGGGTTTAACTCGTAATAAGAAATAAAATCTAAAAGTTAATGTATTTTGGAATAAATGAAGTAGCAAAGGAAATTTATTTCAAAGTAAAGTAAAGTAAATTGGAAAATCAACTGGAAATTGATTTAGTTGTTAAAATTGGAATTTTAAGAGAGAAGTGAGATTTTGGAATTTATAAACTGGGTTTATAAAGAAAAATAAAATATCAGTGGATATTAGAAAATATAAATTCAAGGTGGGAATTTATAAAGGAATATGAATTGGTTTAAAAATAAATGTTGATTTATTTTTAAAGGATGGGAATGAGAAGTGTATTTCTCTGGATAGCCAAGTACGTTTTTCAAGGTAGTTTTAAATATAAGTCAAAGGTTTTAATATGTTTTAAAAAGCATGTTTTAGAAAATTGATTATTTTTAAATGTTAAATTTTTAAAGTAAGTATTTTCGAAAATCTATTATTGTAGTAATTATATAAAAGTAATTTGGTATTATGTTTTAAAGAGGAAGTCAGCTTATATTTATAAAGTGGTTTTATTTTAAATATTCCTTAAGTATATATTTTGTTAAGATATTAAAGTAGTTTTTAAATTTCAATATTATAAAGTATATTTATAGTAAAGTGCTTTTAAATTATTTTTAAATCTAAAGTATTTTGTACTTGGTGTTTCAGAGAAATAATTATTTGGGAAATGTATTCTGTAAGCGGAAACTGTTTGAAATTGTTTTCAAAAGGAGTTTGAAAATTTGGAAATATATCTTGGAAAGATATTTGGGCAAATAAATAATGTGGGAAATTATTTATTGTGTGATGGTTGCTTGTGGATGTTAATTGATAGTTAAATAACCGACTATCAATATTGGCCAAATGCGCTGATCGTTTCGAAGAGACCGGGATCGAGTTTCCGTATACCGGGATTCTAGGTCTGGAGACTCGAATACCACTTCGATCCGGTTTGTACGTTTCGTGTAACGTGTTTGGAGTCGAAGATGGAGCTGTGAAGTGCAAGGGCTAGTCGCTACTAATCCTGAGGATATTTCCAAAATGGATGTAGTAGGAATAGTGCCTTCGGTTCCGTTCGAACCCGGGACGGACTTGTATGGACGAATGCTTGCGAAACATCGTCAGGTGGACGATGGGCATTCTAAGGGATATGTTCTGAAAAGGTATCGTTTAGCCTCGAACCTCATCAACCGGGAATGACTGAAAATCAGGGGTTATGCAGCAAGGCTTCGTGGGTAGCCCCCACTTGAGAGTAAAGTCATCCCTGTCTAGATGTCCCTTTTATTTCGGCTTAGTGGTGCGGTTGCTGATCCCAACCGTGGGGTGATTTATTTGGAATTATCCAGTAAGGGATGATTCCGGCCTTGTGTTGCAGGGGAGCGGGCGTACTCCTCGGTACTGTGATCTAGGCCACGTACTGTGACAGGTGGTACCCCAGTGCCTAGTCATTCGTTGGAAATCCATTCTCCCTACGTGCATGTACGGTTTTGATTGTGCCCAACTATTGTTGAAATGTGAGATGCAAGCATTTCAGCTAGATTCTATTTTACTTTCTGTAGACACTATTATAATATCAGAGGATTTTGATATAAAGTGTTTTAGCTATCGTAAGGTAAAAACCCGACATGTTTATTTGTGGCGTGGTCTTACGAGATGCTTTTGTTTTCAAAGGATTTTGAAACTTTAAAAATCAATTTGAGTGTGATTTTCTCACGCTGGTTTTCCAGACTGACTCGGGTATTGTTTTATATGATGCTCGGGTCAGACCGAGTATTATAGGTTACAGGATATGATGCTGTGGAGCTCAGGAGATGAGCTGGATGGCGAGACGTATCTCCCGTACTTGTTTATATATATATTCCGCTGTGTTGATTGTGGTACTCTGTTGTATGGAGGACATGATATGGTTATTGTCCAGTTGTATGTTATGTGTTCTCTGGTGTATACTCTGATGCTATAGTATATAAACAGATATAGTTTTGATTTGTGTAAAGATCTGTTGATATATATTATATTTTATTCCGCCGCGATGGTTAGATTCTGATGTTGTTTTCTTTTATTTTCTTCTTCTACCTCTTCTTCTTAACTAAAATGGTTCGATTTTCCGGGTCTGGAAAGTCGGGTCGTTACAATGTGGCACACGAAGTGCTGTTGATCATTGGTTGATCAAAGCGTTGCGTTGTGAAAAAGGGTTGCTTTGTGAAAAAGCGTGGCTTTGTGAAAAAGCGTAGCTTTGAGAACAAGACCTCGTCGAGCCTCACAACCCAGTAATGGTCGAAACAGGAATGTTGCGGCAAAGGTTTGTAGGGGTAGCGCCCCTAGGGTATGCCATTTCCTTCTGGTTAAAAGGTGATATCATGGTATGGAGCCCAGATATTTTACCTATGTTGATGCCACACATTTATTATACATTGTGGTTGTTGCTTTGTGATTGAGGATCCTCGGATAAAGGTCGGTAACGACCAGGGGATGGCATAGCTCGTGTGTTAGCTACCTAGTTACAGCTGTACAGCGTGAGGTAGCGTCGGTTTGTTAGTTACCTAGTTACAGCTGTACAGTGTGAGGTAGCGTCGGCCTTGTGTTTGCAGAGAGCAGATTGACTCTCGGGGAATCTTTCCAGAGGCGTTTCCATTTCGGTGTAAGGAAGTTCCTTTTCCTGACCATTTGTTGGAAATCCAAAGAAACAATACAAACCCTGTATGGTTTTGGTTGTATTACCTGCTATGGAATGTGGCGGTAACCTGCTATTGAACGTAGTAGCTATAGTAGGCATACAACAATGGTTGTATGTTGGCTAAGATTGATATTATACTTTCGAAATGTTTCCCACACTAGACATTAATAATAATATCAACTGATTTTGCGTAGTAAGCATCTTTGACTATCATAAGGAGAAATCTCCTCCAATTCTGCGTTTGCATTGGGTGTGTGGCGAGAGGCCTTATGGTAGTTTCATTTTCCAAAAGCATTGCGAATCTGTTTTATTTTCTTTGTGAAAATAACTGTTTTACGATCTCACACCAGTCACCATGACTGACTCGGAGTTTATTGTTCCCTTTCTAAAGTCTGGGTGCCCATAATTTTCCACATGGGCAGCCTAGAGTTATGTTATCAGGATATTCTGGATATTCTGGAGCTTTGGAGATGAGCTGGATGGCGAAGCGTACTACAGTACTTGTTTATTTATTCCGCTGTGTATTCTTTATGTATGAGGACAAGTTTATATAACTGTCCATTATTGTATTGAGTTGTATATTGACTCTGATTGATGTATGTATAAACTGATATAGTTCTTTGTTTTAAAAGACTAGTGATTATCTATTATATATTGTTCCGCTACGAATGTGAGATTCTGATATTGTTTTTGTTTTTCTGTTCTCTCTTTTCTTTTGTCTTCTTCTACCTCTTCTTTTTAACCCTAATGGTTCGGTTTTCCGGCATTCGATTGCACGACATTTAATACAGTGAACGTATTAATTTCGACTTTCGAGCGTCGAAAAGTCGTATCATTACAATCAGTATAAATAACAGATAAGGGTGTCATATGTCACAAGTGAACAGATACAGATAATGGCATATATATATATATATCAATATAAATAACAGATAATGGTGTCAGGTGTCACAGGTGAACAGATACAGATGATGGCATAGATATAGCAATATAAATAACTAACAGCAGCATATTTCAATTATCGTTTCAATTGAAATCAAATTTAATAAATATAAGAACATTAATCGTGAGTGATTGCTCACCTTTCGAGGTTAGAGAAGTTTGACAACAGAACAAGCTACGAATTCCAAAGTAAAGCAGGATTGGCACGAATTCGACGAACAAAGCTGATACGAAAATTGGAGAAACAAATCAAAATCAGTTTTTGATATAACTGAAAATATATACATTATCATACTATATCTATATACACTTAATATAAACGAATTTGCTTTATTTCAACATATATAAACTATCACTTATACAATAATACCCACACAAAAATAGGTTCCCATTTGACAAAACAGAAAATATAACAGAACATATTCTACTTATAAAAAATTGCATAACATCGATCTAAACAAAACTATAATATATAATATATGTATTTATATACCAGCAGTAACATATTATATAAAATATACCTATACCATAAACCAGAAAAATAAAGTTTATATACTAGTGCAAATAACAACTCATATACAATGGCCCATATATAACAACTTCCTATATAAATATAAACTTAATATCCATATATATATATATATATATATATATTAACCAACTCAAATCTTTTAAATACATCAAAATTTACTGTAAACCTATAGTTGTTGGAACACCTATGCATATTTAACTAGAATATGGACTGACCAGACATGTATATTTACAGTTAACATACTGTAATTTACCTTTTTATAAACATGACTTTGGTACATATATATACTAATAGATGAAATATGTATATTACAACTGACAACACATGTAATCTGCTTTATAATATAAATTATATAGAAGCACTTTTATACAGGCTTTTTAACAAATCCAACTTATATATACTAACAGTAAAACAAAACTTTTATATATGTGTGCCGAAACTTGTATATACATTCAAAACTATAGATATGAATCTGTTATGTATATATGCAACAAATATATACGACCAACCAAAATTATATGCAGACTTGTTTTGAAATAAAGGAAATATGCTTTAAAACAAATACTCACCCACAAATAGCTAATATAAAATCAACTTATAAGGGTATATATAATATTAAAACATATCTATACATAGAATTTCGAATATCAATAGTTAATAATATCAATAAATAAATCAATAATACTAATACATATATAAGTAACACATATATAACACTGTAACTAAATTTGTGTTTTGAACATGGATAGTGTTTCCTCAAAACTATAATATATATATTACAAACAAAGGCATATATATGGCTGCATACAGTAAACAAAACATCATAAACTTGTACGTACCGGTATAGATATAGATATGAATATGTGAAATATGGGAAAAAGAATAGAGCGGGTGGATCTCGACAGATGGATGGGTGGTTTTTCATGTGGGTGCCTGGGTTGAGCAGTAGCCGAGAAGGCAGGAGGGGCTGGGGCTTTCACGGGTGAGGGTGGCATGGGAAGAGAGGGTGGCGGCCTCGAGGTGGGTTTGGGTGCTGCACAGGCTTCGACCATGCACGTTGAAGGGGATGTGAGAATCGAGCATATAAGCAGGCTTTACATATTCTTTCGCTCTTTTTTTTTCTTTTTTTCTCATTTTTTTCTTCAAGAGAAGACAGCAATTTGGAAGGAAAAGACGAGTCTGAGATCTTAGGGTATACAACACTGTTTGAATGGCAAGTGGGAAAAAAAAGAAAAATATACAGGCACGAAAATGGGAAAATGAACTGACAAATGAAATGGCCTAATTTTATTGAACATGCAAATAATATGAAACAAACGAAAATGTAAAGTCACGAACATTGATTTCAGAGAATATTAATGTCAAGTGACAGTTCCTTTCAGCAGTTTTGAAAATTGAATGGTCACAGATGAGAAATGAATGGTCACCTCGGAAAGCCAAATATACGGAACCGATACGGGAATCGTTCCGTAGATTTCGCCGTCTCCCGGACTCTGAAATACACAAACAAATATACCGTAAAGGTCAGTGCGACGAGACGATCAAAACGGTATACGGATATCAGTGGTACGATTGAATTATAAAAATTCGAATTTTCTACTAGCGGAAAATGCAGCAAAAACGTAGAAAAAATAAGATCGACGGAGCTAAAGAAGTCCGAATTTGGAAAAACGAAAAATGGAGTCTTAGTTAGAAGATGAATTAGAATTTTTCTATGTAAAAATATTCAGGTTTGGAAAACATTTTATTATCATCAATTTTAACTGATTTAAATTAGAATAAAATTACACTAGAAAATAAACTTCCAAATTATCTAATGAAAATTTACCAGTTGCTATGATTAATTAGACGCATTCCAAATATCAAATTTTTATTTCAAAATTTTATCGTTTAAAATTTCAGAAAATTTCAACTAATTACGTTATTAAAATAGTTAAAATTTTACGGGTCGTTACACTCTCCCCCACTCAAAACTTTTCGTCCCCGAAAAGGAAGGAGGTAGGAGAATAGAAACAACCAGAAAGAAAATAGATTAGAATACAAGTAAAACAATTAATTTAAACCATATAAATTTCAATTTAAATTAATTAATATTTAAAAATTTGGTCCCTTTGAGTTCACTTAAGTTAAATCAATCTATCTATTTCTAAATTCATTATCTTATTATCTAGTCATCCTAAATTAACAATTTCTAAATCATCAATTTGTATTATCTAGTCATATTTTATTCAACAAATTTTATTCTTTTATTCCAAATTATTATTAAGTTTATTCCACTTAATATATCTTATCACATATATTTAAACCATATAAATTAATTTAAACCATATAAGTTTCGATTTATATTAATTTATATTCAATAATTGCTTTTAAATTCAAGATATTTCCATAAGTTGATCAAATTTCAATTTATTAATTCTTTCAAAAAAAATTTATCTATCTCATCTATTATTCAATTAACTTATTATTCTATTTATTTCTATTAATATTTATAACTAAAATTTAAGTGTATAACCTTTATTATACCACTCAAATTCTATTTATAAGTCATTTTATATTGTATATTATCCAATTACATATTCAACTTTTGAATGATTTAGGTAAGTTGTATTAGAGTGTAATTGAGTATTATAGAAGTAAAATTTTCCTAATTCAATTATTCAAGTTTAAATTATTTTTTTCCAATTTTGGTTTCATTTTATAATTGAAATTATCTTTAAATCATAAATTTAAGAATTTGAATTTCCGATTTACTTAGAGATAAATATATATATATATACCATATATATCGAATCAAATTTATAATCATATTTCTATATATAATATAAATCAAGTTATACTTAAGTAATTCAAATCAAATCTATTTTCGAAACAAAGTGTAGCAAAGCTACTGAATGGTCTCTCCACTTCGAAACTCGAAAATGAATGTCGATGATGCGGCCGCCATTATCGAAATTATTTTCCAGCGAAAAAGAGGAGAGCACTGATTTCAACATTAAAATTCTTTGAAAATCATTGATATTTGAAAATACTTCATATAACATACATTTAAAATTTTAAAACCAGAGTTTGGAATCATCGGAAATTAAATTCTCAAATTCCTAATTTAAATTTATTTAAATTCCAAATCAATTTATAAACCATGTTTATAAATTCATTTAGAACAATAAATGATAATCAAATATTATTATTTCAAACAACCAATTAATTAACCTCTCTCTTTTTTTTATTCCAAAATTTTTTACTTATATGTTTATAATATAATCATACAAAATTATTTCATTTACCAAATTTGAAATCAATATTGTGTCAGTTTGCTCTGTTCAAGTGTTTTGGAAATCCTATCGATAGCGTTGATCAGACGAATCGATCGAAAATCCAAACCAACATCAACAACTCAAACAACACACAATAAACATAAAATATTTTATATTAGTTACAAATACACTCCCTCACTCGATAATTCAAGAATGGATTTCAAAGAAAAGACCGGATTCAAAGTAGAGGAACTCTAATCAAATAGAATTCAACTAAAAGGTAGACTCGATAGGGAGATAAGATAATTGAGTTTTCAAACAGAAGATGGACAAACTTATATAAATCGCGGGTAACCATAACCAGGTCAACCGTGATTCCAAGAATAAATTCGAAGTAGAATTCTACGATAAATCGACATTCGATCGCCAGAGATAGAATTAGGATATAGCAAAAGATAACAACATCGTAAACCGAGGATACAGAAATCTTCGGGGAATCAATGCTGGTTGTACAGGAGTTTCACCCTTTTACAAATTATTCAGATATTGGCAAGACCGCCGATTTATTATAAAGATCATTCGAAGTGGAGTTATGGGATACTCCAGAATTAAAAAGACACGAATAGGGGAGACACGAATAGACTTTGGAACCGAAGGGAACGTTCCAAAATTCAAAGAAACCAAGTCAAAGAAGAAGGAATTCAAGCTCGAACGAACGTGATTCTGTAATTGAATTTACTCTATACGCTGAGTTTTGCCTAAAACCAAAGCTCTGATACCACATGTAACGACCCACTATTTTGGACCATTCAAATCGACAATAAATCCACACATGTCGGACTTGAATAATTCAAAACAATAGATTGTCAATTTAAATTGGCAAAACTCAGCATATACAGTAAATAGATATAATCACAGATCACAGACACAGAGTAATATAACAATAATGCAGCGGAAGCAAAAGAATAGTAGTTCATGAAGCTACTATATATATAACAGAGTTAAACAAGTTACAATAGAAGTCTCAAATACAATAGTCAAATACAATATTAGAATACATCACTGGAATCAACTGAATATTTGAAAGCTGGATAGATAGCTGGATCTCCATGCGAAGCTCCAACTCCAAAGGTGAGTCTCGAATACTGGTACACTCAGTCTGACCCGAGCGTAAAGAAAACACAAAACACTCTAGTCAGGATTAAGATTCTTATATCAATAAATCTAACTCAAGTGAAATAACGACTGAAATACAAGTAACTCAAAGGATGTTTGGGATAACCATCCTCTAAGGATCCGTTAAACTATCTAATATGTAGTAGTGTACGCTAAGTAGATAATGCCTATCAGTAATATAAAGTATCAAAATAGCGTTAAGGCGTTACCATTATCCCCCTTAACACATTTTTATAATGCCATAGTCTATAAAGCACCGTAAGCCCCGCCGTAAACTAGTGGTTAACATAGGGTACCCCATAGGTACAGCACAAAACAAATCGTAGTGGTCGCGGATAGGATAATCAGTATGACAAGGTACATGAGGCGATACCAAGTAGGATACTACTAGTTGCGTGATCCGGACTGATGTTGAGCATAGCCAGCAGCTACCTCAGCACCGCGAAACAACACTCCCAAATCAAGGGGTGCACCCAAATCGAATCACCTAAGTAATAGATATGGTATCGAAGAAGTGTGTCCGCTAGAGGTGGCGAACCTCAATGGCCCGACGCGGCTCCTGTTTTAGTCATGTCAGGGGTCATCCAATATCATTCTCTTTCTTTAGTCAACGCGTTCACTAAACCATCCACTTCATTCTGGATCAACACTCCGCGAATATTAGTTATTAAAGTGGTTTTCAGTTTGGACAGAGAGTATGTCCCTAACCGATCCCGGACCCTTCAATAACTATGTAATTATTACACCGATTGGTCATTTAATAAACTTTCAAAATAGTTTATATTTCAAAACCGAAATATCATTGCCATTTCAAAACCATATCCATATGATATCATTTTCACTTCAAATAAATCCATTTCCAAAATCATATCACTTTCCAAAGTTGTATCGCTTTCGAAATCGTAAGTCTTTTAAAATCAAAACACTTTGGAAATCAAAACCTTGAAATTCATAACACTTTGAAACTATAGTTTGAAATCATAACATTTTGGAATTCATAACACTTTCCTCTTAAACAGTTTAGATATTAAAATTAGTGTATATAATAAAATAGTTTATAAAATAAAAATAGTTTATATAAAATAGTTATAAGTTAAAATAGTTTATAATAAAATAATATATATTGAAAATGATTTATATAAAATAGTTTATATTAAAATAATTTTTAAAGTAAAATATGAATAGTTGTAGATATAGTTTAAAAATACTTTATACAATAAAATAGCTTCCACAAATTCACAAATCGATTCAACTCAACTTGGATTCCAAAATTCAAATTTAATCAAATCTCAAATCATCAATTTCAATTCGATTCAGTTTCTAAATAGACCATTTCAAATTATCAATCAAATACATATTTGAACCACAAAATAAACCATTAAATTTCAATATATTTCAAAGCTATAAATATTCCACATTTCAAAAACTAAATTTGATAATTCCATTTATATCTAAATTTAATTTCATTACATTTAGTTTCTGAGATATTTCTTTAATCATTTCAATACATCCAAATACAACTTCAATTTACAAATTTATATACACAAAATATCCCTTTTAAATTTATATAAGTTTGAAATATTCATTTAAGCCACTTTTTAATCAAATTCAAGTTATAAAACATATCTTAAGATTTCAAATTTAATAGATTTCGAATCAAACTTATTTAAGTATAATTATTAAATAATTAAGAATTCCAAATCAATTTCAAATTTATTTTTCAACCTGAAACATTATAAACTCTATATTTGAAAATATAAATTTTACATAAATACTCAAAACATATTTTCATATTGATTCAAATCAACTTTAATAAATCTTTAAATTAAATATTTATTAAAACCATATATTTCTTTTCAAAACAATAGAAATCATTTTTCAAAATATTTATATATATAGACCAATGGTGTCTGTATATAATTTTCTATCCTATGGTCAAGTGATACAGATATTTATCATTTCAATCCGTAATTTAAATTATATTCAGGTATATATCTTTTAAACCCGAAATCCCAAATTCAATTCAATTGAAAATCGCTTGGGTTTATCATTTCAACCCATAACGATTTTCTCCTATTCTACAGATAGTTCGGGTATGTATCATTTCAACCCATAGTGAATTCTATACTAACAGGGAACTTGCAGAGTGATAACAGATATGATAATAATATAACAACGGTAACAGGCATATATCATCAGTATAAATAACAGATAAGTGTGTCAGATGTCACAAGTGAACAGATACAGATAATGGCATATATATATATATATATATATATCAATATAAATAACAGATAATGGTGTCAGGTGTCATAGGTGAACAGATACAGATGATGGCATAGATATAGCAATATAAATAACTAACAGCAGCATATTTCAATTGTCATTTCAATTGAAATCAAATTTAATAAATATAAGAATATTAATCGTGAGTGATTGCTCACCTTTCGAGGTTAGAGAAGTTTGACAACAGAACAAGCTACGAATTCCAAAAGTAAAGCAGGATTGGCATGAATTCGACGAACAAAGCTGATACGAAAATTGGTGAAACAAATCAAAATCGGTTTTTGATATAACTGAAAATATATACATTATCATACTATATCTATATACACTTAAAATAAATGAATTTGCTTTATTTCAACATATATAAACTATCACTTATACAATAATACCCACAAAAAAATAGGTTCCCATTAGACAAAACAGAAAATATAACAAAACATATTCTACTTATAAACAATTGCATAACATCGATCTAAACAAAACTATAATATATAATATATGTATTTATATACCAGCAGTAACATATTATATAAAATATACCTATACCATAAACCAGAAAAATAAAGTTTATATACTAGTGCAAATAACAACTCATATACATTGGCCCATATATAACAACTTCCTATATAAATATAAACTTAATATCCATATATATATATATATATATATATATATATATTAACCAACTCAAATCTTTTAAATACATCAAAATTTACTGTAAACCTATAGTTGTTGGAACACCTATGCATATTTAACTAGAATATGGACTGACCAGACATGTATATTTACAGTTAACATACTGTAATTTACCTTTTTATAAACATGACTTTGGTACATATATATACTAATAGATGAAATATGTATATTACAACTGACAACACATGTAATCTGCTTTATAATATAAATTATATAGAAGCACTTTTATACAGGCTTTTTAACAAATCCAACTTATATATACTAACAGTAAAACAAAACTTTTATATATGTGTGCCGAAACTTGTATATACATTCAAAACTATAGATATGAAACTGTTATGTATATATGCAACAAATATATACGACCAACCAAAATTATATGCAGACTTGTTTTGAAATAAAGGAAATATGCTTTAAAACAAATACTCACCCACAAACAGCTAATATAAAATCAACTTATAAGGGTATATATAATATTAAAACATATCTATACATAGAATTTCGAATATCAACAGTTAATAATATCTATATATAAATCAATAATACTAATACGTATATAAGTAACACATATATAACACCGTAACTAAATTTGTGTTGCAACATGGATAGTGTTTCCTCAAAACTATAATATATATATTACAAACAAAGGCATATATATGATAGCATACAGTAAACAAAACATCATAAACTTGTACGTACCGGTATAGATATAGATATGAATATGTGAAATATGGGAAAAAGAACAGAGCGGGTGGATCTCGACAGATGGATGGGTGGTTTTGCATGTGGGTGCCTGGGTTGAGCAGTAGCCGAGAAGGCAGGAGGGGCTGGGGCTTTCACGGGTGAGGGTGGCATGGGAAGAGTGGGTGGCGGCCTCGAGGTCGGGTTTGGGTGCTGCACAGGCTTGGGCCATGCACGTTGAAGGGGATGTGAGAATCGAGCATATAAGCAGGCTTTACATATTCTTTCGCTCTTTTTTTTCTCATTTTTTTTCTTCAAGAGAAGACAGCAATTTGGAAGGAGAAGATGAGTCTGAGATCTAAGGGTATACAACACAGTTTGAACGGTAAGTGAAAAAAAGAAAGAAAAATATACAGGTACGAAAATGGGAAAATGAACTGACAAATGAAATGGCCTAATTCTATTGAACAGGCAAATAATATGAAACAAACGAAAATGTAAAGTCACGAACATTGATTTCAGAGAATATTAATGTCAAGTGACATTTCCTTTCAGTAGTTTTGAAAATTGAATGGTCACAGATGAGAAATGAATGGTCACCTCGGAAAGCTAAATATACGGAACCTATACGGGAATCGTTCCGTAGATTTCGCCGTCTCCCGGACTCCGAAATACACAAACAAATATACCGTAAAGGTCAGTGCGACGAGACGATCAAAATGGTATACGGATATCAGTGGTACGATTGAATTATAAAAATTCGAATTTTCTACTAGCGGAAAATGCAGCAAAAACGCAGAAAAAATAAGATCGACGGAGCTAAAGAAGTCCGAATTTGGAAAAACGAAAAATGGCGTCTTAGTCAGAAGATGAATTAGAATTTTTCTATGTAAAAATATTCAGGTTTGGAAAATATTTTATTATCATCAATTTTAACTGATATAAATTAGAATAAAATTACACTAGAAAATAAACTTCCAAATTATCTGATGAAAATTTACCAGTTGCTATGATTAATTAGACGCATTCCAAATATCAAATTTTTATTTCAAAATTTTATCGTTTAAAATTTCACAAAATTTCAACTAATTACGTTATTAAAACAGTTAAAATTTTACGGGTCGTTACATATACACATGATTTCTCTATAAATAAGCATGTACCCCTACTAAGAAGGGGGAAATTCAGAATTAATCTTCTTCCTCGTTTTCATTCTTATCCTGAGCATAATAAAAAAGCTTTGATTTAGGACATTAATAGTAGTTAGATCATGCTTTAATTTGTGACTTTTGAACTAAGACTCTAACAAAGAACAATTTGCATAATGACCTCATATGAACCAAAACTAGCACGCTTCGCTAAGTATTCCATCTTAATCAATTTTCATTGACTCCTTCCAATCAATGCAAATTAGGTTGAACCAAATTTTAACCTAACATTAAGCGATGCTTTCATTGAGAGTTGAACTTAGAAAAGACAACTTATTGATTACTATGTGACCATTCCAAAAACAATGTTAATGTTCAAGTGCAAGGTGAAACTATAAATCACACAAATCTTGAAGAGAACATAACTCCTCAAATCATTATGGAAATTGTAGAAGTATGCCAAGCACCAATTTCGTTGCAGACATCAAAAGAAGAGAATGACCTTAAAACTTTGAAGTGAAAAATTTAGACTATGCAAGAGCTAACTGAAATACTTGTCTCTCAAAAATCTTCAAGAACGTCGCGTAAGATGAAAGAAAATGAAAAGAGGGAAGTTGAATATCCTTGAAGGAAGGTCGAAGGGTCAAACTTGAAAAGTAATAATATTGAAAAGACCAACTTAGGACCATAAAGAGAAGATGGAAATCATCTAGCTCAAAAGCCAAATAAGATGCCTAAATCTCCTTTTGTACAATCGCTAAATTCTACTTCACAAAAAGAATACAAGCCAGAACAAAGAAACCGCCAAAATAATGAAGCGTATCTAAAAGACTTAGGTAACGAAATGGTGAGAGATATAGTAGACCTAAAAGGGAAAAGGACCATTGACCCAAAGCGAATAACAACTTTATGGGAGCTTTTTTCAAAGAAGAGATTATTGCAATTCAATTACCATCTTGCACTAAAATCTCATCAATCAAATATGACGAAACAATAGATCCAAACGACCATTTAATGGCTTTTGAGAATCAAATGGATTTATATGATGCTACTGGAGTAGTAAGATGCAGGATATTCCCGACCACTTTCTTTGTTGCAGTTGTGAAGTGGTACCGAAGCTATCGCGAAAAGACTATCAACTCATGGGAGCAGTTTTCCTACAAATTCTCAGCCCAATTCTACACTTCAAAAGAGCCAACTATTGACACAAGTGTGTTGGCCAACATAAAACATATGCCATGAGAGTTGTGAAAGGATTATTTGAAGAGGTTTAACGCTGAAGCTAATAAGGAAAAAAGAATGAGTAATGGAGAAAAGTTGATGGCCCTAAAGTTTTAATTAAAATAACCCATTTTGGAAAGAGCTCTATATTCATGGTTGCAAGGACTTGTAAGATTTTCACTTCCAATTAGATAAATTCATCCTAATAGATGAAATATACTAAAACAAGAGGAATCAAAGAGAAAGGAGAAGCTCTATAGCCCCAAACAAAAGTGGAAAATGGGACGAGCTTTTTAAAGCAAATTTGTTGAGTTGAACTAGCCTATTTCTTACATCTATGCCATGATAAAAGATAAGATTGAGTATCTCGATTCATTTAGATCAAGGACAAAACCAAAACCAAATAAATAAGGAGATCATCATTATTTTTATAAGGTGAATGACTGTCGAGTTCTGGCTGGAATCATACAATATATGATTAGAAAGAGGGTGCTTAAAGAATTTGTTAAAGGTAATCAAAAGCTCTCTTATAATGAGAAATCTCTAGCTAATAACGTCGACATCTTGGAAAATAAACTTCCTCGGGATCTGTTATAAATAATTAATCTCATTGATGTAATTCACGGAGGGCCACATGTTACATGGATGAGTAAAGGAGCAAGAAGACGACCATATAGGAGATCTGAACGAAATGTTTGGGATATTGAGGAAGTAAAAAATAAACTTGAATCTACAAAAGTGTTCCTTAGGAAACCAATCCAGAAATTTCTTGGAATACATCATAAGTGCACAAGTAATAGAGGCTAACCCTGACCAGATCAAAGCAACAGAAACATAGTAGAACCGAAAATGAGTAAAGAAGTAATGGGGCTGAATGGACAGGTCACCACGCTCAACAGATTCATATCAAGGGCAACCAATAAATGCATTCCTTTCTTTAATGTTATTAAGAAACAAAAAACCTTTGAATGGATAGCGAAGTTTCAAAAAGCCTTGACCATCTAGAAAAAATATCGATACTCTCCATCCCTGTAGAAGGAGAAAGCTTATACTTATATATGGCATTAGAACATGCAATTAGCTCAATCCGGATAAGGGAAGAAAATGGGATCCAATTCCTGGTATACTATACGAGCAAAAGGTTAAAAGTATGCTGAAGCTAGATACCTGGTCATAGAAAAGTTAGCATACTTCTTGCTTCTATGAGCACGAAAGCTATGGTCTTATTTCCAAGCCCATAAAATCAAAGTGCTGACCAAAGATCCATTGTGGCAAGCCCTTAGCAAACCCGAGACATTACGAAGATTAATAAAATGTTGGATGGAGTTGAGCAACACAACATTGAGTATTTACCCCAAGTATTGATTAAAGGAAAAACCTTGGCTGATTTTGTAGCAAAATATAGGAGATTCATTCAAGACCAGTTAGAAAAGAAAATGAAGCTTGAGCCGAGGTGGCAGTTGTATGTAGATTGAGCTTTGAATGAACAAGGAGCCAGAGCCGGTTATATGATAATCACACTCGATCGGCATAGGCTACATTATTGAATGAAACTAGGGTTTTCTACAACTAATAATGTGGCTGAGTATGAATCCAAGATAGTAGGATTAAATTTAGCTCAACACCTAAAAATCCCAAGAATGGAAATATTCAACGATTCACGATTGATGGTAAACCAGTTGAATAGGTGTTTCAAAAAAATACTCGATTGGCTCGGTACGTAAAAATGTTCCATGAAATGCTAGTCCAGTTTGAGGACTTTTCTATTCATTAAATACCGAGAGAAAAGAATGTGCAAGCAGATTCTTTAGTAAAATTAGCAATCTCACAAGGGACATTAGAATTAGAACTATTCATGTTGGATTCCAACAACACCCTAGTATCGAATTAGAAAAAGAAGAGTCAAAAAGTGTCCTGATGGAAGGATCAGATAACAAGGCTCACTTTTTAACTCAATCCCAAACTCATTAACCATAATGTGATAAGGAGGATACTCAAGAAGAGGGTGGTCATTAAAAAGCTTTTGAAAAAATGTGTAAGCACTTATGCGGATCGATAAGCTAATAGCTGGATAATGCCCTTATTCGAGTATGTGGAAAATGGAGCATTGCTCAAGGGGAAAAATCAATCGTGAAAGTTGAATACCAAGCCCCTTCTTATACTATTATCGTTGGGATATCATACCAAAAAGGATACTCAACACCATACTTGCGATGCATTACACTGACTATAAGAGCAAAGTGTTAAAAAAAACTTATGAGGGATTTTGTGGGGACCACTCCAATGGGATAAAACTATCAAAGAAGGTAATGAGACAAGGATATTATTAACCCAGTATGACTGAAGATGCATTAACTTATGGTAAAAGGTGTGATAAGTGCCAAAGGTTTTCTAGAATCCCATGATTGCCCAAACAAGTGAGTTAATATCTGTCATAAGTCCATAGCCTTTTGATGTGTAGGGAATTGACTTGATTTGGACCACTTCTACTATCAAAAGAAGGAGAAAATTTTGACGTACTAGCCATTGATTACTTTAGTAAATGGTGGATGCCGAAGCATTGCTAAACATAACGGTTGGGAAGGTCTTGAAGTTTGTCATCAAGAATATAGTTACTAGATTTGGGTTCCCAAATAAGATTATTTCTGAAAGGGGCTTAATTTGAGAGCGAATAATTCACTCGTTTTTGTTAGAAGAATGGGATAGTAAAATAATTTCACCCATAGCTCACCTAAAAGCTATTGGGGTAGTAGAGGCAACAGGTAAGACCATGGAAATCTTATCTGTCCAAAGGAACACCTGGAAACCTTAACTTCAACCTACTCGAAATCAATTGAGTAGCCAAGAGTTTAAGGGGAAAACAAAAACTTCAAGTCAGACCAAAAGCCTGGTATGAATAATAATTTACCATCTCAAACTATTTGGATATCTAGTGAGACCACGCCGCTTAACGGAACAGGTTTTCCCCTCACTCGTATCCCAAAACATTTATAAAACCATATACTGTGCTCCTGCATCCACAATGGTTAAAACATAGTATTTCAAAACATTATGATGATATGAAAAACTAGTATATCAAATCGGGATTACCCATCCCCCATTCATTATGACTATCTGTCTCAATTATAGTTTCTAAGGTTACTACTAACCTGTTAAATGTTTATGGACTATCTATCCAATTACTTAGTTTCAAGGGATTACTAAGAACCTATTGGTATCTCCATTATCATATTTCTTGTCCTAGATCTACTCTAAACTCAATAGTTCTTTTAGGTGGTAATCCAGTGACTGGCTCAAAGACATCTGAAAACTCTCATGCTACCCGAACCTGACTTAACTCATCACCTTTCTCCATAGCATTAAGTAAAGCACTAACACTCCGGTCAGTATTCTCCGCTGAGAATATCACTCGGTTATGACTATCAAGGTGTCACGGTGATATTTCTTTATCATGGAAAAATATTCTAGCCTCATACCTACCCAAAAAATCCATTCCCAAAATGATCCTAAAATCTATAAAATCAATAACATACAAGTTGCATGCAAATTTATGACCTAACTAGTCAAGTTCTAACTGGTCACATCTCGACCCTAGAGTCGCATATCCTCCTATAGGATTCGCAACCCATAAGGAAGTAACAAGCTAGGTGGGTTCTAGTCATAATCTATCAACCAAACACTGAGATGTAAACGAATGTGATGCACTGGTATCAAAAAGTACTCTAACTAAATACTCTGAATCAAAAGCGTACCTTCCATCATAGTTTTTCCACTATCTACTGCAATAGGCCTAGCTGATCCAATAGCAAAGACCTTTCCTTTGTCCTCCCTAACTGCTCTGGACACTAATTTTTGTAATGTCTAACTTGATCATAGTTGAAGCATTTCACATTCTTCTTAACTGCAGCCTTCTTCCCTTTTCCTGACCGACATTCATTTGCAAAGTGACCCTTCTTATCACACTTATAACAAACTACCTCAGCCTTCGATCTCTTAGCTGTGTCCCCCTTCTAGGCCCCTTTCTTTTTAAAGAACTTCCTTTTCTTTCCGTGAGAACCCTGGGTTTCTACTGACTTCTCTTTAGCTAGATCAGCGAGCAATTCCTCATGGCGAATAGCTATCTCCACCACAATATTAAAAGGATCACAGACATGTGTCATGGTCATTCTAGCAAGTTCGGGCCTCAGTCCCCAAATGAACTTCTCATTCCTTTTGATGTTAGTATCTATAAGAGCATACCCATATCTAGACAGCTCTTCAAACTTAGTAATGTACTCAACTACTGACATTTCCCCTTGCACTAAATCCATAAATTTCCTCATCAACTCGGACTTGGAAAACTCAGATACAAACTTCTACTCAAATCTATTCTTAAAATCAGCCCAAGTTAACTGCTCTTCTAGCACTCCGGTAGTAACACTATTCCACCAATGCAGTGCTGACCCTTGTAACTGCCTAGAGGCTAATCTTCTCTTTTGTCCGTCATTCAGACCCATATTAGTAAATATTCGCTCACAATGCAATAGCCAATTCTGCACCTCCACGGCACTTTCCGTTCACAAGAACGGCTTCTTACCCAGACTGGTGTAATCTCTACTCAACAAAGCAATATTCCCAACTAGAGCCATAGGATTAGCTCCTCCTATATTTCTAGCAACTCCATCAGTAGCTCTAGCTTGTATCAAGCCAGCTAAGAACTGATACATCGCCCCCATATCTACTGGTGGATTTCCAGCACCCACAATGGCTTCAACATTTTGGTTACTAGCATTGGCCGGTCGACCCGGGTTTCTCCAGGTAGTGCGTCGAGCATTTCCATTATTTGTGGTGCTTCCTCCACCGAGAATTCCTCTTCCATTTTCTGCTTCCATATCTTCTTTCTCGTAAATCTGCATACATATATATATACATATACATATACATATATATACATATACATATACATATATATACATATACATATACATATATATATATCAAATACAAGTACGTTATTATAGCGTTAACCCAACCCCAATATTATTATCTGATTCATTGGATTATGTTTGAAAAATCTTTTAGGTTTAAGAACGTACTTGTATGTATATATATATATGTATATATGTATATATATGTGTTTATGTATATGTATATATATGTATATGTATATGTATGTATATATATATATGTATGCAGATTTACGAGAAAGAAGATATGGAAGTAGAAAACGGAAGAGGAATTCTCGGTGGAGGAAGCACCACAAATAATGGAAATGCTCGACGCACTACCTGGAGAAACCCAGGTCGACCGGCCAATGCTAGTAACCAAAATGTTGAAGCCATTGTGGGTGCTGGAAATCCACCAGTAGATATGGGGCGATGTATCAGTTCTTAGCTGGCTTGATACAAGCTAGAGCTACATATACATATATATATATACATATATATATATACATATATATATATATATACACATATATATATACATATATATATCAAATACAAGTACGTTATTATAGCGTTAACCCAACCCCAATATTATTATCTGATTCATTGGATTATGTTTGAAAAATCTTTTAGGTTTAAGTTTCTTTTAAAGTTTCATAAACCATGCTCTGATACCAACTTGTAACATCCCTCTATTTGGAGGCCCAAAACTAATGGCTACGGATGCTGCAGTCATCCGTAGTTATTAAGCCACGGTGCCCAAACACGGCGATATTAGATACATTGATACACGGAAACACAAGAATATGGAAAAAAATTAAACAGCAAAACAAATTCCACATTCCATTTCCAAATATTCCAAATTGATTACGTAATCCCAATTCGCAGACCACATTCAGATAACATATAATTATTACAAAATACGCCAAGAGTGACATATGAAGATGGCCCCTTGGTAGATCAGAGTATATAGATAGGAAAGAAAACAATTTGCCTTTACAAACAAAACACACAGCGGAAATAAAAGAACTCTAATAACAATATTCCCTCTTGCATGTCCTCGGAAGCTTTATTTGTCTAAAGGAACACCTAGAAACCATAACTCTCAATCTACTCGAAATCAATTGAGTACCCGAGAGTTTAAGGGGAAAACAAAACTTAGAGTCAAACCGAAAGCCTGGTATGAATAATAATTTACCATCTCAAACCATTTGGATATCTAGTGAGACTACGCTGCTTAGCAGAACGAGTTTTTCCCCACTAGTATCCTAAAACATTTATAAAACCATACACTATGCTCTTACATCCACAATGGTTAAAACATAGTATTTCAAAACTTATGATGATATACAAAATAAGTAAATCAAATTGGGATTACCCATCCCCCATTCATTCTGACTATCTGTCTCAATTATAGTTTCTAGTGTTACTACTAACATGTTAAATGTTTATGGACTATCTGTCCAATTACTTAGTTTTCATGGGATTACTAAGAACCTATTAGTATCTCCAATATCATATTTATTATCCTAGTTTTCATGGGCTAACTAGGAACCCATTGGCTGATTGCTAATATCTTAATCCGGATATAGTTTTTATGGGCTAACTACAAACTTACTGGACCCTGCCAGTATCAAATCATAGTTTTCATGGGCTGACTATGGACCTATTGACCCCTGCCAATATCATACAGTATTCATGGGCTTACTGTAAACCTATTGGCCCCTGCCAATATCATTAGGTTAAGAATTTAACATTTGTTAAGTTATATACACTACTGGGTCAACCTAACGGTTATTCTGCCCTTTCCCCATGATACAGTTATGGGTTACTAACAATGTGAATAGTATTTTCAAAATCTTTATTTATGCTATGGTTATTACTTTTAAAATTGAGATTGGGTTGTGTTTTGAAATCATAAAAACATCTCTTTCGAAACCCTGGATAGCCTCCTTCAAAAGCAAAGACTTCTTTTCAAAACATAGTATACATACCTTTCGAAACACTTGGAAAATATCCTCTTTCGAAACCATTGGTACCTTTCGATGGTATCAAGAAAACGTTCTTTAAAACATAGGTTTCAAAATAAATGAAATACCCTTTCGAAAGCATTGGATTTTACTCTTAAAACATCATTTGGGTCATGATGGTTTTATACGAAAGTATCTCTTTCGAGACCAACAAAACCTAGTTATGGGAAAAATTGATGGTGTCGGAGCCATCTAGTTCGAAAGCAAAAGTCTTTAAAATTAAAAATTCGAAGGTCTGAGTCGAAACCCCCTTTCGACTCTATCTCCTTCGAAACCCCAACCCCTTTCGAAAACAATTAGGAAAAAGGTCAGGTTTAAGATAAAAACAAGTGCAACCCTTCAAAAGCATTACTGGTCCACATGGTCAAAGGTAGAGTAGCGGCTAGGCTTCGACTAGGTCGAAACCAACCCCTTTTGAAAGCTTTTACTTAAATAAAAAGAAACCCCTTCGAAAGCTGTTTGTAAAATTCCTTTCGAAAGCCTAGCTTTCGACTATGTTGAAAACTTTAAGTAAATCAAAGCAGGAAATTTGCTTTAGAAAACAAGCTGAGGTTTCGACTCTATAGGGTATCGACTTGGTCGAAGGCCCTTCAAAAACTAGGCAGGCATTGATCTTTTTAAAGTTGAATATGTGGTTTCGTCTATGATGAAAGCATAGCTTTCGACACCCTACCTTCCACTAACTTACCAACACACTTCGTATCAATTTCCATTGATACCATGTGACTTGGTTCTGACTTTATGGGTTTCGACACTGATGGTCTCGACTATGATGGCGGAGGTAAAGGAGTCGAAAGGTATTCCTTTTGAAATAGGCGGAACCTCCTTTTTTCTGAAAAGCTGTTTTAGATCCAAAAGTGGTAATTACTTTATAAGTAATCCTGCCACATGTAACTCCTTCATTTGCTACTCTAAACTTTTCAAATACTTTTCCAATAAAACTGCCGCATTTATTCAGATATAATCCAAGGATTTTAACGTTAAAGTCTTTCCAAATAACAAAACCAACATTTGCAGAAAAACCGTTCAATAATTTATTTCCCCAAATAAATCAACTGGAAAAAATCTCCAAAAATCACAGAAATTCGAATTAGTCATGTAATCAAACATATTAAAATTTTAGACCCAATTTCTTCTGGAAATTCACAAAATAAATATTTAACCCAATTTTGTCATATTTTCCATCAAAAATTCATAGTAAAATTTCTATAACTTGGAAAATTCCAAAAATCAAAACCCATCTCCAAAATCATGTTTTACTTAACATAAAAAATTTCCATGGCATTTTAAAATCAGTAAATCACAGTTTGGATCCTAAAACCGTATGGATTTCATATAATTTAATGGTTTAAATCAAACAATCCATAAATTCGAGCATATCATCATCCAATATATCATTGGAACAAAATAAATACTCACATCTGAAATCACATGATTATAAAACCAGAAAGAGATGGTAAGAATTATTATTCACCTTAACCCTGATAAGGAATTTGAGATTTGTTGTTGATTAATCCTCCCCAGCTTTAGATCCTTAGCTTTAGATTACAATTCCTCTTTTCTTCCTTGGTAATGATCGGCTTTAGGTTTTTAGATTTTTGTTTGTGATCATGAGAAAAATGAAACCTGAATGGACAAAATGAGATGTAATAGTCGTGTAGAATAAGGAGGCTATTTTAGTAGTATGCCCATGTGTAAGTTAATTAACCAATAACCCAAATCAAAGCCCATTTATCTTATTAGTAAGCACAGCCATAAGTTAATTTAATCAAATCTCAATCTCCTTATCATCATTATTCTATTTAATTTATCTAATTAAATCTTCTGAATAATGTTATCAAAGATTAGGGATGTTATAGTAAAGCAAAAGATAATTGGGTAGAGGAGCCCCCTCTAGTTTTATGAGCATTAGGATTTCCAAGAGAATAACTACTAGGCATACTCTGTATTCTTTGACATATGGATTTGAAGCCATACTACCCATTGCCTCAATGACCATTCGTGCCAAAGGATTTCATACAACTACGAATCAAATTAAGAAATAAAGAAAGAGTCGCTTCACTTAACGAAATAAGGGATCATGACTTCATACGAATGGCTGAATACCAATAAAGAATCTCCAAATATTATAATTCAAAAGTAAGTGAAAGGGCATTCAAGAAAGGAGATCTATTGCTAAGGAGAGTAATGGAAAACATAAAGGATCTAACAAATGGCCCACTGAGAACAAATTATGAAGGATGGTTAGTAATTCACGACGTAATACCTACATGAACTTACCGATTGAGTGGACCAAATGGAAATGTGATGGCTAGAATATGGAATGCTGAAAATTTGAGACCATATTTTACATCATTGGACGAATAAAATGGATTTCCAAAAGACCTTATCAAATAATAGCCATCGGACTGAGATTTAGTATATTTGACTTAACTCTTAGCTTGACAAAGTAGGTTCATTAAGTAAAAGCACGCCTCTTATCCAGAAGAGGACAATTATATCTTTGGTCTCACTACAAGGCCTAGCCAAAGCACCCGTCCAAGGGAGATGGAAGAGAAGCCATCGGTCCAGCCATAAGGCCTGGCCGAAGCACTCATCCATAAAGTGATGGTCAATTAAGACTTTAGTCATGTCGCGAGGCCTAGCCAAAGCACCTATCAAAGGGAGTTGGACCAAAAGCCTATGGTCCCACTGCAAGGCCTGGCCGATGTAACACCCCAATATTTTACGGGAAATTTAATTAAAAAGAAATTAAAAGCGCATTTGGTATAGTGGTAAAGGCGCATATTGACTTCCTTAGTGACCGGGGATCAAGTCCCTTTGTCGCCCAAAATCTGGAGAGATGTTTTTTTAGCTGTTTCTCTTCCCGCGATTTTTCTTACATATTTCAGCGTTGTTTCTGACATGTGGCGGCTTCCCATTCGCTCCAGTGATGTAATAGGATGAGATGGCTAAATTTTATTGGTTGAGTGATATGTATGGGCTAGAATGCATAACCATTAAGTGTATGAAAGAACCAGATTTAATCTAAAATGATCTAATGGATTATATCCACTCAAACAATATATAAATAAACCATCTAACCTAAACCTAATCTCTTAGTCAGCCATCGCCATAATTCTACAGTTTAATTAGTGTGTATTATTCTTCCTCCTTTTCTCTACTAAATAAACAAATCTCTACCAAATTAAATTATCTATATATATTCAAGCAATTTGGAAAATTTAGAAGAATCAAAGGGAGAAAGATTAAAGCAAAGCTTTTTCAAATTTATACAAGCTCAAGTGCCAGGTGAGTGGGAATTAATATGAAATAGAAAAATAAAGTCATTCAATTTCAGTTCTATCTGGCATGTTAATATGAATTAATTTCTGTTATTAATTGAGAATAGATGTAAATTAGTGCAACTTCTTCTTTCAATTCTCAAAACTAATTCATGTTTGGTTTAAAATATGGGACATATAAATTGTCTATTCGCATTTTATGGCATAAATAAGATTGAAATTTATGTCAATTATTGTATCTTCTCCTTCTACCACTTCTCAATTCTAATTCATGTTTGGATTGAAATTTGGAACAAACAAATTGTTATTCACGTTTCATGGCATAAATAAGATTGGTTTAATTAAATTGAATTAGAATTGTTATTCAATTTCTAATGGTATAACAGGTCAGTTGAATAAATTCAGAATATGTTACTTGAATAAAATTGTTGTTTTGATTGATAAAATTACATAATTTTGAATATGGTTTTGGAACAAAATTGGGAAGTCTAATTGACAAAATTGTTTGTTTCATATGTGGCCTAAAAATGTAAAAGTGGAATTTTATGCAATTAAATGGTTTGTGGCTATTGGATAAAATTTTTGTACAGATTAAATCTCTAAAAGGAGAACGTAAATTAGGGTGGAAGAAAAAATGTAAATTAAATGGACCCTAAAGGCTAGTGTAAATCTGTAACAAAATGGTATAAAAATTACGGACAAACCATACGGACTGAATGGACGAGACATTGAAACACCATTTATGTAAGAAAAAGAGAAATTGTGAAATAACCAAATCGGATGTAAAAATGGCCTAAAGCAAATTAACGGAAATAAACAATATGTAAACTATAACGGTAAAATTGATTAATTTGGAAGCAATTTGGTAGGCAAACTTTGTAAAGGTCTGGATAGGTGTTTCATGCCGTTAAGACCAAAATATAGTTTTGGCTGTACCTACTAGGAGCGTGCACGTAGGTTCGCAAGGATGTTTGTTACCTTTCATAGGTTGCTAGTACGTAGTATAGATAACATCTGCAATTGTAGGCTTCTTCAGGCAGATCTACACGGACGGAACAAGACAAGTGTGCTCCGACGTTGGCATCACTACGCCATAAATGGCCTTCTGCAACACAAAAAAAATGTTGGCACAGGCCCGAAAAATGTTGCCATAGGTCTATGGCAACACTTTTAGGGTGATGCAATTTTTGCCGTTGCTTTAGACCTCAAAGGCAACATTTTGACTATCTAAGGCAACATAAGTAATATTGTTGTAATAGAACCCTATTTGGGTCTATGGAAACACCCATAGGTATTTGTAGCAACATTCCAAAAATGTTGCTATAGATATTAACTTTCTGAAGTTGTGGGGCCCACATCGTGTGGGGCCCATAATGTGGGGCCCACGACCCAACTGGGTCCATCCCTATGGCAACACCTTGAATGACTATTGCAACATTATTTTAAGCAACATTTATAACCCGGTGGCAACACTATTATGAAGCTACTGCAACACTATTCTGAAGCTACTACAACACTATTCTGAAGCTACTGCAACACTATACTGAATAGACACTAAGAGCACATAGAACAGTACAATATCACATAGAACACGTGCATAATACACAGTACAATATCACATAAAACACTTGCATAATACACAGCATAATACACAGTACAGATAACAATTCATACAGCTGTACACATCACAATTCATGTCAGTTACCCCAAAATACTACAAAGCTACCCCAAAATATCCGTTACACATAACAATTCATAAATGAGACTTAAGAGCTGGTGCCTCCAGTCAGATTATCAGTCTCACTGGACATGATTGTGGAAGTTAGATCCTCTACATTGATGTTCATCTCCGGGTTGGCATCACCTAATTT
Organism: Allium fistulosum; assembly: GCA_030737815.1. NCBI lineage: Eukaryota > Viridiplantae > Streptophyta > Magnoliopsida > Asparagales > Amaryllidaceae > Allium > Allium fistulosum. The sequence goes on from CM060906.1 coordinate 185,089,768, forward strand.
CTTAAGCACCCTAGCCAAATTCTCTTGTACCTTCTGATTTATCTTGGATTCTAGCTGTGCTTCCATTTGTTCGACAATCCTTTGCCTTAAGTCATGTACGTAAGCATTTGTTAGAGCCTCGGTTGATTGTTTTGCACACTTTGCAAGCCTCCCTATAAGCAAAGGACGACCCTGTGATTTTCCATTCGAAATTACTATTTCAACAGTATTTCCTCCTTCTCCATCGGCCATTGCCTTTTGAACTAAGTTCTACAAAATAAAGCCACATCAAAATTACCCTACAGTAAATGCAGAGAATGCAACAAATGCTTACATATGGATTGTGTACAGCAAATGCAGAGAAAGCCACATTTTGGAAAACAATTTGTTTATGTGCATGTAATTAGAAAACAATTTGTAACATATATACTAGTAAAAACTGGAAAACAATTCCGTCGACAGCCAGCTACGGCTTCGTCATCTGGATTCTGAGGCTTCAAACGGCCATTCATTTTATTTATGCACATATGTGTATTACTATAGACATATATTTTTATATAAACCAAGTCAGTAATCCCTTTAACCAAATTCATTTCTTCGTTTCCAATTTTTGTGTCATTTCTAGCCAAACGCAAAAGCAAGTCCTCTTCATTCGACTAGAAAAGGAAAAAATGGCTGAGGGTTCAAAATTCTTAATCTCACAATATACTTAATTACAATTTCCAAAGCAAACATCTATGCCATTAGTACGTTTGCGAAACTCAGGTTCAACAAGTGTTTCAAGGACAGTTTCAAGGACATGAGCATGCATGCACATGAGCAAGGCATGAACAATGTGCAGCATGTGCAAAACAGAACAAAATTATTACAAAACAGAATTATTACTTACAAGTTTGTACTTCATTACTTAAGGATTAGACACGTACTCACGTCCATCTGTTCTCTTATGACTTTTAAGAAAAAGTGCTGCATCGGATGGTGTCTCCTGATACAAGTTCAATAGATAGTTTAGCATACACTCTCTTCAGTCAAAAATGTAAAGTATCACATACCATCTTATGACAAAGCTGGGCGAATGACTTTGGACCAGCGGTGTGTGTGTCTTGATACGACTTACGACTATCAGAATTTTTCTGGGCTTTTTGCTAAAAAATACACAAAAAACAAAGTACTCATTTATCTCACAAAAAAAAAAGTACTCGTTTATCTTGCGAAATAAATAATATGTACGTATACCTGAATCTCATATTCTACCCAATACCTCAAGAGCACTTTAAAATCCTCCACTGGGATGTTGTCCAGCTTGTTTTCTAGCCTCTCCTCATCAGTCTTATAAGCTTTATAATGAGCTGTTTTTATGCGACTCTTGTACCCCCTCCAACAGTCACGAATAGACTTCAACACCCAGTTTTCACATTCATCCGGAATAATATACCGTTGCTTAAATATAAATCAAAGATAAAAAAGAATAAATAAATCAAAATTCAGCTACATTATAGTTAAAAGATCAATATTACTTATTAAAGTAAAATTCAACAACATTATAGTTAATAATAGATTACCTTAACATAATCCCATAGAGATTTCTTCGACTTTTCAGGAACATCCGACCAAGATTTATACGTAAGTGGCATAGACCTTTTCAATGTTCCTAAAAAGTTGCTCAGTTCAGATATTACTTTGTCATCATCTGAAATAGGTTGGAACCACTGGTTCATCATAATTACAACTCTTTTGTCATTCGCCCTTGTATGAACATTAAACATCTTTGTGTGACCTCTGAATCTTTTAGGAACTTCACCTTTAATTAAAATGAAAAGTCCCGTCAAATAATAACATAAATCATAATGTAAATTCGGTACTTAAATATTAATCCTACTGTAATATTAAATATTATTATCACATCAATTCAGTACCGGCTTCAACTTCTTAATTTTCAATGTCTGGCAAGACATTCTCCGCAACATACTTATTTGCCATACCACTTGCACTTGCTTTTGCAGCATTTTTCTTTTGTCGCTCCCGCAGAGCCAAATAATCAGCCATTGTTCCTTTTCCTTCAACATCCTTCTCAGTTGAACTTACTACCAGGCTTGGGCTTGGGCTTGTGCTTCTCAACTTTTCCTTTTCCTTTGCGATATCACTAGTTGAACGAGTTTGTAGTCCACTAACAGGCTTGGGCTTCTCAACTTTTTTAGTTCTCTAAATTGTATATATAAGTTGGAAATAAGATTGGATTTTATAGTTATTATCTTCATAAGTAGAAAAAATAAGATATGTAGCTATCACACACCTTTCTTGGACTTTGTGAAGTATCATCTTCATTATGCTCCTCATGGTCCGGATTATATTCCTGATCACTATCCACATCCTCTTGCATCTTTTCTTTTTCTTTATCTTTTTTTTGGTTTGCATTTCTCAGTTCAGCTGAAATTGCAGGCACACCTAGAGAAGCAAGAACGTCGTTGTTCCTCATCACATTAACAGCTCTTTGTACTTCATAATCTTTTAGGTTCATCATCAACTTAGCAGCTCTCTGTACTTCAAAATCTTTTAGAGATAGTGGAGGTGTAGAATACTCATTTGGAGGTGGTGGAGGTGGTAGATGAACATCCTGCAAGTATATAATAAACATGAACATCATAGTAAGTATGCTGCAAGAGTGGTACAAAATATTCAAATTACAATAAGATCATCATAATAAGAATTCTTCAAACCTGCATGCCATTTTCATCCATATCTTCTTCTTCCGATGTTGGTAAACGTGATTCCAACTTCCTCTTAACACTTGATGAGTTCAGATTCACTGTTGAATCGCTAATTTTTGGTTTTTTTTCTGTGTCATCTTCTGAGGATTTACCTGATCAGCTAACTTTAGATTCACGGTTGCATTGTTGGGTTCTGGATTATTCAGCCGTGTCGACTTCCGAGGACTCCTCACCTCAGCTAACTTTAGATTCTCGGTTGCATTGCTGGGTTCTGGATTATTCAGCCGTGCCGACTTCCGAGGACTTTTCACCTCACCTAACTTTAGATTCACAGTTGCATTGCTATTCAGCCGTGCTGACTTCCGAGGACTGTTGACTTCAGCTAACTTCTTGTTTTTTTGGTTCTGTTATAATTGATGAGCCATCACGTATTGTCGTTTCACTGGTTTTGTAGCTGCAACAATACAATGATATTATAATCATAATCTTTAAATGTTATAATCAAGATCTGGAGACTAGGGTTTCCCTTAGTTTTCTCCTATTTTCTTCTATTTTCTTTCTTAATTTTATACTTTAATTCTTAATTTCTGTCTTCAATTCTTACTCCTCAAAACTAAGACGTCATTGCTATATCATGGGCTCTCTGCGGGATGAAGAAGGCTGGGAGGAGGTGAGAAGGAAAAGGGGCAAGGCTCCACAGCCTATAGGACCTGAAGCTAGGTTAAATCTAGGAGGTTACAGAAATAACAAATCAGGAGCAATTTCTGATCGGAATCTTGGCAAATCAGGAGCAATTTTGGTTCGTAATCAGGGGGGAAGTGCTCAGGAGGCTAATGAAGGGCGGTTTTCATCCAGATTTTCGAAATCTTCAAAGCAGAAAGCAAACCAATCAGGAAATAATTCGAAAATTAAATTCACTGTATCAGAGAACGCTAAAAAAATTTCTTATAGTGAAGCAGTTAAAATAGGAGCTGTAGGTGACCTAGGAAACCTAGATCTTGAATTTATTGAACCGAAAATAACTGACGGTAAAAGGATAGGTTCCCTTTCATCTGAAGCTATCAGAGAAGCAGAGGGTGGATGGGACTTATGCATATTATTGTATGTTGTTGGTTATAAACCTTGGCTTAAAACTTTTGAAGGGTATGCCAACAGAGTATGGTCTAATCAGAAGCCGTTCTCTGTTCATTCAAGGAATAACGGTTTCTTCGTGGTAAGATTTGGTTCAGAGGAGGATTGCAATAAGATTCTTAAATCTGGTCCCTGGTTTATGGATCGGAACCTGATTATTATGAAACGCCTGTCCCCAGACATGAACACGGATAGGGATCTTCTTACATCATTGCCTATGTGGGTTAGACTCTCTTGTTTAAGCTTTAAACTGTGGGGCAATATGGCAATCAGTGCATTAACAAGCACTATAGGACTCCCTATAAAGATGGACGAGGCCACGAAAACCAAATCTAGGCTAGCCTACGCCAGAGTTCTGATAGAGGTTAATGCTACCTATGGTATGCCTAACATCATTGAAGGCATGGATGAAAACGGGAGGAGTTTCGTTCAGACAGTGGAATACGAAAACCCTCCTCCCAAATGTGGCAAGTGCATGTGTTTCGGGCATGTAACTGACGAATGCCCTATGACTAAGTCTTGGGTTCCTAAACTGACTCAAGTAGATAATTCTGAGAAGGAAAATACTGCAGAACCAACTCTTGTTGGTTATTTGGAAACAGTAAGGGAGGAAGACGAAGATGGCATTACTAATATTCCTAGAAATCAAGCGACCAGTGGAAATATTCCAAATGATGGCCTTCTATCGGTTGAAAATATTAGGAACAATGTGGCGGAGGTTTTATGTGGAGAAGTTCTACCTCAGGAGACTCAAAAAAATGTAGTCTTCTCCCCTAATGACGGTTCTCAGAATAGAAATCAGATAGTTTCTAACTCGCTGGAGCAAGAGGTCCTCTCTGATTCAGGAAATAGAGAGAAGATCATACTTGTGAGTCAACCTACTCCGGGAGTTAGAGAATCGAGCCCAATTCCTCCGAAGTCATCTTCGACTCAAAAAACAATTCTCAAACGTCCATCAACTCCAGCGGACTCACAAACTATTCCTATTAATTTACTTTCTAATGATAATAGGATTGATGATTGTATAATTAATAATGTTAATTTTAGGAGAGGTACTGATCTATGCTTTGATATGTAGGTACAGGAAGACTTGGATCAGGACACAGGAACGACAGAAGCGTTAGGGGAACAGAATACATATGATAAGGTCGATCAAGCCCAGGATGAGCAGGCTATTCTCAAGTCCCAGGTTACAGAATTTGAGAACATTCAGAAGGATAAGCTTGTTCGTAAGAATCCCAAATGGGTGCAGATGTTAGGCATCTCTGCGGAAGATAAAGGGGAGTCCTCAAGTAGTAGGTTGCAGAGGACTCGAAACAACAAGACTTTTTAATGTCGTTTGCATGCTGGAATGTTAGAGGGTTCCATAACCCCAATAGAATGAAAGAAATGAGAAGACTCATTGATAAGTTTAAAATAAGTTGTTTTGGTGTTTTGGAAAATAAGCTGTTGTTTTCGGAACTTATAGGATTGGAAAGAGGTTTGGCGGACGGATGGAAAGTTATCAGTAATGTTTCATGCTATTATAAATGCAGAATTTTCGTCCTCATTGACGGGAACTCTTGGGATTTCAATTACATTAGCATGAGTGACCAACATATTACTATTGAATTGATCAACAAATTGAAATTCAAATGTAATTTAACTTTTGTTTATGCTCAAAATTTTGTTCATCTTAGGAAAAGATTGTGGAAAAATTTACAGGAAGATGCGATTAATATTTATAGACCTTGGTTGGTTTTCGGGGACTTCAATTGTATTCGATGTCCCTCAGAATGAAAGGGAGGTAACCCAGTGCCATTTGGAAACTTATTTGAACTAGATGATATGTCAAATGACACAGGCCTTAAAGAGATCAACATTAAAGGTTATGAATTTTCTTGGTGGTCTGGTCCTAGTCGAAACATATTTTCCAAAATTGACAGGGTTTTCGCTAACCTAGACTGGATCAATATATATCAAGATTTATTGGCCGAATATTTGCCTCCTTCCGTGAGTGATCACAATGCTGTTCTTGTCTCTCTTTTTCCTAAGCCTAGAGTAAAAAATAGACCTTTTAGATTTATGAATCACCGGCCTCTGTGTGAACAATACTTTCCATTGGTTGAGAAATTATGGTCATCTGATCAGAAAGGTCAACCTCTATTTCAAATCTTATATGTTCTTAAGAACATTAAGAAAGAGCTCAAGATTTGGAGTGCTAAAATACAGAACACCAAACGAGAGGTTAATGTCCAGAGAGAAAATTGTTCTAGACTTCAAAAGCTTCTGGAAAAATCAAAAGATCACAATTTAGTTATGGAATTTCAAAATGCCAGAATTAAATTGGAGATGGCACTCAACAAAGGATTTATGGACACCAAACAAAAGGCTAAATGTGATTGGTTGATGATGGGTGATGAGGCTTCTGCTTTTTTTTATGCTAAAATGTCTAGCAGAAGAAGTAGAAAATGCTTGACCAACACTATAGTTGATGATAAGGAGGTTTCAGAAGACCAATTTGCTGAATCGGCCATTAATTTCTATAAACAAGTTTTCAATCTTCCTTTAAGTGACCAGTTTCCAGAAATTATTTGTAAATCGATAATTTCTGAATATGGTGCGAACTTCCTGAATGATGGTCTTTCATTGGAAGAAATTAAATTTGCTTTGTGGAACATTAAAGATACTACTTCACCAGGCCCAGACGGCTTTAATTCAAAGTTTTTCAAAACTCATTGGAATCTTTCGAAAGACTTAATTTTCAAAGCTTTGAATGATATTTTCCATAAGGGTTCAATAATAAAAGAGTGGAACCACACTTTCTTGCATTTGATTCCTAAAAAAGATCATTCCACTAGAATTCAAGACTATAGACCGATTGCCTGCTGTAACACTTTATATATGGTTTTCACTAAGACTCTTTGTAACAGACTGGCTCCTTTTTTGGATAAGTTGGTGTCCCCTAATCAGACGGCGTTTATAAAAGGTAGATCAATAGGGGACAGTATTTTGTTCGCTCACGAAATTATTAGGGGTCTTGGAAGAAAGGATAATAAATACATGTGTATCAAAGTAGATTTGAAAAAGGCATATGATTCGATTAATCGAGCTTTTGTTATACACATGTTAATAAGCTTGGGTTTCCCAGACAAATGGGTGAAAATTATTGAAAACATCATAACCACTCCTGTGTTTTCCATTGTTGCAAATGGGGAATCGCATGGTTATTTCAAGAGTTCAAATGGCCTTAGACAAGGTGACCCACTTTCCCCTATTCTATTTTCTTTGGTTATGGAATATTTTACGTTACTGATGGACGGTAAAGTCAGGGATGGCCTTATTTCTCCTATCACAGACTTTAACAACAAGTTAACTCACATCATTTACGCCGATGATATTATAATTTTTACTAAAGCAAGTGTACTAAATGCTATTGCTATTAGTGATGTTTTTCAAAACATGAAGAGAGTTACCGGATTGGAACTAAGCTGTGAGAAATCTAATGTTTTCTTTGGTAAAGGGGTAATCAACTGTACTGATATTAGCTCTATACTTAATATCCAGCAATCGGATCTTCCAATAAGGTACCTGGGCATCCAATTTTCTAGTACTAATCTGAGAGATAGGGATTTTTCTCTATTGATAGAGAAGATCAAGATAAGATTTGTAGGATGGGAAAATAGAATGCTCAGCCTAGCTGGGAGACTAGAACTTATCAAATCTACCATTTACCCTATCATTCAATTCTGGATGCAATGCTTTTGTCTTCCAAAAACAACGGTTCTTAAAATAAAGCATCTGATTCTTAATTTTCTTTGGAAAAGCCGTAGCAGTAAGATCCCCTGGGAAATTTTGTGTAAGCAAAAAGAAGAAGGAGGAATGGGTCTGAGAAATTTAGAAGAGATGAATCAAGCGTTATACATTAAATTGATATGGAAAATCCTCAATGTAGAAGGAATTTGGGAAGATCTCATACATTGTAAATACATTGGTAATAAAAGTTTTTGGGAAATCAATCAGAGATCGGACGACTCGGGAGTGTGGAAATATATTTTGAAGAACAGACACGAAGCTTTGAAATGCCTTTCTCTTAATATTACTGACGGTAAAACTACTTCTCTTTGGTACGACCCATGGTTGAATGGAAGCTCTATCATGGAACGTATTGGATTAAATACAGCTTTTAGAACTGGTACAGAAAATTTGTCTCTTAATAGGATTGTTAGAAATGGTGAGTGGAAGTGGGACACGTTTAGTTTTCTATTTCAAATCCATGCGGAAATTGAAGGTGTCAAGATTCATAAGGATAGAGAGCGGGACTATTGGACATGGAAATGTTCTAAAGATGGTCAATACCAGTTTAAACAAGTTTGGAACTCGATTAGATCTAGTTTCGAAATAAAAAATTGGTCGTCATTGGTTTGGAATAAAATCCACGTTCCAAAAATGGCGGTATGCCTCTTTAAAGCCATTAACGACTATTTATTAACTAAAGAGAGATTACTACAGAAACAGATTCTTGTGGACCCCTCTTGTATTTTTTGTAATAATCACATTGAAAATATAGACCACCTATTTTTTCAATGTAATTTTACAGAAAAAGTTTGGCACTGGAATTGTAAAAAAAAATTCAGCTCGCCGAAAAGTCTGTTCTCTTTCACTCTGAAGGAAGATTTGCAAAAAATTGTTTCTATCTCTAAATTAAAAAATCTAAACTCAGATTTGTTCCAACTTTCTATCTCTGTTTGTATTTGGCACTTATGGAAAGAAAGAAATGACAGGATTTTCCATAATAGATTCAATGATACTTCGCAGATATGCTCAAAAATATACCAGACTATGAATATCAGAATGGTAAAATCTAAACATTATAAGAACATCAATGGCATGACTGATATAATAACAAATAAATGGGGATATACCTCCCTACGCTGAATTGGGGATTCATCGGCTTGATCATATGTATTGTTCCTTCTCTCTGCTTCCTTCAAGTTTCTACGTGTCTCGATTCAGGTTACTTGTTTCCTGTATTATCTTTACATTTACCTCACATCCTCTCTTTTAACTCACATTTTAATTTACAATTAACAATATTTATTTGATCTAGTTTGTAAGTGATAAGATTGCAAAAACAATAGCAGATTGATGTCTTCCGCTGCCCTCTTGACTGATGTCTCGACCTATTTTATTTCAAACCGAGTTAGTTTCTGAATTCAAAGATTCTAATAAATATCATTGGGGAGTCAGAGACTTAGCTTGTGAGGACTGGCTATATCTTAAGGAGGACCTGATCTCTGAGTATAAAGACTTCAACTTTATGGAAGACAGTGACTTCTCTGGCTTAGATCTGTTAGATCTAAGGGCAGTGTCTTCTGGATATCGATGGATTAGAGACAATGATGCTTTCTCGCCTCCAAGTTCAGTCTTGAGTCCTAAAACAAAGAGATTTGCTATTAGAATCTCTTTAAAGCTAAAAGATTTAATCTTTACGGGTTTAAGACTCTTATCTGTAGTTACTTATTCTTGTGGAGGATCTGATACAAGGAATTGAAGCTTTCTGGTTTGCTTCTTGTTTAGATTTGGTACAGTAGACGAAACTGACTAGAGCTACGTCTTTTATCTCCCTCGCCGCCATTAACGATTCTTTTATTTACTTTCGTTCGAGAGGAGTAAATGAAGTAGGAGACAAGTGACGTCTTGCCTTTTTTACCTCCCGAGAGGTCTTGAACATTCTTTTGGGTTTCGGGTGTATTAGTTAGTAAATCCAATTAATACAGTATTTGGGCCCTTTATTGAGTTAAAAATTTGATAGGCCTGGTATGTTTGTATAAGGCTATGTTTTTCCTGTTGGACATTGTACATTCTTTTGTTACCTTGGTTTCTAATAGAAAGTTTGAACCCTTATTCAAAAAAAAAATATCATAATAAATTTTTTTTGCTATATCAAAATATCACAATCTATAAATGATATTAACTATCCATTTATATATACCTATAACCAGATTCTGCCTTGGCTGCATGATTACATGCGGCTGCATTTGCTTCAGTGGCTCAATTGCAGTATCGACAACGTTATCGATATAAAAATCCAAGTTGCCACCACTGTTAACTCCTTTGACTAATTCGGAGAGGTCCGCATCATTCGTCACTAACTTCCACCCACCCTTCTCACCATTTCTCATATAAATTCCTCCTATTTCGGTGTATTGAAGGTCATCCTTCACAAACTCCATGAGCACTGTGTACGAGAAGTAGTCAGGATCAACCCTCTTTACCACATTATCGGTTCCACCAACATATTGTGCCTTCTGAAATGCACCCTTGTGATGAAATGTGAGCTGCATGAGTTCCCCCATCCTATACAAAATGGATACAGAATGGTGAGTTTACATTGGAAGCAAGATATGAAATAATAAAATGGGTAGGTCTATTAAGTACATATGTGTATGCAGGTATATAAAGCACTAGAAACAACAAGGGAGCACATAAAATCAGAATAACTTACAAGCAGTCAAGTAATTAGAAAGTAGTAAATTAATTATGAAAATCAACAGATACAGAAGTCGTCCCTTAATTAAGAACCAATACATAAATAGAAGTCACTTGATATTGCTACATAGAAATCAAGAGGAAGTTTCCTCTATGCTAGGCAGAAAGAGGATTTGTGTTGCCGGGACGTCATCTCTATACCACCTAACATCACTAACTTGATTTCCTATTCCATTACCACATTGAATATCATGTAAAACTGGATCATCTTCATTTCCATTTTCATTTTCGACATCACACCAGTCCCTCAGCAATTTCTTGACAACATTATAAAGTGCCGTATCAGTTGGATCTTGTACATAAAATACTTGTTGTACTTGTGAAGCCATAACATACAGATCAGATTTTGGCACAATCTATTAAAATTAACTCGAGTCATCCCATACAAATCTTTCTCTTCTTGGTACCAGCAACACTTAAATAAAACCACTGAAATTTCTCCCCAATAATCAATTTCTAGTATTTCTTCAATTGCTCCATAGTAACTAACATTACCAACCAATGAATTTTGATCTTTTGAACTTACAAAGCTAGTGGTCAAGGAAGTCAAGAATACACCACTATTCTGTGTTTTACACTTAGCATCTCTATATTTTGTATGGAATCTGTATCCATTAATAACATATCCACTAAATTTCCTAGCTGTCCGATTAGGGTCCATTGCAAGCACTTCTAGCTCTTTTGAAATGTCCTCTTTTTTCCCAACCTCATCCTTCAGCCATTTCCAGAATTCTTCGGTATGTGCTCTCTCTCTTTTATATCTTCTCGATATTGCATGACCATCAATTAAAGCTCGATGTTCCCTATAATAATTATATGGTATTAATATCAATAAAGAAATATTCTAATTCTTTAGTACTTGCTAGAATAAAATTAGAACATAAAAACTTACTCTTTTAAATTATCTATTTCCTCCTTACCACAATTGAATAGAATGTACCGATGACATCCCATCCACTCAGATTCTTTTAGATGAATAGCTTTTCCATCTTTATTTCTTCTTGTACCAATAGCATATTCCATATTTTGTGGACAACTTTCAAATTTAGGTACTGCATCACCACCGCTTAAGAATCTTGAGCAGAATGTTAAGCATTCTTCTGCCAAGTAACCTTCGGCGATGGAACCCTCCGGTTTAGATCTGTTGCGCACATAAGATTTGAGTTTAGCTACATAACGCTCAATCGGAAACATACATCGAACGTGCACAGGTCCACCGTATTCAACTTCCTTGCACAAGTGAACCGTCAAGTGAACCATTATGTCAAAGAAAGCCGGTGGAAATATCATCTCAAATTGGCAAAGAATTTCGACAATTTCTTGTTGTTGCCATCTTCCAAATCAATTACTTTTCCCCAAAGACCTCTTAAGAATGCACCAAATATTATCAGAGGCAATGCAACCTCAGGCTTCAGTGTTTTTTCATAGCAAATTGTAACAAGTAGTGAAGTAGAAAATGAGCATCATGGGTCTTGTACCCTGAGATTTTCCTTTCCTTCGTGTGAACATACCGACTGATATTGGCTGCACAACCTTATGGCAATTTAACATTCTCCAGTACTGAGCAAAATATTTCTTTTTCTTTATTCATCATGTCAAATATGGCAGCCCTAATCTCAAAGTGTTCGCCGTCATTTGATAAAACAGGATGCAGGACCTTCCTGATGCCCATTTCCTGTAAATCAAAACGAGCATTCAAATGGTCTTTTGACTTGCCACTAATATTAAGCAAAGTACCGAGTATGTTGTCGCATATGTTTTTCTCTATATGCATAACATCAAGGTTATGTCGCAATAAATTGTGGCTCCAACACGGTAAATTGAAAAATATTGACTTCTTTTTGAAAGGGGAATCCTTTTTCTTCCCAAAATTATTTTCAAAGTCACGCAACAGTTCTTCAATGTCTGTTCCTGATAAATTTCCCGAAATCTGTCCTATTTCAACTTCACCATTGAACCTCCTCTTATCAAACCTCCACTTGTGTTTCGGATCCAGAATTTTTCTATGATTCATGTAGCACATTTTTTTGCTATGTTTCAAGTACATTGAAGAAGTCTCATAATGGCATACAGGACAACCCAATTTACCCTTTGTGCTCTAACCGGATAACATTGCATACCTCAGAAAATCGCTAATGGTCCACAACACACTTGCACGTAACATGAATTTTTGATCAGTAAAGGCATCATAAGTTTCTATGCCTAGATCCCATAATTCTTTCAACTCTTCAATTAGAGGCTGCATATATACATCAATTTTATTCTTTGGAGACTCTGGACCGAAGAGGAGTGTTGAAAGAATTAGATTTTCGGGCTTCATACACAACCAAGGTGGAAGGTTGTAGTTAACTAATACAATTGGCCATGTACTGTAAGTTGTACTCATTGTACGAAAAGGATTGAATCCATCAGAGGCTACACCCAATCTGATATTTCTATTTTCTGATGAAAAATCAGGATACATAGCATCCATCGCCTTCCAAGTCTCGCTATCAGCTGGATGTCTAAGTTTTCCGTCTTTTTTTCGGCCCACGGAATGCTATCTCATAAGTTGTGAATACTCCTTGCATATAAACAGCCTTTGCAGCCTTGGTTTTAGCGGAAAGTAACGCATCACTTTTGCCGGGACTTTGTGAATCAACTTCTCTAGATCATTGTCACGGGTGCCTTTCTTTTCCTCTTCCCACCTCGAAATACCACAAGAGTTACAAACATCTTTATCTTCATTTTCTGCCCAATAGAGCATGCAATCGTTTGGACATGCGTGTATTTTTTTGTAATCAAGACCTAAATCTTTAATGATTTTCTTCGCGGCTCTAAAATATAAAGGTATGTGGGCCTGTGGAAAAGCCTCTCTCATCAACTCTAGTATATCCCCAACCGTAGACTCTGTAATTCCATGTACACATTTTAAAGAATAAAGCCTGATGATAAAACTTAATCTCGAAAATTTTGAACAACCAGGATATAATGGCTGCTTTCCATCTTCGACAAGGCGATAAAATCTTTTAGCATCGGCATTTGGTGCATCAGAATTCTCATCTTCACAGTTCTGCATATTTCCACGAGTATGGTGCAACATTTCACCTAGATTATCTCCAAAATCACCAGCATCACAGTCTATATCTTCATCACTCCTTCCAAAATTTGGGTGAGAAACCTCACAAATCCATTTCACATACAATGGAGATGGACCATTGCAGATGAGATGATCATAAATTATATCTGGACGAAGCCACTTTTTATTTTTACAATTCTTGCATGGGCACGTCATTTCATCGCCTACGGCGAATTTAGAAAAACCGTTTGTATAAAGGCTCTTATCCCGCTAATATATCCTTCACTAAACTTTGGAAGTTCTATCCAAATGTTTTCGCTGTTCATCACTACAATTATGAATATGAGTATTTTAACATAACAAGAGGAAACCTAGACAAGTCGAATTGTTAATTCAGGCCGAATTAAGAATTTATAAGTAGTTTAAATCGAAACCCTAAAGTGATGGGAGAGAGTGTTATACCTCAAAATCGAAATTGAAGCCCTAAAGTGATATGAACAATGCTTGAACCTCCAAATCAAAGCGAAATCGCTGAACAAAGCTTGAACCCCCAAATCGAAGCCCTAATCGAACCGAAATCGCTGAACCCCAAATTAAGAATGTTCGCTTGAACCTTTGTAAGAAGACAGAGAAGAATGAAAATAAAAAGTTATTTGCGGGGACTTTTTTTCTTCGCGCCTCTAAAAGATCAAGGATTGGTGTTCGGATTGATGAGGTGTCACGTTCTCCAACGTAGGATTTTCCTTGGTAGATTGGCGTGGATCGGTGCGAAAGATATGCAAAGGTCTGCTATAGAAACACTATAAAAAAATGTTGCATCAATTACACTTGTTTAGCTAGAGCAACAAATTTTTATGGCTAAGGAAACACCAAAAATTCAACATTGTAGTAGGACCAAAATTGTATAGCTATCGCAACATTTTACCTGGCAACACCTTGCAAAAATGTTGCAGAAGGCCATCTATGGCGTAGTGCATCTTTAGGCAGATCGTTGAAGGATTTTGCACAGCCGACCCAGCTGTGGGCGCTCTTTTGGAGGACCGACACTTTAGATAGGAGAAAGTCCACATTGGTGACCTAGGAGATAGGAGGATAGGAGTCCGGTTTGGCGGAGCTTGAGCGCAACTTCAAGGTCCTGCGAGGTTGTTTGAGTCGGCGCCGGTCAGACGTATGAGGCATTTAGTCACAGTGCACGGGTGAAGAGCACGACTTTCACACTGTAGCACGTGGATAGGTAAGGACAGTAGGTCTGACAGGTCAATTAACATTTAGTATTACTGCATGGTTGACTTTCCTAGAGTGACCATGGACTTTGGCTTCTTAGAAACTGTATCTAAGAAGGATTCACTGCATTATATTATTCACCCTCTGCGATATCCAGGGAAGACCTGGAATTAAACTATTTTATTCTTTCTTCTTCATCTTATTTTTCATTCACCGGAGTTTATGTCTAACCCATTCCTATTTTTCCTATTTTCCTAAAATCACAGGAGGGCTGGTCTAGGTTGTAGTTCTTTGCAGCTTGGAGAGTCATTGGAGCAGTAGTTATCTTCAGCTTTTGTTTCTTTTGTTTCATGTACTTTGTTTCTCTTTTCCGTACTTTATTCTATATATGGGACCTATATTGTGAACTTTGTTATGTTTTATGTTTTTGTTGAGACTACTTGGTACTTTTGGTTTCAGAAATAAATTTGGGATAATGTTGTTTTTAATGAAGTTGTTTTGCTAATAATTTATAATTAGTGAAAATCTTCTTCCGCTGTAATATTTTAATCATTTTATGTTGTTCCCTTAGTCCCTGTGCTATGTTATGGATTTTTATTTCACTCGACCACCTGTGCTTCTAGTCATGTCCAATTTTCGCGGTGCCTAGAGGTGCGGGGTGTCACAGTTGGTATCAGAGCAAAGGTTTCGGTAATCCTAAAAATATTTTATAAATATAAAGGTTTTCGAATAATTTTTAAAGGATATTCCAAATAATACTTTTAAAGGTATATGTATATATTTTGGAAAGAAAAGAAATTTTAGAAATGGGTCCCTCGTATCTCTTCCTCCCTATCTATTGAACTATTTATGGAGTACCTAATCCCATCTTTTTAATATCCACAGAGATAAATGTTTGAAGCGCAAGATATCCCCGAAGTTCCAGGCCTTAATATGCCTGCTTGGTTCAAACGTTATTTGCAGGCTACTGCACGAGTAGAGCCACCAGCTAAGGGATGCTGCTTCGGCGGAAGGGACTCCAACCCGTCCGCCAAGAATTATCGATTTTCCCAAGTTATGCAAGGACTACACCAGCTTAGGAGGCAAGTCGTTTCTTGGCACCGAGTCATATACTGAGGCGAGAGCTTGGATCCTTAGTTGTGAGCGAATATTTGGACTTATGGGATTGGAGGACTTGGCTCGGAGGCAGTTGGCTTCATGGCAGTTGCATGGAGAGGCTATTTGTTGGTGGGAGATTATGGTGGCTGAGGCTGATAATTTGACTTGGGCGGATTTTCGTACCAGGTGAGAGGAAATTCTTATCACGAGCTGAAGAGGGAGTGCACTAGAGAAATTTATACAGCTCAAGCAAGGGGATATGACAATTAAGGAATATGTTAATCAATTCTATTAGCTTGCCAGATTTGGACTAGACCTGATCAATACTCCTCACAAGAAAGCGCTGAAGTTCGCTAAGGGTTTGAGTCAGCCACTAAAGAGTTTGGCGATGAGCCACATTTCGATGGCAGTAACTTTTAAAGGATTGGTAGAGATGTCTTTACTTGTTGATACTGAGAAGAAAGGAGATGTGGCGCAGAAGAGTGATTGGAAGAAGCAGTGGAAAGGAAAGAGGAGAGGAGGAGGAGGTTTAGGTGGAAAAAGGAAAGTTCCAAGGAAGGACTGGAAGTGCAATACTTGTGTGAAACCAGGTCATCTTGCAAAGGATTGTTAAGGGGCAAGAGAGCAACCAAGACTGAGGTGCTACCTTTGCGATCAAGTGGGGCATATGAAGAAGGACTGTCCTTCGAAGCCCAAGGACAGTTCATAGACACCTTCACAGCCTACTATGGCTTATGCTTTAGAGGCAGCTCCTTCCTCTAGTACTCGTCCAGTTGTGGACAAGGGAAAGAAGGTAATCATCGAAGGTGTGTTATCTATCTCTGATTTTCCTATTCGTACCCTATTTGATTCTGGAGCTTCGCACTGTTTTATAACTAGTACTCTTGTAGAGAGTCTTGGTATTGATGCTTGCTTAGTGACCGACCCGGTAGTAGTATCAAATCCCGTAGGAGGATCGGCCTATTTGTCCATGTTATGTCGTGATTTTAAATTGTTTATTTTAGGGTTGAGTTTGACTATAGTGCCTTTGTATTGGGCTTTTCCGGGTTCGGGTTGATTCTTGGTATGGATTGGCTATCCATGTATGGTGTTGTTCTTGATTGCGATAAGAGGGTAGTGAGGTTAGGAACTTGTAGTGGACGTACCTTGGAGGTATCTTGTGATCCTAGAGGATCAGTCATGTTGAGCTACCTTTTTTCTCTTGACTTATCGCCCGATAGTTTGAGTTTGATACCCGTTGTTAGAGACTTTCCAGATGTGTTCGAGGAGGTTGCTGGCCTTCCACCTCGAAGAGAGATCAAGTTCAAGATTTATCTTGTCGATAATGCCAAACCGGTTGCTTTACCGGTAAGGCATATGGCTCCTAAGGAATGTCATGAGTTGAGCAAGCAGATTGGAGAGCTTTTGGAGAATGGCTTCATTCGTAGGAGCATTTCTGAGTGCGGCGCACCTGTCATCTTTGCCACTAAGGCGGATGGCCCTCTCAAAGTTTGTGTGGATTATAAGGAGCTTAATAAGCCGACGAAGAAGAATCGTTATCCTCTTCCCTGTATAGACGATCTCTTCGACCAGCTAGTAGGACCCAAGGTATTTTTGTAGCTCGATTTAGCAGCATCAGTTGCATGTGGTGGAGAATAGCATCGAGAAGACTACGTTTAGGACTTCGAATGGGTTATTTGAGTGGTTAGTCATGCCATTTGGGCTAACCAATGCTCCGGCACATTTTGTGGACCTGATGAGTTGAGTATTTCACGAACCGTTAGACAAGTTTGTGGCGGTGTTCGTCAACGACATTTTGGTTTATTCATGAAGCAAGGAGGAGCATACTGTTCACTTGGAAGAAGTGCTTAGGACCATGCAAGCACATAAGTTGAAGGCGAAGTTCTCCAAGTGCCACTTTTGGAGGGATGAGGTTCGCTTTTTGGGACACATCGTTCGAAGGATGGACTTGCAGTAGATCCGGCGAAAGTGGCAGCAATACAAGATTGGCAGACCCTTAAGAATGCCACGAACATAAGGAGTTTCCTTGGTCTTGCAGGCTACTATAGGAAGTTCATTAAGGACTTCGCTAGAATACCAGCTCCACTTACCCGCCTTACCAAGAAGAACTCATCTTTTGTTTGGGATGCCAAGTGTGAGGATGCCTTTGGTCGATTGATGGAAGTTTTGACTACCGCGCATGTATTGGTATTACCAGATGGAACCAAGCCTTTCTCAATTTATATGGATGCTTGTGTTACAGGGCTAGGGGCGGTACTGATGCAAGAAAGTAGGGTAGTGTGCTATGCGAGTAGACAGTTGAAAACGCATGAGAAGAACTACCTGACGCATGATCTTGAGTTGGCAGCTATAGTTTTTGCTCTCAAGTCTTGGAGGCACTATCTCTTAGGAGAAAGATTTGAGCTTTTCAGGGATCATAAGTCTTTGAAGTATCTATTCTCTCAGAAAGACTTGAATTTGAGACAGCAAAGATGGATGAAGTTGTTAGCCTCTTATGACTTTGAGATTTCCTATACCCCTAGCAAGGGTGATGTAATGGCAGATGCGTTGAGTAGACGCAAAGTGGTTTTAAGTACTCTATTTTTGGAATGGAAGCATTTGGAGTATATTGCTGCCTTTGATTAGACCTCCATCGGATTTACCTCCGTGATTGTTAGCAGCCCTCAACGTCCAGCCTACTATGATGGAGTAGATTGGAGCAAGGCAAGATAAGTACAAAGAGTTAAAGGATATTTTAGATAAGCTTGGTAGAGGAGAGTCGTCACCACATCTTAGGCGCTATACCATGGACACTAGGGGATGGCTTAAAAGGGATGGTACACTTTGTGTTCCCCATAATGAGGATTTAGTAGATGCGGGGTTGGCCGAGTCACATCATTCTAGGATGACAATGCACCCCGGTGGTGATAAGATGTATCAGGATATGAAGAGGGTATTCTATTGGCTCGAAATGAAGAAGAGGGTGGTAGAGTATGTATCGAAGTGCATCACATGCCAAAGGGTAAAGGCAGAACAGAAGAAGCCCGGAGGACTGTTGCAGCCATTGGATATTCCATTATGGAAATCGGAGAGCGTCTCTATGGACTTCGTGGATAGATTACCAAGGTCACGGAGAGGGAACACGAGCATTTGGGTCATTGTGGATAGACTAACGAAGAGCGCTCATTAAATACCCATTAAGAGTAATAGGATGGAAGCTTCTTTGGCGACTCTTTATGTAAGGGAGATAGTAGGCTTCATGGAGTTCCCGCCAGCATTGTGAGCGACATAGATCCATTATTCACCAGCGAGTTTTGGAGGAGTCTTCAGCAAGCCTTGGGAACGGAACTGAATTTGAGCACGACATATCACCCTTAAACACATGGACAGACTGAGAGGGTAAATAGGGTTTTGGAAGGTTTGCCCAGATTGTGCATCATTGACTTCGGAGGCTGTTGGGAAGACCACCTACCTTTGGTGGAGTTCGCATATAATAATAGTTATCAAGCAAGCATTGGGATGGCACCATTCGAAGCCCTCTATGGCAGACCATGTAGATCACCAGCCTGTTGGTGGGATACCACTGATAGGATCTTGCTTGGACCAGACTTGGTGAGGGAAACTTCCAAGAAGGTGGATTTGATTTGCAAGAGGTTGAAGACTGCACAAGATAGACAAAAGTCATATGCCGATAGAAGACGTTCAGATTTGGAGTTTAAGGTTGGAGATATGGTTTTTGTTAAGGTTTCTACTTTCAGAAACCTTATGAGATTTGGCTCAGTGGGTAAGTTGACACCGAGATTTGTAGGACCCTTCCCTATTACCGCACAGATTGGAAAAGTGGCATACAGAATTGATCTTCCAGATAAGTTGGCAGGAGTTCACGATGTTTTCATGTTCCGCATCTGAGGAAGTGTCTACATGATTCCGCAGTAGTAGTAGAACCCGATCAGCTAAGGGAAGTGGAGGTAGAGCGCGAATCACTTCTGCGTCGTACACCCACCTATATATTGGAACACGGCGTCAAGAGATTACACAATAAGGAAGTTCGTCTAGTGAAGGTTCAGTGGGGAGATGACCCCAAGGAGTGCATATGGGAATCTGAGGAGAGAATTCAAACTTCATATACTTTTTCAATTTGAAGGTACACTTCAAATATCCTATCTTTGATCTTTGATCTTTCCTTAGTTAGGGTCTTTTCGATCATCTTTAGGTGAAACCTATGGATGGTAGCTTGGTTGTAAACATGTCATTAGGGCATGTTATGTTTGATGGATGAAAATGATTGCAAGTGGATGCCAATGTTTGCAAATGGATGCATTGCATGCACTAGATAGATATTTATTAGGATAATCGCCCAACTAGGTACACACACCTGCATATGCGTTCCTGTTATCTATTGCATTCGCACAAGGTTGTGTATATATATGTGTGTGTATGTATGTATAAATGGATGTTGCATATGGATGGTGCATTTAGGTGAATGATTGAAACATACATATAGAATTATCAATTATACTAGGGTAACTACATACATTTGGTTGCATGGCATAAGCATACTTGCATTACAGGAGGTCGACTGAATCAGTAGACCGACTACCTTTTCGCATTAGGTAAGTTCATATGCATTTCACTTTGCATAAATCATAAATTGCATTAGTGAAAAATAAGGACAATGGTAGAAATGGATGATGGTTGAGTATATGGATGTAGTTCTTGGATGTTGTTTATTAATTATGTTTTACCATCTTTGGAGATTTCGGGGATGAAATCCTTTAAGGGGGAGAATGTAACACTCCGATATTTTACGGGAAATATAATTAAAAAGAAATTAAAAGCGCATTTGGTACAGTGGTAAAGGCGCATGTTGACTTCTTTAGTG
This sequence comes from Allium fistulosum, assembly GCA_030737815.1. Classification (NCBI taxonomy): domain Eukaryota; kingdom Viridiplantae; phylum Streptophyta; class Magnoliopsida; order Asparagales; family Amaryllidaceae; genus Allium; species Allium fistulosum. The sequence continues at coordinate 185,110,358 of CM060906.1, forward strand.
ACCAGGGATCAAGTCCTGTTGTCGCCAAAATCTGGAGTGATGTTTTTTTAGCGGGTTCGCTTCCAGCGATTTTTCCTACGTATTTCAGCATTATTTCTGACATGTGGCGGCTTCCCATTCGCTCTAGTGATGTAAAGGATAAGATGGCTAAATTTTATTATTTGAGTGATGTCTATGGGCTTGAATGGATAACCATTAAGTGTATGAAAGAACTAGATTTAATCTTAAATAGTCCAATGGATTATATTCACTCAAATAATCTATAAATAAACCATCTAACCTAAACCTAATCTCTTATTCAGCCGTCACTATAATCCTACAGTAAAATTAGTGGGTATTATACTTCCTCCTTTTCTCTACTAAATAAACAAATCTCTGCCAAATTAAATTATCTATATATATTCAAGCAATTTGAGGAATTTAGAAGAATCAAAGGGAGAAATATTAAAGCAAAGATTTTTCAAATTTATACAAGCTCAAGTGCCAGATGAGTGGGAATTAATATGAAATAGGAAAATAAAGTAGTTCAATTTCAGTTCTTTTCTAGCACGTTAATATGAATTAATTTATGTTATTAATTAAGAATAGATGTAAATTAGTGCAACTTCTTCTTCTTCTTTCACTTTTCAAATCTAGTTCATGTTTGGTTTAAAATATGGGACATATAAATTACCTATTCAGTTTTATGGCATAAATAAGACTGAAATTTATGTAAATTATTGTATCTTCTCCTTCTACCACTTCTCAATTCTAATTCATGTTTGGGTTGAAATTTGGAACAAACAAATTGTTGTTCACGTTTCATGGCGTAAATAAGATTGGTTTGATTAAATTGAATTAGAATTGTTATTCAATTTCTAATGGTAGAACAGGTTAGTTGAATAAATTCAGAATATGTTACTTGAATAAAATTGTGGTTTTGATTGATATAATTACATAATTTTGAATATGGTTTTGGAACAAAATTGGGAAGCCTAATTGGCATAATTGTTTGTTTCATATGTGGCCTAAAAATGTAAAAGTGAATTTTTGTGTAATTAAATGGTTTGTGGCTATTGGATAAAAATTTTGTATAGATTAAATCTCTAAATGGAGAACGTAAATTAGGGTGGAAAAAAATGTAAATTAAATTGACTCAAAAAGCTAGTGTAAATCTGTAATAAAATGGTATAAAAATTACAGACAAACCATATGGACTGAACGGACGTGAAATTGAAACAACATTTTTTTAAGAAAAAGGAAAATTGTGAAATAACCAAATCGGATGTAAAATTGGCCTAAAGCAGATTAATGGAAATAAAAAATATGTAAACTGTAACGGTAAAATTAATTAATCTGGAAGAAATTTGGTAGGCAGACCATGTAAAGTTTTGGATAGGTGTTTCATGCAGTTAAGACCAAAATAAAGTTTTGGGTGTTCATACTAGGAGCGGGCAAGCAGGTTCGCAAGAATGTTTGTTACCTTTCATAGGTTGCTAGTACGTAGGATAGATAGCATCCGCAATCGTAGGCTTCTTCATGCAGATCGACGCGGACAGAACAGCACAAGTGTGCTCCGACGTAGGCTTCTTTAGGCAGATCGTTGAAGGATTTTACGTAGCCGACCCAGCTGCGGTCGCTCTTTCGGAGGATCGACACTTTGGACAGGGGCAAGTCCACATTGGTGACCGAGGAGACATGAGGATAGGAGTTTGGTTTGGCGGAGCCTGAGTGCAACTTCGGGGTCCTGCAAGGTTGTTTGAGTCGGCGCCAGTCAGACGTAAGAGGCATTTAGTCACAGTGCACGGGTGAAGAGCATGACATTCTCGCTATAGCACATGGATAGGTAAGGATAGTAGGTCACAGGCCGATTGATGTTTAGTATTACTACATGGTTGACTTCCCTAGATTGACCCTAGACTTTGGCTTCTTAGGAACTATATCTAAGAAGGATTCACTGCATTATATTATTCAACCTCTGCGATATCCGAGGAAGACCTGGAATTAAACTGTTTTATTCTTTCTGCTTCATCTTATTTCTCATTCCCTAGACTTTATGTCTAACACATTCCTATTTTTCCTATTTTCCCCAAATCATAGGAGGGCATGTCTAGGTTGTAGTTCTTTGCAGCTTGGAGGGTCATTGGAGCAGTTGTTATCTTTAGCTTTTGTTTCTTTTGTTTCATGTACTTCATTTCTCTTATCTGTACTTTACTCTTTATATGGGGATCTATATTGTGAACTTTGTAATGTTTTATGTTTTGGTGGAGACTACTTGGTACTTTTGGTTTCAAAAATAAATTTAGGATAATGTTGTTTTTAATGAAGCTGTTTTGCTATTAATTTATAATTTGTGAAAGTTTTCTTCCGCTGTAATATTTTAATCATTTTATGTTGTTGCCTTAGTCTCTGTGCTATGTTATGGATTTTATTTCACCCGACCATCCGTGCTTCTAGTCATGTTTGATTTTCGGGGTGCCTAGAGGTGCGGGGTGTCACAACTGAAGCACCCACCTATAAAGTGATGGTCAATTTAGCCTTTGATCCCACTCCAAGGCTTGGCCAAAGCACTCATCCAAAGGAGATGGATAAGAAGCCATCGGTCCTACTGCAAAGCCTTGCTGAAGCACCCATCCATAGAATGATGATTAATTAAGCCTTTGGTCCCGTCTATAGACCTGGCTAGAGCACCCATCAAAAGAAGATCGACAATCTAACAAATGGGATTTTCGACCCTAGGAATCGATACTAATACATCCTCGACATCGTGTTCCGCAAATTCAATTGCTAGAAAACCCGATCATTAAGGGAAAGAAGAAAATAAAGACAGAACAGAATCTTACACGAATGAAATAACATGTATTATTTCAACATATATCTTTACAGCAGAAAATTTTAAATACATTTATCAGAGTTTAACTTAACATCAACATGAACAGTTATAAATCTTTGTCTTTACAAACGCGGAATACAATAGTACATTAGTGTGGTGGAAATGGATAACAATCTTTAGAAGAATGTTCTAACTCCATGCTCCGAGCTCTTCAAAAATTCTCCAAAGAAAACCTAACTACTAGGCTACCCGGAAAAATAGGGCACCCAGAGTTTAAGGGAAAGAAATAAACTTCGGGTCAGTCATCGAACTAGTATGATAAACTCAAAATACGAGTTTTTAAAACAAAGGGTATCTCATATGACCACGCCGCACATAAACACGAAACGGATTTTTACCTTATGATAACCAAAACATTTCTACATGAAATCTAGTAATATTATTTTTAATGACATTCTTTTGAAAGCACTTTTCAAATAAACATATTCAAATAGCCGAAATTTCTACATTGGATAAATTTGATGGCATAATAGGTTTACAACTAAGTCTGAAGGCACTTATTGGAGAATGGATTTCCAATGAATAGCGAGGTAAGGGACTACCTCTCGTATAGTAAATCTATAGAGAAATGTACCGAGGCCACCAACAGATGGTCCTCTGCGAATTAAGACCGACCTACTTGAGACCGACAGATGGTACGGATAGCACCGAATATGATCACCCCAGCCGTTCCCGACCTCTCCGAGACGTCTCATAGCATACACCATAAAATTTAAACTTGGCGTTATAGTGGGTAGAAATAAATAAATCTAGAAAGGTGATATCATACCCAAATGGTTACGGTCTGCTTGGCCTTAAAGCAACCCCTATGTAACAATTCCCTGGGTGTAAGGCTTGAGGTAACGTTTACCTTTCTTAGAACATTTTCACTTAAACTGCCACATTGCCATAACAACACACTATTGATTTCAACAAAAGTACAACCTCTAAGCTCGTACCTCTTAGAGAAGGGTGTTAAGTATAAGAGGGGTTACCTCCTACACCACCAAATAGATGTACGTTTGTAGAGATCAATGTACTGCGTTCTTAGAAATGAAATGTCAATCATCCATCCATACTTGTTGTCCAGGAACAAGACAAACCAAAGGCACTCTCCTACCACATCTTGTTGGGCATTACCCCTAGGATTAGTAGCGAGTAGTCCTTCCATATGAAGGTACTAGAACGAAGGGACCACTGCTATTTATTTATTTCGGGAGCCACTCCGACATTATGAGCAAGCAGTCCTTTCATTATGAATCTCCACCTTCAACTTCATTGTCTTTAACATATCTTCACTTTTGAACTCGTAAATTGGTTTGAAGTGGTTTTCGGATAGGAATTACCCAAATTGGATCCTGGTTCCTCTGAACCAATCATTGATAGAAAGATGTTAAGTGGGCGATTAATATTCCATTAGTTTGCATCCTTTTATCCAAAATATCTTCTTAGAGATATATATATATCTTTTAAAACCATTTCTTTTCAGTGTATACGGGATTATTAAACCTCTCTTTAACCAAATCAAAATCATTTCTCATAAATCATATTGAAAAACCTTTTTGAGTAAAAAAGGTCGATAGAAATTATACTAATTCTACTCTACATCAATTTCCGTACAACCTTTACAATCCGTCAAATAGCAGTGAAATCACCTTTTTAAATTCACACGGATAGTACGGGTTCCCTCCTCGGAATTTAATACCAAGTATAAGAAGATTATTTCTATATAATCCAAGTTGTATTAAATTTGGAAAAATTTAAATCTTTTATACTTGCCTCGTTTCCGACATTTCGACCTTATCTATTCCTCATCCAGGAAAGAGGCCTGGTGAGCCAGAGCACTAGTTGCTCCTAAAAATCTCCATGGTTTAAGCACCTACCATTCAGATCTCATGAATAAAAAAATCTCGTCTACTCATCAGCTTTTAGAGCCTAGATTAAATCTATTAATTAAAACAGCATTTCGTTAAATCATTTATTTAACTCCTTTAAAATAAATTATAAAACCTCCAAATTAACTTTAAAATACTTAGCTATTTATTTGAAAACATATATAAAAGAGTTGGTAAAGAATACTTAAGTTTAAAACCATATTTCAAAAGTTATTAAAAGTGCTGCAAAAAGTGATGCGAAGTGCTTTTAAGCTTATTTGATCAAAGCAACTTTTCTATCATTTAAAAATATATTTTTATAACTTCAATCTCCTTTAAAACATTTTAAAAGATTTGTATAAATTATACCATATTTTTAAAGAATTAAAAATATTAATTTTAAAAAATTTATCGCTTCGGTTTCCAAACTGCCAAATCGCAACTATTTTGAAAACTTAATTTGCTCATATTTCAAAATCTACTAAAAAAATCATAATCCTTTTCTTTTTTTTGAAAACTATGATTATAAGAGTTCGAAAAATTCTTATTCCAAAAAATTCCAACTCCAAATCCAACATATAAATGGTTTAAACTTTTACAGCCCGAAATCGCGAACTATCATTACGCAACGCACCTATTTTTGACTCAATTTTCATAACTTGTCAAAACTTCACCAAATTGGATTTTAGTATTTATAAAACATTTATAAACCATTTTAAATCATTTCAAAGGGTGTAACGATTCCATATCACTTTTATAACTTGATTCGGAAAGTGATTTCCTTGTGTAATTTCGACGTGTATTTAACGTGACTTGTTTACACAATTAAACATTATATTAAAACAACCAACACTTGATGATCAAAGCATAGTAAACATCCATAGCAATCATATGACATCATATATATAGAGAGAGTTTTTCACCTTTATTGGATATCAAACTTTGGAAAACGGACTATAGTTTCGCTACGATCGAACCAAAGTCTATGGATTCAAGCCTGGTACCTTGGAATAGCCACTGCCTAAGCTTGCAAGTGGAGATGGGCTCGGCCTTGGCGGAGGAGGGTGGTGGCCGTGGGTTTCTTGAGGGTAGGGTGGAGTTTGGCTTTGTTTTGAAGTGTAGTGATGATATATATGTGTATAAATATATTTATTTATCTTCATTTTGCCATAATTTCCTTTCATTATTTTCTTAAGAGAAGAAGAGCCATTAAAATAGCTTGATAAGAAGAAGTAGTAGTAGAAGAATGTGTGTAGAAATGAGAGGGTGGATTCATGTATTTATAAGCTAAAAGTGAAAAGAAAATATCATGATATTTCCACCTTACATGTGCTTGCTCACATCACCCACTACCATACCATACATGGTCGACCATGAAGCCCACTCCCCCTTTATGTGCTTGGCTTGTGATGTGATGGTGTGCTTTGTTTTTATCTCTTGTTTACACATAAGGAGCTTGTATATATACATATGTGTTTGGATATTTTCTTTGCTTGATTTGACTAATTACTAAGCATAATTAAATGTATATGCGTATACATTTGTATATGTGTTCATGTATGTTTATATGTTCATAATTTCGTATTGATTTGTTTACAACTTCTATATGTTAAACCGTTACGAATTCGGATTCGATCTCCGGTCATATTTTTACTTCTTAGTTAACATACATATATTTGTAAATAAATTTTGAAAACTAATTTCTGATCATTATTAATTAATTAGAATGATCTCCTTTGAATTATAAAACCATAAAAATCCATATAAATAATTATTTACAAAAAGTGTTATTATATCGATAAAGTGATACAAATTTTCTTATATTTCCAAATGAAGTATATAACTTTATAAAACTATTATAAATGATTTATTTTCACATCATAACTAATTAAAATGAATTATTGTCATTTAAAAACAATTATTTGAATAATTATAATAATTATTAAATCATTAAATCTCAATTTAAATTCATAAATCAATTCTTAAATATGATGTCATAAATATAATTTATTTCCCAAAAATAAAATAAATAATTTAATTTTATATTCTTGTTTAAATATATAAATAAGTGTATGTTTCTAGCTACATGTGCGACTTTTGATAATTATAGAGCTGTTTATCGATAAAATGGTTTTCGGTCATTTTATCGATATTCTTCCGAAGTATATATTTTCGTAAATACTTATTCAAAATAAGATTACCATTATTATTTATTTTTCAAAAAATCATAGTTTATGCTAGAAAAACTTATATTTGAATATTTTAATAATAAATAAAATTTATCAAAGTGATAAATTTTGTGGGTCGTTATAGACTTTCCCCTTAAAAGAATTTCATCCTCAAAATTACGACGCAAAACCCAAAGGTGTTTGCCCAAAATGTTTATTTTTAAACTTACACTTATGCGATGCATATAGATCATCTGTAGGCAATATTTGATTTGATCCCCTAATCAAATACACAACTTCACTTTCGAACTAGTATTGATCATTCGATCCTCTATTGTGGACTTCGATCACGCTTTTCGATCAGAATTTTAGTTTTTCTTGCATAGCTCTCAACTATGATAGAAAACACAAGTATCTAAACACAAACCATCATTAATATTCATCGTCAGGAATCGAGTGATAAATCCTTTTTTGGACCTGCGTAAATACCTCAAAGTTATGTACTTGAACCTTAGGTCAAACAGTTACGCAAATAAAATGATCTATGTATAACTTACGTATTTGTTCCAATTAGTTTTCTTAACAGTACCAAATCACAATCACTTTTATATCACTATCAATTTATGAATCATTTCATAAAACAATTTCTTAAGCTTATAAACACTTATAAAACACAACTTTGGTTTAACCAAGACTTTTAAGTTTCATAACCATTCACTTCATCCTAAATCCATTATTAAATTACTTCTTACAACATTAATTAAGTGTATAAATAGTTCACGACTTAAGTCTATATATGTATAATAATCCATTACATCCTAAGAGTATGTATACAAATCCCATATTTCGGATTGGTTTTACTTACGTCAAGGTGTTTGACAAATTTAAAACTTGTTGTAATTTACTATCATCTCAAATTCATAAGTTATAAAACTTATCTCTTATATTTTTATTCAAAAATACTTCCAAATTATACTATTATTATCTTCTCAATTTTGAAGAACAATTTTCAAAATTACCAGGATTTAAATTCTCAAATTCTCTGCTTTTAAATCCTTATATTTATAAATCACATTTATAAATTATACTTATATAATTTTATTTATTCAAAACATTTCACAATTGTTTATCTTTTATATTTTCAAAATTTCTTTGTTCTGAGTTAGGTGTGATTCGGAAATTTCCAACTATCCAAAAGCGCCAAAAACTCTGTTTTATTTTATCAATTAGTGATCCAAATTATCTTAGGTTTAACACTTTTATAAAGATTTTTATAATTACTAATCAATTTATCAATTGATAATTCGCATTATCTTTTAACTAAAAAAAATTTATAGATCAAGTAACTCCAAATTGATACCAAGGAACTAGGTACCACCAATATTATCGTGTATCCTGTTGACCAGAAGGGTAATACTTAAGAGAAGTATTTACCATCCGAAGATAACTCCTGCCCATTTCTTGTTCCTTCCGACCCACTCGAACTAGTCATCATAAGATTCTTCTTTTCAATTCCTTTATTTATAAAACTTGATTTATATATTCATTTCTTAGGATCATCTTAATTTTACATTTTTAGGCTCATAAAATTATTTGTGTTAAATAAATTTCTTAAGTTTAAACCAATATTATTACTAAACACCATATAATCAAATAGTGAAACTTAATTTACTAGGTGTTCATTTTTTTTAAAGTCAAATACTCAATCGATCAATGATAATAACTGAATATTTTTATTCCCTTAATTGCAAACTATCACACTATAAGTAACTATACATCTTCGAAAGTTTTTTCTTTACATATAAAATATCATCTTAGGTAAAATTATTTCATTGACCAAAAAATTTCAAGACAAAATTATTTTTAGCATTAAAAAATAGGCGCTCATATATAATACTCTAAAACTCATTCTAGGGTGTCACTAACCCTATCTCTAATGAGTTACTCAACCTAGGGTATTACTAACCCTATCTCTGATAAAACACACCACAACCAGGCTCAGGTGTTAGCTCAACCTAAGCTCTGATACCAAATGTAATAAACGGGATTTTCGACCCTCGGATATCGACACTAATACATCCTTAGTATTCATGAGCCACAAGTTAAGAGCCAAAAAACCCGACTGTTAAGGGAAAGAAGAAAATAAAGACAGAATAGAATCTTGCATGAATGGAGTAACATATAATCTTTACAGTGGAATATTTTAAATACATCTATCACGGTTTAACTTAATATCAACGTGGACGGTTATAAATCTCTGTCCTTACAAATGCGGAATACAATAGTACATTAGTGTGATGGAAATGGATAACAATCTTCAAAAAAATCTTCTAGTTTCATGCTCCGAGCTCTTTCAAAATGCTCCAAACTAATTAAACCTGACTACTAGGTTGCTCGAAAAAATAGGGCACCTAGAGTTTAAGAGAAAGAAAATAAACTCCGGGTCAATCATGGGACTGGTGTGAGAAACTCAAAATACGAGTATTTGAAAACAAAGGGTATCTCATAAGACCACGCCGCACACAAACACGGAACGGGTTTTTGCCTTATGATAACCAAGTCATTTCTACCTAAAATCCAATGATATTATTTTTTATGACATTCTTTGAAAACCTTTAAAATAAACATATTCAAATAGCCGAATTGTTTTATTGGTTAAAATTTGATGGCATAATAGGTCTACAACTAAGTCCAAAGGCACTTATTGGAGAATGGATTTCCAATGAATAGCGAGGTAATGAGCTACCTCTCGTATAGTACATTTCTAGAGGAACATACCAAGGCCACCAACAGATGGTCCTCTTCAAATTAAGAACGGCCTACCCGAGAGAAACAGATGGTATGGATAGCAATGAATTTGATATCACCCTGGTCGTTCCCAACCTCTCTGAGACGTCTCATAGTTTACACCACAAAATTTAAACCCGAAGTTATCGCGGGTAGAAATAAATAAATCTAGAAAGGTGATATCATACCCTAATGATTGCGATCCACTTGGCCTTAAAGCAACCCCTGTTTCACAATTCATCAGGTATGAGGCTTGAGGTACCATTTACCTTTCTTAGAACATTTTCACTATAAATGTTGCATTGTCATTTCCAACAACACACTATCGATTTCAATAAAAGTACAACCACTGAGCTTGTACGTCTTAAAGATGGGTGTTAAGCATAAGAGGGGTTACCTCCTACACCACCAAACAGATGTACGTTTGTAGAGATCAATGTCATGTGTTCTTCGAAATGCAATGTCGGGTATCCATCCATACAAGTTGTCCAAGAATAGGACAAACCGAAGGCAGTCTCCTAACTCATCATGTTGGGCACTACCCCTAGGATTAGTAGCGACTAGTCCTTGCATACAAAGTTCTCAGAATGAAGGGACCACTGCTATTTATTTATCTCAGGAGCTACAATGAAATTATCAACAAGCAGTCCTTTCATTACGAAGATCCCCGCCTTTAACTTCATTATCTTTAACATGTCTTCACTTTCGAATATATAAATTGGTTCAAAGTGGTTTTTGGATAGGAATTACCCAAATCCAATCCTGGTTCCTTTGAACCAATCATCGATAATAATATGTTAAGTGGGTGATTAATATTTCACTAATTTGTATCGTTTTATCCAAAATATCTTCTTAGAGATATATATCTTTTAAAACCATTTCTTTTCAGTATATACGGGATCATTAAACCTCCCTTTAACTAAATAAAAATCATTTCTCATAAACCATATTACAAAACCTTTTTGAGTAAAAAGGGTCGATAGAAATTATACTAATTCTACTCAACATCCATATTTGTATTCAACCTTTACTATTCAAAAGTTATTAAAAGTGCCCAAAAAGTGCCGGGAATAGTGCTTTTAAGCTTATTTGATCAAAGAAACTTTTCTACTATTTAGAAATCAATTTGAATAACTCAAACCTCTTTTAAAACATTTTCAAAGATTTATAGAATTTATCCCATATTTTTAAAGAATTAAAAATATCAATTTTAAAGAATTTATCACTTTGGTTTCCGAACTGCCAAACCGCGACTATTTTGAAAACATGATTTGCTCATATTTCAAAATCTACTAAATGAAATCTCAATCTTTTTATTTCTTTAAAAAACTATGATTATAAGAGTTCGGAAATTCTTATTCCAAATAATTCCGACTTCGAATTCATTGTATAAATGGATTTAGACTTTTACGGCGCGAAATCGCGAATTACCCTTACCAACGCGCCTATTTTTGACTTAATTTTCATAACTTGTCAAAACTTCAACAAACATAATTTTAGTAATTATAAAACATTTATAAACCATTTTAAATCATTTTAAAGAGGTTTAATGATTCCATATCACTTTTATTACTTGATTCGAAAATTGATTTCCTTATGTAATACCGACGTGTATTTAATGTGACTTGTTTACACAATTAAATACTATATTAAAACAACCAAGACTTGATGTTCAAAGCATAGTAAACATTCATAGCAATCATGTCATATCATTATCATAACATATATATAAATAGAGTTTCTCACCTTTATTGGATATCAAACTTAGGAAAATGAACTATAGCTTCGCTATGATCGAACCCAAGTCCTAGTAGTCGAGCCCAGGACCTTAGGATAGCCATGGCCTAAGCTTGCAAGTAGAGATGAGCTCGGCCTTGGTGACGGAGGGTGGTGGCTGTGGTGACCCTCACTCTATAACACATAGTTTTTTTTTATACAAGAGGCATTCACCACTAAACCCCAATTCTTTTATATTTGAATATTTATATAATTTCCAAATATTTTTCCCAAGACCCTGGTTTTACCAATATAATTATATCAGTGTACAAACAAATTAAGTCAATTGTATATTTGATGATATACAATTGTTTCTTTATTATTATTATTTTTTTTTATCAGAGGGAATTTAAATCAAATAGAAATCAAACTACCATACAAGTTATTGACATAGCCACTTATTTCTTTTCTAAGTCTTGTTCTACTGCCATAGGTGCACTTTGACAAATTCTAACACTTATATATATTTATCTTGCCTAGATAATTCTATTTAACTCTAAAATAGTATTTACTTGATCTCATGATAGTTATCAAAGTTGATAATAATTAATAACAATAAGTTGGATTGACAAAAATCGATAAACCTTGGAAATTTACTCGAAAATAGGCAAATTAGGCAAAATCAGCAGTTCAGACGTCTAAATTTTTATAACAGACGTCTAGATTCGATCTCAGACGTCTAAATTTTTATGACAGACGTCTCAGAGTGTCTAAATTTTAAACAGAGAGTAGAAAACATTTTGAACTAAATTCAGACATCTAAATTTTTGTTGACAGACGTCTAAATTAGATCTCAGACGTCTAAATTATTATGACAGACGTCTCAGAGTGTCTAAATTTTAAACAGAGAGTAGAAAACATTTTGAACTAAATTCAGACGTCTAAATTTTTGTTGACAGACGTCTAAATTAGATCTCAGACGTCTAAATTATTATGACAGACGTCTCAGAGTGTCTAAATTTTAAACAGAGAGTAGAAAACATTTTGAACTAAATTCAGACATCTAAATTTTTGTTGACAGACGTCTAAATTAGATCTCAGACGTCTAAATTATTATGACAGACGTCTAATTTGATCTTAGACGTCTAAAATTATTGACAAGTTTTCTCAGAGGTTAAACTTAAATACTCAATTACTTACAAATTTCCAGAATTCGTGCATATGCAAGTATCACTTACCTGCCATGCACAAATTCATCTCACCTGAATATTCTACTAAAATCTTGAGTGTTCATTAAAAATCAATCCCCTTAGCTTTTTAATTTTTCCATAAGGCAAAACATAAGCAATAAAAATCAGAGTTCAAATATATATATATATATATATATCCATATCATATGCATATGACATGTCTAACTCCTTATTTTCTCCAAATCAGACATTCATAAAATAAATTTGTAGTTAACCAACCATCATCCATGATCACTCATAACAGGTTTTGATTAAGTACATATCTTCAACTCAAAATACTTAAAAAGTTTCCTAAAAGTAACTTCAATTACAGGAAATAAAATGTGTCTAGTAATTTCATTACAATGCATCTGCAAATTTTAAAAACAAGTCTCTCTTATTTATTCTAGCAGCCAATGCCTTCTCTACTCATCAAGCCAACTTCAATTTCCTGCAAGCAAATCATTTAGCTGCCCTAAAGAATTTTTGAGACACCCAGATGATTGCAAGGGCAACCAAAAGGGTCAGTTTTCACTGGTATGAGCATTTGTCAATTTTGTATACATATTCATAATTTTAAAACATAATCTTAAAGTGCCTTCCTAGTTTAACAGATGTTTATACTTAGCATGTTTTGGTTCATACAAGGTAATACAAAAAAAAACACATTCATCTATTCAAACAAATACACAGCAAACAGTAAAGATAAACATATGTATAGTTCTTGATTTATTCTCCCCAAATCTAGATAAATAATCTCATGTTTTATACTCCAAAATTTTCTCCCAGCAACTAATCATTGAACAAGTTTAACTTGATTAAATTAACACCATATCTGGATATTTATAACCCAGATTTTTAAACCCCTGTCCCCATTTATTTTATGGTCTTTAACTCCTTGTCAAATGAATACTATGTATGCATTGTGAAGGAAACTCCCAGGTTGTTTAAATTATTCCAACACACAAAGGCCTCAGGGTGCAGTTGCACCATTCATATACTTGCTTCCACCTGAAGTAAGCAAATCATTGACTAACTCCCAAGTGACCAATTTAGTTTTTCTTTCATTCATATTTCAGAAAGATATAACTGCTTGTATATTTTTCTGATTCAACCCCATGTTCCCCTGTTTAATCTATATCCATGTTTAATGATACTAAGATAGAACAAGAATGCTCCAATCATGTTAACACCAAAAGCCCACTTACAGAATAATACTCCAAACAAACAAAAAAAAATGCACAATCAAACATCCATATCACCCATAACAAAATTAATTCAGAGATTTAAATGTCTCATGATATTCTAGGCTGCCTGCAATAGGACTTAATGCCATTGCATACAAAGGATAAATACTCACATAATGTTTTTCCTTTCACTGCTTTAATCTTTTGAACAGCAAATCCCCCAAAGCCCCAAGCTAGTGTTTCTCCTAGTTTATTTTATCTTTGTTTTGATCCCGAGAGAATGATGGATCTGGGTATGTGCAGTTATTTATAAATCATTCTAGGGTTTAAGAAAATGGGTAATTCTCCTAATACCCTTAGCTGTTCATACACATATCTCATTCCTGTGTGGTCCTAAATGGGAAATGCACACATCAGGTTACTTTAATTGGTTATTTTGGGAGTTGAACATTTTAAACACTGCATGCTATTTTCATGTTTCCATTTTACTCATGCCATATGCATGTGATCCTTGTTCTTTTTTTTCTAAGTTTAGAGAATCTGAAAATCTCCTTTGTACATTTAAATTAAAAATCACATATATTATGCTAATTATTTCTGGCACAATTATAAGACTTATAAACCTTTTTATTAATTTAATTTTTATTCTACCTTTATATAAAACAGAAAATGCCCCATATATATTAAATGTATATATTTTTATTTTATTTTATTTTAGGGTCATTACATACCCTCCCCCTTAAAGGAATTATGTCCCCATAATTTCACCTATTTTCTCCAATTAAAAGCACTAATCCATAGCCTGTTTTAACTCCATAACCCCATACTCCTATTTTATGGAAACAAACAATATATAAATACATTTAGAAATATTATCTTAGGCTGCTTAAACATACCTCTCCACCAGTAAACAAATTGGGGTATTTAGCCCTCATTTTGTCTTCAACCTCCCATGTACAATCATTAGTGTCCAAGCTCCATTGGATTTTCACCAGTTTGATCACCTTGTTCCTCAACTTTTTCTCTTCCTTGGCAACTATCCCTACTGGTTCATTTGTATAAACCAAATTCTTCTGGACTTGAACTTGAGTAGGTGACTCCAGAATTGCTCCTTCATCATGCACCCATTTTCTCAATTGAGAAACATGAAATACAGGATGCACACCACTCAACTCCTCAGGTAACTTAAGTCTGTAGGCCATAGCACCAATTCTCTGCATAATTTCATATGGTCCTACAAATCTTGGTGATAGTTTACCAGATTTTCCAAACCTGAACACTTTCTTCATTGGTGATACTTTCAGAAAAACATGCTCTCCTACTTCAAACTCCATTGGCTTCCTTTTTCTATCTGCATAAGACTTTTGTCTTGATTGTGCTGCCTTCATTCTATGCCTAATCAATTCAATCATGTTGGAAGTTTCTTTAACATGGTCTGGCCCCAACATTGCACCCTCTCCTGCTTCCAACCAACAGGCAGGAGACATGCAAGGTCTCCCATACAAGGCTTCAAAGGGAGCCATTCCTATTGTTGATTGATAGCTATTGTTGTAAGTGAATTCTGCCAAGTGAATATGATCCTCCCAATTACCCCCAAAATCAAGCACACATGCTCTAAGTAAATCTTCCAATATTTTATTCACTATCTCTGTTTGCCCATCACTTTGAGGATGGTAGGCAGTGCTTAAACAAAGTTGTGTTCCCATTGCTTCTTGGAAGCTTTCCCAAAATCTTGAGGTGAACAAAGTGTCTCTATCACTTACAATAGTCTTGGGTATACCATGTAACCTCACCACTTCTTCTTATTGAGCTTCATATTCCTGAATTTCTCTCTTGCAGTGTCATGTTGCTCAAATGAGAGAGTTAGATCAATTACTTGATCAAAAGTTTTGTCCTTGTATGGCAACATTGCCCTTGACAAACTAGGGTTCAAGCCTTGAATGTACCTTGCATTCTTTGCTTCTGAACTCCCTATTAACACCAGTCCATACTTGGATAATGCTTCAAACTTCTGAGTGTATTCATTCACACTCATGCTTCCTTGCCTTAATCTAATAAAGTCTTCAAGCAGCGTGGCCTTGGCAGATGCTGGGACAAATCTGGCCTCAAGCATGTCCTTGAAATCATTCCAAGTGATAGTATCCTCTTGTCTTCCTGCTGTCACAACTTCCCACCAATCCAGTGCAACCCCCTTCAATTTCCTTGAAGCTATCTGTCTCTTCCTCTGGTCATTGATTTGCATATCTGTGAAGACCCTCTCCGTAGTTCTTATCCAAGTTTGAACACCTATAGCTCCTTCAGTAACTTCAAAATCCTTTCCTCCCAAAGTGGTACATGTCTTTAGCAGTTTGGAGAGTTCTTCATGAGGATTGTCTTGCCTTGGTGCCATTCCATCCCTTAAAGCTCTCACAAAATCCTCCATGCTCATCACAGGTGGCTCTCGTGATGATCCTGCACCTGTATGGTGCCTTGGTTCTACCATAATGCTATAAATATGATTTTTACATTAGTTTATTTACCCCTATCATTTTTGGTGTCTTTACTTGGTTTATTTTCATTTCTGTGCACACTGTGCATGTATCACATGTACACATTTATATATATATTTTTTTATTCAGTCATAAAACAAAAGTATTCAACATCAATAATTCAAACAATGCATTCAAACATCCATATGCATACAACAACATTTACTATGTTATTTAAAACATAGCTCTGATACCAAAACTGTGGTGACCCTCACTCTATAACACATAGTTTTTTTTTATACAAGAGGCATTCACCACTAAACCCCAATTCTTTTATATTTGAATATTTATATAATTTCCAAATATTTTTCCCAAGACCCTGGTTTTACCAATATAATTATATCAGTGTACAAACAAATTAAGTCAATTGTATATTTGATGATATACAATTGTTTCTTTATTATTATTATTATTTTTTTATCAGAGGGAATTTAAATCAAATAGAAATCAAACTACCATACAAGTTATTGACATAGCCACTTATTTCTTTTCTAAGTCTTGTTCTACTGCCATAGGTGCACTTTGACAAATTCTAACACTTATATATATTTATCTTGCCTAGATAATTCTATTTAACTCTAAAATAGTATTTACTTGATCTCATGATAGTTATCAAAGTTGATAATAATTAATAACAATAAGTTGGATTGACAAAAATCGATAAACCTTGGAAATTTACTCGAAAATAGGCAAATTAGGCAAAATCAGCAGTTCAGACGTCTAAATTTTTATAACAGACGTCTAGATTCGATCTCAGACGTCTAAATTTTTATGACAGACGTCTCAGAGTGTCTAAATTTTAAACAGAGAGTAGAAAACATTTTGAACTAAATTCAGACATCTAAATTTTTGTTGACAGACGTCTAAATTAGATCTCAGACGTCTAAATTATTATGACAGACGTCTCAGAGTGTCTAAATTTTAAACAGAGAGTAGAAAACATTTTGAACTAAATTCAGACGTCTAAATTTTTGTTGACAGACGTCTAAATTAGATCTCAGACGTCTAAATTATTATGACAGACGTCTCAGAGTGTCTAAATTTTAAACAGAGAGTAGAAAACATTTTGAACTAAATTCAGACATCTAAATTTTTGTTGACAGACGTCTAAATTAGATCTCAGACGTCTAAATTATTATGACAGACGTCTAATTTGATCTTAGACGTCTAAAATTGTTGACAAGTTTTCTCAGAGGTTAAACTTAAATACTCAATTACTTACAAATTTCCAGAATTCGTGCATATGCAAGTATCACTTACCTGCCATGCACAAATTCATCTCACCTGAATATTCTACTAAAATCTTGAGTGTTCATTAAAAATCAATCCCCTTAGCTTTTTAATTTTTCCATAAGGCAAAACATAAGCAATAAAAATCAGAGTTCAAATATATATATATATATCCATATCATATGCATATGACATGTCTAACTCCTTATTTTCTCCAAATCAGACATTCATAAAATAAATTTGTAGTTAACCAACCATCATCCATGATCACTCATAACAGGTTTTGATTAAGTACATATCTTCAACTCAAAATACTTAAAAAGTTTCCTAAAAGTAACTTCAATTACAGGAAATAAAATGTGTCTAGTAATTTCATTACAATGCATCTGCAAATTTTAAAAACAAGTCTCTCTTATTTATTCTAGCAGCCAATGCCTTCTCTACTCATTAAGCCAACTTCAATTTCCTACAAGCAAATCATTTAGCTGCCCCAAAGAATTTTTGAGACACCCAGATGATTGCAAGGGCAACCAAAAGGGTCAGTTTTCACTGGTATGAGCATTTGTCAATTTTGTATACATATTCATAATTTTAAAACATAATCTTGCAGTGCCTTCCTAGTTTAACAGATGTTTATACTTAGCATGTTTTGGTTCATACAAGGTAATACAAAAAAAACACATTCATCTATTCAAACAAATACACAGCAAACAGTAAAGATAAACATATGTATAATTCTTGATTTATTCTCCCCAAATCTAGATAAATAATCTCAGGTTTTATACTCCAAATTTTTCTCCCAGCAACTAATCATTGAACAAGTTTAACTTGATTAAATTAACACCATATCTGGATATTTATAACCCAGATTTTTAAACCCCTGTCCCCATTTATTTTATGGTCTTTAACTCCTTGTCAAATGAATACTATGTATGCATTGTGAAGGAAACTCCCAGGTTGTTTAAATTATTCCAACACACAAAGGCCTCAGGGTGCAGTTGCACCATGCATATACTTGCTTCCACCTGAAGTAAGCAAATCATTGACTAACTCCCAAGTGACCAATTTAGTTTTTCTTTCATTCATATTTCAGAAAGATATAACTGCTTGTATATTTTTCTGATTCAACCCCATGTTCCCCTGTTTAATCTATATCCATGTTTAATGATACTAAGATAGAACAAGAATGCTCCAATCATGTTAACACCAAAAGCCCACCTACAGAATAATACTCCAAACAAACAAAAAAAATGCACAATCAAACATCCATATCACCCATAACAAAATTAATTCAGAGATTTAAATGTCTCATGATATTCTAGGCTTCCTGCAATAGGACTTAATGCCATTGCATACAAAGGATAAATACTCACATAATGTTTTTCCTTTCACTGCTTTAATCTTTTGAACAGCAAATCCCCCAAAGCCCCAAGCTAGTGTTTCTCCTAGTTTATTTTATCTTTGTTTTGATCCCGAGAGAATGATGGATCTGGTTATGTGCAGTTATTTATAAATCATTCTAGGGTTTAAGAAAATGGGTAATTCTCCTAATACCCTTAGCTGTTCATACACATATCTCATTCCTGTGTGGTCCTAAATGGGAAATGCACACATCAGGTTACTTTAATTGGTTATTTTGGGAGTTGAACATTTTAAACACTGCATGCTATTTTCATGTTTCCATTTTACTCATGCCATATGCATGTGATCCTTGTTCTTTTTTTTTCTAAGTTTAGAGAATCTGAAAATCTCCTTTGTACATTTAAATTAAAAATCACATATATTATGCTAATTATTTCTGGCACAATTATAAGACTTATAAACCTTTTTATTAATTTAATTTTTATTCTACCTTTATATAAAACAGAAAATGCCCCATATATATTAAATGTATATATTTTTATTTTATTTTATTTTAGGGTCATTACAGTGGCCTTTGGTTTCTTAAGGTGTAGGGTGGAGTTTGGCTTTGTTTTGAAGTGCAGTGATGATGTATGTGTGTATATATATTTATTTATCTTCATTTTGCAATAATTTCCTTTCATTATTTTCTTAAGAGAAAAAGAGCCATTAAAATAGCTTGATAAGAAGAAAAAGTAGAAGAATGTGTGTAGAATTGAGAGGGTGGATGCACCCACTACCATCGCCATACACGACCGACCATGAAGCCCACTTCCCCTCCTGTATGTGCTTGGCTTGTGATGTGATAGGGTGCTTTGTTTTTATCTCTTGTTTACACATAAGGAGCTTGAATATATGCATATGCATTTGGATATTTTCTTTTATTAATTTGACTAATTCCTAAGCATAATTAAATGTGTATGTGTATACATTTGTATATGTGTTCATGTATGTGTATATGTATCACAACGTTGTATTGATTTGTTTACAACTTTTATACGTTAAACCGTTACGAATTTCGATTCCGATCTCCGATCATATTGTTACTTCTTAGTCAACATATATATTTGTAAACAATATTTCAAAACTATTTCTCATCATTGTTAATTAATTATAATGAGCTCGTTTGAGTTATAAAACCATAAAAGTCCATATTAAATAATTGTTTAGAAAAACTGCTATTATATCGATAAAGGGATACGAATTTACATATATTTTAAAATCAAGTATATAATTTTATAAAACTATTATAAATAATTTATTATCACTTCATAACTAATTAAAATGAATTATTATCATTTAAAAACAATTATTTGAATAATTATAATAATTATTAAATCATTAAATCTCAATTTAAATTCATAAATCAATTATTAAATATGATGTCATTATTGATGACGTGATAGATATAATTTATTTCCCAAAAATAAAATAAGTAATTTTATTTTATATTTTTTTTAAATATATAAATAAGTGTATGTATCTAGCTCTGTGCACGACTTCTGATAATTATAGAGTTTTTTATCGATAAAACAATTTTCGGTCATTTTATCGATATTCTTCCAAAGTATATATTTTCTTAAATACTTATTCAAAATAAGATTACCATTATTATTTATTGTTCAAAACATCATAGATTATACTAGAAAAACTTATATTTGAATATTTTCAAAATTTATCAAAGTGATAGATTTTGCGGGTCATTACAAACCAGAAGCCTTCGATCCCACCATAAGGCCTAGCCAAAGCACCTATCCATAAAACAATTGTCAATTAAGCCTTTGGTCCCTCTACCTAACCTAGTTAAAGTAATCATCTAAGGGAGATGGACAAGATGCCTTCGGTCGCACCGCAAGGCTGGCCAAAGTACCCTTCCAAAGAGTGATGGTCGATTAAGCCTTTAGTACTACCGCAAGGCCTGGCCAAAGCATCCGCCTAAGGGAGCTTGTCATGGAACATTGAGAGCTCTTAGCTCAATGAACGACCAAGCTCGGAACAAGCAAGAATAAAAAATACCCATTCAAAGTTGCACAATAATTTCCACCTTACAATAATGTCAATTAGCTTTGATAAAAACTAATCTCAAAAGTTTTTTATTCTGATATCAGAAGGTTTTTTAAAAGGAATTCCTTACTCCTAAAATTAATTTTTGAAAAACCACATTTTAGTAGATAAGTATTAAATTTTTATGTTAACAAGAAAACTTGTCAACACCTCAAAGTGGAGTTTGAAGTATAAGTAGTTCCTTCGAAACCTCCTTTCAAACAAGTGAAGGCTGCTTACACTCTTCGGGTAGGTAAGGATAGTTGAAAGTCCTTATTTGATACCTTTCAACACAGTCGAAAAGACTAACTTTCTTTAAGAAATTCCTTCCAAGGTATTTCGTTGGTGACTCTGTCAAAACCCCCTTTCAAAGTAGTCAATGAGGCTTAAGATTGGGGCTTAACGGTTTATGATAACTGGCTGAATTGAGTGGGTTTCGACTTCGTCAAAAGGGTGAGCTCTTACTGCTTTGTGGTTCTGAGCTGAGACTCTATGGATATATATATATACCAGGGGTATCGACTTGATCGAAAGGTACCTTTTGCCTAGATCGACATCGGATGATCGTAACTGTTTACAATAAGAATTTCTAAACAGCTGCATAAACAAACTTATCATAATCTTCCTTTTTATTCAACTAAAGATGTACAAATTGACTGAATACCCCAATTTGATTTTGAAATTAGGGTTTTCTAGCCTCAGAAATTACAGGTAGGAAGGATCCCCAAAAACAGATCCTTAAGGTCTTATTTATAAGTGCTGGCCAGCACCTTTCGACCCCTTGCTTTGACATGGTTGGAAGATTTATTTTCTCCCTTTCGTGAACATCTCTTGAATCATAGCTTTCGACCTAGTCGAAATGGTTATACGGCCGACGTTTTCCCTGCCGCTAAAGACTGGGCTTCTTTCTATTTTTCTTTATTCCTTTCGACTTTGTCGAAAGGTATATTGCTTGATTGCTTCTGACTTCATCGAAAGGTACTGCTTGATCACTTTTGACTCCATCGAAAGATGTATAAATGTGCTCTTCACTCGGCTGTTTATATGCCATGTAAGTTAGCATGGGCATTGGCCTTCGACACCATCGAAACATATACCCTTTGGGTTTCAAATGAGTCGAAACACCATGGAAAGCTTTGGTGCAAAGGATTAAATTCGAAAGAATCTTCTCCGGCTAGTGCGGAACCTCATCCCTTGGTGCTAGTGGGCGTTATGCTGAATTCATATAGTTTTTCCTTCATAGGTGTGGACTGTTTCAAGTTTCAACTGATTCGAAAGAGTTATTTGGCCGAATGTTCTTCTGGTGGAGGCAGATGAAGATGAAACCAATTATTTCGAATTGTTTGGCGCACATGCAGTACATTGCTTTCGAAAGGTACCTTTCGACCTCTTCCAAAAGCTCCTTGCTTACCCAACATTCTGCTGAAGCATCCTTTTGACTCTTTCGAAAGGCTCTGTTGGTGCTGTCATCTCTCGTTCTTCCTTCTTTTCTAACCATCTTGGTTTCAACAAGGTCGATATGACTTCTTGATCATGTTATAGTTATAGCTGTCATCTTAATGCTTAAGTGGTCTCTTTTTAACCTTGTCAAGAGCCCTATTCTATGTTTACAGAATCCACTCTAATACCTTCGGAACTTTACTTGTGCTATTACTCCCTCTTTCATACTTCCACTCTTGAGAATATTTTATGGATAACATTTAGCCCACCCCCCTCCCAAGTATGAAAGAAGCATTTTTTCATTAGGACAAAAACTCCAAAGAATTTATCTCTTTGTTTCCTGCAAAACAGATAATAACTCCTATTAGGTTCATAACCTTGTTATAAGACCCTGATAGGTAACTTTATAATTCAATACATTATCTGGTAATTTTGTTGGGCAGAGCATTCAAATAATTACAGGACCAAATCTTTTTAATGATAATAATAGAAATACAAAACGATATCACCTAGTCCGCTGTCATTAATTTAAGTAAATAAACCTTCCCAAAAGGCCATCACTTACTCCAAATCCTCTTTTCTTGGGTTATGTTTTCTTCAGCTATTGGGGATTAATTCTTCACTCTTAGCGGTTTTACCCTCCTTCCCTGTTGTGATTTTATTTCCATCTCTGCTCTGTATTCATTAACAAATTGGCAGATAATTAAACATTGATGTTGTATGAATATTAGAGGGCTCTTATTCCCTTTTACCATTATCTTCTAACGAAAAGAAATAAAGTATGCTTGATAACAAACTCTTTTTCGAAATTCCTATCTAATATTGGTGTGGAAACATTAAATTTTCAAATAAGCCTGAATACAAAACCTTAAAATTCATTCAGAAAATTTATAAATCCGAAAATTCAATGGGAAATCAATAACTCATCATGAGAATTCAATAAAGAAATCAAGAATTCATTAAACCAGAAAATCATTACGAAAAGAGACTAAAAATCCATGAATTCAGCAATGTAATCAAAAATTTACTAGGGTCTCATCTGTCAAATAAGCGGCTTTAAATTTTTCCTAATACCAGTGCAAAGTCTGAAATCCAATAAGAAGTCTATAGATCATTATGGAAATTTAATAAAGAAGTCAAGAAATCAAGAATTCATAAAGATAAGAGATCATTAAGAAATCATTATGAGAATCTAGTGGGGAAACCAAGTACATGAAATCCACAAATCATCATAAAGCCAATGACGAAATCTAGAATTCATGAAACCAGAATTTCAATGAGAAATTATTATAAAAATTCAATAAGAATATGAAATCCATAAACTATCTCAAAAGTCAATATGGAAATTTAGAATTCACAAGACTAGAAATTCAATAAGTAATCATTATGAAATCTCAATAAGGAAACTAAGAATATAAAATCCATAAATCATCCTAAAAGTCAATAAAGAAATTTTGAATTCACAAAACCTAATATGAAACCTTCATGAAAAGAATCAAGGGAACTAAAATTTCATGAAATCAAGAATTCAACCAAAATCTTGTCAGGATCTCATCTGACGAATAGACTACTTAAAATTTCATTCAATATAAGCACAAAGTCCGAGATCTGTCTAGTAATAGTAAACTTAGTAGATTTAAGCAACAGATGCATAAGCCTATCTGGCCATAATTATAATGTTTATCCAAAAATACTATGCTAGAGATCTTGTCTAAAACTCCTGCTTTGAATAGCGATATGGATTTTTGTTATTCAAAGGAAAGTATCTTATTGATAGATGTGTAATTCCTAGTGCCTGTAAGTTAGTAGTATTATTGTTATATTGGAGCCGAGTAGTTCCGTATTGCCATGCAATCATTAGGAATAGTAGTCTGTATTACCAATCAGCCATTCGGAGTAGTAGTTCCGTAAGACCGGTTAACCATTCAGTGGACGGTTCCGTTCAGCTGTTCAGCTTTTCATCCATTCAACCGTTCACCGGGTAGTTCCGTTCAGTTGACTGGCCGTTCAGCAGTGCAAGCTCTGTTTGACTAGTCAGTCGTTCAGGAGTGCAAGTTCCGTACTTTTGCTTGGTCGTTCAGTAGTGCAATGGTCCAAATAACTTTTTATATATATATATATAATATAGACTCTTCTATCCTAAATGGTCACCTTATTTCTAAGGATTCAGAAGTGGTTTACTTAATATATCCTTCAAATGAAGTCAATTTTATCTTTGCAGTAAAAATTTGCTTTCCATCTCATGTTACAAATTTTTTTATCCATTTTCTTGTCTCGTGTTCCCATTTAGGATGCAAGTTTCTTAATCCTTTGTTGTGAGAGCCACTTTTCAGGCATCGGAAGTACAAAAGATTGCCAGTTAGTACTTTGTCCTTTTTAATTATGATCTTAGATGCCTTGTTTGTTCTTGTCTATAGAGTTGGACATCTTCATCCTTTTCCTTTTGTTTGTATTTCATTCTCAGTCTTCATCCTTGTTTTGGATGGTGGATAGAATTCTTCTTTTAACCCTTCGTTCCTTTGGGTCTTGATTTTTGTTTTGAATAATTGACATCTTTGTCCTTGTTTATCCATTCGGCGTCCCCTCTGGGCTTCCCTTGATTCTAAGCGATATAGTGTATGTTAGGATGACCTTCTTCTAAAAGGTTGTTGATGGGTGCTTGACCCGACCCTCCCTCTAAGAGGTGAACTGGACGTTAGAGGTTTTGACCCTCCCTCTAGGAGGTGCCACAGATTGGCCATAAGCTTTTGACCCTCCGTCTTAGAAGGTTCTACAGATTGGTCGTAGGCTTTTGTCCCTCCTTCTTAGGAGGTGCTACAAATTAGCCGTAGGCTTTTGGTGGGTGCGAGACCCCCCTCCTTTTCAGAGGTGCTACGGATTGGCCATAGGCTTTAACTTGTATATGAAAATAACTTTTGGCCAATTAAAATGTTTATGAACATCCTTTTGAATATCAAATAATTCTTGTAAATGAACCCTTCTAATATATTGAGGGATTATTTTTCTAAAAAAGAGCTTATCATAAAAGAATCTTTTCATATCGCTACTTTTGCAAGAGTCTTTAAATCATTCTCATAGTAGAGACACGGATCTCAAATAGGAGACTAAGAGGTCATGATTCATGAACCAATAGTCTTTTAGTCGAGAATAGGATTCTCCAATTTGAGTTTTTGTTGATGAACTTTTGATAGTTTTAAAACTTTCTCTGAAAAAGTATGAATAGGTTTCTTCTCGCCAATGATTTTTAGAAAACTTTGAAATATTGGAATTTCTTAATTGGAAGATCTTGATGTGCATTTACTAATGCTAAGTAATATTTTGTATAGATTGTGCTAGTTTATCTTTAAAATAAACAAATACTTAATCTCCCTTATTTATAAGGCAATTTGAGGAAATCCTTTACGACTTTTGAAATCAACTTTCTTGAAAACATATTTAGAAAAATCCTCCCCAAAGGATAGAATAACAGAATCAGTGTGTATAATATATATGGTTATGCTTCCATAGGTTTTGCTCAACAAAAGAGATGTCTTGTTCGCGAGTCTAAAAAGCCATGATACATGGTCTAATTGACTTTCACAAATAAGGGCATGCTTTTCCTAAGAATCCCCTTTTTCGGGAGAGTTTTAGATATTTACCCTTCTTGAGTCTTCAGTTGAAGCTTGATTATAATCCAGGGTTCCATGGGAGTAGTTCTTTACACCACATGGATTCAAGCTTTTAGATAAGGATAAGTTGTCTCATTCTCAGCATTTGGGTAGTATTTCTTAAGCAGCTAACAACTAAAATTTTGGTTGCACGTCGAGAGTATGTTGAATGCCATGGAATGGTTTTGTTTTTACCTATAATGACGCTCAAATTTTGTATTAAAATATGACCAATTCAAACTACAATTCAAATTAAAGAAGTTATATGCAAAGAAAATTTATAGTAGACACATTCTGCAAGGCTTCATAGCCTGATCAGAGTCTGAAGATGAAGTTGTAAGACTGATTCTCTATCAAGGCTTTAAGTGATTGAGCTGCTCCCTTCGAGATAGAAAATCTTCTAATCCTTTTTGGCAAATTGTTTCAAAAGTCCATAATTGATTAGGTTCCGAACTATTTTTGCCAAAACACTGCAATTGTCAGTTTCATGTCCATTCACTTATGATAAGCACAGTAATTCCTTCCTTTTTTGGGTTCAGCTGGGGTTCTTGTCTTATAGGAAATGGGGAAATTCTCATCATCTTTTGTCATGACAAAGATATAGGAAATGGGTTTGTTTATTTCTATCGGTCTATATTTAGATGTCACCGTCTGTCTGTCTTTTTTATTTTCCTTCAATCTAGACTTTTTACTGGGATGGTTGAAGTCAGACCTTTCTTCCTTTTGTTTTTGTTGAGATTTCTTCATCGCATGATGCATTTCTTCTATTTGAATAAACTTCTCGGCTTGGAAATAGAAGTGTTGTAGATCTTTACACCCACAAATATGAAGTTCTTGCCAAAAAGGAGTTTGTTTGATTAAACCAGAGCGAATTACCATCAGTTTTTATTCATCGGTCGCGTTTTCTGCCTTCAATGCTTCCATGTTGAATCTTTTGATGTATTCACCGAGTACTTCTTCCGACCTTTGTTTGATATTAACTAACATGTAAGAATCCATTCTCGGATCATTATATATGTGAAATTAGCTATGAATTCATAGGAGAATTACTCCCAGGAATGGCTAGTTCCCTTTTGGTAGTGACTATACCATTTGACAGCTGCTCCTTGGAAAGTGATGGTGAAGAGTTACAATGAACTAGACCAGGAGCATTATATAAATTCATTCAGTTTTCAAAAGCTACAAGGTGATCATACGGATCATTAGTTTCATCATTTTTTAGTAGGGGAATTTGTATGTGAGGAGGAAGACTAACTGCCATTATTTCTTCTGAAAAAGGAACCTTTTGCTGGATAACATATTTCTCCAGTTTAGGGCGTACGTCTTTTACTGTATCCTTTGTGACTTGGTTGAGAATGTTGTTATAGTGATCTCATTGCCTTTCAAGGTTAAACTATTTAACTGCTCAAATAACTTTTCTACTTTACTTTCTTGGCTTAACTTCTCATCTTTTGCCTCATTTGGAGATTGCGCTTCATCTTCTCCTTCCATGATCCTTAATGATTCTTGAGATGGAGCCCCTTCAAAATGTCCTTGCATAGCCATCATTTGTTGTTGTTGATTCTGGACTTTAATCTCATTGTTTTCCAATCTTTTTAGAGTTGAAGGTTGTCCTACTTTCATATTCTCTAAGTTAAAGTTGGGGACTATATTATTTTCCAAGGTCGATTGTGACGCAGCTTCTTCATTTGGATTGTCGTTATTATTCCTTGCTCTTACCATTTTCTCCTCTTGACTGAAGAACTTTATGCAATTAATCTGTGATGATAGTTATTGGGGATCGGAGGTTCAAGCCCTCCTTCTAACGCCAAAAATGTTAACAAGAAAACTTGTTAACACCTCAAAATGGAGTTTGAAGTATAAGTAGTTCCTTCGAAACCTCCTTTCGAACAAGTGAAGGTCGCTTACACTCTTCGGGTAGGTAAGGATAGTTGAAAGTCCTTATTTGATACCTTTTGACACAGTCAAAAAGGCTAACTT
Source organism: Allium fistulosum (assembly GCA_030737815.1). Lineage (NCBI taxonomy): Eukaryota > Viridiplantae > Streptophyta > Magnoliopsida > Asparagales > Amaryllidaceae > Allium > Allium fistulosum. The sequence continues at coordinate 185,138,439 of CM060906.1, forward strand.
TCTCTTCTGAAATTCCTTCCAAGATATTATATTGGTGACTCTATCGGAACCCCCTTTCGAAGTAGTCAATAAGGCTTAAGATTGGGACTTAACGGTTTATGATAATTGGCTGAATTGAGTGGGTTTCAACTTCGTCGAATGGGTGAGCTCTTACTGCTTTGTGGTTTTGAGCTGATACTCAATGGATATATATATATATATACTAAAGGTATCGACTTGATCGAAAGGTATCCTTTCACCTAGATCGACATCAGATGATCATAACTGTTTACAATAAGAATTTCTAAACAGATGTATAAACAAACTTATCATAATCTTCCTTTTTATTCAACTAAAGATGTACAGATTGACAAAATACCCCAATTTGATTTCGAAATTAGGGTTTTCTAGCCTTAAAAAGTACATGTAGGAAATGAAAGAAATCGGATCCTCAAAAACAGATCCTTAGGGTTTTATTTATAAGTGCGAGCCAGCACCTTTTAACCCCTTGCTTTCGACACGGTCGGAAGATTTATTTTCTCCCTTTCGTGAACACATATTGAATCATAGCTTTCGACCTACTTCGAAAGGGTTATACGGCCGACCCTTTCGCTGCCGCTGAAGACTGGGCTTCTTTCTATTTTGCTTTATTCCTTTCGACTTTTTCGAAAGTTATATTGCTTGATTGCTTCTGACTTCGTCGAAAGGTGCTGCTTGATCACTTTCGACTCCATCGAAAGATGTATAAATGCGCTCTTCACTCAGCTATTTATACGCCATGTAAGTTAAAATGGGCATTGGCCTTTGACACCATCGAAACATATACCCTTTGGGTTTCGAATGGGTCGAAACACCATGGAAAGCTCTTGTGCAAAGGATTCCATTTGAAAGCATCTTCTCTGGCTATTGCGGAACCTCATCCCTTGGTGCTAGTGGGCGTTATGTTGAATTCATATAGTTTTTCCTTCATCAATGTGTATGGTTTCAAGTTTCAATCGATTCGATAGGCTAATATATGCTTTCAAAAGAGTTGATTTTACAGAATGTTCTTCCGGTGGAGGTAGATGAAGATGAAACCAATCGTTTCGAATGGTTTGGCACACATTAGTCCATTTCTTTCGAAAGGTACCTTTCAACCTCTTCGAAAGCTCCTTGCTTACCCAACATTCTGCCGAAGCATCCTTTTGACTCCTCCGAAAGGCTCTGTTAGTGTTGTCATCTCTCGTTCTTCCTTCTTTTCTAACCATCTTGGTTTCAACAAGGTCGATATGACTTCTTGATCATGTTATAGCTGTCATCTTAATGCTTAAGTGGTCTGTTTTTAACCTTGTCGAAAGCCCTATTCGATGTTTGTAGAACCACTCTAATACCTTCGAAACTTTACTTGTGCTATTACTCCCTCTTTCATACTTCCACTCTTGAGAATATTTTATGGATAACATTTTATACAAAAAAATCCGACTAAAGTCATAAAAATCTTTTGGAATACATAAAAACTTATTTTTGGATAAATCTATGAGGAATTCTCACCAAAAATAATATTTTCAATAAAATGATTGTTGCAAGTATAAATATATTGAAAAGATTGCAAAAATTCTATGTGTTAGAAAAATTTTCAACAAGGCAGGTTGGAGGAAAGTCATGAACTTTAAAAGAAAAGAAGTGAAGCAAGAACAAAAGTGTACTAAGCCAAAGCATAAGAAAACTTCTTATTAGGTGGCAAGTGTTACACCCAAAATTTTCAAAATGGACAAGATAAGGAAATATTGCATTTTGATAGCTAAAAAAATTCGAAGCTATCACGCATTAAGGAATGAAGGCCATCAAGTATTGATAATAAGTCATCATATAGTGGGAAGTAGAGCCATCGTTCAAGGAACCAGGCTAGTCAAAAGGGGGTGAAACAAGTAGATTTCAAAAATTCCTATTTTGGATCTATTTGGCATATGAAGTCTAAAGGGGATTTTACATCCAATCTAAAATATTTTCAAATTAAAGATTTACATGAATTTAATGTTCACATAAATTAGGGTGTATCAAATATACTCTTATATATGTATTTGTGTGTGACTACTACTTGTTAAATTTAATTTAGAGAAGAAAACCTTTCATTTTCTTCTCTTAAGTTATTTAATTAATGAGGAGATGTATGGTTTTGATTAGAGAAAGAAAACTTTTCATTTCTTTCCCATTAATTAAATTGAATATTTTATTAAATGACATTAATGACTAAAATTATTCTTGGTATAGGTTGTGAGTATATCTAAATATACTCTAGTGTAAATTATGTAAGTGCAACATATCATATTGTGTACATAGTTAGTATTTACGTATTTGGGTGCTGGGATTTACAGGACAACGGACAAATTTGCCATTTATATTGCATTGGCTGTCCATAACATCACTAAAAATTATATGTGTATGTATGTGTGTGTGTGTGTGTGTTTGTGTGTGTGTTTCAAATATATATATATATATATATATATATATCTGTATGTTTCAAATATATATATATATATTGTTAACGAATCCTTTAAAAAAATAAAAATCAGTTCAACCAAGTCAACTGTTATGAATTCAAGATTTATTACCAAACATGTAATGATTTGATTTAGTAAAACAAATATGAAAATAGATCTTAAATTATAAATCCAAATATAACCTATATGTATATGTTAATGATTTAAAGTAAGATAAAATATAGATATTTCATAAGTAATAATATTTGCCAAAAGTATATTTGTGACGCCCCACCTCTACTCACACTAGCCAAGGACACTACGGGGTAATGCCATCGACTAGCACGAAGAATAAGGCTGTTTAGGAGTGACCATCTGTGTAATTGCTTTGTGCGAGTACCGATATGTCAAATAATATGACTTGCATTTCATTTCCAGAGGAAATCCGACATATCAAATTCAAACTCAAAGCTACTACACAATGGCTATGTGGGCTTCGGAAACAAATATAGAAATAAGCATAACACAAATCAGTCATAGATATTTATATCACAAAGGCGGAAACAGATATGAATATAACACATAAAAGTGTACATCAAAATAGTGGTCATACAAGATCCACTACAACACAAAAGAATAGGTACAAGTGCTAGACAAAAGAATATGTTTACATCAAGGAGTCTCTATCTCGAATGTATAAAAACAAAAAACTACTACGCTAAAGTAGTTAGCCAAAAGTCAGAAGCTAGTCCCTGCTAAGAAGTCAACTGGAAGCACATGAAACACCTCGGTCTGACCCGAGTATTTTTTAAGAAGAAAAATAATAAACGGATAAGTCTAGCTATAAATATGATATGAGATGAGAAAGGATAAGAGATACCACAAAAATGTATGATAACAATAATGTCATACTATGACAAGTATACATTCGATAACAATAAAAATCATACAATATCTCAAATCTTGTCAAACATCCAAAAAGAATATCACATTCTTTAGCTTATTCACCAAACCCCAAATATTGACAAAACATATCAATGTCAATCGCAAAAAAATTGGTGAAACACAAATTCCAGAAATCCACAATTAGAAATCCAGAAAACACAAAGGGGGAGGCCTATCACAAACGGGAGCATGAAATATCACCAACACGTGTATCACAAACGGGACGTTATCCTATGGTCACTAACCATAGAGCTGGTGCGATGACGTAGTACAATAACGGTACGCCCGAGGAACCTGAAAATCGAATAATTCGGAACAATGACGTAGTACAATAACGGTATGTTAACGGTAAAAAGTGAACGCTAACACCCGGTGTGTGTAATAGAACCGTGAAAGCACCACCCGTTGGTACGGGAACAGAATATGAGCTAAAAATAGCAGAAAAGCAGTAAATGAACAACAGATTTATAGTGGTTCGGCCCGTAATTGAGCCTACGTCCACTTTATAGTCTTTTATTGCTGATTCGGTTACAATTCGATACAAATCACTTGCCAAATACAATATAACTTGATCACACAACAATCTAGACTACTAGGTCAATCTTCGGTGATGAATCTTGCTAAATCCGAATCGGATGAATGGAGTTCTTCACGAAGCTTGTTGTAGTGCCTTGAGAGTTGGAAGATCTTTACTTGTTGAGTCAATTTTCAGTGCAGCAGAGCATGGATGCTTGAAGAAATGAATTGCCAAAAAATCCTCCCCCAAATTGGAAGTTATGGGGTATTTATAGGAGCTGATCTGGACTCAGGAAATTTCTCTAAGTCTTTAAGTCGTAGCCGACTTAGGGTAGATCGGTGACGAGTTAAGGAATAGGGTTAGGTCGGTGACGAGTTAAGGAATAGGGTTAGGTCGGTGACGAGTTAAGGGATGGTTGTTACGGGCCCATCCTGTGGTTGTCTTCGACAAGTATTAAGTCGGTTCCGACTTATCAGACCTTAATTCGTAAGTCCTTAACTCGCTGAGTCGTTAAGTCGGAACCCTCCTTTCTTTAAGTTGTAGACAGCTTAACTCGTTGAGTCGTTAGGACCTTGAGTCGTAGGCTGTGAATCTTTTAAGTCGGAGCATTTCATAGCTCGGCATCCTTCTTAACTCGGTCTTAGCTCTTGAGTCACAGATTACCTTAAGTCGGCAGGCTCCTAACTCGGCACATCTCTTAAGTCGGTCTTAGCTCTCGAGTCACAGATCACCTTAAGTCGGCAGGCTCCTAACTCGGCATACCTCTTAAGTCGGTCTTAGCTCTCGAGTCACAGATCACCTTAAGTCGGCAGGCTCCTAACTCGACATACCTCTTAAGTCGGTCTTAGCTCTCGAGTCACAGATTACCTTAAGTCGGCAGGCTCCTAACTCGGCACACCTCTTAAGTCGGCAGCTCTTCTCAGCAGTTAGGTCGGCAACTGTTGGGTCAGAGCTTTCCTTAGGTCGTAGCCTGTTAAGTCGGAGATCTTGTTAACTCGGAGCTTTCCTTAAGTCGGTTACGCCTTTAGCTTGTTAGGTCGTCTTCTGTTAAGTCGCGAATCAGAGGATTAACATTTGCCCCTCGAAGTGTGTGCCTAAGTCATAGGTCATATACTTCGATTTTCTTAACCTGCTCTTTGATTAGGTCGGAAGCGAATTAACAGAGGTCTTAGGTCGGCAGCGTACAAGTCGACTCACCTTCCTGCGAATAAATAGTTAAGTCATCCTTCCTCTTCCCCACTCATTCTTCTTCTCGATTCAGCCATTGACGCGATTTAGAGCCCTCAGAGATAAATTCCATCCATTCAATCGTCGATTATCCTCCTGTCATATATCGTAAGTTGATCTGATCCGAGTTTATCCATGTTTACTGTCGAATCGATAACTCCCCAGTCTTCGACTTCCATTTGCTCTTAAATGCTGCGGTTCATTATGTATAACCCTTCAACTGTTTCGCAATTGCCATTGATCACGTTGCAGTTGTGGTGTGGCAATGATACGTCAGATTCGCAGTAAATCCGAGGCGATTCAAATTGGCTTTTTGGGGTGATCCAATGGTGTAATGGAATTAGGATCGCCATTGACTGCGAGGTCATTGGGCTAATGAGTTAAGAGTTAGGGAGGAAAATTGGTTGAGGTATTGGCTCGGTCACGACTTAGGGATTTCACGCGATCCAATGATTTTCATGATCTTAAGTCGGCGCCGACTTAGCAGTTTCATGTGACCTAGGTTTTGAGTCGCTTCCGAGTTAGGACTTAGGGGATTTCTGGTGCCTTGAATTAGTTTTTTGCTTCTTTATTCGACCTAAGACTCGGGGACTGCTGACCTTGACCCATAGGAAATCTCTTAAGTCGTCACCGAGTTAGCACTTGGGTTTTCGGCAACTAAGCAGATGACTTTTAAACTTTGCCTGGACTTTGAACTGTTGAACTATAAACTGTGTTGCATGTATTTCTTTTTACAGATTGCTTCAATTCACAAGCTAACAATCCTGTTTAACACAATATTAACAGAGTACTGGGACGAATATACTATCACTGACTGCCCACATCGAATGACAGATTAGTTGGTAAAGAGAAATTTAAATTAAATGAATATGAACGAGATGTTGTACAATAACCAATTCAAGTGAAGTATTAAAACAAAAATCATAATAGTCAAATGAAACTGACTTGTCTGTATTAACACTGCACTTGATCATTGACAAGTTCTGAAATTCTGTAATCGATTGATTGTCAACTAACTTAATTCCAGTTATGCTTGTCTTTTATTTTCATTAGTTTTTTGCACAACACTTCACACTTTTAGGGAACGTGCACCTTCACATTTGAACATTCAGCTGATTGTGTAGAATGTCTTCTCCACAAGAAGGAACAGAGCAAGCTGAAGATGTATTTCCAGTTGCTATCCCGCTAAACGATCCTCCAGAGAGGACACCTACTACTTTGAGCCATAAAGCCTTTCGTCAACTATGCATCCAGTTTGGCATTGCTGAAGCTGACGCTTTGCTTCCCGAAATAAATGACACTGCTGACAGGCCGCCCCATGGCTTTGTCGCAGTTAACCGCCAAATGTGCTCGAGCGGAGCTATCCCCCCATTCAATGACTGCATTCGAGAACTTCTTCTCCAACTATCTATTTCCCCTTTTCAGTTACATCCCAATGGCTACGCCATCTTGCTGGGATTATGCGTGCTTTTTAGGAGAACACTGGGCCGCTTTCCTACCTTCGGAGAAATTCGCTATCTTTGTACTTTTACCAAAAATAAAGATCATCCCTCCATCATAGTCGTAAGGAGTGCGAGGAATCGTAAGTTGATCACCGGTCTCCCTGAAAGTGTTCATAGTTTCCTGAGCCCGTTCTTCTATGTTCGTTGTCCTCCGGGATTTTACGCCATTTGGAGAGTGGGAAGTACGATTATCTATCTTTTCCCTGTGCTTTTCTAAAATTCTTCGAAGTTCAAATTGTTAAGTGCTAACTTCTTTCTCTACTGTTTCAGCACTTCCTTCCCCCTCTAGGGAATCTCGTTACAAGACTACCTTTGAGAGGCTTATGGCCGTACCAGTTGAGGAGAGGAGCGTTCAATTTCTATTGAGAGATGAGTTCCTCCACGAATTTGGACTCTTACATCCTTCCCGTTCCACTCAGCCACATGAAGTCCCTGATTCTCCTGCTGAGGAGTCAGATGCCCCTGTTCCTGCTAGAGAACTTTTACAGCAAAATCTTACCGCTGAGACTCCATTGGTAAAGTGTTCTACTTCTACCGCCATTGCTGGACCGTCCAGTAAGTTAGCACTTGCCCCGGTTGTTGAAGAGGAGGAAAATCTTCACGCTCTTGAAAAGACAGTTGAGGTGGAAGTTGAAAAAGAGAATTCTCCCCTGCACCATGGCGATGATACTTTTGACAGTCTGAGCGACATCATGATAACCTCTCAGGAGCTCTTTAAAGATGATGTTTCTAAAGTGGTTCCTCCTGTTATCGAAGCAACTTCTTCCTTGCAATAAACCACAACGCCTTCCACACAACTTATTGCCATTTCTACACCCAAAAGTGGTTTGTAGTCTGACGCGCGTAGTTTGCACATCACACACACTTAGTATTTTGGCACTTATATGCACTTAGCTTTTTCAATTTGAGGATTTCTAAAACTGGTCTTTTCCTTCAATTTCAGATTCTCTGATGGGGCGAAGCGGTTCTTACTACAACAAATTCCAGCGTTACGGAAGCCGTGAGGCTTATGACTTTAGGAGTTACATTGGTGCTGTGAAGGAAACTGACGAAGAGAGGGCTACCAGAAAGGCTCATGAGAGGCGAGCTCATGAAGAGCGTCGCCGGAGAGAAGATGAGGAATACTATGGGAATAGGGATGAGCGACGTGACTCTTCCCGCAGAAGCGACGACCCTTATAAGAGGAAATCTTACGATGACAGGGGGAAGAGTCATACTTTCGATGAGTCCAGCAAACGGGTCTGACTTGACGAGAAAGATACATCTAATATCTTGGAAAAGACTACCGCTTCTATTCCTCCTAACACATCTTCCGGTTCCCCTGCCCTTAAGGAATCTGACATCCAGACAATCATTAATAGGCCACAGTACCAAGCTGGAGATGGTCCTCCCACACTCCAGAGCCGATTTCCGAATTGGTGTCTGAAAGGAGTGCGTTTTGATTTGGATTTGGTCCCCATTGATAAGCAGGCGATGCTGAAAAATGTCGATGCTGTGAAACTTGACATCGAAAGAATGTCTGGATGGAAGAAGCTGGTTGATGAACTTCAAAGGGTCAACCATTTGAATCTCGAGGCGATGATGACCATGGAAAATGATAAAACAGAATGGGACAAATGGCGTAAGCAACATGACGCGGAGATGAAAAGCATTAGCGATGGTTATGGGAAGCTCGAAGCTGAAGTTGAAAAACTTAAAAATGAGCTTGCTACTTCCTCCACTTCTTATTCTCAGAAAGAAGAAATGCTTCAAAAACAAGTTCGAGACGCCCACGCTGCTCAGCGGGATACTGAAGTCAAGCTTGAGGCAGAACAGCATGTTACTAGAAAATATCGTGATGACGCTGCTCAACTTCAGGAGAAACTCAGCTCTCGAGACTTAGAAATTGCTAGGCTACAATCCCAGTTACTGAAGGCTGAAAGAGAACGTGATGAAGTTCTCTCTGGTAAAGCCGCAGCCGAAGAATCCCATAAGGCGACCATAGCCACCGTTGACGCGACTCTGTTCGACTTTTATATGCATTGTGTCCTGGGGCGTGGGAGCCTTTCATTTTTGGGACCAGAGTATGAAGTCACCTTAGCGGAAGTATGGGAGGCAATCATTGACTTATTTGGTGGTGCCGGATATTCTGAAACAGATCTTCAAGCTACCTACTTAAGTGAGAGCGATCGCGCTGCCCTTGCCAAAGGAAAAGAGCAGCTTATCCGAGTGCGGGCCGAGGCGACGGGAGAGAAGCTTCCTCAGAAAGAAACACCTCCTATTGCTCCTGCTTATACTTCGGCTTTAGCTCATGCGGATATTACTGGCTCTAGTTCTCATTCCACGCCTCCTGCTATGGTTGACAAAGAAACTGTATCCACCCCTACAGAGGAAGAGGCAATGAAGGACTTCCAAGCTCGGGAATTTGAGATTGATCTTGCTAAACCGGCTTCTCCAGGTAACTTTGACGATTCACGGTCTTCTTTTTTCTCGGAGAATACTGATTTTGATTTCTTTTATTATGCAGCAGTCGTGCCAGAAACTGCACCACTTCTCCCTTCTTCAGCTGTCGTTCCTCCTCCTCCTCAAGTTATACCTCTTCCAGCTTCTCAACCTGGTTCACAGGAAGAACCAATAGCGGCCCTTCAAGGTTTAGATGAACCACCTGCTTCCGAAGAACAGAAGGCAGAAGATCTGGAAGATAGCGAGAAGACCCCGGAGCAGTCTTTCGATTATGACACAAAGCTTTCTACATTTCTTGCTCCGGGGAGTGAGTCTTCTTCCAAGAAGAAGGGGAAGCGTGTGGTTTCGAAGAAAGGAAAGAAGAGTTCTTCTGCTGCTGGGGATGAGGCTGAGATTGATCCGGCTGAGTCTCCTTCTCCTTCTTCTCCGATACGGCCTACGAAGCTAATTACCAGGCCGGGTAAAAGCTCCAAGGGTGGGAAGAAGGGGAAATGAGTTTGATTTTGCATTTTCTGCTTTTTGTATTGACCGGGTATTGTGCGGATACCGGTCTCCGCTTCTTTTTGTAACCTGTACAATGTAAAAAATTTCTCACAGTGTTGAAATAAATAGATATTTTTCTTGTACAAATCCTTGTGTATGTAGGAATACATCTGTTTTTTATTTGAAGTGTAGAGTAAACGATTCTTTCTATTTGTACAAACTTTTTGTCTGTGTTTCAAGAACGCATTTACTCCACATCTTTATTACGCGATATTGCAATGAACTTGTGGTATGTCGCTTGTATTTCACTTTTATTATTGTAACTGAATTGTATAATGTTGCCCCCGTACCACAAGTATATTATAATATTCCTTGGTTTCACAAAACCGATACTCTTATTTTAGAGAATAACTTTCCACTTTTTCAGGGAACAATTATTCTGCTTTTAACAGAGTATATCTTGTCTTTGGAGATATTTTTATTTTCTTTTTCTTCCTGAAGAACACTTCGACTTCTGGGAATGATCACTTTTATTTGTTTGAAAGTGAATTTTCCTGCACAGTGAAATGATCTTCTGAAGAAGGTTTTGATTTTCGTGCCCCATTAAAGGGTTCATTTTTGGTACTTCAAGCAAGGTGAAGTACGCCTCTGAAGAGGTCTTTTGGTCTCCGAAGAGAAGCAATTTTGGTCTCCGAAGAGAAGCAGTTTTGGTCTCCGAAGAGAAGCAGTTTTGGTCTCCGAAGAGAAGCAGTTTTGGTCTCCGAAGAGAAGCAGTGTTGGTCTCCGAAGAGAAGCAGTTTTTGTATTTCTACTCGGGTGAAGTGGGTCTCCGAAGAGAAGCATTTTGCACTTTTACCCTGGTGAAATGTGCCTTCGAAAAGGGCTTTTACCTCCGAAGATGGCTTGTGCCTCCGAAGAGGGCTTGTGCCTCCAAAGAGGGCTTGTGCCTCCGAAGAGGGCTTGTGCCTCCGAAGATGGCTTGTGCCTCCGAAGAGGGCTTGTGCCTCCGAAGAGGGCTTGTGATTGCCTGGAAGTTACTTTCTCATGGCCGGAGGGGTCCACGGGACAAGCGTAAGTTGTTTGATTGGATGTTTGTTTATACAAACGATCGCAATCAATTAACAAGGTGCCCCTTTGGTAGTCCCACCGATCTTTTTGATTGAGGAAAGCTCTCCATTTATTGGCGTGCCTCGTTAGAGGGCTTTGTTGACCCTTGGGAAGGAGCATCAGTTGGTTGGTGTGCCAGGAAGGTTGCGTCTTAGGGGCAAGTAGATCCATGGGATGGACACAAGCTGCCTGATTGGATGCATCACAATCAGCTAGCGAGGGTCTTATTCCTTCTGCTTGGGAAGGTATCCCTTTAGTGGATCTACCTGCTTTCCTGTTGAGAGGCATACCTCCCTTTGGCTGCTTCCATGTTTGCCCCTCATGTTGTATCATCATCCGCCAATCTGCGATCCTTTATCATCGTTTCCAAGCGCGTGTTCCTTTCTTTTGCAAGTAAATCGCTTTATCCGAAGAAGTAGACTTCACTGTTGAATGACTCCACAGATTAAACGCAAGTTATTTGGTTGGATGCCTTTTTATATCAACGATCGCAACCAGTTAACTAGTGCTTGACATAGTGGAGCCGTCAACTTTTTATGTGAAGTTCTTCTTGTATGGGATTTGAGTTTGAAATTTTTGTTGCTTGAAATTTGCTTTAATAAATGATTTGTAAGGCTCGCTTAGCTTTGCGATGGGTGAGCTTTGCTTTAATGACCTGCAGTATTAGATCGATATTTTAGCAATACATTTAGAGTATTTACACATCGAAATATAACAGGCATTTTATAATAGAAAACACAATGCATAGTTTTTCATTATTGAGTCATGCTGATTTCTCAGCGGTTTACAATGCAGAAGTTACACATCCATCATTATCTTTACAAATTCAAGCAATGCAGTTAAGTAAAAATGAATGCTAGTTATTGTTGTTTCAGAATCTCCAAGCTGGATTTCCATTTGTGCTTGATTCATAGCTTTTAGATTTTTATGCCAGAGAAAGTGAGAGATGCCCCAGTCGCAGTTTTGTGGATAATCAGTAGTCATCCCAACTTCTGCTTGCTGGGTATGGTCCCCCTGTGATAGCATTAATGACAAGCTTTCCTGAATCTTGCACTGCAGTGTTGTTGTGGGAATCAGATTGATGGGTAGGGTGTTGTTGATCCCGAGTGGACGAGATTGGATCGACTCCGTTCCTTTTAACGTATTGTTGGAGTTTACCCTGCTCTAGCAATTCTTCAATCACCTTCTTTAATTGGCGACATTGGTCAGTGTCATGGCCAGGTTGATTGTGAAATTGGCAGAATTTTCCATTACGCTTTGCCCCTCTCGTCATCTCAGGTGGCTTAGGATACCTGACAACGTCCTTTGTTGCAAAAAAGATATTTCTTGGTGTATCAGTTAAAGGAGTCAAGTCCGAAAGATTAAAGCGGCGAGGTTTCTTTTCATTTCCCTGGCTTTTTCCTCCTTTATTCACCCTTTTCTGACTTTCAGATTCTATTTTCTTAGGTGGGACATTGTCATTATCAGTCTGGGCAGTAACCACTTTCGATGTCGCAGAAAGGCTTTCAAGGCGAATGAACTCATCGGCCTTTTTATAAAATTTATCAAGTGAGTTCGGTTCCTTCATCTTTAGCCATATCCCAAATTTACTCGATTTATCAATGGCTCGCATCAAATAAGTCAGGATCATGCGTGGTTCCGCATTTTCTACCTCGGCTAAAGCTATATTGAAACGACTCAAGAAAGATTTGATCGATTCTCCGGGCGCTTGTTCAAGGTTGGACAATGACATTATATCCTTAGCTTTTGAAGCATACAATCTGAACTGTTCTTTAAACTTTTGCGTTAAGTCGGAGAATTTATCTACCGATCGAACTGGAAGCTTTGTGAACCAAAGTAAAGCCACACCTTCTAGGTATACCGGAAAGTATCGACACTTGATCTCGTCTGACGCTCTTGCACCGGTCATATGCCAGTCGTACTTGTAGAGGAAGTGGTTAGGGTCACTGGTTCCCCTATAAGCTTGGATAGTAGGAGGTGCAAATTTCCTTGGAAACTCCGCTCTTAGGATCCTTTCAGTAAACGGAGTTCTGCTTGGCGCAAATCCCCAGTCAGCCTCATCTTCTTCCCTTTGCATGCTCTCTTTCATGATGCGGCCAACCATTTCAGATATGTACTCTTTATTGTTCAAAGACACCTCCGGGCAAGCATTAGTTCTTCCCTCGGAAGTTTGCCCGGGCATATGCTCATGACAAGTTGGTTGCGGCATAGATCCATCAGCTTGGAAAGGTGGCATTTCAGGAAGAGTAGTTCGATGATTTTCTGGTTGACGATTTGCCCCGAGCAGAGCAGTTAATCTATCCATCATCAAAGCGTTTTGAGTTTCAATTTGTTGGTATAGTCCAGAAACTGCGTCATCCAATTCAGCCCTGGTGACTCCAACGGTTGGAGTTGCTTGGTCTGTTATTGGGGAAGCGGAAGTTCCTTCGTGAGCATTTCCGGATCTGATAGGTCTACCTCTTCTTCCAGGAGCCATTATTCCGGATCTGGTTTTTAAGAGAGGTTCTTTTTCTGAATTTTTGCGAAGCAACGGTGGATGATCGCCTGAGTTCAATTCTCAGTGAAAGCACCAAAAATGTTAACGGTAAAAAGTGAACGCTAACACCCGGTGTGTGTAATAGAACCGTGAAAGCACCACCCGTTGGTACGGGAACAGAATATGAGCTAAAAATAACAGAAAAGCAGTAAATGAACAACAGATTTATAGTGGTTCGGCCCGTAATTGAGCCTACGTCCACTTTATAGTCTTTTATTGCTGATTCGGTTACAATTCGATACAAATCACTTGCCAAATACAATATAACTTGATCACACAACAATCTAGACTACTAGGTCAATCTTCGGTGATGAATCTTGCTAAATCCGAATCGGATGAATGGAGTTCTTCACGAAGCTTGTTGTAGTGCCTTGAGAGTTGGAAGATCTTTACTTGTTGAGTCAATTTTCAGTGCAGCAGAGCATGGATGCTTGAAGAAATGAATTGCCAAAAAATCCTCCCCCAAATTGGAAGTTATGGGGTATTTATAGGAGCTGATCTGGACTCAGGAAATTTCTCTAAGTCTTTAAGTCGTAGCCGACTTAGGGTAGATCGGTGACGAGTTAAGGAATAGGGTTAGGTCGGTGACGAGTTAAGGAATAGGGTTAGGTCGGTGACGAGTTAAGGGATGGTTGTTACGGGCCCATCCTGTGGTTGTCTTCGACAAGTATTAAGTCGGTTCCGACTTATCAGACCTTAATTCGTAAGTCCTTAACTCGTTGAGTCGTTAAGTCGGAACCCTCCTTTCTTTAAGTTGTAGACAGCTTAACTCGTTGAGTCGTTAGGACCTTGAGTCGTAGGCTGTGAATCTTTTAAGTCGGAGCACTTCATAGCTCGGCATCCTTCTTAACTCGGTCTTAGCTCTTGAGTCACAGATTACCTTAAGTCGGCAGGCTCCTAACTCGGCACATCTCTTAAGTCGGTCTTAGCTCTCGAGTCACAGATCACCTTAAGTCGGCAGGCTCCTAACTCGGCATACCTCTTAAGTCGGTCTTAGCTCTCGAGTCACATATCACCTTAAGTCGGCAGGCTCCTAACTCGGCATACCTCTTAAGTCGGTCTTAGCTCTCGAGTCACAGATTACCTTAAGTCGGCAGGCTCCTAACTCGGCACACCTCTTAAGTCGGCAGCTCTTCTCAGCAGTTAGGTCGGCAACTGTTGGGTCAGAGCTTTCCTTAGGTCGTAGCCTGTTAAGTCGGAGATCTTGTTAACTCGGAGCTTTCCTTAAGTCGGTTACGCCTTTAGCTTGTTAGGTCGTCTTCTGTTAAGTCGCGAATCAGAGGATTAACACGGTACGCCCGATGAACAGAACTCCATAAAAGGACATGGGTCGCTAGCCCATAAAAGTGAGTCGAAACTCCAAAGAAACTTCAAAGAACGGGGTACAGTCCCCCATGCGGACTAAGAGACATCGCATATCGCTAGTCTAAGCCATAAAATGATCACCACTGATCAATAAGAAGTGTAAATTACACTAAGCTAGTAAATAAATGAGCTTAGCTTCATGTCCCATAACCACTGGCTTAACTTATTTATTCTTGATGGTGAGATCATTAAGCTTATGGTAGTCAATGCAAAGCCTAAGTGTACCATTGGATTTCTTCACAAAGATAGCTGAAGATCCCCATGGAGAGGAACTATAATGAATAAATTGCTTCACTTCTGATTCGGATAATTGTTTGCGCATCACCTCATTTTCCTTATTGGAAATACGATAAGGAGGACGAGTGATAGGTAGAGCTCCAGGGATTAGATTAATTCTGAACTCAATTGCTTGCTTAGGCGGTAATCCTAAAACGGGCTCAAACATATCGGGAAATTCACGAACAATGTGAATGAGGGAAATGACATCTTCCTCATCATCATTATCGTCATCATGTGGATTTAGAGAATATAAGGATGCTACCGAATTGGAGTCTGAATCTTTAAGTACAATAGAAATCTGCTTAACAGATTGGGGATGTCAAAAATGGATAGTCCTCTCAGGACATAGGATGTGGGCTTCATAACGATTAAGCCAATCCATTCCCAAAATCATTCCGAAACCTAAGTAACGCATAATATGCAAACCGACACGGAAAGCATAATCGCATAAAGTAATCTCAACATCTTTACAAAGTAAACTGAGTGTTGTGGATCCACCAACTGGATTCGCAATTTTCAGTGAAGTCATCAAGCCCATAACATTTAAAGACAAAATATCAACAAGTTCTTTTGATATAAAAGAGTGAGATGCACTCGTATCAAAAAGAACTCGAATAGGATGATCACAAAATATAATAATACCATCAAGGATAGAATGAGAAATACCTTGACCAAGAGAAGTGTTACTAGGGGCTTGCACAACATTTAGCTTTCCCTCTTTCTTGTTTGGAAGTTTGGGGCATGAAGATAAAAGATGACCCGAACTTTTGCAATAACAACAAAAAGGAGGTTTTAGGCACCTATTTGCATAATGGTCTTTAGAACCACAATTGTAGCATTGCCCACGACTAGAGGTAGGAGTCCTTGCTACCGAAGTTGCTTGCTTCCCTTTCTTGTTGGGATTAGGGCCTTTGAACTTAATAGGCCTCTTCTTGTTGATGTTGAAGTTCTGTTTGGCACCCACAACTTCAACATCATTTTCTTTATCGGCTTCTTCAAGTCGAAGAGCGATATCAACAAGCTGATCAAAAGAAACTTCTAGTTTCAGGAGTAAAGGCTTTCTGAGATTCTTATTCAACCCATAGATAAACCTCTGATTTGTCTTCAATGGGGTATTAATATACTCGATCTCATATTTAGAGAGGGATTCAAAAGATGCAACATAGTCGGTCACAGAAGATTCATCTTGAACAAGGTCAATAAAGCGTCGGGCCAAAGTTACTTTTCAGCTTCCGACACAAACTTTAACTCAAACCTTTCCCGGAATTGCTCCCAAGTAATATCTGCTTCAATAATTTCTGAAATCAAAAGCTCATACCAATCTAATGCTCTTTCCTAGAGCATGCTAGAAGCCACATGGACTCGATATAGATCCACAAGATTCATGCGAGAAAAGATGTGATCGCATGTTCTAAGCTAGGCTTGGACTTCTATAACGCTTTCGAAACCCTTGAATGGCCTTCCACCCAAATTGGTATAGTCACTACATAAACGGGCAAACCCGGATTTAGGATGAGTAGGCTCTGGAATGGGTCCGGCAGCTTGAGCATTCAATACAGGATCCAAAAGTTGTTGGGCAGACATGAATATACCATCCTAAGGAGTAGCACTGTATTGACTGATGCTGGGACGGCCTGGTCTAACCATTTCTCTTCTTTAAGAAAGAAAGAAAGAAGAGGAAACAAGGTTATTCTCGGAATGAAAATCAAAAAAACTAGATTGATAAAACAAAGCATCACAAAAGAAAATAGGATAGAACGGGTCCAATGACTCGAATTAAATCCTAAGGCACGACTCCTAAGAAAGACTTAGGACAATGATCCTTGCTAGATTATTCTACATTGTTCTGAAGTTTGGCTCTGATATCAAGCCATGACGCCCCACCTCTATATTCACACTAGCCAAGGACACTACGGGGTATTGCCGTCGACTAGCAAAAAGAATAGGGCTGTTGAGGAGCGACCATCTGTGTAATTGCTTTGTGCGAGTACCGATATGTCAGATAATATGACATGCATTTCATTTCCAGAGGAAATCCAACATATCAAATTCAAACTCAAAGCTACTACACAGTGGCAATGTGGGCTTCGGAAACAAATATTGAAATAAGCATAACACAAATCAGTCACAGTTATTCATATCACAAAGGCGGAAACAGATATGAATATAACACATAAAAGTGTACATCAAAATAGTGGTCATACAAGATCCACTACAACATAAAAGAATAGGTACAAGTGCTAGACAAAAGAATATGTATACATCAAGGAGTCTCTATCTCGAATGTATAAAAACAAAAACTACTACACTAAAGTAGTTAGCCAAAAGTCAGAAGCTAGTCCCTGCTAAGAAGTCAAGTGGAAGCACCCAAAACACCTCGGTCTGACCCGAGTATTATTTAAGAAGAAAAATAATAAACGGATCAGTCTAGCTATAAATATCATATGAGATGAGAAAGGATAAGAGATACCACAAAAATGTATGATAACAATAATGCCATATTGTAACAAGTATATATTCGATAAAAATAAAAATCATACAATATCTCAAATCTCGTCAAACATCCAAAAAGAATATCACATTCTTTAGCTTATTCACCAAACCCCAAATATTGACAAAACATATCAATGTCAATCGCAAAAAATTAGTGAAACACAAATTCCATAAATCCACAATTAGAAATCAAGAAAACACAAAGGGGGAGGCCTATCACAAACGGGAGCATGAAATCTCACCAACACGTGTATCACAAACGGGACGCTATCCCTTGGTCACTAACCATAGAGCCGGTGCAACGACGTAGTACAATAACGGTACACCCGAGGAACCTGAAACTCGAATAATTTGAAACAACGACGTAGTACAATAATGGTACGCCCGATGAACCGAACTCCATAAATGGACATGGGTCGCTAGCCCATAAAAGTGAGTCGAAACTCCAAAGAAACTTCAAAGAACGGGGTACAGTCCCCCACGCGGACTAAGAGACATCGCATATTGCTAGTCTAAGCCATAAAATGATCACCATTGATCAATAAGAAGTGTAAATTACACCAAGCTAGTAAATAAATGAGTTTAGCTTCATGTCCCATAACCACTGGCTTAACTTAAGTATTTACGAACAAATTGTAAACTTCCACTTGAAAAATTGTCACAAGATTTCAATCAAACAAGTCCAAGAATTAACCGACGAAGTAAACACAAGTGTTTCATACCACTTGTTTTGCTAAGATGTTTAATTAGATTTATCATACGAATGAGGTAAAGGTTTGTATATACTAATAGATTGGAAAACGGTTTTAAAAGCGAGTTTTGTATTGAAAGTAATTGTTGAAATCATGTTAGCAAGAGAGTTTGAGTATTTACTACTAGTATAGAAACCTTTGTATTTTAAAGTGACAAATCACAGAAATGATTGTAGAAACAATCAATCAACAAAAATTCACATTCGACGACGTGAATCAAAACCATAAAAATGATATCAAATCCATAAAATGGATATTCCCAAAAATCCAGAAAAAGAAGTCATCAAAGTTGATAATAAGTGATAACAACTAATCGGATCAACCAAAAATTGATTAAAATGGAAATCCACTCTAAATAGGCAATTTGGCTGAAATAAGCAGCTCTAGACGTCTAGTAGACTTCCCAAACGTCTGAGCCGGAAGACTGGAAATTTTCTTCTAGATCGCCCAGACGTCTGGGAAGTAAGCTCAAACGTCTGAGCTGAGAATCTGTAATTTATTCCCGTAGCTCCAGACATCTGACCTTAATACAAGACGTCTGAGCTGAAGCTTAGGGAAATATTTTGCCTAGGCCAATGATGGCCAATTCATATTGGAAGCGATCGGACGAGCGACGATGGCTAGGGTTTTATGCTAAGCGACAATCCAGCCCTATAGACTCATCCATACACTCCAAACAACATGTCCAAACATCCATAATAGGATTTTCATAGATTTTGACTTCAAAATACCAAAAATTGGAAAATTCACCAAATCAATTCTAAAAAATAATTGAGCATGCAATAGATGTTAGGAATTCATACCTAACAACAATGAAAGATATAGACATAGATGTGAGTTTAAGAACTCACCTTTAAACCCAAAAACAAGAATTGAGAAGCTCTAAAACAAAGGAAAGATCAACCACTCTTCAACTTCAACTCAAGAAGCTCCAATCTAAGCTCATAAGCAAATATTTCCTAAGTTAGGGTTTAGGAATTTCTGAAAATTGAAGAGAGATTGAGATGGAGAAGATGAAGAGGATGCTTACCAAAGCTTCTCTTTGAATTCTAGAACTTGAATTTGAATTTCCTAGTAAACTAAGGTTTAGAAATTTTAATTTCCCTTTCTTTCTCGCATTTTCCTTTAGCTTGAGTGTGTTAGAAAAATAGAATGAATGAATGAAGATGGGGTGGAGTGTTTGGGTATTTTGTTGGGTTAGTGGGCTGAAACCCCAAACCCAAAGCCCAATAGAAAAATAGCAAAATTCTACTCAACTCCAAACATATCGATGTTTATACTCAAAAAATTTGTAAACATCGTTTTGAACTCAATGGAAGTGGTCCCGAGTCCGGATTCGACCATTTACAAAAAGTCACATTTTGGACTTTTAAATTCAACAAACGATTCTATATTTAAACAGAACATTTAGATATACAGTCGTAAAATATGCGGGTTGTTACAATATTTTATTTAATAATAATATTATGTTCATTTATACGTCAATACAATTCTTCTTTATTATTAGTATGTGCAGATATAAAATATGTAATTTTTTCTCTTTAATATTTTTTAATGAAACCATTCATTGCAAAACATTTTAAAATTATTTTAACATGCATATGCATATATAAACACACATATGTATATTTATATATATACGTATGTATGTATGTATGTATCTTATAATAAAAAACCAATTTTGAATCAATAGAAAATATCATTAACAATTGAATAAATAAAAATACAAAATAACAAATTAATTACCAAGTTCATATATTTAGATCAAATTAAAAGAAATTATCAATGAAAATCATTAATAGAAATTATCAACATCAAATTAAAACCCATTTAAATGATAAGATGTTGTAATACTTTAAGTTTTACAACTGTATATTTATAAGGGACAATAAATGCATATATACATCTGTTAGAATGAATCAACCACTAGATCTACAATCAAGGTTGTAAAAATCGCTAGGCGGACTCTATGCGGTTAGTACGGATTAGGGATTAATCGTTTTGGTGAGGACTGATCAAGGATTAATTGAAGCTAGGAAATTTTGATAAATCATGTATTTTGAATAAAATTTTAGAAATTTATTTAATGTTGATTGATATTAATTACAATTTTGGGATTTTGAATGCGCTTACGAGTAGCAAAGGAGGCAAAACTATCTAAAACTAGCACATTGATGCTTATATTTGGCATTAAATCTTAAATAATACCTCACGAGTGCCTAAATACATGTTTTGATTCTTACATGAGGAGGTAAACCTTGTCTATGCGGGCCTAGGGAAATCACTGGGCGGAAAGTCACGCCTAGCGCCTAAGCAGGGCCTATGCAAGGTAGAAGGATTTTTACAACACTGTCTACAATATCACGAAATATATAGACAAAAACTAATTGAATTTACCTTGTCGATGTTGCCTTTTGATTTGCAACTTAAATGAAGAAAACTCGTAGATCAGATTGAATCACCTCCAGAAATTGCAACAATCTAAAGCACCACTTTTGGATTTATTTAATTTTATTTTGCTTTTGGGAATTTTTTTATGGCTTAGAGGCCATGAATTTCGGCAAAGAATGTTAAAAAATTAAAAATAGAGGGGTTTAGATGGAGAGGGATTAAGATAGGCAAAGGAATGAAAGATAAGGTATTTATAGAGGGAACCTTCCTTAACATCTTCCTTTCATTTTCTAGACCTAACCATTGGATTTCAAGCCTCGTTTTTTTCTTATGGCCATCTATAAATGAGGCTAGATGGACCTCAAAATATTTCCAAACCCATTTAGTAATTAATCTATTTAAATCTTATTTAAATGTTTTATCAATATCATATATTGATACGTACATATACAACTTTTATATATACACTTTATCAAATACTAATGGCATTTAGACAAATCAAAATAAAATAATAATTAATGTTTCATACATATCAATTAATTTAATTAATTTATAATGACTGTAAATTAATTAAATCGTGTGATTTTTCGAAGCATTTATCATTACGGTTGTAAAACTCAAAGGTGTGAATTCAATCGGTGATTAATAATGAACAATTCGAACATTCATGTTCACACATCACCTTAGCTATTGGTGTGACATTTTAGCCGAATTTACCGCTTACACATCTTCTCGGTAAATCTAATTTTTCTATTATAAGCGGTACCCATAGTAAGGATTATTTACACCAATTCTCTTCGTCAAAACTGTATCATTTTAGACTTAAGAAATTTAGTAATGGTCAAAATTCCAATATCTTCCATATTCAACTTTATAGTCCAAACACAAAGTCCTTGGTTCAATAACCACAATTATAATTAACTGAAGTACTCTGGCCAGAGATTTTGACTTTGAGTTGACTTTAGTTGACCATGATACTAACCTTATGTAATTGAGGAGAAAAATCCTTTTTTGAATAGTGTTTCTCTTCCAGTACTTCAACTCGATCCAACTATAGTTGTTCGATGGACGTTATGCAACGATTTAATTATAATCAGAGTGGAGCTCTCATATTGAAGATCAACATTATTCTCAAGTCAAGAGAACTGTGTAAATTAGTCACTTTGATATTTTCTGTTTGACCTTAGTTATATTAACCAGCAGAATACTATCGAGTGGGTCATTCCATAGTTATCCAATGACTATCAATATGTAATCTCTTGGTGTCCCCAACAACCATGAGTATTACACTACCCAACATTTGGAGAGCGTTATGTACTTTTAGTCTCAATGGATGCATCAATTTCCAGTCTCGATGCATATTGACTAGAAATGTTTAAAATGACGTGCTTATCATATTATAATATAATACTCATGGTCACAACTATTTGTAACTGCTATCAAAAATACAGCATTTATGGACATTCTGACGTATATACTTAAATTAACTAATTATTTATTTATAACATTTTACAACAAGTATATAATAGAAAGGAAACACCTTTTATTTTGAATAAGAATGGTTATCAAGTTAGATTTATGCAACAGATTACATAACTGCCTTTAGGGCATACCCCTAATTCTATCAATCGCTAGTTGATGTTGCAAGCCATCGCTAGTTAATGTTATAAACCATTGCAAGTGATGATATAAGTCATTGCAAGTTGATGTTATAAGCCAGTGCAAGTTGGTGATATAGGCCACCGCAAACTGAAAAATAATATAGCCAACAAAAGTCAGATATGAAGAACCTTTCGCAAGTTAAATACAAATAAATGTATTGAAAGTTGAGTTGATTAAATTTGTCGTGGATTGACAAATGAAGCTATCGAAAGTTGATATGAATGAAGTCAATGCATGATAAAATAAAACGATGAGTTATCACAAGTTGGTGATTCAAAGATGTCGCATGATAGCTATGGGAAGTCGTCGAAGGATGAGCTATTGAATGGTGACTTGGTTGAGCTATCAAAGGTTAATATTTTGAAGCTATCGCATATTGAACTTATGGAGCTATCACATGTTGAGGTTAAAGAGCTATTAGATTTTGTGTTATCAAGCAATCGCATATTAAGGTTATGATGTAATCGCATGTTGAAGTTATGAAGTTATCGCATATTGAACTTAGAGAGCTATCGAATGTTGAGGTTAAGGAGCCAATACATGTTGAGTTACCAAGCTATCACATATTAAGGTTTGGTGTCATCGCATTTTGAAGCTACGAAGCTATCGCATACTGAGCTTACGAAACTATTGCATTTTTGCTGCTATTTCACATTAAAAGATCAATGCATAAAGCACTCCATAGATCCACGTGGTAACCTACGATTGACCCAACCAAGCCATGTCATCATGAACATATCAAAGGAAAGTTTTGCCACGTGATAAATCATCAAAGTGCCACGTCAGCTGAATCTCCGCTATATGTTCTTCCTTGAATGCCAGGTGCCAAAGATTTGAAGACACGATTTCTCTAAATAGGCATGTATCTCCTGCTAAGAAGGGGAGAATTTCGAATTGATATTCTTCCTTATTTTCATTTCTATCCTGAGCATAATTAAAAGCTTGGATTTTAGACATTAATAGCCGTTAGGCCATACTTGAATTTGTAACTTTTGAACTATGGACTCTAACAAAGAACTGTTTGCATAATTATCTCATACGAACTCAATGTTGGCACACACTTGACTAA
Organism: Allium fistulosum; assembly: GCA_030737815.1. Classification (NCBI taxonomy): domain Eukaryota; kingdom Viridiplantae; phylum Streptophyta; class Magnoliopsida; order Asparagales; family Amaryllidaceae; genus Allium; species Allium fistulosum. Next base: position 185,161,647 of record CM060906.1, read on the forward strand.
GTGTACCATCTTATTTAGGTTTCATTAACTCCTTGCAATCAAAGCAAATTAGGTTGAATCAAATTTTGATCCTAACAGTTCCTTTATATAACCTCTTGGCCCTTCAATGATCGTGAGTATATCATTGTCCATCATGTGGAGACCATTACGCATATCAGCCTTTCAGGTGCAACAATATCCTCTACTTGAAACGCTTAAGACTACGAACATTAAGGATAAATGTTGGTTAGTACAATCCAATACTCATGATTATTAACTCTTTCATAACTATGATCAACTAAACAGTTTTTCAAGGAATTTTTACTTGTACATTATAATGTGCTCTAAAACATTATATAATGATACATACGGTATAAACAAAACCAAAAAGCATAATTTTCTTTTGAACAAGATGTGTTACAAGAGTTAAATAATATAATATAATTACATAATTACCCCTAGATTGTTCCTTAAATTTATCAATATCTTTTAATAACGATCCATCCTCTTAGTGCACCATGAGATGGTTGAGAGTTAAGTGGTGAGTGTAAGCTTACCCCAACCATAAACTGATCAAGGTGTACTAGTAAATACGGTGATGTAACCATAAAATATGATGGTGTACTAATATTAAAAGGTGGTGTAACCTTAAGGGTAGGAGTAACTCGAAAACTTACGAGTGGTGTTAACCAAATGAAGTAATTGTGCAAACATGAAGAAAAGTTGTAAAAGTCGACCGGTATTGGTGGTAAAGTTGTGTAGGTCATATATTTTTGTATTAGGACGGTCGGTGCTGGTTGCAAAGTTGGCTTAGTCACATACTTGTGTAGAATTAAGACGGGCAGCATAGATCGCAATGTTTTGTTAGGTCGCATAGTTAAGTAGAATTTAAGGCCACCAATGTAGCTTGTAAATTTGTATAAGTCGCAGAGTTGCATAGAATTAAGATGGTCAGTATAGGTTGCATACCGTGTAGGTTATATAGTTATAAAATAGGATGAACGGCCCTAGTTTGTTTATTGTGAAAATAAGGGACACGTCCCTAAAATCAAACTTAATACACAAAACATCCTCATCATAAAAAAAATATAAATTACATCTTTATTTTCAAATACTACAATTTTCTTCCCTAAAAGACCCCTCTCCTCCAATGCAGCAATGTTGATTCTTCAAATGTGAATGTTATTCTCACATCCATAATTAAAATTTGCACCCCATTAATTATCAACCTTTAAAACACAATAACTTTTTGTAGAAACGACGGATTAACAAACTGTTTTTCACCATTAAATCACAAATTTTATTATCTTTCTAATGAGTGGCATTGTGCGTATGTAAAAACAACGGTAGGACAAGCTATTTGCAGATCGAAGATACTAAATTGACGTTTTTCAAATTTCTACAACTATTGTGTATAATTGTAGACATTCTTCCAATTATATGGTATAATTGCAGACATGTCTGCAATTATACCATATAATTGGAAGAATGTCTACAATTATACACAATAGTTGTAGACATTTCTGCAACTATATGCAATAATTGTAGGCATGTCTGTAATTGTACCGTATAATTGTAGAAATGTCTGCAATTATACGCAATAGTTGTAGACATTTCTGCAATTATATGCAATAATTGCAGACATGTCTGCAATTATGTGTAATAGTTGCAGACATTTTTGCAAATATATGCAATAATTGCATACATATTCGCAATTATACCATATAATTGCATACATGTATGCAATTATATATAATAGCTGCAGATTTGAAGAAAAATCGAAGATATTCAAAATTTGCAAAATTGTCTGCAAATATATGGAATAATTGCACCATTACTGCAAATATGAATTTTTGGTATCAACAATGGATCTCATTTTAAAGATCATAAATTTTTTGATTTTTTAGTGAAAACGGTATGCTGGTCCGATATTTCTACAGAAAGTTATACGCGTTTAAAATGTTAAAAACGTAAAGGGTATTTGGGTCTTTGTGCACGCGTGAATTTGAAAATAGGGACCGGTAACTTATTAAAAAACGGAGGATGTTTTATGTATTTTCAAACCTTTCCAGGGATGTATGCGAAACACTCCCTTGTTTATTAGTATGTTGAATACATGGACTTTGTGTAATATGTGAATGAGGATGGGCAGGAGTGTACCCTTGAACCTAGTTATTGTGTGCAAGTAGAGACTTGTTTATGGTGGTGTAGCAACTGTTGGTTACATGTAAACTATCAAGTTTTGCTATGTCCCTGATAGATTGTTTATTGGAAGGTGTGGGTGTATTTCTATGGTGTTTTACTACACTAATGTTGATTTAAACTGCTTGTGCAAAATTATTATAACATATTGTGCGAACATCTGGAAGCCAGTTGTGTACAAATTTTATGTTATAAAGTATTATGTGTACGGTATGTTTGAGAATTACTCATACCAGACTTGCGTTTGATATGAATGTTTTGTTAATGTAACTTCTTGATTTCCCCTAGTGTGTGAGTATACCATAGAGAGTATGTTATTTAGATGGATGCATGTTGCTCGTTTGCGAGCTAGTGGAGTTATGCGAGGAGAAATTTGATACATAAGTCTATATTGCTATAATAAATTGATGAACACATATTTGTGCTTGATGCTCGGCATGTGAGTTCGAAACTATGATTGCTTTGGTGCTTATTTTTAGTTTATTTTACATTGAAATCTTTCTCGCCTTTAGCCATATATATGTTATATTTTGGAGATATTTGAGTCAAGATGGAACTATGACTCAAAAACATTGCCTCTTTTATAGATTTTGTGGATTTGGTAGAGTAATTAGTTTCTTCTTTTATTGTATTAGAGAAGACAACAAATTATCTACACGGGAATGATTTATTTTAAAAGATGGAAGCAATCAAACGGTGATTAATGAAGGCGTTTTATCAAGTCTATTATAAATACGCATGTATAGGGTTCATTGTGTGTGGAGAAAGTATAATTGTTGGGTGTTGGGGATTGAGATATCTACTCAATTTTAAGGCTCTCTTTTGTAATTTTTTGTTGGTGAATTAATAAAGGTTTTTGTTTGGAGGAATTTGCGTGTTTGTTTTTTTTTCACTACTTATCTCTTCTAAAATCTAATTGTGCAGAGATCCTAGAAAAAACCCTAATAGTTGGTATCAGAGCTTACTACTTAAATTTTTTAAAGAGAGTTTGATTACGAAGAAGATAAGTTGAGACAACCTACCTTTCCGACCTTCGGAAATCAACGCTAATACATCATCGGTATTCACGTGCCGCACATCAAAATGGCAGAGAGACGGATGGTCAAGGGTAGAAAGAAGAAAAGGATAAAACAAAATCTTACATGAATGGAATATCATATATTATTTCAACATATAATCTTTAAAGCGGAAAATTTCAAATACATTTATTAGAGTTTAACATAATTAACATGGACAGAATATATGTCTTTACAAATGCGAAATACAATAGTACATGAGTGTGGTGGAAATGGATAACATTCTTAAGAAGAATCTTCTAACTCCATGTTCCGAGCTCTTCCAAAATGCTCCAAACAAAACCTGACTACTAGGTTTCTTGGAAAAATAGGGCACCCAGAGTTTAAGGAAAAGAAAATAAACTCCGAGTCAGTCATGGGACTAGTGTGAGAAACTCAAAATACGAGTTTTTGAAAACAAAGGGTATCTCATAAGACCATGCCGCACATAAACACGGAACGAGTTTTTACCTTATAATAACCAATACATTTCTATGTGAAATCTAGTGATTATTTTAATGACATTCTTTTGAAAGCACTTTTCAAATAAACATATTCAAATAGCCAAAATTGTTACATTGGTTATATTAACGACATAATAGGTTTACAACTAAAACCAAAGGCACTTATTGGATATTTGGATTTCTAATGAATAGCGAGGTAAAAGACAACCTCCCGTACAGTGCATCTTTAGAGGAATGCACCGAGGCCACCCACAGATGGTCCTCTGCGAATTAAGACCGGCTTACCCGAGACCAATAGGTACGGATAGCACCAAGTATGATATCACCCTGGCCATTCCCAACCAATTCAGGAGCTCTCATACCATACACCACATATTTTTAACCAGACGTCATAATGGGTGCAAAATAAATCTAGAAAGGTGATATCATACTGGTTGCAAACCACATAGCCTTAAACTAACTCTTGTTTCACAATTCCCGGTTGTGAGGCTAGAGGTAACGCTTACCTTTCTTAGAACATTTTCACTTAAAATGACACATTGCCATTTCCAACAACAGACTATTGATTTCAACAAGAGTACAACCTTTGAGCTCGTACGTCTCAGAGAAGGGTGTTAAGGGTAAGAGGGGTTACCTCCCATACCACCAACAGATGTACGTTTTTAGAGATCAATGCACCATGATCTTAGAAATGCAATGTTAAACATCCATCCATACAAGTTGTCCAGAAAATAGACAAACCGATGGCACTCTCCTACCACATCATGTTAGGCATTATCCCTAGGATTAGTAGTGAGTAGTCCTTGCATACGAAGATCCTAGAACAAAGGAACCGCCGCTATTTATTTATCTCAGGAGCTACTCCGAAATTATCAACAAGCGGTCCTTCCATTATGAAGATCCCAGCCTTCAACTTCATTATCTTCAACATATCTTCACTTTCAAACTCGTAAATTGGTTCAAAGTGGTTTTTAGATAGGAATCGTCCAAATCCGACCTCGTTTCTCCGAACCAATTATCGGAAGAAGATGTTAAGTTTGAGGGTGATTATCATTTCATTCATTAATATTATTTATCAAATAAAATATCTCCTTTAGAGATATAAATCTTTAAATCATATTCTTTTTCAATATATACAAAATCATTAAACCTCTCTTTAACTTTGGAAATACCAAATCAAAATCATTTTTCATAAATCATATTGCAAAACCTTTTTGAGTAAAAAAGGTTGACCGAAATTATACTAATTCTACTCAATATGAATTTGTGTATCCAACCTTTACTATCCGTCGAATAATGGTGAAATCACCATTTTAATTCACATGGATAATATGGGTTCCCTCCTCGGAATTTAATACCAAGTATAAGAAGATTATTTCTATACAATCCAAGTTGTATTAAATTTGAAAAAATTAAATCTTTTATACTTGCCTTATTTCCGACATTTCGACCTTATTTATTCATCGTCCAGGAAGGAGGCCGGATGAGCCAGGGCACTGGCTGCTTTTGAACATTTCCTTAGTTTAAGCACCTCACATACGGATCTCAGGAATAGAAAAATCCAGTCTACTCATCGTCTTTTAGAGCCAAGATTAAATCACTTGATTTTAACAGCTTTTTTAAAATCATTTATTTAGATTATTTCAAATAAATTATAAAACTCCATATTATTTTTAAAATACTTAGTTATTTATTTGAAAATGTTTATAAAATATTCGGGAAATAATACTTAAGTTTAAAGCCATATTTCAAATGTTATTAAAAGTGCTGCGAATAGTGCTACGAACAATGCTTTAAGGCTTATTTGATCAAAGCAACTTTTCGATCATTTAGAAATCCATTTTATAACTCAAATCACTTTTAAAACATTTTTACATATTTATAGAATTTATTCCACATTTTTAAAGAATTAAAAGTATCGATTTTAAAGAATTTATCGCTTTGGTTTCCGAACTGCCAAACCGCGACTAGTTCGAAAATTGGATTTTCTCATATTTAAAAATCTACTAAACGAAATCTCGATCATTTTATTTTGTTTGAATACTATGATTATAAGAGTTTGGAAAATTCTTATTCCAAATAATTTCGACTCTGAATCCATCGTATAAATGGATTTAACTTTCTTCGGTGCAAAATCGCGAACTACCTTTACGGGGCACGCCTAATTTTGACTCAATGTTCATAACTTGTCAAAACTTCACCAAATCGGATTTAGTATTTATAAAACATTTATAAACCATTTTAAGGAGGTTTAATGATTCCATATCACTTTTATAACTTGATTCAGAAAGTGATTCCCTTGTGTAATATCGACATGTATTTAATGTGACTTGTTTACACAATTAAACGCTATAATAAAACAACCAATACTTGATGATCAAAGCATAGTAAATATCCATAACAATCATATCACATCATCATTTTATATATATATATACATATACATATATATATAAATAGAATTTCTCACCTTCATTGGTTTATAACTTCACAAAAATTCGCTATAGCTTCGCTATGATCGAATCAAAGCCTATGGAATCGAGCCTTGGACCTTTGAATTGGCTTGGCCTATGCTTGAGAGTGGAGATAGGCTCGACCTTGAGTGGTGGATGATGTGGATGTGGGATTAGAGAGATAAGAAGAGTGGATTTGAGCTTGTTTGAAGTGGATTGCAAATGTATATATAGTTATACGAATTTATTTTCCCTTTGCTAATTTTTCATCATAATTTTCCAAAGTAGAGAAGCCATCAAACAGGAGTATAAAGAGATGAAGAAGCTTAAGAATTTATGAACAAATGAAGTGAAGATGGAGAGTGGTATTTATAGGAAAAAATGTGAACTAAAATATCATGATATTTATATGCATATACATCACAATTTCATTACCGCCACACTCTCCTCCTCCATCACTATGCATGGGCGAACACCCCCCCGCCCAATTTGTATAGCCATGTATGTGAGTTGATGTGTGTAAGAGTGAATTGAAGTTTTCTTTTTAAGTGTGTAAATATCTTAAATCTTTTTGTAATATATATAAGTGTATATGTATATTTGTATGTATATATATATATATATATATATATATATGTTCATGTATATGTTAGGGTGTGAATTTGTATGTTATATATGTGCATAAGACATATAAACAAGGTTGTAACAACTTCTGTTCGTTAAACCATTGAAAATTAGAAAGCTGATTACCGGTCACATTTTCACTTATAAATTAATTTACATATAAATGTAAACAAAATTTGAAAACTAATTTATTATCATTTTTAACTAATTAAAATGATCTCATTTGAATTATGAAACCATATAAATTAATACTAAATAATTGTTTATAAAAAGTGTTGTTATATCGATAAAGCGATACGAATTTTCTTATATTTTCAAATCAAATATACATCTTTATAAAACTATTATAAATGATTTATTATTACTTCATAACCAATTGAAATGAATTATTATAATTTCAAAAAATAATTATTTGAATAATTATAATAATTATTAAATCATTAAATCTTAATTTAAATTCACAAATCAATTATTAAATATGATGCAATTATTGATAGTCATAAATACATTTTATTCCCAAAAATAAAATAAATTTTTTTTATTTCATATTATTGTGTATATGGATAAATAAGTGTGTATCCAGCTCTGTGCGCAACTTCTAATAATTATAGAGTTGTTTATTGATAAAATGGTTTTCGACCATTTTATCGATATTTTTCTCAAAGTGTATATTTTTGTAAATACTTATTCAAAATAAGATACCATATTATTTTTATTGTTTAAGAAAACATAATCTATATTAAAAAAGCTTATATTTGAACATTTTAAAAATAAATATAGTTTATCATAGTGATAAATTTACGGGTCGTTGCCGACTCCCTTCCTTAAAAGAATTTCATCCCCGAAATTACAACGCAAAACCCAAAGGTGTTTGCCCAACATATTTATTTTTAAAACTTACACTTGTATAATGTATATAGATTATATGTACGCAATATCTGATTCGATCAACTATTTGAATATACAACTTTACTTTCGAACTAGTATTGATCCCCTGTTCCTCTAATGCGGACTCCAATCAGGCCCAGAAACTTCTATTTTCCTTACATAGCTCTCAATTATGGTAGAAAATGTAAGGATCTAACTACAAATCTTCATCAATGTTTTCCCTAAAGCATCGAGTGATAAATTCTTTTCGGATATCAAAATCTTTAGGCCAAATTTGCGTTATGAAATGTTAACGCTGAAAATTGAACGCTAACACCCTAGTGTGTGTAGTAGTAATGTGAAAGCACCACCCGTGATATGGGAATAAGAAACAAGCAGAAAAGTAGCAAAAAACAGTAAAAGACAACGATTTTATAGTGGTTCGGCTTAAGATCAAGCCTACGTCCACTTTGAATTCCTTTATTGCTGATTTTGGTTACAAATTGATACAATACACTTCAAGATACAATGCACTTTGATTCCTAAACACTTCAGACCAATAGCTCAAACTTCGATGTGATAAGGCTCTTTGAATCCATGTTGGATGTGCAAGATCTCTTTCGAAGCTTGTTGTAGTGTCTTGAATGTTTGGAAGGCTTAATGTGTTGGATGAGGTCTGAATTCAGCAGAGTAACGGCACTTCAGAAGATCAGCCAAAAGTCCACTTGCCGTTGGAGTTAAGGCCGTATTTATAGGGAATACTCTGGGCAGAATTTTATCACCAAGTACTAGGTCCTCCACGACCTAAGGTAGGTCGTAGGTCATAGGTCGGCGACGACATAGGGGATCACATGTATCAGCTGTTTTTGAACTTGTCATGAATAAGTTATTAGGTAAGCAGCGACCTAAGAGATGGGATACGACTTATCTTGATTGCATTTGGTTCTTTTCTGAGCGAGTTAATAGGTCGCGTATGACTTATTATAGATCGTAGGTCGGTTGAGAATATCAGCAACCTAATTTAGGTCGCTGAGACCACTTCGTTCTTAGGTCGGTAGGCTGTGGCATTGCTTAGGTCGCATATGCTTTAGGTAGCTGACTTCTTAAGTCGCTAGGTCGTTGTTTGCTAGGTCGTTTAGCAACGTACATCATTAGGTCGCTGGGACTGTTCCATGTTTAGGTCGCTTCACCCCATAGGTCGTTAGCTCGTAGGTCCTTTCAGTAGTTAGGTCGCTAGACTTCTTAAGTCGCTCCTCATCCTAGGTCGCCTTATTCCTTAGGTCGGTACACATCCCATGTCGTTAGACATCCTAGGTCGGTACACATCCTAGGTCGTTAGGTCACAATCGAAGAGGAGTTAACATTTTCCCCTCGAAGTACACGCCTAGGTCGTAGGTCGTGTGCTTCGATCTCCTTAACCCATGCTCTGATTAGTTGCTATGTCGCAAACGACTTAGCGAGGAAATTAGGTCGTGTGGTGCCGATTCGTATTTCATTGCCCCGATGTATAAATAGCTTAGGTCGTTTCTTCCTTCCTTCATCTGCTCTAACATTCCATCCTTCCATTAACAAGTTTTCGAGCTCTCGAAGGCGATTCCAGATTAACCGGCCATCATTCATCTTTATCATCGAATCTCGTAAGTGATTCAGCTCATGTTCCACCATGTCCATCATTGAATCGTGAATCCCTTATTTGATGTCACTGCCCCAATTCCTTATGCCATGCTTCATTACGAACTTCGTTACAATCAATTGCCGATGGACTTGAGGTGGTTTGACTTAGTTTTAGATGATTTGCGAGGAGAGGATGATAGGTTACAATGTTTTAGGCTAACTGATTTGTGAGGTTAAAGGAGATGAGGAGATCACTAACGGGTTTACGGGTTTCAGGTTATGTTGTTGACGTTATGCTTCTGGTGGGATATAACTCGGCAATGCTTGAGTGGAGGACAAGCCGTAATGTTGTTGGTTAGAATGTGAATTATACGACCTAATCATGATTACAACCTAACTTGCTCGCGACTCGTCCTGCCCGCGACCTAACGACTTGTGGCACAGGCTCTAAGTCGTAACCGAGCTAGGACTTGGAGAAATTTGCGTTATTTTGACTCGAGGCCTTTTTCCTTAATATGCATCACGACCTAAAAGATCAATGTCCTAACTTAACTTGCAGCGGCTTTTAGGTCATAGACGAGCTAGCACTTGGACATTTGTTGTGGCTTTGACAGAACTTGACTGAATTTTTAGTTTGAACAGCTAGAATTATCCGCTTGAACTTCTTTACAAATTATCTTTAATGCTAATTGCCTGTTAAACATAACATTTGCAGAAAAGTGGGACGAATATGTTGCCATTGACTGCCCACATCAAATGACAGATTAGTCGATAAATAAAAATCAACTTAAATGAACTGTGTGAACGAAATGCTATAAACTAACCAATTCAAGTGAAGTATTAAAGCAAAACTATAATAGTTAACTGAAGCTGATTTGTTTGCATTAACACTGCACTTGATTTTTAGATTAACAAGTCCTAAAATCTTGCAATCGACCAATTGTCAACTAGTTTAATTCCAGTTATGTTTGCTTTCTATTTTAATTAGTTCTGCACAACACTTCACACTTTTTAGGAAACGTGCACCTTCACATTTGAACATCCAGTTGATTGTGTAGAATGACTTCTCAACAAGAAGAAGTAACAGTTCAAGCTGGAGAGGCTATTCCTATTTCTTCTCCATTAGCTAATCCTCCAGAAAGAATCTCGACCACACTATCATATAAAGTTTTCCGCCAACTGTGCACTCAGTTCGGGATTGCTAAAGCAGATGCCATACTTCCTGAGAAAAACGACACTGCTGACATACCACCCCACGGTTTCGTTGCCGTTAATCGCCAAATGTGCATGAACGGAGCCATTCCTCCTTTTAACGATTTCCTTCAACAGCTTCTTCTTCGACTGTCTATCTCTCCCTTTCAGTTACATCCCAATGGCTACGCCATCCTGATGGAACTATGTGTGCTATTTAGGAGGATGCTGGATCATCTTCCGAGCTTTGACGAAGTTTGTTATCTATGCTCGTTTGCCAAAAATAAAGACCATCCTTCCATCACACTTGTGAGAAGTGCTAGGAACCGCAAACTGAACATTGGTCTTCCTGACAGTGTTCATGGGTTTCTAAGTCGGTTTTTCTACGTTCGCTGTCCTCCGGGATTTTACGCTATCTGGAGAGTAGGAAGTAAGATTATTTATCTTCGTTTCTTACATTTCTGAACTTTTCAAAGCCTGAGTTGTCAAGCGTTAACTTCGCTCTTTTCTTTTCAGTGCTTCCTCCTCCTTCTAGGGATCCTGGTCATAAACCAACTTTTGAGAGGCTCATGGCTGTGCCAGTTGTGGAGAGGAGCATCCAATTTCTGTTGATAGACGAGTTCTTACACCAATTCGGACTTCTACATTCTTCCCGTTCTACTCAGCCTCATGAGGTCTTTGATTCTCCAGCAAAGACATCGATGCCCTAGCTCTTGCTGAAGAACTTACACCGAAAGAACCTACCACTGAGGCTTTACTAGTTAAGTGTTCTACTTCTATTAATATTGCAGGGTCGTCAAGCAAGCTAACACTTTCCCCAGTCATCGAAGAAGAGGAGCCTTCTCAGCATTCCGAAAAAGCGGCTAATGTGGGAATTGAAAGGGAAGGTTTCACCGGTCACAATGGCGATGATATCTTTGAGGGGTTGAGTGATTTGATGATAACCTCACATGAGCTATTCAAAGATGACACTTCAAAAGCTATCCCTTCTGCTGCCGAGGCGACTTCCTCTTTACAACAAATTACAACGCCTGCTATACAAGTCGTCACCATTCCCACACCAAAGAGTGGTTTGTAGTCTGACGCGCGTAGCTTGCACATCACACACACTAAGGATTTTTGGCACTTATACGTACTTAGCTTCTTCACTTCGAAGATTTTTATGACTTGTCTTTTTTCACTTTCAGATTCTCCGATGGGGCGATCTGGCTCGTACTATGACAATTTCCAGCGCCATGGAAGCCGTGACACTTATGATTTTAGGCGCTATCTCATTGCCCCGAGAGAAACAGATGAAGAAAGAGCTGCCAAAAAAGCTCATGAAAGACGAAATTATGAGGAGTGGCAAAGAAGAAGGGATGATCAACACGACTCTTCTCACAGAAGCGATGATTCTCATAAGAGGAAATCCCATGATGATAAGGGGAAGGGCCATATTGCTGACGATCCGAGCAAACGGGTTAAACTTAGCGATCAATCAGCGTCTGCAATTTTTGAAAAGCCTGATGCTCCTATCTCTATAAAAATTCCATATGGTTCTCCTGCTCTCAAGAAAGCTGATATTCAGAAAATCATTAGCAGGCACCGATATCAGGTTGAACAAGGCCCTACAACTCTCCAAGGCCGGTTTCCGCACTGGTGTTTAATGGGAGTTCGTTTTGATCTCGATTTGGTTCCCATTGATAAACAAGCTATGTTACGGAATCTTGATGCCGTTAAACTTGATATCGAGAGAATGTCGGGATGGCAAAAGCTTATTGATGAACTTCAAAGGGTAAATCATGCCAACATCGAAGCTATGCTAACTATGGAAAATGACAAGTCTGAATGGAAAAAAATTCTTGAATAATACGACGCTGAAATGAAGAGCATTGCCGATGACTACGGGAGACTTGAGGCCGAAGTTGAGAATCTAAAGAATGAGCTTGCCACTTCTTCCACTTCCTATACACAAAAAGAAGAGATGCTCCAGAAGCAAGTTCGAGATGCTCATGCTGCCCAGCGAGATGCTGAGGCTCAACTTGATGCTGAAAAGAAGATGACAGAAATCTATCGCACCGACAATGCCCAGCTACGAGAGAAGGCAAGTTCCCATGATTTGGAAATGATGCGGTTGCGAGCTCAACTATCAAAAATTGAAAAAGAGCGCGATGAGGCCGTCGCCGGGAAAGAAGCAGCCATCGCCGAAAAAGAAGCGGCTGAGCAATCGCACGAGGCAACGAAGGCCAAAATTAGCTCTACTCTATTTGATTTTTACATCCATAGCGTCTTGGGGCGCGGGAGCCTCTCCTTTCTAGGATCGACATATGAAATCACTTTGGCTGAAGTGTGGGAAGCGATAATTGACATATTCGGAGGTGCTGGCTATGAAGAGGCGGATCTTGAGGCGACTTATCTGGATGATGAAGCACGCACCGCCCTTGCCAGGGGAAAAGAGCAGCTTGCTAGGGAGCGAGCCGAAGCAGCAGGAGGAGAGCGTTTAGAGAAAGAGACTTCAACTGACCCCGCTCGTCCTCCGGCTTCGGTCGACCCTGATATCATTGGCTCTAGTTCTTATTCTCCACCTCCTGCAAAACCTGAAGTCAAAACCACAACTACTGAGCCTCCCATTGTTCAAGACGAGGAGAAGACTCGGGACGACATTGAAGCTGAACAATTTGAAATCAATGTGATTAAACCAACTTCTCCAGGTAACTTCGATGTTGATCCAAGTCGAGTAGACTACTTATTTGCTTCAACCGAGTTTGATGAATTTCTCGATTGTTACTTAAGTCTCGATGAGCCAATATCTTCTCTTTTTTTGAAGAATACTGATTTTAACTTCTTTTCTTCTGTAGCAAAAACACTGAATGCTGCACAAACTTCTCCCCTTCCAGCTGTTCCTCCTCCATCCCTTCAAATCACTCCTGCTTCTCAGCCGGGATTGCAGGAAGAGCAAATAGAGGCCCTTCAAGGCTTGGAGGATCCACCCGCTTCGCAAGAGTAGAAGGCGAAAGAATTTGAGGACAGTGAGAAGACCCCGGAGCAGTCTTATGATGATGATACAAAACTTTCTGCGTTAGTTACTCCTGGAAGTGAATCTTCTTCAAAGAGGAAAGGGAAGCGCGCAATGAGGAAGAAGAAGAAAAGCACTTCAACTGGAGAAGATACAATAGAAGAAGATCCGACTACTCCTCTTTCTCCTCCCCCCCCCCCCGACCCGTCCACAACGGCTTCCAAAACTAGTTATCAAGCCGGGAAAGAGCTCTAAAGGTGGTGGGAAGAAGGAATGATAAGCTGGACTTTAGGCTTCTTGTTTTGCTTTTTGCTTGTATTGACCGGAGATTGTGCGAATACCGGCCTCCGCTTATTGAAACCTACATATGCACAAAAATTTCACGGTATGGAATAAAATGGTTCTTTTTGCTTATACAATTTCTTGTTAGTATATGTGTGAACGCATTTATTCCTTGTTTTTGCACAAGTTTCTTTATTTACTTTATATGATATTGCAGTGAGCTCATGGTATGATATTTGAGCATTGTTTTTATTAATATAGCTATGTGCCCCCATACCACGACTCATTGCAATATTCTGAAAAGACTCGTACTCTTATTTTAAAAAATAATTTTTCCGTTTTTGAGGAAATATTATTCTGCTTTCAATAGAGTACGCCTTGTATCGGAGAAGTTTTCTCTTCTCTTCTTTTTCTTTCTCTTAGAACACTTCAACTTTCGAGGATGATCACTTTTATTTGTTGAAAAGTGGATTCTCCTACGCAGTGAAGCGAGCTTCTGAAGAATGTTTTGACATTTCAACTCTAGTGAAGTGGTTTCTGCACTTCAACATTGGTGAAATGCGCCTCCGAAGAGGTTTTTTTTTTGGACTCTGTGGAGTATTATGAACTTCAAAGAGTAGCATTTGGACTTTGTGGAGTGGTGTGGACTCCGAAGATTAGCATTGTGCCTCCGGAGAGGTCTTGTGCTTCCGGAGAAGTCTTGTGCCTCCGGAGAGGTCTTGTGCCTCCGGAGAGGTCTTGTACCTCCGGAGAGGTTTTATGCCTCCGGAGAGGTCTTGTGTGCTTTGGTGAAGGTCTTCTGCCTCCGAAGAGGGCAGCGTGTGCCTTTGGCGAAGGCTTGTGCCTCTGAAGAGGGCTTGTGGTGCCTTGGGAGAGGTCTTATGCCTCCGGAGAGGTCTTGTTCCTCCGAAGAGGTCTTGTGCCTCCAAAGAGGTCTTTATTTGATTGCCTGGAAGTTACTTTCTCACAGTTAAATGGATCCATGGGGCGAACGCAAGTTACTTAATTGGATGTTCGTTTGCACACACGATCGCAACTAGTTAACAAAGGTCCTGCGCCTTCTGGTTCCACCAACCTCTTTGTTGAGAATAGAACTTCCATTTTTTGGCGTGCCTCCGAAGAGGGCTTGTGCCTCCATAGAGGTCTTTATCCTCTGAAGAGTTGCGCCTCCGAAGAGGTCTTGTGCCTCCGAAGAGGGCTTTTGTTGACTGGCTTGCCCACGTCTCTCCGTCGTTTGCTCATTAGCGGTCCCCTGTTATCGTTTCCGAGCCCATGTTCCTTTCTTTTGCGAGTAGTTTGGTCCATCCGAAGAAGTGTACTTCACTGTTAAGTGATTCTACGGGGCAAGCGCGAGCTATCTAATCAGATGTCCGTTTATACAGACGATCGTAATTAGTTAACAAGCATTTGGTTCCTTTTCTTTGGAAAAGTGCCCCTTTAACAGAATCACCAACTTTTTTTCATGAAGTTCATCTTATGTTGGATTTAAATCTGGAACTTTTTGTTTGCTGGAAATTCGTTTACCAAGTGATTTACGGGGCCACTTGGCCTTGTGATGGGTAAGCTTCGTTTTAATGGCCTGCAATATTAAATCGACATTTAGCAATACATTTAGAGTATTTACTCATCGAAATGAAACAGGCATTTTATAATAATAAAGAACACAGAATTTATAGTGGTTCGGCCAAGAATTGGGCCTACATCCACTTTATAGCTCTTTTATTGATTATCACTGATTTTACAATGGTTTACAATACAATTGATACATCCATAATCATTTTACAATTTCAAGCAAAGCTTTTTAAGTAAAATATGGACGCAAATGATTGTTGTTCCAGGCTCTTGGGATTGGATCTCCTTCGACAGTTGTGAGTTTGAAGGTGCCATCAAGGAGTTTATTGCCTATGACATATGGTCCTTCCTAATTTGGTCCAAACACTCCAGTTGCTGCCATGATCCTCTTCAAGACTAAGTCCCCGATTTCAAAGCTTCGTTGACGGACTTTAGAATTGAAGTGCCTTGCTATCCTTTGCTGATGGGCCGCAACTCTGAGCCTAGCTTCTTCCCTTCTTTCATCAAGAAAATCAAGTGCTTCGAGTTGCAATTTTTCATTTTCTGTCTGGTTGAAATGAATTCTCCTGTGTGAAGGGACTTCTAGTTCTACTGGAACCATTGCCTCTGATCCGTATGCCAATGAGAATGGAGTGTGCCCGGTCGCAGTTTTATGGGTTGTTCTGTATGCCCATAGTGCTAGTGGTAGCCTATCAACCCATCCACCCTTTGCTTTTTCAAGCTGCTTTTTGATGGTTGACTTGATAATTTTGTTTACTGCCTCCACTTGCCCGTTTGCCTGCAGATGAGCCACTGCTGAGAAGCTTTTTTGGATTCTGAATCGCTTGCAAAAGTCTTGGAACTCTTCGCTTTCGAATTGAGTACAGTTGTCTGTGATTATCTTCTGCGGCACACCATATCTGCAAATGATATTTTTAGTCACAAAATTTATCATCTTTTTAGAGGTAATAGTAGCCAAAGGTTCAGCTTCAGCCCATTTAGTGAAATAATCAACAGCAACAATAGCGTATTTAATTCCCGACTTGGCAATTGGTAAAGGTCCGATTAGATCTATCCCCCAAATGGCGAATGGCCATGGACTGACCATCTGTGTTAGTTCGGTGGAAGGTGCTCTTGGAATTTTTGCAAATCTCTGGCACTTGTCGCATTTTCGGGAGTAGATAGCAGCATCTCGATTAATATCTGGACAAAAATACCCATACCGGAGAACTTTCTTGGCAAGAGTTTGGCCACCTGAATGATCCCCACATTCTCCTCCGTGCACCTCTGCTAATATTGTCTTGGCTTCTTCTTTGGTTACACATCGGAGTAATGGCATTGAGAATCCCCGCCTGTATAACCGGCCGTCTTGAATTACATATCTCGATTCTTTTCTTAACAGCTTTCGGCGTTCTTTAGAATTTTCTGGTAGGGAGTCATTGAGTAGATATTCTTTGATCGGGTTCATCCATGACTCTTATTCTTGAGATACAGCCATGATCCAGTCGATATCCATCTCATTGGTGCTTGGAGCTGACAAGACCTCCACAGGAACCAATCCCAATAATTGAGCTTCTCCGGAACTTGAATATTTTGCGAGAGAATCCGACTTCATATTTTCCTCTCGAGGTATGTGGCTTATCGAATAGTGATCAAAATCATCGAGAAGCTCATAAGCCTTTGACAAGTAAGCAGGCAGATTTCCTCCTTTAGCTTGAAACTCCTTCTTGACTTGACATACAATGAGTTGAGAATCACCGAAGATCTACAATGCTTTGATGTTTAGTTCCTTTGCAATCTTTAATCCGGCAATTAGAGCTTCATATTCTGCTTCATTATTTGTAGAAGGAAATTCCAATCTTAATGCGTAACATAACGATCTCCCTTCGGGGGTTTCAAGCACAACCCCAGCTCCGGAACAATAATCATTTCTTGAGCCATCAACATATAACTTCCATTTGGATGGGATGTCAACTGTAACCTCTTCCTCGATGTCGCCCTTGTCTGTGTATTCTGCAATGAAATCGGCTAAAGCTTGTCCGTTGATTGCTCTTCGTGGATGATAAGCGATATCATATTAGCTAAGTTCAATATTCCACTTCAGAAGTTGGCCTGAAGTTTCAGGTCGAAAGAGGACTTGCTTTAGGAGATGATCAATGAGAACTTTGACAGGGTGAGCTTGAAAATATGGCCTCAACTTTCTGGAAGCAATCAGTAGGCAATAGGCGAGCTTTTCTAGCTTTGTGTAATTCATCTCTGCCCTAGTGAATCTTTTGCTGATATAGTAGACTGGGAACTGAACTTTTGCATCCTCCCGCACTAATTCTGCACTCAGGGCGTGGGACGAAACTGCCAAATATATGAAAAGGTCTTCGCCATTGTTGGGCTTGGAAAGTATTGGAGGCGCTTCCATATGACAGATTAGTTCATCGAAAGCTTTCTGGCATTCAGGAGTCCATTCGAAATTTTTTTGTCCTTTCTTTAAAGCGTCAAAGAAGGGGATGCATTTATCAGTGGCTTTGGAAATGAACCGACTTAAATCAGCAACTTTCCCATTGAGGTTCTACAGTTCCTTCTTTGTCCTAGGGGCTTTGACTTCTCTTAGAGCAGTAATTTGAGCAGGATTAGCTTCAATGCCCCTAGCGCTTACGATAAATCCCAAGAATTTCCCGGACTCTACTTTAAATGAACATTTCAAAGGGTTGAGCTTCATTCCATATTTTTGGAGGATTGCGAACATTTCTGCTAAGTGATCCATATGGTCAACTGCTTTCTTTGATTCCACCAACATATCATCGACATAGACTTCCATAATTTTTCCAAGCTGTGATTTGAACATTGCATTAACAAGCCTTTGATATGTTGCCCCTGCATTCTTCAGTCCGAAGGGCATGACTTTGTAGCAATAAAGACCAACATCTGTGACGAAGCTCGTATCCTCCTGATCCGACTCATGCATCATAATCTGGTTATACCCGGAGTAAGCATCCATAAAAGACAACAATTCATGCCCGGCTGTTCCATCTACCAGCTGATCAATCCTTGGCAACGGGAAGCAGTCTTTGGGACAAGCTTTGTTTAAATCTGAGAAATCGATGCATACTCTCCACTTTCCATTTTCTTTTTTAACCAGTACTGGATTTGAAACCCAATTTGGATAAGTGGACTCTTTGATGAAACCATTCTCCATGAGCCAATCTACTTCTTCCTTCAGTGCTGCTGACCTTTCTGGGCCCTGGGTTCTTCTTTTCTGTTTTATAGGCGTGAATTTTGGATCAATATTCAAAGTATGTACAGCAACCTCTGGAGATATTCCACACATATCAGCGTGACTCCAAGCGAATACGTCCAGATTTGCTTTCAAAAATGATATCAGCATATTTTGAACTACCACACTGAGTTGCGAACCCACATTTAGCACTTTGTTTGGGTCTTTAAGATCAACAGATACTGGTACCGTTACTTCCATTGGCACCACTCTATTTTCCCCTGCACCGGCCTTTCTGGGGTCCATTTCTCTCCTTGCACCACTATGCTTGCCAGTGCAAGGACCACCCTGTACTTGCTACAAAGTTGGCTTTTTAATGCAAAGCAGGGCTGCCGCATCTTTTCCCATTTCTCTCTTTCTTGCCTCCCGAAGCTCTATAAGATAACACTCCCGCCCAGCATTTTGATCCCCTTTAATGACACCAACACCATTATCTGTGGGAAATTTCATAGTTAGGCACCACGGGGCAAGAATGGCTTTGAACGCAGCTAGAGTTGGACGGCCCAGGAAGGCATTGTAGGCAGAAAATCCGTCAACAATTACAAAAGTCTGTTTCCGAACCACCTTCTTCTGTCCATCTCCAAGTTCCACAAACAAGTCGACATTTCCAATAGGCTGCTGCGGTTCTCCAGTAAACCCAACAATCTTTCGCGATGAAGGCTAAACGTCAGTCATTGGAATCTTCATTTGATCAAACGTCTTCTTGAAGAGTATATTGCAAGAGGCGCCGCAATCAACAAGCACCCGTCTTACAATAGCTGGCCCAATTCCTGCAGAAATGACCAAGGGATCCATGGTTGGAGCTTCAATACCTATAGAATCCCTAGCTTTAAACACAATGTCATCATTAGAAGTTCTCTGCTATTTCAGGGGCGTAGCGTCTCCTAAAACAAAAACATCTTCCTCCGTTGGGGTATATTTCAAAGCACGAGCATATCTTTCCATCTCACTCCAGCTTCTTCCCGCTGGGTGTGGACCTCCTGTAATCACATTGATAACATGCCTTTCAGATTCATGTGCGATAGTGCCCTCACCCGAGCCAGATGGGTGAGTAAGGGGTTGCTGCCCCTGAGTAGACGAAGTTGGGTCATTCCTGTTCTTCTTAACATACTATTGCAGTTTGTTTTGTCTTAGCAATTCTTTAATCAACCTCTTCAAATGACGACATTCATTGGTATCATGGCCGGGTTGGTTATGAAACCGACAAATTTTTACATTTCGCATAGCACTCTTTCCAGGCTTTATCTCAGCTGGTTTAGGATACTCCACGGCATCTTTGGTGGCGAAGAAGATATTTTCCGGAGTGTCGGTTATGGGGGTGAAGTCTGAGGGTTTAAAGAAGCGAGGTTTCTTTATGTCCTTTTGTTTCTTCCCATCATTATTCTCCATCTTCTGACTTCCGGAATCTTTCTTAGTTGAAGCAGCAATGTTATTCTCCACTCCTGTCGCCACCACTTTCACTGGAGCAGGAAGATTTTCCAAGCGCATGAACTTGTCAGCTTTCTTATAAAATTTATCGAGTGAATTTGGCTCCTTCATTTTCAGCCATTTCCCAAATTCACTTGACTTATCGATAGCCCACATCAGATAAGTCAAAACCATCCGTGGCTCCGCGTTGTCGACTTCAGCTAGAGCTACGTTGAAACGATTCAAGAAGGACTTAATAGACTCTCCCGGATTCTGCTCAAGACTAGACAATGACATTATGTCTTTCGCCTTTAAAGCGTACAGTCTGAATTGCTCTTTAAACTTCCGAGTTAAATCAGAGAACTGTTCTATAGATCGGGCTGGCAGCTTTGTAAACTAGAGTAGTGCCACCCCTTCCAAGTACACCGGAAAGTACCAGCATTTAATTTCATCCGTTGCCCTAGCACCCGTCATGTGCCAGTCGTATTTGTACAGAAATTGATTGGGGTCGCTTGTTCCTCAGTAAGCTGGAATGGTAGGAGGAACAAACTTTCTTGGAAATTCAGCTTTTAGAATTTTCTCAGTGAACGGAGTCTTGCTTGGAGCGAACCCCAAGTCGTTTTCATCTTCATTTCTTTGCATGCTCTCTTTCATGATCTGTCTTATCATTTCCGAGAGGTATTCCCCATTATTCAGAGGCTCTGCGGGACAATCATCAGCCATTTTCTCGGATGTTTGCTTAAACAAACGTTCGTGGAGAGTTGGTTGCGGCCTTGTCACTCCGGCTTGGGGAGGTGCCCCTTCGGTAGTGCCAGTTGCCCTTTGAGGAATGTTCCTCCCTTCAGAGTTGTGAACAGCATCAGCTAAATTTTCCTCATTATTCGCTGGTTGGCGGTTAGCCCCGAGCATGGCATTCAACCTTTCTAGCATTAAGGTGTTCTGGGTTTCAATTTGCTGATATAACCCAGACACAACAGCATCTAACTCCGCTCGTGTCACTCTAATGCTTGGAGCTGCTTGACTTGATGAAGGAGAAGTAGCAGTGTTATCATGAGTATTGACGGATCTGGTAGATTTGCGCTTTCTTCCGGGAGCCATTATTTCCGACAAGCTTCTGGTTTTCAAAGAAACTTTTTCCACAAACTCTTGTGAAGCAATGATGACAATATTCCTGAGTTGGGTTCTCAGTGAAAGCACCAAAATGTTAACGCTGAAAATTGAACACTAACACCCTAGTGTGTGTAGTAGTAATGTGAAAGCACCACCCGTGATACGGGAATAAGAAACAAGCAGAAAAGTAGCAGAAAACAGTAAAAGACAACGATTTTATAGTGGTTCGGCTTAAGATCAAGCCTACGTCCACTTTGAATTCCTTTATTGCTGATTTTGGTTACAAATTGATACAATATACTTCAAGATACAATGCACTTTGATTCCTAAACACTTCAGACCAATAGCTCAAACTTCGATGTGATAAGGCTCGTTGAATCCATGTTGGATGTGCAAGATCTCTTTCGAAGCTTGTTGTAGTGTCTTGAATGTTTGGAAGGCTTAATGTGTTGGATGAGGTCTGAATTCAGCAGAGTAACGGCACTTCAGAAGATCAGCCAAAAGTCCACTTGCCGTTGGAGTTAAGGCCGTATTTGTAGGGAATACTCTGGGCAGAATTTTATCACCAAGTACTAGGTTGTCTACGACCTAAGGTAGGTCGTAGGTCATAGGTCGGCGACGACATAGGGGATCACATGTATCAGCTATTTTTGAACTTGTCCTGAATAAGTTATTAGGTCGGCAGCGACCTAAGAGATGGGATCCGACTTATCTTGATTGCATTTGGTTCTTTTCTGAGCGAGTTAATAGGTCGCGTACGACTTATTATAGGTCGTAGGTCGGTTGAGACCATCAGCAACCTAATTTAGGTCGCTGAGACCACTTCGTTCTTAGGTCGGTAGGTTGTGGCATTGCTTAGGTCACATAAGCTTTAGGTCGCTGACTTCTTAAGTCGCTAGGTCGTTGTTTGCTAGGTCGTTTAGCAACGTACATCATTAGGTCGCTGGGACCGTTCCATGTTTAGGTCGCTTCACCCCATAGGTCGTTAGCTCGTAGGTCCTTTCAGTAGTTAGGTCGCTAGACTTCTTAAGTCGCTCCTCATCCTAGGTCGCCTTATTCCTTAGGTCGGTACACATCCCAGGTCGTTAGACATCCTAGGTCGGTACACATCCTAGGTCGTTAGGTCGCAATCGAAGAGGAGTTAACATGAAATAATTCGTGTAAAATCCATATACTTTTTTATATTTTCCAAAATATTTAGAAAATCTTGGTTTAAGTTTTTAAACATTTCACAAAGATATAATATTATTCTTATGAAATTTTCTTAAGTGATTCGTGTATTTACATTTGAACAAAGTCATAGCCAAAGGACATAATTATATTATACATGCTTAATATTTTATATTCATCCTTATCTTACACACACCATATCTCCTTACATACTCAAACAATTCTTAAGTCCTTCTACTTGGGTTTTCATAATACTCATACAAACATAACTACCTTACAAGCTATACATATATGCGCCACTACATAATATTAATACTAGATAGGTGTTTCCAAATCTTTCAATCTAACTTCATAATCACCATTCTGAATCCGATGCTGACGGTCCATTTCCATATCCAAAATCAAACAAGACTTATCCATCGTCATCACTATCATCTTGTTCGTTATCAGCTTCATTTCCATCCTCAATCTGTGGTATCACATCCACTTCATATGGCAGCCAGGGCTGGTTCCATGGCATATGCCCAAGTCCAGTTGGCACTTCTTGTATAACTTCTCCTTCTTATAGTTCTTCTAAACCTTGCACTTCTTCTTCCACAAGATCCTCAAATTCTTCCTCTTCGTCCTCCATGTTATCCCAATGAATGGGGGAATCTAATGGCTACTCGTGCCAAATAATATGGTCACCGTCAATCTCCCATATGATGTTATTGTCTCTACCATTGTTGTTTGATTCATAGGATACCATAGTGTTCGGGTCCTCTTCAGATTCAGATTCTTCTTCCATCGGCTCCTCCTTAGGAATTTTTTCTTCTGGTTCGAGTTCTGAACTTGCTAGGTCAGTTATCCACATTCCTTCTAAGGCTTGAGGGATCTCTTCGTCACTAGACACTATAATAAGTTCTGGAGTCAAGGAGATATAGGCATTTCAACCATAGGGTAACCGTCTTTATCTAGTCGGGTGTATGGATCTAATTCTCCTTTAATAATGGTGTAACGACCCGCAAAATCCGTACCCCTTGAATTGACATTTTTTCCCATTAATGAACTCAAGAAGAACGGAAATACGAACCATTTGTGTTAAGAAGAAGAGGTAGAAGAAGAAAATAGAAAAATAACAGCATCAGAATCTCACATCACAGCGGAATAAAATATAATAGATAACAACAGATCTTTATACAAATTAAAATTATATCTGTTTACACAATACATCATCAGAGTATACATCAGAGTACACCTACATACAACTGGATAATAGTCATGTCATGTCCTCAATACAATAGAGTACAGCAATCAACACAGCGGAATATATATATAAACAAGTACGGAAGATACGTCACGCCATCCAGCTCATCTCCTGAGCTCCACAGCATCATATCCTGTAACCTATAATACTCGGTCTGACCCGAGCATTATAGTTAAATAACACCCGAGTCAGTCTGGAATACCAGCGTGAGAAAATCACACTCAAATTGATTATTAAAGTTTCAAAATCCTTTAAAATCAAAAGCATCTCGTAAGACCACGCCACAAATAAACATGTCGGGTTTTTACCTTACGATAGCTAAAACACTTCTATCAAAATCCTCTGATATTATAATAGTGTCTATATACAAATACTTATTCAAATAGCTGAAATTGTTACATGATTAAATTCCAGCATACTAGCCACAAAGTGGGTAATACAAACAAAACTCGTACAAGGCACGTAGGGAGAATGGATTTCCATCAATGACTAGGCACTGGGGTACCACCTATCACAGTACGTGGCCTAGATCACAGTACCGAGGAGTACGCCCGCTCCCCTGCAACACAAGGCCGGAACCATCCCTTACTGGACAATTCCGAATAAAATCACTCCACGGTTGGGATCAGCAACCGCACCACTAAGCCGAAAATAAAAGGGACATCTAGACAGGGATGACCTTACTCTCAAGTGGGGGCTACCCACAAAGCCTTGCTGCATAACCCCTGATTTTCAATCATTCCTGGTTGATGAGGCTCGAGGCTAAACGATACCTTTTTAGAACATATCCCTTAGAATGCCCATCGTCCGCTGACGATGTTTCGCAAGCATTCGTCCATACAAGTCCGTCCCGGGTTCGAACGGAACCGAAGGCACTACTCCTACTACATCCATTTTGGAAATATCCTCAGGATTAGTAGCGACTAGCCCTTGCACTTCACTGCTCCATCTTCGACTCCGAACACGTTACACAAAACGTACAAACTAGATCGAAGTGGTTTTTGAGAAATTAATCTCGATCCCGGTCTCTTCGAAACAATCAGCGCATTGGCCAATATTGATAGTTGGTGATTTAACTATCAATTCACATTCACAAACAACCATCACACAAAAATAATTTCCCACATTATTTATTTGCCTCAAATATCTTCCAAGATATATTTCATTTTCACACCTTTGAAAACAATTCCAAAACAGTTCCTTTCACGGAAGTGCATTTCCCAAATAATTATTTCCACTGAATCACCAAGTACAAAAATACCTTTCGATTTTTAAAATAATTTTAAAACACTTTATTATAAATATACCTTATAACATTGAAATTTAAAACTACTTAAATACTTTATCAAAATATATACTTTAAGAATATTTAAAATAAAACTACTTTATAAATATAAACTAACTTTCTCTTTTTACAACATAATACCAAATCACTTTTATATATTTACTACAATAATAGATTTTGAAATTCTTACCTTAGGCTTTAACATTTAGAAATAATTAATTTTCTAAAATATACTTTTTAAAACTACATTAAAACTTTTAACAAATGTTTAAAGTTATTTTGAAAACGTACTTGGCTATCCAGAGAAATACACTTCTCTTTCCCATCTTTTTAAAAATAAATCAACATTTATTTTTAAACCCATCCACATTCTTTTATAAATTCCCACCTTGAATTTATATTTTCAAATATCCACTGATATTTTATTTTACTTTATAAAACCAGTTTATAAATTCCAAAATCTCACTTTTCCTTTAAAATTCCAATTTTAAACAACTAAATCAATTTCCAATTGATTCTCCAATTTACTTTACTTTACTTTAAAATAAATTTCCTTTGCTACTTCATTTATTTCAAAATACTTTAACTTTTAGATTTATTTCTTTATGGTGAGTTAAAACTCTTTTAACTGAAAATACCACTTTTTAAACTTCAAAAATTCCTTCTTATCCTTTAATTAAATTTAATCCTTAAACTTTTAAAAATAATATCTTTATTCTTTCCAATAATGTCACTTTAGTTTAAAATTTATTATTCTCATGTTAATTCAAAATCCCCTTTCCCATATTTGTTCCAATTTAGAAATTTCTTTATTTCTTTTACAATTCCTTATTTAATTTATTCGAATTCACTAGAATTATTTAACTAAAATTTTACTCTTTTATTTCTTTCAAAAAATCCAATTCAATTGCTTTTGATAACTCATTATACTGGGAAATTCAATCCAACCAGATTATCCAATATAAATCAGCACAGGATATCAACAATCATATCACAGAATATTTAAACAAAATTAAATATTTTGAGGAATCCAGTTGGATCCCTCCAACCTGTTTCCCTGCATCCACAGATGTTAGCACAATACCAATTCCACTTCAAGGTGGAATATCGCGGTATATGGGATTTTATAAAATATCATCCGCTATTATGCGGCGCATAGGGTCTCATCCGCTATATAATACGGGAATATCAACAACTCCAATATATACATATGCCAATATGTATATATTGATATATATACTACTATATATACCATCACATATCCAATCAATTTCGATCAATCAACCAAATATTTAAATTTAACTGTTTAAATTTAAATTAAACCAGATGAGTGAGATTAACTCACCTTTGATTTTTTGTTTGTAGTCTATTCCACTACAGTCCATTCCGACTTGTATTTTCTCGGTTTAAGACCTTGTAAAAACATTGTATTGTTTTATAATTAATTGAACAGATCGAATGAATCAATTGTCATCTAAATAACTTTAATTAACCGATTGTTTCATTTGAACTAACCGAACAACCTATTCACATTTAATAAATGAAATTTAAATTAATTTCCTTTAAACAATTTTTTAGTAACCAAAATAACTATATAAGTTAATTAAATAAAATAATTTTTCTTCCAAATCTATATATTAAATAAAAACAGGGTTATTTTGAATACCTCACTGTTCAATATTTTTATTTTATCCTCCTCTGGTTTCATATTCATATATATATGTGTGTGTGTGTGTGTGTGTGATTAAATTTACTGAAACCTATAATTTACTACTATTATAATTCCTAACATCTATATATACATTAAATTAAATTAAGATTAGATGGAGTTAGCAATATACCTTGCTGTATCAAGCATCACGACCACCCTACTGAGCTCGAATACAACCCAACGAAACCCTATCCCAATCGTCCTTCTGACCTCGACGTCCCACGCGACCAACTCGCAACCACGTCGAATCGAGCACTGCCACCGCACGTTATCGCCCAATCCACATCTCGAGATAGCCGTGATCTCTGTCGAGACACCCACGCGAGCTATCGGCGGCATCGAGTATTCCTCCCAACCAGATCTTCCCACGCGACCAGCATTACTCGCGACCCTCGATTCTCTCGAACAAGCACTGTTGCCGACCCATCAACCCGCGATGTCATCGCAGCGCTCGAGCTCGCCGTTCGATCGCAAACGCTTCAACTAGGGCTTGAGTTGATTTGGGAATATACTTGATTCATTGCGAAGGAGGAAAGGGGAAAAGATCAATCTCGATAATGGAAACGAGGTGGTTCATAGTCGAGAGAAAAAAACAAAGGCAGCCATTATTTCTTTTGTAAATTGATTTCGTAGGAACTGTAAATAGAGGAGAAAGAACGAGAAGCCTTTCATATTGTACTTTTGTTCGGCTGAAAAGGAGATGTGATTTTTACTTTTAGCTTCTAAAGGAAGACAGAATATGTGATGTCTTTGAAAGGAGGGTAACGTGTTCAAGTAGGCCATCTATAGTGACATTCAAAATGAAGGAAAAAGATCTGAGGTGAAATTCTTTTTAACTGGTCAATATAACTTATTATTTATATTCGAATTTCAATTTAATTTTCAGCGCGTTTATATATCGTATGCCCACGCAACAACTCAAAATGCTACGAAAATTGAAATCCGATAATAATACAATATTACGGATCCAATGGAACTGGTTTCGTCAAATTCCGAGACTGTGCCCCGGAAGACTATTTTTAAATTCAATTTAAACGATATAAATTTCAAAACCAAACAAAACACTTTGGAATTCCATTTTAAAAGTTCTATCATCTTCAGTATTATTAATATGAATTTTCCCAACTTCCAAATTATTTTTAACAGGCCTAAAACCTCACATTCAATAATTTACCCAATTCCGGTAATTAAATTCAACAATTAGTTATCCAATAAATATTGATATTTGAAATTTATATTAAACTTACTCTTTTGAATATTTAAAATCAATTAAATATTCATATTTTAACTATTCAAAATTCCGGGTCATCACAAATGGGCATAATATTGCTAAGTGGCCATTTCCTAGGTTCTTCCTCATCACTTGACAGAATTATTAGATCATTCTTCTCACCCTAGTTTGCTCTTGAGGTCTCCACTTTTGAATACTTTCTCCCGTATTTTGAGGGTTTCTACAATTATTAACAACAAACTTAGATATTAAACATTTTAATTATCTTAACTAAATCTAATGTTAGGTTATAAATCTATGTTTATCAGCATAAATCCATTTGAACTATGCAATGTTAAGGGTGATAGTTTGCTAAGCACATGATATTGTTTCTCCAAAACAATACTTAAAATATTTCAAATAAAATCCTTTGCAAATTCTCTTCCCAAAAACCCATAAAAGTTCTCATTATCCAAACCATTTTCCAAAGTATTACTTTTAATCTTCTCAGTGTTATTATTAAACATCTTATAGTCAAATTGTGAAATTCTAATCATAAGATGTTTATACTTAGATTTTACTAATCTTGATTTCAAACTACCTTTCAAGTTATAACATATCCAAACATATATTTTTTCAAAATATATTATTTTTATTCAAGATATAATCCTAGATAAAATTATTTCATTTACCATATTTTTCTAAAACAAAAATCATTTGTATATTATTAACAAATATGTGCTCTTATATAATATACTCTCAACTTATTATAAGGTGTTACTATCCCTATCTCTAATGAGTTACTCATCCTAAGGTGTTACTAACCCTATCTCTGATGAGACTTTACCCCTATCAAGCTCGGGTGTTCGCCAACCCTAAGCTCTGATACCAAATGTGATGACCCGGCTTTCCGACCCTCGAAAATCGGCACTAATAAATCATCGGTATTCATGTGCCGCAAATCCAAGCGCCGAAGAGGCGGATGGTCAAGGGTAGAAAGAAGAAAAGTGCAGAACAAAATCTTACATGAATGGAATAACATATATTATTTCAACATATAATCTTTACAATGGAAAATTTTAAATACATTTACCAGATTTAACTTAACATTAAAATGGACAGTTATAAATATTTGTCCTTACAAATGCTGAATACAATAGTACATGAGTGTGGTGGAAATGGATAACAATCTTAAGAATCTTATAACTCTCTGCTCCGAGCTTTTCTAAAATGCTCCAAAACAAAACCTGACTATTGGGCTGCCCGGAAAATTAGGGCATTCAGGGTTGAAGAGACAGAAAATAAACTTCGGGTCGGTCATGGGATTGGTGTGAGAAAATCAAAATACGAGTTTTTGAAAACAAAGGGTATATCATAAGACCAGCCGCATATAAACTTAGAATGGGTTTTTACCTTATGATAAGCAAAACAATTCTACGTGAAATCCAGTGATATTATTTTTAATGACATTCTTTTGAAAGCACTTTTCAAATAAACATATTTAAATAGCCAAAGTTGTTATATTGGTTAAATTTAACGGCAGGATAGGTTTAAAACTAAAACTAAAGGCACTTATTTGAGATTTGGTTTTCAATGAATAGCAAGGTAAGGGACTACCTCCCTTCTAGTATCTCCAAAGGAATGTACCGAAGCCACCGACAAACGGTCCTCTGCGAATTAAGACAGGCCTATTCGAGACCAACAGATGGTACGGATAGCATCGAGTATGATATCACCCTGGCCGTTCCCAACCTATCTGAGAGCTCTCATACCATACACCACGTATTTTTTTACCCGAGGTCATAGCAGGCGCAAAATAAATCTAGAAAGGTGGTATCATACCCTAAAGGTTGCGAACCACATAGCCTTAAAGCAACCCCTATTTCATAATTCCTCGGGTGTGAGGCTAGAGGTAACGTTTACCTTTCTTAGAATATTTTCGCTTAAAATGCCACATTGTCATTTCAAACAACACACTATTGATTTCAACAAAAGTACAACTTTTGAGTTCGTACGTCTCAGAGAAGGGTGTTAAGGAAAAGATGGGTTACCTCCTACACCACCAATAGATGTACGTTTGTAGAGATCAATGTACCGTGATCTTAGAAATGCGATGTCCAACATCCATCCACACAAGTTGTCCAGGATCAGGACAAATCGAAGGAACTATCCTACCACATCCTGTTGGGCATTAACCCTAAGGTTTGGTAGCGAGTAGTCCTTGCATACGAAGATCCTAGAACGAAGGGACCACTGCTATTTATTTATCTCGGGAGCTACTCAGAAATTATCAACAAGCGGTTCTTCCATTATGAAGATCCTTGCCTTCAACTTCATTGTCTTCAACATATCTTCACTTTCAAACTCGTAAATTGGTTCAAATTGGTTTTCAGATAGGAATCGCCCAAATCCGACCCTGTTTCTCTTAACCAGTTATCGGAACAAATGTTAAGTTTAAGGGTGACTATCATTACATTCATTAATATCTTTTATCAAATAAAATATCTCTTTTAGAGATATAAATCTTTAAATCATATTCTTTTTCAGTATATACGGAACCAATAAACCTTTCTTTAACTTTAGAAATACCAAATCAAAATCATTTGTCATAAATCGTATTACAATAAGTAAAAAAGGTCGATAGAAATTATACTAATTCTACTCAATATCAATTTATGTATTCAACCTTTACTATCCGTCGAACATCACTGAAATCACCTTTTAAATTGACATGGATAGTATAGGTTCCCCACTCGAAATTTAATACCAAGCATAAAAAGATTATTTCTATACAATCCAAGTTGTATTAAATTTGAAAAAATTTAATCTTTTATACATGCCTTATTTCCAACATTTCGACCTTATCTAATCCTCATCCAGGAAAGAGGCCAGGTGAGGCAGGGCACTGGTTTCTTCTGAACATCTCCTTAGTTTAAGCACCTCACATCTGGATCTCAAGAATAAAAAAATCCAGTCTACTCATCGACTTTTAGTGCCAAGATTAAATAACTTGAATTTTAACAACTTTTCTTTAAATCTTTTATTTAAACTCTTTAAAAAAATTATAAAACCTCCACATTGTTTTTAAAATACTTAATTATTTATTTGAAAACATTTATAAAATATTTGCGAAAAAATACTTAAGTTTAAAGCCATATTTCAAAAGTTATTAAAAGTGCTGCAAAAAGTGCTACGGATAGTGCTTTTAAGACTTATTTGATCTAAACAACTTTTCAATCATTTATAAATCCATTTTTATAACTGAAATATCTTTTAAAACATTTTAAAATATTTATAGAATTTATTCCATATTTCTAAAGAATTAAAAATATCAATTTTAAAGAATTTATCGCTTTGGTTTCCGAACTGCCAAACCGCGACTATTTCGAAAATTTGATTTGCTCATATTTCAAAATCTACTAAATAAAATCTCAATCCTTTTCTTTTGTTCAAAAACTATGATTATAAGAGTTCGGAAAATTCTTATTCCAAAGAATTTTGACTCCGAATCCATCGTATAAATGGATTTAATTTTCTACGGCGCGAAATCACGAACTGCCGTTAAGCGGCGCGTCTATTTTTGCCTCAATTTTCATAACCTATCTAAACTTCACCAAACTGGGTTTTAGTGTTTATAAAATGTTTATAAACCATTTTAAAGAGCTTTGATCTTTTATAACTTGATTCAGGAAGCGATTCCCTTGTGTAATATCAACATGTATTTAACGTGACTTGTTTACACAATTAAACACTATAATAAAACAATCAATACTTGATGATCAATGCATATTAATCATCCATAGCAATTGTATCACATAATCATTATATATATATATAGAGAGAGAGTTTCTCGCCTTCATCGGTTTCTAACTTCATAAAAATTCGCTATAGCTTCGCTACGATCGAATCAAAGCCTACGGAATCGAGCCTTGGACCTTTGAATGGGCTCGGCCTATGCTTAAATGTAGAGATGGGCTCGACCTTGGTTGGTGGATGCTGTGGCCGTGGGTTTAGAGAAAGGAGAGGATTGGATTTGGTCCTGTTTTTATGTGGATTGTGAAAGTATATATACTTATATAAATTTATTTTATTTTTGCTAATTTTTCTTCATAGTTTTCCTAAGTGGAGAAGCTATTAAAGAGGATTATAAAGAGATGAAGAATCTTAGGAGTTTTTGAACAAACGAAGTGAAGATGGAGGGTGGTATTTATAGGAAAAATTGTGAAGTAAAATATCATGATATTTATGTGCATATACATCACCATTTCACCACCACCACACCCTCCTCCTCTATCACTATGCATGGCCGAACACCCCCCCCCCCAATGTTTGTAGCCATGTATGTTAGTTGATGTGTGTAAGAGTGTGTTAACGTAAAAATCGACGCTAACACCCCGGTGTGAGTATTAGTAGAGTGAAAGCACCACCCATTGGTACGGGAACAGAATATAAGCAGAGAAATCACAGAAAAGCAGTAAAAAGACAATAGTTTTATAGTGGTTCGGCTTAAGATCTAGCCTACGTCCACTTTAATCTCCTTTATTAATGATCTGATTACAATTCTTTACAATGCACTTTGATTACAACACACTTTAGACGAGTAGCTAGAACTTGAATCGAGAAGAGCTCTTCAAATCCATCTTGAATGTGTTAGATCTCTTCCAAAAGTTCGTTGAAGCGTCTTCGGTGTTTGGAGTTGAAGTGTTGGATGAGTCGAGAAAACAGCAGAGTATCGGCGTTCCAGAACTGATCCAAAAGTCTCCTCTTAGTTGGAGTAGGTGGGGTATTTATAGGGAGAATTTGGAGTTAGGTTGTAGGTCGTGAGCGACCTAGGAGTAGGTCGTAGGTCGCCAGCGTCCTAGAAGCAGAGTTGCACTTGTTCTGTCTGAATGGGTTGGTAAGTTGTAGGTCGTGAATGACCTAGGGGAGAAGCGGCATAAGAAGTTGTCTTGATTTGTTTAGGTCGTGAGCGACCTAGGGAAAATGGTTGGCGACTTATAGTTGGGAGCGGCTTATAAGCAAGCGGCTTTATTTTGTGATAACTCGCTAGGTCGCTGGATCTTTTAGGTCGCTAGGTCGCTGCCCTATTTAGGTTGTTAGGTCGTTGGGTACTTAGGTCGTCTCACATTAGCTCACTGTAGAACTTCTTCTCCGTTAGGTCGCTTGCGTGTTAACCCGTTAGGTCGCTTGGGTTGTTAGGTCGTGAAGTCTTTAGGTCGTTGGGTTACTTCACACTTTAGGTCGCTAAGTCGCTGGAGCTTTAGTTCGTTAACCCGCTATGATCTCCAGAACCTTTAGCTCGTTAAGTCATTAGGTCGCTAGGCGCTTGTGAAGTTAGGTCGCTAGGTCGCTTTTAAAAGAGGAGTTAACACTTGCCCCTCGAAGTACAGGCCTATGTCATAGGTCGTGTGCTTCGATCTAATTCTGCTAAGTTGTGAGCGACCTAAAACATGTGCTAACTCGCGTGCCCATTCGCCTTCCTCTCTTTGCCCCATATAAACTGCTAGCTCGTTGCTTCTTCCTTACTTAACTATTTCGATACCCTGCTCTGCCATTAACAAAGCTTCGTGATTTCAAAGGCGAATTCGAGCTAATCAGTCAACGATTCATCCTCGCTATCATATTGCGTAAGTGAACTCGATTTCTATCCAACCATGATCACCGCCAAATTGTGAATCCCCATCTTCTGACCCTAGTCCAATTCCGTGTGTCGCGTTACACTTTGAGTAATGTTGCGATCGACTTTCAATCGTTATTGGTTACGTTGTCGTTGTGATTCACGAAAACACAGCAGGGTTTTGGACAAATTACAGATCCGAGATGATTTGAATTAGTTTTGGGTGATTTGTTGGTATGGAGAGATAACAGATTTCACTGAGAGAATGATGGATTTCATTGTGTAGGTGATAATGGGTTATCGGATCGTGAGTTAGCGAGATAGTGGGTTAAGGAGGGTAGGGCATAACAGTTTAGACAGGAGACAGCTTGAGATTGCTGAGTTACACCAGAAGCGACTTAACTTCCTGTAGCATCACCTTTTGCGACTTAATTTTTAGGTCGCGATGGGATTCAAACGACCTAGGACTTAGCTAGATTTGCACATGAATTCTAGGCAGGACGACTTAAGGAAACCCGACCTATGTTAGGTCGTTTGAGCACAATCTGGACGACCTAACTTCTTGCGGCATAGGTTTTAGGTCGCGGCTGAGCTAGTACTTGGACAAATTTGCATTATCTTGACCTAAAGCCTTATTCCTTAATATGCATCATAACTTTAACTTGAATCATCAACCTGAACTATCGAGATAACTTGCCTGAACTCGTTGCATTTCTTTACAGATTATATTAACTTTAACGCTAATAACCTGTTAAACACAACATTTGTAGAAAAATGGGACGAATATACTGCCATTGACTACCCACATCGAACGACAGATTAGTCGATAAAGAATAATCAACTTAAATGAACTTTGTGAATGAAATGCTGTGAATCAACAAATTCAAGTGAAGTATTAAAGCAAAGCTAAAATAATCAACTAAAGCTGATCTGCTTGCATCAACATTGTACTTGAACTTAAAATAACAAGCCCTGAAACTCTATAATCGACTAATGTCAACTAATTTGATTCCAGTTATATTTTCTTGTCACTTTACTAGTTTTGCACAACACTTCACACTTTTAGGAAACGTGCACCTTCATATTTGAATATCCAGTTCGTTGTGTAGAATGACTTATCAACAAGAAGAAATAGGGCAAGCTGAAGAGGTTTTTCCAATTGCAAACCCGTTGAATGATCCTCCGGAAAGAGCTTCGACCACTTTGAATCACAGAGTTTTTAGTCAGTTGTGCATTCAGTTCGGCATTGCTGAAGCAGACGCTCGGCTTCCCGGGATAAATGATACTGCTGATAGGCCACCTCATGGCTTCATTGTAGTTAACCGACAGATGTGCTTGAATGGAGCTATTCCTCCTTTCAATGACTTTCTTCGAATGCTCCTTCTTCGATTAACCATCTGTCCTTTCCAATTACACCCCAATGGCTACGCCATCTTGATAGGGTTGTGTGTGTTATTCAGGAGGACACTTGACCGTCTTTCGAGCTTCGAAGAAGTCTGCTATTTGTGCACTTTTGCAAAGAACAAAGATCATCCTTCAATTATTCTCGTGAGAGGCGCGAGAAACCGTAAACTGATTTTAGACTTGCTCGAGAGTGCACACGGGTTTTTAAGTCAATTCTTCTATGTTCATTGCCCCCCGGGGTTCTATGCCATCTGGAGAATTGGAAGTAAGATTGCTAATTTTTGCTCACTCCACCTTTTTTGAATTTCTTGGAACTCGAATTGCCAAGTACTTAACTTCAATCTTTACTTTTGTAGCACTTCCTCCTCCGCTTAAAGATCCCAACCACAAGCCAACCTTCGAAACATTAAGTGCCATGGCGGCTGAGGAGAGAAGCATCAAGTTTCTGCTGAAAGACGAGTTTCTACACCAATTTGGGCTTTTACATCCCTCTCGATCTACTTAGCTTCATGAAGCTTCTAATTCCGAGACTGAAACATCAGCTGCCTCGGTTTCTACCGGAGAAGTCGCATCGAAGGGAAACTGCTGCAGGAGCTTCGTTAGTGAAATGTTCCACCCCTGCCGATGTCGCGGGGTCATCTGGCAAGCTTACCCTTTCCCCGGTGATTGAAGAAGGGGTTGAAAAAGAAAGCTCCGCTGGGCATGACGGTGATGATATTTATGGTGGACTGAGTGACTTGATGATAACTTCACAGGAGCTTTTTAAGGATGACGCTGTTACTACTAAAGTTATTTCTCCAGCAATTGAGGTGACATCCGCCTTGCAACAAACTCCATCAACCCAAGAGTTAACACCAGCTGCAAAAGCTGACATTACCCCCAGGCCGAAGAGTGGTTTGTAGTTTGACGTGCATAGTTTACACATCACACACACTTAGGATTTTTTGCGATTATATGCACTTAGCTTCTTTACTTCGAAGATTTTGAAGTTTCGTATCTTTTTCATTTTCAGATTCTCCGATGGGGTGCAGTAGCTCGTACTACGACGATTTCCAGCACCATGGAAGGCATGGCACTTATGATCACAGGAGCTATCTCCTTGCCCTTAGGGAAACTAACAAAGAAAGAGCTGTTAGGAAGGCTCAAGAAAGAAGAGCCAATGAGGAGCGATACAAGAGAAGGGATGAATGATATGACTCTTCTCAAAGATATGATGATTCCCATAAACGAAAATCTCATGATGATAAAGGGAAGAGTCACATCATCGAAGATCTAAGCAAGCGGGCCAAGCTTAGCGACGCGTCTGCAATTTCTGAAAAGACCGCTGCTTCTATCCCTCTTGACATCCCCTCCGGTTCTCCTGCTCTCAAGAAAACTGATATTCATACAATCATTAGCAGGCCTCAGTATCGAGTTGAACAAGGTCCGGCTACTCTTCAAAGTCGGTTCCCGTAGTGGTGCTTAAAGGGAGTGCGTTTTGATCTTGACTTGGTTCCCATCGACAAACAAGCCATGTTAAAGAATCTTGATGCCGTCCGACTTGACATCGAAAGAATGTCCGGATGGCAAAAACTTGTCGACGAGCTTCAAAGAGTCAATCGTGCAAATCTTGAAGCAATGCTGACTATGGAAAACGATAAATCCGAGTGGCAGAAAGTTCTCGACCAGCACGATGCAGAAATGAAGAGTATCACTGATGATAATGAGAGACTTGAGGCTGAAGTTGAAAAACTCAAAAATGAGCTTGTTACTTCTTCTACTTCCTATACTCAAAAGGAAGAAGTACTTCAAAAACAAGTTTGTGATGCTCATGCCACTCAACGGTATGCCGAGGCTCAACTTGAAGCTGAACAGAAGATGATAGAAATCTATCGCACCGACATTGGCCAGCTACGGGAGAAGGCAAGTTCCCATGATTTGGAAATTATGCGGTTGCGAGCTCAACTGTCAAAAAATAAAAAAGAGCATGATGAGGCTATTGCTGGAAAAGAAGCAACTGAACAGTCGCATGAAGCAACAAAAGCCAAGGTCAGCTCTACTTTATTTGAGTTTTATCTCCATAGTGTTTTGGGGCGCGGAAGCCTCTCATTCTTGGGCCCGAAGTATGAGATCACTTTGGTTGAAGTGTGGGAGGCCACAATTGATATGCTCGGAGGTGCTGGCTATGCTGAAGCAGACCTTGAGGCGCATTATTTTGATGATGAAACCTGTGCCGCTCTTGCCAGAGGAAAGGAGCAACTCGCTAAAGTGCGAGCTGGATCGACGGAAGAGGAGCATCCAGGGAAGGAAGCACCTTCAACTGCCCCTGTCCATACTTCGATTTCGGCCGACGTCGATATCATAGGCTCCAGTCCCCATTCTCCGCCTCCTGCTAAAGCCAAAACCGAAATTTCAACTACACAGGGCGGAGACGAAGGCGAAGAAAGCGCTGAAGCACAAGCCTATGAGGTTGCATTATAAAGCCGACTCCTCCAGGTAACTTCTACGTTGAACCAGGTCAAGCGGATTACTTGTTTGCTTCAACTGAGCTTGATGAATTTCTCGCTTATTACTTAAGTCTCGATGAGCCACCATCTCCTCTCTTTACGAGGAATACTGATTTTGACTTTTCTTCTTCTATAGCGGAAATACCAAGTGCTGCACAAACTTCTCCTCCTCCAACTGATGTTTCTCCATCTTCTCAAGTTACTCCTCCTTTTGCTTCTCAACCGGGGTCGCAGGAAGAAAAAATAGAAGCTCTTCAAGACTTGGACTATCCGGCTGCTTCGCAAGAACAGAAGGCGGAAGAACTTGAGGAGGGCGAGAAGACCCCGGAGCAACCTTATGACGATGACACAAAGCTTTCTGCATTGATTACTCCTGGAAGTGAGTCTTCTTCAAAGAAGAAAGGGAAACGCGCAGTTTCGAAGAAGAAGAAGAAAAGCGCTCCTGCTGGTGAAGAAAAAGTGGAAGCAGATCCAGCTACACCTCCTTCTCCTTCTTCCCCGACCCGTCCACGCCGGATTCAGAAATTAATCGTCAAGCCGGGCAAGAGCTCTAAAGGTGGCGGGAAGAAGGAGTAATGAGCTTGACTTTACGCTTCTTGTTTTGCTTTTTGCTTGTACACAGAAGTTTGTATTGACCGGAGATTGTACGGGTGCCGGCCCCCGTCTTTTGGAACCTGTACATGTACAAAAATTTTATAGTATGGAATGAAATGATTCTTTTTACTTGTACAATTTCTTGTCAGTATATGTGTGAATGCATTTATTCCTTGTTTTTGCACAAGTTTCTTTGTTTACTTTATATGATACTGCAGTGAGCTCGTGGTATGATGTTTGAGCGTTGTTTTTATTAATATAGCTATATGCCCCCATACCACGGCTTATTGCAATATTCTGAAAAGACTTGTACTCTTATTTTAGAGAATAATTCTTCCGTTTTGAGGAAATATTATTCTGCTTTTAGTAAAATATGCCTTGTATTGGAGAAGTTTTCTTTCTCTTTTTTTTTATACTTCAACTTTCGGAGATGGTCACTTTTTGTTTCTTTGAAAAGTGGACTCCCCTACGCAGTGAAGTGAGCTTCCGAAGAAAACTTCGATCTATTTGCCAGAAAATTATATTTCATCGTTGAATGGGCCCACAGGACAGACGTCGGCTGTTTTATTGGATATTTGTTTATACAAATAATCATAAGTATTCAGCTGCGTCCTGGAACCTTCTTTTTGAGAAGGCGCCCCTTTAGTGGTTCCATCGACGAAGTT
This sequence comes from Allium fistulosum, assembly GCA_030737815.1. Classification (NCBI taxonomy): domain Eukaryota; kingdom Viridiplantae; phylum Streptophyta; class Magnoliopsida; order Asparagales; family Amaryllidaceae; genus Allium; species Allium fistulosum. Next base: position 185,200,097 of record CM060906.1, read on the forward strand.
TTTGGATGTGCCTCATTAAAGGGCTTCACTTGTTTAGTGCTTCCGAAGAAGGTTTGTGCCTCCGAAGCAGTTTTTTGCTTACGAATAGGTCTTTGTTTGTGTGCCTCTGAAGAGGGCTTGTGCCTCCGAAGCGGTTTTTTGCTTACGAAGAAGGTTTGTGCCTCCGAAGCAGTTTTTTGCTTACGAAGAGGTCTTGTGCCTCCGGAGAGGTCTTGCATGCCTTGGGGAAGGTCTTCTGCCTCCGAAGAGGTCTTATGCCTCCGGAGAGGTCTTGTGCCTTCGGAGAGGTCTTGGTTGGCCTCCGAAGAGGAGCATTTGGCCTCCGAAGAGGAGAATTTGGACTCTGAAGAGTAGCATTTGGCCTCCGAAGAGGAGCATTTGGACTCCGAAGAGTAGCATTTGGCCTCCAAAGAGGAGGAGCATTTGGCCTCCGAAGAGTAGCATTTGGACTCCGAGGAGGAGCATTTGGCCTTCGAAGAGTAGCATTTGGACTCCGAAGAGTAGCATTTGGACTCCGAAGAGTAGCATTTGGCCTCCGAAGAGGAGCATTTGGACTCCGAAGAGTAGCATTTGGACTCCGAAGAGTAGCATTTGGACTCCGAAGAGTAGCATTTTGGACTCCGAAGAGGAGCAATTGGCCTCCGAAGAGGAGCATTTGGCCTCCGAAGAGGAGCATTTTGGACTCTGAAGAGGAGCATTTGGCCTCCGAAGAGTAGCATTTGGACTCCAAAGAGTAGCATTTGGACTCCGAAGGGGAGCATTTGGCCTCCGAAGGGTAGCATTTGGACTCCGAAGAGTAGCATTTTGGACTCTAAAGAGGAGCATTTGGCCTCCGAAGAGTAGCATTTGGACTACGAAGAGTAGATTTGGACTTCGAAGAGTATCATTTTGGACTCTGAAGAGGAGCATTTGGCCTCCGAAGAGTAGCATTTGGACTCCGAAGAGTATCATTTTGGACTCCGAAGAGTAGCATTTGGACTCCGAAGAGTTTTTGTTGCTTGTGTCCTTCCACCATCTACTTCTTAGCGATCCTCGTTATCACTTCAAGTACATGTCCCATTCTTTTGCAAGTTGTTTTCCTTTTGCCAAAGAAGTGTACTTTATCGTTGAGTGAATCCACGGGGCAGACGCAAGCTACTTTACCGGATGTTCGTTTACACAAACGATCACGATTGGTTAGCAAGGGTCTAGAACCTTATCGTCAGGAAGGTGCCCGCTTTGGTGGAACCCACAACTGTTAGTGAATAGCACTTCTTTTGTAGGAGTTGAATTTGGAATTTTTGTGGCTTGGCATTTATTTATCGAGTGATTTGTAGGAATCGCTTGGCTTCGTGATGTGTTGAATAGGTAAGCTTTGCTTTGATAGCCTGCAATATTAAATCGACATTTTAGCAATATTTTTAATATATTTGCATATCGAAATGAGACGGGCATCTTAAAGTATTAAAGAACACAAGATTTATAGTTCTTTATTATCGATTCGCACTAATTTCTCAGTGGTTTACAATACAAGAGTTATACATCCATCATCATTTTACAAATTTAAGCAATGCTTTTTAAGTAAAATATGGACGCAGTCATTGCTATTTCAGAATCTTGGGATTGAATTTCCATTTCCACTGGATTCATTGTTTCTGATACATATGCCAATCAGAATGGAGTGTGGTCAGACGCAGTTTTGTGTGAAGTTAGCAGCACTTTGGTTAATTTCATCTCAAAGCGTGAGCATATCTGTCCAAATCGTCCTAACTTCTGCTTGCTGGGTGAGGACCCCCTGTGAGAACATTAATGACAAGCCTCTCATATTCATGCGCTGCAGCCTTGTCATCTTAGCCGGATTGATGAGTAGGAAGTTGTTGCCCCTGAGTGGATGAGGTTTGGTCGACTCTGTTTTTCTTCACATATTGTTGCAGTTTATTCTGTTTCAGCAACTCTTCAACCACATTCTTTAACTGGCGACATTGGTTAGTGTCATGGCCAGGTTGATTGTGAAATCGATAGAATTTCCCATTATGCACTGCACCTCTCCCCATCTCAGGTGGTTTGGGATACTTGACAACATCCATCGTTGCGAAGAAGATATTTTCCGGTGTATCAGTTAAGGGAGTAAAATCTGAAGGATTAAAGTGGCGAGGTTACTTCTCATTTCTCTACTTCTTTCCTCCATCATTTTCCCTTTTCTGGTTTCCAGATTCTATTTTGTTAGAAGCAACATCGTTATTCTTGACTTCGGCAACAACTACTTTTGCTGGCGTAGAAAGGCTTTCTAGGCGCATGAATTCGTCGGCCTTTATATAAAACTTCTCAAGTGAATTCAGTTCCTTCATTTTTAACCATCTTCCGAATTCACTTGATTTATCGATGGCTCGCATCAAGTAAGTCAGGATCATACGGGGTTCTGCATTATCCACTTCGGCCAAGGCTATATTGAAACGGTTCAAGAAAGATCTGATAGATTCTCCAGGAACTTGTTCAAAGCTGGACAGTGACATCATATCCTTAGCCTTTGAAGCATACAACCTGAACTGATCCTTGAATTTTCGAGTTAAGTCGGAGAATTGATCTACGGACCGAACTAGTAGCTTTGTGAACCAAAGTAGAGCCACTCCTTCCAAGTACACTGGAAAGTATCGGCATTTAATCTCATCTGATGCTCTTGCATCGGTCATATGCCAGTCATACTTATATAGGAAATGATTAGGGTCACTTGTCCCCCTATAGGCCGGGATAGTAGGAGGTACAAATTTCCTTGGAAATTCTGCTTTCAGGATCCTTTCAGTAAACGGAGTTTTACTTGGAGCAAATCCCCAGTCGCTCTCATTTTCTTCCCTCTGCATGCTCTCTTTCATGATTTGGCGAACCATCCCTGATAGGTACTCCTCATTGTTCAGAGGCATCGCCGGGCAGACGTCGGCTATTCTTTTGGAAGTTTGCCTGGGCAAATGTTCGCGAAAAGTTGGCTGCGTCCTTGAACCCTCAGCTTGGAAAGGTGGCGCTTCGGCGGTGCCGGTTGCTCTTTGAGGAATACCTTTCTCTTGGGAATTATGGGCATCTTCGGCAAAGGTTGTTTCATTGTTTCTGGTTATCGATTTGCCCCAAGCAGAGCGTTTAATCTGTCCATCATCAAAGCGTTTTGAGCTTCAATTTGTTGGTATAATTCAGACACTACATCGTCTAATTCAGCCCTTGTGACTCCAACGGTAGGAGTTGCCTGGTTTGCTGTTGGGGAAGCGGAGGTCCCCTCATGAGCATTTCCGGATCTGGTAGATCTACTCTTTCTTCCAGGAGCCATGATTTCAGATAGACTTCTGGTCTTTAGAGAGATTCTTTTGGAAAACTTTTGCGAAGCAATGGTGAAAATATTCCTGAGTTGGGTTCTCAGTGAAAGCACCAAAAATGTTAACGTAAAAATCGATGCTAACACCCCGGTGTGAGTATTAGTAAAGTGAAAGCACCACCTGTTGGTACGGGAACAGAATATAAGCAGAGAAATCACAGAAAAGTAGTAAAAAGACAACAGTTTTATAGTGGTTCGGCTTAAGATCTAGCCTATGTCCACTTTAATCTCCTTTATTAATGATCTGATTACAATTCTTTACAATGCACTTTGATTACAACACACTTTAGACGAGTAGCTAGAACTTGAATCGAGAAGAGCTCTTCAAATCCATCTTGAATGTGTTAGATCTCTTCCAAAAGTTCGTTGAAGCGTCTTCGGTGTTTGGAGTGCTTGAAGTGTTGGATGAGTTGAGAAAACAACAGAGTATCGGCGTTCCAGAACTGATCCAAAAGTCTCCTCTTAGTTGGAGTAGGTGGGGTATTTATAGGGAGAATTTGGAGTTAGGTTGTAGGTCGTGAGCGACCTAGGAGTAGTCGTAGGTCGCCAACGTCCTAGAAGCAGAGTTGCACTTGTTCTGTCTGAATGGGTTGGTAAGTTGTAGGTCGTGAATGACCTAGGGGAGAAGCGGCATAAGAAGTTGTCTTGATTTGTTTAGGTCGTGAGCGACCTAGGGAAAATGGTTGGTGACTTATAGTTGGGAGCGGCTTATAAGCAAGCGGCTTTATTTTGTGATAACTCGCTAGGTCGCTGGATCTTTTAGGTCGCTAGGTCGCTGCCCTCTTTAGGTTGTTAGGTCGTTGGGTACTTAGGTCGTCTCACATTAGCTCGTTGTAGAACTTCTTCTCTGATAGGTCGCTTGCGTGTTAACCCGTTAGGTCGCTTGGGTTGTTAGGTCGTGAAGCCTTTAGGTCGCTAGGTTACTTCACACTTTAGGTCGCTAGGTCGCTGGAGCTTTAGGTCGTTAACCCGCTATGATCTCCAGAACCTTTAGCTCGTTAAGTCATTAGGTCGCTAGGCGCTTGTGAAGTTAGGTCGCTAGGTCGCTTTTAAAAGAGGAGTTAACAAAGTGAAGTGAAGTTTACTTTTTAAGTGTGTAAATATCTTAGATCTTTTTGTAATATATATATATAGACACGCACACACACACATACATACGTACATATATAAGTGTGTGTGTGTGTATTTGTATGTGTATATGTGTTCATGTATATGTTAGAGTGTGCATGTGTATGTTTTATATGTGCACAAGACATATAAGCAAGGTTACAACAACTTTGAACAACTTCCGTTCGTTAAACCATTGAAAACCAGAAAACCAATTACTGGTCACAATTTCAGTTATAAATTAACTTACATATAAATTTAAACAAAATTTGTGTAACGACCCACTTTTTTGGACGGCTTAAATCGACAATAAACCATACATGTCAGACTCAAACCATTCAAAAGGGAGGATTGTTATGGGGTAAATAAGAAAATAGAGAAAGAAAGAAAACAAACACAGAATCTCACAGTGGGATGACAAAATATAATAATCATACAAACAGTTCATGAAGCTATTTTACAAATAACACTTGATTATGCTTTTACAATAAAGATCAGAGTTACATACAACAGGAATAAATAAATAAATGCAGTGGAACAGCATGATGCAGTGGTATAGATATAATAAAAATAATAGTACACAAATCTTCGTCTTCGTCCTCCAGAAAAGCAGTCTTCGATATGCTGAAAAGCTCAGACTGACCCGAGCGAATTGAAAAGACAAAACACTCGAGTCAGAACTAAAAGATCTTATGTAAGTTAAATCAACAATAATAGATATGAGTGTAACTGCGTCGGAGATGTTTACGGGGTTTGACATCTCCTATCCAATGTCAACGTGAGTGCAATAACTTAGGAGATGTTTGGGATTTCCATCTCCTAAGGATCCGTTAAACTATCTACATATATAGTACAATACGCTATTATAATAGTGTCTACAGTAAAGTAAAGTATTATAATAGCGTTAAGGCGTTACCCACATCCCCCTTAACATATTTTCTATATTCCCGTAGTCTATATAGATACTGTAAGCTCCACCAAACCGGTGGTTTACTCAGGGAGCACTCCATAAGTACGGTACAAAACAAACTCGTAGAAGGCACGATAAGGCATGTGACAAGGCACGTGAAGCAATGCCCAGGGTAGGATACTACCAAATGCTTATTACACACCGGATGGTTCTTTACATTCCCAAAACCATTTCTTATTGATATCAAAATATCATATTCTCAAAAATCATATCACTTTCGAGATCATATTCACTTACGAAGTCATATTACAAAATAGGTTAAACCCTCGTTTCAAAATCATCATATTAACTCAAAATATTTCATTTCACTAGAAAATATCATTTCAAATCCCAACTTAGGTTATAACATTATTTAACGATATTCGCTTTTAAACCAGGATTTAAATATAAATAATTCAGCCTTGCACAGTTTATTTTTAGGAAATAGTTTAGATAGTTTTAAAATAGTCAAAATAGTTTAAAATAGTTTAAAATACTTTAAAAATGTTTAAATGGTTTAAATAGTTTAAAATAGATTAAAATAGTTTTAAATAGATTTAAATAGTTTTAAATAGATTAAATAATTTAGAATAGTTTAAAATAGATCAAAATATAGTAAATAATTTAAAATAGTTTAAATAGATCAAAATAGATTAAATAATTTAAAATAGTTTAAAATAGATTAAATAATTTAAAATGGTTTAAAGTAGATTAAAATAGATCAAATAATTTAAAATAGTTTAAAATTGATTAAAATAGTAAAAACAAATAGGTTTAATATAGTTTGATATAATATGGTTTGAAAATCTAAATAAATCTGAATTTCAAATAATATATTTTTAACAGTTATATAGAAATAATGAATTAGAAAGTAATATCAAATTAAACTATTTCTTCCATTTCAACATATCTGGACCATATCCAGCTTCCAAATTAACAAACTCGATTTTTATCTTTAAATTCATATTCTCAATAAAACCATTTAAATCTATATCAATTTCAAATCCTTGTTTGAACTATAAATTTAGTGGATTTCGAAGTTTAAATATTCAAACATTTCAATAAATCAATTTCGATAAATTTCACTTATATTTCAAATTTCAACTTTGAAATTTCAATTTTAAATCTTTAAACAATTCATTTGAACCAGTTTCAATTTCAACATTTAAACTTGGATTTTCGAAAATAATTAAGTTTACATAAATCAAATTTTATTTCAAAATATCATTTAACTGGATTCAAAAGTTTAGGATTTAAAATCATTTAATTTAACCAATCTAGTGTCCGTATATAATTTTCTATCCTATGGTCAAGTGATACGAATATATATCATTTCAACCCACAATAATTTAAAATCTACGGGTATATATAATTTCAACCCACAATCCCGAATTTAAATTTAAAATCCATAAAATCGCTAAAGTCAATCATTTCAACCCATAACGATTTTTCCATAATCTATAAGATCGTTCAGGTGTGTATCATTTCAACCCATAGTGATTTACTAACAATAAATAAGGGAACTTGGAGTGTGATAACAATATATATATATATATAACATCCAGTCATCCAATATGAAAAATAAACATCCATCACAATCATCATTCAAATCAATCAATAAATAACATCAATTAACTGATTATCATCAACAAGTATTCAATTGACAATTAAATTCAATATTAAATTAAATGACGATTAAATGCAATAAAAGTCATATTTAACCGGAATGACAATTTAAATATACCAAACATCAACCAATCAATTTCTAATGGCATCAAAATTTCAATTTAACTGACATAAGATAATCTAGTAGTTGTGAGTGGGTCAAAACACTCACCTTTGATTTATAGTCTATTTAAATCCACTAAAAGCCCAAAATTTGAACAGTCTCAGAATTCGTCCAAACTAGTTCCATAATATCCGGAATTTCGATACAATCCTAATGAAACAAACCGCGCGCAAATCTGAGCATGTATGTAAAAATTAGGATAATTAGAAGATTTGAAATCAAAATTTAAATAAAATGATATTAAAAAAATTAAAAAACGGATAAGCTTACCAGGCAACGTCAACCACGTTCTATCGCATTGGAACCCTAATTGCGCTCATTCAACACTCGATCCAGAAGCACACCGCCACCCAAAACGCTAAACACACACCTCTAACGACCGATCTGCCGTCACCGCCGCCTCCCCTAAGCTCGGTCAAACCCCCCAAGTTGCACGACCCCACCCAGATCACCAGAACGGCCAGCGCCGCTGCCCCCTTCCACGTCCAATCATGGCGAAATCCGATCACATCTCGACGAATGAACACCACCGATGTGGCATGCTCTCCATCCCCTTCCAAACATCGCTTCCCGATCGTCGATTGGGCAAAGATCCACCGTCCAATAATAAACCATAGCAACGGACGATCGAAACTTCCTCCACGATTTCTGGAAAAATGGTGCATCGAATTTAGAAACGAACTGCAGGTCTAAATTGCACTCTTCGAGAGCTTCGAAACAGTATATAATATGTTAGGGTTTTGAGGAGTTTGATTTTTGAAATTGGATTTGAAATTGAATTATGGTTTGTATCTGCAGCCATTGGAAAGAAGAAAAAGCTGATAGATGGAATAGACAGATACGTACAAAAATGAGAAGTAAAAAGGCTACTAGGGTTAGAACAAAATTTATTTATATGGACTAGGCCCGATAAAATGAATTAACATATCGAATTAGTTCGAAACGACAATAACGACCTGAAATGCCCGTTCTGCTTCTGGAACGAAAGCAGGTCATCCCATATATCAAAATAGATGTATTCAATATTTTTAAACTCAATGGAATAGGTTCCAAGTCCTAGTTCCATCGTATGAAGAAGTTAGCTTTTAAAATCAGCTTATTTCAATTGAATTCAATTAAATTGATTTTTGTGCGTTTCGAGCCTGTACGATCAAACGACAAGTCCAATCGCTACAAAACTTAAAATCCTACAATAATTCACCGTTACGGATCCGATGAAACTGGTTTCGTCAAAATCACAAATAGTGGTCAAAATGGCTATTTTCACGCTAATTAAATAAATTATTATTAAATTAATTAAAACACTTTTCAAATTCAAATTTAATAACTAACAAATTTTATCATTTTTGATTACTTAATAATTTAAAATCCTTTAAAACAAATTTCCATATCAATTCAATGTTAGATATTACACTAATGACGGTATTCAATTTTTAATAGCAATAAATTCAATTGATTATTATTTTAAATTCCAATAAATCCATTTATTTTAATTTCAATCTTTTTATTTAATCCATCATTGCTTTATGGACATAGTTAACATTGGTTTATCATTAATTACCTTAATATTCTACAGTTACCATCTTAATTCACATTAACTGCAATATTTACGTAGATTAATTGCAATTGATTTCAAATTTATTTTAACGAATTAAATAGTGCATTTATAATTAAACCATTGTTACCACTTACCAATTCATGCACATTTCTATTTTCATTGTTAACAAACAAAACTAATACGTTCACATACTGATTAATTATTCTATATTAACCAATTTCAATTAATTACATACAATTCTATCGTTTAATACAATATTTGGTTTATTTACTTATTTACAATTTATAACCAATTTTTTTATATTTACAATCATTTCAATTAATTGAAATTGCATTAAAGTAGTGAGCAATTACCTTAACTTAACATTATTACATTTCATTCAGTTATTTTTCTCATTAATGAATCATAAATTTTTATTCCTTCCAATATTAAACACCAACATCTTATTAAATTAAATAATTTTAATTATCGAAAAGTACGGATCGTTACACTCTCCCCTACTCAAAACTTTTCATCCTCAAAAAGGAAAAAAAGGAACTAAGGAGTTAATATATTTTATTCAAAGTATTCAATTTATAAACAGTTAATTTGCATAATTAAATTATTTAAATAAATATATCAATTAATAAAAAATTAAATCCTTTCATATTCAAGTTAATAAAAGTTTGAAAATATTTCACTTTCACAAAAAAAATTAAGTCCAAAATTCACGGAAAATTTCGGCAGAGTCTCCTTTGTACGGAGAGGTCCAGGAGAAATAATAACATCAATAATAACCATATATATATCATATTTCAAAATAAAATATCCCAAACTATGGGAAAACAATATAATATCGCTACAAAATCGTAATCCGAAAACGTGCCTATTTACCGGGCAAACAACGCTTATTTATGAAACCAAAAGCAGTAGCTATTGCTTCCATAACCTGTATTTCACTTATATAATCCAAAAGGGTTAGAATTATGTAAAAGGAAATATTTAGTTGTTTCAATCAATAGCAAACAAACCAACGCAACATAATAACAATCACTTGCAAACAAAACCATACAATCATCACATGCAATCAAAGTAATCAGCCATTTATCCATAACCACCAAAACAAATGGTTTGTTCGGATTCAAAAATTTTTAACCGTATAAAATAATAAATAACTACTAAGTATACCATACACTCAAGTGTCTTAGATAAACTTAATAGATTATTTATACACCTTTATACAGTTAGAAATATCCTTTCCCAACCATCCCATAAGCCAAAACAAACAATAATTTCAAATATCGTTTAAGTTTATTCTTATTAATTTCCTTTCACATTATTTACTGTTCTTCACTTTCATTCATTTATACAATGTTTATTTTTATTAATATACATTCATTACTTACAAAAATGCATTTCCCATTTATTCATATTATGTAAGTTCTTTTGCAACTTTAATTCACCACTATTACTTATTTCTTTTTAACATCAATATTCATTTGTGAAGCAACTCATATCTATAATTTCTTTCTTTCACTTTTATTTCTTTCACATATGGTATTCACTTTTACTATTTACTTTAATTATAATTGGCTTTAAACATCATTTAAGTTTATAATCATTTACTTACAGTATTCACCTTTTTATTAATTTTAATTAGTGGCATTTCAAATTATTAACTTAAGTTTATAACATTTTTGTAACATCTATTCTTATTTATAGGAATAATTCTATTGAACACTTTCATTTCCTAAGTTTCACTTGTATAATATTCTATTACATATTCTTATTAACACTTCAACTTTTAATATTTTGATAAGTTATCTATATATATATATGTGTGTGTGTGTGTGTGTGTGTGTGTGTGTGTGTGTCTTTTAGAATGCAATTGAATGTTACACAAGCTTATCTTATTTATTGTAATTAACAAAATGTTCAGTGATTACATTTTCTTATTTTTCATATCTTTTGATTTACAAGTTACAAATTTCCATTTCTTTTTTTTCATTAATCATTTAACTCATAATTTCTTATTTTCCATTTAGCAGCTTCCAATTATCAAAATAGTTAAGATTTTCATTCTATTACAATAACTGAAACTACTAATTATCAGAAGGGTTAAAGAACTCACTACGAGTTACATTTCTAAATCATTTTAAATAATATATATTCATATATTTTATAGATCAAATCATATTTAGGAATTTAAATTTATGATTTGTTTAGCAAAACAAATGTGTAGTATTGCTACTACAGTAGTCTTCTGTAACGATCCCGGATTTTAACTAAGTTTAAATTGATAATTAATTTAATTTTTGAATAAAAATTGTGAAATTAATTGGTAAATTGATTTGAGTTTCTCCAAATTCAAATAAAATATGTGTTGAATCATTTGAATTTAAATCTTGTACATATATGTGAATATATATGTATATGTGCATATATGAGTAGATTTGAATATTTATATATATACATTGGATTTGAATTTAAAGTTTAAGTAAATGGTTTAAAAAATTAAAAAAAAACTTAAAAAAAATATTTATAAGCTTGCAAAAGAAGATATATACATTCAAGTATGTGCACTTGCAAAAGAAGAAAGAAATATATGTAGATAAGTATGAAACCAAACAAAAAAAACATATACATGAGAAAAGCTTGCAAAGGAAGACATGAAAAAAAATATTCATTTGTACAAGGTAATTAATGCAAGCCATCACAATATATCTCATCAGCCACCAAATAAAATATCAGCTGAATCAATTAAAGAAAAAACAATCTCTGATCAATTGTACAAACACATTTTTATCACCCAGTACTAAAACAAATGAACACACTGTAAACTTCTTTTTATATGTATCAATCTATTCATCAGTTTCGTCCATTCCAAGCTGAGAAAAATCTGGAGTAAATATCATTTCAAACTTAGACAAAATTCAACTAAAACAACAGTACAAATTCAATTCAAACCAGAGATCAAAGAAGAAAGATTTCAGCAAGCAAAGAATTCAAGCCTGTTCATCATCATTTTCTGTTCTTTTTTTGGAAATCACTGTGAGTAAACTTTTTATTTAAAAGTTTAAGTAAATACATGTTTGTTGCTTATGAAATTCTAGAAATAAGTGATGCTGGCATATGTGAATACAAGTATGCTATATGTTGTTTATGTTTTGAATTGTGCATGTCTGTGTATGTTCTGCTATCAAAAAATTTCAATATCTTCGAATCCAATCGATATTAACCTTGGGTATTTAAATGAAAATTGTTTGTAAATGTATAATGAAGATTATAAAATAGTTTTAGGTTTTTAAAACACATCAAATAATGTTTAAAATGAAAATAACAGAGGAAACTTTAAATTTTGGAAATTTCGAATTTCACAAAATGTTGATTCAAGTATATAACTTGAATCCTTACTGAAAACTATGATTTTTAAGATGGGTTTAGTGATTTTTAGAGGTGGGGTTTAAGAGCAGTTTGGTAATGAACGGGAAATGGTTTTCGAGCAATTTCAGATGATCAGAGGTTCTAGGGTGATCGAGGTTTCGATTGGAGGTGGATGAGTGTTCGGCGAGGTCGGGAAAAATAACCGGAGTCGTTCCAGTTCGTCGGGCATCGGGGTTTGGTCGATGTTGGGTTTCGAATTGTTTTTGGTCGAGTTTGGAAAAGTGAACATTGTGATGTCTCTGGTGGATCGAGTGCCACCGGCTTTTTTGAGATGGAAGTATGGTGGTTGTCGAAGTTGTGGCCGGAATTGTAGGCACTCCGGTGGTCGGAGACATGAGGGCGAGGAGGGTTTTGGCTATGGTGTTTGGTTCCAGTTTCGAATACATAGCTCGATTTTGATTGGGATCTAGTAGTGGTGATTTGGTGGTTGGAATCAGAAGTATGGGTGATGGTCGATGTGCTGAAGGGTGTGTCGATGGCCGGAGGTAGCTCTGGCGATGGTACACGTGCACGGCAATGGTTTCGTGTCAAGTGGATGGGTTCGTGAGTGACTCGGGTAGTTCTCGAGCGGGAAGGCTTTTTGACCCGAAGTGAAACTCGAGTTTGCGTGGGAATAAAAACAACAGTTTAAACTTTAACTTAGATTTAGAAAAATTCGATGAAAGATGGAACTCGGGAAAAAAAAGTGAGAAAACTCGAGTTTTAACTCGAGAAAACCTGAGATTTTCTCAAGTCATGATTTAACGTTAAGTTTTAATGAAATTAAAGTGAATCATTGCAAACCATTTTAAAGAGTGGTGAAGTAATTATTGTTTAAAATGTTATTAACAATTTAAAACTTTAAGGTTAGTATCTAGTTTATTTAAAGTAATTAAGAATATAAATTCATTTATATTGTAATAAAATAAAAAGCTAAGAATATTTACAAATTTGTTATTAAAGATTGATTTATGAATTATTAAATGTTTAATTAATTTGTAATTAATTGAGTTAAATTTGATTAGTTTAAGTTAATTACTTAGGAATAATTAATTTAAGATAATCACTTGATGATTTAATAAATGTAATTACTTAATGTAATTAATGAGGTATAATTACTTAGTGATGTAATTAAGGGTAATTACTGGATGTAATTAGTGGAAGATGATTTAATAATGGAAGTAATTTGGATTCAATTACTTTGTGTAAGGGATTAATTAAAGATAATTAATTAAGGAGTAATTAATTTATTTAATGAGTAATTAAGAGTAGTTAATTACTGGATAAGATTAATCAAGAGTGATTAATAAATGGGGTTTAATTAAAGATTAATTACTTAATGTAATTAATGTAAATAGAGTAATTAATTAAATAAGTAATTAGAGATCATTAATTAATATAGTTAATGATGTAATTAAGGGTTGATTAATTTAGATTAATTGATCAATGATAAGTGATTATGAAGTAATTAAAGGTTAATTACTGTAATTGGTTAAGAATAATTAATTTGTGTAATTAATTATGGATAATTACTTAATGTAATTAGAGCATAATTAATCAAGGGTGATTAATTAGTACTTAGAGGATGATTAATTAACTTGTAATTAATTGAAGGGTAATTAATGATTAATTAAAGAATAATTAATTAAATGTTTGAAATTAATTAATTAATTAACCCTGACTAGGAATTATCCATAGGCAAATGATCTGGTTTAGATTAATCAGATATCTTAATTAGTTTCACTTATGAATGATTGTATTCTATTGAATGCTATGAATTGTTTTGTCATCTCCGCTGTGTGATGCTTTGTGATATATCCTGATTTGTGTTGTGATCTGTAATGTAATTTATTTATAATGCATTTATATTATCTATCTGTGATTCTGTGTATATAGATAAGCGTTATAGGATTATATCGCTTATCGATAGTGTTGTGATTGTATCTGTAATGACTGATGATGTTGCACTATTGTGTTAAAACCCCTGGACCACACTTTTACACACACAAATATGGATTTCACGAGGACATCGGTTAAGTCACAGATGATTCAAATTTAATGTTTTTGAAATTGAAATTTTAATTTCAATTGATTTTGGGAATGGATTTGGGTTAAATGTTAAAGCTTTTGAAAAGGAGTTTTTAAGATAAAAGTTATTTTGAATAACATGGTAAAGTTTCCAATTTAAATAATTTAATTTGAATTTGAATTCAAAATTTGGAATTGAATTCCATGTTTGGAAATTATGGTTAAAGATGTTATAAATGTGTTTGTATGAATTTAAACCATTTTAAAAAGTATGGTTTTGAGAATTTGAATTTAACCCAAGGACTTTAAGTCGTATAAATGAATCAGATTTTCCAAAATGAAAACTATTTGTTTTCAAATAATAGAAGCTTTCATATAAGGAATGAATTTCCAATTTGTGTCAAAGTAATTTCAAGTTTGAAATGAAAATGGTTTTCCGAGTTATGAATAAATCTTTATGAAAGATTGTTGAACTTTGTTTTGAAATTGGAAATGTGTACCTGTTGTATAAAAGGTCGAAATTGAATTGTTTTGAAAGCTATAAATTAAATATTTGATTTAAAGATTGGACGAGTTAATCCAATTTGAAAGGAAAACTGATTTGAAAATCTATGAATAAATCTTTGTGAAACTGGGTGAACTTTGTGCGATGAATCTTTTTGTGTAAAATATTAAAATGGTAATTTGTTTAAACCATTTGAAGAGAAGTTTTGGGGAATAAGTGTGACTTAATTGAAATCCCAATATCCATATGTTTTTAAATATTGCGCTCACTATTCGGTTTAGCCGGGAGAGGACTTTGTGTATAACCCATTCTGAATAGTGATTCGACGTAAATGGATAGCATTTGAAGACCGGGTGTTTGCGAGAACGATAGGATAACCTATCGATCGTCTCTGCACTGAGTTGCTCTGGTATAGAGATTCCCTAAGTGATGGGGAGTCCGATCGAGATTGTGGATACCCGGATTTGCAAGGGCTTCTTTGGAAGTGCCTTCGGTTCTGTTCGAACCCGGAACAAACTTGTATGGTTGTATGTCTGACATTACACTTTGAAATATAAAGCTGATTTCTTTCAAATACATTTTTGTTTGGTGGTGGAGATTTATTCTCTTATCTTAACACCCTTCTCTGAGACGTACGAGCTCAGAGGTTATGTAGTTGAAGGTTATCAGTGATATACTCCCAATTTGGTAGTGTGGCATGCTAAGTGTTGCTGTGTGTTGCTGATCATTTGTTGATCAAAGCATGGCTTTCGTGTCAAGCGTAGCTTTGTGGACGAGACCTCATCGGACCTCACGACCCGGAAATGGTCGAAATAGGAAATGCGGCAAGGTTATGAGGGTCGCACCCTTTAGGGTATGTCATTTCCTTCTGGAAAAAGGTGGTATCATGGTATGGAGCCAAGATATTTTACCTGTGTGGTTGCTCCAATCTCATTTACTGTGTGATTGTTGCTTTGTGATCGAGGCGCCTCGGATAAAGGTCGCAAACGACCGGGGGTGGCATACTCGTGTAGTAGTTACCTAGTTATAGAGGTAACCCGGCCTTGTGTTGGCAGAGAGCTAGTTAGTTCTCGGGACGTCCCTCCAGAGGTGTACCCATGTGGTAGTAGGAAGTTCCTTAGCCTGACCATTTGTTGGAAAATCCAAAGAAACAATACGAGCCCTTTACGATTGTAATCTGTATAATCTCTCCTCAGGCGGAAGCTATAGTAGGCATAATATAATGGTACCTATGCTGGCTAAGATTAATATTGTATTTTCGAAAGGATTTTCACACTATGCACTAGTAATAATATCAAAAGAGTTTTCTCGTATTAAGCATATTTGACTATCATAAGAAGAAATCTCCTCCAAGTCTGCGATTGCATTGTGTGTGTGGTGGGAGGTCTTATGGTAGTTTCATTTTTCAAAAAGCATATCGAATTTTCTTATGAACTATTTTTATTTAAAGCAACTGTTTTTGTTTACTCATACCAGTCCCATGACTGACCCGGAGTTTATTGTTCCCTTCCTAAACTCTGAGTGCCCACAATTTCCACACGGGCAGTCTAGAGTTGGGTTTTTCAGATAGTCAAGTTTAGTAGATTATCGGGAGCTAGTTCAGTTTTTTTGGAGATCAGGACTGCACTTGCTTATCTTTGGAAAACGTGATGATGGTTCGAGCTTGATGTTGGAGTTGTTGGACTCATTCTCTTTTAAAGAACATTTGGAGTGTCACTTCAGTTGTTTCTGCTGTAACATTATTATTTGTCTCTGATATTCTTGTATCATATAGATATCATTGTAGTATATCATTCTGGATATTGTATTCATTAGAGTTGTATATGATATCATTCACTTTTTTCTTCCGCTGTGTTGTTATACCTACTGTGTTATAAGCTCCGGCGAGCCAGATTCGGCGTTTGAATCTGCGGCATTCGAGTACAAGTGAAGTGCGGCTGCCAATTTTCGAATGCTGAAATTTGGATCGTGACATCTTCCCACTTTGAAACTCGAAAATGAACGTCGATGATGCATGCACTCATCACCAAAATTATTTTCCAGCAATAGAGATGGGAGTACAGAACTTATTTCCTCAAAAATTCTTTTAAAACTTTTCTTTTAAATCATATTGAAATATTTATATTAGAAAATACTTTCAAATAATACTAATATTATATTCCAAAATCTTTCGAAAGAAATTTCCAAAATCCTAGAAATTAAGTCCTTAAAATTTCAATTTATATTCGCTTTATTTGTAAACCCTATTTTACAATTTAATATTTATAAAATTTCATTACCTAATAAACAAACATATCAAACACAACTATATCCCTTATAAAAAAATTATTCCTCTATATAAAAAATATAACACTAGGTAAACTATTTCATTTACCCATATTTCAAAACAATATTATGTCGGTCTGCCCTATTAAGTGTTTCAAAATCCCTATCGATGCCATAGCGTCCCATGTAACGACCGAGATTTATAAATACTAAACATAACAAATTAACACAATACAAAAACCCTTTTATAACACTAATAGATACGCTCTCTCATATATATACGCTCAACGACTCATTCTAGAGTATTACTACCCGATCTTAATGAGTCAGACCCCACAAAGCTAAGGTTATTGCTAAACCAAAGCTCTGATACCAAATGTAACGGCCCACCTTTTTGGACGGTTTAAATCAACAATGAACCACACATGTCAAACTCAAATCATTCAAAAGTGAGGATTGTTATGGGGTAAATAATAAAACAGAGAAAGAAAGAAAACAAACACAAAATCTCACAACGGAATGACAAAATATAATAATCATATAAACAGTTCATGAAGCTGTTTTACAAATAACATTTGATTACGCTTTTACAATACATATCAGAGTTACATACAACAGGAATAAATAAATAAATGCAGCGGAACAGCATGATGCAATGGTATAGATATAATAAAAATAATAGTACACAAATCTCTGTCTTCGTCCTCCAGAAAAGACGTCTTCGATATGCTTAAAAGCTCAGACTGATCCGAGGGAATTGAAAAGACAAAACACTCGAGTCAGAACTAAAAGATCTTATGCAAGTTAAATCAACAGTAATAGATATAAGTGGTGTTTACGGGGTTTGACATTTCCTATTCAGTGTCAACGTGAGTGCAATAACTTAGGAGATGTTCGGGATTTCCATCTCCTAAGGATCCGTTAAACTATCTACATACATAGTACAATACACTATTATAATAGTGTCTACAGTAAAGTAAAGTATTTAAATAGCGTTAAGGCGTTACCCATATCCCCCTTAACACATTTTATATATTCCCGTAGTCTATACAGATACTATAAGCTCCACCAAATCGGTGGTTTACTCAGGGAGCACTCCATAGGTACGGTAAAAAAACAAACCCGTAGAAGGCGCGATAAGGCATGTGACAAGGCACGTGAGGCAATGCCCAGGGTAGGATACTACCGTTTTGTGGATCCGGACTGGTGGTAACGCATAACATCTACTACCGCCCACCTCGGAACACACTCTCATAATCAAAATTGAGGGCTGGCCACCAAATCAACCACAAAGTCATAATATGGTATCGAAGAAATGTGCCTAATAGGAGGAGCAACCTCACTTAGTCCAGCGTGGCTCCTGTTTTAGCCACATCAAGCTGACTCACGGGAGTCGGGGCTACGTAAATACCTCAAACATAATCGTTCGCCAAACCATCCTACTTCATCATGGAATCTCTACCACGTACACAGTTGATAAAGTGGTTTTCGGTATTGGCAGAGAGTATGAAAATATTCGATCCCGGTTTCTTTAACAATCAAACGGTTATTACACACCGGATGGTTCTTTACATCTCCAAAACCATTTCATATTGATATCAAAATATCATATTCTCAAAAATCATATCATTTTCGAAATCATATTCACTTCCAAAGTCATATTACAAAATAGGTTAAACCCTCATTTCAAAATCTTCATATTTACTCAAAATATATTATTTCACTAGAAAATATCATTTCAAATCCCAACTTAGGTTATAACATTGATGTGCACGTAAATGTGCATATTTTTACCACCATATTTAATCTATTTAAATTAAGTAAATGATCATATCGGGCATTTTAACTTGTTTAAACCAAAATTCATATTATTTTCACATCGTCACATATTCATCTTCATCCAAGGGCAAAATGGTCATTTTTGTGCATATATTAATTTGAGAAAATAATTGGAAATTTCTATATTATTTTATAGGAATTTGGCTTCATGTACAAGTGGTTTCATGAAGATGTATGCATGCACAAGAGTGAAGATAAAAAAAGAAGATGGAAATAATTCAAAGGCATGATAATGGAGGACCCCACCTACCCACCTACCTTAATGTACAAATTAGAGGATAATGCACATGCTTATGGAATTAATGGCTTCATGTACACTTAAATGATGATTAGTAGAAGCTAATGATTACTTAACCTCCACACTTTCTCAAGGGTATTTTGGGCATTCCCCAAAAATATGAACTAGGGTTTAACACATGTATAAGTACCCCTTATGTTTCATGTAACCCCTTTCTTCCTTAGTCTCTCTTAGTTTAGCTTAGGCTAACAAATAAATAAGCTCTTCTCTTTCTCTTTTCATGGCTACTTAGCCATTTTTATTTTTATGTAATTCTCTTTTCTTTTTTTTTATGCAATTTAATATATGATCTTTTCCCTTTCTTGTTTATTTCATTTTATGTTGTAGTGTAGATTTACTTTCATGCAAGTAGAATAGTTTTAATTCTTGTTAATTAGCTCTCTTTTTCATTAAGCTTTCATTTTCCTTTCATTTTGCTTTCATGTTGCTAGCTACATTTGTTAATAAAATGACAAATATGAGAGGCTAAAGCCCTTCAATTTAGGGGTAATGAAGCTATCTAATTATGTAGCTTCAACTATTTGTTAATTCATGCTCTCTTTTTATGCTTAATGATGATGATAGAAATGGTTTACTAGTTGTTTTTGTTTTGAATTTGATAGCCTATATTGTTGACACCAAATATGTTATGCTTAAACAATCACTAACACTAATTGCCTCTTCATCAAAATATGATTATGGTAAAAGAAAGTGATTTGAAATTAAAATTTGATGGTTTATATTTCTAATTAATAGTTAATAGGCCATACTTAAAAAAGATTTCATTGTCAAAGTTCATTAAAGTTAGTAAGTAGTTTAAGGGGTGTGTTATAGTTTGATGGCTTATGTTGGCTAATCAATAGCACAAATATGTCATACTGATGATAAGCACATCAATTAAAGCACTAATGACCATAAAAGAGAGATTATGATTTCATATGTGTTGAACTACATGATCTAGAGAGTGGATTTATTCTCTAAATTGTCATTTAACCCTTATATTTGCATCTCTTTTCTTTTAGTTAGTTAACTAATTTTCTAATTCTCTAGCTTAACTTTCATTTGAAATTGGTATAATTTGATTGAATTGAATTTTTTAAAATCATCAATTCCCTGCGGATCGACCCGTATTCGCCACGTACTACAAGTGTACACCGTGCGCTTGTGGTAAATTTTATTATAAATTTTTCGACGATTTTCTAACTCGATAGAAAATCCGTCATTAAACAAGTTTTTAGCACCGTTGCTGGGGAATTTGTTTTGATTTTATTTTCTATTCTTCGAATTATTTTCTTTTGATTTCATTGTGTGTTTTTATTTGGTGTTTGTTTACATTTAAAAAAAAATTGTGTGTGTTTTTGGTGAAAACTTTGTGCGCTTGTTTTTCTTGTTTTCTTTTGCATTGCATTTCAATTAAAAAAACAACATACACAATTTCTAAAAAAAAATTCATTGCCATTTACATTTTACATTGTACATTTTTTTCATTTCCACATACATTTTTTTTATTTTTTTATCATTTTCATCAACTTCTCCAATCTATTGCACCATCCATTGCTACTGTTCACTACTACTGTTCACTGCTATTCACTGCTGCCTTTCCAAACCCCCACTGCTACTTCATCTACCACCCGAGAACTTGCAACACTCATCTTACAACAACCTTCCCAAACAAACATCACAACTCCAAGCAACCTCCACTGCCATCTCAACATTCACCCTTCTCAATACCACAACCATCTCCTCCATCTCAGGCCTGCCTGTCAACTTCCAACCACACAGTAGTGCACCCCACAACTGCACTTAACTGTCCTTGTGCACCTATGTGCACTTAAACTGATACACATCACTGCAGTCTCATACAATCTTCCCCGCTTTGTCAATCCACTGCTTCAACCACAGTAACACTGCCTTGCCACAGGACAACAACTTCACACAACAACTCAAACCATACTTGACCATCACTTGACAATCACTCCTGACCACATACATTTAACATTCTTCAATACTGTCAACAGCAAACATCAGTTCCTACCATCATCACTCTTCATACCCCGACATATTTACATCACCTATCACTCCTTGCCACTACAACCCAAAACTGTCAATTACACCACCATCTATGACCATGTTCTTCCGACAACCAATACTTCATATACTTACTCAACTCTTCTCCCACTCCATACATACAAAACCACCCCAAACATCTGCTGCTCACATCAACATATCAACCATCAGCTTCTAGCATCAAAGCATTCCAGACATCAGACTCACCTTTGAACTGCCTGAACCCACTTCATCCACTTACTCTTCCATTTAACCAGTTCTACACTCCACTTCTGCCTATTTCTCACATAATCATTCTCACTTCTGCCTACAGAAACCACCATCAAAGCATCTGTCGTTCACCATTCCTATTGCCTACATCACTACACCACAACATGCCTTCAATTTCTACATTGCTGCCCACTCAATCTGACCCTCCTCCACTTCGACACTGTGACATTCCAGTCCACCTCTGTTCACACAGTTCAACAACTTCTACACTGCTAACTTCCTCTTTTACTTATTTTCTTACACCACAAAATACTATTGCATTGCAAAACTCTCCACTGCAACACACTGACCACCAACCTCTTTCACGCAACAACCATCAATCAACCTCTACAACTGCCCCTGTATAATCAGACATCAAATTCACCAGTCAATGACCACTCCGCCACCCTCCGACACCTTACCCAATCGCCTTGACCTGACTTCCAGCACCACCTCGACAAGCCTCTGCAACGGCTGATAACAATCCCGACATCCTCTGAAACACAATCCCCCAAATCGAACAGTCGAACAAACTCTGAATCACCTGAACAAGTTCTTGGCATTTTCAGACTGCTATCGATCGCCTCCTGCAACTTCATCGTGATTCGCCCCTGAACAACTCACGACAGCCACTCAATCGAACTCGACTACAATCGAACATCCATAGAAAAAAAACCCAATCGCGAGCATTCACCAACCACTCCGATCATCGAACGACCTCCCGAGTTGAATTTTGATGGTGAATTGAGATGGGAGAACTGTATTTAAGTGAAGATCGAATTTTTTTTTAGTTTGTGGTGTCAGTGAATTGCGATTGAATTTTGTTTTTAGATTGCATTTCAGTGCTTTGAGAATTCTTTTCAGGAAATTATTGTCAAGGACAAAAAATTTCAGCGTTTTTGCCTAAAGGACAGGCCTTCAATATTTTATCCTGAAGGACAACTTTCTTTAGGTATCAGTTTTTAGTCATTGATAGTATCAGTTTGTAGTTATCGGTAGCAGTTTTTAGGTATCAATTTTTAGTTTGGTAGCAGTTTTGTTGTCCTTATGAATAATTTTGAAAAATATTTGTCCTTGTGAATAATTTTTAGAAGAATGTTTGTCCTTGTGGTAAAAATATTGAGGTTGTGTCCTTAAGGCTAAAAATATACAAATTTTTGTCCTTTTAAATTAATTTCCCAATTCTTTTTGGGTACCAGGGGACAATTGCGGGTTTGGGCTGTATTTGATTTGTGGGCTTTAGTTTGATTTTGAGTTTTTTTTAATAAGAGTAAATTGATTTGTCTTTGTTGCTTTTGAAAAAGGTTCAAAAAAAAAGGGTTACATGTGAATAATTTTAGGCCGGGTTTGTTTGGTTCAGTGAATTTCATTTTGAAATTTTATTTGTGAATTAATTTGGTTTAGTTTTAATTTTGTTTAGTTTGTTTTTAGCTCAAACTTAATTAAAAAAATGTTTTGTTTTGTTTCTAAATTTTTTTCCTTTTAGTTCAGTTGTGTTTTATTTAAAAGAAAAAGAAAAAAATTTAAATTTGTTTTGTTTGAATTTGTTTTGTTTGAATTTGTTTTGTTTGAATTTGATTTAAGTTTCCATCTTAATTTTTTTTAAAATCAGCTGTATATATACCTTGTTTTTATTTTCAGGTTGCCAAAGCAGATTGGAAGAGTCGTTTGCTTCACTTGGCTTGCCAAAAATAATTGCTTCGCCTTGCTTGCCAAAAAAAACTGCTAGCTTATTTATAATTTTCTTTTTATTTGCCTTGCATTGTATATATCTATTGCTTTTTGTTGTGCATTGTTGTTTGCTTGCATTTAAAAAAAATTCAAAAACAAAAAATTCATTCGTAGTTGCATTGTTAATACACGTTTAATTTCTGCTTTGCATTTCATCCTAGATTTTGATTAATAACGGTTAGACAACTATAACGCTTAATTGTATATTGACAAATTGTCTTCATTGAACAATATAATTTCTTGGTGTCTAGGCTACCGCAGAGCAATAATCAGTTATAAATATTACGGTGATTCGTAAATATTATACCGAATTGTTTCTTTGAAGGTACTTAAACCTTCGGGTGCATTGCTACAGTGATTCGTGGTGCACCGATAACCCCTGCACGTTACCTAGCTAAGAACTATCTGGTTTATCTAAGACAATGTGTGATTATACAATTTTGGGTTAACTTATGATAAATCATTTGTGATTAACCTTTGCATTCATTTAGTTACATAAGTTCATGCATATTTATAAAAAAAATCAAAATCCAAAACTAAAAAAAAAATTGTAAGTATTTCTTAACTTAGTTTTTTTTTAACATTTTCTTTTGAAAATATTTAAATCCTTTTTCTTTGAAATTTCAAAAATCCAAAAAAATTTAAAAAAAACCAAAATTCAAAAAAAAATTATAAAACCTTTTCAAAAACAAAAATCAATTTCCCTTTTGAAAAATAAATTTCATTTGTAAATATTTTTCCTTTATAAAAAATCATTCTTGAAAATGTCTGAATTTCCATATTCACTTGAATTTTACAATAGTTGTGAATATCAATATAATACATATGATTTCACTCCAAATTCGTATGGATATTTTAACGACAACTTTTGTATAAATAATTCGAATTTCGAACAACAAAAGTTTCAAAACAATGATCAACCCTCAAATCTTGAAAAAAGCATTGAAATGATTTCGTCTTTACTCGAACTCTCTATACAACAGAATCAAGAGATAAATGAGTTATGTAATTCATATCTGTGCGATAACTCAAATCAATGTTTTCAAAACAATCAAAATTTGAATTCACTTCAAAATTCAAATGATTTCGAGTATAACTCATGTCAATTCAATTTCGAACTCCAAAATGAATTTCCAAATCAAAACGAAAATGGAAACAACTGTTTAAATGATTTTGGCAATGGGAATATTCTCAACTGTGACGCCCCACCTCTATGCTCACAATAACAAAGAGTATTAAAAGAATTACTGTCTGTTATTACGAAGAATAAGGCTGGATAGGAGCGGCCATCCGTAGTTGGGTCTTACACTAGTATTGGTTACCTCGATAGGAGTGATATATATTTTTATTTTTCATCTCTTATTTATTTACCCCCATCGACATACCCAATTCCAGTATAAAACAAACTACGATGGTTCATAATAGTTTAGGACAATATATATAATAATAACACAGATAATAAGAATACGGAATACAGATAATAAAAGTCTCATATATATATATAACTGATGTCAGTTACAATACATTTGACACGATACATATGATACAACTACAACTGTCGACTATGGAAGTTAAATATACAAGTACATTATCGAATAATATACATGAATACATATCAACCTAGATCAGATACACTGACTACTACAAAATGACGATGACTACTCCAAAAGATATGAAGAGACTTCATAGCTCAAGCAGCAACCCAAAGCAAGATATCAACAACCTGAAATAACTCGGTCTGACCCGAGTATTAAATTCAAAAGAAAATAATACACGGGCCAGTCTAATTCAAACTCAGCTATTAATGCACGGAAGCAGTAATAATAAATAACCAAATAGACGACAGTCACAGAAATCTCGTCTACCCAATCCTTTAACAAGGAAATCGGATAACGGTAGATATAACACTAAACAGTGTTATCCAACAAATCAACAAATTCAAATCATCAACAAGGATAAATAGAAAGGTTATCAATGAAGATAATTTAGAAAACTACTGAATTTTCTAAACGACAATTAACAACAAAATCAAAATACTATTTCAAAATATTGAATTGGACACATAAAACAATTCAAGTAATTGAAATATCAATTAAAACGTCACTTCTGTTTGGCTGCAGTGCACGCACGCGTGCACTGCCTCGCCAATACAGCATATTAAATATGCAAAAGATCAAGTTCACAAACGGGCACAAAGTCAAACCCGAAATACCGGATTCAAGTCAAGTGTGATTAGAAAAACAAATCCAACTACATTAATGCAATGCAAACCAACAAGGGCAAACTTCATACTAAATGAAACTGCAACAAAACCAAGGTAGATAGCAGCTAAACCAGACACAAAAAGGTACATGAACACTTGCAACACAAGAAGACCACATGCAAGGCCAGTGAAGGGAATGCACATGTCAACAAAGAAGGGATGCACCAGAGAAACGGCTATTAACACATAATCTAATTATCTATAAGATAATTAGATACCAACGAAATCATCAATTCAAACCAAATCGAGATACATAAATGTTCAACCAAAAACTGAAAGGCAACTCAACTTAAATCAAATGAACGAAGTGCATACGAATACACAGTAAAAGTTCACGACCGAGTACAAGGTCAAACACGAGTTTTGAAACTGGATTCAACTCAAGTACAATTTCAAAAATCAACCAATAACTCAAGCTCAAAGCAAATCCAAGTCAAACATTATCACAGTATCAAGCCCAACTCAACAAATACAATGCTATGCACAGTACTACACCAAGCTCAACAAATTCAAGTGACCAGACCCACGTGTATAGTGAAGACTACAAAGGCAAAGCCTCAGCATCAGATCAGAAGTGAAGCCATGTACAAGTCAATGGTAGCCTCAACCAGATGATCAAGTAAATATGTACAAGTTCAGTACAAATCAAAGAAGACAACTCGAATGAACCAGACTCAAGTCAGTCCAGTTACTCAACGGAATACACAACTACAGCTATCAAATAAAACAGTGCATATATGAGGTATACAAAGACTCAAGTACATCAGGTCAGAGACCAAAGAATGGTCAGAGACACGACACCAAGCCCAGTGCAAAAGTGATCACAATTGTATAAAACAATGTATCAAGACTCAAGTGAACCTGATAGGCAAAACTCAAGCCTACCAACATGATACAAATACAACATGAAGACTGCAATATCAAAGTGAAGAATGGATGCAACAATGCCCAATACAAATGAAACGTGATACCAGTGACCTGAATATGACTCGAGAACAAGCATACATGAAGACTACAAGATTACACAGTACAGTGATACATGCATGAATGTACATGTTAGCAGTGGACACTAGTGACAACATAGCAGACTAACCAAGTTAAACAATACAACTGAATTCAAGTGAATGGCAACAACAGCAAAGCAGGATAACCACAAACCAAATATATAAACAATGTCAAGTTCGAAATATCAGAGTCCCAAAACAATGATATACAGCAAGTTCGCAAATCATGGATCAATAGTTACATCGCAAAAATATCAAGAGTCGAAGCCAACAGAGAATTCAAAGCAACAGTTAAATGCCGAAGTCAACATAATGTCAAATGTCGAAAGCAAATATTCTCACAAAATCGACTACAAACAAATACCTAAGTCAGGTGACAATGAACAAGTCAGAGTCAAGCCATAAATTCACAAAGTTAAATCAACAGTTCAAAATCGAAGTCGTGAGAACCAAGGCAAAATATACGAAATTGACAAAGTCAGAAAAGGATCAAACTATCAACAAGAAATCAACCGCCAATTTTTTTTTGAATACGGGTTCAAACTTTTCTATTAAAGAGGAACTATAAGCAAAATATTTATAAGAGCCAAAATGCAAGACCAAAGAAAAGCTAAGCCAGCTTCTAAACAAACAAGACAGACCCGAACTAATCATTCAACACTATTGGCCCAAAGCCCACCAAGCAAAGAGCAAATGCCAGAAACTTCGAGACTGTTCTCAAAGAAGAAAAGGCAATACAACACTTCATCTACTTCATTTACTTCATTTACTCATCTCGAAAGAAAAAAAAGAACAAAAATGGCGGCGAGCGAGGAAGAACGAGAAACACAATCTAAATTACTACAAGATCGAAGCAACTGTCGAAGATCGACTGGTACTCGAGGCATCCTCTGCTACTTCCAGATCGGAGCTTCTATCAAATCAAATCCAGAAACCAGCACTTCCTCATGAAGAACTATACAGATCTTAGCAGATAAGTCTCTAACACCTAAAAAGGAGAAGTCTTTAAGCTTTGAATGTAAAACTAACATATTTCCTTTGAAACTGAGGAGATGAATAGCAACAAGGAATCGAAGGACAGAAACTAACAAAAGATCTTCGATCCATCCAGAACCAAAAAGGAAACTTCTTTTATGTGAAATAATTTCCTTTGAATCTGCTTCCAGATCTGTAATGAATGCAAATCTAGGGATATCGAGACTGCAATCTTGAATCGGAGGACGACAACAAGCCAAGGATGTTAGATCTCTCCAGAATTGGCAAGACAGGTATAAAATCTGAAAAAGACCTTCAAAATAAATCTCATAACTCAAGCTAAAAATTCTTTTGTGACCAGGACGTGATTACAAGTACTCGGAGCAACCTGCGAAACTGCAACCTTATAAACTAATTCAATAATTATTGTTAATTGTAAATTGTAAATTATTATGTAATTTAAGTGAGAGGAGGTGAGGATACTGTAAATAATACAGGTTCGCGAAACCTAGAGCCAAGAAACATAGAAATAGGAAGATGGCAGAAGAACAATACTTATGATAAAGCAGATGATGCCCCAATTCAGCGTTGGGAGGTATATCCCCATTTCAATGCTATCGCTTCATTCATGCTAGTAATGTTCTTAAAATGTTTTGATTTTGCCATTTTGATATTCATTGTCTGGAAAATTTTGGTACAAATCTGCGACCTTTCAGTAAAACGATTCTGAAAAATCCTATCGTTCCTTTCTTTCCAAATATGCCAAACACAAACAGAAAGAGAAAGTTGGAACAAGTCTGAATTGAGACTTTTTAAGCTAGAGATAGAAACAATTTTCTGTAAATCATCTTTCAAAGAGAAAGAGAATAGACTTTTCGGCGTTTGAAAAAAAAAATTACAGCTCCAAAGCCAAACGTTTTCTGTAAAATTACATTGAAAAAATAGATGGTCTATATTTTCAATGTGATTATTACAAAAGACGTAGTTATGGTCCACGACTATCTGCTTCTGAAGTAATCTTTCTTTTGTCAATAGATAGTCATTAATGGCTTTAAACAGGCATACCGCCATTTTAGGAATGTGAATTTTGTTCCAGACCAAAGACGCCCAGTACTTAATTTCAAAACTGGATCTAACTGTGTTCCAAACTTTTTTAAACTGATACAAACCATCCTTAGAACACTTCCAAGACCAGAAATCCCTCTCCCTATTTTTGTGAATCTTGACACCTTCAATTTCTGCATGTATTTGAAATAAAAAACTATACGAATCCCACTTCCACTCACCATTTCTTAAAATCCTGCTAAGAGACAAATTTTCCGTACCAGTTCTGAAAGCTGTGTCTCTACCAATACGTTCCATAATAGTACTTCCATTTAGCCATGGATCATACCATAGAGAAGTAGTTTTACCGTCTGCAATGTTAAGAGAAAGGCAATTCAAAGCTTCTTGTCTATTCTTCAAAATGAATTTCCACACTCCCGAGTCGTCCGATCGCTGGTTAATTTCCCAAAAACTTTTATGACTAATATATTTACAATGCATGAGTTCCGCCCAAATTCCTTCTGAATTGATTACTTTCCATATCAGTTTGATATATAACGCTCGGTTCATCTCTTCTAAATTTCTCAATCCCATTCCTCCTTCTTCTTTTTGCCAACACAAAACCTCCCAAGGAATCTTACTACTGCGACTTTTCCAAAGAAAGTTCAGAATCAAGTGTTTAATTTTTTGAACTGTAGAGGCCGGGAGACAAAAGCATTGCATCCAGAATTGTATTATGGGGGTAAATGGTATATTTAATAAGTTCAAGTCTCCCAGCTAAGCTAAGCATTCTTGTTTCCCATCTACCAATCCTTAACTTGATCTTCTCTATTAAAGGAGAACAATCCTTATCCCTCAAATTAGCACTAGACAAAGGAATACCCAAATACCTTATTGGGAGATCCGATTGCTGAATATTGAGGATCATACTAATATCAGTACAACAATCCACCCCTTTCCCAAAGAAAATGTTAGATTTCTCAAAACTTAACTCCAAGCCAGTAACCCTCTTCATGGTCTTAAAAACATCACTAATAGCAATTGCAGTTTGGGCATTGGCTTTAGTAAAAACAATAATGTCGTCAGCGTAAATAAGGTGAGTCAACTTATTATCAAAGTCTGTAACTGGGGAAATAAGACCAACCCTGACTTTTTCATCCTTCAATAACGTAAAATATTCCATAACCAAGTTGAAAAGTATAGAGGAAAGCGGGTCGCCTTGTCTAAGCCCATTAGAACTCTTGAAATAACCGTGCGCTTCTCCGTTTGCAATGATAGAAAACACAGGAGTCTTAATAATGTTTTCAATAATTTTCACCCATTTGTTTGGGAAACCCAAGCTTATTAACATATGTATAACAAAAGATCGATTAATCGAATCATATGCTTTCTTTAAATCAACTTTGATACATATATATTTGTTATCCTTTCTTCCGAGACCCCTGATAATTTCATGAGCAAACAAAATTCCATCCCTTATTGATCTTCCTTTGATAAATGCCATCTGATTCGGGGACGCCAACTTATCCAAAAAAGGACCCAGTCTGTTACACAGGATTTTGGTGAAGACCTTATATAAAGTATTACAACAGGCAATGGGTCTAAAATCTAGAATACATGTGGAATGGTCTTTTTTTGGAATCAAGTGTATGAACGTATGATTCCACTCATTGATTATAAGACCCTTTTGAAAAATATCGTTCAGAGCTTTGAAAATCAAGTCTTTCGAAAGATTCCAATGAGTTTTAAAAAACAGCGAGTTAAAACCGTCCGGACCTGGAGAGATAGTATCTTTAATATCCCACAGAGCAAATTTAATTTCTTCCAAAGATATACCATCGTTCAAAAAATTAGCACCGTAATCAGTAATAATCGATTTACGAATAACTTCAGGGAAATGTTAAAATAAGGGAAGGTTAAAGATTCGTTTGTAGAAATCAGTAGCCGATTCAGCAAACTTATCTTCCGAAACCACCTTTCCATTGACAAAAATGTTGGTCAAACGCTTTCTACTTCTTTTACTAGACATTTTAGCGTAGAAAAAAGAAGAAGCCTCGTCACCCATCATCAACCATTCACATTTAGCCTTTTGTTTGGCATCCAGAAATTCTTTCTTGAGTGCTAAATCCAGATTTATCTTGGCATTTTGAAATTCCATAACTAAATTGTGATCATGTGTTTTTTCCAGAAGTTTCTGAAGACTTGAACAATAATCTCTCTGAACATTAACCTCTTGTTTGATATTACGTGATTTAGCACTCCAACTCTTAAGCTCTCTCTTGATATTCTTGAGAATACTAATGATTTGATACAAAGGTCTGTCTGTATGATTAGAAATCCAGTGTTTCTCGATCAGAGGAAAGTATTGATCGCATAAAGACCAATGGTTCATATATCTGAAAGGTCTGTTCTTGTCCCTAGGCTTAGCGAAAAGCGAGACGAGGACGGCATTATGATCGCTCACAGAAGGAGGCAAATATTCAGCCGATAAGTCTGTGAATAAGTTGATCCAATGTAGGTTTGCAAAAACCCTGTCAATTTTAGAAAATATGTTTCGACTCGGACCAGACCACCAAGAAAATTCATAACCTTTAATATTGATCTCATTAAGACCAGTATAGTTAGACATATCATCTAATTCAAACAAGTTACCAAATGTCACTGGGTTACCTCCCTTTCTTTCTGAGGGACTACGAATGCAATTAAAGTCCCCAAGAACCAGCCATGGTCTGTAAATATTGATAGCATCCTCCTGTAAATTCTTCCATAATCTTTTCCTGAATTCAACAAAATTGTGAGCGTAGACAAAGGTTAGATTACATTTGAATTTCGAGGTATTGATCAATTCAATGGTAATGTGTTGATCACTCATACTAATATAGTTGAAATCCCAAGAAGCTCCGTCAATGAGGACCATAATCCTGCACTTAAAATAACAAGAGACGTTACTTATTATTTTCCATCTGTCTTCCAACGCTCTTTCCAGCTTCAGTATATCTGAAAACAACAGCTTATTTTCCAAAACACCGAAACAACTTATTTTATACTTATCAATGAGTTTTCTCACTTCTCCCATTCTATTGGGGTTATGAAACCCTCTAACATTCCAGCAAGCTACTGACATTATGTAACCTTGTTATTGCGGGTCCTCAACGACCTACTACTGGAGGACTCCCCTTTGTCTTCCGTAGGATTGCCTAGCATCTGAACCCACTTGGGATTCTTACGAACAAGCTTATCCTTCTGAATATTCTCAAACTCTATATCTTGAGGCTTAGGAAGAGGTTGCTCCACAAATACCTCCTGAACTGGGTCTGCATTATCATAAGTATTTTGTTCCTCTACCACTTATGTCGTTCCTGTATCCTGATCCAGATTATCTTGCACCTGTAAGTCAATACAAGGTTCAGTGCCTCTCCTAAAATTAACATTATTAATTATACAATCATCAATAAATATATCGTTAGAAAATAAAGAGTTTGGAAAAGAAGGAGAATCTGATGATGACGAAGGGCGATTGAGAATAGTTATGTGGGTCGTAGGTGACTTCGGAGGTGATGTTCTCGGATCTCTAGCTCCCGGGGTAGTTGGAGACACAGGAATGAATGGCTCACTGGTTCCTTGATCAGGAGGAACTTCCGACCTGGCCAGAGGAACAGTGAAGCAATCTTCACTGACTCCTACTTCGGTAAGAGTAACAGGTTCTGACTCTGGTGATTCTGGGATTGCCCCCTCACCGCGCTCTTCTGAGGATGCAGCTCTTTCTAAAATCTGATCCGAGAGTAAAACTTCTGTTTGCTTTTGTTTTGAAATGGACTTTCCCCTAATTTCTGTCTCCAGCCCATTAGAAGCTATCTAATACCTATCCCGAGACCCATCAGTAGGTGGGCAGTCAACAATTAGGTTTTGATTTTCTTGATGCACTTCTGACTATAAGATTTCGGTCATACCATCACCACATGAGACCTCCGCCACAAAATTCATGATTTCTCCATTAGACAAATGACCATCGTGTAGTAATTCAGAATTAAGGAAATTAGTGGGACAGCCATCATTCAACTGCTTTTCGAGATCATTAGAAATATCAATTCCGCCTTCCTCCCTTACAATTTCCGCACGACCAACAAGACTTGGATCCACAGGGCTTTCCTTATCAGAGTTGGCAGCTTGGGTCAGTTTAGGAACCCAAGACTTGGTCATTGGGCATTCATCAGTTACGTGTCCGAAACACACGCACTTTTAAATCAACCGGCAATTTTAAATCGAAATAAAACTATAAAAATTTCAGGGTACAAATTACAAATGAATATATAGGAAATCAATTCCTATACAAAACCCAAATCATCATCGGCAAGACAAAATCGAACAACCGAAGCACTTTACTATGATCGAATTAGAATGTGAGTGAAAAATCACTCACCTTATACGAAGAACCCCAAATCCATCAGTCGATCGAAGCCGAGGTCAACAAAGAATCGAGCGAGGTCGAAATCGAAACCCTAGCAGCGACCATTTTTCTTCTTTTCGTATGTTTTGTTTAGGGTTTGCAACGAAAAAAAGAATGAGGGGAATGGGTTATTACTTCTGATAATTATCACAACACCACAATAATAAAAGAAATGTGGGCCGAGATAAAGCCCGCCTAACTCTTTTAACAAATTTTCAAAAGAATATCAACCGATTAAAATTCCAACAATAATTAACAACCAATATAATCGTCATTTGACGATAATTAATTGTTATAAAACTCTGGGTTGTTACATCAACTGTGGTTCAATGGAAAATTTTTGTTCTCAACAATTTCAAATTGAACATCTTCAAGTTAATAGTTATAAATTTGATTTTGTTGAGCAAATGAACGAAATTTACGATGATCACACGGATTCGTTGTTTGAAACATATATGAAACATCGTGAAAAACAAAATCAAATTCCAACATGTGACGAGTCAAACAATAATCCATCTTTTACCTAAATCACTGATTTTCAAATAACAACTTTTGAAATTGAAAATAACGATCTTAATGAAGTTGTTGAGAACGCGGTAATTGAGTTGGACTTCAATTCTTTCGAGGGCGTAGAACCAAATTTGAAATTCAATCTTCCTTTTCTCGATTTCAAAATTTTGAATATGACAACTTTGGATTTTGAACTTAATATATGCGATGAAGTTGTTGATAAACAAACAAAAGAAGACGAATTTAACGTACAAGATTTCTTTGGACTTTCTGAAAATGAGTTGTCGAATTTTGAAGGGGATGATTTAAATCACCATTTTGATTTTGAATTCAATAATTTTGAAGAAGTTTTCAATGATAAATTTGAATTTCAATTTGGTGGTAATAAATTTGAATTTCAATCTATTATTCTATCAACCCCGAAAATCATCGAAAATCAAACGACTCGTACGATTTTTAATAAAACGACATTCGTTTTTCCAAATCAACATTCAACTTCGAAATCTTTTACGATTTGGTTTTCCAAGCTTAAGCTGTGTCTCATATACTTGACGAGACAAATGAATCATTTTTTGGAAGACCGTTTCATTTACTTTTAACGGTATACTTTCTGATCTCGTGTAAATACCGTTAATTTTCATTTAAATAAAGGTCATGTTTTTGTTTTTATTTTTCTCCTTCCACTTAGGTTGACTGTGGGGACACAGTCAAAATCAAGTGTGGAGGGAGACTCATCATCTTTTTGATTTTTCATGATTAATTTTTCATTTTTTTGCTCCAAAACTCTAAAAAAAATTTCAAAAACAATTTTTTTTTAAAGCATTTTGATTTATTTTTAAAGAAACATTATAAGATAAATATATGGTTTTGGTTTATTAAATTGAAATTTTTGAAATTTTATTTGTCTAAACAAAAATAAAAATGAAGTTTGATTACAAATAACAATGGTTTAACTAGTATATAGGAAGATTCATATGTGTTAATTATGAAATACATCCTAATTGAAAATCTTTGTTTAAAAAAGTGGTGAATTTAAAGTAAAGGATATAACTTTTTTTTGTCTTCTAAGTTAAATGGTGCTAAGATGATTTTGCAAAACTTTCTCTTCGAAAAAAAAACAAAATGAAATGAAAAAAAATACAAAAAAATATTTCTTGTATATATGTATATTTTTTAATAAACACCTAGAGTCGTGTGTTCACACTCGTGTGTTCACACTCGTGTGTTCACTCGCCATGCTCTGTACCCTTCTCACGTAAGCCCGAAAGGCAGTGCACGATCGGTATATGTGGTCTCAGTTTATTTGAGTTAGGTGTATATATATAAAAAATTCTTTTTAATAACGCCTACAGTCAATAGGTGTTCACACTCGTGTGTTCACTCGCCACACTCTGTATTCCCCTCACATTAGTCCAAAAGGCAGTGCACGGGTAATATATCTGGCCTCAGTTTATCTGAGTTAGGCATATGTAAATATCAATAAAATTTTCAAAAGAAAAAATGGAAAGAGTAAGCAAATGAAATCCAAGCACTATTTTAGCTTATTTGATTTGACTTGTTATTGAAAAGAAATGAAAATACCACTTTGATAAACTTTGATAATCAACTAAGGATCTATTTCATGGTTATACTTTGTTATCAACAGAAACAACGAGTTAAACTATTGTCTATTTTCTATGATAACTTGATTTTTGTTGGAAATTTTGACGAGTAAATGACTTAAATTTTCAAGACAATGACCAAAACCTATATTTAGCTTATTTGTGTCTATTTAAAAAGTAAATCTTTCATTTGTGAATATTTTCAAAAACTCGCATTCATCTCCTTGTAAATAAATCTTGCATTTTGTAAATATTTTCATCCTGCATTTGGATTTTGTGGGTAGTATCCATTGAAAACCCTCACGAGACAACACTAGTCCTACTGGGGACACCCAGAGGTTTAACGGCTAGTTGCATACGCTCAATGCAATCGTGCTCCCTACGAAAATGGATTTATCTTAGTTTTTCCTTTATTCGAGGACGAATAAAAAGATAAGTGTGGAGGTATTTGATGTGCACGTAAATGTGCATATTTTTACCACCATATTTAATCTATATAAATTAAATAAATGATCATATCAAGCATTTTAACTTGTTTAAACCAAAATTCATATTATTTTCACATCGTCACATATTCATCTTCATCCAAGGGCAAAATGGTCATTTTTGTGCATATATTAATTTGAGAAAATTTAATTGGAAATTTCTATATTATTTTATAGGAATTTGGTTTCATATACAAGTGGTTTCATGAAGATGTATGCATGCACAAGAGTGAAGATAAAAAAAATGAAGATGGAAATAATTCAAAGGCATGATAATGAAGGACCCCACCTACCCACCTACCTTAATGTACAAATTAGAGGATAATGCACATGCTTATGGAATTAATGGCTTCATGTACACTTAAATGATGATTAGTAGAAGCTAATGATTACTTGGCCTCCACACTTTCTCAAGGATATTTTGGGCATTCCCCAAAAATATGAATTAGGGTTTAACACATGTATAAGTACCCATTATGTTTCATGTAACCCCTTTCTTCCTTAGTCTCTCTTAGTTTAGTTTAGGCTCACAAATAAATAAGCTCTTCTCTTTCTCATTTCATGGCTACTTAGCCATTTTTATTTTTATGTAATTCTATTTTCTTTTTTTTATGCAATTTAATATATGATCTTTTCCCTTTCTTGTTTATTTCCTTTCATGTTGTAGTGTAGATTTACTTTCATGCAAGTAGAATAGTTTTAATTCTTGTTAATTATCTCTCTTTTTCATTAAGCTTTCATTTTCCTTTCATGTTGCTAGCTACATTTTTTAATAAAATGATAAATATGAGAGGCTAAACCCCTTCAATTTAGGGGTAATGAAGCTATCTAATTATGTAGCTTCAACTATTTGTTAATTCATGCTCTCTTTTTGTGCTTAATGATGATGATAGAAATGGTTTACTAGTTGTTTTTGCTTTGAATTTGATAGCCTATATTGTTGACACCAAATAGGCTATGCTTAAACAATCACTAACACTAATTGCCTCTTCATCAAAATATGATTATGGCAAAAGAAAGTGATTTGAAATTAAAATTTGATGGTCTATATTTCTAATTAATAGTTAATAGGCCATACTTAAAATAGATTTCAATTTTATTTTCATTGTCAAATTTCATTAAAGTTGGTAAGTGGTTTAAAGGGTGTGTTACAGTTTGATGACTTATGTTGGCTAATCAATAGCACAAATATGTCATATTTATGATAAGCACATCAATTAAAGCACTAATGACCATAAAAGAGAGATTATGATTTCATATGTGTTGAACTACATGATCTAGAGAGTGGATTTATTCTCTAAATTGTCATTTAACCCTTATATTTGTGTCTCTTTTCTTTTGGTCAGTTAGCTAATTTTCTAATTCTCTAGCTTAATTTTCATTTGAAATTGGTATAATTTGATTGAATTGAATTTTTTAAAATCATCAATTCCCTGCGGATCGACCCGTATTCGCCACGTACTACAAGTGTACGCCGTGCGCTTGCGGTAAATTTTATTATAAATTTTTCGACGGTTTTCTAACTCGATAGAAAATCCGTCGTTAAACAAACATTATTTAACGATATTCGCTTTTAAACCAGGATTTAAATATAAACAATTCAGCCTTGCATAGTTTATTTTTAGGAAATAGTTTAGATAGTTTTAAAATAGTTAAAATAGTTTAAAATAGTTTAGAATACTTTAAAATTGTTTAAATGGTTTAAATAGTTTAAAATAGATTTAAATAGTTTTAAATAGATTTAAATAGTTTTAAATATATTAAAATAGATTAATATAGATTAAATAATTTAGAATGGTTTAAAATAGATTAAAATAGAGTAAATAAATTAAAATAGTTTAAAATAGATTAAAATAGATTAAATAATTTAAAATAGTTAAAGTAGAATAAAAATTTAGAATAGTTTAAAATAGATTAAAATAGACTAAATAATTTAAAATAGTACAAAATAGATTAAAATAGTTTAAAATAGTAAAAAAAATAGGTTTAATATAGTTTGATATAATATGGTTTGAAAATCTAAATAAATCTGAATTTAAAATAGTATATTTTTAACAGTTATATAAAAATAATGAATTAGAATGTAACGACCCGGAAATTTCGATCCCGAAAATTCCAGATAGTTAGGGAAAAGAAGAAAGAGATAGAAGAAGAAAAGGAAACAGAAATACTAAAACACAGATTCTCACATTCGCAGCGGATAAAATATAATATCAAATAATATTCTTTACACAAAGAAAACTGTATCAGTCAATTACATTTTAATATAACAGAGTTACTACCATTTATACATGAACTGGACAATTATACAACTTGTTCTAGACTACAATCTATACAGACTACATAGTCTCATATACACAGCGGAATACTTTATATGTTCCTGCCATCCAGCTCGCCACCTGAACTCCAGAACGTCCTAACCTGAAAATTTGTAATACTCGGTCTGACCCGAGCATTACATCAAAGTAACACCCGGGTCAGGCTGGAAACCAGCGTGAGTAAACTCATTTAACAAGAAATTCCAATCCATAGAACTTATTTAAACCCGGGGTAACTCGTACTTGCTACACGTAAACAACTTATATAGTCACCACTTATTTTCACAAAACAATATCTAAGTATCCAACTTAGTTTAAATGGTCCATATTATCCCAATCCAGCCCATTGATTTCACATATCAATCTATAAAGAATTATAGAACTTATTTCAAATCGAAGTGGTTTCGGGTATTAACTAATACCCGACTCCGGTCTCTTCGAATCCAATGTCATCTTAACCCAAGTTATTCAAATGAAATACAATTCAAACTTTAAATACATGGTGTCACTGTTTTAACCAAAACATAATATATCACATAGCATTCCATATCACATACCAGAGATATCAACTAATCTAAGGCATACAATATCATTCAACCATACCATCTCTAATTAATTTAATTAACCACAAATGAATTAAATTAATTACTTCAATTACTTTTAAACCTTGCTTATTAATTACAAACCAATTAATTAATCATCCAAAAAATTTCCAATTTAATTAATCATCCTTGATTAATCATACTTTAATTACATTAAGTAATTAGCCTTTAATTAATTTCACAAATTAATTTTCCTTAACCATTTACAGTAATTATCCTTAATTAATCACTTAAATTAATTATCTTATAATCACTTATATCGATTAATTATCCTTTAATTAATCACACTCATTAATTAACTAACACTTAATAAGTTTCCTTAATTAATCAAATCTTTAATTACTTACTTTAAGTAATTATCCTTTAATAAATCACATTTAGTAATTTTCTATTAGTTACCCACCTTAACTAATGACATTAAGTAATTAACCTTTTATTAATTAACCTCTAATTACTTTCATTAATTAATCTCTTTATTAATTACATTCAGTAATTATACTTAATCAATTTCCAAAGTGATTATCCTTAATTAATTAAACTAATTAATTATCTTAACTTAATTACATTAATTAATTATTCCCAAATCATTAATTAATGATCCTTAAATTAAGAGATCAACTTTTAATTAATTCCACTAATTAATTATCATATCTCTTTAAAACGTATTTCCCTAAATATATTTAAAACTTGGTTAAACATTTTTCTTTTGAAAACTAATTAATTAATTTTATTTTTTTTATAACTTTAAACTTGTTTTAAAACACTTTGGAAAATTAATCTAGTTTATAATTACTTAAAAAAACAAACTTTAAATGTTTATATATATATTTTTTTTTTGAAAATACATTCAATTTAAACATACCTTAAAACTTGACTAACACTCTTTGGAAATTTAATTAATTTAACCTGCCTTTGCTTTTTGAAAACTCAAACTTGATTTTGTTTTTAGAATTTGAAACCTGTTTACAAACTCAAAAACAAACCCGAGCAAACTATCGAAAACCCGTGCAAACCAAACAAAAATACCGAGTAACACACAATTCCTGCTACTTCGAGACATTTACGCAATCAACTCGAGAACGTCTTCGAGTTCAAACTTCATCTTCTCCAACAAAACATTCTGACCCCGAGATGCATGCGTATACGTGCACAGATGATCGGAGCTTCTCCGATCATCTATTTCCTCTTCATCATGTCGCCGATCAACTCTTCCATCAACACAATAACCCAGATCATCGATACATATAGGAAATCGAAAACGAGCAAGTTGAACACATTCAGGCACGAATCACAGTTGCCAAAATCGCCTTCTATCGCCCAACTCCGACCAGCGTAGACCACGTCGTCACGGCCCTACCTTCGCCACACGATCACCTCACTATTTCCCCTACTGCTGCCAATTCCGATACATCGTCGACGTTGAACGAGCTCCAGAAACAACGTCGAACAAACCTGGTCCTTAAACCCTATTTCCTCCCCGTTCGGCCACCACTACGATCATCTGATCACCACTTTATTATTCCTTCGCTCCCAGACCCACAAGCTTCCTTCCACCTCGGCCTCGACACGCAACCTTCCTCCGATTATTAGAATTTAGCAGATAATCAAATTCCGTTCAACTTGGGATTTCTCACTCAAAACGAAGTTAAAAATCTTGATTCCACTTTTAAAAATCATGATTTTCTAAAACAAATTAGATGATGTAATCAAAAACCAAGATTTAAACAACTAAATTTTTGAACTTACTTTGATTTTCACTGTGTTTCCTTAAATCCAGTAAATCCGCTTATTATTTATACTTTAATGTTTTTTTTTTAAATAGCATCTGGCTATTACTAACATTTTTCCTTTAAGGATCCTAACCTAAAAGAATCTAGAGGATGAGAATTTGGATTTTGAATAAGTTTTGTATCTTGTAAACTAAGAACAGAGGCAATATATTCATATGTACAGACATGCACACATATATCTTCATATCTACAGACATGCAAGCACATTTTTTTTTCATTCATACTTCAAGGATTATCACTTACTAATCCAGATATAAATAGTTTAAGATTTAATCAAGGTAGTTCACTCACTTGTAAATTGTAAACAGAGAAGACTGAGATGATTAAAACTGGAATTTGGTTGAGATGATCCTGTTGAGTTGATTCCTTGAATTGTTAAGTTGAATTTGCATCCCTGCCGAGTTGATCTTGCATGATGCATATGAGTTGAATTTTTGCTTAGCTTGATTCCAGTTTTAATTAAACTTCCTCAGATCTGTTTCCAGTCTTGATTTGTTCTTGATTTCTATCTCCTCTGGTTTTGCTTTTCAAGTATTTGTTGTTGTTTAATTTAAATTTTTTTCTTCTCCTTTTCAGAGCTGCTTTGTTTAGGTTTTCAGATTTGAAAATAGAGATGAGAGAAAGAAAATATGAATCTAGTTCCCCTTTTTTTTCACACAATATCATTTGTTTCAATTTAAGAAAAGCTTATGCCATTTGTAAATTGCATGGCACAAATAAGTTACAAGTGTTAGTATATGGATTATTTGGTTTACAAATGTTTAGATGCAAGAACTAAGTGTTTACACATGTCTAAATATTTTAAAAAAAAATTCTAAATTACCTATGTATTTATATTTGGATGTTTAATTTATGTGTTATGTTTTTATATGTTTACTACTTTATATATATACATCTTATACATATATTAAAGAAAGTATGAATCTTATTAAATTCCATTTTAAACTTGAGCTTTAATACCTTAACAAATAAATGGATATAAATTATCCTTGTTGTTGTAAAAATATAGATTTTTCCTTTAATAGCTTTGAAAATTAATATTGGATTTTAACCATAGCTAACCATTTACAATATA
The DNA here is from genome assembly GCA_030737815.1 of Allium fistulosum. Lineage (NCBI taxonomy): Eukaryota > Viridiplantae > Streptophyta > Magnoliopsida > Asparagales > Amaryllidaceae > Allium > Allium fistulosum. Next base: position 185,241,314 of record CM060906.1, read on the forward strand.
CATATTTACAAACCAACCTTACATATATATATATATATATATATATATAATTTTCAAAGATTTGTTTAAAGTTGATTCTAGATATATTATATATATATATATATATATTTTATTATATTAGCTTTGGAAAGATAAATTTTGCCAAATAAATATTCATAAAAGAAGATCATTAAACAAATATTATCAAATGAATATTTATTCACATATTTATAATTCAGCATTTATTATGATTCAAATACATATCCAGGTATATTCTAATTATCAAGGTTTTTATTTGTTCAACCAAATAAAATTAGTATCTCTAATAGAAAATCAGTTAATTGCCAATTAACAGATGTTCAAAAAAAAATCCGGGTTATCACATTCCTCCCCTCTTAGAATCTTTTCGTCCTCGAAAAGGAACGAAACTAGAGTTTATTAAAATACTTAATATCAGTTAAATTTTCTCTTTGAACATTTTTAAAACACTTTAAAATCTATATAATATTGCCAAAATAGTTTATAAAAATATCATTTTATAACTCGATGTTTCAACAAATCCATCCTCGTTCTCACAGAAATTCGGTCATACGTTGATCAGGCGTAAGACTGAAAATCTATAAGTACTGGGTAGACCCGTTTTCAACACCCAGTGAAAATACTTGGAAAATAATTTATGAAAATATAGAAACATTTTTGAAATCGAGGAAATATCTTTGGTGAGAATGCTCTGGAAATCATCACCCCCATCCATGGTCACAGTTACATCACGGGTTACGTTGCCATCGCAACAAAAGTCCATGTAACTGATGATAGCATGGAACCCACAACAGATCGCAGTTACATTCCAGGGTTACGTTGCTGTCGTAGCAAAAGTCCATGTAACTATTGGCTCTCAGCGGCACAAACAATTTTCGCTGTCAAAATGAAACTTCTCCACTCCTACATAGGTCTCAGTCTACCGATATAGAATCAAACGCAGACTGTTGGCTCTCAGCGGCACACATGACTTTCGCTATGTTACCATAGTGTCGTAGTCTACCGATATAAAATCAAACATAGACTGTTGACTCTCAGCGGCTCACACAACTTTCGCTATGGTCTGCAGTAGATCGCAGTGACATTGAGTTACAGTGTCGTCACAGCATAACCCAAATGCCTCTGTGGGCACCAGCCCCTCGACTTTCGCTACACAAATAATCCTCAGGAACTAGTTTTTTCTGGACTCCTTACAGGATCAACTTTAGAAACCCCCCTTAGGGTTCAAGGCAGTACCACCCAGTGGCACTCCTGAGAAGTTCATTTCAAGGGAGCGCCTTTTTCCCCGAGCTATTCTCAAAACACTTTATACTATACACTTATAGTATCTTCAAATCAAACCCTTTATGATTTATATCAAAATCTCCTTTACACAAAATCGATATCAAAAATCGATAGTTCCAAACTTGGCTTTCCAAATTCCAAAACTGATTTTTCTCAAAAATCAAAAGCCTTTTCAAAATCCATAGGTTCCAAAACCTTTTCCAAAATCATTCTCATAAGATCCTTTATATATATAGATATATAAAACTTTAAAAATCTTTGGATCACTTCAAACTGGTATAAATTCCCTTTTTATACTTCGAATACTTTCAAAAACCTTTTTCTTTTTGGCTAGATTCAACAAGGGAAGATTTATCTTATATAACAAAGATATATAACTTTGTTTATTCCAAATCAAATATTCAAATTTGATTACTCTTTTATAAAGTTATTAACCATATCACTTTTTTATAAAATGAGTTCTAATCATAGAAATACTCAGCTCACATTTTATTCATCATTTATTTCTCAGAATATACCCTTCTATTTCAAAACCATTTTACAGTTTTTATCCACAAATTTTAATATCAATTTTATTCAAACCCGTACGATGTCCACATATTATCCGTACGCAAAATCAGTCTGATCGCTCAATCGATCACACAATTTCACTTCCGAACTAGTATCGTCCATCCAACTTCCTAGTGCGGACTCAGATCTGATTTCTTGACCAGAAACCGTCATTCTCCTTGCATAGTCACAACTATGATAGAGAATATCCAGAACCTATCAAAAATTCATATCCAGGTTCGCCGTCGAAAATCGAGTGAAAAATCCCAACTCGGATCGATAATATTATCTCGAAATTCTGTGCTCGAATCTGGATCAAATCACTATGCGAATAGAATAATATACGTACATCCTATGTATTTAACTTCATTTATTATTAGCCAAATCAATTTCCTTTTATTCATCCTCGCTTTGGATTTATTAACTTATTCACATTTGCTTAAATCCCCATTTGGATTATCACTTCAATTTTTATCTCGGTTGGGTATTTAATCAATAACAGTTTGAACTCTGACCAGTTTATATTTAGAAAATAGCTTGAAAATTTTAAAAATAAATAAATAGTTGGAAAATAATTATTAGTTTATAAAATAGTTGTAAAATAGTTAAGAAATCGTAATATAGTTGAAAAATAGTAAAATAATTAAAAATTAGTTGTAAAATGGTAACTAGTTATAAAGTGGCTAGAAAGATAGTAATTAGTTTATAAAACAGTTGTAAATAGTTAAATAGTTCCAAAAGTAATTGTAAACAAGCTTAAGATAGTTTAGGTTTAAAAAGAAAAGTTGTGTAGTAAATAGTTTAGAAAAATAGATTTATATTAAAACAATTTATTTTGAAAATAGTCCAGAGTCAAACTGTTCAACTTCCCAATCTCCATTTTAATCAATTTCCATTAAATTGATCCAGTCTCAATTCAAGTTGAATTATCCACAATTTCTTTCCAAATTCAAATCAAATTCCATTTGAAATTTAAACTTATTCAACTTCAATTTCACTTCCAATTATTTCAATTCAAATTTTCCATTTAAACTTATGCTTATCCATCTTTAATCACAATTTTAATTAATTCAAATCAAATTCAATTTGAACTAATTCTATTCAAATCTCAACTTAAAACCATCTCGAATTATATAAACTCGAGTTAAAAAATTTAAATGTTGATTTAATCCTTTAAATCACATCAACCTTTATTTTTTTATTTAACAACTTAAATCTTTGAACCATTTAATTCTGAATCCAAATTCCAAAATTCCATTTTAAAAATTATCTTTACTTAACTTATTTCAAAGTTCAAATTAGAGTTCAAAACTTTTTTAAATGATTAAATCTTCAGAATCCAATCAACCTTACTCAAATTTGAATTCTCCATTTCAAATTTTAAACTTCTTATTAATAAACTTCTCTCTTATAAGTTCAAAAACTTATCACTTTGGTTTTCATATCACATTCGAAGGAAAAATTTAAAATTCAACATTTATAGTTTATTTCAAATCATCTTTGATATTATGTATATCCTCATTTATACATTTTTATTTCCTTTACACACCAAGTTATACCTTAAATTTTTAAACCATCTTTCGTTTTAATTCAAAACAAATTTCTTTTAAACAATTTCAAGTTTTCTGGATTTAGATTTAGAACTTCACAAATTTAAATTATCTTCAATTCCAATTTATAAGTCATACTCACCTAAAAGTTTACTTCCCTAAAACATTTCATTATTAAACACAACAACCATTTATGATAATAACCAAGATTATCATATCTGGAAACCAATTCATTTATTATCTTTATTCTGATAACACTTCTACAAATCTAGGACTTTAATTTCAGTTTGGATCCATTTCAAATTTTTCTTCATTCAATTTCAATTTGGTTGTATTACTATTACAAATTAATTCTCATTATTTTATTTTATTCAATTAATTCAACAACCAATTACCTTAAATATATTAGAAAAACTATTGCTTAATAAACTTATATAAGATTCATTTACTTTTGAAACCATTTTGAAATCTTTATATAAGAAAATAACAAGTACGCTCTCATATATATATATATATATATACTCAACTCATTCTAGAGTACTATTGACCCTATCCTTAATGAGTAATCCCACCAGAGCCAAGGTTCTCGCTTCACCTTCAGCTCTGATACCAAATGTAACGACCCGGAAATTTCGATCCTGAAAATTCCAGATAGTTAGGAAAAAGAAGAAAGAGATAGAAGAAGAAAAAGAAACAGAAATACTAAAACACAGATTCTCACATTCGCAGCGGATAAAATATAATATCAAATAATATTCTTTACACAAAGAAAACTGTATCAGTCAATTACATTTTAATATAACAGAGTTACAACCATTTATACATGAACTGGACAGTTATACAACTTGTTCCAGACTACAATCTGTACAGACTACATAGTCTCATATACACAGCGGAATACTTTATACGTTCCTGCCATCCAGCTCGCCACCTGAACTCCAGAACGTCCTAACCTGAAAATTTGTAATACTCGGTCTGACCCGAGCATTACATCAAAGTAACACCCGGGTCAGGCTGGAAACCAGTGTGAGTAAACTCATTTAACAAGAAATTCCAATCCATAGAACTTATTTAAACCCGGGGTAACTCGTACTTGCTACACGTAAACAACTTATATAGTCACCACTTATTTTCACAAAACAATATCTAAGTATCCAACTTAGTTTAAATGGTCCATATTATCCCAATCCAGCCCATTGATTTCACATATCAATCTATAAAGAATTATATAACTTATTTCAAATCGAAGTGGTTTCGGTATTAACTAATACCCGACTCCGGTCTCTTCGAATCCAATGTCATCTTAACCCAAGTTATTCAAATGAAATACAATTCAAACTTTAAATACATGGTGTCACTGTTTTAACCAAAACATAATATATCACATAGCATTCCATATCACATACCAGAGATATCAACTAATCTAAGGCATACAATATCATTCAACCATACCATCTCTAATTAATTTAATTAACCACAAATGAATTAAATTAATTACTTCAATTACTTTTAAACCTTGCTTATTAATTACAAACCAATTAATTAATCATCCAAAAATTTTCCAATTTAATTAATCATCCTTGATTAATCATACTTTAATTACATTAAGTAATTAGCCTTTAATTAATTTCACAAATTAATTTTCCTTAACCATTTACAGTAATTATCCTTAATTAATCACTTAAATTAATTATCTTATAATCACTTATATCGATTAATTATCCTTTAATTAATCACACTCATTAATTAACTAACACTTAATAAGTTTCCTTAATTAATCAAATCTTTAATTACTTACTTTAAGTAATTATCCTTTAATAAATCACATTTAGTAATTTTCTATTAGTTACCTACCTTAACTAATGACATTAAGTAATTAACCTTTTATTAATTAACCTCTAATTACTTTCATTAATTAATCTCTTTATTAATTACATTCAGTAATTATACTTAATCAATTTCCAAAGTGATTATCCTTAATTAATTAAACTAATTAATTATCTTAACTTAATTACATTAATTAATTATTCCCAAATCATTAGTTAACGATCCTTAAATTAAGTGATCAACTTTTAATTAATTCCACTAATTAATTATCATATCTCTTTAAAACTTATTTCCCTAAATATATTTAAAACTTGGTTAAACATTTTTCTTTTGAAAACTAATTAATCAATTTTTTTTTATATAACTTTAAACTTGTTTTAAAACACTTTGGAAAATTAATCTAGTTTATAATTACTTAAAAAAAACAAACTTTAAATGTTTATATATATATTTTTTTTTTTTGAAAATACATTCAATTTAAACATACCTTAAAACTTGACTAACACTCTTTGGAAATTTAATTAATTTAACCTGCCTTTGCTTTTTGAAAACTCAAACTTGATTTTTTTTTTAGAATTTGAAACCTGTTTACAAACTCAAAAACAAACCCGAGCAAACTATCGAAAACCCGTGCAAACCAAACAAAAATACCAAGTAACACACAATTCCTGCTACTTCGAGACATTTACGCAATCAACTCGAGAACGTCTTCGAGTTCAAACTTCATCTTCTCCAACAAAACATTCTGACCCCCAGATGCACGCGTATACGTGCACAGATGATCGGAGCTTCTCCGATCATCGCTTTCCCCTTCATCATGTTGCCGATCAACTCTTCCATCAACACAATAACCCAGATCATCGATACATATAGGAAATCGAAAACGAGCAAGTTGAACACATTCAGGCACGAATCACAGTTGCCAAAATCGCCTTCTATCGCCCAACTCCGACCACCGTAGACCACATCGTCACGGCCCTACCTTCGCCACATGATCACCTCACTATTTCCCCTACTGCTGCCAATTCTGATACATCGTCGACGTTGAACGAGCTCCAGAAACAACGTCGAACAAACCTGGTCCTTAAACCTTATTTCCTCCCCGTCCGGCCACCACTACGATCATCTGATCACCACTTTATTTTTCCTTCGCTCCCAGACCCACAAGCTTCCTTCCACCTCGGCCTCGACCCGCAACCTTCCTCCGATTATTAGAATTTAGCAGATAATCAAATTCCGTTCAACTTGGGATTTCTCACTCAAAACGAAGTTAAAAATCTTGATTCCACTTTTAAAAATCATGATTTTCTAAAACAAATTAGATGATGTAATCAAAAACCAAGATTTAAACAACTAAATTTTTGAACTTACTTTGATTTTCACTGTGTTTCCTTATTTCCAGTAAATCCACTTATTATTTATACTTTAATGTATTTTTTTTAAATAGCATCTGGCTATTACTAACATTTTTCCTTTAAGGATCCTAACCTAAAAGAATCTAGAGGATGAGAATTTGGATTTTGAATAAGTTTTGTATCCTGTAAACTAAGAATAGAGGCAATATATTCATATGTACAGACATGAACACATATATCTTCATATCTACAGACATGCAAGCACATTTTGTTTTCATTCATACTTCAAGGATTATCACTTACTAATCCAGATATAAACAGTTTAAGATTTAATCAAGGTAGTTCACTCACCTGTAAATTGTAAACAGAGAAGACTGAGATGATTAAAACTGGAATTTGGTTGAGATGATCCTGTTGAGTTGATTCCTTGAATTGTTAAGTTGAATTTGCATCCCTGCCGAGTTGATCTTGCATGATGCATATGAGTTGAATTTTTGCTTAGCTTGATTCCAGTTTTAATTAAACTTCCTCAGATCTGTTTCCAGTCTTGATTTGTTCTTGATTTCTATCTCCTCTGGTTTTGCTTTTCAGGTATTTGTTGTTGTTTAATTTAAATTTTTTTCTTCTCCTTTTCAGAGCTGCTTTGTTTAGGTTTTCAGATTTGAAAATAGAGATGAGAGAAAGAAAATATGAATCTAGTTCCCCTTTTTTTCACACAATATCATTTGTTTCAATTTAAGAAAAGCTTATGCCATTTGTAAATTGCATGGCACAAATAAGTTACAAGTGTTAGTATATGGATTATTTGGTTTACAAATGTTTAGATGCAAGAACTAAGTGTTTACACATGCCTAAATATTTTTAAAAAAAATTCTAAATTACCTATGTATTTATATTTGTATGTTTAATTTATGTGTTATGTTTTTATATGTTTACTACTTTATATATATACATCTTATACATATATTAAAGAAAGTATGAATCTTATTAAATTCCATTTTAAACTTGAGCTTTAATACCTTAACAAATAAATGGACATATAAATTATCCTTGTTGTTGTAAAAATATAGATTTTGCCTTTAATAGCTTTGAAAATTAATATTGGATTTTAACCATAGCTAACCATTTACAATATACATATTTACAAACCAACCTTATATATATATATATAAATTTCAAAGATTTGTTTAAAGTTGATTCTAGATATATTATATATATATATATATTTTATTATATTAGCTTTGGAAAGATAAATTTTGCCAAATAAATATTCATAAAAGAAGATCATTAAACAAATATTATCAAATGAATATTTATTCACATATTTATAATTCAGCATTTATTATGATTCAAATACATATCCAGGTATATTCTAATTATCAAGGTTTTTATTTGTTCAACCAAATAAAATTTGTATCTCTAATAGAAAATCAGTTAATTGCCCATTAACAGATGTTCAAAAAAAAAATCTGGGTTATCACATAGAAAGTAATATCAAATTAAACTATTTCTTCCATTTCAACATATCTGGACCATATCCAGCTTCCAAATTAACAAACTCGATTTTTATCTTTCAATTCAGATTCTCAATAAAACCATTTAAATCTATATCGATTTCAAATCCATGTTTGAACTATAATTTTAGTGGATTTCAAAGTTTAAATATTCAAACATTTCAATAACTCAATTTCGATAAATTTCATTTAAATTTCAAAATTCAACTTTTAAATTTCAATTTAAATTCTTTAAACAATTCATTTGAACCGGTTTCAATTTCAACATTTAAACTTGGATTTTCGAAAATAATTAAGTTTATATAAATCAAATTTTATTTCAAAATATCATTTAACTGGAATCAAAATTTTAGGATTTAAAATCATTTAATTTAACCAATCCGGTGTCCGTATATAATTTTCTACTATATGGTCAAGTGATACGGATATATATATATATCATTTCAACCCGCAATAATTTAAAATCTACGGGTATATATAATTTCAACCCGCAATCCCGAATTTAAATTTCAAATCCATAAAATCGCTCAAGTCTATCATTTCAGCCCAACGATTTTTCCCTAATCTATAAGACCGTTCAGGTGTGTATCATTTCAACCCATAGTGATTTACTAACAATAACTAAGGGAACTTGCGGTGTGATAACAATATATATATATATATATATATATATATATATATATATATAACATCCAGTCATCCAATATCAAAATTAAACATCCATCACAATCATCAATCAAATCAATTAATAAATAACATCAATTAACTTATTATCATCAATAGGTATTCAATTGACAATTAAATTCAATATTAAATTAAATGATGATTAAATGCAATAAAAGTCATATTTAACTGGAATTACAATTTAAATATACCAAACATCAACCAATCAATTTCTAATGAAATCATAATTTCAATTTAACTAACATAAGATAATCTAGTAGTTGTGACTGGGTCAAAACGCTCACTTTTGATTTATAGTCGATTTAAATCGAATAAAAGCCCAAAATTTGAACAGTCTCAGAATTTGTCCAAACCAGTTTCATAATGTCCGGAATTTCGATATGATCCTAACGAAACAAACCGCGCGTAAATCCTTGCATGTATGTAAAAGTTATGATAATTAAAAGATTTGAAATCAAAATTTAAATAAAATGATAACAAAAAAAAAAAGAAAACGTATAAGCTTACCAGGCAACGTCAACCACGTTCTATCTCATTCGAACCCTAATCACGCTCGCTCAACACTCGACCCAGAAGCACGCCGCCACCCAAAATGACCTCTAACGGCCGATCTACCATCACCGCCGCCTCCCCTAAGCTCGGTCGAACCCCACAAGCGTGCGCGACCCCTCCCAGATCACCAGAACGGCCAGCGCCGCCGCCCCTTTCCACGTCCAATCATGGCGAAACTGACCACATCTCGATGAACGAACACCACCGTTGCTGCCTACTGTCCATCCCCTTCCAAACGCCGCTTCCCGATCGTCGATCGGGCAAAGATCCACCATCCAATAACAAACCTTAGCAACAGACGGCCAAAACTTCCTCCACGATTTCTGGACAAACGGTGCATCGAATTGAGAAACGAACTACAGATCTAGATTGCGCTCTTCGAGAGCTTCTAAATGGTATATAATATGTTAGGGTTTTGAGGAGTTTGATTTTCGAAATTGGATTTGAAATTGAATTAGGGTTTGTATTTGCAACCATTGGAAAGAAGAAGCTGATAGATGGAATAGACAGATACGTACAGAAATGAGAAGTAAAAAGGTTGCTAGGGTTAGACCAAAATTTATTTATATGGACTAGGCCCGATAAAATAAATTAACATATCGAATTAGTTCCAAACGACAATAACGACCCGAAAAGCTCGTTCTGCTACCAGAGCGAAAGCAGGTCATCCCATATATCAAAATAGATGTTTTCAATATTTTTAAACTCAATGGAATAGGTTTCAAGTTCTAATTCCATCGTATGAAGAAGTTAGCTTTTAAAATCAGCTTATTTCAATTGAATTCAATTAAATTGATTTCTACGCGTTTCGAGCCCGTACGATCAAACGACAAGTATGATCGCTACGAAACTTAAAATTCTACAATAATTCACCGTTACGGATCCGATGAAACTAGTTTCATCGAAATCCAAGACAGTGGCCAAAATGGCTATTTTCACGCTAATTAAATAAATTATTATTAAATTAATCAAATCACTTTTCAAATTCAAATTTAATAACTAACAAATTTTATCATTTTTGATTACTTAATAATTTAAAATCCTTTAAAATAAATTTCCATATCAATTCAACGTTAAATATTACACTTGACGATGTTCAATTTTTAATAGCAATAAATTCAAGAGGGAATTAATTTAAAGGACAAAGATTTGTATATTTTTTGCCTCAAGGACACAACCTCAATATTTTTACCATAAGGACAAAAATTCTCCTAAAAATTATTCATAAGGACAAATATTTTCTAAAATTGTTCATAAGGACAACAAAACTGCTACCAAGCTAAAACTGATACCTAAAAACTGCTACCGATAACTACAAACTGATACCTACAAACTGCTATCAATGACTAAAAATTGATACCTAAAAAAGGTTGTCCTTCAGGATAAAATATTGAAGGCCTGTCCTTGAGGCAAAAACGCTGAACATTTTTGTCCTTGACAATAATTTCCTGTAAATTCAATTAATTATTATTTTAAATTCCAATAAATCCATTTATTTTTATTTCAATCTTTTTATTCATTTCACCATTGTTTTATGGACATAGTTAACATTGGTTTACCATTTATTACCTCAATATTCTACAGTTACCATCTTAATTCACATCAACTGCAATATTTACGTAGATTAATTGCAATTGATTTCAAATTTATTTTAATGAATTAAATAGTGAATTTATAATTAAACCATTGTTACTACTTACCAATTCAAGCACATTTCTATGTTCATTGTTAACAAACAAAACTAATACGTTCGCATACTAATTAGTTATTCTATATTAACCAATTTCAATTAATTACATACAATTTTACCGTTTAACACAATATTTGGTTTATTTACTTATTTACAATTTATAACCAATTTTTTTATATTTACAATCATTTCAATTAATTAAAATTGCATTAAAGTAGTTAGCAATTACCTTAACTTAACATTATTACATTTCATTTAGTTATTTTTCTCATTAACGAATCACAAATTTTTATTCCTTCCAATATTAAACACCAACATCTTATTAAATTAAATATTTTTAATTATCGAAAGGTACGGGTCGTTATAATTTGAAAACTAATTTCTTATCATTTTTAACTAATTAAAACGATCTCATTTGGATTATAAAACCATATAAATTAATATTAAACAACTGTTTACAAAGAGTGTTGTTATATCGATAAAGTGATACAAATTTTCTTATATTTTCAAATCAAATATACATCTTTAAAAAACTATTATAAATGATTTATTATTACTTCATAAATAATTAAAATGAATTATTATCATTTGAAAAACAATTATTTGAATAATTATAATAATTATTAAATCATTAAATCTTAATTTAAATTCATAAATCAATTATTAAATATGATGTCATTATTGATGATGTCATAAATACATTTTATTCCCGAAAATAAAATAATTTTTTTTATTTCATATTCTTGTTTATATGAATAAATAAGTGTATATATCCAGCTCATACGTGACTTCTAATAATTATAGAGTTGTTTATTGATAAAACGGTTTTCAACCATTTTATCAATATTTTTTCCAAGTTATATATTTTTGTAAATACTTGTTCAAAATAAGATTACCATATTATTTATTGTTCAAGACAATATAATCTATGCTAAAAAAGCTTATATTTGAATATTTTAAAAATAAATATGATTTATCAAAATGATAAATTTACAGGTCATCACATAAGTGTAGAAAACCTTAATGGGAGAAATTGGGGGTTATGGAAGACGAAAATGGAGAATTTTCTATATCTCAATGATCTACATCAACCACTAGAGAACAAAGGGGAGAAACCTAGTAATGTATCTGAAGCAAATTGGGAGACTTTTGATAGGAAGGCTGCAGCGGCTATTCGATGTATTTTGGAGAATACAGTGTTTCATATTGTTGCTAATGAAACATACGCTTGTTCAATTTGGAGGAAATTGGAAGTAATTTATGCAAATAACTCTGCAACAAATAAGGCTCTTCTTATGAAAAGATTGATGAATCTAAAATTTAAGGAAGGTGGATCAATTGGAGAGCATCTTAGTAATTTTCAGGCAGTTGTGAACCAAATGACGACCATAAATTATAAGGTGGATAATGAAACACAAGCATTGATGTTGATAAGTTAATTACCAAAGAGTTAGGAAACGCTTGTGGTTGCATTGAACAACTCAAATTCAGACGGAGTTGTTTCAATGGGTTCGGTGGTTAGTAACCTACTTAATGAGGAGATGGGGAGAATAAACCTCATGGAAGGAAATGATAAGAAGGAAAAGGAAAATAGAAATCCAATTGAAAAAGTCAATCTTATAAGGAGGGTTAATCGTCTAAATATGGAAAGGAGGCCAAATAGATCAAAAATGAAAAGGGATTTCATCTGCAATTACTGTGAAAAACCTGGTCATCGGCTGAGATTTTATAATAAGCTTGTAAAGGACAAGGATATGATGATGGTAATGGAAGAAGACCAAAAGGAATAAAAATATAATAGCGATGATGAGGTGCATTTTGGTAAGGAATTTAATGACAATGTCCGATGTATGGATAAAGGCAAAAGCAAAGATTGAGTGATTGATTCAAGTGTTTGTTTCGATATATACAATCAAAAGGAATCATTTATTGATTATGAAGAGCAAGATGCTAATGTGGAATCTGCTAATGGTGAAGATTTGGATGTTAAAGCATATGTTCTATTAGATTGAAGATGCATGATAGAAGAGTGGTGAAGCTTACGGGAGTTGGACCAATCCCATAAATTACAAAGAATCTCATTTCGGTAGGACAATTGGAGGTACAATGCTGCAACTTTTCAACTCGAGGTAGAGTTACAAGGGTTTGAAAGGGCGACAGGGAGTTGTTGGACGCAAAAAAGGGAAGCAACAATGTGTACAAGTTGTTTGGAAGAACGGTGGAGAATGAAAGAACTTCTTAAAGTGGTTTTCGAGAGGCAAATTTGTTAGAATCAAGGTGGAGCATGCAACGGAAAACTACAAAGTTTGCTTGGAGACCTTTGTGGTATTACAAACAGTTCTGATTTATTGATGATATGCATGTTCAATTAAGGGGCGTGCATATTTATGTGGTTTGAAGGTTGCTAAAGTTTTTCTTTGAAGATGGAGACAATTGTTTCCCTTGTAATATTGGAGATTATTTGAAGTTTGGGGTTCTGAGTAGAGCTTGGATGACATTTGTGGAATATTTAATCAAGGTGGAGATTGTTAGATTTTGATGTACAATATTCCATACTTAAGTAGATTTTTGAGATATTTGAGTCAAGATGGAACTGTGACTCAAATACATTCTCTTTTATAGATTTTATAAATTTGATAGAGTGATTAGTTGTCTCGAAGACAACAAATTATCTACGTGCAATTATTTATTTTAAAAGATGGAAGTAATTAAACGATGAATAATGAAGGCATTTTGTCAAGTCTATTATAAATAAGTATGTATAGTATTTATTATGTGTGAAAAAAAATGCATCTTCTTGGGTGCTGGGATTGATATTTCTTCTCAATTTTAAGGCTCTCTTATGTATATAATTTTTGTGAATTAATAAAGATTTTTGTTTGAAGAAATTTGTGTGTATGTTTTTTCTTCACTTCCTATCTCTTCTACAATCTAATTGTGCAAGGATAATAGGAAAAACGCTAACGATATATCTCTGGATCGGCATAAGTGGACGGTCGATATTTTGTGTCTTGATCAATTCTAAAAATGGCTTGGAAAAGGCAGTTCTTCACCTTACGATCCTTCAACCATGCCTCTTCCATGCTCCTCCGTCGTGCTTCTGCTGCCTAAGTTCTTCCAGCTACAGTGAGAATCCCGCTCTCCTCAAGACCCCATTGCACCTATCATAAGAGATTCTCGGTCAACATAAACATATGGTCGTAGTGACAACCAAGTCTAGGTGCAGCAGGTTGATCAAAGTTGTTCTCTGCTGCCCCAACTCTCACACAATATCTCTCTTAGTTTCACTCCTATGGAATCTATAACTCCCTCTCAGAGAAATGACAATTCTTAACTCAACCTTGCAATGAAATACCAGACTGATAACTCACAAACTGAAAATGAACTGATTCCCACAGTTTAGTTGGAGAATGCTTAATTTTTACTTACTAAATTCAACAACTCACTGATGGCTTTATAAATAGCTTTACAAGGGAATGGAAAAAGACCATATATATACGTGTGGGATAACTAAGGAAACATTCAAGCACTATTTCAGTACCCTAAGACAGTAGATATTATTCAAACAGACTTGACTAAGTAAGCCACCATGAACAGAGCTGGCAAATATTATTGGGAATAATATGTCTCCAGTAATATCCTCAAGTCCTTACTCATACATAACAGACTCCGGTGCAAATGGAATAGCATAGGGAGAATTCCAATCAGCGTCGAAAACTTCTTTCAGTTTCGCTACAATACCAGGATTATAAGTACCGAAGCTTGCACCAGCCGTAGCGTAAAAATAGTCCCATATTAGATTGCTTGTTCCAATGTGCGCCCTAATATCACTGACTGCGTATTTTCCATGATTAACCCGTGTAAAACCCGGATATTTACTTTCAGTGGCTGCTCCATTGACGGTAGCAGGACCAGTTTTATCATATCCAGGCACCTCGTAGTACATTATTTCAACTTTTCCAGAGCATTTGTTACGCTTCGAAGATGTGCATAGGGTGTTAGTGTATAGGAGCGACTTTAAATATTGGTCAGTGTTTACAATGAAATGTGCCCAATGGGCTACAAGTAGCTGTACTGTTGCGCTCTTTGAAAATACCACCTATGAAATTCAAGGCCAAATTATTGGTTTTTATGAAGAAGAAGATCTCAAATGAAATAAAGTTAAGAGAGGCTATGTATATACCTCTGATATTGCTGTGGAGAGAGAAGACCAGTAAATAGTTTGATCTGCATACTGTGACTGCCCCAGCCAGTCCATTGTGTTAATCCTCACAATTCCCTTGTATTGCACTGATTTAATGGTTTCAACCCATGCTTGTTCATCGGATTGGTATGTATCAAACAACAGCTGCAGTATAACATTCATTAATACAGCCATAAGTGGTCTGCACAGTAGAGTCCTGACATTATTCTATACTAGACACTGAAGCAGAAGCACTTCAATATCAACAAATGAATCACGAAACCGTAGATATTATATTGAGCAACAGTTACCTCGGGTGGTGCAAATGAAAGATAGCTAGAATAGCTTGATGATGTATCGATATTAGGACCAGGAGTCTCAAACGGAACACTGAGCATATAAGGGTCTGATATTACTGGGTAGCCATGGACATGAGGGACATTCATGTACTCAGGGAGAGGAGACCTAGTAGACAGCAATTAAATCAAGTTTTTAAAGTATTGGTGTTACTATCAAGGTAATAGAATCAATGCAGTTCAAAGAAACAAATCATACTCGCATCTCTCTTTTTTGTTAATGAAATGTGACCAGCAAGGCACTCTCCGCTTCGCTTGCCATTGCTCATCCCACACGAGTTTCGTATACTCTGCTGGATCGAGCGATGAAAGTTTCCATAAATTGTTGAAATAAACCTTTATCTTTTTGGCTATGACAGGACAATCGGCTAAATAGATTCCAAGTTCTTTCACCTATACAATTTGAAATACTCAGGTTAATATTTCTACATACAGCATCATTATTGAAATGTGTGTGTAACAAGGAGATAGGCTTCAAATGCAATAAAGTAACACCTGTGTAAGGGATTTCCAGTCATTGTTTGCAGATCCAATATAGACATCCTTATCATCTGAAATCCAAGCTTTAGTGTGAACTATACCAGATCCCCACCAATTAGCAGATATCAATGTAACATTCTCAACATTCGGTCTCCCTGCAGCAAGTTTTGCTGATTCGTTTGCATAATTGGGATAGACTCCTGAATGCTGTAGAATCCTGGATGTATGAAGCCATAGCTCTTCATTTATGTAACCCATATATTCAAGGAAAATACAAACATATACTGATATATCCATGTCCCCTGATATGCTATCAAAGAGTATTTCAATGCTAAACTGGCTTTGTTTTTAAATAAACCCCGATTATAGAAAAAGGTAGCAAAATTAAACGTAAAGTTACTACAAAATGAATCATAATCGTGGCATCAATAATGACCATCACAAAATTTTTCTGTGATATTGATACATCATCGGGTTAAATTCCTCTCTTCCCATTTTCCATGTCACCCTGTACCAAATTCATTTCAGTCGTCATCCGTTTGCTTTAATAATATGGTGTAACTCACTCGGCAATTATATCATATGATATGTGCTTGAGATTAAATTGGTTACATGGAGTAGTGGAAATGAGGATGGAAAAATTGAGCTGTATATGACCTTCCTCGTAAGCAACTGAAACCAAATTAAATTACTAGCCCGTTCGGCAACAACTTATTTTGAACTCCTTAAAAGTAATTTTGAATAGCAAGTGATTCATGAGTAAAAGTGTTTGGATGTATTTTAACTTATAAGTTGGATTAAGTTAATTTTGGTGTTTGGCTGCTATGACTTATAAGTAATGAATCTACGGCAAATTAACATAATTGGACATGCAATTGTACACGAAATATACATTTTGCACACGCACAATATATTAAGTTAATTTGATGAAATTATACCATAAGTCATAAGCAAAATATAGTTGCTTCTCGTATTTCAACTTCCAAGTAACTTTTGCAAGTTCCTTAATAGAAGTTGGTAAACAGCAAAAATGTAACAAGTTACTTTTAAGTGGTTTTAACTACTTTTAAGTCGCTGTCAATCGGGCTCTACATCTACTGATGTCACCACTCACACTAGCAAAAATATTGGCTTTGAGTATCTCACTAACCACCAAACAAAATAACATGATCTCTAATGCTATTCAGTCGGCAATAATTTCAAACAGCCTCAATTAATCAATGTTTAAAAGTAAAAAAAAGTTTACATCAATGAGTAAAATGAAGACCATTGTAGTTGCTTCTCATATTTCAACTTTCAAGTAACTTTTGCAAGTTCCTTAATAGGAGTTGGTAAACAGCAAAAATGTAACAAGTTACTTTTAAGTAGTTTTGACTACTTTTAAGTCGTTATCAAACGGCTCTACATCTATAGATGTCATCACTCACATTAACAAAAATATTGGCTTTGGGTATCTCACTAACCACCAAACAAAATAATATAATCTCTAATGCTATTCAGTCGGCAATAATTTCAAACAGCCTCAATTAATCGATGCTTAAAAGTCAAAAACAGTTTACATCAATGAGTAAAAACAAAGATCATTATCTAGGTTCAGTACCTCAAATTGACATTTCTGTCTGCAGCATCCTCAAGAGCCATGAAAACATTTCTCCCTTCATCAGCCCCAAATCGCACCATATCCTCATCTGAATATCCAAAATCGCCAGACTCCGGGTTTTCATTCCCGGGCATAAACTGCCAGTACTGAGCTATTATATCCAACCTCTTCGTTGCGTTTCTGGCCATCCACTTCAGCACCTCCCCTAATCAATTCAACATTTCCACCATTTAACATTGCAAAAAGAAAGGAAGAGGAGTTTTTTAGTGTCAGGTTAAGTGTTACCGGTGGAGAGGACGTCAGCGACGCGGGGGAGGAGAAGCATGTCGGTGGGGATGGACTGAACCAGCCATGCTTTGCATGACGTTTCCGGTCTGGATACGGATACTGTTATCGATGGTGACCATAGTACGAAGAGCAGTAGGAAGGGTACCAACTTCATATTTGTCATTGCGACTTGTTAGTGAGTACGTTCTGGAGTGAGTAGCTACGTTATGGAGTGAGTAGCTAGTGGATATTTATAACAGGGATAGGAACCCACGTCCATTCATGGCACGTTTTTTTTGTTTAGATTTTTACGTAAGAGAAAGTTCGCATATGTTGCACGCTTTGGGCAAATTTGTTGACACCTCGACAGATATTTGCCATTGGTTTCACTTCAATGATCATGTAGCTCCAGTATTAATTTTGACTTTTGAACTTTTATAATTATTCGATTTGTTCTGTTCAAAACTAAGATAAAAAAAACTTTAAAATTACAAGATCCAAGCTCATCTATCTCTAAACAAACGGGTATACACTATCATACATACCGGCTTTTAATTATTTACATTGGTGAAAATTTTACGTCCCCCCAAAGAGGTAGGTTTCTCCAATTTTCAACTTTTCTATCAAAGTAGCATATTTACTAAACAAACATTTTATATGATACTCTATTGTTTTTCTAATTTGAATGAACAAACTTGAAATATTTTCACAATTTTATGTTTCTTTTCCAGAATTTGTTGAAGGGATAAAAATTTTTTGGCAAAATGTATTTATTTATTTTTTGAAAAATGGAAGTTTTAACAATATTTAAAGTTCTTTTTTGGGTAAAAATTTTAACTTTTTTAAAAAGGTTATTTAGATTTAGTTTTTTAAGAACACTAAACTTTTATAAAGAATTGAACTTTTTAAAAATAAATACTAATTTCTATTGACAACTTTTTTTAAATGTACACCAATATTTCTAAGAAAACGGTTTTCAATGAAATTAGAGTAAAATGGTCTTTTATCCTATCGCATTAATAAATAAAAGAGAGAAAGAAAGGATTAAGGTTGAAAAAGGCCAACAATTAAAGTAACATACAATGAAACAATCATAGAATGACTACTTTTTCAAAGATCCAATTAAACTTCCTCGTTTATGTCCTTGAGCCACCTAACGGGATCATGAATGTAGAATGATGAATCCTAAGAAATTTTTTATCCCAATCAGTCTTACAATAATATACCATTGTGTTCGCCTAACTGTTTTTTGGTGCTCATGATCAAAATATCTTCCTTGATGGAATAATAATCGATTCTACGCTCATCATCAAATCCATAAGTCATAGCAGTTATGTTCCAAGGAATAATGCATATCATGTCACTACCATAATGGTGCAAAGTACATTCATTGGCATTCCATTCAACGAGTTCGTCCACATAGTCAGTAGTCATTGGAGGTGGAAAATGTACCATCAACAAAAATAGATACATGAGGCGAGGAAGGAAGTAATGGAGAGGTGGAGGTAAAAGGAAATAACAACAGGACAATGACTAGTGGGGGATAAACATTAATTTGACATGGACAAAAGGACAAAAGGGACAAAAAGCTCCAAAGTATCGGGTGTACAAAATGAATATAGTGATGGAGCTGGAGCAGCAGCATGAAGGGCTAATGCAACGAGTTGATGAATGAAGTGAAAACTAATGATGGGAAGGATCTAACTCAAGGACAACAACAACCATGGAAAGGAAAGTGCTTGGCTCCTTACATTATCATGGCTTACAGCAATAGATAATGTTGGGTTTAGGGGAAGAAGGTCGAATGGGAAGAATAGGAAAATCATACATTTGGAAGGGGCGATATAAAGGTAGAAATATGTGAGCACTTGAAGACAAGTATCATTAGTGGTGGAACCAAAAAAAAATGTCAAGGTTTCAATCATATGATATGCCGTTATAAACAATAAGGCTACCTAAATGGAGAACTGGGAATTGCACCTTATCGAATTATGTTGTATATAATGAAATATTTATAAAAGTGGGCTATTAAATGATTTATGTAGCTTACGTTAAAGGAAATTAAAAGTGGAATTTTATTAGAATAACTGTGTTACTTTATTTAAGTAGAATACTCTTTTGGATATCTCGTGGAGTTCGAAAGTGGATAATTTAATATACCATATGTCGAATATGGTTAAGTAACAACACATTTATGTTTCAAAAAATACAAATTTTGTTGTAATTTTTGCGATAACATTCAAAAGCTAGTTTCGAGGCAAAAGTCTAAACCTGGAGTTTAAAGATAAACTCAAGACTAAAGTCGAGTATCAGGTATAAAACTACAATTAAAAAACCTAAAGTAAGCACTGAAAAACAACAAATCAATAGTGGTTTGGATTTTCGCTGCATCCAATATCGATTGATTTTTCAATGGGTTTAGGTCGGAAAGACTAAAATCACCTTACTAGCAATTTTTATACTTTACAGAGCTTGAGTTTTTTAGTTTTGAGAAAACTTAAAATTAGGAAACAATTTGGTAAAATCTCCTTTCTTTCATATTTATAGTGATCGCTTTCTTGGTGCAGCGGGACCTCTACTTATATTAGTCTTTAAGCTCGCAACCGGCGGAGAGCTTCTTCTCGTGGATTTTTGGCCTAGCAAAATGGAGGGTTATTATGTATAGGATTATTATGTGTGTGAAAAAAAAAGTGCATCTTCTTGGGTGCTAAGGATTGAGATTTCTTTTCAATTTTAAGGCTCTCTTTTGTACATTTTTTTAGTGAATTAATAAATGTTTTTGTTTGAAGGAATTTGTGTGTGTGTGTTTTTTTTTCACTTCCCATCTCTTCTACAATCTAATTGTGTAAGGATCAAAGGAAAAACCCTACCAATATATCTCTCGATCGGCCTAAGTGGACGCTCGATATTCGTGTCTTGATCAATTCTAAAAATGGCTGGGAAAAGGCAGTTCTTCACCTTATGATCCTTCGACCATGTCTCTTCCATACTCCTCCGTCGTGCTTCTGCTGCCTAAGTTCCTCCAGCTACAGTGAGAATCCTGATCTTCTCAAGACCCCATTGCACCTATCATAAGAGATTCTCGGTCAACATAAACATATGGTCGTAGTGACCACCAAGTCTAGGTGCAGCAGGTTGATCAAAGTTGTTCTCTGCTGCCCCAACTCTCACACAATATCTCTCTTTGTTTCACTCCTATGGAATCTATAACTCCCTCTCAGAGAAATGGTAATTCTTAACTCAACCTTGCAATGAAATACCAGACTGATAACTCACAAACTGAAAATGAACTGATTCCCACAGTTTAGTTGGAGAATGCTTTTTACTTACTAAATTCAACAACTCACTGATGGCTTTATAAATAGCTTTACAAGGGAATGGAAAAGGACCATATATATACGTGGGATAACTAAGGAAACATTCAATCACTATTTCAGTACCCTAAGACAGTAGGGATTATTCAAACAGACTTGACTAAGTAAGCCACCATGAACAGAGCTGGCAAATATTATTGGGAATAATATGTCTCCAGTAATATCCTCAAGTCCTTACTCATACATAACAGACTCTGGTGGAAATGGAATAGCATAGGGAGAATTCCAATCAGCGTCGAAAACTTCTTTCAGTTTCGCTACAATACCAGGATTATAAGTACCGAAGCTTGCACCAGCTGTAGCGTAAAAATAGTCCCATATTAGATTGCTTGTTCCAATGTGCGCCCTAACATCACTGACTGCGTATTTTCCATGATTAACCCGTGTAAAACCCGGATATTTACTTTCAGTGGCTGCTCCATTGACGGTAGCAGGACCAGTTTTATCATATCCAGGCACCTCGTAGTACATTATTTCAACTTTTCCAGAGCATTTGTTACGCTTCGAAGATGTGCATAGGGTGTTAGTGTATAGGAGCGACTTTAAATATTGGTCAGTGTTTACAATGAAATGTGCCCAATGGGCTACAAGTAGCTGTACTGTTGCGCTCTTTGAAAATACCACCTATGAAATTCAAGGCCAAATTATTGGTTTTTATGAAGAAGAAGATCTCAAATGAAATAAAGTTAAGAGAGGCTATGTATATACCTCTGATATTGCTGTGGAGAGAGAAGACCAGTAAATAGTTTGATCTGCATACTGTGACTGCCCCAGCCAGTCCATTGTGTTAATCCTCACAATTCCCTTGTATTGCACTGATTTAATGGTTTCAACCCATGCTTGTTCATCGGATTGGTATGTATCAAACAACAGCTGCAGTATAACATTCATTAATACAGCCATAAGTGGTCTGCACAGTAGAGTCCTGACATTATTCTATACTAGACACTGAAGCAGAAGCACTTCAATATCAACAAATGAATCACGAAACCGTAGATATTATATTGAGCAACAGTTACCTCGGGTGGTGCAAATGAAAGATAGCTAGAATAGCTTGATGATGTATCGATATTAGGACCAGGAGTCTCAAACGGAACACTGAGCATATAAGGGTCTGATATTACTGGGTAGCCATGGACATGAGGGACATTCATGTACTCAGGGAGAGGAGACCTAGTAGACAGCAATTAAATCAAGTTTTTAAAGTATTGGTGTTACTATCAAGGTAATAGAATCAATGCAGTTCAAAGAAACAAATCATACTCGCATCTCTCTTTTTTGTTAATGAAATGTGACCAGCAAGGCACTCTCCGCTTCGCTTGCCATTGCTCATCCCACACGAGTTTCGTATACTCTGCTGGATCGAGCGATGAAAGTTTCCATAAATTGTTGAAATAAACCTTTATCTTTTTGGCTATGACAGGACAATCGGCTAAATAGATTCCAAGTTCTTTCACCTATACAATTTGAAATACTCAGGTTAATATTTCTACATACAGCATCATTATTGAAATGTGTGTGTAACAAGGAGATAGGCTTCAAATGCAATAAAGTAACACCTGTGTAAGGGATTTCCAGTCATTGTTTGCAGATCCAATATAGACATCCTTATCATCTGAAATCCAAGCTTTAGTGTGAACTATACCAGATCCCCACCAATTAGCAGATATCAATGTAACATTCTCAACATTCGGTCTCCCTGCAGCAAGTTTTGCTGATTCGTTTGCATAATTGGGATAGACTCCTGAATGCTGTAGAATCCTGGATGTATGAAGCCATAGCTCTTCATTTATGTAACCCATATATTCAAGGAAAATACAAACATATACTGATATATCCATGTCCCCTGATATGCTATCAAAGAGTATTTCAATGCTAAACTGGCTTTGTTTTTAAATAAACCCCGATTATAGAAAAAGGTAGCAAAATTAAACGTAAAGTTACTACAAAATGAATCATAATCGTGGCATCAATAATGACCATCACAAAATTTTTCTGTGATATTGATACATCATCGGGTTAAATTCCTCTCTTCCCATTTTCCATGTCACCCTGTACCAAATTCATTTCAGTCGTCATCCGTTTACTTTAATAATATGGTGTAACTCACTCGGCAATTATATCATATGATATGTGCTTGAGATTAAATTGGTTACATGGAGTAGTGGAAATGAGGATGGAAAAATTGAGCTGTATATGACCTTCCTCGTAAGCAACTGAAACCAAATTAAATTACTAGCCCGTTCGGCAACAACTTATTTTGAACTCCTTAAAAGTAATTTTGAATAGCAAGTGATTCATGAGTAAAAGTGTTTGGATGTATTTTAACTTATAAGTTGGATTAAGTTAATTTTGGTGTTTGGCTGCTATGACTTATAAGTAATGAATCTATGGCAAATTAACATAATTGGACATGCAATTGTACACGAAATATACATTTTGCACACGCACAATATATTAAGTTAATTTGATGAAATTAGACCATAAGTCATAAGCAAAATATAGTTGCTTCTCGTATTTCAACTTCCAAGTAACTTTTGCAAGTTCCTTAATAGAAGTTGGTAAACAGCAAAAATGTAACAAGTTACTTTTAAGTGGTTTTAACTACTTTTAAGTCGCTGTCAATCGGGCTCTACATCTACTGATGTCACCACTCACACTAGCAAAAATATTGGCTTTGAGTATCTCACTAACCACCAAACAAAATAACATGATCTCTAATGCTATTCAGTCGGCAATAATTTCAAACAGCCTCAATTAATCAATGTTTAAAAGTAAAAAAAAGTTTACATCAATGAGTAAAATGAAGACCATTGTAGTTGCTTCTCATATTTCAACTTTCAAGTAACTTTTGCAAGTTCCTTAATAGGAGTTGGTAAACAGCAAAAATGTAACAAGTTACTTTTAAGTAGTTTTGACTACTTTTAAGTCGTTATCAAACGGCTCTACATCTATAGATGTCATCACTCACATTAACAAAAATATTGGCTTTGGGTATCTCACTAACCACCAAACAAAATAATATAATCTCTAATGCTATTCAGTCGGCAATAATTTCAAACAGCCTCAATTAATCGATGCTTAAAAGTCAAAAACAGTTTACATCAATGAGTAAAAACAAAGATCATTATCTAGGTTCAGTACCTCAAATTGACATTTCTGTCTGCAGCATCCTCAAGAGCCATGAAAACATTTCTCCCTTCATCAGCCCCAAATCGCACCATATCCTCATCTGAATATCCAAAATCGCCAGACTCCGGGTTTTCATTCCCGGGCATAAACTGCCAGTACTGAGCTATTATATCCAACCTCTTCGTTGCGTTTCTGGCCATCCACTTCAGCACCTCCCCTAATCAATTCAACATTTCCACCATTTAACATTGCAAAAAGAAAGGAAGAGGAGTTTTTTAGTGTCAGGTTAAGTGTTACCGGTGGAGAGGACGTCAGCGACGCGGGGGAGGAGAAGCATGTCGGTGGGGATGGACTGAACCAGCCATGCTTTGCATGACGTTTCCGGTCTGGATACGGATACTGTTATCGATGGTGACCATAGTACGAAGAGCAGTAGGAAGGGTACCAACTTCATATTTGTCATTGCGACTTGTTAGTGAGTACGTTCTGGAGTGAGTAGCTACGTTATGGAGTGAGTAGCTAGTGGATATTTATAACAGGGATAGGAACCCACGTCCATTCATGGCACGTTTTTTTTGTTTAGATTTTTACGTAAGAGAAAGTTCGCATATGTTGCACGCTTTGGGCAAATTTGTTGACACCTCGACAGATATTTGCCATTGGTTTCACTTCAATGATCATGTAGCTCCAGTATTAATTTTGACTTTTGAACTTTTATAATTATTCGATTTGTTCTGTTCAAAACTAAGATAAAAAAAACTTTAAAATTACAAGATCCAAGCTCATCTATCTCTAAACAAACGGGTATACACTATCATACATACCGGCTTTTAATTATTTACATTGGTGAAAATTTTACGTCCCCCCAAAGAGGTAGGTTTCTCCAATTTTCAACTTTTCTATCAAAGTAGCATATTTACTAAACAAACATTTTATATGATACTCTATTGTTTTTCTAATTTGAATGAACAAACTTGAAATATTTTCACAATTTTATGTTTCTTTTCCAGAATTTGTTGAAGGGATAAAAAATTTTTGGCAAAATGTATTTATTTATTTTTTGAAAAATGGAAGTTTTAACAATATTTAAAGTTCTTTTTTGGGTAAAAATTTTAACTTTTTTAAAAAGGTTATTTAGATTTAGTTTTTTAAGAACACTAAACTTTTATAAAGAATTGAACTTTTTAAAAATAAATACTAATTTCTATTGACAACTTTTTTTAAATGTACACCAATATTTCTAAGAAAACGGTTTTCAATGAAATTAGAGTAAAATGGTCTTTTATCCTATCGCATTAATAAATAAAAGAGAGAAAGAAAGGATTAAGGTTGAAAAAGGCCAACAATTAAAGTAACATACAATGAAACAATCATAGAATGACTACTTTTTCAAAGATCCAATTAAACTTCCTCGTTTATGTCCTTGAGCCACCTAACGGGATCATGAATGTAGAATGATGAATCCTAAGAAATTTTTTATCCCAATCAGTCTTACAATAATATACCATTGTGTTCGCCTAACTGTTTTTTGGTGCTCATGATCAAAATATCTTCCTTGATGGAATAATAATCGATTCTACGCTCATCATCAAATCCATAAGTCATAGCAGTTATGTTCCAAGGAATAATGCATATCATGTCACTACCATAATGGTGCAAAGTACATTCATTGGCATTCCATTCAACGAGTTCGTCCACATAGTCAGTAGTCATTGGAGGTGGAAAATGTACCATCAACAAAAATAGATACATGAGGCGAGGAAGGAAGTAATGGAGAGGTGGAGGTAAAAGGAAATAACAACAGGACAATGACTAGTGGGGGATAAACATTAATTTGACATGGACAAAAGGACAAAAGGGACAAAAAGCTCCAAAGTATCGGGTGTACAAAATGAATATAGTGATGGAGCTGGAGCAGCAGCATGAAGGGCTAATGCAACGAGTTGATGAATGAAGTGAAAACTAATGATGGGAAGGATCTAACTCAAGGACAACAACAACCATGGAAAGGAAAGTGCTTGGCTCCTTACATTATCATGGCTTACAGCAATAGATAATGTTGGGTTTAGGGGAAGAAGGTCGAATGGGAAGAATAGGAAAATCATACATTTGGAAGGGGCGATATAAAGGTAGAAATATGTGAGCACTTGAAGACAAGTATCATTAGTGGCGGAACCAAAAAAAAATGTCAAGGTTTCAATCATATGATATGCCGTTATAAACAATAAGGCTACCTAAATGGAGAACTGGGAATTGCACCTTATCGAATTATGTTGTATATAATGAAATATTTATAAAAGTGGGCTATTAAATGATTTATGTAGCTTACGTTAAAGGAAATTAAAAGTGGAATTTTATTAGAATAACTGTGTTACTTTATTTAAGTAGAATACTCTTTTGGATATCTCGTGGAGTTCGAAAATGGATAATTTAATATACCATATGTCGAATATGGTTAAGTAACAACACATTTATGTTTCAAAAAATACAAATTTTGTTGTAATTTTTGCGATAACATTCAAAAGCTAGTTTCGAGGCAAAAGTCTAAACCTGGAGTTTAAAGATAAACTCAAGACTAAAGTCGAGTATCAGGTATAAAACTACAATTAAAAAACCTAAAGTAAGCACTGAAAAACAACAAATCAATAGTGGTTTGGATTTTCGCTGCATCCAATATCGATTGATTTTTCAATGGGTTTAGGTCGGAAAGACTAAAATCACCTTACTAGCAATTTTTATACTTTACAGAGCTTGAGTTTTTTAGTTTTGAGAAAACTTAAAATTAGGAAACAATTTGGTAAAATCTCCTTTCTTTCATATTTATAGTGATCGCTTTCTTGGTGCAGCGGGACCTCTACTTATATTAGTCTTTAAGCTCGCAACCGGCGGAGAGCTTCTTCTCGTGGATTTTTGGCCTAGCAAAATGGAGGGTTATTATGTATAGGATTATTATGTGTGTGAAAAAAAAAGTGCATCTTCTTGGGTGCTAAGGATTGAGATTTCTTTTCAATTTTAAGGCTCTCTTTTGTACATTTTTTTAGTGAATTAATAAATGTTTTTGTTTGAAGGAATTTGTGTGTGTGTGTTTTTTTTTCACTTCCCATCTCTTCTACAATCTAATTGTGTAAGGATCAAAGGAAAAACCCTACCAATATATCTCTCGATCGGCCTAAGTGGACGCTCGATATTCGTGTCTTGATCAATTCTAAAAATGGCTGGGAAAAGGCAGTTCTTCACCTTATGATCCTTCGACCATGTCTCTTCCATACTCCTCCGTCGTGCTTCTGCTGCCTAAGTTCCTCCAGCTACAGTGAGAATCCTGATCTTCTCAAGACCCCATTGCACCTATCATAAGAGATTCTCGGTCAACATAAACATATGGTCGTAGTGACCACCAAGTCTAGGTGCAGCAGGTTGATCAAAGTTGTTCTCTGCTGCCCCAACTCTCACACAATATCTCTCTTTGTTTCACTCCTATGGAATCTATAACTCCCTCTCAGAGAAATGGTAATTCTTAACTCAACCTTGCAATGAAATACCAGACTGATAACTCACAAACTGAAAATGAACTGATTCCCACAGTTTAGTTGGAGAATGCTTTTTACTTACTAAATTCAACAACTCACTGATGGCTTTATAAATAGCTTTACAAGGGAATGGAAAAGGACCATATATATACGTGGGATAACTAAGGAAACATTCAATCACTATTTCAGTACCCTAAGACAGTAGGGATTATTCAAACAGACTTGACTAAGTAAGCCACCATGAACAGAGCTGGCAAATATTATTGGGAATAATATGTCTCCAGTAATATCCTCAAGTCCTTACTCATACATAACAGACTCTGGTGGAAATGGAATAGCATAGGGAGAATTCCAATCAGCGTCGAAAACTTCTTTCAGTTTCGCTACAATACCAGGATTATAAGTACCGAAGCTTGCACCAGCTGTAGCGTAAAAATAGTCCCATATTAGATTGCTTGTTCCAATGTGCGCCCTAACATCACTGACTGCGTATTTTCCATGATTAACCCGTGTAAAACCCGGATATTTACTTTCAGTGGCTGCTCCATTGACGGTAGCAGGACCAGTTTTATCATATCCAGGCACCTCGTAGTACATTATTTCAACTTTTCCAGAGCATTTGTTACGCTTCGAAGATGTGCATAGGGTGTTAGTGTATAGGAGCGACTTTAAATATTGGTCAGTGTTTACAATGAAATGTGCCCAATGGGCTACAAGTAGCTGTACTGTTGCGCTCTTTGAAAATACCACCTATGAAATTCAAGGCCAAATTATTGGTTTTTATGAAGAAGAAGATCTCAAATGAAATAAAGTTAAGAGAGGCTATGTATATACCTCTGATATTGCTGTGGAGAGAGAAGACCAGTAAATAGTTTGATCTGCATACTGTGACTGCCCCAGCCAGTCCATTGTGTTAATCCTCAAAATTCCCTTGTATTGCACTGATTTAATGGTTTCAACCCATGCTTGTTCATCGGATTGGTATGTATCAAACAACAGCTGCAGTATAACATTCATTAATACAGCCATAAGTGGTCTGCACAGTAGAGTCCTGACATTATTCTATACTAGACACTGAAGCAGAAGCACTTCAATATCAACAAATGAATCACGAAACCGTAGATATTATATTGAGCAACAGTTACCTCGGGTGGTGCAAATGAAAGATAGCTAGAATAGCTTGATGATGTATCGATATTAGGACCAGGAGTCTCAAACGGAACACTGAGCATATAAGGGTCTGATATTACTGGGTAGCCATGGACATGAGGGACATTCATGTACTCAGGGAGAGGAGACCTAGTAGACAGCAATTAAATCAAGTTTTTAAAGTATTGGTGTTACTATCAAGGTAATAGAATCAATGCAGTTCAAAGAAACAAATCATACTCGCATCTCTCTTTTTTGTTAATGAAATGTGACCAGCAAGGCACTCTCCGCTTCGCTTGCCATTGCTCATCCCACACGAGTTTCGTATACTCTGCTGGATCGAGCGATGAAAGTTTCCATAAATTGTTGAAATAAACCTTTATCTTTTTGGCTATGACAGGACAATCGGCTAAATAGATTCCAAGTTCTTTCACCTATACAATTTGAAATACTCAGGTTAATATTTCTACATACAGCATCATTATTGAAATGTGTGTGTAACAAGGAGATAGGCTTCAAATGCAATAAAGTAACACCTGTGTAAGGGATTTCCAGTCATTGTTTGCAGATCCAATATAGACATCCTTATCATCTGAAATCCAAGCTTTAGTGTGAACTATACCAGATCCCCACCAATTAGCAGATATCAATGTAACATTCTCAACATTCGGTCTCCCTGCAGCAAGTTTTGCTGATTCGTTTGCATAATTGGGATAGACTCCTGAATGCTGTAGAATCCTGGATGTATGAAGCCATAGCTCTTCATTTATGTAACCCATATATTCAAGGAAAATACAAACATATACTGATATATCCATGTCCCCTGATATGCTATCAAAGAGTATTTCAATGCTAAACTGGCTTTGTTTTTAAATAAACCCCGATTATAGAAAAAGGTAGCAAAATTAAACGTAAAGTTACTACAAAATGAATCATAATCGTGGCATCAATAATGACCATCACAAAAATTTTCTGTGATATTGATACATCATCGGGTTAAATTCCTCTCTTCCCATTTTCCATGTCACCCTGTACCAAATTCATTTCAGTCGTCATCCGTTTACTTTAATAATATGGTGTAACTCACTCGGCAATTATATCATATGATATGTGCTTGAGATTAAATTGGTTACATGGAGTAGTGGAAATGAGGATGGAAAAATTGAGCTGTATATGACCTTCCTCGTAAGCAACTGAAACCAAATTAAATTACTAGCCCGTTCGGCAACAACTTATTTTGAACTCCTTAAAAGTAATTTTGAATAGCAAGTGATTCATGAGTAAAAGTGTTTGGATGTATTTTAACTTATAAGTTGGATTAAGTTAATTTTGGTGTTTGGCTGCTATGACTTATAAGTAATGAATCTATGGCAAATTAACATAATTGGACATGCAATTGTACACGAAATATACATTTTGCACACGCACAATATATTAAGTTAATTTGATGAAATTAGACCATAAGTCATAAGCAAAATATAGTTGCTTCTCGTATTTCAACTTCCAAGTAACTTTTGCAAGTTCCTTAATAGAAGTTGGTAAACAGCAAAAATGTAACAAGTTACTTTTAAGTGGTTTTAACTACTTTTAAGTCGCTGTCAATCGGGCTCTACATCTACTGATGTCACCACTCACACTAGCAAAAATATTGGCTTTGAGTATCTCACTAACCACCAAACAAAATAACATGATCTCTAATGCTATTCAGTCGGCAATAATTTCAAACAGCCTCAATTAATCAATGTTTAAAAGTAAAAAAAAGTTTACATCAATGAGTAAAATGAAGACCATTGTAGTTGCTTCTCATATTTCAACTTTCAAGTAACTTTTGCAAGTTCCTTAATAGGAGTTGGTAAACAGCAAAAATGTAACAAGTTACTTTTAAGTAGTTTTGACTACTTTTAAGTCGTTATCAAACGGCTCTACATCTATAGATGTCATCACTCACATTAACAAAAATATTGGCTTTGGGTATCTCACTAACCACCAAACAAAATAATATAATCTCTAATGCTATTCAGTCGGCAATAATTTCAAACAGCCTCAATTAATCGATGCTTAAAAGTCAAAAACAGTTTACATCAATGAGTAAAAACAAAGATCATTATCTAGGTTCAGTACCTCAAATTGACATTTCTGTCTGCAGCATCCTCAAGAGCCATGAAAACATTTCTCCCTTCATCAGCCCCAAATCGCACCATATCCTCATCTGAATATCCAAAATCGCCAGACTCCGGGTTTTCATTCCCGGGCATAAACTGCCAGTACTGAGCTATTATATCCAACCTCTTCGTTGCGTTTCTGGCCATCCACTTCAGCACCTCCCCTAATCAATTCAACATTTCCACCATTTAACATTGCAAAAAGAAAGGAAGAGGAGTTTTTTAGTGTCAGGTTAAGTGTTACCGGTGGAGAGGACGTCAGCGACGCGGGGGAGGAGAAGCATGTCGGTGGGGATGGACTGAACCAGCCATGCTTTGCATGACGTTTCCGGTCTGGATACGGATACTGTTATCGATGGTGACCATAGTACGAAGAGCAGTAGGAAGGGTACCAACTTCATATTTGTCATTGCGACTTGTTAGTGAGTACGTTCTGGAGTGAGTAGCTACGTTATGGAGTGAGTAGCTAGTGGATATTTATAACAGGGATAGGAACCCACGTCCATTCATGGCACGTTTTTTTTGTTTAGATTTTTACGTAAGAGAAAGTTCGCATATGTTGCACGCTTTGGGCAAATTTGTTGACACCTCGACAGATATTTGCCATTGGTTTCACTTCAATGATCATGTAGCTCCAGTATTAATTTTGACTTTTGAACTTTTATAATTATTCGATTTGTTCTGTTCAAAACTAAGATAAAAAAAACTTTAAAATTACAAGATCCAAGCTCATCTATCTCTAAACAAACGGGTATACACTATCATACATACCGGCTTTTAATTATTTACATTGGTGAAAATTTTACGTCCCCCCAAAGAGGTAGGTTTCTCCAATTTTCAACTTTTCTATCAAAGTAGCATATTTACTAAACAAACATTTTATATGATACTCTATTGTTTTTCTAATTTGAATGAACAAACTTGAAATATTTTCACAATTTTATGTTTCTTTTCCAGAATTTGTTGAAGGGATAAAAATTTTTTGGCAAAATGTATTTATTTATTTTTTGAAAAATGGAAGTTTTAACAATATTTAAAGTTCTTTTTTGGGTAAAAATTTTAACTTTTTTAAAAAGGTTATTTAGATTTAGTTTTTTAAGAACACTAAACTTTTATAAAGAATTGAACTTTTTAAAAATAAATACTAATTTCTATTGACAACTTTTTTTAAATGTACACCAATATTTCTAAGAAAACGGTTTTCAATGAAATTAGAGTAAAATGGTCTTTTATCCTATCGCATTAATAAATAAAAGAGAGAAAGAAAGGATTAAGGTTGAAAAAGGCCAACAATTAAAGTAACATACAATGAAACAATCATAGAATGACTACTTTTTCAAAGATCCAATTAAACTTCCTCGTTTATGTCCTTGAGCCACCTAACGGGATCATGAATGTAGAATGATGAATCCTAAGAAATTTTTTATCCCAATCAGTCTTACAATAATATACCATTGTGTTCGCCTAACTGTTTTTTGGTGCTCATGATCAAAATATCTTCCTTGATGGAATAATAATCGATTCTACGCTCATCATCAAATCCATAAGTCATAGCAGTTATGTTCCAAGGAATAATGCATATCATGTCACTACCATAATGGTGCAAAGTACATTCATTGGCATTCCATTCAACGAGTTCGTCCACATAGTCAGTAGTCATTGGAGGTGGAAAATGTACCATCAACAAAAATAGATACATGAGGCGAGGAAGGAAGTAATGGAGAGGTGGAGGTAAAAGGAAATAACAACAGGACAATGACTAGTGGGGGATAAACATTAATTTGACATGGACAAAAGGACAAAAGGGACAAAAAGCTCCAAAGTATCGGGTGTACAAAATGAATATAGTGATGGAGCTGGAGCAGCAGCATGAAGGGCTAATGCAACGAGTTGATGAATGAAGTGAAAACTAATGATGGGAAGGATCTAACTCAAGGACAACAACAACCATGGAAAGGAAAGTGCTTGGCTCCTTACATTATCATGGCTTACAGCAATAGATAATGTTGGGTTTAGGGGAAGAAGGTCGAATGGGAAGAATAGGAAAATCATACATTTGGAAGGGGCGATATAAAGGTAGAAATATGTGAGCACTTGAAGACAAGTATCATTAGTGGCGGAACCAAAAAAAAATGTCAAGGTTTCAATCATATGATATGCCGTTATAAACAATAAGGCTACCTAAATGGAGAACTGGGAATTGCACCTTATCGAATTATGTTGTATATAATGAAATATTTATAAAAGTGGGCTATTAAATGATTTATGTAGCTTACGTTAAAGGAAATTAAAAGTGGAATTTTATTAGAATAACTGTGTTACTTTATTTAAGTAGAATACTCTTTTGGATATCTCGTGGAGTTCGAAAGTGGATAATTTAATATACCATATGTCGAATATGGTTAAGTAACAACACATTTATGTTTCAAAAAATACAAATTTTGTTGTAATTTTTGCGATAACATTCAAAAGCTAGTTTCGAGGCAAAAGTCTAAACCTGGAGTTTAAAGATAAACTCAAGACTAAAGTCGAGTATCAGGTATAAAACTACAATTAAAAAACCTAAAGTAAGCACTGAAAAACAACAAATCAATAGTGGTTTGGATTTTCGCTGCATCCAATATCGATTGATTTTTCAATGGGTTTAGGTCGGAAAGACTAAAATCACCTTACTAGCAATTTTTATACTTTACAGAGCTTGAGTTTTTTAGTTTTGAGAAAACTTAAAATTAGGAAACAATTTGGTAAAATCTCCTTTCTTTCATATTTATAGTGATCGCTTTCTTGGTGCAGCGGGACCTCTACTTATATTAGTCTTTAAGCTCGCAACCGGCGGAGAGCTTCTTCTCGTGGATTTTTGGCCTAGCAAAATGGAGGGTTATTATGTATAGGATTATTATGTGTGTGAAAAAAAAAGTGCATCTTCTTGGGTGCTAAGAATTGAGATTTCTTTTCAATTTTAAGGCTCTCTTTTGTACATTTTTTTAGTGAATTAATAAATGTTTTTGTTTGAAGGAATTTGTGTGTGTGTGTTTTTTTTTCACTTCCCATCTCTTCTACAATCTAATTGTGTAAGGATCAAAGGAAAAACCCTACCAATATATCTCTCGATCGGCCTAAGTGGACGCTCGATATTCGTGTCTTGATCAATTCTAAAAATGGCTGGGAAAAGGCAGTTCTTCACCTTATGATCCTTCGACCATGTCTCTTCCATACTCCTCCGTCGTGCTTCTGCTGCCTAAGTTCCTCCAGCTACAGTGAGAATCCTGATCTTCTCAAGACCCCATTGCACCTATCATAAGAGATTCTCGGTCAACATAAACATATGGTCGTAGTGACCACCAAGTCTAGGTGCAGCAGGTTGATCAAAGTTGTTCTCTGCTGCCCCAACTCTCACACAATATCTCTCTTTGTTTCACTCCTATGGAATCTATAACTCCCTCTCAGAGAAATGGTAATTCTTAACTCAACCTTGCAATGAAATACCAGACTGATAACTCACAAACTGAAAATGAACTGATTCCCACAGTTTAGTTGGAGAATGCTTTTTACTTACTAAATTCAACAACTCACTGATGGCTTTATAAATAGCTTTACAAGGGAATGGAAAAGGACCATATATATACGTGGGATAACTAAGGAAACATTCAATCACTATTTCAGTACCCTAAGACAGTAGGGATTATTCAAACAGACTTGACTAAGTAAGCCACCATGAACAGAGCTGGCAAATATTATTGGGAATAATATGTCTCCAGTAATATCCTCAAGTCCTTACTCATACATAACAGACTCTGGTGGAAATGGAATAGCATAGGGAGAATTCCAATCAGCGTCGAAAACTTCTTTCAGTTTCGCTACAATACCAGGATTATAAGTACCGAAGCTTGCACCAGCTGTAGCGTAAAAATAGTCCCATATTAGATTGCTTGTTCCAATGTGCGCCCTAACATCACTGACTGCGTATTTTCCATGATTAACCCGTGTAAAACCCGGATATTTACTTTCAGTGGCTGCTCCATTGACGGTAGCAGGACCAGTTTTATCATATCCAGGCACCTCGTAGTACATTATTTCAACTTTTCCAGAGCATTTGTTACGCTTCGAAGATGTGCATAGGGTGTTAGTGTATAGGAGCGACTTTAAATATTGGTCAGTGTTTACAATGAAATGTGCCCAATGGGCTACAAGTAGCTGTACTGTTGCGCTCTTTGAAAATACCACCTATGAAATTCAAGGCCAAATTATTGGTTTTTATGAAGAAGAAGATCTCAAATGAAATAAAGTTAAGAGAGGCTATGTATATACCTCTGATATTGCTGTGGAGAGAGAAGACCAGTAAATAGTTTGATCTGCATACTGTGACTGCCCCAGCCAGTCCATTGTGTTAATCCTCAAAATTCCCTTGTATTGCACTGATTTAATGGTTTCAACCCATGCTTGTTCATCGGATTGGTATGTATCAAACAACAGCTGCAGTATAACATTCATTAATACAGCCATAAGTGGTCTGCACAGTAGAGTCCTGACATTATTCTATACTAGACACTGAAGCAGAAGCACTTCAATATCAACAAATGAATCACGAAACCGTAGATATTATATTGAGCAACAGTTACCTCGGGTGGTGCAAATGAAAGATAGCTAGAATAGCTTGATGATGTATCGATATTAGGACCAGGAGTCTCAAACGGAACACTGAGCATATAAGGGTCTGATATTACTGGGTAGCCATGGACATGAGGGACATTCATGTACTCAGGGAGAGGAGACCTAGTAGACAGCAATTAAATCAAGTTTTTAAAGTATTGGTGTTACTATCAAGGTAATAGAATCAATGCAGTTCAAAGAAACAAATCATACTCGCATCTCTCTTTTTTGTTAATGAAATGTGACCAGCAAGGCACTCTCCGCTTCGCTTGCCATTGCTCATCCCACACGAGTTTCGTATACTCTGCTGGATCGAGCGATGAAAGTTTCCATAAATTGTTGAAATAAACCTTTATCTTTTTGGCTATGACAGGACAATCGGCTAAATAGATTCCAAGTTCTTTCACCTATACAATTTGAAATACTCAGGTTAATATTTCTACATACAGCATCATTATTGAAATGTGTGTGTAACAAGGAGATAGGCTTCAAATGCAATAAAGTAACACCTGTGTAAGGGATTTCCAGTCATTGTTTGCAGATCCAATATAGACATCCTTATCATCTGAAATCCAAGCTTTAGTGTGAACTATACCAGATCCCCACCAATTAGCAGATATCAATGTAACATTCTCAACATTCGGTCTCCCTGCAGCAAGTTTTGCTGATTCGTTTGCATAATTGGGATAGACTCCTGAATGCTGTAGAATCCTGGATGTATGAAGCCATAGCTCTTCATTTATGTAACCCATATATTCAAGGAAAATACAAACATATACTGATATATCCATGTCCCCTGATATGCTATCAAAGAGTATTTCAATGCTAAACTGGCTTTGTTTTTAAATAAACCCCGATTA
Organism: Allium fistulosum; assembly: GCA_030737815.1. Taxonomy (NCBI): domain Eukaryota; kingdom Viridiplantae; phylum Streptophyta; class Magnoliopsida; order Asparagales; family Amaryllidaceae; genus Allium; species Allium fistulosum. Next base: position 185,278,077 of record CM060906.1, read on the forward strand.
TAGAAAAAGGTAGCAAAATTAAACGTAAAGTTACTACAAAATGAATCATAATCGTGGCATCAATAATGACCATCACAAAATTTTTCTGTGATATTGATACATCATCGGGTTAAATTCCTCTCTTCCCATTTTCCATGTCACCCTGTACCAAATTCATTTCAGTCGTCATCCGTTTACTTTAATAATATGGTGTAACTCACTCGGCAATTATATCATATGATATGTGCTTGAGATTAAATTGGTTACATGGAGTAGTGGAAATGAGGATGGAAAAATTGAGCTGTATATGACCTTCCTCGTAAGCAACTGAAACCAAATTAAATTACTAGCCCGTTCGGCAACAACTTATTTTGAACTCCTTAAAAGTAATTTTGAATAGCAAGTGATTCATGAGTAAAAGTGTTTGGATGTATTTTAACTTATAAGTTGGATTAAGTTAATTTTGGTGTTTGGCTGCTATGACTTATAAGTAATGAATCTATGGCAAATTAACATAATTGGACATGCAATTGTACACGAAATATACATTTTGCACACGCACAATATATTAAGTTAATTTGATGAAATTAGACCATAAGTCATAAGCAAAATATAGTTGCTTCTCGTATTTCAACTTCCAAGTAACTTTTGCAAGTTCCTTAATAGAAGTTGGTAAACAGCAAAAATGTAACAAGTTACTTTTAAGTGGTTTTAACTACTTTTAAGTCGCTGTCAATCGGGCTCTACATCTACTGATGTCACCACTCACACTAGCAAAAATATTGGCTTTGAGTATCTCACTAACCACCAAACAAAATAACATGATCTCTAATGCTATTCAGTCGGCAATAATTTCAAACAGCCTCAATTAATCAATGTTTAAAAGTAAAAAAAAGTTTACATCAATGAGTAAAATGAAGACCATTGTAGTTGCTTCTCATATTTCAACTTTCAAGTAACTTTTGCAAGTTCCTTAATAGGAGTTGGTAAACAGCAAAAATGTAACAAGTTACTTTTAAGTAGTTTTGACTACTTTTAAGTCGTTATCAAACGGCTCTACATCTATAGATGTCATCACTCACATTAACAAAAATATTGGCTTTGGGTATCTCACTAACCACCAAACAAAATAATATAATCTCTAATGCTATTCAGTCGGCAATAATTTCAAACAGCCTCAATTAATCGATGCTTAAAAGTCAAAAACAGTTTACATCAATGAGTAAAAACAAAGATCATTATCTAGGTTCAGTACCTCAAATTGACATTTCTGTCTGCAGCATCCTCAAGAGCCATGAAAACATTTCTCCCTTCATCAGCCCCAAATCGCACCATATCCTCATCTGAATATCCAAAATCGCCAGACTCCGGGTTTTCATTCCCGGGCATAAACTGCCAGTACTGAGCTATTATATCCAACCTCTTCGTTGCGTTTCTGGCCATCCACTTCAGCACCTCCCCTAATCAATTCAACATTTCCACCATTTAACATTGCAAAAAGAAAGGAAGAGGAGTTTTTTAGTGTCAGGTTAAGTGTTACCGGTGGAGAGGACGTCAGCGACGCGGGGGAGGAGAAGCATGTCGGTGGGGATGGACTGAACCAGCCATGCTTTGCATGACGTTTCCGGTCTGGATACGGATACTGTTATCGATGGTGACCATAGTACGAAGAGCAGTAGGAAGGGTACCAACTTCATATTTGTCATTGCGACTTGTTAGTGAGTACGTTCTGGAGTGAGTAGCTACGTTATGGAGTGAGTAGCTAGTGGATATTTATAACAGGGATAGGAACCCACGTCCATTCATGGCACGTTTTTTTTGTTTAGATTTTTACGTAAGAGAAAGTTCGCATATGTTGCACGCTTTGGGCAAATTTGTTGACACCTCGACAGATATTTGCCATTGGTTTCACTTCAATGATCATGTAGCTCCAGTATTAATTTTGACTTTTGAACTTTTATAATTATTCGATTTGTTCTGTTCAAAACTAAGATAAAAAAAACTTTAAAATTACAAGATCCAAGCTCATCTATCTCTAAACAAACGGGTATACACTATCATACATACCGGCTTTTAATTATTTACATTGGTGAAAATTTTACGTCCCCCCAAAGAGGTAGGTTTCTCCAATTTTCAACTTTTCTATCAAAGTAGCATATTTACTAAACAAACATTTTATATGATACTCTATTGTTTTTCTAATTTGAATGAACAAACTTGAAATATTTTCACAATTTTATGTTTCTTTTCCAGAATTTGTTGAAGGGATAAAAATTTTTTGGCAAAATGTATTTATTTATTTTTTGAAAAATGGAAGTTTTAACAATATTTAAAGTTCTTTTTTGGGTAAAAATTTTAACTTTTTTAAAAAGGTTATTTAGATTTAGTTTTTTAAGAACACTAAACTTTTATAAAGAATTGAACTTTTTAAAAATAAATACTAATTTCTATTGACAACTTTTTTTAAATGTACACCAATATTTCTAAGAAAACGGTTTTCAATGAAATTAGAGTAAAATGGTCTTTTATCCTATCGCATTAATAAATAAAAGAGAGAAAGAAAGGATTAAGGTTGAAAAAGGCCAACAATTAAAGTAACATACAATGAAACAATCATAGAATGACTACTTTTTCAAAGATCCAATTAAACTTCCTCGTTTATGTCCTTGAGCCACCTAACGGGATCATGAATGTAGAATGATGAATCCTAAGAAATTTTTTATCCCAATCAGTCTTACAATAATATACCATTGTGTTCGCCTAACTGTTTTTTGGTGCTCATGATCAAAATATCTTCCTTGATGGAATAATAATCGATTCTACGCTCATCATCAAATCCATAAGTCATAGCAGTTATGTTCCAAGGAATAATGCATATCATGTCACTACCATAATGGTGCAAAGTACATTCATTGGCATTCCATTCAACGAGTTCGTCCACATAGTCAGTAGTCATTGGAGGTGGAAAATGTACCATCAACAAAAATAGATACATGAGGCGAGGAAGGAAGTAATGGAGAGGTGGAGGTAAAAGGAAATAACAACAGGACAATGACTAGTGGGGGATAAACATTAATTTGACATGGACAAAAGGACAAAAGGGACAAAAAGCTCCAAAGTATCGGGTGTACAAAATGAATATAGTGATGGAGCTGGAGCAGCAGCATGAAGGGCTAATGCAACGAGTTGATGAATGAAGTGAAAACTAATGATGGGAAGGATCTAACTCAAGGACAACAACAACCATGGAAAGGAAAGTGCTTGGCTCCTTACATTATCATGGCTTACAGCAATAGATAATGTTGGGTTTAGGGGAAGAAGGTCGAATGGGAAGAATAGGAAAATCATACATTTGGAAGGGGCGATATAAAGGTAGAAATATGTGAGCACTTGAAGACAAGTATCATTAGTGGCGGAACCAAAAAAAAATGTCAAGGTTTCAATCATATGATATGCCGTTATAAACAATAAGGCTACCTAAATGGAGAACTGGGAATTGCACCTTATCGAATTATGTTGTATATAATGAAATATTTATAAAAGTGGGCTATTAAATGATTTATGTAGCTTACGTTAAAGGAAATTAAAAGTGGAATTTTATTAGAATAACTGTGTTACTTTATTTAAGTAGAATACTCTTTTGGATATCTCGTGGAGTTCGAAAGTGGATAATTTAATATACCATATGTCGAATATGGTTAAGTAACAACACATTTATGTTTCAAAAAATACAAATTTTGTTGTAATTTTTGCGATAACATTCAAAAGCTAGTTTCGAGGCAAAAGTCTAAACCTGGAGTTTAAAGATAAACTCAAGACTAAAGTCGAGTATCAGGTATAAAACTACAATTAAAAAACCTAAAGTAAGCACTGAAAAACAACAAATCAATAGTGGTTTGGATTTTCGCTGCATCCAATATCGATTGATTTTTCAATGGGTTTAGGTCGGAAAGACTAAAATCACCTTACTAGCAATTTTTATACTTTACAGAGCTTGAGTTTTTTAGTTTTGAGAAAACTTAAAATTAGGAAACAATTTGGTAAAATCTCCTTTCTTTCATATTTATAGTGATCGCTTTCTTGGTGCAGCGGGACCTCTACTTATATTAGTCTTTAAGCTCGCAACCGGCGGAGAGCTTCTTCTCGTGGATTTTTGGCCTAGCAAAATGGAGGGTTATTATGTATAGGATTATTATGTGTGTGAAAAAAAAAGTGCATCTTCTTGGGTGCTAAGGATTGAGATTTCTTTTCAATTTTAAGGCTCTCTTTTGTACATTTTTTTAGTGAATTAATAAATGTTTTTGTTTGAAGGAATTTGTGTGTGTGTGTTTTTTTTTCACTTCCCATCTCTTCTACAATCTAATTGTGTAAGGATCAAAGGAAAAACCCTACCAATATATCTCTCGATCGGCCTAAGTGGACGCTCGATATTCGTGTCTTGATCAATTCTAAAAATGGCTGGGAAAAGGCAGTTCTTCACCTTATGATCCTTCGACCATGTCTCTTCCATACTCCTCCGTCGTGCTTCTGCTGCCTAAGTTCCTCCAGCTACAGTGAGAATCCTGATCTTCTCAAGACCCCATTGCACCTATCATAAGAGATTCTCGGTCAACATAAACATATGGTCGTAGTGACCACCAAGTCTAGGTGCAGCAGGTTGATCAAAGTTGTTCTCTGCTGCCCCAACTCTCACACAATATCTCTCTTTGTTTCACTCCTATGGAATCTATAACTCCCTCTCAGAGAAATGGTAATTCTTAACTCAACCTTGCAATGAAATACCAGACTGATAACTCACAAACTGAAAATGAACTGATTCCCACAGTTTAGTTGGAGAATGCTTTTTACTTACTAAATTCAACAACTCACTGATGGCTTTATAAATAGCTTTACAAGGGAATGGAAAAGGACCATATATATACGTGGGATAACTAAGGAAACATTCAATCACTATTTCAGTACCCTAAGACAGTAGGGATTATTCAAACAGACTTGACTAAGTAAGCCACCATGAACAGAGCTGGCAAATATTATTGGGAATAATATGTCTCCAGTAATATCCTCAAGTCCTTACTCATACATAACAGACTCTGGTGGAAATGGAATAGCATAGGGAGAATTCCAATCAGCGTCGAAAACTTCTTTCAGTTTCGCTACAATACCAGGATTATAAGTACCGAAGCTTGCACCAGCTGTAGCGTAAAAATAGTCCCATATTAGATTGCTTGTTCCAATGTGCGCCCTAACATCACTGACTGCGTATTTTCCATGATTAACCCGTGTAAAACCCGGATATTTACTTTCAGTGGCTGCTCCATTGACGGTAGCAGGACCAGTTTTATCATATCCAGGCACCTCGTAGTACATTATTTCAACTTTTCCAGAGCATTTGTTACGCTTCGAAGATGTGCATAGGGTGTTAGTGTATAGGAGCGACTTTAAATATTGGTCAGTGTTTACAATGAAATGTGCCCAATGGGCTACAAGTAGCTGTACTGTTGCGCTCTTTGAAAATACCACCTATGAAATTCAAGGCCAAATTATTGGTTTTTATGAAGAAGAAGATCTCAAATGAAATAAAGTTAAGAGAGGCTATGTATATACCTCTGATATTGCTGTGGAGAGAGAAGACCAGTAAATAGTTTGATCTGCATACTGTGACTGCCCCAGCCAGTCCATTGTGTTAATCCTCAAAATTCCCTTGTATTGCACTGATTTAATGGTTTCAACCCATGCTTGTTCATCGGATTGGTATGTATCAAACAACAGCTGCAGTATAACATTCATTAATACAGCCATAAGCGGTCTGCACAGTAGAGTCCTGACATTATTCTATACTAGACACTGAAGCAGAAGCACTTCAATATCAACAAATGAATCACGAAACCGTAGATATTATATTGAGCAACAGTTACCTCGGGTGGTGCAAATGAAAGATAGCTAGAATAGCTTGATGATGTATCGATATTAGGACCAGGAGTCTCAAACGGAACACTGAGCATATAAGGGTCTGATATTACTGGGTAGCCATGGACATGAGGGACATTCATGTACTCAGGGAGAGGAGACCTAGTAGACAGCAATTAAATCAAGTTTTTAAAGTATTGGTGTTACTATCAAGGTAATAGAATCAATGCAGTTCAAAGAAACAAATCATACTCGCATCTCTCTTTTTTGTTAATGAAATGTGACCAGCAAGGCACTCTCCGCTTCGCTTGCCATTGCTCATCCCACACGAGTTTCGTATACTCTGCTGGATCGAGCGATGAAAGTTTCCATAAATTGTTGAAATAAACCTTTATCTTTTTGGCTATGACAGGACAATCGGCTAAATAGATTCCAAGTTCTTTCACCTATACAATTTGAAATACTCAGGTTAATATTTCTACATACAGCATCATTATTGAAATGTGTGTGTAACAAGGAGATAGACTTCAAATGCAATAAAGCAACACCTGTGTAAGGGATTTCCAGTCATTGTTTGCAGACCCAATATAGACATCCTTATCATCTGAAATCCAAGCTTTAGTGTGAACTATACCAGATCCCCACCAATTAGCAGATATCAATGTAACATTCTCAACATTCGGTCTCCCTGCAGCAAGTTTTGCTGATTCGTTTGCATAATTGGGATAGACTCCTGAATGCTGTAGAATCCTGGATGTATGAAGCCATAGCTCTTCATTTATGTAACCCATATATTCAAGGAAAATACAAACATATACTGATATATCCATGTCCCCTGATATGCTATCAAAGAGTATTTCAATGCTAAACTGGCTTTGTTTTTAAATAAACCCCGATTATAGAAAAAGGTAGCAAAATTAAACGTAAAGTTACTACAAAATGAATCATAATCGTGGCATCAATAATGACCATCACAAAATTTTTCTGTGATATTGATACATCATCGGGTTAAATTCCTCTCTTCCCATTTTCCATGTCACCCTGTACCAAATTCATTTCAGTCGTCATCCGTTTACTTTAATAATATGGTGTAACTCACTCGGCAATTATATCATATGATATGTGCTTGAGATTAAATTGGTTACATGGAGTAGTGGAAATGAGGATGGAAAAATTGAGCTGTATATGACCTTCCTCGTAAGCAACTGAAACCAAATTAAATTACTAGCCCGTTCGGCAACAACTTATTTTGAACTCCTTAAAAGTAATTATGAATAGTAAGTGATTCATGAGTAAAAGTGTTTAGATGTATTTTAACTTATAAGCTGGATTAAGTTAATTTTGGTGTTTCGCTGCTATGACTTATAAGCAATGAATCTATGGCAAATTACATAATTGGACATGCAATTGTACATGAAAGATACATTTTGCACATGCACAATATATTAAGTTAATTTGGTAATTTGTTTGTAGACCATAAGTCATAAGCAAAATATAGTTGCTTCTTATATTTCAACTTCCAATAACTTTTGCAAGTTCCTTAATAGGAGTAGGTAAACAGCAAAAATGTAACAAGTTACTTTTAAGTAGTTTTGACTACTTTTAAGTCGTTGTCAAACCGGCTCTACATCCACGGATGTCATCACTCACACTAACAAAAATATTGGCTATGAGTATCTCACTAACCACCAAACAAAATAACATGATCTCTAATGCTATTCAGTCGGCAATAATTTCAAACAGCCTCAATTAATCAATGCTTAAAAGTCAAAAACAGTTTACATCAATGAGTAAAACGAAGATCATTATTTAGGGTCAGTACCTCAAATTGACATTTCTGTCTGCAGCATCCTCAAGAGCCATGAAAACATTTCTCCCTTCATCAGCCCCAAATCGCACCATATCCTCATCTGAATATCCAAAATCGCTAGACTCCGGGTTTTCATTCCCGGGCATAAACTGCCAGTACTGAGCTATTATATCCAACCTCTTCGTCGCGTTTCTGGCCATCCACTTCAGCACCTCCCCTAATCAATTCAACGTTTCCGCCATTAAACATTACAAAAATAAAGGAAAACGAGTCATTTAGTATTAGGTTAAGTCTTACCGGTGGAGAGGACGTCAGCGACGCGGGGGAGGAGAGGCATGTCGGTGGGGATGGACTGGACCAGCCACGCTTTGCATGACGTTTCCGGTCTGGATACGGATACTGTTATCGATGGTGACCATAGTACGAAGAGCAGTAGGAAGGGTACCAACTTCATATTTGCCATTGCGACTTGTTAGTGAGTACGTTCTGGAGTGAGTGGCTAGTGGATATTTATAACAGGGATAGGAACCCACGTCCATTCATGGCACGTTTTTTTTGTTAAGGTTTTTACGTAAGAGAAAGTTCGCATATGTTGCACGCTTTGGGCAAATTTGTTGACATGTCGACAGATATTTGCCGTTGATTTCACTTCAATGATCTTGTAGCTCCAGTATTAATTTTGACTTTTGAACTTTTATAATTATTCGATTTGTTCTGTTCAAAACTTAAAAAAAAAAAAACGGTAAAATTACAAGATTCAAGCTCATCTATCTCTAAACAAAGGGGTATACACCACCATACATAACGGCTTTTTATTATTTACGATGGTTTGTGAAAATTTTACGTTCCCCCATGTAACGGCCCGGGAGATTTTCGACCCTCGAAAATCGAAACTAATACGTTCGAGTGCCGACCAATCGAATGTCGAAAATACCAGACTGTTAGGCTTTAGAAGAAAATGAGATAGGGTAAGAAACAGAAACAACAGCACAGAATCTCACAACCGCAGCGGAACAAAATATAATATACACTACTAGAATTACTGTATATAGCGGGCGGGGGGGGGGGGGGCAACGGCCGCCAACGGCCATTGACCAACGGCTTCCAACGGTGAGCAACGGCAAGCTTTTTCCCGAAATTTTTTATAACAAAAAACATATGCCGTTGGAAGCCGTTGGAATATTACCGTTGGCGGTCGTTGCTCGCCGTTGGAAATCCACGACTAACCTCCAGCCAAACCTTCTTCTTCCCCATTCAGTTCTTACACGAAAACAATATCAAATTTCCCAAATTTTCCCCCCTACAAAATTTTCAACCCCATTTTATCCCCTTCTACACGTTCTAGCATCCTCATCTTCGTTTGCAAGCTCCACAACCTCAAAAATCAGGTATTATTTGCTAAAACCTTAATTTTGATAAATTTTTAATTTTAGGTTAAATTGATAATTTTTGTATATGTATTGTGCTATTGTTTGTGTAGTGTAGTGTATTTGACCTTAATTATTGTTATTAAACTAATTATTGCATGTTTAACTATGATTTGTTAAATTTGGATTATTGTTAAATTAGTGTCAAACTTAATAATTGTTACTAACCTAAGCATGAATCTCACTTGTTATTATATTAGTGATTGAATTGCGTAAAATCGTACATAGAAAGTGATGATATTGACCTATAAATTATTCACTTTTGACATGTTATGATACGATATATACGTGATACATTTTGTGCATGACTGGATGTGATTTGTGATGTGATTATATGTATAACATTGTTTGTTTATTTTATACGTTGCGCGCACACACTGGATTTTTTTTGTTTTAGGAAAAAATCATTATATATGCGTTGATTCAACATATTGTTTATTGATATATAAAAGTTTAAATTTTATGAAAATAAAATTTAAACTTTTATATCGCTAATTTTAAAATTTAAACCCTTAGATTGTTTTTGGCCCCGTCTAATAAGTATTGTATACGATTGTTGTGTGGATATTCGTTTTTTTAACAGAACGACATCTATATTCATCGTGTACAGTATTTGTTGGATTTGTTCCTGTATTGGACAAGTTACAAAAAAAAATAACGTAATTAAATCTCGTAAATCATTTCAGTTTAAACGGTTCGCAAAATTTCGGCAGCGCTTCTCTTTATGTTCCCTGTGTACACGCAATTGTGTACTGTTTAGGGAACTAAAGCGAAGTGCTGTCGAAATTTTGTTGAATCGTTTAAATTGAAATGATTTATGCGATTTAATTACGTTATTGTATTTGTAATGTGAGGTAGGATGACCATTAACAAAGTGTCAATGATCAACATAAGTAACTAAAACTTACAAGTTAATTGAAATAACGTTAACTAAATTCAATTATATTTTGCATGACAGCAAAAGTTCTAGGAAGCACGGACAGCTTTACTTGAGGATACGGGACGAGCTCACTTGACCCCCGACGAGGAGGACGCCATTTTTGAGTCTATCATTGATCCAGTGACCCGCGGCAGACGCTACGAATATGGAAGCCAATCGGTAATTTTAAGTTAAATTTTAAGTTAGTAAATATCCTTATACTAGTGTATTCCATTCATATTTTGAACTATCCTTATACCCGCGGCAGACGCTTCCATATCCGTAGTTTGTTTTATCAATTTGTTAGCGAATATATATAGATTAGTTAATTTGCAATTATTTTAATACTAATTTTTTAGTGTAGTTGATAATTTAAATTTGTTTACAGGCTCAGACAGCGCAAAGAGAATATCGAAAGTCTCAAGATAAGGAAGAGATTGCGCAGCTACGAGCCGAGCTTGCCGAGATGCGGGAACGCAATTTGCAGCATGAAGCAAGGACGGAGGAGATGAACCGGCGTATGGCGGAGTTCATCGCACAGTATGGACAGCCTCCTTCATCTGGTGGTTCTGGTGCGGAGTGATTTAGGTATGTTCTGTTATTGTCATGTATATTTTGGAGTTGGTGAGAATTTGATACATTCTGATGGTTTCTGTGTATATTTGGAGTTGATATATTCTGATGGTTTGGTTGTGAATGTTGGTGTGGATTTTTTGATGTTGATTATGTTTGGATATTGGTTGATGTTGAAAAATATGCATGATTTGGTTATATCTATATGTTTGGAAATGTTTTGGTATAGTTGTTATATATATATGCTCGAAATGGAGCTGTTTTGATATAATTATGGTTGTGTGTGGCTGGAAACAAGTACTGTTGGTTGGAGGCAAAAAAATATACCAAGATTTCCAATGGCGAGCAACGGCTACCAATGGCTAAATGTCACTTTCTTCCAACGGCTACCAACGGCAAATTTCAACGTCTTCCAACGGCATTCCAACGGCAATTTGGTCAACAGGATTTGCCACGTTGGCAAACTTGCCGTTGGAGGTCGTTGGTATGACCCCGTTGGTGCCGTTGGAGGCCGTTGGAAGCCGTTGAATTGTATACAACGGCATTTCCAACGGCGAGCAACGGCTTTCCAACGGCCTCCAACGGCCAACCTCCGTTGGAAACAGCCCTTTCTCTTGTAGTGTATACAATAACAACATTTTATACAAGAAAAGTTTTAACTACTAAATATAAACAAGTTATCAGAGTACAATCACTAACAATAATATGGACAGTTATAATAACATGTCCCTAGATGCTGACTATACAGTTTATAACACACAGCGGAATATAGTCGATACGTCCTTGCCATCCAGCTCGTCTCCTAAGCTCCACAGCGTCCTAACCTGAATTCTGTAATACTCGGTCTGACCCGAGCATTACTATAAAGTAACACCCGAGTCAGGCTGGAAACCAGCGTGAGTAAAACCGACTTAATTTGAAATACTTAAGTTATAAAGCTTCTTTGAAAACCAAGGTAACTCGTGCAGGCTGATGAGCTTTTATCAGATTATGATGAAAACAGTTTTGTAGAAATCCATCGATCTTATAAAAATGTCTAAGAATAGTGCTTATTTAAAATAATTAAATTTGTGACATCAATCCAATCCTAGTCTATTAAACTCTATAATCAAACACATAAAGTTCGGAGTGATTCTCAAATCTAAGTGGTTCCGGATAACACTAATATCCAATTCTGGTCTCTTCGAAATCAAACGTCGTCTTTTAAGGCTAAGTTGTTTTAAAAAAAAAACAATTCAATTTCAAAATACCAACATCCACATAGAAATTTCAATACAAATATTTGTCGTCTCACGTTTATATTTAACTGTTCAATTCAGGGTACTTCATAACATAGAATAACTGAAAGAACACACCAGCGAAATCCAAACAACCCACATAGCCTGAACTATTACACGATTTATGGTTTATGTTAACTAATTTTAATCCATCATCTTATTTAATTTAAAAACAAATTTAATCATTTTTCAATTCCTGTTTACTTATAACTAAAATTAATTACAAAACTATTTATTTTAAACTTAAATAAATTTTTAGAAAATTAATCAATAATTATCGTATATAAATTAACCTAGAGTTTAATTAATTTGAAGTTTTAAATTATTTTATTTACAATAAACATTAACTAATTTAATTCCAAATTTTTACTCAACAAGGGTATTAACAAGTCGTTAAGGTGATAGGACAAAACTCAGTTCCTATATTTTATAAAAATCGGGGAGTTAAAGTTTTAAAGGTAAATAGTTTTAAAGTAATTCGATTTTGGAAAATAAACTTGTAACGTCTCAAATTTTCGCGCTCAAAAATCGACATCCATACTTTACATCATACTCGAATGCCATAGATTCGATCGTTCAAATCCGAGTCGTCGGAGCTTATAACAACATTAAGTAAACAACACAGCGGAAAGAAAAAGAATATAGATATACAACATCTGATACAATATCCAGATACAATGATGATACAATGAATATCTATATACATCAGAGATATGATACAACAAATAGCAGCGGAAAGAAAATAGATAACACCAGTAGCGGATAATCTCCATCCTCAAAGCACCAATCCAGAAATAGCTCGAACTCCCAAAAACGAGGCACAAGATAAGCGAGTGTAGTCCATATCCAAAGACTGAACTAGCTCCAGAAAATCTACTAATCTGATTATCTGAAAAACTCAACTCTAGACTGCTCGTGTAGAAAAATTTTGAGCATCTAGAGTTTAGGAAAGAAACAATAAACTCCGGATCAGTCATGGGACTGGTGTGAGCAACAAAAACAGTTTATCTTTAAAAACGAACAACAAAAGATTTTAAAGTCAATTCGCAATGCTTTTTGAAAATGTAACTACCATAAGACCTCCCACCACACACACAATGCAAACGCATACTTGGAGGAGATTTCTTCTTATGTTAGTCAAAGATGCTTACTACGCAAAATCAAATCAAATCGTTTCTGATATTATTATTAGTGCATAGTGGAAAACATTTCGAAAGTAGAATATAAATCTTAGCCAGCATAGGTACCATTATATTATGCCTGCTATAGCTGCCTCCTGAGGAGACAGGTTATACAATTGAAATTGTAAAGGGCTCGTATTGTTTTGTTTGGATTTCCAACAAATGGTCAGGCTAAGGAACTTCCTATTCCACGAAAGAAACGCCTCTGGCGGGACGCTCCGAGAACCAAACCGTTCTCTACCAAACAAGGCCGGTTACCCCTTTTCCCAAGGGATATTACAAAACCTGAGATATGCCACCCCCGGTCCTTTGGGACCTTTATCCGAGCGCTCGGTATCCAACATCACACATAATAAATAAGTGTATCCACATGAGTAAATATCTGGGCTCCATACCATGATACTACCCTTTTCCAGAAGGAATGGTCATACCCTAGGGAAGCTACCCCTGAAACCTTGCCGCAACATTTTTGTTTCGACCATTACCGGGTTGTGAGGCTCGATGAAGTCTCGTCCACAAAGCTACGCTTTTTCAAAAAGCCACGCTTTGGGTCAACAGATGATCAACCTATGATCACAAAGATAAATGATCAAACAAATGATCATATCACAAATGATCAAACAATGATCATCACACAGCAACACTCAGCATGTCACATTACCAAATTGGGATATATCGCTGATAAATTTCAACTACATAACCTCTGAGCTCATACGTCTCAGAGAAGGGTGTTAAGCTAAGAGAATAAATTCTCCGCCACCAACAGAAATGTATTTGAAAGAAATCGGCTTTATATCTCAAATTGTAATGTTAGACATACAATCCATACAAGTCTGTTCCGGGATCAAACAGAACCGAAGGCACTTCCAAAGAAGTCCTTGCAAATCCGGATAATTTTCTAATCACGTCCGGACTTCCCATCTCAAAAAGAGTGATATAAATCTCTATACCGGGGCCACTCGGTGCAGAGACATTCGACAGGTCGTCCTTTCATTTTCGAAAATATCTGGTCTTCAACACCGGTCTTCAAATGCCATCCATATACGACGTATCACTATTCGGAATGGGTCATATGACACAAAGGTCTTTTCCCGGCTAACCCGAATAGTGAGCGCAATATTCAAAAACAAATGGATAATGGGATTTCAATTAAGTCACAATTTAAACCCAAACTTTCTTTTCAAATGGTTTAACAAATTACCATTTTTAATCTTTTTAAACAAAAAGATTCAATTCACAAAGTTCACTTAATTTCACAGATTCATTCACAGTTTTTTTTAAAAAAAAATCCGTTTCAATTGGATTAACTTGTTAAATCTTTAAAACAAAGATTCAACATATAGCTTTCAAAACAATTCCATTTCAAATGGTTTAAACAAATTACCATTTTCAAATCTGTTAAAAATAAACAAATTCAATTCATAGCTTTCAAAAAAGAATTCATTCATAGCCTTTCAAAACATTTCAATTTCATTTTAAATTTGAAAATTTTCAACACAAATTGGAAGTTCACTTCTTATATGAAAGCTGTTATTATTTGAAAACAAATAGTTTCGTTTCAGAAAAATCCAATTATATTTGCACGAGTTAAAGCCCTTGAATTTTATTCACATTCCAAAATCAATACTTTTAAAATAGTTTAACCCTTATATAAACATCTTTAAATCCCTAGTTTCAAATCATAGAATTCAATTTCAAATCTTGAATTTAAGTTTAAATCAAATTATTTAAATTTCAAAACTTTATCAAGTCATTCGAAAATAAGTCTTATCTTTGAAATTCCATTTCAAAAGCTTTTCACTTTAAACCCAAATTTCCAATTTCAAAATCAATTAAAATTTCAATTTCAATTTCAAAACATCAAATTTTAAATTATCTGTGACTTAACCGATTTCCTCGTGAAATCCATATTTGTGTGTATAAAAGTGTAGTCCAGGGGTTTCATACACAATAGTGCAACATCAATCATCATAGATATATCGATAAGCGGTATAATCGATAACGCTTATCTTCATTCACAGATTCATAGATAAAATAAATTTATCATTCACAAAGATTCACAATTATAATTCGATGTGGGTTTTGGATAACCAACTGGAATCCGACTCCCTGTCGCATCGAAATTCAAGTGCCGTTCTACGGGCCATGGGTTTCATATTCACATAGTAATATATCACAGAAATAGAAATTTCAGATCACAACATAAATCAGGACATATCACAAAGCATCATATATCAGGGATATCAAACAATTCATATCATTCAACAGAATCCAAACATTCATAAGTAAGGTCAAGTATTCAATAGTCATTTATAAGTAGGATTAATTAATCGTTTAATCCTAATCAATTCAATTTATTTCCAAGTAAATTAATTACTTATGAATTAATTATCAAATTCTGATCAAATCATTTGATATAAATAAATTTATCAATCACCTTAATTAATTAAATTATTCTTGATTTATCATATCAATTAAATCAACCTTTTAAACCAGTTACATAATTAATTAACTTTAAATAAATCAAAATATCCAACATTAATTTCAATTAGTGATTAATCCTTATTAATTCAATTTCTTAATCACTTTTATTTATTAACCTTTAATAAATAAATCCTTCTCAAATTATTTACTTTAATTAATGATTTAAACCTTTATAAGGAGAACCTTTAACAAATTTACTTAATTTTATTTAAAAATTTAGCCTTTGAAATACGTCGCTATTTAACTTACAAATTTGAGTTCTCTAATCATTTAACTTCCATTTAAACCCTTTTTATAAAAGAACTTATCAAACATCAAGTTTAAATATTTGTTTGAAAACAAGTCTACTTTTAAATTCAAAGTTTGTTTGAAACTAAACTTAGAACTAGGTTAAAGCTTGTTTAAATATATTATCACAACCTTTAAATTCATTAATTTTGTTTAAAATTCAATTTTTTTTATCAAAAAGAACACAAACCAGTGACAGGCTTTAACAAAACCTGTAACCAGAACTAATACTCGAGCAAAACGCCCAACAGCTCGAGTTCGAACCCGAGCAAAACCACGCTTCAACTACTTCGAGCCAGGTCTTCATTTTCGCGTGTTCAACTTCGAGCTCCCGCCTTCTTCCCCAAATCCACTTACCCAGATATTCACGCGACCCCAAACGTGCACATGCACCATCATTGGATCAACTCCGATCATCGTTGCTGGCCTCAGCATATCGCCGATCGTCCCCTCCGTCATCACGAACAACCCTATTGTTGAATTCAAATGAGAATCAAAATCGAGTAGGTCAGTTCCCATCCAAACCCAAACCTCGGGCAACAAAACCCATCATCATCGATGATTTCGGCCACCTGGACATGCGCCACCGAGCCTAAAACTATGCCACGTAGCGATGCATCTTCCATCACTTCGCGATTGATTCCGACCACCCATCGATGTCGGAAACACCCCAAGAACCAGTTCGACCAAAACCCAATTTAAACCCTAAAACACAGTCGCCTGATCGCTCCGATCATCAAGAAACTTTCCCACTATTTTTCCTAGCCTCTACAATCCTCCAACTACCTCTAGAACCAGTCGCGAAACGCCTCCTCCTCCAGTTCGCCAGAAAACGTTGAAATCTCCAAAACTGATCAACTCACAAAACCTCATCGACCACAATCTTAAAAATCTCAAACCCGATATTAAAATTCATGATTTTCTTATACAAATCAGATTATGAAATCTAAATATGAAATTTTAATCATTGATTTTAAACTATTTTTATTATTTCTACTATAAACTTCTACTTCCAAACTATTTATTAGATATAAATACTTAAATTTATTTTTAAAAATAAAATTACATTGCTATACTCGTTTTCTTTTTAGAGATCATGACCTATAAGAGTTTGAGGAAGAAGAAATTGAATTTTTAAATTTATCTTTGGCCTAGAAACAAACAGAGGTGTGTTCATTCATATACAGGCATGCCCATCTACCTACATACATATATATTCAACATGCAAGCATAATTTTTATCACACATTAACAGATCATTACATGCAATCAAGATGTAAACCAGATTTAAAGTTTTGGGATGTGGTTTGCTCACCTTGAAAAGAAAGAACAGAGACATATCTTCTTGAAACAGGTTTTGAATTTTCCACTTGAAATCTTCAATTTGATCTCGATTTTGATAATGATCTGGATTGTTGTTTAAAGTTGTAGTTTGTTTTCTTCAATTTAACATAACTATGAATGAACGAATTTAATGGAGATGGCTGATATATAGGAAATGAAGTTCACAGTATATGTTTTCTGGTTTGTATAAAATAAGATCATAGATCCTTTTCCTTTGGAGGCTGATAATATTTTGTGATGGCATGCTATATTTGACAGGGATGATGTTATTTGTTTATACTCATAGGTATGGCTGAGATTATTTCGACCATGCTAGAGGTACTGGCATTTATTATGTTATGGGGGCTGCATACCCTTTTTTTTTCTTTTCTATGTACTTTGTTTCCAGCCTATACTTTCTTCTTTTATACGTTTGAATGTGTATTTGTTTTGTTGACTTCTTCCTATGCCAACTTTTCATTTGTACCTTTACTTGTTTGTTAACTCGGCTGAAGACAATTTGGTGGCTAAAGATTTACACATTTATTGCCTTTGTCTTCCTCCTTGCAAGCTTATGCTTATCACTCTTTTTTTTCTTTTGTCATATTACATTTGCGTTCCTATTTCATATTTGACTTTATTTGGTATAAGTTTTATTACTTCTTTTGTTTCTAGTATTGTATAAATCTGTTAAATTTGTTAAAATTTAGCTATGATATTAATTTATATAATTTATTAACATATTGCTTGAATTTGAACTATGTATATTTATTTGACTTATTTGTTTAACTTAATACTTTTTCAAACCATAGCTTCTTTCAAAACACACATATTTGTATATATATATTAAGTAATTTGAAACAACAATTTCTATTCAAAAATAAGAATTCATTTGTAAAGACATTCTATTATTATTTAACTCTATATTTATATTTAAAACCATTTATTTAAGATTTTATTTCAAATCCAATATATATATATATATATAAATAAATTTAAATGATTTAATATAGAATTTATTCAAGCTTCGAGGAAACTCGCTTCTATTTATAATAAATTATACAATTTTAATTCAAAAATTCAACAAATTATTAATTTAAATTAAATTAAAATCTGGGGTCGTTACAAAACTTTTAAGAATATATATATTTTTATTAAAATAGGATAGGCCATCGGCCCAAACCCGATCCAGGAAAACTCTTTCCCCCCATCTCTTCTCTTCTCTTCCCAGCTACTACAATCTTCCTGCATCTCTTCGCTCTTGCACGATGCTCGCCGTGCACGTGCACACGAGGATGAGGGCTCGCCGACCACCACCGACTTCACCTCCAATCCCCCCCGACCCCCTCGACTTCTCCCGCTACCCAAATTTCCACGGCAACCTTCATTTCAAAAACTCGACGGTAAAACCATACCCAAATAACAAACCCGATCAACTTCCCAAGCTCGTACCTATGCCTCCGACCATCGGAACCCATGCCGCTTCGTCTGAAGCTTCGTCTTTCTCCCCTCTACCTTTTCCCCCTACACCACAGCCGTACATCCCCACCACGACGCCGCAATCGCCAGAAAACCAACTTCGACCAAAACTTGAGCCTAAACCCTACTTCCCCTTCGTCCAAACGCCACGCCGATCAGAAAAATACTCCACCATTTTTCCCAAGATCCCCCACCACCGAGCTACCTCTGACCAAAACCCCAACGCCTACTACCACCGAGATCGCCGAAAATCGACCAACAACCAAAAATTGTTCATCCCCCTTCACCCCGTCAAAAACGAAACTAAAAATCGTGAAAATACCACTGAAATTCATTATTTCCAATGCCGATCCTATTCATATCAGTGAAAACACAAATTATAATGATCGAAATTCTTGTAGCATTGAATTACCTACCGTAAATCTTACTTTCCAATGTTATTACTTGATAACATTTTATGAAATCATTTTTAAAATAAAGTATACTTGAATACAAACATAAATTCTTCAATCATCATAACCTAAAACCAATTAGAGGAAGAGATAGGAATTTTTAAAGTTAAGCATGACATAAAAAGAACAGAACAGAGGCAAGAATGTTGTACATGCTTTTATATACACTCCCATATACATACATGCATATATATATATATATATATATATATATATATATAGACACACACACACACATCCATCCATTCCTATACAAGCAACTTGTCAAATACTGTTATTTCTACCTAGCGTACTTGTAACAACCCGAATTTTTAATCGATTGATAAATGGGTAATTATCTGATTTAAATTATCAGAATATAAATTTTGATTGATCGAATAAATAAATTTCTGACGATTAAAATACCTAAACCAATATATTAATTTAAAAAGTATATAAATTTGGAACTTGTAAGATATCTAGTACATATAGATTGATAAATATTTTAGAAAATGTATATAAAACACCACCATTTAAGATTAAGATATAATATCCAAGGATGTAGATATAAATAGGTACAAAGTTTTTGATGTCGATAACATATACATAAGTATATAGATATACAAGTAATATATACATATTTGAATATACATGTTTACCATATGAACTAATGTACATGAACAAAATGGTTAAAGAAACTAAGTACAAGTATATGCATATATATATATATATATATACACACACACACTCATGAATTAAGATATAGGGAAGTTTGTAAAGATGTAAATAAATAAATATATGTAATATCTTTACAAATGGATTTAAGATAAATAGGAATTGTTATTTTAAACTTATGTTTATATATATACACATATTTTGGAAAGCTATGATTGTAAATTTAAAATGAAATAAATCTTATAAAAATTAACATAAGTTTGAGATAATAATAAGTAAATTTAGTATTGGTAATTTAAGTTTTAAAATAAAAGGTCAAATAATAATAAGCTCTTGTATTGGAAATAAAAGTAAAACCATAAGTTAAAAAGCTATAAACAAATAACTAAAATCAAAAGCAAAGACTAAAACAACTTTATTTATATAAGTAAAAAAAAACATGACCAGGCAAGTAAAAGAATGTAACCTGTAAAGTAAATATGCAGGCAAGGAAAAAAAGAAAAAAAAAAGAGTAAGTATGAAACAAGTTAAGGTATAGAAACTTCCAGGGCAAAAGAAGATAGCCTGTTAAGTTAGAAATGGAAGCTGGAAATAAAAGTAAAGGGAAATTGTCTACACATAAATAGGATAATAGGAAACATAAAGTACCTCTGCATTTAATATTAGCACACCATTTGGTCAATTCGTGATATTTGAAAAATCATCTCAGCCTCCAACCCAAATCTTGCCTGAGAAGCTAAAGTAAAAATCTCTGAACAAACAGAAATGTTTGTACTAACTTATGCAAACCCTGTAAACTCTTTTATACATAAAATCCTTCTCATTTCAATTCGTTCAAGAATCAAACTTACCTGCATTCTCAAAGGCCTGCAAACATTTCTTCAACCTGGGATCTATTCAAAGCAAACCCAGGAAGAAGAAATTAAAACAAACTCAAAATCAAGTCTTAAGTCATCTTCAACAAGTTTCAATAGCATGCAACTGCAGTCTTTTAATCAGGAGCATTTGCAACATTCAAAGCTTAAAGTTTCAAAAACACATTTTCCAGCAAGTTTTTAGTTTCCAAGCTATGTTATTCATTTTTAAGCAAGGTGAGTAAACAAAACCTTTAAGACTTAGTTCAGTTGTGTGTATGGTGAGTTGACAATAATATGGTGGCATATGAATCTGTTTTTTTTTAGTTCTGAGTTTATATGTTAGTTCTCTGTCAAACTTGAATATCAGTTTTGTATAGTTACTGAGCTAAGAAAACAATCAAAATACAAAATAGTTCCATTCAATCATTTTAAGGGCTACGTTTAATACAAAGTGAGTTCTTTGAATACAAATCAAGTTTTTTTTAACTTGTCTTCAACCTGTCAATGGAATATATCCACTGGGAAGAGATTTACAGGGAAATCACTAATTTCGTGTTAAATTCAAGTATTCAAATTTGCTGATTCAACTACATAACTCGAATCTACATACAAAGTTAAGATTTTCAAAATAAAAATGATGATTTTTAGATCAATATGTAAGGTGCGGTTAAAAGAGAACCGAAAATGCCTTTTTGGAGGATATCTAAAGATTCTACTAACATTAGATGTTGTACTTCATGTTGGAGCTTGCTTGCTACTCATTGATGACAGGAAAAATATTAGAAAAATTTTCGATTGTGTGGATTAAGGGGACGAGATCAATATAGGGCTTAATCCTTTTGGGTTGAGCTGAGAGTTTCGATCGGCATGGGCTTTCTGATGGATCGAGTGTAGTGGTACTCGGGGAGGTGTCAGCTTGGGATTAAACAGAGATGTGGCCGGAGGGTGGTGACGTTCTGGTGGTCAGAGAAGGAGGAGCGTGCGATTTTGTGATGATGGCTTTTGCTCCAGTTTCACATCAGTGGCTCGATTTCGATTTAGCAATGATTCTGGGAATTTGATTGTTCGAATCGAGGCTGGGGATCATCGGTGACGTTATGGTGAGTTCGTCGTCGATCGGCAGTGGCTAGCGTGGTTGTGCACGTACACGTGCAACGTTGTATTAGTGGGTTTCGTGTTTGGGAAGAAGGTAGTAAGCTCGAAGCCAAGCACGGGGATTTAATTAGTTTACTCGAAGTCAGGCTCGCGTTGTTTGGGGGGTGGCATCGGGTCGATCTTTATACTTAAAAATTTTTGAGGAAAATTTTCACTCGGGTAAATTTTGGGAAAACTCGAAGTAAAACTCGAGAACGTTGGGGTTTAGCTCGGGGAACACTCGGGTGGGCTGGAAATTCTTTTGATTTCCAGTTTTAAACTTTAATGAATTTGTTAAATAAATTTTTAACTTAAAAGTGAGTCGATTTATATCGTTAATGATAATCAAGTAAGTAATAACTTGTAATTAAGATTTATTCATAAATAATTAAGGAAATCGGTTAAAGGATAATTAGTCATAATTAAGATTAAATTAATTTATAATTGAGGATTATTAATTAAAGTAAATTAGTTAGTAATTTAAGATAATTGATCAAGTAATTAATGAATAATTAAATAAAAATAGTAATTACTTAGTGAAAGTAATTAAGAGAGGATAATTAAAGGTTAATTGATTTAGGATAATTAACCAATGGGATAATTACTTGAAGGAAGTAATTAAATAAAGGAAATTTACTTAATGGAGGAAATTAAGGATTAATTACTTAGTGTAATTAATTTAGGATTGATTAATTAAGAAAAATTAATTTAGGGGTTAGTTAATTAATGAGTGTGATTAATTTAAGGATAATTAATCAATGTAAATGATTTTCGAATGATTAGATTGAGTAATTAATTGAGGATAAATGTAATTATTGTGAATGGGTGGAAGTTAAATTTATTTTGGGTAAGTAATTAAAGGCCGATTACTTAATGTAAATAGAGGGGATAATTTAGGGATGATGTGACGACCCTAGATTTTGGCCCTGTTTATTTTAAATAAACATTTAATCCAATTAAAAAAAAGGGTAAACTTATCATTTTAAAATGATTATGACTTTTGTAGTAATTGCCAATTATTTGTATGGTTTTGTATTTAAAAAGGAAATTGGATTCTGGAGATTTAGAATAAAATCCCTTGATAATATTTATAATAAAATTTATCTTATACAATTAAATTAAAATGTTCACCTTGTTAACATCTAATGTTGGGAATAAAATCAAAGTCCATCAAAATAAAATATAAATATAAATATAAGGTATAGATATAAATATGATATAAATAAATGTTGTAAATCAAATGTGTGGAAATTTAATTACAAATAGAAATAAAAATAAAGCAAGAATTTAGTGATTAAAAATATGCATACAACATAACTTTAAAATTGTAAGAAGCAAAGTGTTAAATAAGCATAAGTATAAGTAAGTAAACCACATGAATTTTTCAAGCTAGAACAAATATCTTTATATACAAATTCAATGTTTGATAGTTCCACTTTAACAACGAAATAAAATAAGTATTTATGTGAAAATAAGTATCTTATAGGTTATAGTGGTGTAAAATATTTTATGAACATACAAGTAATAGAAATTGAACAAGACAAACATGCATATGGATGTACTCTCAAAGTAAGATGTATACAAGTGTACAAAAATATATATATGAGTACAAAGACTGTATATGGCAATTAATGCAGCCACCAAGATGTAAAGCATCAGCCCCAATTTAGAATAAATATCTCTGGCAAAAAAACTAAAAAAAAAAAGAATATTAGTACAACTCGAAATCTAAGATGTTCAAAACAGAGTAAAGCTGAACCAGATATAACCTATACCGTTCAAGCCTATTTCTTATATATTTATACATCATATTATTTTAGTTCATTCCAAAACATAATAAACCTGAGAAGCAAAACTGAGATAAGAAAAAAATCAAGTGAACAAACTTGGAAAAAAATACAAGTACAAGATGATAATATATACAAGACAAATTTAATAAATGAAGCCACATTTTTATCTTTTCAGCCACCATTTTGTTGAGGAAACAAAATGATCTCTGGCAAAGGAAGAAAAATATATGTGGTTAGTACATTAAAATATCTTGCCTCAATATCATCAGCCTGAACTCTCATCTATATACCATCTTTTATTTTATTTCGTTCATAAAAAAAAAAAAACTGGAAGAAAGAAGAGAAAAGCTTAAAACTGAAACTAAATTCAACAACTTGATCAATTGTATCAACATCTATTTCAACAGCATCATCAAAGCTAAAGTCTGGGAATCAAATCACTGTGTTCACCTGGGAAGAAAGACCCAACCATATCCTCTGTTAATCAATTCAAGTGAGTAAACAATTTTTGAAACAGTATAGATTCATATTTAATGCTTGTGATGATGAATACAAGATTACATGAATGTTTCAATTTAAAATTTGGCTGAATTATACTATTTGAAACATGACAGTGAATATATGGCCACTGTTTTAATTCCAGGATCAAGATTTACTTCTAAAAATCATATCTCTCTAATGAATCATTTTTGAACCTTGATTTTTGAAAAGGAATTGGTTGTAACCATGTAATCTTGTTTTTAGAATTCAGCTTAAGTATTTATATTTACTAAATATTCTGAAATTTCAAAATTTCAGTTAGGAGCTAAAATAAGTTCAAGTTTTTTTTTAATAAGGAACAACAACTCAAGCTTTTAAATCAAACTGCTGCTAAGGCTCTGTTCTTCATCATGTCTGGTGAGTGAACATAAATCTGTGTATCTCTCATGTTCATTATAGTGTTGCTTGGAAATTTTCTTCAGCTAAACTATATATATAGCTAGAGTTAAATAGCTGTGATGAAGTTTTCTTCTTCCTCTCTGTTGTTTTTCTAACAGGGTTGAAGCTAGCAAACAAATTTAAATCTCTCTTCATATATACTGTTTTTTTTACGAATTCGAGTTTAAAAAAAAAGGGGTTTGTTTCCATCTATAGGTAGATTTAAAAATAGTTTTGAACTGAATAGTGTTGTGTTGTACAACCTTCAAACTTGTTTTTACAGTGAAACACCAAAAATGTGATAAATTCGAACATCACGAATTCCTGATTCAATTATACCATGTGAATCATCATTCGAAAATATGATTTTTAAGCCAAGTTTGGTAATTTTTAGAAGTGTGGTTTTTGAGCAATTCGTAGATGATCAGGATATACTTTTTAACCTATTTCTGCCAATCGATCAAACATTGGGTGCCGAAACCTTGCTGGAAGCAAGTTTAGCTATGGACTTCATCAGGAAAATTGTTGATAAAATTTTCTATTGCAAGGGTTGAGGGGACGAGGGGAATTTAGGTTTTACTTCATGGTCTTGGCGAAGTCAGGGAATGCGGTGATTTCATCACCGACAATTGATCGAGTCGCGCGTGTTTTGGGAAAATGGTGGTAGGAAGTGTGATGCGCTCATGGTGGGAGGCTGGAAGTTTACGGTGGTCGGAAACGCTCAGGCGAGACAAATTTGGTCAGTGGTCTGAACTCGAGATTTATCGAGTTATACTCGTTTTCGACTGTGGACGAGTGAGAGTCTGTAGTCGATCAAAACTCGATGACGAGGTGTTACTCGATGTGTTGGAATCGCCGGAGTTGGTTAGAGTTCGCCGGCGAGGCTGTGTACGTACACGGTGTCTTAGTGTATCAGGCGAGTTCGTTCGCGTGGGAGGCTCGGTGGTGTTCTCGTGCATCTGAGCTTAATACTCGAGGTCGAACTCGAGTTGCGTGGAGAGTTTTGAGTGTTGCTGTGATTTTAAAACTTAAGTATATAATTGGACAGATGTTGGTTAAATGCAAGATTAAGAACTGTTGATTATAATTAACCGTAAGGTGATAAAAGATGTTAAGAGATTTAAATTTGAAACTTTAGATCAAATAAATCGTAATTAGGAAATTTTATTTATCAAATGTTAATAAGTTTGTCATTAAGAGATTTTAACATTTCCTAATTGAAGTAATCAAGAGTTAACTAATTTGAAATAAAATTAAGGGATAATATTTAAGTGATTAGGTAATTAATTAAGAAATTGGTGAGTGATAATGGGTAATTTAGATTTAATTAATAATGAAGGTTATTAATTGATAACGAATTAAGATTAATTTAAATTGATCTTAAAGATAATGTAGGAATGATTAATCCAAATGTTGAAATTAATTGATAAATTAATTAAGGATATATTAATCGAGGAAGTGGTAAATTCATAAGCAACAATCTAGTTTGAGATAAGTCAATTAGACTAACTATATTATACCTTGAGGATTTTTGTTCATTGACCGTTGTATATCTGGATTGTATCGACTATATGGTGTTATACGTTGTGATATTTCTGTTCTGATTATGTATAAATTTAATTGTGATAAATGCTATATGAATAAACGAGGGTAAATAAATCAGTAGATTTGAGGATAATAAATTGATTATAAGATATTTAAGGATTGATTTCATTTAAGGAATTGAATCCTCAGCTAAAGTTTATTAATTGATAATTAAAGGGTCATCAATTTGAAATTAGAGATTTATTGATGAATAAGGAAATCTACTTGATGCTATAAAGATTGGATGTGTGAAATTACTAAGCTGAATTGGAATATTATGAACCTTCAAATATTTAGTATCTGATTTTGAAATAAGTATTGGATATATTGAGTAATGAACTCGTCAGGAAGTACGAGTTACATGGGTTTTTGTAAGTTTTATGCTATTATATTCCATGTTAAATGGGTTTACTCACGCTGGTTTCCAGCCTGACCCGGGTGTTACTTTGATGTAATGCTCGGGTCAGACCGAGTATTACAGATTTTCAGGTAAGGACGTTTCTGGAGCTCAGGAGGCGAGCTGGATGGCAGAAACGTATGGAGTGTATTCCGCTGTGATATATTGTGTATATTTGGACATGTTGATTATATATGTCCAGTGATTGTGTATATGTATAACTCTGATGTATTAAATTGAAAATTGACTGTTATGGTATTCTTTTGTAAACTGTTTCTAATTGATATTATATTTTATCCGCTGCGAATGTGAGAATCTGCGTTATGTTTTCTGTTCTTTTCTTCTATCTCTTCTTCTTTTCATAACTATCTGGAATTTTCGGATTTGAAATTTCCGGGTCGTTACAGTTGGTATCAGAGCGAAGGTTAAGCGAGAACCTTGGCTCTGGTGGGGTATACTCATAAGGATAGGGTCAATAGTACCCTAGAATGAGTTGAGCGTATATATATACGAGAGAGCGTACTTGTTATTTCCTTATATAAAAGATTTTAAATGATTTCATATAAGAATATATTTTGATATATATAAAGCAATATTTCTTACTAATAAATGTTAAAGTTATTGGTTGTTAAAAGTTATTGGAATTAAATAAAGTAATGAGAATTAAGTGGTAATAGTAATACAACCAAATTGAAATTGAATGAAGGTAAATTTGAAATGGATCCAAACTGAAACTAAAATCCTGAATTTATAGAAAAGTTTTCAGAATAAAGATAATAATAAATTGGTTTCCAAATATGATAATCTTGGTTATTATCATAAATGGTTGTTGTGTTTAATAATAAGATGTGTATTAATGAGTGAGCAAAATAAAATGTGCTAAGGATATAAATTTAGATGAGTATAACCTGTAAATTAGAACGGATTTAAATTGTGGAGTTTAAAACCTAAGTTTAGAAACATTGAATTGTTTCAAAGTGTTTAAAGAAAAGAATAAATAATATTATTCAGGATATATTTGAATGTGATCTTATTTTAAAATAAGAAGCTGTTTGAAAACTTTTAAAAAAAAAGCGTTCCGTCTTAAATTAAAAACCGAGGGTAGTTTAAAATTTAAAGATGGACTAGTGTGTGAAGGAAATAAATATGAAATAAACTCTAAGGTAGAGTTTTGAATTTTCCTTGGAATGTGATGTGAAACCCAAAGTGAAGCGAGTTTTAAACTTAAGTGGGAAGGTTATTAATCTGATGTTTAAAATTTGAATGGGAATTCAAATTGTGTAAATTGACTGGATTATGTAAATTAAATTTAACTTTGGGAAAGTTAAATAATTTAAAAGGCAACCTGAATTGGAAATTTCAATATGAAATTGAGATTTAACTTGGGAAAGTTAAATGATTGGTTTAAATGGGAAGTTATGAGTGATCTCAAATGGGTTTGAGACTTGGAAATTGAAAATGGATGGATGATTTAGAATAATTGGATAATATCATCCTATTATTATTAATAATCTTCGCATTATGAATTGGATTTGTTGAATGAATGAGAAATGAAGCGTGGTAATATATCCAGTATTGAAATTAAATGGAAATTAAATTTAATTTGAATTAAGGATATGAGATCATTTTGAATTGAAATGTTAATAATTGAATTTAAAAATTAAAATTGTTTAAGAACCAATTTCAAAACTGGAAGATAAAATTTGGTAATAAATGAACTTTTTATGATAAAATTGTTTTGAACTCTTATTTGGACTTCGAAATGAGTTAAGGATAATATGAAATGGAATTTTGAGAATTGAACTCGGAGTTAATGGTTTAAAAATATAAGTTGATTTGATTTAAGGGGTTAAATCAACATTTGAAAATTTAACTCGAATTAATATAATTCGAGATGGTTTGAAATTGAGATTTAAATTGAATTAGTTCAAACTGAATTTGATTTGAACTAATGGGAATTGTGATTTATGATGGATAAGTATAAAATTCAAATGAGAAATTTGAATTGGATTAATTTGTAATAAAATTGAAGTTATTCAAATTGGGATTGAGTCAATTTAAATGTAAGTGGAAATTTAAATTGAATTTATGGAAATGGAGATGGGGTATTAAACAGTTTGACTCTAGACTATTTTCAAAAAAAAAAATTTTTTTTTTTTAATATAAACCTATTATTTTTCCAAACTATTTACTACCCAACTATTCTTTTTAAACCTAAAACTATCTTAAACCTGTTTTACAATCACTTTGGAACTATTTAACTATTTTACAACTGTTTTATAAACTAATTACTATTTTTCTACTACTTTATAAACTGATCACTGTTTTTCAACTATTTTATAAGTAATTACTATTTTCCAATTATTTTACAGTTACTTAACTATTTTACAGATATTTTACAAATTAATAATTATCTTTCAACTATTTATCTATTTTTAAAATTTTCAAGCTATTTTGTAAATATAAACTGGTCGGAGATCAAACTGTTATTGAGTAAATACCCAACTGAGATAAGAATTGAAGTGATAATCCAAATGGGAATTAAGGCAATTGTAAATAAGTAAATGTGAATAGAAAAAAAAATTGATTGGACTGATAATCAATGAAGATAAATACGTAGGATGTACGTATATTATTCTATTCGCATAGTGATTTGATCCAGATTCAAGCACAGAATTTCGAGATAGTATTATCGATCCGAGTTGGGATTTTTCGCTCGATTTTCGACGGCGAACCTGGATATGGATTTTTGATTGGTTCTGGATATTCTCTATCATAGGTGTGACTATGCAAGGAGAATGACGGTTTCTGATCAAGAAACCAGATCTGAGTCCGCACTAGGAAGTCGGGTGGACGATACTAGTTCGGAAGTGAAATTGTGTGATCGAGTGAGCGATCAGATTGGTATTGCGTACGAATGATATGGGGACATCGTACGGGTTTGAATGAAATTGGCATTTGAAAATTTGTGGATAAAAACCGAAAAGATTTTTGAAATTGAAAGTATATTTTGAGAAATTGACAATGAATAAAGGTGGAAATTTGATTTTGAAGTTGTAGATAAAAGGTTATAAGATGATTTTTGAATGGAAAATATATTTGTGAATATATAAGGAACTAAAATAAAATAAATTTAAAATTTATATTTCTATGGTAGAAATTAACTTTATGGAAATAAAGTGGAAATTGAATATTTTTCTGAGTTAAAGTTTACTTTATAATAAAAGTAAGAAATTTGGAAAGTGACTTTATAAAGTAATCAAATTTGAATATTTGATTGGAAATAAATAAAGTTACGTATCTTTGTTATATATGATAAAACTCCCCTTATTGAATCCATTGCCAGAAGAAAAAGGTTTTTGAAAGTTTTTGAAGTATACAAAGGAAACTTATATAAGTATAAAGTGATTTAAAGATTTCCCAAGAAAATTATATATATGAATATATATATAAAAGATTTTATGGAAATGGTTTTGAGAAAAAGGTTTTGGGAACCTTTGGATTTGGAAAAGGCTTTTGATTTTTGGATAAAATCAATATTGGGATTTGGAAAAGCCTAATTTGAGAATTTTCGATTTTGGGAATCGATTTTGTGTAAAGGAGCTTATATGGAATTCATATTAGGTGTATGATTTGGAAAATACTATATGTGTATAGTATAAAGTGTTTTGAGATTGGCTTTGGGGAAAAAGGGCGCTCCCTTAAAATGAATTTCTTAGGAGTGCCACAGGGTGGTACTGCCTTGAGCCTCTAAGGGAGAGGTTCTAAAGTTGATCCTGTGAGGAGTCCAGACAAAACTAGTTCCTGAGGATTATTTGTGTAGCGAAAGTCGAGGGGCTGGTGCCCACAGAGGCATTTGGGTTATGCTGTGACGACAGTGTAACTCGATGTCACTGCGATCTACTGCAGACCATAGCGAAAGTCGCGTGTGCCGCTGAGAACCAACAGTCTGCGTTTGATTTTATATCGGTAGACTGCGACACTATGGTAACATAGCGAAAGTCGTGTGTGCCGCTGAGAGCCAACAGTCTATGTTTGATTTTACATCGGTAGACTGCGACCTATGTGGGAGTGGAGAAGTTTCATTTTGACAGCGTAATCGTGTGTGCCGCTGAGAGCCAACAGTTACATGGACTTTTGCTGCGACGGCAACGTAACCCTGGATGTAACTGCGATCTGTCGTGGGTTCTATGGTGTAATCAGTTACATGGACTTTTGCTGCGACGGCAACGTAACCCTGGATGTAACTGTGACCATGGATGGGTGTGATGATTTCCAAAGCATTCTCACTAAAGCTATTTTCTCTATTTCAAACTGTTTTAGTAAAAATTATTTTTCAAATATTTCCACTGGATGTTGAGAATGAGTCTACTAAGTACTTATAGATTTTCAGTCCTACGCCTGATCAACGTATGACCAAATTTCTATAGGAACAAGGATGGACTTGTTGAAACATCGAGTTATAAAAGTATTTTTATAAAAACTACTTTGAAATAATATTATATAGATATTTAAAAGTGTTTTAAAAGTGATTAAGGATATTTATCTGACTTTAAGCATTTTATTAATTCTGGCTTCGTTCCTTTTCGAGGACGAAAAGAATTAAAGGGGGGAGGAATGTGACGACCCTAGATTTTGGCCCTGTTTATTTTAAATAAACATTTAATCCAATTAAAAAAAAGGGTAAACTTATCATTTTAAAATGATTATGACTTTTGTAGTAATTGCCAATTATTTGTATGGTTTTGTATTTAAAAAGGAAATTGGATTCTGGAGATTTAGAATAAAATCCCTTGATAATATTTATAATAAAATTTATCTTATACAATTAAATTAAAATGTTCACCTTGTTAACATCTAATGTTGGGAATAAAATCAAAGTCCATCAAAATAAAATATAAATATAAATATAAGGTATAGATATAAATATGATATAAATAAATGTTGTAAATCAAATGTGTGGAAATTTAATTACAAATAGAAATAAAAATAAAGCAAGAATTTAGTGATTAAAAATATGCATACAACATAACTTTAAAATTGTAAGAAGCAAAGTGTTAAATAAGCATAAGTATAAGTAAGTAAACCACATGAATTTTTCAAGCTAGAACAAATATCTTTATATACAAATTCAATGTTTGATAGTTCCACTTTAACAACGAAATAAAATAAGTATTTATGTGAAAATAAGTATCTTATAGGTTATAGTGGTGTAAAATATTTTATGAACATACAAGTAATAGAAATTGAACAAGACAAACATGCATATGGATGTACTCTCAAAGTAAGATGTATACAAGTGTACAAAAATATATATATGAGTACAAAGACTGTATATGGCAATTAATGCAGCCACCAAGATGTAAAGCATCAGCCCCAATTTAGAATAAATATCTCTGGCAAAAAAACTAAAAAAAAAAAGAATATTAGTACAACTCGAAATCTAAGATGTTCAAAACAGAGTAAAGCTGAACCAGATATAACCTATACCGTTCAAGCCTATTTCTTATATATTTATACATCATATTATTTTAGTTCATTCCAAAACATAATAAACCTGAGAAGCAAAACTGAGATAAGAAAAAAATCAAGTGAACAAACTTGGAAAAAAATACAAGTACAAGATGATAATATATACAAGACAAATTTAATAAATGAAGCCACATTTTTATCTTTTCAGCCACCATTTTGTTGAGGAAACAAAATGATCTCTGGCAAAGGAAGAAAAATATATGTGGTTAGTACATTAAAATATCTTGCCTCAATATCATCAGCCTGAACTCTCATCTATATACCATCTTTTATTTTATTTCGTTCATAAAAAAAAAAAAAACTGGAAGAAAGAAGAGAAAAGCTTAAAACTGAAACTAAATTCAACAACTTGATCAATTGTATCAACATCTATTTCAACAGCATCATCAAAGCTAAAGTCTGGGAATCAAATCACTGTGTTCACCTGGGAAGAAAGACCCAACCATATCCTCTGTTAATCAATTCAAGTGAGTAAACAATTTTTGAAACAGTATAGATTCATATTTAATGCTTGTGATGATGAATACAAGATTACATGAATGTTTCAATTTAAAATTTGGCTGAATTATACTATTTGAAACATGACAGTGAATATATGGCCACTGTTTTAATTCCAGGATCAAGATTTACTTCTAAAAATCATATCTCTCTAATGAATCATTTTTGAACCTTGATTTTTGAAAAGGAATTGGTTGTAACCATGTAATCTTGTTTTTAGAATTCAGCTTAAGTATTTATATTTACTAAATATTCTGAAATTTCAAAATTTCAGTTAGGAGCTAAAATAAGTTCAAGTTTTTTTTTAATAAGGAACAACAACTCAAGCTTTTAAATCAAACTGCTGCTAAGGCTCTGTTCTTCATCATGTCTGGTGAGTGAACATAAATCTGTGTATCTCTCATGTTCATTATAGTGTTGCTTGGAAATTTTCTTCAGCTAAACTATATATATAGCTAGAGTTAAATAGCTGTGATGAAGTTTTCTTCTTCCTCTCTGTTGTTTTTCTAACAGGGTTGAAGCTAGCAAACAAATTTAAATCTCTCTTCATATATACTGTTTTTTTTACGAATTCGAGTTTAAAAAAAAAGGGGTTTGTTTCCATCTATAGGTAGATTTAAAAATAGTTTTGAACTGAATAGTGTTGTGTTGTACAACCTTCAAACTTGTTTTTACAGTGAAACACCAAAAATGTGATAAATTCGAACATCACGAATTCCTGATTCAATTATACCATGTGAATCATCATTCGAAAATATGATTTTTAAGCCAAGTTTGGTAATTTTTAGAAGTGTGGTTTTTGAGCAATTCGTAGATGATCAGGATATACTTTTTAACCTATTTCTGCCAATCGATCAAACATTGGGTGCCGAAACCTTGCTGGAAGCAAGTTTAGCTATGGACTTCATCAGGAAAATTGTTGATAAAATTTTCTATTGCAAGGGTTGAGGGGACGAGGGGAATTTAGGTTTTACTTCATGGTCTTGGCGAAGTCAGGGAATGCGGTGATTTCATCACCGACAATTGATCGAGTCGCGCGTGTTTTGGGAAAATGGTGGTAGGAAGTGTGATGCGCTCATGGCGGGAGGCTGGAAGTTTACGGTGGTCGGAAACGCTCAGGCGAGACAAATTTGGTCAGTGGTCTGAACTCGAGATTTATCGAGTTATACTCGTTTTCGACTGTGGACGAGTGAGAGTCTGTAGTCGATCAAAACTCGATGACGAGGTGTTACTCGATGTGTTGGAATCGCCGGAGTTGGTTAGAGTTCGCCGGCGAGGCTGTGTACGTACACGGTGTCTTAGTGTATCAGGCGAGTTCGTTCGCGTGGGAGGCTCGGTGGTGTTCTCGTGCATCTGAGCTTAATACTCGAGGTCGAACTCGAGTTGCGTGGAGAGTTTTGAGTGTTGCTGTGATTTTAAAACTTAAGTATATAATTGGACAGATGTTGGTTAAATGCAAGATTAAGAACTGTTGATTATAATTAACCGTAAGGTGATAAAAGATGTTAAGAGATTTAAATTTGAAACTTTAGATCAAATAAATCGTAATTAGGAAATTTTATTTATCAAATGTTAATAAGTTTGTCATTAAGAGATTTTAACATTTCCTAATTGAAGTAATCAAGAGTTAACTAATTTGAAATAAAATTAAGGGATAATATTTAAGTGATTAGGTAATTAATTAAGAAATTGGTGAGTGATAATGGGTAATTTAGATTTAATTAATAATGAAGGTTATTAATTGATAACGAATTAAGATTAATTTAAATTGATCTTAAAGATAATGTAGGAATGATTAATCCAAATGTTGAAATTAATTGATAAATTAATTAAGGATATATTAATCGAGGAAGTGGTAAATTCATAAGCAACAATCTAGTTTGAGATAAGTCAATTAGACTAACTATATTATACCTTGAGGATTTTTGTTCATTGACCGTTGTATATCTGGATTGTATCGACTATATGGTGTTATACGTTGTGATATTTCTGTTCTGATTATGTATAAATTTAATTGTGATAAATGCTATATGAATAAACGAGGGTAAATAAATCAGTAGATTTGAGGATAATAAATTGATTATAAGATATTTAAGGATTGATTTCATTTAAGGAATTGAATCCTCAGCTAAAGTTTATTAATTGATAATTAAAGGGTCATCAATTTGAAATTAGAGATTTATTGATGAATAAGGAAATCTACTTGATGCTATAAAGATTGGATGTGTGAAATTACTAAGCTGAATTGGAATATTATGAACCTTCAAATATTTAGTATCTGATTTTGAAATAAGTATTGGATATATTGAGTAATGAACTCGTCAGGAAGTACGAGTTACATGGGTTTTTGTAAGTTTTATGCTATTATATTCCATGTTAAATGGGTTTACTCACGCTGGTTTCCAGCCTGACCCGGGTGTTACTTTGATGTAATGCTCGGGTCAGACCGAGTATTACAGATTTTCAGGTAAGGACGTTTCTGGAGCTCAGGAGGCGAGCTGGATGGCAGAAACGTATGGAGTGTATTCCGCTGTGATATATTGTGTATATTTGGACATGTTGATTATATATGTCCAGTGATTGTGTATATGTATAACTCTGATGTATTAAATTGAAAATTGACTGTTATGGTATTCTTTTGTAAACTGTTTCTAATTGATATTATATTTTATCCGCTGCGAATGTGAGAATCTGCGTTATGTTTTCTGTTCTTTTCTTCTATCTCTTCTTCTTTTCATAACTATCTGGAATTTTCGGATTTGAAATTTCCGGGTCGTTACAGATGATAAATTAATGGTTTGTAATTAATTACTATTAAGTAAGCAAGATTAAAGGTGATTAAAGTAATTAATTTGATTAGAAGGTGTGACTAATTAATCTTGCTTAAGAATGATTGGTTGATATTTCTGATATGAAATGTTTATGATATGATATGTACGGGTTAAACAGTGATAATGTGGTTACCTATCGATGATAAATTGCTGTGTAAAAGTGACATCATGTATTTAAAGTTTGAATTGTATTTCACTTGATTAACTTGGGTTAAGGTGACATTGGACTCGAAGAGACCGGGGTCGGGTATCAGTGAATACCCGAAACCACTTCGATTCTTTATAGATTGAATTGTGAAATTTTAAATTGACACGAGTTACCTCGGGTTTTAATAAGTTTATGCATTAGTATTTCATGTTAGATGGGTTTACTCACGCTGGTTTCCAGCCTGACCCGGGTGTTACTTTGATGTAATGCTCGGGTCAGACCGAGTATTGTAGATTTTCAGGTAAGGGCGTTCTGGAGCTCAGGAGACGAGCTGGATGGCAGGAACGTATGGAGTGTTTCCGCTGTGATATATTTTGTTTATCTGGGATATGTTGAGTTGTATATATCCAGTGATTGTGTATATGTATAACTCTGATGTATTAAAATGAAAATTGACTGATATGGTATTCTTTTGTAAACTGTTTCTATTTGATATTATATTTTATCCGCTGCGAATGTGAGAATTTGTTTTTATGTTTCTGTTTCTTCTTCTTCTATCTCTTTCTTCTTTCCTAACTATCTAGAATTTTCGGGTTCGAAATTTCCGGGTTGTTACAGTTGGTATCAGAGCAAAGGTTAAGCGAAAACCTTGGCTCTGGTGGGTTTACTCATCTAAAGATAGGGTCAATAGACCCTAGGATGAGTTGAGTGTATATATGAGAGCGTACTTGTTATTTTCTTATATAAAGATTTTAAATGACTTTATAAGTATATATTTTGATATATATAAAGCAATATTTCTTACCAATAAATGTTAAGGAAATTTGTTGTAAAATTATTGGAATTAAATTAAGTGGTAATAGAAATATAACTAAAATGAAAGTAAAAATAAGTTTGAATTGGATTCAAACTGGAATTAAAATTTTGAATTTGGAGAAGAATCTTCAAAATAAGATAATAGTGAATTGATCTCCAGCTATAATAACCTTGGTTATTATCCTAAAATGATGAAATGTTTTAGGGATATAAAACATTTAGGGAAGTATGACTTATAAATGGGAATCGAAGATAATTTAAAATTGTGAAATTTTAAATCCAAATCCAGAAAACTTGAAATTGTTTTAAGGAAATTTGTTTTGAATAAAAACCAAAGGTGGTTTAAAAATTTAAGGTATATCTTGATGTGTAAAGGAAATAAATATGTATGAATGAGGATATACATAATATCAAAGATGGGTTGAAATAAACTCTAAATGTTGAGTTTTAAATTTGGAATGTAATGGGGAAACCCAAGGTGATAAGTTTTTGAACTTATAAGATTTATTAATGCGGAGTTTAAAATTTGAAGTGGGAATTCAAATTTGAGTAAGTTTGGCGAGATTAAATTGAATTTAACTTAAGGGAAGTTAAATAAGTTTGGAATAAACAACCTGAATTGGAAATTTCAAGATGAAATTGAGGTTTAACTTAGGAAAGTTAAATGGGTTGATTTGGTAGGGAACTATATGTGGTCTCAAATAGGATTGAGATCTGGAATGGGTAGTGGATGATGAATGTTTTAAATAAATTGGATGATAGATTGGGGTAATATCTATCCCAATATTGGAATTAAATAGAATTAAAATTTAATTTGAAATTACTTAGGTAATTTTGTTTTTTAAAGATAAAAATTAAACTTGAGAAAATGGGATCACTTTGAACATTAAAATTTGAATGTTTAAAATGAACATGTAAACTGAAATGATTAAGGATTGGTTCCAAGATTGAATTTGGGTAATAAATTGAAATTCAAAGATTTAATTGTTTAAAGGGGGTTTGAATTATTATTTGAACTTTGAAATAAGTTAAGTGAAGATAATTTAAAATGGAATTTTGAGAATTGAACTCAGAAATTAAATTGTTTAAAGGTATTGATTTGAAGATAAATGTTAATTGGATTAAGGGAATAAATCAACATTTGAAAATTTAACTCGAATTTATATAATTCGAGATGGTTTGAAATTGAGATTTAAATTGAATTAGTTCAAACTGAATTTGATTTGAACTAATGGGAATTGTGATTTATGATGGACAAGTATAAAATTCAAATGAGAAATTTGAATTGGATTAATTTGAAATAAAATTGAAGATATTCAAATTGGGATTGAGTCAATTTAAATGTAAGTGGAAATTTAAATTGAATTTATGGAAATGGAGATGGGGTATTAAACAGTTGACTCTGGACTATTTTCAAAATAAATTGTTTAATATAAACCTATTTTTCCAAACTATTTACTACACAACTTTTCTTTTTAAACCTAAAACTATCTTAAACCTGTTTTACAATTACTTTGGAACTATTTAACTATTTTACAACTGTTTTATAAACTAATTACTATTTTTCTACTACTTTATAAACTGATTACTGTTTTTCAACTATTTTATAAGTAATTACTATTTT
This sequence comes from Allium fistulosum, assembly GCA_030737815.1. Lineage (NCBI taxonomy): Eukaryota > Viridiplantae > Streptophyta > Magnoliopsida > Asparagales > Amaryllidaceae > Allium > Allium fistulosum. The sequence continues at coordinate 185,315,958 of CM060906.1, forward strand.
TCAATTATTTTACAGTTACTTAACTATTTTACAGTTTTACAAATTAATAATTATCTTTCAACTATTTATCTATTTTTAAAAAATTTCAAGCTATTTTGTAAATATAAATTGGTCAGAGTTCAAACTGTTATTGAGTAAATACCCAACTGAGATAAGAATTGAAGTGATAATCCAAGTGGGGGATTTAGCCAAATGTGAATAAGTGAATAAAATCAAGTGGGGGTGAATAGAAAGGAAATTGATTTAACTGATAATCAATGAAGATAAATACGTAGGATGTACGTATATTATTCTATTCGCATAGTGATTTGATCCAGATTCGAGCACAGAATTTCGAGATAGTATTATCGATCCGAGTTGGGATTTTTCGCTCAATTTTCGACGGCGAACCTGGATATGGATTTTTGATTGATTCTGGGTATTCTCTATCATAGTTGTGACTATGCAAGGAGAATGACGGTTTCTGATCAAGAAACCAGATCTGAGTTCGCACTAGAAAGTCGGGTGGATGATACTAGTTCGGAAGTGAAATTGTGTGATCGAGTGAGCGATCAGATTGGTATTGCGTACGAATGATATGGGGACATCGTACGAGTTTGAATGAAATTGGCATTGAAAATTTATGGATAAAAACTGAAAAGATTTTGAAATTGAAGGTATATTTTAAGAAATTGACAATGAATAAAGGTGGAAATTGATTTTGAAGTTGTAGATAAAAGGTTATAAGATGATTTTTGAAATGGGAAATATATTTGTGAATATATGAGGAACTAAAATAAAATAAATTTAAAATTTATATTTCTATGGTAGAAATTAACTTTATAGAAATAAAGTGGAAATTAAATATTTTTCTGAGTTAAAGTTTACTTTATAATAAAAGTAAGAAATTTGGCAAGTGACTTTATAAAGTGATCAAATTTGAATATTTGATTTGGAATAAACAAAGTTACATATCTTTGTTATATATGATAAAACTTCCCGTATTGAATCCATTGCCAAAAGAAAAAGGTTTTTGAAAGTTTTTGAAGTATACAAAGGAAACTTATATAAGTATAAAGTGATTTAAAGGTTTCCCAAGAAAATTTTATATATGAATATATATATAAAAGATTTTATGGAAATGGTTTTGAGAAAAAGGTTTTGGGAACCTTTGGATTTGGAAAAGGCTTTTGATTTTTGGGTAAAATCAATATTGGGATTTGGGAAAGCCTGATTTGTGAATTATCGATTTTGAGAATCGATTTTGTGTAAAAGCATTTATATGAGATTCATACTAGGTGTATGATTTGGAAAATACTATATGTGTATAGTATAAAGTGTTTTGAGATTTGCTCTGGGGAAAAAGGCGCTCCCTTAAAATGAACTTCTCAGGAGTGCCACTGGGTGGTACTGCCTTGAGCCCCAAGGGGGGTTTCTAAAGTTGATCCTGTGAGGAGTCCGGACAAAACTAGTTCCTGAGGATTATTTGTGTAGCGAAAGTCGAGGGGCTGGTGCCCACAGAGGCATTTGGGTTATGCTGTGACGACAGTGTAACTCGATGTCACTGCGATCTACTGCAGACCATAGCGAAAGTCGTGTGTGCCGCTGAGAGCCAACAGTCTATGATTTTATATCGGTAGACTGTGACACTATGGTAACATAGCGAAAGTCGCGTGAGCCGCTGAGAGCCAACAGTCTGCATTTGATTTTACATCGGTAGACTGCGACCTATGTTAGAGTGGAGAAGTTTCATTTGACAGCGTAATCGTGTGTGCCGCTGAGAGCCAACAGTTACATGGACTTTTGCTGTGACGGCAACGTAACCCTGGATGTAACTGCGATCTGTTGTGGGTTCTATGGTGTAATCAGTTACATGGACTTTTGCTGCGATGGCAACGTAACCCAGGATGTAACTGTGACCATGGATGGGTGTGATGATTTCCAGAGCAATTTCACCAAAGATATTTCCTCTATTTTCAAAAACTATTTTCGATATTTTCAATAAAATTATTTTCTAAGTATTTTCACTAGGTGTTGGAAACGGGTTTGCCAAGCACTTATAGATTTTCAGTCGTACGCCTGATCAACGTACGACCGAAATTCTGTAAGGACAAGGATGGACTTGTTGAAACATTGAGTTATAAAAGTATTTTTATATAAAAAAAATTTATCATTATTTTGGTAATATTATATAGATTTTAAAGTAGTTTATAAATGATCAAAGAAAAATTATCTAATTTTAAGTATTTTAATAATTCTGGCTTTGTTCCTTTTCGAGGACGAAAAGTTCTAAAGGGGGGAGGAATGTAACAACCCGAATTTTTAATCGATTGATAAATGGGTAATTATCTGATTTAAATTATCAGAATATAAATTTTGATTGATCAAATAAATAAATTTCTGATGATTAAAATACCTAAACCAATATATTAATTTAAAAAGTATATAAATTTGGAACTTGTAAGATATCTAGTACATATAGATTGATAAATATTTTAGAAAATGTATATAAAACACCACCATTTAAGATTAAGATATAATATCCAAGGATGTAGATATAAATAGGTACAAAGTTTTTGATGTCGATAACATATACATAAGTATATAGATATACAAGTAATATATACATATTTGAATATACATGTTTACCATATGAACTAATGTACATGAACAAAATGGTTAAAGAAACTAAGTACAAGTATATGCATATATATATATATATATACACACACACACACTCATGAATTAAGATATAGGGAAGTTTGTAAAGATGTAAATAAATAAATATATGTAATATCTTTACAAATGGATTTAAGATAAATAGGAATTGTTATTTTAAACTTATGTTTATATATATACACACATATTTTGGAAAGCTATGATTGTAAATTTAAAATGAAATAAATCTTATAAAAATTAACATAAGTTTGAGATAATAATAAGTAAATTTAGTATTGGTAATTTAAGTTTTAAAATAAAAAGTCATATAATAATAAGCTCTTGTATTGGAAATAAAAGTAAAACCATAAGTTAAAAAGCTATAAACAAATAACTAAAATCAAAAGCAAAGACTAAAACAACTTTATTTATATAAGTAAAAAAAAAACATGACCAGGCAAGTAAAAGAATGTAACCTGTAAAGTAAATATGCAGGCAAGGAAAAAAAGAAAAAAAAAGAGTAAGTATGAAACAAGTTAAGGTATAGAAACTTCCAGGGCAAAAGAAGATAGCCTGTTAAGTTAGAAATGGAAGCTGGAAATAAAAGTAAAGGGAAATTGTCTACACATAAATAGGATAATAGGAAACATAAAGTACCTCTGCATTTAATATTAGCACACCATTTGGTCAATTCGTGATATTTGAAAAATCATCTCAGCCTCCAACCCAAATCTTGCCTGAGAAGCTAAAGTAAAAATCTCTGAACAAACAGAAATGTTTGTACTAACTTATGCAAACCCTGTAAACTCTTTTATACATAAAATCCTTCTCATTTCAATTCGTTCAAGAATCAAACTTACCTGCATTCTCAAAGGCCTGCAAACATTTCTTCAACCTGGGATCTATTCAAAGCAAACCCAGGAAGAAGAAATTAAAACAAACTCAAAATCAAGTCTTAAGTCATCTTCAACAAGTTTCAATAGCATGCAACTGCAGTCTTTTAATCAGGAGCATTTGCAACATTCAAAGCTTAAAGTTTCAAAAACACATTTTCCAGATTTCAAGTTTTTAGTTTCCAAGCTCTGTTATTCATTTTTAAGCAAGGTGAGTAAACAAAACCTTTAAGACTTAGTTCAGTTGTGTGTATGGTGAGTTGACAATAATATGGTGGCATATGAATATGTTTTTTTAGTTCTGAGTTTATATGTTAGTTCTCTGTCAAACTTGAATATCAGTTTTGTATAGTTACTGAGCTAAGAAAACAATCAAAATACAAAATAGTTCCATTCAATCATTTTAAGGGCTACGTTTAATACAAAGTGAGTTCTTTGAATACAAATCAAGTTTTTTTTTAACTTGTCTTCAACCTGTCAATGGAATATATCCACTAGGAAGAGATTTACAGGGAAATCACTAATTTCGTGTTAAATTCAAGTATTCAAATTTGCTGATTCAACTACATAACTCGAATCTACATACAAAGTTAAGATTTTCAAAATAAAAATGATGATTTTTAGATCAATATGTAAGGTGCAGTTAAAAGAGAACCGAAAATGCCTTTTTGGAGGATATCTAAAGATTCTACTAACATTAGATGTTGTACTTCATGTTGGAGCTTGCTTGCTACTCATTGATGACAGGAAAAATATTAGAAAAATTTTCGATTGTGTGGATTAAGGGGACGAGATCAATATAGGGCTTAATCCTAATTTTGGGTTGAGCTGAGAGTTTCGATCGGCATGGGCTTTCTGATGGATCGAGTGTAGTGGTACTCGGGGAGGTGTCAGCTTGGGATTAATCAGAGATGTGGCCGGAGGGTGGTGACGTTCTGGTGGTCAGAGAAGGAGGAGCGTGCGATTTTGTGATGATGGCTTTTGCTCCAGTTTCACATCAGTGGCTCGATTTCGATTTAGCAATGATTCTGGGAATTTGATTGTTCGAATCGAGGCTGGGGATCATCGGTGACGTTATGGTGAGTTCGTCGTCGATCGGCAGTGGCTAGCATGGTTGTGCACGTACACGTGCAACGTTGTATTAGTGGGTTTCGTGTTTGGAGAAGAAGGTAGTAAGCTCGAAGCCAAGCACGGGGATTTAATTAGTTTACTCGAAGTCAGGCTCGCGTTGTTTGGGGGGTGGCATCGGGTCGATCTTTATACTTAAAAATTTTTGAGGAAAATTTTCACTCGGGTAAATTTTGGGAAAACTCGAAGTAAAACTCGAGAACGTTGGGGTTTAGCTCGGGGAACACTCGGGTGGGCTGGAAATTCTTATGATTTCCAGTTTTAAACTTTAATGAATTTGTTAAATAAATTTTTAACTTAAAAGTGAGTCGATTTATATCGTTAATGATAATCAAGTAAGTAATAACTTGTAATTAAGATTTATTCATAAATAATTAAGGAATCAGTTAAAGGATAATTAGTCATAATTAAGATTAAATTAATTTATAATTGAGGATTATTAATTAAAGTAAATTAGTTAGTAATTTAAGATAATTGATCATGTAATTAATGAATAATTAAATAAAAATAGTAATTACTTAGTGAAAGTAATTAAGAGAGGATAATTAAAGGTTAATTGATTTAGGATAATTAACCAATGGGATAATTACTTGAAGGAAGTAATTAAATAAAGGAAATTTACTTAATGGAGGAAATTAAGGATTAATTACTTAGTGTAATTAATTTAGGATTGATTAATTAAGAAAAATTAATTTAGGGGTTAGTTAATTAATGAGTGTGATTAATTTAAGGATAATTAATCAATGTAAATGATTTTCGAATGATTAGATTGAGTAATTAATTGAGGATAAATGTAATTATTGTGAATGGGTGGAAGTTAAATTTATTTTGGGTAAGTAATTAAAGGCCGATTACTTAATGTAAATAGAGGGGATAATTTAGGGATGATAAATTAATGGTTTGTAATTAATTACTATTAAGTAAGCAAGATTAAAGGTGATTAAAGTAATTAATTTGATTAGAAGGTGTGACTAATTAATCTTGCTTAAGAATGATTGGTTGATATTTCTGATATGAAATGTTTATGATATGATATGTACGGGTTAAACAGTGATAATGTGGTTACCTATCGATGATAAATTGCTGTGTAAAAGTGACATCATGTATTTAAAGTTTGAATTGTATTTCACTTGATTAACTTGGGTTAAGGTGACATTGGACTCGAAGAGACCGGGGTCGGGTATCAGTGAATACCCGAAACCACTTCGATTCTTTATAGATTGAATTGTGAAATTTTAAATTGACACGAGTTACCCCGGGTTTTAATAAGTTTATGCATTAGTATTTCATGTTAGATGGGTTTACTCACGCTGGTTTCCAGCCTGACCCGGGTGTTACTTTGATGTAATGCTCGGGTCAGACCGAGTATTACAGATTTTCAGGTAAGGGCGTTCTGGAGCTCAGGAGACGAGCTGGATGGCAGGAACGTATGGAGTGTTTCCGCTGTGATATATTTTGTTTATCTGGGATATGTTGAGTTGTATATATCCAGTGATTGTGTATATGTATAACTCTGATGTATTAAAATGAAAATTGACTGATATGGTATTCTTTTGTAAACTGTTTCTATTTGATATTATATTTTATCCGCTGCGAATGTGAGAATTTGTTTTTATGTTTCTGTTTCTTCTTCTTCTATCTCTTTCTTCTTTCCTAACTATCTGGAATTTTCGGGTTCGAAATTTCCGGGTCGTTACAGTACTCATAGATTAGTGAAAAGATTTTGGTTTTAAAAGTTTTACTCACAGAATATCTTTTGAAGGCAGCGCAATTTCTTTTGAAAAATGCTGCTAGCTTTGTTGATGATCCTCTCTGTTTACTTGAGTGCATCTCTTTCTTTTTCTTTTTGAAATGTTTACATGCTTTTGTTCTAATCTTTTCATATTGTTTTATGTTCGTGAACTAAAGCGTATGTGTGGAGGTAAACTAGGCAGTGAATATATACATATAGAAAGGAAGTGTGTTGTGTAAGCCTAGGGCATGTCCCCGTACAGGCTTTTCATTTTTTTTCCATTTATTTGATTTTATTTTATTTTATAGACTTGATTTGATTTCCTTATTTCAAGCTTGACCTAATTTTTCCTTTGACATTGATTATATGTTTTGTATGCTTGAAATGATATGTATTCATGATGTTGTCCCCTTTTGGGTTTATAAATATTTTTATATGAATTAACGTGTGTGTGTGTGTGTATCCTTTTGTATGTATACATATATGCATAGTTATGTAATTTATCCTATTTTACATGCATCATCACCATTTAATGTATATATATATATACACATTTGCTTGTATATTGTCATCATATTACGTATATATATTTTCACATTATTCCCTCTTTCCATATTTATCTATATTTGGATAAGTATTACTTTTATACCTATGTACAACTCATATATTATCAACATCATAAAGCTTGTATATATCTACATATATACATTTATGGATATTTATCTTAATTTAAATGGTGGAGTTATATATATACATATAATTTTTTTTTAAAGATTCATCATATCTAGAGATTTTACAATTCAATATTTAATATAGTTTTTAAATCAATTTATAGATTTAGGTATTTCTAACTCTCAGAAAATTTATTTATTCGACTTATAAAATCAATATTTCAATAATAAAATAAGTTAATCACCCAATATTCGATGGCCAAAAATCCGGGTCGTCACATTCCTCCCCCCTTTAGAACTTTTCGTCCTCGAAAAGGAACGAAGCGAGAATTTTAATTTTGATGTGTATTATTTATTATTCCTCTTTAAACATTTTAACTTCTTACTCTTTTATTATACAATTTAAAACGCTTTAAAATTACATAATATTACCAAACTAGCTTTATAAAAATACTTCTTATAACTCGATGTCCAAACCAGTCCATCCTTGTTCTCACAGAAATTTAGTCATACGTTGATCAGGCGTAGGACTGAAAATCTATAAGTACTTAGTAGACCCGTTTTCAACACCCAGTGAAAAAATGTAACGACCCGTAAATTTTAATAAATTTTATGACGTAATTAATTGAAATTTTGTGAAATTTTAAAACAATAAAATTTGAAAATAAAAATTTACTATTTGGAATACGTCTATTTTAAAATAGCAACTGGTAAATTTTCATCTGATAATATTGAAGTTTTTTTTCCTGTGAAATTTTAGTTCAAATCAAACCGGTTAATAACAGTGAATTTAAAAGTTTACCGAAACCAAAATATGTCAACAGGATAAAATTCATTCAGAGCATTCTGAATCAGACTGCGAAATTCGTTTCGCGAAATTTGGACTTCTATTGCTCCGTTTATCTTAATTCTGGCAAATTAGCAACATTTCTGGTACTGATTATCGACTTTTGATCGGTTGATCGTGCCACCGATATCTGTATACCGTTATGATCGTCTCATCGTGCTGATCTCAATGGTATATTCATATCTATATTTTGAAGTCCGGTACGCGACAGAAACAGGAAAAAAACAGTGTAGTATCGGTATTGTAATCTGTGACCTTTTGTTTTCTTGCCCTTTTAACTCTTGACGTACTGTCCAAACAACAATAATTATTGCTTTGAATGAGCCAGCTGGATTTTCGTGACCATTGCTCTGTTTTATTTTATTTCCTCCCCACGTTTTTCGGTTCACTTGCAAATATCTCGGCAAAGAATATATAATTACAAGTTCATTTCTGTTCCTCTTGATTGCTCTTCCCTTCTCCTTTCCCCAGATCTATTTCGTGGCTCTTCCTTTCTTTTCCTTTCTCCTTGCCGTGCCCACCATCCCAAATCCTCTGCTTTCTTCCTCCACGCCTTCCGCGTAACGCCTCTCCCTCCAACCGACGTCCATCATCATCTGGTTCCGTCTCCTCCGCCTAAACTTCACCGTGCCTTTGCACGAGTCAGCACCACCCATGGGACGTGAAGCTTTCCTCCAACACCTTGCTTTGGTTTTCGGCCACACTCCCCTATTTTTTTCTTCTCCTCTTTGCACAGGTATATGCATATATTACTTGGTGTTTATAGTTTCGATTGTAGTCATTTATTAGGATAGTGTATATATATGTATATAGTTCTTATTGTATACGTATATTTTGTTTGGATCTACCCTCCTGTTGTATATAAATGTTATATGATGTTTTAGATTTTTTTCTTCTTATATGATGAAACCTGATAGTACATGTATATAGATATGGAGGCTTTGTTGGTTAAACTATTGTTTTCATAGGTATTACAACTATGTTAGTTATGCGGTACATATTTGACAGTTTTATCAAAGCCATATTTTTGTAACAGCAGATATATTCGAAAGTTATATATGTTTATTCAGACTAAACTTTGATTTATTTAAAAGGTGGTTTATATAAGTAAATTATCTACAGTTTATATTTGTAAGTATAACAATACGAAAATCAATATATATAAGAAGTATATGATTTATAACTTTGTATATATGTATGTTTATAAATTTCGTATGCAATATCTTATGAATAGTGGTGAAAGTTTTAAGCTGCTGTATAAAATAATATATATACTAAGAAGGTTGCAGTACTATATGTCTATGGTTGGGTTTTAAAAACATATATATATCTTTGGTTAAACTGTTTAATACATAAGTTATGTATGTAAATGTTAATGATGATGTTTGTTCAGTCTGTTATTTTGCAAAGGAAGGTTGTATGTGCATTTCTTATAGCTAATCTAATGGTTATAATAAAGGGCTGTATTATACAGTATAGTATATTACATTATATAGTGGAAATGTTAGTTTATAAAAGTTACTACCTGGGTGCATATAGGATGTGATGTACGGCTTGTTTATATATACTTGTAAATTGAGTCTATAATAGATAAGTATTGATTTTCAAACACATTATGTATATATGTTGAGTCAATATATGTGGTTTAATTTGAGGCAATGGATTTTGAGAAACATTTATATTTAATTTTAATGTGTTTGAATTTAGGATATGATTTTATATATGTTGATATATATATATAGTTATATGTATATATATTCACTTATACCATTATCTTCATCGATTCCGTTCTGATTTGACTTCGTAAATTCCTATTTATCAGCTTTGTCCGTCGTGTCTGTTCTTCATCAAATCGTGCCCATCTAGAGTTGCTTTGGAATTCGTAACTCATTTCATTATCTATCCTCTAGCCTCGAAAGGTGAGCAATCACTCACGATTAACGTTCTTGTATTTATTAAATTTGATTTCATTTGAAATAGCAATTGAAATATGCTGCTGTAGTTATTTACATTGTTATATATGCTATTATCTATAACTGTTCACCTGTGACATCTGACACCAGTATCTAGTATTATATGCCTGTTATTACTATTATTTGTATCTGTTCACCTGTGACATCTGACACCCGTATCTGTTATTTATACTGATGATATATGCCTGTTGTTATTTTTTTTTGGTATCTGTTATCACTCTGCAAGTTCCCTGTTAGTATAGAATTCACTATGGGTTGTAATGATACATACCCGAACAGACTTTAGAATAGGAGAATTTCGTTATGGGTTGAAATGATAAACCCAAGCGATTTTCATTTGAATTGAAATTGGGATTACGGGTCGAAATGATATCTACCCGTATATATTTAAATTTCGGATTGAAATGATAAATATCCGTATCACTTAACCATATGATAAATATATATACAAACACCGTTGGTCCATATATATAAATATTTTAAAATGAATTCTATGGTTTTGAAAAGAAATATATGGTTTTAATAAATGTTGAGCCTTAAATTATTATATATAAATGGGAATGATTGATTTAAATACATATAATATGTTGAGTATTTAAAATATATTTCAAAATAGATTTTGGTAATAATTTGAATAAGTTAAGGTTAGAAAGATAATTTGAATTTAGTTGAAATTGTATTCAAAAAAAAATTTATTTAATTAAACCGATTTGAAACTTATTGAAATTGAGATGTAAGATATGATTTATAACTTGAGTTTGATTTATAAGTAATCTAATGAATATTTCTTGTTTAAATAAAGTTTAAGGAAATATTTAGTAAAATGTAATTTAAGGCTAGTTAAATGATATTGAATTTATTAAGCGAATATTCCCTGATTAAATAATAAATGAAGTTAAATCAAGAGCTATATGAAACTGTTAAATTTAACTTTGAAATTGTTGCATATTAAAGCTTTGAAATATATTGGAATTTAAATGGTTTATTTTGTGATTCAGATCTGTATTTGAAATCAATATAATTTGGATTTGTTATTTAGAAACTGAATTGAATTAAAATGGAAAATTTAGATTGAATTAAATTGAAATTTGGAAATTGAGTTGATTTGAACCGATTTGTGAAACTGGAGGAAATTATAAATACTTTACTTTATAAATTATTTAACCTATATATACTATTTTGGAAAATAGATATATTTGAAATGAAATGATATTTGGGTTTTGAAGTATAAATTAATTTGAAATGACCACGGTGTTATAATATATATTTCCACCTTGTAGATAGTTCTGAAGATCCTTAGAGGATGGTTATCCCAAACATCCTTTAAGTTACTTGTATTTCAGTTGATATTTCACTTGAGTTGGATTTATTAGTATAAGAATGTTAATCCTGACTCGAGTGTTTTGTGTTTTGCTTTACGCTCGGGTCAGACTGAGTGATACAGCATTTGAGACGCACCTTTGGAGTTTGGAGCTTCGTTTGGAGATCCAACTATTGATTCAGCTTCCAGCTCTCCAGTTGATTCGTTCACAGAAGTCATCTGTTTGGATTGGAGACTTCACTGTATTTGAGATATTCTGTTGTATTCTATTTCTAACTCTGATGTTTATATAGTAGCTTCATGAACTACTATTTTATCTATTCCGCTGCGTATTATTGTATTACTCTATGTATGTGATTCTGTGATTGATTTATTTACTGTATATTCTGAGTTTTGCCAAATTTAAATTAACAATCTGATATTTTGAATTATTCAAGTCAGACATGTGTGGATTTATTGTCGATTTGAATGGTCCAAAATAGCGGGTCGTTACAGTTGGTATCAGAGCTTTGGCTCTAGGCAAAACTTAGCATATATAGTAAATTTATTTACAGAATCACTTTCGTTCGAGTTTAATCTCTTCCTTTTGACTCGATTTCCTTTGAACTTTGGAACGTTCCCTACGGTTCCAAAATTCATTCTTGTCTCTCCCTATTTGTATTCTTTTGATTCTGGAGTATCCCATAACTCCACTTCGAATGATCTGTATAAGAATAGGCGATCCCGCAAATCTTTGAATGATTGTAAAGGGGTGGAAATCCTTTACAATTGGCATTGATTCACCAGAGATTTCTATATCTTTGATTTAGATGCCGCTATCTCTTACGATCGAATGTTGATATTTCTTGGAATTCTGCATCGATCTTGTTCTTGAAGTCACGGTTGACCCGGTTAAGGTCGCCCTTGATTTATATAAGTGTATCCGACTACTGTTTTGTAATTAATTATCTCATTTTCGTTCGAACTTATCTTCAAATCAAATCCTATTTGATTAGAGTCCCTCTAAGTTGAATTTCTATCTTTGTTTTGAAATCCATTCTTGAACCATCCTTTGAAAAATCGGGTTTGTTTATATTTTAGAAATTGTTTCCTAAACTGAAATTATTATTTTGATAAGTATGATTATATTCTATATATAAAAGTGAAATGTTTTCGATAAAGATTTAATACCCTTTTTAAAATGAGAATTTGAGGTTTCGAAAGGATTTGTAATTTTGAAAAATTATATAAGAAATTTGATTTATCTAAAAATGATTTATGACTAAAGGATTTTAAATTTGAAATTCGAGAATTGAACTCCGGTATTTTGGTATTGGTTTTAAGATTTTGAAATATATAATAATAATATGATTTAAAAATATTTTCCGAATAAGAAATGTTTCAAATGATTTTAATGAGTTTCGAAAAATTTCAAAAGAAGTTTGAGAAAATAGAAGTCCAGAACTCACTTATGTCGCTGGAAAATAATTTCAGTAATGAGTGCACGCATCATCGATATTGATTTTCGAGTTTCAGAGTGAGGGATAGGCCACTTTAGTAGCATCGCTACGCGAGTGATTTTGCGAAACCAATTTTGATTTCAAATTTTGAAGTATGATTTGATATTCGAAAGATATATGTAAATGTATTTGAGACGATTTAAAATGAGCCAGTGTTCAGTCCTCGAGTTTTGAATTTGATATAACCCTATCTATTAAAATTGATTTACTGATTTGTTGCTGATTTCCAACTCTTGAATTTGAAAATGATTTCTTCGACTATTTCGAAGTTCGGGTACATCCAAATCAAGGTTTAATTTTTCAAAGCCAAGAAATTTTGAAAAGTATAAAGTATATAAGTTTGTTTTGAATGTTAAAGTATGTAGTAATTTGATTTAAATAAGTTGAAACTGTTTTGTTATGTAAATGAATAAGGCTATTTTGAATTTTTCTAATATGAAATTTAGATTTGAAATGTTTTGAAAAAAAAATTTGGTCTTTAAAATATTTGGAATAAAATTTAGTTTAAATGTTTTAACTTAGTAACATCTTTATGAAACTATATATTTAACAAGTTGGAATAAATATATAAGTTGTACGTATGTTGTTTATTCGCATAATTAATTTGATCCAGGTTTGAGTACACAAGTTCGAGGTGAATTACACCATTTCGTGTTAGGATTTTTCATTCGATTCTTGATGGCGAATATTTGATATGGACTTTGGGCTGGATTCTAGAATTCTCTATCATAGTATATGGCTATGCAAGGAGACTGATGGCTTCTAGTCGAGAAACCATATCGAAGTCCGCATTAGGGAAGTCGAATGGACAATACTAGTTCGAAAGCGAACTTGTGTGATCGAGCGAACGATCAAATGTGATTCTGCGAAATGATGGCGTATGTACATCTCATATTCTATTATCATTGATATATTTTGACGCTGAAATTGAAAGCTGTCGAGTTAGAATATCTTTGCTTACTAAAAGAAAATTTCCAATTTAAATTACAAAGATATATAACCCATAAAAGCAAAGATATTCAATCTCATATGGTCTTCATACAGCGAAATTTATTTTTGGAAAATTTGATCCTTATATAAGATGAACCTTACGTAAGTATAAGATGATTTTGAAAACATTTGATTTTGGAAATGAATTGGTTGACTTAAATTATTGACTTGGAAATTTGGATTTATTTTCTATATCTATTATTTTGGAAACTTTGAAGCTAAAGATAATTAATTTGAGAAGAAATAATTTGGTGAAATTGTATATGATTTTGAAATTGAACTGATATTGAAACAAATTGAAATTTGAGAACCTTATGTTACTAAACACTTGATTTGGGAGTTGTCGAACTTATATAAAATTGATTCGTATGAGTATGAAATTGATTCGAAAACTATAGATTTGAAAAGGTACTCAATTTGAAAGTGAAATCTTATATAATTGAAGTCTATATAAGTATGATTTGATATACTTTTGATTTTGGAAAAGTATTTGATTTGAAAATTAAATCTTATATATAATGGATTTTATATAAGTACGATATTTGAAAGTGATTTGAAAAGGTACTATATGATACATATTTTCGAAGTAAAGATATGGAAAGTGCCTTCTGCTTGATATCCGATTTGTGGCCACATCTTGGATTCATTCTATCGATATTATTCTCTCTGATTTTGGTTTTTCGGATATGATACTCGAGTGTCCTTCGAATTCCATGGCGTTACCCATGGTCTTATTTTTCTCTCGTGACTGCATAGCGCAACTGCCTGGCTGAGTCTTGCCTAGGGGTACGGATTGTTTCCTAGGGGATCCAGGCGTAACCATTGTGTATCCTGCAATCTGTGTAGGTCGCGAATAGTAGCGCAAATGCTTGGCTGAGTCTTGCCTGGGGGTACGGATTGTTTCCTGGGGGATCCAGGCGTAACCATTGTGTATCCTTCATTCTACTAGTCATCATGGCGTAACTCGCAGGGCTGAGAAAGCTTACGGATATGGATTGTTTCCTGGGGGATCCAGGCGTAACCATTGTGTATCTGCGAACCATGGTTGGACAAAGGTTTTGTTTGTGTTTTTGATTGGATTGTACTTTCCATATATGTTTTCAAAAGTTTTTCCAGTATTTTCACTGGGTGTTGAAACAAGTCTACTAAGTACCTAGAGAATTCTAGCTTTGCGCCTGATTAACGCACTGCCAGAGTCTACAGGAACGAGGATAAACTTGTTGAAACATTGAGTTATAAAAGTATTTTGTTATAAAAATATTTTATTATTAAAGTATTTCCAACAAAGAAATTTTGTATTAATAATTCGAAATTGAAATTCTAATGGTTTTAATTTATTATTCATGCCTGATACTATTCTTTTGAATCTACCTTATCTGCTCAGCTTTATTTATTCACCTATATTCTGTTTCCAAATCCTCCTTCTTTTCCTTGTTGACTATATCCTTTTTAAATATTGTTTATTTAGATACCACATGGTTTAATAAAATTTTAGTGTTATAAATATTTTGAGGTTATAAAACATATTTAAAGTAAATGATTATTGATTTATTAATAATATTTGAAAGTATTTTGAGATAAAATTTAAAAATTTATGAATTATGGACTTAATGTTTTCAATAGCTTCTTTGTAAATATAACTAATAGCTGTTTTCAAATAGTTTTTATATATTTATAAAGATATTATTTAAACATATAAAAGGTATTGATAAATGAGGCAAGAATTGACAAATGGATTTTTGAAAAGTATTAAAGTATTAAAGATAATTGATTGCAAATGAAGTTTTCAAATGAATATTTCAAGTAAAATTTATATAGTTTTAAATTAATTGTTTAATCTTAACCTTCAATCTATTTTTCTTTCTGGTTGTTTCTATTCTTCTACCTCCTTTCTTTTCGGGGACGAAAAGTTTTGAGTGGGGGAGAGTGTAATGACCTGTAAATTTGAATAAATTTTATGACGTAATTAATTGAAATTTTGTGAAATTTTAAAACAATAAAATTTGAAAATAAAAATTTACTATTTGGAATACGTCTATTTTAATATAGCAACTGGTAAATTTTCATCTGATAATATTGAAGTTTTTTTTCCTGTGAAATTTTAGTTCAAATCAAACCGGTTAATAACAGTGAATTTAAAAGTTTTCCGAAACCAAAATATGTCAACAGGATAAAATTCATTCAGAGCATTCTGAATCAGAATGCGAAATTCATTTCGCGAAATTTGGACTTCTATTGCTCCGTTTATCTTAATTCTGGCAAATTAGCAGCATTTCTGGTACTGATTATCGACTTTTGATCGGTTGATCGTGCCACCGATATCTATATACCGTTTTGATCGTCTCGTCGTGCTGATCTCAATGGTATATTCATATCTATATTTTGAAGTCCGGTACACGACGGAAACAGGAAAAAAACAGTGTAGTATCGGTATTGTAATCCGTGACCTTTTGTTTTCTTGCCCTTTTAACTCTTGACGTACTGTCCAAACAACAATAATTATTGCTTTGAATGAGCCAGCTGGATTTTCGTGACCATTGCTCTGTTTTATTTTATTTCCTCCCCACGTTTTTCGGTTCACTTGCAAATATCTCGGCAAAGAATATATAATTACAAGTTCATTTCTGTTCCTCTTGATTGCTCTTCCCTTCTCCTTTCCCCAGATCTATTTCGTGGCTCTTCCTTTCTTTTCCTTTCTCCTTGCCGTGCCCACCATCCAAAATCCTCTGCTTTCTTCCTCCATGCCTTCCGCGTAACGCCTCTCCCTCCAACCGACGTCCATCATCATCTGGTTCCGTCTCCTCCGCCTAAACTTCACCGTGCCTTTGCACGAGTCAGCACCACCCATGGGACATGAAGCTTTCCTCCAACACCTTGCTTTGGTTTTCGGCCACACTCCCCTGTTTTTTTCTTCTCCTCTTTGCACAGGTATATGCATATATTACTTGGTGTTTATAGTTTCGATTGTAGTCATTTATTAGGATAGTGTATATATATGTATATAGTTCTTATTGTATACGTATATTTTGTTTGGATCTACCCTCCTGTTGTATATAAATGTTATATGATGTTTTAGATTTTTTTCTTCTTATATGATGAAACCTGATAGTACATGTATATAGATATGGAGGCTTTGTTGGTTAAACTATTGTTTTCATAGGTATTACAACTATGTTAGTTATGCGGTACATATTTGACAGTTTTATCAAAGCCATATTTTTGTAACAGCAGATATATTCGAAAGTTATATATGTTTATTCAGACTAAACTTTGATTTATTTAAAAGGTGGTTTATATAAGTAAATTATCTACAGTTTATATTTGTAAGTATAACAATACGAAAATCAATATATATAAGAAGTATAAGATTTATAACTTTGTATATATGTATGTTTATAAATTTCGTATGCAATATCTTATGAATAGTGGTGAAAGTTTTAAGCTGCTGTATAAAATAATATATATACTAAGAAGGTTGCAGTACTATATGTCTATGGTTGGGTTTTAAAAACATATATATATATCTTTGGTTAAACTGTTTAATACATAAATTATGTATGTAAATGTTAATGATGATGTTTGTTCAGTCTGTTATTTTGCAAAGGAAGGTTGTATGTGCATTTCTTATAGCTAATCTAATGGTTATAATAAAGGGCTGTATTATACAGTATAGTATATTACATTATATAGTGGAAATGTTAGTTTATAAAAGTTACTACCTGGGTGCATATAGGATGTGATGTACGGCTTGTTTAGATATACTTGTAAATTGAGTCTATAATAGATAAGTATTGATTTTCAAACACATTATGTATATATGTTGAGTCAATATATGTGGTTTAATTTGAGGCAATGGATTTTGAGAAACATTTATATTTAATTTTAATGTGTTTGAATTTAGGATATGATTTTATATATGTTGATATATATATAGTTATATGTATATATATTCACTTATACCATTATCTTCATCGATTCCGTTCTGATTTGACTTCGTAAATTCCTATTTATCAGCTTTGTCCGTCGTGTCTGTTCTTCATCAAATCGTGCCCATCTAGAGTTGCTTTGGAATTCGTAACTCATTTCATTATCTATCCTCTAGCCTCGAAAGGTGAGCAATCACTCACGATTAACTATCTTGTATTTATTAAATTTGATTTCATTTGAAATAGCAATTGAAATATGCTGCTGTAGTTATTTACATTGTTATATATGCTATTATCTATAACTGTTCACCTGTGACATCTGACACCAGTATCTAGTATTATATGCCTGTTATTACTATTATTTGTATATGTTCACCTGTGACATCTGACACCCGTATCTGTTATTTATACTGATGATATATGCCTGTTGTTATATATTTTTTTTGTATCTATTATCACTCTGCAAGTTCCCTGTTAGTATAGAATTCACTATGGGTTGAAATGATACATACCCGAACGGACTTTAGAATAGGAGAATTTCGTTATGGGTTGAAATGATAAACCCAAGCGATTTTCATTTGAATTAAAATTGGGATTACGGGTTGAAATGATATCTACCCGTATATATTTAAATTTCGGATTGAAATGATAAATATCCGTATCACTTAACCATATGATAAATATATATACAAACACCATTGGTCCATATATATAAATATTTTAAAATGAATTCTATGGTTTTGAAAAGAAATATATGGTTTTAATAAATGTTGAGCCTTAAATTATTATATTTAAATGGGAATGATTGATTTAAATACATATAATATGTTGAGTATTTAAAATATATTTCAAAATAGATTTTGGTAATAATTTGAATAAGTTAAGGTTAGAAAGATAATTTGAATTTAGTTGAAATTGTATTCAAAAAAAAATTTATTTAATTAAACCGATTTGAAACTTATTGAAATTGAGATGTAAGATATGATTTATAACTTGAGTTTGATTTATAAGTAATCTAATGAATATTTCTTGTTTAAATAAAGTTTAAGGAAATATTTAGTAAAATGTAATTTAAGGCTAGTTAAATGATATTGAATTTATTAAGCGAATATTCCCTGATTAAATAATAAATGAAGTTAAATCAAGAGCTATATAAAACTGTTAAATTTAACTTTGAAATTGTTGCATATTAAAGCTTTGAAATATATTGGAATTTAAATGGTTTATTTTGTGATTCAGATCTGTATTTGAAATCAATATAATTTGGATTTGTTATTTAGAAACTGAATTGAATTAAAATGGAAATTTTAGATTGAATTAAATTGAAATTTGGAAATTGAGTTGATTTGAACCGATTTGTGAAACTGGAGGAAATTATAAATACTTTACTTTATAAATTATTTAACCTATATATACTATTTTGGAAAATAGATATATTTGAAATGAAATGATATTTGGGTTTTGAAGTATAAATTAATTTGAAATGACCACGGTGTTATAATATATATTTCCACCTTGTAGATAGTTCTGAAGATCCTTAGAGGATGGTTATCCCAAACATCCTTTAAGTTACTTGTATTTCAGTTGATATTTCACTTGAGTTGGATTTATTAGTATAAGAATGTTAATCCTGACTCGAGTGTTTTGTGTTTTGCTTTACGCTCGGGTCAGACTGAGTGATACAGCATTTGAGACGCACCTTTGGAGTTTGGAGCTTCGTTTGGAGATCCAACTATTGATTCAGCTTCCAGCTCTCCAGTTGATTCGTTCACAGAAGTCATCTGTTTGGATTGGAGACTTCACTGTATTTGAGATATTCTGTTGTATTCTATTTCTAACTCTGATGTTTATATAGTAGCTTCATGAACTACTATTTTATCTATTCCGCTGCATATTATTGTATTACTCTGTGTATGTGATTCTGTGATTGATTTATTTACTGTATATTCTGAGTTTTGCCAAATTTAAATTAATAATCTGATATTTTGAATTATTCAAGTCAGACATGTGTGGATTTATTGTCGATTTGAATGGTCCAAAATAGCGGGTCGTTACAAAAAACTTGAAAACCACTTTTTGGAAAATGTTATGGAAATCATCACCCCCTTCATGGATCGTAGTTGGCACGATGATTACATCGCCATCCCGGCGAAATCCATAAGAAAACTGTAGGCATCTACACCTCTCGACTTTTGCCATGGAAACTGCACAAATCACAGCTACACCCAGGGTTGTGTTGCTATCACAACAAAACCCATGTAACTGTAGGCATCAGCGCCACTCGAATTACGCTGCCAAGCGAAACTTTACCACATATATCGCAGACTACACAAAGTTATGTCAATGTTCCAGTGGAACCCAGTGTAGCTGTAGGCACTCACTGCCACACGAATTTCGCTATGCAACCAAACCACATAGATCGTAATCTACCGATGTTACGTCGCTATCCCAACGAAATCAAACGTAGATTGTAGGCAATCACTGCCACTCGACTTACGCTATGGAACGGCGATAGATCGCAGTTACACCAGAGTTACGTTGCCGTCACAGCATAACCCTAATGTAACTGTAGGCATCAGCGCCACTCGAATTACGCTACCCCAAACAAAATCCTCAGAAACTAAAGTTTTGTCCGAACGTCCTCTGGGATCCAAATTTAGAACCCCCCTTAAGGCTCAAGGCAGAACCACCTAGTGGATCTCCTACTATAAGTTTCAACTCTAAATGGGTGCGCCTTTCTTTCCATACCATTCTCAATACATTTCATACTATACACATATAGTACCTTTCAAATCATACTCTTTATATGTATCACATATAAATCCCATTTACACAAAATCGATATCTTCAAAATCGATAATTCTCAAACTTGGCTTTCCAAATGCCCAAAATTGACTTTTTGCCAAAATCAAAAGCCTTTAAAATTAATGATTTCCAAAACCCTTTCAGGTTCATTCTCATAAAATCATTCTTATATATATAAGATTATTCTTTCAACTTGAATAATTTTTGGATTGTTTCATACTTATATAAATTCCACTTTATATTTCAAATATCCTTTAAAGATCATTTCCTTCCAGTTATACTTTCAATAAGGGAAGTTTTTAATATATCACAAATATATATAACCTCATTAATGCCAAATCAAATTTTCAAGTTCGATTACCTTTACAAAGTTATTTGTAACATTACTTACTTCTTATAAAGTGAGTTTCAGTTATAATACTATCGATCCTTTTATTTTAAATCATCACATTTTTCTGAAAATATATTATTTCACTTCAAAATCATTTCTGCTTCAATATCTTATTTCGGTTCCAAATTCAAAAAAAAATTTCTTCGAGTTCCATTTGGGTTATAGTTTCAATTTTATCTCAATTGGTATTTAAATATAAACAATTTCCACTCTGACCAGTTTGAATTTAGAAAATAGCTTAAATAGTTTAAAAAAAATAGTTAAAAAGTTAATATAAGATAGTTTGAGTATTAAAAGAATGGTTTTTATAGTAAATAGCTTGGAAAAATCCAAAGTAATTTGAATATTTAAGAAAATATATTTAAGAGAAAATAGTTTCAGAGCCAACTGATTCAGTTTCCAATCTCCCCTTCAAATCAATTTTTAATTTCCACCTCCATTTAAATTGATTCAATCAGATTCTAATTCGAATTAACTTTGATTCTCATTCTAATTCAAATCAATTCCCAATTTCGACTTCGAACTAATTCAACTTCGATTACAATCCCAATTAGTTCAATTCAATTCCAATTTGAATTAATTTCAATTCATTCCTCAATTTTTAAACCATCTCGATTTATATAAATTCGGGTTCGGTTTTCAAAATACTGATTTAATCACTTAAATCAAATTAACCCTTAATATTTAATTTAACAACCCAAGTCTTTAATAATTCAATTCTGAGCCCAATTTCCATATATTCTTTTAAATTACTTCCACTTAGACTTATGTGAGGTTCGAGTAAGAGTTCAAATCTTTTAAGAACAAATCAATTTTCGAAATTCAATTGATTACCCAATTATAACTTCATACCTTGGAACCCAATTCTTAAACAATTTCGGTTGATAGGTTCATTTTATCATTTCAAACTTAAGATCAAAATGATTCCATTTCCATAAATTCAATTTTATTTCTAAGAATCAAAATCATTTAAATAGTTTCAAAATAAAGCTTTACTTCTATTTAATTTCAAGAATGGATATATACCATCGAAATCCACTTCTTAATTTATTCAAAATTATCCAATTTACGGTTTTATATATATTGTCCATAACAACATGATGATAGCAGGATATGTCCAAGTAAACAAACATCCAAATTATCTAAAACACCAATCAATAGCATCCATCTCAAATTTCCAGGATTCGAACCCGTTTTTATTTCAAAAGCTGTTTGAAATTATCCATACATAACCTCTTATCAAATCCATACTACTCTTTTTAATTTAATCCATTTAACTTCCCTAAGTTAAATTTTCCATTTCACATTGAAATTTTCCAATTTCCGATCATAAGTTCAGAACTTAATCAACTTGTCCAGAGTAAATTTCCAATCCAATCAATTAATTTAATCTTACTCAATTTAAATTTTCCATTCCAAATTTAAATTTCTTATCAATATCCCTTCCCACTTATAAGTTCAAAAACTTATTTCTCTTTGGGTTATACATCTCATTCAAAGGGGGAATTCAGAATTCAAACATCACTATTTATTTCAAATCAACTTTGAAATCACATATGTCCACATATATAAATATATATATATATACATATACATATTTATCCATTACATATCAATCACACTTTAAATTTTAGACCATTCTTGGTTTTTAATCCAAAACAATTTCCTTTGGAATTTTCAAAACACTCTTGTTTTCAAAACAAAATTCCCACATCAAGATATATTCTAATGATATTACTTATTATTTCCTTAAACACTTTGAAATAATTTCAAAATTTTCTCGGCTTAGATATAAAACTTCACAGTTTAAATCCATTTCGATTTATAAGTCATACTCATATAAATTTTACTTCCTTAAAACATTTCACTCCGCTTTAATCATTGTTTATTCGTAATAAACATCCTCTATTAAGACACAATACCCAATTTATGATAATTATCATATATAGAAATCAAACACACCCTATATTTCTTCATAACTACTGTGACGCCCCACCTCTATGCTCACAATAACAAAGAGTATTAAAAGAAATAATGTATGTTATTATGAAGAATAAGGCTGGATAGGAGCGGCCATCCGTAGTTGGGCCTTACACTAGTATTGGTTACCTCGATAGGAGTGGTATATATTTTTATTTTTCATCTCTTATTTATTTACTCCCATCAACATACCCAATTCCAGTATAAAACGAAATACGATGGTTCATAATAGATTAGGACAATATATATAATAATAACACAGATAATAAAATGCGGAACAAAGATAACAAAAGTCTTATATATATATAACCGATGTCAGTTACAATACATTTGACACGATACATATGATACAACTACAACTGTCGGCTTTGGAAGTTATATATACAAGTACATTATCGACTAATATACATGAATATATATCAACCTAAATCAGATACACAAATTACTACAAAATGACGAAGACTACTTCAAAAGATGTGAAAAGACTTCATAGCTCAAGCAGCAACCCAAAGCAGGATATCTACAACCTGTAATAACTCGGGTTTGACCCGAGTATTAAATTCAAAAGAAAATAATACACGGGTCAGTCTAATTCAAACTCAGTTATTAATGCACAGAAGCAGTAATAATTAAATAAGCAATAGACGACGGTCACAGAAATCTTGTATATCCAACTCTTCGATAAGAGAATCGGATAACGGCAGATATAACACTAAACAGTGTTAAACAACAAATCAGCAAATTCAAATCATCAACAAAGATAAATAAAAAGATTATCAATGAAGATAATATGAAAACCGTAGAATTGCCCAAACAGCAATTAACAACAAAATCTAATCATTGAATAAATAATTAGAAGCTCATAATCTAATTATCAAATAGATAAAGACAATCTCGAATGATCAAATCAAACCAAATTAAATGCAATTTCCAAATATTGAATTGAACCCACAAAACAATTCAAACAATTTAAATGTCACATAAAACGACAATTCAGTGTGGCTGCAATACACGCACGCGTGTACTGCCTCGCCACTACCGTGATGAAATACACGAAAGTTCAATGAAAGCCACAAACGAACACAAGGTCAAACCCAAAAATCGGGTTCAATTCAAGTCACGGTGCAGACTCGAATAAACAAGCAGACAGCTCGAGGCCACCAACCATCCCAACAAAATGAAACAAAAAAAATATACAATGCACAGCAACTAGCACATACATACATATATATGTGTGTATATATGTATGTATACCGTGCTAATAAATGAAACGGCAAGATACAAATGCAGTGAACCTCAATGCAAGTCACGACTGCAACTGTATACAAAAGTATCAGACTCCAAATATCATAGTGAAGAATGAATGCAACAAAACAACTCGACTTGTTCAATATGCTATGCAGAAGAACCAAGGACAGAGGTAACATCAATGTACATGTCGACCAGTTCAAAATGAAACAGCAAGAGTGCTTCAGCCTCGATAACAAAAACAGACCACCGTGTACATATAGCAATGGACACAAAGAACTTCAACCAGAAAAATGCAGACCAACAGAGTGTGCAATGAAGTCTACAAGGGAAGCAACACTGCTTCATATACATGACAACCATAAGTAAGTATGCAAGTGAATGTAACGTGCACCAACAGTGTACAAAGGCAATAATACAACTCCAACTGGAAACAATTGCATATGCCAGATACAAAAACAAAGTGATCAAGAACATCTACAACATTGAAAATATAACATCAAGTCAATGCAGCAGATAGAATCCAAGTATAGATCCAACTATGCATGCATACACACATACAAGGGTATATATGCATACATATTAATCCACACATGTATATAAACGTTGCACATATAAGTGCAGGCAACTACAAAATCAGGTACAACAAATCAAATTGCAATTATCACAAAGGCGCAAAGGGACAAAGGCAGCTGACCAATTGCATAAATCTGACTCAAACCAAATGCAAACCAGTGCCAACATTATCACAATATCAAAGAAACCACACCAGCCTCCATAATGAAGAAACCAAAACCAGAATGCATTAGACTACATGAACACTATAGGCCGAGAACCAGACCAGGTAGTACGGGTATCAAGGCCAGTGCCATGATAACAGGAACCAAGGCGATGATATGCACAGTGAATACATGAACTAGAATGGCAACATGGAGTCGAACAAGTCAGTAAAGATTCATCGAAGCCAAAAGCAACTGAATTACCAAACTCGAAGTCAGTGATAAAAATCAAGTTAAAATCTGGAAATATCAAAACAAGTTGAAGCCGTGAATGAACAAATCAGTGCCAAAGTCAAAGATTATTGCAGATCAAAAAGCCAGAAATTCCCACAGCAAAATCAAAATGACCGAAGTCAAATTCAAAGCAATGCCGAAGTCCACAGAGAAATGCGTACAGCAAGTACGCAAATCATGGATCAACAGTTACATCGCAAAAATATAAAGAGCCGAAGCCAATAGAGAATTCAAAGCAACAGTTAAATGCCAAAGTCAACATAATGTCAAATGTTGAAAGCAAATATTCTCACAAAATCGACTATGAACAAATACCAAAGTCAGGTGAAAATGAACAAGTCAGAGTCAAGCCATAAATTCACGAAGTTATATTAACAGTTCAAAATCGAGGTCGCAAGCAATTCACCGAAATCAAATAACAGTTTCAAAATCAGTACTGTGGATCTCAAGGAAAATAACGTCAGAGAAATCAAAACATGCCCACCCAGTAAACAATATATACGAAGCAGTTCAACAATGAAAGCCACGAACTTGAACAAACCAGGAATCACTAACATTTGAATTAGATGCGAGTAAAGATTACTCACCTCTTTCGATCGAGAAACTGAAGTCGTTCAAAATCGAAAAACGAAACCCTTTGTCTCAAAGCAAAGATGAATCTCGATCGGAAATTTGGGGAGGCCGTGGTCCTCCTGCAATCGATCGGAGCAAGAAAGTGAAACCCTAGCAGCCATTAATCCCTTCGCTCTCGTTTGTTTTAGAAGTGGGCTTGCGAACGAATGAAGGAAAAATGAAAGAGGAACGGGTTTGCCTCTGATATTATCTCGGCAAAACAAAGAAACATGGGCCAACATTTGTTTTAAGCCCGCATAACCACTAACCCATTCTTCAAAGAATTTTAACCCAATTAAAAACTCCAATTAGCATTTAACAACCAATTAAATCGTCATTAGACGATAATTAATTGTTACTAAACTTTGGGTTGTTATAGACTCCCCTTCTTATAAAAATTGCTTCCCCGCAATTTTCATAATTAAAGGCGTCAATAACAATTATCTTTCTAACATAACTGGTTAAGCTAGAAAAATAAAGGTCAAGAACACAGATGTCAAAGAAATCTTTTAACTTCATAAAAGAAATTCACAAATTCTCACAAAATCTAATTATCAAACAGATAATAAGAAAACAGCAAAACTGAATAAATACAGTTATCAGCAATATCTAATTTTCAATTAGATGATTAGAATACAGAAATCACAAAACAACAATATTTAATTATCGATACGATAATTAGAAAACAGAAAAAATCTAATTATCAGCAAAGATAATTAGAAAACACAAATCACAAATCGCAAAACTGCAAATATCTAGTTATCCAACAAATAACTAGAAAACACGAACTTTATATCAGCAAACTCTAACTATCAACAGAGATAGATAGAAAATAGCAATTCAATAAAATCAACATAATCTAGAATTAATTAGGTACTAGAAAATTTCATAATCAACAAAATCAGCAAATATTCAATTATCAAAACGATAGTCAGAATTCTCAAATCAACAAATATCTAATTATAAAAAACGATAATCAGAAATCTCAAATCAACAATTATCTAATTACCAAAAATGATAATCAGAAATCTCAAATCAACAAATATCTAATTATCAAAATCGATAATCAGAAACAACAAATATCCGATTATCAAAAACGATAATCAGAAACAACAAATATCCGATTATCAAAAATGATAATCAAAAATCTCAAATCAACAAATATCTAATTATCAAAAACGATAATCAGAAATCTCAAATCAACAAATATCTAATTATCAAAAACGATAATCAAAAATCTTAAATCAACAATTATCTAATTACCAAAAACGATAATCAGAAATCTCAAATCAACAAATATCTAATTATAAAAAACGATATTCAGAAATCTCAAATCAGCAAATATCTAATTATCTAAAACGATAATCAGAAAACATCAAATATCTAATTACCGAAAACGATAATCAGAAATCTCAAATCAACAAATACCTAATTATCAAAAGCGATAATCAGAAACAACAAATATCCGATTATCAAAAACAATAATCAGAAACAACAAATATCCAATTATCAAAAACGATAATCAGAAATCTCAAATCAACAAATACCTAATTATCAAAAACGATAATCAGGAACAACAAATATCCGATTATCAAAAATGATAATCAGAAACAACAAATATCCGATTATCAAAAACGATAATCAGAAATCTCAAATCAACAAATATCTAATTATCAAAAACGATAATCAGAAATCTCAAATCAACAAATATCTAATTATCAAAAACGATAATCAGGAATCTTAAATCAACAAATATCTAATTATCAAAAACGATAATCAGAAACAACAAATATCCGATTATCAAAAACGATAATCAGAAACAACAAATATCCGGTTATCAAAAACGATAATCAGAAATCTCAAATCTCAAATTAACAAATATCTAATTATCAAAACGATAATCAGAAATCTCAAATCAACAAATATCTAATTAGCAAAAACGATAATCAGAAATCTCAAATCAACAATTATCTAATTACCAAAAACGATAATCAGAAATCTCAAATCAACAAATATCTAATTATCAAAAACGATAATCAGAACAACAAATATCCGATTATCAAAAACGATAATCAGAAACAACAAATATTCGATTATCAAAAACGATAATCAGAAATCTCAAATCAACAAATACCTAATTATCAAAAACGATAATCAGAAATCTCAAATCAACAATTATCTAATTACTAAAAACGATAATCAGAAATCTCAAATCAACAAATATCTAATTACCAAAAACGATAATCAGAAATCTCAAATCAGCAAATATCTAATTATGAAAAACGATAATCAGAAATCTCAAATCAACAATTATCTAATTACCAAAAACGATAATCAGAAATCTCAAATCAACAAATATCTAATTATCAAAAACGATAATTAGAAACAACAAATATCCGATTATCAAAAACGATAATCAGAAATCTCATATCAGCAAATATCTAATTACCTGTAGATAATTAGAAACAATAAATATCTAGAAATCAATTAAGATACTCTAGAAAATCAACATAAAAGGTTAACGATCCCATCAGATGGCGAGTTTTAGCTACGCCGCACGTGCATCAACAAATGGCCGAAGCCTACCAAGTACTCAACATAATTTTGGCGCCCAACAAATGACCCAAAGGTCTGCAGAGTGACCCGAAGGTCTAGTACTGGTATTTGACCCGAAGGTCAATCAGAGTGGCCCGAAAGCCCAACAAATGACCCGAAGGTCCAGCAGAGTGGCCCGAAAGCCCAACATAGTGGCTCGAAAGCACACAAAATCATCAGAATCATCAAAACAACAGATGTTTCCATTAACGAGTCCGGAATTAACCGAAATAGCAAACGCACATGTCGTATACCACGTGTTTTACTAAATCGTTTTATTCTCTTCATCGTTTCCTTGAAAGTGCAAAATTGTGTATTTCGTAAAAATACATTTTACATTCTCAAACGGACAAGTCCGGAATTAAGCGAAACAGTAAAAGAAAGGGTTCATAGTCCTCGATTTTGCTGAATCGTTTAAATCGCTTCCTCATTCTTTCGAAAGCGCAAACTGTAAAATTTTGTATTTCAAATAACTAACATTTTACGTTCTCAAACAGACAAGTCCGGAATTAAGCGAAACAGTAAAAGTGAGGGTTCATAGTCCTTAATTTTGCTGAAGCGTTTAAATCACTTCCTCATTCTTTTGAAAGCGTAAACTGTAAAAAATTTAAAACAATTTTAAAAACACGTGATTAAAACAGCAATATCAGTAACAATTTCGAAAAGAAAATTGTACTTCTCAAAATACCGTAAAAACGGATCACAAAGTCAACATTGCGGGATAACCACTTGAAAATCCACTTTTAAAATTTGACAGTTACTGAAGTCAAAGTGACAGTAATCTTTAAACGTCAAAATCTCATCAAAATAATTTACATCAAAATGTAATATCAGTGAATTTTCATTCATCAAAAATGTCACAAAACATCGTGCTTCAAAAATTTAGCACCGATGTAAAAAATCCCGTTATAAAAATAACGGCAACAAAATACGTTTAAACCAAACATCGATTCAATGTTAAATTAATGCAGTAACATGCAACTCAAATTTGCACGTACTACAAAATGAACAAAGAAATCATTCGAATGTATCTTCAATGAAGATAATTCAAAACAGCAAAATCTAATCAACATGTGATTAGCATAAAAGAAAACCAGCCAAAATCTCTACAAAAATCACATAACTGCAATCGCTTCGAATCCTCAAATCGGATTCAAAATTTTCAAAGAAACAAGATAAACCCAGCTATGTAAACAACAAATGAAATTTATTTCAATTTCATATTTTGATTTTTAAATCAAAAAGGTTATCAGCTGTAATCAGCGAAGACAGTCTCACTGTTTCCGCTGCGCACTCTGATAAACAGAACACAAATTATTCAATCATCAAAACACAGTTTCACTTTTATTTTTAAATAAAGATATTTAAAAATTTCATCATAATTTCAAAACTTTAGTTTTGACTCAAAACACAACTAAAATATCGAAAAATAGTTGTAACACATGTTCCATCTAAGTTATGTTTTATATTATGTTCATAAACCCCAAGCTCTGATACCAACTGTGACGCCCCACCTCTATGCTCAGAATAACAAAGAGTATTAAAAGAAATACTGTCTATTGTTATGAAGAATAAGGCTGGATAGGAGCGGCCATCCGTAGTTGGGCCTTACACTAGTATTGGTTACCTCGATAGGAGTGGTATATATTTTTATTTTTCATCTCTTATTTATTTACTCCCATCGACATACCCAATTCCAGTATAAAACGAACTACGATGGTTCATAATAGATTAGGACAATATATATAATAATAACACAGATAATAAAATGCGGAACAAAGATAACAAAAGTCTCATATATATATATATATAACTGATGTTAGTTACAATACATTTGACACGATACATATGATACAACTACAACTGTCGACTCTGGAAGTTATATATACAAGTACATTATCGACTAATATACATGAATACATATCAACCTAAATCAGATACACAGACTACTACAAAATGACGAAGACTACTTCAAAAGATGTGAAAAGACTTCATAGCTCAAGCAGCAACCCAAAGCAGGATATCTACAACCTGTAATAACTCGGGTCTGACCCGAGTATTAAATTCAAAAGAAAATAATACACGGGTCAGTCTAATTCAAACTCAGTTATTAATGCACAGAAGCAGTAATAATTAAATAAGCAATAGACGACGGTCATAGAAATCTCGTATATCCATCTCTTCGATAAGAGAATCGGATAACGGCAGATATAACACTAAATAGTGTTAAACAACAAATCAGAAAATTCAAATCATCAACAAAGAAAAATAAAAAGATTATCAATGAAGATAATATGAAAATCGTAGAATTTCCCAAACAGCAATTAACAACAAAATCTAATCATTAAATAAATAATTAGAAGCTCATAATCTAATTATCAAATAGATAATTAGACAATCTCGAATGATCAAATCAAACCAAATCAAATGCAATTTCCAAATATTGAATTGAACCCACAAAACAATTGAAACAATTTAAATGTCACATAAAACGACAATTCAGTGTGGCTGCAGTACACGCATGCATGTACTGCCTCGCTAGTACCGTGATGAAATACACGAAAGTTCAATGAAAGTCACAAACGAACACAAGGTCAAACCCAAAAATCGGGTTCAACTCAAGTCACGGTGCAGACTCGAATAAACAAGCAGACAGCTCGAGGCCACCAACCAGCCCAACAAAATGAAACAAAAGAAATATACAATGCACAACAACTAGCACATACATACATATATATGTATGTATATATGTATGTATACCGTGCTAATAAATGAAACGGCAAGATACAAATGCAGTGAACCTCAATGCAAGTCACGACTGCAACTGTATACAAAAGTATCAGACTCCAAATATCATAGTGAAGAATGAATGCAACAAAACAACTCGACTTGTTCAATATGCTATGCACAAGAACCAAGGACAGAGGTAACATCAATGTACATGTTGACCAGTTCAAAATGAAACAGCAAGAGTGCTTAAGCCTCGATAACAAAAACAGACCACCGTGTACATATAGCAGTGGACACAAAGAACTTCAATCAGAAAAATGCAGACCAACAGAGTGTGCAATGAAGTCTACAAGTGAAGCAACACTACTTCATATACATGACAACCATAAGTAAGTATGCAAGTGAATGTAACGTGCACCAACAGTGTACAAAGGCAATAATACAACTCCAACTGGAAACAGTTGCATATGCCAGATACAAAAACAAAGTGATCAAGAACATCTACAACATTGAAAATATAACATCAAGTCAATGCAGCAGATAGAATTCAAGTATAGATCCAACTATGCATGCATACACACATACAATGGTATATATGCATACATATTAATACACACATGTATATAAACGCTGCACATATAAGTGCAGGCAACTACAAAATCAGGTACAACAAATCAAATTGCAATTATCACAAAGGCACAAAGGCAGCTGACCAATTGCATAAATCTGACTCAAACCAAATGCAAACCAGTGCCAACATTATCACAATATCAAAGAAACAACACTAGCCTCCATAATGAAGAAACCAAAACTAGAATGCATTAGACTACATGAACACTATAGGCCGAGAACCAGACCAGGTAGTACGAGTATCAAGGCCAGTGCCATGATAACAGGAACCAAGGCGATGATATGCACAGTGAATACATGAACTAGAATGGCAACATGGAGTCGAACAAGTCAGTAAAGATTCATCGAAGCCAAAAGCAAATGAATTACCAAACTCAAAGTCAGTGATAAAAATTAAGTTAAAATCTGGTAATATCAAAACAAGTTGAAGCCGTGAATGAACAAATCAGTGCCAAAGTCAAAGATTACTGCAGATCAAAAAGCCAGAAATTCCCACAGTAAAATTAAAATGACCGAAGTCAAATTCAAAGCAATGCCGAAGTCCACAGAGAAATGCATACAGCAAGTACGCAAATCATGGATCAACAGTTACATCGCAAAAATATCAAGAGCCGAAGCCAACAGAGAATTCAAAGCAACAGTTAAATGCCAAAGTCAACATAATGTCAAATGTTGAAAGCAAATATTCTCACAAAATCGACTACGAACAAATACCAAAGTCAGGTGACAATGAACAAGTCAGAGTCAAGCCATAAATTCACGATGTTATATTAACAGTTCAAAATCGAGGTCACAAGCAAGTCACCGAAATCAAATAACAGTTTCAAAATCAGTACTGTGGATCTCAAGAAAAACAACGTCAGAGAAATCAAAACGAAACCCTTTGTCTCAAAGCAATGATGAATCTCGATCGGAAATTTGGGGAGGCCATGGTCCTCCAGCAATCGATCGAAGCAAGAAAGTGAAACCCTAGCAGCCATTAATCCCTTCGCTCTCGTTTGTTTTAGAAGTGGGCTTGCGAACGAATGAAGGAAAAATGAAAGAGGAACGGGTTTGCCTTTGATATTATCTCTGCAAAACAAAGAAACATGGGCCAACATTTTTTTTAAGCCCGCATAACCACTAACCCATTCTTCAAAGAATTTTAACCCAATTAAAAACTCCAGTTAGCATTTAACAACCAATTAAATCGTCATTAGACTATAATTAATTGTTACTAAACTTTGGGTTGTTACAACTTACTGGAAAGATATAATCAGGGTAACTTGCTTCAAATACCTTGAAAATTCTTTTAAATTTTCCGGGATTTAAATTCAGGTTCGAATCCTTTTTTTAAACCTAACTTATTTGTATAGTTTATCCTTAACCAAATTCTATTTGGTTATATAAATTACCACTTAAATTTTATAATTTTATCCAATCACCTTGATATATTATAATAATCTACAAAATTATTTCTTTTATATCAAAATATAATCTCATATAAAAATCATTTAAAAATCATTATATATGAAAATAACAAGTACGCCCTCATATATACTACACTCAACTCATTCTAGGATACTACTAACCCTATTTGTAATGAGTGATCCCAACCAGAGCCAAGGTTCTCGCTTAACCTTCAGCTCTGATACCACGTGTAACGACCCGGGCGATTTTCGACCCCCGAAAATCGATACTAATACGTTCACTGTATAAAGTGCCAAGCAATCGAGTGCCAAAAATACCAGGCTGTTAGGGTTTAGAAGAAAAAGAGATAGAATAAGAAACAGAAACAACAGCACAAAATCTCACAACCGCAGCGGAACAAAATATAATACACAATAGAAGCATTTTATACAAGAAAAGCTATAACTACTAAATATAAACAAGTTATCATAGTACAATCACCAACAATAATCTGGACAGTTATAATAACATGTCCCTAAATGCTGACTATACAGTTTTTAATACACAGCGGAATATAGTCGATACATCCCTGCCATTCAACTCGTCTCCTGAGCTCCACAGCGTCCTAACCTGAAATTCTATAATACTTGGTCTGACCCGAGCATTACAATAAAGTAACACCCGAGTCAGGCTGGAAACCAGCATGAGTAAAACCAACTTAATTTGAAATACTTAAGTTATAAAGCTTATTTGAAAACCAAGGTAACTCGTGTAGGCTGACGAGCTTTTATCAGATTATGATGAAAAAAGTTTGCTGAAATCCATCGATCTTATAAAAATGTCTAAGAACAGTAGTTGTTTAAAATAATTAAATTTATGACATTAATCCAATCTCAGTCTATTAAACTCTATAATCAAACCCATAAAGTTCGAAGTGATTCTCAAATCGAAGTGGTTCCGAATAACACTAATATCTGATCCCGGTCTCTTCGAAATCAAACGCCGTCTTTTAAGGCTAAGTTGTTTTTTTTAAAAAACAATTCAATTTCAAAATACCAACATCCACATAGAAATTTCAATACAAATATCTGTCGTCTCATGTTTATATTTAACTGTTCAATTTAGGGTACTTCATAACACAGAATAACTGAAAGAACACACCAGAGAAATCTAGACAACCCACATAGCCTGAACTATTACACGATTTATGGTTTATGTTAACCAATCTTAATCCATCATCTTATTTAATTTAAAAACAAAATTAATTATTTTTCAATTCCTGTTTACTTATAACTAAAATTAATTACAAAATTATTTATTTTAAACTTAAATAAATTTTTAGACAATTAATCAATAATTATCGTATATAAATTAACCTAGAGTTTAATTAATTTGAAGTTTTAAATTGTTTTATTTACAATAATCATTAACTAATTTAATTCCAAATTTTTACTCAACAAGGGTATTAACAAGTCGTTAAGGTGATAGGACAAAACCCGGTTCCTATATTTTATAAAAATCGAGGAGTTAAAGTTTTAAAGGTAAATGGTTTTAAAGTAATTAGATTTTGGAAAATAAAATTTTAAGAATATATATATATATATATTTTAAAATAGGATAGGCCATCGGCCCAAACCCGATCCAGGAAAACTCTTTCCCCCCATCTCTTCTCTTCCCAGCTACTACATTCTTCCTTCATCTCTTCGCTCTTGCACGATGCTCGCCATGCACATGCACACGAGGATGAGGGCTCGCCGACCACCACCGACTTCACCTCCAAGTCGCCCCCGACCCCTCGACTTCTCGAGCTACCCAAATTTCCACGACAACCTTCATTTTGAAAACTCGACAGTAAAACCATACCAAGATAACAAACCCGATCAACTTACCAACCTCGTACCTACACCTCCGACCACCGGAACCCATGCCGCTTCGCCCGAAGCTTCGTCTTTCTCCCTTCTACCTTTTCCCTCTACACCGCAGCCGTACATCCCCACCACGACGCCGCAGTCGCCAGAAAACCAACTTCGACCAAAACTCGAGCAAAAACCCTACTTCCCCTTCGTCCAAACGCCACGCCGATCAAAAAAATACTCCACCATTTTTCCCGAGATCCCCTACCATAGAGCTACCTCTGACCAAAACCCCGATGCCTACTACCACCGAGATCGCCGGAAATCGACCAACGACCAAAAATAGTTCTTCACCCTCCACCCCGTCAAAAATGAAACTAAAAATCGAGAAAATACCACTGAAATTCATTATTTCCAATGCTAATCCTATTCATATCAGTGAAAACACAAATTATAATGATCGAATTTCTTGTAGCATTGAATTACCTACTGTAAATCTTACTTTCCAGTGTTATTACTTGATAACATTTTATGAAATCATTTTTAAAATAAAGTATACTCGAATACAAACATAAATTCTTCAATCATCATAACCTAAAACCATTTAGAGGAAGAGATAAGAATTTTTAAAGTTAAGCATGACATAAAAAGAACCGAACAGAGGCAAGAATGTTGTACATGCTTTTATATACACTTCCATATACATACATGCATATGTGTGTGTATATATATATATATATATATATATTTATAAATACACACACACACATCCATCCATTCCTATACAAGCAACTTGGCAAATACTGTTATTTCTACCTGGCGTACTCATAGATTAGTGAAAAGATTTTGGTTTTAAAAGTTTAGAATACCTTTTGAAGGCAGAGCAATTTCTTTTGAAAAATGCTACTAGCTTTGTTGATGATCCTCTCTGTTTACTTGAGTGCTTCTCTTTTCTTTTCTTTTTGAAATGTTTACTTGCTTTTGTTCTTTTCATACTTGAGTTGTTTTGTGTTCGTGAACTAAAGTATATGGGTAGAGGTAAACTAGGCAGTGAATATATACATATAGAAAGGAAGTGTGTTGTGTAAGCCTAGGGCATGTCCTTGTACAGGCTTTTCATTTTTTTCCATTTATTTGATTTTATTTTATTTCATAGACTTGATTTGATTTCCTTATTTCAAGCTTGACATGATTTTTCCTTTGACATTGATTATATGTTTTGTATGCTTGAAATGATATGTATTCATGATGTTGTCCCCTTTTGTGTTTATAAATAGTTTTATATGAATTGACATGTGTGTGTGTGTGTGTGTGTGTGTGTCTATATATCCTTTTGTATGTATACATATATGCATAGTTATGTAATTTATCCTATTTTACATGCATCATCACCATTTAACGTATATATATACATTTGCTTGTATATTGTCATCATATTACGTATATATATTTTCACATTATTCCCTCTTTCCATATTTATCTATATTTGGATAAGTATTACTTTTATACCTATGTACAACTCATATATTATCAACATCATAAAGATTGTATATATATCTACATATATACATTTATGGATATTTATCTTAATTTAAATAGCGGAGTTATATATATACATATGATTTTTTTAAAAAGATTCATCATATCCAGAGATTTTACAATTCAATATTTAATATAGTTTTTAAATCAATTTATAGATTCAGGTATTTCTAACTCTCGGAAAATTTATTTATTCGACTTATAAAATCAATATTTCAATAATAAAATAAGTTAATCATCTAATATTCGATACCCAAAAATCCGGGTCGTCACATTCCTCCCCCCTTTAGAACTTTTCGTCCTCGAAAAGGAATGAAGCGAGAATTTTAATTTTGATGTGTATTATTTATTAATCCGCTTTAAAATTTTTAATTTCTTACTCTTTTATTATACAATTTAAAACGCTTTAAAATTACATAATATTACCAAACTAGCTATATAAAAATACTTCTTATAACTCGATGTCCAAAACAGTCCATCCTTATTCTCACAGAAATTTAGTCATACGTTGATCAGGCGTAGGACTAAAAATCTATAAGTGCTTAGCAGACCCGTTTTCAACACCCGGTGAAAATACTTGAAAACCACTTTTTCGAAAATGCTATGGAAATCATCACCCCCTCCATGGATCGCAGTTAGCACGATGATTACATCGCCATCCCAGCAAAATCCATAAGAAAACTGTAGGCATCCGCACCTCTCAACTTTCGCCATGGAAACTGCACAAATCACAGCTACACCCAGGGTTGCGTTGCTATCACAGCAAAACCCATGTAGCTGTAGGCATCAGCGCCACTCGAATTACGCTGCCAAATGAAACTTTACCACATAGATCGCAGACTACACAAAGTTATGTCAATGTTCCAGTGGAACCCAGTGTAGCTGTAGGCACTCACCGCCACACGAATTTCTCTATGGTACCAAACCACATAGATCGCAATCTATCGATGTTACGTCGCTATCCTAACGAAATCAAACGTAGATTGTAGGCAATCACTGCCACTCGACTTACGCTATGGAAAGGCGATAGATCGCAGTTAAACCAGAGTTACGTTGCCGTCACAGCATAACCCCAATGTAACTGTAGGCATCAGCGCCACTCAAATTACGGTACCCCAAATACAATCCTCAGAAACTAAAGTTTTGTCCTGATGTCCTCTAGGATCCAAATTTAGAACCCCCCTTAGGGCTCAAGGCAGAACCACCCAGTGGATCTCATACGATAAGTTTCAACTCTAAATGGGAGCGCTTTTCTTTCCATGCCATTCTCAATACATTTCATACTATACACATATAGTACCTTTTAAATCATACTCTTTATATGTATCACATATAAATCCCATTTACACAAAATCGATATCTTCAAAATCGATAATTCTCAAACTTGGTTTTCCAAATGCCCAAAATTTACTTTTTGCCAAAATCAAAAGCCTTTAAAATTAATGAGTTCGAAAACCCTTTTAGTTCCATTCTCATAAAATCATTCTTATATATATATAAGATTATTCTTTCAACTTGAATAATTTTCGGATTGTTTCATACTTATATAAATTCCACTTTATATTTCAAATATCCTTTAAAGATCATTTCCTTCCAGTTATACTTTCAATAAGGGAAGTTTTTAATATATAACAAATATATATAACCTTATTAATGCCAAATCAAATTTTCAAGTTCGATTACCTTTACAAAGTTATTTGTAACATTACTTACTTCTTATAAAGTGAGTTTCAGTTATAATACTATCGAACCTTTTATTTTAAATCATCACATTTTTCTCAAAATATATTATTTCACTTCAAAATCATTTCTCCTTCAATATTCGATTTTGGTTCCAAATTCAAAAAAATTCTTCGAGTTCCATTTGGGTTATAGTTTCAATTTTATCTCAATTGGTATTTAAATATAAACAATTTCCACTCTAACCAGTTTGAATTTAGTAACTAGCTTAAATAGTTTAAAAAAAAGTTAAATAGTTAATATAAGATAGTTTGAGTATTAAAAGAATGGTTTGTATAGTAAATAGCTTGGAAAAATCCAAAGTAATTTGAATATTTAAGAAAATAGATTTAAGAGAAAATAGTTTCATAGCCAACTGATTCAGTTTCCAATTTCCCATTCAAATCAATTTTTAATTTCCACCTCCATTTAAATTGATTCAATCAGATTCTAATTCGAATTAACTTCGATTCTCATTCTAATTCAAATCAATTCCCAATTTCGACTTCGAACTAATTCAACTTCGATTACAATCCCAATTAGTTCAATTCAATTCCAATTTGAATTAATTTCAATTCAATCCTTAATTTTTAAACCATATCAATTTATATAAATTCGAGTTCGATTTTCAAAATACTGATTTAATCACTTAAATCAAATTAACCCTTAATATTTAATTTAACAACCCAAGTCTTTAATAATTCAATTCTGAGCCCAATTTCCATATATTCTTTTAAATTACTTCCACTTAGACTTATGTGAGGTTCGAGTAAGAGTTCAAATCTTTTAAGAACAAACCAATTTTCGAAATTCAATTGATTACCCAATTATAACTTCAAACTTTGGAACCCAATTCTTAAACAATTTCGGTTGATAGGTTCATTTTATCATTTCGAACTCAAGATCAAAATGATTCCATTTCCATAAATTCAATTTTATTTCTAAGAATCAAAATCATTTAAATAGTTTCAAAATAAAGCTTTATTTATATTTAATTCAGGAATGGATATATATCATCTCAATCCACTTCTTAATTTATTCAAAATAATCCAATTTACAGTTTTATATATATTGTCCATAACAACAGGATGATAGCAGGATATGTCCAAGTAAACAAACATCCAAATTATCTAAAACACCAATCAATAGCATCCATCTCAAATTTCTAGGATTCGAACCCGTTTTTATTTCAAAAGCTATTTGAAATTATCCATACATAACCTCTTATCAAATCCATACTTCTCTTTTTAATTTAATCCATTTAACTTCCTTAAGTTAAATTTTCCATTTCACATTGAAAATTTTCAATTTCCGATCATAAGTTCAAAACTTAATCAACTTGTCCTGAGTAAATTTCCAATCCATTCAATTAATTTAATCTTACTCAATTTAAATTTTCCATTCCAAATTTAAATTTCTTATCAATAACCCTTCCCACTTATAAGTTCAAAAACTTATTTCTCTTTGGGTTATACATCTCATGTGAGAAATGCGGATTACGGATCTTAAGGCTAGAATTAACACTAGAGGGGGGGGTGAATAGTGTTTTAAGGAATTACTAATTCTTTTTGAGTTTATATTAATTTGAACACAAATGTATGCAATATTCAGACACAGATATGATCACAGAATCAAACACAGATGCAGATATAAAGTAAAAGCAATAAAGGAAAGAACACACCGGATTTTATACTGGTTCAGAGTTACCCTACATCCAGTCCCGCAACACAAGTACGGATTTCCTTTCAAAATCAATTCTTACAATTACCCCCTCGATTTCTAGGCCATGAGGTACACCGCTCCAGATTCACAATCCTCTGGGTAGAGATACTTGATTTTACAAGCAATTAGTTCACCCGATTGATTTTCCAGGCTACAATCACACCTTTTCTCGCTCGGTTGAATACAAAGAAATCTATAACTCTGAATAGCAGTGGGATCTTGTTGAGATAGTGATAGAGAATCAAACCAGAGATGATCTAGTTAGATTCAATGGTGATTTCAGTAGAGTAATGGTAAAAATGTATATAAAGAAATATGGAAGAAGAAGAGGAGTGAAATCAGAGAAAAATTGAATCTAAATTCGTTTAAAGTAGCCCCTATTTATAGTAGAACAACAACCATGTCCATTCGTGAAAGGATATGACGAATACTTGAAATCTTGAAATCTTGATAATCTTAATACTCATGAGTCTTGAATCTTGGTATCTTCGATCTTGAGTTCATCAATTCTTGAATCTCTATACTGTACAGTCTTCATTCTTTGGTACATGTATATATATCCTGCATATACATATATATCTAAACAATAATGTTAGTATTTATATTTTATAATCTTATTCTAAGGTTGTTGTCATCAAAACCAACTTCTCAGGGACTAACATCTCATTCCAAGGGGGAATTCAGAATTCAAACATCACTATTTATTTCAAATCAACTTTGAAATCACATATGTCCACACACACACACACACACACATATATATATATATATATATACATATATTTATCCATTGCATATCAATCACACTTTAAATTTTAGATCATTCTTGGTTTTTAATCCAAAACAATTTCCTTTGGAATTTTCAAAACACTCTTGTTTTCAAAACAAAATTCCCACATCAAGATATATTCTAATAATATTACTTATTATTTCCTTAAACACTTTGAAATAATTTCAAAATTTTCTGGGCTTAGATTTAAAACTTCACAGTTTAAATCCATTTCGATTTATAAGTCATACTCATATAAATTTTTACTTCCTTAAAACATTTCACTTTGCTTTAATCATTGTTTATTCGTAATAAACATCCTCTATTAAGACACAATACCCAATTTATGATAATTATCATATATAGAAATCAAACACACCCTATATTTCTTCATAACTTACTGGAAAGATATAATCAGGGTAACTTGCTTCAAATACTTTGAAAATTCTTTAAAATTTTCCGGGATTTAAATTCAGGTTCGAATCCATTTTTTTAAACCTAACTTATTTATATAGTTTATCCTTACCCAAATTCTATTTGATTATATAAATTACCACTTAAATTTTATAATTTTATTTGATTATAATAATCATAGCCAATCACCTTGATATATTATAATAATCTACAAAATTATTTCTTTTATATCAAAATATAATCTCATATAAAAATCATTTAAAAATTATTATATATGAAAATAACAAGTACGCCCTCATATATACTACACTCAACACATTCTAGGGTACTACTAACCCTATATCTAATGAGTGATCCCAACCAGAGCCAAGGTTCTCGCTTAACCTTCAGCTCTGATACCACGTGTAACTGCCCGGGCGATTTTCGACCTTCGAAAATCGACACTAATACGTTCACTTTATAGAGTGCCGAGCAATCGAGTGCCGGAAATACCAAGCTGTTAGGGTTTAGAAGAAAAAGAGATAGAATAAGAAACAGAAACAACAGCACAGAATCTCACAACCGTAGTGGAACAAAATATAATATACAATAGCATCATTTTAAACAAGAAAAGCTGTAACTACTAAATATAAACAAGTTATCCGAGTACAATCACCAACAATAATCTGGACAATTATAATAACCTGTCCCTAAATGCGACTATACAGTTTATAATACACAGCGAAATATAGTCGATACATCCCTTCCATCCAGCTCGTCTCCTGAGCTCCACAACGTCCAACCTGAAATTCTATAATACTCGGTCTGACCCGAGCATTACAATAAAGTAACACCCGAGTTAAGCTGGAAACCAGCGTGAGTAAAACCAACTTAATTTGAAATACTTAAGTTATAAAGCTTCTTTGAAAACCAAGGTAACTCGTGCAGGTTGATGAGCTTTTATCAGATTACGATGAAAACAGTTTTGTAGAAATCCATCGATCTTATAAAAATGTCTAAGAATGGTACTTATTTAAAATAATTAAATTTGTGACATTAATCCAATCCCAGTCTATTAAACTCTATAATCAAACCCATAAAGTTTGGTGTGATTTTCAAATCGAAGTGGTTCCGGATAACACTGATATATGATCCTGGTCTCTTCGAAATCAAACGCCATCTTTTAAGGCTAAGTTGTTTAAAAAAACAATTCAATTTCAAAATACCAACATCCACATAGAAATTTCAATACAAATATCTATCGTCTCACGTTTATATTTAACCATTCAATTCAGGCTACTTCATAACACAGAATAACTGAAGAACACACCAGAGAAAGCCAGACAACCCACATAGCCTGAACTATTACACGATTTATGGTTTATGTTAACCAATCTCAATACATCATCTTGTTTAATTTAAAAGCAAAATTAATCATTTTTCAATTCTTGTTTACTTATAACTAAAATTAATTACAAAACTATTTATTTTAAACTTAAATAAATTTTTATAAAATTAATCAATAATTATCATATATAAATTAACCTAGAGTTTAATTAATTTGAAGTTTTAAATTGTTTTATTTACAATAATCATTAACTAATTTAATTCCAAAATTTTACTCAACAAGGGTATTAACAAGTCGTTAAGGTGATATGACAAAACTCAATTCCTATATTTTATAAAAATCGGGGAATTAAAGTTTTAAAGGTAAATAGTTTTAAAGTAATTAGATTTTGGAAAATAAACTTTTAAGAATATGTATTTTAAAAAAAAATTAGGATAGGCCAACGGCCCAAATCCGATCCAGGAAAACTCTTTTCCCTTCTATCTCTTCTCTTCTCTTCCTAGCTACTACATTCTTCCTTTATCTCTTCGCTCTTGCAAGATGCTCGTCGTGCACATGGACACGAGGATGAGGGTTCGCCGACCACCGCCGACTTCACCTCCAAGTCGCCCCCGACCCCCTCGACTTCTCCAACTACCCAAATTTCCACGGCAACCTTCATTTCGAAAACTCGACAGTAAAACCATACATAGATAACAAACCCGATCAACTTCCCAACCTCGTACCTACGCATCCGACCATCGGAACCCAAGCCACTTCGCCCAAATATTCGTCTTTCTCCCCTCTACCTTTTCCTCCTACACCGCAGCCGTACAACCCCACCACGATGCCGCAGTCGCCAGAAAACCAACTTCGACCAAAACTCGAGCCAAACCCTACTTCCCCTTCGTCCAAACGCCACGCCGATCAGAAAAATACCACCATTTTTCCCGAGATCCCCTACCACCCAACTACCTCTGACCAAAACCCCAACGCCTACAACCACCGAGATCGTTGGAAATCGACCAACGACCAAAAATCATTCATCGCCCTCCACCCCGTCTAATACGAAACTAAAAATCATGAAAATACCATTGAAATTCATTATTTCCAATGCCGATCCTATTCATATCAGTGAATACACAAATTATAATGATCGAATTTCTTGCAGCATTGAGTTACCTACTGTAAATCTTGATTTCCAATGTTATTACTTGATAACATTTTATGAAATCATTTTTAAAATAAAGTATACTCAAATACAAACATAAATTCTTCAATCATCATAACCTAAAACCATTTAGAGGAAGAGATAGGAATTTTTAAAGTTAAGCCTGACAGAAAAAGAACAGAACAGAGGTAAGAATGTTGTACATGCTTTTATATACACTTCCATATATATATATATACATACATACACACACACATCCATCCACTTGGTTTTAAAAGTTTTACTCACAGAATATCTTTTGAAGGCAGAGCAATTGCTTTTGAAAAATGCTGCTAGCTTTGTTGATGATCCTCTCTGTTTACTTGAGTGCTTCTCTTTTCTTTTTCTTTTTTTTTGAAATGTTTACTTGCTTTTGTTCTAATCTTTTCATACTTGAGTTGTTTTGTGTTCGTGAACTAAAGTGTATGTGTGGAGGTAAACTAGGCAGTGAATATATACATATAGAAAGGAAGTGTACTGTGTAAGCCTAGGGCATGTCCTTGTACAGGCTTTTCATTTGTTTTCCATTTATTTTATTTTATTTTATTTGATAGACTTGATTTGATTTCCTTATTTCAAGCTTGACCTGATTTTTCCTTTGACATTGATTATTTGTTTGTATGTATTCATGATGTTGTCCCCTTTTGTGTTTATAAATATTTTTATATAAATTGACATATGTATATATATGTATATCCTTTTGTATGTATACATATATGCATAGTTATGTAATTTATCCTAT
The DNA here is from genome assembly GCA_030737815.1 of Allium fistulosum. NCBI lineage: Eukaryota > Viridiplantae > Streptophyta > Magnoliopsida > Asparagales > Amaryllidaceae > Allium > Allium fistulosum. The sequence continues at coordinate 185,360,242 of CM060906.1, forward strand.
TTTACATGCATCATCACTATTTAATGTATATATATACATTTGCTTGTATATTGTCATCATATTACGTATATATATTTTCACATTATTCCCTCTTTCCATATTTATCTATATTTGGATAAGTATTACTTTTATACATATGTACAACTCATATATTATCAACATCATAAAGCTTGTATATATCTACATACATACATTTATGGATATTTACCTTAATTTAAATGGTAGAGTTATATATATATATACATATAATTTTTTTTAAAAGGTTCATCATATCCAGAGATTTTACAATTCAATATTTAATATAGTTTTTAAATCAATTTATAGATTCAGGTATTTCTAACTCTCAGAAAATTTATTTATTCGACTTATAAAATCAATATTTCAATAATAAAATCAGTTAATCACCCAATATTCGATGGCCAAAAATCCGGGTCACCCCATCCCAAGAGGTAGGTTTCTCCAATTTTCAACTTTTCTATCAAAGTAGCATATTTACTAAACAAAATGATAGCATCTTATATGATACTCTATCGGACGTTTTTCTAATTTGAATGAACGTGAAATATCTTCAAAATTTTATGTTTCTTTTCCAGAATTTGTTGAAGGGATAAATTTCTCTTTGGGAAAATGTATTTATTTATTTTTTGAAAAATGGAAGTTTTAACAATATTTATGGTTCTTTTTTGGGTAAAAATTTTAACTTTTTTTTAAAAGGTTATTTAGATTTAGTTTTTTAAGAACACTAAACTTTTATAAAGAATTTAACTTTTTTAAAATAAATACTAATTTTTATTAACAACTTTTTTTAAATGTACACCAATTTGTCTAAGAAAACAGTTTTCAATGACTTGGAGCAAAATGGTCTTTTATCATATCGCATTAATAAATAAAAGAGAAAAAGGTAGGATTAAAGTTGAAAAAGGCCAACAATTAAAGTAACATACAATGAAACAATCGTAGAAATACTACTTTTTAAAAGATCCAGTTAAACCTCCTCATTTATGTCCTTGAGCCACCTAAGGAGATCATGAATGTAGAATGATGAATCCTAAGAAAACTTTTATCCCAATCAGCCTTTCAATAATATGCCATTGTGTTCGCCTAACTGTTTTTTTGTGCTCATGATCAGAATATCCTCCTTGATGGAATAATAATGGATTTTATGCTCATCATCATATCCATATGTCATAGCAATTATGTTCCAAGGAAAAATGCATATTATGTAACTAACATAATGGTGCAATGTACATCCATCGGCATTCCATTCAACGAGTTCGCCCACATAGTCAGTAGTCATTGGAGGTGGAAAATGTACCATCAACAAAAATAGATACATAAGGTGAGGAAGGAAATAATGGAGAGGTGGAGGTAGAAGAAAATAACAACGGGACAATGACTAGTGGGGGATAAACATCAATTTGATGCGGACAAAAGGGAAAAAGGGACAAAAGGCTCCAAAGTATCGGGTAAAGAAATGAATTTAGTGATGGAGCTGGAGCAGCAGCATGAAGGGCTAATGCAAGGAGTTGACGAATCAAGTGAAAGCTAATGATGGGAAGGATCTAACTCAAGAACAACAACAACCGTGAAATGGAAATTGCTTGGCTCCTTACATTATCATGGCTTACGACAATAGATAATGTTGGGTTTAGGGGAAGAAGGTCCAATGGCAAGAATAGAAAAATCATACATTTGGAAGGGGCGTTATAAAGGTAGAAATATGTGAGCACTTGAAGACAAGTATAATTAGTGGCAGAACCAAAAAAAATGTCGAGGTTTCAATCGAATGACATGCCGACATAATCAATAAGGCTACCTAAATGGAGAACTGGGAATTGCACGTTATCGAATTATGTTGTATATAATGAAATTTTTATAAAAGTGTGCTATTAAATGATTTATGTAGCTTATGTTAAAGAAATTAAAAGTGGAATTATTTTAGAATAAGTGTGTTACTAAAATGATTAACAAGCTTTAATCCATCATTACTAAAATGATTAATTCATTTTAAAACAACATTATTAAAATGATTAACAAGCTTTAATTCATCATTACTAAAATGATTAATTCATTTTAAAACAACATTATTAATATGATTAATTAACTTTAATTATCATTAGTCAAAATGGCTAATTAATTTTAAACATTATTATTAAAATGATTAATTAACCTTAAACATCAATAGTGAAAATGATCAATTAAATTTAAATCCATTATTAAAAAGATTAATTAGCCTTAGATATTGTTATTTAAAATGATAATGAATGTTTAATCATCATTATCAAAGTAATTAACTTTATTATTGTTCTGTAAAAACCCAAGCACAAGATCCAACAAAAAGATTTTCCAAAGAGATGATATTTTCGAAGTACTGATAAGCGATAGTCGCTATACAGACACTTCCATAAACACTTTCATATGTTATTTATTCATCCAAACATCTCTTACATAATCATAAACATATATACAAAGACAAACAAAATTCATATAACATGGAGAGAGCATAACTTGAAGAAGATCACTTAACATTTCTAATGAATCTCAAGCCATTAACTAATTGTCAAAGGTGTCATCCACTTAAAGCGGGAACCAAACCAAACCATCCTTACTTTCCACACATGTAAACAGAAGTAATTAACATATATTTTCACCACAACAATAAAGGTTAAAACTTTCTTTTAAAAGGTGAGATTTACTCACCGAAACCAACACACACTTCAACCAAACTTGCAATTGACATGCGGACGAAGTTTCCTTTTGTGAAATCTCAACTTTAGGACCTAGATGGGGTCTAAATTGTTCAATCTAGGGGGTTATAGGGCTCGGCCTAGATCAAAATTATGGCTTTAGGTCTTATTTTGATTAGTTAAGTGCTATAGAGAAGAAAGAAGGAAGTTTTAGTGATTTTGTTAAAGGAAAAGGTGAAAAAGAAATGATTTTTCTAACTAGGAATTTTTTAGGAAGCCATGGAAATGTAAAAATGATTAAGATGGAAGAAGATAAAGCATTTGACAATGAAAATGAGAAATGAGAAAAATAAGGAGTTACTTCTATATAAATTTAATAAGTGAAAGGTAAAAAAGAACCTTAATGATTTCAAAGTACACTACCCTCCACATTCAAGTGCCACATCACCACTTCCTTTCACCATTCCACATGCCACCCTCCTCTCTCCAACTCATCCCTTTCATTTCATTCCCTTTTTGTATATACTTTGATGTGTCACATTATGTGACATTTCCTTTTCCGGTTTCTTTTACTTAAAATTTTAAAAGAAAAGTCTACATTACTTTATTTGCTTAAGTAAATATTTTTAAACTTATTAACTCAAACCATTTTCTTTGTTATTTATATAAGTGTGTGTGTGTGTATACTCTAGTCTACATAATGTCTTCCGACAACTTTTATACGGTGAAACATCGAAATTTCGAAAAACGATTTCCATCCACATTTTTGGTTTTTCTCCGAACTACTTATTTTTATAAACCAAATTTTAAAATGATTTTATCTTCATTAGTTATTACTAAAAAAAAGTTTATTTGAGTTATAAAATCAATTATTTACATATTTAAAAATAGATTGAATATACAAATTTTAAAGTGATTAAATTATAGATCGTTACATCCTCCACCCCTTAAAGAAAATTTCATCCCCGAAATTAATCGTACGCAACAAAAGATATCAAAAGAAACCCAATTGATATTATTCAACAAACAGGTACAAAGAAAGTGACTCCACCATAACTGGTGAATACACTAAAAAGATATAATAAAATATAATTAACTACAACAACAACTTGGGATAAGAATCCCCAATATAGTTCTCAGCTTCCCAAGTACAACCTCTATCATCTCCACTCCACTAAACCTTAACAAGATTCACATCCTTCGTCCTCAATCGCTATTTATCTCAAGCGATGATATGAATAGGCTGCCTAAGAATAGTTAAGTTAGGCTAAACTTTTAAATCTACTTGTTGTGCCGGTACTACTATCTTTGAAGGGTTGTGTACATATTTACATAAATAAGATACGTGAAATACATTGTGCACATCTGATAATCGATCTGGTAACTTCACTCTACATGCATGTCTACCAATCCGGTCCAATATGGGAAAAAGGCCAAAATATCGAGGGGCTAGCTTCCCTAATTTCCCAGACCTCACAACACTTCTCAATAGAGAGACCTTTATAAACATCAAATCCCCTACTAAGAACTCTAGATTCATGTGCCTTCGATCTGCGTAACACTTCTACGATCCTGTGCTTCCTTCGTCTTCCTTTTAATATCAACTATCTTCTCACTGGCTTCTAAGATCATATAAGGCCCAAGAATAATTCTATCACCAAACTCAACCTAATATGAAGGAGAACGGCACGGACGACCATAAAAGGTTTCAAAAAGGGCCATGCCAATACTTGCCCAATAAATATTGTTGAAGTGCATTCGACCAAGGGTAAATGATCTTTCCAAGAACCTCCGAAATCGAGAATGCATGCTCGCAATGAATTTTCCAAGATCTGGTTCACTTTCTCCATCTTCCCATCTGTCTAGGGATGGTAAGCTATACTCAGACTCAGCTCGGTCCTTAAGGCAGTTTGTAGTCCCTCCTAGATTCTACTAGTGAATATCGAGTCTCGGTCACTTACAATACTATATGGAACACCATGAAGCTTCACAATCTCCTTCACAATCTCCTTCACATACAAACTTGTTAGACTTTCAGAAGTCCTGGTCAGCTTAACAAGAACGAAATGAGCACTCTTGGTCACCCGATCGACTATAACCCAAATGCCTTCAGTGCCTCTTCTTGACCTAGAAGTCCATCAATAAAGTCCATAGAGATCAGCTCTTACCCACTTCGGGATCTCAAGTGGCTGGATCCGGCTGACTTCTTCTGGTCACTCGTAATCTACTGGCAGTTTGCACATTGACTCATAAAGATAAAAATGTCTTGCTTCATCCCCTTCCACCAGAATACTCTCTTCATATCTTTGAACATCTTGGTCACTCCTAGATAGAAAGATAACTTTGATGGTGGCATATGGTTTACATTTCTCTCTTAAGCCCACTAACATTTGGAGCACATATTCACCCGTTCATTTTCAATACGCCCCAGGGATTAATCTCAAAACTTGAAACAACACCTTCTAGAACATCCTTCTTAAGTCGAGCCAAAATAGGATCTTCTTCTTGACTAGCTGCAATCCACCCCATCAATATGGGCTTGACTTCCAAGTTTGCAACCATTGCTACATTTCTACACAATGCATCCGCAACAAAATTTTCTTTCCTAGGGGTATAAAGGATCTCCAGATCATAAGAAGAGAGAAACTCAAGCCATCTCTACTGCCTCAAATTCAAATCTTCTGGGTAAAGAGAAATTTTAAGGATTGTGGTCCATATATAACTTGAACTTTTCACCTAAAAGATAATGCCTCCACATCTAAAGTGCGAAGACAACGGCTAAAAACTCCAAATCGTGCGTAGCATAAGTTTTCTCATGCGACTTTAGCTACCAACTCGCATAGGCAATAACCTTCCCATGCTACATCAAAACTGCTCCTAAACCTGTATCACAAGCATCTGTATACACGATTAAACCTCCGCAACATTTGGAATAGTCAAAACAAGAGTGCTAGTCAATTTCTCCTTCAATTCATTGGATGCTTGATCACACTTAGGCATCCACACAAACTTAGCATTTTTCTTTGTTATCATCGGATGAGAAGCAAACTTCGAGAAATCTTTGATGAACCTATGGTATAAATTAGCATATCCAAAGAAACTTCTAACTTCCATCGCACTTTTGGGCTTCTTCCAGTCTTGAATTGCAACAACTTTAGATGGGTAAACTAATATGCGTTCTCCCAAAACAACATGCCCTAGGAATCTAACTTCGGATTTCCAGAGATGGCATTTAGAAAAATTAGCCTTCAACACAGAGCTTATTAAGGTATTGAGTATGACACAGAGATAATACATGTGCTCCTCCTTCATTTTTGAATAAACAAGAATGTCATCAATAAAGACAAGAACAAATTTATTAAGAACATCTCGAAATACTTGATTCATTAAGTATATAAAGTAAGTGGATGCATTAGTCAGTCCAAACGGCATAATAACCACTCATAGAAACTATTTAAAGTCCTAAAAGATGTTAAGGGCGTCTCCTCTATCACTCTTAATTGGTGGAAATCGATGGCAAGATCCAATTAGGAAAATATCCGAGCATCGTGGAGCTGACCAAACATGTCGTCAATCCTTGGTACAGGGTATTTATTCTTGATAGTCCTTTTATTCAACTACCGGTAGTCTGCACATAACCTTAAAGAATCATCCACCTTTGTAACAAAGACGATAAGAAATCCCCAACTTGAGGTACTATGTCTTATTAATCTTTTCAGCAATAAGTCTAATGTATGGCTTTGCAACTCCCTTTTTTTTCAAAGCCAACCTTTGTGAGGGTTGTACAATAGGTTTGGTTCCTAGAATCAAATCAATGCAGAAGTCTACTTCACAGTGGGGAGGTAAACCTTGCACTTCATCAAAAATATCGATGAAATCCCGAACAACCGGTTAATCCTTAAGCTCCTCTTTAGCTATGTCGAGTGAATAATGAAAAATGCTCATTAACTCGTTAGGCTCTTTACAACAAACACCAATGCTTCTTCCTACCGCATCCTTTATCATGACCCTCCTCCTACTATAATCCAAGATAACCATAAACCTAGATAACCAATCCACCCATAAACCTAAGAATAAATATTTTGGAGAGGAAGAGATGATTTCAGTAAGAAATAAGCACATTTGGACACCTAATGTCAAGATTTGTCGGACCCAATTAGGTTTGACACACAAAGAGGATTACTTAAAATAACATATTTTTGGTTTAGTTTTTTCATCGGGTCATACGAAATAAAACTTTGCGAAGCATCTATATCGAATAATACTCTTATAGGAATATCATAGACGGATAATGTATCTTGCAACATTTGCTTTCCCTTTTGTCTTGAAAAAGTGGATGGTATCTTCTCAATAGAAAATGCCTATCCTTGCGACCCCTTCTTTTGAAAAGGATACTCATTCTTCATGTGTCCTTGCTTGTGACAATAGTAGCAGGTGGTAATCGGGAAATTAGTTGCAAAATGAACCATTTTGTTGCACTTGAAATAAGTAATATTAGCCAAGTCGAGCGGCTTCTTCTATGATGTAACCCCACCTCCGGTTTCTTTTCTTCCTACTACTTCTTCCCCTTAAACTTACACTTGAAATTTGGCTTGCCTCCAACTGGTATCACTGACAAAGGCTTGGCACTAACTGCTGGCACTACTCCCTTTTCGGCTCCTTCCTTAATATCTAGAGCTTATAACTCAAGGCCATGTTGATAAGGTTAGTGAAGGAATCCCTAGGATGATTACTCATTTCACGCTAGAACTCTGATCGCATCCCATTCACAAACATTTCATTCTTTTTGAACGGTGTGTCTATTAATCCAAGCCCAAAATGGGACAGCATTAAACTTATGCTCATACTACGCCATCGTCATATCACATTGCTTTAAATCAAGAAAACCCATAAACAGTTAAGTCCTTTTGGCTTCTGGGATAAACTATGCTTTAAAAACTTCCTTAAACTGAGCCCAAGAAATTCTCCCTTCGGAATATTAGCTGTTAATGAATCCCACCAATCCATCGCCAACTTTTGAAGTTGTCGTGATGCTAATATCTTCTCTACATCTTCCAACCATAGATCTCCAAATATTCTTTCATAAGATCAAAGCCAGGTCTGCACTCAAAGAATACCTTCAGCTTCATAGAATGGTTTTTTGTCCAAAGTGGTAAAATTCTCGCACGAACCCGCTTTCTTAGGAGGCTGAACTTGCTCTACACTTCCTCTATCGGATCTATAGCTAGCATAGTAGCATTTCAAGGTACCCTACCGTTAGTAATCGTGCTAGTTCCAGATCCTCTCCTTCCTCCTCTTCTTGTATCCATCTTCTGTTACCTGAAAAAACAATAGGTATCTTTAGAATACAAAGAATAAAATTAAAATGGTTTGAGGAAACAACACTAAAGGCTCTAAAACAAGACTTTAGAGGATAAATATTATTATTATAAATATGCTCTCTCAAGATTAACTCATTCTAGGGCATCACTACTCTATCTCGAATGAGTTGTACCCAATCAAGATAAGGTGTTCTCCAAACCAAAGCTCTAATACCAACTGTGACGACCCACCATTCAGATCCCTAGGAACGACACTTAATACGTCCATGGTATTCGTGTGCCTTACCCAAGCATGCGAAAGACGAGTTTTCATGGGAAAAATAAAAGAACATAACAGAAAATCTCACAATAGAATAGCTAAATATAATACAACAATAGTATAGTACATAAAGTTACTCCTTAACTTGGAGTTATTAGAGTTACACAAAAGTAATACAACTATCAGCCTAGGCTGTTATATACCCCGCCTTTACATTTGTGGATTCAAAATTGATGCAGCGCGATCTGCTAGTTTTTCAAATTTGAGTCATTCAGAGTTTTTAGGTCGCTTTCGACCTAGTGAAGGTCGCTCACGACCTAACGATGTAACAGAGTTACACAGTGATGATGCAGGCCAATTTGTTGAAGTGTTAGGTCGCAGACGACCTAACGATTCCTTTAAGTCGCCCCAGCGACTTGGTGAAGCTCGCATACGACCTAACGAGTTAGGAATGCCGCATTTTCCTTTAGGTCGCGAACGACCTAACTTTCCTAACGAGTTACGACCTAAGATAAGTCGCTTCGATATTTCAAGTGAAGACAGTATCGAGCTACAACCTAAGTTAGGTCGCGCGAACGACCTACGACCTAAGTTAGGTCGCTGGAAGATTTAGGTCGCGGATTTTGGATGCCGCTTGTTCTTAGGTCGCTCACTGCTGCTATTCTTAAGTCGCTCATGGGAAGGTCGCCTGAAGCTATTCTTGAAGTCACTGCTTTGTTTTTAGGTCGGTCAAGTATTAAGTCGTGATGTTTTGGGTCGTGATGTTTAGGTCGTAGACGACCTATATGTTGTATTGTAAGTGATGGGTTGTAATGTGTTGTAACGTTTTCTTTATGCTGTTGTTAAGTCGTTGCCGACCTATAGTAAGTCGTAAGTCATCTGTTTTTAGGTCGTGTCTGTTTTAAGGTCGTGATGTTTTAAGGTCGTAGCCGACCTAAGTGTTGTACAGAATTATGTGTGTTGGGTTGTAAGCCTATAAATAGGCACGTTGGGTCATTTGTAAAAGTTGTTGAATTTGAATAAAACTTTTGTTTGTTAGCTTTGTGCTTTCATTAAATTGGTAGTTGAGTGTAATCTCCTATCTCCACTTTCGGTTAATCGAGTGCGCTCGATTCAAAGACTGTTGAAGCCGATTCACGGTATCTAGTGCGCTAGATCAACGTACGAAGAATCGTAGATCTTTAAATACGGTATAGTGCGCTATCAACGTGTTTGGGATAGCTAGAATTCGGTATCTTCGGATCAACGAATTTGGGCCTTTGGGTATCTTCTACTCCATCGATCGCTACTTTCACCGATTCATAGTTTTTCGTTATCCGCTGCTACATTATTTGGTATCAGAGCTAGACTTAGCCAATCATAGCTAAGCCGAGTCTTGGAGCCAATCTTATTTGAAGAGTTTGAGGAGTTAATTGAAGTCGTACATCATTTGGGGAAGTTGGTTGTTCATCGTGTTCATCACAAAGTTGCAACAAGTTTGAAGAATTCGATCCATCTCATTTCGGATCAAAGATTGAAAAGTGTTTGAATTTTGCGTGGAAGCTTTGCGCGCCAAAGTTTGAAGTTGAAGGTCGTACCTCATTTGGGATCATTTTGATTTGTTCAAGCCGAGAATTGAAGTGTTTGTGAAGATTCAATTATGCCACCAAGAAGAGCTAATCGACATTAAAATGTTGAAGATTTATATAAGCGAGAAGACGCTAAACAGATGGAACAACGCATTAGTAACAAATTCAATGAGAAGTTGGATGAAGGAATTGGAAGATAAGAGAAATTGATGAATGATTTGAATCAAGATCGAAGAAGGAGGTCGCCAATCTCGAACCATGGAGGAAACCGAGTTTCGCCATCATTTACGGAAGCGAGAAGGGTATCGCCACAATCTGATAGAGGTAGAAGAGAATCATCAGTTTCGATGAGAAGAGATCACCATGAGTATAGAAATGATGAAAGAAGAACTCAACGTGAGTTTGAGTATGAGCCATATCATGATGAAGAACGACATAGTAGAAGAGACATGCGTGATCGAAGGGATGTTGATGGTCGAGATCGATATTGAAATACCCGTGACTATGATGAAGAAAGTGATAGAAGCAATAATCATTATCGATATCGAGACCAAGGACGAAATGCATATCGGGATGTTGAGGATGATCGACGTTGGGAGTCGGGGATGAAGACTGAAATTCCAGTATTCAAAGGTGGTATGCTATCTGAAGAATTTCTTGATTGGTTGTCTAATGTTGAAGAGATTTTTGACTTTAAGGAAGTTCCCGAGCATGGGAGAGTGAAGTTAGTTGCTACACGTTTGAGAGGAAGAGCTATGGCATGGTGGCAGCAAACTAAACTTACACGGGAGAGGATGGGAAAGTCAAAGATTGAATCTTGGAAGAAGATGAAGAAGTTGATGAAAGCTACATTCTTACCATACAATTATCAGTCTTTCATGTATCAACGTTTGCAGAACTTGAGGCAGGGTACAAAGACTGTTAATGATTATGCAGATGAATTTTATCAGCTTATTGCCAGGAATGATATTATGGAAACAGAGGAGCAGCTAAAAGCTAGATTTGTTGGAGGGTTGAGAATGCAGATTCAAGATATGGTGAATATGTTTGACCCCAGATCTGTCGCTGAAGCACACCAGAAAGCGTTAGCTTAGGAGAAACAAGGCCGAAGAGGTGGTGGCGTGTTTACAAATTCCAACAGTCAAGTGAAAGGGGCTAGTAGCAATGTGAATGTTTCAAAGGTTGTTGCAAAACCAGTTGTTAATGAAGTTGCGAAGACCAGAGTTAATAGTGGTATCAAATGTTTCAATTGTCAGGAGCTTGGTCACAAGAGCACTGAATGTCCAAAGCCAAAGAAGCGAGCAATGATAGCTGAGGTTGAGGATGAGGATGAGGAGGCCGAATGTTCTAATCCATTATCAGTTGAGGAGGAAGAGTTATTATCGGGAGATGATGGATATACATTGATGATGAGGAGGAATTGTTTGACACCAAAGCAAGAGGAAGAGACTAGCTGGTTGAGGAGTAACATCTTTCAATCAACATGCACTATCTTGGGAAGGGTTTGCAAATTTGTCATTGATGCGGGAAGCTGTGATAATATTATCTCAACAGAAGCTGTGAAGAAGTTGTCATTGAAGACAGAGAAGCATCCTAAACCTTACAAGTTAGCTTGGTTGAGAAAAGGTGGGGAGGTGAAAGTTAGTCGAAGGGCTTGTGTTAATTTTTCAATTGGGAAGAAATACAAGGATGAAATTTGGTGTGATGTTGTGGATATGGACGTATGTCATCTGTTGTTGGGGAGACCGTGGAAATATGATAGAGCTGTGCAACATGATGGACGTACGAACAGCTACAGTTTCATGTTTGAAGGCACCAAGATTACTCTAGTTCCCAAGAAACGACAACAAGAGGAAAGCAAGTTGAAGGAGATTGAAGAGCTTAAAATGTTGCTATCTTTGAAGGAGTTTGTTAAGGAAATAGAAGAGGAGCCTGAAGTATTCTTGTTGATTGGACGTGAGAGTCATGAAGTGGTTGAGATCCCTGAAGAAGTGAAACCAGTGCTAGAAGAGTTTGACGATGTATTTCCTGAAGAGTTGCCAATGGAGTTACCGCCGTTGAGGGACATTCAACATCAAATTGATCTTGTTCCAGGAACTGAGTTGCCACATAGACCACACTACAGAATGAGTCCGAAAGAACATGAGGAGTTGAGAAGGCAGGTGGAAGAATTGCTTGAACAGGGGCGTGTGCAGGAAAGTTTAAGTCCATGTGTTGTGCCAGCATTGTTAGTGCCGAAGAAGGATGGGACTTGGAGGATGTGCACTGATAGTTGGGCATTGAATAAAATAACTGTCAGATACAGATTTCCAATGCCGAGGCTTGATGATTTGTTGGATCAGTTGAGCGGGGCTACTATATTTTCGAAGATTGATTTAAAGAGTGGTTATCATCAAATTCGAATCAGACCAGGGGACGAATGGAAGACAGCATTCAAGACAAGAGAAGGGTTATACAAATGGATGGTTATGCCGTTTGGTCTTTCGAATGCACCGAGTACATTTATGCGAGTGATGAATCAGATTTTTAGACCATTCATTGGGAAGTTTGTGATGGTGTATTTTGATGATATACTGATATATAGTGGAAGTCCAGAAGAACACTTGCAACATCTGAGAGAAGTGTTGATGGTACTGAGACAGGAACAATTTTATGCTGCAACAAAGAAATGCGTGTTCATGACGCATAGTGTTTTATTTTTGGGGTATGTTATATCAGGAGGAGGTATACAGGTGGATCAGAATAAAGTTGAAGCAATCAGAAATTGGCCACAACCCAGGACGATAACAAAAGTTAGAAGTTTTCATGGTTTGGCGTCATTATACCGAAGGTTCATTCCACACTTTAGTAGCGTGATGGCACCAGTTACTGATTGTATGAAGGGGAAACAATTTTCATGGTCGGAGGAAGCAGGGGTTGCTTTTGAGCGGATCAAAGAACTTTTGACGACAGCACCAATTCTAGTATTAACAGATTTTTAGTTGTTGTTTGAGTTACATACCGATGCATCTAAAGTTGGGATTGGAGGGGTGTTAAGTCAGAAGGGACGTCCTATTGCGTATTTCAGTGAGAATTTATCAGGAGCAAAGATGAGATATAATACATATGATGTTGAATTTTATGCTATCGTGCAAGCTGTGAAACATTGGAGACATTATTTGTTTCGTAAAGAATTTGTTTTATATACTGATCATGAAGTGTTGAAGCATATGCAGGGACAGGAGAAGATTGCAGCAAGGCATGCTTCGTGGATTGCGTACTTACAACAATTTACATTTGTGGTGAAGCATAAATCGGGAATTACAAATAGAGTGGCAGATGCATTGAGTCGAAGGAATCAGTTGCTGACTATCATGAAGGTTGAAGTGACGGGGTTTGATGTGTTACTTGAATTATTTGTTGATGATCTTTACTTCGCTAAGATCATTGATGAAGTCAAGGAGGGAAAGACGGATGAGTATGTGTTAGTGGAGGGATTTCTTTTCAAGGGAAACAGATTGTGTATACCAGAAGGCAACCTACGAATGAAGATTGTGAAAGAGTTGCATGAGGAAGGTCATGTAGGGAGAGACCGTACATTACAATAGATCTCGCAATCATATTTTTGGCCTACTATAAGGAGAGAAGTAGAGAGATTTGTGGAAAGATGTCATATATGTCAAGTTTCTAAAGGAACAACGACGAATGCGGGATTGTATATGCCATTACCTGTGCCTATTAAACCATGGGTTGATATCAGCATGGATTTTGTTTTGGGTTTGCCTAGAACGCAGCGAGGAAATGATTCTATATTTATGGTGGTAGATAGATTTTCCAAGATGGCACATTTTATGGCTTGCAAGAAGACAGCTGATGCCGTCTGTGTTGCTCAATTATTCTTTAAAGAGGTGTATCGATTACATGGGCTACCTGAATCTATTGTTTCAGATCGAGATACTAGATTTCTAAGCCATTTTTAGTCAAGTTTGTGGAAGATGGTTGGAACGAATCTGAATTTTAGTAGCGCTTATCATCCGCAAACAGATGGGCAAACGAAAGTGGTTAATAGATCATTGGGAAATTTGTTGAGATGTCTTGTAAAAGACAATTTGAAGAGTTGGGATATGAAATTATGTCAGGCCGAATTTGCACATAATCACGCTATTAACCGAAGTACTGGGTTCAGTCCGTTTCAAGTTGTGTACTCAGCAAGTCCGAAGGGTCCGTTGGATTTAACGGTAGTACCACAACCGAAAGGAGTGATTAAGCAGGCATCAGATTTCGTTGATGAGTTGAAAGATTGTCACAAAACTGTGTATGAACGAATACTTGCATCAAATGAGAAGTATAAACAACTGGCAGATAAAAGGCGAAGATGTGTGAATTTCAAAGAAGGTGATTTGGTTTACGCCGTGTTGACAAAAGATCGTTTTCCAGTAGGAACGTATAATAAGTTGAAAGCTCGAAAAATCGGTCCAGTGGAAATTTTGAAGAAAATCAATGAGAATGCATATCAGTTGGGATTGCCGAATGATGTTCATACTTCTGATGTTTTCAATGTCAAATATTTGATTCTGTATCATGGAGATGAAATTGTTGTGGAAGAGGAAAGTGCAAATTCGAGGTCGAATTTTTGTCAACAGGGGGGGGATGATGTAGCGCGATCTGCTAGTTTTTCAAATTTGAGTCATTCAGAGTTTTTAGGTCGCTTCCGACCTAGTGAAGGTCGCTCACGACCTAACGAAGTAACAGAGTTACACAGTGATGATGCAGGCAAATTTGTTGAAGTGTTAGGTCGCAGACGACCTAACGATTCCTTTAAGTCGCCCCAGCGACTTAGTGAAGCTCGCATACGACCTAACGAGTTAGGAATGCCGCATTTTCCTTTAGGTCGCGAACGACCTAACTTTCCTAACGAGTTACGACCTAAGATAAGTCGCTCCGATATTTCAAGTGAAGACAGTATCGAGCTACGACCTAAGTTAGGTCGTGCGAACGACCTACGACCTAAGTTAGGTCGCTGGAAGATTTAGGTCGCGGATTTTGGATGCCGCTTGTTCTTAGGTCGCTCACTGCTGCTATTCTTAAGTCGCTCATGGGAAGGTCGCCTGAAGCTATTCTTGAAGTCACTGCTTTGTTTTTAGGTCGGTCAAGTATTAAGTCGTGATGTGTTGGGTCGTGATGTTTAGTTCGTGGACGACCTATATGTTGTATTGTAAGTGATGAGTTGTAATGTGTTGTAATGTTTTCTTTATGCTGTTGTTAAGTCGCTGCCGACCTATAGTAAGTCGTCTGTTTTTAGGTCGTGTCTGTTTTAAGGTCGTGATGTTTTAAGGTCGTAGCCGAACTAAGTGTTGTACAGAATTGTGTGTGTTGGGTTGTAAGCCTATAAATAGACACGTTGGGTCATTTGTAAAAGTTGTTGAATTTGAATAAAACTTTTGTTTGTTAGCTTTGTGCTTTCATTAAATTGGTAGTTGAGTGTAATCTCCTATCTCCACTTTCGGTTAATCAAGTGCGCTCGATTCAAAGACTGTTGAAGCCGATTCACGGTATCTAGTGTGCTAGATCAACGTACGAAGAATCGTAGATCTTTAAACACGGTATAGTGCGCTATCAACGTGTTTGGGATAGCTAGAATTCGGTATCTTCGGATCAACGAATTTGGGCCTTTTGGTATCTTCTACTCCATCGATCTCTACTTTTATCGATTCATAGTTTTTCGTTATCCGCTGCTACATCAAAAATACACATACATGTATAGACATAATAGAAAAAAATATATAACTATATAGATAAGAAGCCTCCTACCCGTCCATCATCTTCAAAAGAGCCCAAGAAACATGCTACTCTCGGACTACTAAAAAATAATTGAGTACCCGAGAGTTTAGGAAACAAACAACTTGGATCAAACAATAAGTCTGGTATGAGTAAAACTCTAAACAATGGTGGAAATAAACAACAATACGTGAGACCACAACGCCAAATGCAGAATGAGTTCCCCTTTAAAAACATCTAACTACTAGTAACAGAAACAATTTAGAATAAAACCCAAACTTGAAAGAATGGGCCTAAGCAAGATCAAAATTCAAACTTAGAGGATGGACACAAATAATTAATCATCGAGAAGAGCTCCAGACACTTCTCAATGAAATTAAGAAACCAAATTCAAAGGTTTGAATCAAAGGCAAGGAAAAGGAAATGTTCCAACAATGGCTAGGAGGGTGCACCGTCCTTACCGAAAGTATACCTCTAATAATATACTTGAGAATTAAAATGGCTCTCGAAAAATGCAAAAGCCGTACCTCGCCAACCTTACAGGGTATCCGAGTATTTCACATCTCCGTGCATATATTACAGAATCCAATTTAGAGTAGTTGTGAAGATACCCCTAATAGGAGCAATCCCATATAGATTGACGTCCACTCACGCTTTGGTTTTAGTCATTTTCGACAAAGGATATCAATGCTCAAATGAGCAACAAATTTTCTTAAATTGATGATACACAATGAAGAAAGCTGAATCGATAGTCAATAAATTAACTATCAGGAATACTTAAAATGATCATATATAGAAAGTAAATCTCATGTTCTTACCACTAATCATCAATTTCAAACTTGTACTATCCCTTGGTTAAAAATGAAGTCGGGCAGGTGAAGGTAGTGTTATTTCTAGGCATTCCCTTAATAACACTTTTAACCTTCGAGATAGAAACGAGTTTCCATACCTCAACGTTTAGTGCTAAGAGTATGACTAAATCCTTTCCTTATAAGCGATATTATTTATAGATATTAAATTCTTTATACTTTGCATAACCGAATCAACTTTTAACTTTTAAAACCAAACTTGCGCTGGGATTTCTCATTTCAAATATTAATTTTACACAACATTATTAAATTTGATTAATTTAATTTAACCATGATTAATTTCTTCAATTATTGTTATTTAAAATGATTAATTAACTTTAAACATGATTATTTACTTCTAACATCATTATTTGGAATGATAAAATAACTTTAATCATCATTATTGGGATGATTAATTAACTTTAAAACACCATTATTAAAATGATTAATCAACCTAAAACATTATTATTAAAATAATTAATTAACCTTAAAACATCATTATCAGA
Source organism: Allium fistulosum (assembly GCA_030737815.1). NCBI lineage: Eukaryota > Viridiplantae > Streptophyta > Magnoliopsida > Asparagales > Amaryllidaceae > Allium > Allium fistulosum. Next base: position 185,377,188 of record CM060906.1, read on the forward strand.
ATGACTGATTAATTTTAAAACATCATTATTAAAATAATTAATTAACTTTAATTATCATTAGTTAAAATGGTTAAGTAATTTTGAATATTATTATTAAAATTATTAATTAACCTTAAACATCATTAGTTAAACCATTTAATTAAATTTAAACCTAATTATTAAAAAGATTAATTAACCTTAGATATCATTATTTAAAATGTTTAATGAATTTTTAATCATTATTATAGAGATAACTACTATCACGACACTTTCACAAATCAAACAGTATGTCACAAATTTTTCAACCAAATTTCAATACAAGTTACATAAGAATTTAAGTAAATCAATATTGGCGAGAAACCCCTAACAATCTCTCATAAAAAGTCTCATGTAAATCACATATATGTATATGTATTTCAAAGTGAACCATTGTGACCTATTCGCTACGTACACTTCGACTTCCTCTTCCTTTTGTTCCCTAAAAAACAATGGTTATTTATACCATCCGCTTCTAAGCGGGAATCAAATCCAAACAAATAATCAAACAACGATATATAAACTATCATCCAAGCATTCAGTAATATTATAGCAATACAAATATCATATAGTCTATTTAGAGGTGAGTAAACTCACCAAAATTCCAACGGACGCTTAAGCGTTTTGGTTTGGTCTCGATTTTAGCTCAAAATTCCACTTGTTCCAAACTCGACAAAACCAATTCGACCATGTAGATATTGTTATTACAAGCGCAATGCAAATGACCGCGTCTCAATTATTCCTCGTATGAAGGTTGATCTCCACCACACTCGGCTGCAAGCTGCCTCTTACCTCTACAAACCAGATGGCCACCTTCGGCTCCACTAACTCCTCCCCACTCATCCACAAAAGCCCCATCTTTTAAATCACGTCTCCTTTCCTTTTAGTAAAATCACGAACTCCCTTCCTTCCTTTTAAATCATGCCTGTTTATTCCATTCGAATTCAAAAACAAAAGAGAAAAAATGGCAGATGAAATCAAATCACAACTCGTTCAAATCACTCGAACGCGAGTTCTCTTCCTTCCTCTGGAATTCTAAATCTCGAGTTCGTTCATCATTAAAAAAAAGAGATTAAACATCGATATCAAATCGCTTGGAAAGCGTGGCAACGCGGTGATTGTGGCAGACTGTCGCGATCGATTTGGATAGCAGTTTGGAAGTTATCAAAGGCTGGTAGTCGATGGGGTAGGTGCAGCAACGGCATAGGATGAAGGAGGAGGTTGTACGCCTCAAGATGCGACTGGCATCGTTCGAGCATGAAGAAGAGGCGTGCGCGTTTTGTTCCGAGAAAAAAAGAAGCAGTAAGGGCAGATGCGAACGGAGAAGGAGGAAGGGGGTGTCATGCGCAGCCTGATGTGGATGATTGAAGGGAGTCGCAAGCTAAGATGAAGGTGCGACTGCAGGTTAAAGATTCGAGAATTCGTTGCTATTAAGGTAACATGGTAATTAGTTTTGATTACTGTAATTAGCTAAGATGATAATTCTTATTGAAGATCGAATTATTATATTGTGAATATTAAATTCATACGAGGTTGAAAACAAACAAAACTAGTTGAGTTCCGATCGTAATGACCAAAGTTTCACAATGAAATTGGTTTGGGATTTTCCGGAACCAGCTGGTATTTTAGAAAAAAATTAAAATCTGGATGTTCGGCAAATTAAAATAATCAAGGTGAGAATTTCTCACTCTTTTGGATTGCCACGTTTAGATTTAAATGTTTAAATTTAAATTAATTGATGCTTGATTGGATTGACAAATTTATAATTATCTGTTGGATGACTATTTATATATAGTAGTATATATATTTTTGGAGTGATATTCCTGCACATTATAGCGGATGAGACCCTATACGCCCCGCATAATAGCGGATGACCCTATATACGGCGATATCCCCCTCGAAGTGGGATTGGTATTTTTATTGTTGCCTAACATCTGTGGATGCAGGGAAAACAGGTTGGAGGGATCCAACTGGATTCCTCAAATATATTTACTGTTTTTCATATATATAAAAATATATGATGTGATTGAATAAAATGCTGGATTATTCTATGTTGTAAATTTTTAAATGTTATAATAGCATGGAGATTAACTTGGGTATATTAAATACCATAAATATTATTTGAAATTTTTAGGAATTAAAAGGAGAATTTTAATATAAAAATATGTATATCGAAATTGGATTATTTTAAAGAGATTATTCTGAATAAGCAATAATGGATTTTTAATCGTATTAAATAATGCAGGAAAAATATTTTTAATAGAGATTTTAAAATAAATAATACAAAGGAATTTTTAAGACCAGATTTTAAAATGATATTCGAAAAATATAGAAAGAAAATTGAAATCGATATTAAAAATAGATTGGTAAAAATAAATGGAATTTATAAGGAATTGAATTTATAAAATGGAATTTTATAAATAGAATTATTTTAATGAAATTCGAAGGGGTTATAACAATTTATGAATAATGTTTATAAACAAAAATATTGGTATCTGGTGATAAATTGGAAATATAAATTTGCAGGAAGAATTTATATTGAATATGGAAATAGGGTGAGAGGAAAATGGTGGAAACCATTTTTGAAGTGAAAATGGTTAAGGAGACCGAAATGGAAGTGATGTGATAGAAATCGAGAGGGGTTATAAATTGAAATTTGGTTATTGAGATTTCAAAATATTTTTTTATTAATAAATTAAGTTTTTATTTTAAAAAGATTTTTTTATTTATTAAACTATGTAATTTAAAGTTAGTACTGAAATGCTTCAGAAGTGAATTATCAAATACTTAATATTTGTTTTAATAAATCCTAGATTTTAGAACCAGCTTTGAAAAGTGATGTTATAAAAGTGTTTCAATATTAGATAACTATTTGAACATGTTTTAAAAATAAATAATTATTATTTTTCTTTAAATACTTATTTTTATTTACATATGTATATATATAAATTTTTGAAAATGGTTTAAATGTATTTATAAACCTTCTCGAGAGTTGGAAAATGGTTATTTAGTAGATGGACTTATAAGAGAATTCTCAAAATGAAAATTTGGGAAAAGTAAGGAAATTTCCGAAGAAGTTAGATAAAAGTGAACTTCGAAAATAAAATAGAATTCATAAAAGAAGTAGAAAGGGAAATTGGAATTATAAATAAGTATATTTGACTTTGGAAATATTAAGGGAATAAATTAGGGAATTTCGGAATTGATAGAATTCGTTATAAACTAGTCAAGGAATTTACAAATAAAATTGTAAATGATTTTGAGGAAGAGAAATAGGAAATAAAAGGAGTACTTTCTAAGCGTTGAATATAAAAATAAAGTGGGTAAAATATTCTAAAGTGTTGAAAAAGGGTGGAAATATTCCATTGAAAATATAAGGATTTGAAAACTGTTTTCAAATGTTGAAGAACTGAAAGTAATATCTTATAAAGATATTTTGAAATAAATTTTGGGAAATTTATAATAAGGCCTGATGATTGCTTTTGGATGTCTATTGATAGTTAAATAACCGATTATCAATTTTGGCAAATTTCGTTAATCGTTTCAAAGAGACCGGAATTGGATTTAATTATCCGAAAACCACTTCGATCCGGTTTGAACGCAATGAACGAATACCGTGAAGATGATGAAGACGGTGATTCGGTTTGTCCAGACCCAGGACAACTTGTATGGACGAATGTTATCAGAACATCATCATTGGAGGACGATGAGCATTCTAAGTAGAATTGTTCTTGAAAGGTAACGCTTAGCCTCGAGCCTGATCAACCGGGAATGACTAAAACAGGGGAGATGCAGCAAGGCTAAGTGGGTCGCACCCAAGTAGGGTATGTTATCACCTTTCCAGATGTCCTTTGAAACCTTTATATTATGGATACGGTTGTGAATGGAAGGAGCGCTTGATGATAAGGGAGGGAAAACCCGAGATGATAACATATTCGGTCTATCCAAGTTAGGGGTGGGCCGGTCTTATGTAGCAGGGGATCCCGGCGTGGTCCTCGGTACATTGTTCTAGAGGTGTACTGTGGTGGGCGATACCCCAGTGGCCCAGTCATTTGATGGAATCCATTCTCCAATAAGCGCCATACGGTTTTGATTGTGCCCAACTATGTTGGAATGTGAGATGCAAGCATTTTAGCTATTTTCTATTTATTTTCTATAGACATTATTGTAATACCAGATGATTTTGATAAAAATCTTTTTGGTTATCATAAGGTAAAAACCCGTCGTGTTTATTTATGATGTGGCCTTACGAGATACCTTTATTTTCAAAGGATTTTGAAAAGTTAATAATTCAAATTGAGTGTGTTTTTCTCACGCTGGATTTCCAGACTGACTCGGGTGCTATTTTATTATAATGCTTGGGTCAGACTGAGTATTACAGATTCGGGTTAAATGCTATGGAGCTCAGCGAGCTGGAGGAGTTTAGACGTATATCACGTACTTGGTTATTTCCGCTGTGTGAGGACAAGTTATTATAATTGTCCATTTGATGTATTGAATTGTTGTACTCTGATAGTAGTATGTATATTAACAATACAGTTCTTGTATTTAAAATCTGTTATTATATATTATATTTTGTTTCGCTGCGATTGTGAGATTCCGTGTTGTTCTGTTTCTTTTCTTCTACCTTTTTCTTCTTCACCCCTAATGAACTGGTATTTCCTGCACTCGACTGCTCGACATTTTATATATTGGACGAATTGATGTCGATTTTCGAGGGTCGAAAATCCCTGGTCCATTACAGATCTTCTATAGGCTCAAATTCCTCTTCCTCCATTAGTTCCTTGGAGGTTGGAGAAACTTCTTCATCGCTTGAAACAACGATAAGCTCAAGAGTTGGTGGAGTTATTGCAGCCATAGGATAGCCGTCTTTGTCTAACCTAGTACACTGATCTAATTTTTCCTCTATGATGGGCCGAACATTTCTACGTGGCCATTACAAGGGTTCTTCATCACTCGATAGGGCGATCAAATTGTCTTTCTTCTTCCCCTTTCTCTTTGAGGACTCCCCCTTCAAATACTTTCTCATGAATGGTTTCTACCAATCCAAACAAAGTCTTCTTAGATATGGATTACTAACTTATTCTAATGTCAAAGTCTTAAATTTACATGTATCTTATCCCAAATTCATATGACAGATAAGGGTAATAATTCTCTAAGTACTTTGGTATTTTCCTCAAAATCATACTTGATCAAATTTTAGAAATCCAATCGATATTTGGTTAAATCCTTGCCAAAATGTTTTCCAAACATTATTATCATCAACTTCCAAAATCCTTTAAAACTTTTATCCCAAAAACATTTTAGGTGAAAGTTTCTATTACTTTACTTTATAATATTTCAGTATCATAATTTTAGTTTATGGTTGAATAATTTGCTAAACGCTTGGTATTGTTACTTTTAAACCAATACAAAAATCCTTTGGAAATTTTCTTCAAAAACTCTTGTTGATAAAAGTTCTCATTATTCAAATTCTTAGGTTTTATATACATCCCCTTATTACTCTTATTTAATAAACATCTTAAAGCCAAACTGTGAAATTCTAATCACAAGATTTTTGTATTTAAATCTTTTTATTAACTTTTTCAAACAATCATTCAAGTTACTATATATCTTTTAAAAACATATCTTTTATATTCAAAATATAGTCCTAGGTAAAATTATTTCATTTACCATATTTTGTAAAAATCGTTTTTATATATTAAAAGATACGCACTCATATATATAATACTCTCAACTCTATCTAGCCTGTTACTAACCCTATCTCTAGGGTATCACTAACTCTATCTCTGATGAGTTCTTACCCTGGTCAAGCTCAAGTGTTCGCTAAACCTAAGCTCTGATACCAAACGAGAGGACCCGTTTTTTCGACCCTCAAAAATTGACACAAATACATACTTGGTATTCACGCGCCGCAAATTCGATTGTCGGGGGGCGGTTCCTTAGTGGTAAAAGGAAAATATAGACATAGAACAAAATCTTACATGAATGGAATAACATATATTATTTCAATATATAAAAATTTTACAACGAAAATTTCTAATACATTTATCAAAGTTAAACGTTGACAGTTATAAATCTCTATTTGTACAAATGCGGATATAATAGCACACATGTATGGTGGGAAAGTGGTAATTGTCTATTGAAGAATCTTTTAACTCCATGCTTCGAGCTCTTCCAGATCCTTTAAACTAAACCTGACTACTAGTCTTCTCGAAAAAAATAGGGCACCCAGAGTTTAAGAAAGGGAAATAAATTCCGGGTTAGTCATATGACGGGTGTGAGAACTCAAAATATGGATTTTGAAAACAAAAGGTATCTCATAAGACCCCGCTACACATAAACATGGAATGGGTTTTTACCTTATGATAACAAAAACATTTTGCGTGGAAGTTTGGTAATATTAATTTTAGTGATATTCTTTTAAAAATGTTTGCAAGTAAACTTATGAATCTTATCCCAAACTGTTACCATATTAATTTCGGACATAATCATTTAAGGTTCCACAAAACACAACCAAAGGCACATATTGGAGATTTGATTTCCAACTGAATAGCGAGGTAAGGGACTACCTCCCGTGCAGTGCATTTCTAGAGGAATGCATCCGAGTCCCCTATGTTAGACCACATGCGAATTAAGACCGGCCTATCTAAAAATATAATATACGAATAACACCGAGTATTACATCACCCGGCCATTCCCAACCTATACGTGACGTCTTATAGCATACACCATTAATTTAAACCTGACGTTATAGCGGGTAGAAATTTTATCCATTTAGAAGGTGATTTCATACCCTAATTAGTTGCGACCCACTTTAGCCTTAAAGCATCCCTTATTTCTCTATTCCCAGGTTTGAGGTTTTACGTAACGATTACCTTTTATATAGAACATCTTCCACTTTCATGCCACCTTGCCATTTCACAATCACACAACCGATTTCTACAAACGTATAACTCTTGAGCTTGTACGTCCCAAGAAAGGGTATTAACCTAAGAGAAGTTGCCTTCTCTACCACCAAACAGATGATACGTTCATAGAGATCAATCAATATGATCTAGAAATGCAATGTCAGACATTCGTCTATACAAATTGTCTAGGAATAAGACAAACCAAAGGTAATTTTCTACCACATCTTGTCCAGAATTGCCCCTAGGATTAGTAGTGAATAGTCTTAGTGTTTTGAAGATTTTCAGAATGAAAGGACCATTGCTATTTATATATCTTGGAAGCTACTCGGAGATTATCCACAAGCAGTCCTTTCAAAATGAAGATCATCTATCTTCCAATATTTTGGTCTTTAATATATATCTTCATTTTCGAATGCGTAAATTGGTTCGAAGTGGTTTTCAGATAGGAATTACCAAAATCCGACCCCAATTCCTTCAAACAATCATTGATTAAAAGATAGTATATAAATAGGTGATTAATATTTCATTAATTAATATATTTTTATAGAAAATATCTTTTAGAGAAATTTATCTTTGAAAACCATTTATTTTCAGTATATATGGAATTTATGAAAACTCTCTTTGTTAAATTCTTCATTTTAATTAACCTCTTTTTAAAACATAGAATAATTCCAAATCATTTTACTTAAATTTTAACAAAGATTTCTCGATTCCAAAAATGTAAATTTTTAATAAGTTGAAACCATGTTATCTAAGATGGTAAATCCAAATTAGTTATTATTTGAATGAAACGGGTCCATAGAAATCATTCAAATTAGATGTCAATTTCCATATTTAACAAGTACTATCCATCGAATAATGGTGAAATAACCTTTTAAATTCATATGAGTAGTACAAGTTCCCTCCTTGGAATTTAATATCAGTTATAAGAGAATTATCTCTATATAACCCAAGTTGTTTAAATTTCAAAAGTGTAATCTTTTATACTTAACTCATTTTCGACATTTTGACCTTATCTATCGCTCGCTTAGGCGAGGCTAGGTGAGCTAGGGAACTAGTTGCTCGTGAACATCTTCTTAGTTTAAGAACCTCAACTAGATCTCACGAATAGAAAAATCAGGTGTACTCGTCAGTTTGTTAGAGCCAAGATTAAAACAATTGCTTATAACAACTTTTCTTTAATTCTTTTATTTAAATCCTTTTAAATAAATCACTAAATTTCCACATTATTTTTAAAACAATTAATTATTCATTTGAAAACATTTATAAAATATTTAGGAAAGAATTGTTAAGTTTAAAGTTATATTTCAAAAGTTATTGAAAACCGTTGTAAATAATGCTGCGAATAGTGTTTTAAAATTATATTGACCAAAACGACTTTTCTATCTTTTAAAAATTTATTTATACAAATCAAATCTCTTTTAAAATTTTTAAAAGATTTACAAATTTTTTTCCATATTTTAAAAACATTTAACAATATTAAATTTTAAAAATCCTTTTTTAGATTTCGAACCGCAAAACCACAATTATTTCGAAAGCTTGTATTATTTATATTTCAAAATCTGCAAGATAAAATCTTGATTTTCTTCCTTTGTTTGAAAAAAATGGATATAATAGTTTGGAAAATTCTTATTACAAAGAATTCCGAGCTATATTCCACCTTATATGCTTATTTAAGTTTTGCGGCATGAAATCGCGAGCTACCGTTACGCGACGCGCCTAGTTTTGTCTCGTTTTTCATTTCTTAATCAAACTTCACCAAATCTGTTTTTAGTGTTTATAAACATATTTAAATCATTTTAAAACAATTTCAAAGAGTTTTAATGATTACATAATACTTTTGTAATTTGATTTGGAAAGTGATTTCCTTATGTAAAATCAACGTGTATTTAATGCGACTTGTTTATATATCCAAACAACAATATTTTCACAACATCCAAATATGACAAACAATCATTATAAACAACCATATCCAAACATATATATCATCCAATATATAGAGTGTGTGTGTGTGTAAATAGAGTTCTCACTTTCATTGGATATGGGACTAAATAGAATGAGCTATAGCCTCGCTAACTCGAACTAAAACTCTATGAACTCGAGCCCATAAGCTCTTGGAGTACTAGGTTAGGTCTTGTGCTTACGACCTATCAAGGAGAGAGGTTGTGTGTAACAACCCGGGGTTTTGTGAAAATTTATAATCGTCTTAAAACGATTAGTGTTGATAGTTAATTGCTGTTTGGAATTTATATCAAGTAAAATTCGTTTAAAAATTTGTTAAGGGAATACGGGCTTTAAAATTTATATTAGCCCGTTCCTTTTATATTTTTTTGATTGGGCCTGCTTTCTTTCCATTGAGATAATAGCAGTGACCGTTCCCCCCTTCTTCATTTTTTCGTTAACCCTAAAATAATCGAACGAAGAAAAATGGTGGCGGCATTTGTCTCTTCGAGATGCCGTGGCTTCCGATGCTCGTTCTTCTTCGACAAATTGGGCTTTCGATTTTCTAGAGCATCGGCTACAAACTCTCGACCGATCAAAGGTGAGTAATTCTAATTACTCACATCTAGTTCGTTCTTTGTATAGTGCTTCCGCAATTCATTTTTTTGCTTCGATGTTGTTTTATCTCGTCCTTTTGTTTTAGTCGATGTTGGTAACCGCTGTTGCTATGAGATATTCTACTGTGTTTTTCTTTTTGGCTTCGGCCCGCTTTCATTTTTGTTGAGATAATGGCGATTAAAGAAAATTAGGGCTTTGCCTTTTCTCTGGCGATTCTGGATTGGGGCTTCGGTATATGATTTCTGCTTGTTGCTTTTCTCTGATTTATACTTGAACTTGATTGTTCTCTGTTTATCAATGATGATCTGGGTTTTTCTTGTTCTGCCCTTCTTGTCGATGATGATGTTTGGTCTTCTATTTATACACGTCTGGCTTGATTTTCGTGGCTTCCAAGTTATTGATTCTTTCCTTTATTATGTTGTGATATTTTGGGAAAGTACGTTGTACCCACGACTTTGATTATACAACGTTCGATTCTTTGAATTGATGTTTCAGAAACTTTCCTCTTATAAATCTTGGACTGTTTCAACTTGATTTAAAATATACGGTTTTTGATTTGTGATATATTTTTTCTTCACCACTTCTCCGACTCCATGTTCCTCACTGTTCCGACTTGTTTACTGTTGATCACTTATCTTGTCTCTGACCATCTGACTTTGGCTTCACTGGTATAGTTTGCGTGAACTTCTGGTGTTCATCCCTGACTTTGGTCTGTTGTGATAATGTTCTCTTGAATTACATTCATTCTGGTCTCAGTATTATGTTCATATGCTTACTGTATGTTTCACTGTGCATTCTGACTTGTATACCTTGACTTCATTGATGTCATTTGAAGTTGGTTGTTGCATCACTGTAGCTTTATTAGTTCATCCAAGACCTTTTCATATGTTCTCTGTCTAGTCGCTGATCTTCACTGTGAGCTTTAGTCTGCATTGAGTCTTCAACATGCCTCTGGCCTAATGTATTTGATCATGTTACTGTTGTATTTCATTATACACTCTAGTCTCTGATCATGTTAGACTTGATCTTGTTGCCTTCACCTGTAGTTGTATAACTTTGTTCTTCTGAAGTGTTGGATTAGTGTATATGTATTCATGTGTAGTTTTGATGCACTGTTGCATTCACAGGTCTGGTCATTTGTAGCATGTTGTTACTAGACTTGACCTTGTAGTCTTCATTTGATGGTTCTCTGTCCAGTTTTGGTTAGTTTTGCATTTGATTGACTTGTTGCCTTTGTGAATGCTTTGCTGTTGGGTTTGTTGTGCTGACCAGAATTTGCAGTCTCGCATTGACTTGTAGCATTCTTTGAGACAGTTTGCATTTCTTTGATCTTTACTTCACCTGTGTTGCATTTTCATGTAGTCTGGTTCATGTGCATTGATGAACTTGATCATTTTGTATCTGCATATCTATGGTTGTTATTGTTTCACTGAAGTCTGGTCATTTGAACTGTACAGTTTCACTTTTGTTTTGCATTGAACTGTAGCTTGTGACTTTGGTTGAGTCTGCACATTCATATATGCTTGTCCACCTATGCTCTGGTCTTTGATGCATACAATACTATTTGTCATGTATACAGTTGCTGTTGGATTCACTTTTCACTTCTGTTTTGTATTGGACTGTATCTTGACTTGTTTCTTCTTGGGCTTGAAACTGTTTTGTATCACTGATTCATTTGTGTTACCTTGTGTTGCCATATTGAGTTGCACTGTGTACATGCACAGTTTTATTGTTGCTGTGATACTCTGAATTTTGGTCGAGACCATTTGCACTTGAGTTGAATCTGATTTGGATTTGACCTTGTGAACATTTGTGAATTTACAATGTGTACATGCGTGCACATTGTCCATGTCTGCCTGCTTTGACATTTGAGGTCGTGGCATTGAGATTTGAATCTTTATTTGATTTTGGTTCGTTGATCTTTTGTGTATTTCGGGTTGTAGTGGCGAGGCAGTATACGCATGCGTATACTGCAGCCCTACCAGAATTGATGCTTTAAATTGATTATTTTATGTTGTCTAATTATCTTCTAGATAATTAGATTATGAGTTTCTAAATATTTATTTAATAATTAGATTTTGTTATTAATTGTCGTTTAGATAATTTTTTTTGTTTTCTAAATTATCTGCATTGGTAATCTTTTATCTATCTTTGTTGGTGATTTGGATTAGCTGATTTATTGTTTAACACTATTTAGTGTTATATTTGTCGTTATCCGATTCTCTGACCAAGGAGTCGGGTATACGAGATTTCTGTGACGGTCGTCTTTTTGATATTGATTATTATTGCTTCCGTGCACTAATGACTGAGTTTGAATTAGACTGACCCGTGTATTATTTTCTTTTGAATTTAATACTCGGGTCAGACCCGGGTTATTTCAGGTTGTAGATTTCCTGCTTTGAGTTGCTGTTTGAGCCACGAAGACTTTTCATATCTTTTGAAGTGGTCTGCGTCTTGTTGTAGTAGTCAGTGTGTCTCCTTAGGGTTGATATGTATTCATGTACATTAGTTGATAATGTATTTGTATATATAACTTCCAGAGTCGACAGTTGGAGTTGTATCATATGTATTGTGTCAACTGTATTGTAACTGACATCAGTTATATATATATATGAGATTTTTATTATCTGTGTTCCGCATTCTTTTGTATCTGTGTTATTATTATATATATTGTCCTAAACTATTATGAACCATCGTAGTTCGTTTTATACTGGAATTGGGTATGTCGATGGGAGTAAATAAATAAGAGATGAAAAATGAAAAATATATACCACTCCTATCGAGGTAACCAATACTAGTGTAAGGCCAACTACGGATGGTCGCTCCTATCCAGCCTTATTCTTCGTGATAACAGACAGTATTTCTTTTAATACTCTTTGTTATTGTGAGCATAGAGGTGGGGCGTCACAGTTGGTATCAGGGCTTGGGGTTTATGGACATAATATAAAACATAACTTAGATGGAACATATGTTACAACTATTGGTCAATGTTTTATTTGTGCTTTGAGTCAAAACTGAAGTTTTGAAATTTTGGTGAAATTTTTAAATATCTTTATTTAAAAATAAAAGTGAATTTGTGTTCTGATGATTTGATCGATTTGGGCACTGTTTATCAGAGTGCGCAGCGGAAATAGTGAAACTGTCTTCGCTGAGTACAACTGATAATCTTTTTGATTTTAAAAAATCAAATTATGAAATTGAAATAAATTTCATTTGTTGTTTACATAGCTGTGTTTATTTTGTTTCTTCGAAGATTTCGAATCCGATTTGAGGATTCGAAGCGATTGCAGTTATGTGATTTTGTTGAGATTTTTGCTAGTTTCTTTTATGCTAATCATTATTGATTAGATTTTACTGTTTTGAATTATCTTCATTGAAGATATATTCGAATGATTTCCTTGTTCATTTGTAGTACGTGCAAATTTGAATTGCATGTTTCTGCATTAATTTTACGTTGAACTGATGCTTGGTTATGAAACGTATTTTGTTGCCGTTATTTTTATAACGGGATTTATACACCAGTGCTATATTTTTGAAGCATGGTGTATTGTTGACAATTTTAATGAATGAAAATTCACTGATGTCACATTTTGATGTGAATTATTTTGATGAGATTTTGACGTTTTAAAATTACTGTCGCTTTGACTTCAGTAACAGTCAAATTTTTAAAAGTGGATTTTCAAGTGGTTATTCCACAATACTGATTCTGAGATTCGTTTTACGATGTTCTGGAGAAGTACAATTTCCTTTTCGAAATTGTTACTAATATTGCTGCTTTAATCATGTGATTAGAAAATCATTTTAAAATGAAAAATTGTTTTATAATTTTTTTACAGTTTACGCTTTCAAAAGAATGAGGAAGCGACTTAAACGATTCAACAAAATCGAGGATTATGACCCCTTTCTTTTACTGATTCGCTTAACTCCGGACTTGTCCAGTTGAGAATGTGAATTGTTATTTTTATAAAATGAATAAAAATTGTTTTCAGGAATTTTACAGTTTACGCTTTCAAAAGAATGAGGAAGCGATTTAAACGTTTCAGCAAAATCGAGGACTATGACCCCTTTCTTTTACTGATTCGCTTAATTCCGGACTTGTCCGTTTGAGAATATAAAGTGTATTTTTACAAAATACACGATTTTGCACTTTCAAGGAAACGATGAAGAGAATCAAACGATTTAGTAAAACACGTGGTATGGGACATGTGCGTTTGCTATTTCGGTTAATTCCGGACTCGTTAATTGAAATATTTGCTGTTTTGATGATTTTGATGAATTTGCACTTTCAAGGAAACGATGAAGAGAATTAAACGATTTAGTAAAACTCGTGGTTATGGGACATGTGCGTTTGCTATTTTGGTTAATTCCGGACTCGTTAATTGAAATATTTGATGATTTCGTGTGCTTTCGAGCCACTATGAGGACCTTCGGGTCATATGAGGACCTTCGAGTCATATGAGGACCTTCGGGTCAAATACCAGTACTAGACCTTCGGGTCACTCTGCGGACCTTCGGGTCAATTTGATGGGCGCCAAAAATTTTGTTGAGTACTTGGTAGGCTTCGGCCATTTGTTGATGCACGTGCGGCGAACTAAAAACTCGCCATCTGATGGGATCGATCCAAGCTTTTATGTTGATTTTCTAGTCTTCTTAATTGATTTCTAGATATTTGTTGTTTCTAATTATGTGAAGGTAATTAGATATCTGATGTTATGAGGTTTAATTATCGTATCGATAATTAAATATTTGAGATTTCTGATTATCGATTTTGATAATCGGATATTTGTTGTTTCTAATTATCGCTTGTGATAATTAGATATTTGTTGATTCTGATTATCGTTTTTGATAATCGAATATTTGTTGTTTCTAATTATCGCTTGAGATAATTAGATATTTATTGATTCTGATTATCGTTTTTGATAATCGGATATTTGTTGTTTCTAATTATCGCTTGTGATAATTAGATATTTGTTGATTCTGATTATCGTTTTTGATAATCGGATATTTGTTGTTTCTAATTATCGATTGTGATAATTAGATATTTGTTGATTCTGATTATCGTTTTTGATAATTGGATATTTGTTGTTTCTAATTATCGCTTGTGATAATTAGATATTTGTTGATTCTGATTATCGTTTTTGATAATCGGATATTTGTTGTTTCTAATTATCTATTGTGATAATTAGATATTTGTTAATTTGATTATCGTTTATGATAATCGAATATTTGCTGATTTGAGATTTGATTATCGTTTTTGATAATCGAATAATTGCTGATTTGAGATTTGATTATCGTTTTTGATAATCGAATAATTGTTGATTTGAGATTTGATTATCGTTTTGATAATCGAATATTTGTTGATTTGAGATTTGATTATCGTCTTTGATAATCGAATATTTGTAATTTGAAATTTGATCATTGTTTTTGATAATCGAATATTTGTTGATTTGAGATTTGATTATCGTTTTTGATAATTGAATAATTGCTGATTTGAGATTTGATTATCGTTTTTGATAATCGAATAATTGTTGATTTGAGATTTGATTATCGTTTTGATAATCGAATATTTGTTGATTTGAGATTTTATTATCGTCGTTGATAATCGAATATTTGTGATTTGAGATTTGATTATCGTTTTTGATAATCGAATATTTATTCATTTGAGATTTGATTATCGTTTTTGATAATCGAATATTTATTGATTTGAGATTTGATCATTGTTTTTGATAATCGAATATTTGTTGATTTGAAATTTGATTACCGTTTGTGGTAATTAAATATTTGTTGATTTGTTTTCTGACTATCGTTTTGATGATTGGAGATTAGCCAGTTTTGATGATTTTGAGATTTTCTAGTCTCTAATTGATTCTAGAGTATGCTGATTTTATTGAATTGCTATTTTCTATCTATCTTTATTGATAGTTAGAGTTTGTTGATTATGAAACTTGTGTTTTCTAGTAAATTGTTGGATAACTAGATATTTGCAGTTTGCGATTTGTGATTGTGTTTCATAATTTTCTCTGTTGATAATTAGATTTTGTTGTTTTCTAATTATCGTATCGATAAATAGATATTGCTATTTTGTGATTTCTATATTCTAGTTATCTGATTGGAAATTGAATATAGCTGATGATTGCATTTATTCAGTTTTACTGTTTTCTAATTATATATTTGATAATCAGACTTTGTTGAGGATTTGTGAATTTCTTTTATGAAGTAGAAAGATTTCTTTGGCGTTTGTATTCCCGACTTCTACTTTTCTAGCTTAACCAGTTTATGTTAGAAAAATAATTGTTATTGACGACTTTGATTATGAAAATTGCGGGGACGCAATTTTTATAAGAAGGGAAGTCTGTAACAACCCGGGGTTTTGTGAAAATTTATAATCGTCTTAAAACGATTAGTGTTGATAGTTAATTGCTGTTTGGAATTTATATCAAGTAAAATTCGTTTAAAAATTTGTTAAGGGAATACGGGCTTTAAAATTTTTATTAGCCCGTTCCTTTTATATTTTTTTAATTGGGCCTGCTTTCTTTCCATTGAGATAATAGCAGCGACCGTTCCCCCCTTCTTCATTTTTTCGTTAACCCTACAATAATCGAACGAAGAAAAATGGTGGCGGCATTTGTCTCTTCGAGATGTCGTGGCTTCCGATGCTCGTTCTTCTTCGACAAATTGGGCTTTCGATTTTCTGGAGCATCGGCTACAAACTCTCGACCGATCAAAGGTGAGTAATTCTAATTACTCACATCTAGTTCGTTCTTTGTATGGTGCTTCTGCAATTCGTTTTTTTGCTTCGATGTTGTTTTATCTCGTCCTTTTGTTTTAGTCGATGTTGGTAACCGATGTTGCTATGAGATATTCTACTGTGTTTTTCTTTTTGGCTTCGGCCCGCTTTCATTTTTGTTGAGATAATGGCGATTAAAGAAAATTAGGGCTTTGCCTTTTCTCTGGCGATTCTGGATTGGGGCTTCGGTATATGATTTCTGCTTGTTGCTTTTCTCTGATTTATACTTGAACTTGATTGTTCTCTGTTTATCAATGATGATCTGGGTTTTTCTTGTTCTGCCCTTCTTGTCGATGATGATGTTTGGTCTTCTATTTATACACGTCTAGCTTGATTTTCGTGGCTTCCAAGTTGTTGATTCTTTCCTTTATTATGTTGTGATATTTTGGGAAAGTACGTTGTACCCACGACTTTGATTATACAACGTTCGATTCTTTGAATTGATGTTTCAGAAACTTTCCTCTTATAAATCTTGGACTGTTTCAACTTGATTTAAAATATACGGTTTTTGATTTGTGATATATTTTTTCTTCACCACTTCTCCGACTCCCTGTTCCTCACTGTTCCGACTTGTTTACTGTTGATCACTTATCTTGTCTCTGACCATTTGACTTTGGCTTCACTGGTATAGTTTGCGTGAACTTCTGGTGTTCATCCCTGACTTTGGTCTGTTGTGATAATGTTCTCTTGAATTACATTCATTCTGGTCTCAGTATTATGTTCATATGCTTACTGTATGTTTCACTGTGCATTCTGGCTTGTATACCTTGACTTCATTGATGTCATTTGAAGTTGGTTGTTGCATCACTGTAGCTTTATTAGTTCATCCAAGACCTTTTCATATGTTCTCTGTCTAGTCGCTGATCTTCACTGTGAGCTTTAGTCTGCATTGAGTCTTCAACATGCCTCTGGCCTAATGTATTTGATCATGTTACTGTTGTATTTCATTGTACACTCTAGTCTCTGATCATGTTAGACTTGATCTTGTTGCCTTCACCTGTAGTTGTATAACTTTGTTCTTCTGAAGTGTTGGATTAGTGTATATGTATTCATGTGTAGTTTTGATGCACTGTTGCATTCACAGGTCTGGTCATTTGTAGCATGTTGTTACTAGACTTGACCTTGTAGTCTTCATTTGATGGTTCTCTGTCTAGTTTTGGTTAGTTGTGCATTTGATTGACTTGTAGCCTTTGTGCATGCTTTGTTGTTGGGTTTGTTGTGCTGACCAGAATTTGCAGTCTCGCATTGACTTGTAGCATTCTTTGAGACAGTTTGCATTTCTTTGATCTTTACTTCACCTGTGTTGCATTTTCATGTAGTCTGGTTCATGTGCATTGATGAACTTGATCATTTTGTATCTGCATATCTATGGTTGTTATTGTTTCACTGAAGTCTGGTCATTTGAACTGTACAGTTTCACTTTTGTTTTGCATTGAACTGTAGCTTGTGACTTTGGTTGAGTCTGCACATTCATATATGCTTGTCCACCTATACTCTGGTCTCTGATGCATACAATACTATTTGTCATGTATACAGTTGCTGTTGGATTCACTTTTCACTTCTGTTTTGTATTGGACTGTATCTTGACTTGTTTCTTCTTGGGCTTGAAACTGTTTTGTATCACTGATTCATTTGTGTTACCTTGTGTTGCCATATTGAGTTGCACTGTGTACATGCACAGTTTTATTGTTGCTGTGATACTCTGAATTTTGGTCGAGACCATTTGCACTTGATTTGAATCTGATTTGGATTTGACCTTGTGAACATTTGTGAATTTACAATGTGTACATTCGTGCACATTGTCCATGTCTGCCTGCTTTGACATTTGAGGCCGTGGCATTGAGATTTGAATCTTCATTTGATTTTGGTTCGTTGATCTTTTGTGTATTTCAGGTTATAGTGGCGAGGCAGTATACGCGTGCATATACTGCAGCCCTACCAGAATTGATGCTTTAAATTGATTATTTTGTGTTGTCTAATTATCTTCTAGATAATTAGATTATGAGTTTCTAAATATTTATTTAATAATTAGATTTTGTTATTAATTGTCGTTTAGACAATTTTGTTGTTTTCTGAATTATCTGCATTGGTAATCTTTTATTTATCTTTGTTGGTGATTTGGATTAGCTGATTTATTGTTTAACACTGTTTAGTGTTATATTTGTCGTTATCCGATTCTCTGACCGAGGAGTCGGGTATACGAGATTTCTGTGACGGTCGTCTTTTTGATATTGATTATTATTGCTTCCGTGCACTAATGACTGAGTTTGAATTAGACTGACCCGTGTATTATTTTCTTTTGAATTTAATACTCGGGTCAGACCCGAGTTATTTCAGGTTGTAGATTTCCTGCTTGGAGTTGCTGTTTGAGCCACGAAGACTTTTCATATCTTTTGAAGTGGTCTGTGTCTTGTTGTAGTAGTCAGTGTGTCTCCTTAGGGTTGATATGTATTCATGTACATTAGTTGATAATGTATTTGTATATACAACTTCCAGAGTCGACAGTTGGAGTTGTATCATATGTATTGTAACTGACATCAGTTATATATATATATATGAGATTTTTATTATCTATGTTCTGCATTCTTTTGTATCTGTGTTATTATTATATATATTGTCCTAAACTATTATGAACCATCGTAGTTCGTTTTATACTGGAATTGGGTATGTCGATGGGAGTAAATAAATAAGAGATGAAAAATGAAAAATATATACCACTCCTATCGAGGTAACCAATACTAGTGTAAGGCCAACTACGGATGGTCGCTCCTATCCAGCCTTATTCTTCGTGATAACAGACAGTATTTCTTTTAATACTCTTTGTTATTGTGAGCATAGAGGTGGGGCGTCACATGGTGGCTCGGCTTGTGGTGGTAGAGGGTGGTGGCCGTTGGTTTGGGTGAGGAAAAGAAGTGATTTTGAAGTGTTTTGAGGTGTATATACTATTATTTATATAAATTTAGTTTCTTTTCACAAATATTTTCTTTATTATTTTATTAAGTGGAGAAGCCATGGAAATAGGTTAGAAATGATGAAGAAGGTGAAGAAAAAGTTGTAGGAAATTGTGAAGAATGGGTGGGGTATTTATAGGAAAATTTCGGAATAAAAATGTCTTAGCATGAAATTACCAAACTACCCCTTGCCATCACCTCCAACCCCCCCAAAACGCATGGAAGCTACCCACTCCTCCTTGCCATGTGGTGGTGGTGATGATGATGGGTGGTGGTGATGGTATAAGGTTGATTTGATGTTTAATTTTAAAGTAATTATTACTTTAGATATTTTATTCCTTTACCATTAGTAAATATATATTTACTTTCTACTCTTATCATGTGTATATGTACATGATAATGTGTATATGTGCATGTCACAAATGTGTGTAAGTCATTTGAACAATGTCGTACAGATTATATACGTTAAACCGTTACGAATTCAAATTCCGATCTTCGATCATATTTTCATTTATTAATTAACATATATATATATATATATATGTAAACAAAGTTTGAAAATGAGTTTCTTATAATTATCCATAAATTATAACCATATCTGATTTATAAAACCATATAAATCAATATTAAACTATTGTTTACAAAAAGTGTTATTATATAGATAAACTGATATCGATTTTCCTTATAATTTAAATCTTATTTATAAAGTTATAAAACTATCTCGTTTAATTTATTATCACTTTATTACTATTATTAATTATACCATTTTAAAACAATTATTTGAATATTTATAATAATCATTAAATTATTAAATCTTAATTTAAAACTGTAAATTAATTATTATATATATTGGCATTACTAATGATGCCATAAATCAATTAAATTTTTGTTAATATATTTTTAAACAGGTTTAGCATTTTAATTCATGGTTCAAATCATTATTATTTGGGTTATAAATCCTTATATTTGAATATTTCAAAAATAATTTCAATTTATTAAAGTGATGAATTTGCGGATCATTGCACATTCCCTTATACTGAAACAAGAAAGAGGGTGCTAACTTTAAAAATCTAAATCCATTCAAATACTTGATTATAAATTATAAAATTTTGATCTTTGGGTTCTTTGAGTCGAGATCTTCTTATAGATGTGTTATGAGAGGATGCGACATTATCTTTGGTGATCGATAGTGAATGAAAGTGAGTATTGTTGAGCTAGGGTTTTGGGTTTTTGATTTTTAGTTAGCGATTGGATAAATGGAGCATAGATTTGTGCTCGTGTGGTAAAGGAGCTTCTGGGGCCGAGTTTTTGAGTGGTGTGGCTTTTGGATGGGAAGTGCATTCATGCATTATAGCCACTTGTATGGAGCAGGTCATGAAACTCATGGTGGCCGAGTAGGGAGTGGCGATGTTCGTCACGGAGATGAAGAAGAAGAGGTGTAACAACCCGAAATTTAACCCGTAATAATTAATTCGTTAATTAACTAAATAATAAAATAACTTTGTGAAATTATCAGAATTGAGCAACGGGAGTTGCACCATTGTGTCTGTGGTAATTTTCTGGTCAATTTCCATATAT
The DNA here is from genome assembly GCA_030737815.1 of Allium fistulosum. NCBI lineage: Eukaryota > Viridiplantae > Streptophyta > Magnoliopsida > Asparagales > Amaryllidaceae > Allium > Allium fistulosum. The sequence continues at coordinate 185,397,989 of CM060906.1, forward strand.
AGAACGTCAGAATCCGAGTTAATATGAGCAAGGAACAAAATAATCAAAGAATATATATATATATAGGCCGGGTCGACCGGCCGGTCGACTTGCGCACAAGGGCGGTCGACCCGCCTGCCTATTTTCGTGAAAGAACGAACGTTCGTTCGTTCAAAAGTTGAACACATAATTTGCATTGTTTAAACAGATCCGATCCTTCTATTCTTGCATCTGATGGCTCCTATTCAACTTATGACATGGTTGCATCCTATTCAATCCCCAAATCCAACAGTCTGAGATCCACTTCTACCCCTATAAATAGAACCTTAGGCCTAACACTTTTTTCTCATTCTAGGATTTTCTCCAATTGGGTTCACCTACTCAGGAAGGACCCTACATGAAATAATTTTCCAAGAAGGAAATCGTTTTAAATAAAAATATTTAACAACCCCAAGTGGATCCAGGAAGGCCTAAATGGAAGAGCTAAGGACCAAAGTGAGTGATTGTAATTATTTTAAATTTCTTTAAGTAATTTAAAATAATAGGGTTTCCAATAGTTGTAGTTTTACTATGATTTTTGGAGTAACCTTTTTAGTAATTTATTTATAGTTTTTAAAATTATTTTCAGCCTATTTCTTCTAGATATTATTTTCAATTAATTTCAGTTTATTTCTAGCTTTTCCATTTATTTACAGTATTTTAGTTTATTTACTATTATTTATGCGTTATTTACATCTTCTTCTTACGCCTTGGATTTCCTTCTATTTTCAGTCTTCTTTTATTCCTCCTTCTTCTTCTTCGCGTATGGATTAGAATAGAATTAACACGAAATTGGATTAAATTATATGAAATCTGAAATAATGGAATATTAGATGTAAATTATAAAAACTGTAATATAAATGGAATTGGACTGAAATTATGCTTAATTATGATATTAATTGGACTAAATTAAGAAGATTGGCCTAGTTATAACCCAGAATTATAACTAAAAAGAATAAAAGAAGAAATAAACTTATTTTCACACATAGACCTTAGGTTAAGTAATAAGCATGATTATAATGTAAGTTATAAATTGATAAACTATGGAAACTATGGTGCTTATTTTAAGACTTAGGATAAATTAATAAGCAATAATAGTAATTGATAAAAATAAAGGCTTATTTAGATAATTTATCTAAGTTAATAAGCAAAGATAAGAGTAGGACCTGTACCAAATAGCATTCCCCTAATATTTCTATGGTTACGGTGTTTCACATAATCCTGAAGTGAGACGAGGTGCTTCACATAATCCTGAAGTGAGGCGAGGGGTACGCTTATGCTTATAGTGGTAGTAAACGGTCAATCTATGGTAGTTCAAATCAAGGGGGTTTGAACAAGGGGTGCAACTTGTGACGCCCCACCTCTATACCCACGCTAGCCAAGAACACTACAATGTAATGCTGTCAACTAGCGCGGAGAATAAGGCTGTGGAGGAGCGACCATCCATGTAACTTCTTTGTGCGAGCACCGATATGTCAGATAGAATAGAATGCATATCTTTTTAGAGAGGAAATCCGACATACCGATACAAACACAAAGCTATCACACGGTGGCTATATATAATCTTCGAAAACAAACATAGAAATAATCATAACACAAATCAGTCACATACATCCATATCACAAAGGCGGAAGAAGATATGAATAAATATATAACACATGAAAGTGCACATCAAAGTAGTGGTCAGAAAGATCCACGATAATACAAAAGAATAGCATCACGTGCTATACAAAAGAATAAGTACACTACATAGAGTCTATATCTCAAATGTGTACAACCAAAAGCTACTAATCTAAGTAGTTAGCCAAAAGTCAGAATAATCCTGAAGGGAGGTCAAGCAGAAGCACCTGTAACATCTCGGTCTGACCCGAGTATTATTTATAAGAAAATAATAAACGGATCAGTCTAGCTATAAATATCAGATGATAAGGTATAGGATAAATAATATGGCATGAACATGTAACAACCATAACGGCATACTACTATAAGTATGTAAATGATAATCAACAAAAGATCAATCAATATCACAAGAATCTTCTCAAAGATAAAGTAGGGTATCATACCCTAAACTTGTATTCATAACAAGTCAATAACACATAAATTCACCAATGCACAAAAACTGATATCATATCAATGAAAATCATGAAAATTGGTGAAGCATAAATTCCAGAAATCATCACAAGAAATCCAGAAAACACATAAAAGGGGGAGGCCTAACACATGAATGGGAGCATGAAAACTCACCTACACGTAAAACACATGACGAGAAGCTATCTCATGGAAGCTATCCATTAAATTTTCACACAGGAATGGCCCAAAGACCGTAGGGTGCTACCCTACATATGTGATGGCGAAACATCACACAAACGGGGTATAGTCTCCCTCGCAGACAAAGAGACATCGCTCAATCGCTAGTCTAAATCACAAAAATGATCGTCATGATCATAAGGAAGTGTCAATCACACTAAGCCAGTAAATATATGAGTTTAGCTTCATGTCCCATAACCACTAGCTTAACTTAAATATTTACGAACAAACTGTAGATCTTCACTAGGAAATTGTCACAAAAAGGGTTCAATCGAACAAGTCCAAGAGCTAACCGACGAAGTGAACGCAAGCGTTTCATACCACTCGTTTTACTAAGTCGTTTAAGTCGATTTCTCATCCGAGTGAAGTAAAGGCTTGTATATACTAGTAGATTGGAAATCGGTTTGAGAAAACGAACTTTTGATATTTAAAATAGTGTTGAAATCGCTTTGATGAAAGAGTTTTGATATTTACTATTAGTATTGAAACCTTCATATATCTTTAAAGTGACAAGTCATAAAACGATTGTTGAAACAATCTATCACAAAAATTCACATTCGAAGACGTGAACAAAATCCAAGGAAATCAATCCCAAAACCATGATAATAGAAATTCTGATGAATGTTTTTCAGATAAGATCCCCTACGAAGGGGAGTACGGGGTTCGACCTAGTGAAGGCAAGCAGCCTCGAGAAGCCAAACGACCTAAGGGAAGACAGCCGTGCGACCTAGCAGAAGAACAGGTCGAATGACCTAGGGGAAAACAGGTCAAACGACCTAAGTGCTAACTCGCGAGCGACCTAACGAAGTGCGCGACCTAACAGTGAGGCACGACCTAAGGCCTTACGACCTAACGACCTAAGCAAATAGGGGTGAGTGACCTAAGCAAATAGCACAGGCCAGGCGACCTAACGGTTTAAGGGTCTACTACCTAACGAGTTAAAAAGGTCCAACGACCTAAGAAAATTAGGGTCATACGACCTAAAGAGGTTCGCGACATAAGGTTGTTCGCGACCTAAAAGTGGTACGACCTAAGGTCTATACGACCTAACGGCCTAAGGTCGGATACGACCTAACGACCTAACGGATCGAACGCCCAACGACCTAACGAGTGAAAAAGGTCCAACGACCTAAGAAAATTAGGGTCATACGACCTAAAGAGGTTCGCGACATAAGGTTGTTCGCGACCTAAAAGTGGTACGACCTAAGGTCTATACGATCTAAGGATTTCGCGAGTCAACTAAGGCCAGCGACCTAAGCACCACGCGACCTACGACCTAAAGACCATACGACCTACGACCTAAGACCATACCCTGTGTGACTTTTCAACGCAGCGACCTAAGTCTTAACCCGTGTACGACCTAGCGAAGGCCAGAACGACTTAGATCCAGAAAATCATCAAAACACCAAAAATTGAAGTTTTTCGCCAATCCACTCCAAACCAAATGTAGATATTCGTATAAATGCAATAGGAGATCATTCCCAACAGCCCAATGACATCTATAGGCAAGATGTGAGATAAAAATATCACCTTTTCACTAAAATGGATGAAGATGGAGATTGAAAGCAAGGAGAAGCAATCCAAAGCTTGAATCCACTATCTTCTTCTTGAATTTGGAGTTGAATCTCGGATTTGCAATAGAATTTGAGTTTGGAGTTTTAATTTCCACTTCCCACCACCATTTTTGACAAAGCTTGAAGTGTTTTGATAAAGTGAGGAAAAGGGTTGGGCTGAACTAAATGGGTGCAGTCCAAACCAAAGTCAAAGGCGGGAAAAGTGTCGAAAATTTCACTATCTCCAAACATATCGAAGTTTACACTCAAAAAGATCGCAAACGTCATTTTGAACTCAATGGAAGTGGTCTCGAGTCCTAATTTGACCGTATGCAAAAAGTAGCTTTTCGGACTAACATTTGACTAACGATAAAATATTTAAATAAAATATTTAAATATAAAATCGATAGATATGCGGGTTGTTACACAACTAGATTATTGTTTGATAGGGACCAGTACCAATAGCATTTCCCCTATTTTCTATGGACACGGTGTTTCACATAACCCTGAAGTGAGACGAGGTGCTTCACATAATCCTGAAGTGAGGCGAGGGGCATGCTTATGCTGGCTAGGGTAAATAATAGGTCAAAAGAGGGAGCAACAGGTAGCATGGGCATGGTGGCAGTTACTAGTGCAACTTCCATTTCCCTGCTCAGTAATCGCTATGAGTTCCAAGCACTTAGTATGTGTGTCTTTCGTAGACACCAAAGTCTACTGTGTAGGGGAACGTCCGGTCCACAGTAGATTCTATGGAGTAGCAGGCCGATCAAAGGGTAGAATTAGGAATTTAGCCCAATCAAAGCAGCTATCAAGGACATGTGCAAACAATCAAAGTTAACCTATCTTATTAATGGAGTACTAGTTATTTCGTTTTTATTTCTGTTTTTATCTCTCCTTTTTCCTTTGTTTCCTTTTATATATACTAGAGTTATTAAAGAGTCTATTACTTTTACTTTGCTTAAAGATTCTAGTAGTTACTATCATTTACCAGATTTTTAGTCTGACCTACTCCTCTATTTTCCCCATTTCCCCCCATAGGCAATCAAGGGAGAGGGCAGTAGATTGCCGTTGCTTGGAGGTTTCTTAGAGAAGATTCTGCTATGTATTTCCCTACTTTTATTTCCGTTTTTATTTCTTTGTACTAGCACTTGAGAGAGATATTTATACTCTGATTTTTGTTGAGACTACGAATTTTTATTTCATGAGGCATATTGGGTTTGGAGACATGTATGTTGTATTTGGTATTTGACTTATTTGGTTTATGAAGCAATTATGAAGTTTTTGTTTTGAATAAGTTATTATTTTAGTTTCCGCTGTTTTTACCTATTTTTGTCTTGTGAATCTTAATCTCTGTTAGTTTCAGTTATACCTACAATGCACCATGCCTTTTAATGTGTCCTTTTGGGTATATTAAGGGGTGTGGGGTGTTTCAAGAGGGGAGATCGATGATGGCATCGAGTTTGGGTTTCATGGACTAGAGGCAGAGAGAGGAGGAGAGAGGTAGTCGGTGATGATGGGTTCAACTGTTGTCTTAGGTGGGAGCTATTTTATTTGGTGAAAATGGTTTTATAGGGTAATTAGTGTTTAAAATGCAATTAGTAAAGTAATTAATTATAGTGAATATTAGGCTTAGGTCCTTAAAATCAAACTTAATACACAAAAACACCTACCCATAAAAAGATTGTAAATTAGGTCTCTATAATTAAGTTACTAAATAATTGCATACATTTATGCAATTATTCAATGAATAATTATAGACATTTATGCAATTATATTCAAAAATTGCATAAATATATGCGATACTTGGATATAATTGCATAAATGTCTGCAATTATTCACTGAATAAATGCATAAATGTATGCAACTATTTTGTAACTTAATTCTAGGGACCTAAATTACATACTTTTTTTGGCAAGGATGTTTGGTGTATTTTAAAACTTAATAGGGACTTTAGCCAATCTGTCCCTTAATTATATTTATAATAGATAACTTATAAATCATATATCTTGCTCATACAAGGTCCAAATCAAACGCAGTCAGTCCCATTGTATTTGTGGAATCGTTAACTACATTTTGGAATTGAATTGGTGGAGATTGGAGCATGAAGAATTTTAAGGTAATAGACATATTTATAACGCTTTGGCTATAACTGGAATTTCAATGAGTTAAACTCACCTTTTTGGTTAACTAGTCTATTATATAGTATATAAAAATTATTTATTGTTTGCTTGGATATGGAAATTGCTGGTTGTTTGGTTTGGATAAATTATCATTTTCGAAAATGTATAATGTATGAAGTGATAAAATAAAACTGATTTAATATCATTACGTTTTTTAAATAATAACATAGTTAATTTAAGAATACTACTTGGTGTTATCTATTTGGCCAAACGAACACCATCTAATAAAAAATGGAAGTGTTTATTTTAAATGCTAGTTGATTAATACCGGATAAGTGAAGTGTTATCAGTTGACTGTTAATTATGGATTTGATTTACGTATATGCCTATTTATGTATATACCTATAATTTAACTTGGGAAGTTAAATTGAATTTAGTGGCAACTTGGTTAAGTACCATTGTGGTCGCTGAGCCTTTTTCTGGAGTTGGGTAATTTTGGATTTAAGTTAACTTCAAATTTTTTAATTTGAAGTAAAATGTTTTGTTTAATTATTATTTTACAATGTGTTTTGTAAAATTATTTCTTTAGTAAAGTTATTTACTATATTCATAATGTTTTAAAATTAATTATTTTATAAATGTTGTTTAAAGATACTTAATTACTTATCAAGGTTGTCTAAAGATGATAAATTATTTTATTATTGATTATTTAAAACTAGTTAATTATTATATTAGAAGTGTTGCTTGAAAGTTAATTAATTATATTTTAAAAGATGTTTAAAGTTACTTTATTATTTTTATTTAAAAATTATAAAGGTTAATTATTGTATTATTTAAAATTATTATATTATTTAAAATGTTTTAAAGCTTATTATAATATTATTTAAAAATGTTTAAAATTTATCTTTATCATGTTAAAGTTTTTTTATTATAATTAAATAATAAATTATTTAAAGGAGTTTATAAATTTGGAAGAGGTTTGGAATTTGAAAAGAAGTTGGGTTTGAATGATTTTGGAAAAGAGGTTTATAAATGGTTAGCAATTTTAAAAGGGAAATTTTACAAATGGGATTTAGAGATTTATAAAAGAGTATTTTTCTAAAGTAAAACTTGGAGAGTTATAAAGAAGTTTGATAAATAGATTAAAGATTTATAAAGAAGCTTTATGAGAGATTTGGAGACTTACAATGGAGATATTTATAAGATAAAAGAGATTTATGGAAAGGAATGGTGTTTTGGGTTATTTATATCTCCATTTTAAAGACACGGTGGGTTTTGATTAATTTTATATTGTCTTAAAATAGAAAATCTTTCTGAGTGTTTTGTGATTATACTTATACCGTTTTATGAGTATATGGAAGTTTTCCCAAGTTTTGAAAAGAACTGTTTGTGAATATGCTTATTCTAGTGAGACAAGTATACAAATATTTCGATAAATATTTTTGGAGAGAGATTCAATTAATGAAATATTAATTTTGGGAGGTTTGATGGTTTCCATGAGAAATATAATCTCTATTTTGAATGTTTGTTTTTTTTATAGTTAAGAAATCGACTATCAAATCTTGACCTAAATATGTAATCCTTTTTAATTTTGACGGTACAGAAATATTCCCTACCTAATACCAAAGGATTTTAACTTTGGAAATATTTAGGAGAAACATGGTGATTATATGGTACAGTTACCGTCAGTAGTGCTATACTATATGTATAAACTCATTTTGTTCTTCTAAGATAAATGATGAGGAGATCCATCCACATAAACTGTTAGGGTGATCTTCACCCTTATGTATTGTCTAATTATTTCCAAAAGAGCCGGTATTGAGCATTTCAAAAATCGATTGATTGGCTTTGGATTATCCGGTAAGCAGGGAGTGTACTTGTAAGAGATGGCTTGAAACCTAACCACTCCAAAACCATATACAGGTTCTATGCTTAGAGGAGATTTGTGATCTATTTTGGATGTTGGAATCCATGTGTGATTCCGAGACCCGTTGGGGTGCGAGAATCCATGTGTGATTTTGAGATTTGTTTTGGATGTTGGAATTCATGTGTGGTTGCGAGACCTGTTAAGGTATGGGAATCCACGTGTGGTTTCGAGATCTGTTCAAGTGGTGGTGCATGAGCTGGAATGTCGGACATAGCCTCACCAATAGTAATGACTAAAGAGATAGGAGGCATAGCCAGGGGTTTATCTAACCCATATGGGTGCAGTCGTCTCCTTCCTAGAGTTACCTATAGTTGTTACGCATGCATGGAGCAATGCATTCGGCCTTGCGTGGCCAGCTATGTATTTCCTATTATACATCACTAGGGATGTATTATTGCCTCTAAAGGATAACTCTGATCCTTATGCAGGAGTACCGTTCTCAAAGTAATGAGGGCATCTCCGTGTAATCCTACATAATTAGCGAATGTGGCTTAGCGATTTTTGATTACATACCTAGTATTGTTGTGATGTACACATGCAAGCATCATAGATACTTAATTATTGATATTGTTGCACTTAGACATTATTATAATATCACGGGATCTTCTAATATAATTGGTTTGGTTACCGTAAGGTAAAAGCCCGCCTATGTTTATGTGGGGCATGGTCATACGAGATACCTTTTATTTTGAAAGGTTTTATAACATTAAAAATCCATTTGAGTTGTGTTTCTCACAATAGTTTATAGACTGATCCTGGTGTTTTTTTTAATAATGCTCAGCTCAGACCGAGCATATTTACAGATTTTATTTGGAGCTAAGGAGATGAGCTAGATGCACAAGACATATCTACATATTTCTGTATTTTTCACCGCATTGGTTGTTGTGTTTATCAATAATTTGTAAGGAAAGGTTGTTATAACTATCTTGGACGATCATTTGTTTAGTGTACTCTGATTGATGTATTATATTACAGTTTTTCTTTGTGTAAAGATCTGTTGTACATTATATATTACTCATCACGATATAAGATTCTATTCAGTCTTTTCTTTCTCTTTCTCTAACAATCTGTCTTTTCGGCACATGAAAGATCGGCACGTGAATACTGTAGATGTATTAGTGTCGACTTCTGAGGATCGAAAAGGCGGGTCGTACCATGTGGTATCAAAGCTTAGGCTGAGCGAACACCTTGGCTTTAGTGGGGTTAACTCATTTGAGATAAGGTAAGCGAGACCCTAGGATGAGTTGATTGTATATATATAGTGCATATTTGTTAGTGCTGTAAAATGTTTTATATTGTATTGATTTATCTGTTTAGTGACTTATGAATTTTGATCGAGACGTGGTACGCCATGGTTTCGATAGGGCTTTCTAAACACTTAAACAAGGCAGACTGACATAGTATTGTTTTAAAATTGGTAAATGAAATAATTTTACCTAGGATTATATTATGTATATAATGGAATAGTTTTATAAAATTAAGTATAGTTATTATTGATGTGCTTGCTTGTTAGGAAATGATAATATTCAGTTATTATCATTTGTTGATTGATTAGTCGTACTCGTTTAGTTTAGGAGCATTAACTATTGGTTGTTGATTGATTGTTTGTGATCGGATAGTTACGAGCATTTATTGTTTGGTTGAATTTAAAACAAACACCTTGTGAATTTAGTTTCATGATTTGACTATAAGGCATTCGATGATAATGTAGGTTAAAATTTACTTTAATCAAAGTTGTTTATTGTAATCTAAACAAAGTAACATTTGTAAAATGGTTTTACTTAAGAAAGGTGAAATTATATAACATGATTTATAAATGTAGTTTATAAAAAAGGATTTAAGCTGAGAATTTGAGAATTTAAATCCCCCTATTTTTTGAAATGGATTTTTAAAGTTTTAAAAGAAGAAAAAATATATATAGTATTATTTGGAAGTATTTTGGAATAGAAATATTTATAAAAGATTTTGAAGAAGATAAAAAGCACAACCTCACATCGGTTGTTGGAAAATAATTCCAATGATGACTACAGCATCATTGATGTTCATTTTCGAGTTTCTAAGTGAGTGATTGCTACCATAGTATTTTGCCAAAGAATTGTTTAGATAAAACAAATTTTGTTTTGAATTCCAAAAGTATAATCTAGTATACAAGAGAAGATATACATATATATATATTATTTATTTCAAAATAGAGTTGAAATAAAACTCGGTGCTTAAGTCTGAAGTTATTTTATGGATGCATGCATCCTATACATTAGAGTAGTCTGGTTTTGCATCACATTTTGATATGTTGTTTGGTAATTTTTAATTATTGAAATGAAATGCAACTTTTAATGACTTTTGAATAGTCGGTACTTCCAAAATTGTTTTAGAAATTGAAGCTAAGTGTTATGTTTAGAAGATTTAGGAGTTGAGTTTTGTAACTCATAAATTGTGAAGATAATAAATTAAAACAAGTTTTTAATTCGTTGAGCATTCTTGTTTTGTGAAACAAATCTGATATTGTTTATATCTCTTAGGAAATAGAAGAGTGTTTTGCAAATATGAGCTTGAGTTATAGAATATTAATAGACTTAATTGTTGATAAAACATAAGCGTGTTTTAAAAATGTTTATAAACTTAAGTAATGGTTTTATGAAGTAGTTCATAAATGATTTTAGTATTAAAGGAAACAAATTAAAAGTGAAAACTAATGTGAATAAAAAGAAAATTGGTATAATTAGAAACAAATTGAATAATTAAATAAGATGTACATAGATCATTTTATTCGCATTAGAATTTTGATCTGGATTTGAGCACATGAGTTCAGGGTGATTTATACCGGTCCGAGTTAGGATTTTTCACTCGATTCTTGACGGCGAACACTGGATATGGATTTTTTATTTGATTATGAAGTTTTCTATCATAGAATGGCTATGTAAGGAGAACGATGGTTTCTAATCAAGGAACCGAATCAGAGTCCGCACTACAGAAGTCGAGTGAGCAATACTAGTTCGGAAGTGAAATTGTGTGATTGAGAAAGCGACCAGATTTGATATTTCGTATGGTAGGTATATGTATATCATATGGGCTTTAAATAAATTATACGATGTTTGTCATTAGAAAAGGCAAAATTATATATATGGTTATGAGTTATATGGTTGCATATTATTTGTAAGTGAGATGCAGGCTCATTGAAGCGAAAGCTAGTTTGATGCTTTTGGTTTCATGAGAAGAGTTGTTTGCCCAACAAATAAGAACGTATTTATGTTGTTGTTTGGTCGATGGTTTTATGCCCCAGATATGAGAGGCTGCTTGGCTTTTGTTTTCTTTTGTTGGTTTGGGCTTGTAGTGATGATTTGTAGTTTTTCTGATTGAGCTGGGCAAAGAAGACGCTGTCAAACTTTTCCGTAACTTTAAAAGACTTAGCAATTTAATAATCCATTTCTACTAATTGATTTTTAAAATTTCAAGGGTTGGAGGCATTTTTCCTACCTTTATAATTTTTGGGACGAAATTCTTTAAAGGAGGAGAAAGTAACGACCCAGAATTTTAGTCACTTGATTTTGAATGTTTAATTAATCTTAATTATTGAAATGTTGGTTTAAAAGCTTTAAACTTGAATTAAATTATTGGGATTATTTAAAATCATTGAATTTTGAATAAATATTTGAATAGTGATTTTGATATCAGGATTTTTAAATTGAATGTAATTTAATGGGTTAGTGGTCTTATTTAACTCATTATAATTAATTGATAATAAAAGTGAATTCATTTTGCAAATTTATTTGCAGCAATAAATGGTTCGAATAATTAATCAACAAATTTATTTTTATTTTTACAGTTCGATTTTTATTGACGTATTTTAATTTAATTTATTTGATTTTTCCATAATTTTTAATTTGGAAACTGTTTAAGTTATCCTTTGATGATTTTTGGAAAATGACAGTGATTCTATAATTTTTAGAATACAATAACTAGTGTATATTATTTTTATTTTGAGGTCATGTCGTTGTTCTGAGAACGACTATATTTTTTTTATCATTTGAGGTCCGTACACGAATGAAAAGTTGTGTAGCAAACACTTAGGATAAATTAATAAGCAATAATAGTAATTGATAAAAATAAAGGCTTATTTAGATAATTTATCTAAGTTAATAAGCAAAGATAAGAGTAGGACCTGTACCAAATAGCATTCCCCTAATATTTCTATGGTTACGGTGTTTCACATAACCCTGAAGTGAGACGAGGTGCTTCACATAATCCTGAAGTGAGGCGAGGGGCATGCTTATGCTGGCTAGGGTAAATAATAGGTCAAAAGAGGGAGCAACATGTAGCATGGGCATGGTGGCAGTTACTAGTGCGACTTCCATTTCGGTGCTCAGTAATCGCTATGAGTCCCAAACACTAAGTAAGTGTGTCTTTCGTAGACACCAAAGCCTACTGTGTAGGGAAACGTCCGGTCCATAGTAGATTCTATGGAGTAACAGGCCGATCAAAGGGTAAAATTAGGAATTTAGCCCAATCAAAGTAGCTACCAAGGACAAGTGCAAACAATCTAAGTTAACCTATCTTATTAATGGAGTACTAGTTAATTCGTTTTTATTTCCGGCTTCATCTCTCCTATTTCCTTTGTTTCCTTTTATATATACTAGAGCTATTGAAGCGTCTATTACTTTTACTTTGCTTAAAGATTCTAGTAGTTACTATCATTCACCAGACTTTTAGTCTGACCCACTCCTCTATTTTCCCCATTTCCCCCTATAGGCAATCAAGGGAGAGGGCAGTAGATTGCCGTTGCTCGGAAGTTTCATAGAGAAGATTCTGCTATGTATTTCCCTACTTTTATTTCCATTTTTCTTTCTTTATACTAGCACTTGAGAGAGATATTTATACTATAATTTTTGTTGACACTACGAGTTTTTATTTCGTGAGACATATTGGGTTTGGAGACATGTATGTTGTATGTAACGACCCGGTATTTTCAACCATTCGCATACGCACATGTCGAACTTGAATTGCTCAAAATATCAGATTGTTAGTTTATAATTTGGCAAAACTCAGCATATACAGTAAATGAATCAATCACAGAATCACAGACACAGAGTAATATAACAATAATGCAGTGGAAACAAAAGGATAGTAGTTCATGAAGCTACTATATATATAACAGAGTTAAATAAGATACAACAGAGGTCTCGAATACATAGATGTTTCAATATAATAGTCAAATACAAAATCTGAATACATCACTAGAATCGACTGAATAACTGAAAGCGAAATCGATAGATGGATCTCCAAGCGAAGCTCCAAACTCCAAAGGTAAAAGTCTCAAATGCTGTGACACTCAGTCTGACCCGAGCGTAAAGCAAAAACACAAAACACTCGAGTCAGGATTAACATTCTTATACAATAAATCCAACTCAAGTGAAATATCAACTGAAATACAAGTAACTTAAAGGATGTTTGGGATAACCATCCTCTAAGGATCCATGGAACTATCTACTATGTAGTAATATACGCTATTATACTATGTCTATAGTAAAGTAAACTGTTAAAATAGCATTAAGGCGTTACCCATATCCCCCTTAACACATTTTTATATATTCCCATAGTCTATATAGTACCGTAATTCCTCCGTAAACTGGAGGGCTATCAGAGGGCACTCCATAGGTATGGTACAAACCAAACTCGTAGAAGGCGCGCTAGGGCATGTGAACACAACACACGAGGAAATGCCAGGGTAGATATACCGTTTGCGGATCCGAACTAGTGGTAACGCATAGCAGCTACAACCGCCTACCTCGGACACACTCCCATATCAAAAATCGAGGGGTGGCCACCAAAACAATCACAAAATCAATAGAATGTTATCAAAGAAATGTGCACGATAGGAGGAATGACCTCACTTGGCCCGGCATGGCTCCTGGTTTTAGTCACATCTAAGCTAACTCACGGGAGTCAGGGCTACGTAAATACCATATAGAATCGCCACCAAACCATCCTACTTCATTCTGGAATCTCCACCACGTGCATAGTTGTTAAAGTGGTTTTCGGTATTGGTAGAGAGTATGACAATATCTGATCCCGGTCTCTTTAACAACCAATCGTTATTATAACACCGTGGTCATTTCAAAATAGTTTATACTTCAAAACCAAAATATCATTTCCATTTCAAATATATCCATTTCCAAAATCATATCACTTTCAAAGTTATAACACTTTGGAAACCATAACTGCCACCACTTAAATAGTTTAGATATTAATAATAATATATAATAAAATAGTTTTATAAAATGGTTTATATAAAAATAGTTTAGATAAAATAATTTATAAAGTAAAATATAATTTAAAATATACTTTATATAATAAAATAGTTTCCTCAAATTCTAAAAATCGATTCAACATAATTTAAATCCCAAATTCTATTTAATTCATTCTCAATTTATCAATTCCAATCCAATTTAGTTTCTCAATAAACTATTTCAATTTTTATCGATTTCAAATACGGATTTTAAGCCATAAAATATGCCATTTCAATTTCAATATATATCAAGGTTTAAGTTTTCAATATTTCAAAACTAAATTTGATAATTTCATATATATCTTATTTTAACTTCATTATTATTCAATCTTGAAATATTCACTTAATAAAATCCAATATCATTTAAATAACCTTAAATTACATTAAACTAAATATTTCCTTCGATTTATTTAAAATTGAAATATCCATTTAATCACTTTAAATCAAAAAAATCAAGTTATAAAAATCATTTCTTAAAACCCTCAAATTCAATAAGTTTCAAATCGATTTAATTAAACAATTTTTTTAATTAAATACAATTTCGAATAAATTAAATTTTATCTTTCCAACCTTACTTACAAAAATCATTATAAAATCTATTTTTAAATTTAAATTTAAATAAATACTTAAACATATTTACTTAAATCAAACTTTACTAAATTTAAAGCTTATTATTAAATCTATTTTAAAATTTAAATAAAACCATATATATTTCCTTTCAAAACCATAGAAATCATTTTCAAAATATTTATATATAGACCAACGATGTATGTATAAAATTTTATATCCTATGGTCAAGTGATATGGATATTTATTATTTCAATCCGTAATTTAAATATATACGGGTATATATCATTTCAACCCGCAATCCCAAAGTCAATTCAATTTGAAAATCACTTGGGTTTATCATTTCAACCCATAACGATTTTCTCCTATTCTACAGATCGTTCGGGTATGTATCATTTCAACCCATAGGGAATTCTATACTAACAGGGAACTTGTAGAGTGATAACAGATATGATAATAATAATAATAATAACAGGCATATATTATCAATAACAATATAATATAAACAACAGGATATGGTGTCATATCCCACAGGTGAACAATTACAAATAAATGCATATCATAGATAACAATTTAAATAATTAACAGTATAATTTAGTAGTATCTTTCAATTGTCATTTCAATTGAAATCAAATTTAATAAATATAAGAACGTTAATCGTGAGTGATTGGTCACCTTTCGAGGCTAGAGAGTATAGAAGATGTCACGGATACGCACACTGATACGGACACTGAAATTGAGTTACGAATCAAAGTAAAGCAAAATCGGCACGAATTCAACAATCAAAGCTGATAACAGAAATTGATGGAACAAATCAGACCGGGATCGATTGGTATAAGTGAGCTTATATATATATATAACTATATATATAAAGTCATATTCTAAATCCAACCATATATTAAATACATATATATGGGTTTCAAAAATCATAGTTTTAAATTAAAACACATATATTAAAGTCAATCATATCTTTACTACTAATAAAGAGAATTCATTTCATTAATTTACTTGGTGTCTTTTTGAAATACCTATAATACCCTTCGTCCTTTCACTTTACGTCCAAATGCTCTTCTCCGTTTTCCTTTTTTCATTTCGCATCCAAACCCAACGCCCTTCTTCTCCTCTACATCCACTCTTCGTCAACAACTGTCTGCTTATTTTGCTTAATGTCAACTAACATCAACTATTTTCATCACCGATCACCAATTCGATCAACCGTCTCCTTCGTTTGCATTTATATCCAGTCTTCATCAACGATTCGGTAGCCATATCTACCGATTCAATCGACAAAATTCAGTCGTCACATTCGATCTACCGCTTAACGATTCGATCGCCATTCCAGATCTACCAAATTCAGATCTACCACCTCAACATCCTGTCATCAACCGTCTTCAACAACGACTATGTCTCCAACTCGCTCCTTTGTCTACTGATTAGCATCCTATTGATTTTTCATCAACACCTAATGATTGTCCATTGGCGTTCATCCAACTGTTACTGTACGCTTCTCTTCCTCTCATCCTTTTACTTTTATTTATTCGTTCATATATTTTATACTTAACAGAGCATTGGTTTGAGTGTGTTTATAGATTGTAAGATGTAGAAAATTTTTATTTGACCGATTACTGCAGTGTTTTTGCATATTAGTTTTAATTTGTAACAGTATCAGTTTTCAGTTGATCTAGCCGATTGTTGCTTTCTGATTTATTTTGTATAGTATACAATAATGGTAGAGCAGATGCAGATTGTAGTCACATTGTAAGATGAATTATCACATCGATGTGTAAAACCATAGGTAAATATTGAGTGTGAAAATGATTATTTTGGAGTTAGTTAGTTCACAATGAAGTCACCAATATCAATCCTAAAGTAAACATGGTAACTTATCACTAATTTATGTTAATTGACCTTACATTAAATATGTAATTCATGCTTCTCCCAAAGTCCAACCAAGTCAGTGTTGATATATGCCTTTCAGGTACTAACGGATATTTTATACATCAAAAAATGATGATGGCAGAAACAATTTAGTCCTCAATTTTTATTTACAAAATCTAGGCCAAAAGATGAATATCTATGATGATAAAAGTAATTTTTCACATGCCTTCGTTGTTTGTTCTTCCTAAAAAATTCACTTTCATACGCAAAATCTTACTAATAATTTGTAGTTATTTCAAATGTAGGATATCAATAGAAAGGGAGTGCATATATCTAAGGTAAAGTGGATTTTAAATAGATTAGCATAAATAACACACACACCTATAATATGTATATACATACACATGTACCATTGTCTACATTCTACACTAAGTAAACTTTTCTTATACTTCGGTAATAAAGAAAGACAATATGAAATGAATGCAACAGCTTTTAATTCTCTTGCTTTTGCATATATCTAAAAGACTATATTTCCTTACCACTATGCATTTCATAAGTTCTATTAGCTTATGCATTCAGCTTTATTAAATCATTTCATTAGTTATATTTTCTAATGCAGTATTTGTCCTTTTCTATTTTGTTTATGGATATTTGATGGTTACGGCATATACTGAATTAAATGATAAACATAAATAAATTGATTAATTGTAAGTTACTTTGTTGGAATAATTTGATTACTCCTTATAATCAAACAGTATTATATGTTTGTTATTTGATCGTGTAGAAGTAACCGTGGACTGCCATGATCAGAAAGAAAGAAAAAATAGATGCTTCAGATCATATTTATCGAATTAAATTTCAGGTAAATTTGAAATTTTGACGAGATAAATAATAAGATGATAGATCACTAACATATGATATTGAACCGGTGAAATATAACTAGATGTTGGATTATTTCTTTTCATCATATCATAAGTATTTTTTCCTTCAACGCAACTTTATCCTAAAAGAGAAACAAGAGAACTTTCTACTATCACTTCACCGAATAATTTAGCACAACTCAAATGCATCTTTTTATTAATTTTCACATGTTTACTCGATTAAGGAGAATATTTTTTATCTTATTCTTTTATTACGTAGCATGTAGTTGGACTAGAAGCCTACAAGTTAACTCCTTTTGCAAGATGTAGGTTGTAGTTTAATACATGTGCAACTTAATGTTCATTAAGTTTAATAATTTACCAATAATAATGTTATTTATCTTTTGTGTATGCAGCTTTGCAATTTTCTTACGTTAAGGTTTGTTCTGTTCAGTTCGCTAGACTGAGATGCTTGCTAGGTTGTTATATTGTATGTTAAGGGCATGGTAGTTTTTTACATTGTCATGCATTTGTATCATTTTCTGAAAACTTGGACGTTTTTTAAAAATTGTAAAGTAATGCTTGCTATTTTTTCCTGCTCACAGGCAAAGCACGTGCGTATGTACTGGTGCTTCTCTGATCATCTTCTTTTCATTATTTAACCCACTAAATCATCTTCTTCATAATCTTTTTCACTAAATAGCCTTTGATTGTTCATAGGGACATTAAATGTAATAATATATTGCTAGACTCGAACTTTGAGGTCCATGTTACTGATTTTGGGCTTGCTAAGTTTTTGTCGGGGGATCTAATGGTTATATAACTCCAGGTATTTCTACGAATATGTATCTATATCATTGGAATGTATTCATTTTTACTGATTTGACCGGGGCGTTGAGGTAACATTTGCTATACATGTACATGTAGAGTATGCATACACACTTAAGGTAGACGAGAACAGCGATGTGTACAGCTTCGGGTGGAGCTTTTGGAATTGGCCACTTCCAAAAGCAATTGATGAAGATTTGGGAAAACGAAAGGATGCTAACCATATTGTTAATGATGGATATAGGGACGTGATGTCTATTAAAATGGATGAAGTGTTCTAACGTAAGGAGTGGAGCGGGTTTGAACTTCACTAATCAGGTGGCTGTGGGCAGTGATGTTTTTGATAATGGAATTAACAATGTTCTTGGAGATAAGAGTGTTGATGAGAAGATTAATTGCATGATTGAGTTGGAGTCTCTGGCCACATTCGCAGATTAGAACGAAGGCACACTGTTGAGTTCTTCTTCTACAGTTTCCGGAGATAAGAGAGGGTGTTTGGATTTAGTTTAATTATATATAACAAAATGCACACTGACATGCACAAAAATGAGGTGGTATCGGGTTCTAAGGATGACATGTCTCCGACAGTTGATGAGTCCATTATATCCTCTTTTATGGTTTTGTGTGATACAGAGGGATGCTTGGAAAGGGTTTTGTATAAAAATAATCATGTAAACAAGCATGAGAATGAAAGAATATTGGGCTGTAAAAATCTATTTTTGAAAGTTGATGATTCTTTGCATAAGAACGCAGTGCTCAGGGGTGAATATATTTTTCTGGAAGATGGTGATTTGGATGTTGATAGGAAGATGAGTTCGATGGGTCAATCTGTAAATGAAGTGGCCATTCGAAAAATTCTTTGCATGAGAAAGATTTACAAAGATGAAGTTTTAATGTGTCAGTACGAACATAAAGGTTCACAGGAGGAAGATATTATAAATGCGGTGTACATCATCAAGGAATAGCAAAGAATACTAATGTATATTTCTCTAATACTTTGCAAATTTCTCCACCCTATAACAGTGAGTGTTGAGCTGCCAAATGCTTAAGGAAAAGAAGGGCATTTCATGGAGTGAAAAGTAGTTTAGGTATGCTCTTTTACCATAGTTACACATATTATGTTTGTAGATAAACTGTAATATTTATGCCTATATCATCTCAGATATATTTGATAGAAGAAGCTACAGAAGCAATGTAAAAACTGCTACCAGTAGTTGTAGAAGTTGAGTTGGCTTCTATGTGCTCATGGTTTGTGTAGTTGTATAAATGATTGTATTTTTCATTCAATATCAACATTGAAATCAAGTGCTTAGGTTATATACAGGATGCAATATAGTTCTCGCTACTTTTTTTCAAAACTTATTTAGCATGGGCGTACCGAACCTTATTGGAAAAACAATGTAGTAGCGTGAAATAATATAGAGAGATGATGTTGTTTATGTTATATTTGAAAGCTTTTGTGGTACTTCTGTTGTTGCAAGGATAATGAGTGTCCCATAGTAAACTTTCACCGTTGGAAGTTGAATTTCCGTATTTTAATCAGCATCGAACAATTTAGTGTGAGAATGGTTGAATGCTATACTAATAACAAAGCGATGGATAGATAAAGGAGAAAAACAGAAAGAGAATACAACTGATATATTATTATATCAGTCCCTTAACATAAGTGTTTTCAGTTTTTAGTCCATAAACTCAACTTTTATGCTTGAGAAAAAATGGCAACATCAGTGCTTTTTGTTGACTGATTTCCAAGAAAGGTTGAGATTTTAGTAAATATTTTTTTTGAAATTGTCATTGTTACGGGGAGTTTAAAACAAAGAAAATAATAAGTCTGTATGATAGTGGTATTTTGGTGCAAATGACTTTAAGTACTAACTTTATCTTCACTATTAGGCCTGTAAATGGTCGGATATGGATCCAGATAGTGTCGTATCCATATCCGAAATCATTTTCGAATATTGAATATCTGTATCCGCGGATGCAGACGGATATCAGATATTTTTCGATCAGTTCACAACCAATAAATCTAAATAAATAAATATAAAATTTTTATTTATTATAAATCCATTTAAGTATTAAAATCATAAAAAATAATATATACGCTAAAAAAAAATTAAACAGCAAATATTGATTTTATATACATATTAATTTTTTTTACCTTGATAAAATATTAAAGACAATCATTTTATGTATTAAAATACATAAAAAACAACTATAATCTTGAAAAAAACTGAATGAATAATTATCGAATACTGATATTGCCACGTCCGCATCTGAATCCCTTTTTCGGATTTCGAATAATTTTTCATATTTCGGATACGGGTATGGATGAATTTTGGATTTTTCGGGTACTCATTGATAGTCCTATTCATTGTGCTACATGCATCAAAATAAGGGTGAGATTCTTAAAGGGAAAGTAAAGAAAAGAATGAAAACCATATGAGGTTGTCATACGTGAAAAAAATTGCCGTTTTGAAATTATATAAAAGCAAGGAAATGGAAGTTAACGTGCGCTAACTTGGAACCGTTGCTTTTTGTTGCCCCAGTTGGAATTTGAATAATGATACATGTAATGGTTAAATAGAAATTAATATCAAATCCTTAATTATGCATCAAACATTAAAAATTTCGATGAAGAATGAGTAAATTTGAAATAAGTTATAATGAAGGAAATAGAACAACGTGCTCTTTAAAATGATAGTATAAACGTTATGATGTAAAGTCAAAATATTCAAGTGATTAGACGTAGGTCCACATGGACATGCATATATATTCGTATACATAATATAAGTTGAAATAAATACATATATATTTTTTGTATATTCATTTGACAAACTAAGTTCATATATACTTACATATAAATTAATGTAACACATTATATATTAAACCATATGAAATTTAAGATCAAAACATATATAAATTACATTTTAAACAAGTATATATAACTCAGACTTGAACAAAAGGTATGCAAAGCAGTGGATATCCAACTCATGTTATCAACCATACTAACATAAATAATATACCGTACACACATCATATATGAATATTAATATGTATAGCTTCTGACAATATATATATATAACAACATATGTATAACCTTAGTTATATACAGGCTTATATGAAATCAATATACCAATTATAAAGCAAATATCCTAACTTGTACACATATATAGATCATCACAAATATATATTAGTTGCCCAGTTGCAACATTTCGAAACTACATACTGTATACAAACAAAATATATGTTTATATGACGGGTTTGTAACATACTGTAAACAATTGGTTTACACAATATAAAACTATACGTATATAAACATAATATATATCACATACATTATAACTTACATCATGAACACTTGTATAAATATATATGTGGAAACTAAGCTTATGTACGATAAACTAGTATATAAAAAAAATAGGCAGTAGTACATACACATACCCAGTTTCAAAACATACAAAGTTTACAAGTGGAAACTAATATATACTACTGCTGTAGCTTATATAAACAAGTACATGTATAAGTTACTACCAGAAATATAAATAGACTTACATAAATTTAGTTTAAGTAAACTAATATATAACAATGTACGGCTTAATATATATTGTACTAATAGATCGAATAAGTAATGCATATAAAAACTATAATATAAACTATGCCATTACCTATTCAACGAAGACGTGAAGGGCTACAGTGGTTCGTCTTCGATGACGTGATGATGGACACACGCGCGACATGTGGCCGAGGCGGGTGAACGTGTGGTGAAAACTGGGAAAGTGGGAGGCTCGGAAGGTGGTTTCAATGCGCGAGGAAGTCTCGGCTGGACTGTGCGGTTGAGGTGGAGGCACTGTTGGTCGGTCAGGCAAGTGAGGGTGGAGATGTGGTGGCCGATCAAGAGATGGAGGAGTTGATGATGGTCGACCATGGATAAGAGGGGGAGGTGCGGTAAGGGTTGTGGTGGTCGAACAAAAGGGAAGCAAGGAAAAACATTAGAGAGGATAAAAATAGAAAAGAGGAAGAAGACAGTGCTCGGCCAAATAATTTATAGAATAGGAATGCAGAAAAACAAAAATGAAAAGGGAAGAGAACCAATGTCAGAGAAAGGACCAGCAAATATAAAGTAAAGGGATAGAATAATAAACGTCATGCCTTGAATTCTAAATTTATGGAGGTAATAAAAGCAAATAGCCGTTGAGTTTATGCGGTGGTGGAATAAAAAAAAAAGGGTAAGGAAAACCAAAAGGTTGTAAAACGGGTGCCGATACGGGTGACCGTTTCGCGGTTTCCGCTGCGTACCGGACCTCAAAACATAGAATTGAATATACCGCAGAGATCAGCACGACAAGACGATCAAAACGGTATACAGATATCAGTGGTACGATCATCCTATCAAAAGTCGATAATCGGTACCCAATATGCTGCTAATTTGCCAGAAATAAGATAAACGGAGCAATATCAGTACAAATTTGACGAAACGAAATATGACGTCTCACTCAGAAAATGATTTACAAATTTATTATATAAAAATATTCAAGTTTGAAAAACATTTTATTATCATCAAATATTAACTGATTTGAATTGAAATTACATAATAAAATAAACTTCCATATTATTTGACGAAAATTTACCATTTGCTATGTTTAGATAGACGTATTCCAAATATTAAATTTTTATTTCTAAATTCAATTATAAAATTTTAAGCAAAATTTCTGCTAATTACGTTATAAAAACTATTAAAATTTTCGGGTTGTTACATTGTATTTGGTATTTGACTTATTTGGTTTATGAAGCAATTATGAATTTTTTGTTTTGAATAAGTTATTATTTTAGTTTCCGCTGTTTTTACCTATTTTTGTCTTGTGAATCTTATTCTCTGTTAGTTTCAGTTATACCTACAATGCACCATGCCTTTTAATGTGTCCTTTTGGGTATATTAAGGGGTGTGGGGTGTTTCACTTGGCAGCAGAGCCTAAGGTTGCAGGATTCCTAAAAATTTATTTTAAAAGTAAAAGTATTTTCCAAAATAACTTCTTTTAAAAAGTATTTTTCAGAAAAGTACTCTTAGAAATAGTTTTTAAGTATAAAAGAGTTTTTATAAAAAATCCCCTCCAAGTCCTATGCAATCTTCTTTCGATTCTTTCGAGCCTAAATTCTCTTTTCTTTGCATAGAATGACGAATGGTTCCGTAGAGCTACGGTACCAGAGGTGAAAGGGCAAGTTCTCAATACAACACCAGTAGGTGGAAATCCCTTTAATCCACCCACATCATCCCCCTTTTCTGAGCTATGTAAGGACTTTGCTAGTATAGGAGGCAGAACGTTTTCTGGCATAGAGGATTCCGAGGAGAGTGGGTTAGTTTTGAGAATTTAGGGCAAAGGTTTAGGCGGTTAGGTTTGGAGGACCGACAGAGTGTTCAGCTTACATCTTGGCAGCAGAAGAGGGAGCTTGAGAAGGTTCCTACAAGCTCTAAGAAGCAGTGGAAGGATAAGGACAAGAGGAAAGAGGGAGGACCTCATAAGCGAATCAAGAAAAGTGGGAAATGTAAGCGTTGTAGAATGACTGGTCATTACGCAAAAGACTGTAAGAAGGCAGGAATGAAGGGAAGGTGTTTCAATTTGGACAGCTTGGTCACTTTAGTAGGATTTGTCCTCAGAAAATGGGGTAGGCAGCGAGTGCACCTGTAGCACCGATTCAGACGTTGGATACAACACCTTCCAGCAGCAGACCAAATCTAGGTAGGGAAATTTGATTTCTATTTTTGATTTTCCCATTGGGACTCTTATCGATTCTGGAGCATCACACTCTTTTATCTCTAGTTCTCATGTGGATTATTTGCACTTAGATATTTCTTTAGTAGTATACCCCATCTTTGTTTCAAACCCCATAGGAGGATTGGCACCCTTGTCTATGGTTGGTATGGGTTTGAAAATTTATATCCTAGGCATAGAATTCTACTGCGACGCCTAAGTTTTGGGATTCTCGGAGTACGGGATGATCTTGGGTACGGATTGGCTATCCACATATGGAGCTATATTAGACTGTGAGAGGAGAGTCGTTAGATTAGAGACATGCATCAATAGGACTCTCGAGATTTCTTGCGAGCCGCAAGGGTCAGTTATTTTGAGCTTCCTTTATTCTCTTGATTCATCACCATCAGAGTTAGATTCGGTTTATGCCATCGGAGATTTTCCAGACATCTTTGAGGAGTTTAGGGGACTACCCCCTAAGAGAGATATTGACTTCAAGATTTATTTTGCTAGCCAATAGCATTACCCATAGGGCATATGGCGCCTACGGAAAGGAAGGGATTGAGAAAGCGGATCCGTGAGCTTTTGAGAAAGGTTTCATAAGAAGAAACATATCAGATTAGGGAGCACCAATCGTCTTCACTACCAAAGCGGGTGGTTCTCTTCGACTTTGCATTGACTATAGAGAATTGAATAAGCTCACAAACAAGAACCATTATCCACTCCTTAAGATAGATGATCTTTTTGACCAGTTAGTTGGCTCTTTAGTATTTTCTTAGCTTGGTCTAGCCATTGGATTTCATCAGCTTAGGGTAGCTGATGACGGCATTGCTAAGACTGCATTTAGGACACCCGATGGATTCTTTGAGTGTTTGGTTATGTCTTTTGGGCTAACCAATGTCCCAGATTATTCTATAGATTTGATGAACCATGTTTTTAGAGATGTCCTAAAATAAAGTTCGTGGAGGTATTCGTGGTCGACATTTTGGTGTTTTCCAAGAAGTATGGAAGAGCATGGTATTCGTCTAAAGGAGGTTCTTTGTACGCTTTGTGTTCGTCAGCTAGAGACAAAGTTCTTGGAGTATCACTTTTGGTATAAGGAAGTGCGTTTCTTGGGTCATAGAGAATGCCTACACATGGTAGGAATTTAATAAACGGTTTTGTACATTTAGGATTCGGATTATGGAAATCCAAAGAGAGGTAGGCAAAGGTTAGAGATGTACAATAAAATTCAGTAGATAAGCAAAGAAGAAAGTCTATATGTAGATAATTACAGAAATTATAATTATTTCATATATGTTGATCTAACGGTAATACCTTGGAATAAATCTAACGAAAGACTTTAGTAAGGAAATGGGATTTCCAAGGTTTAAGAAAAGTACTCCTAGGTTAGTAAGGACAAAATCCACTTTATGCCAAGCCCAATTAAATGAAATTTTTGAAATTGAAAAAAAATGTAATTGTTAGAATTGTAAATTTTCATTATTAATATTTTCTTTTAGAAAATAAATATGGGGTTTTTGAAGAATGGTATGAAATTTAAGTTGGTTTTTATATAATGAAAAATTGGAATTATTTTTGAAGAATTATGGAATATATATATATATATATATATATATATATATATAACTCACTAGTTTCTTTATAAGTAAACAAAGATTTGAAATATGAAAACCCAGAGTGTATCAAGTATAGAAAATGTAGATTACAACATTTATTGTTGTAATAAATGTTTTCGTGAAAAATAAGAGGAGCATAGGCTATAATACTATTGTTATAGTAAGTGACTCCCAAGAGAAATATTTTTACATAGGTATATGAGATTTATGGGTATTTATTTAACTGAATCCATACACTAGTATTTTTGGGTTGTAGTAACGGTGTTTTACGCAACATTCGTTTTAACCCAAATAAAGAAATGTATTTTAAAGGATAATTTCTAAATATAGAAACAAAATGTTTTGTAAAGTACACTTATTATTTTTAATAAGTATAAGGAGGTGTTTTCGCAGTTATGGAAATATTAAAACAGCTTTGAAGTTGACTTTTTCTAAAAGGAAAATGTGTAAGTTAGATATTAGAAAATATTTATCATGGAAGAATATAAATTAAACATACTTTAATCTATTGGGATGAAAAGAATAACGGTATGATTTTCTATGAAACCAATAAAAATGTTTTGTGCAAGTTACAAGGAATACATGAAAGAGATATACAAGGTATGAAAAGCACCATATTTTGTATAGCCTATTTCGAAAAATATAAAATAAGTTCCTTGATATTTCACATAAACATGAAATTCTATTTTAAAAGGTTCATAGAAGATTTTAAGGTTAATAATTTCTCACTTGAGAAAGTAGTTCCAATATATTAAGGTATGAGACCGTGAGGTATATTAAGAAGATGTTTTGAAACACATAAAAACAGCTTAAAGATATTTTTAAAAGAAAATGGTTTGGTGAAAAAGTAAGTAAGTTTTTGGAAATGAAAAAAACTTAATAAAAGTAGAATTTGAAAATTCAAATTTTTATAGAAAACTGAACAGGTCTTTAAAAGAAAATGAGGAATAAGTTTTGGACTTAGAATTTGAAAGTTTTTCCCTTTAGGTTGGAAAATAATGTTAAGTAACCAAGTATTTTTGAATTTAATAGAAACTCAAAAATAACACTTTTTAAAGACAAAGACTTTGGGATTTGATGTTTTGAAAATTTAGAAGTCTTAGTTTTTGAAATGATAAATACCCAACCAAACTCTTATAAATATGGAGTATAGAGAAATCATTTCCTAGGTGTTATGGAAAAAGTGCAAGACCGTGTAGGGGATAGCAGTGATTACTTTTGGAAGCAATGATAGAAGTTCCCATGGAATGTATAGGACACTAGTAAGAACCTAGGAATGTTGATTCATGTGTGAAGACTAAAGAAGACAGTAAAGTGAAATGAGTAAGGTAGTAAGGCACGTATGGTTGAGAATGGATATTTTTGATTTTGGAGGAACTTGGGAAAAGCATCTTTCTTTAGTGGAATTCGCATAAGATAGTAGTTCTCAAGCTAGCATTGGAATGACACCTTCCGAAGCTCTTTATGGAAGATCACGCAAGTCGCTTTCGTGTTGGATAGAGTTTATAGAGGTTAAAAAGACTTCAAAGAAGATTAAATGGGTTAGGAGAAAATGCGTACTTCTTATCCACATCTCCCTTTGATAGTAAATTTCGAATTTCCTATTTCCATCTTTAGTTTTGAATAGGTTCTTTTCTTTATTATCCTTTGTGAGGGTAGAACTTAGGATTTAACCTATGGATGTAGGATTTGATGCAAACATGTTAATAGAACATGTTATGAATGATGTACGCTAGTGATTGCAAGTGTTTTCTAGTGGATGCTAATGGGCGCATATATGTACATTAGGCACTATTATTCCTTAGGGATCGGCCTAATTAGGACACTAGAGCATATGCATATGGATGTGTGTGCATTTTCAATTTATTTCTACGGTTGCTATAAATGGATGTTTACCACATGATTGTTGCATTTGGATGATGTTTGTAGCACGCATATAGAATTATCAGTTATCATTAGGGAATTTTTGCATTCATTTGGATACATGGCACGGACATGATTGCATAAAAGGAGGTCAACTAAATCAGTGGATCGCCTAATCTTTTGCATTAGTTGGGGACATTTACACTACACTAATTGCATAAGTATCATAAATTGCATTAGAAAAACTTAAGGAAAATGGATGAACGGTTGATGATTGAGTAGTTGGTTATAGAATTGGATGAAAACATTTGGTACATTCTTTTATCCTTAGAGATTTCGAGGATGAAATCCCTTAAGGAGGGGAGAATGTAACAACCTGAAATTTAACCCATAATAATTCATTTGTTAATTAATTAAATAATAAATAACTTTGTGAAATTGTAAGAATTGAGCCACGGGAGTTGCACCATTGTGTTCGTGGTAATTTTCTTGTCAATTTCCATATATAGAACGTCAAAATCCGAGTTAATATGAGCAAGGAACAAAATAATCAAAGAAACGAATATATATATATATATATAGGCCAGGTCGACCGACCGGTCGACCTGGGCACAAGGGCGGTTGACCGCCCGGTCGACCCGCCTGCCTATTTTCGTGAAAGAACGAACCTTCGTTCGAAAGTTGAACACGTAATTTGCATTGTTTAAACCGATATGGTCCTTCTATTCTTACATCCGATAGCTCCTATTCAGCCTATGATGAGGTTGCATCCTATTCAATCCCCAAATCCAACGATCTGAGATCCACTTCTACCCCTATTTGTGTAATTAATGGCCCGCTATTACCCCGCTATAACCCTACTATATCTCATAGCAGATTTCTACCGCTACGATTTTTCCATATAGCCTCAAATATAGCCTTTCCGCTTTAAGCCCCGCTATTTCCGCTATATCCCGTTAATTCCGCTATATTCTACTATTTCTGCTATATCTTTTTTAAAAGAAATGGATTTAAAAATGACATTATATATTATAAAAATTATGAAATTAATTTATTTAATTGAATTATTTAATATATTTTCAGAAATAAAAGTACTCTTATATTCTATTAAATTCAATTATGTTACATAATAGTTTTACGTTTATTTATAGTATATTTGCACTTGTTTTTAAAAATTATTTATGTATTAATTAAAATTCAATTGAATGTTAATTCTCATTTAATTACCATTTATATATTTGTAAAAACATCAAGTCGAGTTTTATATGGTTTTATATGTTATTTTAGAGTCATCCGCTATATCCAGCTATATCCACGCTGTATCCCCGCTATGACTTTTTACACCTCCACCGCATTGAATCTGCCAAGCGCTTTAACTGCACAGACCCCTATAAATAGAACCCTGGGCCTAACACTTTTTCTCATTCTAAGATTTTCTCCAATTGGGTTCACCTATTCGGGAAGGACCCTAAGCGGAATAATTTTCCAAAGAGGAAATCATTTTAAATAAAAATATTTTACAACCCCAAGTGGATCCGGGAAGAGCTAAGGACCAGAGGTGGGTGATTGTAATTATTTTAAATTTCTTTAAGTAATTTAAAATAATAGGGTTTCTAATAGTTATAGTTTTACTACGATTTTTGGAGTAACCTTTTCAGTAATTTATTTATAGTTTTTAGAATTATTTTCAGCCTATTTCTTCTAGCTATTCTTTTCAATTAATTTCAGTTTATTTCTATCTTTTTCATTTATTTACAGTTTATTTACAGTATTTTAGTTTATTTACTGTTATTTATGCGTTATTTACATCTTCTTCTTACGCCTTGGATTTCCTTTTATTTTCAGTTTTCTTTTATTTCTCCTTCTTCTTCTTCGCATATGGATTAGAATAGAATTAACACGAAATTGGATTAAATTATAAGAAATCTGAAATAATGGAATATAAGATGTAAATTATAAAAACTTTAATATAAATGGAGCTGGATAGAAATTATGCCTAATTATGATATTAATTGGACTAAATTAAGAAGATTGGCTAGTTATAACCCAGAATTATAACTAAAAAGAATAAAAGAAGAAAGAAGCTTATTTTCACACTTAGACCTTAGGTTAAGTAATAAGCATGATTATAACGTAAGTTATAAATTGATAAACTATGGAAACTATGGTAAACTATGGAAACTATGGTGCTTATTTTAAGACTTAGGATAAATTAATAAGCAATAATAGTAATTGATAAAAATAAAGGCTTATTTAGATAATTTATCTAAGTTAATAAGCAAAGATAAGAGTAAGACCTGTACCAAATAGCATTCCCCTAATATTTCTATGGTTACGGTGTTTCACATAATCTTGAAGTGAGATGAGGTGCTTCACATAATCCTGAAGTGAGGCGAGGGGTACGCTTATGCTTATAGTGGTAGTAAACGGTCAATCTATGGTAGTTCAAATCAAGGGGGTTTGAACAAGGGGTGCAACTAGATTATTGTTTGATAGGGACTAGTACCAATAGCATTTCCCCTATTTGTCTATGAACACGGTATTTCACATAACCCTGAAGTGAGATGAGGTGCTTCACATAATCCTGAAGTGAGGCGAGGGGCATGCGTATGCTAGGTAGGGTAAATAATAGGTCAAAAGAGGGAGAAACAGGTAGCATGGGCATGGCGGCAGTTACTAGTGCAACTTCCATTTCGCTGCTCAGTAATCACTATGAGTTCCAAGCACTTAGTATGTGTGTCTTTCGTAGACACCTAAGTCTACTGTGTAGGGAAACGTCCGGTCCACAGTAGATTCTATGGAGTAGCAGGCCGATCAAGGGTAGAATTAGGAATTTAGCCCAATCAAAGCAGCTATCAAGGACAAGTGCAAACAATCAAAGTTAACCTATCTTATTAATGGAGTACTAGTTATTTCGTTTTTATTTCCGTTTTTATCTCTCCTTTTTCCTTTGTTTCCTTTTATATATACTAGAGTTATTAAAGAGTCTATTACTTTTACTTTGCTTAAAGATTCTAGTAGTTACTATCATTCACCAGATTTTTAGTCTGACCCACTCCTCTATTTTCCCCATTTCCCCCCATAGGCAATCAAGGGAGAGGGCAGTAGATTGCCGTTGCTTGGAGGTTTCTTAGAGAAGATTCTGCTATGTATTTCCCTACTTTTATTTCCATTTTTATTTCTTTGTACTAGCACTTGAGAGAGATATTTATACTCTGATTTTTGTTGAGACTACGAGTTTTTATTTCATGAGGCATATTGGGTTTGGAGACATGTATGTTGTATTTGGTATTTGACTTATTTGGTTTATGAAGCAATTATGAAGTTTTTGTTTTGAATAAGTTATTATTTTAGTTTCCGCTGTTTTTACCTATTTTTGTCTTGTGAATCTTAATCTCTGTTAGTTTCAGTTATACCTACAATGCACCATGCCTTTTAATGTGTCCTTTTGGGTATATTAAGGGGTGTAGGGTGTTTCAAGAGGGGAGATCGATGATGGCATCGAGTTTGGGTTTCATGGACTAGAGGCAGAGAGAGGAGGAGAGAGGTAGTCGGTGATGATGGGTTCAACTGTTGTCTTAGGTGGGAGCTATTTTATTTGGGGAAAATGGTTTTATAGGGTAATTAGTGTTTAAAATGTAATTAGTAAAGTAATTAATTATAGTGAATATTAGGCTTAGGTCCTTAAAATCAAACTTAATACACAAAAACACCTACCCATAAAAAGATTGTAAATTAGGTCTCTATAATTAAGTTACTAAATAATTGCATACATTTATGCAATTATTCAATGAATAATTATAGACATTTATGCAATTATATTCAAAAATTGCATAAATATATGCGATACTTGGATATAATTGCATAAATGTCTGCAATTATTCACTGAATAAATGCATAAATGTATGCAACTATTTTGTAACTTAATTCTAGGGACCTAAATTACATACTTTTTTTGGCAAGGATGTTTGGTGTATTTTGAAACTTAATAGGGACTTTAGCCAAACTGTCCCTTAATTATATTTATAATAGATAACTTATAAATCATATATCTTGCTCATACAAGGTCCAAATCAAACGCAGTCAGTCCCATTGTATTTTTGGAATCGTTAACTACATTTTGGAATTGAATTGGTGGAGATTGGAGCATGAAGAATTTTAAGGTAATAGACATATTTATAACGCTTTGGCTATAACTGGAATTTCAATGAGTTAAACTCACCTTTTTGGTTAACTAGTCTATTATATAGTATATAAAAATTATTTATTGTTTGCTTGGATATGGAAATTGCTGGTTGTTTGGTTTGGATAAATTATCATTTTCGAAAATGTATAATGTATAAAGTGATAAAATAAAACTGATTTAATATCATTACGTTTTTTAAATAATAACATAGTTAATTTAAGAATACTACTTGGTGTTATCTATTTGGCCAAACGAACACCATCTAATAATAAATGGAAGTGTTTATTTTAAATGCTAGTTGATTAATACCGGATAAGTGAAGTGTTATCAGTTGATTGTTAATTATGGATTTGATTTACGTATATGCCTATTTATGTATATACCTATAATTTAACTTGGGAAGTTAAATTGAATTTAGTGGCAACTTGGTTAAGTACCATTGTGGTCGCTGAGCCTCTTTCTGGAGTTGGGTAATTTTGGATTTAAGTTAACTTCAAATTTTTTAATTTGAAGTAAAATGTTTTGTTTAATTATTATTTTACAATGTGTTTTGTAAAATTATTTCTTTAGTAAAGTTATTTACTATATTCATAATGTTTTAAAATTAATTATTTTATAAATGTTGTTTAAAGATACTTAATTACTTATCAAGGTTGTCTAAAGATGATAAATTATTTTATTATTGATTATTTAAAACTAGTTAATTATTATATTAGAAGTGTTGCTTGAAAGTTAATTAATTATATTTTAAAAGATGTTTAAAGTTACTTTAATATTTTTATTTAAAAATTATAAAGGTTAATTATTGTATTATTTAAAATTATTATATTATTTAAAATGTTTTAAAGCTTATTATAATATTATTTAAAAATGTTTAAAATTTATCTTTATCATGTTAAAGTTTTTTTATTATAATTAAATAATAAATTATTTAAAGGAGTTTATAAATTTGGAAGAGGTTTGGAATTTGAAAAGAAGTTGGGTTTGAATGATTTTGGAAAAGAGGTTTATAAATGGTTAGCAATTTTAAAAGGGAAATTTTACAAATGGGATTTAGAGATTTATAAAAGAGTATTTTTCTAAAGTAAAACTTGGAGAGTTATAAAGAAGTTTGATAAATAGATTAAAGATTTATAAAGAAGCTTTATGAGAGATTTGGAGACTTACAATGGAGATATTTATAAGATAAAAGAGATTTATGGAAAGGAATGGTGTTTTGGGTTATTTATATCTCCATTTTAAAGACACGGTGGGTTTTGATTAATTTTATATTGTCTTAAAATAGAAAATCTTTCTGAGTGTTTTGTGATTATACTTATACCGTTTTATGAGTATATGGAAGTTTTCCCAAGTTTTGAAAAGAACTGTTTGTGAATATGCTTATTCTAGTGAGACAAGTATACAAATATTTCGATAAATATTTTTGGAGAGAGATTCAATTAATGAAATATTAATTTTGGGAGGTTTGATGGTTTCCATGAGAAATATAATCTCTGTTTTGAATGTTTGTTTTTTTTATAGTTAAGAAATCGACTATCAAATCTTGACCTAAATATGTAATCCTTTTTAATTTTGATGGTACAGAAATATTCCCTACCTAATACCAAAGGATTTTAACTTTGGAAATATTTAGGAGAAACATGGTGATTATATGGTACAGTTACCGTCAGTAGTGCTATACTATATGTATAAACTCATTTTGTTCTTCTAAGATAAATGATGAGGAGATCCATCCACATAAACTGTTAGGGTGATCTTCGCTCTTATGTATTGTCTAATTATTTCCAAAAGAGCCGGTATTGAGCATTTCAAAAATCGATTGATTGGCTTTGGATTATCCGGTAAGCAGGGAGTGTACTTGTAAGAGATGGCTCGAAACCTAACCACTCCAAAACCATATACAGGTTCTATGCTTAGAGGAGATTTGTGATCTATTTTGGATGTTGGAATCCATGTGTGATTCCGAGACCCGTTGGGGTGCGAGAATCCATGTGTGATTTTGAGATTTGTTTTGTATGTTAGAATTCATGTGTGGTTGCGAGACCTATTAAGGTATGGGAATCCACGTGTGGTTTCGAGATCTGTTCAGGTGGTGGTGCATGAGCTGGAATGTCGGACATAGCCTCACCAGTAGTAATGACTAAAGAGATAGGAGGCATAGCCAGGGGTTTATCTAACCCATATGGGTGCAGTCGTCTCCTTCCTAGAGTTACCTATAGTTGTTACGCATGCATGGAGCAATGCATTCGGCCTTGCGTGGCCAGCTATGTATTTCCTATTATACATCACTAGGGATGTATTATTACCTCTAAAGGATAACTCTGATCCTTATGCAGGAGTACCGTTCTCAAAGTAATGAGGGCATCTCCGTGTAATCCTACATAAATAGCGAATGTGGCTTAGCGATTTTTGATTACATACCTAGTATTGTTGTGATGTACACATGCAAGCATCATAGATACTTAATTATTGATATTGTTGCACTTAGACATTATTATAATATCACGGGATCTTCTAATATAATTGGTTTGGTTACCGTAAGGTAAAAGCCCGCCTATGTTTATGTGGGGCATGGTCATACGAGATACCATTTATTTTGAAAGGTTTTATAACATTACAAATCCATTTGAGTTGTGTTTCTCACAATAGTTTATAGACTGATTTTGGTGTTTTTTTAATAATGCTCAGCTCAGACCGAGCATATTTACAGATTTTATTTGGAGCTAAGGAGATGAGCTAGATGCACAAGACATATCTACATATTTCTGTATTTTTCACCGCATTGGTTGTTGTGTTTATCAATAATTTGTAAGGAAAGGTTGTTATCACTATCTTGGTCGATCATTTGTTTAGTGTACTCTGATTGATGTATTATATTACAGTTTTTCTTTGTGTAAAGATCTGTTGTACATTATATATTACTCATCATGATATAAAATTCTATTCAGTCTTTTCTTTCTCTTTCTCTAACAATCTGTCTTTTCGGCACATGAAAGATCGGCACGTGAATACTGTAGATGTATTAGTGTCGACTTCTGAGGATCGAAAAGGCGGGTCGTACCATGTGGTATCAAAGCTTAGGCTAAGCGAACACCTTGGCTTTAGTGGGGTTAACTCATTTGAGATAAGGTAAGCGAGACCCTAGGATGAGTTGATTGTATATATATAGTGCATATTTGTTAGTGCTGTAAAATGTTTTATATTGTATTGATTTATCTGTTTAGTGACTTATGAATTTTGATCGAGACGTGGTACGCCATGGTTTCAATAGGGCTTTCTAAACACTTAAACAAGGCAGACCGACATAGTATTGTTTTAAAATTGGTAAATGAAATAATTTTACCTAGGATTATATTATGTATATAATGGAATAGTTTTATAAAATTAAGTATAGTTATTATTTATGTGCTTGCTTGTTAGGAAATGATAATATTCAGTTATTATCATTTGTTGATAGATTAGTCGTACGCGTTTAGTTTAGGAGCATTAACTATTGGTTGTTGATTGATTGTTTGTGATCGGATAGTTACGAGCATTTATTGTTTGGTTGAATTTAAAACAAACACCTTGTGAATTTAGTTTCATGATTTGACTATAAGGCATTCGATGATAATGTAGGTTAAAATTTACTTTAATCAAAGTTGTTTATTGTAATCTAAAGAAAGTAACATTTGTAAAATGGTTTTACTTAAGAAAGGTGAAATTATATAACATAATTTATAAATGTAGTTTATAAAAAAGGATTTAAGCTGAGAATTTGAGAATTTAAATCCCCCTATTTTTTGAAATGGATTTTTAAAGTTTTAAAAGAAGAAAAAATATATATAGTATTATTTGGAAGTATTTTGGAATAGAAATATTTATAAAAGATTTTGAAGAAGATAAAAAGCACAACCTCACATCGGTTGCTGGAAAATAATTCCAATGATGACTACAGCATCATTGATGTTCATTTTCGAGTTTCTAAGTGAGTGATTGCTACCATAGTATTTTGCCAAAGAATTGTTTAGATAAAACAAATTTTGTTTTGAATTCCAAAAGTATAATCTAGTATACAAGAGAAGATATACATATATATATATATATATATTATTTATTTCAAAATAGAGTTGAAATAAAACTCGGTGCTTAAATCTGAAGTTTTTAGTTAAGTTATTTTATGGATGCATGCATCCTATACATTAGAGTAGTCTGGTTTTGCATCACATTTTGATATGTTGTTTGGTAATTTTTAATTATTGAAATGAAATGCAACTTTTAATGACTTTTGAACAGTCAGTACTTCCAAAATTGTTTTAGAAATTGAAGCTAAGTGTTATGTTTAGAAGATTTAGGAGTTGAGTTTTGTAACTCATAAATTGTGAAGATAATAAATTAAAACAAGTTTTTAATTCGTTGAGCATTCTTGTTTTGTGAAACAAATCTGATATTGTTTATATCTCTTAGGAAATAGAAGAGTGTTTTGCAAATATGAGCTTGAGTTATAGAATATTAATAGACTTAATTGTTGATAAAACATAAGCGTGTTTTAAAAATGTTTATAAACTTAAGTAATGGTTTTATGAAGTAGTTCATAAATGATTTTAGTATTAAAGGAAACAAATTAAAAGTGAAAACTAATGTGAATAAAAAGAAAATTGGTATAATTAGAAACAAATTGAATAAGTACATAAGATGTACATAGATCATTTTATTCGCATTAGAATTTTGATCTGGATTCGAGCACATGAGTTCATGGTGATTTATACCGGTCCGAGTTAGGATTTTTCACTCGATTCTTGACGGCGAACACTGGATATGGATTTTTTATTTGATTATGAAGTTTTCTATCATAGAATGGCTATGTAAGGAGAACGATGGTTTCTAATCAAGGAACCGAATCAGAGTCCGCACTACAGAAGTCGAGTGAGCAATACTAGTTCGGAAGTGAAATTGTGTGATGGAGAAAGCGACCAGATTTGATATTTCATATGGTAGGTATATGTATATCATATGGACTTTAAATAAATTATATGATGTTTGTCATTAGAAAAGGCAAAATTATATATATGGTTATGAGTTATATGGTTGCATATTATTTGTAAGTGAGAAGCAGGCTCATTGAAGCGAAAGCTAGTTTGATGCTTTTGGTTTCATGAGAAGAGTTGTTTGCCCAACAAATAAGAACGTATTTATGTTGTTGTTTGGTCGATGGTTTTATGCCCCAGATATGAGAGGCTGCTTGGCTTTTGTTTTCTTTTGTTGGTTTGGGCTTGTAGTGGTGATTTGTAGTTTTTCTGATTGAGCTGGGCAAAGAAGACGCTGTCAAACTTTTCCGTAACTTTAAAAGACTTAGCAATTTAATAATCCATTTCAACTAATTGATTTTTAAAATTTCAAGGGTTGGAGGCATTTTTCCTACCTTTATATTTTGGGGACGAAATTCTTTAAAGGAGGAGAAAGTAACGACCCAGAATTTTGGTCACTTGATTTTGAATGTTTAATTAATCTTAATTATTGAAATGTTGGTTTAAAAGCCTTAAACTTGAATTAAATTATTGGGATTATTTAAAATCATTGAATTTTGAATAAATATTTGAATAGTGATTTTGATATCAGGATTTTTAAATTGAATGTAATTTAATGGGTTAGTGGTCTTATTTAACTCATTATAATTAATTGATAATAAAAGTGAATTCATTTTGCAAATTTATTTGCAGCAATAAATGGTTCGAATAATTAATCAACAAATTTATTTTTATTTTTACGGTTTGATTTTTATTGACGTATTTTAATTTAATTTATTTGATTTTTCCATAATTTTTAATTTGGAAACTGTTTAAGTTATCCTTTGATATTTTTGGAAAATGACAGTGATTCTATAATTTTTAGAATACAATAACCAGTGTATATTATTTTTATTTTGAGGTCATGTCGTTGTTTTGAGAACGACTGTATTTTTTTTATCATTTGGGGTCCGTACACGAACGAAAATTTGTGTAGCAAAATGCTGGAAAATTGAAATATAAACTTAACCCAAGACAATTCGTACAACCAACGCCATTTCTTTCTTCTTCTTTTTTATGTGTTTCGTTCCCTTATATTGAAATAAGAAGGGGATACTAACTTAAAAAATCTAAATCATTTCAAATACTTGATTATAAATTATAAAACATTGACCACTAGTTTCTTTAAGTCGAGATCTTCTTGTAGGTGTGTTATGAGAGGGTGCAGCATTCTCTTTGGTAATCGATAGTGAATGAAAGTGAGTATTGTTGATCTAGCGTTTCAGGTTTTGGAGTTTTTGTTAGCGTTTGGACGAATGTGACAAACATAATTTTCGATCCTCAAAAATCGACACTAATACATCCTCGATACACACTTGCCGAAAATTCAAATGCAATAAAACCCGGTCGTTAAAGGTAGAAAGAAAATAAAGACAAACATAATCTTACACGAATGGAATAACATATATTATTTCAACATATAATCTTTACAGAGGAAAATTTCAAATACATTTATTAGAGTTTAACTTAACATTAATATGGACAGTTATAAATGTTTCCTTACAAATGCAGAATACAATATTACAAGAGTGTGGTGGAAATGGATAACAGTCTTCAGAAGAATCTTCTAACTCCATGCTCCAAGCTGTTTCAAAATGCTCTAAACAAAACCTAACTATTAGGTTGCCTAGAAAAATAAGGCATCTAGAGTTTAAGGGAAAGAAAATAAACTTCGGGTCAGGCATGGGACTGGTGTGAGAAACTCAAAATAGAAGTATTTGGAAACAAAGGGTATCTCATAAGATGACGTCGCACATAAACACGGAATGATTTTTACCTTATGATAACAAAATCATTCTACGCAAAATCCAGTGATATTATTTTAATGACATTCTTTGAAAACTTTTCAAATAAAAATATTCCATAGCCGAAATTGTTATATTGGATAAATTTGACGGCATCGTAGATTTACAATTAAGTCTGAAGGAACTTGTTAGTGAATGGATTTCCAATGAATAGCGAGGTAAGGAACTACCTCATGTATAATGCATCTCTAGAGGAATGCACCAAGGATCGACATCTTCAAAACCTCTACGAATTAAGACCGATCTACTCGTAGACCCATCTGGTGGTGCATAGAACCAAATACGATATCACCCCGGTCGTTCCCGATCTATCTTAGAACTCTCATTCCATAAACAACATTTTTTTTACCCAACGTCATAGCGACTGCAAAATAAATCTTGAATGGTGATATCATACCCTAATGGTTGCGATCCACTTTGCCCTAAAGCAACCCCTATTTCATATTTCCTCGGGCGTGAGGCTAGAGGCAATGTTTACCTTTCTTAGAACATTTTCACTTAAAATGCCACATTGCCATTTCTAACAACACACTATTGATTTCCACAAAATTACAACCTTTGAGCTCGTATATCTCAGAGAGGGGTGCTAAATATAAGAGGGGTTACCTCCTACATTGCTAAACAGATGTACGTTTGTAGAGATCAATGCACTGTGATCTTAGAAATGCAATGTCAGACAGTCGTCCATACAAGTTGTCCAGGAACAAGACAAATCGAAGGCACTTTCCTACCACATCCTAACGGGAATTGCTCCTAGGATTAGTAGCGAGTAGTCCTGGCATATGAAGATCCAAGGAGGAAGGGACCACTGGTATTTATTTATCTCAGGAGCTACTCCGAAATTATCAACAAGCAGTCCTTCAGTTATGGAAATCCCCACCTTCAACTTCATTGTCATTAACATGTCTTCACTTTCGAACTCGTAAATTGGTTCATATTGATTTTCGGATAGGGATCACCCCAAATCCAACCCCCGTTCCTTCAAACCAATCATCGATAACAATATGTTAAGTAAATAGTGCTCATCATTTGATTAATTACTTGCTCTTTATCAAAAACATCTTTTGGAGAGATATATATCTTTTAAAATCCGTCTTTTCGGTATATATGGATCATTAAACCTCCTTTATTAAATATTTATTTAATTAAAACTTTTTTAAATCTTATAATAATTCCAAATCTTTTCATCCTTTACTTAGAAAATATCTCCAAATCATTCATTTAAATCTTAACAAATATTTCCATATCATAACTTTTAAACAGGTCAAAAATAATGTTATTTAAGATATCGTTTCATGTAAACCCAAAGAGTTAACCTTAAGTATATTAAATTAATTCCAAATCATTTATTTAAATTTTGACAAAGGATTTCTTATTGCCAATACATATCTTTTTAATAGGTTGAAACCTTGTTATCTAAAATGTTAAATCAAATTATTTAGTATTCAAGTAAAGCGGATCCATAGATATTATACCGATTTTACTCAACATCAATTTCCGTACTCAATAGGGGTGGGCATTTAACCGATTTAATCGACATCGACCGAACCGACTTAACCAATAAATACGGTTAATCGACATCATCGGTTAACCGAACAACCATAACCGAACATTTTCGGTTCTTTTAACGATTAACAAAATTTGGTCGGTTAGTTAACCGTTAACCAACCAAATAATTAATATTTTTTATAGCACAGCCCAGCCTAATTATTAGCCCATCTTGACCAATCTCATGTCTTGATTATTATCTGCTTCATGCTTTTAATTCTCTCGACTATTTAGATAAAATCAAAAGAAAAATACACGAGAAAGTGGGAAACCCTAGATCTGGGTTCAGTGTTCATCTTCATTGTCTAATCGAAAACCCTAGATCTGCTCAAGTGCTCATCTTCATCTGCTAATAGGAATCCCTAAACCGGATTAGCCGTGATGCATTATGTTAGTGCCAGCCTCCAGCTATTATAGAAAACAACGACGTCAAGAACGAAGAGAAAGTATGTGAGTATAATTACCTTGAATCAATTCTTGTAAATTACATGTGTTTAGATTGGATGCATGAATAACCAAATGCAGAAAATGTATAAAATTTTAACATTTATGCCTTTTTGATAACTGAGGATTGGTACCCACCCCATTTAACGTACATGCTTGAAAATTTTATGATTATGATCAGTGGATGGATGATCTATGCCAAACCCGATAAATAAGCCTTTACACATTCTAATTTATTTATACCAAAAATGTTCTTTGTCTCATCCTTTATTATTATTTGTGTGTGTGTCACATCTTTATCATTATAAACTGTAATTCAACACTGCAAATTGTAAAGTGAAAATATTTTGTTCACTATAATTCAGCAAGTTCATGGTAATACTAATAGTTTATAAATAAATTAATGTGAATGTTCAATGCTATAAACTGAATATACAAGATCTAGAGTATATTTTATGAAAATGTAAATTAGAAATGCACCAATTTATGTATTAGAAAGTTAATTTCATCTAAGTAGTTCCCAATTTAAATCAAATTTATTATTTACATCACCAGTACATGCTAGCATATTTGGCTATGATGTTTTTAGTTGGCAAGACAATGAAAGTATTAAAGTAATACCATATATACCAAGTCAATAATTAATTGTTTTCATGTTTATTCTTCGATTTTGGAGAGTATATTTTGTTGTACTATTAACTATCTCCATGTCCATGCATTCGAAATTATGTTTTTGGACAAGCCACCTGGTACAAGTACGTGCATATATGTTTGTATATATGGTAGTTAACTGTAATCTTGGAGCATGGATGAAGAAGTGCATTTGCTGATATTTACTTATGCTAAAGCCCATTTGTGTAAAGCCCATGTACAATATGGAGGCCGCATTTTACATTTTCTATTTTCCCGCTTGTTTGTAATCCCGATCTGATATATAACAAATCTTGTATTTTGGTAGTGAAAAAATAATAATTCATATATAAATAACATGATATCAGAGCTCCTTCGATCTAGGGCTTTGAAAGTTTGAGATCCAATTTTACTTTCTTCTTCCTCTGTGCTGTTTCAATCTTGTTCTTGAATCTATGAATCATGACGGAAACTAAGGGAATCGATGTAATGTCAATGATGCCAAAGATTAAAGATCAAAAGTTGAATAGTTCTAACTATCTCGATTGGAATATGACAATCCGTCTTTATATTCGGAGTATGGATAAGAACGATCATTTGATTAAAGAATCACCTCAATCAGATTCAAAAGACAAAGATGATCAGAATTGGCTTCGTGATGATGCTCGCTTATTTTTGTAAATTCAAAATTCAGTAGAAAATGAAGTTATCGGATTGATTAATCATTGTGAAACGGTGAAAGAATTAATGGAATATTTAGAGTGTCTATATTTAGGCA
Organism: Allium fistulosum; assembly: GCA_030737815.1. NCBI lineage: Eukaryota > Viridiplantae > Streptophyta > Magnoliopsida > Asparagales > Amaryllidaceae > Allium > Allium fistulosum. The sequence goes on from CM060906.1 coordinate 185,439,995, forward strand.
AAGGAAATTTAACAAAAATGTATGATGTTTGTCAAGCTTTTTATAGAGCTGAAAAGAAGGATATGAATTTGATGAATTACTTCATGACATTCAAACAAACTTACAAAGAGTTTAATCTCCTATTACCAATGAGTACTGATATTAAAGTTCAACAAAAACAAAGAGAACAAATGGCAATTATGAGTTTTTTGGCTAGACTTATACCTGAATTTGAAAGTGCTAAATCACAAATTCTTGCAAACACTGATATAACTTCATTACATGAAGTATATAGCCGTATTCTTCGAACTGAAAATATATCCAATACTGGTAACACAGGTTCCAACACAAGTAACAGTGCTTTTATTAGTAGTAGTGGAAATCTTGCTTCAAATGATCAATCTGATACTAGAAAATTCAATGCACCACAACATGCACAAACTTGGAGACCACAAAGACCACCTAATGCACAATCTTGGAGACCATCTACACAATCTTGGAGACCACCTAGACAACCTGGAAGATCTCAAATATCATCATGGAGACCACCATTGAATCAAAATAAGATTTGCAACTATTGTAAGTGAATTGGCCATGTGATATCTGAATGTAGAAGTCTTCAGTGGAATCAAAGAAATACAAACCCCTCTAATATCAAAACTGTGCTCATGACAGTAGAAAATTTTGATAAGTACTCTAAATTTCAAAACTCATTACATAGTAATTCATCTGAATCTAGAGCTACATCAGCAACAACTTCAGTTGCAAACACTAGTACTAGCACAGCTACATCAAAATGGATAATTGATTCAGGTGCTTCAGATCACATGACAAGTAATCAAAATCTGTTTACAAGTTTAAAAGCAAGTAGAATTCCTGACAAGGTTACATTAGCAGATGGATCACAATCTTCAGTTAAAAGAACGAGTGAAGTAATATCCAACTCATCTATACCAATGACATCTGTGTTATATTTACCCTCTCTATCATTCAATTTACTCTTAGTGAGCCAAATTACACATAATCTTAATTGCAGCATCACATTCTTTCCTAACCATTGTGTGTTTTAGGATCTTGTGACGAATCAGACTATTGGTAAAGGAAGTGAGTCTGGTGGCTTATATACTCTTGACACACTTTCAAAACCTACAACTTGTTCGATCATGGATCCAGCATTCAAAGTTCATTGCCAACTTGGCCATCCTTCTCTCACTTTATTCAAGCAACTTTGCCCTCGGTATAGCAACCTACCTACAATAAATTGTGAAGCATGTCAGTATGCAAAGCATCATAGAAGTAGTTCTTATCCTAGAGTTAATAAGCGTGCAAGTAGTCCATTCTCTTTAATTCATTCTGATATTTGGGGACCATCACCAATTGTATCTAAACCTGGTTATAGGTATTTTGTAACATTTGTTGATGATTACACTCGTATAACATGGCTATTTCTTATGAAGTCTCGAACTGAATTGTTTTCTATCTTTTGTAAGTTCAATGCTGAGATTAAAACACAGTTCAATACCACTATACAAACACTTCGTAGTGATAATGCTAAAGAGTATATGTCTACTGAATTCGACAATTATCTAACTCAAAATGGTATTCTCCATGAAACTTCAAGTGTTGATACTCCTTCCCAAAACGGTGTAGCTGAGAGAAAGAATAGACATTTATTAGAAACTGCTAGAGCACTATTATTTCAAATGAATGTACCAAAAGTTTTCTGGGCTGATGCTGTGTCCACTGCATGCTTTCTTATTAACAGAATGCCCTCAACTGTTCTTAACAATGAGATTCCTTATCAAGTTCTCCAACCAGATAAAAGCATGTTTCCAGTTAAACCTAGGGTATTTGGGTGTACATGTTTTGTTAGAGATGTTAGTCAGCAGCTGAGTAAACTTGATCATAAATCTTTAAAGTGCATCTTTGTTGGATATTCTAGACTTCAGAAAGGTTATAGATGTTTTTGTCCAAGTTTACAAAAATATATTGTATCAATTGACATGACTTTTATAAAAGACACACCGTTGTACCAAACTAGTACACCTCATGTACAGGAAGACAATGAAGAGTTTTTGATATATTCTACCATACCTAGTGGAATATCTCAAGTGAATAATACAGATAATACACATGCAGATGATCCACAGATAGATGATACACCTCAACCTGAAGAAGATTCAAGTTTGAATTTACCCATTGCTCTCAACAAAGGGAAGAGAAAATGTACCTAACCTATTTCTTCCTATGTGACATACAAGAAGCTACCACATTCATCACATGTTTTCATTTCATCATTGGACTCTATCACTATACCAAAGACTGTAGGAGAGGCTATAGCTTCACCAGAATGGTATGAAGCAATGATGGAAGAAATGAGGGCTTTAGAACAAAACAAAACTTGGGACTTAGTTCAGTTACCACCAAATGAAAAAACAATAGGATGTAAATGGATTTTCTCCATTAAGATGAATGCAGATGGAACTGTGGTAAGACTAAAGGCTCGACTAGTTGCCAAAGGTTATGCTCAGATATATGGAATTGATTACTCTGAAACTTTTTCATCCATGGCCAAACTGACATCTATTAGACTGTTCATCTCCATGGCAGCACGATATAAGTGGAGGCTTCATCAACTGGACATTAAGAATGCTTTCTTACATGGTGATCTTTCTAAAGAGGTGTATATGGAGCAACCGCCTAGCTTTGTTGCTCAGGGAGAGACAAGCTTGGTTTGTAGACTTAAAAAATCATTGTATGGACTTAAACAAAGTCCAAGAGCATGGTTTGACAAGTTTAGCTTAGCAATAGAAAAATTTGGAATCATGAGAAGTAAATCAGATCACTCTATTTTCTACAAAAATTCTAACAAAGAAATTATATTGTTAGTTGTCTATGTAGATGATATAGTCATTACAGGAAGTGATGAAGTTGGCATTCTTGCTCTCAAGCAATTCATTCAGACTCAATTTCACACTAAAGATTTAGGAGAGCTCAAGTATTTTCTAGGTGTTGAAATTACAAGAAGAGATGAGGGAATATTTTTGTCACAAAGGAAATATACACTTGACTTACTAAGGGAGACTGGAAAACTAGCTGCGAAGCCATGCAGTACTCCTACAATGCCTAATCATATTCTAAATGAAGAGGGTGAACTAGTTAATGATCCTGAAAGGTACATACGATTGGTAGGCAAACTTAACTATCTATGTGTTACCAGACCTGATATAGCATATTCGGTGAGTGTGGTAAGTCAATTCATGACAGAGCCCGCTGTTCATCATTGGGCTGCTCTTGAGCAAATTTTATGTTACCTTAAAGGTACTGCAGGTCAGGGTCTTGTATACATGAATCATGGTCATATGAACATTGAAAGCTTTTGTGATGTTGATTGGGCAGGCTCGAAAATTGATAGAAGATCAATTTCTAGATTTTGTGTATTTGTTGGAGGCAATTTGATATCATGGAAAAGTAAGAAACAACCAGTGGTTTCACGTTCAAGCGTAGAATCAGAATATAGGGCAATGGCGAATGCTTTGTGTGAAATAATGTGGATAACTCATTTAATGAATGAGTTTGATTTGAAACTAAGATTACCTGCAAAGCTGTGGTGCGACAATCCGGCTGCAATTCATATTGCATTGAATCCAGTGTTTCATGAAAGAACAAAACAAATTGAGGTAGATTGCCATTTTATCAGAGAAAAAATTAAGCAAGAATAGTTGAAACTGGGTTTGTTCGAATAGGAGAGCAGATTGCGGATATTTTCACAAAAGCTTTGAATGGATCACGTGTAGAGTATCTATGCAGCAAGTTGGGAATGAAAAATATGTATTCTCCAACTTGAGGGGGAGTGTAATCTGGGAGCATGGATGAAGAAGTGCATTTGCTGATATTTACTTATGCTAAAGCCCATTTGTGTAAAGCCCATGTACAATATGGAGGTCGCATTTTACATTTTCTATTTTCCCGCTTGTTTGTAATCCAAATCTGATATATAACAAATCTTGTATTTTGGTAGTGAAAAAATAATAAGAAGAAGAAATTAATGGCTCCTATTCTATGCATTTTCATCTTAATTTTTTCATATATAAATAACATTAACAATGGATGATTGCTAATGCTACTCATTATATCAACTATACAGATGCCTTTTCTAATGCACTAATAACTGTATATATACATGTAATAAAAATCTGTACATTATATGCATCCCTCCTAGTACTGTTAATTGGTCCTCTTCACCTTCTTGCCATTTTAACCATGCAAAGTACCATGTATTTATAGTTTTAAATTTGACAGTTTGACATCAAGTTAAAACTTGTTTACTTCTTCTTCTTTTTTTGGAAAAAAATGTTTCTATGTTAGTGGTATAGACTCATAACACAACTTTTTTCCTCATTTTCAGATACCCTGAATTTCAACTATAGATCAAGGAATAATTGCAATAAAAAAAATGAAGTTTCAACGGCTCAACATACATTCATTATAACCTTTTAAAAATTATATAACAATGCTTTGACCAATTTCGTTTTAAAAACATATAAAATGGGATAGTTTGCTTCTAACTGAATGTATATTGATTAGCAATGCTGAGTCGGTAATTAAGTGTGTGTGTGTGTGTTACATCTAGCATTTTTAGTTTTCTTGTTTGTTGAGTCAAATATTTAACATTAGCATATATACTATATAGTGAAGTTTTCTTGCTTGCTGAGTTTCAATCATCATTTTTTTATCAGCTTGGAGTTTGGATATTTCTTATTGGTTTTCTTGCTTGCCGAGTTGCTGGTTATCTTGCTTACTGAATTGCTAAAATAGTTGGTCATGGTTTGACAACTTTGTAGTTTGATAAATTTGGTCTTTGATAATGTATCTACTATGTAAGTGCTGAGTTGCTTGTTGGTTATTATGATGTAATTGCTGAACTTGTATTTAAATTATGCCGGTTAATACTTATTGAATATGTAATGTAATAAATATATGTATTGTAATATGATAAGTTGATTGGCTGCTTGCTAGTTAGTATATAATGTATGCATGCGTGCCCAGTTAACTCAAATTTCTTATGTGCTTATGTAAACTAGTTCGTTATTATGTACTATATAGTTGTATTCTTTCTCGGTTAGTGCCTTATGTGCTTACTTTCAGTTTTATCAATTTCGGTTAATTTTTAAATGTTAAATGCGGTTAATTATTCGGTTAACCGACCGATATATACGGCTAACCATGGTTAAATTTGGATGGTTCAGTCAGTATGAACAATCCAAATTTATTTTTGGTTCGGTTAACCGCACCGTATACTTTGGTTAGTTAAGTCAGTTAATTAACTAATTAGTTCGGTTAACCGACCGTGCCCACCCCTAGTATTCAACCTTTACTGTCCGTTGAATAGCAATGAAATCACCTTTTAAATTCATGTGGATAATATGGATTACCTCCTCGGAATTTAATAGCAAGTATGAAAAGATTTTTCTATACAATCCAAGTTGTATGAAATTAAATTTGTAAATTTGAATCTTTTACACTTGTCTCGTTTTCGACATTTCGACCTTATCACACAGGAAAGATGCAAAGTGAACCAGGGAACTAGTTTCTTCTAAACATCTCCTTATTTTAAGCACCTCACATCCGGATCTCATGAATAGAAAAATCCAGTCTACTCATCGGCTTTAAGAGCTAAGATTAAATCACTTAATTATAATAGATTTTCTTTAAATCGTTTATTTAAACCACTTTAAAATAATTTATAAAGTCTCCAGATTACCTTAAAAATATTTAATTATTTATTTGAAAACATTTGTAAAAGATTTGGAAAAGAATAATTAAGTTTAAAGCCATATTTTAGAAGTTATTAAAAACTACTGCAAAAAGTGCTGCGAATAGTGTTTTTAAGGCTTTTTGATCAAAACAACTTTTCTGTCATTTACAAATCCATTTTTATAACTCAAATCTCTTTTAAAATATTTTAACATATTTGTCGAATTTATTCCATATTTTTTAAGAATTAAAAATATCACTTTTAAAGAATTTATCGCTTTGGTTTCCAAACTGCCAAACCGCGACTATTTTGAAAACTTGTTTTGCTCATATTTCAGAATCTACTAAACAAAATCTCAATCCTTTTCTTTTATTTAAAAACTATGATTATAAGAGTTTGAAAAATTCTTTATTACAAAGAATTTTGATTCTGAATCCATCGTATAAATGGATTTAACATTCTATGGCGCGAAATCGCGAATTGCCATTACGCAACGCGTTTATTTTTGACTCAACTTTCATAACTTATCAAAACTTCACCAAACTGGATTTTATTGTTTATAAAACATATATAAACCATTTTAAACTATTTTAAAGAGGTTTAACGATCTCATATACACCATTTCACCTATTAAAGTAAAGTGATTTCCTTTGTGATATCCGACATGTATTAAACGTGAATTGTTTACACCTCAAAATAAATATATAATCAATATAAAAACTTGATAATCAAAGAATAGTAAACATTCATAGCAATCCTACCACATCATCATACTTATAAATATATATAAATAGAGTTTCTCGCCTTTATTGGATATTAAACTTAGGAAAACGAACTATAGCTTCGCTATGATCGAATCAAAGCCTACGAAATCAAGCCTTGGACCTTAGGAAGGGCACAACCTATGCTTGAAAGGAGGTGGTACTCGGCCTTGGTTGTAGGAGGTGGTGGCCGTGGGGTTTGAGTGAGGAAAGGAGGTGATTTACCTTGGTTTTGAAGTGGATTGCTTATGTACATATACTTATATAAATTCAATTTCTATTTTGCAATATTTTTCTTCATAATTTCCTTAAGGTAGGAAGCCATGGAAAAGCTTGAAAATGAGAAAGAAGATGAAGTAGAATAGTGTGTAAAATTATGAAGAGAATGGTGAGTATTTATAGGAAATTTGGAAATAAATATCCAAATGCATAATTACTCTTTTGCCCCTTACCCACACCCTCTTCATCCCCTCAACATGCACGACAAGGCCACCCCCTTATTCTTTCATGTGTGTGATGATGATGGTGTGTAAGTGAGTTGATGTTTGCTTTTTAGGGTAGAAAATATCTTAGATATTTATACTTTTACTATATGTAAATTCTAATATAAATGGTACATATGTTTGTATGTGTATATGCATTCATGTATATGTTAGGGTGTGTATGTGTATGTTATATATGTGTTAAAGTGATATAAATAAGGTTGTAATAACTTTGAACAACTTCCATTTGTTAAACCGTTGAAAATGGGAAGCCGGTTCGCGGTCATATTTTCACTTATAAATTAATTTACATATAGATGTAAACAAAATTTGAAAACTAACTTCTTATCATTTTTAATTAATTAAAATTATCCCTTTTGAAATATAAAAGCATATAAATTAATATTAAATAATTGTTTATAAAAAGTGATGTTATATAGATAAAGCGCTACGAATTTTCTTATATTTTCAAATCATGTGTATATCTTTACAAAACTAATATAAATGATTTTTTATCACTATATAACTGATTAAAATGACTTATTAGCATTAAAATCAATTATTTGAAAATTATAATAATTTTTAAATCATTAAATCTCAATTTAAATTCATAAATCAATTATTAAATACGATGTCATTATTGATGATGTCATAAATACATTTTATTCCCAAAAATAAAATAATTTTTTTTATTTCATATTCTTTTTTAAATGGACAAATAAGTGTATGTATCTAGCTCCGTATGCGACTTCTGTTAATTATAGAGCTGTTTATTGATAAAACGGTTTTCGGTTATTTTTATCAATATTTTTCTAAAGTACATAATTTTTATAAATACTTATTCAAAGTAAGATTACCGTCATTATTTATTATTTAAGGTAAAATAATCTATGTTAAAAAGCTTATATTTGAATATTTTAAAAGTAAATATAATTTATCAAAGTTATAAATTTGCGGGTCGTTACAACGAATCGGGCTTAGATTTGTGCTCGTGTGGTGAAGGAGCTTCTGGGGCCGAGTTTTTGAGTGGTGCGGCTTTTGGATGGGAAGTGCGTTCTTGCATTGTAGTCTCTTGTATGGAGCAGGTCGCGAAACTCATGGTGGAGCTGAGTAGAGAGTGGTGATGTTCGTCGTAGAGAGGAAGGAGAGGGGAGGTCGACGATGGTATGGATTTTGGACTTCGTGAACTAGAGGCGAAAAGATGAGGAACGAGGTAGCCGGTGATGGTTAATTCAGCTGCAGTCATAGGCAGGAGCTTTTGTATTTGGGAAAGATGGTTTTATAGGGTAATTTGTGTTTAAAATGGAATTAGTGAAGTAATTAATTATATTTATAATCGATAACATATAAATCATATATCTTGCTCATACAAGATCCAAATCAAATGCAGTCAGTCGCGTTGTAATCATGGAATCGTTAACTACATTTTGAAATTGAATTGGTGAAAATTGGATCTTGTAGAATTTCAAGCTAAAATCGATGCTTTTTGATTTTAGAGGGAATCAGAATGCTTCGACGATAACTAGAATTTCAGTGAGTTATACTCACCTTTTTGGTTAATCAATATGTTATATAGTGGATAAAAATTATTTATTGTTTGCTTGGACGTTGAAATTGCTTGTTGTTTGGTTTGGATAAATTATCATTTTTGAAAATGGAAAATGTATAAAGTGATAAAATAATACCGATTTAATATCATTATGTTGTTTAAATAGTAACATAGTTAATTTAAGCATACTACTTCGTGTTATCTATTTGGCCAAACAAACACCATCTAATAACAAATGGAAGTGTTTATTTTAAATGACATTTGTTTAGCAGAATAAATCTCTGTTTTGCTATTATATTAATTTGGATATTTATTTAAGTGCCAGATGATTAATACTGGATAAGTGATGTGTTATTAATTGATTGTTAATTATGGATTTGATTTACGTATATGCCTACTTATGTAGATACCTATAATTTAAATTGGGAATTTAAATTGAATTTAATGGTGATTTGACCATTAGGGTCGTTGAGCCTCTTTTTGGGTTTGGAAAGTTTTGGATTTTAGTTAACTTCAAATTTTATAATTGGAAGTAAAATGTTTTGTTTATTTATTATTTACAAAGAATTTTGTAAAATTATTTCTTTAGTAAAGTTATTTACTATATTCATAATGTTTTAAAATTAACTATTTTATTAATGTTGTTTAAAGATAATTAATTGCTTATTAAGGTTGTCTAAAGATAATAAATTATTTTATTATTGATTGTTTAAAACTAGTTAATTATTATATTAGAAGTGTTGCTTGAAAGTTAATTGATTATATTTTGAAAGCTGTTTAAAGTTACTTTATTATATTTATTAAAATGTTTTAAAGGTTAATTATAATATTATTTAAAATTATTATATTATTTAAAATGTTTAAAAGCTTATTATTATATTATTTAAAACGTTTAAAATTTATCTTTATGATGTTAAAGTTTTTATTTATTATAATTAAATAATAAATTGTTTATAAAGGATTTCTTTTATAAAAACGATTTATTTAAAGGAGTTTATAAATCTGAAAGAGGTTTAGAATTTGAAAAGAAGTTGGATTTGAATGATTTTAGAAAAGAGGTTTATAAATGGTTAACGATTTTAAAAGGGAAGTTTTACAAATGGGTTTTAGAGATTTATAAAGAGTATTTTTATAAAATAAAACATGAAGATTTATAAAGAAGTTTTATAAATAGATTGAAGATTTATAAAGAAGCTTTATAAATAGATTTGGAAATTTATAATGGAGGTATTTATAAGATAAAAGAGATTTATTGAAAGGAATGGTGTTTTGTGTTATTTATATCTCCATTTTAAAGACATATGGGGTTTTGATCATTTTTATATGATTCTGAAATAGAAAATTTTTCTAAGTGTTTTGTGATTTTACTTATACCAGTTTATGAGTATATGGGAAATTTTCCCAAGTTTTGAAAGGAATGGTTTGTGAATATACTTATACCAGTTAGATAAGTATACAAATATTTTGATAAATATTTTTGGATAGAGATACAATTAATGAAAGATTAACTTTGAGAGGTTTGGTGGTTTCCATAGGAAATGTAATCTCCATTTTGAATGTTTGTTTATTTGATAGTTAAATAATCGACCATCAAATCTTGACCCAAATATGTAATTCGTCTTAATTTTGGTGGTATGGAAATATTCCCTACTTAACACCAAAGGATTTTGACTTTGTAAACATCGTGGAGAAACATGGGGATTATATGGTACAGTTACCGTTAGTTTATGTGCATGTTTATATGCAGCACGGTCTTATGAGATAAATTTTATTTTGAAAGGTTTTATAATATTAAAAATCCATTTGAGTTGTGTTTCTCAAGCTTGTTTACCAGACCAATCCAGGTGTTATTTTCTAATAATGCTCAGTCGGACCGAGCATATTTACAGATTTTCTTTGGAGCTCATGAGACAAGCTAGATGTCCAAGACATATCAACATATTTCTTTACTTTCCACTGCATTGGTTGTTATGTTAGTCGACAATTTGTGAGAACAGTTTGTTATACCTGTCTAGGCTGATCATTTGTACAGTATATTCTGATTAATGTATGTATATTAGTTTTTCTTTATATAAAGATCTGTTGTACATTATATATCACTCGTCACGATGTGAGATTATGTTCTTTCTTTTCTTTCTTTTTCCTTAACAATCTGTCTTTCCGATACTTGGAAGCATGGTAACTGAATACCTTAGATATATTATTGTCGACTTATGAGGATTGAAAAGGCATGTCATACCATGTCTTTTCGACCCTTGAAAGTTGATACTCAATACATCCATGTTATTCAAATGCTACGCATCCCAGTGTCAAAAAGGAAGATTGTTAGGTTAAAAAGAAAAAAGAACAAGAGAAATAGAATCTCATAGTGGAACAACAACATATAATATAACAAAAATAGTAAAAGTTGTCACTCCAAGATACAAGGTATATCAGAGTTAAAAATAAACCTCATCAACTTAGACAGTTATAACTTCCCGATCTTACAATTGTTGATGGGTATACATAATAATATAGCAGAAAGTAAAAATACCACGGCAGGTAAACACCCAGCTCTACTCTATGAGCTCTATATCCCACTAACGACAACCTAAAAAAACTCGGTCTGATCCGAGCATTATAATAAAATAGCACACGGATTAGTCTGGAATACCAGCATGAGAAAACTCAAGAAATATGGTGAACATATAATAATTCTATGAGACCATATCGCTAAACACAGAACGGGTTTTACCTCACAAGAACAACATCCATAGATCAAAGAAGGGAAATAAGTCGGAGAAAAATCAGACTTGAAAGAATGGACACAAATAATTAAACATCGAGAAGAGCTTAAGGCACTTCTCGATGCAATTTAGAAAATGATTCTAAGGTTTGAATCAAATAAGAAAATTAATTTTTCCCACAATAACTAGGTGGGTGCGCCCCCTTACCGAAAGTATACCTCTAGACAATATGCTTGGGTGGTCATTCATTTTGTGACTCTGTTAGAAATGTACAAGTCGAACCCGACCAACCTTACCGAGAATCCTAGTATTTTACATCTCTACGTACATATCACCAAATCCAATCTAGAGTAGATGTAAAATACCTTAATAGAAGCAACCCCAGATAGCTTGATGTCCACTCAATTTTAGGTTTTAGTCATTTCTGACAAAGGAGATCATGCATAAATGAGTAACAAATTATCTTAAATTGACGAAACTCAAAGAAGTTAGCAGAATTGATAGCCAATAAATCAACTATTAGGAATAACAAAAGGTTCGCATATGAAAATTAAATCTCTTACACTTATCATAATTCGTCGATCCTAAACTACCACTACCCTGGGAAAAACAATAAAGCCGGAAAAGTAAGAGCAATATTTCTTCCCACCTTGTCATGATAACATTCTTAACTTTAAGAATAGAAAGAGTTCCTTCAATATTTAGTGCTAAGTGTAAGACTAAATATTTTCAATAAACGAATCAAACTTTTAAAACATTTGACTCAAACTTGTGCTTGCTTGTCACATCACAAATCTTTGTAAAACACTTTAAAAACACTCTTTGAAATATTATTTTAAAGAGCTAATTATATTTCTAAGCATACTAAAAAGAAGGGTCAAAAACAAATGTCATTAAAACATCATCTATAATCCCAAAACATTTTACAGTCGGCTTTATTTTTAAACACTCCTTTTTAAAGATTTTCTTATTTGTAAAATATCATTTATAACTTTAAAATAACATTTATTATCCCAAAGGTAATAAATCAATTTAATATTCTTTTATAAATTTAAAACAATGTTAATCATCCCGAAAGATAATTGATATAATTCTTTTATAAATTTAAACCACATTAATTATCCCGAAATAAAATTAATCTAATTTAAAATCTTTTTATATATTTTAAAAAAAATATCTAGAAGGAAAATAAACCAAATTTATAATCTTTTTATAAATTTAAAACAATATTAATTATCCTAAAGGAAAATAAATCAAATTTATATTCTTTTTAAAAGTTTTCCTAAAGAAAAATAAATCAAATTTATTTTCTTTTTAAAAATTAAAAACTACATTAATTATCTCGAAGGAAAATTAATCAAATTTATAATTTTTATAAATTTAAACAACATTAGTTATCCTGAAATAATCTTTTCATAAATTTAAAACAATATTAATTATCTTAAAGAAAAATAAATCAAATTTATAACCGTTTTATAAATTTAACACAATATTAATTATCCTAAAAGATAATTAAGTTTATAACATCATTTATAAATTTTAAACAACACATATCCATTACTTCAAAATTCTTAGAAATATTTGAAAATATAGTTTAAAAAATTTTCAAAGTGCAAAAGCACGACTAAACATTTAATTTGTAAAAATACAAGTACAAGTTCAACACACGTAGAGTTTTAAGGAGATGATACTTCATAAATGTCAGTATAGAGATAATCGCTATAACGATACTTACACAAACCAAATAGCATGTCATAAATATTTCAACCAAACATCAGTATAAGCAACGTAAGAATATAAGTAAATCAATATTGGCGAGAAACCCCTTAGGGTCTCTCTATAAAAGTCCCATGTAAATCACATATTTGTATGTGTATTTCGAAGTGTTCCATAGTGACATATTCGCTATGTACACATCGACTTCCTCTTGCCTTTGTTCCCTGCCAAACAATAGTTATTTATACCATCTACTTCCAAGCGGGAATTAAATCTAAACAAAAATTCAATCAATGATATATAAACTATCATCCAAGCATTCAACAATAATTTATAGCAACACAGATATCATATAGTTTATTTAGAGATGGATAAACACATCAAAATCACAACGGACATTTAAGCGTTCCCGTTTGAGACGTTCGATTTTATATCAAAATTATACTTGCTCCAAACTCAATGAAACCTATCTAGTGCATAGATATCGCTATTAGGAGTGCAATGCAAAAGACCACATCTCGATTGGACCTCATATGAAGAGTTATTCATTTTATACGATTTTGAAATTAAATAATACAATATATTCACTAATCACTTAATTAATTACCAAATACACGTTTAAACTTTCTTCCACAAATCCTAATCTCGCTCCTTCATGTATATGAGACACGCATAATGAGGCCATGCATGCACACTCCATCACGAGATACACATCACAATTTGAAAAATCTGACTACACCATCGCACTTATCCTCACACGAGCATCCAATCCCTCACCACCTTACCAAGCTCGACCGCACCTGTAACGACCCGTAAATTAATCACTTTGTATTTGAATATTTTCACTTCAATGCCTTTAAGCAAAAAGGGTAAATCGCCTTTAAATCATCATTAATTCAATTAATGACAAATATTAATAATAATTAATTAAATTGATTAATAAATAATCAAATATCATTATTTAAAATGATTAATCAATTTAAAATATCATTAAAGGAAAGATTAATTAAAGTCAAAACAAGTTGATTTCCTTTAAAAATCATTAATTAAAAAGATTAATTAAAAAAACATCATTAATTAATTTATTAATCAACTTTAATCCATCATTATCAAAAGATTAATTAGCCTAAAATCATTAAATAAAATGATTAATTAAGTTTAAAACATCATTAAATAAGTAATTAGTTAAATTTAAAACACATCATTAATAAGTTAATTAGTTAACCTTAATCCTTATTAATTAAATAATTATCTGATTAAATTAAATAATCATTATTAAAATAAATAATTATTTTTGAAAACATCATTAATCAAAAACTTGCTTAACTTATAAAATAATTCCAAGCACGATAATGGAACCAAACGGTTTTGATAAAAGGTGATTTTCCGAAAGTGCCAATATAGCGACTATAACTATACGGGCAGTTCGGAATTCGAGTATATGACATTATCAATACAACCAACCATCACAAAGCAAGGGTATGAACATATATACAAGGTAATTCGCTATGATACAACATGTAATAAGTATTTACTAGCAATATAATTACTTTAGCCATAAACTTTTCAATTTGCATACTACACGCAAACTAACTTCCAAATACGACAACTTTTTGCAACATGAACCAAACCAACTTCCAAACCATCACTATACATACACAACAAACATTCATAGGTCGTAATTATGAACATAAATATAGTTTAAAACTTTTGGTTTAAAGGCTGAACCTTTACTCACAAAAACACTACTAACTTAACTGGATCACCACAACAAGTTGCCAAACTCACGCACTACAGTCACGACACCTTAACTTGGACTTTTAGGCCCTTAATAGGCTGGGTTTGGGTTTGGCCTGAGCAATATGGGGCTCGACGTTAGGGTTTTGAGGTGGAAATGGCTTTGATTTTGGTCGAGGAGTGTTTGTAGGTGAATATATGGAGTTTAACTTAATTTTTAGAAGTGTATTCACTAGTTTTTGGCTTGGGAATTCCTCTTGGAAGCCATGGAAGTATTCATATGTATGAAGAGATAAGAAATGAATATGTAAAGTGGAAAATGTGTGGAGATGGGGAGTAATAAGCAAAAGAGATGTAGTGGTGATTAAAATAACTTATTGATATAAAATAACAAAATGTATTCATGTAACATACTTCCATGCCTCCCCCTCACCTTACAGCACACGTTACCACCCCCTTAGGTCCACCTACACCGTGCTTTATGTACTTGTTTAGGTTATTGTTAAGGTATTTAATTAATTTTCTAAGGTTATTTAATGTATTTTTTGCAATTAATGTCAAATCAAGTTTTATATTTAAACTAAGCTTGATTATTAACTTTAACACATTAATTATCTTATCACATGACATATGTGCATGTGTATATTACTGATACAAAATATGCACAATGGTTTTGATGACTTTTTCGATGTCGAAAAGTCGAATTTTTGTGAAACATTTTGTCGGTCACATTTTCTATTTTCATTTGAACTAATTATTTTGGTAAAAAAATTGAAAATGATTTTAATATCATTAATTAACGTTTAATATATGTTTATTTGGTTATTAAAATCTATTATTTAAATATTGAAAATAATTTAAATTATATATATGTATGTATGTATGTATTGTATATATTGTATATACAATT
The DNA here is from genome assembly GCA_030737815.1 of Allium fistulosum. Taxonomy (NCBI): domain Eukaryota; kingdom Viridiplantae; phylum Streptophyta; class Magnoliopsida; order Asparagales; family Amaryllidaceae; genus Allium; species Allium fistulosum. The sequence continues at coordinate 185,455,613 of CM060906.1, forward strand.
GAATATGAGTAAGGAGAGGCATTGGAAATGAATTTGAGACATACATACATATATATATATATAATACTGAATTTTCTATGTTAAACCATATAAAGACCTTATAAAATACTTTCAAATATATGGTTATACATTTCAGGGAATATTTGAATTAAAATGTATTTAATATGATTTATAATGGGACATCTGAAATGCACTTAGAAACTATGTTTTTGCGCTTCAATTGAATCATATATATATATATAACCTATGTGTGTATAAAATTTATGTAAAAATATTTATGGAATGTGAAATGCGGTTTCAGGTCATAATATATTTTTATTTCTAATTTATTTTGATTTTTAAGTATATTTAGATATATACACACACAACACCTACATACATATATGTGAGAAAGTGTATTTATAAAATCTGAAAACTAATTTTATAGATATTGACTTTTGGAGTAATTTATGAAATATTCAACATGGGCCTTTGATGAATTTAATGTTGATATATAGTAGAGAATTATACTTGAATTTGGAAGAGAGCAGATCAAAAAATTAACGAATAAGATGGAAGCAAATTAAAAACTAGAATAAAATATATAACTCTAAGGAAATTGAAAGGAACTAATGTTCCTGTTACTACACCACCAGCTAGTCAACCGTAGGAAATTACCTGTCGATCGATCACATGGGTAGGTAAGTGACCTACTTTTTTATTTGGGTGTTGTGTGTATGTGTCTGTTTGTATCGATCACATCGGGGTTTTCTTTTGGGTTTTGGGTGTCGTTATAATGAAATTTTGGAACTATTTTATGGCTTGGTTGATTGGATGTGTATATATAGATGAATGTATGTAAATATACGTAAGAATATATTAATATATACATATTGATAGTCAATATTTATTTATGATTGTTGGCTATTGATTTTGAGACCTCTATCGATTAACAGTAAGTGTTGAAATGCCAAGGTGCGTGTTTTTGGAAGGAATGAGCCTGTAAATCATGTATGGAACTGTGCCCATTTAGTGATTCAGTCATGTGTTAATGCAATAAGGTGGACTTGGCTTTGTATATGCATTAAACCATGTCATCAACCACTATAACTATATTGGACTAAGACCTTGTTTCATGAAGTTAGCCATGTATTATTGTATTGTTTGACTGACTTGTTGGATGCATGTGAAACATAACTAAGGTATAATTGTTTACCATAGTTACCTTAGCACTATTTAGTAATGACTAGAGTATGTAGTAAAGTAGATGTACATCACTCACCACACCATGGTCTACCACTCTCTATATTTTCCCTTTTTATTTCATTATTAAGCTGATGGAGAATGATGTATTGTATCAGTGATGCTGGATGGTGTGAATGACGAAGGCGTTATTTATGTATATAGGCCTATATAAACATAATCATCTGACATTGACATAGATTGTGTATATGTGTATTTGGGTTTGGTTTGGATTGGATTTTGATCCGTTTGACATATGTATATACATTGAATCTATCGGTTTGAAAATAAAGTGATATTTGGTTATATTATATGTTATTACCATCTGCTATGAGCTCAGAAAGAGATAAACATAATATATTTATTGTTCGTCTCTTGTTATCAATCACCAACGACACGTTGTTTCCAATTTTCAAGGTTTACACATTTGTGAGTTGTATTAAATCAGAAGGTCAAAAATAGTGGATTGTTATAGAAGAGTTGAAAGTATCCACTGTGTAGGACCTATCAATCTCTATAATGAAAACAAATGCCACCATCTACCAACTCACTCTCCCCTTATGCCACAGCATGACACCTAACATCTTAACAAGGGGATCAAGTTCGAGCAATGGTCGAACATTGCAACATGTAAGGATTTGATGAACATATCTGTTACATTCTCCTCCGTGTGAATCTTCTAAAGACGAACTAGATTCTCTTCATTCATCAAGACAAGAAAAGACTCTCTCACCTTTATATGCTTCGTCCTTAAGCTAAAATCGAGATTTTCAACTAAGTGAACCGCGGTTTAACTATCACAACTCACCACTATTCCATCATATAAGAAGCCCAAATTACACATTAACAACTTCAAGTAGAATGCCTCCTTGGTCGCATCAACAATAATAATCAGTTCTTCCTCTGCCGTAGACAAAGCAACTGTAGTCTATAACCTCGCCCTCCAACTAATAGCCGCCCCTCCAAGAGTGAACACATAACCTGAGGTTAACTTCCTTTGATCTCAAACCCCAACATAGTAGAATCACAAAATCCAACTAAGCAAAAATCTACCACAAAAAACAGCACGTAGTTTGGAGTTCCTATAAGATATTTGAAAATATGCTTCACTTCCTCTCAATGCATCTTTCCCAAATTATTCATATATATAATAACCAATCCAACAGCTTATGCGATGTCTAACCTAGTGCAAACCATATCATACATCAAGCTACTAACTGCACTCGCAAAGGGCACCTTCTCCATGTAGGTCTTGTCATTCTCTACGATCAAAGTGCCTTTACTAGAAAGCTGTACATTCAAAAACGTGGTTGTACTAATTTCCTTGCTCCCTACATGCTAAACCAGGCAAGTACCTTCTTAATATATATATTCCTTTTTAGTGAGCCAGTCCAAGCTATCAATCCTTTTTGGTTTCTATACCCAATAAATTTCTTGCTTCTCCAAGGTCTTTCATCTCGAATTCCACCTTTAACTTCAACTTCAATCTATCGATTTTAGCTTTATCATTAGAACTAATCCACATATCGTCTACCTATAAAAGCCAATACACCCAACTATCACTCTTTAAATGCTTGAAATACAAACAAGCGTCTTTGATGTTATAATCAAAACCAAGTGAAAGTAAAAAAAGATTCAAATCTCCTGTACCACTGTTTATTGCTTAAGTCCACAAAGTGACTTCTTTGACTTGCAAACCTAATCTTCCTTCCCTCTTACAACAAATACATCAAGCTACTTCATGCAAATGGTCTCCTCCAAATCACCATGCAAGAAAGCGGTCTTCGCATCAAGTTTCTCTAACTCTAAGTCATGAGTAGCAACAATGGCAAGCAATCTAGATGAAGGTATGTCTCACTACAGGAGCAAATATCTCATCATACTCCATTCCTTTCCTTTGTGAAAAGCCTTTAGTAACTAATCTGGCCTTATATCTTATATAATCCTTCAAATTGAACACCCACTTGAAACCTATGGCCCGACTTCCCTGAAGAGGTGGTACTCCCAAGCCCTATTCTTCCTCAACGACTCTAACTCTTCTTCCATATCGCAAACCACTTCGAGCTATCACTACATTCATAACTTCTTCAAGGTAAAATGGTCTCGTCATGAACCACATGTAGGGCACAGTAAAACGGATCACTAAGGCTAAGGTTTGCATACTGCCAATCACCATACCTATCAGGCGGTCGAATAGTGCTATGGCTAACTCAAGTAGGTACAACATTGACTAAACTCCTTTCTACTCCACCTTGAACGAACTTCCTCTTGATCCATGCACATCACCAACACTACTAGAAGGCTCTTATGGACTACGCTGTGATGCCTCCCATTCTCAGTCAATGTATCCACGACTCTAGTTAGTAATAGATTATAACCATCGCCTTGCTCTTCGATTCAGTGGTTGAATTGTAAATTTTCGTTGGGGTTTGAGATGTAAATTTGAATTTGTGAGAAGAGGGTTTTCTGAGACGAGAAGAAGAAAATGATAGAAAAAAATGAATGCATAAGGAAAAAATGAATTTAGAATTTCAAATGTGAGAAATGGTTTTGTATTTATAGTCCAAAGGAATGTCCGTTCAAAATAAGTTGAGTTGGCCAAAATTTAACATTCAAATTTTCAAAAAACAAAAACCGCACGCATCAGGATTTGTTTCAAGCAAATGGATAAAAGGCCCGCATCAGAAAAATGAGACGGTTGTAATGACACCAATTTCATTTCAAAGTCAAAAGTTTGAAAAAATGACGATTTTGTTCTTTGGTCAAAATTATTTAACTTATTTCATTATTTAAATTATCGAAAATTACGATTTACTACAACTTTATTTGTGGACAGTTGCCTTATCGGAGTTCACTGGCAAAATGCAATGGGTGATGGCCATGCTCAAGCTCATTGGAAAAGTATCCTTGATGCCACATTCGAGATTACTTGTAGTATGAAGGTGTGGGTGGAGTTGGATGGCTTGTAGGGAAATGTAACGACCCGCTATTTTGGACTATTCGCATCCGCACATGTCGGACTTGAATTTTTCAAAATACCGAATTGTTAATTTTAAATTGGCAAAACTGAGCATATACAGTAAATAAATAGAACACAGATCACAGACACAGAGTAATAAATGCAATGGAAACAAAAGATAGTAGTTCATGAAGCTACTATATACATATCAGAGTAAAATAAGATACAATAGAAGTCTCGAATACAATAGTCAAATACAATATCAGAATATATCACTGGAATCAACTGAATATCTGAAAGCTGGATAGATAGCTGGATCTCCAAGCGAAGCTCCAACTCCAAAGGTGAGTCTCGAATACTGGTACACTAAGTCTGACCCGAGCGTAAAGCAAAATACAAACACTCGAGTCAGGATTAACATTCTTATATAAATAAATCCAACTCAAGTGAAATAGCAACTGAAATACAAGTAACTCAAAGGATGTTTGGAATAACCATCCTTTAAGGATCCGTTAAACTATCTACTATGTAGTAGTGTACGATAAATAGATAATTCCTATCAGTAATATAAAGTATCAAGATAGTGTTAAGGCGTTACCATTATCCCCCTTAACACATTTTATATAAGTGTTATAGTCTATACAGCACTGTAAACTCCACCGTAAACTAGTGGGATATCAGGGAGTACTCCATAGGTATAACACAAAACAAATTGTAGTGGTCACGTATATAGGGATCCAAGTATGACAAGGCACATGAGGCAATACCCAAGGTAATGAAACTACCGTTTGCCTGATCTGGACTGGTGAGAACGCATCACCGCAGCGATCGCAACACCACGAAACAACACTCCCAAATCAAGGGTGCACCAATCGATAACAAGTAATGAGTAGTTTCGAAGAAGTGTGTTCACTCGAGGTGGCTAACCCCATTTGGCCTGGCACGGCTCCTGTTTTAATCATTTCCAATTTGACACAAGTGTCAAGGCTATCCATTATCGTTCTCTTTCTTCAGTCATCACGTACGTCATTCCAACCACTTCATTCTGGACCACACTCCGCGTATAGTTATTAAAGTGGTTTTCGGTTAGACAGTGAGTATGTCCCTAACCGATTCCGGTCTCTTTAATAACTTTCGTAATTATTACACCGATTGGTCGTTTATATATTTCAAAAACCAAATCAATTACAATTTCAATTAGAATTTGTAAACCAACATTTCATTTCTCTTTCTAAACAATTTCCATAATTTATGTTTCAAACATCCAAATCTCCATTTCAAAATCTTATAATTCAAATTAAATATTTGATTTAAGACAATTCAATTATTCATTTAAATTCGAATATAAGTTTCATTCCGAAATCATTTAAATTAATATAATTTAGAATTCAAATCAATTTAAATTCATTGTTCGATTTCATTCAATAATCGTTAAGTTAATTTATCATTTAAAACAATTTCTATTTGAATTCCAACTCATTAAATCAATTTAAGTTTCCTATGTCATATCAAACTTACAAATTGCATTAAATTAAATTCATCAAATCAAATTCTTTACATTTCAAGACTTACATTAATTTCAATAAAACACATTTTATTTCTTGTTAGAGAAATTCAATTTCGCTTATTTATTTACTTAGTTACAATTTCAAAACTCAATTAATAAATAAACTAAATTTCACTTATTCAAGAAGTTCAATTCCACTTATTAAAGAATTCAATTTATTTAATTATTAAATAATTCAATCTTATTTAATTATTTAATAATTTCAAAACTTAATTATCAAATAATTTCAAATTTTAAAACAATGTTCTTTCATCAACTACTATGTTAATATTTTGATTCAGATTATTAAATATTAACATTTCCTTTCATTAAAGTTCAAATTCCAACTTCATTTCAAAACCTCATTATTTATTCAAATAAAATCTTTATTTTATTTTTAAATCAAATTATTGACCAATCGGGTTTTATCTAATTCTCTATCCTAAGTCAAAGTTTTATTTGGGTATTTATCATTTCAACCCGATTCCATTTCAATTCAAGAATCTAAGCATAACAAAGGGAACTTGTAGTGTGATAACTGGGATGGTGTCAAAGTAAATAAACAAGCAATAACAACAATCACTAAAAATCCGATAATTAATTCAAATAATCTCGAAATAACTGTATTAATTCACATTGTTGTTTGTGCGAATTAATATAATTATTTCTAGAATATACACTATCATTTCATTTAGATTAAAGATTATTACACTAATATTTATACGGTTCTTCACTTGATATCTATTGTTCAATTTCAAACTACATCAATTTATACACATACATTTAAGTGGTTCAAGCTGTGGTTAACACTATTTCTACGTGTCAATTTATTTAACATGTAAAAGGGGTCATATTATGCAAATGTCATCAATCAAATTAACACATATATCAAATCTAACTATCCTACGTCAATTTCAATTTCAAATTATTTGTCACTTACAACATTAACAAATTTAACGTCCAATGTAAACATCAACAATCAATCATTTAACAACCAAATTGGATTATCATTGTATAAATAATAGATAGTAGTGTCAGATGTCACAGGTGAACTAATACAGGTAATAACATATATAACAGTATAAATAACTAACAGTCGCATATTTCAATTGTCGTTTCAATTGAAATCAAATTTAATAAATAAAAGAATATTAATCGTGAGCGATTTCTCACCTTCCGAGGCTAGAGAGGCGAACGAGAGTAAGATAAGTTACAAATCTAAGCACAAATTCCAAAGCAAGTTAAGATTGGTACGAACCGACGATCAAAGCTGATAAATAGGAGTAGACGAATTCAAATCAGAATGGAATCGATGAAGATAAATTGGAATAGCTGAACTAATGTACAACTATACATGTAAAATCCTATTTTATCTTCCAACATGTACTAAATTAAATATATGACTTTATTTCAAAATCCATTGTTTCAAATTAAACTTAATATTAAAATCAAACATATTTTTAATTAAATAAACACTATACATTAACTTATAAAAATGCAAAACATTTACCTATTTAAATCTATATATATATATAAAATCAAAATATCCAAACATAATAAAATCAATAACAAAATACATGATATAAAAATCCATATATTATATTTCATTTAAAACAGATATTATAACCCAATATAATGGCAGTATAAGACTAATATATATATATACAACTACCGTACAAATATATACAATTTTCCTTTATAAATAACAGCCTTCTCAAGTTTAAAATAGGCTAACTCATGTAGCCAGAAACATACTATATATATTTCATAAATCAAATGGGACCTACTTATACATACCATTATATTGTAACTTTATATACATAAAAATCCAATCAGATCATATATAACAATCAGATCTTAATTTACATATTTTAAAACACGCAACAGTGTGCACTATATAATATACCTATAGACTCACAACCCAAAGTATAAACGTGTACTTACCTTATATATCCCTGTATAACTATGAGAGTAAACATAACTAATGCATATATTTTATAAAGGCTTAAGAGTGTATATACTAGGATTATAAAACAGGTTTCCAACGCAGCGCAAAGTTTGATATAAAATAAAGTCTTCATACTTCACAAAATAAAATTTATATCTAATATAAAATAAAGTCTTCATAAATTTAGAATAAAATCATACTTTGCAAAGCAAGCAAAATCTTTTATAACCGTTTACATATATAGATATAAGAACTTAAATAATAACAGTAACTAATATAACAAATAAACAAATGAATACGTGCAAAGTATGATGACAAACTACTCACAATAGCTTTGGAAACGGAGGAATCAAGGCTTGAAGGGGTGGTGGCCAGAGGCTGCTCGTCTGGGGTGGTCGGAGATGGAGTTTCGGTTGAGGGGAAAGGCACGAGCTTGGTGGAGGCGGTTGCTGACGTGAGGTGATGGGCAGTCTCGGCTACAGGGAAGGGAACAATGGGTGTGGTGTTGGGAAAGGATGAACGTCGATCTTCACGAAGCGGAGGATGCCCAGTTGCATGGGTGTGTGGGCGCGGGCTCGGAGGTGGTCGGAGTGGACTTGGGCACGGTGCGGCTGCCATTTGCAAGGCGGTGGAGGTGGAGTGGTGAGCTGCGTGGTCGGATACGTGGTTCGGCGGAGAGGAGAGATGTGAGGCAGGAGGCTTGAGTCAGGGAGGGAGAAGAGAAAGCATGGAGGAGTAGGGGGTCTGAAGGAAAATGAGGGGAGAGTAATGAAAATTTGTGCAGGCAAACATTATATTTGCTATTTAAGTTTCTTTGAAGCCTAAACGTTCAGCAAGCATGCGACCAAATGATAATTACTTTTCTCTTTTTTTCTCAAAACCATTTGAAAAGAAAATTCATGTTCACGAATTCCAGAGATATTAATTGCAGATAGCTGTTAGTTGGACAGGCAGGTAGATGAAAAGACAGAAGGAAACGAAAAGATTTCGAAATAATTAAAAATACAGTTCAATGTTTTACAAATTTCGCCATTCATCGGACGTCGTATCAAATATATGAATATACTGCGGAGATCGGCACGACGAGACGATCAAAACGGTATACAGATATCAGTGGTATGATTGCATTATAAAAATTCGAATTTTCTACCAACGGAAAATGCAGCAAAAACGCAGAAAAATAAGATCGACGGAGCCAAAGAAGTCCGAATTTGGAAAAATGAAAAATGACGTCTTGCTCAGAAGATGTTTTAGAATTTTTCTATATAAAAATATTTGGGTTTCGAAAACATTTTATTTTCATCAATTCCTAACTGATTAAATTGAAATAAAATTACACACGAAAATAACTTTCAAATTTTTGGATGGAAATTTACCAGTAGTTATGATTAATTATACGCATTCCAAATATCAAATTTTTATTTCAAAATTTTATCGTTTAAAATTTCACAAAATTTCAACTAATTACGTTATTAAAACAGTTAAAATTTATGGGTCGTTACACTCTCCCCCACTCAAAACTTTTCGTCCCCGAAAAGGAAGGAGGTAGGAGAATAGAAACAACCAGAAAGAAAATAGATTGGAATACAAGTAAAACAATTAATTTAAACCATATAATTGCAATTTAAATTAATTAATATTTAACAATTTGGTTAAATTCCTTCGAGTTCACTTAAGTTAAATCAATCTATATATTTCTAAATTCATTTTCTTATTATCTAATCATCCTCAATTAACAATTTTTAAATCAATCAATTTGTATAATCATTTATTATACTCATATTTTATTCAACAAATTTAATTCTTTTATTCCAAATTATTATTAAATTTATTCCACTTAATATATCTTATTACATATATTTAAACCATATAAATTTCAATTTAAATTAATTTATATTCAATAATTGGTTTTTAAATTTAAGGTATTTCCATAAGTTGGTCTAATTTCAATTTGTTAATTCTTTTAGAACAAAATTTATTATATTCATCTCATTCAATTTACTTTTTATTCTATCATCTTTATTAGCATTTTTTATAATTAAAATCTAAGTGTATAATATTTATTATAAACACTCAAATTTTATTTATAAATCATTTTATCTTGTATATTATCCTATTACATTTTAACTTCCGAATAATTTAGGTAAGTTATATTGAAATGCAATTTATTATTATACAAATAAAATTTTCAAATTCAATTATTTCAAGTTTAAATATTTATCCAAAATTTAGCTTTATTTATAATTGAAAACAACCTTTAACATAATTTTAAGGATACCTGGCTTTCACCCAGGCGACCCGGGTTCAAATCCCGGCAATGGAACCAATAATATACCCATATATATATATATATATATATATATATAAATCAAGTCATACTTGAGAAATTCAAATTAAAATATTTTTCCAACAAAACCGTAGCAAAGCTACAGAATGGTTTCTTCACTTCGAAACTCGAAAATGAATGTCGATGATGCGGCCGCCATCACCGAAATTATTTTCCAGCGACAAAAGGGAAGAGTACTGATTTAAACATTAAAATTCTTAGAAAATCATTTATATTCGAAAATACTTTATATGATATACATTCAATATTTTAAAAACCAAAGTTTGGAATCATCAGAAATTAAATTCCCAAATTGCTGATTTAAATTTATTTAAATTCCAAATCAATTTATACCATGTTTATAAATTCATTTAGAACAATAAATGATAATCAAATATTATCATTTCAAACAACCAATTAATTAACCCCCTTTTTCCCAGAAAATTTTACTTATATATTTATAATATAATCATACAAAATTATTTCATTTACCAAATTTGAAATCAATATTGTGTCAGTTTGCTTTGTTCAAGTGTTTTGGAAATCCTATCGATAGCGTTGATCAGACGAATCGATCGAAAACCCAAATCAACATCAACAACTCAAACAACACAATATATTTTAAAACATTTTAAATATTTATTTACAAATACACTTCCTCGCTCGACGATACAATAATGGATTTCAAGGCAAGGATCGAGATTCAAATTTAATGGACTCAAATCACAGAGAATTTTGATTCGAAGATAAGTTCGAAACAAAGGTATGATGATTAAATAACAAAGTAGGAAGATTGATAAGTCTATATAAATCGCGGGCAACCTTAACCGGGTCGACCGTGACTTCAAGAATAAGATCGATGCAGAATTTCGAGGCAAATCTACATTCGATCTCAAGAAATAGAATTCAGGTATAGCAGGAAATAGATAGCATCGTAAACCGAGGATACAGAAATGTCTTGTAAATCAATGCCTATTGTAAAGGAGTTTCACCCTTTTACAAATCATATCGTGGAGCTTTGGGATGCTCCAGAATTCAGAAGAATACGAATATTGAGGGACAAGAATGAATTTCGAAACCAAGGGACGTTTCGAAAATTCAAAGGAAATTCAAACAAAGATGAAAGATTCAAGCACGAACGAAAGTGATTCTGTAAATACATTTACCCTATATGCTAAGTTTTTCCTAGAGCTACCAAAGCTCTGATACCAACTGTAACAACCCGCTATTTTGGACTATTCGCATCCGCACATGTCAGACTTGAATAATTCAAAATACCAAATTGTTAATTTTAAATTGGCAAAACTGAGCATATACAGTAAATAAATAGAACACAGATCACAGACACAGAGTAATAAATGCAGCAGAAACAAAAGATAGTAGTTCATGAAACTACTATATACATATCAGAGTAAAATAAGATACAATAGAAGTCTCGAATACAATAGTCAAATACAATATCAGAATACATCACTGGAATCAACTGAATATCTGAAAGCTGGATAGATAGCTGGATCTCCAAGCGAAGCTCCAACTCCAAAGGTGAGTCTCGAATACTGGTACACTAAGTCTGACCCGAGCGTAAAGCAAAATATAAACACTCGAGTCGGGATTAACATTCTTATATCAGTAAATCCAACTCAAGTGAAATAGCAACTGAAATACAAGTAACTCAAAGGATGTTTGGAATAACCATCCTTTAAGGATCCGTTAAACTATCTACTATGTAGTAGTGTACGGTAAATAGATAATGCCTATCAGTAATATAAAGTATCAAGATAGTGTTAAGGCATTACCATTATCCCCCTTAACACATTTTATATAAGCGTTATAGTCTATACAGCACTGTAAACTCCACCGTAAACTAGTGGGATATCAGGGAGTACTCCATAGGTATAACACAAAACAAATCGTAGTGGTCGTGTATATAGGGATCCAAGTATGACAAGGCACATGAGGCAATACCCAAGGTAGTGAAACTACCATTTGCCTAATCTGGACCGGTGAGAATGCATCGCCGCAGCGATCGCAACACCGCGAAACAACACTCCCAAATCAAGGGTGCACCAATCGATAACAAGTAATGAGTAGTTTCGAAGAAGTGTGTTCGCTCGAGGTGGCTAACCCCATTTGGCTCGGCACTGCTCCTGTTTTAGTCATTTCCAATTTGACACAAGTGTCAAGGCTATCCATTATCGTTCTCTTTCTTCAGTCATCACGTACGTCATTCCAACCACTTCATTCTGGACCACACTCCGCGTATAGTTATTAAAGTGGTTTTCGGTTTAGACAGTGAGTATGTCCCTAACCGATTTCGGTCTCTTTAATAACTTTCATAATTATTACACCGATTGGTCGTTTATATATTTCAAAAACCAAATCAATTACAATTTCAATTAGAATTTGTAAACCAACATTTCATTTCTCTTTCTAAACAATTTCCATAATTTACATTTCAAACTTCCAAATCTCCATTTCAAAATCTTATAATTCAAATTAAATATATGATTTAAGACGATTCAAGTATTCATTTAAATTCGAATATAAGTTTCATTCCGAAATCATTTAAATTAATATAATTTAGCATTCAAATCAATTTAAATTCATTGATCGATTTCATTCAATAATCGTTAAGTTAATTTATCATTCAAAACAATTTTTATTTGAATTCCAACTCATTAAATCAATTCAAGTTTCCTATGTCATATCAAAGTTACAAATTGCATTAAATTAAATTCATCAAATCAAATTCTTTACATTTCAAGTCTTACATTAATTTCAATAAAACATATTTTATTTCTTGTTAAAGAAATTCAATTTCACTTATTTATTTACTTAGTTACAATTTCAAAACACAATTAATAAAGAAACTAAAATTCACTTATTCAAGAAGTTCAATTCCACTTATTATAGAATTCAATTTATTTAATTATTAAATAATTCAATCTTATTTAATTATTTAATAATTCAAATTTTAAAACAACGTTCTTTCATCAACTACTATGTTAATATTTTGATTCAGATTATTAAATATTAACATTTCCTTTCATTAAAGTTCAAATTCCAACTTCATTTCAAAACCTCATTATTTATACAAATAAAAATTTTATTTTATTTTTAAATCAAATTATTGACCAATCGGGTTTTATTTAATTCTTTATCCTAAGTCAAAGTTTTATTTGGGTATTTATCGTTTCAACCCGATTCCATTTCAATTCAAGAATCAAAGCATAGCAAAGGGAACTTGTAGTGTGATAACTTGGATGGTGTCAAAGTAAATAAACAAGCAATAACAACAATTAATAACAAGTCGATAATCAATTCAAATAATCCTGAAATAACCGTATTAATTCACATTGTTGTTTGTGCGAATTAATATAATTATTTCTAGAATCTACACTATCATTTCATGTAGATTAAAGATTATTACACTAATATTTATACGGTTCTTCACTTGATATCTATTGTTCAATTTCAAACTACATCAATTTATACACATACATTTAAGTGGTTCATGGTGTGGTTAACACTATTTCTACGTGTCAATTTATTTAACATGTAAAAGGGGTCATATTATGCAAATGTCATCAATCAAATTAACACATATATCAAATCTAACTATCCTACGTCAATTTCAATTTCAAATTATTTATCACTTACAACATTAATAAATTTAACGTCCAATGTAAACATCAACAATCAATCATTTAACAACCAAACTGGATTATCATTGTATAAATAATAGATAGTAGTGTCAGATGTCACTGGTGAACTGATATAGGTAATAACATATATAACAGTATAAATAACTAACAGTCGCATATTTCAATTGTCGTTTCAATTGAAATCAAATTTAATAAATAAAAGAACATTAATCGTGAGTGATTTCTCACCTTCCGAGGGTAGAGAGGCGAACGAGAGTAAGATAAGTTACAAATCAAAGCACGAATTCCAAAGCAAGTTAAGATTGGTACGAATCGACGATCAAAGCTGATAAATAGGAGTAGACGAATTCAAATCAGAACGGAATCGATGAAGATAAATTAGAATAGCTGAACTAATGTACAACTCTACATGTAAAATCCTATTTTATCTTCCAACATGTACTAAATTAAATATATGTCTTTATTTCAAAATCCATTGTTTCAAATTAAACTTAATATTAAAATCAAACATATTTCTAATTAAATAAACACTATACATTAACTTATAAAAATGCAAAACATTTACCTATTTAAATCTATATATACATAAAATCAAAATATCCAAACATAATAAAATTAATAACAAAATACATAACATAAAAATCCACATATTATATTTCATTTAAAACAGATATTACAACCCAATATAATGCCAATATAAGACTAATATATATATACAACTACCGTACAAATATATACAATTTTCCTTTATAAATAACAGCCTTCTCAAGTTTAAAATAGGCTAACTCATAGCCAGAAACATACTATATATATTTCATAAATCAAATGGGACCTACTTATACATACCATTATATTGTAACTTTATATACATAAAAATCCAATCAGATCTTATATAACAATCAGATCTTAATTTACATATTTTAAAACACACAACAGTGTGCACTATATAATATACCTATAGACTCACAACCCAAAGTATAAACGTGTACTTACCTTATATATCCCTGTATAACTATGAGAGTAAACATAACTAATAAATATATTTTATAAAGGCTTAAGAGTGTATATACTAGGATTATAAAACAGGTTTCCAACGCAGCGCAAAGTTTGATATAAAATAAAGTCTTCATACTTCACAACATAAAATTTATATCTAATATAAAATAAAGTCTTCATAAATTTAGAATAAAATCATACTTTGCAAAGCAAGCAAAATCTTTTATAACCGTTTACATATACAGATATAAGAACTTAAATAATAACAGTAACTAATATAACAAACAAACAAATGAATACGTGCAAAGTATCATGACAAACTACTCACAATAGCTTTGGAAACGGAGGAATCAAGGCTTGAAGGGGTGGTGGCCAGAGGCTGCTCGTCTGGGGTGGTCGGAGATGGAGTTTCGGTTGAGGGGAAAGGCACGAGCTTGGTGGAGGCGGTTGCTAACGTGAGGTGATGGGCAGTCTCGGCTACAGGGAAGGGAACAATGGGTGTGGTGTTGGGAAAGGATGAACGGCGATCTTCACGAAGCGGAGGATGCCCAGTTGCATGGGTGTGTAGGCGCGGGCTCAGAGGTGGTCGGAGTGGACTTGGGCACGGTGCGGCTGCCATTTGCAAGGCGGTGGAGGTGGAGTGGTGAGCTGCGTGGTCGGATACGTGGTTTGGCGGAGAGGAGAGATGTGGGGCGTGAGGCTTGAGTCAGGGAGGGAGAAGAGAAAGCATGGAGGAGTAGGGGATCTGAAGGAAAATGAGGGGAGAGTAATGAAAATTTGTGCAGGCAAACATTATATTTGCTATTTAAGTTTCTTTGAAGCCTAAACGTTCAGCAAGCATGCGACCAAATGATAATTGCTTTTCTCTTTTTTTCTCAAAACCATTTGAAAAGAAAATTCATGTTCACGAATTCCAGAGATATTTATTGCAGATAGTTGTTAGTTGGACAGGCAGGTAGATGAAAAGACAGAAGGAAACGAAAAGATTTCGAAATAATTAAAAATACAGTTCAATGTTTTACAAATTTCACCATTCATCGAACGTCGTATCAAATATACGAATATACTGCGGAGATCGGCACGACGAGACGATCAAAACGGTATACAGATATCAGTGGTATGATTGAATTATAAAAATTCGAATTTTCTACCAACGGAAAATGCAGCAAAAACGCAGAAAAATAAGATCGACGGAGCCAAAGAAGTCTGAATTTTGAAAAACGAAAAATGTCGTCTTGCTCAGAAGATGATTTAGAATTTTTCTATATAAAAATATTTGGGTTTCGAAAACATTTTATTTTCATCAATTCCTAACTGATTAAATTGAAATAAAATTACACATGAAAATAACTTTCAAATTTCTGGATGGAAATTTACCAGTTGCTATGATTAATTAGACGCATTCCAAATATTAAATTTTTATTTCAAAATTTTATCGTTTAAAATTTCACAAAATTTCAACTAATTACGTTATTAAAACAGTTAAAATTTACGGGTCGTTATAGGAAATATAGTAACAAGGTAGAGATTATTAGATGTGATAATATATTTCAGCGTCGATGGAAGAAGTCGTGTGGGCAAGAAAAAGTCAAATAGCGAAAAGGCAAAGAAGAGTCGAAGAAGGAGGAGCGGACTAGAAGTATGTAGCATCATTGCCACCAGTCGATTGAATTTTGGGGAATTTTTGCCTGATTGCACTCTTCTTCTTTTTGGGAGTCGACTGGAGCACTTTTCCAGTCAAATGGACTAGTCGATTGGAAAAAGTTCCAGTCGACTGACGATGGAAAATTTAGAAATAATGGTGCTTCAATTTCCAAGGGCTTAATTCGATTGGAAAAAGTTCCAGTCGTGAGGTAGACGGTGCTTTATCTTTGGTGCTTAAGTCATCTAACCTTTTCTTTAGACAGTTCTTCTCCGAATGTCTATATTTATAACATGATCTGCAAAGCCATGAAATCGTTGCTATTTGAATGGTATGTGCCTTAGCGGACTTTTCACCTTTCTTTAAATGGCAACCTTTGACTATATGTCCTAATTCTTTGCATCGATAACAACACTTTTTCTTCCCTTTTGGGGCTTTGGGTTTCTTTTTTGTTCTAGGGCAATCATGTAGAAAATGTCCTAGCTTCTTACACTTAAAACAGCATATATCTTTTCGAACAGGTTTTTCTTCCTTCTGTTTCTTTATTTTCCTATCGCAACAAACTTCATAATGTCCTTCTTGAAAACACCTAAAGCAGTAGATGCCAGCATACGCTCCTAGTTTTTGTTTCTCTTCTGCTTCTCTTTCTGCACGTGCTCTTCGTGCCTGCTTTGGAGTCATCCAAAACTCATCACTCGACATATAATAAGCCACTCTGCCCGTAAGTGATATTCCAAGACAAGATTAGAAGTGTTTATACTATTTCCATTTCATCTTATTCAAACATCTTTTATACAAATACTTAATTCAACTTGTTTGGATTTGAACTTGCCTTCATCCTCCAATGCTGTTTTAATCATCACTAGACGGATTAAGACCTTATCCATGGGACTTCCCTAAGGGAATGTATCTTATAAATTTCCCTAACCACACAAAATTTTATATCTTTTGAAAGACATTCCTTTATATATAAATATAATCTTTTCAAACAGTGTGTCGATATGCCTTGTTAAGAGTTTAGAAATACCTATCGATACAGTTATACTTCCCATATCGACCAGAATTTATAAACCGCTCAACCGATAAATCAACACAAAACATTTTTATATCAAATAACAAATACGCACTTATGTATAATACTCTCAAACTCATTCTAGGGTGTTACTAACCCTATCTCTAATGAGTTACTCATCCTAGGGTATTACTAACCCTATCTTTGATGAGTCTTTACCCCACCAAAGCCAAGGTTCTCGCTTAACCTTCAGCTCTGATACCAAATGTAAAGATCTAGGTTTTTCAACCATCGACAGCGGCCACTTTCCGCCGTAGCTTACACTGGTATCTCACGCTTTGCTTTTACGGCCAGCCTCTCGATTGAAACCAACCCTTCGATACTAGATCTCAGGGACATGTAGGAGTAAGAGTCATCCGTTCACTACCTAACAAGAAGCGAGAAACCCATATCATGTACAAACCTCACTAAGCAAAGCAAATAATAGAATACGTCCATATGATGATGAAGATCTCCAGGTCTCCTCTAGAAACTCCAACCGTCTTCAACTAAACCTGAAACTACTTGGATCTGACCCGAGTATTTAAAAATACCCGGATCAGGCTTGATAAACCAGCGTGAGATACTCGAAATTTAAAATGACTATGTTATCAAAACCTTTGAAAAGAAGGGTATCTCATAAGACCACGTCCACACATAAATACAAATGGGTTTTTACCTTATGATAACCAAAACACTTTATACCAAAATACACTTGATATTATTTTTAATGACATTCTTTTGAAAACACTTTTCAAATAAACTTATTCAAATAAGGTATCAATATCTGGACTAAGTCTAAGGTAATGTATCCAAACTAGGTCAACGGAATATATTGAACGGAATATATGATACCAAAAAAGGGGTAGCTGAAATGTTTGCAAGTCATTACAGCTATTTTAGGACTACAATCAAAACCGTAAATCTCGTATTGGGATGGGATTTCCAACATGATAGGAAACCAGGGGAAAGATCAATCTGTATCCACGGCTTATGTCCAAGACTCAGACGTCGTTATACAACAACACAAATGGCTAAAAGTGGATACAATCTGCGATAACATCCAAGGACTCGGACTTCGCGCATCCATGCCATAAGGCCCAGACGTATCTGGTACCTAGGGCTCATAACATCCGATAACCCAAATCACTACTATCCGAAATGCGAGCATACATCTGACCACCTAGAATCACATCATAACCGGGGGGTGAGGCTCGTGTGGCTATGCTCAATTTCTTCAAAGCCACGCTTTTCATACAAAACCACGCTTTGACCATAACAGTGTAACGACCACGACTTTCTCTCCATAGAAAGTCGTATCGCTAATAAGAAAGAAAGGGGTGAGAAGTAGAAAAGAAGAGAAGAGAAAAGAAAACAAACACAAATACTCACAGCGGAAACGAACAAAATATATTATATCACATAAATATTACATAGTATCATATACAACACTTATCAGAGTTACACAGCATATACATCACTTACTAGACAGTTATAAACATCTGTCTAGACATTACAACTCAAATACAAGACAAGACACTATCACAGATATCAACACAGCGGAATACTATATCTACGAACGCCGAAGCCTCCTGCTCCATTGCTCCTCCAGAATATTCGTCAAAGCTAAACCTGAATCCCTTGGCTACTCGTAAAAATTTGAGTACCCAAGAGTTTATAAAACAGAAATAAACACTTGGGTCAGACATGGGTCTGGTGTGAGTAACAGGTTAAACTTGCTTAACTTCAAAACCTTTAGAAAGAAAAGGTATCACGTAAGACTCCCCACAAATAAACATGGGTAAGTTTTTACCTTACGCTAACCAAAACATTTGATAGGAAATCTGATTTTATTATAATAGGGTCTAGGGTTTTCAAGTAAAATACAGAAATAGCTGAAATGCTTACATCTCACATTCCAACATAGTTGGGCACAACTAATACGTACGGCACTTATTGGAGTTTGGATTCCATACAATGGCAGGGCTACCGGGGTACCGCCCGTCACAGTACGTGGCCTAGATCACCGTACCGAGGATCACTCCCAATCCCCTGCAACACAAGGCCGGAACATCCCTTACTGGATAATTCCCGCACAAGATACCTCACGGTTGGGATCAGCAACCGCACACACTAAGCCGAAATAAGAAGGGACTTCTAGACAGAGGTAACCTTGTCCTACTTGGGTGCTACCCACTAACCTTGCTGCACCTCCCCTGTTTTAGCAATTCCCGGTTTGTGAGGCTTGAGGTCACGATTACCTTAGAAAAGAACACATCACTTAGAATGCTCATCGTCCACCTGACGATGTGCTGAAAGCATTCAATCCATACAAGTTCGTTCCGGGTTCGAACGAAACCGAAGGCATTATCTCGTTACACTCGTTTTGGAATCACCCTCAGAGTTAACGACAATAACCCTTGCACTCTGAATCTTCATCTTCACTTGAGATTCACGACCTATCGTTAATTTGGATCGATGTGGTATTCGGGTCTCCAGACCTGGTATCCCGGTATACGGAAACCCGATCCCGGTCTCATCGAAATCCAAAACGTATCTTTTAAGGGCCAAGTTGTTTTAAGGGTTAAAACAATTCAATTATTATCTATATACACAGATAGATAACACAATAGATAATCTACATTATCATCACAACAGATAACTCATATTATCATTTCAATTCAACCAACATCTATATCACAGATCAGCATATATCTCATCAGAGATATCAAACAATGCAAAGAATTTCAATATCATTCATCCATTCCTAAGTAATGATTTATAACATCTCTAATGAATTTAAAGTGAATTAAATTAATTACTTCATTCTATAAATCCTTCTTACTTAATCATTAATTAAACCAATTAATTAATCATACTCTAAATATCAAACTTAATTAATCATTCCTGATTAATTATACTTTAATTACTTTAAGTAATTAATCCTTAATTAATTTTACAAATTAATTATCTTTAAACCATTACAGTAATTAATCTTTAATTACTTCATTAGTTTATTAACTATATTAATTACATTAATCCTTAATTAATTACAATTAATTAATTACTTTAATCACTTATTGATTAACTAATCTTAATTAATCAATCCTTAGTTACATCATTAATTATATTAATAATCCTTAATTACTTCTTTAATTAATTACTCCATTAAAATTAATTATAATTTAATAATTAATCTTTAATTAAACTAAATTCATTAATCACCTTTGATTAATCTTATTTAGTAATTAACTACCCTTAATTACTTCTTCCATAAATTAATTACCTCTTAATTAATTATCTTTTAATTAATCCCTTAATTAATTATACAAAAGTAATTTAACTCAAATTACTTTTATTATCTTCATTTAATTACATCCAGTAATTACCTTTAATTACTCTTCTAAGTAATTACACTTCACTAATTACATTAATTAATTAGTCTTAATTAATCATATTTATTTGTCAACTTTAATTAATTACACTAACTAATTATCTAAGTAATTAATCCTTTATTAGCTTCTTTAATTACTAAATTAATTGCTTAATTAATCTTTAATTACTTGATTAATAAATTTCTAATCATTTATTAAAAATCTATACTTATCTAAATAAATGATTCTTAATCCCAAATTAATTAACCTCTAATTAATTTACTTATAATCTTAAATTTTTTTTTTATTAACACTAAATTATTAATTAATTAAATTATTAAATTACTCTTTAATTACCTTGTTAATTTAATGACTCCTATATCATTAGACCTTAATTACTTTAAATTAAAGTATTAACCTTATATCTATTTTAATTATCATTAATAAAAGCTTTGAAACATTTTACTTTTAAATTTTTCCTTTAATTAAAGATCTCAAAATAATTACAAATTAAACTTAACATCATTTAAACAAGTTTAAAAACATTTTTATATCAAATGTTAAAGAACATCTATTATTAACAAAGAACTAGTTATCAACAAAAATTGTTTTTCATAAAACTTGATTTATTTTAAAAGTTAAAACTGTTTTTAACTCAATTCTTCAGACCCGAGACAAATCATCAATTACCCGAGCTAAACAACCCAATACCCGAGACCACACTCGAGTAACTCACGATCCTCCACCGCTTCGAGAAAACCCACGAAAAACTCGTGCTCGACCCAACATTCTTCTTCTTCCCCAATCTATCGAACAACAACAGATACATACATACACGTGTGTACGTGTACACCTGAACTGGCCATCTCCGACCAACCTCACCACCCTCGACGTATCGACGACGACCTTATCGAGCAACTCTAACACCCAGATCGACAAATATGCCAGAGAATCAAAATCGAGCAATGAGCAACTTCCTAGAACCCAACATCTCGACCAAAAACGCCTCGCTCTGACGATCTCGTTCAAGATCATCCACGCCATCCCGAATGAAGCTTTATCACCATCCCACGCATCGATTCCCCCCATCGCGATCACCTCCGATCCCCCATGGCCATCGCGAAAGCTTCGAGAACATCATCGTTCCCAACTGCCTTGGAACCCTAGATTATCGAATTCCGACCACCACGTTCCATAATAAAATACAATCGTATTTTTCTCGTGATCGTCCATCCTCCAGCCAACTTCGACCATGACCTCGATGACGTTCATCGTACCAATCGCCAGAAACCACCCAAAACATGCTTCCCGTTCAACTCGCCGGATCTCAACATCCATCACATTAAAAATCTTGATATTTATCTCAAAAATCCTAACTTTTACTAATAAATTAGATTTCAATATTTAAACTTGAAATTAAAATGGTTGATTTTCTTTATATAATACATTTTGCTGTAATTTCCAAATTCACAACGAGACACTAACTAATTTCATTTTTAATATATAAAAAAAATAATAAGGTTTAGTTAATCCAAACATAAGTCCTATAAACATCCTAATCTATATTGATTCATAAGAAGAGGAATTGATTTCTTTGATTAAATTTTTGGTCTGTAAACCAAGAACAGATGTATCTATATATATATACAGGCATGCAGATGATCTTTCAGTGATTCAACTATATTTCCAAACAATATACATCTATACATCCATACAATCACATTCCTGCCATTACTTATCACATACATAAGTAAATACTGACGAATTTATCTTAACAGTTTAAAGCTTACTTACTAAAAAATGATGAACAGAGAAACAATATCTACACATGCATAAATATTTCCACAGTTTCATCTTTATATATATATGCAATCATTCACATCCAACACATTTAATATTTTAAACTATATTACTGCTACATTTACCACTAACAACAATTTTTAGGATCATGTAAAAAAACTGTTTTTTTAAAATAAAATTTACTCACATTGATTAAAGATGAAACAGAGGCAGAGCCTTATTTTGAAAAGCTTTTTGAAACTGAGAATCTTAAACTGGAATGCCTCATTGATTTAAAAACTGGAGTTGCTGGAGCTTTAGATTGCTTTAAACCTACATGCAAGATGGCTTCCAGGTTGAAAAATGACTGCAAGCAGTTTGAATTGCTTCCAGACAAATTTCCAGGTTTGCTTCAATTATCTCAGATTGAAGAAAATGCTTGCAAGCTTCCAGATTTGCTTTGCATACTTCCAGATTAAAAGAAAATGCATCCTAATCATCTAAGGTTGAAGATAACGAATGCAGATTTGCAGGCTGAAGACTTTTATTTGCAAAATTGGTCTTTGAAAATGAGTTTCTAGTTTTTGAGGAGGAACTGATTTTGATTTGCAAACTTGTTTACAGGTTTTTGAATTTGATTTCTGGTTTGGATATCTTTCTGGGTTTTGTTTTTAGTTTTTGTAAAGATGAAGAGAAAAATAGAAGTTGAGAATATTTTGAACGGTAAAACTTTGAACTGGAAACAATAACCAGATTTCTTTGTTTTGGAAAAATGAGAAAAAGAATGAGAAGGGAAAGAGATGTATATGTAGATTTAATTTGGATTTATTGAAAATTAAAGAAAATAAAATAAATAAGGGACACTTGTCATTAGTATCTCTAATTACTTAACACTTGTTATTATGAGGCTTTAGTATAATTACACTTGTCTTTGTATTTTTTTATTTATTTTAAATTATTTAAAAAGCCTTTTTCTTATTTATTTAAACACTTATCTATATATATATATCTTTTTAAAGAGAAACCAAAAACTAATTATATTTTATAAATATAAGTTTATACAAATATTATAATATCCAACAATTTAAATATTTATTCTTTTGAACTTCAAAACTTAAATTCAAATTCAAATTAAATTAAATCTAAATTTCCAATTTGCCCAAAGCTTCTATTTACAATATATACAAATAAATATGTATATATTCAAATAGAAAATATCATATTAACTTTTTAAAAGATAAAATCATCAATTAATACTAATTTAATCAGATTATTAAATTAATTTCAAATCTTATTATCAAAGATCATCAATATCAATTTAATTGTTTAACAGATTATTAAATTGATATTGTTAAAATTTCCGGGATATTACATTCCTCCCCCCTTAAAATAATTTCGTCCCCGAAATTTAAACAAAGGTAATTTAATAATCTTATTAAAGATTTTAATTTAAAACACAAGCATATACTATCATCCATATTCTAACAACCATAGCAACCAATTCATCCAAACAATCACTTCTAACTATTCAGACAAAAGTCTGGATAGAATTCCTCGAGTTTCCCCAAGTATATATATATATACCGGGATACTCGCTCTACAAACAATCTAAACAACTAAGCTATAGATCTCCTACTCATCTAGATTTATAGAACTAAACAGAATATCAGACTACAGACGAGTCTGACTCAACAATCAAACTTCCCAAAACTGCAGATTCTAAAACCAAAGATAGATCAAATACGTACTCCCTCAGAGATACGTAAAACACAATGAATTCCAGTTATCCAAACTGACAATTCAATTCAGAAGACCAAATACTTATCCAAATCAGAACACAGACGAGATCCAAACATAACTCTACTTCACAATTATCCGTAGATTCCAAACTTACTTCTCCTATCAGAGATACACTCCAAACTGCTTTCGCTGCTCAACTCTGATCTGAGGTAGAACACAAGCACAAACTGGACAACTCATTCCAGAAATAAGGTTCACTGATCCATAAATAAAACTCAGATATTCCAGCAAAACTTGAGCTGCTTCACCAAACTCCATCTCTAGGAAACATCCTTCCACTAGACTGAACCACCGGTATCACTCATGGAATCCAGTCGATAAGAAAACTCAATCTCCAGATGCGAACAAACTTCTGACTTCTCTGAAGACATCCAGAAAAATTCTGACAACCCAAGAGAACACTCAGCAATCGCAAGTCACTTTTGCGATCAACCCATCCTAATTCCAAACAGACTGTTCTCTCTTTACCAATCAGAACAGCTTACACTTATTTATCCAATTTATCGAAGAAATGGATCCACTCTGCTGCTTCTGAACTTCACTTCCAGAAAAACTGCTCATCCAGAAAACTTCCTGCCATCACGGAATACTCCGAGCTGCACTGTTGACACTGATGCCAAGGACTTCCTATTCCAAAGATCTTCGAGAAACTCGAACTCCAAACCAAACAGAATCACCATGCTGAACTCAGCCACAACACCGAAGCAGATACACTTCCTTAAGCTTGTTCCAAAGAAAACATCTTCGGGAACATCCATCGTCACTGTATCTCATCATACAGCTACTATTACCTGAGGTATCAAGGTACCATCACTCGCTTCTGTTCAATCGACAGATCCAACTTTACTCATCCAAACTTCAAAGATAAACTCCGAACCATTACAGTTTCCTTCGGAGATCGATGGAATCCTTCACCACAGCAAAGCTTACTCGAGATGGTATTGGTTCTACAGTCTCGACAGATACACTTCCAACCTCCATACTCAGACTCCAACCATTGGTAGTCGTGTTACACACACCACTACCCTATCTACCTTTATATCCTATATTGGAAAACCTATATGGGTAACCCAACAAATAGGTAGAATAGATATATATATTTAAAATGATACTTTTTATATAGAAATTATTTCTGGGTAAAATTATTTCATTTACCTCTTTAAAACAATATTGTGTCCGTTGGCCTGGTTCAAGTGTTTAGAGATCCCTATCAATAACGTTAGCTACTCGTATTGACCAGAATCCATATACCACTCAACCGATCAATTAACACAATATAAAACCATTTTATATAACTAACAAATACGCGCTCTCATATATATATATATACACTCGGACTCAAACAGGTTGCTACAGATCCTATCTCTAATGAACAACCCTTCCGAACCTAGGTATTCACTCAACCTAGTGTTCTGATATTCAATTAACCAAAAGCTTAGGTATTCGCTCAACCTATGCTCTGATACCACTGTAACGACCACGACTTTCTCTCCATAGAAAGTCGTATCGCTAATAAGAAAGAAAGGGGTGAGAAGTAGAAAAGAAGAGAAGAGAAAAGAAAACAAACACAAATACTCACAGCGGAAACGAACAAAATATATTATATCACATAAATATTACATAGTATCATATACAACACTTATCAGAGTTACACAGCATATACATCACT
This sequence comes from Allium fistulosum, assembly GCA_030737815.1. Taxonomy (NCBI): domain Eukaryota; kingdom Viridiplantae; phylum Streptophyta; class Magnoliopsida; order Asparagales; family Amaryllidaceae; genus Allium; species Allium fistulosum. The sequence goes on from CM060906.1 coordinate 185,481,589, forward strand.
TACTAGACAGTTATAAACATCTGTCTAGACATTACAACTCAAATACAAGACAAGACACTATCACAGATATCAACACAGCGGAATACTATATCTACGAACGCCGAAGCCTCCTGCTCCATTGCTCCTCCAGAATATTCGTCAAAGCTAAACCTGAATCCCTTGGCTACTCGTAAAAATTTGAGTACCCAAGAGTTTATAAAACAGAAATAAACACTTGGGTCAGACATGGGTCTGGTGTGAGTAACAGGTTAAACTTGCTTAACTTCAAAACCTTTAGAAAGAAAAGGTATCACGTAAGACTCCCCACAAATAAACATGGGTAAGTTTTTACCTTACGCTAACCAAAACATTTGATAGGAAATCTGATTTTATTATAATAGGGTCTAGGGTTTTCAAGTAAAATACAGAAATAGCTGAAATGCTTACATCTCACATTCCAACATAGTTGGGCACAACTAATACGTACGGCACTTATTGGAGTTTGGATTCCATACAATGGCAGGGCTACCGGGGTACCGCCCGTCATAGTACGTGGCCTAGATCACCGTACCGAGGATCACTCCCAATCCCCTGCAACACAAGGCCGGAACATCCCTTACTGGATAATTCCCGCACAAGATACCTCACGGTTGGGATCAGCAACCGCACACACTAAGCCGAAATAAGAAGGGACTTCTAGACAGAGGTAACCTTGTCCTACTTGGGTGCTACCCACTAACCTTGCTGCACCTCCCCTGTTTTAGCCATTCCCGGTTTGTGAGGCTTGAGGTCACGATTACCTTAGAAAAGAACACATCACTTAGAATGCTCATCGTCCACCTGACGATGTGCTGAAAGCATTCAATCCATACAAGTTCGTTCCGGGTTCGAACGAAACCGAAGGCATTATCTCGTTACACTCGTTTTGGAATCACCCTCAGAGTTAACGACAATAACCCTTGCACTCTGAGTCTTCATCTTCACTTGAGATTCACGACCTATCGTTAATTTGGATCGATGTGGTATTCGGGTCTCCAGACCTGGTATCCCGGTATACGGAAACCCGATCCCGGTCTCATCGAAATCCAAAACGTATCTTTTAAGGGCCAAGTTGTTTTAAGGGTTAAAACAATTCAATTATTATCTATATACACAGATAGATAACACAATAGATAATCTACATTATCATCACAACAGATAACTCATATTATCATTTCAATTCAACCAACATCTATATCACAGATCAGCATATATCTCATCAGAGATATCAAACAATGCAAAGAATTTCAATATCATTCATCCATTCCTAAGTAATGATTTATAACATCTCTAATGAATTTAAAGTGAATTAAATTAATTACTTCATTCTATAAATCCTTCTTACTTAATCATTAATTAAACCAATTAATTAATCATACTCTAAATATCAAACTTAATTAATCATTCCTGATTAATTATACTTTAATTACTTTAAGTAATTAATCCTTAATTAATTTTACAAATTAATTATCTTTAAACCATTACAGTAATTAATCTTTAATTACTTCATTAGTTTATTAACTATATTAATTACATTAATCCTTAATTAATTACAATTAATTAATTACTTTAATCACTTATTGATTAACTAATCTTAATTAATCAATCCTTAGTTACATCATTAATTATATTAATAATCCTTAATTACTTCTTTAATTAATTACTCCATTAAAATTAATTATAATTTAATAATTAATCTTTAATTAAACTAAATTCATTAATCACCTTTGATTAATCTTATTTAGTAATTAACTACCCTTAATTACTTCTTCCATAAATTAATTACCTCTTAATTAATTATCTTTTAATTAATCCCTTAATTAATTATACAAAAGTAATTTAACTCAAATTACTTTTATTATCTTCATTTAATTACATCCAGTAATTACCTTTAATTACTCTTCTAAGTAATTACACTTCACTAATTACATTAATTAATTAGTCTTAATTAATCATATTTATTTGTCAACTTTAATTAATTACACTAACTAATTATCTAAGTAATTAATCCTTTATTAGCTTCTTTAATTACTAAATTAATTGCTTAATTAATCTTTAATTACTTGATTAATAAATTTCTAATCATTTATTAAAAATCTATACTTATCTAAATAAATGATTCTTAATCCCAAATTAATTAACCTCTAATTAATTTACTTATAATCTTAAATTTTTTTTTTTTATTAACACTAAATTATTAATTAATTAAATTATTAAATTACTCTTTAATTACCTTGTTAATTTAATGACTCCTATATCATTAGACCTTAATTACTTTAAATTAAAGTATTAACCTTATATCTATTTTAATTATCATTAATAAAAGCTTTGAAACATTTTACTTTTAAATTTTTCCTTTAATTAAAGATCTCAAAATAATTACAAATTAAACTTAACATCATTTAAACAAGTTTAAAAACATTTTTATATCAAATGTTAAAGAACATCTATTATTAACAAAGAACTAGTTATCAACAAAAATTGTTTTTCATAAAACTTGATTTATTTTAAAAGTTAAAACTGTTTTTAACTCAATTCTTCAGACCCGAGACAAATCATCAATTACCCGAGCTAAACAACCCAATACCCGAGACCACACTCGAGTAACTCACGATCCTCCACCGCTTCAAGAAAACCCACGAAAAACTCGAGCTCGACCCAACATTCTTCTTCTTCCCCAATCTATCGAACAACAACAGATACATACATACACGTGTGTACGTGTACACCTGAACTGGCCATCTCCGACCAACCTCACCACCCACGACGTATCGACGACGACCTTATCGAGCAACTCTAACACCCAGATCGACAAATATGCCAGAGAATCAAAATCGAGCAATGAGCAACTTCCTGGAACCCAACATCTCGACCAAAAACGCCTCGCTCTGACGATCTCGTTCAAGATCATCCACGCCATCCCGAATGAAGCTTTATCACCATCCCACGCATCGATTCCCCCCATCGCGATCACCTCCGATCCCCCATGGCCATCGCGAAAGCTTCGAGAACATCATCGTTCCCAACTGCCCTGGAACCCTAGATTATCGAATTCCGACCACCACGTTCCATAATAAAATACAATCGTATTTTTCTCGTGATCGTCCATCCTCCAGCCAACTTCGACCATGACCTCGATGACGTTCATCGTACCAATCGCCAGAAACCACCCAAAACATGCTTCCCGTTCAACTCGCCGGATCTCAACATCCATCACATTAAAAATCTTGATATTTATCTCAAAAATCCTAACTTTTACTAATAAATTAGATTTCAATATTTAAACTTGAAATTAAAATGGTTGATTTTCTTTATATAATACATTTTGCTGTAATTTCCAAATTCACAACGAGACACTAACTAATTTCATTTTTAATATATAAAAAAAATAATAAGGTTTAGTTAATCCAAACATAAGTCCTATAAACATCCTAATCTATATTGATTCATAAGAAGAGGAATTGATTTCTTTGATTAAATTTTTGGTCTGTAAACCAAGAACAGATGTATCTATATATATATACAGGCATGCAGATGATCTTTCAGTGATTCAACTATATTTCCAAACAATATACATTTATACATCCATACAATCACATTCCTGCCATTACTTATCACATACATAAGTAAATACTGACGAATTTATCTTAACAGTTTAAAGCTTACTTACTAAAAAATGATGAACAGAGAAACAATATCTACACATGCATAAATATTTCCACAGTTTCATCTTTATATATATATGCAATCATTCACATCCAACACATTTAATATTTTAAACTATATTACTGCTACATTTACCACTAACAACAATTTTTAGGATCATGTAAAAAAACTGTTTTTTAAAAATAAAATTTACTCACATTGATTAAAGATGAAACAGAGGCAGAGCCTTATTTTGAAAAGCTTTTTGAAACTGAGAATCTTAAACTGGAATGCCTCATTGATTTAAAAACTGGAGTTGCTGGAGCTTTAGATTGCTTTAAACCTACATGCAAGATGGCTTCCAGGTTGAAAAATGACTGCAAGAAGTTTGAATTGCTTCCAGACAAATTTCCAGGTTTGCTTCAATTATCTCAGATTGAAGAAAATGCTTGCAAGCTTCCAGATTTGCTTTGCATACTTCCAGATTGAAAGAAAATGCATCCTAATCATCTAAGGTTGAAGATAACGAATGCAGATTTGCAGGCTGAAGACTTTTATTTGCAAAATTGGTCTTTGAAAATGAGTTTCTAGTTTTTGAGGAGGAACTGATTTTGATTTGCAAACTTGTTTACAGGTTTTTGAATTTGATTTCTGGTTTGGATATCTTTCTGGGTTTTGTTTTTAGTTTTTGTAAAGATGAAGAGAAAAATAGAAGTTGAGAATATTTTGAACGGTAAAACTTTGAACTGGAAACAATAACCAGATTTCTTTGTTTTGGAAAAATGAGAAAAAGAATGAGAAGGGAAAGAGATGTATATGTAGATTTAATTTGGATTTATTGAAAATTAAAGAAAATAAAATAAATAAGGGACACTTGTCATTAGTATCTCTAATTACTTAACACTTGTTATTATGAGGCTTTAGTATAATTACACTTGTCTTTGTATTTTTTTATTTATTTTAAATTATTTAAAAAGCCTTTTTCTTATTTATTTAAACACTTATCTATATATATATATATATCTTTTTAAAGAGAAACCAAAAACTAATTATATTTTATAAATATAAGTTTATACAAATATTATAATATCCAACAATTTAAATATTTATTCTTTTGAACTTCAAAACTTAAATTCAAATTCAAATTAAATTAAATCTAAATTTCCAATTTGCCCAAAGCTTCTATTTACAATATATACAAATAAATATGTATATATTCAAATAGAAAATATCATATTAACTTTTTAAAAGATAAAATCATCAATTAATACTAATTTAATCAGATTATTAAATTAATTTCAAATCTTATTATCAAAGATCATTAATATCAATTTAATTGTTTAACAGATTATTAAATTGATATTGTTAAAATTTCCGGGATATTACAAACAGGTTCCACTTTAAATGCCACACTGTCATTCCTTTGATCACTATTTGACTCTCATAAGCATACAACCTCTGAGCTAGTATGTCTCAAAGAAGAGTGTTAAGCTAAGAGAAGTTGCCTTCTCCGCCACCAAACAGATGTACATTTGTAAAAGTCATACGTTGTGTCTCAGAAATGCAATGTCAGACATTTGTCAATACAAGTTCGTTCTAGGACTGAACGAAACCAAAGGTATTCTCCTACTACCACTAGTAGCGAGTAGTCTTTGCAATCCGAAAAATCTCCACAACGACGAGACCACTGCTATAAATAACTCTATAATGGGAGCAACCCAGAGCATGTCAACAAGCAGTCCTCATGTTATGAAGACCCACGGTCTTCAATAATCATCATCTTCAACATGTCTTCGCTTTCGAACGTATACATTGGTTCGAAGTGGTTTTCGAATAGGCATTACCCAAATCTAACTATGGTTCCTTCAAAGCCAATTATCGCTTAAAAAGATGTTATGTTCATATATGGATATCAATCATCAATCAATTACTTCATCTTTTATTTAAATCAAATATCTTCTTAGATATATTCTTTTCAATTTATTCCATTTTCTTTTCAAGTGTATATGAAATCATTAAGCCTCATTTATCAAATCATTTGATTTATTAAAACCTTTCTTAATTCCTGGAATAATTCCAAATCATTTTCTCTTTCACTTAGGAAAACTTTTCCAAATCATTCATTAAATCTTAATCGAAGATTTCTTATATTCAAGTTATAACTTTTAACTTAGGGAAAAATTCCCAAATCATTCATTAAATCTAAATCAAAGATTTCTTATATTTAAGTTATAACTTTTAACTTAGGGAAAATATTTTCAAATCATTCATTAAATCTAAATCAAAGATTTCTTTCTTAACTTCAAATCATATTCCTGCAAATCAAAGACTTTCATAACAGAGCACTATTGCCACCTTAGACATGGTAAATTTCACCCCTAGTGACTAATGGTAAGTAATCCTACATCATGAATATCTTTCTCTTCAATGATCTTTGTCTTCAATATGTTTTATTTCGAAAATTAGTTTGAAAGGGTTTTCGGATAGGAATCACCCAAATCTGATCCTGGTTCCTTCGTGCTAATCATCGATAAAAAGATGTTAAGTGGTTAATTAACATTCAAAGAATTTGTTTCTTTTCTTTTATCTTGGAAAAACTTAAATATGATCTTTTTAGAGCATCCGGGCTTTCATTTCGATCTATTCCACCCCTTGCCTAAAAAGAGAAAACATAGGCCAGGTAAGTTCAGGGCATTGGTTGCTCCATCCCTAACCTTAGTTAAACACCTTGTTTTATCTTCCCAGATCTCACAAGCGGGACAAATGTACTAGTCGTTTCCGCATACTCAGTTATTAGCTTTATTTTGGAATTGATTATAAGATTCCAAATTATCTTTTAAACTCTTAATTTTCCATTTTAAAAACATTCATAATTGATTCCAGGAAAAATCATTAAGTTTAAACATTCTTTTAAAAAGTCGTAAAAACGGCAGTAGAAAAGTGCTGCGGAAAGTGCTTTATAAGCTTATTTGATTTAAACAACTTTTTAATATTTGAAAATTCATATTTTCCATTCCAAATCTATTTTAAACCATTTTAATAGGTTTATCAAATTTATTTCAAATTTTTAATCATTTAAAATTATCATTTATAAAGAAATCTCTTTTTGGATTCCGAACTGCAAAACCGCGATGTTTTTAGAAAATAGTTTTGGACATATTTCAAAATCTACTGGATGAAATTTTGATTTTCTTTCTTTGTTGGAAAACTATGGATATAATAGACCGAAAAATTCTTATCTCGAAGAATTCCGAGATATATTCCACTTTGTACACCCATTTAACTTTTATGGCGCGAAATCGCGAACTACCGTTACGCGACGCGCCTAGTTTTGACTTGTTTTTCAATTTCTTTTCAAACTTCTTGGAAACACTTTTAAATATTTATAAAACATTTCTAATTCATTTTAAGCTCATTTTAAACAATATTTTATATTTCAAACTCATATTCCATTTCATTTCACTTTATAATATTATATTATTATAATATCATTTTCAATCTTTTTAGATATTTTGAAATCATTAAAAGACTAAATAATTTCCAAACACATATTTCTATGGATTTAAATTCTTATTTAATTAACTATGCTTACTAACCATTTCTCTTATCATTTATCAAACCAAGTTATCATCCATGTCATAAACATATAATCAACCATAATATCAACCAAGTTATCAAACATTTAGTTATCCAACATATACCAAACTTTTCATGTAATTAACTTGAAATATTTTTAGAAATTAGTAACTTAAAATATGAGTACTCACAATTAGTTCCACGCCACCAAACATTTTTGTAGACTTTCCTTTTGATTCCGGCAGCACCTCCTTCTCTTTTTCTTGCTCCGGAGCTTCCCGATTTTGCTCCTTCTCTTGATGTGCTCGGCCTTGACCTTGGAGGAGGCTATATTGCTCACGGCCTAGGCTAGGGGTGGTGGTTGGATCGGTTTTTGTGACATCCCGGAATTTTAGGCAATATCAATTTAATAATCTATATTTAAAATTAAATTGATTTGATAATATTTGTAAATAAGATCTGAATTTGATTTAATAATCTTCTTTTAAATAAATATTTAACTGATAGTTTATCTTTTAAAAGCTAATAAATTATTTTATTTATAATGTATATATATTTGTATATATTGTAAATAGGAAAGCTTTGTTTTAAAGTTTAACTAATAAATTATGTTTTCAAATTTCTAATATATTTTAGTGAATTGGAATTATGATTTAATTAATATTAAGCTTTTCAAAGCTATTTAATAAATAACTATATGGTTTTAAATACTTAAGATAAATGTTTAAATAGTTTAAAAACTTATTCTAGCTTTAGTTTAAATTTAAAATGTATTAACAAAAAGATTTTTTTTATTTTCTTTTTAGTATAGCTTGATAAAAATATGGTTTAAAAATATATATAAGTTTTAAATGTGATTTTGTCAAATGATACTTTAATATATAATAAAATAAGTAGTTTATAATAAAAAGATAATTTCTTTTATTTAATTATTTCAATTTGATAAATGTGTTTTTATAATATTGATAAATAAAAATACAAGACTATAAGATAAATTAGGAAAAATAAAGTAAGTACATTGGCAAAATTTTAATAACATAACAACTATAAAATTCATTTAGATTTCAAACAACAAAACAAAAGAAATAACATTCCTTTACATTTCAAAAATATAAAACAAGTAACATATTTATTCATAAAACATGAATAGGTAAGTAGAAACAAACAAGATAACAAGGCAACAATTAAACTAGGAAACAAAATCAAAATGTGTGCAGGCTGCAAGTAATTATGAGTAGGCAAAAACAAAGTTTAAAGGGAAAATATGTCTTTATGTTTGTACAGGTATGTACACTTGAAAAGAAACATATACAAAATGATGTATAAGTACCATTCGAAATGAAGTAGTATTAAGTTTGTAGACATAAGGACATCTTCTTTAATGCTAACATCTCTCTAGTACCCAACATTTATCATTTCATCCCCCTAGTAGAGAAAAGATCTCTGACCAAATTATAAAAATACCAGGCAAATAAACAACCTGTAACTCATTTCTATATATCAATCTTCTCTGTTTTATTTTGTTTTCGAAAAAAAACTTAGCATACTAGAGGTATATTTCAAATGAAGCTTTATTCTCAACTCAAAAACAAATGCAAATCTAAGACAAACTCTCTAGTTTTTTTAAAAAAGAGGAGGCATTTCAGTTTTAAAGAGATTCAAAAGAATCATACAACTGAAGCATCATTCTTCAAATTCAAAACAACAAGCAAGCTTGATAATGAAAGCAAAAACATTCCCCAGTTTAAAGTTTTCAAAGCCTGTTTCAAAGTTTTAAATGCTCTGTCTTCTTTTATCAGGTGGGTAACTTTTGTTTTGAAATTTAAAAGTATAAATCTGCTGAATACTTATCTGTGAGTAAACAAGAATTTTAAAGCTTTAAGTTCAATTTAAAACAGTTCATGATTCAATGATCATATGATATGGTGTATGCTTGATCTGGTATACAATTTTGTGTACTCTGTGTTCTCTGTTGTTGTTACACTTTGCATATTTTTGTTCAAAACTCAAATTATTCTCATCAAACATTGTTAATCCATAATTATTCAACTAAAACAATATGTTTAAACTTAAATTTAGATTTCTAAAAGCTGATTAAACCTTGTTGTAAAATATAATCGCTGTAACTTTGTTTTACAGGTATCAAATGATAATTTGATAAAATGGATTGTTGTAAATTATTAATTCAAGATTATATCTGGAATTCTTACAGCAAATTATGATTTTTAAAACAAAAACGAAGATTTTTAGCTTTGAATTCTAAGAGCAGTTTGTATGTGAACAAAAATTGCATTCTTTCCAATTTCAGAAAATTAAATCAAATTGAAATGCTGAAACTTGGTTTGAAGATAGTAATTACTTCCGTGACCTCGAGAAAAATGTGAATTAATTTTTCGATTATGTGAAATTAGAGTACGAGATCATATTAGGGTTTTAGATGGAGTTCTTGTTCATCTCTGTAACGAGACGCGTTCATCGACCATGGGTGATCGAGTGTCACGAGCATTTGGGAAATGGAAGGTTGGCGTGTTGTCGTGGCATGGCCGAAGATTGAGGGTCTCTGATGGTCTATGAGGCGGTGGCGAGGCGTTTTAGTTGATGGTGGTGTTTGTAGTTTTTTTTGAGTAAACTGCTATATTTCTATTCGAAATTTTTAGAGACAATCTAAGCTTGGATTCCGAGTTTGGGAGTGAATTGTGACTTGCCGATGAGGTTGGTGATCGCCGGAGGTCGGTTGCGTCGCCGTGCACATGTACGGCGAAGTGTTGGTGTCAGCGATGGGTCGCAGGTCGTACGCGAGAAGGTAGGGTGATCGCTTCGGGTTTGTGATCGAGCGTACGAGAGGTGACTCGGGGGAAAGCTGGTGAGAACTCGAAGTGTTATTCGAGTTTACAGGGGAATTCTCGGGTGTTCAAACTGCAGTATTATAAAATAAAGTTAAGCAAATTGTTTTCAACCAGTCTAAGCAATATAAACTTAATAAAGGTGTAACAATTTAAGTTAAGACTTTAACACACGTTTTAAATATTGTAGTTAATACTTAACAATGTTTTAAAACTAAATTTAAACCAGTTTTTAAGTATGATTTCAAAACTTAAATTTTGTATTCATTTTAAATCATAAATTTAAAATAGAATGTAAAAGCAAAATTGTTTTAAAACGCTTGATAATGATAATTAGATCATCAGTAAGAATAATGTTTTATTTTAAGGTTAATTAAGATTTAAATAATTTAGAGTAATTAAATTATTAAGGTAATTAAATGGGTAATTAATTTATTTAATTAATTAAAGATATGAATGATTAATTAAGTAATTAAGAGTTCAAATTAATTAATTTAAGTTTAAGACAAATTATTTAAAGACTAATTAATTTGTGATTAAGGGTCATTAATTAAGTAAGATTAGATTTAATTAATGGTTAGGAATGAATTAATCAAGTAATGTAAAATTAATTAAGTTACAGTTAAAACTTAAATTAATTAAATAATTAGTGGTTAATTAATTGGTTATTAAGGATAAATTAACTTGTAATTAATATTGATTTATCTAAGTTTAATTTCTTAAGAAAAGAAATTAAGAATTGTTAATAGTTAATGTAGGTCATTAACTTAAGATTTGTTTAATAATTAATCAATATGATAATTTTAATAATTGATTAGATTAATTAATTAAAGAAAATAAATCGTGAAATTGTTTAAGTGTAATTAAAGGAATTAATTACTTAAGGTAATTAATTAAATAAATTTGATTTATTTAAGTTAATTAATTTAGTTTAATTGATATAAATTAATCATTGGATGATTTGATAAGTATAATTACTTAAATGTAATTAATGAAGTGAAATTACTTAATGAAGTAATTAATGGTAATTACTATATGTAATTAATAGAATAGGATTTAATATTGAAAGTAATTTGGATTAAATTACTTTATGAAATTAATTAAGGGATTAATTAAGATAATTAATTAAGAAGTAATTAATTTATTTGATGAAGTAATTAAGGGTAGTTAATTACTGAAATGTGATAAATCAAGAGTGATTAATAAATGTGGTTTGAGTAAAGATTAATTTCTTAATGTAATTAATTTAAGTAGAATAATTAATTAAATTGTAATTAAGGATCATTAAATTATATAATTAATGATGTAATTACAGGATTGATTCATTAAGATAAATTAATCAATAATAAGTGTTTTGAGTAATTAATTATAGTTAATTAATTAATGAAGTAATTAAAGATTAATTACTGTATTTGGTTAAAGGATAATTAATTTGTGAAATTAACTAAAGAATAATTACTTTAATGTAATTAAAGGATAATTAATCCAGGATGATTAATTAAGATGGAAATTTGAGAATAATTAATTAATTGACTTGTAATTAATTAATGGTTATGTAAGCAAGATTTATAATGATGAAATAATTAATTTAATTTACTTTAAATTAATTAAAGATAAGTAATTAATTTAATTCACTTTAAATTAATTATAAATGGTGTGATTATTATCCTTGCTTATGTATGGATGGATGATATTGATTTCCTTGAATGGTTTGAAATCTCAAATATGAGATAAGTAATGCTGTATGATATGGTTGCTTTGATTGAAGTATATGGATAATGTAGATTATCTATATGTGATATTGTAGATTATCTATCTGTGATATTGTAGATTATCTATCTGTGATATTGTGAATTATCTATCTGTGTGTATATAGATAATAAAATGAATTGCTTTAACTTTAAAACAACTTGGACCTAAAAGATGGCGATTTGGATTTCGATGAGATCGGGATCGGGTTTGCTTCATTACAGCATGATAGGGGGTTCTTGCTTCGCGGTTTGGTGGCGAACGGCAAACTCTTACCCCTACATGTCCCTTTTGGGTAGGAAGGCCCTAGGTTGGTTGCGAGTCGAGAGGCTGGCCGTAAAAACAAATTCGAGGTATCACTGAAAGCCACGGTGGGTCTGGGATGGTTGAAAAGCCTACCGGTCGCCACTGGCTCGGCCCGTTTCAGTTGGTATCAGAGCGCTAGGTTGAGTGAATACCTAGGCTCTTAAGCGATTTCTTTCTTGAGAGAGCGTATTTGTATTTTTGATATATATATTTATTTATTTCTACCTATCTATTGGGTTGCCTGTTCGAGTTTTCCCTTATAAGTTATAAAGGTAGATAGGGTAGTGGTGTGTGTAACACAACTACCAATGGTTGGAGTTTGTTGAGGTTGGAAGTGTATCTATCGAGACTGTAGACCTAATACTGTCTCGAGTGAATTTTTGTTGTGGTGTAAGGATTTCACCAATCTCTGAAGGAAATCTATTAAGGTTCGGGGCCCATCTTTGAGTAGAATTTGGATTCTGACAGTTGAGCAGAAGCTAGTGATGGTATTTTAGTATCTCAGGAATTAGTAGCTGTGTGATGAGACACGGTGACTATGGATGTCTCCGAAGATGTTTCTTTGGAACAAGTTTAAGGAAGTGTGTCTGCATCGGTGTTGAGGCTGAGTTCAGCTGGGTGTTTGTGTTTGGGTTTGTGGTCCGAGTTTCTCGAGGAGTTTGGATTAGGAAGTCTTTGGCTTCGCTGGCAGCGTCGCAGTTCAGATTGTTCTGTGTACAGGCAAGGAGGTCTTCTGTGAGCAGTTTTCTAGAGGTGAAGTTCAGAAGCAGCAGTGTGGATCCATTTCTTTGGTGGATTGGCTAGTTAAACATAGGCTGTTCTGTTTGGTAAAGAGAGAGCAGTTTTCTTTGGATATTAGATTTGGTTGATCGCAAAAGTGACTTGCGATAGTTTAGTGTTCTCTCGGTTTGTTAGAGATCTTTCGGTATTTTTGAGTTTTCTCTCTATGGATCTGTTAAACCATATTCTGGGATGTGTTGTCCAGTTTGTGCTCATGTGTATCATCAGCATTTTCATCTACTCCATATCAGAGTTGTGCAGCGGAAGCAGTTTGGGAGTGCATCTGTTTTTCTTTTCCGGATAGGAGAAGTTGTTTTCTACTGATGATAGTTGAGGCAGTGTTCTTGGATGGATTGTGAGTGGATCATCTTGATGAGTTGTTTTAGAGGCTTCAGCGTAGGTTGAGCTGATCAGTAGAGATGGAGGCGGCCTCGGATCGTCAGATGAGTTTTGTGGATAAGAAACGGAGGAATTTGGATTTCAAAGTCGGGGATTTGATTTTGGATAAGTTTTCTCCGATCAAAAGAGCTATATAGTTTGGTAAGATTGGGAAGCTAGCTCCGAGGTATCTTGGATCTTTTCTGTGTTTGTGAGGATAAGTGTTGGTGAGACGACCCGACCTTCTACGCCCAGAAAGTCGTATCATCTTTAAGAAAGAAAAGGGTGAGAAATAGAAAAGATAGAGAAGAAAGAAGAAAACAACATCAGAATCTCAACAGCGGAACGAGTGAAATATAATATATCACATAAGAGATTACATAATATCATATACATCAGAGTTACACAGATAATACAACACATACTAGACAGTTATAATCACATGTCTAGTTAATACAACTCGATACATCTCAATACAATACAGAGATACAACACAGCGGGAATACAGATAAACACTAACACAGCGGAACCACTATATATCTATATGCTGAAGCCTCCTGCTCCATTGCTCCTCTAGAATTCGTCAAAGCTAACCTGAATCCCTTGGCTACTCGTAAAAATTTGAGTACCCGAGAGTTTAAGAAAAAAGAAATAAACTCCAGGTCAGACATGGGTCTGGTATGAGTAACAGGTTAAAGTTTCTTAACTTTGAAAATCCTTTGAAAACAAAAGATATCACGTAAGACTTCCCACACATAAACATGGAAAAGTTTTTACCTTACGCTAACCAAAACATTGATAGGAAATTCAGTGATATTATAATAGGTCTAGGGTTTTCAAGTAAATAAGAAATAGTTGAAATTGTTACATGATTAAATTCCAGCATACTAGCCAACAAGTGGGTAATACAATCAAATCAGTTGGTACTTATTGGATTTTGGATTCCATACAATGGCAGGGCTACCGGGGTACCGCCCGTCACAGTACCTGGCCTAGCTCAGCGTACCAAGAACCCACCCTAAGTTCCCTGCAACACAAAGCCGGAACCATCCCTTACTGGACAGTCCCAAACGAAACAACCCTGCAGTCGGTGCGCAATTCCAACTGCCACACAGCCGAAATAAAAAGGGACGTCTAGACAGGGGTATATCCCGCTCTCAAGTGGGTGCGACCCACGAAGCCTTGCTGCACCTCTCCTGTTTTAGCCATTCCTGGTTGATGAGGCTTGAGGCTACGATTACCTTTAGAGAACACATCTCTTAGAATGATCATCGTCCACCTGACGATGTTCTGAAAGCATTCAATCCATACAAGTTCGTTCCGGGTTCGAACGAAACCGAAGGCATTATCTCGTTACACTCATTTTGGAATCACCCTCAGAGTTAACGACAATAACCCTTGCACTCTGAATCTTCATCTTCACTTGAGATTCACGACCTAACGTTAAATTGGATCGATGTGGTTTTCGGATATCCAAATCTAGAAACCCGATCCCGGTCTCATCGAAATCCAAACCGTATCTTTTAAGGCCAAGTTGTTTTAAAGTTAAAACAATTCAATTCTATTATCTATATCAACACAGATAGATAATTCATAATATCACGGATAGATAATTCACATATCATCATAAATAGATAATCTATATTATCCTCACACAGCATTATTTATCTCATATCAGAGATTTCAAACCATTCAAGGAAATCCATATCATCCATCATATATAAACAAGGATTAATAATCACACCTTTATAATTAATTTAAAATGAATTAAATTAATTACCTTATCTTTAATTAATTTAAAGTAAATTAAATTAATTACTTCATCATTATTAAACTTGCTTATATTGCTATTAATTAATTATCAATCAATTAATTAATCATCACCCAATTATTCATTTAATTAATCATCCCTGATTAATTATCTTTAATTACATTTAAGTAATTATCCTTTAATTATTTTCACAAATTAATTATCTTTAACCAAATATAGAAATTAATATTTACATTACTTCATTTATTAATTAACCAAAATTAATTACATTACTTAATTAATTACATTAATAAATCTCTTCATTTATTAATTATTTCCAAATAAATCCCTTCTAAATTTCAGCATTAATCATAATAATTAATTATCCCTAATTACATTTACTATTCAATTTAATTACATCAAGTAATTAGTCTTTAATTAGTTATTTTATCAATTAATTTTTATTAAGAAAAACTAATCTTCAAATCACATATATTAATCACCTTGATTAATAACATACAGTAATTAACTGTCCTAAATTAATTACTTCCCAATAAACAGACTTAATTAATCCCTTGATTAATTTCAAGTAATTATACTCAAATTACTTCTATTAACAAAACATCATCCAATTAATTACATCCAGTAATTATTCATCAATTACTTTCCTAAGTAATTATATCTCCCAATTATCAAGTGATTAATCCAAATTAATTAAACTAAATTAATTAACTCAAATTAATCAAATTACTCAATTAATTAAAATGAGTAATTAATTCCTTAATTACTTCCCATTTAGTAATTACACTTAAATAATTACAATGTTGATTATTAAATTAATTAATCCAATTAACTATTAAAAATCAATTACATTAATTAATTATAAAATAATCTAGTTAATGACCTTCATTAACATTTCTTTAATTACTTTTCTAAAATAATTAACTTACATTAATCATTATTAATTATAAGTTCAATTAACCATTCATTAATTAATTAAAGTCTAATATATGATTCTTAATTACATATTAATTACTTAATTCATTATTTAAACTTTAATTAATACTGTAACAACCCCAGATTTTTATTTAATTTAAATTAATAATTTATTAAATTTATGAATAAAAATTGTATAATTTATTTTAAATTGAAGCGAGTTTCCCCGATATCCAGATAAATTCTATATTAAATCATTTAAATTTTAAATAATATATATATATATGTATATATTGGATTTGAGATAAATTGTAAATAAATGGTTTAATAATAATAAATGATAATAATAAATATTAAAATAGATGGTTAATAATAATTTGAATTTATAAATTAAATATAAGATAATAAATATAAAAGTAAAATAAAATACAAACAAATGCACTTATTAAATAAATAATAAAATATAAATATATAGAAACATACCAATTTATAGATATTTAAGTTAGAAAATTGAAATAGAAAATAAAAATAAATAAAACTATAAGTATGTAGAAACAAATACAAATACAAGTATGCAAATAAATAAAATACAAGATAATACCCTTACATACTTGCCCAGCCGAAATGAGGTAAAAGAAAAAAAATCTCAGTTTGTACAAGTAATAAATGCAAATACCCTTAGTACATGAGGGAAACATCACCAGCCACCGAAATGAAGAGAAAAATATTCATTTGTACATGTCAATTAATGCAAACCATCACTATATATCACCTCAACCTATAAACAAATGAAAATATGCCTGTAAAATAAAGAAAAGTAATCCCTAATAATATCTCTAGCACGATTTCAGCCATGCCTATGTTAAAGCCAAGTGACAATACCCTTGTACACTTTCTTTTATAATAAAATCAACTCATAGCCTATTGTATAAACAAACAACACCCTGTACTCATTTTTTTCTTTTCTTTATAAACATCATCCTCATTGCAAATTCGTTCCACTTCAAGCTGTAAATGAAAACTCAAACCAAAGCTTCAGTTTAAAGAAAATTTAAAAACAACTTAAACAAATAAAGTCAAACCAGAGAATCAAGTGAAAGATTTCAACCAGGAAATTCAAACTGTTGTTTCAAGAAAATATGCTCTGTTCTTTCTTTTAACAACGGTGAGCAACTCCTATTTTTAATAGCCTAACTTGTTTTGAAAATTTAAATCTAGATTATTGGTTCAAGAAAATATTATGTTGTTATGTATTTGTTCTGAGAAGTTGTTGTTTTACTGGAAGTCTGTTATATGATGCTCTTCAATATTTCAAATCTCTGAGCAAAGAATTGAAAGAAAATTAATGTTTCTTTGAATAAAAACATTTTTAAAACATAGAAGCTCTGTTTATTTTTGAGCAAGGTGAGTAACCTTTTGTTTTAAAACCTTAAAAAAAATATGATTTTGTGAGCAAACTGACCTATTCTAATGTTGAATTTATTTATATATGTGATGTTGTGGTGGATACTTCTAGCTGTTGTGAAAGTTGCTTTGATCTATGTTGTTCTGTGAGAATGCGTGTTTGTGAGTATGTTATATATTCAAAAATGTATACTCTCTGTTAAATTTACAAGCTTAAAATCCATTACAAAAGAAAAAGAGGGAAAAAGATCCATATCTCTTAAACCAATCAATACTAAGTATTAATCTCAAAAGGGCAAGTGATTATAATGTGGTAATACAATTTTGAAAATACTCACAAGTATAGTTGTGGGATAAATGTTTTGGAAATTTGAATATTACAGTAATGATCAAAATAAAGTGGAAAATCAAATGATCTAATTTCAAATTTCAATTATATGAGCGGATTCACATTTCAAAATAATGATTTTTGAATATCATTTCAAGATTTTTAATTTAGTAAATTGTGAGAAAAGATGAGATGAACGATATTGACATTCTCGTCAATCTCTGGTGATCAGCGTAGCTAGAGGGGTCAGGGTTTCGACTGAAGTAAGCTTGGTGATAGTTGGTGTAGGGAAAATTGGTTGGAGGAATTCTTGTTACCAGTGGTGGCCGGACGAGATGAAGATAGGGTTTAGAAACCCATTTTTGGTCAATGATATAAACGGGTCAATTTCGACGCCGAGAAGGAGCTGGAGGCGATCGGTCGAAGGGGAAGACGAAGCTGGGTTTTCGAGGAGGTCGTGGTCATAATGGCGGGGATTCTGGTGACTTAGATGATCGGTACGGGGCAATTTGGTTGATCGTGGCTGGGTTCCAGTTCGTTCAACAAGCTCGATTTTGATTTTTAGCCTCTGCAATTGGATTGAAGATCAAAATGGTGTTGGGGGATGATCGTCGACTTGCGCGTGTGGTCGCGAGTGGTAGGAGTTGGCTATAGTGGCGGTGCACATGCACGATGATGAACGTGTGTCAGGGGATGTTGTTTCGTGGAAAACTCAAAGGGGAGCTGGGGATTTTCGTGTTTTGACTCGAGACCTGGGTTGTTTGTGTGTGTTGCCTATAAGGCTTCTACTGTTTTTAAGTTAACTTAATCTAAGCTTTGACAAAGGGAAACGTGAGAAAGGAAGAAGGGGATTCGGGGAAGATAGAATGAAACTCGAGTATTTACTCGATTAAACTGAAGACTTGTTCGGGTTGTTTCCCAAACCTACGAACAAATAATAGTAAGTTAGGTAAATTATTTCAACAAGTTTAAGGGGCGACGACTAATTAATGAATGACAAATTTAAGGCAAGCCTCTATTACAAGTTAATGAATTAAGTAAATACAAAGTTTTGGAATCTAATCAATGCTTTAATTAAGTAGAGAATTCAAGTTAAGTGTTTAATTAATTAACATTAAAGTTTTGTAGTTAGTAATAAATTAAATTTCAAAGTTTAAAGAAGATTTTTTTATGTCAATTAAGATAAATAATTACTATAGATTAATTGTTTGGAAAATAATTAAGAATGATTAATTTCTAGTTGTAATTAAAGATTGGGTAAATCAACAATTAAGTATTTAATTTATTTGTAATTAAAATTGTTAATCGAAGTTAACTAAGTAGTAGTCAATTAAGATAATTGATTAAGGAATAATTAATTAGAATTTAATTAATTTATCATTAAGAATAGTTAATCATTGGTTTAAATGAATCAATAAAAATAAGTTATGTTGTTAATTCTTTTAAACCACTTTCCCCTTGAATTGAAAATGGCTGACTGTCATTAAATGTTGTGTTTTGGATTGATATCTTGTTTGTGATTGTGATACTGTATGATGTGAATTGCCTTATGCTGAACTGTGATTTGTTTCTGTATATATATGAAAACCCTTGACCCGTAAAACGACACTTGAATTTCGATGCGACAGGGAGTCGGATTCCAGTTGGTTATTCGAAACCCACATCGAATTGTAATGATGAATCTTTGTGACTGATAAATTTATTTTATCTATGAATCTGTGAATGAAGATAAGCGTTATCGATTATGCCGCTTATCGATATATCTGTGATGATTGATGTTGCACTATTGTGTGTAAAACCCTTGAACCACACTTATACACACACCAATATGGATTTCACGTGGAAATCGGTTAAGTCACAGATAATTTAAATTTGATGTTTTTGAAATTAAAATTTTAATTTCAATTGATTTTGAAATTTAAAATTGGGGTTTAAAGTGAAAAGCTTTTGAAATAAAATTTCAAAGATAAAAGTAATTTTGAATAACTTAATCGAGTTTTGAAAATTTAAATAATTTGATTTAAATTTGAATTCAAGTTTGAAATTGAATCCTATAATTTGAAACTATGGATTAAAGATGATATAAATGTGTTATATGAAATTAAACCATTTTAAAAGAAAAATTTTGGGAATTTGAATTTAACCCAAGGATTTCAACTTGTATAAATGAATTAGATTTCCGAAAATGAAAACTGTTTGTTTTCAAATGATAAAAGCTTTCATATATATATAAGAAATGAAATTCCAAGTTAAAGGAATTTCAAGTACGAATTGAAAAAAAGGGTTTTCCAAGTTATAAATGAATTCTTTTTGAAAGCTATGAATTAAATCTGTTATTTTTTTAACAGATTTAAAATGATGTTTTGTTTAAACCATTTGAAATGGAATTGTTTTGAAAGCTATAAGTTAAATCTTTGATTTAAAGATTTAACGAGTTAAATTGAAATGGAAATTTGATTTGGAAAAATCTGTGAATGAATCTTTTGTTTAAAAGATAAAAAAAATGTGGAAATTGTTTGAAACCATTGAAGGTTGTTAAAATGAATCTTTTTGTTTAAAAGATTAAAATGGTAATTTGTTGAAACCATTTAAAAAGAAAGTTTGGGTAATAAGTTGTGACTTAATTGAAGTCCCAATATCCATATATTTTTAAATATTGCGCTCACTATTCGGGTTAGCCGGGAAAAGACCTTTGTGTCATATAACCCATTCCGAATTAGTGATACGTCGTATATGGATGGCATTTGAAGACCGGTGTTGAAGACCGAATATTTTCGAAAATGAAAGGACAACCTGTCGAATGTCTCTGCACTGAGTCGCGCCGGTATAGAGATTTATATCACTCTTTTTGTGATGGGAAGTTCGGACGTGATTGAAAATTATCCGGATTTTCAAGGGCTTCGTGAGAAGTGCCTTCGGTTCTGTTCGATCCCGGAACAGACTTGTATGGTTACATGTCTGACATTACACTTTGAGATATAAAGCAGATTTCTTTCAAATACATTTCTGTTGGTGGCGGAGAATTTATTCTCTTAGCTTAACACCCTTCTCTGAGACGTACGAGCTCAGAGGTTATGTAGTTGAAGTTACCAGCGATATATCCCAATTTGGTAATGTGACATGCTGAGTGTTGCTGTGTGCTGATCAGTGTTTGATCATTCGTGATATGATCATTTGTTTGATCATTTATCTTTGTGATCATAGGTTGATCATCTGTTGACCCAAAGCGTGGCTTTTTGAAAAAGCATAGCTTTGTGGACGAGACTTCGTCGAGCCTCACAAACCGGAAATGGTCGAAACAGGAATGTTGCGGCAAGGTTTCAGGGGTAGCTCCCCTAGGGTATGACCATTCCTTCTGGAAAAGGGTAGTATCATGGTATGGAGCCCAGATATTTACTCATGTGGATACACTTATTTATTATGTGTGATGTTGGTTTCGAGGCGCCTCGGTTAAAGGTCCAAAAGGACCGGGGGTGGCATATCTCAGGTTTTGTAATATTCCCCGGGAAGGGGGGTAGCCGGCCTTGTTTGGCAGAGAACGGTTTGGTTCTCGGAGCGTCCCGCCAGAGGCGTTTCTTTCGTGGAATAGGAAGTTCCTTAGCCTGACCATTTGTTGGAAATCCAAACAAAACAATACGAGCCCTTTGCGATTGCAAATTGTAGAAATTGTCTCCTCAGGAGGTAGCTATAGCAGGCATAATATAACGGTACCTATGCTGGCTAAGATTAATATTGTATTTTCGAAAGGATTTTTTTTTCACTATGCACTAATAATAATATCAAAAACGATTTGATTTGATTTTGCGTAGTAAGCATCTTTGACTATCATAAGAAGAAATCTCCTCCAATTCTGCGTTTGCATTGTGTGTGTGGTGGGAGGTCTTATGGTAGTTTCATTTTCGAAAAGCATTGCGAATTGACTTTAAAATTCTCTGCTACTTGTTTTTAAAGATAAACTGTTTTTGTTGCTCACACCAGTCCCACGACTGACTCGGAGTTTATTGTTCATTTCCTAAACTCTGGGTGCTCATAATTTTTCTACACGAGCAGTCTAGAGTTGGGTTTTTCAGATAGTCAGGATTAGTAGATTTTTCTGGAGCTAGTTCAGTCTTTGGATCGGACTGCACTTGCTTATCTTGGTGTATCGTTATTGGGAGTTTGAGCTGTATCTGGATTGGCGTTTTGAAGATGGAGATTATCCGCTGCTGATGTTATCGTTTTCTTTTCCACTACTATTTGTTGTATCATATCTCTGATGTATATTGATATTCATTGTATCAGTCTGTTGTATTAGATATTGTATATCAATGTATTATTCATTTATTCCGCTGTGTTATTTACTTAACTGTGTTATAAGCTCCGGCGACTCGGATTCGAACGGTCGAATCTACGGCATTCGAGTACGATGTAAAGTATGGATGTCGATTTTCAAGCGCAAAAATCTGGGGCGTTACAAATACATTTAAACTTATAATTACTAATTTAATCAATACAAATTATCAATTATCACTCTAATTATCTTAATGGTCAATGAATTTAATCCTTAATCTTAATTACTTAAAGTAAACTCATTTTCCATTATTGATTAAATCTCACTTCAATATGTTTGAAAACATTTATTTCACTTTTCCTTTAAAATTTCATTTTAAATTCCAGGTTTAAACGAACACTAATTGAACTTTAAATCACTTTATAAAACTAGCTTTAAAAACCTTTAAATTACAAATTAAAGAAATTCTTAGTTATGAAGGGATTTTAAATCAAACCCCCTGAAGTTAAAAATATTTAACTTATTTAAAGTATTTAAATTTATAATCTTTCTTCCATTTCAAAAATCTGGAAGTTAAATTTAACTTTAGACTCAGATTAACTTTGGTTACAATTTTAAAATCAACATTTTAAAACTGTGCAACTGGTTACAGGTTTATCTCTGAAAACAAAACTACCCGAGCCCCCCCCCCTTAGTTTACTTCAAGTAAAACACCAAAAGGCTCGAGCAAAACAAGAATCTACTTGAGTAAATCTCGAGTACACTTCTCTGCCAAACCTAGATTCACCAGAGCAAAAATGTGCACCGTGCACATGCACCCGCGATGCCGCCTCTTCCGATCAACCACGACCTTCTCCTCATATCGGCGATCACTTCTACATCCTATCCCAAACCTCCGATCATAACCCCAGACTCGAGATCGAAATTGAGTTTCACAAATCAAAACCTGGAACCAAAATAACCAAGTCTGGAACCCCCACACACCAAAACCTGACCCTGCCTCGTACTCGAATCTCCGACCACCGGAGCATCAGAAATTCCTATCACGCCTTCGTCTATGTCCCCTCTACCAAAACCCACAAGCGTGCGACACTCGATCGATCCTTGACGTCGAACGAGATGAAAAACCATAGCCACACAAAACTAGGTCTACGAGAAAGAAAACGATGCCGCCACCACCACCGTTGACTATCCACCACCGCGCCATTTTTCCAACACTACGCCATAAATGGCCTTCTGCAACACAAAAAAAATGTTGGCTCAGGCCCGAAAAATGTTGCCATAGGTCTATGGCAACACTTTTAGGGTGATGCAATTTTTGCCGTTGCCTTAGACCTCAAAGGCAACATTTTGACTATCTAAGGCAACATAAATAATATTGTTGCAATAGAACCCTATTTGGGTCTATGACAACACCCATAGGTATCTGTAGCAACATTCCAAAAATGTTGCTATAGATATTAACTTTCTGAAGTTGTGGGGCCCACAATGTAGAGCATATTTGATTTTTTAATAGAAATAAATATTTATTTAATAAAATGCTATTGCATAGAATTTGATATTCAAACAGTAATTTATTTAAATAAATATTTTATTTCAACATTTAAAATAGTACAAATTCCTGACTCCACTATTTTACAATTCAATGATATATAACACTGATATTCACATATACAGATATTCCTCACTACATCACTCAGTTCACTCATTACATATGCAGTTTCAATTTATACAGACACCGACAAATATATGACGAGCCGAGTGCCGAGCCGAAGGCGAGCCGAGAAGCGGGTCCGGGCGCAGCGCCGGCGGGGGTCCGGGGCACCGCAGTCCCGGCGGTTAGGTCAAACAAGTGGGCACCGCCCGATTCATCCGATTTCGGAAGATCGAGCCTTCTTTGAAACGACGTAAAATGATGCACAAATGAAGACTGACCTTAGCAAACCCCATCCTCAGCAACTTCATCACCCATCGGAACTACTGCCCATCTACCACTTACGTGAAACACAATTGCCTGAAACACTGACCATCTACCAAACACTGACCACACTCCCAACCTCTTTCACAAAACACCCACTCACTGCCTCATCAAATTACATCATCAACACATAGGCAGCCCATCAAGAAAAAACAGTGAATGCATCAGGCATGTACAAGAGAAACATAGGCAGTAATATGATATACAGAGGACTTGGAGCATCAGTTCATGTTAAAGAACAAGGTTAGCATGGTACCAGTTCAGTCAAGACCAAATATATAAGGTTAGCATGACTTGGAGCATCAGTTCATGTTAACAAACTTAAGGTTAGATATATATCTAACAAACTAAATATATAAGTTGAGCGTGAATACCAAATTTGACTGTACAACAAAACTAGTATCCATCAAGAATCTGAACTCATTTGGATACATATTTTATAAAATGAATTTTTCTCTTAGGAGCTGCAAAACATCCAAAGTTAATAAGCTAACATATTCCCAAGCTTCAAAAACTGAAGAAGAAATCATCAAAAAGCACAAATAATATTTAAAAAAACAAACCAGAAGCCTTCATATGCAAAACAGATTGCTGCTGAGAAGATGCTTGAGTCTGAGATACTGAATTTGAAGATGACGCCCTTGATTTTGCTTCTAGATCTGAAACACAACATTCGTTGTCTGTTGTTAATTTCGCTTCTAGACCGAATGATGGCACTGCGAGCCACTCTAGATCTGAAACACAGCATCACCGGTCAGTGGCATCGTAATCTCAGTAGTATCCAAGCCTCTATCTCGGCAATCTTCAACAAACTTTCCAAGCACCGAACGCAACATGAAGCAGCAGGCGACTTCATCAATCAGACTTGCGGATCCCCAAAGAAGATGAATCGCGAATTGGAACTTGATACTTGATTTATTCTAATCGCCTGAAATCATCTTCCATCTCCACACGAATTGATTTGAGAATTATGAATTGATTCTAATCGTGAATTGGAAGTATGAATTTGCTGGATTTCGTGAATTTGCTTTTTGATTTGAGAATTATGAATTGATTCTAATCGCGAATTGGAAGTATGAATTTGCTGGATTTCGTGAATTTGCTTTTTGATTTGAGAATTATGAATTGAAAACTGAAAGGGGATCTACACCAACATAGGCGGGAAAATGAAAATTTGGTAAAAAGTGCAGCGGTGATCCATTTTAACAGTCGGATTAAATGTAGATCGTTGGATCGTATTCACGCGGATTGCTAATTTTATTAATTTTTTAATTTGAATACATCTATAGCAACACTGTATAAAAATGTTGCATCGTGTTACACTTGTTTAGCTAGAGCAACACATTTTTATGGCTAAGGTAACACCATAAATACAACGTTGCAGTAGGACCAAAATTTTATATCTATCGCAACATTTTAGCTGGCAACACCTTGCAAAAATGTTGAAGAAGGTCATTTATGGCGTAGTGCAAGGACCACTGGTCACTCCTCTATCTCCAAACTAAGACTCGACATCCCCAGTCGACTTGATCATCCACGGCAACCCCAAATGCACAAAACAGTCGAACCAAAACTGCTCTTCACCCCCTTCTTTAAAAATTATAAATCTTGTTTTAAAAATCATGTTTTTGTATGTAGATTCATTTTATACTCCTGAATTTTTAAAACAAGAAATTTGCTTTAAACATATTTAAGGTTGTGCTTAGCTTTCTTGGTTTGCCAGAGACAATTACAGGTGGTTTCAACCTACATAAATTTTTTTAACACTTAGATTATAACCAAACAAACAATTTTTGTTTACATTCTACGTTCAAACAATTATTAGATCAAGAGATGAAGATTTATTTACATATCTACTTAAAAAAATGAGCAACAGGCAACATATTAACAGAGTAACAAGTGTACATATATACACAGATTTGCACAACCACAAATATACAATATACATATTATCACAGAGGAAAGCATGCTCCATATTAACTTAAGTTATAATTTTTAATTAAAATGTTACTCACCTGAATTTTTTGAAAGAACAGAGCATCTAGATTTTGGAAAAAGCTTTTGATACTTTAAAACTTGAGCTGTTTGTTGTTTAAAACTTGCTTTAGTTTGAAAAGATGTAGACATTTGAAAATCTCAGGTTGCATGCAAGCTTGATACACCAGGTTAAAGATGAATGCAGCAGATTATTAAAAGAATGCAGGCAGGCCTTTCTTTCTTTGAAAATTATTGTTTAAACTGAGATTTTGTTGGAGTTTTAAAATGGAGTATGCCTTAGATTTTGCTCGAGATAGATATGAAAGTTGATATGTGAAAGAGCTTACAGGTTGATGTTTATAAAACAGGTTACAGGGTATATCATTTCTTATGCAAAACAGTGTACAAGTTGTACAATTATCAGAGATAGTTTCATAGCTTGGTGGCCGAGATTACATGCTTATGTACTAGAAAAGATATTTGCCTTACTAGCATTAAATGTCATGTCCTTAATATGCTTATTTTCCTTACAGCCTACATATTTTTTTTGATTTTGTTGTCCTCAAGACTGCATGCCTATACTCGAACCATTTGTCTACATACTTATCTTATGCAAGCTTTTCTAACAAGTTATTATCTTTTCTTATGCAAGCCTACATACTTGAATATTATTTCCTTTATTCATTAGACTATGCAGATTTCTGGTTTGATAAAGGAATGTAAGTGAATGTTATTCCTTACATGTTGTTTAAATATTTAGTGTATTTGGTTTATGATTTACAAAACTATAAAATTTAACTTATGTATATTTGTTTCATTTCTAACTAAATGCTTAGACTTGTATTTCAACATGTATATTTATATTTATTAATATTATAAAAACCCATTTATCAAGTTGAAAATAATTAAACAAAAGAAATTATCTTTTTATTTAAATTACATATTTTATAACATATACTAAAGTATCATTTGACAAAATTGTATTGAAAACTTATATATATCTTTATACCATATTTATCAAGCTATACTTTAAAAAGAAAATAAAACAAATCTTTTTGTTAATAAATTTAAATCTAAACTAAAGCTAAACTAAATTTTAAACTATTTAAACATTTATCTTAAGTATTTAACCCATATATTTATTTATTAAATAGCTTTAAAAAGCTTATTTTAAATAAATCATAATTCCCAAATCACTAAAATGTATATTAGAAATTTGAAAACATAATTTATTAGTTGAATTTAAAACAAAGCTTTCCTATCTACAATATATACAAATATATATATTCATTATAAATAGAAAATAATTTATTAGTTTTAAAAGATAAAACTCACCAATTAGATATTTATTAAAAGAAAAGTATTAATTCAAATCTTATAAATCAGAGATATATCAAATTAATTCAATATTTAATATAAATTATTAAATTGATATTGCTCAAAATTCCGGGTTGTCACAGTTGGTCTTCAGGATTGAATGTCAGTTTGGATAACTGGGATTCGATGTGTTTCACGTATCTCTGAGGGAGTACGTGTATGATTTATCTTTGGTTTTGGAACTAGCAGTTCTTGAAGGTTTGGTTGTTGAGTCAGACTTGTCTATAGTCTGATATCCTGTCTAGTTTTGCAGATCTAGAGGAGTAGGAGCTCTGTAGCTTAGTAGTATAGTTTTGTTTGGGTTCTGTGGAGCGAGTATCCCGGTGTTTATACTTGGGAAACTCTAGATGGTTCATCCTGTTTTGTCTAGATAGTTAGATTTGTTTGATTGGATGAGTTGGTTGCTATGGTTGTTAGCATATAATTAATATATGCTTGTGTTCTTAAAATTGAATCTTTAATTAGATTATTAAATTACCTTTGTTATAAATTTCGGGGACGAAATTCTTTTAAGGGGGGAGGAATGTGACATCCCGGAATTTTAGGCAATATCAATTTAATAATCTGTATTTAAAACTAAATTGATTTGATAATATTTGTAAATAAGATCTGAATTTGATTTAATAAT
Organism: Allium fistulosum; assembly: GCA_030737815.1. Lineage (NCBI taxonomy): Eukaryota > Viridiplantae > Streptophyta > Magnoliopsida > Asparagales > Amaryllidaceae > Allium > Allium fistulosum. Next base: position 185,509,532 of record CM060906.1, read on the forward strand.
CTTCTTTTAAATAAATATTTAATTGATAGTTTATCTTTTAAAAGCTAATAAATTATTTTATTTATAATGTATATATATATTTGTATATATTGTAAATAGGAAAGCTTTGTTTTAAAGTTTAACTAATAAATTATGTTTTCAAATTTCTAATATATTTTAGTGAATTGGAATTATGATTTAATTAATATTAAGATTTTCAAAGCTATTTAATAAATAACTATATGGTTTTAAATACTTAAAATAAATGTTTAAATAGCTTAAAAACTTATTCTAGCTTTAGTTTAAATTTAAAATGTATTAACAAAAAGATTTGTTTTATTTTCTTTTTAGTATAGCTTGATAAAAATATGGTTTAAAAATATATATAAGTTTTAAATGTGATTTTGTCAAATGATACTTTAATATATAATAAAATAAGTAGTTTGTAATAAAAAGATAATTTCTTTTATTTAATTATTTCAATTTGATAAATGTGTTTTTATAATATTGATAAATAAAAATACAAGACTATAAGATAAATTAGGAAAAATAAAGTAAGTACATTGGCAAAATTTTAATAACATAACAACTATAAAATTCATTTAGATTTCAAACAAAAAAACAAAAGAAATAACATTCCTTTACATTTCAAAAATATAAAACAAGTAACATATTTATTCATAAAACATGAATAGGTAAGTAGAAACAAACAAGATAACAAGGCAACAATTAAACTAGGAAACAAAATCAAAATGTGTGTAGGCTGCAAGTAATTATGAGTAGGCAAAAACAAAGTTTAAAGGGAAAATATGTCTTTATGTTTGTACAGGTATGTACACTTGAAAAGAAACATATACAAAATGATGTATAAGTACCATTCGAAATGAAGTAAAGTATTAAGTTTGTAGACATAAGGACATCTTCTTTAATGCTAACATCTCTCTAGTACCCAACATTTATCATTTCAGCCCCTTAGTAGAGAAAAGATCTCTGACCAAATTATAAAAATCTTGTACCAGGCAAAAAACAACCTGTAACTCATTTCTATATATCAATCTTCTCTGTTTTATTTTTTTTTCGAAAAAAAACTTAGCATACTAGAGGTATATTTCAAATGAAGCTTTATTCTCAACTCAAAAACAAATGCAAATCTAAGACAAACTCTCTAGTTTTTTAAAAAAGAGGAGGCATTTCAGTTTTAAAGAGATTCAAAAGAATCATACAACTGAAGCATCATTCTTCAAATTCAGAACAACAAGCAAGCTTGATGGTGAAAGCAAAAACATTCCCAGTTTAAAGTTTTCAAAGCCTGTTTCAAAGTTTTAAATGCTCTGTCTTCTTTTATCAGGTGAGTAACTTTTGTTTTGAAATTTAAAAGTATAAATCTGCTGAATACTTATCTGTGAGTAAACAATAATTTTAAAGCTTTAAGTTCAATTTAAAACAGTTCATGATTCAATGATCATATGATATGGTGTATGCTTGATCTGGTATACAATTTTGTGTACTCTGTGTTCTCTGTTGTTATTACACTTTGCATATTTTTGTTCATAACTCAAATTATTCTCATCAAACATTGTTAATCCGTAATTATTCAACTAAAACAATATGTTTAAACTTAAATTTAGATTTCTAAAAGCTGATTAAACCTTGTTGTAAAATATAATCGCTGTAACTTTGTTTTACAGGTATCAATGATAATTTGATAAAATGGATTGTTGTAAATTATTAATTCAAGATTATATCTGGAATTCTTACAGCAAATTATGATTTTTAAAACAAAAACGAAGATTTTTAGCTTTGAATTCTAAGAGCAGTTTGTATGTGAACAAAAATTGCATTCTTTCCAATTTCAGAAAATCAAATCAAATTAAAATGCTGAAACTTGGTTTGAAGATAGTAATTACTTCCGTGACCTCGAGAAAAATGTGAATTAATTTTTCTATTGTGTGAAATTAGAGAACGAGATCATATTAGGGTTTTAGATGGAGTTCTTGTTCATCTCTGCAACGAGACGCGTTCATCGACCATGGGTGATCGAGTGTCACGAGCATTTGGGAAATGGAAGGTTGGCGTGTTTTCGTGGTGTGGCCGAAGATTGAGGGTCTCCGGTGGTCTATGAGGCGGTGGCGAGGCGTTTTAGTTGATGGTGGTGTTTGCAGTTTTTTCGAGTAAACTGCTATATTTTTATTCGAAATTTTTAGAGACAATCTGAGCTTGGATTCCGAGTTTGGGAGTGAATTGTGACTTGCCGATGAGGTTGGTGATCGCCGGAGGTCGGTCGCGTCGCCGTGCACATGTACGGCGAAGCGTTGGTGTCAGCGATGGATCGCAGGTCGTACTCGAGAAGGTAGGGTGATCGCTTCGGGTTTGTGATCGAGCGTACGAGAGGTGACTCGGGGGAAAGCTGGTGAGAACTCGAAGTGTTATTCGAGTTAACATAGGAGTTCTCGGGTGTTCAAACTGCAGTATTATAAAATAAAGTTAAGCAAATTGTTTTCAACCAGTCTAAGCAATATAAACTTAATAAAGGTGTAACAATTTAAGTTAAGACTTTAACACACGTTTTAAATATTGTAGTTAATACTTAACAATGTTTTAAAACTAAATTTAAACCAGTTTTTAAGTATGATTTCAAAACTTAAATTTTGTATTCATTTTAAATCATAAATTTAAAATAGAATGTAAAAGCAAAATTGTTTTAAAACGCTTGATAATGATAATTAGATCATCAGTAAGAATAATGTTTTATCTTAAGGTTAATTAAGATTTAAATAATTTAGAGTAATTAAATTATTAAGGTAATTAAATGGGTAATTAATTTATTTAATTAATTAAAGATATGAATGATTAATTAAGTAATTAAGAGTTCAAATTAATTAATTTAAGTTTAAGACAAATTATTTAAAGACTAATTAATTTGTGATTAAGGGTCATTAATTAAGTAAGATTAGATTTAATTAATGGTTAGGAATGAATTAATCAAGTAATGTAAAATTAATTAAGTTACAATTAAAACTTAAATTAATTAAATAATTAGTGGTTAATTAATTGGTTATTAAGGATAAATTAACTTGTAATTAATATTGATTTATCTAAGTTTAATTTCTTAAGAAAAGAAATTAAGAATTGTTAATAGTTAATGTAGGTCATTAACTTAAGATTTGTTTAATAATTAATCAATATGATAATTTTAATAATTGATTAGATTAATTAATTAAAGAAAATAAATCGTGAAATTGTTTAAGTGTAATTAAAGGAATTAATTACTCAAGGTAATTAATTAAATAAATTTGATTTATTTAAGTTAATTAATTAGTTTAATTGATATAAATTAATCATTGGATGATTTGATAAGTATAATTACTTAAATGTAATTAATGAAGTGAAATTACTTAATGAAGTAATTAATGGTAATTACTATATGTAATTAATAGAATAGGATTTAATATTGAAAGTAATTTGGATTAAATTACTTTATGAAATTAATTAAGGGATTAATTAAAATAATTAATTAAGAAGTAATTAATTTATTTGATGAAGTAATTAAGGGTAGTTAATTACTGAAATGTGATAAATCAAGAGTGATTAATAAATGTGGTTTGAGTAAAGATTAATTTCTTAATGTAATTAATTTAAGTAGAATAATTAATTAAATTGTAATTAAGGATCATTAAATTATATAATTAATGATGTAATTAAAGGATTGATTCATTAAGATAAATTAATCAATAATAAGTGTTTTGAGTAATTAATTATAGTTAATTAATTAATGAAGTAATTAAAGATTAATTACTGTATTTGGTTAAAGGATAATTAATTTGTGAAATTAACTAAAGAATAATTACTTTAATGTAATTAAAGGATAATTAATCCAGGATGATTAATTAAGATGGAAATTTGAGAATAATTAATTAATTGACTTGTAATTAATTAATGGTTATGTAAGCAAGATTTATAATGATGAAATAATTAATTTAATTTACTTTAAATTAATTAAAGATAAGTAATTAATTTAATTCACTTTAAATTAATTATAAATGGTGTGATTATTATCCTTGCTTATGTATGGATGGATGATATTGATTTCCTTGAATGGTTTGAAATCTCAAATATGAGATAAGTAATGCTGTATGATATGGTTGCTTTGATTGAAGTATATGGATAATGTAGATTATCTATCTGTGATATTGTAGATTATCTATCTGTGATATTGTGAATTATCTATCTGTGTGTATATAGATAATAAAATGAATTGCTTTAACTTTAAAACAACTTGGACCTAAAAGATGGCGATTTGGATTTCGATGAGACCGGGATCGGGTTTGCTTCATTACAGCATGATAGGGGGTTCTCGCTTCGCGGTTTGGTGGCGAACGGGAAACTCTTACCCCTACATGTCCCTTTTGGGTAGGAAGGCCCTAGGTTGGTTGCGAGTCGAGAGGCTGGCCGTAAAAACAAATTCGAGGTATCACTGAAAGCCACGGTGGGTCTGGGATGGTTGAAAAGCCTACCGGTCGCCACTGGCTCGGCCCGTTTCAGTTGGTATCAGAGCGCTAGGTTGAGTGAATACCTAGGCTCTTAAGCGATTTCTTTCTTGAGAGAGCGTATTTGTATTTTTGATATATATATTTATTTATTTCTACCTATCTATTGGGTTGCCTGTTCGGGTTTTCCAATATAAGCTATAAAGGTAGATAGGGTAGTGGTGTGTGTAACACAACTACCAATGGTTGGAGTTTGTTGAGGTTGGAAGTGTATCTATCGAGACTGTAGACCTAATACTGTCTCGAGTGAATTTTTGTTGTGGTGTAAGGATTTCACCAATCTCTGAAGGAAATCTATTAAGGTTCGGGGCCCATCTTTGCGTAGAATTTGGATTCTGACAGTTGAGCAGAAGCTAGTGATGGTATTTTAGTATCTCAGGAATTAGTAGCTGTGTGATGAGACATAGTAACTATGGATGTCTCCGAAGATGTTTCTTTGGAACAAGTTTAAGGAAGTGTGTCTGCATCGGTGTTGAGGCTGAGTTCAGCTGGGTGTTTGTGTTTGGGTTTGTGGTCCGAGTTTCTCGAGGAGTTTGGATTAGGAAGTCTTTGGCTTCGCTGGCAGCGTCGCAGTTCAGATTGTTCTGTGTACAGGCAAGGAGGTCTTCTGTCAGCAGTTTTCTAGAGGTGAAGTTCAGAAGCAGCAGTGTGGATCCATTTCTTCGGTTGATTGGCTAGTTAAACATAGGCTGTTCTGTTTGGTAAAGAGAGAGCAGTTTTCTTTGGATATTAGATTTGGTTGATCGCAAAAGTGACTTGCGATAGTTTAGTGTTCTCTCGGTTTGTTAGAGATCTTTCGGTATTTTTGAGTTTTCTCTCTATGGATCTGTTAAACCATATTCTGGGATGTGTTGTCCAGTTTGTGCTCATGTGTATCATCAGCATTTTCATCTACTCCATATCAGAGTTGTGCAGCGGAAGCAGTTTGGGAGTGCATCTGTTTTTCTTTTCCGGATAGGAGAAGTTGTTTTCTACTGATGATAGTTGAGGCTGTGTTCTTGGATGGATTGTGAGTGGATCATCTTGATGAGTTGTTTTAGAGGCTTCAGCGTAGGTTGAGCTGATCAGTAGAGATGGAGGCGGCCTCGGATCGTCAGATGAGTTTTGTGGATAAGAAACGGAGGAATTTGGATTTCAAAGTCGGGGATTTGATTTTGGATAAGTTTTCTCCGATTAAAAGAGCTATATAGTTTGGTAAGATTGGGAAGCTAGCTCCGAGGTATCTTGGATCTTTTCTGTGTTTGTGAGGATATGTGTTGGTGAGACGACTCGACCTTCTACGCCCAGAAAGTCGTATCATCTTTAAGAAAGAAAAGGGTGAGAAATAGAAAAGATAGAGAAGAAAGAAGAAAACAACATCAGAATCTCAACAGCGGAACGAATGAAATATAATATATCACATAAGAGATTACATAATATCATATACATCAGAGTTACACAGATAATACAACACATACTAGACAGTTATAATCACCTGTCTAGTTAATACAACTCGATACATCTCAATACAATACAGAGATACAACACAGTGGGAATACAGATAAACACTAACACAGCGGAACCACTATATATCTATACGCTGAAGCCTCCTGCTCCATTGCTCCTCTAGAATTTGTCAAAGCTAACCTGAATCTCTTGGCTACTCGTAAAAATTTGAGTACCCGAGAGTTTAAGAAAAAAAGAAATAAACTCCAGGTCAGACATGGGTCTGGTATGAGTAACAGGTTAAAGTTTCTTAACTTTGAAAATCCTTTGAAAACAAAAGGTATCACGTAAGACTTCCCACACATAAACATGGAAAAGTTTTTACCTTACGCTAACCAAAACATTGATAGGAAATTCAGTGATATTATAATAAGTCTAGGTTTTTCAAGTAAATAAGAAATAGCTGAAATTGTTACATGATTAAATTCCAGCATACTAGCCAACAAGTGGGTAATACAATCAAATCCGTTGGTACTTATTGGATTTTGGATTCCATACAATGGTAGGGCTACCGGGGTACCGCCCGTCACAGTACCTGGCCTAGCTCAGCGTACCGAGAACCCACCCTAAGTTCCCTGCAACACAAAGCCGGAACCATCCCTTACTGGACAGTCCCAAACGAAACAACCCCGCAGTCGGTGCGCAATTCCAACTGCCACACAGCCGAAATAAAAAGGGACGTCTAGACAGGGGTATATCCCGCTCTCAAGTGGGTGCGACCCACGAAGCCTTGCTGCACCTCCCCTGTTTTAGCCAATCCTGGTTGATGAGGCTTGAGGCTACGATTACCTTTAGAGAACACATCTCTTAGAATGATCATCGTCCACCTGACGATGTTCTGAAAGCATTCAATCCATACAAGTTCGTTCCGGGTTCAAACGAAACCGAAGGCATTATCTCGTTACACTCATTTTGGAATCACCCTCAGAGTTAACGACAATAACCCTTGCACTCTGAATCTTCATCTTCACTTGAGATTCACGACCTAACGTTAAATTGGATCAATGTGGTTTTCGGATATCCAAATCTAGAAACCCGATCCCGGTCTCATCGAAATCCAAACCGTATCTTTTAAGGCCAAGTTGTTTTAAAGTTAAAACAATTCAATTCTATTATCTATATCAACACAGATAGATAATTCATAATATCACGGATAGATAATTCACATATCATCATAAATAGATAATCTATATTATCCTCACACAGCATTATTTATCTCATATCAGAGATTTCAAACCATTCAAGGAAATCCATATCATCCATCATATATAAACAAGGATTAATAATCACACCTTTATAATTAATTTAAAATGAATTAAATTAATTACCTTATCTTTAATTAATTTAAAGTAAATTAAATTAATTACTTCATCATTATTAAACTTGCTTATATTGCTATTAATTAATTATCAATCAATTAATTAATCATCACCCAATTATTCATTTAATTAATCATCCCTGATTAATTATCTTTAATTACATTTAAGTAATTATCCTTTAATTATTTTCACAAATTAATTATCTTTAACCAAATATAGAAATTAATATTTACATTACTTCATTTATTAATTAACCAAAATTAATTACATTACTTAATTAATTACATTAATAAATCTCTTCATTTATTAATTATTTCCAAATAAATCCCTTCTAAATTTCAGCATTAATCATAATAATTAATTATCCCTAATTACATTTACTATTCAATTTAATTACATCAAGAAATTAGTCTTTAATTAGTTATTTTATCAATTAATTTTTATTAAGAAAAACTAATCTTCAAATCACATATATTAATCACCTTGATTAATAACATACAGTAATTAACTGTCCTAAATTAATTACTTCCCAATAAACAGACTTAATTAATCCCTTGATTAATTTCAAGTAATTATACTCAAATTACTTCCATTAACAAAACATCATCCAATTAATTACATCCAGTAATTATTCATCAATTACTTTCCTAAGTAATTATATCTCCCAATTATCAAGTGATTAATCCAAATTAATTAAACTAAATTAATTAACTCAAATTAATCAAATTACTCAATTAATTAAAATGAGTAATTAATTCCTTAATTACTTCCCATTTAGTAATTACACTTAAACAATTACAATGTTGATTATTAAATTAATTAATCCAATTAACTATTAAAAATCAATTACATTAATTAATTATAAAATAATCTAGTTAATGACCTTCATTAACATTTCTTTAATTACTTTTCTAAAATAATTAACTTACATTAATCATTATTAATTATAAGTTCAATTAACCATTCATTAATTAATTAAAGTCTAATATATGATTCTTAATTACATATTAATTACTTAATTCATTATTTAAACTTTAATTAATACTGTAACGACCCTAGATTTTTATTTAATTTAAATTAATAATTTATTAAATTTCTGAATAAAAATTGTATAATTTATATTAAATTGAAGCGAGTTTCCCCGATATCCAGATAAATTCTATATTAAATCATTTAAATTTTAAATATTATATATATATATGTATATATTGGATTTGAGATAAATTGTAAATAAATGGTTTAATAATAATAAATGATAATAATAAATATTAAAATAGATGGTTAATAATAATTTGAATTTATAAATTAAATATAAGATAATAAATATAAAAGTAAAATAAAATACAAACAAATGCACTTATTAAATAAATAAGAAAATATAAATATATAGAAACATACCAATTTATAGATATTTAAGTTAGAAAATTGAAATAGAAAATAAAAATAAATAAAACTATAAGTATGTAGAAACAAATACAAATACAAGTATGCAAATAAATAAAATACAAGATAATACCCTTACATACTTGCCCAGCCGAAATGAGGTAAAAGAAAAAAAAATCTCAGTTTGTACAAGTAATAAATGAAAATACCCTTAGTACATGAGGGAAACATCACCAGCCACCGAAATGAAGAGAAAAATATTCATTTGTACATGTCAATTAATGCAAACCATCACTATATATCACCTCAGCCTATAAACAAATGAAAATATGCCTGTAAAATAAAGCAAAGTAATCCCTAACAATATCTCTAGCACGATTTCAGCCATGCCTATGTTAAAGCCAAGTGACAATACCCCTGTACACTTTCTTTTATAATAAAATCAACTCATAGCCTATTGTATAAACAAACAACACCATGTACTCATTTTTTTCTTTTCTTTATAAACATCATCCTCATTGCAAATTCGATCCACTTCAAGCTGTAAATGAAAACTCAAACCAAAGCTTCAGTTTAAAGAAAATTTAAAAACAACTTAAATAAATAAAGTCAAACCAGAGAATCAAGTGAAAGATTTCAACCAGGAAATTCAAACTGCTGTTTCAAGAAAATATGCTCTGTTCTTTCTTTTAACCACGGTGAGCAACTCCTATTTTTAATAGCCTAACTTGTTTTGAAAATTTAAATATAGATTATTGGTTCAAGAAAATATTATGCTGTTATGTATTTGTTCTGAGAAGTTGCTGTTTTACTGGAAGTCTGTTATATGATGCTCTTCAATATTTCAAATCTCTGAGCAAAGAATTGAAAGAAAATTAATTTTCATTGAATAAAAACATTTTTAAAACATAGAAGCTCTGTTTATTTTTGAGCAAGGTGAGTAACCTTTTGTTTTAAAACCTTAAAAAAATATGATTTTGTGACCAAACTGACCTGTTCTAATGTTGAATTTATTTATATATGTGATGTTGTGGTGGATACTTCTAGCTGTTGTGAAAGTTGCTTTGATCTATGTTGTTCTGTGAGAATGCGTGTTTGTGAGTATGTTATATATTCAAAAATGTATACTCTCTGTTAAATTTACAAGCTTAAAATCCATTACAAAAGAAAAAGAGGGAAAAAGATCCATATCTCTTAAACCAATCAATACTAAGTATTAATCTCAAAAGGGCAAGTGATTATAATGTGGTAATACAATTTTGAAAATAATCACAAGTATAGTTGTGGGATAAATGTTTTGGAAATTTGAATATTACAGTAATGATCAAAATAAAGTGGAAAATCAAATGATCTAATTTCAAATTTCAATTATATGAGCGGATTCACATTTCAAAATAATGATTTTTGAATATCATTTCAAGATTTTTAATTTAGTAAATTGTGAGAAAAGATGAGATGAACGATATTGACATTCTCGTCAATCTCTGGTGATCAGCGTAACTAGATGGGTCAGGGTTTCGACTGAAGTAAGCTTGGTGATAGTTGGTGTAGGGAAAATTGGTTGGAGGAATTCTTGTTACCAGTGGTGGCCGGACGAGATGAAGATAGGGTTTAGAAACCCATTTTTGGTCAATGATATAAACGGGTCAATTTCGACGCCGAGAAGGAGCTGGAGGCGATCGCTCGAAGGGGAAGACGAAGCTGGGTTTTCGAGGAGGTCGTGGTCATAATGGCGGGGATTCTGGTGACTTAGATGATCGGTACGAGGCAATTTGGTTGATCGTGGCTGGGTTCCAGTTCGTTCAACAAGCTCGATTTTGATTTTTAGCCTCTGCAATTGGATTGAAGATCAAAATGGTGTTGGGGGATGATCGTCGACTTGCGCATGTGGTCGCGAGTGGTAGGAGTTGGCTACAGTGGCGGTGCACATGCACGATGATGAACGTGTGTCAGGGGATGTTGTTTCGTGGAAAACTCGAAGGGGAGCTGGGGATTTTCGTGTTTTGACTCGAGACCTGGGTTGTTTGTGTGTGTTGCCTATAAGGCTTCTACTGTTTTTAAGTTAACTTAATCTAAGCTTTGACAAAGGGAAACGTGAGAAAGGAAGAAGGGGATTCGGGGAAGATAGAATGGAACTCGAGTATTTACTCGATTAAACTGAAGACTTGTTCGGGTTGTTTCCCAAACCTACGAACAAATAATAGTAAGTTAGGTAAATTATTTCAACAAGTTTAAGGGGCGACGACTAATTAATGAATGACAAATTTAAGGCAAGCCTCTATTACAAGTTAATGAATTAAGTAAATACAAAGTTTTGGAATCTAATCAATGCTTTAATTAAGTAGAGAATTCAAGTTAAGTGTTTAATTAATTAACATTAAAGTTTTGTAGTTAGTAATAAATTAAATTTCAAAGTTTAAAGAAGATTTTTTTTATGTCAATTAAGATAAATAATTACTATAGATTAATTGTTTGGAAAATAATTAAGAATGATTAATTTCTAGTTGTAATTAAAGATTGGGTAAATCAACAATTAAGTATTTAATTTATTTGTAATTAAAATTGTTAATCGAAGTTAATTAAGTAGTAGTCAATTAAGATAATTGATTAAGGAATAATTAATTAGAATTTAATTAATTTATCATTAAGAATAGTTTATCATTGGTTTAAATGAATCAATAAAAATAAGTTATGTTGTTAATTCTTTTAAACCACTTTCCCCTTGAATTGAAAATGGTTGACTGTCATTAAATGTTGTGTTTTGGATTGATATCTTGTTTGTGATTGTGATACTGTATGATGTGAATTGCCTTATGCTAAACTGTGATTTGTTTCTGTATATATATATGAAAACCCTTGACCCGTAAAACGGCACTTGAATTTCGATGCGACAGGGAGTCGGATTACAGTTGGTTATCCGAAACCCACATCGAATTGTAATGATGAATCTTTGTGACTGATAAATTTATTTTATCTATGAATCTGTGAATGAAGATAAGCGTTATCGATTATGCCGCTTATCGATATATCTGTGATGATTGATGTTGCACTATTGTGTGTAAAACCCCTGGACCACACTTATACACACACCAATATGGATTTCACGTGGAAATCGGTTAAGTCACAGATAATTTAAATTTGATGTTTTTGAAATTAAAATTTTAATTTCAATTGATTTTGAAATTTGAAATTGGGGTTTAAAGTGAAAAGCTTTTGAAATAAAATTTCAAAGATAAAAGTCATTTTGAATAACTTAATCGAGTTTTGAAAATTTAAATAATTTGATTTAAATTTGAATTCAAGTTTGAAATTGAATCCTACAATTTGAAACTATGGATTAAAGATGATATAAATGTGTTATATGAAATTAAACCATTTTAAAAGAAAATTTTTGGGAATTTGAATTTAACCCAAGGATTTCAACTTGTATAAATGAATTAGATTTCCGAAAATGAAAACTGTTTGTTTTCAAATGATAAAAGCTTTCATATATATATGAGAAATGAAATTCCAAGTTAAAGGAATTTCAAGTACGAATTGAAAAAAAAGGGTTTTCCAAGTTATAAATGAATTCTTTTTGAAAGCTATGAATTAAATCTGTTATTTTTTTAACAGATTTAAAATGATGTTTTGTTTAAACCATTTGAAATGGAATTGTTTTGAAAGCTATAAGTTAAATCTTTGATTTAAAGATTTAACGAGTTAAATTGAAATGGAAATTTGATTTGGAAAAATCTGTGAATGAATCTTTTGTTTAAAAGATAAAAAAATGTGGAAATTGTTTGAAACCATTGAAGGTTGTTAAAATGAATCTTTTTGTTTAAAAGATTAAAATGGTAATTTGTTGAAACCATTTAAAAAGAAAGTTTGGGTAATAAGTTGTGACTTAATTGAAGTCCCAATATCCATATATTTTTAAATATTGTGCTCACTATTCGGGTTAGCCGGGAAAAGACCTTTGTGTCATATAACCCATTCTGAATTAGTGATACGTCGTATATGGATGGCATTTGAAGACCGGTGTTAAAGACCGGATATTTTCGAAAACGAAAGGACAACCTGTCGAATGTCTCAGCACCGAGTCGCGCCGGTATAGAGATTTATATCACTCTTTTTGTGATGGGAAGTTCGGACATGATTGAAAATTATCGGATTTGCAAGGGCTTCGTGAGAAGTGCCTTCGATTCTGTTCGATCCCGGAACAGACTTGTATGGTTACATGTCTGACATTACACTTTGAGATATAAAGCAGATTTCTTTCAAATACATTTCTGTTGGTGGCGGAGAATTTATTCTCTTAGCTTAACACCCTTCTCTGAGACGTACGAGCTCAGAGGTTATGTAGTTGAAGTTACCAGTGATATATCCCAATTTGGTAATGTGACATGCTGAGTGTTACTGTGTGATGATCAGTGTTTGATCATTTGTGATATGATCATTTGTTTGATCATTTATCTTTGTGATCATAGGTTGATCATCTGTTGACCCAAAGCGTGGCTTTTTGAAAAAGCGTAGCTTTGTGGACGAGACTTCATCAAGCCTCACAAACCGGAAATGGTCGAAACAGGAATGTTGCGGCAAGGTTTCAGGGGTAGCTCCCCTAGGGTATGACCATTCCTTCTGGAAAAGGGTAGTATCATGGTATGGAGCCCAGATATTTACTCATGTGGATACACTTATTTATTATGTGTGATGTTGGTTTCGAGGCGCCTCGGTTAAAGGTCCAAAAGGACCGGGGGTGGCATATCTCAGGTTTTGTAATATTCCCCGGGAAGGGGGGTAGCCGGCCTTGTTTGGTAGAGAACGGTTTGGTTCTCGGAGCGTCCCGCCAGAGGTGTTTCTTTCGTGGAATAGGAAGTTCCTTAGCCTGACCATTTGTTGGAAATCCAAACAAAACAATACGAGCCCTTTGCGATTGCAAATTGTAGAACCTGTCTCCTCAGGAGGCAGCTATAGCAGGCATAATATAACGGTACCTGTGCTGGCTAAGATTAATATTGTATTTTCGAAAGGATTTTTTTTTCACTATGCACAAATAATAATATCAAAAACGATTTGATTTGATTTTGCGTAGTAAGCATCTATGACTATCATAAGAAGAAATCTCCTCCAATTCTGCATTTGCATTGTGTGTGTGGTGGGAGGTCTTATGGTAGTTTCATTTTCGAAAAGCATTGCGAATTGACTTTAAAATTCTCTGCTATTTGTTTTTAAAGATAAACTGTTTTTGTTGCTCACACCAGTTCCACGACTGACTCGGAGTTTATTGTTCATTTCCTAAACTCTGGGTGCTCATAATTTTTCTACACGAGCAGTCTAGAGTTGGGTTTTTCAGATAGTCAGGATTAGTAGATTTTTCTGTAGCTAGTTCAGTCTTTGGATCGGACTGCACTTGCTTATCTTGGTGTATCGTTATTGGGAGTTCGAGCTGTATCTGGATTGGCGTTTTGAAGATGGAGATTATCCGCTGCTGATGTTATCGTTTTCTTTTCCTCTGCTATTTTTTGTATCATATCTCTGATGTATATTGATATTCATTGTATCAGTCTGTTGTATCAGATATTGTATATCAATGTATTATTCATTTATTCCGCTGTGTTATTTACTTAACTGTGTTATAAGCTCCGGCGACTCGGATTCGAACGGTCGAATCTACGGCATTCGAGTACGATGTAAAGTATGGATGTCGATTTTCGAGCGCGAAAATCTGGGGCGTTACAAATACATTTAAACTTATAATTACTAATTTAATCAATACAAATTATCAATTATCACTCTAATTATCTTAATGGTCAATGAATTTAATCCTTAATCTTAATTACTTAAAGTAAACTCATTTTCCATTATTGATTAAATCTCACTTCAATATGTTTGAAAACATTTATTTCACTTTTCCTTTAAAATTTCATTTTAAATTCCAGGTTTAAACGAACACTAATTGAACTTTAAATCACTTTATAAAACTAGCTTTAAAAACCTTTAAATTACAAATTAAAGAAATTCTTAGTTATGAAGGGATTTTAAATCAAACCCCCTGAAGTTAAAAATATTTAACTTATTTAAAGTATTTAAATTTATAATCTTTCTTCCATTTCAAAAATCTGGAAGTTAAATTTAACTTTAGACTCAGATTAACTTTGGTTACAATTTTAAAATCAACATTTTAAAATTGTGCAACTGGTTACAGGTTTATCTCTGAAACCAAAACTACCCGAGCCCCCCCCCCTAGTTTACTTCAAGTAAAACACCAAAAGGCTCGAGCAAAACAAGAATCTACTTGAGTAAATCTCGAGTACACTTCTCTGCCAAACCCAGATTCACCAGAGCAAAAATGTGCACCGTGCACACGCACCCGCGATGCCGCCTCTTCCGATCAACCACGACCATCTCCTCATATCGGCGATCACTTCTACATCCTATCCCAAACCTCCGATCATAACCCCAGACTCGAGATCGAAATCGAGTTTCACAAATCAAAACCTGGAACCAAAATAACCAAGTCTGGAACCCCCACACACCAAAACCTGACACTGCCTCGTACTCGAATCTCCGACCACCGGAGCATCAGAAATTCCTATCACGCCTTCGTCTATGTCCCCTCTACCAAAACCCACAAGCGTGCGACACTCGATCGATCCTTGACGTCGAACGAGACGAAAAACCATAGCCACACAAAACTAGGTCTACGAGAAAGTAAACGATGCCGCCACCACTACCGTTGACTATCCACCACCGCGCCATTTTTCCAACACTACGCCATAAATGGCCTTCTGCAACACAAAAAAATGTTGCCATAGGTCTATGGCAACACTTTTAGGGTGATGCAATTTTTGCCGTTGCCTTAGACCTCAAAGGCAACATTTTGACTATCTAAGGCAACATAAGTAATATTGTTGCAATAGAACCCTATTTGGGTCTATGGCAACACCCATAGGTATCTGTAGCAACATTCCAAAAATGTTGCTATAGATATTAACTTTCTGAAGTTGTGGGGCCCACAATGTAGAGCATATTTGATTTTTAATAGAAATAAATATTTATTTAATAAAATGCTATTGCACAGAATTTGATATTCAAACAGTAATTTATTTAAATAAATATTTTATTTCAACATTTAAAATAGTACAAATTCCTGACTCCACTATTATACAATTCAATGATATATAACACTGATATTCACATATACAGATATTCCTCACTACATCACTCAGTTCACTCATTACATATGCAGTTTCAATTTATACAGACACCGACAAATATATGACGAGCCGAGTGCCGAGCCGAAGGCGAGCCGAGAAGCGGGTCCGGGCGCAGTGCCGGCGGGGGTCCGGGGCACCGCAGTCCCGACGGTTAGGTCGAACAAGTGGGCACCGCCCGATTCATCCGATTTCGGAAGATCGAGCCTTCTTTGAAACGACGTAAAATGATGCACAAATGAAGACTGAACTTAGCAAACCCCATCCTCAGCAACTTCATCACCCATCAGAACTACTGCCCATCTACCACTTACCTGAAACACAATTGCCTGAAACACTGATCATCTACCAAACACTGACCACACTCCCAACCTCTTTCACAAAACACCCACTCACTACCTCATCAAATTACATCATCAACACATAGGCAGCCCATCAAGAAAAAACAGTGAATGCATCAGGCATGTACAAGAGAAACATAGGCAGTAATATGATATACAGAGGACTTGGAGCATCAGTTCATGTTAAAGAACAAGGTTAGCATGGTACCAGTTCAGTCCAGACCAAATATATAAGGTTAGCATGACTTGGAGCATCAGTTCATGTTAACAAACTTAAGGTTAGATATATATCTAACAAACTAAATATATAAGTTGAGCGTGAATACCAAATTTGACTGTACAACAAAACTAGTATCCATCAAGAATCTGAACTCATTTGGATACATATTTTATAAAATGAATTTTTCTCTTAGGAGCTGCAAAACATCCAAAGTTAATAAGCTAACATATTCCCAAGCTTCAAAAACTGAAGAAGAAATCATCAAAAAGCACAAATAATATTAAAAAAAACAAACCAGAAGCCTTCATATGCAAAACAGATTGCTGCTGAGAAGATGCTTGAGTCTGAGATACTGAATTTGAAGATGATGCCCTTGATTTTGCTTCTAGATCTGAAACACAACATTCGTTGTCTGTTGTTAATTTCGCTTCTAGACCGAATGATGGCACTGCGAGCCACTCTAGATCTGAAACACAGCATCACCGGTCAGTGGCATCGTAATCTCAGTAGTATCCAAGCCTCTATCTCGGCAATCTTCAACAAACTTTCCAAGCACCGAACACAACATGAAGCAGCAGGCGACTTCATCATTCAGACTTGCGGATCCCCAAAGAAGATGAATCGCGAATTGGAACTTGATACTTGATTTATTCTAATCGCCTGAAATCATCTTCCATCTCCACACGAATTGATTTGAGAATTATGAATTGATTCTAATCGCGAATTCGAAGTATGAATTTGCTGGATTTCGTGAATTTGCTTTTTGATTTGAGAATTATGAATTGATTCTAATCGCGAATTGGAAGTATGAATTTGCTGGATTTCGTGAATTTGCTTTTTGATTTGAGAATTATGAATTGAAAACTGAAAGGGGATCTACACCAACATAGGCGAGAAAATGAAAATTTGGTAAAAAGTGCAGCGGTGATCCATTTTAACAGTCGGATTAAATGTAGACCGTTGGATCGTATTCACGCGGATTGCTAATTTTATTAATTTTTTAATTTGAATACATCTATAGCAACACTGTATAAAAATGTTGCATCGTGTTACACTTGTTTAGCTAGAGCAATACATTTTTATGGCTAAGGTAACACCATAAATACAATGTTGCAGTAGAACCAAAATTTTATATCTATCGCAACATTTTAGCTGGCAACACCTTGCAAAAATGTTGCAAAAGGTCATTTATGGCGTAGTGCAAGGACCACTGGTCACTCCTCTATCTCCAAACTAAGACTCGACATCCCCAGTCGACTTGATCATCCACGGCAACCCCAAATGCACAAAACAGTCGAACCAAAACTGCTCTTCACCCCCTTCTTTAAAAATTATAAATCTTGTTTTAAAAATCATGTTTTTGTATGTAGATTCATTTTATACTCCTGAATTTTTAAAACAAGAAATTTGCTTTAAACATATTTAAGGTTGTGCTTAGCTTTCTTGGTTTGCCAGAGACAATTACAGGTGGTTTCAACCTACATAAATTTTTTTAACACTTAGATTATAACCAAACAAACAATTTTTGTTTACATTCTACGTTCAAACAATTATTAGATCAAGAGATGAAGATTTATTTACATATCTACTTAAAAAAATGAGCAACAAGCAACATATTAACAGAGTAACAAGTGTACATATATACACAGATTTGCACAACCACAAATATACAATATACATATTATCACAGAGGAAAGCATGCTCCATATTAACTTAAGTTATAATTTTTAATTAAAATGTTACTCACCTGAATTTTTTGAAAGAACATAGCATCTAGATTTTGGAAAAAGCTTTTGATACTTTAAAACTTGAGCTGCTTGTTGTTTAAAACTTGCTTTAGTTTGAAAAGATGTAGACATTTGAAAATCTCAGGTTGCATGCAAGCTTGATACACCAGGTTAAAGATGAATGCAGCAGATTATTAAAAGAATGCAGGCAGGCCTTTCTTTCTTTGAAAATTATTGTTTAAACTGAGATTTTGTTGGAGTTTTAAAATGGAGTATGCCTTAGATTTTGCTCGAGATAGATATGAAAGTTGATATGTGAAAGAGCTTACAGGTTGATGTTTATAAAACAGGTTACAGGGTATATCATTTCTTATGCAAAACAGTGTACAAGTTGTACAATTGTCAGAGATAGTTTCATAGCTTGGTGGCCGAGATTACATGCTTATGTACTAGAAAAGATATTTGCCTTACTAGCATTAAATGTCATGTCCTTAATATGCTTATTTTCCTTACAGCCTACATATTTTTTTTGATTTTGTTGTCCTCAAGACTGCATGCCTATACTCAAACCATTTGTCTACATACTTATCTTATGCAAGCTTTTCTAACAAGTTATTATCTTTTCTTATGCAAGCCTACATACTTGAATATTATTTCCTTTATTCATTAGACTATGTAGATTTCTGGTTTGATAAAGGAATGTAAGTGAATGTTATTCCTTACATGTTGTTTAAATATTTAGTGTATTTGGTTTATGATTTACAAAACTATAAAATTTAACTTATGTATATTTGTTTCATTTCTAACTAAATGCTTAGACTTGTATTTCAACATGTATATTTATATTTATTAATATTATAAAAACCCATTTATCAAGTTGAAAATAATTAAACAAAAGAAATTATCTTTTTATTTAAATTACATATTTTATAACATATACTAAAGTACCATTTGACAAAATTGTATTGAAAACTTATATATATCTTTATACCATATTTACCAAGCTATACTTTAAAAAGAAAATAAAACAAATCTTTTTGTTAATAAATTTAAATCTAAACTAAAGCTAAACTAAATTTTAAACTATTTAAACATTTATCTTAAGTATTTAACCCATATATTTATTTATTAAATAGCTTTAAAAAGCTTATTTTAAATAAATCATAATTCCCAAATCACTAAAATGTATATTAGAAATTTGAAAACATAATTTATTAGTTGAATTTAAAACAAAGCTTTCCTATCTACAATATATACAAATATATATATTCATTATAAATAGAAAATAATTTATTAGTTTTAAAAGATAAAACTCACCAATTAGATATTTATTAAAAGAAAAGTATTAATTCAAATCTTATAAATCAGAGATATATCAAATCAATTCAATATTTAATATAAATTATTAAATTGATATTGCTCAAAATTCCGGGTTGTCACAGTTGGTCTTCAGGATTGAATGTCAGTTTGGATAACTGGGATTCGATGTGTTTCACGTATCTCTGAGGGAGTACGTGTATGATTTATCTTTGGTTTTGGAACTAGCAGTTCTTGAAGGTTTGGTTGTTGAGTCAGACTTGTCTATAGTCTGATATCCTGTCTAGTTTTGCAGATCTAGAGGAGTAGGAGCTCTGTAGCTTAGTAGTATAGTTTTGTTTGGGTTCTATGGAGCGAGTATCCCGGTGTTTATACTTGGGAAACTCTAGATGGTTCTATCCTGTTTTGTCTGGATAGTTAGATTTGTTTGATTGGATGAGATGGTTGCTATGGTTGTTAGCATATAATTAATATATTCTTGTGTTTTTAAAATTGAATCTTTAATTAGATTATTAAATTACCTTTGTTTTAAATTTCGGGGACGAAATTCTTTTAAGGGGGGAGGAATGTGACATCCCGAAATTTTAGGCAATATCAATTTAATAATCTGTATTTAAAACTAAATTGATTTGATAATATTTGTAAATAAGATCTGAATTTGATTTAATAATTTTCTTTTAAATAAATATTTAATTGATAGTTTATCTTTTAAAAGCTAATAAATTATTTTATTTATAATGTATATATATTTGTATATATTGTAAATAGGAAAGCTTTGTTTTAAAGTTTAACTAATAAATTATGTTTTCAAATTTCTAATATATTTTAGTGAATTGGAATTATGATTTAATTAATATTAAGATTTTCAAAGCTATTTAATAAATAACTATATGGTTTTAAATACTTAAGATAAATGTTTAAATAGCTTAAAAACTTATTCTAGCTTTAGTTTAAATTTAAAATGTATTAACAAAAAGATTTGTTTTATTTTCTTTTTAGTATAGCTTGATAAAAATATGGTTTAAAAATATATATAAGTTTTAAATGTGATTTTGTCAAATGATACTTTAATATATAATAAAATAAGTAGTTTATAATAAAAAGATAATTTCTTTTATTTAATTATTTCAATTTGATAAATGTGTTTTTATAATATTGATAAATAAAAATACAAGACTATAAGATAAATTAGGAAAAATAAAGTAAGTACATTGGCAAAATTTTAATAACATAACAACTATAAAATTCATTTAGATTTCAAACAAAAAAACAAAAGAAATAACATTCCTTTACATTTCAAAAATATAAAACAAGTAACATATTTATTCATAAAACATGAATAGGTAAGTAGAAACAAACAAGATAACAAGGCAACAATTAAACTAGGAAACAAAATCAAAATGTGTGCAGGCTGCAAGTAATTATGAGTAGGCAAAAACAAAGTTTAAAGGGAAAATATGTCTTTATGTTTGTACAGGTATGTACACTTGAAAGGAAACATATACAAAATGATGTATAAGTACCATTCGAAATGAAGTAAAGTATTAAGTTTGTAGACATAAGGACATCTTCTTTAATGCTAACATCTCTCTAGTACCCAACATTTATCATTTCAGCCCCCTAGTAGAGAAAAGATCTCTGACCAAATTATAAAAATCTTGTACCAGGCAAATAAACAACCTGTAACTCATTTCTATATATCAATTTTCTCTGTTTTATTTTGTTTTCGAAAAAAAACTTAGCATACTAGAGGTATATTTCAAATGAAGCTTTATTCTCAACTCAAAAACAAATGCAAATCTAAGACAAACTCTCTAGTTTTTTAAAAAAGAGGAGGCATTTTAGTTTTAAAGAGATTCAAAAGAATCATACAACTGAAGCATCATTCTTCAAATTCAGAACAACAAGCAAGCTTGATGATGAAAGCAAAAACATTCCCAGTTTAAAGTTTTCAAAGCCTGTTTCAAAGTTTTAAATGCTCTGTCTTCTTTTATCAGGTGAGTAACTTTTGTTTTGAAATTTAAAAGTATAAATCTGCTGAATACTTATCTGTGAGTAAACAATAATTTTAAAGCTTTAAGTTCAATTTAAAACAGTTCATGATTCAATGATCATATGATATGGTGTATGCTTGATCTGGTATACAATTTTGTGTACTCTGTGTTTCTGTTGTTATTACACTTTGCATATTTTGGTTCAAAACTCAAATTATTCTCATCAAACATTGTTAATCCGTAATTATTCAACTAAAACAATATGTTTAAACTTAAATTTAGATTTCTAAAAGCTGATTAAACCATGTTGTAAAATATAATCGCTGTAACTTTGTTTTACAGGTATCAATGATAATTTGATAAAATGGATTGTTGTAAATTATTAATTCAAGATTATATCTGGAATTCTTACAGCAAATTATGATTTTTAAAACAAAAACGAAGATTTTTAGCTTTGAATTCTAAGAGCAGTTTGTATGTGAACAAAAATTGCATTCTTTCCAATTTCAGAAAATCAAATCAAATTAAAATGCTGAAACTTGGTTTGAAGATAGTAATTACTTCCGTGACCTCGAGAAAAATGTGAATTAATTTTTCTATTGTGTGAAATTAGAGTACGAGATCATATTAGGGTTTTAGATGGAGTTCTTGTTCATCTCTGCAACGAGACGTATTCATCGACCATGGGTGATCGAGTGTCACGAGCATTTGGGAAATGGAAGGTTGGCGTGTTTTCGTGGTGTGGCCGAAGATTGAGGGTCTCCGGTGGTCTATGAGGCGGTGGCGAGGCGTTTTAGTTGATGGTGGTGTTTGTAGTTTTTTCGAGTAAACTGCTATATTTCTATTCGAAATTTTTAGAGACAATCTGAGCTTGGATTCCGAGTTTGGGAGTGAATTGTGACTTGCTGATGAGGTTGGTGATCGCCGGAGGTCGGTCGCGTCGCCGTGCACATGTACGGCGAAGTGTTGGTGTCAGCGATGGATCGCAGGTCGTACTCGAGAAGGTAGGGTGATCGCTTCGGGTTTGTGAGCGAGCGTACGAGAGGTGACTCGGGGGAAAGCTGGTGAGAACTTGAAGTGTTATTCGAGTTAACATAGGAGTTCTCGGGTGTTCAAACTGCAGTATTATAAAATAAAGTTAAGCAAATTGTTTTCAACCAGTCTAAGCAATATAAACTTAATAAAGGTGTAACAATTTAAGTTAAGACTTTAACACACGTTTTAAATATTGTAGTTAATACTTAACAATGTTTTAAAACTAAATTTAAACCAGTTTTTAAGTATGATTTCAAAACTTAAATTTTGTATTCATTTTAAATCATAAATTTAAAATAGAATGTAAAAGCAAAATTGTTTTAAAATGCTTGATAATGATAATTAGATCATCAGTAAGAATAATGTTTTATCTTAAGGTTAATTAAGATTTAAATAATTTAGAGTAATTAAATTATTAAGGTAATTAAATGGGTAATTAATTTATTTAATTAATTAAAGATATGAATGATTAATTAAGTAATTAAGAGTTCAAATTAATTAATTTAAGTTTAAGACAAATTATTTAAAGACTAATTAATTTGTGATTAAGGGTCATTAATTAAGTAAGATTAGATTTAATTAATGGTTAGGAATGAATTAATCAAGTAATGTAAAATTAATTAAGTTACAGTTAAAACTTAAATTAATTAAATAATTAGTGGTTAATTAATTGGTTATTAAGGATAAATTAACTTGTAATTAATATTGATTTATCTAAGTTTAATTTCTTAAGAAAAGAAATTAAGAATTGTTAATAGTTAATGTAGGTCATTAACTTAAGATTTGTTTAATAATTAATCAATGTGATAATTTTAATAATTGATTAAATTAATTAATTAAAGAAAATAAATCGTGAAATTATTTAAGTGTAATTAAAGGAATTAATTACTCAAGGTAATTAATTAAATAAATTTGATTTATTTAAGTTAATTAATTTAGTTTAATTGATATAAATTAATCATTGGATGATTTGATAAGTATAATTACTTAAATGTAATTAATGAAGTGAAATTACTTAATGAAGTAATTAATGGTAATTACTATATGTAATTAATAGAATAGGATTTAATATTGAAAGTAATTTGGATTAAATTGCTTTGTGAAATTAATCAAGGGATTAATTAAGATAATTAATTAAGAAGTAATTAATTTATTTGATGAGTAATTAAGGGTAGTTAATTACTGAAATGTGATAAATCAAGAGTGATTAATAAATGTGGTTTGAGTAAAGATTAATTTCTTAATGTAATTAATTTAAGTAGAATAATTAATTAAATTGTAATTAAGGATCATTAAATTATATAATTAATGATGTAATTAATTAATATAATTAATTAAGGATTAATGTAATTAATTATAGTTAATTAATTAATGAAGTAATTAAAGATTAATTACTGTATTTGGTTAAAGGATAATTAATATGTGAAATTAATTAAAGAATAATTACTTGAATGTAATTAAAGGATAATTAATCCAGGATGATTAATTAAGATGGAAATTTGAGAATAATTAATTAATTGACTTGTAATTAATTAATGGTTATGTAAGCAAGATGTATAATGATGAAATAATTAATTTAATTTACTTTAAATTAATTAAAGATAAGTAATTAATTTAATTCACTTTAAATTAATTATAAATGGTGTGATTATTATCCTTGCTTATGTATGGATGGATGATATTGATTTCCTTGAATAGTTTGAAATCTCAAATATGAGATAAGTAATGATGTATGATATGGTTGCTTTGATTGAAGTATATGGATAATGTAGATTATCTATCTGTGATATTGTAGATTATCTATCTGTGATATTGTAGATTATCTATCTATGATATTGTGAATTATCTATCTGTGTGTATATAGATAATAAAATGAATTGTTTTAACTTTAAAACAACTTGGACCTAAAAGATGGCGATTTGGATTTCGATGAGACCAGGATCGGGTTTCCAGATTTGGATATTCGAAAACCACATCGATTTAAATTAACGATAGGTCGTGAATCTCAAGTGAAGATGAAGATTCAGAGTGCAAGGGTTATCGTCGTTAACTCTATGGGTGATTCCAAAATGAGTGTAACGAGATAATGCCTTCGGTTTCGTTCGAACCCGGAACGAACTTGTATGGATTGAATGCTTTCAGCACATCGTCAGGTGGACGATGAGCATTCTAAAAGATGTGTTCTCTAAAGGTAATCGTGATCTCAAGCCTCATCAACTGGGAATGGCTAAAACAGGGGAGGTGCAGCAAGGCTTCGTGGGTAGCACCCACTTGAGAGCGAGATTTTCCCATGTCTAGATGTCCCTTTATATTCGGCTGTGTGGGCAGTTGTGGCCATAACTGCTGCGGTTGTTTCGTTCGGGACTGTCCAGTAAGGGAGGTTCCAGCCTTGTGTTGTAGGGGATTGGGGGTAATCCTCGGTACGCTGATTTAGGCCAGGTACTGTGACGGGCGGTACCCCAGTAGCCCTGCCATTATATGGAATCCAATCTCCAATAAGTGCCGTACGTATTAGATGTGCCCAACTATGTTGGAACGTGAGATGTAAGCATTCCAGCTATTTCTGTATTTTACTTGAAAACCCTAGGCACTATTATAATATAACTAGATTTCCTATCAAATGTTTGGTTAGCGTAAGGTAAAAACTTTTCCATGTTTATGTGTGGGAAGTCTTACGTGATACCTTTTGTTTTCAAAAGATTTTCAAAGTTAAGCAACTTTAAACTGTTACTCATACCAGACTGACGCAGTGGATTATTCAAAACGATGTAAAACGGTGAATGTAGTAATCGGTGGATTGGAAGAATACTGGAATGCCCGAATTCGTTGATCCGAAGATACCGAACTCTAGCTATCTCGAACTCGTTGATCGCGCACGATACCGGGTTCAAAGATCTTCAATTCTTCAAGCGTTGATCAAGCGTACTTGATTCCGCGAATCGGCTTCTACAATCGTTGAATCGAGTGCACTCGATTAACCGAAAGAGGAGATAGGAGATTACACTCAACTACCAATTTAAATGAAAGCACAAAGCAATCAAAAGAGAATTTTATTCAATATTCAACAACCTTTTACAAATGAGAGACTCGGCCTATTTATAGGCGTTTTACAACACATATGAAAAAAACAACAAAAATTACATCTCCTAAGTCGGTTCCGAGCTAACAGTCACGACCTAACATAAGTCGTACACGAATTAAGCCCAAACAGTTACAACTCAACACACTCAAAAACTTCAAAGAAAATACAAGTACTTAGGTCGGAAACGACCTATAGAAGACGATTTACAAAATAGGTACGACCTAAAAAGATACAAACGACTCAAAGATAAAACGGCTCATCATCAATGGTTCAGATTGACGCGGCATCAGGATCCTCGGCTACAAGCTTTCGCGACTTAACACCCAACGACTTAAGATATCAGCGGTAGAGATTAACTCGGCAATAGAATAAATGGTAAAAACTTTAGCTACTTAAAACATGCGCATCCCAGAACAGCGACTTAAAGAATGGACGGCATCCGTAGCTTTGCGACCTAAAATAAATGGCTTCAGAAACTTCGCGACCTAAGCCTTGCGACTTAAGACTTCGCGACTTATCTTCCCAGATTACCCAGCGACCTATCATAGGTCGTGACCTTTTCTTGCGACCTAGCATAGGTCGAATCAAAACTCCGCGACCTAACTCCTTGCGACCTAACTTAGGTCGTAACGTCTTCCTGCGACCTATCATAGGTCGTGACCTTTTCTTACGACCTAGCATAGGTCGAATCAAAACTCCGCGACCTAACTCCTTGCGACCTAACTTAGGTCGTAACGTCTTCCTGCGACCTATCATAGGTCGTGACTTGTTAGGTCATAGCACCCTCTTAGCTCGTTCCAGCGATCTATTTTCCCACTCGCTAAGTCGTACACGAGTTAACTTGTTAAGTCCTTCTTGCGACCCATCTTCTAACTCGCTAAGTCGTATACGAGTTAAAAACATGTTAGGTCGTTCCAGTATCTCGTTAGCTTGCAAATCTTCGGTAGGTCGTTGGAGCGACCTAAAGGCCTCGTTAGGTCGTATGCGACCTAACACTTCACCAATTTGGGCTGTGCCACTCTTTAGCTTGCTTATCGACTTATCATAGGTCGTTAGACCACTCTTCCCAGCATCACTCGCTTCCTCCTCTATCTCCTTAACTCGTTCATTCTTCCTCACATTAAGTCGGGCGTGACTTAGACTAAGCTTGTGATCATGGTTAGGTCGTAGGTCGTTTGAGCGACCTATAGTTTCATGATACCGGCCTGCATCATCTTCCCCTGGTTGGGAGAAATTCGTCCTCGAATTTAAAAGTTTTCTTCTTCGAGACGCGGTCTTCCATTCATTATCTGGTTTGACACGGCTCTGGTGATAACCATTCTTGAGATTAAACTTGTTTTTTACTTTGGATGTTATGGTTCGAGCTAAATAATACATGGAATTGAACAGACGTGGCATTAGGCAGGCAACATAAGAAAGTGATCTGAGGGAGATGGCATATGAAAAATTGCGGAATAAACTAAGCACTAGATGCCAGATCCACTTCAGGTAGCACAGAACTTCATAAGAATAGTGTCGTATACCATATTGCTTGTGCCAATAGGAAGATGTGATATAGAACCAAAACGTGTCGAAAATGTGAGACGTTATAAGGAAGTTAAAAATCATGGAACGACTTAGGAAATCACGACCGAAAATTTGTGATGACTCATGCTCAGATTCTTGTCTTTCCTTATCCCGTTCAGATGTGTCATCCTCTTGAATCTTCCCTTGATGTGTTGCATCAAACTCCCCTGACTGAACTGAATTCCCACTTGCTTCTACTTCAACATATTTATGTTTATAATTCGGTTCCAAGCAATCGACATTGGCAATGTCAGCAGCGTGGACATCATCCGACAACTTCAACTGACAATCATTCACTTCCTCCTGTTGTATCAACTCTTCTTGTTCTTTCAGACACATAAGATCATACGATCCTGGCAGTAAAATAGCATCTGGTACGAGTTCAGTTTGAGGTTGGATGTCCTGTAGAGATGGTAACTCTTCGGAAAACTCCTCAGAGTATTCGACTTCAGACTCATCGAATTCTGACCCAACTTCCTCATAAACATCAAAATCTTCACTCGTTCCTTGCCGGGATAATACAAACAAGTCAGTACTAATTTCCACCTTTTCATCAGGCTCTTCCAAACATACAAGACTAGATTCTTCAAGTAGTTCCTCAGACATCTCATCTTCACATTCTTCAAATACTTCATCTTCTTCAGGATTCTCAAAATCAGAATCTTTTCCAGGTTCAATCATTATTGACAACTCATCATCATCTTCCATTTTATTGATGAACTCTTTCAAAAATAACAAACTATCTGATTCTGCCTTCTCTCCTGTTTCACTCTCACTTTGTTCATGCTCCTCGGAAACTAAGGAATTTATACATGGCTGACTCTCATCCATAAGCTCAGGTGCTAAATAAGAATCCTCCATTGTCAAATGAATTTCCTCCATCCCGAACACAGCTTCTTCTTCCATACTATCAACATCAAACTGTGGCAATGAAGAGTAATCAACTTCTACCTCCACAGACTTTGACTCAACTTCTTCTTCATCGTCAAATTTCGACGGTTCATAAAAGTCAATTTCAACAGTCCCCCACAACAAGTTACCTCCTTTCTATATTGACAAAACTTCTACTCTCCCTGATAAAGATTCCTCAAATCCTGGCAAAAATTCTTCATCGTCGTCAAATTGTGGTGGTTGATAAAAGTTAACTTCATTAATCAAATTACATTCTTCGTTCTCCAACTCGACCTCTTCATCTTCGTTGTCAAACTTTAGTGGTAAGGTTGCGAATGATTCTGTATGTCCGACCACTTAAAATTCTTCTAACATTGGTTTAACCTCCTCGAGAGTTTTAAGCTCTTCACTTGCCTCATACCTAACCAAGGTTTCAGCACTACCTTCCGATTCTTCAGCACTTTCGCCGAAAGGTAATGGACTAGTTGATTCCTCTTCTGTCTTGCTTTCAGTAGTATCATCCACATCCTCACTTTCACATTCTTCTACAACAAAGGGTTTCTTCTGGGACTTTGTACATTCAAAACTTCGATGGCCAAACTCCTGACAATGATATTGCTTAACTCGTTCATCAACACTTGCGTTTGTGATTCCATATACAACTGGTTCATTGACTCTCTTAAAAACATTTCTACTGTAATGAACAGCATGATTTTGATTGCTGGAGTTTGGAACCACACCCTTTCCTCGACTCCCTTGACTCAACTTCCGCAATTGTTGATCAAGACGAGCTTGATAATTGTAGGGTAAGAAATTTGCCTTCATCATCCTTTTCATCTTATCCCACTTGACAACTTTAGACTTCTTCATCCTCTCTCTGGTTGCCTTAGTTTGTTGCCACCAGTCCATGGCTTTTCCTTTCAAACTTGCAGCAACTAGCTTCACTTGACGATCCTCAGGAACGTAGTTGAGCTCAAAAACATTTTCAACCGTCGATAACCAGTCCAAGAATTCCTCTGCTTGTAGTCCACCTCGGAATTCTGGAATCTCCGTATCCTTTCTTGATTTCCATGTATAACCATCCTCTTCAATATTCTTGTATCGATTTTGCCCTTGACCAGAATATCGACAATGAACACGATCACCATAACTTTCCTCTTCAAAATTAGTTGAACTTCGTCGTCGATTCTGAACATCGACTCTTCTATGCCCATGCACGTCCTCTCTACTTCTTTTCTCATAATTATAAGATGGCTCATGCTCGTAACCATGATACGCTCTTCTTTCTTCCTTCTGATAATCACGATTGTCTCGAGCTCCACGATCTCGATTTATTGACAAAGATGATTCTCTTCTTTCCCTATCATAACGTGGCGACACTCTCCGTTGATTTCGATTCATGTCAAACTTCATTCTCTCTACTTTCTCGAAATCCTTATTGAATCTTTCATCACTACGTTGCTTCTTCTGTTCAGGATCTTCTCTCCCATACAAATCTACAACCCTATGATGACGGTTAACATATCTCGGAGGCATGATCAAGCCTTAAAACTTTGACTTTCGGCTCCACTCCAAATTTCAAACACCTTTCGAACTTAGATCCAAAATGAAATGGATCGAAAACTCCCACTTTGTTGCAACTTCGCGATGAACACGATGACACAACTTCTCCAAATCACAATTCTCGGCTAGACAATGCAATGATGCTCGGTCTACACTCTCCTTAGCTCGGCTTCCTCACTTCAAGCTCGGCTAACACTTGATGCTTCAAACTTCAAACAAATCGGCTCCAAGACTCGATTTAGCTATGATTGGCTAAAAAAAGCTCTGATACCAAAATGACGCAGCGGATTATTCAAAACGATGTAAAACAGTGAATGTAGTAATCGGTGGATTGGAAGAATACTGGAATGCCCGAATTCGTTGATCCGAAGATACCGAACTCTAGCTATCTCGAACTCGTTGATCGCGCACGATACCGGGTTCAAAGATCTTCAATTCTTCAAGCGTTGATCAAGCGTACTTGATTCCACGAATCGGCTTCTACAATCGTTGAATCGAGTGCACTCGATTAACCGAAAGAGGAGATAGGAGATTACACTCAACTACCAATTTAAATGAAAGCACAAAGCAATCAAAAGAGAATTTTATTCAATATTCAACAACCTTTTACAAATGAGAGACTCGGCCTATTTATAGGCGTTTTACAACACATATGAAAAAAACAACAAAAATTACATCTCCTAAGTCGGTTCCGAGCTAACAGTCACGACCTAACATAAGTCGTACACGACTTAAGCCCAAACAGTTACAACTCAACACACTCAAAAACTTCAAAGAAAATACAAGTACTTACGTCGGAAACGACCTATAGAAGACGATTTACAAAACAGGTACGACCTAAAAAGATACAAACGACTCAAAGATAAAACGGCTCATCATCAATGGTTCAGATTGACGCGGCATCAGGATCCTCGGCTACAAGCTTTCGCGACTTAACACCCAACGACTTAAGATATCAGCGGTAGAGATTAACTCGGCAATAGAATCAACGGTAAAAACTTTAGCTACTTAAAACATGCGCATCCCAGAACAGCGACTTAAAGAATGGACGGCATCCGTAGCTTTGCGACCTAAAATAAATGGCTTCAAAAACTTCGCGACCTAAGCCTTGCGACTTAAGACTTCGTGACTTATCTTCCCAGATTACCCAGCGACCTATCATAGGTCGTGACCTTTTCTTGCGACCTAGCATAGGTCGAATCAAAACTCCGCGACCTAACTCCTTGCGACCTAACTTAGGTCGTAACGTCTTCCTGCGACCTATCATAGGTCGTGACCTTTTCTTGCGACCTAGCATAGGTCGAATCAAAACTCCGCGACCTAACTCCTTGCGACCTAACTTAGGTCGTAACGTCTTCCTGCGACCTATCATAGGTCGTGACTTGTTAGGTCGTAGCACCCTCTTAGCTCGTTCCAGCGATCTATTTTCCCACTCGCTAAGTCGTACACGAGTTAACTTGTTAAGTCCTTCTTGCGACCCATCTTCTAACTCGCTAAGTCGTATACGAGTTAAAAACATGTTAGGTCATTCCAGTATCTCGTTAGCTTGCAAATCTTCGGTAGGTCGTTGGAGCGACCTAAAGGCCTCGTTAGGTCGTATGCGACCTAACACTTCACCAATTTGGGCTGTGCCACTCTTTAGCTTGCTTATCGACTTATCATAGGTCGTTAGACCACTCTTCCCAGCATCACTCGCTTCCTCCTCTATCTCCTTAACTCGTTCATTCTTCCTCACATTAAGTCGGGCGCGACTTAGACTAAGCTTGTGATCATGGTTAGGTCGTAGGTCGTTTGAGCGACCTATAGTTTCATGATGTCGGCCTGCATCACAGACCCATGTCTGACCCGGAGTTTATTTCTGTTTTTCTTAAACTCTCGGATACTCAAATTTTTACGAGTAGCCAAGGGATTCAGGTTAGCTTTGACGATTTGTGGAGGAGCAATGGAGCAGGAGGCTTCAGCGATATAGATATGTATAGTGTTCCGCTGTATTGGTATCTTTGTATTGTATTTGAGTTGTATCGTGTTGTATTAACTAGATAGGTGTTTATAACTGTCTAGTCTATGATGTATTATCTGTGTAACTCTGATTGATGTTGTATATTATGTAATATTTATGTGACTAATATAATTTATTCGTTCCGCTATTGAGATTCTGATGTTGTTTCTTCTTTCTTCTTTATCTTTTCTACTTCTCACCCCTTTCTTTCTTAAAGAATGATGCAACTTTCTGGTGGTAGAAAGTTGGGTCGTTTCAGTTTTTGAGATGGAAGGGGGTGGCCGTGGGTAGGAAGAAGGAAGAGAGGGGTTTTGAAGTGATTTTGGTGAAATTTTTTTGAATTCTTCTCTTTATATATTTTTTATTTTATTTTCCAAAGGCATGGTAGCCATTAGAGAAGCTTTTAGAAAGCTTGAGAAAGGAAGAAGATGTAGAAATGTGTAAAAGAAAGTGGAAGGATGGTGGTCTTTTTATACTTGAAGTTTTACTACACAAATTACCTTATTATCCTTAACCAAAAAGACCAAAATACCCTCCATATCAAAATAAATTTTGTCTCCCTTAACACACTTTTCAAGATATGATTTAACTTGTCATTAATGTGGAAAAGAAGTGAAAGGATGGATGGATTTGATTTTGTACTAAAATGTAATGATTTTACATTTTCCTTTTTATTAACAAAATTTATAAAAATAAAATGCTCCTTTTCCATGCATGATTTGATGGCCAAGTACATTAGCATTAATGAAGAAGAGATGTATGCTTTGATTTGTATGAGATTTTATTTGATTTTGCAAAAGTAAACATACTTTGTCATTTTGTGCTTTATTTAACTTTAAATAAATACTTAAGTTAGTTAATCCTTGATTAATATAAGAGAGACATTTATTTTTTTGTTAATGTGTTTATAAAATACTATTCAAGTTGCAAAACGTTTGCACAACTTATATCGATCAAAACGATGATTTTTGACAAAATGTTTTACGTTCACATTTTGACGTTTTTGTTAAACTATTTATTTATGTAAACCAAACTTGAAATAAGTTTGTTATCATATTAAATCAATTAAAACAATTTTATTTGAGTTATAAAACCATATTTAATAATTTTAAAATCTAATTGTAAAAATACAACGTTGATTTGTCAACGTGCGACAAAATTTGTCAATTTTTATAAAACAAGTTTATATGTTTATAAAATCATTATAAATTAAATTTACATTACTATCATATCATTATTTAACCATAAAAAAGAGTTATTTTCTATTTACAATAAATTTTCAAGTGTATATTAAATTTTATCGAAATCTGGCTCTTGTAAATTTTGTGATAGAAGTTCCAAATCTTAATTCACTTCTAGAAATAAGTTTACCATTCTTATTTATTACATGAAATATGATTATTTAAGTTTACAAATTCTATATTTGAATATTTAAAATCAATTAAATATCCAATTTCCAAAGTGGTAAAATTACGGGTCGTTACAGTGAACTAGTTCCATTTTCCACCATACATTCTTGCTAAGGTTCATTTGCTTAGCGATCCAAGAAGGAACCATGAAACCACGTGCTTCTCCTTGTACGTGAATGCATGGGAGTACGTAAGAACCACTTATAATCTTAAACCATCGCTGTTATCAGTATATATCAACAGATAATAAAACATACAATCTAAACTCTAAACCTTAGTTTTCTTGTCCGTAACTCAAGATTTAAGTTTTTAGAAATTTATAAATTACGAACTATTTGCAAAAATATTAAAATTAAAATAATTGTTAGGCGTGCAGAATATTTTCAAGATCTGCAACCGAAGTTATATACTACTGCAGTTGTGTATACAGTAGTAGTACACAACAACTGAAGTTTAGTGATCGTTAATTTAATAAAGATTGTAGTGGCCTTGAGAAACTTGCACTGACGAAGAACAAAGTGGTGAAGCGACGATGATTATTTTTTCAATTTAGATTTATTTATTTTCTTCCAAACAACACGGAGAAGATGAGAATGAGAGAGAATGACACGATTAAAAACTAAAAGCCAAATAAAAGAACCGCGATTTAACCAAGTAAAATGGACGGTTAAACCCTGGTTTGAAGGTTTAACTAGGGCTGTTATGGTAATGGTTACCGTTACCATTTTGTAAATACCGTTACCGTACCATTTTTACTGGTAAACTAATATTGTTTACTATTACCATTACCGATTGACTGTTATACCGATGAATGGTATATCGATAAACTGGTAACCGTTACACTAATAATGGTAAATTATCGTTTGTCTGGAAAAATAATAAGTTGATATATTTTTACACTGAATGATGCTTCATTATATATCTTATTAGGTCACTTAATAAAGGACATAGAAAAGAAGTGTATTTATCATCATTTGAGTTGAATTACTGAAATAAATTGAACTATTTTCTTGCTTCTAAATGTCTGTAATACAACATCTTACACGAATATCAATGTACTATGAATGGATTGGTAAATTACTGTTACCGTTGGTTTTGAAAAATTATTATCGATGTTTTACCGTAAAAAATGGTAAATTTACCGTTACCGTACCGATTACGTTGATATACCGACTTTACTTTAAATGGTAACTGATTGACTGGTAATGGTAAATTTACCGTTACCATAACAGCCTTAGGTTTAACATGTCATTTGTGCATGTCTGAAGTTTGATTGAGTTTTAAACCAAAATGGTTCACGGTATAAGTTATTAGAGACCAAATCGTAGTTGGGTCTGGTTACGAAAACACTCTACTAAACCCAAAAAGGATTATAAAGTATATCAAGATAAAGTACGGTGAGTTAGTTCCATTGTCCACCATATGTTCTTGCTAAGGTTCATTTACTTCATGATCCAAAAAGGGACCGTGAAACCATGTGCTTTTCCTTGACATGAATGCATGGGAAGATGTAAGAACCATGTAACCGTTGATCATAATAGGAACAGATGTCACTAATCCATTTTGTAAGCACGGTACCCTTGGCTGTATCTTGGCAGACCAATCATTTGGACTCCACCAGTTCATTAATTAATTGCGATTTATGACTGATATTCTTTATGACACACAAGATATTTATAACACACTCCATGGAACAACGACATCGAGGAATTTAACAGAAAAAAAAGTGAAAATAAGGGACACGTCCCTAGAATCAAACTTAATACACAAAACATCCTCCCCAGAAAAAAGATATAAATTACATCCCTATTTTCAAATACAACAATTTTCTTCTTTAAAATACCCCTCTACTCCATTACTGAATGTTGATTCTTCATGTTATTCTCACATCCATAATTAAATTTTGTACCCCATTAATTATCAATCTTTAAAACACGATAACTTTTTGTAGACACGACAGATTAACAAACCGTTTTCACCATTAAATCACAAATTTTATTATCTTTCTTATGAGTGACATTGTGCATATGAAAAAAACCGGCAAGACAAGTTATTCGCGGATCAAACTTTCTGTAATTATATTGTATGATTGTTGACAATTCAGCAATTATATGCAATAATTGTAGAAAATTCTGTAATTATATGGTATAGTTGTACTTTTCTATGATTACTTGGAATAATTGCAATTATTCGATATAATTGCATAAAAGTATGCGCTTATATGGAATAATTGTAGAAAAATCAATTATATAGAATAATTGCTGTATTTGAAGAAAAATTGATAATAATTTCATATAATTGCTGAAAATGGCAAGTATACTGAATAGTTGCAGAAAAGTCGGCAATTATATGGAATAATAGCAGAGAAATCTGCAATTATTACATATAATTGCATAAAAGTCTGCAATTATTCCATATAATTGCATAAAAGTCTATAATTATATGAAATAATTGCTGACATTTGAAGAAAAATCAATGATGTTCAAAAATTGCAGAATTCTCTGCAAATATATATAATAATTGCAGCCTTACTGCAAAATGATTTTTTGGTATCAAGAATGGATCTCATTTTAAAGATCATAAAATTTATGATTTTTTGGTGAAAACGGTATGCTGATTCGATGTTTCTACAGAAAGTTATACGCGTTTGAAATGCTAAAAAGTTAAAGGGTATTTGGGTCTTTTGGCGCAGGTGGATTTGAAAATAGGGACTAGAAACGTAAGTTTAGTTTGAAGAGGATGTTTTCTCTTTTTTGAAACTTAACAGGGATGTGAGCCAAATTATCAAAAAAAATTGTATATGTGCTTGACTTTAACTGTATTTTTATAAGGCAATATTAATGTTGAAAAATAGACGATGATTACTTCCTTGTCCACTAAAGTAAAAATCTATGCTGATAAATGTAATCTTGCATGGACTATATTTTACCATATGAACAAAAGAAAAGAAAATAAAACGCAACATAATGTTTTACTATACTGAGTAAATCATCAATAAACTATTTATCAGCAATATATAATGATCGATAATGTACTACCAATTAACGTAGAAAGTCCGTTTATCCGATCAATCATATAGTGCGATTTCACAGTATAGCCCTGTCTCGGTTGAGTGAGATCCGTTTTCTTTTTAATTGGATGATATGTAGCAATCAGCGTAAAAAGACAATTACATAATGTGAAGTACAAAATGGGACAAATTTTAGTACTGGTTACTGTAGAAAAACTTATTTCAAAATTAAACCTAATCGAGAAGTATATTTGTTTTCTCAGCATTAGCTTTATGGATTTATGCATTCTGAAAATGAGCAAGTACAAATTATAGAAAAAACAAAAATTATGTTTATTCACTTTCAAAGGATATAAACACAAATTACAAATTTATGCTTATGTGCCTTGAAAATGTGCAAATACAAAATATAATCTGATGAAAACCAAATTTATGTTTATAATAAGTTTTATCAAAAATTGAAATAAGTTTTGGTTGCAACATCGTTAAAGTGACTCCATAAAAGCACAAGAGGAGTTCAAAATGTGATTTCGTTATCTATTTGTGAATCCCAAGACATTTATTATCTCATTTCTAAAAATTTGTCCTAGAAATGAGGTAGCCCCAATGTAAGCCTAAAATGGTTACTAATATTTTTCAAATTTATAAATATTTTAGCATGGTGGTTTCTATTTATAATACTTATAATAGTGTATGAGCTAATGTAACTGATGTGAAAGAAGCATTTCAATGTTAAAATCAAAGTTACCATAACCGAACCGTTAATCGAACCGTTGTTAACAGGGTTTTAACCTGGAAGATTTCAATTCAAAGTAGAAGGCCAAAACAAAGATGAAACGACTTATGAACTTGGTAACACACTTAGAAGGACTAGAAGAAGAAACTCAAGAAGTTGGACGTTCGTTGGGATAAATGAGACCTCTTGGTACCAAGAGAAACCTCTCGGTACTGAGAGCCTTTTATTGCTCTTTGGTCCCCTTAATCCTCTCATGATCAACACACTATTTCAAGCAATCATTATCAAGTGCTTTTACCAGAGAATGGACGACCAACTCTATGGAATTATGAGAAGAAAGCAGGATAAGACAGAAAGAATCAAGGAAATCGTCGAAAGCGACTCAACTTCTATGGAAAAGAAGTTGGAATACATCGAACCAGAGACAAAAGAGTAAAAGCAAGTGAGAACAAGAAGTTTGCACCAAAACAAACCTCGGCATTAAAAGGAAACTCTCAGTATCGTAAGGTCTTTCTTGAAGATTGGGCCACGTGTTCTCTTAAGCGCCTCTGGGCTTGCATCTGGGAAGAGCAGTTTCTTTATAAATACCAGCCCTATGGCAACCAAACATGGATCTTTCCTCCATTTCAGACTCTGGATCTTCTTCATCTCCTATATTTTTACAAAATAATCACCTAGGGAGATACGTTTGGCAGTTCTAGGTTTAAGAATCACCTTATCCCTTATACTAGTGACTCTAAATCTCTATCAAGTCCATAATTAAAAAACAATAAAGTGGATGTAGGCCAAAAATTGTCGAACCACTATAAAAATCATGTGTCTCTCTACTTTTCTACGCTTGGTTGCTATTTCTACTAGATCTAGTCCTACAACAGGTCATATCAGAGTATTGTGCAACTTTTGGCCTCAACATTTTTGTTTTTTCACTAAGAGATCCAGCTCAGGCTTAGATCTAGCTTGCTATTTTGGATTTGAAGAGGTCCAGTGGTTAGATCCAGAAGTTTTGCTTAAAGAATTTGGAAACTTCTTATAGAATTCGATAGCCCCCAGAAGAGGAAGATCATCTGGAATGGTGATTGGTGGAGATGAAGAGAATGCTCACCAAGTTGAAGTTAGAAACCAACAGGTGGTACTAGGATCATCTATTCCCCCAGAAGTGGTTTTCAAAGGTGAGCTTAATAAGATGCTACAGGAATTGAACCAGAAGATGATGGATAGTCAAAAGGGTTTGATGGAAAAGATGGATGCTTTACTAACCCAGCAACCAAGGAGAACTAGGAGGAATAGAAGAGAAGCTCCACCTGGACCTGAAGAGAAAAAATCCTCTGTCTCTGGCCAAAATAGGCGGGATGGAAAGCAAAAGCCGAAGGAAGGAGTTGCGGGAGCTGCAGAAGTAGTTGTAGGAGGAAGCCAGGCACTCCCCCCAAATGACCACCACTCGGTACCGAGAGGATTCAACTCGATACCGAGAGGAAGTTTAGAGGTTTGTGGGCACAGAAAGCTGAAGCATTAGACCTATCTAAATCGGAGGAGGACCTACAACTTGATGATGTTGACGATTATGAGCAGAACGTCAAAGACGGAGTTCAAACAACTGCAGTTGAACCAACCACATGCCGGCAGAATCTTGGAGGAGTGTTTCTCCTTAAGACTGGAGAAACTAGACATTAGCAGGTAAGTCAAGATCGTTTGCTGAGCCAAACACTTAGTGCAACCCTTAATAGTTGACCTTTAGAGTACCGTGCCAGCGAGGAATATATAACTGATATGGTTAAACGGTTGGTGGAAGAAAGTAGAGGTAGGAAGAATGAGGATTTGGATTCTACACCAAGTAGGACTTCGTTAATGGAAAACATCCTGAGATAGGAATATCTTAGGAAGTTTACAATGCTAACGATGCCATCATACAATGGAACCACTTATAATAGACTACACTTACTCAAGTACAAATGGCACATGGATGGAGCTAGAGCGACCGACGTTGTTCGATGTAGATGCTTTCCCATCTTCTAGGAAGGAGTTACATCGATGTGGTTCAATAAGCTCGTGCCAAGATCCATATCAACTTTCGATGAGTTGGCTAGGAAATTTATGGAACAGTTAAGGCTACATGCTGCCTAACCCAAGGATGTGATGTCCTTGCGAGCTTATCTCAAGGACCTAAGAAGTTGCTGAAAGGCTTCTTGAGTTGATTTAATGTTGTTGTTACCAAGGTGAGTAAACCGAAAGAGGATTTAGTGTTTATGTCATTGGTTCGGGACATCCACCTAGACACATATTTGGAAAGATGTCTAAAGGTGAGGCAACCTATAACCATGGAAGACATATACCTTGCTACTCAAGGAATGGAAGGATATAAAAGGCCGCCCAGGAGAGAGGCGACTAAACAGGTAAGGCACTCCAGAAAGTACTATCATTTCCATGAGACTCATGAACAACACCGAACAAGTGCTGGCATTTGAGAGATCTAATTGAGGAATTGATAAGGAAAAATAGGCTCCATTAGTATGTTAAAGAACCGTAGGATAGCGGTCAAACCGTAAGACCCCAAGGGCTACCTACCTAGGGGAATCAGCCCGAACTAAGTAGAGAAGGATTCGGGCGGAATGGTGGAAAGTTCGTTATCAATACCATAATTGGAGGTCCCCATCCAGCAGAGAAGAGCTGGAGGGGAAAAGGAATGGTACGTAAGCTCACTGAAATGCATACTACAGGTAGGCTACTTTCTTGTTGAAGATGGAGTTTCAGCCAAACAGTAGAGAATGATAACTGATGATATCGTATTCAGGAATAGGGATGTCGATGGAGTCGAAGCGCCAACTTTCAACCCCATAGTGATAATGGTTGAAATTGGATGGACGACTGTATGTCGAGTATTGATGGATACTGGGAGCTCTGTGAACGTAAATTTAAGGAGGACATTTGATCAAATAATGATAAACATGAAGCAGGTGACAGCTTGTAAAACCAAGGTTTAAGGGTTTAAGGGCAAAGAGGGACATCTAATTGGTACGATTGATTTGCCTGTGGAATAAGGCGAAGGAGATCGAAGGATAGTCCAAATTCAGGAATTTCGTTATCATGGACGAATACTTAGCATATAATGCCTTATTGGGTTGGCTGGCTCTAGGCCGTTGGTGTTTAGTGATGAAGTTTCCGACGGAAAATGGCATCAGATCGGTAAAAGGAGACTAAAGTGCTGGAAGGGAATGTTACATTGCGCAACTAAGAGAATCAAAGTGATGTGAGAAGGGCAAGAATATGGAGAGAACTCTCTGCATTCAAGATTCGCAATCGTAGCAATTGAAGCATGACCCATAGCTTGGGAACCATAGTAGGTTCGACAAGTCTGTGGGTCTCGGGAAAAAGTCAGAGGAAGTGTGTGCAGCACCGGCTAAGCTGACTATGAATGTCCCGATCAACATGGATGACCCAACTCGAGTTCTAAAGATTGGATTCAGCTCGACACTATATTACAGAAGGAAATGGTGAACTTCTCCCGAAGGAATTTGGACGTATTCGCTTAGACGCATTCAGAAATGTATAGGATATCGCTGGAGATAGCATATTGCGTGCTGAATATTGATCCAAAGATCATGCCAGCAAAGCAAAGAGGGCACAGTTTGGATCCGGATCGATCCATTGTGTTGAGATAAGAAGCGAAACTAAGGGTAGTTTCCTACCAGAAAAGGGTAGCACAATAATTCAACACCAAGGTTCACAACTGCACCTTTGAGGTTGGGGATCTCGTTCTAAAACGAGTTCTCTTGGGTACAAGGGCACTTGAAATGAACTGGGAAGGACCCTACGCCATTGATCGAAAGCTTGGAGATGCAACATTCAAGCTGGAAACTGTTGATGGAATCCTTATCCCGCGTGCATGGAATAGCGATCTTCTACGGCACTCCTACACCGACTCTTTCTCGGTTTGTTTTTGCAAATAAGCCACCCATGGACATTGGAGGTAATGTAATAAGGCAGGACTTGCCACTTCTTTCATTCGCAAATAATGTTAGCTTCTTGAACCAATTGAATTGTGTTCTCGTAAGCAAAAAGTTCCATGATGCGCGATTAACAGTAAAACCGGGAGCATACTCCTATGGCCTTAGATGATGGATAGGGAGTAAGTTCCTAGGGGTCGATCGAATAATTCAGCCCCAATTCACTTAAACCTTCAGGATTTGTCATTACCGAGAGATAGATGTTAATTCTTGAGATGATGGTTTTGATGACAACAACCTTAGGACTTGCTATAAAATATAAATACTAATATTCTTGTCTAGATATATATGTATATGCAGGATATATATATATATATACATACGCAAGTACTGAGAATGAAGACTGTACAGTATAAAGATTCAAGACTGAGTATAAAGATTTAAGACTAACGAATTCAAAATTGAAGGAATCAAGACTAAAGACTCATGAATATCAAGAGTTCAAGATATCAAGATAAGTAATAGAGTCAAGATTTATGTTAAAACTTCATAATAGCACTTAAATCTTTATTCGGATTTTAGTTGTGGGATGGAATCCACCTTCTTGCTTTAATAGTGGGATGGAACTCACGACCTCTTTAGTGGGATGTGTTCGGACGGCTAAATGTCTATCGAGTTAGAAAATAGCCGAATGAATTTTGAATTAAATTTAACTGCAAGCGCATGGCGTACTATCGTAGTATGTAGTGAGTATGGGTCGGTCCGCAGAGAATTGTTGATTTTAAAAATCTATTCAATCAAATTAAACCAAAGTTGAAGAGAGTGTTAAGCTAGAAAAGGAGAAAACTATCAAACTAACAAAGAGATAAAAATATGAGTGTGTGAAGGCAATTTAGAGACAATTTACACTCTCTAGATCACATAAATCAACAAAATGAAGTTATGATCTCTCTTTTCTTGTCATTAGTGTAATTAGTTGATGTGCTTATCATAAGTATGGTATATTTGTGCTATTAATTAGCCCAATATAAACCACCAAACTATAACACAACCACTAATACACATTTAACTCTCATGAAATATGACAACAAAGTTGAAAGCAAAATCTATTTTAAGCATGACCTATTAACTATTGTTTAGAAATATAGGCCATCAAATTTTAATTTCAACAATCACTTCATTACCATCATCATATGTAGATGAAGAGGTAATTATTGTTTGTGATTGTTTAAGCATAGCCTATTTGGTGTCAACAATATAGGCTATCAAATTCAAATCAAAAACAACAAGTTAAACCACTTCAAATGTTTCAGTAAGCACAAAAAGAGAGCATAAACATCAAAATGTTGCATCTACATACAATAGAGCTTCATTACCCCTAAATTGTAGGGATTGGCGTCTCATATTTGTTATCAAATCAACAAATGTAGAAAGCAACATGAAATAAACAAGAGGAAAAAGAGAGCAAAATGAAGGAAGAGCTATTCTACTTGCATGAAAAATTAACTAAGCTACTAACAAAATAAGAAAGGGAGCATGAAATGTAAAAGATCATTAACTAACACTGCATAAAAAGAAAAGCTACATGAAATAAAAAATGGCTAAGTAGCCATGAAAAAGAAAAGAGAAGAGCTTTGTTTATTTTTGTTCCTAAACTAAGGAGGCTAAGAAGAGGCTAAAGAAGAGGAGGGTTACATGAAACATAAGGGGTATTTATACAAGTAAGAAACCCTAATCCATATTTTTGGGGAATGCCTAAACTACCCCTCTAGGAAGTGTGGTGGCC
The DNA here is from genome assembly GCA_030737815.1 of Allium fistulosum. Taxonomy (NCBI): domain Eukaryota; kingdom Viridiplantae; phylum Streptophyta; class Magnoliopsida; order Asparagales; family Amaryllidaceae; genus Allium; species Allium fistulosum. The sequence goes on from CM060906.1 coordinate 185,552,058, forward strand.
AAGTAATCATTAGCTTCAATAATCACCCATTAAGTATGCACGAAAGTGTAATGGCCATTAGTATGTGGATTAGCTTCTAATTTGTACATGAATGTAGGTGGGTAAGTGGGGTCCTCCATGATCCATGAAATGAATTATTTCCATCTCCTTTCCTTTGTATTCACTCTTGTGCATGCATATATCTTCATAAAACCACTTGTATATGAAGCCAAATTCCTACAAAATAATATAGAAATTTCCAACTAAATTTTCTCAAATTAATATATGCACAAAAATGTCCATTTTTCCCCTATATGGAGATGGATATATGACAATTTGAAAATAATTTGAATTTTGGTTTAATCAAGTTAAAATACCCAATATGATCATTTATTTAATTTAATTAGATTAAATATGGTGGTAAAAATATGCACATTTACGTGCACATCAGGATGGAACCCACGACCTTCTCTAGTGGACTGGAATTCACGAAATTTTCAAATACTTATTTTTAGATTTTTTCAAAACTATCTTTTAAAAAGACATCTCTCTCTCTATTTAAATATTTTAGCCTTAATTCAAAACCTATTTTTAATCATATTAATTTCAAAATCATATCTTGTTTCAAAACTATCTCCTAGTTTTAATGTTTTAGCTTTAATCTCAAAATATTTATATATTTAGTTTTTATTACTTTTATATTTCGTAAGATCACTTTCCAAAGGTTTTTATAAGCATAAAGTATATTCATAATAGTTTACAAAGTTCTAAGATAGTTTCGACAAACTTTAGAAAGAAAATTGCTTTTAAAACAAAAATCAATTTTCAAAATATACTAGGGGATGTCGACATGCCCCTACCCCCCATGTCGACATGGTAGCCGTAGAATTTAAAATTCAAATTTTCAAAAGAAGTGTCTATTCGTCATAACCTTTCACGAATGGACATGACCGTTATTCTCCTATATATACCAGCTGTTTTCAACGAATTTTAAGTTAGTTTTTCTTCATTTCTTCACTCCTTTTTCTCCACTCAAATATTCTCTTATATTTCAAATGCTTTAACAAAATTCTGCCGAAATCCTAAGTGAATCAAACTCGATTGTCTCTAGTTTGATTCACTACCACTCTCTCTCAAAGATCTCAGTGTTATTCAGCGTTATAGGATCATTTGTAATCTAATCGAAAGATCGAAGTGTATCGAGTCTCTCTCTATCAAAGTGTGATTGGAAACAATGTAATTGTGGCTCGTAAATCAGTTAGGTGTGATTGTAGCCCGTAAATCAATTTGGTGATCTTGTAGCCTGGTTAAATCAGGAGAGTTTTCCTTGGACTTGGAGACAAGAGGGTGCATCTCATGGCCTTGAAATCGAGGTTGTAATATCGATATTATATTTGAAAAGAAATCTGCACAAGAAATTGTGTGGGACTGAATGTAGGGTAACTCCGAACCAGTATAAAATTCCGGTGTGTTCTTTCCTTTACTGCTTTTATTTACTATTTTCATCTGTGTCTGGTTCCGTGATTGTCTCTGTGTTTGTGAATTGCATCTGTTTGGGTTTAATTTGAAAAGATTTCAAAAAGATTCATAAAATTAATTAAACACTATTCACCCACCCCCTCTAGTGTTAATTCTGCCTTAAGGTCCGTAATCCGCATTTCCTACATTTGGTATCAGAGCATTGGTTTTCGAAGTTATCATAATCTGAATTTTGAAAAAGTTTAAAATGGCTATTTTTGGAGATTCTGTTAACACTAGTTCAAAACTATCCAAAACATCATTGTCTCATAAGTCTGCATATTGTTATAATACAGAAAATCAAGTTATCTACCGAATTGGTGTGTTGTGTTGGAACAGATGTGTTACATGGCTTTTAAAGAATCAGCACTCAATAGACAAATGGTGCAAATCAAGAAAAACAAATGGATACTTGATAGTGGATGTTCAAGACACATGACTGGTAATTAGGTGATACTGAATGACATAATTTATGAAGATGGAGGAATGGTCAACTTTGTAGACAATTCAAAAGGATATGTGATTGGCATCGGCAATACCGAAAAAGTACAAATGGAACTTGTCACTTTTTAGGACATTCTCTGGTTTCCTGGTTTAGTAAAAAGAAAAATATTGTCTCACTATCAACAACTGAAGCAGAATATATCTCTGCTGCTTTGGCTTGTTCTCAAGTTATCTATATGCAACAGACCCTAAAGGATTTTGGATTAAATATTTCAAAATCACCAATTTATTATGACTATACAAGTGCAATAAATTTATCCAAAAATCCTACTCATCGTGCCAAAACCAAACATATTGATATCGGACATCATTTCCTCAGAGATAATATAAGTAAAGAGATTATTTCTCTTGAATTTATCAACACTAAGAATCAAATAGCTATATTTGACCAAACCCTTGAACCGATCAACCTTTACTAAATTGAGAAGAGAACTAGGTATTTGTTCTATAATTGAGATATAGAATATAGATATAGTAACATATATATTTAAATAAATAAAGAAAAACAAAATTGTCAAAATTTTCAAAGGGATGTCGACATGCACCAACCCCATGTCGACATACGACGGTAAAATTTGAAATTTTGATTTTTCCGCTAAAATCGGTTTGATGGTTATATAATCAAAACATTTCGAATTTTTCTATCTTCTTACTTCATTTTCTTTGTAATAAACTTTTGAAAATATAAAATAATGGCCTCCTCTTCTAAATCAAACCAAAATGCATCATTTCCTTCCCTTCTCCTAATTCTGGTCCATTTCAACGAACTACATTGGCTCGTGTAATGAAGATCGAGGAAATTATGAAGGATTCTCTGCAAATGCTGACTGAATTACAAGTCATGCAAATAAGGATGGCAAAGCAACAAGAGAAACAAGGCACGATTCTTAGAAATTTGCAAAATTTTCTAATGGATAATCATGCAGACCCTATTGTGATTGAAGATGATTCCTCTAACATATGTATTCATAATCCATTAGAGTACAATGAAGAAGAAGAAGAGGAAGAAGTGGAAATGGACGAAGGCGATAAAGTTATTTGCATTAGAGAAGTCTGTTTTGACAAAAATGGTAATTTGGTCAAACAACATGGAAACTTTTGTCTCCATTACCCTAATTGTTCGATTCATAGGTCACCAATTGTCAAGGACTCTCGTTAGATTGTTATTATATTAAATTTTTTATATTTTGTGTACTTGTATATATTTGTGTCTATGTTTCATATGTGTAATGTAACATCATATATAATAAAATTAGATTTATGTTTCTCTTATTATACTTCGTTATTAGCATTTAGTTCCACAGTATTAGTTTAAGGGGGAATTATGTAGTTTAGGCTTAGTTTTTTTGTTGATGACAAAGGGGGAGAATTATAAAATAGGTTAGATAGGCTTAGATTAAGGGGGAGTTAGTAGATTAAGGGGGAGTTGTTGGAATAAGGGGGAGTTGGAGTAGAATCGAAGTTTGTTGGAGTATATTTTATAAACATAGGTTGTAATCATCAAAAAGGGGGAGATTGTTAGTTCCTAAGATGATGGTTTTGATGATAACAACCTTAGGACTTGTTATAAAATATAAATCCTAATATTCTTGTCTAGATATATATGTTATGAAGGAGATATATACATATATATATATATATATATATGCAAGTACTGAGAATGAAGACTGTACAGTATAAAGATTCAAGACGAAGTATAAAGATTCAAGACTGAGTATAGAGATTCAAGACTGACGAATTCAAGATTGAAGAAATCAAGACTGAAGATTCATGAGTATCAAGAGTTCAAGAGTTCAAGAGTTAAAGATATCAAGATAAGTAATTGACGCAGCGGATATTACAAAACAATGTAGATCGTTGAATGTAGCAATCGGTGGAATGGAAGATACTGAAATGCCCAAATTCGTTGATCCGAAGATACCGAATTCTAGCTATCCCGAACTCGTTGATCGCGCACGATACCGGGTTCAAAGATCTTCAATTCTTCGAGCGTTGATCTAGCGCACTAGATTCCGCGAATCGGCTTCTACAATCGTTGAATCGAGCGCACTCGATTATCCGAAAGAGGAGATAGGAGATTACACTCAACTACCAATTTGAATGAAAGCACAAAGCAATCAAAAGAGAATTTTATTCAAAAATCAACAACCTTTACAAATGACTCACACTTGCTATTTATAGCTTTACAACTCAACACGCAAAAACTTCAAAAAAATACAAGTACTTAGGTCGTGAGCGACCTACGACCTATATTGGACGACCTAGAACAGACGCGACTTAGCATAGGTCGGCAGCGACCTAACAACAAACAGTTACAACTCGTTACAACCCTTTAGCGACTTAACAAACTTAGACAAAATACAAACAGACGACATACGACTTAGTATAGGTCGACAGCGTCCTAAAATATTACGACATAAGAAAATACAACACAATGACTTGACGACTTAACAACATGTACAAAAGACACAAGCTTCCATCAGCGATTGAGATTAACTCGGTAGAAGAATCAACGTCCACAAGATTCAGCGACTTAAAAATATGCGGCATTCCAGATCAACGACTTAAGGAAATCAATGGCATCCAGAGCTTTGCGACCTAAGAATGAACGGCATCCCTTTGTTTGCGACCTAACAGAAGCGGCTCCAGAAATTCTTCGCGACCTAAGTCTCCACGACCTAAGACTTTGCGACCTAAGCCTTCGCGACCTAACTTAGCTTGTTCCGTTTCCTTGCGACCTAACATAGGTCGTAACTCGTTAGGTCGTATCACCTTTCTCTTCAGACTGTTAGGTCGTTGGTGCGACTTAAAGGATTCGTTAGGTCGCTCGCGACCTAATACTTCAGCTCCCCGCCAATCTTCACACACTACTAACTCGTTAGTCTCTTTGTTAGCTCGTAGTACTTCGCTAGGTCGTTGCCGGTCTTCAGTAGGTCGTTGATACGACCTAAAGGTCTTGTTAGGTCGTTCGCGACCTAGCCCTTTACCAGTTTGTGCTTCAACAACCAGTAACGACTTAGAGGTTTCGTTAGGTCGTATGCGACCTAACTCTTCATCCTTCTGAGCATCCTTCTGGGCTGCATCATCCTTCCCAGGTTGAGAAAAATTCGACCTCGAATTTGTACTCTCTTCCTCCATTACAAATTCATTCCCGTGAAACGGTACGAGATGTTTGACATTGAACACGTCGGATGTATACACATCATCTGGCAGCTTCAGTTTATAAGCATTTTCATTGATTCGTTTCACAACTTCCACCAGACCAATTTTCCTGGCTTTCAACTTGTTGTACTCGCCTACTGGAAAACGATCTTTTGTTAACACTGCATAAACCATATCTCCTTCATTAAACTCAACATTTCATCATTTCAAATCTGCAGACTGTTTATACTTCTCATTTGCTTTCTCTAATCGTTCTTGAACGATTTTATGACATTCCGTCAGCCCTTCAACAAAATCAGCAGCTTTTTTAACTGTCTTCTTTGATTGTGGTACTACCGTTAGATCCAACGGTCCCTTCGGTAAACTTGAATAAACAATCTGGAAGGGACTGAACCCAGTACTTCGATTCACAGCATGATTATGAGAAAATTCTGCTTGTCATAACTTCACATCCCAACTCTTTAGATTATCTTGAACAAGACACCTCAGCAAGTTTCCCAATGATCTGTTTACCACCTCAGTCTGTCCATCAGTTTGTGGATGATAAGCACTACTAAATTTCAGCTTCGTTCCCACCATTTTCCATAAGCTCAACAAAAAGTGACTCAAAAATCGAGTATCTCTGTCCGACACAATAGATTCTGGCAATCCATGAAGTCGATAGATCTCCTTGAAAAACAACTGAGCAACATGAACAGCATCCGATGTCTTCTTACAAGCAATAAAATGAGCCATTTTCGAGAATCGGTCAACTACCACATAAATGGAATCATTACTACGCTGTGTCCTTGGTAATCCCAACACGAAGTCCATACTCACATCAACCCATGGTTTAGTTGGTACCGGTAACGGCATATATAAACCAGCATTAGTCGCAGTTCCTTTCGAAACCTGACAAATATGACAGCGCTCCACAAACCTTTCCACCTCTTTCCTCATTGATGGCCAAAAGTAGGACTGTGAAATCAACTGTAAGGTACGGTCTCTCCCAACATGTCCCTCTTCGTGTAACTCCTTGATAATCTTCATTCTCAGACTACCTTCCGGTATGCACAATCGACTTCCTTTAAAAAGAAAACCATCTACCATCATAAACTCATCAGTCTTTCCCTCCTTGACTTTATCCACATGCTTTGCAAAGTAAGGATCTTCGACAAATAGTTCCGGCAACATTTCAAACCCCGTCACTTCAACTTTCAGTGTAGTCAACAAATGACTCCTCCTACTCAAAGCATCAGCCACTCGATTTGTCACCCCTGACTTGTGTTTAACAACAAAAGTAAACTGTTGCAGATATGCAATCCACGATGCATGTCTCGCTGAAATCTTGTCTTGCCCTTGCAAATGCTTCAATGCTTCATGATCAGTATACAGAACAAACTCCTTCTGAAATAGATAGTGTCTCCAGTGTCTAATAGATTGTACAACAGCATAGAATTCCACATCATATGTACTGTATCGCATCTTCGCTCCTGACAACTTCTCACTAAAATATGCAATTGGACGTCCCTTCTGACTCAACACTCCTCCAATTCCAACCTTGGATGCATCAGTATGTAGTTCAAACACTAACTGAAAATCAGGTAGCACTAGAATTGGTGCAGAGGTCAAAAGATCTTTGATTCGTTCAAAAGCAACCCCGACTTCCTCCGTCCATGCAAACTGTTTACCTTTCATGCAATCTGTAACAGGTGCCATCACACTACTAAAGTGTGGAATAAACCTTCGATAAAATGAAGCCAACCCGTGAAAACTACGAACTTCCGTTATCGTCTTGGGCTGCGGCCAATCTCTGATCGCCTCAACTTTACTCTGGTCCACCTGTATACCTTCCTTCGAAACAACATACCCCAGAAATAAAACACTATGCGTCATGAACACGCATTTCTTCGTTGCAGCATAGAATTGTTCTTGTCGTAATACCATCAGCACTTCTCTAAGATGACTCAAATGTTCCTCTGAACTCCCACTGTAAATCAGAATATCATCAAAATACACCACCACAAATTTCCCAATGAACGGTCGAAAAATCTGATTCATCACCCTCATAAAAGTACTCGGTGCATTGGATAAACCAAATGGCATGACCAACCATTCGTATAGACCCTCCCTGGTTTTAAAAGCAGTTTTCCACTCATCGCCTGGTCTGATACGAATTTGATGATATCCGCTCTTCAAATCAATCTTCGAAAATATAGTAGCTCCGCTTATTTGATCTAGCAAGTCATCCAACCTTGGCATTGGAAATCTATATCTCACAGTAATCTTATTCAATGCTCGACTGTCAGTGCACATCCTCCACGTTCCATCCTTTTTGGGTACCAATAAAGCTGGTACAGCACAAGGACTTAAACTCTCCTGCACACGCCCCTGCTCAAGCAAATCTTCCACTTGCCTCCGCAACTCTTCATGTTCCTTCGGACTCATTCGATAATGTGGTCTGTGTGGCAACACAGCACCTGGAACAAGATCTATCTGATGTTGTATATCCCTCAACGGTGGCAACTCCGTTGGTAACTCCTCTGGAAATACATCGTCAAATTCTTTCAAAACTGGTTTAACTTCTTCTGGAATCTCAACCTCTTCACTGCTCTCTCGCCCAATTAACAAAAACACTTCAGGTTCCTCCTCTACTTCCTTCACAAACTCCTTCAACGATAACAAAGTTTTGAGCTCTTCAATCTCTTCTGACTTACTTTCTCCTTGTGATCTCTTCTTCGGAACTAGGATAATTTTCGTGCCTTCAAACATAAAACTGTAGCTATTGGTCCGACCGTCATGTAGTACTGCTCGATCATACTGCCATGGTCTTCCCAATAATAAGTGGCAAACATCCATCTCTACTACGTCACACCAGATTTCGTCTTTGTATTTCTTCCCAATAGAGAATAGAACTCGAACTCGTCTATCCACTTTCACTTCTCCTCCTTTTCTCAACCATGCTAACTTGTATGGACTCGGATGTTTCTCTATCTTCAATTTCAACTTTGTCACAGCTTCGGTTGAAATAATATTATCACAGCTTCCTGCGTCAATCACAAACTTACACACCTTCCCCAGAATAGTACATGTTGACTGAAAAATATTACTTCTCAACCAACTAGCTTCCTCCTGCTTCGGTGTTAAACACGATCTCCTCAGCATTAGGTTACAACCTTCATCTCCTGACGCAATATCCTGTTCATCTTCCTCAACTGGATTAGAACACTCCCCATCAACATCCTCATCTTCAACTTCTACAATCATGGTTCGTTTCTTCGGCTTTGGACACTCACTGCTTTTATGACCCAATTCCTGACAATTGTAACATTTGAAACCATTGTTAACCCTTGTCTTCTCAACCTCCTTCACCACTGGTCTACTGATAGGTTTAGAAACATTAGAACTTCCACCAACACCCTTCACTTGATTGTTAGAATTAGTAAACACACCACTTCCTCGTCGTCCCTGCTTCTCCCAAGCCAACGCTTTCTGATGTGCTTCCGCTACAGATCTTGGATCAAACATATTAACCATATCCTGGATCTGCATTCGTAGTCCCCCAACAAATCTGGCTGTTAACTGTTCTTCCTTCTCCATAATATCATTTCGAGCAATCAGTTGGTAAAATTCATCAGCATAGTCATTAACTGTCTTCGTGCCCTGCCTCAAGTTCTGCAAACGTTGATACATCAAAGATTGATAATTGTATGGTAAGAACGTTGCTTTCATCATTTTCTTCATCTTTTCCCAAGATTCAACTTTTGACTTTCCCATCCATTCACGTGTAAGCTTGGTTTGTTGCCACCATGCCAAAGCTCTACCCCTTAACCTCGTAGCAACCAACTTCACCCTACGCTGTTCTGGAACTTCTTTGAAGTCAAAAATCTCTTCAACATTAGCTACCCAATCTAGAAACTCCTCCGCTTGCATACCACCTTTGAATTCAGGAATTTCAGTCTTCATTCCCGACTCCCACTTGTGATCATACTCAGAGTAATTTCTCCCTTGTCCTCGTCCTTGTCCTTGAACACTACCACCATCATACTCCTCTTCAAAATCAGATGCATATCGTTGTCTATCTCGTCCACCCACATCTCTACTACCATTACGCCTTCCACCTTCATCCCTTCTATCGACATTCCTCCGTTCATGATCATTCACGTTCCTCCCACGCCCTTGATCATTTTCAACACTTCTGTCTCGATTGGAATGTGGCGAGACTCTACTACCCCCATGGTTAGATTCAGGTGAAACCCTTCTCCGATTTTGATTCATCTCCGTCATAAGCTTCTCTAACCGGCCAATTTCTTCGTTAAGCTTTTCACTAAAGTTTTCATTGATTCTTTGCTCCATCTCATCAGCTTCTTCTCTTCGATACAAAGCTTCTACGTTTTGGTGACGATTAGCTCTTCTTGGCGGCATACTTGAAATTTTCACAAACACTTCAACACTTCAAAATTCAAAAACTTTTCGGACTTTGATCCAAAATGAAACGGATCGAAAACTTCCACTTTGTAGCAAATCGCGATGAACACGATGGACAAAGTTTCGGTCTTCAAGACAAATCTGATCTTCCAACTTCAAACAAAATGCAAACAACTCCAACTATCCCTCGGCCGTGATACACAAAGCTTCAAATCTTCACAATGATTAGGCTCCAAGTCTCGATCTAGCTATGATTGGCTAGAACAAGCTCTGATACCAAAACTGACGCAGCGGATATTACAAAACAATGTAGATCGTTGAATGTAGCAATCGGTGGAATGGAAGATACTGAAATGCCCAAATTCGTTGATCCGAAGATACCGAATTCTAGCTATCCCGAACTCGTTGATCGCGCACGATACCGGGTTCAAAGATCTTCAATTCTTCGAGCGTTGATCTAGCGCACTAGATTCCGCGAATCGGCTTCTACAATCATTGAATCGAGCGCACTCGGTTATCCGAAAGAGGAGATAGGAGATTACACTCAACTACCAATTTGAATGAAAGCACAAAGCAATCAAAAGAGAATTTTATTCAAAAATCAACAACCTTTACAAATGACTCACACTTGCTATTTATAGCTTTACAACTCAACACGCAAAAACTTCAAAAAAATACAAGTACTTAGGTCGTGAGCGACCTACGACCTATATTGGATGACCTAGAACAGACGCGACTTAGCATAGGTCGGCAGCGACCTAACAACAAACAGTTACAACTCGTTACAACCCTTCAGCGACTTAACAAACTTAGACAAAATACAAACAGACGACATACGACTTAGTATAGGTCGACAGCGACCTAAAATATTACGACATAAGAAAATACAACACAATGACTTGACGACTTAACAACATGTACAAAAGACACAAGCTTCCATCAGCGGTTGATATTAACTCGGTAGAAGAATCAACGTCCACAAGCTTCAGCGACTTAAAAATATGCGGCATTCTAGATCAACGACTTAAGGAAATCAATGGCATCCAGAGCTTTGCGACCTAAGAATGAACGGCATCCCTTTGTTTGCGACCTAACAGAAGCGGCTCCAGAAATTCTTCGCGACCTAAGTCTCCACGACCTAAGACTTTGCGACCTAAGCCTTCGCGACCTAACTTAGCTTGTTCCGTTTCCTTGCGACCTAACATAGGTCGTAACTCGTTAGGTCGTATCACCTTTCTCTTCAGACTGTTAGGTCGTTGGTGCGACTTAAAGGATTTGTTAGGTCGCTCGCGACCTAATACTTCAGCTCCCCGCCAATCTTCACACACTGCTAACTCGTTAGTCTCTTTGTTAGCTCGTTGTACTTCGATAGGTCGTTGCCGGTCTTCAGTAGGTCGTTGATACGACCTAAAGGTCTTGTTAGGTCGTTCGCGACCTAGCCCTTTACCAGTTTGTGCTTCAACAACCAGTAACGACTTAGAGGTTTCGTTAGGTCGTATGCGACCTAACTCTTCATCCTTCTGAGCATCCTTCTGGGCTGCATCAGTAATAAAGTCTAGATTTATGTTAAAACTTCATAATAGCACTTAAATCTTTGTTCGGATTTTAACTGTGGAATGGAATCCACCTTCTCGCTTTAATAGTGGGATGGAATCCACGACCTCTTTAGTGGAATGGAACCCACGACCTTCTCTAGTGGAATGGAATCCATGAAATTTTCAAAATGACTTATTTTTAGATTTTTTCAAAACTACCTTTTAAAAAGACATCTCTCTCTCTCTATTTAAATATTTTAGCCTTAATTTAAAACTACTTTTAGTCATATTATTTCAAAATAATTTCTTGTTTTAAAACTATCTCCCGGCTTTAATGTTTTAGCTTTAGTCTCAAAATATTTATATATTCAGTTTTTATTACTTTTATATTTCGTAAGATCACTTTCCAAAGGTTTTTATAATCATAAAGTATATTCAAAATAGTTTACAAAGTTCTAAGGTAGTTTTGACAAACTTTAGAAAGAAAATTGCTTTTAAAACAAAAATCAATTTTCAAAATATACTAGGGGATGTCGACATGCCCCTACCCCCATGTCGACATGGTAGCTATAGAATTTAAAATTCAAATTTTCAAAAGAAGTGTCTATTCGTCATAACTTTTCACGAATGGACATGACCGTTATTCTCCTATACATACCAGTTGTTTTCAACTTAAGTTAGTTTTTCTTCATTTCTTCACTCCTTCTTCTCCACTCAAATATTCTCTTATATTTCAAAGCTTTAATAAAATTCTATCGAAATCCTTAGTGAATCAAACTCGATCATCTCTAGTTTGATACTCTGCCACTCTCTCTCAAATATCTCATTGCTATTCAGAGTTTAGGATCATTTGTAATCAAAGATCAAAAGGTCGAAGTGTATCGAGTCTCTCTCTATCAAAGTGTGATCGGAAACGATGTCACTGTGGCCCGTAAATCAATTGGGTGTGATTGTAGCCCGTAAATCAATTAGGTGATTTTGTAGCCTAGTTAAATCAAGAGAGTTTGCCCTGGACTCGGAGACAGAAGGGTGTATCTCGTGGCCTTGAAATCGAGGTTGTAATACGACATTATATTTGAAAAGAAATCTGCACAAGAAATTGTGTGGGACTAGATGTAGGGTAACTCTGAACCAGTATAAAATTTCGGTGTGTTCTTTCCTTTACTGCTTTTATTTACTATTTGCATCTGTGTCTGGTTCTGTGATTTTCTCTGTGTTTCTGAATTGCATCTGTTTTGGTTCAATTTGAAAAGATTCCAAAAAGATTCATAAAATTAATTAAACACTATTCCCCCCCCACCCTCTAGTGTTAATTCTGCCTTAAGATCCATAATTCGCATTTCCTACAATAGACACGAGGAGAAGGTTCCCTAATTCACTTAAACCTTTAGGAAGTCGTCATTGCTCGGAGATAGGCAATGACAAGAAGGTTCCCTAGTTCACTTAAACCTTCAGAAAGTCGTCGTAGCTCGGAGATAGGTGATAATGAGAAGGTTTTCCGCATACATAAACCTCACTACAAGAAAACCTGCTTTTAGTAGCACCTATTACTAGCGTTTGTAAACTAAGTACTGTCATAGATGTTTGGGATTTTTTGTTCAATATGGTAATCGCTAGGGTATAATTTTTGATTACCCCGCTTAAAATTTTCATGAAAATTTACAAGCGCCTCGTCTCTAATTTTTCATTTCCCTCTTGTTTCCACTTTGTTGCGTTATCTTCCAAAAACCCTAAATCTTCACCTTCATTATCGTTATTACTAAACCTTCAAACAACAACCCCAAAAACCACAACATCGATCTTCTCCACCTTCAAACCTATTATTCAGAAGCATCTACACTGCCATCAATTTATAGACGTGTGAAAACCCTAAATCGATATTCGTCGATCTATTTGGTCGCGGTCCATCGGTTTCTATTCCTACGAGCAACATAAAATCGTAAGTTAAAATTTTGGGTTAATGAAAGCTGTGTCTTTTTTCTTTCAATTCTTAATATCACTGCTGCCACCAGGTATAAAGGTAATATTTTTTAAATGTAGTTCTTGCAAACAATACCAATTTTGGACAATCGTAAAGAAAATAAGGGTGCAGATATTGATTTAAGGTTGTTTTGTGGTGGATTGTTTGGAATAACACCTACCTCCATCACTTATCCTTTAGACCTTGTCGGAACATGTCTTGCAACTTAGGTGATCTCATAAATCTATGGTAGGTTTACATTAGATGTTCGTATATTTAATATCTATATAATATATATATATATATTTGATTTACCATTGCACAATCGTTTTTTTCTTTATATATTGAATCTAGTGTTGTGCACAACGTAGCATATTTGATCATAGTTTCTTTTAAAAACTATAACAACCCAGAATTTTAGTCATTTAAATTTGAAATATTTAATTGATTTTAAATATTGAAAAGTTAATTCTATAAGTTAAATAACTTGAATTTCAAATACAGCGATTTATTGGATAATTAAATTGTTGAATTTAATAATTGTAATTGTTTAAATAATTGAATCTTAGGTTTTAAGTTGGATAAAAATGATTTCAAAGCTTATTTAAATTCTATTTAATAAGAATGACGATAGTAAATGTTTAATGTAAATTTAAAAGTGATTAAATTTGTTTTATAATAATTCATTTTAATTAACGTATAAAAAAATAGCCATCCGGGGCACTATCTTGGATTTCGATGAAACCAGTGTCATTGAATCCGTAATAGTGAGTTATTGTATGCCGACGATTTTTGTGGCAATCGGACGTATCGTTTGGTCATGCGAGATCGAAACACTTATAGATTAATTTCAAAAATTAATATAATGACTGGGTTTGAAAAGCTGTCTTCTACATACGATCGAATTAGGTCTTGAAACAAGTTCCATTGTGTTCGAAATAGAGGTATAACATATAGGACACCAGACGGCACGTCTCGATAGGAGTTCGAAATTTTCAAACGTTTAAAAGCTTGATATTTAATATATATATATATATATATATATATATATATTACATATATCAGCCTATACGCTAACCATACTATCCCATACCTTAGCCCATACCTTCCCAGATCCCTGACCATACCCATCCAGTTATAAATAAATGCATGCAGTAGAATTTGAAGGCTTTCCTCCATTTCAAAATTTAAAATCAAATTAAATACTCCATAGAAAATTCTAAAACTAATTTTCCTGGCCTTATCTTGCTTAGATCTTCATTTTGATAGGGGATTTTGTGGCGTTTGTTGATGTGGTTGAGTGCAGCAACACAGAGCAGTTTGTACGTGAGTTTCAAGATTTAGGGCTTGGGTTTTTAGCCAATGGAGGAAGAGTTAGGGGAATCGAAGGTTTTTTTCGGGTTCGTTGAAGGAAATGGCTTCTCGAGTGAAGATTTGGTGAAGCTTGGTGGCCTTGGGTGGTTCACGATCTGGCACATGGTAGGGGGTGCTGCTATAGCGTTTTGCTTGAGGAGGCCGAGCGTGAAGTCGTTGTGTCGACTAGGTGGAGGTCGGCGAGGGAAGTTTGATGGCAGGGTCGGTTCGGAGGATAGTTGATTGGGGGGTGCATGGTCCACGATCGTGCAATGGCGTGCACAACTTCGGCAGGGAGATGATTTATTTAGGGAAGAAAGGGATAGGGTATGGTTGTAATTAAATTTTAATTAGGTATGTTAAAATTATTTAATTAAATCGTTTAACTAAAAATTGCATAACTCTCTCATACGAGGTCCAATCGAGGCACGGATTTTTGCGTTGCGTTCGTAACAACATAAGCTTTGTGATGGAACTTGTTTGGATGAATTTGGAAACAGTTGAAATTTGGGCTAAAATCGGACGTCGTTCGATTTTATTTCCCGACTTGAACGCCTCGGCGACAACAGAAACTTTCGGTGAGTTAGACTCAACTTTTTGGTTAACTAGTATGATATATAGTTGATAAAAATTGTTGAATGGATTGTTTGGATGATATATCTGCTATTTGTTGTTCTATGATGTGATATGCATTTAGTTTTGTGTTTTGTTTTGATAGATCTGTAGCCAGTTATAGTTTTGTATTAGGCGTTTATTGGATATGTCGATCTACTTGAGATAGAGGAAAAAATAGAGCACTTATCGACATACTCAATAGATGTTTAAGACAAAGCAATAGATGGTCGCTCCTAACTAGCCCTATTCTCCGCATTATCAGACAGTATTACCCAGTAATACTCTTTTTTAATGTGGGTCTTGGGGTAGGGCGTCAATATTTATTAGTTGGTTGGGATATATTCCCACCCTTGGAACATATGAGACCCTATTACATTCCCGTATAAGAGCGGATGACTGTTTACATACGAATCCCGCCTCGAAGCAGTTGATTTATATTTTATGATTATATAACTTTTGTGATGCAAGGAAACAGGTTGGAGGGATCCAAGGGATTCCTCGCTATTGTTGAATTGTTTCAATAATATTTCTTTTATATGGATTATTGAAACATGAACCTGATTATGGACACTGTGGTTATAACATTGTTATACGTTTGAAAACTACAACGTAGTAGTGATAGAAAATCAATATCGTTTTGGTTAGGCGTTGGGTAGCTATTGGCCTTAAATTAGTATTTTGAAATACTATAAATCACCATTGAGTTGGAATTGGATTTGAGACGGGAAATAATTTTAAATCCGAAAATTGGGTTTCGGAAATATATTATTTTACAATTATTTAATTATAAATACTGCTTTAAAATTATTTAATTATTAATATTGTTTTAAAATTATTTAATTATTAGTATTGCTTTAAAATTATTTAATCATTAATATATTTTTAAAGTTATTTAATATTATTAATGTTGTTTTAAAATTATTTAATTATTAATATTGTTTTAATATTATTTAATTATTAATATTTTAAATTATTTAAATATTAATATTGTTTTAAAGTTATTTAATTATATTAATATTGTTTTAAAGTTATTTAATTATTTTAATATTTTTTTAAAGTATTTGTCAAAATTATAATATTTTGAAATGTTAATTATTTCAAGAATAGTTATGGTTTGAAACTAATAATAATATTTATTAATAAGGTTTTGAAAATAAATTATTATTATTTATAATCAGGGTAAAGATTAATTGTTATTGCTTTTGAAATGATTAATTATTATTTTAAGATGTTTTAAGGTTTATAATTATTAATTATTTATTCGTAAAATTTAATTTTAATAATTATTTCCATATAATACTGTTTAAAAGTAAATGATTTTTATTTGTTATAAATGTGTTTGAGACTCATAAATGGAGTTTTATAAACGAAATTGGATTTTATAAGAGAAGTTTATAAAAATGGTTTGAAGGGTTTATAATTGATTTTCAAAATGTAAAAAGAGTTTATAGGTGATTAAATTTTTATAAAGGGATTATAAATGGTTTTGGAGAATTGTAAGGAATTTATAAATGATTTGAGAATCGAATAATAAGAAAATCTTTCCAAATTTTGTAAATATACTTATACCATTGAGATAAGTATATGAATATTTTCTAAGTACTGAAAATATAAGGATTTGTGGGTATACCATTGTAAAAGTATTTTGGTACAAGTAATTTACAAAGTGTTTTTAAATGAATGAATGATTTATTAAAAGAAGGCTAGTGGTTGCTTATGTGCTTAACCGATGTTGTTTTTCCCTATGGAATAAATCTTTGTTTTGAATGTGTGTTTGTTGATAGTTAAACAACCGACTATCAAATCTTGGCCTAAATATGTAACCCTTCTTAATTTTGGTGGTACGTAAATATTCCCTGCTTAACACTGAAAGATTTTTACTCGGGAAATTTCTAGGGGAAACACGGGGATTATATGGTACTTACCATCGGTGGTGCTATACTGTACGCATAAACTCATTTCGTTCTTTTATAACAAATGATGAGGAGATTCATCCACTTAAATGGTTAGGGGGTGATCCCCGCTCTTATGTATTATTGGATTATTTTCGAAAGAACCAGTATTGAGCATTCCAGAAAATGGACGATCGGATTTTGGAGCACCAGGGAAATGGAAGAGTGTGTTCATAAGAGATGACTCGAAAATCATGACCACTCCAAAGCCATATACGGTACTGTGGAGGAGCTTAGTGACATATATTAAAATGTTGGAATCCATGTGTGGTTCCGAGACGCGTCGGGGTATGGGAATCCATTGGGATTCCGTAATCTATTTGGTGGTTTTGCGTAAGCTAGAGCGCCAGATGTAGCCTCACCAGTGGTATTGGCTAAAACCAGAGATAGGAGGCATGGCTAATAGGGTTGGCTAGGATGCAATCGTCTCCTCCTAGACATTACTTACAGTTGTTATGCATGCATGGGGCGATGCATTCGATCTTAGCGAGACTAGCTATGTTTTTCCTATGGTACATCACTAGGGATGTATGCTTCTTTGAAAGGATATCTCTGATCCTTGTGCAGGAGGACTGTTCTCGAAGTACTGAGGGCACCCCATGGAATCCTACACAATTAGCGAACGAGCCTTATCGGTTTTTGATTATATGCCTAGTATTTTTGTGATGTACGCTCACGAGCATCACAGCTACTTGATTATTATTATTTTCACCCTTAAACATTTTTTAATACCAATGGATTTTCTATAGAAAGGGTTTCAGTTATCGTAAGGTAAAAACTCATCCGTGTTTATATGCGGCGTGGTCTTACGAGATACTTTGATTTTAAAGGTTTTTTATAACTTTAAAATCTATTTGGGTGTGTTTTCTCACGCTAGTTTTCCAGACTGACTCAGGTGTTATTTTATTATAATGCTCGGGTCAGACCGAACATATTTATAGATTTTAGTTGGAAGCTTTGGAGCTATAGGAGACGACGAGCTGGGGGCCCCGAGACGTATTTGCGTAGATGGTTATTTTTCTGTTGTATTCATTGTTGTATTTATCAGCAATTGTAAGGACGGGCTGTTATAACTGTCCGGACTGAAATAGGTTAGTATGCTCTGATTGATGCCTGTATATACATATATTACAATTTGTTTGTGTAAAGATTTGATGTATATTATAGATTATTCATTCCACTGTGAGATTCTATGTTGTTTATTTTTCTTCTTATCTTCTTCCTTCTTTCTTTTTCCCTAAACAATCGAATTTTTCGACATTCGATCGCTCGGCATGCAATACAGTAGACATATTACTATCGATTTTCGAGGGTCGAAAATCCCGTTCATTACAAAAACAGTACCATGGTGGATATGTGAATTCATGTTAAGTAGGTAGTGGGTTGAGTATGTTATAAAAGTGGAAACATATCTTCAATCCAACTTTACTATTTATTGTTATTTTATTTTGAATTTTGAAAATTCATTATGATAAAGCTTTGAATTTTTCGTGGTGGTGAATAGAATGTAACATTTGATGTTAACATACCTTAAAAAAATCTAAATGATGGATTTTTTTTGTTAAAAAGTACTATATTGATGTAATTTTTGAATTGTTCAAGAATTCTTGCTTTTTAAATTTACTTAGATTATGTTTTGTTTAGATGTTCATTCATGAATGAAATACACAAGTTTATCTTAGAGGCTTTTTTCGGTCCTTATTATAAACAAATGATGCATTAAAGAACAATCCATAACTGAAGTAGTGCTGATTTGTAGAATTGCACAACAATTGCAGTTGTCGATGGTAACTGAAGTAGTGCTAATTTGTAGAACTAACATGAAGTTTACTGAATGGACTGAAGTTTGTGTGAGGACATGAGGCTGAATCAGAAAGGATAAAGTGCAGATGCGATGGAAAGTAGTTGGTGTGATTACGAGAGTGGCATGATACTGAACTAATACTGAATTATGATGCCATAGGAGATGTGTCTCTGAGCTATATCAGAGGATAAGTGAAGCTATTGAGGTAACGAGCTGATGGTGAGTTGGTATGAAGAATGTAACCTTAATAGCTTGTATACTCTTAAATCCTCCTTCTATGCTTTTTTATGCATTATGGTAAAAATGTATATATCATAGCATTGAAGCTTTTGCTTTTTTCTCGCTTGAAAAGTGCACTATCATCAGTTCTAATGTTGGGTTCCATCAATTTAAGGTTTATTCTTATATATAATGAGTTGTAAAGTAATTTCCAATATTCTATTAGTTTCAATATCAGTTTCACAAAATTGTATAAGTCGAAGTACATTTAACTTACTATTAATTATCAATAATTACGCATGATTGATTACTCGATCACCATGTAACACTCTATTTTTTTTCTTTGTGTGTGTGTGATTGTGTTTTCAATCCCTAAATTTTCCAGTAATTTTGTTCTTTTCTCATAACTAAAACCCATAAGTCAATTTCACTTTTTTGGACCATAATTTAATTTACATTTCAGCTTTACATACAGTAAACCTTCTAATCAATGTTTTTAATTATTCTCATATGACTTCACCTTTAATGATCGTTAATAGCTACATAATAATTCTTTCTAGGTTTTTAGAATTTCAAATTTTAATTAGTTTACGTTATTTCTTACTAAGTAAATGCATCTGCATTTAGTTTAATTAACTAATATTTGACATATGGATAAATTTTATTCATACTGCTATTGGCTTCTCCGTAATTCTATTCATCTCACTGTAGAAACTTAAACTAGTTCTTTATAGAACCAGACCTTGGCTTGGGTTGTCAAGACGGTGGCTCACAGCTCAATTGAAGGAGGGCTTCGGAGATAAGCGATGACGAGAAGGTTTTCCACATTCACTTAAACCTTCAGGAAGTCATCATTGCCCAGAGATAGGCAACAACGAGAAGATTTGTCGTATTCACTTAAACCTTTAGGAATTTGTCGTTGCCCGGAGATAGGCGATGACATGAAGGTTTTCTCCATTCAATCAAACATTCAAGAATTCGTCATTGCCTGAAGATAAGCAATGATGATAAGGTATCCCTATTTAACCTTCAAAAGTTTGTCGTTGCCTAGAGATGGGCGACGGAGATAAGGTTTCCTCATCCTACCTTTAAGAATTCGTCGTTGCTCTGAGGTAGGCGACAACGAGAAGATTTCCCTACTCATCCTTCAGGATTTTGTCGTTGCCCAGAGATAGGCGACCGACTAGAAAGTTCCCTATTCGGTCAAATCTTCAGGAATTCGCTATTGCTCGGAGTTAGGCAATGACACAAAAGTTTGAAAGCTCGTAACCTTCAAGAATCAGGCGCTGCCCGGAGATTGACAACGTCAAGAAGGCAAACTGTTATTTTTAGGAAATTGGCATTGCTCGGAGATTGGCGATGTCAAGAAGGTGAATCCACAATCTTTAAGAATCTAGCATTGCTCGGAGATTGGCAATGTCAGGAAGAATGACAAACTAAGGGGTCGATCGGATAATTCGATCTCCACCTTTAGGAATATGTCGTTGCTTGGATATTGGCCACACCAGGATGGACAGCAGCTTCAGGTCGATCGAATACCTCTACCCAACCTTTCTGGATTGATTGGATAATTCGATCCCGACTCGTAGGAATTTGCCATTGTCTGGAGATAAGCAATGTCAGTATGCAGTGGTTTTTAGGGCCGATAGGATAAGTCAGGCTAGCTTGCCAGGAAATAATCAAGGAATCATCGGATAATTCGATCCCAACTTGTAGGGATTTTCCATTGCTTGAGGACAGGCAACGTCAAGATGAAAATCTTGGAATCAAATCATCAATGTGCTAGTTTTCAGAGATAGAAACAAGTACCCGGCAAGATCTTCGGCCACGATCATTAGGAATTTGGTTGTGGCGCAGAAACAGGTAGCTTCAAAAAAGAATACTTGGAATTGGATATTTTTGGCATTAATTTCTAGGGATTGAAACTAGTGTCCGACTGGATTTCAACTACCATGCTAATGACCAAGCGGGACACGCTTAGTCGAGGATAAGCAAGGATGGTCGTGAAGGCTCGAAAACAAGTATTATTAGACTCTCCTGATCCAAGATAAGGATATGAAAAACACACGTAGAATAGGGGCAATCAGATAATTTGTCCCATAATATTTTTATCCCATCAATGCCTGAATTCTGCCATTGGAATGAGTCCCATGAATAGGGACAAGCATGCAACGAAACTTTATAGACAGGAAAGTAAACGTTCCAACTGCTACCCCGTGGTAACAGGGAGTAGCAAAGAACTTGGATTATTTGGTGGTTGGTCGAAAGAAACTCGATCAAACATGAACATGAATGTGTCATTGCCCAAAGATAGGCAACGTCGGGAAAGTATAATTATTAAGGAGTCAATCGAATAATTCGACCTCGACCTTTGAGAATTTAAAGTTGCTCGGAGATAGCCAACGTCAATAAGGACTGACTATGAGAAGGTCGACCAGAGAATTCAGCCCTAGCTTATAGGTATCGGCTGTTGCCCGAAGTATGGTAGCGTCAAAAAGGAATGCTTGAAATCAAGCAATCAAACCACCAATTCTCAAAAACAGGAACTGACATACGAACTATGTTTCCACGACCGTGCTAATGACCTAGCGGGACATGCTTGGTCGAGGATAGTCATGAATAACCTTGGATAGGTGTTATCAAAATCATCAATCCATGATCTGGATTGGGAAAGTGTGATTGGACTAGGGGCAATTGGATAATTTTCCCCACAATGCTAAACTCCTACTGATGCTTGGAGACTGGCACTTAGAAAAACAAATTCCAAGAATAGGATTAAGTTCGTGATAAAAATGCATAAACGGAGGTAAATAATGGATTGATGCTCCCCAACAAAAGGGAGGAACATGAAACTTGCACTATTTGCAGTAGAAAACAGTTGAAGGAAAACTCGACCTATTCAAAACAGGAATAACCATGGAGTTGGTCGAATCATGGTTCTATTTTTCCAAACGAAACACCTTAGAAACAATATATAGGGCTAAATGATGGTATATAACCATAGCAATTGCAGGTATATTATTGATATAGAGTGGCTGTAAATAGGCACACTACACAGGCATATATAATATGGAAAGTTGCAATACTAGCAGTTATATTATATACATAGGCATTTATAAAAATAAGTACAGCATATAAAGTGAAAAAAAGAAAATTGAACAAAGAAAGCGATCTTTTCATTGCTTTAGCTTTTATATACAAGAAACAACGGAAGGCAATCCTGCACAAATTGGCCTGTTCGCAACAAAAAAGGAAAATACATAATATACAACTAAAAGAACTACCAAACTTCCAAGCGGTAAGATCTTATACTTACTTCGGGAATCCTGTGTTGGTAGCATATATTCTGGAGCATTTTCTCAGATAAGATGGTCGACATCAGTTCAAGCAGATTATCCAAAACTCGAAGACCAATAACCCGTGCCCCATAGGAGGTAACTCTTAAAGTAGAATGACCAACCTCTGAAGCCTTTTGGTTATTGTCAGTCTAATTGTAAAAGGTGCAAAAGTAGAAGTTCGCATGGTTCTAGACCCGACTTTGGGAGGAGTAGACGCCCTGACATCGGTTTGAAGATGTGGTGATCAACGAGTCATTCTTGATAGGAAAACGTGGTGTTCAACACGGTTGGGTATGTTTTGTTTAAAAAGTAACACCCATATGACCAATGTTCGGAATCCAAAGGATGTTGATGTGCGTTAACCAATTGAATTCTGAGCATTGATCGAGGCAAGCAAAAGTGTTAATCTATATAGTATGAGTCACGTATCCCATATACGATGAATGGACCATCCTGTATAGATAGCTCGCTCGCACTAGAAAAACGAGCCGTGCCTCACAATAGAACCGTGCATCGGTATAATGACCCGAAATTTTATCGTTTTAATTTGTGAATATTTAATTTATTTTAAATATTCAATTAATGGTTTTATTAAGTTAATAACTCTCTTTTAAATGTAAAAGTGATAATAGATAATTCATTTTTGAATTTTTTTTACATGAAAAGATAGTTCGACGGAAATCTAAAAATGTGACCGAGACTCCTTTTCCGGATTTTCGGCTTTTTATCGAATGTCGGGTCAGAGGAAGTTGTAAATACTCTTGTATATGTTTGGAAAACAAACATTTACATTTTAAAAAGTGAACTTTAAATTATTAAATGTAAAAAGAGAATAAGTAAATAATAATAGTAAAATGATAAAATATATTCAAATTCTTTATCATGAAAGGACATTTAGATTCCTTAAGTAAATAAGTAAACAAAAAGGACTTAAATCATACTAATACCCAATA
The DNA here is from genome assembly GCA_030737815.1 of Allium fistulosum. NCBI lineage: Eukaryota > Viridiplantae > Streptophyta > Magnoliopsida > Asparagales > Amaryllidaceae > Allium > Allium fistulosum. The sequence continues at coordinate 185,575,357 of CM060906.1, forward strand.
TGTTTTCATATGTAATGTAATTGAGTGATTTATGAAATGATGTGGGAGTTGAAAAGAATATTTTTATTTATTCCCTTATTTTCCATTCTTTTTTTCATCCTATTATCTATAAACATCTATACACTACTCTCATATTTTTCTTTCATACTTAGTTTATTTTTCCAAGTTCATTTTTTATTCTTCACTCAAGATTTATTAAAGAGTGTAAAAGAATCATCTTTTTGGTTTAAAAACAAGATTAGCTTAGGTTTTTCAATAATTTATAAAGGTGAGATTCTCTATTTATTGCATCTTTGTGTTTTTATTTTATATGTGGAAAATGTTGTGAGAAATTTTATATAGCTTGTTTAAATTTGTTTTAGAATCTCTTTTATGTTAAATAATAGCTTAAAAATAAAAAAAATTATTAGAAATAAGGGAATAGGCCTACTGTAGTGACACTGTAAACAAAATTTGCTTACTGTTCTTGAAAAGTATATGAAACCTTTCACATTTCAAGGTTTCAAAATTCAATATCCCAAAAACCATTCCAATTTAGCCAAAACCATCAACTAGGAAGATGTGTATCTCGGAGTCTTGTTTGTTTAAAACTAGTCTGGGGTTGTTCCATCAAGCGGGAAGAGAGTTATGCGTCGATAACAGTAGATTGTCAAAAATTGTCGAGTTTTCATCAATCCTCGACGATTGGCCTACACCATCGTGTTCATATCGTCAAATCAGGATATTAAGAAGTCGTCCCATGATTTCTAGTAGTGTGGTTAGGTTGAGAGTGCTACTTGGAGACATGGTGGTGCTAAGGTAGCAGTGGCAGGGTGGGCGTTGGACTATGGTGCTCGATCAAGGTCGACTTGGGGTTAGGCAGTTTGTTTTTTGGTTCTAGGAATTTAAGTCGTGGAAGCCTGGTGGAGCACGAGGTGGGTGCGGACTCCGTATGGAGATGCGTGGGAGGTTGGCGGTCCTACTGGAGGTAATGGCGAGGTTGGATGTGTTTGGATATGGGATGTTTAGGTCAAATTTTGACTTAAGGTAAGGGTTGTGATGGCGTAGGGGTAGTTGAATCGCACGAGGTGTTTGAGGTTTGTGGGTATAGTCAGTGTGATGGCCGGAGGGCGAAGGTGGTGATGCATGTGCATGTGTATGCATGGAAGGGAAGGAATAGAATTTGAATTTGGAGTTGTTTTAGGTTCTTGGCTGTTTGGGAAAAGAGGAGTATGCGTTAGTTTAAGTTTGGGTAAGGGCTTGGCCCTTTTTGTTTTAAGGAAATTTATAAATTAAAATTTTATGTTTTAAAAAGTTCAAACTTAAACAAACTATCTCTCATCCATACGGAATTCGATTGATACACGATTTTTGATTTTATGATCGAATAAAAACATTGGTGCAATTGTTGGCAGATTTGTTAAAGTGAAAAATATGGCTAATTTAATTGGTATAGAAAATAATTACATCGATTGGTATATTTTATGTTATCACTGGCATCCTAATAGTAGCATAAAATCCCATTTTGCTATATTAAAATATAATGGATATTATTGGACATTTATTTAGTAGAAGAAATCTCTATTCTGCTATTTTATTAATTTGGACCCTTGTTATATTTCGAATGACTTAGATAGATGATTTGTTATCTATCATGTGTTAACTGTGAATTTTATTTACATATATATTGTTTATGTAAATATCAGTGATATGATCTGGATTGTAAAACTGAAAACAGTGGTAACTGGAAGTGCCATTTAGGGTCGTTAATCCTTTTTCCAAAACTTTGGAAAAAAAGGGATTTAGATTTATTTTTGACTTTAAATTATTTTGATGTAAAGTATTTTCTATTGTCTATATTAAAATGGTTGAGTTAATATTATTTTAATTATAATATTTTATAGTTAACTAATTATTTATAAATAATGCTGTTTAAAAGTTGAAAAGTTATTTAATTATTTTATCAAAGTTGTTTAAATGGGTTAATCAATTATTTTAATTAAGTTATTTTAAAGTTAATTATTTAAAAGTTAATTAATTATTTCATTAATGATATCTTAAGTTAGTTAATTATTCAATAATGATGTTGTTTTTCAAAGATTATTTATTATTTATTAATAATGGTTTAAGTTAATCAATCAATTATGTAAAGTGATTAAGTTTATTAATTATGTTTAATAATGATTTAAGGTAATTTAATTATTTTACTAATAATATTATAAACCTTAATTGATTATTAATTATGGAGGTTGTAAAAGTAACAAATCTATAATAAATAAAAGTGTTTAAAATAATAAATTGTTTATAAAGAGAATTAATTCAAATATATGGGTTGTTAAGTTATACTTGGGAAGAGATCTTAGACTTTCGAAAAGAAAATTTGGTTTTATAAAACTTCGATTCCATAGGAAGTGGATCAATTATATTAATCAAGTAATGAATCTAATAAGTAAATAATCCTTCTTAATTTTGGTGGTATGGAAGTATTTTCGCTACTTAGCACCGAAGGATTATTTGTTGGGGTTCATAATAAACGATGTTTCAAAAGACATTGTTTTGATCCGTTTAAAATGAATTTGAAAATAAGAAATCTTTTCTTATGATTTTTTGAATATTCTTATACCATTGTATAAGTATATGATAAAATTTCCTAAATAAGGAAAGTAATGGGTTTGAAAATGTATACTTATACCGGTGAGATAAGTATAAATATTTTAGAAAATAATTAAAGTATTTAATAAATGGAGATTTATTAAGGAGGCTCAGTGGATCCCATATGGAATTTAAATATATGTTTGGATTGTTTGCATTAGTTGATAGTAAAATAACCAACAACCAAACTTGACCCATTTTAAACTCTGGAAATATCTAGAAGCAACACAGGAGTTATATGGCATAGTCATCTTCGGTGATGCTTTACTGTGTGTATAAATCTCATTTTGTTCTCCTAGGAAAAATGATAAGGAGATCCGGCCACTTAAACGCTTAAGGGTGATCCCTGCTCTTATGTATTGTTTGTTTATTTCCAAAAGAACCGGAGTTGAGTTTATTGAAAACTATCGAATGCTAGTTAGAAGAGATCGGGATCGGATAAGTATGAACTATCTGAATACCACTTCGAACCAACTCAAGCATTTGAATTGAAGACATCTTGAAGATCATGAGATAAAGACGGAGCTCTTTGAAGTGCAAGGGCTACTTGCTACTAATCCTGAGGGTGATTCAAAAATGGATGTAGTAGAAGTAGTGCCTTCAGTTTGTTCATATCATGAACAACTTATATGGACGAATGCTAGCATTACATTGGCGCTTGGAAGGGCAATGTTAGCATTCCAAGTAGGATTGCTATATAAAAGGTAAAACATAGCCTCAAGCATCATCAACCCGTGAATGACTAAAACATAGCATATGTCGTAAGGCAATGTGGGTCGCACATCATCACCCTTCTAGATTATTATTTATGGATTTGGTTGTGCATAAGAGCTCTTGGGACAAAGGTTGCAAAGCAACCAGAGTGATGGAATTTTATGTATTATCCAGTAAGGGGTAGGCCGGTCTTTCCATGCAGGGGTCAATAGGTTCGACCACTGTACATTTTATATAAAGATGTATTGTTATAGACGGTACCCCAGTAGCTTGTCTTGATGGAATTCATTCTCCAATAAGCATCATACAGACTTAGTTATGCCCAACTATGTTGGAATGTGAGATGCAAGCATTCCAGCTATATTCATAATTTATCTTAAACCCTAGACATTATTATAAGTCACTGGATTTTCTTTAAAAATGCTTTAGTTATCATAAGGTAAAAACTCATCTGTGTTTATGTGAGGCACGGTCTTACAAGATACCTTTATGAAAGATTTTATAAGATATAACAATTCCTTGTGACTTGAGTTTCTCATGTTGGTTTTACCAGACTGATCCAAACATTAGTTTTTCTTATGATGCCCGGGTTAGCCGGAGCATATTTTTTAGATTTAGTTGGACACTTAGAGCTGCAGGAGACAAGCTGGATTCTCCAAGATGTACTCCAATATTTTCTTTATCTTCCTTTTTTGTTTCTTAACTATATTTATCAGAAATTGTAAAGACATGTTGTTATAACTGTCTAGGCTGATGATAGGTTAGTTACTCTGATTTTATGAATGTATACTAAAGTTCAATTTTCTTTCGTAAAGTTCATTAATATATTATAGATTACTCATCACGTTATAAGATTCTGTTCTATCTTTTCTTTTCTTTCCCCCCAACGATTTGTCTTTCCGGCATTTGGGTGTATAGCACGTGAATATCAAGGATGTATTAGTGTCGACTTACAAGGATCGAAAAGGTGGGTTGTTACAATCGGATTTTTTGCATTATCGATGAAAACTGATAACGGAATTGCTGTCCGGAGTGACGCTGAGGCTTTTTTTTGTAGGAACATCAAAAGTGTCATGCAACGAAATTATTCAGGGGAAAGAAACATCATGCAATGGAATTACTCAAGTGATATAACTCATCCAACGTGACCGTCATCGGAGGAGAACCGTCTTGTTGGCATTCGGATGGCAACATGAAATTGGCTAAGTCTCAATTAGGGTCAATCAAAGAAAGTTTGGAATTTGGAGACCCAATTAAGCTTCAAACAACCCCTATCAAGAGTGACCCGAACCATCGCCACTGGCACCATCATTATGTCTAACAAGCGTCGAGAACCTTGGAGGTGAATTAAGATCTGGAAACAAAGGAGTTGGTAGCAAGCACTTTCAAAGGAACTGGACCTGAATGCTTTGGAAAGGAGTAGTGGCGAAAGATGGTCGGCGGCGATCTCCGATGAATGGCGGCGTTTATCCGAGGTCGATGTCGAGTGGTTCAGGGCGGTGAGATGATTGATGAAGAGTTCCATCTTGAGACGTTGGAGCTCTCGATGGAAAGGTCTCGGCACGAAGAGAAAATCACAAGGAAAAAGTGAGAAGGCATGGTAGAGGAAAGAGCGTACTTGACTAATGCGTGGAACGATCTCCAGAGCATGGATCTTTTCATTAGCATGGAGAGTGGAATTTAACAATGCAAAGCGGTTCAAGGAATATCTATCGGGCCAAAGCAATGCTTCAAAGTAATTCCATAGTAACTGATTGAAACCAAGAGGTAGCGAGTAGTAACTTATCTTAATTCAGAGCATGCTTTGTTCTCAATGAAAGCATACTCTGGAGGGTAAGTGTTAACTGGGTTTTTAACCAAGAAGATTTCAGTTGAAAGTAGAAAGCCAAAACGAAGACGAAATAACTCTCAAACTTGGAAATACAATTAGAAGGACTTGAAGAAGGAACTCTAGAAGTTGCAAGTTCGTTGGAGTAAATGAGACCTCTCGATACTAAGAGGTTCCTCCTGGTATCAAGATTTTTTTTGCTCTTTAGTCCTCTCAATCCTCTCGTGATCAACACACTACTTCAAGTAATCATTGTCAAGTGCTTTTACCAGAGAATGGATGACCAACTTTATGGAATTACGAGAAGAAAGAAAACAAAGCCTGATAAAATAAGAAGAACCAAGGGAATCGTCGAGAACGACTCAACTTCTATGGAAAAGAGGTTGGAATGCATTAAACCAGATATAGGAGAGCAAAGCATGTGAGAAGAAGAAGTTTGCACCAAAACAAACCTCTCGGCACCGAGAGGAACTTCTCGATACCAGAGGTCTTTCTTAGAGATTGGGCCACGTACTCTCTTGTTTACCTCGGGGCTTGCATCTGGACTTCGTCCAATCTCCCGGATCTATGGAGTAGTTTCTCTATAAATATCAGCCCTATAGCAACCAAACAGGGATCTTTCCTCCATTTTAGACTCTGGATCTTCTTCATCTCATACCTTTCTATACAATAGCTACCCAGGTAGATATGTTTGGCAATTCTAGGCTTAAAAACCTATCAATCTCTTGTACTAGTGACTCTAAATCTCTTTCAAATCCATAATCAATAGAACTATAAAGTGGACATAGACCAGAGATTGCCGAACCACTATAAAAATCTTGTGTCTCTCTACTTTTCTACATTTTTTGCTATTTCTACTAGATCTAATCCTATAATAAGTCATATTTGAGTATTGTGCCACTTTTTGCATTAACAACCATGATGATCTAAAGTTGAAGATTTTGAAGTTGGATCGGTCCAACCATTAAACTGTGTTAATGGTATATTACATTCTCATGTAGAAATGAAAATTAATACATTAGTATAAAGGTTTTAATTCTAAAAAATGTAATAAAAAGTTGAATAAAAGACCTTTGGCGGTAGATTTAAGCACATGGTCTATGATTGCCTCTTGGGCCATCCTTATTGGTTAATATTTAGTGGACCTCGTACAACAAATTAAATGGTCGGGTCCTTGACAATATATTTTTGTTGGTTCAACCATGTTTTATGCAGGTTAAACCGTGATTTTTCAGGGTTTTTGTGGTTCGTGTTTTTGCGGTTCATTACATAGATAATGTCTAATTTAACTCAAAGCCGAAATGGTTCAAGATTACCATTTTAGTTCAACCACTGCCCCATTAACCCAATGTGGAAGTATATGAAATTTCAAGTGAAATATGAAATTTCAAGTGATTTGAATGAGCTTTGCCTTTAGCTGTTGTTTTCAAATAGTATAATGTTATTAATAACTATGCAAATGTTAGTTCCACAATAGTCGATTTCAAAGAATAGCGACATTGATAAACAACATCCATCATTCAAAACTATAAAATAGCTTAATCTTCTTAATTAGAAATAGCACTTCAACTTGGATATTGAGCCAAAGAGCAATTTCAAAGAAAATGTTTTGAACTGAATGAGGTTAAGAGAATCAAAATAATCAATGGATATATGATGGGTTAATCTAACTGTTAACGTTAAAATATGAACGCTAACACCCGGTGTGTGTAATAAGATCGTGAAAGCACCACCCGTGTGACGGGAATAGAAATCAAGCAGGAAAATAGCAGAAATGCAGTAAAAGACAGCAATTTATAGTGGTTCGGCTTGAGATTTAGCCTACATCCACTTTGAACCTCTTTATTATTGAATTTGGTTACAAATCGATACAAATCTCTTCAGGAAACAGTACAATTCGATCACAAGAAACAATCTTGACTACTAGCTCAATCTTCGATGGTGAAACACGATGAATCCATGTCGGATGTAAGGAATTTCTCTCGAAGCTTGTTGTAGTGTCGCGAATGCTTGAAGGATCCTTGATTGCTGAATGAATAGAGAGTTCGACGGAGTAACAGCGCTGTAGAAATGATTTGCCAAAAGTCCTCTTCATGTTGGAAGTGGTGGCCTATTTATAGGAGCAGATTTCTGAGCTCTCGGTTTGGCCAAGTCATGAGTCGTGACCGACTCATGGTAAGTCGTAACTCGTATTCGACTTAAGATGTCTCGTGGGTGCCATATTTGGTCCATCTTGTGGCTCAATTGGAAGATAAGTGCTAAGTCGTAGTCGACTCATCAGATCAAAGTAGCACAGGTAAAGGCTTTGGATTCCAGCTTGATAGCCCTTAAGTCGTAAGCCTGATGAGTCGTAAGACCTCATGAATCGTAAATCTCCATGAGTCGTAAATCTGATGAGTCGTAAGACTGATGAATCGTAAGACCTCATGAGTCGTAAGTTTTCATAAGCCATAAGCCTGATGAGTCGTAAGACCTCATGAATCGTAAATCTCCATGAGTCGTAAATCTGATGAGTCGTAAGACTGATGAATCGTAAGACCTCATGAGTCGTAAGTTTTCATAAGCCATAAGCATGATGAGTCGTAAGGCCTTGTGAGTCGTAAGTTTTCTTGACTCGTTGAACCGTCTGGACCATGAGTCGTAGATGGCTTAACCCATTGAGTCGTGTAACTATCTTGAGTCGCGCAACCCTTAAGTCGTAGCAGACTCAACTCGTTGGTCCCTTCACCATCTAGGTCGTTAGCTTCTTATCTCGTAAGACCATGAGTCGTGCGGGTCTTATCTCGTAAGGCCATGAGTCGAAGAAACTTAAGGGTTAACATTTGCCCCTCGAAGTACACGCCTAAGTCGTAGGTCGTGTGCTTCGACTCATCTTAACTCGTGTACGCCTCTTTGTGTTCCACTGCCCAACGGTATAAAATGCTTGAGTCGTTCCTTCTACCCATTACCTATCTCCTGAGTCGTATCCGCCATTAACATTCCTCCGAGCTTTCTCAAGGCGATTTCTTCCTTTTTTATCAATCAACCAACTCGATTCTCGATTCTTCATTGCGTAAGTGTTTCTGATCCATCCTCGACCTTTAATCATCATTGATTCGTGAATTCTCCCCCCTATACCTAATCCATTCCCTCGTGCAATGTTTTGTCGCGAATTCCACCATACCGGTAGCTCGTGAGCCTGATTTTGCTAGATTTCATCTTCAGATGAATGGGGCAATGGAGATGTAGGGTTACTGTGCTTCAGGTTTCAATTGATTAGGTTGGCAAGGCTTTGGCGATCTGAACTTAGCTCTTTGGATGGCTCAATGGTGTCGTGGAATCAGGATGGGGATCGTAATTCGATGGATAGGTTATGGGTTTGGGGGGTAATGGGTTAGAAGAAAAGTCAACAGGTTCAAACGAATGAGATGCTAGCATGGCCACAGTTCAGCAGCTTCGTACGACCCATGAGTCAAGCCTCCTATGACATAATTCTTGAGTCGTAGACGACTTAGGACTTAGGATTATATGCTGCTTTGGACTGGAGCCTTTTCTTGAGTCGTAGACGACTTAGTTTTTTTTTACGACATAGTTCTTGAGTCGTAGACGACTTAGGACTTGGATTGTATGCCGCTTTGGACTGGAGTCTCTTTTATTTTCACATGACTTAAGACCTGAAGTACGACCGACTTGCCTTGTAACCCTTAAGTCGTAGACGAGTCAGAACATAAGTCGTGGACGAGTCAATACATAAGTCGTTGGCGACTCATGACTTAGGCTTTGAATGAACTTTGAACTGCTGCATTTTGAACTGCTGAACTATGAACTGCTGCATTTTCCCACAGATCACTCTAACTTGCAAACTAATAACCTGTCTAATACAATATCCACAAAGAAATTGGGACGAATATACTGTCACCGACTGCCCATATCAAATGACAGATTAGTTAATAACAGATAACCAACATAAACAGATTGTGTGTATGAAGTGCTTTAAATCAATAAGTTCAAGTAAAGTATTAAAACATCATTGAAATAGTCAACTGAAAATGTCCGGTTTGCATTTAATACCGTACCTGAACTTTTAAATTAACAAGTCCTGAAATTTGATAATCGATCAGTTACCGACTAGCTTAATTCCAGTTTGTATTTATTTGTTATCTTTGTTAATTTTGCACAACACTTCACACTATTTAGGAAACGTGCACCTTCATATTTGAATATCCAGATGCTTGTGTAGAATGGCTTCTCAACAAGGAGATGTAACAGTTCGGACCGGAGAGTCCAATCTCATTCCAGCTCCTTTAGTCAACCCCCCAGAGAGAGCCCCTTCCACTTTATTGTACAAAACTTTTCGGCAATTGTGTACTCAATTTGGCATTGCTGAGGATGACGCTATCCTTCCTGAAAAAAACAACACTACTGATGTAGCACCTCCTGGCTTTGTGGCGGTCAACCGACAGATGTGCTCGAGCGGAGCCATTCCTCCTTTCAACAATTTTCTTCAACATCTTCTCCGTCAACTGGCAATCGCTCCATTCCAATTACACCCCAATGGTTATGCTGTTCTAATGGGGCTATGCGTACTATTCGGCAGAACGCTTGACCGTCTCCCCAGTGTTGACGAAATCTGTTATCTATGCTCTTTCGTCAGAATCAAAGATCATCCTTCGATCATTGTTATAAGAAGTGCCAGGAATCGCAAATTGGTTGTCGGCCTCCCTGATACCACTCATGGGTTTTTGACTCAGTATTTTTACGTTCGCTGTCCCCCTGGGTTTTACGCCGTGTGGAGAGAAGGAAGTAAGAATGCCTATCCTTTCTTCTCCTTATTCTCTGAGTATTTTGCAGTCTGAATCACTAAGTGTTAACTTTGCTTTCTCATTTCAGCGCTCCTCTCTCCCTCTAGGGACCCTAGTCATAAGCAAACTCTGGGAAGACTCATGGCTGTCCTAGTTGAAGAACGGGATGCGAAATTTCTGTTGAAAGATGAGTTTCTTCACCAGTTTGGACTTTTACATCCTTCTAGATCAACTCAGATCCATGAAATCTCTAGCTCCGATGCGGAAACGTTAGCTGCTTCGGACTCTCGAGCAGAGACCTCGAATGCCCCAGCTTCTGTAGAAGAAATTGCATCAGAAGCACCCGTTGTTGAAGCTGCTTTGATAAAATGTTCTGCATTTACCGATGTCGTAGGGTCAGTTAGCAAATCGGCACTTGCCCCAATTATTGAGGAAGAAGAAAATCCTCGAGTTTCCGAAAAATCAATTGATACGGAAGTTGAAAAGGAGAAGTCTGCTGAATACCGTGGTGACGACACCTTTGACGGTTTGAGCGATATCATGATAACTTCTCAAGAGCTTTTTGGGGATAACAATCCAAAAGCAACTTCTCCCGTTGTCGAGGCGACTTCCACCTTTAAACAAACCCAGACGCCTACTACGCCAGTCGTCTCTGTTTCCACACTAAAGCGTGGTCTGTAGTTTGACGCATGTAGCTTGCACGCCACACACACTTAGGATTTTTCAGCACTTATAAGCATTTATCCTCTTTCTCCTGGAAATTTCTAAACTTTACTCCTTTTCTGCTTTCAGGTTCTCCAATGGGACGTACAGGTTCATATTATGACTCATTCAGGTACCGTGGAGGCCGCGGCTTCTATGACTTTAGGAAGTACCTTGATACCCCAAAAGAAACAGATGAAGAGAGGGCTCGAAGGAAAGCCCAGGAGAAGCGGGATTACGATCAGCGGCAAAGAAGGAAAGATGCCAGCGATATGACTCTTCGCATAGAAGTGACTACTCTCATAAGCGGAAGTCTTACGATGATAAGGGAAAAACTCAGATTGCTGACGAACCGAGCAAGCGATCTAAACCAATTGACGCGTCTGAAATTTCTGAAAAGACTGATGCTCCCATTTCTTCCGATATTCTGGCCAGCTCTCCTCCTCTGAAGAAATCTGACATTCAGACTATCATTAACAGACCACAATATCAAGTCAAAGACGGCCCCCCAACACTCCAGAGCCGTTTTCCGAATTGGTGCCTAAAAGGGGTGCGCTTTGACTTGGACTTAGTTCCGATTGATAAGCAAGACATGCTTAGCAGTCTTGACGCAGTCAGGCTTAATATCGAGAGGATGTCGCAGTGGCAGAAGCTCATTGACGAACTCCAAAGAGTCAATCGTGCAAACCTTGAAGCGATGCTGACCATGGAAAACGACAGGGCGGAGTGGGACAAAATTTGCAAACAGCATAATGTCGAGATGACAAGTATTGCTGATGGTTATGCAAAACTTGAGTCCGAGGTTAAACAACTTAAGGAAGATCTTGCCTCTTCTTCTGCATCTCATACTCAAAAAGAAGAAGTCTTTCAAAAAAAAGTGCGGGATGCACATGCTGCACAGAGAGATGTCGAAATGAAGCTTGCCGCTGAACAGCATATTACTGAGAAATACCGCACAGAAAACATCGATCTGCGGGAAAAAATCACCTCCCAGAACGTAGAGATTGAGTTACTAAAGTCTCGACTCGCTAAAGCTGAGACAGAGCGTGATGAGGCTACCGCTGGTTGGGTTGCTGCCGTTGCCGAAAAGGAAGCGGCTGAGCAATCACATGAGGCGACGAAAGCGGACATCAGCTCTACCTTATTCGACTTTTATTTACACAGCGTTCTGGGTCGTGGGAGCCTCTCTTTTCTTGGTCCCGATTATGAAATTACATTGGCTGAAGTGTGGGAAGTCGCAATGGATATGCTTGGCGGGGCCGGCTATGATGAGTCGGAACTTGAGGAGCGCTATCTCGATGATGAGGCTCGTGCCGCTCTTGTTAAGGGGAAGGTGCAACTTGCCAAAGTACGAGCTGAATCAACGGGTGAAGAGCCTCCAAAAGAAGAAGCTCCTTTAACTGCCCCCGTTCATACTTCCACTTCAGCCGACGTTAATATTATGGATTCCAGCTCTCATTCTTTACATCTAGCTAAAGTTGCCCAAGAAACTGCAACTACTCCTACTGAAGATGAGGCACTGGATGATATTGAAGCCGAGAAGTTTGAGGTTGATCTTGCAAAGCCAACTCCTCCAGGTAATTTTGGCGTCGTCTCGGGCCCAATGAACCAGTCATTTGACTTAGCCGAATTCGATGACCTTCTTACTTGTTACTTAAACTTTGGTGAACCGATGCCTTCTTTATTTTCGGGGGATGTTGATTTTAACTTCTTTTCTTCTACAGCGGAGGCACCAAGCACTGCACAAGCTTTCACTCCTTCAGTTGTCGTTCCTCCGTCTTCCCAAATTACTCCTCCTTCTGCTTCCCAACCGGGATCACAGGCAGAGAAAATCGAAGCTCTTCAAGGCTTGGATGATCCGGCTGCTTCACAGGAGCAGAAGGCGGAGGATCTTGAAGACATTGAGAAGACCTCGGAGCGGTCTCTTGATGACGATACGAAGCTTTCAACATTGCTTGCTACTCCGGGGAGCGAGTCTTCTTCAAAGAGGAAGGGGAAGCGTGCTGTAAGGAAGAAGAGGAATACTTCCGCTGAAGAGGAAGCAGTAGTTGATCTGGCCGTACCTCTTTCTCCTTCTGCCCCTACCCGTTCACAACGACTTCAAAAGCTAATCATTAGGCCGGGAAAGGGCTCCAAAGGTGGTGAGAAGAAGGAATAATCAAGCTGGATTTTCTACTTATTATTTTTTCTCTTTGCATGTATTGACCGAGGATTGTGCGGGTACCGGTCCCCGCTTTTGCTTGTTCGAGATATCTGCATATGTAAAGAATTTTCATAGTACTAAATAAAACAATTATTTTACTTGTACAAACTCTTGTGTATGTGAGAATGCATTTGTTTTTTATTTTTAGTGTAGAACAAACGATTCTTTTTACTTGTACAAACTTTTTGTTTGTGTTTAAGAATGCATTTATTCCACAGCTTTTTCGCGTGATATTGTTATGTGCTTGTGGTATGTTGCTTGAATACTGCTTCTTATTGTTGTAGCTGTATCATATGATATTGCCCCTATACCACAAGTGTATTACAATATCTTGTTGCTTTTGGCGAGACCTGCGCTCTTATTTTTCATAGAATAACTATTCCGTCTTTAAGGGAACGATTATTCTACTTAAATGGAGCGTGTCTCATTTTCGGAGAAGTTTTTTATGCTTCAACCTTTCGGAGATGTTCACTTCATGTTTTCGAGAAGTGAATTCTCCTACACGGTAAAGCGAACTTCAGAAAAAGGATATTACTCAGCACTTCAATTTCTGGGGAAGATTTCTTCAAGATGAAGGAGTAGGTCTTCCCTAAGAACTGAAGTGTGCCTCTAAGGAGGGCTTTTTTTTTGGTATTTTTGAGGAGTAGCATTTGGACTCCGAAGAGTAGCATTATGCTTTGTGGAGTATTGTTGTGCCCCCGGAGAGGTCTTGTGCTTCCGAAGAAGTCTTGATTTTGGTCTCCGAAGAGAAGCAATGTTGGTCTCCAAAGAGAAGCAATTTTTGTATTTCTACTCGGGTGAAGTGGGTCTCCGAAGAGAAGCATTTTGCACTTTTACCCTGGTGAAATGTGCCTCCGAAGAGGGCTTTTTATTTTGTGCTTCAAGCATGGTGAAGCATGCCTCCGAAGAGGGCTTGTGCCTCCGAAGAGGGCTTGTGCCTCCGAAGATGGCTTGTGCCTCCGAAGAGGGCTTGTGCCTCCGAAGAGGGCTTGTGCCTCCGAAGAGGGCTTGTGCCTCCGAAGATGGCTTGTGCCTCCGAAGAGGGCTTGTGATTGCCTGGAAGTTACTTTCTCATGGTCAGAGGGGTCTACGGGGCGAACGCAAGTTGCCTGATTGGATGTTTGCTTGCACAAACGATCGCAATTAACTAACAAGGTGCCCCTTTGGTAGTCCCACCGATCTTTTTGATTGAGTAAAGCACTCCCATTTATTGGCGCGCCTCGTTAGAGGGCTTTGGTTGGTTGGTGTGCCAGGTAGGTTGCGTCTCAGGGGCGAGTGGATCCACGGGATGGACGTACGCTATCTGATCGGATGCATCACGACCAGTTAATGAGGGTCATGTTCCTTCCGCTTGGGAAGGTGTCCCTTTAGTGGATCTCCCGGCCTTCCTATTGAGAGGCATACCTCCCTTTGTCCGCTTCTTTGTTTGCTCGGCAATTTTCCCTCATCATCTGCCCATTAGCAATCTCTTATTATCGTTTTCAAGCACATCTTCTTTCCTTTTGCGAATAAATTGCTTCATCCGAAGGAATGTGCTTCACTGTTGAATGACTTCACGAGACAAACGCGAGTTATCCAGTTGGATGCCCGTTTATAACGACAATCTCAACTAGTGAACAAAGGTTTGTCCTAGTGAAGTTGCCAACTTTTTATGTGAAGTTTTCCTTGCATAGGATTTGAGTTTGGAATTTTTGTCGCTTGGTTTTTGTGCAATAGCTGATTTATAGAGGTCGCTTAGCTTTGTGATGAGCAAGCCTTGTTATAATGTCCTGCAATTTTGAATCGATATTTTAGCGATACATTTAAAGTATTTACATATCGAAATAAAACAGGCATTATGAAATAGTAAAGAACACAAGATTTATAGTGGTTCGGCCAAGAATCGGGCCTACGTCCACTTTATAGCTTTCATTCATTTACACTGATTTACAATGTTTCACAATACAACTGATACATTCATCATCATTTTACAATTTTGAGCAGAGCTCTTTTCAAGTAAAATAAGGGCGCAAATGGTTGCTGTTCCAGGCTCTTGGAATTGGATCTCCTTCAACAGTTATTAGTTTGAAAGTGCCATCAAGAAGTTTAGTGCCTATGACATATGGCCCTTCCCAGTTTGGCCCAAACACACCAGTTGCTGTCATGATCCTTTTCAAAACCAAGTCTCCGATCTCAAAGCTGCGTTGGCGAACTTTAGAGTTGAAATGCCTGGCTATTCTCTGCTGATGAGCTGAAACTCTGAGCCTAGCTTCCTCTCTTTTCTCATCAAGAAAATCAAGCGCTTCAAGTTGCAGTTTTTCATTTTCGGACTCGTTGAAATGAACTCTTCTATGTGAAGGAACTTCTACTTCTACTGGAATCATTGCCTCAGATCTGTATGCCAGTGAAAATGGAGTGTGCCCAGTCGCAGTTTTGTGAGTAGTTCTGTATGCCCATAGTGCTAATGGAAGCTTATCAACCCAACCACCTTTTGCTCTTTCAAGTTGCTTTCTGATAGTTGACTTGATGATCTTGTTAACTGCTTCCACTTGCCCATTTGCCTGCGGATGAGCCACTGCTGAGAAGCTTTTTCGAATTCTGAACCGTTTGCAAAAATCCTGGAATTCTTCACTTTCGAACTGAGTACCGTTGTCTGTGATTATCTTCTGTGGCACACCATATCTGCAAATGATATTCTTTGTTACAAAATTTATCATCTTTTTTGAAGTGATGGTGGCCAAAGGTTCAGCTTCAGCACATTTGGTGAAATAATCAACGGCAACAATAGCATATTTAATTCCTGATTTAGCGACCGGTAATGATCCAATCAGGTCTACTCCCCAAATGGCGAATGGCCATGGGCTGACCATCTGTATGAGTTCGGTGGAAGGCGCTCTTGGGATTTTTGCAAATCTTTGGCATTTGTCGCACTTCCTGGAGTAAGCTGCAGCATCTCGATTAATATCCGGCCAGAAATACCCATATCGGAGAACTTTCTTTGCGAGTGTTTGACCACCTGAATGATCTCCACATTCTCCTCCGTGTACTTCTGCTAAAATTGTCTTAGCTTCTTCCTTAGTTACACATCGAAGTAACGGCATTGAGAATCCCCGCCTGTACAACCGACCATCCTGAATTACATATCTTGCTGCTTTTCTCAACAGCTTTAGACGTTCTTTGGAGTTTTCTGGTAATGAACCATTGAGCAGATACTCTTTGATTGGAGTCATCCATGATTCATGCTCTGGATACGTGGCCATAATCCAATCAACATCCATTTCATCAATGCTTGGAGCCGATAGAACTTCCACAGGAACTAATCCCAGTAACTGAGCTTCCCCGGAACTAGAATACTTTGCTAAAGAATCTGCCTTCATATTTTCCTCCCGAGGTATGTGGCTTATTGAATAGTGATCAAAATCATTGAGAAGTTCGGAAGTTTTTGTCAAATATGCAGGCAAATTCCCTCCTTTGGCTTGAAATTCTTTCTTCACCTGGCAAACAATAAGCTGAGAATCGCTGAAAATCTGTATCACTTTGATATTTAATTCCTTGGCGATTCTCAATCCGGCAATAAGGGCTTCATATTCTGCCTCATTGTTTGTCGAAGGAAATTCCAGTCTCAATGCATAACATAGTGATCGTCCTTCGGGAGTTTCGAGCACAATTCCTGCCCCAGAACAATAATCATTTCTCGAGCCATCAACATACAACTTCCACTGTATCGGAATGCAGTCAGTTGTTTCTTCCTTACTGTCACCTTTGTCAGTGGATTCTGCAATGAAATCTGCTAAAGCTTGTCCGTTAATTGCTCTTCGGGGATGGTAAGTGATGTCATATTGGCTGAGTTCTATGTTCCACTTCAAGAGACGACCCGAAGTTTCAGGACGATACAGGACTTGCTTCAAAGGTTGATCAATCAGGACCTTGATAGGATGAGATTGAAAATAGGGCCTCAACTTCCTGGAAGCGATTAGCAGACAATAAGCAAGTTTTTCTATCTTTGAATAATTCATCTCAGCCCCAGCGAACCGTTTGCTGATGTAGTAAACTGGACGTTGTATTTTCATATCTTCTCGTACGAGTGCTGCACTTAAAGCATGGGATGAAATTGCCAAATAGATGAAGAGGTCCTCACCATCACTAGGCTTGGAGAGGACCGGAGGAGTTCTCATATGATGAATCAGTTGATCGAAAGCATTCTGACATTCAGGAGTCCATTCGAAATTTTTCTTTCCTTTCTTCAGAGCATCAAAGAAGGGAATGCATTTGTCTGTGGCCTTGGAAATGAAGCGACTAAGAGCGGCAACCTTTCCATTGAGACTTTGCAGTTCTTTCTTTGTTCTAGGGGCTCTAACTTCTCTTAAAGCTGTTATTTGAGCAGGATTGGCTTCGATGCCCCTAGCGCTTACAATGAAACCCAGGAATTTTCCAGACTCTACTCCGAATGAACATTTCAATGGATTGAGCTTCATTCCGTACTTTCGAAGAATTGAGAACATCTCCGCCAAGTGATCCATGTGGTCTACTGCTTTCTTTGACTTTACTAACATATCATCGACATAAACTTCCATAGTTTTGCCAATCTGAGGTTTGAACATAGCGTTGACAAGTCTTTGGTAGGTTGCCCCTGCATTCTTTAATCCGAATGGCATGACTTTGTAACAGTAGAGTCCCACATCTGTAATAAAGCTTGTGTCCTCCTGATCTGGTTTATTCATCATAATCTGATTGTATCCGGAGTAGGCATCCATGAAAGACAACAACTCATGTCCAGCCGTCCCATCTACCAGTTGATCGATTCTGGGCAATGGGAAGCAGTCTTTGGGGCAAGCTTTGTTTAGATCTGAGAAATCAATGCATACTCTCCACTTTCCATTTGCCTTCTTAACCAGTACTGGATTTGAAACCCAATTTGGATAAGTGGATTCTTTGATGAAATTATTCTCTAAGAGGCGATCTACCTCTTCCTTTAAAGCTGCTGACCTTTCTGGACCTTGAGTTCTTCTTTTCTGTTTTACTGGTGTGAATTTCGGATCGACATTCAGAGTGTGAACAGCAATTGTTGGAGAGATTCCGCACATATCAGCATGACACCAAGCGAACACGTCCAGATTTGCTTTTAGAAATGATATCAGTGTATTTTGAACTGTTGTACTTAGTTGCGAACCCACATTAAGTACTTTATTTGGGTCTTTTGAGTCGACAGGTATTGGTACCGTAACTTCTGCGGGCACCACTCTATTCTCCTCTGCACTGGATTTTCTGGGGTCCATTTCTCGCCTTGCACCACTATGCTCACCAGTGCAGGGGCCACCCTGTATTTGCTATAAGGTTGGGTTTTTGATGCGGAGGGGAGCTGCCGCATCTTTACCCATCTCTCTCTTTCTGTCTTCTCGAAGCTCTATGAGATAACATTCGCGTCCAGCATTTTGATCTCCCTTGATGACACCAACACCATTTTCTGTAGGAAACTTCATAGTTAGGCACCACGGGGCCAAAATGGCCTTGAATGCAGCTAGAGTCGGCCTGCCTAGGAAAGCATTGTAGGCAGAAAATCCATCAACAATCACAAAGGTTTGTTTTCGAGCTACCCTTTTCTGCCCTTCACCAAGTTCCACGAACAAATCGACAGTTCCGATTGGTTGCTGTGGTTCCCCAGTGAAACCAACGATCTTTTGTGATGAAGCCTGAACGTCGGTCATTGGGATCTTCATCTGGTCAAATGTTTTCTTGAAGAGTATATTGCAGGAAGCACCGCAATCAATGAGTACTCGTCTTACCATTGCTGGTCCAATTCCTGCAGAGATAACTAAGGGATCTATGGTGGGAGCTTCAATACCAATGGAATCCCTAACCTTGAACAAAATATCATTATCTGAAATCTTTTGTTGTTTCAGGGGTGCAGCATTTTCTATAGCAAAAACATCTTCCTCTGCCGGGATATACTTCAAAGCATGAGCATATCGTTCCATCTCACCCCAGCTTCTGCCTGCTGGGTGTGGGCCCCCTGAAATGACGTTGATAACGGGCCTCTCAGATTCTTGTGCCGCAGTGCCTTTGCCGGAACCTGATGGCTGATTAGAGGGTTGTTGCCTCTGAGTAGATGAAGATGGGTCACTTCTGTTTTTCTTGACATATTGTTGCAGCTTGTTTTCTCTCAATAATTCTTCAATTAAGCTCTTTAAGTGACGACAGTCATTGGTATCATGACCGGGTTGGTTGTGAAAGCGGCAGAACTTTCCATTTCTCATAGCGCCCTTTCCCGGTTTTATCTCAGCCGGTTTGGGGTAATCCACAGCATCTTTAGTGGCGAAGAAGATATTTTCCAAAGTGTCGGTCAACGGAGTGAAATCTGAAGGTTTGAAGAAGCAAGGTTTCTTTGTATCCTTTTGTTTCTTCCCCTCGTGATTTTCCCTTTTCTGACCTCCGGAGTCTTTCTTTACCGAAGCAGCAATATTATTTTCCACCTTCGCTGCCACCACTTTCATTGGTGCCGGAAGATTTTCCAAGCGTATGAATGCATCAGCTTTCTTGTAGAATTTCTCGAGAGAATTTGGCTCTTTCATCTTCAGCCATTTTCCAAATTCACTCGATTTGTCGATAGCATGCATCAAATAGGTCAAGATCATTCGTGGCTCTGCGTTATCGACTTCTGCCAGAGCTAAATTGAAGCGGTTCAGAAATGATTTAATAGGCTCTCCCGGACTCTGTCAAGACTGGACAATGACATTATGTCCTTTGCCTTTGAAGCGTATAGCCTGAATTGCTCTTTGAACTTTCTAGTTAGATCGGAAAACTGATCTACTGATCGGACAGGAAGTTTGGTGAACCAGAGAAGTGCCACTCCTTCCAAATATACTGGGAAATACCGGCACTTGATTTCATCAGTTGCTCTCGCACCGGTCATGTGCCAGTCATACTTATACAAGAATTGGTTTGGATCACTTGTTCCCCGATAAGCAGGAATGGTGGGGGAACAAATTTTCTAGGAAATTCAGCCTTTAGAATCTTCTCGGTAAACGGAGTCTTGCTTGGT
Organism: Allium fistulosum; assembly: GCA_030737815.1. NCBI lineage: Eukaryota > Viridiplantae > Streptophyta > Magnoliopsida > Asparagales > Amaryllidaceae > Allium > Allium fistulosum. Next base: position 185,595,234 of record CM060906.1, read on the forward strand.
GCGAACCCCCATTCACTCTCATCTTCACCTCTCTGCATGCTCTCTTTCATTATTTGCTTGATCATGCCAGAAAGATATTCCTCATTGTTCAAAGATTTTGCGGAGTAGACTTCTGCCATTTTCTCAGATGTTTGCCCGAGCAGATTTTCGTGGAAAATTGGCGATGGTCTAGATCCTTCAGCTCGGAGGGGTGCCCCTTCAGCAGCACCTGATCCCCCCTGAGGAATATTCCTCCCTTCGGAGTTGCGAAGAGCATCAGCGGTGTTTTCTTCATTACCCACTGGTCTTTGGTTGGCACCAAGCAGAGCATTCAGTTTTTCCATCATCAGATTGTTTTGAGTCTCAATCTGTTGGTATAGTCCGGATACAGCAGCGTCTAGCTCCTCTCGCGTCACCCCGACGCTTGGAGCTGCTTGACTTGGTGAAGTAGAGGTGGCGGTATCATCATGAACATTTTCAGATCTGACAACCTTTCGTTTCCTTCCAGGAGCCATTATGTCTGATAGACTTCTGGTTTTATAGGAAATCTTTTCAACAAACTTGTGTGAAGCAATGATGGATGGTAGCCTGAGTTGGGTTCTCAGTGAAAGCACCAAAATGTTAACGTTAAAATATGAACGCTAACACCCGGTGTGTGTAATAAGATCGTGAAAGCACCACCCGTGTGACGGGAATAGAAATCAAGCAGGAAAATAGCAGAAATGCAGTAAAAGACAGCAATTTATAGTGGTTCGGCTTGAGATTTAGCCTACATCCACTTTGAATCTCTTTATTATTGAATTTGGTTACAAATCGATACAAATCTCTTCAGGAAACAGTACAATTCTATCACAAGAAACAATCTTGACTACTAGCTCAATCTTCGATGGTGAAACTCGATGAATCCATGTCGGATGTAAGGAATTTCTCTCGAAGCTTATTGTAGTGTCGCGAATGCTTGAAGGATCCTTGATTGCTGAATGAATAGAGAGTTCGACGGAGTAACAGCGCTGTAGAAATGATTTGCCAAAAGTCCTCTTCATGTTGGAAGTGGTGGCCTATTTATAGGAGCAGATTTCTGAGCTCTCGGTTTGGCCAAGTCATGAGTCGTGACCGACTCATGGTAAGTCGTAACTCGTATTCGACTTAAGATGTCTCGTGGGCGCCATATTTGGTCCATCTTGTGGCTCAGTTGGAAGATAAGTGCTAAGTCGTAGTCGACTCATCAGATCAAAGTAGCACAGGTAAGGGCTTTGGATTCCAGCTTGATAGCCCTTAAGTCGTAAGCCTGATGAGTCGTAAGACCTCATGAATCGTAAATCTCCATGAGTCGTAAATCTGATGAGTCGTAAGACTGATGAATCGTAAGACCTCATGAGTCGTAAGTTTTCATAAGCCATAAGCCTGATGAGTCGTAAGACCTCATGAATCGTAAATCTCCATGAGTCGTAAATCTGATGAGTCGTAAGACTGATGAATCGTAAGACCTCATGAGTCGTAAGTTTTCATAAGCCATAAGCCTGATGAGTCGTAAGGCCTTGTGAGTCGTAAGTTTTCTTGACTCGTTGAACCGTCTGGACCATGAGTCGTAGATGGCTTAACCCATTGAGTCGTGTAACTATCTTGAGTCGCGCAACCCTTAAGTCGTAGCAGACTCAACTCGTTGGTCCCTTCACCATCTAGGTCGTTAGCTTCTTATCTCGTAAGACCATGAGTCGTGCGGGTCTTATCTCGTAAGGCCATGAGTCGAAGAAACTTAAGGGTTAACACTAACTTTAATATTATGGTGTCATTTAGAGATTTTATTTAGAGTTCTCTTTAGTTCTATCTCATTGTTGCTATAAACCACCATTTTGTCCCATTGTGCTGATCCGTTGAAATGGTTCCGTTGTCATTAGACAAATTTGAAATCAATGGTAATTAACAACGGGTAACCCACATTTGCTTAAAAATTGCTTCATTTTCACATTCTTTATCAACCATCTTCTTCCACTTTTACTCTTTCTTTATTTTCCATAACTCAAACAATCAATGACTAAATCGTAGAGAAATCTGACATTTTATATTCTTATATTAAAGATTGGTAGATATACAAGTTATTATGAGAATTAGGGCACTACAGAAAGTACCAATTGATCGGATTCACACTTCAACACACAAGAGAATTAACTAGGCTAATGATATATTGTGCTGTCATGTAGAATGTTGCCAACGAAAAATCCAAATGAATAGACTTTTCAAGACATTACGTAAACAGTTAGAAAGCCATGATTCGAAGAGAACGTCAAAATTATGCGTTGGGGAAATGGTAGTCATCTTTATGTATACAATGATTTTGGCTATTCCTACATGGCAGGTGTTATCGCATATTTTCTAAGGAAAATGTAATTCGAATTAAAAACAGGAAATTTTGAAGGTCGCATTAAGGAACTATGCTAGCCTTAAGATTCAGGGGTGTCTCACACCAATGAAGTAAAGTCAAAGATATAGAAGTGGCATGTCGAAAACCAAGATGATAGAAGAAAGGTAAAGGAGCATATTCATGGCTTAACAGGATGAGCATCAACTCTCACAAGTGAGCAATAGCCACCGGGAAATTCTTAGTATTAGCAAATAAATTTGCTAACCCGAAAGTGCTTGGAAATTGAACCTCTCAAAAAGAAGCCTTATCGAGGCTTGACGAAGTCAACGGGTCAATAAGAACCTTTATAGTATCTCTTGACGTTATGGTCATAGTCGAAGTCATATGGGTAGTTCGAAGTAGTATATGCAAGATTTGATTATGTTTGAACTTCGAGGCCACTAGATCGAATTCAATTATGTTATGCCAATCACAAATTCAAAACAATTCAAATATGCAAAGTCACAAGTATGTTTAATTTGCATGTTTGAATTGATTACACATATGTTATGTTATGTCCTTATTTAATATTCAATATCCTATATGTACAATGTTTTTGAATTACAATATGCTCCGAAATCCCCAACTCGATTTAGGGTTTACAGTGTAAGAAATGAGAGAAGAGAAAATTCCACCCCTAAAATGGCACCCCTAGGGTCATATTTATAGAGGTGCGACTGGACCACTTCGCCCTTTTGGTCTTCCGTACGTTTGACTTTGACGGTCTCAGGCTAGCATTGGTTTAATTATAGTGGAGGTGGTATTTCCTCACTTTCAGTGTCTTCGACGTGCTTCAGCACGGACATTTTCAAAAATGTCAGCAACAAGGTCTTCGTGGATATCGATAGTGCTTACTATCAATACCACTTATGTATGGAAGCACAATGTCTTTGTGCTCCTTAGAAATGATATGCGAGTAGATGTTTATCGAAGAGTGATGTGATCTGGTGCTTTTTGACGTCGTCAATGAGCAACATCTTCGAAGTGCTTTATGAAATGCGACACTCAACCTTTCTAACTGATGGCTGACGATACTAATGAGTTGTGAAGTGGTTATGTCCGGAGTGGATGAAATGCAAAGTGGCGATATTGATGAAGAGACTATCTTGACGAAGAGGTCATATTAATGAGAAGGTCCAATTGACAAAGAGGCGATCTTCTCCTATTGCGGTGTTGCTTTATCTTTGTGCCTTCGACTCCAATGGTATATGTATTAATCAAAGTGGTCGAAAAGAAGTATTTCATCATGAATGATAATGCCACCCCTATATTTCTCTTCCTACATCTTCAAAGTTGTCCCTATATCCTTTCGTTGATGAAGTGATGTATCCTCTTCCTAACTTTCTGACTTTGATTGAATTGAAGTTCCTTGTCGACAGTTATGGCAGTAATATTTGCCCCCTAGTGCAGAGGAGTTCTTGACTTTCCAAGTCAATAGCTTCTACGTTGTTCTTTTCACGCCCATTGGTCTTCCCTTGCTAATTCTGTTCGTTTATTTAAAACTAATTTGGTGGTTCCCGCTTGCCTTCTTCTTTCTATAAATACACAGGCTTTCCCTTTTTTTGTTTTCCTACCTGCAATCAAGAAACTTGAACAAAAAATCAGATTCTCTAGATCACCTCTAAACTTGAGTTTTGTGATAACATTTCTTCTAACCGAGGTATGATATTTGTCGAATCAATTTATAAATAAGTTTACGTAATTTTATGCTGGAATCACGATTTGGGTTTTATCCTATATTTTGTTATTTTTGAATCTGTGATTGAGTTTAGTCATCCAGTTGTAATTCTCAAACTTTATTCTTGAATTTCAATTGTTAATTCCATTAATGTTTAGTATAAGATACTATTTGACCAATTTTAAATTTATAATCGGTTTATAAGTATTGATTTAGTGATTTGGGGATTTCGCTGAGTTCATGGGTTTGATCTAAACCTTATCGATCTCATATTAAGGTTTGGATTAGATTTTAAAGTCTTAGTGTTCATTATTTTTAATGAAGGTGAATTTAAGTTGGATTATTAGTAGCTTTTTCACTATTAATTGGAGATGGAATTTTATCAAACAAGTTCTAGGCTAGTTAGTAAGAGTGATAACTTTGCAGATCCGAAACCAGCTATCAAACAACCTCATCGACTTTCATGACACGATCATGACAGTCGAAGCTAAAATCCTTTATTATTTTGTTAGTTTACCAGTGATTTAAACTGGTGAAGCGACTCACTCGAAGTCATACACATTGTTGATTTTAGTGATATTATTTATAGATTCATCAAGGCTATCAACGCCGAAGTCCTCGCGCACCTTGTCGACTAAGTCAAAGTGCAATACCTTTTAGTTGAGAATTTAGAGGTTGTCTATGGTGTTTGCTTCGACTTGGCGCAATGTAAATGACTTTGATGTCAATCAAGTACAAAGCCATATGTCTTCGACGTTTGGTTACAAACATAACTTGATAACAAATAACCTTATCATTTTCCATCACATTTTCACAATTATGCTAAATGTAGTAAGCAGGATTCTATATGACTTAGACACTATTATCACTGTTACTTTTTTGAGTGTTACGAACCGTTTAATCAATTATTATGTTTTTAATCCCCATTGCCACTACCCGTTAGTGTTGACGTCCTTATCATTTTGGAATTAAACATGGTTATAAGGATCATTTGTTATAAGTTTCAATGCTAATGGAGTTCTATTTTACATCGCTACTCATGGCATTTCCATCCTAATAGATTGTAAACTTTTAACTTACACATTTATGAATATCACATGTTCACCTATGTCCTGTTGCTCTTTTCATAAAGTCCTTATTGGGATCATAGATTTTGTCCTCTAACATACTTATCGTATGTTATCGAAATGTTACCACTTTGTGATTAGTAATTACGTTGTTACTTTGGCAATTGTAGACCATTTAGGCAAAAAATTAATAAATTATGGTAATTTCAAGTTTAGAATAATATCACTTGGCCTAAAAATGGAAGGTAATTAGTCCGAAAAGAAATCATCAAAGAGAGTGGCCAAGGAGTCGAAACCTTCACCCTCAGGCGATAAGAAAGAAGACATTGTTTCCAAACCATCATATATCACTTCTCAAGCCAAAGTAGACTCCATTCTTAGACAATTTGGAATGATTAGCGTAGAGGCTATCCCAGCGAGATCTTCAAATAGCATCTACAACCCTTTGAAGGATATTTTGCTTTCACCACTATTCATATCTGGCATACAGGTTATCTTCCCTTTCCATAATTTCTTCTCAAATATTTGAAGCATCTGATATTGCACCAATCCAGCTCCTGCAAAACTCTTATACATAGCCAACTTGTCAGGAAGTCTTGGCTCGAGAAGCTAGTCTTCCCTCTCTTAGTCCTGACATCCTTTACCATATTGTTGGCCCTGCTAGGGTTGGTGATCAACTGGGCCATCAATTATAACGGATCAAACCTCATCCAAAAGGCTTAATTTCTGAGACTCTCAATAAAGCCAAATTATGGGAGACTCGATTTTTCTTCGTGAAATACTTCTCTGGTCTCAGGAGAACCTTTTCTACTATTGGTGAGCTTCTCTTTTTCTTCACTTATTTATATTGGTTCATCATTTTTTGCTGACTGGTACCTCTTTTTTAGATCTCGTTCCCAAAAAGCTAAACTCAGAAGATCAAGGACTAGTACAGTTGCTGATCGATGTAGTGGTTGCGATAAGAAATAGGCTCAGTCTACTAATTCCATCTAAGCTTCGTCAACACTCTATTTTATTAGCTGGACACAAGATCCTTGGGGAACCTTCTATGGTAAAATGTAAATCCAAAGGCAAGGGTTCATTGGTGATGGGAAAACCTGAACTTTTCTCATCTAATTCCCCAGTTCTACCCAGCAAACCCATTTATATACCAATGTAGTCACTCCAAATTTACTGTAATATCATCTCACAAATTTACTCCTTTGGTCCAGGCTCATCCGCTTTGGTTGTTGCTCCAATAGGGAAGGAAGTCACTATTGACACCTCCAAAGATAAACTAATTAAGGAGGATGCCTCTATTTTAGTTCTGCTCCTAAATCTTGATCTCTTAAAGAGGCTATTTCTAGTTTTTTTTCTCTTGTCAAAAGAAGATGGCTGATAATTCTGTTGCTGCATCTACTCCTAGCAAGAAGCCTAAGACTGGGGACAATAATTCCTAACCATTATAAGAGAAGAAGGGTTGGGTGGTACTGACTTGAACCTTGAAATTCCAAATCCTGATGTAGCCGGAGTCAAAACGAATCTTAATGTTGTCGTAGATGAGACCCAACAAGTGATTGAAACAGCGGGTTCTCAGGACTTGCTCCACCATATTACCATCCTAAGCTCCCTAGAAGTCTTGAATCATATTTGCAAAGATCTTGGGTTTTCTTTTACTCTGAAAAGCTCTCTTCCTTCTAAGCCTCAATCGTCAGCTGTTATCAATAAATTTAACGACCTTCAATCAGTAATTCAATCCCCTTCTTTTACTGCTTTCCAGCCATTGCAACCTTCTTCCTACACCCAAGATCATTGATTCACTATTCTTAAACAACACTTACTAGTATGTATCCCTTATGTCTATCTACTTTAAACTCTTAATATCCCATGTATTCAAGTTTCATCAACCATTCCAGGTTTCCAAGCATCTGCTTTCACTTCAAGATGAGGTTTCAGAGTCATCAAGTGAAATTTCCAAGCTAAAGGAGGCAAATTCCTCGCTTAATAACCATGTTATTGATTTAACTATTGAAAGAGACGAATTTGTGCAAGAGAAAGGCAAGCTGACTGCCTCTCTTGAAGAAATGAAAACCCTACTTCAAACGATATGGGACGACTTTAGAACTCGCTCTTAAGGAAGCTAAAATGAAAGAAGCTAAGCTTGTGGCAGAGAACACATCTATCAATAAAAAGCTAAAAAGGAAAGAGGATCCGGATCTTATAGACAAGTCAGCGGTAGTGATTAAGATGCAAAACAAAAAGTGTCCCATTTTCTTGGCACATCTCTTAACATTATCATTGAGAGATCCTATGAGAAGGCACTCTTTATTGCTTATGATGATAATGCTTACAAGTACTCGGACTTTGGTTTTCCCTTTCTTCCTTCAGAATGGAATGACGAGTTCATGAGCAGATTTAAAGAGATGTCAAAGGGATCTTATGTTCATGAGGAAGAGGAGGAAGTTGATGCCACCAAGTTATTAACTTTTGATGATCCTCCAGTTGATGAAGAGACTGATTCAGATGAGGAGGAAAAAGATGATAACGGGGATAAGGATGGGGGTGATGATGATAATGATGTTCCTAACGACAATGATGATGATAATAATGACAATAATGGTGGAGGTGGTGGAAATGGCATCTCTGGACCATCGGCTGACAAGGATGGATCAGCACTAAACTAGGTCCAACTTTCCAAGGTGCTAGGACTACTAAAATTCCTTATCCTCCTAGGGCAAGTTCTCCCAAGGGAGATAATGCTCCTTCAGGCTTCAAGTCCAAAAACAAAGAGAAAATCATATCGTCTACTGTCCTGCTTTCTCAGGTATGGATCTCATTACACAAATATTTTTCAATTATCAAATAATATTTAGTTAATTTATTAACTACTTTAGTTAAAGAAAATAGTCAAAAAAACCATTATGACGTTATGCTCGAGAAGAAACAAACAGACATAGATAGCCTTAATAGAGAGTTGGAAAAAAAATGAAGGATTATAATAAGTTATCTGAGAAATATAAGAAGCCGACCGAGAGTACATGAAGATTAAGGTATTTCAAGGAGAAAGAAGTTGCTCCTCGGATGAAGAATGCTCACCATCGTCGGATATACTCTTGAAAGAGAATGCTGAACTGATGACCCTTTTTTGGATGTTAATCGATGACAGGGACACCTTGGTGGAATTCTTGTATAAATTTTATTGCAGGGGTTTAAATGTTGACTTCTCATACTTAGGTGATAATGTGAGAAATGTGGATTACGGATCTTAAGGATAGAATTAACACTAGAGGGGAGTGAATAGTGTTTTAAGGAATTACTAATTCTTTTTGAGTTTATATTAATTTGAACACAAATGTATGCAATATTCAGACACAGATATGATCACGGAATCAAACATAGATGCAGATATAAAGTAAAAGCAATAAAGGAAAGAACACACCGGATTTTATACTGGTTCGGAGTTACCCTACATCCAGTCACGCAACACAAGTATGGATTTCCTTTCAAAATCAATTCTTACAATTACACCCTCGATTTTAAGGCCACGAGGTACACCGCTCCAGATTCACAATCCTCTGGGTAGAGATACTTGATTTTACGGGCAACAAGTTCACCCCATTGATTTTCCAGGCTACAATCACACCTTTTCTCACTCGATTGAATACAAAGAAGTCTATAACTCTGAATAGCACTGGGATCTTGTTGAGATAGTTATAGAGAATCGAACCAGAGATGATCAAGTTAGATTCAATGGTGATTTCGGCAGAGTAATGGTAAAAATGTATATAAAGAAATGTGGAAGAAGAAGAGGAGTGAAATCAGAGAAAATATGATTGTAAATTCATTAAAAACAGCCCCTATTTATAGTAAAACAACAGCCATGTCCATTCGTGAAAGGATATGACGAATAGATACTTCCTTTGAAATTCAAACTTTTGAAATAAACTGTCACCTTGTCGACAAGGGTTCCTTGGGGTTGTTGACAAGCCTAAGTTATTTTTTGTAATTTGTTTTTCTTTGAAAATAACTTCTATCTTGTATTAAAACTATTTTAAACTTTATAAATATACTTAACTATAGTTAAAATACATAAATAAATATAGAGAATAATATTTTGGTATATATAAAATTTTACTATAATTTTATATTTAAATCTAAGTATAAATATTAAAAGTTAAATATATTATAATTAAAAGATAGTTTAAAACCAAGGATAATTTGATATTGAAAATAAAAATTATTTTGAGGCTAAAAGTATTTTAAAACCAGGATAGATGTTTTTAATTTAAAAAGGAAGATTTTGAAATCATTTTGAAAACAAGATATAATTTTGTAAAATATTTGAATAAAAGTTAGTGGATACAAAACAATGTTCCACTAGATTTTTCGTAGGTTCCATCCTACTTAGGGTTCCATCCCTTTAATGGGCTCGAAGTGGATTCCATTCCACGAATAAAATGGATTTTAAGATGTCAGTGCTTTTCTAGGAGTTTTAACAAAATTCCTAACTAAATTACTTATCTTGAAATCTTGAATTCTTGATAATCTTGATACTCATGAGTCTTGAATCTTGATATCTTTGATCTTGAGTTCATCAGTTCTTGAATCTCTATATTATACAGTCTTCATTCTTTGGTACCTATATATATATCCTGCATATACATATATATCTAAACAATAATGTTAGTATTTATATTTTATAATCTTATTCTAAGGTTGTTGTCATCGAAACCAACTTCTTAGGGACTAAAAGATAATAGTGGAGGTTTGCTCTGACGCCTTTACCGTAGATAATTGGATGAACATAAGACTGATCCACATCCTGGGGCATGTTGGAACCTTCACTGAGTCGCTTGTATTCTTCTTTTCTTACACTCTCTTCCCCTTGAGAAACTTAAATATAATAGGAAGAGATTCATTTCTGAAATGTATAAGAAATCTATTTTGTATGAACCTAAATGATTATACAATAATGATATGTTACTTGGTTTACTTATGTATTTCATTGTTTTAGTTTTCTATGTTGCACAGATCAAAGACTTCTCATGCAGTCTGATGCCTAAGGATCTCTTAAGTAAATTTGTTAAGTTAAGGAAGGATTTTAAAGAGAAATCTTTAATTCTCAAAACATCACGATTGGCAAGACACTTTTTCCTCAGAGATTTAAAGAAATTTACATCCGGTTTACCTGTTTGCGCTTTGACTTTCTGGGTGATGAGAATGAGAAATTACTTAGTGAAATCCGATCCTACCACACAAAATTAATATGTGGTCGTGATAGTCCTTCAGTCAAGGAATGAGATTATCATCATTTTCCTCCAATTTACACTCCAGACGGGATCAAAGCTTCTTTTGATTTTATACTTACTTTGTCTGCTAGGTCATTCGAAAAAGCTAAGGCCGTGGTTTTAAAGCTTTGAACATTAATTAAACGTTATTGAAATGGAATTGCAATGTAACCCTGACTCTTATTATTATTTGTAAACTTCATTTGTTATTAATGGAAGAGTTTGTCCTTCATGTATTGATTTTTGTTTTCTTTATTTTTAATGGCATGCTCAGTTAGCACATAAATCTGATTCTTTAGACACCCTACGAATTATTAAAGTTAAAGATTAGTTGTTCCCATATATGGAGGAGAAACGATCATCTCGAGATGACTTGGCTTTACGATTCCTAAATAACCCTGAGGTACAAGGGTGGCATATGAACTATTTCCTACTAAAATCATCTTTTAGTGCTTACAAAGCAATGACTGCTCTCATTGAGGCAGAACTTAAAGAAACAGAGAATGAACTTCGATTGCTGAAAAAGGGAAAGGACATAGCTTATGGATCTAACTTCTCTGTCGAAGTTGATATTGAGATAGCTAAGCTTCATCAGAAAATAAGTGATCTCGAATTAGAGCTAACAAAAAGCCAAGTATCATGCCAATCTTTGGAACTTATTGTAAGTAGGTTTGATTCTAGCCTTCCCACTCTTACTCCGAGACGGAGAAGAAGATCCATTTCTTCAACTAATCATGAGTTTACTGCCTTGCTAAACCCTCCTCCAGGTTTTTGTAATGCAGTGATCTCTAAATGGGGTAATTAAGTCAAATTCAAAATGATGCAGTATTTCAACAAGTAGTAGGAGGAAAAGATATCCCAACGCATTAATGAATATGAAAATAAAGTTCAAAATGTAGAACGCGAGAAGTATGACCTTAATCAAGAAATCAACAAGCTAACGAGTATGATTCGAACTTTGCGAGGAGCAAATAAGACTCTTTGTCATACCCTGAAAGAGAAGATCAACTCGATTGATGATGCAGACACAATTCGTAAAAGGGAAAAGAAACTCAAGGAACTTGTGGATGTGTCCATTCGTCACATCACCGATCCCTTAATTGTCAAGGGTTTGGATAAATCAGCATAGATTCTTAAGCTGTAACAGGGACCGGCCTTGATTAGATTTTCTTTCTTTAATCTATCTTTTATGCCTGCAGCTATGTAAATAGTGCATCAAATTGTAAATAATTTGTGATTAAACGAATATTACCTCGGATATGTAACCAAATACCAAATTCTGATTCTAACTTGAAACTGTGCGATGCTTAGTATTTCACTTTTCTATACTTCAAGTTTTTGAGCTCACTTTCTGCTTGTTTGTAAAATCAAGATTGCTACTAATTGAGCCTTTTATAACTCAACGTAGACGTTTAATAGTGGAGATTCTCATTTAAATAATATTAGATCCGGTAACAACATAAAATATCAAACATCCCCATTTGGAAGGTCAAAATTCCGTGTCTGGAATAATAAAAGACCAGAAATCCATCTCCAGGGTAATAGAAAACCAGAAATCTATATTCGGTAATAGCAGAAGATCAAAAACTTATATTCGATAATGGAATGTTTGAAGATATTTTCTTCTCCGGGGTTAAATTGATTTGAAGTGCTACCTAGCTTGGATTTCGTTAGATCTTCCTCTAGAAGATTGATTGGTTGAGAGTACTACTTGGCTCAAACTTTGTTAGACCTAAGAGCACTACTTGGTTGTGATTTCAATTGATTTGGGATCACTTCTTTAGCTCAAATTTCGATAGAGTTCGAGAGCACTACTTGGCTCCGATTTAGATTGATTTGGGAGTGCATCTTTGGCTCAAATTTCGATAGATATCGAGAGCACTACTTGGCTCTGATTTTGATCTATTTGGGAGCACTACTTTGGCTCGGACCCTTTATCACCATGTTAGGTGATGATTTAGGTCTGTTGTCTGGTGCGTTTGATTAGCTATCTTAAGCGGAACCAAAGACTTACCCGACCTCCCTCTAGAAGGCACTTCAGTGAGGCCTTTGATGGCAAGCACCGAAGGCTGGTTTGGTGCTTTAGTGAGGCCTTCAATGATAGCACTAAAGGCTTACTCCATCCTCCTTCTAGGAGGCCATCCAACTAAGCAGCGTAGGCAAGGGTTGAAGGCTTGCAGAAACTTTAGACAGACCCTTTTAGATAGGACTAAAGGATTACTCTGGCCTCCCTCTAGAAGGTGCCTTAACCAGACCTTTGATGATGGTGTTAAGGGCTTATGCTTCGGCCAGGCCACATAGGCGGGACCGAAGGCTTAGTCAATGCTTTGGCCAAGCCCTTTTGGATGGGACTAGAGGCTTACTCCATCCTCCCTCTAGGAGGCGCTTTGTCTAGGCATGTGTTAGTTGGAGACAAAGGCTTTAGCCCCTTACTACCATCGCAGATAGTAATTTAGGCTTTTCATAATACTAGGAGAATTTTAATCCTCAACTACGTAGAATTAATTATTTGAAGAACTTGTTCTATTATCGAACTTGTTTAATATACAAAGTCATTGAGCTGCCTTGCCTTAGAAATTGATGATCATTCCTTCTAGCCTTTTGCACTAATTGTTTTCATGCCCATTTATAAGATGATAGTGGCAATACTAGCTTCCAAGATTTCTTTCGAACTTGGGCCTCCTCTTTTGCGAAGGCCAATAATCAAGCTTATCCTTAGTCATGAAGTAGATGTTCTCAAGAGAAGTAGTGAAAGTGCAATCTTTTGGAAGTTGGAATTTGAATGCTAGCCTTCTTAACTATTGCTTGGTCTTTTCCTGCTTGGTATCTCATCCTCCATAGCCAATTTTATTTTTAATGTCCTTTGAAATCCATTAGAGGCCAACGAATGATGCACAACTCTATGCCATTTCTAAGCAAAAATATTGAAATTATTTGTTCTCTCTTTCTTGAATATAGTCCCCTAGGCTTGAGATTGGATAGCTTTCCTTATCTTTAGGAACAAATTACCCTTCCTAGGGGTATCTCTTCCTAGGACAAGATTTGGAGTAGGGCCCACAAGAAATGGATATATGCTTCAATTATCCGGATCATAAAGGACCGCCTGCTTCTTTTCATGTATGATCTGCAGAGCTTTCAGTCTTAATAACTGTTCTTCATGAAGTCATGGATCATCAGTGATTTAATAAGTGGACTTGATTATTCAAGGCTCAGAAGTCCCCTGCTCGGACTTCTTAACACGATTAAGCAGCATGGTGTTTGGGATTAAGGTTGGTATTTTCAAATTGGTATATGCTTGGATAGGAATGTTGTTTATGCCCTAGTATGCAGGATAGGAAAGTTCAATGCAGGTTGAATTGGTTTCACTTATGGTTTTTGCGAAGTTGGTGGTTTGCACCCTCCTTCTAGCACTAATATGTTAGCAAATAAATTTGCTAACCCTGAAAGTACTTGGAAATTAGGTTGCTAAAAATGAAGCCTAGTCGAGGCTTAACGAAGTCATCAAGTCAATAAGAACCTTTATAGTATCTCTTGATGTTATGGTCATAGTCGAAGTCATATGGGCAGTTCAAAGTAGTATGTGCAAGATTTGATTGTCTTCGAAGTTACTAGGTCGAAGTCAATTATGCTAGGCCAATCACGAAGTCACAACAATTCGAATATGCATGCAAATTCACAAGTATGTTCAATTCACATGTTCGAATTGATTACACATATGATATGCTATGTCCTTATTTAATATTCAAGATCCTATGTGTATAATATTCTTGAATTACAATATGCTCCAAAATACCCAAACTAATTTAGGGTTTACAATGTAAGAAATGAGAGAAGAGAAAATTCCACCCCCAAAATGGCACCCCTAGGGTCATATTTATAGAGGTACAGCTGGAATCAGGACTTTGACACGCTTGACTTCGACGATGTCGGCTAGCATTGGTTTAATTGCTGTGGAGGTGGCATTTCCTTACTTTCAGTGTCTTTGACGTGCTTCAGCACGAACGTCTTCGAAAATGTCAGCAATAAGGTCTTTGTCGATATCGATGGTGCTTACTTTTAATACCGCTTATGTATGGAAGCGTGATGTCTTCGATGTGCTCCCCATAAATGATATGCGAGTAGATATTTATCGAAGAGTGGCGTGATCTTTTGCTACTTTGACGTCGTCGATGAGCAACATCTTCGAAGTGCTTTATAAATGCGGCACTCCTCCTTTCTAACTGATGGCTCACAATACTGATAAGTTGTGAAGTGGTTATGTGCAGAGTGGATTGCTTCCATAGTGGTGAAGTGGTTTCATAGCCGACAAGGCTATATTGTTGAAGAGACTATTTTGATGAAGAAGTCATATTGACAAGAAGGTCTGATTAACAAAGAGGCCATTTTCTACTATTGCGGTATTGCTTTATCTTTGTGCCTTTGATGCCAATGGTATCTGTATTAATCAAAGCGGTCAAAGAGCAGTATTTCATCATGAATGACTATGTCACCCCTATGTTTCTCTTTGTACATCTTCAAAGTCATCCTTATATCCTTTCGTTGACAAAGTTTTGTATCCTCTTCGTAAGTTTTCAACTTTAGTTGAATCAAAGTTCCTTGTCGACAGTTATGGTAGTGACACTCAGTTTATGATAATGTCGTAAAGCATCATTGATGAAGCCTCATTTATCATCAATAATGCATCTTATTAATGTCGCACTTTGTTAATATTGCATATCATCAACATTGAATAACGATAAAGACACGACATTAAAGTAATATCGAAAGTATGATACCATAGGCCATCAGTATAAGAGGAGTATAAATGCCATATATATTGTGTGTCACAAGATACCAACAAAAAGGCTGTATGGTTCATCAAAGCAGAGATTAATCTCAAATAAATGAAACTGCTCCTTCTCAATATCGCCTCCTATAAATGCCACATCCTATCGGTGTCGCGTTCTCTCAATATTGCCTCCTATCAATGTCGCTTCCTTCTGATGCCACATTTCTTCATTGCCGCTTCCTTCTTATGTCATATCTCTTCAATGTCGCTTTCATTTGAAGCCACTCCTCTTCATTGTCGCTTTATTCTAGTGTCGCGTCTCTTTAATGCCGCTTTCATTTGATTCCGTTCATCGCCAATGCTGCCTCTTATTAATGTCGCCTCTTATTGATGTCACCTTCCAAGCAATGTCATGCATCTTCAATGTAGCCTGCTGCCTGATTATCAGTGCAGCCTAGTTATCAATGCCGCCTGGTTATCAATGCTGCCTGGTTATCAATGCCGCCTGATTATAAATATCGTCTAATATCAATACCGTGCTTAATGATGCCATAGTCCATCAACATGCAAAGGAAGGCCAAGGTTCGTTAAAGACAAGGCGTAGTGTCAAGCACCATCAAGACAATTGATACCAAAGTGATACCGAAGGTGACATAAAGGGCCATGCCAAACCCCTCTACCCCTATAAATGCGGACCTAGGGGTAAGGAGGAGGAGGGGATCAGTTTTTTTCTCTCCTCTCAAAATTAACAATTGTAACCCTAAATTGAATTAGAGAAAAACTTGATTTGATTGTAATTATAACGAAATTATATGAACAAGGAATTGAATATGACTATTACCTTGATTTTGCACCTTGGACATTATTGGACATAGGGATGCATATGATAAAGCTCTTTGGACCCCAAAGCTTGTCGTGGTTATATATAAATCATATGGTCTTCAGTCTAAACTAGTGTTTATATGCATAATCACTATCTTGCCATTTACATGTAGACATAGGACTATAAAATAAGAGGATTGTCTATCTCGTCCATTAACATGCTTAATGGACTATCGCGCATATTTAAGGCATATTCTTTTATCTCCTGTGATCATGTGGCATAGACTTTTGAATGTCTTACTTCAAAATAACATATAGGCTTTCGAACAACTTCTTCCAAAAGACTACATGGGCTTTCGAATTCCTTAATCCAAAAATCCATGGGCATCATGGAGACGTTCCTCAATGACACCATCTTGTACTAGGCCTTGAATGCTAAGCTTAATCTTGATCTCGTAATACCATTTGCTCAACACTAACTAAGCCATGCTTAGTCATGTCAAATGAGTTAAAATCGAGCTTTGGCTCATCATACTTGACATCATGGTTATTATACCAATTTTTGAGTTAACATTTTGATGCTAGAATGAGGGCCTGAACCTCCACTTCTCTATAACTCTCTCCCTAAACTAATTTTATAAAGTTTCTTTTTGTTTTAAGAAAATGGGGAGATTAAGATTAATTAATTTTCCAAATGAAGAAGTCGTACAAATGGCGACATTAGAAGAAAATGTTGTCCCCAACTTCAACTTGGGGAATGTAGAACCTGGACAGCGATCAGAGCTAGCAAAGCCTAGCCTACCAGTAGCGAAGCTCAGATTAAAGATCTAACATAGCGGGTGGAAATGATGCAAGATTTATTGGAGAAAATCCTTGCGTGGAAATCATCCAAAATTCCAAGTTCACCAAAGGAGTGGAAGTTGAATCTCCGAGAAGGAATCTAGATGCTTCTTTGCTTAGGAATAGAGGCAAAGACAAGTTTACTATGACTCCACAAAAGAGGAAAGGAAATCAAGAAGTTGAAGCAACAAAACTCTCCCCTAATTCAATGGAAGACAATAAAGCTAAAGCAAATTACCAAGGAAGTTTAGTGTAACGGCTGCAAATTTTTCGCGCTCGAAAATCGACATCCATACTTTACATCGTACTCGAATGTCATAGATTCGACCGTTCAAATCCGAGTCGCCGGAGCTTATAACAACATTAAGTAAATAACACAGCGGAATAAAAAGAATAATACATTGATATACAATAACAGATACAAAATCTGATACAACAGAGTGATACAATGAATATCAATATACATCAGAGATATGATACAAGAAATAGCAGCGGAAAAGAAAACGATAACAAATATCAGCAGCGGAACAAATAACTCTAAGCTAGTCTTCAAGAGAGAACTCCAGCAGTAGCTCGAACTCCCAATAATGATACACCAAGAATAAGCAAGTGCAGTCCGATCCAAAGACTGAACTAGCTTCAGAAAATCTACTGAACCTGACTATCTGAAAAACCCAACTCTAGACTGCTCGTGTAGAAAATTATGAGCACCCAGAGTTTAGGAAATGAACAATAAACTCCGAGTCAGTCGTGGGAATGGTGTGAGCAACAAAACAGTTTATCTTTAAAACAAATAGCAAAGAATTTTAAAAGTCAATTCGCAATGCTTTTGGAAAATGAAACTACCATAAGACCTCCCACCACACACACAATGCAAACGCGGAATTGGAGGAGATTTCTTCTTATGATAGTCAAAGATGCTTACTACGCAAAATCAAATCATTTTTGATATTATTATTAGTGCATAGTGTAGAAATCATTTCGAAAGTAGAATATAAATCTTAGCCAACATACGACCAGTATCGTATGCCTACTATAGCTACCATCTAAACAGTGGTGACCACCGTACGTAAATGGCAGGTTCTACAACTAATACCGTACAAAGTTCGTATTTGGAAGATGGATTTCCAACAAATGGTCAGGCTAAGGAACTTCCTATTCCACGAAAGAAACGCCTCTGGCGGGACGTTCCGAGAACCAAACCGTTCTCTGCCAAACAAGGCCGGCTACCCCTTTTCCCAAGGGAGTATACAAAACCTCAGATATGCCACCCCCGGTCCTTTGGGACCTTTAACCGAGGCGCCTCGAAACCAACATCACACGTAATAAATAAGTGTATCCACATGAGTAAGTATCTGGGCTCCATACCATGATACTACCCTTTTCCAGAAGGAATGGTCATACCCTAGGGGAGCTACCCCTGAAACCTTGCCGCAACATTCCTGTTTCGACCATTACCGGGTTGTGAGGCTCGATGAAGTCTCGTCCACAAAGCTACGCTTTTTCAAAAAGCCACGCTTTGGGTCAATAGATGATCAACCTATGATCACAAAGATAAATGATCAAACAAATGATCATATCACAAATGATCAAACACTGATCATCACACAGCAACACTCAGCATGTCACATTACCAAATTGGGATATATCGTTGATAACTTCAACTACATAACCTCTGAGCTCATACGTCTCAGAGAAGGGTGTTAAGCTAAGAGAATAAATTCTCCGCCACCAACAGAAATGTATTTGAAAGAAATCGGCTTTATATCTCAAAGTGTAATGTCAGACATACAATCCATACAAGTCTGTTCCGGGCTCGAACAGAACCGAAGGCACTTCTTACGAAGCCCTTGCAATTCCGGGTATTCACGATCCCGTCCGGACTTCCCATCACAAAGGGTGATAAAATCTCTATATCGGGGCCATTCGATGCAGGGACATTCGACGAGTTGTCCTTTCGTTTTCGCAAATATTCGGTCTTCACCACCGGTCTTCAAATGCGATCCATATACGACGTATCACTATTCGGAATGGGTTATATGACACAAATGTCTTTTCCCGGCTAACCCGAATAGTGAGCGCAATATTTAAAAATATATGGATATTGGAATTTCAATTAAGTCACAATTTAAACCCAAACTTTCTTTTCAAATGGTTTAACAAATTACCATTTAAATCTTTTAAACAAAAGATTTAATTCATAACGTTCACCCAGTTTCACAAAGATTCATTCACAGATTTTCCCAAATCAATTTCCATTTCAATTTGACTCGTTAAATCTTTAAATCAAAGATTTAACTTATAGCTTTCAAAACAATTTCATTTCGAATGGTTTAAATAAATCACCATTTTAAATCTGTAAAAAATAAACAGATTCAATTCATAGCTTTCAAAACATTTCAATTTCATTTTAAATTTGAAACCTTTCAACACAGATTTGAAATTCACTTCTTATATGAAAGCTTTAATTAATTGAAAACAATTAGTTTTCATTTCAGAAAAATCCAATTATATTTGCTCGAGTTAAAACCTTTGAATTTAAATTCAAATTCCCAAATCAATACTTTTAAAATAGTTTAACCCATATATAATGGGTATAACATCTTTAATCCCTAGTTTCGAATCATAAAATTCAATTTCAAATCTTGGATTCAAGTTTAAATCAAATTATCTAACTTTTAACACTCGATTAAGTTATTCAAAATAACTTTTATCTTTGAAATTACATTTCAAAAGCTTTTCACTTTAAATTGAAATTTCCAATTTCAAAATCAATTGAAATTAAAATTTCAATTTCAAAAACATCAAATTTAAATTATCTGTGACTTAACCAATTTCCACGTGAAATCCATATGTGTGTGTGTAAAAGTGTAGTCCAGGGGTTTTACACACAAGTGCAATATTATTCAATCATCACAGATCAAAATACAGAAATATAGTTGATAAGCGATATAAACTATAGCGCTTATCGTACAGATCACAGATATATATATCAGAGATAAGTAAATTACAGATCACAACATAAATTAGGGTATATCACAAAGCATCACAATAAGGGATATCAACCAATTCAACATTCAATAGAATTCAAACATTCATAGGTAAGGTCAGTTAACTATCTGATTTATTCAAATCAAATTAACTCTTATGAATAAATTTCTAATTCCGGTTAATCAATTATTAATCAATTACAAATTATCTTGATTAATTATTCTTTAATCATTTATTAATTGACCATTAATAATAAATTAATTAACCTTTAATTTTTAAATAATTTGCTTTTAATTATTTAATCCACCATTTAATTAATTATCTTTAATTAATAATTTAACCCTTAATTTATTATCATTTAATTAATTACTCTTAATTATAAATTAATTTAATCATTAATAAATAATCCCTTAATTAATAATGATTTCTTAATCATTTTAAATTAATTAACCTTTAATTAAAAATCCATCCTTCATTAGTTACCTTAAGTAATTATCATTTTGAATCAATAATGGTCCTTAAATTAAGACCTAAATTTATCTTTACTGATTACTTATTTCAACACTTGCTTAATTCACATTCCAAAATCAATTTATAAATTAACTTTAAAAATCTTAAGTTACAAGTTTAAAGCAAATCTTAGCTATCAAGGGATTTTAGACCAAATCCACTAAAGTTTCAAAATATTTATTTATTTAAAGTATTTAAATTTTTAAACTTTCTTCCATTTCAAAAACTGGAATTTAAACACTTGAATTAGCCTCAGCTTAACATTGGTTTTAATTTAAAACCTAACAATTTAAAACTGTTAAAGACTGGGTTCTGTTTAAACTTGAAAACAAAATGACCCGAGTAAAATTCCAGTACTACTCGAGTTATCCCCCGAGATTCCCCTCCAAATTCTCGAGTCACCTAAGACCAACGCGAGAACTTCCAGAGCAAACCTCCAGCTCCTCAACTTCGAGTAAATCGCGATGAAACGCGAGTACTCCTTCGAGTATTCAACTCGTCCTTCCCAGCTCCACATTCCAATGCGCACACACACACACTTGTGCACGTGTACAACCGACGACGACAATCTGATCGTCGATGATACCTCCGGCATATCCCCACGAATCACCACGACTAGCCTAGCCCTCCAGATTCTTCCCATTCACCGTAGATCAAGATCGAGTAACTCGATCAACGTAAACCCAAAATAGATCATCGAAAGACGCCTCGATATAGCCACCATCGACCCCCTGAAGATCCCTAACTCCGGCCAATGGCATCGTCACCCATCAAACTTCGATCCCCCAAAGCCTCGCTTCACTCGACATCACGTCGAAGTCGCGGTGGTCAAAACAACTAGCTCCAGTAAATTAGGTTTAAAAAAAAGAAACCATCGCCGCTATCACCTCCGACGTCGTGGCCACCCCTACCCATTTTTCCTATCACCCTGGTAGTCTCGTCCACCTCTTCGCCCAACCCCGATCCTTATAGATCCACACACCACCGGAAATTGATCAAAATGTCGAATTCGAACATTATCAAACTGCTCTTACAACAGTCCACTAAAAATCCTCAAATACATCTTAAAAATCATGGAATTAAGTAAGGATTCAAGCTACAAACTTGAATTGATGTTTTGTTGAATTCGAAATTTACAAGTTTAAAGTTTCATCAGTTAAAATCTTTTCTTTTCTTTCTTCGGCAAACACCCATTCTTCATAAAATTATTTTTAAGTTATCATCACTGCCTAAACATACCTTTTTCATTTAAAATCCAAAGGCTAATATTGGTTAGAGAGCAAGAAACTAAATTTCTTAGTTGATGAGCCTTACTCTGGAACTAGACAGAGAAAGAGATACATAGACCAGCACTTCCAATTTCAAATACATATGCTCACAGAGTTGAAATAGAATGATAACTAAGTATCCAGGTTAAACAAAGGTCGTTCACCGAATAAATTTTACTTAAGCTTTAATGTCATGTGGTTTACTCGCTTCTTATTTGTTTTAAAAATAGAAACCTACAGGGATTAACAGAGTGATATAACTCTTATATACACCTACATTTATTTTCGAACATGCAGGAAATTTGGCTGTCTATACCAACATTTTTAACAACACTTGAAGTATTCATTCTAACATCAAGAAATAAAACAGATTCAAATATACTTATGGTTTTTTTTTAAAGAAAAGTTACTCACCAAATTTTGAAAAGGCAGAGAGCTTGCTTTTTTTGTAAACTGGAAAGGCTTGCAACTGAAATTTGAAAACTTGAATACTTCTGATGTTTTGTTTCCAAAGACAAATGTTTTGCTTTGAAACTTAAAAATGAAGCTTTTAAAAACTTGAGACTTCAAACTGAAACATTTGCATTGCTAGATTTCTTTTTAACTGAAGAAGCTTTGAACTGGAACTTGAAAAGCTCTGATTTTCTTTTAAAGACTGAAATGTCTTGCTTTGTTTTAAATGAACGAGAATGGAAAGACTTTGATATAAAATAAAACAATGCAGAGGCTAAGTTGTAATTGTACAAGAGAAAAACAATCTCAGCTGGTACAAGATTATTATATTTTGATCAGAGATTTTTTTCTTGTATGAAGGCTGAAATGAAACATTTGGGTACAAGCATTAATGAACATGTCATGTATAGCCATACTTATCTTCTTTAATTCAATTCGTATGGTACTATGTGTTACTTTACTTCTTTTCTTGCTTGCAAATCTAGAGGCTATAGTACAAATATTTATTTTACTTTTACTTGTTACTTTGCATATACAAATGGTGATAGTTTATACATGTTAGCCTGATTTGTTTTTTTCATTTGCATATACTTGTTTCATACTTGCCTTTTCTTTGTTTAAATACTTGTTGTTTGAATTATTGTAGTGTAATCACTTTATATTTTTACTTATTTGAATGTAAGTTATTTTCTCTTTTTGTTTTGTTTTTGTCAATGTCATACTTCGGCTGAATAGATATAGGGATGGTTTGCATTGATTTGTTTTGTATTGTATTTTATTTTATTTTAGTTAAATGTATGCCTTACTGTCTTGTTTTATACAATAGCATGGGTGAAGATGTTTTGTTTATTATTTTACTTTGTTTTGTTTACTTTACATATTTACAACTTTGTTTCATATTTTTAAATGTTGTTTCTTTTCTTATGGCTTACTAATATAAGTAGATTTCTATTTTAATTTGTTGTTAAATTTGTAACAATTGTATTTACGTTATACTTGAATGTATTTGTATCGTTTATTTTCTTGTTTAACATCTATTATTATTTTTGTAAATGACATTTGTCTTGTTTACTTTTAAAATACAAGTAAACTTCTAATTTTTATTTTACTTAATATTTTTATTTTAAAATCCATCTACTTGAAATTTAAATTCAAATTAAATATATACTTATATATAAAATTTCAAATTTACTCATATATCATATATACATATATATCCATATATATATACAATTTTTAACTTTAAATGATTTAACACATCTACATTTGATTTCGGGGAAACTCGCAATCAATTAATCCATTTAAAAATAAATTTTACAAATTTTTATTCAAAAATTTATTTAATTATCAATTTAAATTAAATTTAAATCTGGGGTCGTTACATTTAGTGGATAAGTCCAATGAGCAATACAGAAGTTCAACCTCCAAGGAGTATAAACCTGATAGATGCAATTACCACAGCGATGAGGCTTACCTAAGAGACAAGGACAAAAAAATAGCAAAAGAAATGCATAATCTTAAAGGAAAAAGAATTCTTAATGAATGAGTAAACAATAACCACTGAAAAGCTCCCTTCGTGGATGAAATAATGTCCATAAGAATCCCATCCCACATGAAAATTCCTTCCTTAAGATACAACGGAGCTACTGACCCAGATGATCATCTAACGGCGTTCGAAAGCCATATGGACATTTACAATTCATCCAAAGCAATCCATTGCAGGCTTTTCCCTACTACCTTCCAGGGCGCAGTAGCTAAGTAGTACAGACATTATCGTGAGAAGAACATCTACTCCTGGAAACAATTCTTTTATGAGTTCTCAATGTAGTTTTCTATTTGCAAAGATCCCACAATTGACTATAGTGTGCTAGTTAATGTCAAGCAAAAGCCAGGGGAATTATTGGATGATTATTTAAGAGGTTTAATGCAAAGGCACTGAAGTCGGAAGATATGATCGACAGAGACAAGTTGATGGTTGTGCGCTCAAGACTGATCGAACAGACTCCTTTCTGGAGGGAGCTCTATATTCATGGATGTAGAAATTTACAAGATTTCCACTTCCAAGCTGATAAATTTATCCATATGGATGAAATGTATCATGCCAAGAAGAAAGTTCAAATAAAAAAAGAAATGGGAAAAGCTAGTTATAACCGCCACAATAGGAAGCCGAAATGGGAGAAGGCCCCGAACACCAATCATGTTGCTTTGAAAAAGCCAATATCCTACATATTCTATATGGTGAAAGAAAGTGGCAATATTCCGGATTCTTACAAAGCTAAAACCAATCCTGAACCAAGAAGAGGGGAGGACTGCTGTGCCTATCATAAGGCAAATGGACATAAAATAGATGAATGTCGAGTGTTGGCGGGTATATTTCAACGCATGATTCATTCTGGATACCTAAAGGAGTGCATCAAGGATAATCAGAAAGCTGTTCATTTTGAAAATGGCAACCATGACTCCCAAACAACGTTGCAAATTTAGTAGAAGGTGACATTCAACCAGATTTTGTTCCACCTCTTAATAGAATTGATGTTATCCATGGAGGTCCATTCCTAGCTGGAAGTAGCATAGGAGCCAGAAATCGCTGCATTAGAGAAGCAAAAGATGGGAATTTCTCTATTCAGGAAGTGCCACCGCTCAAATATCCAAGGTCCCAAATCTAGATACATAACTCAACCATCACTCCGCAGAGCTAAAAGGAGTTCGACATCCGCACAACTATCTGCTTATGATCACTGCGCAAATTGGACTCTCTATGGTTACTAAAATTTTGGTGGATACTAGAAGTGCAGTCAACATGATCTTTATACATATATTCAACCAAATGGGTATTTCGGAGGAGAAATTAAAGCCGAACTTTGATCCTATTTTTAGATCCAATAACAAAGGATCAAATCCTATTTGGCAGATAGGACTTCTCGTGCAAATGGAAATTCCACCGCATTCCAAGACCTTTGAGACTTTCTTCGTCATTATAGATCAGCCTTCTTTGGGAAGCTGGCTTTAGATGAGGTTGATTCTTTTGTCTCACCAAAGTATCCGATGGTAAAATTCCTGACTAAAAGCGGATGGGGAACCATGGAGGGAGAGCAATTTAGCTATCATGAAATGTACTTTTCCACTCTTGAGTAATACAAACGAGACAATCTTTCTTATTATGACTCAGAGAAAAATGAATTAATCAGAATTGATATTAAAAAGCCTTTGGATGATGATTCTTCAAGCCTATCATCTAAAGTAAAAACAAAGCCTAATGAGAAAACTAAGCATGCGTTGGGAAAATTTGCCTGCTCTGAAAAGAAAAGAAAGAGAAAAGAAACAAACTTAATGAAAGATGAAATAGAAGGCAAGGAGATCATCACTGAATTAGATTATAAAATTGAACAAGAAAGAATGAAGCCCACAGAATACCTTAAGGAGATATGCTTGGATCCATTTTATCCAATGAAGACCGTAAAGTTGGAAAAGAAATGGATAGCAAACTTAAAGGAGAATAATTCAATTTCTCCAATCCAGCAAAGATGTATTTACCTGGACCCATTTAGATATGGTTGGAATAGATCCAACTGTAATGTGGCATGCTTTGAATATAGACCGGAGTATCACACCTATTCGTTAGAAGAAAAGACAGTTTGATAAAGTTCGATCTGACGCTTTGAAAGAAGAAATCAAGAGATTGCTCGAGAACGGATTCATCGGAGAAGTACTTTACCCAAAATAGTTACCCAGTCTGGTACTAGTCAAAAAATCTAATGGAAAGTGGAGGACATGAATCGATTACAATGATTTGAATAAGGTATGCCCGAAGGACTGCTACTCCTTTCCAAGGATAGATCGGCTAGTTGATGCAACAAGTAGGCATAAGTTATTATCTTTCACATACGCTTATTCCAGATACAACCAGATTCCAATGTTCAAATCGGACGAGGAGAACACTGGTTTTGTAATAGAATGGGGAACATATTGCTATAAAGTAATGCTTTTCGGATTGAAGTATGCCAAAGCCACATACAGAGATGGGTAAACAGAATGTTCAAAGAACAAATTAGCCGAAACATGGAAGTATATGTGGATGATATGTTCGTAAAATATCAAGAGGAAAGCGACCATCTAAAAATCTTGAAGAAATGTTCGATGTATTACGAAGATATCAAATGAAGCTTAACCCACAAAATGTTCCTTTGGAATTCAATTCAAAAGGTTCTTGGGATATATTGTCAGTGCAAGAGGAATCAAAGCAACCCTAACCAAATTCAAGCTATTAAGGATATGGCAGAACTAAGACAAGTAAAAATGTAATGAGCATGAATGGAAGAGTGGCAGCATTGAATAGATTCATTTTCCAAGGCCACCGGCAAATGCATCCCGTTCTTCAATGTGATTAAGAAGAAGAAAAACTTCGAATGAAGTAAGGATTGTCAAAAAGTTTTAAGGAGCTGAAAGATCATTTGAAGAAACCACCAATTTTATCTAACCCTGTAGAAGGGGAAAACCTTTACCTCTATATGGTCATTTATGAACGTGTCGTTAGTTCTGTTTTGGTAGGAGAAGATAAGGGAACTCAACTTCCAATATATTATACGAGCAAAAGGCTCAAATGCAGAAACTAGATATTCTATTATAGAGAAATTGGCATACTGTTTGATGCTCACTGCTCGAAAACTAAGAGCTTGCTTCCAAGCACATCCGATCATGGTCTTAACCAACTTTCCACTTAAGCAAGTTTTTAGTAAATCCTAAACTTCAGGAAGACTAGTAAATGTGGAGTAGAGTTCAACCAATATGATATTGAATTTCTACCCCGAGTGGCAATCAAAGGACAAGCCCTAGCTGATATTGTTAATGAATGTACGGGGTTCACTAAAGAACGATCAGAAAAAGAGAAGGATTTAATCCAAAACGGCAATTGTTTGTCGATGGAGTTTTAACGAGCAAGGTGCTGGAGCAGGATATGTGATTATTATCCCCGATGGACATTATTTACATTATGCAATGAAATTGGGATTTCTAGCCTTATAGCAAAGTACGAATCAATGGTGGCAGAACTCACTCTGGCCCTACAATTAAACATCCTTAGGATTGAGATTTTTAGTGATTTCCAGCTAAGGGTAAATCAATTGAACCATATCGAATAAAGGATGCCAAGTTGGTCTTATATCTCAAGAAGGTGTTAAAAATGTTAACTCAATTTGAGGATTTCTCCATACACCAAGTACCGAGAGGGAAGAGTTCTCAAGCTGATTCTTTGGCTAAGTTGGCTAGCTCAAAGGGGAGCACCAAAAACACGATTTGTACATGTAGGCTACCAACCAAACCACATTATAGAAGAGACGACGCCCGAATCAAGAAATGAATCTATGGTATTAGCCAGGTCTCAAGCTTTAACACATGTGGAGGAGTAGTCAGAAAATTGAAGTGATACCCTCCAAGAGAAATTTTCTCATCCAAAGACGGATAATCAATATAAGAACAACTGGATGACGTCCGTTGTCGAATATCTAATAAATGAAAAATTGCTAATAGAGAAAAAGGAGTAAGAAGATAAAACACCAAGCTCCAACTTTTAGCAAGAAGAGAAAAAAGGGTCTCAAGCTTTTAGAGATTCGGCATCTCTTCACTGCTTATTAACCACTTGAACCTTCAACGTCCTCAGAGACTCGGCACCTCTTTATTATTGAATGCTCGATACCCTTAGAGGCTCAGCATCCCTTTGCTTTGCTTGATAACTTCACCTTCTTTAAGCTCGACATCTCTCGTTATCTTCAAAATCGACATGTTCTCTTTAGAGCCTTGATACTCATGTTTGTAGTAACAATTTAAAATTCAAGTAAATATAGTTACTACTACAATGCATGTTCACAATTTCATATGGAGATACAAAGAAGGTGAATTGGAATTTATGTTATATCACAATGATCCCGAGCTAGTTCCAAAAAAATTTGTACGAGAATACTAAAGTATTCGAACTTTCAGAAATAACGATTATGAACCAGTTGAAAGAAATGTTGTAAATTCCATGTCAATTATTTGAGATAACATATGAGATGAACTAGTTGTGGTTGGACTGCGCTAGGAACTGATCATATTTCATTACTCTATTTGTCATTATTGGATTTATACTTTGAACTTGAGTGATAGAATAATTGTATTTGTATTACTATTTTATTTGCAATTCGGAATTTTTGTATTAGTATAATTGTATTTTTTTTCTAAATTATTATTAAATTTTTGCAGTACTTTATAATTTAATATCAAGTTACATTCTCAAAATATAATCTATTTTAAATAAACACAAATACATTAACAATATAATTAATAATAACAAAATAATTAATATCACTTTCATTCCTCCTTCGCTAGCAAGAACATGTTCTCTTTTCATTGGAATTTCTCATTCCAAGTGCCTTTTTCCCGTGCTTCTTTCGTTAAACACAAGAACAAACCATTACTCATTTATTTTCGACAATTAGATAATGAACAGTCGGAATTGATGAGAATATGTAGTGAAACAACGTTAAAAATTGCACATCGTTACAGTGGCACAAGGGAAAAGTAAAATTTTATAACTTACGATATTAAGAGGTAAGTTATGACATTGTATATTTTGAGGATAAATATATTTTTAACCGACTCTTAGTTCCTTTGTAATGACAAGAATATAATGTAATATGATGTCGTAACATATTTGCAAAACAACCTTTTTTACGATCATTACAGTTTTTTTTGGTAGGATTTGTCCTTAACAGGGTTTAGATGGAACTAGATAAGGACACTAATAAAAAGACTTGGATTTTGGATATGAGGGGGACAACCCAAATATAAAATTCGGCATATCGCTATCGAACTCAGAATTTTACACGACATGAGCATATCCCATCGAATTTCAACCTTAAATTTGGCGTACTTCCATCGAATTTCAACCCTAAATTCGACAGTCCCACGATTGAAATTCTCTTCTTGATCGTATTTGAATTCCTTTAATCCCCTTAGATAAACTACTTAGTTAACTGCACGAGAGAAGCACTGTATCGTTTAAAAAGTTGGATCAACAAATTTTGAAGGCATCGTTTTTCGCATATAAGTGTATCATAAGTGTTCCAAGTACAACATTCTGACTACAAATTAGTTT
Source organism: Allium fistulosum (assembly GCA_030737815.1). Taxonomy (NCBI): domain Eukaryota; kingdom Viridiplantae; phylum Streptophyta; class Magnoliopsida; order Asparagales; family Amaryllidaceae; genus Allium; species Allium fistulosum. Next base: position 185,624,410 of record CM060906.1, read on the forward strand.
AGTGCCAATTTTGCTTATGGAGATGCTAAATCTTGAATTGTGGCTGCAATATTGATCATTTTAGGGTTCTGTTAACATTATAACTTAATCTTAAATATAAGGCATATCTTAATGAGAATTTTCTTAAAAACTCTCTCCTCGGGTTTTAAAATACACAATCGTCCTTTTTCAAAAACAGATTGCATTTTAATAAAAATCACAATCCTTTTAGCCCAACCAATGCGTCATTTGGCAAACCCCTTTTTTGCCAAAGCAACATCTCAGTTATACTATTTTCTAACAAAAATCTATTCTCTTTTATAAAAATGAAACATGTGTGCTCATCGTTCTTCTTTATTTTTGAATTTAAGAACATGAAAGTAGGAAAAAGAAAAAACTTCAACCACATTTTTGATTAAAGAATACAAGTTTTAAAATTTAGTAGAAATGACACTTAATATAACATCAGTTAAAACGGATATTATATAAACTATGAAAATGAATGCAATATTAACTTAGCATTATGTATATAGCATTACATGTGTGTTTTGATATATTAATTTGATATTTCTTTAACTGTGAAAAATAAATGTTATTTTAGCCCATCTAGTGTAGTTCATTCGATGCTAGCTTGATTTAGCATTATATTCATCTGATGTAAGTTTAATATAGCATTCTTTTTTATCCGATTATATATTAATATAGCATTTGATGTCCTTCAGACTAATATTTAAAACATTCGTCTTTCAAACTAAAAACGGTCTCGGGTTTTTCTTCAGACTAATTTCCTCAAAAACCAAATTACAAATGGTCGAAAGCTTAGAAAAACACTTAAACCTTTACAAAAAAAATTTAGCAATTTACCAATATATCTAGATTGTAGTTTCTAAAAATTCAAAACTTAGTCAGGAAGTAGAAAAAGGAAACTCGCACGATGGAGTTGAGATTCAAAACAAATGGTTTCTGTTCTTTAAGGACTTTAGAAAGAATATTGTGGATGTTTAAGGGAAGAGCAATGAGTTTTGTTAATGCATAAAAGCAATAGATTATACATCAATGATTGGAGAGAAAAAATTATTTATTTTTTCATAAGTGAAAAGGAAACACCGATCCATGTAAATTTGACTTTGGTTCAACATTTATTGGGCCATGCACTGAGTTTTATTAAATAAATAATTATTGGCCCATGCTGGGATCGAACCAGCGCACCTTGTGTTAAAAGCACAACGCTCTACCACTGAGCTAATAGGCCAGTACGTCTAAATTTTCTTTTTACTTGTATAAATATTTATATTATTGAATATCATCAACTTTGGAGTTGAATTCCAAAAACATGGACGTACGACTCAGTAACACACTGAGGACGTGAAGAGAGAATATAAAGTATATAAATTATGGGAATATAAAAGAAATGCATGCAGTAATCCTTGTGAACTTAATAACAACTTAACAACAGCGTGCATGCATGGACTTGGGTTCTACGTTTATTAGGCCCATGCACTATTTTTCATAAGCTCGGCCTTTTTACCACAATGTACCAATATATTTTCCTAAACTGTGTTGAGATGTTATGGTAATGTCAGACGTTGCCAATAGAAGAAAACCGTTGCCGTAAATCAAAATGACTACCGACACTTTACCGTTGATGACAATTAGAATCGAGATCCGCAATCTCGAACCGATGAACAAAACCCGGCCCGACTCGAAACGAAGGACCCAATCAAATAATATAGAAATATGTATATTTTAAGTATAACTACCAAACCCGAACCAACCCGAGCCCAACCCCATATCCGGTCCACTCTAGGTTTCAAAATGTATAGTTTGTACTCGGTAAAATCTAACTCGCGGAGAATCAAGATACGTCCAAACTAGACCGGTTGCTACTCCTAACAATTACCATTGGTAAAATGATCGTTGGCACACCAATAAATTTATAAAAGGTTGGCTATTAAACACATAAAACATTTAAATTTCAGTGTTCTAAAATTTTGATAATGATTATAAAAAAAAAGTAAATATCATGTTTCTAATTCTAACTTCATTGATATTTTTATCAAAATTTGACTTAGTTGTATTGACAATGAAAATTTTCTTAATTCATCACCGATTATTTACAACGATATGAAATAATAACTTCGCTAATATTAGATTTGAAATCTAATAAAACTAAAAAGGAAACATCTTCATAAATTATACTAAAAGCATCTTTTTAAAAGCCGATAAACTTTCAAAAGTATTAGTAGTTATGATTAACTAAAATATTTAAAAAATATTTATAACTAGTTAATCTACCGTCAATACTTGCTTTGATGTTAATTTTCCGTTACATTTAACATTAACAATAATTAATTTACCTTTATAATGTTGTAGTATTGATACACCGACGTATCTCAATATTGGTTAACAGTTGTTCGGTATTGTTATGCTAACGGTAAATTTATCATTGTCATAACAGCCCTATATATGCTCAAAGCCACGTCCATCATAGTTGTCATGACCGGTTCGATCTAGGTTGATCTAAGCATTAAATTTTCGACGGTCCAACCACTATCGTCAAAATCGTGCATTCATTTGTAAAGATTTATGATTATTTGTTTAATTAATTTAATTCTAGTAGAAAATTTTGATATTTAAAGAAAATAAGATGAAACAAGTTTGATGACAAAAAGAATTTAACCTTTCCGGCAATGTAATAGAATTTAAAGTGTCCAATTTACCAGTAACAAAATTGGCGGGCTTGAGTCATTTGCAGGCCGCTGTGGTTATTCACGGTTAACAAAGCACGGTCCGGTTTAATAACATGGATGCCCATTCTTCCAGTTAAGCCCATAAAAATATTTTAATTAGCACCACCTTCACAAGATCTTGCTGCATGATAATCATTGGTCCACTACTATTCTTGCTCCAAACTTTGAACCTATACTCTAAAATATAATTGCACCCACTAATAGATGTTTTATTTTACGTAAGTCCAATATTTGAATAAACTGTTTTGTTAAAAAGAATTTAATAGAGGTCCAATAATTCATCCTCTTGTAAAGTAAAAATAACACAATGTTTTTACAGCTTAAAGTTAGCCACCACTGCTTAAGTATAGGAAATATAGGCTTCCTATTATTATACTTGTCCTCCCTAAAAAATTTAATGGTTCTTATTAAATTACTACCATTTTTGAAAAGTGGAAATTAAATGATATAAATGGGGGAATTTTCGATAAATTGAACTCAAGAATAAAGAAACTAAATGACAAGTTTCTGCAGATGTAGTTATCAATAACATGAAATTATGTAAGATCAAGATTTATACGGAAAATTTTGATCAACATCCCTCTATTTAGAAATAATTAGGCTCACATCTCTTCCATTTACGCATTATAATCCAGATTCATATTTTAAATAACTACAAATATAAACTTGCAAAGCTCTACGTGCTTTCATCTATCATTCCATCGAACAAAAAAAATAGCACGAAAACACTCGAAAACGAACTACATACCTAATATGCAAATTAGGTTTTCTACTTTCGATCAATAGAATAAATTGAAGCTAAATTCACCGCTTAAATTTCAGTCGACAACTTGAACGAAGAAGAAGAAATAGAAGCGATTTCCCAGAAAAAGGCAAGTATATGCTATTTGTAGAAGGATTACTTCGATGTTCGAATTTAGCAACCGAAGTCAGCTATTGTGAATAACATTCATCAGTTCAAACTGAAAATCCACAAAATGAAGCAGAAAAGGTAATTCGAGTTTCGATTTTGCTATATTTATACTCTAAAGGAATTTATGGCAAATATTTGGTGTGAATTATTTTGATACTTGATAGATTGGAATTGTAGATTCGTGAACAATAAAATGAAAAATGAAAAATGACAAATGCAAATATTCTCCTGGCAAATACTTGCCATAAGTTATTATCAGTAATTGCTTACATATGTAGATTACCTGACTAAATACTGACAAATATTTTTCCATAATACTAAATTATTGGACTGCCACACAAACAACAAACAAAAATAGTGGTAAATTTAAAACTTACTATTAACTGCTGATGATAAACATTTGCAAGACAAGTATCAACCAAGCAAATATTAGCCAGATAAACATTTGCGAGACAAACATTAGCCAGGAAAATATTTGCCTGACTAATAATTATCTAGCTAATATTGCCTTTCAAATATTTACTTAATAGCAAATTTATAATCACTTAAATGTCTTGATTATATTTCACAGAGAGATAAAATCATGGAAGTTTTGAAGTCATTCTATGCAAGAAAGGGAAAGCAACCATCTGAACTTGATAACAAACCAGTGGATTTTTTCAATTGTCCACAACAAAACACTATTCGTAAGTATAAAATTTAATTTTAAAATAGTAAACTTAATAACATTAAAAATACTTTTTTTAAACTGATATAGAAATGATTGTGGGAAATTTGTTATGCGATATGTGGAATCTATCCAATGACATACAAATAGACAGAAAAGTAAATTTATATGAAGATCAAGAAAATCATAAACTAAGAGCTCAGATACCATATGAGATTGTCACAGACAAAGAATGTAGCTAGAAATCAGAACCTGACACAGTCAAATATATTAAAGATTGTTTAGCCATAGAAAATTTCTCTTAAATGCTAAGAGTTTATATTACATGGCTGAAAGTAGCAAAACTTGGATGATAATTGCTGGATGCTAGATATGTAATCTTACTTCTACATATTGAATGTTTTAGTAACAGTTTTGGAAGATTGTTAAACACTTTTATCACAATGTAATGTAAAATACTCAATGTCCGAACTATAATGTCCTATATGGAAAAAATGGTTGGTGAAATGTACAAATTTAATGTTTAACTCAAATATGGTATGTATTTACTGCTACATTATTTTAACATGATATAATGTATAGTTTTTTATATCTGAAATGCAATGTACATTATTCAAATGAAATGTTGTTATTCTCATACAGTATAATATCGTACAATCTATAAACTAAAATCAAATATCTGGCAAATACTTACCTGACAGGTAAATGAAGGACCAATATTAGCTCGACATATATTAGCATGGTTGTCAAACAACAATTACACAAGCAATACATGCACAACTTAATTAAATGCTAACCAAATGCTTGGTCATATGATTGGTTATGGGCTCGATTATGTGCTTGTTCATATGATCGGTTAGCTCCAAAGACTTTAGAAAGAATATTATGGTTGTTTAATGGGAGAGCAAAGAGTTGTATTAATGAAGCAGCAATAATTGGAAAAAAATTATAAAATTATTTATTTTTCATAAGTAAAAAGAAACTTGAGGTCAAACTTGAAGTTTAACACATAATTTTACATATGTTAAAATAACGCACAGATAGTGGAAATTTGGTTTAACTCGTTACTTTCAAACTATTATGTGAAAAACCCTTTCGAAAAATATGTTTTAAATCACCCCTATTCTCAATTTCCTATGATCAAAACAAAAAAAAAAATATTTTCTAAAAATTATTTTGAAACAAAGCATGTTTAATTATTAGATCCTACTTTTAAGGGCGTTTGAATTTTATTAAAGCAGTTTAATATTAAATCATATTTTTAAGTGACGAGGGGTACGGCACGCACTCCGCGCGTGATGATGGCACACACTTCGTGTGTGAATTGTTTATTACAAATTGTATATGTTTAACTCGTTCGAAAAAATATGATTTGCACAAATATTTAACCGTATTTTTGCGTTGAAATAATATGTAGTTAGTTTTAATTTTACTTTCTAAATTGCAACATCTAATTTTTTATTAGTTTGAATTTTTTTTCTATTATTAATTAATAAAGAATGAATTTAATTTTTTGTTAGTTTGTATTTTTATTTCTATTATTAATTAATAAAAAACGACTTTGAAATAAAATTATTTGTTAGATTCTACTTTTAGGGGCGTTTTGAATTTGTAAAGCATGTTTAATTGTTAGTTCCTACATTTAAGGGCGTTTGAATTTGTAAAAAAAAGTTTAGTATTAGATCCTATTTTTAAGTGATTAAGATTTGATAATATATAGAGTGGCGTTTCTGCTAGTTCACGTTGATACCAAAAAAGTGTGACATCAAAGCTATTACAACTATTATTAAAGATTAAATATAAACCGTGTGCCACTTATATTCATGCCCAACCTTTCAATGTAAGCCCACAGTGTACCAATATATTTGCATGAACCGTGCATACATGTATAAATAAGCTTGAATGCATGCCCACTCTTCCACTAAAAGCCCATAAATTATTTTAATTAGGACAGGCTTTAAGCCACTAATTGATTTTGTTTACATGAGTACAATATTTGATTAAACTTTGGTTAGAAAGAATTTAACGATCCAATAATTCATCCTCTAGTTAAGTAAAAATAACATAAAAGTTTTGCACTTGTGCATAATTCATTATAAAGGGACATTTTAGTTGTCCTGTAATACGTTACACTCGTATCTCTACTATGCACGCACTTCATTTAGAAGAGTAAGACCACTGAACAAAGCTCTTATGGTGTCAGTGTCAGTGTCATGTTGAATATTCCATGTTCATACACTTGTTGTAACAGAAGTAATCTTTTGTTGATACATGCTCCAATTCCATATATACGTTTATCTTTTTTAGGATATCTTGCAATGTAAGGCTAATCATAATCCAATCTACGCATCTATTTTAATACAATACCAGCTACATCCGACATATACTAAACCTTAATGTTGCATGTTGGTATATAGATACATTTTTTCTACTTTACCCTTTTCATGTTTGTATTTTCTTAACAACTTGGTATCCAAAGATCACCTAACATTAGGTAGAATAAAGAAACACAGTGACGTGGTACGAACATGAAGAGAGAATATAAAGCAGATAAATTACGGGAATATAAAAGAAATGTTGAATGTGGATGTCCCTGTGAACTTAATAACAACTTAATAACAGCGTGCATGAATAGACTTGGGTTCTACATTTATTAGGCCCATGTAGTATTTTTCAATTAAATAAATAACTATGGCCCATGTAGGTACCAATCCATCGCACTTAGGCCAACTTCTGTTTTACTAAGTATATTTTCTAGTATATTATTGAATATCATAAGCTCAGACTTTCCCCACAATGTACCAATATCATTTCGTGAACCTTATAGAATTGTAATGTCAACTATTACCGATACGAAAAAATCATTACCGTGCTAGTAATACTGCTAAATCAAAATGTTTACCGATACTTAACCGTTACTAGGGATGCCGACGAGACTCACAACCTCGAACCATCCGATTTGAGAAGAACAAAAGCTGATCCGAAACCGATGAGTTTCGGGTCCGGTCTTGATGGTAGAAAATACTATTTAGATTCGATCAGAGCCGATCCGAACCGACTCAACCGGAAGAACTCGGCCAAAAAATATAAAAATATGTGTATTTTAGGTGTTACTATCAAACCGGATCCGAACCAATTTGTATCAAACCCAAGGTCCGGTCAGGTCTATGTTTCAAAATGTATAGTTTGTACCCAATATAAATCGACACATTTAGACCGAGACCCAACAAATCGGAATCGGATTCGACTCAATGGTTCTAATTACTAACCCTAACCATTGTCTTAGGGGAAAAAAAATTCTTGCTTCATCACAAATTGTTCACGGCGATATGAAATAATAACTTTGTTAATATTAGACTTGAAATATGATAAAACTAAAAACGAAACATCATCATTAATTATACTACAAACAACTTCCTAAAAACTAATATACCTTTAAAACATCCGTTCTCATGGCTAATTAAAATAATTAAAAAATACATATAACTGTTAAATTTGTCGTTACCATTGACTTTGACGTTTCTTTACCGTTATATTTTTACCATTAACAGTCATGAATTTACCTTTGTAACGCCGCAGTATTAACATACTGAGTTATCTCAATATTGGTTACATGTTGTTCGATAATGCTATGTTAATGGTAAATATATCATTATCATAATAGCCCCATATATGCTTAAATACACGCCTACAACTGTTGTCATGATCGGTTCGATTCATGTTGATTTCATGTCTAAGTGCTCGTTTGGTTTATTTTATGTTTTGTGTTTTGGGTTTTCAATATTAATTACAAAATATGATAAAAATAGAGAATGACAAAGGGGCTGAAGAAAGACGAAGGAGATGTAGGGACGACGGAAGGATGAATTGTTTTCGTTCTTCTGTTATTTCTCACAACACGAAAAATGAAAAAAATTATTTTCTATCTTCTATGTTAATTTAATTTCCTAAATTGATCCGTTTTCACAAAATAAATGCGCCGTGAGCATTTTTCTATGGACGAAAAACTAAAAACGTTAAACGAACCGCAGCCTAAAGTTCCGATGGTCTAACCAGAACTATCAAAGCCGTGCAATTTTTTTAAATAAGATCTATGATTATTTGTTTAATTAATTAATATTAGTTCTATTTAAGGAAAATATGATGAAACAAGTTTGATGCACAAATTTAACCTGTGCGACAATGTCAAAGAATTTAAAGAGTCAGATTTACTAGCAATAAAATTTCCGAATAGCAGCGAACCTTTCATTCAAAGCTTTTAATGTGACTATTTTTAAGTTACACATCGCATTAAGAAGAAATATAAATTCCCAGTTTGCAAACATAAATAGCATAAATGTAATTAGGCTTCGGTGGGCCTAAGATTAAAAAATGGGCCTGGTTTTGTGGATCTTACATGTTGAAACCGGTTCAGTGCTAATGCATGGCTTGGGTCATGTACATGCCGATTTGAGCTGTGCTTCTTCGCGGTTAACCACGCTCGGTCGGTTGGTTAAGCCCATAAAGATAATTTAATTAGCACTACCTTCGCAAAATCATGCTGCATGATAATTATTGGGCTTTATTTGGTCACTAATACTCTACCTCCAAACTTTATGCCCCAAAATTAAGTCAGTCGTTGGATAGTCGAAAAATCTAAAATCCGTCCGTATCCGTTTATAAAAGGATGCGGATACGAATCCGCATTCGAAAATTATCCGTTCGGTTTTTGTCATGATTTTAATTTATATTATGTGCATTTTAGAACATGGAAGATTATATTTATTGTTTTATTAAGTTAGTTGTTTATATCATATGCATTTAATGTATATTAACTGTTCAAAACTTTTATCATATTTGTTTATTTTCTATACTTTTATGATCGATGTGATTGAAAAAAAGTATGCTAAACCAAATTTTCTGTTTATGTTTCTTGATTTATCGATCATTGGCGGATGTAGATATCCGATATCCGAAAATGATTTCCGATGCGGATACGGTATGACACTATCCGAATCCGAAAATATCCATTGATTGACCTACCCAAAATATAATTGCACCCACTAATAGATTTTGTTTACATGAGTCCGATATTTGATTAAACTATTTTGTTTAAAAAAATTTAACAATGGTCCAATAATTCATCAAACAACATAATGTTTTTACACCTTAAAGTTAGCCACCACTCCTTGAGTACTGGAAGTATAGACAGAAGCTACTACCATTGAAATACACAATTTGGATGAAATTGTAATTTTACATGAATGACAAAATAATAATATTTACAGGGTTTGGAATTAGGCTTGGGGACCTATCTCTTTGTGTCTGGAATGTCGTTAAACGGACTAGAAATTAGTAGAAGTCAAACCCAACGACATTTAATATGTTTTATTTGCAACCTATAAATAGAAGTATAAATCCTATTTTCTAATCCTATTTCAATCTAAACACATTACCACTAATCTCTATCAAATCCTAAGCAACTTCAAAACAAAAATATCATTTTTTTAGTCGTATCATTTCTTCTTCTTCTTCCCTCTTCTCTATCAAATTTTAAAAATTCATAACTTCTTCATTTCTCAACAGATTTCAATGAAACTAGCGGCAAATCGAAGCATGTGAAGAATACTATGGTCTTATATCAGTTTGGAGGTAGAATTTGTAAGATCAAAGGCGTACCAGGCCCGAACAGCGGAGAACAACGATGAAATTTCGTACACCATTTTAATCCTTCTCCATTAAACTTTAAAACGACTTATCTCTTTCGTTTCTTAACGGATTTTGACGATTTACCCATCGAAACGACCATGAAAATGAGTATTATGATTTGGTAAGGGTTTATTGGTGAATTTCTTGGGTTTCTAGGCACAAAAGGCACTGAATAGCAGAGACAGTGTTGAGTTCATTTACATTCGAGAATTTAGTGAGTGAGATTCATCATATTTGTGTATATACTCATCAAACATAATAATTCACTTTTATGGTCTTAAATCAAATTATAAATGATGAAATTGAATATATATAAAAAGTGATTTTGTATATATACATGGTTATGATGTCGTATGTTGTGACTAGATAATTAAAAAAGTGATTTTTCTATTGTAAATAGACAAAATTTGATCTCTCTCTAATTAAAAATTGTAAAATACAAAAGTATTCCAAATTAGACGTATTATATATTAAAATTGTATTTAACAATGACAAGAATCCATTGGCGTTCGTTCAATGATATAAAGTAACATTATTTAATTAAATTATTTAATGAATTAAGAAAATGCCCTTGAACTTAAAATGCTTATAACTCTCGCATACTACCGCAGTTTCACAAGCGATTCATTTCATTGGGATTGTTGTAACACCCCGATATTTCAGGGGAAAAATAATTAAAAAGGAATTAAAATAGAAGAAGTTATTATTAAAAGAAAATTTAAAGGAAACATGTAAATTAAAGTACACCTCATGTTTTTTACACTAACTAATTAATGGAAATATAATTAATAAACTTAGACAACTATAAAAAACAGACATTTTGCAAATATTGGAATTTGGCCATGAAACTTATACCATTGTGTTCGTGGCAATTTTCTGATTAATTTTCGTATATAAAGTTTTCCAAACGAAGTTCAAACGGAGTTCAAACGAAAAAGTTATGACCGTTTGAAGTTTTGGCATCAAAAACAATTATACGTATGAAATTGGTAACTTACATTAATTATAATTAATTGATTGATTGCTGATGTGTGTTAAATTACATATGTACATAGTCAGCAATGAGTCAGTAGAATTTATTAAAAAGGGAAACATATTATATACACAAAGTTTGGAATTATTTCAATAGCTTGCGCTTATGCGCACATTTAAATGTTTGAATTTGATTAATGAAATTAATTGGAAACAAGAGTATTGTATTAATACACACACATGTATAAGAGAGAAATGGTAAAAAGATTTATTGACAATAAATGCACATTATTAGTAATTAATGTACGTTACGATTGTAATTAACATGTGTTACAACATTTACTAATGTACGTTAATTGGAAATTAACGTAGATTATATTATAAACATGTAAGATGAGAAAACTAAATTTGCTTATAAAATATATTCTAAAAGTTTAATCTTTAATGTTTATAAATAGAATATTTAGAAAGGAGGATAAAACGTTAACAAATAAATGTTGTGACGGACAAAAATCAATGGGGAATGGTTAAAATTAGCAAGCAATCAATTAAGAAAATTAACTATGAATGAATAAAATTAACCAAGTGATTGATTAGTTTAAATTGTATATGTATATATACATATATCCTAATTAATTGTACACATTCTAAAGTGTAAATAAACGCGTAACATACCCAATTGATGAACAAAGAAGGATTGGGAATAAATTGATTGGCTGAATTAATGACATAATTAACATTAATGAGAATGTATAACAAAGGAAATTATTATGGATGTTAATTTGGCAAATTAAGATGGATTGATTGCTAACAAATGCAAATATTTAAAATAAAGATCTAATGAGATTTATAAAATGGAAAACAATTTGTAAAGTCAATTAAGAGGGAGCGTATAATCTCTCAAAAAGTGTAATGTATACACACAAACAACAAAAATGGAAATTTTGCAATGAAATCAATTAATGAGAATAATTAATAAACGTTGATTTATTTTCTGACATGGCGGTTTTCTATTGGACTGAGTGATGTGGTTTTTAATTTTCTAGCGTTCTATTGGTCCAATGACGTGTATCAGCCAGAGTGGATAATCATGAGGTGTTCGGATGAACATGATTTAACCTAGGAAAATCTAATGGATTATATGCACTCACACTATCTATAAATAAACCATCTAAGTTAAAACCTAATCTTTTATTCAGCCGTCGCCATAAGTCTACAGAAAAACTTGTGTGTATTCTTCCTCCTCCTTTTCTCCACTAAATAAATAATTCTTTTACAAATCAAATTAAAAATAAATATACGAGTTATTTGAAGAATTCTGAAGAATTTAAAAAGAGGAAGATAAGAAGAAGAAAAGCTTTTCAAATTTATACAAGCTCAAGTGCCAGGTGAGTGAAAATTAATATGAAATAGAAAAATAAAGTAGTTTAATTTTAGTTCATTTCTGGCACGATAATATGCATTAATTTCTGTTAATAATTGAGGTTTGATGCAAATTATTGTAACTTCTTCTTCTACCACTTCTCAATTCTAATTCATGTTTGGTTTAAAATATGGAACGTATAAATTGCTTATTCATGTTTTATGGCGTAAATAAGATTGGTTTAATTAAATTGAATTAGAACTGTTATTTAATTTTTAATGGCATAACCGGTTAGTTGGGTAAATTCAGAATATATTCTTTGAATAAAATTGGAAATTTAGTTGGTATAATTACATAATTCTGAATGGGTTATGGAATAAAATTGGGAATTTTAATTGGTATATGTGTTTATTCCATCTGCGGCCTTAAACGTAAAAAGTGGAATTTTGTGTAATTAATGGTTTATGGCTATTGGACAAAAACTTTGTATAGTTTAAATCTCTAAAAGGAGAACGTAAATTAGGGTGGAAAAAAATGTAAATTAAATGGACCCTAAAGGCTAGTGTAAATCTGTAACAAAATGGTATAAAAGTTACAAACAAACCATACGGACTGAACGGAAGTGAAATTGAAACACCATTTATGTAAGAAAAAGGGAAATTGTGAAATAACCAAATCGGATGTAAAAATGGCCTAAAGCAGATTAATGGAAATAAAGAGTATGCAAACTGTAACGGTAAATTTAATTAATTTGAAAGCGATTTTGTAATACCCCAAAATTTTGTGAAAAATCATTTTTGTAAAATGATTTAATTTTTGAAATATTTAGATTTAAATATGGTGAAATTTCTGGAATAAATAGTGTGCAAGTATATGTGTGCACGTGCACACTGAAATGGCACAAGGAAGAACTCCAGATTTCTTGGATTTAAAACAAGAATTAAAAAGCAATACAAACATGATTTTGCAACATGCATATTTGATTTCTGGAATTATATGGATCATCTTAGAAAATAAGAAAAGCAAGTTTTACTTTAAATCAGTAAACAGATTTTAATTAAAAAACCCAAAAAAGAAAATTATACATATGTATATGTTATAGGGATTTGTAAACCTGTATACATATAGGTGCATATGTTTCTGAAATTAAAGAGGAATTAAAATAAGCCTAGATAAGATATGTATACAAATATACATTTTTAAATACTGAAAAGTACACATATATATATAAGCAAGTGAAACCATAACATTAAAATGACATGAAATGTGATACAAGTCAATATGCTTGTGTAGACAAAAATAGCAAAGGGGATTTTCAGAAATAATTAAAATATAAAATAGGATAGTCACACTTTTAACATGACTAGGTGAGTGGCCATTTTCTGTAAAGTAAAAGAAAGAAAATGCAGCCTTTAAATTGGTTAATATGGCCGGGGTATTATGAATGAAAAATGCATGATGCTAGCCAGGACAGAAATGGAATTCTGTTTCAACAAAACCCTAGAGGAAAAATGCATATAAATAGGCAGTAGAATTGTCTTTACCCCGGGCTGCACAAAAATAAGAAAAGAAGAAAAAAATAATATTGGAAGGAAGGAGAAAACACTCAAACAAGAACTTTCTGGATTAATAAGAAGAAACATTTAGGTGAGTAATCTCACTGAATTCATGGCATTAAGACCTGAGATGAGGCAGCCACTTTTTATATTGCCATTTATGTATTTCTGGTTTTGATGTATATGATTTCATCAATGCTTTTTGGATGTCTTATTTTAAATCTGATATGATCTAATATGGATGATTTTGATGATCTTTGATTGGTTGAGACATTTGTCTTTGGATGAGTATCATACTGTTTTATTTATACTCATAAATGTTAAAGTTTAGGATCTTAAAAATTATATAGAGAATACTCTCAACTGTTATAGATCTATGGCATGGAAACTTTATAAAAATGATTGGAGCTGCATTATACTTGGTATAAGTGCTGAGGCTTGAAAAGAAAAAAATATTAAGGGTGCAATAGAAATTTTCTAAGTGCTGAGCCCTTAATCAAATCAAAAAAAAAAGAAGAAACCCACAAGCTAAAATTATGATTGAACCAGATCTTGAATCTGAATCAATCATAAAGGCTTGCAGATCAATATAACATGCCATGCCTCTTTTACAGTTGAAAATGTTCTTATATTTACTAAGATCAAGACATATTGACCCCATTTAGGAAATAACTGTCTGCTTATTTCTGAGAAGAATTATGCTAGGAAAGATTATGGATGTTTCCATGTTTGCAGTGACATGTTCACTTAGCATATTTGATGTTAGGATTTAAGACAATACACTAGTAAATAAACTAGGGAAGGGAAGGCCAAGAAGACTGCTGGAATGCTTGTCATATTTGAAGTATGCAAGTTGGCACATGGTTTGTTTAAGCCCTGAGATCTTTGTGCAATGATGTGAATTAGTTCATTGCAATGTGTCCCAGTGATTCCTTAATAGCAGATGAGGCAGGGATTTAAATTGAATAATACAACCTGTAAATGAAGAAATAGGAATATGGACATTTCTTAGGTTGAATGGTATGGAACCAAGATGGTTCCAGTGAATGCAATTGTTGCAAATAGATAATTATGTTTGCATGATTATGTATGCAAGTGTAAGAATGATAAATGAATATATCATACCTGAATCAACTTAATTATACTATGTTAAAGTAATTGACTGCAGGAATTTGCTTAAATAACTAATTGGTGCTCTTATAATCTCTATTGCTTAATAGCATGAATGAATTGATGTTACTCATACCAGATCATAGATCTGACCCTTGTTTGCTCATGGCATATGGGGTGTCTCATTTTAAAATGAGGCAGCCACTTATGCTCTTTCAGGTAACCCAGGCACTAAGTAAAAATGAAGTAATGGCTATTATGGAGGAGTGAATGAACATGCTAGCTAGTTTCAATAAGAGCTTAAATTGATTATATCTGCATGTATTCGGGAAAAATTTTATGTTTCTAAAATTTCCAGTCATGTATTGAATATTTTATGGTTAGTGATCATGTTGCCCTTATGTTCTGTAAAGTGTCAGATTAAATTTGTTGGTCTGTTGAAATTGTTGTGTGTTAAGGTTTGATTTGTTTTAAAGTAGGGTCTGAAACATAAACAAGAGAAATATGCTCAAGTATCAGCTATAAAAATCTGGTAAGAAATGTACAATTATGTGAGCTAATGTTTTGCATAATTTATATATATGTATTAGCTAATCTTGAGACATAACAGAGCACTGAGTTTTAGAACAAAATCTGGATTTAGCAAGAAGTAAACTTAAAAGGATTTTATTTTCTTTTTACTGAAATGCTTTGTAAATAAGTTTGAATTCATTTCTGAATTGTATTGAGGAAAGTAAAATGTTTTTCTAAAAGCTTCAGACAGAATGCAATGAAAGGTATCTCCATTGATTTGAACTAGTGTGGCAGATACAGGATTCATGAGTTAACCAGCTTCAAATAAATGAAGTATTGGTTGATCATGATAGATTGTATTCTGAAAATAAAAATGCATTTCAAAGCTTAGTACATTTAGCAATTGTTTCACCCAGTTTTCTGGAAAATGAGCAGAGATATTGACATGTACATGTATATCTGTGTACATGTTGATATTTGAGCAAAAATATAATTATAATTCCTAGAACAGTTGTAGGAATGGGATTCAAAAATAGTAAAGTAAGAAGAATTGTTTTGTATGTTAGGTTATAGGCAAACATTAAATATATATGTACAAAGATAGGTAGGTATCAGATTTCAAACCATACAGGAAAAAAAAAGGAAGAAAAACAAAAATTGTGTTTGAACCGACCAGCATAGTACTCGAACTCGTGACCTCTTGTGTATAAGTTAGGCGCGTTTCCATTACGCCTAGATGTTGCTTGTGTTCACTTAGGATCCACTTTCTTTTATACTGAATTTGATACTATCCAGACTTTAACACAATCATCTATATTAAAAGCTTGTTTACCACTGATTATTACTTGATCATTTCTTAATTCTAATGACAGACTAAAGTACATGTTTCTAGTGGATTTTATGGCCAAAAATCTGAATACAATAATTAATCTGAATTGCTAAAAATCTAAATCAAACAGAATGTTCTTGTACAAAAAAATAAAGTATATACTCTGAATTTAAACAAGAAGAACACATACATCTTCATATGTATGTGTATGTTATTAGATATACACTGATATATTTATATTGGTAAGTTATTTTGATCCTGGATATATTTTGTTTATTGGAAAAAGAAAATGACCTTGGAAAACATATTTGTAATGAATGATATATCTATATATCATTTCTTAGCAAAAAAAAAATCCTTATGAAATTAGGGTGGAAATAGGAGGGTCATTTCAGTTGGTATCAGAGCACTTGGTTGCATTGATTGTTAAGTATTATAGAAATGTATAATGTCTGTTTGTTTTGGATAAAATAATTTAGATAAGAAATTAGAAATTATAGAAGTACTCATAATATACTAATACCATTTACCCAGAATTTAGTTAGCAGACCATGGTAGGAAGAGGATCTCATCACAATGCAGGACCCAGTGCACCTTAAATGCTTGATATGCAAGAATTTGTGAGGGTTTTAAGAGATGGAATTGGGCATAGGCCTGAGAACCCACATGAAGAGCTTTCAAAACTACTGAAGACTTATTCCAATTTGGGAGGCAAGAGTTTTGAAGGAACTGAGAGTGTGATGGAAATTCAAGCATGGTTGAGAACACTTGATAGGATTTTCAATGACATGCAGTTGGATGACCAAAGGAAGAGGCAAGTAGCTTCAAGACAACTGAAAGGGGTAGCTTTAAGCTGGTGGGAGGTAATCATAGCTGGAAGAAATGAAAATGAAATCACTTGGAATCAGTTCAAGGAGATGTTGGAGGCAAGATTTGTACCAGCATCAGCCAAGACCATTTTGCTTGAAGAATTTATCAAACTTAGGCAGGGAACTTTGAATGTCACTGAATACACTCAAAAGTTTGAGGGGCTATCTAACTATGGAGCAATGCTAGTGGCAGATGAAGCATCCAAAAATGATAGGTATATAAAAGGACTGAACCCAGGACTTAGCAGAGCTATGCTACCATATGCAGATAGAACATTTGATCAAGTAATTGATCTGGCCTTGAAACTGGAACAACATGACAAAGAAAGAGAGAAATATAGGAATTTTAAGAGCAGCAACAAGAAGGATAAGGGAATATATCACCCTTATGATAAAAAGAAGGAGGAGGCAGACAACAGGAAGGGTAAAGATACAAAAGCCAATGATACTACGAAGAAATTGGTTTGCCATCATTGTGGAAAAGAAGGACACATCAAACCAAGGTGCCCAGAGTTGAAAGGAGGAGCCTTCAAATGCTACCTATGTGGGAAAGAGGGGCATATGAAGAGGAACTGTCCTGAAAATAAACAGCAAGGGAAATTGGCAACTTTGGAAGGAGAAGGCAAATCTGCAGTGAAAATTGATGCTGAAAATCATGGCCAAGTGGAAGGTACATTACTCATTTGTGCCATACCCATACTAGTAGTATATGATACTGGAGCAACACACTCTTTGATTTCCTATGAATTAGTTAAAGTATTAAAATTAAACTGCATATTGGTTGAAACCCCATTGCTTGTACAAAGTCCCCTAGGGAGTTCTAGTGTTTTGAACATGAATTGTGTGGATGTGGAGTTAAACATAGGAGGAAATATTTTTATTTCCAATTTATATGTTTTAAATTACCCAAATATAGGAGTTATATTGGGGGTAGATTGGTTAAGGCAATTTAAAGCCATAATTAATTTAGACTCATCCACCATATCATTGCAAAATTCTAGAGGCCAGAGAATCACAGTTCTATGTGAAATAGCTAAGGAAGGGAAATTGTATCATTTAGTTGACTTAGAAAAAGATCTGAGTGAACTAACCATTGAAGAAATTCCCATAGTTAATGAATACTTGGATGTGTTTGGAGAAGTTAAGGGTGTTCCACACCACAGACCAGTTGAGTTCCAAATTAATCTCATTCCAGGAGCAAGTCCAATAATCAAGAAACCCTATAGGATGGGGCCAAGTGAACTGAAAGAATTGAAAAATCAGTTGGAAGAATTAGAAGGCAAGGGATTTATAAGGCCAAGCAATTCCTGCTGGGGTTCTCCAGTAGTGTTTGTAAGAAAACCTGATGGTACCTTGAGAATGTGCATAGATTACAGGGAACTAAATAAAGTAACCATCAAGAATAAATACCCATTGCCTAGAATAGATGATCTCTTTGACCAACTCAGTGAAGCTAAAATATTTTCTAGGCTAGACTTAGCATCAGGATTCCATCAAATGAAGGTTGAAGACTCAAGTGTTAAGTATACTGCATTTAACACAAGATATGGCTTATATGAATTTTTGGTTATGCCATTTGGTTTGACAAATGCTCCTTCATATTTTGTTGATTTGATGAATAGAATATTTAGAGATTATTTAGACAAGTTTGTACTGATTTTTATTGATGACATTTTGGTTTATTCTAAGACAGTGGAAGAGCATAAAAATCATTTGCATTTAGTTTTGTCAAGGCTAAGGGAAAATGATTTAAAGGCAAAATTTTCAAAATGTGCATTTTGGAAAGAAGAAGTGCATTTCCTTGGGCATGTTATCTCTGCCAAAGGAATATCAGTAAACCCTAACAAGGTAGTGGCAATCCAAGCATGGAAAAGACCTAGCACCATCAGTGAGATTAGATCATTTATGGGGATGGCAGGATATTATAGGAGATTTATAAAAGATTTCTCAAAAATATCATCACCACTTACCAATTTAACTAGAAAGAACCAAGCCTTTGTATGGACAGAAAAATGTGAGCAAGCTTTTATCAAAATAAAGGAAGCTCTGATTAATGCACCAGTATTAAGAGTGCCAGAAGGAAATGAAAATTTGGTTGTGTACACTGATGCAAGTGGCTCTGGGTTAGGGGCTGTGTTGATGCAGCAAGACCAGGTGGTAGCCTATGCATCTAGGCAATTAAAGCCACATGAAACCAGATATGCAACCCATGATCTTGAACTAGCAGCAGTTGTGTATGCTTTGAAACTTTGGAGACATTATTTGTTAGGTGCCAAATTCATTTTGTACACTGA
This sequence comes from Allium fistulosum, assembly GCA_030737815.1. NCBI lineage: Eukaryota > Viridiplantae > Streptophyta > Magnoliopsida > Asparagales > Amaryllidaceae > Allium > Allium fistulosum. Next base: position 185,643,913 of record CM060906.1, read on the forward strand.
TCATAAGGCACTGAAATATTTATTCTCACAAAAAGATTTGAACATGAGGCAACATAGATGGGTAGAGTTCCTAGCTGTCTATGATCTAGATATACTGTATACACCAGGCAAGGCAAATAAAGTTGCAGATGCCTTGAGTAGACAACATGCCAAGGTAGCCATGTTGATGATGGAAGAGTTTAAGGATTTGTCTATACTTACTGATTTGGAAATTGAGGAAAACAGTAAGGTACAAATGATGCCCATTGAAGAAGGTGAAGGTAAAGGAAAATTAAGTATGATATCTCTGCAATCAGATTTACTTCTTAAGATTGGGAAAATGCAGGAACAAGACCTAAACATGGTGGAAAAGAAAATGCTCATATCAAAAGGGGAGGAAGTAATAAATTATCAAGTTGACAAAAATGGTTATTTAAGGAATAAAAATAGGATATGTGTTCCAGAAAATATAGAATTGAAAGAGGAAATATTAAATGAGTACCATAGGAGTAAATACTCCATACACCCAGGTAGCACCAAGATGTATCAAAATTTGAAAAGAAATCTTTGGTGGAAGGGGATGAAGTCAGATGTGGCCAGATATGTTGCAAGGTGCATGACTTGCCAACAAGTCAAGGCAGAGACACAAAGGCCATCAGGACTATTGCAACCCCTTAGCATACCACAGTGGAAGTGGGAGGATATATCTATGGATTTCATAGATGGTCTGCCTAGATCTAAGAAGGGAAACACAAGTATATGGGTAATAGTGGATAGGCTAACTAAGGTAGCACATTTTATCCCAGTTAAAACAGAAAGAAATGCTCCAAAATTGGCTCAAATATTCATGAAAGAGGTAGTAAGGTTGCATGGCATACCCAAAACCATTGTGAGTGATAGAGATACCATCTTCACCTCAAGGTTTTGGAAAAGTTTTCAAGAGGCTATGGGGAGTGAATTGTGCTTAAGCACTGCCTACCATCCACAATCAGATGGTCAAACTGAGGTGGTGAACAAAGTCTTAGAGGATTTGTTGAGAGCATGTACACTGGACTTTGGAGGCAACTGGGAAGACCACCTCCATCTAGCTGAATTCACATACAATAACAGTTACCAAAGCACCATAGGGATGGCACCATTTGAAGCCTTATATGGCAAGCCATGTTTATCACCTATATGCTGGGAAGAGACTGGAGAAAGGGCTGTTCTTGGACCTGAATATGTTAAAGAAACTACAGAGAAAATTGGGTTAATAAGAAAAAGAATAGCAGCAGCTCAAGATAGGCAAAAGAAATTTGCAGATAGGAAGAGAAAGCAAGTGGAATATGAAGTGGGAGACTTTGTTTTCATCAAGATTTCACCTATGAAGAAAGTCATGAGATTTGGCAAGCAAGGTAAGCTTACACCAAGGTATGTTGGACCCTATAAAATTCTGGAAAGAATTGGTTCATTGGCTTACAAATTAGAACTACCAGAGGAAATGAAAGCAATGCATAATGTTTTTCATGTGTCCCAACTTAGAAGATGGGTACATGATAAAGAAGACATTTTGGAAGAGCCTACCAAAATTCAAATAAATCCTGACTTGGTTTATGAAAAAGAACCAGTGGGGATTATAGCCAAGGAAGAAAAGAAATTAAGGAGCAAAACTTTGAAACTAGTTAAGATCCAGTGGAGTAGTGATCCTAATGACTGCACATGGGAGTTAGAGGATAAGATTAGAATGGATTATCCTAAGCTTTTTGCAAATTAAAAGGTAATTTTTTTTTTCTGAAAATTTTTTTTTTTGTTATGCATGGCTGATATGGTTGAATTTGTTTGCTTATGCATATGTTTGATAAGTTCTCAGAAAAGAAAATGATGCTTGTTATAAATGTTAGAAAAATTGTGAGGACACAATTCCTAAAAGGAGGGGTGAATGTAATACCCCAAAATTTTGTGAAAAATCATTTTTGTAAAATGATTTAATTTTTGAAATATTTAGATTTAAATATGGTGAAATTTCTGGAATAAATAGTGTGCAAGTATATGTGTGCACGTGCACACTGAAATGGCACAAGGAAGAACTCCAGATTTCTTGGATTTAAAACAAGAATTAAAAAGCAATACAAACATGATTTTGCAACATGCATATTTGATTTCTGGAATTATATGGATCATCTTAGAAAATAAGAAAAGCAAGTTTTACTTTAAATCAGTAAACAGATTTTAATTAAAAAACCCAGAAAAGAAAATTATACATATGTATATGTTATAGGGATTTGTAAACCTGTATACATATAGGTGCATATGTTTCTGAAATTAAAGAGGAATTAAAATAAGCCTAGATAAGATATGTATACAAATATACATTTTTAAATACTGAAAAGTACATATATATATATATAAGCAAGTGAAACCATAACATTAAAATGACATGAAATGTGATACAAGTCAATATGCTTGTGTAGACAAAAATAGCAAAGGGGATTTTCAGAAATAATTAAAATATAAAATAGGATAGTCACACTTTTAACATGACTAGGTGAGTGGCCATTTTCTGTAAAGTAAAAGAAAGAAAATGCAGCCTTTAAATTGGTTAATATGGCCGGGGTATTATGAATGAAAAATGCATGATGCTAGCCAGGACAGAAATGGAATTCTGTTTCAACAAAACCCTAGAGGAAAAATGCATATAAATAGGCAGTAGAATTGTCTTTACCCCGGGCTGCACAAAAATAAGAAAAGAAGAAAAAAAAATATTGGAAGGAAGGAGAAAACACTCAAACAAGAACTTTCTGGATTAATAAGAAGAAACATTTAGGTGAGTAATCTCACTGAATTCATGGCATTAAGACCTGAGATGAGGCAGCCACTTTTTATATTGCCATTTATGTATTTCTGGTTTTGATGTATATGATTTAATCAATGCTTTTTGGATGTCTTATTTTAAATCTGATATGATCTAATATGGATGATTTTGATGATCTTTGATTGGTTGAGACATTTGTCTTTGGATGAGTATCATACTGTTTTATTTATACTCATAAATGTTAAAGTTTAAGATCTTAAAAATTATATAGAGAATACTCTCAACTATTATAGATCTATGGCATGGAAACTTTATAAAAATGATTGGAGCTGCATTATACTTGGTATAAGTGCTGAGGCTTGAAAAGAAAAAAATATTAAGGGTGCAATAGAAATTTTCTAAGTGCTGAGCCCTTAATCAAATCAAAAAAAAGAAGAAACCCACAAGCTAAAATTATGATTGAACTAGATCTTGAATCTGAATCAATCATAAAGGCTTGCAGATCAATATAACATGCCATGCCTCTTTTACAGTTGAAAATGTTCTTATATTTACTAAGATCAAGACATATTGACCCTATTTAGGAAATAACTGTCTGCTTATTTCTGAGAAGAATTATGCTAGGAAAGATTATGGATGTTTCCATGTTTGCAGTGACATGTTCACTTAGCATATTTGATGTTAGGATTTAAGACAATACACTAGTAAATAAACTAGGGAAGGGAAGGCCAAGAAGACTGCTGGAATGCTTGTCATATTTGAAGTATGCAAGTTGGCACATGGTTTGTTTAAGCCCTGAGATCTTTGTGCAATGATGTGAATTAGTTCATTGCAATGTGTCCCAGTGATTCCTTAATAGCAGATGAGGCAGGGATTTAAATTGAATAATACAACCTGTAAATGAAGAAATAGGAATATGGACATTTCTTAGGTTGAATGGTATGGAACCAAGATGGTTCCAGTGAATGCAATTGTTGCAAATAGATAATTATGTTTGCATGATTATGTATGCAAGTGTAAGAATGATAAATGAATATATCATACCTGAATCAACTTAATTATACTATGTTAAAGTAATTGACTGCAGGAATTTGCTTAAATAACTAATTGGTGCTCTTATAATCTCTATTGCTTAATAGCATGAATGAATTGATGTTACTCATACCAGATCATAGATCTGACCCTTGTTTGCTCATGGCATATGGGGTGTCTCATTTTAAAATGAGGCAGCCACTTATGCTCTTTCAGGTAACCCAGGCACTAAGTAAAAATGAAGTAATGGCTATTATGGAGGAGTGAATGAACATGCTAGCTAGTTTCAATAAGAGCTTAAATTGATTATATCTGCATGTATTCGGGAAAAATTTTATGTTTCTAAAATTTCCAGTCATGTATTGAATATTTTATGGTTAGTGATCATGTTGCCCTTATGTTCTGTAAAGTGTCAGATTAAATTTGTTGGTCTGTTGAAATTGTTGTGTGTTAAGGTTTGATTTGTTTTAAAGTAGGGTCTGAAACATAAACAAGAGAAATATGCTCAAGTATCAGCTATAAAAATCTGGTAAGAAATGTACAATTATGTGAGCTAATGTTTTGCATAATTTATATATATGTATTAGCTAATCTTGAGACATAACAGAGCACTGAGTTTTAGAACAAAATCTGGATTTAGCAAGAAGTAAACTTAAAAGGATTTTATTTTCTTTTTACTGAAATGCTTTGTAAATAAGTTTGAATTCATTTCTGAATTGTATTGAGGAAAGTAAAATGTTTTTCTAAAAGCTTCAGACAGAATGCAATGAAAGGTATCTCCATTGATTTGAACTAGTGTGGCAGATACAGGATTCATGAGTTAACCAGCTTCAAATAAATGAAGTATTGGTTGATCATGATAGATTGTATTCTGAAAATAAAAATGCATTTCAAAGCTTAGTACATTTAGCAATTGTTTCACCCAGTTTTCTGGAAAATGAGCAGAGATATTGACATGTACATGTATATCTGTGTACATGTTGATATTTGAGCAAAAATATAATTATAATTCCTAGAACAGTTGTAGGAATGGGATTCAAAAATAGTAAAGTAAGAAGAATTGTTTTGTATGTTAGGTTATAGGCAAACATTAAATATATATGTACAAAGATAGGTAGGTATCAGATTTCAAACCATACAGGAAAAAAAAGGAAGAAAAACAAAAATTGTGTTTGAACCGACCAGCATAGTACTCGAACTCGTGACCTCTTGTGTATAAGTTAGGCGCGTTTCCATTACGCCTAGATGTTGCTTGTGTTCACTTAGGATCCACTTTCTTTTATACTGAATTTGATACTATCCAGACTTTAACACAATCATCTATATTAAAAGCTTGTTTACCACTGATTATTACTTGATCATTTCTTAATTCTAATGACAGACTAAAGTACATGTTTCTAGTGGATTTTATGGCCAAAAATCTGAATACAATAATTAATCTGAATTGCTAAAAATCTAAATCAAACAGAATGTTCTTGTACAAAAAAATAAAGTATATACTCTGAATTTAAACAAGAAGAACACATACATCTTCATATGTATGTGTATGTTATTAGATATACACTGATATATTTATATTGGTAAGTTATTTTGATCCTGGATATATTTTGTTTATTGGAAAAAGAAAATGACCTTGGAAAACATATTTGTAATGAATGATATATCTATATATCATTTCTTAGCAAAAAAAAAAAATCCTTATGAAATTAGGGTGGAAATAGGAGGGTCATTTCAGATTTGGTAGGCAGACCTTGTAAAGGTCTGGGTAGGTGTCTTATGCAGTTAAGACCAAAATATAGTTTTGCCTGTACGTACTAGGAGCGGGCAAGTAGGTTCGCAAGGATGTTTGTTACCTTTAATAGGTTGTTAGTACGTAGGATAGATAGCATCCACAATCGTAGGCTTCTTCAGGCAGATCGACGCGGATGAAACAAGACTAGTGTGCTCCGACGTAGGCTTCTTTAGGCAGATTGTTGGAGGATTTTGCACAGCCGACCCACCCGTGGGCACTCTTTCGGAGGACCGACACTTTGGATAGGGCAAGTCCACATTGGTGACCGAGGAGACAGGAGGATAGGAGTCCAGCTTGGCGGAACCTAAGCGCAACTTTGGGGTCCTGCGAGGTTGTTTGAGTCGGCGCCGGTTAGATGTAAGAGACATTAATCACAGTGCATGGGTGAAGAGCATGACTTTCACGCTGTAGCACGTGGATAGAAAGTCACAGTGCATGGGTGAAGAGCATGACTTTCACGCTGTAGCACGTGGATCGGTAAGGACAGCAGGTTCGACAGGCCGATTGAAGTTTAGTACTACTGTACGGTTGACTTCCCTAGAGTGACCATGGACTTTGGCTTCTTAGGAACTGTATCTAAGAAGGATTCACTGCATTATATTATTCACCCTCTGCGATATCCGGGGAAGACCAGGAATTAAACTGTTTTTTTCTTTCTGCTTCATTATGTTTCTCATTCACCAAACTTTATGTCTGACCCATTCATATTTTTCCTATTTGCCCAAATCACAAGAAGACAGTTTAGCAACTATCAGGATTTAGTAAAAAGGCAAGTTTCACTCCTAGGTTCAACACTGTTAGGGAAAGTAGCCTAATCCTGGTTAGTAACCATATGTTGAATACTTTATCATTATTCCGCTATGAGATTTTATAAACATTACTCTGACTTGCCTTTGTTATTTGCAGGATACCAAACCATCAATTCATGCTTTAGTGGACTTGGATTTTCGGTTCATCGAAAATTTAAGCCTACTGGGGGACAGGTTGTGTTAGATTTGGTATAAGAGTTTAGGTTAGCAGATCCTAAGAATTAGGAAGTATGAGTGAATGTACTTGCAAAAATAAATATACTTAAATCCAATTAATCCCAATTATAGATTAGTAACATATGTAAAGTCCATGGAAAGATAGAAAATTTGTACTTGAGTTCTAGTTGGGTCGCAGTAGCCCAAGGATGTTCAGTCCCCATTTTTATTTTTGATGGAATATGTACAATAGTTCCATTTATTGGAAAAGAATTAGAATCCATATGTTATACAAGTAGGAAAATTTCTTAGGGAAAGAGGATTTAGATGGGGAAAAAAGGATTTCCAAGATTAGGAATAGGACATTCCTAAGGAAGTAAGTAAAGGTCCACTTTAAGTTTAACCGAATGAAGAGGACATTTTTTGAGATTAAAAAGTTGAAATATATTTGAAAAAGTAAATAATGGGTTTTGGAAAAGTGGTATGGTTTTTGTATGATAAAGATTTTTATTTGAAGAAAAATTCTTTTTGTAAGATTATACAACATAAGTAGCTTGCTAGTTTCTTTATAAAACAAAAAAGAATTTAAATTTAAGTTAATTGGAAGCTAGAAATTTCAGTAAAGGAAATTTTGTAAAACTCTATTCTTATGAAACGGATAAAATGAGCAATATAGCTTGGAAATATTTTTACATGAAAATTATTTTTATGGGTGAACAAAATAAATGGTAGAAATTGGAAATAGGGTACATGTTTTAAAAAGGGAGACGTAGACTTGAAATTTAGTTAAGTAACTGCATTAGTATTGTAGATAGGTAGGGATTTGACATACTTTAATTTATTGGAATGAAAGTAGTTATGATATAATTTTCTATGTATCAACCAAGCTATAAATAAACATGTTTTTTTTAATTATAAGGAATATGCGAAAAAAAATTCTTGTAATTTCACATAAACATAAAACCTTTTTTAAAAGATTTTTAATGGTTTCTGTAGTAGTTCCAATATATTAAAGTATAAAATCTTTATGTATAAATAAAAAGTGCAGTAATTGGAAGAAATGTTAGGAAGGAACTCTTGAGAGATTCGTTGTTCTTATCTCCTCCAGTTTTTGTAATATGAAAATTATGAAATAACATTTTGAAAACAAATAAGGTATATCTTTGGAATAAATGGTTTGGTGAAAATAAATAAGTTTTTGAAAAAGAAAAACTTAATGGAAAATTTGAATCAAAGTTTACAATTTTTAGAAATTTATAAAGGTCTTTAAATGGAAAAGCAAGTTAAATTCTAAACTTAGAATTGTTGGTATTCCAATCCAGGTTTAGGGGATAATTTAAATTCAAACACCGTAAGAGTGTAAGGTAAAGCCATCAAGTATTTCTCGATTTAATAAGAAGTTTTATGTCACACTTTTAAAGGCAAGAATTTTGGGATTTCAAAAATTTTTGAAGCTTTAATTTTTGAAAGAAAGAAATAAATGCCAAACCAAGTTTTAAAGTATTGAGTAGATAGGAAATGAAGCCTAGGAGGGATAAGGATTCCTTAGGATTAAGACACGTAGTGAGAGAACGCACTTGAAAAAAATGGTTTTTCAAGGAGTCTTTCAAAAAATTTTCAAAATCGAGTTTCGAAAGTATATATTTATATATATGTATACAGATAAAAGTTTTGTTAAGAGTAGTTTTTAAAGATTTTATCTATAAATATCAGAATTCCTTTTATTCGTGCCTACTCTATCTATAGGGATGTGAATTAGAACAAATTTTAGGAGATAGGATGGACCTTCCCTAGTTATTCTTGTAGAAATGCTAATGTTTATTTCTTATATAAGCTAGTAGTAGCAGAGGAATTTTGGGCATGAAAGTAAATCAAGGAGATTATCCCAGTGCGACCTTTACGAGATGGATAGGTTGGAAATAAATATGAGGAAAAGGCTTTGCGATCAAAAGAAAATTTGTGCATTTTTAGTATTGATGCATAAAAGTGGGCTTAAGCTATTAGGTTTCCTATTATCTACTCCGATTTAAATGGTAAATAAGTGAAAGTGTTTTCTCAAAATTTAATTTGGAAGAGAATTATTTATTTAGTGGAGAAAAGGAGGAAGAAGAATACACACAAATTTTTCTGTAGACTTATGGCGACGACTGAATAAAAGATTAGGTTTTAGGTTAGATGGTTTATTTATAGATTGTGTGAGTGCGTATAATCCATTAGATTTTCCTAGGTTAAATCATGTCCATCTGAACACCTCATGGTTATCCACTCTGGCTCATACACGTCACTGAACCAATAGAATGCTAGAAAATCAAAAACCACGTCACTCAGTCTAATAGAAAACCACCATGTCAGAAAATAAATCAGCGTTCATTAATTATTCCCATTAATTGATTGCATTGAAAAATTTCCATTTTTGTTGTTTGTGTGTATACATTACACCTTTTGAGAGATTATACTCTTCCTCTTAATTGACTTTACAAATTGTTTCCCATTTTATAAATCCCATTAGATCTTTATTTTAAATATTTGCATATGTTAGCAATCAAACCATCTTAATTTGCATTTATTGTCAATATATCTTTTTACCATTTGTCTCCTTATACATATGTATGTGTGTGTGTATATATATTAATACAATACTCTTGTTTTCAATTAATTTCATTAACCAAATTCAAACGTTTAAATGTGCGCATAAACGCGTAAGCTATTGAAATAATTCCAAACATTGTGTATATAATATGTTTCCCTTTTTAATAAATTCTACTGACTCATTGCTAACTGTGTACATATTTAATTTAACACATATCAATAATCAATCAATCAATTATAATTAATGTAAGTTACCAATTTCATACGTGTGATTGTTTTTAATGCCAAAACTTCAAACGGTCATAACTTCTTCGTTTGAACTCCGTTTGTAAAACATTATATATGAAAATTAATCTGAAAATTGCCACGAACACAATGGTATAAGTTTCGTGGCTAAATTCCAATATTTGCAATATGTCCATTTTTCATAGTTTTCTAAGTTTATTACTTATATTTCCATTAATCAATTAGTGTAAAAAACGTGAGGTGTACTTTAATTTACACGTTTCCTTTAAATTTTCTTATAATAATAACTTCTACTATTTTAATTCTTTTTTAATTATTTTTCCCTAAAATATCGGGGTGTTACTTTCTCCCCTCCTTAAAGGATTTCGTCCCCGAAATCTCCAAAGACGGAAGAATGTAAATAGCATCCATCATCCATTTCTACCATTGTCCTTATTTTTAACTAATGCAATTTATGATTTATGCAAAGTGAAATGCATATGAACTTACCTAATGTGAAAAGGTAGTCGGTTTACTGATTCAGTTGACCTCCTGTAATGCAAGTTTGCTTATGAATTCTATATGTATGTTTCAATCATTCACCCAAATGCACCATCCATATGCAACATCCATTTATACATATACATATACATATACATATGCAGGTGTGTGTACCTAGTTGGCCGATTATCCTAATAAATACCTATCTAGTGCATGCAATGCATCCATTTGCAAACATTGGCATCCACTTGCAACCACAAGTAACCATCAAACATAACATGTCATAATGGCATATTTACAAACATACCTACCAACACAAAGTGTCACCTAAAAATATCCATCGAAGGATCCTAATTAGGAAAAGATCAAAGATAGGATGTTCAAAAGAAAACTTTCCAACAAAAGATATGGATATGAAATCTCAATCCTCTCCTTCAAGGCCATATCTTGAACCGGTAGAGTAACCGGCTGAGCATTATCAACAAGATATATCCTGAAATCAACCTCCCTCTATGGAGGAAGGCCAGTGACCTCCTCAAAATCATCATGGTACAAAGAAACAACTGGAACAGAAATAAGATTATTGGGTGATACGTCTAAAGAATAAAGGTAGCTTAGCATAACAGACCCTCACGGATCACATGAAACCTCCAAGGTACACCCACTGCACGTACCTAACAAGACTACCTTCCTGTCACAATTTAAGATTGCCCCATACATCGACAACTAGTCCACACCTAAAATAGGACCAAAACCGAAGAAACCTAGAACGAATACCTCGCAGTCAAACTCTACTCCAAGAATCAAAATTTTCAAACCTCGACAAAGCATCGACAAGTAAGCCGATCCTCCAACTGGGTTTGAGACTACTACCGGATCAGAAATGATGGAAACATCTAAATGAAGTCCCTCAATAAGAGAACTAGAGATAAAGGAATGAGATGCTCCTGAATCAAACAAGGTGTGAACTGAAATATCAGAAATGGAACACAAACCTTCCACTATAACTTTCTCATACCCTTCCATTTGTTTTTCAAACTCTACAGTCAACCTTATCCTAGTGGGTTACTTAATCCTATTTATCTAACTCCAAATTTATTTCTTCCCTTTCTAAGTGAATATCAAAACATTTTAACTTCGTCTTTTCAACAAAGATCATAAATTTCTCAAAGCGAATTAGTCTTTAAAACTATAAAGTCTGCTTTTTCATTTCATTTATAGTTTAGTTCAACTTCTGATTTTTACCATTTCCATACAACTAGTAAGTCGCCTCAGATTTTAAAATCTTCCTATTTTCAAATTTCACAAAGCTAGAAAGTTTTAAAACTGCTAAATTCTCTTTTAAATTTTAGCAAGGGTTCTCCAGTTTTGGGTCTTATTTTAGGTATGGACTGGTTGTCGATGTATGAGGTGATCTTAGATTGTGACAGGAGGGTAGTCTTATTAGGTACGCGTAGTGGGTGTACCTTGGAGATTTCATGTGATTCGCGAGGGTCTATTATGCTTAGCTACCTATATTCTTTAGACGTATCGCCCGATGATCTTAGTTCTGTTCCAGTTGTTTCTTTGTACCATGATGTTTTTGAGGAGGCCACTGGCCTTCCTCCATGGAGGGAGGTTGATTTCAGGATATATCTTGATAATGCTCGGCCGATTACTCTACCGGTTCGGGATATGGCCCCAAAGGAGAGGATTAGGATTTCATATCCACATCTTTTGTTGGTAAGTTTTCTTTTGAACATCCTATCTTTGATCTTTTCAATTAGGATCCTTCAATAGATCTTTTTATGTGACACTTTGTGTTGGTAGGGATGTTTGTAAACATGCCATTAGGACATGTTATGTTTGATGGTTGCTTGTGGTTGCAAGTGGATGCCAATGTTTGCAAATGGATGCATTACATGCACTAGATAGATATTTATTAGGATAATCGGCCAACTAGGTACACACACCTGCATATGCGTACCTGTTATCTATTGCATTTGCATATGGTTGTATATATATGTATATATATATATATAAATGGATGTTGCATTTGGGTAAATGATTGAAACATACATAGAATTATCAATTATACTAGGGTTGTATATATATGTATATATGTATATATATAAATGGATGTTGCATATGGATGGTGCATTTGGGTAAATGATTGAAACCTACATAGAATTATCAATTATACTAGGGTTATTGCATACATTTGGTTGCATGGCATAAGCATACTTGCATTACAGGAGGTCAACTGAATCAGTATACCGACTACCTTTTCTCATTAGGTATGTTCATATGCATTTAACTTTGCATAAATCATAAATTGCATTAGTTAAAAATAAGGACAATGGTAGAAATGGATGATGGATGAGTAGATGGATGTAGTTTTTGGATGATGGTTGCTCTTTACAATTTTCCGTCTTTGGAGATTTCGGAGATGAAATCCTTTAAGGGGGGAGAATGTAACACCCCGATATTTCAGGGGAAAAATAATTAAAAAAGAAGAAGTTATTATTAAAAGAAAATTTTAAAGGAAACGTGTAAAATAAAGTAAACCTCATGTTTTTTACACTAATTAATTAATGGAAATATAATTAATAAACTTAGACAACTGTAAAAAATGGACATTTTGCAAATATTGGAATTTAGCCACGAAACTTATACCATTGTGTTCGTGGCAATTTTCTGATTAATTTTCATATATAACGTTTTCCAAACGGAGTTAAAATGAAGAAGTTATGACCGTTTGAAGTTTTGGCATCAGAAACAATTGCACGTATGAAATTGGTAACTTACATTAATTATAATTGATTGACTGATTGCTGATGTGTGTTAAATTACATATGTAAACAGTCAACAATGAGTTGGTAGAATTTATTAAAAAGGAAAACATATTATATACACAAAGTTTTGAATTATTTTAATAGCTTACGCGTTTATGCGCACATTTAAACGTTTGAATTTGATTAATGAAATTAATTAGAAACAAGAGTATTGTATTAATATATACACACACACACACATATATACATATGTATAAGTAGAGAAATGGTAAAAATATTTATTGACAATATATGCACATTATTAGTAATTAATGTACGTTACAATTGTAATCAACATGCGTTACAACATTTACTAATGTACGTTAATTGGAAATTAACGTAGATTGTAAACATGTAAGATGAGGAAACTAAGTTTGTTTATAAAATATATTCTTGAAGTTTAATCCTTAATGTTTATAAACGGAAGATTTAGAAAGGAGGATAAAACGTTAACAAATAAATGTTGTGACAGACAAGTATTAATGGGGAATGGTTAAAATTAGTAAGCAATCAATTAAGAAAATTTACTATGAATGAATAAAATTAACCAAGGGATTGACTAGTTTAAATTGTATATGTATATATACATATATCCTAATTAATTGTACACATTTAAAAGTGTAAATAAATTATAACATACCCAATTGATGAATATAGAAGGATTGAGAATAAATGATTGGCTGAATTAATGACATAATTGACATTAATGAGAATGTATAACAAGAGAAATTATTATAGATGTAAATTTGGCAAATTAAGATGGATCGATTGCTAACAAATGCAAATATTGAAAATAAAGATCTAATGAGATTTATAAAATGGGAAACAATTTGTAAAGTCAATTAAGTGGGAGAGTATAATCTCTCAAAAAGTGTAATGTATACACACAAACAACAAAAATGGAAATTTTGCAATGCAATCAATTAATGGGAATAATTAATGAACGCTGATTTATTTTCTAACGTGGCGGTTTTCTATTGGACTGAGTGACGTGGTTTTTGATTTCCTAGCGTTCTATTGGTCCAGTGACGTGTATGAGCCAGAGTGGGTAACCATGAGGTGTTCGGATGAACATGATTTAACCTAGGAAAATCTAATGGATTATATGCACTCACACTATCTATAAATAAACCATTTAACCTAAAACCTAATCTTTTATTCAGCCGCCGCCATAAGTCTACAGAAAAATTTGTGTGTATTCTTCTTCCTCCTTTTCTCCACTAAATAAATAATTCTCGTCCAAATCAAATTAAGAATATATCTATATATATATATATATACATATACGAGTTATTTGAAGAATTTTGAAGAATTTAAAAAGAGGAAGATAAGAAGAAGAAAAGCTTTTCAAATTTATACAAGCTCAAGTGCCAGGTGAGTGGGAATTAATATAAAATAGAAAAATAAAGTAGTTTAATTTTAGTTCTTTTCTGGCACGATAATATGAATTAATTTCTGTTAATAATTAAGGTTTGATTCGAATTATTGTAACTTCTTCTTCTACCACTTCTCAATTCTAATTCATGTTTGGTTTAAAATATGGAACATGTAAATTGCTTATTCACGTTTTATGGCATAAATGAGATTGGTTTAGTTAAATTGAATTAGAAGTGTTATTCAATTTTTAATGGCATAAGTGGTTAGTTGGGTAAATTCAGAATATGTTCTTTGAATAAAATTAGAAATTTGGTTGGTATAATTACATAATTCTGAATATGGTTATGGAAAAAAATTGGGAATTTTAATTGGTATATGTGTTTATTCCATATGCGGCCTTAAACGTAAAAAGTGGAATTTTGTGTAATTAAATGGTTTGTGGCTATTGGATAAAAACTTTGTACAGATTAAATCTCTAAAAGGAGAACGTAAATTAGGGTGGAAAAAAATGTAAATTAAATGGACCCTAAAGGCTAGTGTAAATCTGTAACAAAATGGTATAAAAATTACAAACGTGAAATTAAAACACCATTTATGTAAGAAAAAGGGAAATTATGAAATAATCAAATCGGATGTAAAAATGGCCTAAAGCAGATTAATGGAAATAAATAGTATGTAAACTGTAACGGTAAAATTAATTAATCTGGAAGTGATTTGGTAGGCAGACTTTGTAAAGGTCTGGATAGGTATTCATGCAGTTAAGACCAAATATAGTTTTGGTTGTACGTACTAGGAGCGGGCAAGTAGGTTCGCAAGAATGTTTGTTACCTTTCTTAGGTTGCTAGTACGTAGGATATATAACATCCCCAATCGTAGGCTTCTTCAGGCAGATCGACGCGGATGAAAAAGGACCAGTGTGCTTCGACGTAGGCTTCTTTAGGCAGATCGTTAGAGGATTTTGCGCAGCCAACCCAACTGCGGGCGCTCTTTCGGAAGACCGACACTTTAGATAGGGGCAAGTCCACGTTGGTGATCGAGGAGACAGGAGGATAGGGGTCCAGTTTGGCGGAGCCTGAGCGCAACTTCAAGGTCCTGCGAGGTTGTTTGAGTCGGTGCCGATCAGACGTAAGAGGCATTTAATCACAGTGCATGGGTGAAGAGCATAACTTTCACGCTGTAGCACATGGATAGACAATCACAGTGCACAGGTGAAGAGCATGACTTTTACACTATAGCACGTGGATAGGTAAGGACAGCAGGTCCGACAGACCGATTGACGTTTAGTACTACTGCATGGTTAACTTCCCTAGAATGACCTTGGACTTTGGCTTCTTAGGAACTGTATCTATGAAGGATCCACTGCATTATATTTTTCACCCTTTACAATATCCAGAGAAGACCTGAAATTAAACTGTTTTATTCTTTCTGCTTCATTACATTTCTCATACATCAGACTTTATGTCTAACCCATTCCTATTTTTCCTATTTTCCCCAAATCATAGGAAGACAATTTAGCAACTATGGGGATTTAGTAAAAAGGCAAGTTTCACCCATAGGTTTAACACTGTTAGGGAAAGTAGCCTAATCCTGGTTAGTAACCATATGTTGAATACTTTTGTAACGACCGTGATTTTATTACCGTTGTGATAAATATTCTAAAAATCTTTATCGAACGTGATTTTGAGTTACGGTCAGAATAAATAATTTAAATAGGAATTTTAAATTAACAATTTTGAAAAAAAAAATCTGTTGCCAAGTCAGTACCTTCTTGCTAACGGTTGCACGTTGATAGGTAAGGCACCTTTGCCTTCACGTGAAAAATTAATGCAAGTAGGAACAAATTTTGCTCCGCAGCAACAAAGATTGATGGAAAATAATGTGAACACTTCACATTTTTCTTACTTCATATATTGCATTGCTGTCAGTTTAGGTGCGAAAGCAAATTCACGTTGCTGACACTACATCTCTTTTTCCAAATGAAAATATATGAACTTAGGGTCACCACATTATTTTATAAAAAGCAAATGTTTAGACTTACAGCCATCAAGTGGCCGTGTACCATAAGTGCAAAAGCACGTTTGCATTTAATGAAAGTGTACAAGCATTCCTTTTAACACTCCTCTATTTGACTTGTTCTCTACATCGTACCACTGCTACACTCCTTGATTCATTTTTCAAAAAAAAAAAACAGCTGCATTGTTTTGAAATATACTTCTCTTGAAGCTCAGCAAGAATGCATTAATGGCAGATTTCTAGATTACTCCAAGTGGTTCTAGTAGCAATCGAATTTTGAAGGAAATTAAAGGTGAGTGTAAAAAACTCACATATCTAATTTTTTTCATCACTGCATATTGCGTGCGTTAGATAAATTTCAAAAGAAAATGAGTGCAGGTTGCGTGCGTGTTCCAGTTAAGTGTAAGCAAACCATCTATTTCTGTTGTTTGCAAAGTATATTTTTACCCAACAACGCATGTAATTTCAATAGGCAGCGTGTAACTAGTGTAAACTTCATTTATATGTTTAGTTAAGAAACTCTTTAGTATGGACAGAGTAGGCAAATGATTATATAGAGAAATATCTGATGATTTAAACAATGTCAGGCATTTGAGCATAATATAATGCTTGTTGTGTGCGAAAAGAAGTGGTCCTGGGCTCCATATTTTATAAATTTAGGCATACATGCATTCAAATAAGTTCTGTAGACTTTTAAAATTCTTATTTTTATTTTCTTGCTTCACTCTTTTCGTGTGTATAGGAATCGAAAATGGCCAACTCATCTGTTGGTGCATTTGTGTTGTGCAATTTCATGCATACAGGCGAGAATGCATTTGGTACTTCATGCAATTTATTATGTTGTTGTATGTTCAGAGACCAATTGCTTCATATTATTAATGCATTTCTTTTTTTTTTTAGTTTTGCATTAAACATGTTGTGCAAAGTATACTTTAATTTCAACTTAAGACGGTGCAATATTTTTGGTGAAATTATAGTAAGTATAGTCCGTTATTTAAATTTTGTTGAACCGGTGTTACGTTTTAATAACGTATTTTGTTACCGTTATTTTTATAACGGAACTTTTACGCCGGTATTATATTTTTGATGCGTGTTGTTTTGATGAGATTTTGACGAAAAGAAATTTACTGTTATTTTGACTTCAGTAACCGTCAGTTTGAAGTGAATTTTTAAGCGGTTATTCCGCAACGCTAATTTGACATCCGTTTTTACGGTGTTTTGGTGAAATGCAATTTCCTTGACGAAATTGCTACAGAGGTTGCTATTTTAATCACGTGTTTTAAAAATGGTTTTAAATTGAAATTGTTTTCAAAAAATTTACAGTTTGCGCTTTCAAAAGAATGAGAAAGCGATTTAAACGATTCAGCAAAATTGAGGACTATGAACCCTTACTTTTACCGATTCGCTTAATTCCGGACTTGTCCATTTGAGAACGTAAAATGTATTTTTATAAAATACACAATTTTGCACTTTCAAGGAAACGATGAAGAGATTTAAACGATTTAGCAAAAGTGCGGAGTATGGAACCACACTTTTACTATTTCGGTTAAATCCGGACTCGTTAATTGAAATATTTGTTGTTTGATGATTTTGATGATTTTGTGCGCTTTCGAGCCACTATGTTGGACCTTCGGGTCATATGTTGGACCTTCGGGTCAAATACCAGTACTAGACCTTCGGGTCATATGTTGGACCTTCGGGTCATATGTTGGGCGCCAAAAATTATGTTGACAGTACTTGGTAGGCTTCGGCCATATGTTGATGCACGTGCGGCGTAGCTAAAACTCGCCATTTGTTGGGATCGATCCACTTTTATGTTGATTTTATAGTTATCTATTTTGATTTCTAGATTTTGGTGAATTGTTGTTTTGAATTCAATTGTGAATTTGAAAGTTGATTTTGATGGAGTTTGATGTGATTTCTTCATTTAACTATGTTGATTTCTTATGTTGAATAGTCTCATTCGAGACTATTATTATTTTGCTTTGATGTTATTCATGATACATTCACTTCTAAGAATAAATTAGACTGATCCGTTTATTATTTTCTTTTAAATAATACTCGGGTCAGACCGAGTTATTTCAGGATAGATGCTATCTCTGATTCAGTAGCAGCTTCAGCTTTTGGGATCTCACATCATCTTTTATCTAGCCTTCGAGGAGTTCTTTTGGTTATTTGACTCTCATCTTATGTATGTTGATGTATATGTTTATGTACATTTGGTTCATGTGAACCATCGACTGTTGTAGCATGTATTCCAGACTTGTCTTCCGCTATATATCTGATATTTCTGTTCTGATGTGATTATACTATTAGTGTTGTTGTTATTATGAGTTGTTCTGGATTTTCCTTAGCCACTGTAGTTTCGTTTTAGATTTGGATTGAATTTATATCTTTGGGAGTAATTTTCACAACTCCTATTGATGTAATCAATACTCGTCTAAGGCATAACTTACGGATGGTCGCTTCTAACAAGCCTTATTCTTCGCAATAGCAGACGTTATTCCTTACAATAACCTTTGTTATTGTGAGCATAGAGGTGGGGCGTCACAGCTTGGTATCAGAGCTGAAATTCAGAACAAATTATAATAAACACAGAACAGAAGTAAAATGGAACATGTGTTACAACTATTCGGGGTTTATTCGTGCCTTTCTAATCTATTCTTTCCACTTAACATGTGGACTACGTCTAGGAATAAATTTTATATTCCGTAGTATTCCATTTGTTAAACTTCTTATCAATTGTGTATAATTTTAAACTAATCCTTCTCTTCTCTTGTCTCTAAGCCTATGGCTGGAAGAGGTAGAGGGAAGCGTTCTTCTGCAGGCCCGTCTAGTGGTTCTCATTCGGACGGAGTCTATATGTCAGTTGATCAGTTTATGGAGCTATTTCGAGGTACTCAGCCTCCTGTTGCTACTCCCGCAGCTCCTAATCACAAGTCTGCCTTCGCCCGCATGTGTAGTGACTATTCCCACCTTGGAGGTCAGCCTTTCAAGGGATCGGAAAGTGTTATGGAAGTTCAGACTTGGTTGCGCACTTGTGAGCGCATATTTTCTCGGATGGATCTTTCGGATCACCATCGCGTTCTCGTGGCATCTAGTATGTTGCAAGAGCGTGCGCTTGATTGGTATGAGCTCTTTATTTTGGAAGTTGATGAGTCCGCTCTCTCTTGGATTCAGTTTAAGGAACGTTTCGAACTTAAGTTCGTTCCTGAATCAGAAAAGGCTAATCTCGCTCGTAGTTTCCTTGAGTTGAAGCAAGGAAAGTCCTCTGTTTCTGATTATGTTGCATCTTTCGAGGCCTTATCCAAATATGGAGTTGAGTTCATTAACACTCCGCGCAAGAAGAATCTTCGTTTTGTTGATGGTTTAAAGAAGTATTTGAAGAAAGTTCTTTTGCTTCAGCTTAAGCTCTCTTTTGAGGAGCTTGTTGATTCGGCTCTTTGTCTTGAAGCTATTGAAAAGGAACGTGATAGTGGTGATGATGTTGAGGTTTCTAAAAACCCCAACAAGAAGAGGTTTCCCATTCGTAAGCCAATTCTAATCAGAAGAAGAAGAAGCAGGTTGCCTCTAGTTCTCAGCCTAGTAGTGCACCTTCTGTTCAGAAGGCGTGCTATAATTGTGGTTTGTTGGATCATCTTCTTCGCAATTGTACTAAGCCTCGCATTTGTCGTTATTGCAAGAAGAAGGTCATTGGGTTTTTGATTGTCCTATTGCTCCTAAGGGTTTCAAACCGGGGAAGCTTAATGTTGCTAAAGCTTCTGGTGATTCTTCTCAGCCCAAAGGTATTACTCCTTCTGTTTTGGAAGGTTTCCTTTTATTTCATGGCCGTTCTATTAGAGTTCTTTTCGATACGGGTGCATCACATTCATTCGTGTCGAAGGAGCTTGTTGATACTATTCATTTGGATGTTATTACTCTTTGTAACCCTTTGAGGATCGTAAATCCTATTGGTGGATCCGCTACTCTTGGTTTGTTGTGTGTTGATGTTGAGATTATTCTTTGTGGTTTCTCCTTTCATGCGAATCTGCATGTTATGGATCATCTTGATTTTGATATGATATTAGGTATGGATTGGCTCGTCCGTTATGAAGTTCAAATCCTATGTCCCGAAAGAACTTTATATCTCAAGCATCCCGATGCTAGCGAGCAATTATCTATTATATTTCGAAGCATGGATCATACTTCGAATGCTTTTATATCTTCCCTCGAATCTGAGGAGGACCTAGACAATATTCCAGTTGTTTGTGATTTTTCTGATGTTTTCGAGCCTATTTCTGAATTGCCACCAAAAAGGGCAATTGAGTTCCGTATAGATCTTATCTCCGGTGCACATCCTGTCAGTCGTCCTCCCACGAGGATGTCTGCTAAGGAAAATGAGGAACTCAAGCAACAATTATCTGAGTTGGAAGCCAAGCATTTTATCCGTTCTAGCTCGTCTCCTTGGGGCGCCGCCGCTGTCTTCGTTAAGAAGCCAGATGGTACTCTTAGGCTATGCATTGATTATCGCAAGCTTAACGAGCTTACTATCAAAAATAGGTATCCATTACCTAGGATCGATGACATGTTCGATCAATTAAGTGGCGCTAAGCTGTTTTCCCAACTAGATCTTGCTACCGGTTTTCATCAATTACGAGTGGCGGAAGATAGCATTCCTCTTACCGCATTCCGTACTCGTTATGGTTCTTACGAATGCCTTGTTATGCCGTTCGGTTTGACGAACGCTCCGGCGTATTTTGTTGATCTTATGAATCGGATATTCCGAGAATATCTCGATAAGTTCGTCTTGGTATTCATTGATGATATTCTTATTTATTCCAAATCTGAAGCCGATCATATTCAGCATTTGGAGATTGTTTTGAGCACTCTTCGTCAGCATCAGCTTTATGCCAAATTCTCTAAGTGTCACTTCTGGGAGAATAAGGTGAAATTTCTCGGTCACATTGTTTCTTCCGATGGTATCTCTGTCGATCCTTCCAAGATCGAATCTATTCAGAATTGGAAGAGGCCCGAGACTGTTACTGAGATCCGTAGTTTCCTTGGATTGGCAGGTTATTATCGCCGGTTTATTAAGGACTTTTCTCGTATTGCCTTACCGCTTACCACTCTTACGAGAAAAGCTGTTCCTTTTATTTGGTCGGATAAGCGTGAGAATTCTTTCTTGAAGTTAAAAGATCTCCTTACTCATGCTCCTATCTTAGTGGTTCCCGAAGGGAATCATGATCTTGTTGTTTATACCGATGCCAGTGGTTTTGGGCTCGGTGCTGTTCTTATGCAAAAGGATAGAGTAGTTGCCTATGCTTCTAGACAACTAAAGCCTAACGAGGTTCGTTATGCTACCCATGATTTGGAGTTAGCCGCCATAGTCTTTGCCTTGAAGGTTTGGCGACATTATTTATTGGGCGAGCGTTTTATTCTCTTCACTGATCACAAATCTCTGAAGTATTTGTTTACTCAGAAAGAACTTAATATGAGGCAACAACGTTGGCTCGAATTTCTTGCTTCATATGATTTCGATATTCAGTATACCCCTGGTAAGGGTAATCGGGTTGCTGATGCGCTTAGTCGCAAGCAGCAAGTTGTTGTTTCCATGATGCTAGCAGAGTGGAATATTTTGGAAGCTTTACCTTTTTGTGAGATTAGGGACCGTCCTTCAGTTTTTGATTCTCCCGTGCTTTTATTTAGCATGGAAGCTCGTCCTAATTTGTTAGATCGCATTGCCGATGCCCAGAAGCAAGATCCTGATCTTGCTTATCTTATTCAGAGTTGTAAATCGGAATCCCGAAGTGATGATCTAAAGGATTTCGATATTGATCTTCATGGTTGTATTCGGAAGAAGGGTAGATTGATCGTGCCTGATATTTCTAATCTTAGAAATGACATTCTTGAGGACTGTCATCGTTCTAAGTATACTATCCATCCGGGTAGTAGCAAGATGTATGCTGATATGAAACGCTTATACTATTGGGAAGGTATGAAGCGTGAAGTTGCAAGTTATGTAAGTCGTTGCATGACTTGTCAACTGGTTAAAGCAGAACACCAGCGTCCCAGTGGTCTTTTGCAGCCTCTTGAGATTCCATTATGGAAATGGGATCAGATTTCCATGGACTTCATTGATGGTCTACCTCGTTCGAGGTCAGGCCATACTAGTATTTGGGTGATTGTTGACCGATTGACTAAATCAGCCCATTTTATTCCTATCAAGTCCAATCGGACTGCTCCTTTGTTGGCTAAGCTGTTTATTAAAGAAGTCGTTCGACTTCATGGAGTGCCTAGTTCTATCGTTAGTGACAGAGATCCGCTTTTTACTAGTGGTTTCTGGCGGAGTCTTCAAAAAGCTTTGGGCACTAAGCTCAATCTCAGTACAGCTTATCATCCACAGTCTGACGGTCAGACTGAAAGGGTGAATCAGGTTTTAGAGGATCTCCTTCGAGCTTGCATTCTTGATTTTGGTGGTAGTTGGGAAGACCACTTGCCTCTTGTTGAATTTTCTTACAACAACAGTTTTCAATCCAGTATCGGTATGGCTCCTTTCGAAGCTCTTTATGGAAGGCCGTGTCGATCACCATCTTGTTGGTTGGAATCGGGGGAAAAGTTAGTTCTCGGCCCCGATTATATTCGTGATTCTTCGGAGAGGATTGATATTATACGACAGAGAATGAAAGAGGCTCAGAATAGGCAGAAATCTTATGCCGATCATCGTAGGAAGCCTTTGGAATTCTCTGTTGGCGATCTCGTATTCATTCGTGTTTCCCCGATGAAGGGTGTGGTGCGTTTTAGTCACTCCGGGAAATTGGCTCCTCGATATGTTGGACCGTTTCCTATTATGGAACGCATTGGCCCAGTTGCTTATCGTGTATCGCTACCTGCTCAGTTTTCGAGAATACATGACGTATTTCATGTGTCTCAACTTCGTCGATGCCTTCGAGATTCAGATTCTATTATTGATCCTCCTATATTGCAAGATCTTGAGATCTCACCCGACTTGTCTATTGTGCAAAATCCTATTCGTGTGCTAGCTTCGGAGGTTAAACGCCTTCGAAATAAAGAAGTCTCACTCGTGAAAATTCAATGGTCAGCAAACCCCAAAGATTGCACTTGGGAAACCAGAGAATTTATCGAGCGTTCTTATCCGGATTTTCTCTCCTCTTCGGGTAGAGGTGAGCATTCTTATTCATCTTTGCTATTTTGAATCTTTGTTGTGATGAATTATTTGTGTATGGACTGCTTCTAGTATGAAAATTGCGGGGACGCAATTTTTATAAGGGGGGAAGTCTGTAACGACCGTGATTTTATTACCGTTGTGATAAATATTCTAAAAATCTTTATCGAACGTGATTTTGAGTTACGGTCAGAATAAATAATTTAAATAGGAATTTTAAATTAACAATTTTGAAAAAAAAAATCTGTTGCCAAGTCAGTACCTTCTTGCTAACGGTTGCACGTTGATAGGTAAGGCACCTTTGCCTTCACGTGAAAAATTAATGCAAGTAGGAACAAATTTTGCTCCGCAGCAACAAAGATTGATGGAAAATAATGTGAACACTTCACATTTTTCTTACTTCATATATTGCATTGCTGTCAGTTTAGGTGCGAAAGCAAATTCACGTTGCTGACACTACATCTCTTTTTCCAAATGAAAATATATGAACTTAGGGTCACCACATTATTTTATAAAAAGCAAATGTTTAGACTTACAGCCATCAAGTGGCCGTGTACCATAAGTGCAAAAGCACGTTTGCATTTAATGAAAGTGTACAAGCATTCCTTTTAACACTCCTCTATTTGACTTGTTCTCTACATAGTACCACTGCTACACTCCTTGATTCATTTTTCAAAAAAAAAAAAACAGCTGCATTGTTTTGAAATATACTTCTCTTGAAGCTCAGCAAGAATGCATTAATGGCAGATTTCTAGATTACTCCAAGTGGTTCTGGTAGCAATCGAATTTTGAAGGAAATTAAAGGTGAGTGTAAAAAACTCACATATCTAATTTTTTTCATCACTGCATATTGCGTGCGTTAGATAAATTTCAAAACAAAATGAGTGCAGGTTGCGTGCGTGTTCCAGTTAAGTGTAAGCAAACCATCTATTTCTGTTGTTTGCAAAGTATATTTTTACCCAACAACGCATGTAATTTCAATAGGCAGCGTGTAACTAGTGTAAACTTCATTTATATGTTTAGTTAAGAAACTCTTTAGTATGGACAGAGTAGGCAAATGATTATATAGAGAAATATCTGATGATTTAAACAATGTCAGGCATTTGAGCATAATATAATGCTTGTTGTGTGCGAAAAGAAGTGGTCCTGGGCTCCATATTTTATAAATTTAGGCATACATGCATTCAAATAAGTTCTGTAGACTTTTAAAATTCTTATTTTTATTTTCTTGCTTCACTCTTTTCGTGTGTATAGGAATCGAAAATGGCCAACTCATCTGTTGGTGCATTTGTGTTGTGCAATTTCATGCATACAGGCGAGAATGCATTTGGTACTTCATGCAATTTATTATGTTGTTGTATGTCCAGAGACCAATTGCTTCATATTATTAATGCATTTCTTTTTTTTTTTTGCATTAAACATGTTGTGCAAAGTATACTTTAATTTCAACTTAAGACGGTGCAATATTTTTGGTGAAATTATAGTAAGTATAGTCCGTTATTTAAATTTTGTTGAACCGGTGTTACGTTTTAATAACGTATTTTGTTACCGTTATTTTTATAACGGAACTTTTACGCCGGTATTATATTTTTGATGCATGTTGTTTTGATGAGATTTTGACGAAAAGAAATTTACTGTTATTTTGACTTCAGTAACCGTCAGTTTGAAGTGAATTTTTAAGCGGTTATTCCGCAACGCTAATTTGACATCCGTTTTTACAGTGTTTTGTGAAATGCAATTTCCTTGACGAAATTGCTATAGAGGTTGCTATTTTAATCACGTGTTTTAAAAATGGTTTTAAATTGAAATTGTTTTCAAAAAATTTACAGTTTGCGCTTTCAAAAGAATGAGAAAGCGATTTAAACGATTCAGCAAAATTGAGGACTATGAACCCTTACTTTTACTGATTCGCTTAATTCCGGACTTGTCCATTTGAGAACGTAAAATGTATTTTTATAAAATACACAATTTTGCACTTTCAAGGAAACGATGAAGAGATTTAAACGATTTAGTAAAAGTGCGGAGTATGGAACCACACTTTTACTATTTCGGTTAAATCCGGACTCGTTAATTGAAATATTTGTTGTTTGATGATTTTGATGATTTTGTGCGCTTTCGAGCCACTATGTTGGACCTTCTGGTCATATGTTGGACCTTCGGGTCAAATACCAGTACTAGACCTTCGGGTCATATATTGGACCTTCGGGTCATATGTTGGGCGCCAAAAATTATGTTGACAGTACTTGGTAGGCTTCGGCCATATGTTGATGCACGTGCGGCGTAGCTAAAACTCGCCATTTGTTGGGATCGATCCACTTTTATGTTGATTTTATAGTTATCTATTTTGATTTCTAGATTTTGGTGAATTGTTGTTTTGAATTCAATTGTGAATTTGAAAGTTGATTTTGATGGAGTTTGATGTGATTTCTTCATTTAACTATGTTGATTTCTTATGTTGAATAGTCTCATTCGAGACTATTATTATTTTGCTTTGATGTTATTCATGATACATTCACTTCTAAGAATAAATTAGACTGATCCGTTTATTATTTTCTTTTAAATAATACTCGGGTCAGACCGAGTTATTTCAGGATAGACGCTATCTCTGATTCAGTAGCAGCTTCAGCTTTTGGGATCTCACATCATCTTTTATCTAGCCTTCGATGAGTTCTTTTGGTTATTTGACTCTCATCTTATGTATGTTGATGTATATGTTTATGTACATTTGGTTCATGTGAACCATCGACTGTTGTAGCATGTATTCCAGACTTGTCTTCCGCTATATATCTGATATTTCTGTTCTGATGTGATTATACTATTAGTGTTGTTGTTATTATGAGTTGTTCTGGATTTTCCTTAGCCACTGTAGTTTCGTTTTAGATTTGGATTGAATTTATATCTTTGGGAGTAATTTTCACAACTCCTATTGATGTAATCAATACTCGTCTAAGGCATAACTTACGGATGGTCGCTTCTAACAAGCCTTATTCTTCGCAATAGCAGACGTTATTCCTTACAATAACCTTTGTTATTGTGAGCATAGAGGTGGGGCGTCACAACTTTATCATTATTCCACTGTGAGATTTTATAAACATTACTCTGACTTGCCTTTGTTATTTGTAGGATACCAAACCAGCAATTCGTGCTTTAGTGGACTTGGATTTTCAGTTCATCGAAAATTTAAGCCTACTGGGGGTGCGGGTTGTTACAATTGTGATGAGATGAGGAATGTTTTTGAGACACCCCACCTCTATACCTATACTATCCAAGAGTATTGATAAGTACTACTATCAGATAATATGGAGAACGAGGTGATATTAGGCTTATGCACGTGATATTCCCTTAGGCTAACACTGATATGTATTTCAAAAAATAGAATAAATAAACTAACATATATGTACACAGTATGAGCATGAAGAAATAAACGCATGTGACTCTAGGATAGAACAATACACAATGTCTAATAAATAATAGAGAACACAAAGCCATTATCGCAGCGATAAGATATAATAGGAAATATACAAGAGACAGCGTGTATACAAACATCTCAGATATCCACTATCTCAATACATTCAAATATAATAAATACACATCAAAGTATCATCTCTACTACTAATAATGAAAGTTCAAGGAACCAATTTCAACCGTGTCTTTTGGAACTACCCAAAATATCCTTTCACGTCCACTTCTTCTTCGTCTGTTTTGGAACTACTAGGGAGAGTTGTGTAATTCCCATTTTCATTTACTCCCTATTTTCTCCATCTACAACGCATTACAGTATCATCCAACTATTTCACTGCTCGCAATTTAGGGTTTCCAATCCCCCTACAATTCTCTCCTACAGTTTGCTCTTGGAATCTAGCACTCACTTCGACATCTAGGGTTTGACGTCACGATTTAGGGTTTCAAATCCTCCGACAATTCGCTCTCGGCATCTGGCATTCATGTCGACATTTAGGATTCAAGGCTCACGATTTAGGGTTTCGAATCTTCCTACAGTTCGCTCTCGGCATATGACATTCACGTCGACATCTAGAGTTTTAACTCAATCTGATTTAGTCAGGGAAAAGGTAAAATATTTTAACATCCTTCTGAATATGAATCCCTCATTATATTTGTGATGTATACTCAGCTAATTTGTATTGGTGTAACTTAAAAACATTTAGGTAGAGTTGTTTAATTTGAATCTATTCAGTTTGTTCGATTTGGTTTAATTTTGTTTCAGTATTTAACTCAATCTGGTATTTAACGAATATAAGTTAATTAGTGTGTAATTATATATTGTAATATAGATCATATATTTAGCGTTATGTTAACGTTGATGCTGTTTTTAGCAAGAGAAAATTGATATAAAATAATTAAATGTAAAATTGATCTAAGAGAATGAATGTTTTTATCATTATATAGAAGTTATGAAGAAGATTTAATCGGTCACGTTTTATGATATATCTTCTTTAAAATAATATATTCCATTTTAAATAGAGAATTGTGAAAAATTTAAAGAATTACAGGTGTTTATCTTCTTTTTAATAAACAAACATCAAATTACATGTTTTTCTAATAAACCATTTGTTTTTTACTGAGAAATTACGTTGTGAATTTTCACAACTATACTGAGAAATTTCACGGTTGTAAAGATTCTTTTTCATAGAAGTGAGTTTATTTAATATCCTTTTATTTTGCTTGGTTTGGAAGTAGAATTTGTCTAAGGAATGAATAATCTTCTTATAGCATTTACTGTTTGACCGTGATAATTCGTCTCTCCATCCAACTTATTATCCTTGTTTACAGACACATGTTTATAAGTTATTTTAATATTGGCAATTAGTACGAGCTTAGATTTTGATTATCTAATCATATTTAATTTTAGTTTCGGCAGCTGTGTTTGCAGTTGGTGAATGAAGCTTCATCGTAGGTTATGGTATGCTTTTCTTTCTTTATTTTATTGCATTTTGAATTACTTTCGATGTTGTTTTATTTTTGTTGGACGCCACAGTCATATCCGTTATTCAGTATACATTGGGCTTCCATATAATGTTTTTTCTTTAGCAAGTTTAGGCTTATTGTTCTTTCTTTGTAGTTCTTTGCAAGTTGTTTTTTTATTCTAGTTAACAAAAAATAGCGTTATGGTTGATGACATGATCTAATTAGAATCGAACACGCACCTCCCTTATTTCTATATAACTAGCTAAATTTTCTTGCTTGATTATCCGAAAGAAAAATAGCCGCCAAAGTAATTCTTCTCTTATTATTATTTTGAAAACACATTTCCTCTGTCAATTACATTGAAACAATAATTTTGAATTGCAGCTATTTACATTGTCACATATACAAATTTCTACTGTGAAATTGAAACAGACGGTATTTCACATTTTTATGGACTTTTCAAGAGTTTCAAATATGTATGTGTTACCACTGCAATAGAGCCTTTTGTTCAAATATTATGATATTGTTTATTGCTGAAATTTGTTGCTCTTTCTTAAAATCTCTTAATTCTGCTCTATAAATTGTCTAAGCAAATGTCTGCATGTTTAGCATTTTCAATACACCATGAAAATTGTTTTTTACTTCCATATTATGAACTACAAATTTCTCTTGCAGTATGTTATTGTGTTCTATGTTTGATATTTCTTTTGCTGAATTCAAATTATGGAACTACAGATAACTCATGTAGTAGCTACATTTTCAGTTGCAGCAACTGCATTGGCTGGTAGATTTGCTCTTCAAGCAAGGCAAGCATTTAAAGTCTGATCAGTTATTCCATGATTTAGACGATTCTATAATGGAGGCTTTGAGCAGACAAGGACAAGATGAGAAGCGGCATTATTTCTTGGTTTTAGGTGCACTCTTTAATGTTTTTAAGTCCATAATGCTATGTTTCATCTCAGTTTTATATATTGATTGCTGCATATGTTGGATTTCTTTATGCGAGTTGGTCCTCTTGATCATAGTCATGATTTTTGACATTCCTTATTTGTTTCTGGCTAAACAAATTTATGACTGGATAGCTATGAATTCCCGATATTGATTCTCTATATAATATATTAAGATCTTTCTTTCAGATATGGAATATATTTATCCTTGATGCTGGCCTTTATTTGTTATCTTTTGGAAGAAAGATCACAATTTATATCAAGTTAGTAGAGAAAGTCACAAACACTATTCAGATTATGAAATATAACCAAATTTTATTTTTGATATTGAATAGTGATTTTCATTCCACTAACATAATTAATGCAAGAGTTCAACTATAATATTGGGTTTGTTGGGGATTGATCGTAGTCACACTACCGAATTTGTGATATGTATCATAAACTCAGGTAACTGTTCGTTAATTTTTGTGAACTCCTTCAGCTTTTTAGTAGTATTTGGGTTCCTTAAAGATTTATCTATTACAATTGAATTAGGGTTATATTTGTTTCCTAATATGTGATATTGATGATAACTTTGGGATTTTTTATTTTGTTTGGATTTTTCTTGATGTATAATTTCTATGACTTTATTTTGCAATGAATCTTGCTCTGTTCATCAACTTACACCATATATATTTGAATTTTGAAATGAAATGACAGAGTTCGAAGGTTTATGAGAATGACTTTGATAAATTTAAGTTGTCCCCTTGCATATTGTTCAGTATAAACGTTCAAGGTTTATTAATAGTAGTATGTTCACCTGATGATTATAAGTGTATTGAATGAGTTTGTATTATATCCAAAAAGTGAACACTTTTACTCTGTACTAAGAGAACAATGGTGATGAAATCATTAATTTTAATACTTCACTTATGAACATCACTATAATCTAACTCAAGTACCAGTAATAAAGAAATCTTAATTAATGGTGCTTGATTTGTAGATTGTGTGGATAGAATTTGGAAGAGAATAATTGATGATGATAATCTACCAGGCTAACACATTTAGATGCCATGAGAAAATGATGTCGGGCCTGTATATATATGAGATAATACTCTTTTTCGTATCTTTTCAGCCGATACTTTTTAGTGTTTCGACCATTCACATGTTATCAAGGTGTACTAGATTGTAGAAAGATAGCAATGGCTATTTTATTTCACTTTTCCTTTTTTTCTTGCACTGATACAAAAACTTCTGATTCTGTATAGCGGTAAAGGATGAAGAGGGTTTCCCTAATTTTTCTCTTATCAACAAAGCTACAGGCTTAGCTGTGAAACTCGCTGTGGGAAAAGAGCATCCTGTAAGCACACCTCAACTTTCATTTTGTTTGATAAAAACTTTTGTTCGCACCATGTTTTTAAAATGAACTGCACCTAGACTATGTTGGAATTGGCAGAGCAGATGAGGTTACTAATTTAAATCACTATAGTCCTAATATTTACATATGTGCGAGTTTTCTTTCACATTTGTAAACCACATTAGCTTCACATTTGGTTAGATTAAACAAAAATAGATGTTTAAAAATATGTAAAAATAATATTATTTTCAAATAATTAAAAAGGGAACAGTAATACAACAATTTTTGATTCAGAAGCAGAAAATAAATATCAACTAATGCAAGTTCTGACAAATGTAGGATGCGAACGAAAAGTTTAATTTAGACAACAATTTTAGACTTATCTGCTTTACAAATATATCAACTTTATAGTGATAAATTAAGCTAAATTATTGGGAAGGTTAAAGCCTGTCAATCACAGGAGCTTCTCCTCTGACGTTCTTCAAGTATAATGTGTAGTCAATGAACTTTTCTGTATAAGAGTGCTTTCAAAATTGTACGATCTAAACTGTTGGAACAAATATGATTTAAGTAAACTAAAGTAAATGAAGCAATGAAATATGATTCAAATTATTTAAGATGTTGAAATTAAGTTTCAATGTACCTCGCAGTTGATATGGTATAGTAAAGGAGGGGCAGCAATAATTAAGGCAATGAAATATCTGATAGTGATAATGCATTGTCTTGATTCAGAAGACAATATCCAAGTCAATGAAAGTTATTAACTATGGTTTACAGTTGCACAAACTGAATTCAAAATTATTTAGAACTAATTGGTGTTGCCCATATTTTATGGATAATGAAATGTGTGAACACCTATTCAAATATTGAAATAATTCATCATGATTAAGGAAACAAATACGGAATTAGAGCTAATAGGGACAAATACTGGAAATCACATATTGCAATGATGTACTTAACACTTTAAGTCAATGTCAAGTGGAAAACAAAGATGATTATTTCAAACTCTAGCAAAATACACAGAAAGAATTCCACGTTCCATGCAACAGACTTTAACTTACAAATCTAGGCATTATTTCAAACTCTAGCAATTTTTTTTTCAAATACCGATCATTATCCGATAGCTCTCAAAGAAAATACTATCTCATTTATTTGATTAATCAGTATAACACTTGACTACTTTATGCTTATCAATTTCAGCCTATTTTGTTTCTGATTCCTCCACCGTCTACACTTACACTCTTATGTGACAATGTATGTTGCCCATCTTATCAAATTGTGCACCTAATACCAATCTAAGAGTACATTATGTGGATTTCACACTAGATGCATTAGTGCATATGACTGACAAGTAGCGCTTTTGGCCATGTCATCAAAACTATCAATTTGAAATGAATCACATAGAAAATGTGAAAGAGTGCAAGAAGTTTCCTGAATTTCAACAAAGTGAGGAAACTAATTAGTTGATGCTTTGCTCTATCACAATTAAGAAATTCATTATTTGTTTGATAAATTTTGTTGATCTCCACTTTTGAGTTTTGTAGTACTGGTAAAGACGAGTTTGGATATAAGATTTATGATAATTAAAGACAGTATCTTTTTTGATAAATTTTATGAGATATTTTTGTCACATATTGATACATGCTCCCAAGTTAATTATTCACCAATTCTAGAAGCTTAACTGAAAAATAAAATTACTTATATTATGCTCATAGAATTAGTATAAAACAAAATTCAATAAAAAACATTGTCCAAACAAAAAGGTTTGATACAAGTTCAGCCTAATTGATTTTCATCGGAAATAAAAAGTTCAGCCTAATTGATCAAATATGTTATAAAAATATATATCACATTTGTATCATTTTTTATTATAAAGAAGGTACTATTACCTAGACTAAGTTTATTTTTCTGTTCCGAATTTTTGAAAACTATAAGGTTTATATATCATAAGGAAAATTTGAAAAGAAAAGGAAAAACATAAATTAAGCAAAAAAAATTAAAGGGGTAGTTTTGTCATGAATTTTTTTGTAAAAACAGAGGGAAACTCAATATATATCACAAGGAAAATTGTTCATTATATATATATACATACATATATATATATATATATATCTGTGTATGTGTGTGCTAATGTATCAACCCAATGACGTAATGCCCAAAGAGACAATGAAAACAAAATTCAAGTTCCCAACAACAAGAGTGATGGGTTTGTCCCTAATAACTAGGTATACATTATTGTTGCTTATTGTATATTTTACTCAACCTGTTATTACCACACCAAGCTTTCATTTTGCTATATCTAAGCTTGAAAATTATATGCCAATTTTAATCATAATCACTATGGTTTGTATATTGATAGTAGATTTAATTTTTCTGTCTGCCGGACTGTACATATTATAAGCTGCCAAACTTCAATTTCGAATACT
Organism: Allium fistulosum; assembly: GCA_030737815.1. NCBI lineage: Eukaryota > Viridiplantae > Streptophyta > Magnoliopsida > Asparagales > Amaryllidaceae > Allium > Allium fistulosum. Next base: position 185,676,787 of record CM060906.1, read on the forward strand.
AAATCGTTCTCGCTTTCATTCACTTTCCAGTACAAGTTCAGAAAATTCGATCTACTGGAAACTCCACGGTCAGTCCATACATCAGGTTTTGCCAATCAATTTAGCTCAAAGGCCCTTTCGACAAATACCCATTTTATCATTCCATAATGATAAATTTTGCTGTATTTTTCAGATAATTTGAGAAAACAAAGGATGTGTGGAGACGACAAAAGGTTGGATATCATCCAGTTAGGTACATAATATGCTTCTGGGTCCTTCCCTTAAAAGACCGAAAATAGTATATTTTGCCATATTATCAAGGTTAGTATTTCATTATGTTACGTGTATAAATTTGCAAATGGTTCCTTTGGTGTTTACAGTCCGTCATATGAATTTTTCTCTCCCCATAGTTAGCATACCGTTCAGTAGTTTTTGACAACTTCGTACAGAATACACTGATGATTGTCAGTATGTTTTACAATCCTGCTCTTATTTTGAAAAAAATTATCACCCTGTTATTATCAGAATACACTATTGATACACTGCTGTTATTGTTCTGATTAATGCAAATGAAATTTATGGCTTCACATCCAGGAATTTATTATCCTTTTGCTGATTCCATTTTATCCTTTTGCTGATTCCATTTTATCCTTCTGCCTTGATTCAGGTAGCTAATATTGACCGTTTTGTTCTGTGTTTACATTCTGGAAAAGTGCATATAATATATATATATATAGGTATAAAAAGTTTTACTAGGCTTATTTGGTCAATGATATCATTGATTAGTGTGTTAGTATGGATTATATATAAGACGAGACCATGCCTCAACGACTAGAATCATAACTTGCTTTAATGTCTATAGATTTCTATCATCCCAAGTCACAACTGTCTCCTATTATAATTGGCATAAACAACACATATTTTTCCCTCTGATGCTAATAATTTATCCATTTAAGTATGAAGCAAATTGGAGAAAAATGGAGGTTTATGTGGAAAATGATACCTTGATAGAAATAAAAATTCCAAAGGTTAATAAATAATTGAATGGTGTGCATCTAATGTATCAATTTAATTCTACAGAGTAACGGAAATAACAGGACTTAATGTATTTTCATTTAACAAAAAAGGGACTAGATGCATGATTCCGTATTTGGTATATATACAAGTGAAGAGATAACTTGTAATGATAAACGAGGATTGGATCATTCTTCTTAACTTGTAATTTCGGGACGAAATTCTTTTAAGGGGGGAAGATTGTAACGACCCTGAATTTTTGACATTTGAAATCAGGATATTTAATTGATTTTAAATATCTGGAAGTTAGTTTAATTTGAAATTCGAGATATCAGAATGAATTTGGCGATTTAATTATTGAATTTAATCGTTAAATCTGGGTAAAAATTTGAATCTTTAGTTTTAAGCTGATTAAAAATATTTTCAAGGCTTAGAAAATCTATATTGATTATACCGAAGATAATAAAAAGCTTCAGAATTGAATTTGACACTGTTTTGTTCAGTTTTGGAATTTTATCGTTTAAATTGAATTTAAAAATAGCGTTCCGGGGCACAGTCTCGGAATTCGATGAAACCAGTTCCATTGGATCCGTAATATTGTATTATTATCGGATTTCAATTTTTGTAATGTTTGGAGTGATCGTTTTGCCGTACGATAAGCAAACGCGCTGAAATTAAATCGAAATTTCAATTTAATAACTGGTCCAAAAAGCTATCTTCTTCATACGATCGAATTTGGACTCGAAACCTTTTCCATTTCTTCGGAATAGGCGTATAACATTACGAACGCCTGGCGGCACGCCTCGATAGGAGATCGAGATTTTTAGTTGCGAATTCGAGGCAATTTGAATTTGAATTAATATATATATATATATATATATATATATATATATATATATATATAGTCAGCCATCAGCTGAAATTATCTCACATCAGAACTTTTTCATTCAATCACTATAGCTAACCCCTGCAAACATGCTTCCTTCATCATTTCAGTTGTTAAATCATGTTTTGACTCCTTCAACAGGCAAAAGGAAAATAAAGAAAAATAAATATATCAACGAACGAACTCTCCCCTCTTTTATTCATTTCAAACGAGACTCTCTCCCTTTCCTCTCAAATTCAAGATCGTGCCTTTCTTCGTTCAATCCACGAAAAAATTATTCTCAGAAAATAAGCGAATAATCGAAATCGGTTAGAGAAATAGAAATCAATTTCGATTCAAATCAAGGGTAGCTGAGCCACCCTTCCTATTATCACAAGCTCGTTCGAGTTTTGTAGGGATCTGGAAGTTCAATTGCATTAGGATGGGAACTGATGGAAGATCGCATTCGCGCGAGTGGAGGAGGATCGGAATCGGGGCAGGCGACAGGCGTGTGGGGTTTCGTGAGGTCGCGATGGTGGCGTCGAGCCGAGCAAGCGACGGCAAGGAGGGAAGTCGAACTAGATCAATATGGGATGGTCGGCGGTGGGTTTTGCGTTCGAACGAGCCAAGGTGGTTTCGCGATGGAGAGGGATCGATGGTTATCATCTTCGATTTGGGTGAGTTATTCAAATTTACTTCTCGAATTTAATTTCAATTCAGTAATACGTATATGTGTTTGAAGTTTACACTAAGTATAAATACATATATACAGTAAAAATACTTAAGACAAATTTTAAAAGAAAATATAGGGGTTTTAAAATTGTCCGAAGAATTTATTAAAAGTTGGATTTTGAAATCTATAGAATATTATACATAAATAAAGATTTGTATACATATTTGATTTACTGAATTTGGAAAGTGATTTCAATTAATCTATTTCATTATCCTAAGATACTAAAGAATGGAAAAAGGAAATTTTTGGTTTAAAATTAAATTAATAAAAATCATTGATTAATTAAATTTATCGAATGGAAATTGATTTTCCCCATTGATCAAAATATTAATCAATTGTATAATTGTTATACAAGGTCTATGGAGAAAATAAGCCGGAATGGAAATGAGTTGGAATGGACTGAAAAATAAAATCAAAGGCGAGATCTTCTCACTCAAATAAAAATTGAATTGCAGTTATTGATTGATTGCCTATTTGTGATAGTATATATATTAGTATATAGCAATATATATATTGGAATATATATATATATATATTGGAGTTGTGATTTCCCGCATTATATAGCGGATGAGACCCTATGCGCCGCATAATAGCGGATGATATTTTATAAATCCCATATACCGTTGTAAAGACCCAAAAGTTGGCCTTCGAAAATCGGCACCCGTACTCCACTTGTACTCAAAATGCCGTAGATTCAAATGCCAAATCTGGTTCTCCGGAGCTTATAACAACAATTAAGTAAATAACACAGCGGAATAAAAGAATAATACATTGATATACAATATCTGATACAACATCTGATACAACAGAGTGACACAATGAATATCAATATACATCAGAGATATGATACAACGAATAGCAGCGGAAAGAAAAATAGATAACATCAGCAGCGGAACAAATAACTCTAAGATAGTCTTCAAGAGAGAACTCCAGCAGTAGCTAGAACTTCCAATAACGATACACTAAGAATAAGCAAGTGCAGTCCGATCCAAAGACTGAACTAGCTTCAGAAAATCTACTGAACCTGACTATCTGAAAAACCCAACTCTAGACTGCTCGTGTAGAAAATTATGAGCACCCAAAGTTTAGGAAATGAACAATAAACTTCGAGTTAGTCGTGGGACTGGTGTGAGCAACAAAAACAGTTTATCTTTAAAAACGAACAACAAAAGATTTTAAAGTCAATTCGCAATGCTTTTGGAAAATGAAACTACCATAAGACCTCCCACCACACACACAATGCAAACGTAGACTTGGAGGAGATTTCTTCTTATGTTAGTCAAAGATGCTTACTACGCAAAATCAAATCATTTTTGATATTATTATTAGTGCATAGTGGAAAATATTTCGAAAGTAGAATATAAATCTTAGCCAGCATAGGTACCATTATATTATGCCTGCTATAGCTGCCTCCTGAGGAGACAGGTTCTACAATTTGCAATCGTAAAGGCTCGTATTGTTTCTTTGGATTTCCAACAAATGGTCAGGCCAAGGAACTTCCCATTGCCACATGGAAACACCTCTGGAATGACGTCCCGAGAACCTAACCGGATCTCTGCCAACACAAGGCCGGGTTACCTCTGCAAAAATAGGTAACTACTGACACGCGTATGTCATTCCCCGATCGTCACCGATCTTCCCGAGGATCCTCGATTTCCAACAACCACAAAGTAATAAATTTGCAGCAACCACATAGGTTAAGTATCTGGGCTCCATACCATGATACCACCTTTATCCAGAAAGAATGACATACACTAAGGGGCGCTACTCCCTAGAACCTTGCCGCATCCTTCCTGTTTTGACCATTTCCGGGGTGTGAGGTTCGACGAAGTCTCGTCCACAAAGCTACGCTTTGTCACAAAGCCATGCTTCGGGTCAAACAAATGATCAACCTATGATCACAAAGATATAAAATCAAATAAATGATCATATCGCAAATGATCAAACACTGATCATCACACAGCAACACTCAGCATGTCACATTACCAAATTGGGAGTATATCGCTGATAAATTTCAACTACATAACCTCTGAGCTCGTACGTCTCAGAGAAGGGTGTTAAGCTAAGAGAATAAATTCTCCGCCACCAACAGAAATGTATTTGAAAGAAATCGGCTTTATATCTCAAAGTGTAATGTCAGACATGTAACCATACAAGTCTGTTCCGGGTTCGAACAGAACCGAAGGCCACTTCTTACGAAGCCCTTGCAATTCCGGGTATTCACAATCCCGTCCGGACTTCCCATCACAAAGGGTGATAAAATCTCTATACCGGGGACCAGTCGGTGCAGAGACATTCGACGAGTTGTCCTTTCGTTTTCGTGAATATCTGGTCTTCAACACCGGTCTTCAAATGCTATCCATATACGACGTATCATTATTCGGAATGGGTTATATGACACTAATGTCTTTTCCCGGTTAACCCGAATAACGAGCGCAATCTTTAAAAACATATGGATATTGGGATCTCAATTAAGTCACAACTTATTACCCAAAATCTTCTTTTCGAATGGTTTAACAAATTACCATTTCAAATCTTTTAAACAAAAAGATTTATTTACAGATTTTTCCAAATCAATTCCCATTTCAATTTGATTAACTCGTTAAATCCTTAAATCAAGATTTAACTTATAGCTTTCAAAACAATTTTATTCCGAATGGATTAAACAAAATCATCATTTTAAATCTGTTAAAAATAAACAGATTCAATTCATAGCTTTCAAAAAGAATTCATTTATAACTTGGAAAACCACCTTTCAATTCATACTTGAAATTCCTTTAAATTGGAATTTCATTTCTTATATATACGAAAGCTTTTATCATTTGAAAACAAACAGTTTTCGTTTAAGAAAAATCCAATTTTATTTGCACGGGTTAAAGTCCTTGAATTATATTCACATTCCAAAATCAATGCTTTTAAAATAGTTTAACCCATATATAACGGGTATAACATCTTTAATCCCTAGTTTCAAATCATAAAATTCAATTTCAAATCTTGAATTTAAGTTTTAAATCAAATTATTTAAATTTCCAAAACTCGATTAAGTTATTCAAAATAACTTTTATCTCTGAAATTCCATTTCAAAAGCTTTTCACTTTTAAACCCAAATTTCTAATTTCAAAATCAATTGAAATTAAAATTTCAATTTCAAAAACATCAGATTTAAATTATCTGTGACTTAACCGATTTCCACGTGAAATCCATATTTGTGTGTGTAAAAGTGTAGTACAGGGGTTTTACACACAATAGTGCAACATCAATCATCACAGATATATCGATAAGCGGTATAATCGATAACGCTCATCTTCATTCACAGATTCATAGATAAAATAAATTTATCGGTCACAAAGATTCACAATTATAATTCGATGTGGGTTTCGGATAACCAACTGGAATCCGACTCCCTGTCGCATCGAAATTCAAGTGCCGTGTTACGGGCCATGGGTTGCATATTCATATAACAATATATACATCACAGATAAGTAAATTACAGATCACAACATAGATCAAAGTATATCACAAAGCATCACATATCAGGAATATCAAACAATTCATATCATCCAACAGAACCCAAACATTCATAGGTAAGGTCAGTTAATTGTCTGATTGATTTAAATCAGATTTAAATTCTATGAATAAATTACTAATTCTGGTTAATTAACATTAATAGATTACAAATTATTTTGATTAATTATTCTTTAATCATTTATTAACTAACCTTTAATCATTTATTAATCAATCTTAATTAATCAATCAACCTTTTAATCATTAAATAATTATCCTTTAATTATTTAATTGTTTTAATTAATTATTCTTAATTATTTAATTGACCCTTAATTAATTACCATTAAATTAATTATCCTTAATTATCCAATAACTACTTCCGTTAAGTAATTTTTCTTAAATCGATTTCTTTTGAGTAATTATCCTTAATTACTTTTTTTTCCTATTTACATTCAATTATTGACCATTTATTTCTTCATTAAGTAATTACACTTAATTAATCCATAATTAAGTGATTATTAAAAATTTAAATAAACAATTAACTAATTATCTAAAATTTATTAAACTTATTTTCTTTCAAATCCTAAGATTTCAAATTCAAATTTGAATTCAGGTTTACAACTCAAATTTTAAACTAAAATTTAAAATCTTGTTTTAAATCTCCTTTCCCAGATTTCTAAAACACTTTATAAAATACTGTACAAACTTTTAGTTGTTAAACATTCTATTTTGATAAATTTATATAATTTGAAACTAGAACTCAAATTCCTTTTGAATTCATATTTTAAACTTGCTTCAACTTTTGTTTAATTCTGCCTTGCTTCTTTTTTTAAAAAAAATTTAGTTTAAATTAAAAAAATAGGAAACTGTCAGGTTTCCTAAACAAAACCAGAAACTAACATACTCGAGCCAGTATCTAATTTGCTTCGAGTCTTCCATCTCTTGTCTTCGAATAAAAACTCGAAATACTCGAGTAAATCCCAAGCACATTACACCCCTCCCAAAACACAGCCCCACCATAAATTTCCCCACCGTGCACGTGCACAATTCCAGCGAGCCTCTCCAGTCGACTCCACATTGTAAAACCCATCGACGATCATTCACCAACCAACTGCCGATCACCAGAACGCCGATATTCCCTCGACATCGAATTCGAGTGTTTCTATCAAAACCTGGAACAGAAACTCGAACACCACAAACCCTGTCATCGACCCATACTCGATGCTCCGACCACCGGCTGCTTCACAACTCCGGCCGTGGACTCGTCTTCCACCCCTCTACCTTCCCTAAAAATAGCGAGGCACTCGATCAAACCCGGAGGGTGAATGAAACGAAAGCTCAGCCCTGTTAAAAACTAGGTTAAAAATTTTTAAATCCAAAACACAAAATCCACATAGCTTAACTCTATGATTCAATATTTTTCCTAGCTACCCCATAAGCCCCTCTATCTTCTCGCGAAACCCCGGCCAACCCAGTGCTTCCGACCACCTTATTTCGACCAAAACCCATTTTCCGTTCAACACCTCAATGCCATCTCATTTTGTCACTAAAAAATGTGATTCGAGTTTCAAAAATCCTAATTTTGATTAAGCAATCAGTTTATAAACATGAATCGATACTTCGTGATGTTTGAATTTGTCACTTATATTGAGTATTACTGTTCTTGAGTTTTTTTCCAGAGCATATCAACTTTATTTACCATAAATTAAATTTTACAATCTACTTTATACTCAACCAAACATATTTGGTTTAGATTATTTGTCCTAACAATCAATAGGTTGAGCACATATGATTTTTGAAGCAACTCAGGCCTCAAAAATTTTAAACAGAGCATCATCCAGATAAAAGAAGATGAGCAGGCTTCATCTTATCAAAATTAAATGAAATGCATATATTTCATACAATAATATATCTGATATTCATCATACACTAGATTTAAACTTAGGTTGTTTGAGAAAAGTGAAGTTACTCACTTTGATTTTTGGAAGAAGAACAGAGCCTGCTTCATGTTGAACAGGTTGTATAAATTTGTAAGCTGAAGCTTCCTTTTCCCTTGATCTCTGGTTTTAGTTGATGGTATTGTTGTTTTAATTTGACTTCTTGTTTAAGTTGAAGATGATAGTTGCTTCAGATGTGAGATGTGCTCAACTTTTAGTGAACGAATTGAAATGAGGAGCTGATGTAGAGAAATGAAGTTTACAGGTGATTATTTTCTTTTGTACAGGGTTATTATTTATTTGTACAACATAAGCCAGGGATTTTTCTATGCTTTGCTGGTTGATGCCTTTCGAGTTGACCTTGGTTTGCTGCTAGAGATAGAAACATTTAATGTTAATGTACTTTATGTCCCCTTATGATATTTATACTTTCTTTTGCTTTGCATTTCCAATTGTTCACATATAAAGTTCTACTTGCGTGCATCTTGATTTACAAGCTACATGCATACTATATTTTTACTTTGCACATTTTTCTTCTTACCAGCCTACATATCTTTTGATTTGGTTGATTTTTGTCTTTTTTACTTGTTGTTTGAATTATTGTAGTGTAATCACTTTATAATGTAAATAAGTTTCTATTTTATACTATATAATTTATCTTATATATTTTTATTAAAATTCAACTTGTTATAATTCCTCATATTTATTAACCATCAATCCTAAATTTAAATCATTAATTATCAATCATTGTTATTATTATTATTATTAAACCATTTACTTAAATTTTAAATCCAAATCACATTTATACAAATCGTTTAAATTCATATGACTTAATATAGATTCTAAGACAGTAGGGGAAACTCGCTTCCATTTAAAATAAATTTTACAAATTTTTATTCAAAATTTTATTTAATTACTCAATTTAATTCAAAAATTCAATAAATTATTAATTTAAATTAAATTAAAATCTGGGGTCGTTACAACCGTGATATTCCATCTCGAAGTGGAATTGGTATTGTGCTAACATCTGTGGATGCAGGGAAACAGGTTGGAGGGATCCAACTGGATTCCTCAAATTGTATGAATTTGTTTCATATGCTGTGTGATAATTTATTTAAAATCTGTGAATGATTATATTTGTGATTGAATGTGTGAAGGCAAAAATTTAGTCGAATGTATTTTTGGTATCGTTGGATACCAGAAATAAATAAAAATTGGATTTTTGAAATTAAAGTAAGTAATTTTAAGTGAAATTCTTTTGAAAGAATTTGGTGAATTTAAAAGAAGGAATTTAAAAGTATAAAGTTGATTTTTTGAAATCTTATCAAATTATTTCCAAAAAGATAGGAAAAGATTTTATAAATGGATTTTGAATAATATTATTTAAAAGTTGAAGAATTTATTGAAAAATGGAATTTTAAATAATTTGGAAAGAGTAAAGGGATTTATTTAAAAGAGTGATGAATTTCTAGAAATCAATTTGATAAATGATTGGGTATTTGAAAATAAATCTTTGGGAAATCAATATGGAATTTGATTTGGTGTTTGAATGGAAAAAATTGATTTGTGTTGAAATGAATTTTGAAATCAATTTGTAATTGATTTGGTGTTGAAGTAAATTTCGAAATCAATTTGGAATTTGATTTGGTGTTTGAAAGTGAATATCTAGAAAACGATTTGAAAATCATGTATAAGTGAATATTTGGAAAACGATATGAAAATCGTATAAAAAGTGAATATTTGGGAATGTAAATTCAAAATGGAATTTATGAAATGAAAGGGAAATTTGTTTTAAAAATAAACACTGATTTATTTTTAAAATGTGGAAAATATGATTTAAAATTTGTTTTCAAAATGATGAAGTGTGAAAAGTGATTTGAAATTGGTTTTCAAAATGTTAAAGTGTAGGAAATATATACCATGTGAAGATATTTTGGAAATAAATAATTTGGGAAAATTATTTAAATGGGTTGATTGTTGTGAATGTTGTTTGATAGTTAAATCACCGACTATCAATATTTGCCTTTGAAATGGCACTTGAATTTGTTTTAAAATAAGCGCCCATTACTCGGTTTAGCCGGGAGAGGACTTTGTGTCATATAATCCATTTCGAATAATGATACGACGTTATGAATTGCAATTGAAGACCGGTGTGAAGACCGGGTATTTGCGAAAATGAAAGGACAACCTATCGAATGTCTCTGCACTGAGTTGCTCCGGTATAGAGATTTATATCACTCTTCTTGTGATGGGAAGTCCTGACGTGATTAGTGAATATTCGGATTTCAAGGGCTTCTTCGGAAGTGCCTTCGGTTCTGTTCGAACCCGGAACAGACTTGTATGGTTGTATGTATGACACTACATTTTGAGATATAAAGCTGATTTCTTTCAAATATATTTCTGTTTGGTGGTGGAGATTTATTCTCTTAGCTTAACACCCTTCTTTGAGACGTACGAGCTCAGAGGTTATGTAGTTGAAGGTTATTAGTGATATACTCCCAATTTGGTAGTGTGGCATGCTAAGTGTTGTTGTGTGTTGCTGATCATTTGTTGATCATTTGTGATCAAAGCATGGCTTTGTGAAAAAGCGTAGCTTTGTGGACGAGACTTCTTCGAGCCCCACAACCCGGTAATGGTCGAAACAGGAATGTTGCGGCAAGGTTTTAGGGGTCGCGCACCTAGGGTATGTCCATTTCCTTCTGGATAAGAGGTGATATCATGGTATGGAGCCCAGATATTTTACCTATGTTGATGCTGCAAATTTATTATACTTTGTGGTTGTTGCTTTGTGGTTGAGGATCCTCGGATAAAGGTCGGTAACGACCGGGGGATGGCATACTTGTGTGTTAGTTACCTAGTTACAGCTGTACAACATGAGGTAGCGTTAGTGTGTTGGATACCTTGTTACAGTTGTACAGCGTGAGGTAGCGTCGACTTTGTTTTTGCAGAGATCCGGTTAGGTTCTCGGGGCGTCTTTCCAGAGGCGTTTCCATTTCGGTGTAAGGAAGTTCCTTTGCCTGACCATTTGTTGGAAATCCAAAGAAACAATACGCGCCTGTACGGTTTTAGTTGTAGAACCTGCCATTTAAAATGGCAGTTATAGCAGGCATAATATAATGGTTGTATGCTGGCTAAGATTAATATTATACTTTCGAAATGGCTTTCTACACTATGCACTAATAATAATAATAATCCAATGATTTTGCGTAGTAAGCATTTTTGACTATCATAAGAAGAAATCTCCTCCAAGTCTGCGATTGCATTGTGTGTGTGGTGGGAGGTCTTATGGTAGTTTTATTTTCCAAAAGCATTGCGAAATTCTTTTACTTTCTTTATGAAATAACTGTTTAACGATCTCACACCAGTCGCCATGACTGACTCGGAGTTTATTGTTCCCTTTCTAAAATCTGGGTGCTCAAAATTTTATACACGGGCAGCCTAGAGTTATGTTATCAAGATATTCTGGATATTCTGGAGCTTTGGAGGCGAGCTGGATGGCGAGACATACTCCCGTACTTGTTTATTTATTCCGCTGTGTATTCTGTATGGGGACAAGTTTATATAACCGTCCATTGTTGTATTGAGTTGTATATTGACTCTGATGATGTATGTATAAACTAATATAGTTCTTTGTGATAAAGATTATTCAGTCATCTATTATATATTGTTCCGCTGCGAATGTAATATTCTGATATTGTTTCTGTTTTTCTGTTCTTTCTTTTCTTCTGTCTTCTTCTACCTCTTCTTTTTAACCCTAATGGTTCGGTTTTCCGGCATTCGATTGCGCGGCATTTGATACAGTGGACGTATTAATGTCAACTTTCGAGCGTCGAAAGATCGCAACCGTTATAGTTTTTTATATCTAAAATGCAATGTACATTATTCAAATGGAATGTTGTTATTCTCATACAATATAATATTGTACACTCTATAAACTAAAATAAAATATCTAGCAAATATTTACGTGACAGGTAAATGAAGGGCATATATTAGCATGGTTGTTAGACAACAATTACACAAGCAATACATGCACAACTTAATCAAATGCTAACCAAATGCTTGGTCATATGATTGGCTATGAGCTCGGTATGTGCTTATTCATATGATCGGTTAGATCCATAGACTTTAGGAAGAATATTATGGCTAACCGGTGAGCAAAGAGTTTTTTAATGAAGGAAAGCAATAGATTATTCACCAATAATTGGAAAAAAATTATAAAATTATTTCTTTTCAATAACTAAAAAGAAACTTGAGGTCGAACTTGAAGTTTAATACATAATTTTACATATGTTAAAATAACGCACAGATATTGGAAATTTCGTTTCACCCGTTACTTTCACACTATTACATGAAAACTCTTTCGAAAAATATTTTTAAATCACCCCTATTTTCAATTTCAGTTTAAAAATTAAACATGTACAATAATCGCACGTTTCTATGATCAATTTTTTTTTAACAATGCAAATATTTGCATAAATTTCAAATATTCTTAGTAGATATTTGTAGAGTTTTCCACAAACATTTGCAAAGTTTTTCATAAATATTCTAAAACTTATTTTTTTTTCATCATATGCCGCTAAAAACACCTAAGATCACACTTCTTAATACCATGATGCGATACCAAGAACCGAGTGTTTTTAGCACGGTAGCACCACAACATCACGTGGATTAAAGGCACTCGTTTTTATACTTTCTTATACAACATCATGGTATTAGGAAGTGCAAAATCAGACGCTTTAGCAGTATACATAAATTAAGGGGATAAAAGAAATGACAAAAAGAGAAAAACCACTCCATATAAATTTGACTTTGATTTAACATTTATTGTCCCACGCACTGATTTTTATTAAACAAATAATTATTGGCCCATGCTGGGATCGAACCAGCGCACCTTGCGTTAAAAGCACAACGCTCTACCACTGAGCTAATAGGCCAATACGTAATTAACTAAACATTATTTTTTACTTGGGCAAATAGGTATATTATTGAATATCATCGTCTCAGCCATTTTACACTTGCACCTGAATTTGAAAATACATGGAAGTATTACAGAAATATACCTACCTGCTAATTAGCATGCATATATATATATATATATATATATATATATTCGGCTCTATTTAGCACTATTTTGTAGCTTCTAATATCTTTGCATTAACCATGCCCACCCTTCCAGTTCGGTCCATAAAAATTTATGTTAACATATACCGTGATATTCCACCTCGAAGTGGAATTGGTATTGTGCTAACATCTGTGGATGCAGGGAAACAGGTTGGAGGGATCCAACTGGATTCCTCAAATTGTATGAATTTGTTTCATATGCTGTGTGATAATTTATTTAAAATCTATGAATGATTATATTTGTGATTGAATGTGTGAAGGCAAAAATTTAGTCGAATGTATTTTTGGTATCGTTGGATACCAGAAATAAATAAAAATTGGATTTTTGAAATTAAAGTAAGTAATTTTAAGTGAAATTCTTTTGAAAGAATTTGGTGAATTTAAAAGAAGGAATTTAAAAGTATAAAGTTGATTTTTTGAAATCTTATCAAATTATTTCCAAAAAGATAGGAAAAGATTTTATAAATGGATTTTGAATAATATTATTTAAAAGTTGAAGAATTTATTGAAAAATGGAATTTTAAATAATTTGGAAAGAGTAAAGGGATTTATTTAAAAGGGTGATGAATTTCTAGAAATCAATTTGATAAATGATTGGGTATTTGAAAATAAATCTTTGGGAAATCAATATGGAATTTGATTTGGTGTTTGAATGGAAAAAATTGATTTGTGTTGAAATGAATTTTGAAATCAATTTGTAATTGATTTGGTGTTGAAGTAAATTTCGAAATCAATTTGGAATTTGATTTGGTGTTTGAAAGTGAATATCTAGAAAACGATTTGAAAATCATGTATAAGTGAATATTTGGAAAACGATATGAAAATCGTATAAAAAGTGAATATTTGGGAATGTAAATTCAAAATGGAATTTATGAAATGAAAGGGAAATTTGTTTTAAAAATAAACACTGATTTATTTTTAAAATGTAAAAAATATGATTTAAAATTTGTTTTCAAAATGATGAAGTGTGAAAAGTGATTTGAAATTGGTTTTCAAAATGTTAAAGTGTAGGAAATATATACCATGTGAAGATATTTTGGAAATAAATAATTTGGGAAAATTATTTAAATGGGTTGATTGTTGTGAATGTTGTTTGATAGTTAAATCACCGACTATCAATATTTGCCTTTGAAATGGCACTTGAATTTGTTTTAAAATAAGCGCCCATTATTCGGTTTAGCCGGGAGAGGACTTTGTGTCATATAATCCATTCCGAATAATGATACGACGTTATGAATTGCAATTGAAGACCGGTGTGAAGACCGGGTATTTGCGAAAATGAAAGGACAACCTATCGAATGTCTCTGCACCGAGTTGCTCCGGTATAGAGATTTATATCACTCTTCTTGTGATGGGAAGTCCGGACGTGATTAGTGAATATCCGGATTGCAAGGGCTTCTTTGGAAGTGCCTTCGGTTCTGTTTGAACCCGGAACAGACTTGTATGGTTGTATGTATGACACTACATTTTGAGATATAAAGCTGATTTCTTTCAAATACATTTCTGTTTGGTGGTGGAGATTTATTCTCATAGCTTAACACCCTTCTCTGAGACGTACGAGCTCAGAGGTTATGTAGTTGAAGGTTATCAGTGATATACTCCCAATTTGGTAGTGTGGCATGCTAAGTGTTGTTGTGTGTTGCTGATCATTTGTTGATCATTTGTGATCAAAGCATGGCTTTGTGAAAAAGCGTAGCTTTGTGGACGAGACTTCTTCGAGCCCCACAACCCGGTAATGGTCGAAACAGGAATGTTGCGGCAAGGTTTTAGGGGTCGCGCACCTAGGGTATGTCCATTTCCTTCTGGATAAGAGGTGATATCATGGTATGGAGCCCAGATATTTTACCTATGTTGATGCTGCAAATTTATTATACTTTGTGGTTGAGAATCCTCGGATAAAGGTCGGTAACGACCGGGGGATGGCATACTTGTGTGTAGTTACCTAGTTACAGCTGTACAGCGTGAGGTAGCGTTAGTGTGTTGGATACCTTGTTACAGTTGTACAGCGTGAGGTAGTGTCGACTTTGTTTTTGCAGAGATCCGGTTAGGTTCTCGGGGCGTCTTTCCAGAGGCGTTTCCATTTCGGTGTAAGGAAGTTCCTTTGCCTGACCATTTGTTGGAAATCCAAAGAAACAATACGCGCCTGTACGGTTTTAGTTGTAGAACCTGCCATTTAAAATGGCAGCTATAGCAGGCATAATATAATGGTTTTATGCTGGCTAAGATTAATATTATACTTTCGAAATGGCTTTCTACACTATGCACTAATAATAATAATAATCCAATGATTTTGCGTAGTAAGCATTTTTGACTATCATAAGTAGAAATCTCCTCTAAGTCTGCGATTGCATTGTGTGTGTGGTGGGAGGTCTTATGGTAGTTTTATTTTCCAAAAGCATTGTGAAATTCTTTTACTTTCTTTGTGAAATAACTGTTTTACGATCTCACACCAGTCGCCATGACTGACTCGGAGTTTATTGTTCCCTTTCTAAAATCTGGATGCTCAAAATTTTCTACACGGGCAGCCTAGAGTTATGTTATCAGGATATTCTGGATATTCTGGAGCTTTGGAGGCGAGCTGGATTGCGAGACGTACTCCCGTACTTGTTTATTTATTCCGCTGTGTATTCTGTATGGGGACAAGTTTATATAACCGTCCATTGTTGTATTGAGTTGTATATTGACTCTGATGATGTATGTATAAACTGATATAGTTCTTTGTGATAAAGATTATTCATTCATCTATTATATATTGTTCCGCTGCGAATGTAAGATTCTGATATTGTTTCTGTTTTTCTGTTCTTTCTTTTCTTCTGTCTTCTTCTACCTCTTCTTTTTAACCCTAATGGTTCGATTTTCCGGCATTCGATTGCGTGGCATTTGATACAGTGGACGTATTAATGTCAACTTTCGAGCGTCGAAAGATCGCAACCGTTACAGTTTTTTATATCTAAAATGCAATGTACATTATTCAAATGGAATGTTGTTATTCTCATACAATATAATATTGTACACTCTATAAACTAAAATAAAATATCTAGCAAATATTTACGTGACAGGTAAATGAAGGGCATATATTAGCATGGTTGTTAGACAACAATTACACAAGCAATACATGCACAACTTAATCAAATGCTAACCAAATGCTTGGTCATATGATTGGCTATGAGCTCGGTTATGTGCTTATTCATATGATCGGTTAGATCCATAGACTTTAGGAAGAATATTATGGCTAACCGGTGAGCAAAGAGTTTTTTAATGAAGGAAAGCAATAGATTATTCACCAATAATTGGAAAAAAATTATAAAATTATTTCTTTTCAACAACTAAAAAGCAACTTGAGGTCGAACTTGAAGTTTAATACATAATTTTACATATGTTAAAATAACGCACAGATATTAGAAATTTCGTTTCACCCGTTACTTTCACACTATTACATGAAAACTCTTTCGAAAAATATTTTTAAATCACCCCTATTTTCAATTTCAGTTTAAAAATTAAACATGTACAATAATCGCACGTTTCTATGATCAAATTTTTTTTAACAATGCAAATATTTGCATAAATTTCAAATATTCTTAGTAGATATTTGTAGAGTTTTCCACAAACATTTGCAAAGTTTTTCATAAATATTCTAAAACTTATTTTTTTTCATCATATGCCGCTAAAAACACCTAAGATTACACTTCTTAATACCATGATGCGATACCAAGAACCGAGTGTTTTTAGCACGGTAGCACCACAACATCACGTGGATTAAAGGCACTCGTTTTTATACTTTCTTATACAACATCATGGTATTAGGAAGTGCAAAATCAGACGCTTTAGCAGTACACATAAATTAAGGGGATAAAAGAAATGACAAAAAGAGAAAAACCACTCCATATAAATTTGACTTTGATTTAACATTTATTGTCCCACGCACTGATTTTTATTAAACAAATAATTATTGGCCCATGCTGGGATCGAACCAGCGCACCTTGCGTTAAAAGCACAATGCTCTACCACTGAGCTAATAGGCCAATACGTAATTAACTAAACATTATTTTTACTTGGGCAAATAGGTATATTATTGAATATCATCGTCTCAGCCATTTTACACTTGCACCTGAATTTGAAAAAACATGGAAGTATTACAGAAATATACCTACTTGCTAATTAGCATGCATATATATCTATACTATATTATTATTAGTGAGTTGAATTTCAAGCTCACACAGGCTCCCTTGAAATTTGGCAACTGAACAGTTGCATTTTTAATTTCTTTATATTCCAAACTTTAAAATGTGATAACTTTTTCTACATTGATTGGATTTAAGAATCGTTTTCACTGTTAAATCTCAAATTTAATTTGCTTTCCAATGATATCCATTGCTGATAGCTAAAAATAAAAATTTTAAAATCATAATTTTATATAGCAGCTTTAATTGCACAATTATTTTGTGTCACCGCTGTGTACCGCGTTTCTGTAACAGCATTATTATGATGATCATAAACATTACATAGTAGTTTTACCTAGATTATTATAATGTATTTATTATATTTTAACATATTTGAAAGGAATATTTTTTTTGAATTATACAATTATGGTTGCCTTTGAATATTGTAACTACATTATGTAATAAAGTAATAATCTTGATTGTGTTTGATAGTATTCAAACTTAGTGCAGTTATAATTTAACCCCATCAAAAAATGGTGTAATAATTTATAGGCATTTTTTGAATTAATTTAACTACGTTAGCATTTTTTTATTTCATTTACTATTGATGATTTTGACTATATTTGATAATTTTATTCAATTTTAAAACAGTTATAAATTAGTGAAATTAAGAAAATGCAATTATAATTTACCAGCAAGTTTTTGGTAAATTTAAATATATTTGAAGATTTTTAACCACATTTATGTGATGAAGTAATAAATTTGGCTACATTTCAGGAATTTATTCAATCTTAATACAATTAAAATTTAACTACATTAATAAAATGCAGTTATAATTTAATGACAATTTTGAATTATGCATGGTAGAAATTGAATATTTCAGCTATATTTATGTGATGCAGTAATAATTTTGGTTGTACACGATGATTAATTCGAGCTTACTATAGTTAAAATTTAAATGCATTAAGCAAAAGCGGTTATTATTTTGCAGTATTTTTGTAATTAAGCAATTATTGTTTTTGAATATTTTAACTGCATTTGTGTGATGCAATACTAATTTAGCTGTAGTAATAATTTTGTTTGATGTTAACGATAGTTATTTAACCACATTATGAAAATATAATTGAAAAATGAATTTTGATTTTTGATAGCTTGAGATGATTAAATAATGAATTCACATAATTAATGCTGATTCAACCGTGCAGCTCAGCGTTTAATACATTGCTTCCAGGTTTGATGACATAATTTGGCTAAGTTTACTCAATTTCGTTTACAATTACGATGATCAATAATACAATAAGCATATAAGTTGTTGTATTCGGGCTTAAGGTAGATGCACAGTTTAAGTGCTGGGTCAAAACATGTGTTGTAGTGAGAATAACGTTGATAACCACCTAAAAGAGTTTATTTTTTATTTTTTGCAGTAAATTCTAAAATCACTTGCACCACCACCATCGGAAAACTTCTAAAAAATAATTGATGAATGTATCTTTGTATGGATGATTATGTAGTCATAGTTTGATTATTAGATATAGTTAATAGGTCAGACGAGCAGTGAGAGAATTTAGTAATAATACTGCATCAATGACACTTTTGCCTTTTTTGGCTGCAGGTACAAATACCTTCAATGGTTAAAATAATTGACTGATGTAATGCATCTATTAAGGCCAAGAAAACATCACCTATTTGCGCTCAAGCCTATATCATACACGCGTTGCTAGCAGTTATTTCTGAGGCTAAAAAATGAATGGACTTCTCACAATTGTTCTCTTCTGTATGTTTTGGATATTTTCAAATATTGGTTACTGCGACCAGCTGTATGCCGTGTTTTGTACCCTGCATCGACATAGATCAGATTCGGTGAACAATAGTAATTTATATTGGAACCCATGTTATTTTCTTATTGCATCATCATTTCTATTTCAATTGAATCTTCTATTTTACTACTTTTCCCCTGTACTACATCTGTTCCTTTTTTTTTCTTTTGCTCCCTTTTTTCAGCTGTTGACAAATACTTTTCCTGACTGTTTACGAATTTTATCCTATTACTATATTTCTCCCCATTGCAAAAAACTTTTGTTACTCTTATTTAATTGAATCGAACTGCACTGTGTCTTCGTGTCTGCAGTTCACAGTGAATACTTCAACTATATCTAGGCACATTGAAGCAGCTGTGTAATTGCAAAAGCAACAACATTGACGTTATATGCCACAGTGAATATATCTATGCATTAGCGGATAAATTTTTAACACACTATCCTCTAAATAGTCTATGAACTTTAACATATTCACTGTAATTGTTTTGTTCGATTTTAATTGTGATTATCATAACCAAATATATCTATGTATTCTTTATCCTACCAAATTGTTATTCATGATGTAAAACTATCGTTCAACAATGTTTTTTCATTACCACCGTATTAAATTTCTTATACATTTGGATATGACCTATGCAACAACAATATTTTTTCAACATCCGTGTGCGAAGCATGGGTTCGCACTAGTATATATATATATATATATATATATATATATATATATATATTCGGCTCTATGTAGCACTATTTTGTAGCTTCTAATATCTTTGCATTAACCATGCCCACCCTTCCAGTTCGGTCCATAAAAATTTATGTTAATTAGGATAACCTTCCCAACATCCGTTGCATGATAATGAATGGCTTTATTTAGTCCATTAATACTTCGTGAGTTGCGCTAAACTTTGAACTTAGGCCCCAAGTTATATTTGCATCCACAAGTTGATTTTGTTTACATGAGTCCAATATCTGATTAAGCTATTTTGTGAGAAAGAATTTAACGATCCAATAATTCATTCTCTCGTTAAGTACAAATAACATAAAGTCTTGCACTTGTCCATAACTCATTATAAAGGGACATTTTAATTGTCCTGTAATGCGTTAAATGTTAAAGTTTTCGGTACCCACTTATGTCTTCATTATAGACACACTTCATTTATTTTAGAAAAAGTAAGACCACTAAACACACCGAATGAGAGAATCATTACCATATTTTTATTATTGGTAAATCAAAATTATTATTTCCATTACTAGGGATAGAATCAAATTTGCATCCGCAACCTCGAACCGATTCGTTCGGAAAAACAAAACCCGATGTAAAACTGACAGGTCTTGAATCGAGTCTGGATGATGAAAAATATCATGTAGATCCATTCGAAGCCTACCCGAGCCGAACCAATCCAAATGACACGGCCAAAAAATATAAAAATATGTGTATTTTAAGTGTAACTATGCAATCTGACCCGAACCTGCCCGCACCAAACTCCGGGATCTAGGTTTCAAAATGTATAGTTTTTATCCGATAAAACCCGACCCGTCTAAAACCAAAACCCATCAAATAGGAATCGGATCTGACTTAACGGGTCTAGTTGCTACCCTTAACCGTTATCCATGGTAAAATGATCGTTTGGTATACTGTAAACTCGAACGTCGATATCAATACATAAAACACTAAAATTTTATTGCACTGAAATTTTGATAATGATAAAAACATTTAAACATCATGTTTCTAATTCACTCCATTGATATTTTTATCAATATTCTAGCTTATTTTTGTTAATGTTTTTTTAATTCATCACAAATTATGTACAACGATATGAAATAATAACTTTGCTATTATTAAACTTGGAATCTAATAAAACTAAAAAATAAACATCATAATAAACTATACTACAAAAATATTCTTAAAAACTGATATACCTTCCAAAAGTGTTCATGGTTAGGGTTAATTAAAATATTTAAAAAATATATATAACTGGTAAATTTACCATTAATACCGACTTTGACGTTTTTTACCACTACCATTAACAATTATGAATTTATCTTTATAATGTCGTACCATCCATACACCTTTATATCTCAATATTGTTTACCAATTGTATGGTATTTCCATGATAATGATAAATTTATTGTTATCATAATTGCCATGTATATGCTTAAATTAATGCACGACCATCATAGTTGTCATGACTGGTTCGATCTGCGTTGATTAACGTCTAAGGTTCCAACAGTCCAACCTGTACGGTCAAAATTGTGCATTTATTCTTTAAAGATTTATGATTATTGTTTAATTAATTTAATACTAGTATAAATTGCACGATACGTGCATCTAATAGCTAAAGATATTTAGTTTTTATTTAAAAAAATTAATGGATGGATATGTGATATACGTGCAAAATCATTGATGGTCAGAACATTTTTATTTCAAATAGTTGTTGGCGGTGTTGGATGTAAATTGATAGTGAAATTCGTTGATTGGTGGTCGATCGTTGGAGAAGACGTAGAAATCGTCGTCGGTGTAGAATTGATTTCGGTTAGTGGACAATCGACCGATGTAGTTGCAGTAGTGGAGGATTGCGTCGATGTAGTTGAAGTAGTGGAGTATTAGGAAATGATGCTAATATTGTTTTCGTGGGCTAGCAAGCGAATGGAAAGGGGGCGACATGCGAAGGGTAGTTTGGGGATTTCAAAAAGACACGGTTGATCCTAGTTCATTGAATTACCATTAGTAGTAGTAAAGATTAGTAAAAAAACTGCTATTTAAGGAAAATATGATGAGACAAGTTTGATGCGCAAATTCAACCTGTGCGGCAATGTAATAGAATTTAAAGAATCAGATTTACTAGCAACAAAAATTTTAAATAGCAGCGGACCTATATCATTCAAAGTTTCAAAGTTTGTAATGCAACTATTTTTAAGTTGCACATCGCATTAAGGAGAAATATAAATTCCCAGTTTGCTACAATAAATAGCATAAAAGTAATTAGGCTTCGGTGGGCCTAAGATTAGAAAATGGGCCGGGTTTTTGTGGATTTTACATGTTAAAACCGGTTCGGTGCTAATGCATCGCTTGGATAATGTACAGGCCACTTTGAGATGTGCTTGTCCGCGGTTAACCACGCTCGGTTGGTTTTCAATAACGTGGATGCCCATTCTTCCCGTTAAGCCCATAAAGATAATTTAATTAGCACCACCTTCGCAAAATCATGCTGCATGATAATTATTGGGCTTTATTTGGTCCACTAATACTCTACCTCCAAACTTTATGCCCCAAAATTAAGTTAGTCGGTGGATAGCCGAAAAATCTGAAATCCGTTTATATTTGTATCTATAAGGACGCGGATACAAATGCATCCGCGTTCGAAAATTATCCACTTGGTTTTTGTCATGATTTTAATTTATATTATATGTATTTTAATACATGAAAGATGTGTATTTGTTGTTTTATTAAGTTAGTAGTTTATATCATATGCATTTAATGTATATTAACTGTTCAAAACTTTTATCATATTTGTTTATTTTCTATACTCTTATGATCAATGTGATTGAAAAAAAATATGTTAAATTAAGATTTTTTGTTTATGTTTCTTGATTTATCAATCGTTGACGGATGTAGATATCCGATATCCGAATATGATTTCCGATGCGGATATGGATATGACACTATCCGAATCCGAAAATATCCATGGATTGACCTACCCAAAATATAATTGCACCCACTAATAGATTTTGTTTACATGAGTCCAATATTTGATTAAACTATTTTGTTTAAATTTTTTTAACAATGGTCCAATAATTCATCAAACATAATGTTTTTACACCTTAAAGTTAGCCACCACTGCTTGAGTACTCGAAGTATGGACAGAAGCTACTGCCAAAGAAATACACAATTTGGATGAAATCCGTTCATATTATCATACTTGTACTTGCTAAATTTATTAATTGTAACTAACTTTTTTGAAAAGTGGAAACTAAGGGTATAAGTAGCGTATAGATAATTAAGGGTATAAATGGGGAAATTTTTGATAAGTTGTACTCAAGAATAAAGAAATGAAATGACAAGTTTCCATATATGTAGTTCTCAATAACATGAAATTATGTAAGATCTGGATTTATAATTTCATATCGGAGTTTTGGACCAAAGGTCCCTATTCTCAAAACTCATGCACAAAAAGTCCCTACTAATAAACTCATGTAAATTAGGTCTCTATTTTATTATTTTTTACTAAATTGTCCCCTTTTAGAAAATCGACCTAGCATTGAAATCAGGGGCAAAAGTGGCATAAATTGGTCAAAAACTAAAAATAGGGATCAAATTTTCATAACTTTTTCGAGAAGGACTTTTCTTCCGTTATCTTTCAATTCCAAGGACCTGGCAGCCGTTCCTTGTTTCATAAATGTACTTTTTAGAATCATGCAACGTATTTGCATATCATTTTATTTTTGGTAATATGTCTAACAAGACATGATCTTGTGTATAGAAGTTAACCAATGGTATTTTTATAGAATTGATATCACATATCACATGAAGTTTTTTCTTCTTCTTTTTACTCATCAAATCAACATATGAAGTAAGGGTAATCATACAAAATTAATGTGTGAAGCAAGGGCAATCATAAGAAATTACACGACTCATAAAATTACACCAAGAATAGTCAATTGAATGATTCGATTGATTAATTGAGATGTGTGATTAAAATGTGAATTTTAAGCATAAGCATAGTTTTAAGTATACATAGAAGGAGTATAAATAAGTTAAATTTGTAGATTTAAATGGTGTTGAAGACTTCCAACAAGGTAATGGAGATGTTTCATGACTTCCAACAAAATAGTGGAGACACTACCGGATTTCCAATGACCAATAGAGACTTAACACAAAAGACAAAGCTTTGGTGATATAAAAAGACAATATAGAAAGAAAGAAAGCAAAATAAAGACAAGATCACCATGAAAAGAAACGATTATTAAGTATGATTCTTTTATTTAGTGGTTTATGTTTGTTTGAAACCCAACCAACCCTCCAATATCATATTTTATTATTTAAATAATGTTCAAAAAGTTTGTGTAACATTCCGTAATTTTACAAAACTAAATAATTAAATTAAAAGAGTAAAATTGTAATTTTACATGAATGACAAAATAATAATATTTACAGGGTTTAGAATTAGGCTTGGGAACCTATCTCTTTGTGTTTGGAATGTCGTTTACAGTCAGAAAACATACATGAATTGCTGAATTTCGTTAAACGGACTAAAAATTAGAAGAAGTCAAACCCAACGACATTTTCGTAATATAATGATTACGAGATTTTAGGCTAAATATGTTTTATTTGCAACCTATAAATTGAAGTATAAACTCTATTTTCTAATTCTATTTCAATCTAAACACATTACCACTAATCTCTATCAAATCCTAAGCAACTTCAAAACAAAAATATTATTTTTTTAGTCGTATCATTTCTTCTTCTTCTTCCCTCTTCTCTATCAAATTTTAAAAATTCATAACTTCTTCATTTCTCAACAGATTTCAATGAAACTAGCGGCAAATCGAAGCATGTGAAGAATACTATGGTCCTATATCAGTTTGGAGGCAGAATTTGTAAGATCAAAGGCGTACCAGGCCCGAACAGCGAAGAAAAACGATGAAATTTCATACACCATTTTAATCCTTCTCCATTAAACTTTAAAATGACTTATCTCTTTTGTTTCTTAACGGATTTTGACGATTTACCCATCGAAATGACCACGAAAATGAGTATTATGATTTGGTAAGGGTTTATTGGTGAATTTCTTGGGTTTCTAGGCACAAAAGGCACTGAATAGTAGAGACAGTGTTGAGTTCATTTACATTCGAGAATTCAGTGAGTGAGATTCATCATATTTGTGTATATACTCATCAGACATAATAATTCACTTTTATGGTCTTAAATCAAATTATAAATGATGAAATTGAATATATATAAAAAGTGATTTTGTATATATACGTGATTATGATGTCGTATGTTGTGACTAGATAATTAAAAAAGTGATTTTTCTATTGTAAATAGACAAAATTTGATCTCTCTCTAATTAAAAATTGTAAAATACAAAAGTATTCCAAATTAGACGTATTATATATTAAAATTGTATTTCACAATGATAAGAATCCATTGGCGTTCGTTCAATGAGATAAAGTAACATTATTTAATTAAATTATTTAATGAATTATGAAAATGCCCTTGAACTTAAAATGCTTATGACTCTCGCATACTACCGTAGTTTCACACGCGATCCATTTCATCGGGATTGTTGTAACACCCCGATATTTCAGGGGAAAAATAATTAAAAAGGAATTAAAATATAAGAAGTTATTATTAAAAGAAAATTTAAAGAAAACGTGTAAATTAAAGTACACCTCATGTTTTTTACACTAATTAATTTATGGAGATATAATTAATAAACTTAGATAACTGTGAAAAACATACATTTTGCAAATATTGGAATTTGGCCACGAAACTTATACCATTGTGTTCGTGGCAATTTTTTGATTAATTTTCATATAGAAAGTTTTCCAAATGGAGTTCAAACGAAGAAGTTATGACCATTTGAAGTTTTGGCATATAAACAATTACACGTATGAAATTGGTAACTTACATTAATTATAATTAATTGATTGATTGCAATGTGTGTTAAATTACATATGTACATGGTCAGCAATGAGTCAGTGGGATTTATTAAAAAGGGAAACATATTATATACGCAAAGTTTGGAATTATTTTAATAACTTACGCGTTTATGCGCACATTTGAACGTTTTAATTTGATAATGAAATTAATTGGAAACAAGAGTATTGTATTAATACACACACGCACATATGTATAAGCAGAGAAATGGTAAAAAGATTTATTGACAATAATGCACATTATTAGTAATTAATGTACGTTACAATTGTAATTAACATGCGTTACAACATTTACTAATGTACGTTAATTGGAAATTAACGTAGATTATAAACATGTAAGACGAGGAAACTAAATTTGTTTATAAAATATATATTCTAGAAGTTTAAACCTTAATGTTTATAAACAGAAGATTTAGAAAGAGGATAAAACGTTAACAAATAAATGTTGTGACGGACAAGAATCAATGGAGAATGGTTAAAATTAGTAAGCAATCAATTAAGAAAATTAACTATGAATGAATAAAATTAACCAAGGAATTGATTAGTTTAAATTGTATATGTATATATACATATATCCTAATTAATTGTACACATTCAAAAGTGTAACATGTAACATACCCAATTGATGAATAGAGAAAATCCTTGCGTGGAAATGATGCAAGATTTATTGGAGAAAATCCTTGCGTGGAAATCTTCCAAAATTCCAAGTTCACTAAAGGAGTCGAAGTTGAATCTCCGAGAAGGAATCTAGATGCTTCTTTGCTTAGGAATAGAGGCAAAGACAAGTTTACTATGACTCCACAAAAGAGGAAAGGAAATCAAGAAGTTGAAGCAACAAAACTCTCCCCTAATTCAATGGTAGACAATAAAGCTAAAGCAAATTACCAAGGAATTTTAGTGGATAAGTCCAATGAGCAATACAGAAGTTCAACCTCCAAGGAGTATAAACCTAATAGATGCAATTACCACAACGATGAGGCTTATCTAAGAGACAAGGCCGAAAAAATGGCAATAGAAATGCATAATCTTAAAGGAAAAAGAACTCTTAATGAAAGAGTCAACAATAACTACCGAAAAGCATCCTTCGTGGATGAAATAATGTCCATAAGAATCCCATCCCACATGAAAAGTTCTTCCTTAAGATACAATAGAGCTACTGACCCAGATGATCATCTAATGGCGTTCGAAAGCTATATGGACATTTACAATGCATCCAAAGCAATCCATTGCAGGCTTTTCCCTACTACCTTCCAGGGCGCAATAGCTAAGTAGTACAGACATTATCATGAGAAGAACATCTACTCCTGGAAACAATTCTTTTATGAGTTCTCAATGCATTTTTGTATTTGCAAAGATCCCACAATTGACTACAGCATGCTAGCTAATGTCAAGCAAAAGCCAGAGGAATTATTGGATGATTATCTTAAGAGGTTTAATGCAAAGGCACTGAAGTCGGAAGTATGATCGACAGAGACAAGTTGATGGTTGTGCACTCAAGACTGATCGAACAGACTCCTTTCAGGAGGGAGCTCTATATTCATGGATGTAGAAATTTATAAGATTTCCACTGCCAAGCTGATAAATTTACCCGTATGGATGAAATGTATCATGCCAAGAAGAAAGTTCAAATAAAGAAAGAAATGGGAAAAGCTGGTTATAACCGCCACAATAGGAAGCCAAAATGGGAGGAGGCCCCGACCACCAATCATGTTGCTTTGAAAAAGCCAATATCTTACATATTCTATACGGTGAAAGAAAGTGGAAATATTCCGGATTCTTACAAAGCTAAAACCAATGCTGAACCAAGAAGAGGGGAGGACCGTTGTGCCTATCATAAGGCAAATGGACATAAACTAGATGAATGTCAAGTGTTGGCAGGTATATTTCAATGCATGATTCGCTTTGGATACCTAAAGGAGTGCATCAAGGATAATCAGAAAGCTGTTCATTTTGAAAATGGCAACCACGACTCCCAAACAACGCTGCAAATTTAGTAGATGGTGACATTCAACCAGATTTCGTTCCACCTCTTAACAGAATTGATGTTATCCATGGAGGTCCATACCTAGCTGGAAGCAGCAGAGGGGCCAGAAATCGCTGCATTAGAGAAGCAAAAGATGGGAATTTCTCTATTCAGGAGTGCCACCGCTCAAAAATCCAAGGTCCGAAATCAAGATACATAACTCAACCATCACTCCACAGAGCTAAAAGGAGTTCGCCATCCGCACAACTATCCGCTTATGATCACTGCGCAAATTGGACTCTCTATGGTTACTAAAATTTTGGTGGATACTTGGAGTGCAGTCAACACGATCTTTATACATATATTCGACCAAATGTGTATTTCGGAGGAGAAATTAGAGCCGAACTTTGAGCCTATTTTTAGATCCAATAACAAAGGATCAAATCCTATTTGGCAGATAGGACTTCTCGTGCAAATGGAAATTTTGCCGCGTTTCAAGACCTTTGAGACTTTTTTCGTCGTCATAGATCAGCCTTCTTTGCGAAGCCGGCTTTAGATGAGGTTGATTCTTTTGTCTCACCAAAGTATCTGATGGTAAAATTCCTGACTAAAAGCAGATGGGGAACCATGGAGGGAGAGCAATTTAGCTTTCATGAAATGTACTTTTCCACTATTGAGTAATATAAATGAGACGATCTTTCTTATTACGACTCAGGGAAAAATGAATTAATCAGAATTGATATTAAAAAGCCTTCGGATGATGATTCTTCAAGCCCATCATCTAAACTAAAAACAAAGCCTAATGAGAAAACTAAGCATGCAATGGGAAACTTTGCCTGCTCTAGAAAGAAAAGAAAGAGAAAAGAAACAAACTTAATGAAAGATGAAATAAAAGGCAAGGAGATCATCACTGAATTAGATTATAAAATCGAACAAGAAAGAATGAAGCCCACAGAATACCTTAAGGAGATATGCTTGGATCCAGTTTATCCAATGAAGACCGTAAAGTTGGAAAAGAAATGGGTAGCAAACTTAAAGGAGAATGATTAAATTTCTCCAATCCAGCAAAGATGTATTTACCTGGACCCATTTAGATATGGTTGGAATAGATCCGACTGTAATGTGTCATGTTTTGAATATAGACCCGAGTATCACACCTATTCATCAAAAGTAAAGACGGTTTGATAAAGTTCGATCTGACGCTTTGAAAGAAGAAATCAAGAGATTGCTCAAGAACGGATTCATCAGAGAAGTACTTTACCCAAAATAGTTAGCCAGTCTGGTACTAGTCAAAAAATCTAATGGAAAATGGAGGACATAAATCGATTACCATGATTTGAATAAGGCATGCCCGAAGGACTGCTACTCCTTTCCAAGGATAGATCAGCTAGTTGATGCAACAAGTAGGCATAAGTTATTATCTTTCACAGACGCTTATTCCAGATACAACCAGATTCCAATGTTCAAACCGGACGAGGAGAACGCTGGTTTTATAATAGATTGGGGAACATATTGCTACGAAGTAATGTTTCTCGGATTGAAGAATGCCAAAGCCACATACAGAGATTGGTAAAAAGAATGTTCAAAGAACAAATTAACTGAAACATGGAAGTATATGTGGATGATATGTTCGTAAAATATCAAGTGGAAAGCGACCATTTAAAAATCTTGAAGGAATGTTCGATGTATTACGAAGATATCAAATGAAGCTTAACCCACAAAATGTTCCTTTGGAATTCAGTTCAAAAAGTTCTTGGGATATATTGTCAGTGCAAGAGGAATCAAAGCAACCCTAACCAAATTCAAGCTATTAAGGATATGGCAGAACCTAAGACAAGTAAAAATGTAATGAGCATGAATGGAAGAGTGGCAGCATTGAATAGATTCATTTTCCAAGGCCACCGGCAAATGCATCCCGTTCTTCGATGTGATTAAGAAGAAGAAAAACTTTGAATGAAGTGAGGATTGTCAAAAAGTTTTAAGGAGCTGAAAGATCATTTGAAGAAACCGCCAATTTTATCTAACCCTGTAGAAGGGGAAAACCTTTACCTCTATATGGTCGTTTATGAACGTGCCGTTAGTTCTGTTCTGATAAGAGAAGATAAGGGAACTCAACTTCCAATATATTATACGAGCAAAATGATCAAATGCAGAAACTAGATATTCTATTATAGAGAAATTGGCATACTGTTTGATGCTCACTGCTCGAAAACTAAGAGCTTGCTTCCAAGCACATCCGATCATGGTCTTAACCAACCTTCCACTTAAGCAAGTTTTTAGTAAATCCAAAACTTCAGGAAGACTAGTAAATAGGGAGTAGAGTTCAACCAATATTATATTGAATTTCTACCCCGAGTGGCAATCAAAGGACAAGCCCTAGCTGATTTTGTTAATGAATGTACGGGGTTCACTAAAGAACGATCAGAAAAGGAGAAGGATTTAAGCTTAAATTGCAATTGTTTGTGGATGGAGTTTTAATGAGCAAGGTGCTAGAGCAGGATATGTGATTCTTATCCCCGATGGACATTATTTACATTATGCAATGAAATTGGGATTTCTAGCCTTATAGCAGAGTATGAATCAATGGTGGCAGAACTCACTCTGGCCCTACAATTAAACATCCCTAGGATTGAGATTTTTAGTGATTCCCAACTAAGGGTAAATCAATTGAACCATATCGAATAAAGGATGCCAAGTTGGTCTTATATCTCAAGATGGTGTTAAAAATGTTATCTCAATTTGAGGATTTCTACATACACCAAGTACCGAGAGGGAAGACTTCTCAAGCTGATTCTTTGGCTAAGTTGGCTAGCTCAAAGGGGAGCACTAGAAACACGACTTGTACATGTAGGCTACCAATCAAACCACATTATAGAAGAGACGGCACCCGAATCAAGAAATGCATCTATGGTATTAGCCAGGTCTCAAGCTTTAACACATGTGGAGGAGTAGTCAGAAAATTGAAGTGATACCCTCCAAGAGAAATT
Source organism: Allium fistulosum (assembly GCA_030737815.1). Taxonomy (NCBI): domain Eukaryota; kingdom Viridiplantae; phylum Streptophyta; class Magnoliopsida; order Asparagales; family Amaryllidaceae; genus Allium; species Allium fistulosum. The sequence goes on from CM060906.1 coordinate 185,707,524, forward strand.
TTCTCATCCAAAGACGGATAATCAATATAAGAACAACTGGATGACGTCCGTTGTCGAATATCTAATAAATGAAAAATTGCTAATAGAGAAAAAGGAGTAAGAAGATAAAACACCAAGCTCCAACTTTTAGCAAGAAGAGAAAAAAGGGTCTCAAGCTTTTAGAGATTCGGCATCTCTTCACTGCTTGTTAACCACTTGAACCTTCAACGTCCTCAGAGACTCGGCACCTCTTTATTATTAAATGCTCGATACCCTTAGAGGCTCAGCATCCCTTTGCTTTGCTTGATAACTTCACCTTCTTTAAGCTCGACATCTCTCGTTATCTTCAAAATCGACATGTTCTCTTTAGAGCCTCGATACTCATGTTTGTAGTAACAATTTAAAATTCAAGTAAATATAGTTACTACTACAATGCATGTTCACAGTTTCATATGGAGATACAAAGAAGGTGAATTGGAATATGTTATATCACAATGATCCCGAGCTAGTTCCAAAAAAATTTGTACGAGAATACTAAAGTATTCGAACTTTCAGAAATAACGATTATGAACCAGTTGAAAGAAATGTTGTAAATTCCATGTCAATTATTTGAGATAACATATGAGATGAACTAGTTGTGGTTGGACTGCGCTAGGAACTGATCATATTTCATTACTCTATTTGTCATTATTGGATTTATACTTTGAACTTGAGTGATAGAATAATTGTATTTGTATTACTATTTTATTTGCAATTCGGAATTTTTGTATTAGTATAATTGTATTTTTTTTCTAAATTATTATTAAATTTTTGCAGTACTTTATAATTTAATATCAAGTTACATTCTCAAAATATAATCTATTTTAAATAAACACAAATACATTAACAATATAATTAATAATAACAAAATAATTAATATCACTTTCATTCCTCCTTCGCTAGCAAGAACATGTTCTCTTTTCTTTGGAATTTCTCATTCCAAATGCCTTTTTCACATGCTTCTTTCGTTAAACACAAGAACAAACCATTACTCATTTATTTTCGACAATTAGATAATGAACAGTCGGAACTAATGAAAATTTGTAGTGAAACAATGTTAAAAATTGCACATCGTTACAGTGGCACAAGGGTAAAGTACAATTTTATAACTTACGATATCAAGAGGTAAGTTATGACATTGTATATTTTAAGGGTAAATATATTTTTAACCGACTCTTAGTTCCTTTGTAATGACAAGAATATAATGTAATATGAGGTCGTAACATATTTGCAAAACAACCTTTTTTACGATCATTATAGTTTTTTAGGTAGGATTTGTGCTTAACAGGGTTTAGATGGAACTAGATAAGGACACTAATAAAAAGACTTGGATTTTGGATAAGAGGGTTACAGCCCAAATATAAAATTCGGCATACCGCTATCGAACTCAGAATTTTACATGACATGAGCAAATTCCATCGAATTTCAACCTTAAATTTGGCGTACTTCCATCGAATTTCAACCCTAAATTCGACAGTCACACGATTGAAATTCTCTTCTTGATCGTATTTGAATTCCTTTAATCCCCTTAGATAAACTACTTAGTTAACTGCACGAGAGAAGCACTGTATCGTTTAAAAAGTTGGATCAACAAATTTTGAAGGCATCGTTTTTCGCATATAAGTGTATCATAAGTGTTCCAAGTACAACATTCTGACTACAAATTAGTTTAGTGCCAATTGCTTATGGAGATGCTAAATCTTGAATTGTGGCTGCAATATTGATCATTTTAGGGTTCTGTTAACATTATAACTTAATCTTAAATATAAGGCATATCTTAATGAGAATTTTCTTAAAAACTCTCTCCTCGGGTTTTAAAATACACAATCGTCCTTTTTCAAAAACAGATTGCATTTTAATAAAAATCACAATCCTTTTAGCCCAACCAATGCGTCATTTGGCAAACCCCTTTTTTGCCAAAGCAACATCTCATTTATACTATTTTCTAACAAAAATCTATTCTCTTTTATAAAAATGAAACATGTGTGCTCATCGTTCTTCTTTATTTTTGAATTTAAGAACATGAAAGTAGGAAAAAGAAAAAACTTCAACCACATTTTTGATTAAAGAATACAAGTTTTAAAATTTAGTAGAAATGACACTTAATATAACATCAGTTAAAACGGATATTATATAAACTATGAAAATGAATGCAATATTAACTTAGCATTATGTATATAGCATTACATGTGTGTTTTGATATATTAATTTGATATTTCTTTAACTGTGAAAAATAAATGTTATTTTAGCCCATCTAGTGTAGTTCATTCGATGCTAGCTTGATTTAGCATTATATTCATCTGATGTAAGTTTAATATAGCATTCTTTTTTATCCGATTATATATTAATATAGCATTTGATGTCCTTCAGACTAATATTTAAAACATTCGTCTTTCAAACTAAAAACGGTCTCGGGTTTTCCTTCAGACTAATTTCCTCAAAAACCAAATTACAAATGGTCGAAAGCTTAGAAAAACACTTAAACCTTTACAAAAAAAAATTAGCAATTTACCAATATATCTAGATTGTAGTTTCTAAAAATTCAAAACTTAGTCAGGAAGTAGAAAAAGGAAACTCGCACAATGGAGTTGAGATTCAAAACAAATGGTTTCTGTTCTTTAAGGACTTTAGAAAGAATATTGTGGATGTTTAAGGGAAGAGCAATGAGTTTTGTTAATGCATAAAAGCAATAGATTATACATCAATGATTGGAGAAAAAAAATTATTTATTTTTTCATAAGTGAAAAGGAAACACCGATCCATGTAAATTTGACTTTGGTTCAACATTTATTGGGCCATGCACTGAGTTTTATTAAATAAATAATTATTGGCCCATGCTGGGATCGAACCAGCGCACCTTGCGTTAAAAGCACAACGCTCTACCACTGAGCTAATAGGCCAGTACGTCTAAATTTTCTTTTTACTTGTATAAATATTTATATTATTGAATATCATCAACTTTGGAGTTGAATTCCAAAAACATGGACGTACGACTCAGTAACACACTGAGGACGTGAAGAGAGAATATAAAGTATATAAATTATGGGAATATAAAAGAAATGCATGCAGTAATCCTTGTGAACTTAATAACAACTTAACAACAGCGTGCATGCATGGACTTGGGTTCTACGTTTATTAGGCCCATGCACTATTTTTCATAAGCTCGGCCTTTTTACCACAATGTACCAATATATTTTCCTAAACTGTGTTGAGATGTTATGGTAATGTCAGACGTTGCCAATAGAAGAAAACCGTTGCCGTAAATCAAAATGACTACCGACACTTTACCGTTGATGACAATTAGAATCGAGATCCGCAATCTCGAACCGATGAACAAAACCCGGCCCGACTCGAAACGAAGGACCCAATCAAATAATATAGAAATATGTATATTTTAAGTATAACTACCAAACCCGAACCAACCCGAGCCCAACCCCATATCCGGTCCACTCTAGGTTTCAAAATGTATAGTTTGTACTCGGTAAAATCTAACTCGCGGAGAATCAAGATACGTCCAAACTAGACCGGTTGCTACTCCTAACAATTACCATTGGTAAAATGATCGTTGGCACACCAATAAATTTATAAAAGGTTGGCTATTAAACACATAAAACATTTAAATTTTAGTGTTCTAAAATTTTGATAATGATTATAAAAAAAAAGTAAATATCATGTTTCTAATTCTAACTTCATCGATATTTTTATCAAAATTTGACTTAGTTGTATTGACAATGAAAATTTTCTTAATTCATCACCGATTATTTACAACGATATGAAATAATAACTTCGCTAATATTAGATTTGAAATCTAATAAAACTAAAAAGGAAACATCTTCATAAATTATACTAAAAGCATCTTTTTAAAAGCCGATAAACTTTCAAAAGTATTAGTAGTTATGATTAACTAAAATATTTAAAAAATATTTATAACTAGTTAATCTACCGTCAATACTTGCTTTGATGTTAATTTTCCGTTACATTTAACATTAACAATAATTAATTTACCTTTATAATGTTGTAGTATTGATACACCGACGTATCTCAATATTGGTTAACAGTTGTTCGGTATTGTTATGCTAACGGTAAATTTATCATTGTCATAACAGCCCTATATATGCTCAAAGCCACGTCCATCGTAGTTGTCATGACCGGTTCGATCTAGGTTGATTTAAGTACTAAGTTTCCGACCGTCCAACTGCTATCGTCAAAATCGTGCATTCATTTGTAAAGATTTATGATTATTTGTTTAATTAATTTAATTCTACTAGAAATTTTGATATTTAAAGAAAATAAGATGAAACAAGTTTGATGACAAAAAAAAAATTAACCTGTTCGGCAATGTAAGAGAAATTTAAAGTATCCAATTTACCGGTAACAAAATTTGCGGGCTTGAGTCATTTGCAGGCCGCTTTGGGCTGTGGTTATCTGCGGTTAACAAAGCACAGTCCGGTTTTAATAATATGAATGTCCATTCTTCCAGTTAAGCCCATTAAAATCTTTTAATTAGCACCACCTTCACAAGATCCTGCTGCATGATAATCATTGGTCCACTACTATTCTTGCTCCAAACTTTGAACCTATACTCTAAAATATAATTGCACCCACTAATAGATGTTTTATTTTACGTAAGTCCAATATTTGAATAAACTGTTTTGTTAAAAAGAATTTAATAGAGGTCCAATAATTCATCCTCTTGTAAAGTAAAAATAACATAATGTTTTTAGAGCTTAAAGTTAACCACCACTGCTTAAGTATAGGAAGTATACGTTCATATTATTATCCTTGTGCTCCCTAAAATTTTTAATTTTTCTTATTAAATTACTACCGTTTTAAAAAGTGGAATTTAAGCGTAGATAATTAAGGGTATAAATGGGGAATTTTCGAAAAATTGCACTCAAGAATAAAAAAAACTAAATGACAAGTTTCTGCAACTGTAGATATCAATAACATGAAATTATGTAAGATCAAGACTTATAAGGGAAATTTTGATCCACGCAGAGAAATTTTGATCCGCATCCCTCTGTTTAGAAATAATTAGGCTTACATATCTTCCATTTACATGTTATAATCTGCATCCCTATTTTTAGACAACTAAAAATATAAAATCGCAAAGCTCTACCCGCTTTCATCTATCATTCCATCGAACAAAAAAAAAATAGCACGCGAACACTCAAAAACGAACTAAATACCTAATTTGCAAATTAGGTTTTCTACTTTCGATCAACAGAATAAATTGAAGTTAAACTCGTCGCTTACATTTCAGTCGACAACTTGATCGAAAGCAAGAAGAAATAGAAGCCATTTCCCAAAAAATGCAAGTATATGCAAATTTGTAGAAGGATTTATTCGATGTTCGAATTTAGCAACCGAAGGCAGCTATTATGAACAACATGCATCAGTGCAAACTGAAAATCCACAAAATGAAGCAGAAAAGATAATTCGAGTTTCGATTTTGCTGTATTTATACTCTAAATGAATTTATGGCAAATATTTGACATTGAAACTTGATAGATTGGAATTGTAAATTCGTGAACAACAAATGAAAAATGAAAAATGACAAATGCAAATATTCCCCTGGTAAATATTTGCCATAAGTTATTATCACTAATTGCTTACATATGTAGATTACCTAACTAAATACTTAGAAATATTTTTCCATAATACTAAATTACTAAACTGTCACACAAGCAACAAGCAAAAATAGTGGTAAATTTAAAACATACTATTAACTACTGATGACAAACATTTGTCACGCAAGTATTAACCAGACAAATATTAGTCAGACAAACATTTGCGAGACAAACATTTGGCAGGCAAATATTTGCCTGATTAATAATTACCCGGCTGATATTGGCTTCCAAATATTTACTTAATAGCAAATTGGCAAATTCTATTGCAACCCAATAAATTGATTAGTAGCCCCCCTTAATTTTAATAAAATTAAGAAGACAAAAATACCCTTAATCAACTACGTACATTCTTTTCTTCCTTCTCTCAGTCATCTTCCTCAGCGCAAACCAGTTAATTCAAAAACCCTAATTAACAAATCAATATAAAAAAATTACTCATATTTCAGTACTAGCGAATGAAGATTGAAGAAGATAATCAATCATTATCGCAATCACAACAGGTAATTGGGGTTTTTTTTTTTGAAAAGTTAGCAATTTTTTTGAAAGCAAATCGTAAACACTCGATTTTGTGGAATGTAACAAATTCACATACAAACCTTACTAGGATCAACATATAACCACGGAGAGACGATACGTGGTTTATCTGAATTCCACGTAAAGTAAATACGTGGAAAGTTTGCAAATGTTTGGTTGGTAATTTTTTTTTGACTTTCTGTTACGATAACGCAGGGACAACACGTGGTTTGAAGAAAAACAACGTATTACATAAACGAGGAAAAGAAGAAAACCACGTTGAAGGTATACGTGGTTATTGAATAATCCACAAAGTACATCGACGTGGTCTGTATACAAACCACGTCTTGGATCAGTGCGCGTTAAAAAACAGAAACTCAAAAAAAAATTACTTCAAAATAAATCTGCGTGGAGTTGGATCGCTGGAAGAGGAAGATGATGCCGCTCGATCTATATCACTGGAAGAGGAAGATGCAGCTCTGGAGGAGGAAGATGACGCGTTTGGAAAGTGTTTAGGGTTTTTTACATGATAGCAGAAAGGGTAGTTTTGGAAAGAGTGGGGGGCTACTAAGTCATTCTGTGGGTATACTGACTTTAGTAATTTTCAGGGGGCTACTAAGTAAAAAATTGTATTGAAATAGAATTTGCCTAGCAAATTTATAATCACTTAAATGTCTTTGATTATATTTTGCAGAGAGATAAAATCATAAAAGTTCTGAAGTAAGTCTATGCAAAAAATGGAAAGCAACCATCTGAATTTGATAATAAACTAGTGGATTTTTTCAGTTGTCCACAACAAAAACACTATTCGTAAGTATAAAGTTTAATTTTGTATTAGTAAACTTAATAACATTAAAAAAAACTTTTCTTTTAACCGATGTAGAATTGATTGTGCAGAATTTGTTATGCCATATATGGAATTTATTCAATGACATACGAATAGACGAAAAAGTAGATCATGTTGGTACTAAGAGCGTAGATATTATATGAGATTGTCATAGACAAAGAATGTAGCTAGAAATCAGGACCTGACACGGTCAAATATATTAAAGATTATTTAGCCACAAGAAATTTCACTTAAATGCTAACAATTATATTACGTGGACGAAAGAATCAAAACCTGGATGATAATTGTTGTATGCTTAATAACAACTTAATAACAGCGTGCGTGCATAGAGTTGGGTTCAACATTTATTAGGCCCATGGACTATATTTCATTAAACAAATAATTAAGGCCCATGCAGGTATCGATCCGGCGCACTTAAGCCAACTTCTGTTTTGCTAAATACTATTCTTTTAACTTAAATAAATAGGTATATTATTTAATATCACAAGCTCAGCCTTTTTCTTACAACACACCGAATGAGAGAATCGATACCGTATTTGTATTATTGATAAATCAAAATGATTATTGGTAGGGATATAATCAAAATTGCATCCACAACCTCGAACGGATTCGATCGGAGAAACAAAACCCGGTGTAAAACTGACGGTTCTCCAATCGGGTCTGGATAATGAAAAATACCATGTAGATCCGTTCGAAGCCTATCCGAACCGAATGACACGGCCAAAATATAAAAAATATGTGTATTTTAAATGTAACTACGCAACCTGATCCGTACCAACCCGCACCGAACTCCGGGTCTAGTCGTATCTACGTTTCAAAATGTATAGTTTGTACCCGATAAAACCCGATCCGTCTAAAACCGAAACCCATCAAGTCGGAACCGGATCTGACTTAACGGGTCAAGTTGCTACCCCTAACCGTTACCCTTGGTAAAATGATCCTTTGGTATACCTACAAACTCGAACGTCGATACCAATACATAAAACACTAAAATTTTATTGCACTGAAATTTTGATAATGATAAAAACATTTAAACATCGTGTTTCTAATTCTCGCTCCATTGATACTTTTATCAATATTCTAGCTTATTTTTTATAATAACTTTGCTATTATTAAACTTGGAATCTAATAAAACTAAAAAATAAATATCATAATAAATTATACTACAAAAATATTCTTAAAAACTGATATACCTTCCAAAGGGGCATTTCACCAGAAGGAAAACTTTGCAGTCCAATTAGTTTTTAGGACACACATTCAAACAAATTACTTTCAAGGCCAAAGTCAGCAGAATAATTACTTTCAAGGACAAAGTCAGCAGTCCAATTACTTTCAAGGACATGACTTCATAGGATTTTAGGCCCTAGAAAATAATTATTTTATGTTTTGTCCATAAAAGTAATTATTTCAGTTGTGTGTCCTAGAAACTAATTCCACATGCTAAAGAGACCCCTGTGACTAATTTTCACCCTTACAAAAGTGTTCATGGTTAGAGTTAATTAAAATATTTAAAAAATATATGTAATTGGTAAATTTACCATTAGTGCCGACTTTGACGTTTTTTTTACCATTACCATTAACAGTTATGAATTTATCTTTATAATGTCGTACCGTCGATACACCTTTATATCTCAGTATTGTTTACCAATTGTTTGGCATTGCTACGATAATGATAAATTTATTGTTATCGTAATAACCCTACTTATGCTTAAATTAATGCACGTCTATCATAGTTGTCATGACCGGTTCGATCCGTGTTGATTTAACGTCTAAGGTTCCAACGTCTAAGGTTCCAACGGTCCAACCTGTACGGTCAAAATCGTGCATTTTTTTGAAGATTTATGATTATTTGTTTAATTAATTTAATATTAGTAGGTAAACTTCTATTTAAGGAAAATATGATGAAACAAGTTTGATACGCAAATTTAACCTGTGCGGCAATGTAATAGAATTTAAAGAATCAGATTTACTAGCACCAAAATTTCTTAACAGCAGCACTTATCATTCAAAGTTTTCAAAGGTTTTAATGCAACTATAAATTGCATAAAAGTAATTAGGCCTCGGTGGGCCTAAGATTAAAAAATGGGCCTGGTTTTTGTGGATTTTACATGTTGAAACCGGTTCAGTGCTAATGCATGGCTTGGGTCATGTACAGGCCACTTTGGTTTTCAATAACGTGGATACCCATTCTTCCAGTTAAGCCCATAAAGATAATTTAATAAGCACTACCTTCGCAAAATCATGCTGCATGATAATTATTGGGCTTTATTTGGTCCACTAATACTCTACCTCCAAACTTTATGCCCCAAAATTAAGCCAGTCGGCGGATAGCCAAAAAATCTGAAATCTGTTCGTATTCGTATCTAAAAGGACGCAGATACAAATGCATCCACATTCGAAAATTATCCGTTAGGTTTTTGTTAAGATTTTAATTTATATTATGTGTATTTTAATACATGAAAGATGTGTATTTATTGTTTTATTAAGTTGGTAGTTTATATCATATGCATTTAATGTATATTGACTGTTCAAAACTTTTATCATATTTGTTTATTTTCTATGCTTTTATGATCGATGTGATTGAAAAAAAAGTATGCTAAACCAAGATTTTCTTTTTATGTTTCTTGATTTATCAATCGTTGGCGGATGTAGATATCCGATATCCGAATATGATTTCCGATGCGGATATGGATATGACACTATCCGAATCCGAAAATATCCGTTGATTGACCTACCCAAAATATAATTGCACCCACTAATAGATTTTGTTTACATGAGTCCGATATTTGATTAAACTATTTTGTTTAAAAAAATTTAACAATGGTCCAATAATTTATCAAACAACATAATGTTTTTACACTTTAAAATTAGCCACCACTACTTGAGTATGAAGCTACTACCATAGAAATACACAATTTGGATGAAATCCGTTCCTATTATCATACTAGTGCTCACTAAAAATTTTAATTGTAACTACCTTTTTTGAAAAGTGGAAACTAAGGGTATAAGTAGAGTATAGATAATTAAGGGTATAAATGGGGAAATTTGTGATAAGTTGTACTTAAGAATAAAGAAATGAAATGACAAGTTTCCATATATGTAGTTCTCAATAACATGAAATTATGTAAGATCAAGATTTATAATTTCATAAATGTACTTTTTTAGAATCATGCAACGTATTTGCATATCATTTTATTTTTGGCAATATGTCTAACAAGATATGATCTTGTGTATAGAAGTTAATCAATGGTATTTTTATAGAATTGATATCACATATCACATGAAGTTTTTTCTTTTTCTTTTTACTTATCGAATTAACATATGAAGTAAGGGTAATCATACAAAATTAATATGTGAAGCAAGGGCAATCATAAGAAATTACATGACTCAAATAGTTAATTGAATGATTCGATTGATTAATTAAGATGGGTGATTAAAATGTGAATTTTAAGCATAAGCATAATTTTAAGTATACATAAAAGGAGTATAAATAAGTTAAATTTGTAGATTTAAATGGCGTTGAAGACTTCCAACAAGGTAATGGAGACGTTTCATGACTTCCAACAAAATAGTGGAGACAAACCGGATTTCCAATGACCAATAGAGACTTAAGACATAAAAGACAAAGCTTTGGTGATATAAAAAGACAATATAGAAAGAAAGAAAGAAAGCAAAACTAGTATAACCGCACAACGGTGGGGAAACCGACCGTTGTGTTATTTGATATGAATGAAAAAAATATTTGTTAATTTTTTTCCTTTATTAATAATTTGATAAAAAATTAACTGCATTTTAAAAAAAAACTAAAAGTAATTGAAAGTGTAAAATCAATTATAATAAGGATTATAAATGTAGACCAACTTGAAACTAAAGATCTGCTATCAATGTATTCATATGAACCACTCATAGTCACACAAATGTGCTTTTTGAAATATATAATGAACGGTTTGTTTTTTATCGTTGTACATTTTTGACACTAATTTGAACTAAACTTTAAAAGCAACATTTTTGATACTTCGTATAATCTTTTAGCTGACTTCTAGCAGTTTTTACCTTGAATTTTCTTGACGCAAAAATCATGTATAACGGACAGAGAGACATTAATAAAATGCTCCCGTACAAGTGTTTTGTAAAAATCATGGTCGACCATGCTCTAAGACAAAAACTTCAAGTTATCCGTTAATACCATACACTTCATTTGTTTTTGTTTTTCAAATAAAAAATAGAAGGTAAAGCAAACCTAACCCATTAGATTGTTTAAAATTTTATTTTAGCCAAGAAAAGGAACTAATTCCAGTAAGCATGTTTTAAAACTTAAGTCTAGTGATTTGAGGTATAAAAACCAACCTAACTTATACATTTGTAACTTGATGAAAAAAATATGAGGAAATAAAAAATAAAACGGAAAAAGAAGAATCATTTTTCTTCATTAAGAAAATATTACTACTTCAGCATTTGTGTATTAGACCAAAATAGTATAATGGTTCCTTAGAAAAGCGTAGGTTAATAGCATTGAGGAAAATTTTCCAACATAGATCTGTTAATACACTTATCACTTCACAGTTAAAGAACAACCGTCACTTATTTCCAGCAATACATCCTTGTACATCACATAACCAAAAAACCATAAAGCCTCCCAATTTGACGGATGAAGTAAACAGAGCCACTGGATCAAAACACCAAAATAAATCTAGCGTTCCTCCTACCTTCGCGCACAATTCGGACCTTCTAGCATTCCTCATCAGATAATATCCAGAAGAAAAAACGATCAACAAATAAAAAATTATACTAATAATACAAAATTCTACATAATTTTACATATTGATTTGTAGCATCCAAATGTAAATACTTCTTCTAGTTGCTTCAGCAGCTTCAATGAATTAGGCGAAAAATAAGACCAGAGTGTGTAAATAACTTGTAGCAACTCCATTTAGCATTTCATCTCTAGCATATTTAACCTTGCATCTATACCCATCACCCATGTTTGATAAGGAAGCGGCCATTGCCGGTATGTCGCACTTTAATGAATCAATTAGAGCCTGTACAAATTTAAATAGCTTTTAAGCTTCAAGAAGAAAACATATTAAGAAGAATTAGCCGCACTACACATCTTTAGCTATGTAATGTATTCATATGAACCACTCATAGACACACACACGTATATGTATTCATATAAACCACTCATAGACACACACACGTATTATTTTATTACGTATAACCCACCTTAGCATGACATTTGCAAATTATCTTTTATATAAATTTGATCTAATTTGATACATTATGTTATGCAACTTTATAATTAAGGAGGTAAGCATACTAAAAAAATATGTAGGTGGTTAAAACTTAAAATGTGTTAGGACAAAAATCTCTAATATTATCTTACCTTGAAGGAAGTTCTAGTTGCTAAATCTATCTTCAAATCTTCGAACCCGGATTTAAATGAATCTGTTGTACTTTCAATTGCATGCGCCGCAAAGTTTGACATATCATCAATTATGTAACTCTTTGGCTTGTCACGAGTCCGTGCATTTGAATACCTATCCTGCTTATGTTTACATACTAAGTTCAAAGACGGAAATTGAACAACTTAATGTTCAAACAAATTACATAACAAGGTTGAAGAGATCATCAAAATTATTAAATTGGCTAGCTACAGCTCATATACTGTAAGATTCATACCTGATACTTGAATAAAATCTCCATCAAAGGAAATGTTGCAGAGGCATTCAACCTGTTCGCTATGTGAAGTGCCCGACATGCAGCAAAAGAGTTATCATGGTACCTGACATTTCCAGTGGCAAGAATAAGCACAACTAAGATATGAAATGCAACTGACCTCATATGAATTTCAAGGCAGTAAGTAATCAACATTTCGAATGATAGGTATACAGCCTGTTTTATGCACAATCAGTATACAACTTACACTGCATGCTCATATCGTTTAGAGCATTACAATTCTTTTTTTTTGCTTTTCTCATAAAAGTCATTATGCTTGTCCATAAAAAAGGTTTGTCTTTTAAAAAAAAGGTTTGTCTTTTTTAAAAAAAAGAAAAGAAAAAAGAAATAGAAACATACAGGGCTCTAATGCTTGAAAAATGTTTGAATAATATCTCACTAGTTCATCAATTCTGGGAATATTGGAACTGTAATGATCCATTGTTTAGTAAATAAATAAATAATTTGACATTAAATAAAATAATAAAAACATAAATAGCTAAAATAAACCTGAATACTTTAGTTAGAACACTGGGCAAATAAGGAAACAATTTCCATGTAAACCAATTTACAATCAATATTCAAGAGAGTGGTTAGATTAGTAGACAGTGGAATTTAGTTAACCTGGCCAAATCGCAACTAATTTAATTAACAAAATAATTAAATTAATATTTATAGAAAATAAGTTAATCAATAAGTATATGAATACTGTAAACTAAAAAAGTTAAATATGAAGTAATAAATAAACATTTGTTAGTGTTATAAAAATTTATAACTAATCTGTATTGTTCATTTATGTCTTATATTTCAATCAAAGATAAATTACAGATATTGATTCAATTAGTTAAACAAGTATATGTGTAATTATATTAAAAATAAATAATGAAATCCGAAAGTTAATTAATGGATGGAGCCAGTATTGAGATTCCATCCTTAGAATATGACATGCAAAGTTATATTATCCTTGTGCAACTGATTTTTCAGCAAAACAATAGTTGGGCATAGTTAGCTAAAGAACTCAAAAGGTATCCATACAAAGGGTTAAGAGACAGCAAAATCATGGTTATAACATAAACCTATTAATCATGAAACGTCAGATGTAGAAATGACTTGTAGTTAAAAGTACTTTTACAATGTAACTCACATTTGGTAATCTTTTAAGGATGTTGAACAAATACGAAGGGTGCATCAAACATTTTTTTGGATTATTTTTTCCATAATTCACCTGTATTACTTTGTTGCAGCAAGTATATTTTTTTTGTTTTAAAACCGAAGCCATCTAGCAGTTTGAACCAACTTAAACTACTAAGTATTGATTGATTTGTAATATTTTATTTCAGTTGTGAAAATGTAAGTATTTTCTTTGAAACTGATGATTACATTTGATTAATATGTGTACTACAAATACTTGTATTGTAGCGCAAAAAAGATTTAGTTCTCAAACTCTAAAAGCTTAAATCATAGATTTCAGACCTTTAGCCTGATGACCAAAACAAAGTTTTCAGTGTTATTCATAAGCTGCACTTAAACGCCACTACACAAAATGATAGTTTTGTCACCTCCTCCAGTTTAGCATCTAATAATATGGAATCTACCAAACCAGTGCCTTCAGCAGCAAAATTGCAACCAGATTTTTTATCTGAAATGAGAACCAACTTGCTTCTGTTTCAGAATGAAAAGATTTTAAATCCATATAAATTATTAGATTACAATCCACTTCCAAACTTTTATGCCAGCCCACTCATTAGCTCCTTTCAACATTTATGACATCAATCACTTACTGGTATTTAACAAAAATCTAGCATGCAGATTATGCCTTCCAGGTTGTGAATGGTGATTAATAGAATTTCTAATACTACTGGTAGGCACTAAAATACTAGCCTCTAAGGCTCAGGTGGAACTAATAATATGCTACAGCCACAAAAGTCCTAATAATATGCATTAGTTTAAAATCTGCAATCTTAATGAAACTGAGAGTTATAAGAAAAACAAGCAACTACAGATCCATCCAGATTTCGCAAACCCAAACTAAACTATTTACAAGATAATAGCATATCATATACTAGAATACCCAAAGTGAAATTACATACCTAACAATTTTTATAAGCACAATTTAAAACTCTAGGCTCATGAATTGTTAGTGTTTGCTTCCCAATTTCTCTGTACATCATTTCTTCTTCTGCAATTATAAAAAATCCGTTAATAAATCAATTTCAAATGATTTTATCCCAACTTAATAGATCGCGCCAGTAAAGACTGAAGCCAAACAAAGCGCAGTCGAACCAGAAGGTACCTGGAGCGAGACGAGAAGCGCAGTCGAACCAGAAGGTGAGTCTCGAGAGGAGTAGCATTCGAGAAGAGGAGCGGGTGATGTAGTTGCGGTCAAATAAAGAGGAGGAGCGAGACGACAGGCCGAGTCGATCAACGACGAGAGGAGCAGTGTTCGAGAAGAGTAGCCTTCGTATCAAACAAACTCTCGCAATGGAATAGGCTTTTATTTGGTTTAGGGGGATTTAAATAGGAGAGGGAAGGGGAAAATTGACCGGAGATAACGGAGGCGAAAGTTTCATAGGTAGAAGACGCGGTCTAGAGGGAAAAATTTGGGGGAGAAGCACACGGTAAAAAAACGAAACATGGGCAAATTTATTTTGGCTTCAGAGTATTTTATTTTGGTTAGTAGAAGTAGGCAAACCTCACTACGGTCGGTTTGATAAAGACAAAGAAACGATTATTAAGTATGTTTATTTTATTTAGTGGTTTATGTTTGTGTGAAACCCAACCAACCCTCCAATATCATATTTTATTATTTAAATAATGTTCAAAAAGTTTGTGTAACATTATATTCCGTAATTTTAAAAACTAAATAATTAAATTAAAAGAGTAAAATTGTGATTTTACACGAATGACAAAATAATAATATTTACAGGGTTTGGAATTAGGCTTGGGGACCTAAATCTTTGTGTTTGGAATGTCGTTTACAGTCAGAAAACATACATGAATTGCTGAATTTCGTTAAACGGACTAGAAATTAGAAGAGGTCAAACCCAACGACATTTTCGTAATATAATGATTATGAGATTTTAGGCTAAATATGTTTTATTTGCAACCTATAAATAGAAGTATAAACCCTATTTTCTAATCTTATTTCAATCTAAACACATTACCACTAATCTCTATCAAATCCTAAGCAACTTCAAAACAAAAAATCAATTTTTTTAGTCGTATCATTTCTTCTTCTTCCCCCTTCTCTATCAAATTTTAAAAAATCATAACTTCTTCGTTTCTCAATAGATTTCAATGAAACTAGCGGCAAATCGAAGCATGTGAAGAATACTATGGTCCCATATTAGTTTGGAGGCAGAATTTGTAAGATCAAAGGCGTACCTGGCCCGAACAGCGAAGAACAAAGATGAAATTTCGTACACCATTTTAATCCTTCTCCATTAAACTTTAAAATGACTTATCTCTTTTGTTTCTTAACGGATTTTGACGATTTACCCATCGAAACGACAATGAAGATGAGTATTATGATTTGGTAAGGGTTTATTGGTGAATTTCTTGGGTTTCTAGGTACAAAAGGCACTGAATAGCAGAGACAGTGTTGAGTTCTTTTTCATTCGAGAATTTAGTGAGTGAGATTCATCATATTTGTGTATATACTCATCAGACATAATAATTCACTTTTATGGTCTTAAATCAAATTATAAATGATGAAATTGAATATATATAAAAAGTGATTTTGTATATATACATGATTAAGATGTCGTATGTTGTGACTAGATAATTAAAGAAGTGATTTTTCTATTGTAAATAGACAAAATTTGATCTCTCTCTGATTGAAAATTGTAAAATACAAAAGTATTCCAAATTAGATGCATTATATATTAAAATTGTAATTCACAATGATAAGAATCCATTGGCGTTCATTCAATGATATAAAGTAACATTATTTAATGAATTAAGAAAATGCCATTGAACTTAAAATGCTTATAACTCTCGCATATTACCGCAGTTTCACACGCGATTCATTTCATCGGGATTGTTGCAACACCCCGATATTTCAGGGAAAAAATAATTAAAAAGGAATTAAAATAGAAGAAGTTATTATTAAATGAAAATTTAAAGAAAACGTGTAAATTAAAGTACTCCTCACGTTTTTTACACTAATTAATTAATGGGAATACAATTAGTAAACTTAGACAACTATGAAAAATGGACATTTTGCAAATATTGAAATTTAGCCACAAAACTTATACCATTGAGTTCGTGGCAATTTTCCGATTAATTTTCATATATAATGTTTTCCAAACGGAGTTCAAACGAAGAAGTTATGACCATTTGAAGTTTTGGCATCAGAAACAATTACACGTATGGAATTGGTAACTAACATTAATTATAATTGATTGATTGATTGCTGATGCATGTTAAATTACATATGTACACAGTCAGCAATGAGTCAGTAGGATTAAATAAAAAGAAAAACATATTATATACACAAAGTTTGAAATTATTTCAATAGCTTACGCGTTTATGCGCACATTTAAACATTTGAATTTGTTTAATGAAATAAATTGGAAACAAGAGTATTGCATTAATATATATATATACATATATAGACACACACACATGTGTATAAGAAGAGAAATGGTAAAAAGATTTATTAACAATAAATGCGCATTATTAGTAATTAACGTACGTTACAATTGTAATTAACATGCGTTACAACATTTACTAATGTACGTTAATTGAAAATTAACGTAGATTGTAAACATGTAAGATGAGGAAACTAAATTTGTTTATAAAATATATTCTGGAAGTTTAATCTTTAATGTTTATAAACAGAAGAATTAGAAAGGAGGATAAAACGTTAATAAATAAATGTTGTGAGGGACAAGAATCAATGGGAATGGTTAAAATTAGTAAGCAATCAATTAAGAAAATTAACTATGAATGAATAAAATTAACGAAAGGATGGATTAGTTTAAATTGTATATATATATATATACATATATCCTAATTAATTGTACACATTCAAAAGCGTAAATAAATGTGCAACATATCCAATTGATGAATAGAGAAGGATCGGGAATAAATTGATTGGCTGAATTAATGACATAATTTGTCATTAATGGATGTAAATTTGACAAATTAAGATGGATTAATTTCTAACAAATGCAAATATTTAAAATAAAGATCTAATAAGATTTATAAATGGGAAACAAATTGTAAAATCAATTAAGGGGAAGAGTATAATCTCTCAAAAAGTGTAGTGTATACACACAAACAACAAAAATGGAAATTTTTCAATGCAAACAATTAATGAGAATAATTAATAAACGCTGATTTATTTTCTAACGTGGTGGTTTTCTATTGGACAGAGTGACATGGTTTTTGATTTCCTAACGTTCTATTGGTCCAGTGACATGTATGAGCCAAAGTGAATAACCATGAGGTGTTCAGATGAACATGATTTAACCTAAGAAAATCTAATGGATTATATGCACTCACACTATCTATAAGTAAACCATCTAACCTAAAACCTAATCTTTTATTCAGTCGTCGCCATAAGTCTACATAAAAATTTGTGTTTATTCTTCTTCCTCCTTTTCTCCACTAAATAAATAATTCCCTTCCAAATCAAATTAAAAATATATATACGAATTATTTGAAGAATTCTGAAGAATTTAAAAAGAGGAAGATAAGAAGAAGAAAAGCTTTTCAAATTTAGACAAGCTCAAGTGCCAGGTGAGTAATAATTAATATGAAATAGAAAAATAAAGTAGTTTAATTTTAGTTCTTTTTTGGCACGATAATATGAATTAATTTCTGTTAATAATTGTGGTTTGATGCAAATTACTGTAACTTCTTCTTCTACCACTTCTTAATTCTAATTCATGTTTGGTTTAAAATATGGAACATATAAATTGAATATTCACGTTTTATGGCATAAATAAGATTGGTTTGATTAAATTGAATTAGAATTGTTACTCAATTTTTAATGGCACAACTGCTTAGTAGGGTAAATATAGAATTTGTTCTTTGAATAAAATTGGAAATTTGGTTGGTATAATTACATAATTCTGAATATGGTTATGGAACAAAATTGGGAATTTTAATTGGTATATGTGTTTATTCCATATGCGGCCTTAAATGTAAAAAGTGGAATTTTATGTAATTAAATGGTTTGTGGCTATTGGATATAAACTTTGTACAACTTAAATCTCTAAAAGGAGAAAGTAAATTAGGGTGGAAAAAAATGTAAATTAAATGGACCCTAAAGGCTAGTGTAAATCTGTAACAAAATGGTATAAAAATTACGGACAAACCATACGGACTGAAGACGTGAAATTAAAACACCATTTATGTAAGAAAAAGGGAAACTGTGAAATAACCAAATCGGATATAAAAATGGCCTAAAGAAGATTAATGGAAATAAACAGTATGTAAACTATAACGGTAAAATTAATTAATCTGGAAGCGATTTGCTAGGCAGACCTTGTAAAGGTCTGGATAGGTGTTTCATGCAGTTAAGATCAAAATATAGTTTTGCTTGTACTTACTAGAAGTGGGCAAGTAGGTTCGCAAGGATGTTTGTTACCTTTCATAGGTTGCTAGTACGTATGATAGATAGCATCCGCAATCGTAGACTTCTTCAGGCAAATTGACGTGGACGAAACAGAACAAGTGTGCTCCAACGTAGCTTCTTTAGGCAGATCGTTGGAGGATTTTGCGCAGCTGACCCAGCTGTGGGCGCTATTTCGGAGGACCGACACTTTGGATAGGGGCAAGTCCACGGTGGTGACCAAGGAGACAGAAGGGTAGGAGTCCAGTTTGGCGGAGCCTAAGCGCAACTTCGGGGTCCTGCGAGGTTGTTTGGGTCAGTGCCGGTCAGACGTAAGAGGCATTTAATCATAGTGCATGGGTGAAGAGCATGACTTTCACACTATAGCACGTGGATAGAAAAGTCACAGTGCACGGGTGAAGAGCATGACTTTCACACTGTAGCAGTGGATAGGTAAGGACAGCAAGTACGGTAGGCCGACTGATGTCTAGTACTACTGCATGGTTGACTTCCCTTGAGTGATCATGGACTTTGGCTTCTTAGGAACTGTATCTAAGAAGGATTCACTGCATTATATTGTTCACCCTTTGCGATATCCGGGAAAGACCTGGAATTAAACTTTTTTATTCTTTCTGCTTCATTTTATTTCTCATTCACCAGACTTTATGTCTGACCCATTCCTATTTTTCCTATTTTCCCCAAATCACAGGAAGACAGTTTAGCAATTATGTGGATTTAGTAAAATGGCAAGTTTCACTCCTAGGTTCAACACTGTTGGGGAAAGTAGCATAATCCTGGTTAGTAACCATATGTTGAATACTTTATCATTATTCCGCGGTGAGATTTTATAAACATTACTCTGACTTGTCTTTGTTATTTTCAGGATACAAAACTAGCAATTCGAGCTTTAGTGGACTTGGATTTCGGGTCATAAAAAATTTAAGCCTATTGGAGTGCGGGTTGTTACATTTGGTATCAAAGCTTAGGTTAGCAGATCCTAAGAATTAGGAAGTAGTATTGGCTAAAATAAATATACTTAAATCCAATTAATCTCAATTATAGATTAGTGACAAATGTAAAGTCAATGGAAAGAAAGAAATTTTGTACTTAAGTTCTAGTTGGGTCATAGTAGCCCAAGGATGTTCAGTCCCCATTTTTATTTCCGATGGAATATGTACAATAGGTCCATTTATTGAAAAAGAATTAGAATTCATATGTTATGCAAGTAGGAAAATTCCTTAGAGAAAGAGGATTTAGGTGGGGGGGGAAAGGATTTCCAAGATTAGGAATAGGACATTCCTAAGGAAGTAAGTAAATGTCCACTTTAAGTTTAACCGATTAAAGAGGAAACTTTTTGAGATTAAAAAATTGAAATATATTTGAAAAAGTAAATAATGGGTTTTGGAAAAGTGGTATGGTTTTTGTATGATAAAGATTTTTATTTGAAGAAAAATTCTTCTGTTAAGATTATACAACATAAGTAGCTTGTTAGTTTCTTTATAAAACAAAAAAGAATTTAAATTTAAGTTAATTGGAAGCTAGAAATTTCAGTAAAGGAAATTTTGTAAAACTCTATTCTTATGAAAGGGATAAAAAGAGCAATATAGCTTGGAAATATTTTTACACGAAAATTATTTTTATGGGTGAACAAAATAAATGGTAGAAATTGGGAATAGATTACATGTTTTAAAAAGGGAGACGTATAATTTGAAATTTCGTTAAGTAACTGCATTAGTGTTGTAGATAGGTAGGGATTTGACATACTTTAATTTATTGGAATGAAAGGAGTAATGATATAAATTTCTATGAATCAACCAAGCTATAAATAAACATGTTTTAATGAAATTATAAGGAATATGAGGAAAAAAAATCCTTGTAATTTCACGCAAACATAAATCCTCCTTTAAAGGATTCATAGAAGATTTTTAATGGTTTTTGTAGTAGTTCCAATATATTAAAGTATAAAATCTTTAAGTATAAATATAAAGTGCAGTAATTGGAAAAAATGTTAGTAAGTGTAGTAGGAAAAAGTCAAGGAACTCTTGAGAGATTCATTGTTCTTATCTACTCCAGTTTTTGTAATATGAAAATTATGAAAGAACATTTTGAAAACAAATAAGGTATGTCTTTGGAATAAATGGTTTGGTGAAAATAAATAAGTTTTTGGAAAAGAAAAACTTAATGAAAAAGTTGAATCAAAGATTACAATTTTTAGAAATTTATAAAGGTCTTTAAAAGGAAAAGCAGGTTCAATTCTAAACTTAGAATTGTTGGTATTCCCATCTAGGTTTAGGGGATAATTTAAATTCAAACACCATAAGAGTGTAAGGTAAAGCCATCAAGTATTTATCGATTTAATAAGAAGATTTAGGTAACACTTTTAAAGGCAAGAATTTTGGAATTTCAAAATTTATTGAAGCTTTAATTTTTGAAAGAAAGAAATAAATGCCAAACCAAGTTTTAAAGTATGGAGTAGATAGGAAATGCAGTCTAGGGTTAAGGATTCCCTAGGATTAAGACACGTATTGAGAGAACGTACTTGAAAAAAATGGTTTTTCAATGAGTCTTTCAAAACGTTTTCAAAATTGAGTTTCAAAAGTATATATTTATATATATGTATAGAGATAAAAGTTTTGTTAAGAGTAGTTTTTAAAGGTTTTATCTATATATGTCAGAATTCCTTTTATTCATGCCTACCCTATCTATGGGAAAGTGAATTAGAACAAGTTCTAGGAGATAGGATGGACCTTCCTAGTTATTCTTGTAGAAATGCGAATGTTTGTTTCTTATATAAGCTAGTAGTAGCAGAGGAATTTTGGGCATGAAAGTAAATCAAGGAGATTAGCCCAGTGTGACCTTTAGGAGATGGATAGGTTGGAAATAAATATAAGGAAAAGGCTTTGCGACCATAAGGAAATTTGTGCATTTTTAGTATTGATGCATAAAAGTGGGCTTAAGCTATTAGGTTTCCTATTATCTACTCCGATTTAAATGGTAAATAAGTGAAAGTGTTTACTCAAAATTTGATTTGGAAGAGAATTATTTATTTAGTGGAGAAAAAGAGAAGAAGAATACACACAAATTTTTCTGTAGACTTATGGCGACGGCTAAATAAAAGATTAGATTTTAGGTTAGATGGTGTATTTATAGATAGTGTGAGTGCATATAATCCATTAGATTTTCCTAGGTTAAATCATGTTCATCCGAACACCTCCTGGTTATCCACTCTGGCTCATACATGTCACTGGACCAATAGAACGCTAGGAAATCAAAAACTACGTCACTCAGTCCAATAGAAAACCGTCACGTCAGAAAATAAATCAGCGTTCATTAATTATTCCTATTAATTGATTCCATTGCAAAATTTCTATTTTGTTGTTTGTGTGTATAAATTACACTTTTTGAGAAATTATACTCTCCCTCTTAATTGACTTTACAAATTGTTTTCCATTTTATAAATCTCATTAGATCTTTATTTTAAATATTTGCATTTTTTAGCAATCAATCCATCTTAATTTGCCAAATTTACATCCATAATAATTTCCTTTGTTATACATTCTCATTAATGTCAATTATGTCATTAATTGAGCCAATCATTATTCCTAATCCTTCTTTATTCATCAATTGGGTATGTTACACATTTATTTACACTTTTGAATGTGTACAATTAATTAGGATATATGTATTTATACATATACAATTTAAACTAATCAATCTCTTGGTTAATTTTATTCATTCATAATTAATTTTCCTAATTGATTTCTTACTAATTTTAACCATTTCCCATTGATTCTTGTCCGTCACAACATTTATTTGTTAACGTTTTATCCTCCTTTCTAAATCTTCTGTTTATAAACATTAAAGATTAAACTTCAAGAATATATTTTATAAACAAATTTTGTTTTCTCATCTTACATGTTTACAATATACGTTAATTTCCAATTAACGTACATTAGTAAATGTTGTAACGCATGTTAATTGCAATAGTAACGTACATTAATTACTAATAATGGGCATTTATTGTCAATAAATCTTTTTACCATTTCTCTCCTTATACATATGTGTGTGTGTGTGTCTATATGTATATATATTAATACAATGCTCTTGTTTCCAATTAATCTCATTAACCAAATTCAAACGTTTAAATGTGCGCATAAATGCGTAAGCTATTGAAATAATTCCAAACTTTATGTATATTATGTGTTTCCCTTTTTAATAAATTCTACCGACTCATTATTGACTATGTACATATGTAATTTAACACACATCAGCAATCAATCAATCAATTATAATTAATGTAAGTTACCAATTTCATAAGTGTAATTGTTTTTGATGCCAAAACTTCAAACAGTCATAACTTTAATTTACACGTTTACTTTAAATTTTCTTTTAACAATAACTTCTTTTATTTTAATTTCCTTTTTAATTATTTTTCCCCTGAAATATCGGGATGTTACATTCTCCCCCTTAAAGGATTTCGTCTTCGAAATCTCCAAAGACGGAAGAATGTAAATAGCAACCATCATCCAAAAACTACATCCATCTACTTATCCATCATACATTTCTACCATTGTCCTTATTTTTAACTAATGTAATTTATGATTTATGCAAAGCGAAATGTATATGAACTTACCTAATGCGAAAAGGTAGTTGGTCTACTGATTAAGTTGACCTCCTGTAATGCAAGTATGCTTATACCATGCAACCAAATGTATGCAATTACTCTAATATAATTGATAATTCTATATGTATGTTTCAATCATTTCCCCAAATGCAGCATCCATATGCAACCTCCATTTACATACATACATACACACACACAAATATATATATATATATATATACACACACAACCATGTGCAAATGCAATAGATAACAAGCACGTATATGCAGATGTGTGTACCTAGTTGGCCGATTATCCTAATAAATATCTATCTAGTGCATGCAATGCATCCATTTGCAAACATTGGCATCCACTTGCAACCACAAGCAACCATCAAACATAACATGTCATAATGGCATGTTTACAAACATTCCTACCAACACAAAGTGTCACCTAAAAGGATCTGTCGAAGGATCCTAATTAGGAAAAGATCAAAGATAGGATGTTCAAAAGAAAACTTAACAACAAAAGATGTGGATATGAAATCCTAATCCTCTCCTTTGGGGCCATATCCCGAACCGGTAGAGCAACCGGCCGAGCATTATCAACAAGATATATCCTAAAATCAACCTCCCTCCATGGAGGAAGGCCAGTGACCACAACAAAAACATCATGGTACAAAGAAACAACTAGAACAGAACTAAGATCATCGAGCGATACGTCTAAAGAATAAAGGTAGCTAAGCATAACATACCCTTGCGGATCACATGAAACCTCCAAGGTACACCCACTGCACGTACCTAACAAGATTACTCTTCTGTCACAATCTAAGATCACCCCATACATCGACAACCAGTCCATACCTAAAATAAGACCAAAACCGTAGAAACCAAGAACAAATACCTCACAGTCAATCTCTACTCCAAGAATCAAAATTATCAAACCTCGGCAAAGCATCGACAAGTAAGCCGATCCTCCAACTGGTTTTGAGACTACTACCGGATCAGATATAATGGAAACACCTAATGAAGTCCCTCAACAAGAGAACTAGAGGTAAAGGAATGAGATGCTCCTAAATCAAACAAGTTGCGTACTGAAATATCAGAAATGGAACACAAACCTTCCACCATAACTTTCTCATACCCTTCCATTTGTTTTTCAAACTCTACAGTCATCCTTATCCTAGTGGGCTACTTAATCCTATTTATCTAACTTCAAATTTATTTCTTCCCTTTCTAAGTGAATATCAAAACATTTTTACATCATCTTTTCAACAAAGATCATAAATTTCTCAAAGCGAATTAGTCTTTAAAACTATAAAGTCTGCCTTTTCATTTCTTTACAGTTTAGTTCAACTTCTGATTTTTACCATTTCCATACAACTAGTAAGTCGCATAAGATTTTAAAATCTTCCTATTTTCAAATTTCACAAAGCTAGAAAGTTTTAAAACTGCTAAATTCTCTTTTAAAATTTTAACTTACTAGCATTTACCATATATTTCCAAATATTATATATTTTAAAAAAAAGATTTTAGAAGTAGTGCTTTATAGACTTTTTAAATTCTCGTTTTCTTTTTACACAATTTCCATAAAATTTATTTGACAAATTTCATATAATTTTCCTTTCTCTTTTAAATATAATATTTTCACTATTTTTATTTTGATAAAACACTTTCACTTATTTACCATTTAAATCGGAGTAGATAATAGGAAACCTAATAGCTTAAGCCCACTTTTATGCATCAAAACTAAAAATGCACAAATTTCCTTATGGTCGCAAAGCCTTTTCCTCATATTTATTTCCAACATATCCATCTCCTAAAGGTCGCACTGGGCTAATCTCCTTGATTTACTTTCATGTCCAAAATTCCTCTGCTACTACAAGCTTATATAAGAAACAAACATTAGCATTCTACAAGAATAACTAGAGAAGGTCCATCCTATCTCCTAAAACTTGTTCTAATTCACTTTCCCATAGATAGGGTAGGCACGAATAAAAGGAATTCTGACATATATAGATAAAATCTTTAAAACTACTCTTAACAAAACTTTTATCTACACACACACACACACACTTTCGGAACTCGATTTTGAAAGACTCCTTGAAAAACCATTTTTTTCAAGTACGTTCTCTTAATACATGTCTTAATCCTAGGGAATCCTTAACCCTAGGCTCCATTTCCTATCAACTCCATACTTTAAAACTTGATTTGGCATTTATTTTACACATTGTTGCACTTATCTCCAATATGTATTTTACTTTTAAAATGGAAATTTTGAAAAAAAAGAGAATTTAAAAAGTCTATAAAGCACTACTTCTGAATACTTTTTTTTGAAATAAATAATATTTGCAAATACATGGGTAAATGCTAGTAAGTTAAAAATTTAAAAGAGAATTTAGCAGTTTTAAAATTTTCTAGCTTTGTGAAATTTGAAAATAGGAAGATTTTAAAATCTTAGGCGACTTACTAGTTGTATGGAAATGGTAAAAATCAAAAGTTGAACTAAACTGTAAAGAAATGAAAAAGTAGACTTATAGTTTTAAAGACTAATTTGCTTTGAGAAAATTATGATCTTTGCTGAAAAGACAAAGTAAAAATGTTTTGATATTCACTTAAAAAGGTAAGAAATAAATTTGGAGTTCGATAAATTGGATTAAGCAGCCCACTAGGATAAGGTTGACTGTAGAGTTTGAAAAACAAATGGAAGGGTATGAAATAGTTATGGTGGAAGGTTTGTGTTCCATTTCTGATATTTCAGTACACACCTTGTTTGATTTAGGAGCATCTCATTCCTTTATCTCTAGTTCTCTTGTTGAGGGACTTCATTTAGATGTTTCCATCATTTCTGATCCGGTAGTAGTCTCAAACCCAGTTGGAGGATCGGCTTACTTGTCGATGCTTTGTCGAGGTTTGAATATTTTGATTCTTGGAGTAGAGTTTGACTGTGAGGTATTTGTTTTTGTTTCTCCGGTTTTGGTTTTATTTTAGGTATGGACTGGTTATCGATGTATGGGGCGATCTTAGATTGTGACAGGAGGGTAGTCTTGTTAGGTACATGCAGTGGGTGTACCTTGGAGGTTTCAAGTGATCCGCGAGGGTCTGTTATGCTTAGCTACCTTTATTCTTTAGACGTATCACCCGATGATCTTAGTTATGTTCAGTTGTTTCTTTGTACCATGATGTTTTTGTTGTGGTCACTGGCCTTCCTCCATGGAGGGAGGTTGATTTTAAGATATATCTTGTTGATAATGCTCGGCCGGTTGCTCTACCGGTTTGGGATATAGCCCCAAAGGAGAGGATTAGGATTTCATATCCACATCTTTTGTTGTTAAGTTTTCTTTTGAACATCCTATCTTTGATCTTTTCCTAATTAGGATCATTCGACAGCTTTTTTAGGTGACACTTTGTGTTGGTAGGGATGTTTGTAAACATGCCATTAGGACATGTTATGTTTGATGGTTGCTTGTGGTTGCAAGTGGATGCCAATGTTTGCAAATGGATGCATTGCATGCACTAGATAGATATTTATTAGGATAATCGGCCAACTAGGTACACACACCTCCATATGCGTGCCTGTTATCTATTGCATTTGCACATGGTTGTGTGTGTGTGTATATATATGTATATATATATATATATAAATGGATGGTGCATTTGGGTGAATGATTGAAACATACATATTAAATTATCAATTATACTAGGGTAATTGCATACTTTTGGTTGCATGGCATAAGCATACTTGCATTACAGGAGGTCAACTGAATCAGTAGACCAACTACCTTTTCACATTAGGTAAGTTCATATGCATTTCACTTTGAATAAATCATAAATTGCATTAGTTAAAAATAAGGACAATGGATGATGGATGAGTAGATGGATGTAGTTTTTGGATGATGGTTGCTATTTACATTTTCCATCTTTGGAGATTGTGGGGACGAAATCCTTTATGGGGGGAGAATGTAACACCCCGATATTTCAGAGGGAAAATAATTAAAAAGGAATTAAAATAGAAGAAGTTATTATTATAAGAAAATTTAAAGGAAACGTGTAAATGAAAGTACGCCTCACGTTTTTTACACTAATTAATTAATGGAAATATATTTAATAAACTTAGACAACTGTGAAAAATGGACATTTTGCAAATATTGAAATTTGGCCACGAAACTTGTACCATTGTGTTTGTAGCAATTTTCTGCTTAATTATCATATATAATGTTTTCCAAAAGGAGTTCAAACGAAGAAGTTATGACTGTTTGAAGTTTTGGCATCATAAATAATTATACGTATGAAATTGGTAACTTACATTAATTATAATTGATTGATTGATTGCTGATGTATGTTAAATTACATATGTACACAGTCAGTAATGAGTCAATAGAATTTATTAAAAAGGGAAACATATTATATACACAAAGTTTGGAATTATTTCAATAGCTTACGCGCTTATGCGCACATTTAAACGTTTGAATTTGATTAATGAAATTAATTGGAAACAAGAGTATTGTATTAATACACACACACATATATGTATAAGGAGAGAAATGGTAAAAAGATTTATTGACAATAGATGCACATTATTAGTAAATAATGTACGTTACAATTGTAATTAACATGCGTTACAACATTTACTAATGTACGTTAATTGGAAATTAACGTAGATTGTAAACATGTAAGATGAGGAAACTAAAATGGTTTATAAAATATATTCTTGAAGTTTAATCTTTAATGTTTATAAACAGAAGATTTGGAAAGGAGGATAAAACGTTAACAAATAAATGTTGTGACGAACAAGAATCAATGGGGAATGGTTAAAATTAGTAAGCAATCAATTAAGAAAATTAACTATGAACGAATAAAATTAACCAAGGGATTGATTAGTTTAAATTGTATATGTATATACACATATATCCTAATTAATTGTACATATTCAAAAGTGTAAATAAATGTGTAACATACCCAATTAATGAATAGAGAGGGATTGGGAATAAATGATTGGTTCAATTAATGACATAATTGACATTAATGAGAATGTATAACAAAGGAAATTATTATGGATGTAAATTTGGAAAATTAAGATGGATTGATTGTTAACGAATGCAAATATTTAAAATAAAGATCTAATGAGATTAATAAAATGGGAAACAATTTGTAAAGTCAATTAAGAGGGAGAGTATAATCTCTCAAAAAGTGTAATTTATACACACAAACAACAAAAATGAAATTTTTGCAATGCAATCAATTAATGGGAATAATTAATGAACGCTGATTTATTTTCTGACGTGGCGGTATTTTATTAGACTAAGTGACGTGGTTTTTGATTTCCTAGCATTCTATTGGTCCAGTGACGTGTATGAGCCAGAGTGGATAACCATGAGATGTTCAGATGAACATGATTTAACCTAGGAAAATCTAACGGATTATATGCACTCACATTATCTATAAATAAACCATCTAACCTAAAACCTAATCTTTTATTCAGCCGTCGCCATAAGTCTACAGAAAAATTTGTGTGTATTCTTCTTCCTCCTTTTCTCCACTAAATAAATAATTCTCTTCCAATCAAATTAAAAATATATATACGAGTTATTTGAAGAATTTTGAAGAATTTAAAAAGAGGAAGATTAGAAGAAGAAAAGCTTTTCAAATTTATACAAGCTCAAGTGCCAGGTGAGTGGGAATTAATATGAAATAGAAAAATAAAGTAGTTTAATTTTAGTTCTTTTCTGGCACGATAATATGAATTAATTTTTGTTAATAATTGAGGTTTGATGCAAATTATTGTAACTTCTTCTTCTACCACTTCTCAATTCTAATTCATGTTTGGTTTAAATATGGAACGTATAAATTGCTTATTCACGTTTTATGCCGTAAATGAGATTAGTTTAATTAAATTGAATTAGAATTGTTATTTAATTTTTAACGGCATAACTGGTTAGTTAGGTAAATTCAGAATATGTTCTTTGAATAAAATTGGAAATTTGGTTGTTATAATTACATAATTCTGAATATGATTATGGAAAAAATTGGGAATTTTAATTGGTATATGTGTTTATTCCATATGCGGCCTTAAACGTAAAAAGTGGAATTTCGTGTAGTTAAAGGGTTTGTGGCTATTGGATAAAAACTTATTACATATTAAATCTCTAAAAGGAGAACGTACATTAGGGTGGAAAAAAATGTAAATTAAATGGACCTTAAAGACTAGTGTAAATCTGTAACAAAATGGTATAAAAATTACAGACAAACCATACCGACTGAACGGACGTGAAATTGAACACCATTTATGTAAGAAAAAGGGAAATTGTGAAATAACCAAATCGGATGTAAAAATGGCCTAAAGCAGATTAATGAAAATAAACAGCATGTAAACTGTAATGGTAAAATTCGTTAGGAAATCCAATCTACGGTTTCGATGACAACATGGAAATCGAATATACATATATATATTTATATATACAGGTACTTGCTAGAACAACATCACTAGAAAGACAAGAACGAGGCTCAAAGGACACTACAAGAGACTACAAGTCGATAGGTACAAGGAAGTAAAAGAAAGGATGCACAAAAACTGACATGTACCATATCAGACGTCTGGGCGCACAAGCCAGACGTCTGAAATAGTTCCCTGGAACAACAAACAGGCTAAACCAGACGTCTGATAATAGCACTTAGACGTCTGATCCTCTACTATATTCAAAAAATATATAGTATCAGACGTCTGAAACAAATACCAGACGTCTGAGTTCAAACTCAAACTTCAGAAATGAACTGCAACTGCCACATGTGAATGGACATCTCCACTTCTCTTCACCACAACTCTTCACCATCAACATAAGCAACCTTAGAGGATTCATTAATGGATGTAACTACTCAAGATACCTATCTACAAATATATATAGCATCAAGAATCAAGAGAACACTAACTTACTTCACTTACTTACGCTTTCTAATTCTATACTCTATTCTATATTCTTGATCTCTACACTCTAGCAATCTTTACTTGTATTCACTCTTCCATATACTCAGTTCTTCATAGACAATATTCCTTAGAAATATATTGAAAGCAATTGTACTAATTAGTCAACATCCGTGTTATATTAGAACACACATTTGACAAGAACAACTCATTGTATCCAAGCCTATTCCTCCGGGCGAAGCGAGGGTTTTTGATAATCGAATTCCGAAGGGGAGCTTCGGGACTGGACGTAGGATGGGAGGTCCGAACCAGTATAAAATTCTGGTGTGCTTATTCTATAATTACTTAGATTAATATTATTTTAGTTGCATCATATATTTTGTCACATATACTTGCATATACACTACACGATCCACCCCGTAGACTTTCAATTGGTATCAGAGCAAGGTTTGATCAAAGTACAGTAACACGTATTTGAATCACTTTAATATGGCAAGTATTTTTCAAGAAGGCCAATCCACAGCACGTCCCCCACTTTTTAATGGTTCTAATTATGCATATTGGTCAACACGTATGAGAATTTTTATGGAAGCCAAAGGATTAGAAATTTGGTCAGCCACTCAAAATAAATATGAAGCACCTGACACTGCTATGAACACATGGAATGATGCACAAAAAACCACAGCTTCTAATAATGCCAAAGCTATGAATGTTTTATTTTGTTCATTAGATAAGAATGAATTTTCACGTGAAATGTTATGTAACACCGCATATGATATTTGGCGTACCTTACAAGTTACACGCGAAGGCATGAAAAAAGTTAAGCAAACTAAAATTTCAATTTTACAAAATCAATTTTCATCATTTAAAATGAAACAAAATGAATCTATAGTGGACATGTACTCTATATTCCAAACTATTCAACACGATTTAATGGCACTAGGATTAAATTCACAAATTTTGATTTAGTATCTAGAATACTCAATTCTTTAACTCCAGAGTGGGAAAGAAAAGTATTAGCTATCGAAGAAGCTAATGACCTCTCAACACTCTTAATTGAAGAATTGATAGGAAATTTAATGTCCTATGAAGCTAATCTGCAGGCAAGAAAAGAACAAAATTCGGAGAAGAAAAACATAGCACTTCCAGCAACAAATGAAGACTCCAACTTAGACGAAGAAGAAATCGTATTTATTGCCAAAAACTACAACAAATTCAAGAAGTTTAGGAAAATGACCAGATTTCAGAAAAAAGGAAAATCAAGCTCAACAAATCAAACGTCAATCAAATGCTATGAATGTGATCAATTTGGACATATGAAGAAAGATTGTCCCAAGCTCTACAATGATAAAAAGAAGAACAAATTCAAAAAATTCAAAAAGAAGGAAGCTTTCAAAGTAACATGGGATGACTCGGATTCTTCATCATCATCAGATAGTGACAGCGATAATGACGGAGAACAAGCTAATGTATGTTTTATGGTACAAACTGATGAGGTATGTCCCGAACTTAGCTATGATGAATTATTAGAGCTTAGCATGAAATTAGATCATAAATTTAGACAAATTAAAAAATTGAATAAAGAACACATAGCCAAAATAAATCGATTAGAACTTGAATAGGAATGTTAAAAGATGAAAAAATTATTTTAGAGGAGGAACTAGAATTATCTCAAAAAAAAGTATTTTAGTTGAATATGAGACTATATCTATTGATTTTGGAAGAAAAAATCGTACGTTACAAGAATGTGCACGAACACTATTAAATAGTAGTGGTTTACCAAAACATTTTCGGGCTGAAGCTATTGCTACGGCTTGTTATGTTTTGAATCGAGTAACCATACGACCTATGACTAAATATACTTGCTTCGAAATTTTTTTGGAAGAAAACCTAAAGTATCATACTTTAAAACTTTCGGATCAAAATTTTTTATATTAAATACAAAAGATAATTTAGGAAAATTCGACCCGAAGGCCGATGAAGGAACCTTTGTTGGATATTTGGATCGTAGCAAGGCATATAGAATTTTTAATAAATGTACTAACACAATTGAAGAAAGTTTACATGTTTCATTTGATGAAAATTTACTTGACAATCATACTAACGACGATGAAGAAATTATTCCTATAACAAATACAACAAACTCATCTAATAATGGGACAAATGCACAAAATAATACTCTAGTGTCACCCCCTAGAATTCTAAAAGATCATCCAAAAGATAATATCATTGGGGATCTTAATTCCAGAGTAACTAGAAATCAACTTAACCAAATAAGTCATATTGCATTTGTGTCAAATTTTGAACCAAAGAATTATAAAGAAGCTTCAAACGATGATTTTTGGATAATAGCCATGCAAGAAGAATTAAATCAATTTGAACGTAATAATGTTTGGGAATTAGTACCAAGACCAGAAAATCATTCAGTTATTGGAACAAAATGGGTATTTAAAAACAAAGCAGATGAAAACGGAAATATAGTTAGGAATAAAGCACATTTAGTCGCTCAGGGTTATAATCAAGAAGAAGGTATCGACTATGACGAAACTTTTGCTCCAGTAGCAAGACTCGAAGCCATATGTACATTACTTGCTTTTGCAAGTCATCACAATTTTAAATTATTTCAAATGGATGTCAAAAGTGCTTTTTTAAATGGTTTTATTAAAGAAAACGTATATGTTGAACAACCTTCATTATTTGTTCACGAATAATATCCCGATCATGTTTTTAAATTGCACAAAGCCCTATACGGTTTAAAGCAAGCCCCCCGTGCCTGGTACGAACGTCTTAAGAATCATTTAATTGCATCTGGTTTTCAAATAGGTAAAATAGATATGACTTTATTTATTACACGAGAAACTAATGCATCTTAGTTGTACAAATTTACGTAGACGATATTATTTTTGGTTCAACTAACGAAAATCTTTGTACTCAATTTTCAAATATTATGAAAAGTGAATTTGAAATGTCTCACATTGGTGAATTAAATTTCTTTCTAGGTTTACAAATAAAACAACTTGAAAATGGTATTTTTATTCATCCAGAAAAATATTGTAACGATTTATTACATCGGTTTGGAATGGATAAAACTTCGAGCAAACCAACACCAATGAGTACTA
This sequence comes from Allium fistulosum, assembly GCA_030737815.1. NCBI lineage: Eukaryota > Viridiplantae > Streptophyta > Magnoliopsida > Asparagales > Amaryllidaceae > Allium > Allium fistulosum. The sequence goes on from CM060906.1 coordinate 185,741,449, forward strand.
ATGTTCACTTAGAAAAGGATGATAATGGAAAAGATTTTGATGAAAAATTATATCGTAATATGATTGGCTCCTTACTATATTTGACGGCTAGTCGACCCGACATTATGATGAGCGTATGTCTTTATGCTCGATTTCAAGCAAAACCAAAAGAGTCTCACCAAAGAGCTGTTAAACGTATCTTACGATATTTATCTAGTACTAGAGATTACGGTTTGTTTTACCCTAAGGGATCATCGTTTGAACTTGTTTCATATAGCGACGTGGATTTCGGTGGATGTAAAACAGATCATAAGAGTACTAGCAGAATGTGTCATTTTATCGGACAATCGTTGGTTTCATGGTTTAGCAAAAAGCAAAACTATGTCTCTTTATCCACTTGCGAAGCCGGATATTTTTCAGCAGCCTTAACATGTGCACAAGTAATATACATGCAACAAACGCTTAAGGATTTTAGAAAAGTTATCGATAAATCACCAATATATTGCGATAATACAAGTGTAAAAAATTTATCGAAAAACCCTGTAAATCACTCACGTACTAAACACATAGATATACGACATTTCTTTTTACGCGACAATGTAGAAAAAGGAATTATTACATTAGAATACGTAAATACTGAGAATCAAATAGCAGATCTTTTCACAAAAGCTCTAAATGACTAAACATTTGTTAAACTACGACGCGATTTAGGAATATGTTCTCTTAATGATCTTATCGACTAATTCTAAATTTCATTCATTCTATTTTTGGTTAAAAAGTTTTAATCCACAAACAAAATCTTTTAACACCGACCAACAATTTCTTCAAAATGTTTGTTTTCTGAAAATAACTATTTATAACCTTTTAAAACATTAATAAATAGCTCCTCCTTTTACAAATGAAATACAGATTTTATATTGGTTCCTTTTAAAACAAACAATAGCAAAACAAAAACATGTCTTCCGACAACTCTCGCCTCTCTTTTTCAACACCAACATCGGATAGTTCAGCGGATACCCCTCATCGACTTCCTACTCCTACACCAGGTCAAGAGCCGACCTATAAGTGGTCCTGCTACCACACAGGATTCACTCCCGACAAAAAACGGTCCAAACGATCTTTGTTTGTCTCTCCTAACACCAAGGAAAAAATCGATGATATATATCATTACCAAAAGCAACAAATGGATTTACAACGAGAATTATACTTCGAACAAAAAGTCACTGCGAGACGACTGAGTTTTCTAGAGCAAGTAGCGATCAAATTTTGCAATTCACGAAAAAGAATGTACATGAACCACTTCAGATTCCTTGCAATCCTCTAGATCCTTCTGCCTCTTATCGTACACCTTGGGATCCTCCACCTAGGCAATTCTCTGGTTCCCCAAGAACCAACGAACGTGGAAATATTTGGTCTCCACTCAAGCCATGGAAGGATAACAAATCTGAAGATCGCAATGCTCCATCTTCATCTAAATAAATTTGTTTATTTTCATTGTATTTTCATCTAATTATATTTGTATTTGTTTTCAAAAAATAATAATATTATGTTTCAATAAAATCGATTCCTCGAAAATCAAGCAAAACCTTCCAAAATAAGACTATTTTTAGGCATACTGGAGATTTCAAACGTTTGATCAATGCCATCAGACGTCTGACACCCTTGTATCACACCATTTTTTAATCCTATGCATATATTAGACGTCTGATATACACAACCAGACGTCTGAAAACTGTCTCTGCCTCATACAAAATACAAACGGTCTATTTCAGACGTCAGAAGTTGTGATCAAACGTTTGAACAAAGTCTCTGCCTTCTTAACATAAAAATCATGCCATTTTCAGACGTCTGACATTATATCCAGACGTCTGACAAACCTCTCTGTCTTAAAAATTTACAATTCTACCTATTCTAGACGTCTGCCAATAACACCCAAACGTCTGAAAATGTTTACTATCTTCAAACTAGGGTTAAATCAGACATCTAATTCACTTCCCAGACATCTGAAATTCAATCGACACCTATTCGTGACCTTAAAACGACTGTTTTTTCCCAAATTTCCAATTCACATTTCAATTCGTTTCCTCTTTCAAATTCGAAACCCTAATTCTCCAAATCACTATCTCCTTAATTTTGCTCGATTTCATGGCGCCCAAAACTAAAAACCCTAGAGTTTCTAAGAGAAAGCAAGAACAAGCTACATCCTCCAACCCACAAGTATGCTCCGATGATCAGATTGAGAAGTGGATGAATCGAGTACCTCACTCTATCAAAAGATACGAAGATATCTAGAAGAAAAAGCTACACACAGGTCCCTTCTATAATTTGCTTAAATTCCCTATGTATGATTTGAATGAGATGTGTGAAAATGCTGGGTTACAAAAGTTGATTTCCTTCAATTCGAATAATGTCCAAATCGATCAGCTTGCAATATTCCTTTTCTACTCTAATCTAGATAGCACTACCGTATGGAATACCGATAAGGATGATAATTGGCTTTGGTCGAGTGTTTACGACAACACTATTCAACTTACTCCAGGAATTATAGGCCGTACTCTAGGTTGTTCTGACTCCGGAGAAGATTTGTATGACATCCCAGATATACGCCTCAAACCAAGAACTAATATTACCCACCAAATTTGGGAAGATGAAATGCCACGATTTGCTTCAAAATACTTACGACCTAAGGCAAGACTACTCAATAGGATGATTATAAACACAATCATTGCTCGACTTGGCAGCCATGAGAAAATAACAGAATTGGAGCACAAAGCTCTATATGCTATCTTTAGTGGTACAAGGGTAAATTGGGCGAAATTCATATTTGACGAGCTTAAACATTATTAGACTCGATCACGTCCATCAATCATTTACCCTACCTACATCATGCGCCTTCTGCAAGCCCACAACATTCCATCATATTTATCGACTTTTGAGGAGATTTCCCCCAAGTATGCCTCCACAAAATTCTTCTCTCTTATGCACATACCAGAAAATCCCCTAGATTTTACTTCATTTGAAGAATGGACGCAACGTCGTCAACAATCTAGGCCTCAACCCCAACAGCAACCACCACAACCATCACAAGAAGAAGAATAACATCACGAACACACTCCTCCTGCACCTTTTGACTATCCAGGCCAAGACGACATTTTGGAGACTCGCACTGAAACTAATCCAAAAGAAAGCATTCGAGATTTAACTCTCCAAAATCAACTTATCTTATCAAGAAATCAAAAATTATTGGCTAAACGTATCGATAGCTTCGAAACAACATTTGCTTCTCGCCTTGCCACAGTTGAAACATCGCTTTCAACAACATTATCTGTTCTAAAAGAGGTTCTCCAACGAGTCCATGGCCCTACACCACCTTCGGAAGATTGGCCAACTCCAATGCCTTCTCCTCCTCCTTCAAAACATTCTAAACTTTTTGAAGAGGACAAAGAACCTCTAGAACATACTCCAAAATCTCCTAGAATACAAGCTAGTTCTTTCAAGAATGAAGATGAAGGAGATGATCAAGCCAAAGCTTCCCCCAAAAATCCTTAGATATTTTTAGGTTCCATCTTTTGTATTGTAATGGAATCAAAAATCTCTGCATGTAATCACTATGTTTAATGGTTATAAAAATGCTTTTTTGCTTGTTACTTATGCGTAATTAGTTACCTATCATCTATTCATGATAATTTAGTAAATTGATATATTATAACCTTCCGGTGGTCGGAAAATATTCCAGATTAATAGTGTGTACATGCTATCAAAATTAAGATTAAATAAAAATTACACACGATATATTGCTAACTTTAATAACACGGCGGTCGAATAAATTTTTTGATTAATGTGTACATACTATCTAAAGGCATGATTATTGATTATATCATACATATTCTTGTATTAACGCTTTTTGATAATGCCAAAGGGGGAGAAATAATGGTAAGCACATATTCAGAGGGAGATTTATAAAATTATATCTAAGTACATTGTATAGTTTTCATCATCAAAAGGGGGAGAATGTTAGGAAATCCAATCTATAGTTTCGATGACAACAACTATACAATGGAAATCGAATATACATATATATTTATATATACAGGTACTTGCTAGAACAACATCACTAGAAAGACAAGAACGAGGCTCAAAGGACACTACAAGAGACTACAAGTCGATAGGTACAAGGAAGTAAAAGAAAGGATGCACAAAAACTGACATGCACCATATCAGACGTCTGGGTGCACAAGCCAGATGTCTGAAATAGTTCTCTGGAATAACAAACAGGCTAAACCAGACGTTTCATAATAGCACTCAGACGTCTGATCCTCTACTATATTTAAAAAATATATAGTATCAGACGTCTGAAACAAATACCAGACGTCTGAATTCAAACTCGAACTTCAGAAATGAACTGGACATCTCCGCTTCTCTTTGCCACAACTCTTCACCATCAACAGAAGCAACCTTAGAGGATTCATTAATGGATGTAACTACTCAAGATACCTATCTACAACTATATATAGCATTAAGAATCAAGAGAACACTGACTTACTTCACTTACTTACGCTTTCTAATTCTATACTCTATTCTATATTCTTGATCTCTGCACTCTAGCAATCTTTACTTGTATTCACTCTTCCATATACTCAGTTCTTCATAGACAATATTCCTTAGAAATATATTGGAAGCAATTGTACTAATTAGTCAACATCCGTGTTATATTAGAACACACATTTGACAAGAACAATTCATTGTAACCAAGCCTATTCCTCCGGGCGAAGCGAGGGTTTTAGATAGTCGAATTGTAACGACCCAAAATTTTGGTCATTTGAAATTCGCATATTTAATTGATTTTAAATATTCACAAGTAAATTTAATAAGCTGAATAAATTATATTTCGAATATCTTGATTTAATTGGATAATTAAATCGTTAATTTAATATTTGAAATTTTGTAAATAATTGGAAATCGAATTTAATATGAATAAAAATGATTTGTAAAGTTGAAATAAATTCTGTTTGAATTAGAATGATGTTGGTAAACCTTTGAAATTGAATTAAAAGTTAATTTGTAGAAATTGAATATTTTAATATTTAATTGACGAGTAAAAATGACCATTTTTCTAACAGTCTCGGATTTTGATGAAACCAGTTTTATTGGATCTGTAATGTTATATTATTGTAAGATTTCAAATTTTGTGTCAATCGGATTTACGGTTTGTCCGGGGCAAGCTAAAATGCGTAGAAATTCGTTTAAGTGAATTTTAAATTTAAACTAGTCGATTCGAAAACCTATCTTCCAAATACGATCGAATTGGCTCCCGATATATATTCCATTGCGTTCGAAATAGGGGTAAAACATTATAAACCCCAGGCGGCACGTTTTGTTTCGAGTTCAAATTTTTTTTGGGTGAACAGTATTTTGAAATTTTCTATAAAAGGACATCGACTTTTCTAATTTGCATCAAACCCTATTCCAACTAGGGCAAGCCGCCGTTTGGAATTGAATGGCCATGGAAGCTCGAAATTTCCTTCTCTAATATCTTCCAATCTATAAATCAATTCGAGAAACTTCCAACTGCAACTTTGTAGAGCATATCGAGATCTACAACTTCAACGGTTGTGATCATTTTTAAAGCTACGGATCGAAGGCGATTTGCCTTTGAACGCCATTCATTCGAGCATAATTTTCAACGCAAATATGGGGCCGAGTTGGACCGGTCATCGGCCAGTGGTGGAGCACGCGTAGGTGAAGGGAACGTCGGTGTTTGATCGTGTTCAAGGCGATCGTGGGTGGAGCTAGGGTCGGTCAACGTTCGTGAGCTATGGGTTATTTTCGGCTGGAAAAGGAACGAGTGGAAGAAGAAAACAGATGCGGCCGAGATCTCATCAACAAAAAAAGAACGGCTGCGAAGGTTTTAAAAAATATAAAAAGAAATGAAATTATTATATAATAATTCGTACAAACTTTGAAGTGCTATAACTTTGTCATACGGGGTCCGTTTTTGACGAAACGAATTGCGTTGGATCCGTATTGACGAGCACTACATTTTAGAGCTAGTTTGTAGTTGATTGGAGCTAGTATAAATTTTGGGTAAAATTAAATGCGCCTTTAATTTTATTCGGAATAAAACACTACAACCGCTACTGGAAGCAAAGTGAGTACAACTTACTCTTTCTGACTCACTGATATTTTTATATAAGTGAGAATTAATGTTATTTATGCTGATTGATGATTGTTTGGATGATATATGATATATTGTATATATATTTATTGGTATTTGGATATATTCCTGCCTATTGGAGTAGATGAGACCCGATACGTTCCCGTGTATGAGCGGATGACCCTTTGTACGTGTGTCTGCCTCGAAGCGGACATTGTAGACATATTATAATATGTATATTTTTTGCAGGTGACAGGTTCGAGGGATCCAACTAGATTCCTCACCAGTATTGTTTTATTTACAGATATTGTGATAAATGCTGTTATCATGTGATATATGATGTTTGGATGTCGTGATTTATGTATTTAGTGTTGTTGCAGCATTGGGCCTATTTTGGAAATTTAAAAAGTTAAAGTGATGATTTTCAAATTAAAAAGGATTTTCAAGTGAGGTTGAAAATAGATGTTTTATTGATTTTTGAATTGTAAAGGAATTGAATATATTTTGAATAAATAAAAGTTATAATTTTTATGTTATAAAAATTATGATTTTTGTGAAATGTACCAAAATGTGATTTTTGGAATATGAGATTGAAAGTGTATATGGATCGATAATATACAGTAAGACTAGTCTAGCAAGTGCGGAATTATAAATAATAGTAAATAGCAGTAATAAAAATGACACCAGGGATTTTTATACTGGTTCGAACTTCTCGTTCTACGTCCAGTCCCAGACTCCTTCTGGAATTTCTCGAATAACCCTCACTTAACCCGGAGGAACAGGTATTACACCGCCTGAGCAACCGAACAGGACTTTTCCGCCTAAGCAATCGAATAGGACTTCAAATACAATTTGGTAAATTGTTTCTCGACTTTGTGTGTTCTTTGAATAACACGAATATAGTCAATGTAGTACACCCTTCCTATAATCTTCTTGATATGATGATTTGAATGTGCAAAGATAGGAAGTATAGATTGAAAAATCGCTTGTGATTATGATAATACAAAGCAAGTATAGATAGAAAGAATTGGTTCTTGAAATAGTGAATTTTCATCTCTATTTATAGTATTGAATAGTCTTAATTTAATAGTTGCAACTATTTGAAGAAGTGCAACTCTTGGTGAAGAAGACAACTCTTCAGATTTTGATATTTCATGAAGAGATGCTTCAGTTCGTCAAGTTCAGATGTCTGAGATAAAAGTGATAGATGTCTGAATAAATTTTGAAATTCAAAAAATAAAAGAAAGACAAAAACAGTCAATTTAGACGTCTGTCTTTTAATTCAGACGTCTGTCTATGATGACAGACGTCTGTTATTAAATTGACAGACATCTATTTCATATAGAAATAGAGGCACTAAAACATAGAGTTCAGACGTCTGTTATATTACTTTTAAACGTCTGATATTGATGTCAGACGTCTGAAATAATATACAGACGTCTAATTCTGTACTGTTTTGTTTCTTCCTTTATTTTAGCACTTTTGAACTTGAGATAATATATAATTTTGAAAATACTTTTTTATATCTTTTAAATAATAAAAGATATTTTATTTTAAAAAACATGATTTTCAAAAGTATATTTGTGTGTGTGTGTGTTTCATCATCATATCAGAGATCGTACATAGATATCTAAATAGAATTTTGAGAACTTTAATCTTGTAGATGATATGATAATAACTTCTTTTGTAGATTCCTGCAAGAATATTTGACATTATAGTATATAGATTGAAATATATAGTTGTCACATTAAAATCGAAGAAGGCAGGTTCCAACATTCTCCCCCTTTTTGATGATGACAACTATATAATTCAACGGTTAGTATAAACCATACCTTTTGCTCCCCCTGTCAACATGACCATATTATATAGCAGAATGATTAATATTTCTCCCCCTTTGTCATTAACAAAAAGGAATTTGTAAGGGGTTTTGTTAGAAATGTGATGATAAAACACATTGTTGAATAGCAATATGAACTTTGTTCAGAACATACCAATGATAAAATTTTGTTGTGGAAGAGTCAGAATATTTGGAGTATAAAAACAGATTTGAACATATGTTTGAACAGGTTCCACATCTTAATATACTAAACAAAGAGAAAAAGTGATATAGGACTGAAATTAGATTGTTGAAAATATATTATCAAACGGCTAAATAAGAACCAGAGATTTTTAGACTTTATGGACTAAAATCAGACGACTCAATTTTTGTTGTCAGACGTCTATATTTGAGTACAGACGTCTGAAGTATTATGTTTAGACGGCTCAGAGGTCTAAATTTGAAACAGAGAGTAAAAAACATTTTGAACTAAATTCAGACGTCTAAATTTTTGTAGCAGACGTCTATTTTTGAGGACAGATGTCTGTGACAAAATGTTCAGACGGCTCAAACAAAAAATATGTATACAGACGTCTGTTAATAACTATCAGACATCTGTTTGTCTGATTTTTAGTTTTTGAATAATATTAATATGTTTAAAGGTCCCCCTATGTATAACATCTCCCCCTAAGTATAATATCTTGTAAATAACGAGATAAACTCATTATTAATTATGAAGGAAAAATAAAATAGATTTTACCATATTTGCTGAAGTCCATATTTCATTGTAAGCACGTAATTCTATTAATCGTATGGAACATTCTTTAAAATTCCAAAATCTATCCTTTTCCTTTTGTTTCTTTGAGTACCTGCAAAAATTAATAATCATTTTTGGTACCCTCTTATTATGTTAGGGTCCGGGGGTTAGATCTTGGGAAACCATACCCATTTGGGTGTGGTTGAACCTTTATAAATATAATTTTCATTATTAACTACCATATCAAAATAACCATTAATGTATTTTTCTCTATTTTTCCAATTAACAGGAACCCAAATACTTAGATAATTTTTATTCATATTTCTAGTCAATGATTTTGTACTTCTAGAGAAATTATAATCATTATTGGTCATAGCAGTATTTGAATTTCTATAAAAATTGGATTTAGATTTTACTCGAAATTTAGTACTAGCACTAACATTTTTACTATACATGAAAGCATATCTAGTGCTATTTCTACGATCAATTTTATTATATCCTAAACCACTTTTATCATTGTGAGCTTTTGAATTTGTAACTAAGGAAGATAAGATATCTTTACCTTTGTTAAAATTTATGATTTTTGTATTTAATCTTTCAAAATTAGCTTTAGAATCACAAACTTTTTTTTGAAAAATATTATTATTAACTTTTAAAATCTCACATTCTTTAGATAATTCTAAATTCTTTTTAATTAAAGCTTCATTCTCTTTTTCAAGAGACAAAATTAAAGAACTAGAATTATTTAAAGAATTTTTCAAAAAAGTATTTTTATTTTGCAAAACATTGATTTCCTCCAAAAGATCATTGTTTTTATCTTCTAACTTCTCATTTTTTTTTTTTTTGAGATCATGGGGAACCTTAAGATCATGATATTCATTGATACTCACTTAAGTAAACCCCACGCCGTGTGTCTACCCCGCTTTTATTTAGTCGTCGCACACGGATGCTTAACGTTGAAACTCCCACTGATGGTTTGGCGCTGGGATTCGAACCTGCCCGGACACAGTCCTTTGGTTCCCATCTCCCAGTTCCCAAACCAACCGAGCTACGAACGGCGGGTTCTCATTTTCTTTTTGTAGGAAATCTTTTTGTAAAACAAGTTCTTTGACGGTATTTTCAAAACATTTAGTTTGTTTTACCAAAAATTTATTTTCCTCTTTTAAATTGGAAATTTCTTGCTCACAATCTTTTAACTTAGCTAAAGCAATTGTATTAACTTTATTCAAAGTTTTACAATCTTTTAATAATTCGTCATGTGCTAACAGAAGATCTTTATATAAAGAATCTAAACATACCAATTATGATCTGAGTTTAGCTATGAAGCATTTGTTTGTTTGCTCCTTTGATTCTTCTTTATTGCTTTTCCTCTTCTTATTGCCTTGACTAGATCTCTTTGTAGCCATTTATTCTAGGATGTTGTTACGATCTCTAGAATCCCAGGCTCTGATACCAAATGAAAGTGAATATGGATCGATAATATACAGTAAGACTAGTCTAGCAAGTGCGGAATTATAAATAATAGTAAATAGCAGTAATAAAAATGACACCAGGGATTTTTATACTGGTTCGAACTTCTCGTTCTACGTCCAGTCCCAGACTCCTTCTGGAATTTCTCGAATAACCCTCACTTAACCTGGAGGAACAGGTATTACACCGCCTGAGCAACCGAACAGGACTTTTCCGCCTAAGCAACCGAATAGGACTTCAAATACAATTTGGTAAATTGTTTCTCGACTTTGTGTGTTCTTTGAATAACACGAATATAGTCAATGTAGTACACCCTTCCTATAATCTTCTTGATATGATGATTTGAATGTGCAAAGATAGGAAGTATAGATTGAAAAATCGCTTGTGATTATGATAATACAAAGCAAGTATAGATAGAAAGAATTGGTTCTTGAAATAGTGAATTTTCATCTCTATTTATAGTATTGAATAGTCTTAATTTAATAGTTGCAACTATTTGAAGAAGTGCAACTCTTGGTGAAGAAGACAACTCTTCAGATTTTGATATTTCATGAAGAGATGCTTCAGTTCGTCAAGTTCAGATGTCTGAGATAAAAGTGACAGATGTCTGAATAAATTTTGAAATTCAAAAAATAAAAGAAAGACAAAAACAGTCAATTTAGACGTCTGTCTTTTAATTCAGACGTCTGTCTATGATGACAGACGTCTGTTATTAAATTGACAGACATCTATTTCATATAGAAATAGAGGCACTAAAACATAGAGTTCAGACGTTTGTTATATTACTTTTAGACGTCTGATATTGATGTCAGACGTCTGAAATAATATACAGACGTCTAATTCTGTACTGTTTTGTTCCTTCCTTTATTTTAGCACTTTTGAACTTGAGATAATATATAATTTTGAAAATACTTTTTTATATCTTTTAAATAATAAAAGATATTTTATTTTAAAAAACATGATTTTCAAAAGTATATTTGTGTGTGTGTGTTTCATCATCATATCAGAGATTGTACATAGATATCTAAATAGAATTTTGAGAACTTTAATCTTGTTGATGATATGGTAATAACTTCTTTTGTAGATTCCTGCAAGAATATTTGACATTATAGTATATAGATTGAAATATATAGTTGTCGCATTAAAATCGAAGAAGGCAGGTTCCAATATAGATGAACTATTTTGTACATATAGTTTAGATTGAAATTTTGGACTTATTATAAATGGTTTATATAGAAGATTTATAAAATTGAATTTTTATAAATCAAAGTAAATGAATTATTAAGGAATTTTGTAAATGATAAAATGGAGTTATAAATGGATTTTATAAGTGAATATTTGGCAAGTGATTTAAATAAATAAAAGATTAATTAAAAGGGCCTAGTGATTGTGTATGGTGCTAAATATTTGTTTGTTTGCTTTGATAGTTAAATAACCGACTATCAAATTTAGCCATTTTAGTTCCTCGACTTGATGTGGGAATTATTTAGTCGTACACTTAGTACGTAGTCTTCTGTGTAGGCTTGATTATCGTTTGTGTTGAGGATGTTGATTCGTGTAGTGCGGAATGTTACTCCAATCTATCGGGCTTCCTTCTTGGCCCGAAGGATGGAAAGTTGAAAGTTGGAGACGTGATAAGTCTATGAGACTTATTTTCTGTGTGAGGTTGAGAAACGCTTTTGCGTTGTTGGTGTGAAGAGACCGAGATCAGATTTATTTGAAAACAACTTCGGACTAACGTATATGCGACGATTGTGCAGGTTGCTTATGATGATATTGATATTCCGGATTTTCATAGTGAAGGGCTGCTTGTTGATCGTTTGGGGTTAAAATCCCAATATACATCCAGTAGCAGTGGTCTCTTCATTATGAAATATCCAATGCAAGGACTATTCGCTACTAATCCTAGGGATTTCCAGACAAGATGTGGTTTGAAAGTGCCTTCGATTTGTCCGGTTCCTGGACAACTTGTATGAATATTTGTCTGACATTGCATTTCTAAAGATTACATACATTGGTTTTTACAAACGTACATCTGTTTGGTGGCGGAGAAGGCAACTTCTCTTAGCTTAACATCCTTCCTTGAGATGTACAAGCTCAAGGGTTGTATTTTTGTGGAAGGCAATTAGTAGTCAACGGAAATGGCCATGTGGCATTCATGGTGATGTGAGTGTGATTTGTGAAAGGTAATCGTTACCTTAGGCCTCGTCAAACGGAAATGACCAAAACAGGGTTAGATGCGGCAAGGCAAAGTGGGCCGCTCCCAAGTAGGATATGATCATCCTCTTCTAGATATATCTTTATACGCTATGACGTCGTGTATCTGATTATTGTGGTTTGTGTTGGTAGAGGGCCCTTGGTAAAGGTTGGTAACGACCGGAGGATGACATATTCAGTACCATTTAGTTATAGAGGTGGGTCAGTCTTGTGTTGGTAGAGGGCAAATGTTCTGTGCCTCGGGACATCCATCTAGAGGTGTACCCCTTTGGAAGGTAGTCCCTTCACCTGGTCATTTGTATGGAAATCCAAACTCCACTACGTACCTGCCATTTTGATTGTATTACCCATTTTGGGATATATGTTGGAATTTAATCAATGTAACAATTTCGGCTATTTTAATATTATTTGTATATACTAGACACTAGTATAATATCAGATGATTTGATATGAAATGTTTTAGTTATCGTAAGGTAAAAACATGTCCTTGTTTATGTGTGGACTTGTCTTACGAGATACTTTTGTTTTGATAAAGGAAAAGTTTGGTAATCTACTAAATTCAGTTGAGTGTGTTTCTCACGCCGGTTTACCAGACTGAATTGGGCGTTCTTCCCTTTCAATGCTCGGGTCAGACCAAGTATATTTACAGGTTTAGATTTGTTGCTTTTGGAGCTTCAGCAGGCGAGCTGGAGATCTTCATTCTCGTATACACGTATCTGTTTTGATTATCCGCTGTGCTTAGTTGTTGTATATTGTCGGCAATTGTGAGGACAGGTTATTATAACTGTCTATGCTGATAACTATTGATTGATTGTTGTACTCTGATTGATGTATGTATATACAGTTTCTGTTTTGTAAAGATCATTGATATGATATTATATATTTTCCGCTGCGATGTGAGATTCTGTATTGTTCTGTTTTGTTCTATCTTCTCTCTTTCTTCTCTTCTCTTCTTCTCTCTTCTTTTCTTTCTCTTGACTTTCCATCAGTCTGTGCTTTTTGGGTCAGACATGTGTGGATTATTGTCGATTCAAAGGGTACGGATTTGCGGGTCATCACATGAATTCCGAAGGGGAGCTTCGGGATTGGACGTAAGACGGGAGGTCTGAACCGGTATAAAATTCTACTGTGCTTATTCTATATTACTTAGATTAATATTATTTTAGTTGCATCATATATTTTGTCACATATACTTGCATATACACTACACGATCCACCCCGTAGACTTTCAAAATTAATTAATCTGGAAGCGATTTGGTAGGTATACCTTGTAAAGGTCTGGATAGGTGTTTCATGCAGTTAAGACCAAAATATAGTTTTGGCTGTACATACTAAGAGCGGGAAAGTAGGTTCGTAAGGATGTTTGTTACCTTTCATAAGTTGCTAGTACGTAGGATAGATAGCATCTGCAATCTTAGGCTTCTTCAGGCAGATCGATGTGGACGAAACAGGACAAGTGTGCTCCGATGTAGGCTTCTTTAGTCAAATCGTTGGAGGATTTTGCGCAGCCGACCCAGCTGCGGGCGCTCTTTCGGAGGACCGGCACTTTGGATAGGGGCAAGTCCACGTTAGTGACCGAAGAGACAGGAGAATAGGAGTCCAGCTTGGTGGAGCCTGAGGGCAACTTTGGGATCCTACGAGGTTGTTTACATGCAATTTGTATGTTATTAATTTCGTAGATTTCGGGTCATTATGGGTATGGATTGGTTGGGTAGGTATGAAGCTAGAATATTTTGCCAAGATAGGGAAATATCACTGAGACACCTTGATAGTCATAACTGAGTGATATTCTCAGTAGAGAATACTAACTAGAGTGTTAGTGCTTTACCTAAAGCTATGGAGGTAGGAAATGAGTTAAGTCGGGTTCAGGTAGCAAGAGAGTTTGCAGATGTCTTTGAGCTAGTTATTGGATTACCGCTGAAAAGAGTTGTTGAGTTTAGAATAGACCTTGTGCCTGGATCCGAACCTGTGAGTACACCACCTAGTAGAATGATACCCACTGAGATGAAGGAATTGAAGGTGCACCTAGTGGATATTGAAGGAAGGAATTTTATTAGAACAGGCAGTTTGCCTTGGGAAGTGGCCGCAGTGTTCGTGAAGAAACCAGATGGGTCGTTGAGAATGTGTATCGACTATCGTAAGTTAAATGAAAGGACGATTAAGAACAAATATCCTTCACCAAGAATAGATGATCTATTCGATCAGTTTAGTGGAGCCAGAGTGTTTTCCCAATTAGATTTGGCGACAGGTTTCCATCAGTTAAGAGTGGCGGAGGACAGTATTCATTTGACAGCATTTCAAACTAGGTATGGTTCATATGAGTGGTTGGTGATGCCATTTGGATTAATGAATGCACCTACTTTCTTCGTGGATTCGACGAACCGAGTTTTCCGAGAGTATTTAGATAGGTTTGTACAGGTGTTTATAGATGACATGCTATTTTACTCTAAGAATGGGAGGGAGCATGAAGTTCATTTTAGAGTGATACTTGAGACGTTGAGGTAGAATCAGCTAAAGGCGATGTTTACCAAGTGTCATTTCTGGAAGAAAGAGGTTAAATTTCTTGGTCACATGGTTTCAAAGAAAGGATTGTAAGTCGATTTAAATAAGATCGAATCAATGAATAATTGGAAGAGACCAGAGACGGTGACTAAGATAAGGAGTTTTCTTAGACTTGTTGGCTATTACTGGAGGTTCATTAAGGATTTCTCGCGGATAGCAGCACCCTTAACTATGCTAACCAGGAAGGAGGTGAAATTTCTTTGGTCCAATAAATGTGAGGAAGCATTCCTTAAGTTAAAGCATTTGTTAACCAATGCACCCGTTCAGTAGTTCCAGACGGAAACCAAGGGTTGGTGGTATGTACTGATGCATGCGGAACTGGATTGGAAGTAGTATTGATGTAGAATGGAAAATTTATTGTCTATGCTTCGTGACAGCTTAGACCGCATGAAGTTAGATATCCTACTCATGATTTGGAGTTGGCCGCTGTGATCTTTGTATTGAAGATTTTGAGACATTATCTCTTAGGGGAGAGGCTTGAGCTTTATAACAATCATAAGTCTTTATGGTATTTATTCTCTCAGAAGGAGTTAAATATGAGATAGCAGAGATGGCTGGAGTTTTTGGCTGCTTATGATTTTGGAATAGAGTATACATCATGTAAAGGTAATAAGGTAGCAGATGCTCTTAGCAGAAAACACCAAAATGAGTTATTAGCCATGTTAGCAGAGTGGAAAGATTTAGAAGCATTAGTCTGTTGTGATGTGCAGTTAAGATCAACTGCTGGTTCTAGTCAGAGTTCCACCAGGTTGTCCTGTTTAGAAGTTCAACCAGTATTGATTGAGTGAATTGCTTCTAAGCAGAAGGAGGATCTAGTGTTGGTTGAGAGGATCAGAAGGTTTGAGGTTGGAAATGAGATCGATGATCTAAAAGACTGTAGTCTTGACCAAAGAGGATGGTCAAGAAAAAAAGGACAGTTGTATGTTCCGAATATGGAGGACTTGAGGAAGGAAGTTCTTGGAAAGTGTCATCGATCCAAGTTTACGATTTGTAACATCCCGAAAATTTTCGACTTTCGAAAATTCAACATCGATACTCACTTTATCGACTGCTGAGCCATCGAATGCCGGAAACCCGAAAATTTATGGTTTTAAGAAAAAGGAAAAGCAGAAGAAAAGAGTAGAAGAAAAAGAAAGAAGGAGAACAACAGAAAACACATCAGAACAGAAAACAATATCAGAATCTTACACATCGCAGCGGAACAATATACAATAGATAATTAATAGTCTTTTAAAACAAAGAACTATATCAGTTTATACATACATCAATCATCAGAGTCAATATACAACAATGGACAGTTATATAACTTGTCCTCATACAGAATACACAGCGGAATAAATACTATCAGATACAAATACTACGTCTCGTCCTCCAGCTTATCTCCAAGCTCCAGAATATCCAGAATATCCTGATAATATAACTCTAGGCTGCCCGTGTGGAAATTGGTGGGCACCCAGAGTTTAGAAGGGAACAATAAACTCCGAGTCAGTCATGGTGACTGGTGTGAGATCGTAAAACAGTTATTTATCTTTAAAATAAATAGCAGAGAATTTTAAAGTCAATTCGCAATGCTTTTGGAAAATGAAACTACCATAAGACCTCCCACCACACACACAATGCAAACGCAGACTTGGAGGAGATTTCTTCTTATGATAGTCAAAGATGCTTACTACGCAAAAATCAAAAAAAAAAAATTGATATTATTATTAGTGCATAGTGGAAAACATTTCGAAAGTAGAATATAAATCTTAGCCAGCATAGGTACCGTTATATTATGCCTGCTATAGCTGCCTCCTGAGGAGACAGGTTATACAATTGAAATCGTAAAGGCTCGTATTGTTTCTTTGGATTTCCAACAAATGGTCAGGCTAAGGAACTTCCTATCCACGATGGGTACGTCCCTGGAATAGACGACCCGAGAACCTAACCGGATCTCTGCCAACACAAGGCCGGGTTACCTCTGCAAAAATAGGTAACTACTGACACGCGTATGCCATCCCCCGATCGTCACCGATCTTCCCGAGGATCCTCGATTCGCAACAAACCACATAGAAAAAATAATGCAGTAACCATAGAGGTTAAGTATCTGGGCTCCATACCATGATACCACCTTTATCCAGAAGGAATGACATACACTAAGGGGCGCTACTCCCTAGAACCTTGCTGCATCCTTCCTGTTTCGACCATTTCCGGGGTGTGAGGCTCGATGAAGTCTCGTCCACAAAGCTACGCTTTCTACAAAAAGCCCTGCTTCGGGTCAAACAAAATGATCAACCTATGATCACAAAGATATAAGATCAAACAAATGATCATATCACAAATGATCAAACACTGATCATTTCACAGCAACACTCAGTATGCCACGTTACCAAATTGGGATATATCGCTGATAAATTTCAACTACATAACCTCTGAGCTCGTACGTCTCAGAGAAGGGTGTTAAGCTAAGAGAATAAATTCTCCGCCACCAACAGAAATGTATTTGAAAGAAATCAGCTTTATATCTCAAATTGTAACGTCAGACACACAATCCATACAAGTCTGTTCCGGGATCGAACAGAACCGAAGGCACTTCTCACGAAGCCCTTGCATATCCGGATAAATTTCTAATCACGTCAGGACTTCCCGTCACTAAGGGTGATAAAACCTCTAAATCGAAGATCAGTCGATGTAGAGTAACTCGACGGTAATCCTTCCGTTTTCAAAAATATCCGGTCTTCAACACCGGCCTTCGAATGCAATTCATAACGACGTATCACATATTCGGAATGGGTTATACGACCCCATGGTCCTTTCCCGGCTAACCCGAATAGTGAGCGATTATTTAAAATAAGTGTGGCATCCAATTTATCCAATTCACAACAAATACCTACTCAAGGTAATTATTGATAGTCGGTTATTTAACTATCAATAAAGATGCGCAACATCATCAGATTCCAAATAATTTTCCAAATTATTTATTCTTCAAAAATATCTTTACGAGATATAAAAATTTCCACACTTTAAAAATAAATCAATATTTATTTTTAAAACGAATTCCCATTCCATTATAAATTCCATAGTGAATTTACATTTTTCGAATATCTACTAATATTCGGTTTTCAATCGTTTTCAAATATTCATTTTCAATTTATCTTTTAAGAAGATAAATTCTCAAAAACACTTCATTTCATTTTGGAAAAGCATTTCCATACTTATTTAAAAATAAGTAATTCCCAAATCATTTATTTTCAACATTTGAAAATATTCGATATACTTAAATCAATATTAAGTATATATCTCATTCTTTAAGGAAATCATTCTTTAAACACATTTTATTTGAGTCAAAACGAATGTTACGTAAAACATCGTTACGACGACCCAAAATCGCTAGTATAGGGATTCGAGAATTTAGATAGATATGTAAATCCCAATACTACATCAAAACATTTCCTTTCGGAAATCATTTACTATAACAACAGTGTTATAGTCCACCATTTCCTTAAATTACTCGAAAACGTCTATTTCAACAATAAATGTTGAAATCTATGCTTTCGATTCATAACACATTTTAAAACACCTTTAAAATGTTTAACTTCATTTTTAAAATATTACTTCTTCAAAAATGAATCCATTTTACTTAACAATATATTCACTGTCCAAAATCGTGAATAAAATTTACTTAACCCCATTTCAATCATTTCTACACATTTTTATTTCAGTAAAAATTCGCTATTCAAAATCGTGAATATATCTTCTTAAATAATCTTCTATATTAAATTTATCACATTCAATCTATTTCGAATTTATAAGCACGTTTATAAATTCTATTTCTCTTTTTAATAACAACTTCGACTTATAAACCTTCTTTTATCAACTTCTATATTTAACTTATCAAAATAAGTGACTTTGGGTTTATAAACAACTTTTATAAATTTTAATTCTATTTATAAAAGCTTCAATACCAAATCAATTTCAATATTGATTTCTAATTTTATTTTCAACGTTTGAATAAAATTTCCATATTGATTTCTCAAAAATTCATTTCTAAATATTAAATCAATTACAGATTGATTTCAAATTTTATTTATCACTACTAAAATAAATTCCTTATTTTTCTCAAATTATTCAATATTCTGTTTTAAAATGGATTCTTCAAATTGAAATCATTTTACATTGATTTCACAACTTATTTCAATTTACCAATTAAATTTCAACTGAATTTCCAACTTATCTTCTTTTAAATAAATTCCTTTTTAAGAAAATAAATTTCAATCGTTTCTTTCAATCTATTTAAAAATCCAAATTTAAATTAATTTCTTCAATTTAAAATCACTGTTTTATGAAATCCATTTATTTAGCCTTTTCACTTTATTCTGGAATTTATTCGATAAGATTATAAAAACAGCTCTTATACTTTTAAATTCTTTTCTTCAAAATTTCTTCAATTTCAAAAATTGATTCACTTAGAAATTTTCTACTTGAATCTCAAAAATTCAATTTCGTTTATCTTTGGAATCCAATGATGTCAAACATCCATTCAGCTAAATTTTAGCTTTCAAACAATTTCCAGATATCAATATGATTAATAACATCAATAATCATTCACAGATTCATACCACAGTATAAATAAAATCAATCAATGTGAGGGGTCCAGTTGGATCCCTCCAACCTGTTTCCCTGCATCCAAAGATGTTAGCACAATATCAATTCCGCTCCAGTACGGAATTATCGCGGTATATAGGTTTTTATAAATCCGCTTACTAACGGCGCAATAGGGTCTCATCCGCTATACGAGGCGGGAAATCATCAATCCAATATATACATATGCCAATATGTATATATTGCTATATATATAGATATATCCTAAAATATCTAATAGCACATCCAACATAGCAATCAGTCAATCAATAAATAACTGAAAATTCCACTTCATTTTTGAGTGAGAAAAATCTCACCTTAGCTTTTATATATGCAATCCACTCCAATTTCCGTCTGGGTTTCCCATTTTATAACCTTGTATAACATTAGATAATTTATTAATATTCGAATCAATCGAATGTAACTTCCTATTGGATAAATTTAACTAACAAATGATTTTATTAATTTAATTTTAAACTAAAAATCTCCTTTTCTATTTAAACCTTATATATATATATATTGAAAAATACATGCTGGTATAAATCTTACTGTGAATTTAGTATTATTTCTTTTATCATCATTATTATTATTTGTATATCCAAATAGACATTTTTTATATTTTTATTTTACATACTAACTGTAATAAAATTTCTGCTTTTTGAACATATCTCTTGAAAATTGCATATGCCTTACCGCTGTTAAAATTTCTAACATTATATCCACAGTATATATACAGAATCAAAACTAAAAATAAAATAATAAAAAAACCTTACTGTAATGCCCATCGAAACCGAACGCTCCCTTATCGCCTTGCCAAGCTCGCGGCAACCCGAAACCCCTAATGGTCCCGTCGTCAAAGTCAGGTCACAATTCACTCGCCGACCCATACGTCCAGCCTTCTGATTCGAGAAGCGTCGATGCGTGGGCTGGAGCCTTGGTCGCCGTGTTCTGCCTGTCGCGATCCCCTACGCCCTCTTCGAGTCACTCGCGAGCTCGCGATCAGCACCATCGTGCCCTAAAACCCACACAGCTCCATCCTAGCGTGCTCTCAATCGCGACCACGCCGTGCCCTAGCTCGAGTCGAAGAAGAACGAACGACTCGAATTCCTGGGAAGCAACGCGATTTGATTTTTTTATTTTGATACCAGAATTTCGTGATCGCGGCCATGGTCTTTGATTTGAATGGGATGAGGCAGCCATGGTTTATTTTCTTTCTGGGTGATTTCAATTTGATTAAATGGTGAAATGGAAAGGAAGGGATTGCGTGATTTCGTGATGCTCGGCGTAATTTAAGGCGTGGATGAAGGAGATATCGTGCCTTACTTTCTGATGTCGACAAGTTTATAAAATTTAAATTTTAAAATTGAATAAAAATTAAATTTCAACACGTTTATGTGTCGTATGGTCACATATCAACTCCGATTGATACGAAACTTGAAACCCAGTAATAATTCAATATTACGGATCCAATGGAACTGGTTTCGTCGAATTCCGAGATTGTGCCTCGGACGCTATTTTTGAATATCGATACGAACGAAAAAATTTCAAACTGAACAATTCACTTCCAAATTCGTTTCTGAAGATTCTATTATCTTCAGTATCATCTATATGAATTTTACAAACTTTTGAAATATTTTTAATCGGTCTAAATTTGAAGATTCAAATTTTTATCCAGTTCAATAGATTAAATTATATAATTTAATCGCCAAATTCAAATTTAAATCGGGGATTCAAATTAAATCGTCGTTCAAATATTTAAAATTAATTAAATATTCCCAATTTAATTTGTTCAAAATTCTGGGTCGTTACACGATTCATCTTGGAGGAACCTAGATGTATCAGAATATGAAGAGGATCTTCTATTGGGAAGGCATGAAGAGGTATGTTGGCTTGTGGAATAGGCAGTGTGCAAACTGTCAACAAGCGAAAGATGAACATTAGAAGCCTAGTGGGTTGCTTTAGCCTTTATAGATTCCAGTTTGAAAATGGGATTTTATATCCATGGACTTTATAGGCGAGTTACCAAGGTCTAATAGAGGTAATGAAAGTATATGGGTTATAGTAGATAGATTGACCAACAGTTCTTATTTCATTCCAGTTAAGTCAACCAGAACGGCACTTGTTTTAGCTAAGTTGTTCCTGAAGAACATAGTTAGATTGCACGGAGTTCCTAGTAGTATGGTCAGTGACAGAGATGCTTTGGTCACTAGTGAATTATGGAAGAGTCTACAAGAAGTGATGGGTACCAAGCTTAATATGAGTACTACATATCATCCTCAGATAAATGGGAAAACGGAGAGAGTCAATAAGGTACTCGAGGATCTATTCATAGCTTGTGTATTGGACTTTGGTGGATCTTGGGAGGATCACCTACATTCGGTTGAGTTTTCCTATAATAATAGTTATCAGAATAGTATAGGAATGGCTCCGTTCAAAGCTTTATATGGAAGACCATGCAAATCACCATCATGTTGGTTGGAGATCGAAGACATATTAGGCTTAAGTCCAGACTTAATTAGAGAGGCGTCAGAAAAGATTGAGTTAATTTCGAGGAAGGATGAAAGAAGCTCAATCTAGACAGAAGAGTTACACAGATAAGAGGCGTAAAGACCTAGAATTTTCAGTCGGAGATATGGTTTTCATTAAAGTATCACCTATGAAGGGTGTGGTGCGATTTGGAAGATTAGGGAAGTTGGCCCCGAAATATGTTGGTCCATTCCAGATTGTAGAGAGGATTTGAAAGCTCGCATAAAGCATAGAGTTGCAAAGCAGTATGGAAGGTGTCCATAACGTATTTCATGTGATTCATTTTCGCAAGTATGTGCCTGATCCAGAGACTACTATTCCTCCGACAGAGTTGGAAGACTTAATAGTAAAGCCTAATTTGACTTTTGTTAGACAACCAGTTCGGGTTGTAGCTAGAGATGAGAAAAGATTAAGGAATAAGACAGTTCAGTGGAGCGACAAGGAGAAGGACTGTACTTGGAAGACAGAGGATAGGATTAGAGATACTTATCCTGATCTACTTTAAGACTATGTCCATATTAGGTTTATATAGATAGTTGCTAGTCAGATAGGCTAGTATGATTGTTATGGTTGTTAGGAGTTGTTACAGATGATATGCTATGTTTAGTATTTAGTCCTTACTGAATTTCAAGAACGAAATCCTTTAAGGGGGAGCCTGTAACATCCCTAATTTTTGATAACATTATTCGAGACATTTAATAAGATAAATTAAATAGAATAATGATGATAAGGGGATTGAGATTTGAATAAATTATATATATAGGTCGTGCTTAATAATAAACTAAATGTACTTAAATTGGTTTATATGCTAATTAAATTTACACATGGACATATTAGTAAATAGCCACTTTATTATACATGGCTATACTTCTTTGTAATTGCCCATTCACGGTTCATTTTCTCACTTTCATAAACGAAACCCATAAACCTAAATTAGAGTCGGTCATTAACAAGAAGGAAAAGAGGAAGAATTCAATCTAAAGCTAAAGATCAAAGCTAGGAAGGATTAATCAACAACAAATCTCAAATTCTTTATCATATTTAAGGTGAATAATAATTTCATACCATTTCTATTTTATTCTATGATTATATGTTTTCAGATTTATGATTAAATTAATTATTATGATGATATGGATGATGATATGCTTGAACTATATTATATTTGATTTATTTTAATTCATTCACATATGAATTTGCATGGTTTTGATATAAAACCGAGAGTCTATGATGTTAGAATGCCATGAATTTTTTTTATGTTAAGTATAACATGATTTTGGAGATGGGTTTTAATTTTCAGAATTTTCCAAGCTATGGAAAATTTATTGTGAATTTCTAAAGGAAAATATGATATTTTTGGGTTTAAAAATTTATTTCAAGAATTTCAGGAAGAAATTGGGTCTGAAATTTTAATATGTATGGTTATATGATGAAAGAGATTTTCTGTGATTTTTGAGGATTTTTCCCAGTAGATTTATTAGGGAAAATAAATTATTTTAAAAGAGGGACTTTTCTATAAACATTAGTTTTATTAAATAGAAGGGCTTAAACGTTATAATTTCTTTCATTTAAATCAAATTAAATGCGGCAGGTTTATTTGTAAAGTATTTGAAAAGTTTTAAGGCAACTAATCAAAGGTTTACAAATAGGCAAGTAGTTACAAAACAATTACTAAAAGTGGCTAAGTATTAGCCTTTAATTCAGAAAAGTTGGTTCCACCTCAAATAGCAGTACCTTTCATCTCCATTGACTTCGCACCATCCCTGCCAAAACCCACATGGTCGAAACCCACACAGTCAAAACCAATACATAATGTATCACTTAGATGTTACGCAGTGGATTGGAAGGAAGGCGGAAGCCATGGTGTCGAAAGGATTGCTTTCGATGGAGTCGAAACCCTATTTTGTTTTCAAAATATAAGATCTTGCCTTATTTTTCTAAAAGTTTTCAACACAGTCGAAAGATATTCTTTCGAAAGGGTTTATATAAATAGCTTTTTGGGAGGGTTGCTTTATTATGTTAAAGTATTAGCTTTCGAAGGGTTACCTTTTTCTTTAAATAAGAGCTTTCAAAAGGATTGGTTCCAACCTAGTCAAAAACCAGTCGTTATTTTCCTTCCGAGTGTATTAAATCCATCAATGCCTTTGAAAGGTTGTCTCTGCTTTAACCTAAGCTAAGCCACTTCCTAAATATTTTCGAAAGGGTTAAGGGTTTCGAAGGCCATGGAGTCAAAAGGGGTTTCGACTCTATCCTTCAAAGTTTCAATTTACAGGTTTACGCTTTCGAATGGATGGTTCCGACACCCTCAACTTTTTCCCTAAAACAACTTTATAAGGGTTTTCAAAGAGATACTTTCTTATATAACCATTTTGACCAAAATGATGTTTTCAAGAAGAATGAATTCAATACTTTCGAAAGGGATACACTTTCATGTGTTTTGAAGCTATGTTTTAAAGGACATTTTTGATACCATCGAAAGGTATGTTTGGTTTCGAAAGAGATGTTTTAAGATTTCAAAACATAAACTCAATCTCAATTCATAGGAATAACCATGGCAAAAGCAAGTAAAAGGTTTTGAAGTGAAGAAATTTTCATTTATCATAAAGGTTAAGGGGATTAATCAGGATATGTATAGATGATTCAAGGATAATAAACCACATGTGTTGTATTATTTTGTTGTTATGATTACTTCTTCATGTATTTATTCACATTGTAATTAACCTATAACGGTATTTTGAGGAAGGGCAGAATAACCAGTTAGGTTGACCAAGTAGTGAATATAACTTAAGAAATGTTCAAAAACCTTAATTAAAGATATTGGCATGGGCCAATTGGTTCGCATTAAGCCCATGAATGCTGTGTATAACGAAAGATATTGGCAGGGGCCAATAGGTTCATAGTCCGTCCATGAAAACTATGATTGATAGTGGCAGTGGCCAATAGGTTTATAGTTAGCCCATGAAAACTATATCCGGATTAAGATATTGATAGTTAGTCAATAGGATCCTAGTTAGCCCATGAAAACTAGGATAATAGAAATGATATTGGAGTTACCAATAGGTTCTTTGTTATCCAATGAAAACTGTGAAATTGGACATATAGTCCATAAACATTTAACGGGTTAATAGCAACTCTAGAAACTATAATTGAGACAGATAGTTAGAATGAATGAGGATGAGTAACCCAGATTTGATTTACTTGTTTTGCATATCATCGTAATGTTTTTAAATATTATGCTTTAACCATTGTGGATGTAGGTGCATAGTATATGGTTTTATAAATGTTTTAGGATACTAGTGAGGGGAAAACCTGTTCCGTTAAGCGGCGTGGTCTCACTAGATTTCTAAATGGTTTGAGATGGTAAATTATTATTCATACCAGGCTTTATGTCTGACTCGAAGATTTTTTTTCCCCTTAAACTCTCGGGTACTCAATTAATTTTGAGTAGGTGAAGAGTTAAGGTTTCCAGGTGCTCTTTTAGACGAATAAAGCTTCTGAGGTCGTGCAGGAGGCAAGCTTGTTATTATATTTCTTTTATTTCCATCGTGTGTTTAATTGTAAAGGCAAATTGTTTTAGTGCCTTATTTTATACTCTGATTATCCAAGGGATCATCTTCATATGTCGCTCTTGGCGTATTGTGTATTAGTTATATGTTATCTGAATGTGGTCTACATACTGGGATTATGTTATGAATTTGAAATATTTTGAAATGAAATGTGGACTTTGTTTGCTGTTTTAATTTTTTTCCATATTCACGTGTTTCCGTGTGTCAACAAATCTAACACCACCGTATTTGGTCGCCGAGGATTAATAACTATGGATGACTGCAGCATCCGTAGCCATTAGTTTTGGGCCTCCAAGTAGGAGGATGTTACACCCTTGCACTTCAAAGATCACCATCTTCAATCATCATCAAGATGTCTTTCACTCGAACGTGCATGTTGGTTTGGAGTGGTTTTCGGATATATAAATCTGATCCCGGTCCGTCCGTACCAACAACCGAAAATTTCCGGTTGACTCATTCCCGGTTCTTTTGGAAGTAAGTATTCGAGTCCTTATCGGAAACTCGAATTTTACATTCATACTTCCTAAGTCGAATTAGGCCAAATTTGACAGTCGGTTATTTAATTATCAAATAAAAAACAACAACCAATTCCATTTGAGATATATTTATCCATAGCAACCACTAAGCCTCAAAATATATCTTTATTTAATAAATCTCTTTCAAAAACATTAATATACTTATCTTTCTGACATAAGTATATTCACAAAACATTTATAAGATTTCCCATTACCAAATCTCTAAAAGGGATTTAATTACATTATTTAAATTGGAGAAAAGGACAACTATAAGCACTATTCCTTCGTTGTAAACTGTGGAACGTATGTTCCATACCACGATTTTTTAAAAGGTCAGCCTCGAGAAACCCAAACCTCGAATTCCTGTTGTAATTATTTTCAATCAATCTTTTTATAAATTTCACTTACCCATAAAATCCTTTTTGCTTTAACCCAAACCCGTTTACAAAACATTTATCAACCTCCATACTCATTTATGAGACTTTTTATAAATCTTCAAACCGAGTTATATAAACTTCTTTATAAACTTTCAAACCTTGTATAAAACTTCCCTTTATAGACATCCAAACCCATTTACAAAATCCTTTTATAAACGTTCAAAACTAATTCTAAAACTCCTTTTATGTATACCTAAAAATTATTCATAAACTTCTTTATATAATATTCAAAACAATTGTCAAATCATTTTTCAAATATCTTGTTCAAAATAGAATAAACTTGAAGACCATTTTAAAATAAAATGAAATATTAACTTTCTTAAACCAAGCTGACGCTTAATGACTGCAATGGATCATTAAATTTGGGTCTACTTATCCAATTTATATCATGGGTATTGCCTAACATCAAATATGTAAGGGATTCACATTTCACACATAACATACAATCAATTGTAGGTAGATGTCCAAGTTACAAATACATCCATTATCGAGTGTAAAAGTTTTACATATAGAACTACATTCCATATGCTTAAGTAATCATGACCCGCTTATTTGAATTAACTTCCTTGTGTCTATCATGTTACCGATATTCGACATTTGTGCTAAACACAAGTCACTTACTTCCCATAAAACGTGTCAACATTTTATAATCACTACTTAAATTCATTTGGCTACTTAATGGTCCGGACAAGAGATCCTTTGATTTGAAATCAATTAATCTTAAAAAGAAAATTGATTTAAAACATAACCGATTAAGTTTACAAATAGCTTTGAAAAGATTAAAATATATTCTATTAGCTTAAACCCTAATTATATCTTAATTAAATAAATATTAATTCATAATTAAACTTTAATTAACTTAATAAACTTGGTTAAGTCCTAATTAACTTCCTAACGTATCTTAGTTAGGGTTTAAATAATTCATTATTAGTTAAATCCTAATTAATTGAAAATTAATTTAATAATCGCTTATTTAAATAATAAATAATTAACCTACTTAGCTTAATTAAGTAATAATTAACCATTTAATTACTTCTTATTTTCATTAATCACCAATTAAAACCTTTATTAATTACTAATTAATCATTAACCTTCCTTAAGTGTTACTTAACCCTAATCACTTACTTAATTACTAATTAACTGCTAATTACC
This sequence comes from Allium fistulosum, assembly GCA_030737815.1. NCBI lineage: Eukaryota > Viridiplantae > Streptophyta > Magnoliopsida > Asparagales > Amaryllidaceae > Allium > Allium fistulosum. The sequence goes on from CM060906.1 coordinate 185,769,217, forward strand.
TTTAATTATTTTATTAAATATATAATTTGTTAAATAATCTAAACTTAATCTCTTTTTATGTTACTAATTAAGTTTGGAAAACTTTTGCAAAACAATTCCAAAATGAATTACTTAAAGATTGAAATCGTGAATTTTTTACGAATGGCATACATAGCGACTATCACTATAAGCGCAGTTCGCTCTATCTTATTTTAAGTGAAATACTTCACTTAAATTATTGCTCCTACATGTTTTGAAATAATATTTAAAAAAAATTGAAACCTTAAACCAAGATAAAACTTAAAACCATTTCCAAACTTTGAAACTAGAAATCATAGTTTTGATCTCAAATCGGAACTTACGTCCGTCGTAACACACAAAGTTGTTAACTTTGTTTCAACTCAAACATTCTTTGATTCGTGAATCACAACCATACATCCATACTACCATACTCTTAACATCACAATGAAACACACATATAAACATAAGGTTATGTGCTTACTAACTCGACAACATTACATTCAAATCTCAAATTCAATACCAAACATAAATCCATCAAATCATCATCAATGAACATAATAACCATTCAATTTTATCATCATATTATCACCATAATAACACATCATAATAAAGTCAAAAACTTTTCCAAACAAAATAGTTTTACTCGCCGAAAATCTTTGAAACCTGAAATGCCTTAGATGCACCAAAAATCATCCAAAAATATGTCATTTTCCACTTGATTTTGGACATATTACTCTCGGGTTTGAAAAAGTGATCAAAAGAAAAGTTTTAGAAAATTATTTTCTCGACAATTAAAAAAAAGAATCACTCAAATTAGATTTCGTTTGAGGTAGATATGGTCAAAAGAAGAAGAGCTATTTTCGGACCTGAATTTCTGAGTTTAAAAATTTACTGCAAAGAAATGATTTTTGACAAATCTAAGCTTGAAATTAGAAAAAGTGATAAAAATCAAAGTTGTAGCTACTGAAATTTTATATGATTTGAAAAATAGAAAATCTTAATTTGGTGTAAAATAGAGGAAGTTATGGCTGAATAAATTAGGAGAAAATGGAGAGGAAAGAGTTTAAATATAAGTTTGCATCTTTAAAAAAATTTAAATCTTTGATTTTAAAAAAAACTTAAACAAACATAAGAAACCATGAAACATGAAGAAAGCTTTAGGTAAATGGAAATGGAGAGGTAAATGAAAATATGGTGAAATGGATGTGTATTTATAGACACAACAAAGTTAGAAAATTAATAAACTAACCTTAAATTAAAATATCCTAACATGTCATTATTTTGACAAGTCACATCACCACCTTCCTCTCTCCCCCTCCTCTCTAGTCACATCCTCTAGGTCATGACTGAAAATGATAATAAGGCTAAGACATGAAAAGAGATAATTATATGTACTTTGCATATATATAAATGTATATGTATATAAATTTTAGCAAGGCTGGCCGGCTTTATAGTGGGTCGTACCACTGTATACAAATAAAGAACAGGTGATTTGTACATGCACAGAGCAGCTGATTAAAGTGTGTATATGTTATTTTTTTAAACCATGACTTATCACATCACTTCTTAACCATATTTAACATAAGATAAGACATAATTAATTATATTATTATATGGTTACTTATCTCTTGTATATGTGTACATACAGTGCACAAAGGCGAACAACTTTCCCGACAACTTTCCGGTGTCGAAAAGTCGAAATTCCGAAAAACTTTCTTCGTTCACATTTCTTAATTTTTTACAAACTATCTATTTTGGTAAAAAAAATTTAAAAACTATTTTACCATCATTATTAAATGATTAAAATAGGTTTATCTATAAATAAAAACCCATTTATTTATTATTTAAACTTAACTTGAATTCCTAAAGAAATATATAAAACCAATGATATCGACGGTCAATGTTATAAATACATTTTATTTTCAAAAAAATAATATAAATTATTTATTTCATAATCTTTTTTAATACATATATTAGTGTATTAATCCAGAGTCGTGCACGATCCTATTGTATAAAAGCAGTTTTATCCATATAACAATTTCCGGCTGTTTTATCGATATTTTACCTAGGATGATATTTAAAAAATTTCAATATTTTACATAGGTAATTTGCCCGTAAATATTCTTCCAAAAAAAATAACTATTATTATTTACCACTTAAAACATGATTATTTCTTACTTTTAATATATATAAATAGTTTTAAAAATAAATATAATTAACCAAGTGATAAATTTATGGGTCGTTACATTCTTCCCCCTTAAAAGAATTTCATCCCCGAAATTATACCACAACCATATTCCCAGAAATAATTAAAAATATTCACCAATCCATATGATGTACATATATCACTCCTATGTAAAATTTGATTCGATCACTCACTCGAATACATAACTTCATTTCCGAACTAGTATCGTCCACTCAACTTTCTAGTGCGGACTTTGATCATGCTTCTTAATTAGAAACCTTTTTTCTTCTTTCATAGCCATAAACTATGATTGACAACCTTTGGTTCCACCCAAGAATCCTCATCAATGCTCACCGTCAAAAACTGGGCGACAAATCCCTATTTGGAATGGTGTGAAACACCTTGAGTCATAAACTCGAATCTTGGATCGAGAACTATGTAAAAAGAAGAAATGATCTGCGTACAACCTACGTACTAATCTCATTGGTTCCTACTTCTTACGATTATAATTACCCCTTTTAAAGAATCACCATTTTACTTAAGAACATTACTTGAGTTTATTAATATCCTATAACTCAAATTCATTTTAGTATGATACTCTTCTATATCCAAAAGAGTATATACAATTTCAAATCTTAAATTAGTTTTACTTAACCTAGGATGTTCAACAAATTTAAAACTTTATTTATTAACCCGCTCTTAATCAGGACAACTTTTTATTTTGAAAATTCATATTCTTTTAAGGGATTCGAGAACACAATATTCGAGTTTTATTTAAAAAACCTTTTGAAATGATACTTTATATGTAACCCTTTTGAAAACATAATATATAGCCTGAGTAACTCTAAAATGATATCAAGGAACTGGGCGCTACCAAATAGTATTATATATCCCTTTTACTAAGTAGAGAAATACTCAAGAGATGTGTTTACCATCCGAACACATCTCTTACTCATTTTTAGTCATTTCCAAGACTCTCGAACTAGTTAATCATAAAACTATTTCTTTCTTCACAAATTCCCTTTTGAAACAATACTATTTCAAGATAAATAGTTCTTTAATAAAATCATCCACTAGCGTTTTGGATTCATTCAGATTCGAACTTGTTTCGATTGTACAATGACAAAGAGGATAATTTACTAAGTGCATTGTCATATCTGCCTAAACAAACATTCGATTGTCACTTAGAATATTATTCCGATTATCACAAAATAGATCGAAAATCCTTCCCGAACTATCGAAAGAAAATTTACTTTCAAATTCATTTTAAAATTTTATATCTTAAAATTTCTTTACTACAATTACTACAACTTTTCCAAAATCATTTAAATCTTTATCAAAGCCACCGGGATTTAATATTTTCGCAATCCTTTTCATTTTATAAGGTCATCTAAAGATTTTCTTTTAACTAAACACATTCTATTCTAAATCCAATTTTAACCCTACATCTCATCGATAACTATATAGATTTTTGAAAATAATCCCTTTATATATAAAATATATCCTAGGTAATATTTCATTTACCAATTTTAAACAATATTATGTCAATTGGACTTTTTCAAGTGTTTATGAAATCTCTATCGAAAACGTTGGCCAAACACATCGACCAGAATTCTTAAGCCACTCAACAGATCAAACAACACAATATAAAACATTTTTACTCATCAATGAATACGCACTCATATTTATAATACACTCAAGCTCATTCTAGGGTCTCACTTACCCAATTCCAAATGAGTTTACCCTACCAAGGCCAAGGTTCTCGCTTAACCTTCATCTCTGATACCAAATGTAACGAACCGGATTTTTGACCCTTGAAAATCGATACTAATACGTCCACTGTATCACATGTCGAACATTCAGTGCCGGAAATACATATTTGTTAGGGTGAGAGAAGAAGGTAGAACATAGAAGAAATCTAAACAACAAAGAATCTCACAATGCAGCGAATAATATATAATACAACAATGATCTTTACAAAAAGGAAACAACTTTATTCATATATAAAACATCAGAGGGACACTAGACTTATCCTAAATTTGGACAGTTATAGAAACCCATCCTTTCATTGACAAACATATAGACTCTATAATACAACGGAAGAAAAATATACGTGAATACGTCTTGACCATCCAGCTCCTCTCCAAGTCTAAAGTATCCAGCTAAACCTGGGAAAACATGCTCGGTCTGACCTGAGCATTACATAGAATAATGCCTGGGTCAGTCTAGTAAACCAGCGTGAGTAAAACTCGATAACAAGTAACAACCAAACTGATTTCTACATTTGAAAACCTTTCAAACAAAGGGTAGCTCGTAAGACCACACCGCACATAAAAACGGAAGGGTTTTTACCTTACGATAACCAGAACATTTTATATAAAAATCCAGTGACATTATCATAGTGCCTTGGTTTAAAGTAAATAGATAAAATAGCTGAAATGCTTGCATCTCACATTCCAACATACCAGGCTCTACAATCGAAAATGTAAGGTACGTATTGGAGATTGGATTCCAACTAATGATTGGGCTACTTGGGTACTGCCCCTACAGTACACCTCTAGAAAAGTGTGCCGAGATCGTACCTAACGACCCCTGCCAACACAGGGCCGACTTACCCCTTGCTGGATAGTACCGAATATATCATCACCTCGGTTGCTTTGCAACCTTTAACTGAGCGCTCCCGCATACATGAATTCATTGATGATTATGTATATATCTAGAAGGGTGGTGATATACCCTAATGGGTGCGACCCACATAGCCCTACTGTATATCCCATGTTTTAGTCATCCCCAGTTGATGAGGATTGAGGCTCTATTTTACCTTTGTGAATAGCAATCCATCTTGAAATGCTAACACTGCCTTCCAAGCGTCAATGCAATGCCAGCATTCATCCATACAAGTTCGTTCTGGGTCTAAACGAAACTGAAGACACTAACTCTACTACATCCATTTTGGAATCACACTCAGGATTAGTAGAAGTAGCCCTTGTACTTTAAAGAGCAACATCTTCAATCATCATCAAGATGTCTACCACTCGAACATGCATGTTGGCTCGGAGTGGTTTTCGGATATATAAATCTGATCCCAGTTCCCCCGTACCAACAACCGATAATTTTCGGTTGACTCATTCCCGGTTCTTTTAGAAGTAAGTATTCGATTCCTTGTCGAAAACTCGAACTTTACATTCATACTACCTAAGTCAAATTAAGCCAAATTTGATGGTCGGTTATTTAACTATCAAATAACAAACAACAACCAATTCCATTTGAGATTTATTTATCCATATCAACCACTAAGCCTCAAAATATATCTTTATTTAATAAATCTCTTTCAAAAACATTCATATCCTTATCTTTCTGACATAAGTATATTCATAGAACATTTATAAGATTTCCCATTATCAAATCTCTAAAAAGGATTTAATTACATTATTTAAATTGGAGAAAAGGATAACTATAAGCACTATTCCTCTGGTGTAAATTGTGGAATAGATGTTCCATACCATGATTTTTCAAAAGGCCAGCCTCGAGAAACCCAAACCTTGAATTCGTATTATATTTACCTTCAATCAATCTTTTTATAAATTTCACTTACCCATGATATCCTTTTTGCTTTAACCCAAACCCTTTACAAAACATTTACCAACCTCCATACTCATTTATGAGACTATTTATAAATCTTCAAACTCAGTTATATAAACTTCTTTATAAACTTTCAAACCTTGTATAAAACTTCCCTTTATAGACATGCAAACCCATTTATAAAATCTTTTTATAAACATTCAAAACTATTTCTAAAACCCCTTTTATGAATACCCTAAAATTATTCATAAATTTCTTTATATAATATTCAAAACAATTGTCAAATCATTCTTCAAATATCTTGTTCAAAATAGAATAACCTTGAAGACCATTTTAAAAGAAAATGAAATATTAACTTTCCAAAACCAAACAGAGGATTAATGACTTCAATGGATCATTAAATTTGTGTTTACTTATCCAATGTATATCGTGGGTATTTGTGACGCCCCACCTCTATACTCACACTAGCCAAGGACACTACTGGGTAATGTCATCGACTAGCATGAAGAATAAGGCTGTTGAGGAGCGACCATCTGTGTAATTGCTTTGTGCGAATACCGATATGTAAGATAATATAGCTTACATTTCATTTCAAGAGGAAATCCGACATATCAAATACAAACTCAAAGCTACCACACAGTGGCTATACGAACTTCAGAAACAAATATAGAAATAAACATAACACAAATCAGTCACAGATATTCATATCACAAAGGCGGAAACAGATATGAATATAACACATAAAAGTGTACATCAGAGTAGTGGTCAAACTAGATCCACTACATCACAAAAAGAATAGATACAAGTGCTAGACAAAAGAATAAGTATACAACAAGGAGTCTCCATCTCAAATGTATAATAACAAAAAGTGTCATGCTAAAGTAGTTAGCCAAAAGTCAAGTGAAAGACCCTGATAAGAAGTCAAGCAGGAGCACCTGAAATACCTCGGTCTGACCCGAGTATTATTTAAGAAGAAAATAATAAACGGATCAGTCTAGCTATAAATATCAGATAAGATGAGATAGGATAAGGGATATGACCAAAAACGTATGATAACCAAAAATGCCATACTGTGTCAAGTATACATCAAATACAACAAAAATCATACAATATCTCAAATCATCTCGAAACTCCCAAAAAGAATCACATTCTTTAAATTAATAACCAAAACACAAATATTGACAAAACATATCAATGCCAATCGCATAAAAATTGGTGAAACACAAATTCTAGAAATCACAACCAGAAATCCAGAAATCACAAAAGGGGGAAGGCCTATCACAAACGGGAGCATGAAAACTCACCAACACGTGCATCACAAACGGGTCACTAACCCATGGTCGCTAACCATAGAGCCGGTGCAACGACGTAGTACAATAACGGTATGCTCGATGAACCTGATACTCAAGTGATTTGGAACAACGACGTAGTACAATAACGGTACGCCCGATGAACTTGATAAGCTGGTACAACGACGTAGTACAATAACGGTACGCCCGATGAACCAAAAAGCCATAAAAGAACATGGTCGCTAGCCCATAAAGGAATGAGATGAAGCTCAATAAAACGAGGTACAGTCCCCTACGTGGACAAAGAGACATCGCACATTGCTAGTCTAAACCACAAAATGATCATCATAGATCAATAAAAAGTGTGAATTACACTAAGCTAGTAAATAGATGAGTTTAGCTTCATGTCCCATAACCACTAGCTTAACTTAAATATTTACGAACAAATTGTAGATTTCCACTCGAAAATTGTCACAAGAGTTCAATCGAACAAGTCCAAGAATTAACCGATGAAGTAAACGCAAGCGTTTCATACCACTTGTTTTACTAAGCCGTTTAATTAGATTTCTCATACGAATGAGGTAAAGGTTTGTATATACTAATAGATTGGAAAACGGTTTTAGAAGAAAGCTTTATATTTAAAATAGTGTTGAAAATGTCTTTGTGAAAGAGTTTGAATAGTTACTACTAGTATAGAAACCTTTGTATTTGAAAGTGACAAATCACAAAAATGATTGTAAAAACAATCAAACACCAAAGATTCACATTCGAAGACGTGAATCAAAACCATAGAAATCGATATCAAATCCATCAAATGGATATTCCCAAAAGTCCAAGGAAAGAAGTCATCAAAGTCGATGATTAGCGATAACAACTATCCGGATCAACAAAAATCGATTAGAATAGGAAATCCATACAAAACAGCCTTAATAGGCAAAAATAAACATTTCCAGACGTCTGGTTTGGAATCCAGACGTTTGGATTTTTTTCTGAAAAATAGTTCAAAAAGCCATCCATACGTCTGGAATAGCCAAAACAGACATCTGAGCCATGACCAGACGTCTGGTTTCGTTCCCTGGAAATTATCCAAAGAACCCCCAAACGTCTGAAAACTTCAAGTCGGACGTCTGAGACTCATCCAGACGTCTGATCTTGAATTTCAGACGTCTGGAATTAGTCTCTGGCATTTTTTTATAATCTGCGTGCATACATTTTTCTCTCCAGGTCCAAACCAGATGTCTGAACTTGGTCACCAGACGTCTGGTCACCTAGTCTGGGCAACATTTTGCCTAGGCCAAAGTGGCCAAAACGTAGCGGGAGCGATCGGACGAGCAACGACGACTAAGGATTTACGCCAAGCGACAACCCGGCCTTAAAAGCTCTTCGATACACCCCGAATATCAATGTCCAAATATCCAAAGAAGGATTTTCATAAAATTAGACCAAAAACACCAAAATTTTAAAAATTCACCAAATCAATTCAAATCAAAAGCAAATAGATATGCACAAGTGTTAGGAATTCATACCTAACAGCAAAGATAGCTATAGACGTAGATGTGAGTTAAAGAACTCACCTTTAAAACCCAAAAACACGAATGAGAAGCTCTAAAACAAAGGAAAGACCAATTCCACTTCAATCTCAACTCAAGAAGGTCCGATCTAAGAGCAAAAGCAATATTTCCTAAATTAGGTTATAGGAAATTTCTGAAATTGGAGAGAGATTGAGATGGAGAAGATGAAGAGGATGCTTACCTAAGCTTCTCTTTGATTTTGGAGCAAGAACTTGAATTTGCAAAGGAAACTAGGGCTTGGAATTTCTATTTCCTTTTCTCTTCCCCCATTTTTGCTTAAGCTTGAATGTATTAAGAAAAATGAGAACGAAATGAGAAGAGGGGCTGAGTTAGGGTAATAAGATGGGTTAGTGGGCTGAAACCCAAACCAAAGCCCTAAATGAAAAATAGCAAAATTCACTCAACTCCAAACATATCGATGTTTATACTCAAAAAAGTTGTAAACACCATTTTGGACTCGATGGAAGTGGTCTCGAGTCTCAATTTGACTGTTTACAAAAAGTAGCTTTTCGGACTTTAATCCGATTAACGATGCTATATTTAAATAAAACATTTCAATATACAATCGTAAAATATGCGGGTTGTTACAGACTCCCCTCCTTAAAGAAATTGCGTCCTTGCAATAATTAAGAAGAGAAATAAAAAGTAACAACCATAAAAGCATATCAACACAAAAATAAAATTTGAAATAAGAAGTTCACCATAAAGAGCACGAAAGAGTAAGTCTGGAGGTGTTTGCTCGATGAATTCTCATGATTCCCAAGAGAAATCCTTAGGATTTGAGGACCATTGAACTTCCACCAGAAGAACATCTTTATTTTGAAGGCGTTTAATCTTCGAAGTAATGATACTAATAGAATGTTGCTCATAAGTCAAATTTGGTGAAACTTCAATTTCCTCAATAACACTAGGCTCAAGGTTAGAATCGGAATCCCTAAGGCATTTCCGTAGTTGAGAGACGTTGAATACATCATAAATAGTAGAAAATTGAGTCGGTAAATAAAAGGCGATAAGCCACATAATCAATACGTTCAGTGATGGGAAATGGACCAACATATCGAGGTGCTAACTTTCCCGATCGACTGAAACGCACAACACCCATCATAGGTGAAACGCAAATGAACACCAATAAAATCTGGACCTAAAACCAGCTTCTCACTGGCTTCAAGCCAACACGAAAGAAATCGGCATGGCCTTCCATAGAGTGCCTCGAAAGGTGCCATACCAATACTAGATTGGAAGCTATTATAGGAAGAAAACTCTACAAGAGTAATATAATCTTCCCAACTTCCACCAAAATCAAGAACACATGCAGGAAGAAGATCTTCAAGAGTTTGATTCACACGCTTTATTTGCCCATCGGATTGAGGACGATAAGCGGTGCTAGAATTAAGCTTTGTTCCCAAAGCTTTTTGAAGACCTTTCCAAAAATCCACTAGAAAAATAATGGATCATGATTGCTAACAATAGAAGTAGGAACTCCATGCAATTTAATTTGACATAGAGTTTAGCCAAAAGAGGTATGGTCCAAAAAGAGAAGGATGAGCCTCACGGCTACACAACACAAGAGATGAACAAGAATCGGATTCACGATCTCGAATCTCACAAGTGGATAAAGTCTCGAGATCACTCCATTCGGATATCATCATGGAAACAACCGCTTGTTGCTTACGACTAAGGGCATCGGCAACAAGATTTCCCCTTCTAGGAGTATAAAGAATAACAATATCATAAGATGCAAGGAACTCGAGTCAACGTTGTTGATGCAAATTGAGTTCCTTTCGAGAAAATAAATACTTCAAAAATTTATGATCGGTGTAGAGAATAAATTTCTCTCCCAAAATATAATGTCGCCAAATTCTAAGAACGAAAACAATAGCCGCGAGCACCAGATCATGAATGGCATATCTAGTCTCGACAAGCTTTAATTATCAAGAAGCAAATGCGATAACACATTTCCTTTGCAAGAGAATGACGCCAAAACCAATATGACTAGTATTGGTATAAAAAATAAAGTCTTGGTTCCCTTAGGGAAACACAAGAATAGAAGTATCGGAAAGGAGTTTTTTAAATGATCTCCTTTCCCCGAAAAGCAAAGACATTCAAAATTATAATTAATTTTGTGTAATCATCTTTTTAGAAAAATTTACTTTTTACAAGTCAATTTATTGTGTCTAAATGTCTCACCATAGCATTTAGGAGATTCCTATCGATAACGTTGATCAAGCGCACCGACCAGAATTCTTATAGCACTCAATGGGCAAAATAACACAAAATCATCTTTTATATGATAAACATATCCCTTATAAAATTTACAAACATTCTTTGCTCGTTTTAAGAAAAAAATCCAATCATACGTATAAATATCTTATTAAAAAGATTTGCAAATTTTAAATTGTTGCTTTCATCCATAATCAATAAATACAAGGATAAACTCATCGAGATATTTGTAGAATACTCGATTCATAAGATGGATGAAATAAGGTAGAAGGTTCGTCAAACTGAATGACATAACGAACCGCTCCCAAGAATCATAACGAGTGTGGAATGCGGTAAGTGGAATGCTATCCTCCGCAACTCGTAGCTAATGAAAATCGGCGGTAAGGTCGAGCTGAAAAGACCTTAGCACCACACAATAGATTGCTTAGGTGATAATCCTAAGACAAATCTCAAAAATACCGGAAAATTCACAACCTACTTGAATGAGAGAAATAACACTTTCCTCATCAAGTGGGTTTAAAGAATAAAATGATGTCACCGAATTAGGAATCGAAATCAATAAGAAAAAATAGAAATCTGCTTAACAGATTGAGGATGTCGAAGATAGATAGTCCGCTCGGGACATAGGATATGGGCTTCATAATGATTAAGCCAATACTTTCTCAAAAAAATCAATTTCAAATCCTAAGTAACGCATAACATGCAAAACGGCTTGAAAAGAATAATCACATAAAATAATCTCGACATTTTCACAAAGTAAACTGAGTGTTGCGGATCCACCAACCGGATTCGCAATTCTCAGTGAAGTCATTAAGCCCATAATATTTTAAAAAAAAGTATCAACAAATTCTTTTGACATAAAGAAGGAGATACACTCATACCAAAAGAATTCGAATAGGAAAATCATGAAACAAAATAATGCCATCAAGGATAGAAGGAGAAATACCTTGACCACGAGAAGTGTCACTAGGAGCTTGCACAACATTTAGCTTTCCCTCTCTCTTTCTTGGAAGTTTGGGACATGAAGATAAAAGATGACCTGAACTTTTGCAATAGCGACAATAAAGGGGTTTCGGACACTCATTTGCATAGTGGTCCGTAGAACCACAATTGTAGCATTGACCATGACTAGAGGTAGGAGTCTTTGCTACCGATGTTTCATGCTTCCCTTTCTTGTTGGGATTGGGGCCTTTGAACTTAATAGGCCTCTTCATGTTATTGTCGAAGTTCTGTATGGCGCCCACAACTTCAACATCACTTTCATTATCGGCCTCTTCAAGTCGAAGAGCGATATCAATAAGTTGATCAAAAGAAACTTCTAGTTTCAGACTCAAAGGCTTTTTAAGGTTCTTATTCAACCCATAGACAAACCTTTGATTTTTCTTCAATGGGGTATTAATATACTCGACCCCATATTTAGAAAGAGATTCAAAAGATGCGACATAATCCGTCACAGAAGATTCACCTTGAATAAGGTCAATAAAGAGCCGAGCTAAAGTTACTTTTTCAGCTTCCGGCACAAACTTCAATTTGAATCTTTCCCGGAATTTCTCCCAAGTAAGATCCGCTTCAATAATTTCCGAAGTCAAAAGCTCATACCAATCTAATGCTCTTTCTTGGAGCATGCTAGAAGCCACTTGGACTCGAAGTGAATCAATAAGATCCATGCGGGAAAAGATGCGATCGCATAATCTAAGCCAAGCTTGGATTTCTATAACGGTTTCGGAACCCTTGAATGGCCTTCCACCCAAAGCGGTATAATCTCTAAACAAGCGTGCAAACCCGAATTTAGGGTGAGTAGGCACTGGAATGGGTCCGGCAGCTTGGACATTGTTCACAAGATCTAAGAGTTGTTGAGCAGACATAAATACTCCATCTTGAGGAGTAGCACTAGATTGACCGACGCTGGGACGGCCTGGTCTAACCATTTCTCTTCTTAAAGAAAGAAAGAAGAGGGAAAAGGTTATTCACAAAATGAATATCAAACAAACTTGATTGATAAAACAAGGCATCACAAAAGGAAATAGGATAGAACGGTACGAAGACTCGAATTAAATCCTATGGCACGATTCCTAAGAAAGACTTAGGACAATGATCCTCGCTAGATTATTCTACATTGTTCCGAAGTTTGGCTCTGATACCATGCTGTGACGCCCCACCTCTATACTCACGCCAGCCAAGGACACTACTGGGTAATGTCGTCGACTAGCACGAAGAATAAGGCTGTTGAGGAGCGACCATCTGTGTAATTGCTTTGTGCGAATACCGATATGTCAGATAATAAAGCTTACATTTCATTTCAAGAGGAAATCCAACATATCAAATACAAACTCAAAGCTACCACACAGTGGCTATACGGACTTTGGAAACAAATATAGAAATTCAAATCAAAAGCACGAAGAAGGATTTTCATAAAATTGGACCAAAAACACCAAAATTTTAAAAATTCACCAAATCAATTCAAATCAAAAGCAAATGGATATGCACAAGTGTTAGGAATTTATACCTAACAACAAAGATAGCTATAGACGTAGATACGAGTTAAAGAACTCACCTTTAAAACCCAAAAACACGAATGAGAAGCTCTAAAACAAAGGAAAGACCAATTCCACTTCAATCTCAACTCAAGAAGGTCCGATCTAAGAGCAAAAGCAATATTTCCTAAATTAGGTTATAGGAAATTTCTGAAATTGGATAGAGATTGAGATGGAGAAGATGAAGAGGATGCTTACCTAAGCTTCTCTTTGATTTTGGAGCAAGAACTTGAATTTGCAAAGGAAACTAGGGCTTGGAATTTCTATTTCCTTTTCTCTTCCCCTATTTTTGCTTAAGCTTGAATGTATTAGGAAAAATGAGAACGAAATGAGAAGAGGGGCTGAGTTAGGGTAATAAGATGGGTTAGTGGGCTGAAACCCAAACCAAAGCCCTAAATGAAAAATAGCAAAATTCACTCAACTCCAAACATATCGATGTTTATACTCAAAAAAGTTGTAAACACCATTTTGGACTCGATGGAAGTGGTCTCGAGTCTTAATTCGACTGTTTACAAAAAGTAGTTTTTCGGACTTTAATCCGATTAACGATGCTATATTTAAATAAAACATTTAAATATACAATTGTAAAATATGCGGGTTGTTACAGTATTTCCTAACATCATATATGTAAGGTGTTAACTCCTTTATTTCAACGACCTAAAACTCTGCGACCTAACAGCTCTTAACGACCTAAAAGGCCTCACGACTTAAGGGAACTCACGACCTAAGAGATCTAACGACCTATAGAAGCTCACAACCTAAGGGATCTAACGACCTAAAGAAGCTAGCGATCTAAGGGACTTAACGACCTAAGGAAGGTAGCGACCTAAGGGACTTAACGACCTAAGGAAGGTAGCGACCTAAGGGACTTAACGACCTAAGGCAGTTAGCGACCTAAGGGACTTAACGACCTAAGGTAGTTAGCGACCTAAGGGACTTAACGACCTAAGGAATGTCACGACCTAAGAGCTTCACGACTTAGCAGACTTAGCGACTTACTTACAAAAGCAAACCCAGCGACCTAAAAACTTCACGAGCTAAAAGCAAAGAAAGGAGCATGACTTACTTTAAGTCGTTCACGACCTACCACTTCTTCAGATGAAACCGCATAAAGCTGCATCAGGCTTGTTTCCTAAGTCGAGAGAAGACTGCGACCTAGCTTAGGTCGTTCACGACCTACGACCTAACTTAGGTCGTACGCGACCTAAGACTTGGGGAAAACTTCTGTCCAGAATTCAGCTCCTATAAACACCCCCCAAACTCCAACAAGGAAGGGACTTTTGGCCGATCATTTCTTGAAGCGTCGTTACTCTGCCGAACTCTCAACTCATTCAACACATAAAGGTCTCCAAATACTCAAGACACTACAACAAGCTTCGAGAAGAATTTCATACACCCGACACGGATTCATCAAGTTTCATCATCGAAGTTTGAGCTAGTAGTCAAGGGTGTTTTCGTGATCAAATTGTATCGTATTTCACAAGTGTATTGTATCGTTTTGTAACCGAATTAGCAATAAAAGACTATAAAGTGGACGTAGGCTCAATTACGGGCCGAACCACTATAAATCTGTTGTCTTTTTTACCATCTTACTGCTATTTTCAGCCTATATTCTGTTCCCATACCAACGGGTGGTGCTTTCACGACTCTACCACACACACCGGGTGTTAGCGTTCACTTTTTAGCGTTAACATTTTGGTGCTTTCACTGAGAATTGAACTCAGGAAGATTTTCACTGTTGCTTCGCAAAGAATTATAAAAAGAACCTCTCTTAAAAACCAGAAGTGGATCTGAAATAATGGCTCCTGGAAGAAGAGGTAGACCTATCAGATCCAGAAATGCTCATGAAGGGACTTCCGCTTCCCCAACAGCAGACCAAGCAACTCCTACCGTTGGAGTCACCAGGGTTGAATTGGATGACGCAGTTTCTGGATTATACCAACAAATTGAAGCTCAAAATGCTTTGATGATGGATAGATTAACTGCTCTGCTCGGGGCAAATCATCAACCAGAAAACCATCAAACAACCTTTCCTGAAATGCCACCTTTCCAAGCTGAGGGTTCTATGCCGCAGCCAACTTATCATGAACATGTGCCCAGGCAAGCTTCCGAGAGAAGGACTGATGCCTGTCCGGAAATGTCTCTGAACAATAAAGAGTACCTGTCCGAAATGGTTAGCCGCATCATGAAAGAGAGCATGCAGATGGAAGAGAATGAGAGTGACTGGGGATTTGCACCAAGCAGAACTCCGTTTACTGAAAGGATCCTGCGGAATTTCCAAGGAAATTTGCACCTCCTACTATCCAAGCCTATAGGGGAACGAGTGACCCTAATCATTTCCTATACAAGTATGATTGGCATATGATCGGTGCAAGAGCATCAGATGAGATTAAGTGTCGATACTTTCCAGTGTACTTGGAAGGTGTGGCTTTACTTTGGTTCACAAAGCTTCCAATTCGGTAGTAGATCAATTCTCCGACTTAACGCAAAAGTTCAAAGAACAGTTCAGGTTGTACGCTTCAAAAGCTAAGGATATAATGTCACTGTCTAGTCTTAAACAAGCTCCCGTAGAATCAATCAAATCTTTCTTAAGCCGTTTCAATATAGCTGTAGCCGAAGTGGATAATGTAGAACCGCGTATGATCCTGACCTACTTGGTGCAAGCCATCAATAAATCGAGTGAATTTGGAAAATGGCTAAAAATGAAGGAACCAAATTCCCTTGAGAAGTTTTATAAAAAGGTCGATGAATTCATGCGCCTGGAAAACCTTTCCACCTCAGCAAAAGTATTAGTTGCTAAGGACAACAATAATGATCTTGCTTCTAATAAAAGAGATTCTGAGAATCAGAAAAGGGAAAACGACGGAGGAAAGAATCAGCGAAATGAGAAGAAACTCCGCCGCTTCGATCTTTCAGATTTTACTCCTTTAACTGATACACCAAGAAATATCTTTTTCGCAACAAAGGATGTTGTCAGGTATCCTAAGCCACCTGAGATGAGGAGAGGTGCAGTGCGTAATGGAAAATTCTGCCAATTTCACAATCAACCTGGCCATGACACTGACCAATGTCGCTAGTTAAAAAATGTGATTGAAGAATTGCTGAAGCAGGGTAAACTCCAACAATACGTTAAGAGAAGCGGAGTCGATCCAACCTCATCCACTCAGGGTCAACAATGTCCTGCCCATCAATCCGGTTCTCACAACAACACTGCAGTGCAAGATTCAGAAAAGCTTGTCATTAATGTTGTCACAGGAGGTCCACACCCAGCAGGCAGAAGTTGGGACGACTGCTAATTGTCCACAGAACTGCGGCTGGAGCATCTTTCACTTTCTCTGGCATATAAATCCAAAGCTATGAATCTAGTGCAAATGGAAATTCAGCCCGAAGATACTAAAACAACAATCACTAGCATCCATTTTTTACTTAACAGCATTGCTTAAATTTGTAAAATGATAATGGATGTGTAACTTTTGCATTATAAACTGCTGAGAAATCAGTATGATTGAATAATGAAAAACTATGAATTCTGTGTTCTTTATTACAAAATGCCTGTTATATTTCGATGTGTAAATACTCTAAATGTATTGCTAAAATATCGATCTAATATTGCAGGTCATTAAAGCGAAGCTCACCGATCGCAAAGCCAAGCGAGCCCTATAAATCACTTATTAAGCAAATATCAAGCAACCAAAAATTCCAGATTCAAATCCCCTACAAGAAGAACTTCACATAAAAAGTTGGCGACTCCATTGTGTCAAGCCCTTATTAACTGGTTGTGATCGTCGGTATAAACAGACATCCAATTAGGTAACTTGCGTTTGCCCCGTGAAGTCATCCAACAGTGAAGTCCACTTCTTTGGATAAAGCAATTTACTTGCAAAAGAAAGGAAGATGCGCTTGGAAACAATAATAAAGGATCGCTGATGAGCAGATGATGAGGAAACATGGGCCGACGAACATAGAAGCAGCCAAAAGGAGGTATGCCTCTCAATAAGAAGGCCGGTAGATCCACAAAAGGGTGACCTTCCCAAGCAGAAGGAACAGGACCCTTGCTAACTGGTCATGATGCATCCGATCAGACAGCTTGCATCCGTCCCGTGGATCCACTCGCCTCTGAGACGCAACCTTCCTGGCACACCAATCCACCAAATCTCCTCTCCGAAAGCCAATAAAGCCCTCTAACGAGGCATGCCAGAAAATGAAAGTGCTTTCCTCAATCAAAAAAGATTGGTGGAACCACCGGAGGGGCACCTTCCCAAGCTGAAGGAACATGGCCCTTGTTAATTAATTGTGATCGTTTGTGCAAACGAACATCCAATCAAGCAACTTGCGTCCGCCCCGTGGATCCATTCAACCATGAGAAAGTAACTTCCAGGCGATCACAAGCCCTCTTCGGAGGCACAAGCCCTCTTCGGAGGCACATTTCACTAGTGTAGAAGTGTAAAATTCTCCTCTTCGGAGGCCCACTTCACCAGAGATGAAATGCTAACAAGCCCTCTTCGGAGGCACATTTCACCAGTGTAGAAGTGTAAAATGCTCCTCTTCGGAGGCCCACTTCACCAGAGCTGAAATGCTAAAAAGCCCTCTTCGAAGGCACATTTCACCAGTGTAGAAGTGCAAAATGCTCCTCTTCGGAGGCCCACTTCACCAGAGCTGAAATGCTAAAAAGCCCTCTTCGGAGGCACATTTCACCAGTGTAGAAGTGCAAAATGCTCCTCTTCGGAGGCCCACTTCACCAGAGCTGAAATGCCAAATTGCTTCTCTTCGGAGACCAAGATCGCTTCTCTTCGGAGACCAAAATCGCTTCTCTTCGGAGACCAAAATCGCTTCTCTTCAGAGACCGAAAGACCTCTTCGGAGGCACACTTCACCATGCTTGAAGTTCCAGACATAAGCCCTCTTCAGAGGCACAAAAACAAAGCCTTCTTCGGAAGCACTAAACAAATCAAAAAATCCTTCAGAAAGTTCACTTCACTGCATAGGAAAATCCACTTTTTAACAAATGAAAGTGATTATCCCCGAAAGTTGAAGTGTTCTTCAGAAAGAAAGAGAAAGTAAAAATTTCTCCAATACGAAACGTATTCTATTAAAAGCAGAATAGTATTTCCTCAAATCGAAAGAATTATTCTCTAAAATAAGAATACAAGTTTCTATAGAATATCACAGTGAGCCGTGATACGGGGGCATATAACTATATTAATAGAAACAACACTCAACCATCATACCACGAGCTTACTGCAATATCGTATAAAGTAAATAAAGAATCATTTATTCTACATTACAATGGGAAATAAATGTATTCTCACATACACAAAAATTTGTACAAGTAAAATAGCTATTTTATTCAATACTATGAAAACTTTTTACATTGTACAGATCACAAAAAGAAGCGGGGACCGGTACCCGCACAATCTCCGGTCGATACATGCAAAAAGAAAAATAAGAAGTAGAAAATCCAGCTTGTCATTCCTTCTTCCAGCTACCTTTGGAGCCTTTGCCTGGCCTGATAGTTAATTTCGGAATCCGGCGTGGGCGGGATGGAGAAGGAGGAGTGGTTGGGTCTTCTTCTATTTTGTCTTCCCCAGCTGAAGCACTTCTCTTTTTCTTCTTTAGTGCACGCTTTCCTCTTCTCTTTGAAGAAGATTCGCTTCCCGGAGTCAACAGCTTGGAAAGTTTTGTATCGTCATCAAATGACTGCTCTGGAGTCTTCTCACTGTCCTCCGTCCCTTCCGCTTTCTGTTCTTGAGAAGCGGGTGGATCCTCTAAGCCTTGGAGAGCTTCTATCTGTTCTTCCTGCGACCCTGGTTGAGAAGCAGGAGTGACTTGAAGAGATGGAGGAGGAACAGCTGGAGGAGGGGAAGTGTGCGCAGCGTTCGGTGCTTCCGCTATAGAAGAAAAGAAGTCAAAATCAGTATTCTCCGAAAAAAGAGAAGATATTGGATCACCAGGACTTAAGTAATAAGCAAGAAATTCATCCAAATCAATTGAATCGAATGAATAATCCACTTGAGCCAGATCTGAATCGAAGTTACCTGGAGAAGCCGGTTTTGACAAATCAATTTCAAATTTTTCAGCCTTGATGTCTTCTTGGCTCTTTTCCTCAATCTGATTAAGGGGAGACTCGGTGGTGACGGGCTTAGCCTTAACGTCTTTTGCAGGAAGAGGAGAATGAGAGCCGGAACCAACGATATCAACATCGGTCGAAATCGAAGTGTGGACAGGGGCAGTCAAAGATATCTTCTTTTCTGAGTGTTCTTCTGCCACTATTCCAGCTCTAGCTTCAGTGAGTTGCTCTTTTCCTCTAGCAAGAGCCGCACGAGCATCATCGTCAAGGTAAATTGCCTCAAGCGCCGTCTCATCGTAGCCAGCTCCCCCGAGCATATCGATCGCAGCCTTTGGAAAATCCATTATGCGAATGTTCCTTATCTGGTTTGATTGTACTCCCTAATATGTGTTGAATGTAACCAATATAACCATTCCAGCTATGTTATATATTTATGTTCTTCACCCTAGATAATATCTATTATATCACCTTATGTACTTATTAGATGGTGGTTCTTTTCAGGAGATAACCATTATGGCGTTTCATGTGGTCGCAAAAGTATTGTCATATAGTAGCTACATATTTCTTGAGTTTCTCATACCAAACTTATGTCTGAAGCTTGGTTTTTGTTTTCTCTAATCTCTCATGTACTCTTTTAAGTAGTTTGAGAAAGACGTGTTTTCGTTGATGTTCATTAGAGCTTGAGAAGATGAGCTGGATGTTTCATCTACTGTAGTATTCTTATTCCGGTACATTACTATATTATACATATCAGCATTTGTAAGGACATGTAGTTATAATTTTTCAGGCAGATGATCGTACTTAGATTTTGTAACTCCGAAATTTATATATTGGAGTAACCCTTTGTGCTATTCTTTTAATATTATATATTATTATTCCGCTAGTGAGATTCTGATATTGTGTTTCTTGTTCTATTTCTTTTTCCTTTTATTTTACCCTAACAAATTCGTCTTTCCAGCACTTGGGTGCTCAGCATGTGAATACGATGGATGTATTAGCGTCGACATTCGGTGGTCGAAAAGTCAAGACGTTACAGGGATCAAGCCCAAACCCATCATTGCCCCACCATTTACGAAGCTGCTAGATCTTGCCTCAACCCGTAGGGGTAAGTCCAAGCTAGTTATTCACTTAATGTTCTATGACATTATCAGGATCAAGCCCAAAACTCATCATCACCCTACCGTTTACGAAGTAATTGGATCAAATCCTAACATGTAGTGCAAAATCGTATAATGAACTTGTCCAACTAAGATAATTTTCAAAAATATTTCAAAATACAACAAACAATATACCAAAACTGTAAAAACCCAATGTTGAGAAGTAATTAATTAAAGTTAATAATGGAGATTAATTAAATAAAATGGATTTTAACGATTAAATAAGAATAATTTTTGATTTATTTGGGAATATCGGAATTTGATGATAAAAATATTTTGATGATGAATTAAATTATTCTACAGTAATAATGATATTTTCAGTTAGAAATGATTTTATAATATATCAAAAGTGATTGAATAATTCCTTAAAGTTTAATGTTAATAAAAAATGAGATTAGAAATATATTTCGAAAGGAATAGAAATTTTTTTAAATAAGGAGTTTTTTTAATTTATTTAATAAATTGGATTAGAATGCAATTATGGAATATTTAAATTAAAATGAGTTAATATATGGAAATAATATTTTGCAAAATTATATATTGAATAAATAATATTGGTTTTATGAAATAATTTTAGTGGGAAATAAAATTTTAGTTTGGGCTAATAAATGAATTTTTATTATAATAAGCTAATTATAGCAAGCTTGGAATAAATACTTAAATAAAAAGAATTTGTGGAAAATAAATTCTATGAAATTCCATAATGTTGTATAATCTCTTAAGTAATGTAAACATGAATTTTTGTTTCAGAATTAATATTGACTTGAGTTGAATAGAAAATAGTTTGTAAAATAAAATAAAAAGAGAATGTTTTGTTTTAGTAATCTATAGAAAGCCCAAGCCTACAAACCAAAACTTAAACCCATGTTTCTTTATTTAAGCTTTTTCCAAGTCCAGAAAATTCTTCATTCATCATGAAATTGTATTCATGTTAGCTTCCCTTCCATCATTCTTCCTACCAACTTCATAAAAATAAAATTATGAAAAACCTCATCTCTCCTTTCTGAAATTAAAATAAATTGAAATAAATTTCTATAAATTTCCAAATTCATATATGTTTATCTCTACACCTTACTATACCACAAGCTATGAATAAGTTAGTGTTTTGATCACATTTGGGATTATGGACATTTTCTAATGAAGAGGAATAAGGAAGTAGAAAGCTTACACGGTAAGGTATGATCAAGGTGAGCACACTCCACTCATAAATCAATGTCTAAATTGTTTGATTGCATGCTTGGATTTGTTTTTGAATGTTGATATGTCTGAATCATGGGATGCACATTCCTCTTAAACCCAATTCTTGCTTTGTTTCTTGATTGAATTTTGTAAGATGTTGATGTGCTTTGAATTGCAAAACCTGGAACTGAATTATTGTAGTCAAACAGCCATATATTTTGATTTTTTGATCGGATTTAAGTGAGATTTCTTTTAGTTGAAAGGTATTTTCATAAGAAACAACTTTTATGTTGAATACATTACGAAAATTAGAAGTTTTATATTGCTAAAATGTATTTGAAGATGAAGTAACAAATATGTCATATGCTAAGAATTCCAAAGATGAAGCACAATAGTGTTTTGGCCATTACTTTTGACTCTCTTATCCATTTTCTGGTATCCAACTCTCATTGGAATGCTATGATAATAGGGCACAACTTTTATTCTACTGTTATTTGAAAATTTGAGGTTTACTAGGTGAAAATGGTGTCTTAAAAGAGTGGTCCTGTTGTTAATAATTCTTTTCAGAATTTGTATCATTTAGTAAAATTGCCATAACCTTTGATGTACTCTATATTTTGGTGATCTAAAATATGTTTTGAAAATCTCTTTGATTATGGTACAATATTTCTTTTGGAAGCATCAAATTATTTTGTGATTTTGACCCTTTAAACTTAGTTGCAATTTGCCTACATGAAGATTTAACTTTGTTCTCTTGTTATATAGAATATCATTATGATTTAAGAATCTTATAAAATTCTAGAAAAATAAGGAATGTTTTCTAATTAACCTTTTAAGCGTTTTAAAGTAAATTTGATTATTTGTATAATTTTAAGTAAGAGTTTAATATACATATACATATACATACATACATATATATAATAAAAGAAATAAGTATCTAATAATTATAAATTCATTGAAAAATTCTATTTCATTTTAGAAAATTATGTGATACTTCCTAATGTTATTAAGCTACTATATTATAAGTAATTGACGATTTTGTATAAATAGTAAAAAAAATTATGTACTGCACTTTATGGTTTGAAATAAAAAGAAATTATTTAGCGGTTTATAAATTTGTTCTAAAAGAGTATTTAAATATGAGATATTAATGTAAAACATGTATAAGCAAATATTGTACATCAAATTAGAATTATTTATTTTTTATATTTCATTTATTTATATCATATTAAGAAGTTTTATTAAGTTATTTTTATGTCTTTTTAATTGAATTTGCACGTATAGATGATTTAATTCTATGTAATGGGGGATCTGAATAAACAGAGTTATGGCACCATTTGGTATGAGACTTTCGGTAATATTTCCTCGGCCATTCTTTGGACTCATTATACAGAATTTTATGGAAATTGAGTGTAGTTTATGAGCATTGAATAAATAGATGAGTAACACGCGGTGGCATGAGATGCTGATGTGAAATTTATTTGATTATTTATTGTAAGTAGATGTCAATCACATGATGGGAATAGTGACATTGAGATAATACTTACGTGAGGCGATCCTCATAGGTCTAAGAAAGGTTGGTGCTTATATTTGTTGATACTATATGATATTTATCATGGTGTACTCCTGTTATTAGGGTTGGAGAGAACCAGATGGCTATTATCCATCCTAGTTGCTTGATCTCAGGATCGCGCCCCTAATCCGTAACACGTTTAGTGAGTATTACAGGGTTAGTGACCTATTAGTTAGGTTCCCTTAGCCCCTGTGTCACTTAAAGGCCAGCGGTCTGTTAACTATAAGGGAAAAAATAGGGTCGTGACCAAGTCCTCGCGTTGACGAGCATATTGATGGATATGTTTCATGATGACCATCGAGGTAACTAAGACTGTAGAACCGGGTTAGGTGACCCGTGTGTGTGACTCTGAAGTGGGCATATCGCCATCAGTATTTCTTCTGGTTCTAACAAAGTAATGGATATGCATATACTATTGTTACACCTCTCCTAAGTATAGATATGAATTAGGCAACCCATGTGTTATGACATGACTCTACATGGGATCTTGTGTCTTTCATACAGTCAATTCCCATCACCGTTTATTGTGTGTTACTTCTACATAGGGAGATATGATTATACCTATGATAGGCATCTAGAGTATAGTTGATCCTCGTATCTTTTATTGTATGTGATTTTACAGATAAGAGACTTATTATTATATTGATGATGATGATATTTTGGTTATTTAAGATTGAGGGATATACTTAGGCATTGCTGTGTGCTAATCTAACTATGCTTTATGATAAAAATCGGATTGGTTGGAGGTTATAAAGCATTACGATTCGAATATTTTGGATGCCAAGAGTATGAAAGATCCACTTCAGGTATGATAAATTTTTTGGTTGAGCTACATAAGGAAAGTTGTCATTAAGATACTTATAGCCTCTTCAATTTTAGAACTAGTATTTATTTTCTTTTATAGGGCATCCAACAATAGAAAATAATTGGAAAATTTTATCACAAAGTTATGGAATATTAAAAAAAGAATAGAAAGACCACCAAAGTAATATTGTGACAATAAACAATATATTATTTTCTAATAAGAGAAGATTTTAAAATAAATTGTAGTTTATAGAGCATGTTGTGACAAACTCCATTATGGCGGATCCGCTTACAAAAGGATTATCATCCAAGGTCTTTCATGAGCATATTGCTCAATTGGTGTACTTTTATGTAAGGATATTTTGGTTTATAGGAAGTTTGTATTTGGTATTGTCATATGATACATTGCTCTATACTTTGGTTACAGATATATATCAAGTTCTTTTTTCAGATCAAAATAAAGTAATAAAGTTTTGTTTGCACTCTAGGCTGTTCAAATATTGAATGTTTTGATCTCACTAAAGTAGGACCAGTTGGAAATAGACATGTATAGATCACATCTCATGTAATGTCCATGCTACACATCCATGATTGATCTATGTCATTTGATTGTGTTGGTATATGCGACCACTGATGGATTTAGATATGCTAAAAGTAACGAAAACCACTTTGATCCTTTACTAGCATAGTTAATGGACGAGGTTGTTACGGAAACACCTTGTGTTATAAATAGCAAATTTTGGAGCTCATAAAGTTATACACATTTATAAGGTTATTACATATATAGCCTAGGAGGAGATCGTTGGAAAATTCCATCATGTGTGTAACAATCGGGGTTTTCGACCCTCGAAAATCGACACTATTATGCCCACTGCATTGCGTGCTAAGCATTCAAGTGCCGAAAAAAACCGATCATTAGGGGTGAAAGAAAGAAAAGATAGAAGAGAAGAACTAAATAACATAGAATCTCACAACCCAAAGGAACAATATATATTACTCAACATAAGACAGTACAAGGTCATTTTAAAAATGTTACATCAAAGTGAAGCCTAAATCTAAGGGTATAAACTACAAGAAGAAGGGAGATACATAAGAAGATGATTTTCACAAACCTTTTCCAAATCATTTTAAATTAACATATGTGATTAGTTAAAGTTTAAAACACATTTTAGGATTCAAAAATTATTTTAAAACATCAGTTAAAGGTGCATAATTTCTAATTAGTAAGTGGGAGGTCCTAACCACTCACCTAAATCCAAAGAAAATCTAAAAATAGAAGAGAAGAACTAAACAACATAGAATCTCACAACCCAACGGAACAATATATATTACTCAACATAAGATAGTACAAGGTCATTTCAAAAATGTTACATCAGAGTCATACTGATACAAATTCTACCCTACGACAGTTATAACAGTCTATCCCTACCTAACTGAATACAATATACATATAATATAGCAGAAACAAGAAAATTAACTAGTTATCGATGAAGCCACCTACTCCAAGCTCCTAATAGTGAATCTGCAGAAAAACCTGAACTACTTAGCTGCCCATTCAAATTTGAGCACCCAAGAGTTTAGGAAAATAATATAAACTTCGGGTCAGACATGGGTCTGGTGTGAGTAAACTCAAAAACTTAGTTATTACTTTAAAAACTCTTTTGAAATCAAAGGTATCTCGTAAGACCACGCCGCGCATAAACACGGATGAGTTTTTACCTTACGATAACCAAAACCCTTGTATATAAAGTCCAATGATATTATAATAATGTCTAAGAATTCAAATACATATCAAAATAGCTAAAATTGTTACCATATTAAATTCCAGCATACTAGGCTCTAAAATAAAATACGTAAAGGTACTATTAGAGATTGGATTCCATACTATGGCAAAGTAAGGAACTACCTTACAATGGTACACCCTTAGAAAATGCACCTAGAGTCTGACAAGAACTTCTTGTACCCATGCTACATAGAGCTGGCTGCCCATTTAACATGGGGAACTGTATTACCTCATCTCTTTTTGACACCGAGGCCTTATACTACCATGGTGTTTGAACACAAAACAACTTGAATATGGACAATCTAGAATGGGATGGTGGCTCCTAATGGTAGCTGACCACATAGCTCAACCGCATACCCTGTTTTTTCCATTTCTTGGTTTGTGAGGTTCGTAAGGTCATGTCTTTACCTTCTTCCTCCTAGCATACCATCTTGGAATGCTAACATTGCCCTCCAGGAAGAAATGCAATGCCCTCATTCATCCATACAAGTTCGTACTAGGTCTGAATGAAACCGAAGGCACTACTTCCACTGCATCCATTTTGGAATTACCCTTTGATAGTAGCAAGTAGCCCTTGTACTTCAAGAGCTCCGTCTTCAATCATCATCAAGATATCTTCCACTTGAACGCACGTGTTGGTTCGAAGTGGTTTTCAAATAACATATATGATCCCGGTCTCTTCAAACCAACAACCGATAATTTTCGGTTGACTCGTTTCCGGTTCTTTTGGAAGTAAGTATTCGAGTCATTACCAGGGAACTTGAATCTACAATTATACTTCCTAAGTCAAACTTGGCCAGATTTGATAGTCGGTTATTTAATTATCAAATATACGAACAACAGAAATCTAGAGATTTAATTACCCAAAGCAACCACTAAGCCTCAAAACACAACTTTCATTTATGAGATCTCTTTTCAAGGCGTTTTATCAAAACATTTATATACTTATCTCACTAACATAAGTATATTCACAAAAACATTTATGAAAATTTCTTATTTCCAAATCATGTCAAAAAGGATCTAACATCGTTATTCAAATTGGAGGTGAGGATAACTCTAGACACTATTCCTTCGGTGTTAAGTGTGGAACGGAAGTTCCATACCACCAATTTTTAAAAAGGCCAGTCTCGAGAAACCCAATTCTCAAATTCTTTTTAAAATTTACTTTCCCAAACCTTTTTAAAACAATTCATTTTATTCATGAAATCTCCCTTTCTTATAGACCCAAATCCATTTACAGAAACACTTTATGGAACTTCTAAATTCATTTATAAAGCTCTTTTATAAATATTCAAAACAATTTGTAACTCCTTTATAAATAACCAAACCTTTTATAAACTTTTTTTATAAACATTCAAACCCTTTCCAAAAACTTCCTTTATGAATATTCAAAACATTTCTAAAACTTCCTTACGAAACCCCAAAATCATTCATAAAATTCCTTTATAAACTTTCATATTTAAACAACTTCTTTAATAAAACCTTACCAAAAAGTTCCTTTGGACAAACCCATCCATTATTTAAATATCTTAACTAAAACCGTTGCCAAATCATCCTTGAAATGTCTTATCGAAAATGGAATAACTTTGAAATCATTATCAAAGAGGAAAATGAAAACATTTAACTTCACAAAATCCAACGAAGGCTTAGAGACCATAAGGGATCTTTTAATTTGGTTCCACTTAACAAGTTAACATGGATATTTGCATAAGCAAACAGTAAGTAAAAGGGATCATTCAATCACAATTAATAAATCCATTATACAGGTAAATGTCCCAGTATTTATAATAGCAGAATGGTGTTTTGTTCTGCCAATAGATGTCATTTAGTTTCCTAGTCATAAAGGGTCACCTAAGGCTTAGAATAGAGATCCTTTGGTTTAAAAACAATTCACTTAAATAAGAAAACTGGTTTAAAATAAATAACCGATCTAGTTTTAAAGAACTTTTAAAATGAATAAACCTCAATTAAATCATAAGTTAAAACTTAATTAAACCTTAATAAATCTTAATTAAATCAAAAAATAAATCATAATTAAACCCTAATTTAGCTTATTTAACTCTTAATTTATTTAACTAAAAATTAAATCTCAATTAAGCTTGGTTAAGTCTTAATTAATCAATAATTACCTTAATAAATTAAAAACTAATTAATAATTAAACTTTAATTAAATAAACATTCATTTATAATTAAATCATAATTAAATAATAATTAACCTTTAATTAATAATAATTAATTAAATTAACTATTTAATAATTAGTTAAAATAATTAAACTTGATTAAGTAAAAAATTTAATTACCTTTTATCTTAATTAATCCTTACTTAAAACTTCCTTAATTAAAAATAATTAATTTCGTCAATAAATTCTTAAACTCTAATTACTTAACCTAATTACTTAATAAATTAACAATTATCCATAATTAATAAACTAAATAAATCAATTATTAAATAAAAATAGTTAACCTTTTTACTTACGTAATAAGTTTGAAATGAGTTCTAAAAAACAATTCAAAAGAAAACACTTTAAAAGTTGAAATCATGATATTTTCCCGAACCATAGCGACTATCGTTATGAACGCAGTTCACTGGAATTGGTTTCTAGGTGAAAATCTCACTTTAACTCTTGCTATGACATATTTGAAAACCTAAATGAAAGGTTTTGAAAACTTAAACAAAAGGTATAAACTTGGAAAATATTTTTCAAATCCAAAACTAGAAAACAAGAATTTTCTTTTCAAATCAGATCTCAAGTCCTTTGCGACTTGTAAATGTGCTAACTTTAAAACCATTAAATCACATACACTTGATTTTTGTTTCACAATTATACTACCATCATATCACAAGCCAAACATCACATATACTTATCCAAACATCTCAATATATCATCCAAACAACAATACTACGCCAAACCACCAACTTGTAATCATATATCATCCAAACAACATGATAATTCAACGCACCAAGCAGTATATTGTTACAACATATAGTTCATTATAATCAAGTTGATTTCTTTTCCAAAAATGAGAATTTGACTCACTAAAGCTTACAAATTCAAGGCGAACTTTTACTAGAACCTGGATATGAGCTAGAACTTTGCAAAAATGAAGTCGTTGGATGCTTACACATCCAAAGTGGGCTCGACCATGGACAAATTGGGCTCGTCCATGGATGTTTATGGTGGGTGTGAACTTGTAGCTTGGAAGAGAAGTGTTGTAGTATATGTAGAATTGCTTTAGTGAACTTTAGAAGAGATTTTAAGGTAGAAAGAGGTGATTTTTCTCAAGTTAGAGTTTATGAAGAGAAGACATGGAAATTTTCCTCAAGCTTTAGGAAATTGAAAATGAAGAAGAAAATTTGTAAAGTGAGAATTATGAAAGGGAAGGGGTCTTTATAAGCTTAGGAAAATCTTTAAATATACAAAGTATGCATGCACTCCCATACCCTCCCCATAACTTCTGCCCATCACATATACCCCCCTTACCATGCAAACTATTCATGCCATGCACTTTTGTCTTTTGTTATTGAGATAAGTATATTTATATGTTAAAATATATACATTTTTATATAAAAATCTTACTTACCTTTATACATATATAAGCTTAAGTGAGAATATGCATACATGTATATATTCTCATGGAAAAATAGTTTGTAATATGCATATATGTGTTTACAATAGTGTTTTAACACTTTAGATAACTTTTAACCAATGAAAAATCGAAATTTCCGAAAATGAGTTTCGATCACATTTTCTATCTTTCTATGAACTATATAAATTGGTAAACAAAATTTGAAAATTGTTTTTTCATCGTTAGTAAATAGTTTAAATTGGTTTATTTGAAAAAAAAAATCCATTAAATAAATTATTAAAATATATTTTAAAAGGCCAATTTTTAAAGCGATAAAATTCTAGGTCGTTACAATGAGGCCACATATGTAAAATAAAATATGTTGTGCTATTTTGGTGTAAAGCCTATATGAAAGCAGCAACTATGGATTCAGATCTAATATAAGATCTAGGGCTTGTGTCAATATGGAAAACTAAACCAAAATTACTTTTCCAATCAGCAACTATGAATTTAGGTATGACTTCTGCTAATTTGTTTACTTTCCTTTGATTTCTTCTCAATTAAATTAGTAAGGGTCACCTATTCAGATCTAGGGTTTCATGATTAATCAATCCTATAGTATATTGAAATTCTAACAGAAAAAAAAACGTAAAAAAAATTATACCAATGACAATACTGTCACGGGAGGCCTAACTGTCCAAATTCCATTCCCAACCCTAATATCGACATCCACGGTCAATGCACCATCATCACAAGCAATGCACAATTTTCCACATGAACCGATGATCATGACTTCTCTTTTCAATATGTTTTACTCGAGTACTGATTTCCAGTCATCCTCTTCCCTATTAACTGGGTAATGTAATTGAACTGAGTTGTTCATTGTAACTATAAAAAGAAAGCAAGCATGGTTTAAAAATCAGTGAAGGTATAATACTGTAAAATTCACTACAAACTATTATTCAACTAAAGAATATTAGCTTAGATAAATAAGCAACTTAGATGGAGATTGTTTAACTTCATGGTGCATGCATTTTCACTCTGTTAAAATAGATCAAAAAAAAGTTAATCATATATCACTAATATAACAACTTTTAAATATGAACATTTCTCCATAAAATTATTTTATAAATTAACAAAAGTTAAACATTTACAAGGAAAGAAATAATTCTAGCACTTGGCAGATGAACCTCCAATCAGATCTATAATCATGAATCAATTAAAATATAAAATGTTTTATTCTGAAATGATATATGTTCATGGAGATATATACTCATGAAGGAGGTCGTATTTGCTTGCTACATATTCAGTACATGAAGTAGACAAATAAACATTGGAATAACGTATAAAGCATCAAAAGTATTTGGAGAGATTGTATAACAAAATATGAGCATAACTCAAGGAATACAATAACCTTTTTAGAAAACCACGGCCACATGAATATAGGAAGATGTTTTGTTAGTTATTAGTCAAAGATGTTGTTATTTGTGTCTTACTTCTTTCACCATGGGATCTTCTGTAGGTAGTACTGACCGGGAGAGATTAGCAATTTGGGATCTAGAATTGGTTGAGTGATTTGTGGTTTCGGCAACTTCAATTGGAGCCTAGGAAAGGGGTACTGTCATGTGCACCTTCGAGAGATATGAGAAGAGTGGTGGTTTAAACGATCAACTTTTCTGAAGTCGATCCTACAAGGTAGTCAAACGCGACAACCATGAAAGTTGACTGACATAAATTGATGCCACAAATAAGGTGAAGGATGCCGGATGACTCATCTCGACGAACTAGTTTTTCTAGAGGAAATCGCTTGTTCTTTGGTCATCAATGGTGCCAACGGCAGCAAAATGAAGTTTATGCCAAGGTCGATATGGATTTGGCCAAAGGAGGACCAAGATGAAGCTAAATGTGGATCGAGATACTCAAGCAATCAATCTTAGCCTTTTGAATGTCCGAAGAAGCTGAGCATTTGGGAAGCTTGGATGGTGGCATTTTGGAAGATGGAGGAAAAAGGAACGGGGAAGTTATTTTTTTATTACTTAGATGAATGGAGCCAAAATGAAGAGGAGCGAAGCCAACATTTTCCGAAGGAGTGAAAATTTTCGAATTTTTCGTTGCTTAGAGCTAAGAAAAATACTTGTATATGTCAAAGAAGATAGTCATAAAAGAAAATGTGACGCCCCACCTCTATACCCACGTTGGCCCAGAACACTACGGTGTAGTGCTGTCAACTAGCACGGAGAATGAGGCTGTTGAGGAGCGACCATCCATGTAATTGCTTTGTGCGAGCGCCGATATGTCAGATAATAAAAGATGCATTTCATTTTTAGAGGAAACCCGACATACCGATTCTCACTCAAAGCTACTACACAGTGGCTATAATAGTTTAGGACAATAGATATAAAAATAACACAGGTAACATAAATGCGGAATACAGGTGGAACGAAAAGTCTCATATATACAATAACTGATATCAGTTACAATACATTTGACACTATACAAATGATACAACTACAACTGTCGACTCAAGAAGTTATATATATACACGTACATTATCGACTAACATACATGAATACATTATCATCTTAAAACAGACACACTGACTACTACAACAAGACGAAGACACTTCAAATGATATAAAAAGTCTTCATGGCTCTAGCAGCAACCCAAAGCTAAAAATCTACAACCTGTAAATACTCGGTCTGACCCGAGTATTACATTCAAAAGAAAATAATACCCGGGTCAGTCTAATTCAAACTCAGTTATTAGCACATAGAAGCAATAATAATCAATCTCAATATAGATGACAGTCATAGAAATCTCGTATATCCAACTTCTCGATAAGAGAACCAGATAACGGCAGAAATATCACTAAACAGTGTTAATCCACAAAATAGAAATCCAAAGTAGTTTAAACAATTGAAATGTCAATTTAAAAACATCAATGCTAATTGGCTGCAGTACACGCTAATGTGTACTGCCTCGCCAATACAGCCTACGAATTACGCAACAGGTCGATGAATCAAGAACAAAAGAAATATCGATTAAAATCTGTCAATTCTGTGTGGCTGGCGTGTACTGCCTCGCCACAACAGAATATAAAGTCTCCACAACTCTAAGTATTAACAGCAATTAATAAGTCGAAAACCAAAATATCCAACCCAGATTGGTCAGAGAAACCATAGTACAAAGTGGTGAAAGCAACTGAGATGGCAACATGAATCTACATCAAAGGGATGCCATCCAAAGATAACGAGTATGTGTACCCAAATAAGGCCACAGCAACGACTAAATCATCTAAGCATAAGAATGCAAATAAATGTCATTGAGAAGGAATGTTTAGTATACATATAAATCAATTTCATATGTACAACAAACATAAAAGACTACTTAGCGATGCAGGTGGATGGCAGTCTCAAGCAACAACAACCATACATATTCGAACAGAGAAAATGTTCGAATAGAGCAAAGAAATGCCAAAGTGATGGTGGATCAATAAGCAAGGCTGCACAGTGAAATGAAACAGTGCATCCAGTAAAAGAGGCAACAAGTGATGTACAATGAATACATCATTAAAACAAGTCATAGAGCTTTCAACTTGAAGTCAACTTACATGCACAGAGAAATGAATAATGCGAGCAAGACCAAAATGCAACTGCTCAAGACAGGTTCAACTCAGGTGCAACTAACTATATACACACTGAATCAGATGCAACAATGAAATCTATGAATGCAACCTGACCAAAGTGAACATAAAGCAAAACTATGCCAACATGATCAAGTCTGGTCAGACCATCAAGAGGCAAAAACATCAAGCAAACAAAGACCACATGAATGAAACTGCAAAATAATAATCCAGTCCACTTACACAATGCAAGTGCAGACTCGAAACTGCAAATCTACATGATGAATCAAGCTACAGATCAATGAAGACTACAAAGCAATGCAAAAAGCATTATGACATCAAGATCAAAACCAGAAACAACATTAGTGCATAATCACAGAAATCAAGACCAACTAGAACAGATACATCATGCTAAAGGCAAAAGCAAACTTAAAGCTGTGCAGTGATTATAGTGATGACACAGATATAACAGTGGATGGACAGCAATGTAAGATGGCAGTTTGAAGTTAAGATACTGTGCAGGGTATAAGTTTAGGAAGAAAAGGTAAATGGCAATGGTCGGTATGTAGCTGGTGTTCGAAATTGAAGTATGGAGTTGAAATGCCAGGGTAGTGAAAATGGTAACAAGACTAATGACTACAGCAATACCAAAAATACATGAACACAATATCTCCAGTAAACGGCATATTGAATAAGATTGAATAATGTTGACTCAACGGTAACCAAGTACACAATGCAGACAATCGATAACCATGGTGGTAAGGCAAATATCGAACGGCAACTTCAGTTCAAAGTGGCCGAAGTTTATGTACAAATGTCAGCGTGTATATATAAATATACAGTGGAAAACAATGCAAGATACTGAACTAGACAGAGAGACAATCAAATAGATGCATGCAATTTTGAACAAGAATGAAGCAGTTTACAAACCATCAGGTATCAAAGCAGCAGTTTTGAAATCAATGCATCAGGGTTAAACTCGAATAACAGAGAAAATTGAAGCCGAAGTCGACATAAATCAACTGCCAGGATTTCGAACCAGGTGAACCAAGGAATCAATGATCAATGATATATTAAAGCAACTTATCAATGTCAAACAAATATATACGAACTCAACAGAGTGTTCGAATATAAAATCAAGACCGAAGTCAATGAAAATCAAACCGCGATGGTCATTAGATACAACCGTGCCGAGGCGACTAGAAAACATGAAATCATCAATAACATCAAAGTAAAATCGAACAGCCAGAACAAGTAGTTGACGAGTTCGAATAAATGGATACGAACAAAATTCAAGGCATTAATTAAGTGTGAATTAGAAGACGTGAGTGAATAAAATCACTCACCTCTGTTTCGAGCTCGACCAAGTAGGAGCGGCCGTGAGCAACTCCAAGAGATAGCCGATCGACGAAGCTAGGGCCTAATACTCTTCGATCGTCGAGTAACCAACGTTGGCAGCTTCCAATTAGAAGCCCTAACTTGCAGGCAAAAGGGAGGAGTAGCGAGCCGCCATTATCGTTCCTTCGTTTTATTTAGGGTTAGCCCCGTGAAAAAATGAAAAATAGAGAGGAACGGTTATGGCCTTTGATAATTATCACTTTACCATAGACTTGGGCCAAGATGATTTGTTAAGCCCACAACCCTTTTAACAAAAATCTGATAATTGAATTTCAATCCAATTTGAAAAGAATTCAAACCGGATAAGAAGAGAATTTCAATTCGATCAAAATGCCAATAGCTTATTAGCAACCAGATTAAATCGTCAAGAGGCGATAATTAAATGGGTACAAAATGTCGGGTTGTTACAGACTCCCCTCCTTAAAGAAATTGCGTCCTCGCAATCCTAAGAGATAAGTGGGAAAGAGGTAACAACCATAAGAACATAACAATGTCGAGTGCATAAGCAAAGCAAATGCCACAGGGAAGCATTAGAATTATGGAAGTATTAGATAAAAATCAAAAGAATCAACATCGAGGGGATCAAGGAATCAAAATCAGACGACTGTCTAAAGCAAGAATCAATCGAGTTCCAGTATTTAAAAGAAAAGGAATCAGAGCAGAAATCACGTACTGCACGAATTGATTGTGAGTAAATCAAAGTACTCACCTGAATCGCCAAAGAAAAAGACAAAGCTCAAATCTCAAAATCGCAAATATCTGATTATCAAAAACGATAATCAGAAACACAAATATTCGATTAATCAAATCGAAAAATATTTAATTATCTCAAACGATAATCAAATTTCACAAATATCTGATTATCAAAAACGATAATCAGAAACACAAATATTCGATTAATCAAATCGAAAAATATTTAATTATCTCAAACGATAATCAAATTTCACAAATATCTGATTATCAAAAACGATAATCAGAAGTCACAAATATTCGATTAATCAAATCGAAAAATATTTAATTATCTCAAACGATAATCAAATTTCACAAATATCTGATTATCCAAAACGATAATCAGAAGTCACAAATATTCGATTAATCAAATCGAAAAATATTTAATTATCTCAAACGATAATCAAATTTCACAAATATCTGATTATCAAAAACGATAATCAGAAGTCACAAATATTCGATTAATCAAATCGAAAAATATTTAATTATCTCAAACGATAATCAAATTTCACAAATATCTGATTATCAAAAACGATAATCAGAAACACAAATATTCGATTAATCAAATCAAAAAATATTTAATTATCTCAAACGATAATCAAATTTCACAAATATCTGATTATCAAAAACGATGATCAGAAACACAAATATTCGATAAATCAAATCGAAAAATATTTAATTATCTCAAACGATAATCAAATTTCACAAATATCTGATTATCAAAAACGATAATCAGAAACACAAATATCCGATTATCAAAAACGATAATCAGAAACACAAACATCTGATTATCAAAAACGATAATCAGAAGTCATAAATATTCAATTAACGAGTCCGAAATTAACCGAAGTAGTAAAAGTATGGTTCCATACTCCTTACTTTTGCTAAATCGTTTAAATCTCTTTATCGTTTTCTTGAAAGTGCAGAATTGTGTGTTTTAAAAATAACATTTCACATTCTCAAACGGACAAGTCCGGAATTAAGCGAATCAGTAAAAGAAAGGGGTCATAGTCCTCGATTTTTCTGAAACGTTTAAATCGCTTCCTCGTTCTTTTGAAAATGTAAACTGTAAGAATTTTGAAAACAATTTTAATTTATATTTTGAAACAACTTTTAAAAAATAACGAATTTTAAAAATATGTGATTAAATTAGCAATATCCGTGTTGCGGGAGAACCGCTTGTAAATCCATTTCAAAATCGACGGTTACTGAAGTTAACACGTCAAAACTTCATCAAAATAACTGGCATCAAAGTATAATACCAATGAATTTTCATTCACAAAAAAAAATGTCACAAGAATCTTCTCAAAGATAGAAAGGGATATCATACCCTAAACTTGTATTCATAACAAGTCAATAACACATGAATTCACCAATACACAAAAATTGACAAAACTTGTCAACAGAAATCACGAAAATTGGTGAAGCACAAATTCTAGAAATCATCACAAGAAATCCAGAAATCACAAAAAGAGGGGGGGAAAGGCCTATCAGAAAACGGGAGTATGAAAACTCCAAAACACCGGTATCACAAGACGAGACGCTATCTCATGGCGGCTAACCATTAAAGTTTCACACAGGAATGGTTCGAAGACCATGGGTCGCTATCCCACACGTGTGAGTCGGAATCACACAGATTGAGGTCTAGGCTAACCTCGCAGAGAAAGAGACATCGCACATTTGCTAGTCTAAATCATAAAAAGGAAAAGGGAAATGCCTATCACAAAATGGGAGCATGAAAACTCCAAAACACCGGTATCACAAGATGAGACGCTATCTCATGGAAGCCATCCATTAAATTTTCACACAGGAATGGTCCGAAGACCGTGGGTCGCTATCCCACACGTGTGAGTCGGAATCACACAGATTGAGGTCTAGGCTAACCTCGCAGAGAAAAAGATATGTGTGAGTGGAATCACACAAATTAAGGTCCAGACTAACCAAAAAGCAAAAAGGTATGTGTGAATGGAATCACACAAGTGGTGTCTAGTCTAACCTCGCAAACAAAAAGATATGTGTGAGTCGGAATCACACTACTGCGGTCTAGACTAACCTTGCGGACAAAGAGAT
Source organism: Allium fistulosum (assembly GCA_030737815.1). NCBI lineage: Eukaryota > Viridiplantae > Streptophyta > Magnoliopsida > Asparagales > Amaryllidaceae > Allium > Allium fistulosum. Next base: position 185,806,546 of record CM060906.1, read on the forward strand.
ATGTATGAGTCGGAATCACACCACTGCGGTCTAGTCTAACATTGCAAACGAAAAGACATCGCACAATTGCTAGTCTAAATCATAAAATGATCGTCATGATCAACGAGAAGTGTCAATTACACTAAGCTAGTAAATATAAAAGTTTAGCTTCATGTCCCATAACCACTTGCTTAACTTAAATATTTACGAACAAACTGTAAATCTACACTATAAAATTGTCACAAAAGGTTCAATCGAACAAGTCCAGGAGTTAACCGACGAAGTAAACGCAAGCGTTTCATACCACTTGTTTTACTAGGCCGTTTAATTCAATTTCTCATACGAGTGAAATAAAGGCTTGTATATACTAATAGATTGGAAAACGGTTTAAGAAAAAGAGCTTTGTAGTAAAATAGTTTTGAAATCGTTTGGAAAAAAAGGATTTTAATATTTACTATTAGTATAGAAAACCTTTATATTTTTAAAGTGACAAATCACAAAAATGATTGTAGAAACAATCAATCACAAGAATTCACATACGAAGATGTGAATGGAATCCAAAGAAATCGATACTGAATCCATCAAAGTAGGAATACCAAAAATTCCAGAAATAGAAGTTATCAGAATCGACAAAGGTGATAACAACTAATTAGAAAAGAAGAATCGATTATCAACTGGAAAAACAAAGCAAAACGAGCAGAAATGCATAAATGACTTCAACAAAAGTAAGAATCAAGTCAATGTCGAAGTCAACAATTAATAGCCGCAGTCGAGTACAAAATGATTCAATCATCATTATCAAAGAAACCAACGGCAAACAAAATCAGAGTCTAAAAAATCAAGAAATTAGCAATTTCTCAAAAACAAAGTGACCAAAGTCGAATGGAATTCAAGATAAGGAAAACACAAAATATCAAGTTCAAAATCGCTGAGATTCAAACTAGATGTGAATGAGAAATCAAAATTACTCAATTTGCAACTGGTCCAGCTATTTTTCATCACAGTGTAACAGGTACACAATGACACTCATAGCATAGAACAAAAGTGGAACAAAGTCCAAAAGTCAGAATGGCTTTAATTTGCCAAATTAAAACAAAATCAACATCGGCTAAATCAATTCAAAGCCGAAAACACAAGAATAAACGTTAGGAATTCATACCTAACAGTCAAAAAATAATCATATGTAAAGATGAGAGATAAAACATCGACAAATAGTTGTAACACATGTTCCATCTAAGTTATGTTTTATAATTGTCCTAAACCCTAGGCTCTGATAACAAGCTGTGACGCCCCACCTCTATACCCACGCTGGCCAAGAACACTACGGTGTAGTGTTGTCAACTAGCACGGAGAATGAGGCTGTTGAGGAGCGACCATCCATGTAATTGCTTTGTGCGAGCGCCGATATGTCAGATAATAAAAGATGCATTTCATTTTTAGAGGAAACCCGACATACCGATTCTCACTCAAAGCTACTACATAGTGGCTATAATAGTTTAGGACAATAGATATAAAAATAACACAGATAACATAAATGCGGAATACAGGTGGAACGAAAAGTCTCATATATACAATAACTGATATCAGTTACAATACATTTGACACTATACAAATGATACAACTACAACTGTCGACTCAAGAAGTTATATATATACACGTACATTATCGACTAACATACATGAATACATTATCATCTTAAAACAGACACACTGACTACTACAACAAGACGAAGACACTTCAAATGATATAAAAAGTCTTCATAGCTCTAGCAGCAACCCAAAGCTAAAAATCTACAACCTGTAAATACTCGGTCTGACCCGAGTATTACATTCAAAAGAAAATAATACCCGGGTCAGTCTAATTCAAACTCAGTTATTAGCACATAGAAGCAATAATAATCAATCTCAATATAGATGACAGTCATAGAAATCTCGTATATCCAACTTCTCGATAAGAGAACCGGATAACGGCAGATATATCACTAAACAGTGTTAATCCACAAAACAGAAATCCAAAGTAGTTTAAACAATTGAAATGTCAATTTAAAAACATCAATGCTAATTGGCTGCAGTACACGCTAACGTATACTGCCTCGCCAATACAGCCTACGAATTACGCAACAGGTCGATGAATCAAGAACAAAAGAAATATCGATTAAAATCTGTCAATTCTGTGTGGCTGGCGGGTACTGCCTCGCCACAACAGAATATAAAGTCTCCACAAATCCAAGTATTAACAGCAATTAATAAGTCGAAAATCAAAATATCCAACCCAGATTGGTCAGAGAAACCACAGTACAAAGTGGTGAAAGCAACTGAGATGGCAACATGAATCTACATCAAAGGGATGCCATCCAAAGATAACGAGTATGTGTACCCAAATAAGGCCACAGTAACGACTAAATCATCTAAGCATAAGAATGCAAATAAATGTCATTGAGAAGGAATGTTTAGTATACATATAAATCAATTTCATATGTACAACAAACATAAAAGACTACTTAGCGATGCAGGTGGATGGCAGTCTCAAGCAACAACAACCATACATATTCGAACAGAGAAAATGTTCGAATAGAGCAAAGAAATGCCAAAGTGACGGTGGATCAATAAGCAAGGCTGCACAGTGAAATGAAACAGTGCATCCAGTAAAAGAGGCAACAAGTGATGTACAATGAATACATCATTAAAACAAGTCATAGAGCTTTCAACTTGAAGTCAACTTACATGCACAGAGAAATGAATAATGTGAGCAAGACCAAAATGCAACTGCTCAAGACAGGTTCAACTCAGGTGCAACTAACTATATACACACTGAATCAGATGCAACAATGAAATCTATGAATGCAACCTGACCAAAGTGAACATAAAGCAAAACTATGCCAACATGATCAAGTCTGGTCAGACCATCAAGAGGCAAAAACATCAAGCAAACAAAGACCACATGAATGAAACTGCAAAATAATAATCCAGTCCACTTACACAATGCAAGTGCAGACTCGAAACTGCAAATCTACATGATGAATCAAGCTACAGATCAATGAAGACTACAAAGCAATGCAAAAAGCATTATGACATCAAGATCAAAACCAGAAACAACATTAGTGCATAATCACAGAAATCAAGACCAACTAGAACAGATACATCATGCTAAAGGCAAAAGCAAACTTAAAGCTGTGCAGTGATTATAGTGATGACACAGATATAACAGTGGATGGACAGCAATGTAAGATGGCAGTTTGAAGTTAAGATGCTGTGCAGGGTATAAGTTTAGGCAGAAAAGGTAAATGGCAATGGTCGGTATGTAGTTGGTGTTCGAAATTGAAGTATGGAGTTGAAATGCCAGGGTAGTGAAAATGGTAACAAGACTAATGACTACAGCAATACCAAAAATACATGAACATAATATCTCCAGTAAACGGCATATTGAACAAGAGTGAATAATGTTGACTCAACGGTAAGTCGGTAACCAAGTACACAATGCAGACAATCGATAACCATGGTGGTAAGGCAAATATCGAACAGCAACTTCAGTTCAAAGTGGCCGAAGTTTATGTACAAATGTCAGCATGTATATATAAATATACAGTGGAAAACAATGCAAGATACTGAACTAGACAGAGAGACAATCAAATAGATGCATGCAATTTTGAACAAGAATGAAGCAGTTTACAAACCATCAGGTATCAAAGCAGCAGTTTTGAAATCAATGCATCAGGGTTAAACTCGAATAACAGAGAAAATTGAAGCCGAAGTCGACATAAATCAACTGCCAGGATTTCGAACCAGGTGAACCAAGGAATCAATGATCAATGATATATTAAAGCAACTTATCAATGTCAAACAAATATATACGAACTCAACAGAGTGTTCGAATATAAAATCAAGACCGAAGTCAATGAAAATCAAACCGCGATGGTCATTAGATACAACCGTGCCGAGGCGACTAGAAAACATGAAATCATCAATAACATCAAAGTAAAATCGAACAGCCAGAACAAGTAGTTGACGAGTTCGAATAAATGGATACGAACAAAATTCAAGGCATTAATTAAGTGTGAATTAGAAGACGTGAGTGAATAAAATCACTCACCTCTGTTTCGAGCTCGACCAAGTAGGAGCGGCCGTGAGCAACTCCAAGAGATAGCCGATCGACGAAGCTAGGGCCTAATACTCTTCGATCGTCGAGTAACCAACGTTGGCAGCTTCCAATTAGAAGCCCTAACTTGCAGGCAAAAGGGAGGAGTAGCGAGCCGCCATTATCGTTCCTTCGTTTTATTTAGGGTTAGCCCCGTGAAAAAATGAAAAATAGAGAGGAACGGTTATGGCCTTTGATAATTATCACTTTACCATAGACTTGGGCCAAGATGATTTGTTAAGCCCACAACCCTTTTAACAAAAATCTGATAATTGAATTTCAATCCAATTTGAAAAGAATTCAAACCGGATAAGAAGAGAATTTCAATTCGATCAAAATGCCAATAGCTTATTAGCAACCAGATTAAATCGTCAAGAGGCGATAATTAAATGGGTACAAAATGTCGGGTTGTTACAGAAAACCTCTAAATGCATATGGAAGTAATAATTTGTATCAAACATAAGTTGCAATGCATTTTGCAATAATTATACTTTGAAGTTTTGTGACACTCAGATTATTGTAATCATCCAGCGAAGAACAAGATTAGTATTAAGATATGAAACGTAATGTTTATATTTTTTAAATTTTCGAATTTTTTGAAACTTTGAAGATTTACTAAAATTTTAAATTTGTCTTAAAATTTAATTTTTTAAATTTTATAAAATTTTAAATATTAAATATAGTTATCAATTGTAAATTAAATAATAAATATTACTTCTTAATTGTTAAAGAATACTTGTTAATCATTAATTGTTTAAAATTAATTATTATATAGTAAATTTTAAATATTAGTCATAATTATTAATTTTTTAATAGTAGTTATTAAATAATTATTATTAATTATTAATAATAATTATTTATTATTTAATAGTAATTATTAATGGTTAATTATTAAAAATTGTTTATTAAATATTAAATATTACTTCTTAATTATTAATTATTAATTATCAATAATTAATCATTAAATATATTTATGACAACATTTTAGAAAAATAGTTGTTAAAAATTACAAGTAAGACCACTTAAATAAAGTTATTATAAATAAATACTCATAATGTTTTAGGAGAAAATGTTATTAAAATGTGTTGATAAAACTTACATGAAAAAAGTTGTTTAAAACAACATTTTCCTAAAAAACTTTGTCGATATGCAATTTTTCAACATTCTTGTTGTAGAAATATTGTAAATAAAAAGGTTTTTATCTTGTAGTGTAATTATAGGGTAGTCCAGTCTTCTACTTTGACGTAGCGCTCTCTGTTACTCATATTTTTTATAGCCTGGCTTGGCATAGTCCAGGCCCACTCAGGTCGAGTTCGGCCTGCAAACTAGCCATGGCTAGAGACAGGCCGGTTGCGCTTCTACACTGGAAGCTGACCTAAATCCGGGCTCGTCCCTTCTTGGCCCCTTTACTCAATTGTACAACAAGCCAGCATAACTCAACCCAGTCCACTTCAACTCATCTCGCATACGAGGGACTATCTCATGTCGACCCTCTTTTGGCATGGCACCAAGTATATCCGTCTGCTCAAGCATCTCTCCCATCTATTTTGCCGACCGGCACAGCTCAAGGACGACTTCAGCATAGCCTGTCATTGGCCCAGTTTCATTACAGCAACCTGCGGCCTGCAGCTCGTCTTGTTATCCCTCGCTCGGTCACACATGCCCTCAACAATTCCCAATCCGCTTCATTGCCTTGGCGGCCAACAAACCAACTCAACCCGTCTTGCAACCTTAGCATGCGTGAGTAAAGTGACAAAAGGTACAACCAAGTGTATCTGTTCCTAACAAGAAGCATATCTGATTTCCCATAACGTACCACCACAGTACAAGTGTATAAAACGTAATGTAAGGCAAGGAATGCGTTTGGTACAATTATCATGTTGACATTCATCTCTGCCACGCATTCCTTACATTTAGCCAGCTGTATAATTCGCAAGCGATTCGAATCGCGACTAGGCGCACGCTCGCACGAGCAATTGGAGGTGGCGCTCGCGAATAGGTCGGGTCGGCACTCTTGAGCATGGCGACATCGAGCTGCAGTCGAGATCGACTTGGGTGAAGACGTGATGCGGCAGCGTCATGTTAGGAGGCTTGGCGTCGATTGTGGTGGCATTCGTTTCGAGGGGAAGGCACGTCAGTGAAGGGAGGAGGCGACTCGACCGGAGCTGAGGTGGTCGTTGAGATAGTCGCAGTAAGGTATTCGCTTCTTCTTCCTTCGACTTAAACTTGAATAAGTATATATATGTATGTATGTATGTATGTATACCCCGATTTGAGGAAATTGTATATACGTTCATATGTAGAAGAACATATATATAGTTTTAGAAATTACAGTTTGTTTAAAATTTACAGTAAACAGAAAATTAACATAAGGAAATTTATTAGAGGAGAAATTGGTTTAAATAAAGCTATCAGTTAATTAGAACTATAAAAAGGTAATTGATTATTCGATTTATTCGAATATTAATAAATTGTATAAAATTGTTTATACAAGGTTTAAAATCGAGAAACAAGTCAGAAATGGAAAGGAGTTGGAATGGATTGCAAAATTAAAATCAAAGGTGAGATCTACTCACTCAAATTAAAATTGAAAATTTCAGTTATTGATTGATTGATTGTTTGGATGCGATAGTATATATAGTAGTAGTAGTATATATATATTTGGGTGATTGATATTCCCGCATTATATAGCGGATGAGACCCTATGCACCGCATAATAACGGATGATATTTTATAAATCTCATATACCGCGATATTCCACCTCGAAGTGGAATGGGTATTTAATTGTTGTGCTAACATCTGTGGATGCAAGGAAACAGGTTGGAGGGATCCAACTGGATACCTCAAATATTTGAATTTGTTTCAATGTTGTGTGTTGATTTATTTATAATCTGGGTATGATTATATTTGTGATTGAAATTGTTGAAGGCTATAGTTTAGCCGAATATATTTTTGGTATCGTTGGATACTAGAAATAAATAAAATTGGATTTTTGAAATTAAAGAAGGAATTTAAAAGCATAAAGTTGATTTTTGTAATCTTATAGAATTATTCCAAAATATGGGAAAAAATATTAATAAATGGATTTTGAATAATAGTGTTTAAAATTTGAAGAATTTATTTAAAATTGGATTTTAAATAATTTGGAAAGAATGGAGGGATTTATTTAAAAGGAAATAAATTTTTAGAAATCAATTTGGTAATTGATTTGGTATTTGAAAATAAATCTTTGGGAAATCGATATAAAAATTTATTTGGTGTTGAATGAAAATGGATTTTGTGTTGAAATAAATTTGGAAATCGATTTGTAAAATGGTTTGTTATTTGGAAATAAACTTAGAAATCAATTTGCAAATGTTCTGTTCTATTGAAAATAGACTTGGGAATCAATTTGTAAAATTGATTTGGTATTTGAAATAAATGGAAGAATCAATTTGAAATTTGATTTGGGGGTTGAAAGTGAATATTTGAAAAATCATATATAAGTGAATATTTGGAAATTTAAATTCACAATGGAATTTATAATGGAAAAAGGGAAATAAATAATATCGGGAATTTTATTCCACGAGTAAGTGATTTGAAATTTGTTTTCAAAGTGATGAAGTGTGGAAAATATATATCTTACGAAGATATTTGAAATTTAATAATTTGGGAAAATTATTTAAATTGGTTGATTGTTGTGAATGTTGTTTGATAGTTAAATAACCGACTATCAATATTTGCCTTTGAAATGGCATTTGAATTTGTTTTTAAAAAAACAAGCGCTCATTATTCGGTTTAGCCGGGAGAGGACTTTGTGACATATAACCCATTCCGAATAGTGATACGACATAAATGGATATCATTTGAAGACCGGTGTTGAAGACCGGGTGTTTGCGAGAACAATAGGATAACCTATTGATTGTCTCTGCACCGAGTAGCTGCGGTATAGAGATTCCCTATGTGATGGGAAGTCCGATCGGGATGGTGAATACTCGGATTTGCAAGGGCTTCTTTGGAAGTGCCTTCGATTCTGTTCGAACTCGGAACAGATTTGTATGGATGTATGTTTGACACTACACTTTGAGATATAAAGCCGATTTCTTTCAAATACATTTCTGTTTGGTGGTGGAGAATTTATTCTCTTAGCTTAACACCCTTCTCTGAGACGTACGAGCTCAGAGGTTATGTAGTTGAAGGTTATCAGTGATATACTCCCAATTTGGTAGTGTGGCATGCTAAGTGTTGATGTGTGTTGTTGATCATTTGTTGATCAAAGCATGACTTTCGTGTAAATCGTAGCTTTGTGGACGAAACCTCATCGAACCTCACAACCCGGAAATGGTCAAAACAGGAAAATGCAGCAAGGTTATGAGGGTCGCTCCCTTTAGGGTATGTCATTTCCTTCTGGAAAAAGGTGATATTATGGTATGGAGCCCAGATATTTACCTGTGTGGTTGCTCCAATCTCATTTACTGTGTGATTGTTGCTTTGTGATCGAGGGCCCTCGGATAAAGGTCGCAAACGACCGTGGGGTGGCATATTCGTGTAGTAGTCACCTAGTAAGTGGTAACCCAGCCTTGTGTTGGCAGAGAGCAGTTGTCTCTCGGGACGTCCCTCCAGAGGCGTACCCATGTGGCAGTAGGAAGTTCCTTAGCCTGACCATTTGTTGGAAATCCAAAGAAACAATACGAGCCCTTTACGATTGCAGTTGTATAACCTATCTCCTCAGGCGGCAGCTATAGCAGGCATAATATAATGGTACCTATGCTGGCTAAGATTAATATTATAGTTTCGAAATGGTTTCGACACTATGCACTAATGATAATATTAAAAAGATTTTGCGTATCAAGAATGTTTGACTATCATAAGGAGAAATCTCCTCCAATTCTACGTTTGCATTGTGTGTGTGGCGGGAGGCCTTATGGTAGTTTCATTTTCCAAAAGCATTGCGAATTTCTTTTATTTTCTTTGTGAAAATAACTGTTTTAAGATCTCACACCAGTCCCATGACTGACCTGGAGTTTATTGTTCCCTTTCTAAACTCTGGGTGCCCATAATTTTCCACACGGGCAGCCTAGAGTCAGGTTATCAGGTCATTCTGGAATTCAAAAGTTGTTGTGGAGATCTGGAGGAGAGCTGGATGGCGAGACGTATCACTTATACTAGTATTATTCTGCTGTGTATTATGTTATGTAGACAAGTTTATATAACTGTCCAGTGATGTGTGTTGTTGTTGTAAACTCTGATGATGTATTGTATAAACTGATATAGTTCTTTGTTATAAAGATTATTCATTCATCTATTATATATTGTTCCGTTGCGAATGTGAGATTCTAATATAGTTTCTTCTTCTTTATTCTTCTGTCTTTTTCTACCTCTTCTTTTTCAACCATAACAATTTGGTTTTCCGGCATTCGATAGTTCGGCAGTTGATACAGTGGTTGTATTGATGTCGACTTTCGAGCGTCGAAAGATCATATCGTTACAAATTCTAAATACTACACCTAATCCAGAGCTCCACACACAACAAACCCTTATGATTAGCTGCTTCATTGGTCTTAAGCGCCTCATTTTCTCTTGTTTTTTCCTGTAATTCCCTGCGATTGTAAGAGAGCCATACAGTAAGAGAACTTCACACTGAACATAGGCAGCTTTGCCAAACCACTCTACATCTTGTGTCATTTACCTTTAAATGCTTGTTTTCTCATGGTTTTCCATCTTTAAGCCTAGTGATTAGCAAGTGATCTTTGCTCTTCATGAAGCATCAGTCTCATTCCGAAGTTGACGAAGAATACGGTCAACATTTTGGCGCTAGAAAGAGGGATTTCCCTTAAAGCTCTCAACCTTTCCTCACCTGTCTTTTCCTCTACAAACTCCTTTCACTACTTATGTTCCACCATCCCCTCCAGTAACAGAGAAAATTCCCTTGGGAAGTTGAACCATGATCTCAGGTTGGCTTCATGTCATGCTTCCTGCGGAATGGGAAGGGATGCGCATCTCCCTCCGCCCTGGAGTGCTCCCTCCCACAAGAACACCAGGGCCGGTCCGCACTCGCGGCTAAACCTAGGGGCAAGACAACAGGCCTAGAAATTGTGGCCACATATCGCACGTTCCTCCCTGAAGGGTCCTTAAGCAACTCAACACTTCGGGTGGATCAGTTCCCTCGGGCCATCAATCATCGCACTTGTCCATTTTCACCCTCAACCGTGTTCTAAAGCGGTCGAATGCATGCATGTAGGTGTGAAGACGTCCGCGCTTGAACAACCAGTGCATTTCTCAAACATACTCACGAGCCCAGCCCAGCATCATAGATAAATTTTTACTCCTAATAATAAGTTCTACTATCTGCTAAGTTCTTGTGAATGGCGATAATTGCTGTACGTCTCACCATTTTACATAACATTTATACAAAGTGCTCGTGCTAGCCATGCACTCTAGTTCGAGCCGGGACATATAGTCATCTTACAACTGACGATGTGTCACCTAGGAGAACCCTCGAGCCCTCAAATGCTCCGGTACGAGTAGGTCCCATCCGCCACTATACACATGACCGCTTGTCACCCAAGAGAACCCATAGGCAAACATATGCTCCCGCTTACCACCAGTGCCACCCGCCACTCAACACATGGTCAACACTTGGTTCATATGAATGTCTGGACTCAGCCCGTCACATCACCACATTGTTATTTAACATATCTCAAATGATAGAAACATTTTCTACAAATAATGCAGGGAATACATCAGCTATCCAAGGTATGCTACTCTATAAGTCATAGGCAAAAAATCTAAGACTCAACAACATATTTCATGGACAAAGTTTGCAATAAAATATATGTTTCATTCAGTTCTGAGAGTATGGTGATACAATGCCTGCCCTGCTAGGCTTACAAAGATTATTCATCGCTAACTAGTTGAAAAGAAGTAAATGAGAAAGGGAAGGAGAAACCCACCATGGAGCCCCCTGGAAGGCTTAGCTTCAAATCTATAGATGAGCACCCCTAGCATCGACCAATTAGTATTTTGATGTACAAGTAGGTGTGTGCAGCCACCTTCGAATCCTTCCACATCGAATCTCATAAGAGATCTCACAAAGCTTCCAGAAAATGTTAAGGAGAAGACGAAGACTTCAGTTGTGACATCAGAGGCAGTGATGGCAGCCACTACTCTTTCCAACAAGGCAGTTGGGCTCTCAAGCCAACCTTAGTTCGGGAATGTCAGAGCAAGATGGCGAGGAAACCCACCTATAATAGTTGGATCATCAGCTGCACCATTAGCTCGAGACCGATGAACGATCACTATTGAAAAGTTGACTAGAAAGAATGAGCCCAGGCCAAGCAACGAGGCAAGATCCATCTTAAAAAATAAAGTTCCAAACAATGGTCCAAACTGCAATCAACAAAAATAGTTCGGCACCAAAGAAAGTTTTCTCCATCCTTTTAAATCCAAGCAAGTTTGGCAAAACCAAGAGCACTCAAAAGCATTTGGAGAGGAAGATGATGATGAAATTAATTGTTATTACCAATAGAAAATCATGCAGAGTTCGAGTTTGTTGAAGAAATTATCTGGCAAAAGATTCATGAGCTTAAAGTGGAAGAAAAAGGGGGTATTTATGTATATCTCCCTTCGATCGCAAATTTTATGCTATAAAAAGAAAAAAAAGATCTCGGCCATTTAAGAATAATCAAGTGTCGTGTAACACCACATGCGTGGGGGGAAGTGACACATCTCTACCATGTATCGAGAAGCACAACCGTCGTCGCCAATGGCGTAATGTCACGTAGAAAGCACATTAATACATAACAAAGCTGTCAACCGATGAACCTTCGTGATTTAACAAGCCTGCGCCTACATGCGGGCATGAACTTGGAGTGTAATGTTACTCAATTTTTTCATAAGTAAGAAGATAGACTGATCATGTTTTCTTAGCGTTCAATCCAATCCGACTCAGGTCTAGGCTAGCTCGCAAATCTAGGCTGGGCTTTTACACCTAATGCTGACCCAAATCTAAGCTCCACACTTCTCGGCCTCTCTACTCAATTGCACATCAAGTCATCTGCTAGTTGAGGCACCTTGAGGCACCCTGCACCGACTCCAGCAGTCGGCACACCAATCAAAGCGAGGCATAAGCATAACTTAGCCTGGTCCGCTTTGACCCATCTCACTTATGACTGGCTCTCTCATGCAGACCCTCTTTCAGCATGGAACCAAGTCTATCTGCTTGTTCAAGCTTCTCTCTTAACTATTTGCCGACCAGCACAACTCAAGGATAACTTTAATATGGCCCATTATTGGCCCAGTTTAAGTACTACCACTTACGACTTGCAACTCATCTCGTCATCCATCGCTCGGCTCGGCATGTCTTCAGCTCTCAGTAATTCCTTATCCTCTTCATGGTCTCGACAACCATCAAACCATCTTCGCCTGCCTTGCCACCTAGGCATGCAAAAGTAAAGCGATAGAAGGCACAACTAGGTGTATCTATTCCTTACAAGAAGCATGTTCCATTTCCTATAACATACCACCATAATACAGTTGCATTAAATGCGAAGTAAAGTAGGGCATGTACCTGGTATAGTTCTCCTGTTAACATTCATCTCGACCATGCCTTCCTTCATTTAGCCAGCTGTCTCCCATTAAGTCCGTTCAACCAAATGGCCAGATGCGCTTCCCACCTGTTTTGCAACACGATCTCAACCGTCCAAGCATCAGTTCCAACTACTATAAATATACCATGCATTGCCATTTCACAAAGGTTGGAAACTAGAAGAATTCTAGATATTATACCCAGTCCAGAGCCTCAAACAATGCAAACCCTTAAGATTAGCTCCTTCATTAGTCTTAAGAACCTCATTTTCTCTTATAATTCCTTAAAATTGTAAGAGAGTCATATAGTAAGAGAACTTCACAGTGGATGTAGGTAGCTTTGCCAAACCACTCTACATCCTATGTCATTTACCTTTAAATGCTCGTTTTCCCATAGTTTTCCATCTTTAAGCCTAGTAATTAGCAAATGGCATTGCCATTCACGACATATTAGTCTCATTACAAGATTGATGGTGAATACAGTCAATACTCTCATTTTGAGTGCTTCAAACAGGGGTTTCAAAATGAGGTGTTATAGTTACGAAGGGTGTGACTGAGAAGTAACTGGCTTTAATTAAGATTAATTGGTATTAACTGGTTTTAATTAGAGAGTTAACGATCATTGGTGTTATTGAAGAAACTACTATTATAGGAATGATTCCTAGTACTTAATGAATTTGCTTTTTATAACAAAGAACTATATGGACGCTATGTTGGACCAAACAAGGGATGGACTAAAAGCTTTATGTTGAAACTTGTTGCATGAGGTGCTACAGACATATAGTTATGCACTTTGTTGTAATCCACAGAAGCTTTAAGTAATGCATACAATAGAGGTGGATCCTGTGCGTTTACTGGGTGATGGTGTAGATATCTTTGATTATGATGAGGGCCATGTTCAAGGTTTCTTGAAGTGAATTCAATGCATAGATGTTAGGAGTAGAGGTCCACGGGATTTCATGGGCTAGATCATTGGTTTGAGTGCATAAGCCATAGGGCTCTGTTATGGTCTATTGAGAATATACTATGTGCAAAATATGTGTACAACACAAAGTTCCTATGGAATACAACTAGGGGGCATAACCATGTGTTAGAGTCTTCTCGTGCAACACGTTTCAACATAAAAGCTTCAAGTCCCTCCATCGTTTGGTCTCGCACAATACTTAACAGTACCTTTTTGTAACGGTCAAATGCATTAAGTACCAAGAATCATCATCACAACCATTGCAATGTCATACGAGTAATCATTAACAACATAGTCTCTTTAATAACCTCCTACGACCATTAATTTCCCAATTAAAACTAGCTAATACCAATTAATCTCGATTAAAGCAAGTTGCTCCTCATTTACATAAGCCATAACCCCTCCTTTACTCTCTAGAACAACGATGACAATTATATATTAATTAAGATCAACAACTCACAGGACATCGTGGTTAGAGGCACTAAATCTGAGCCAACCACCTCAATGTTTAGTCAGGTTCATGTCAACATTCATTATAATTAGCATATAAACACTATAAATAGTCTTATACTATAAGGGAAAATGATCCAATTTTTTATAATTATAACAATCATGTAAACAAAAAAAATTTACTCATACTCATCACTGTATTCAAGCGATTAAAAGTCTCGAAAACTCTAATAGTGGACGCAGACCCTTAAAGATCAAACCACTCAAAATATTTTGTCTCTTTTACTTTATTGTCCTACAATTATTATTAATAACTAAAATAGACATTTAAGTTTTATAATGAACATAATAGTCTAAGATCTTCACATGATCATGGTAACTTGATGTTGATGCAAAATATTATCAACATAAACATTACCTTTTAATAAAGGAGTAGTAAAATAAACATTTTTATTTTCAAAAAGAGCAAGCTAGCTTTTTAACAGAGGAGCATTGAAACAATTATTACTTTTCAAAAAGAGAATTAAAATGCTAGGCGTTTTAATAAAGAAGCACTAAAACATTTCTTTTATTCAAAAAGAGCAATAAATGCTAGAACATCATGTAACATAAAATGACTCTTTTTTTAAGAGCTTTAAAATTTTCTATAATGTTACTTAATTCAAACGACTCTTTTTTTCTTTGGATGTTTATCCATTTAAAGGAAAATAGACAATCAAATAGAGCGAGATACATACTATTTTCTACTAATAAAATAAAATTTTACCCTTTGCATGTTTTCTACAAGAGTGTTTGTGGAAAAATATTGATACAAAGGAGGAGATCTAGGTTGTTTTATCCCGTGAACGACGTGCATGATAAACAATATAACACAATTTGAGTAGAGTCGCAACATGTCTTAGAGAAATTGACGTAGTTCTCGAATCATTCCAAAAAATTCACAAGGTAACTTCTTTCATTTATGTTGCAAAACAATAGGCATTAATAACTTATTACCATCTTTTCAATTCCCATCGATTTCCCATATTTGTGAAATCAATCAATGTGTGATATCCTAAATCCTCATTTCTAATGGAATATAAATGATCTCAGGATTGATTAGAGGATCCTTCTGTTTGGTTAGAATCCATTACTTGAATGAAAATAGATCTTGTAGAATCATATTAAATATTTGACAGTACATTTTGTACCCTACTAAAAAATTGATCATTGTTTACCAACCACACATTGCCTAACCAAATCCAATTCTCTATCGATATGTTCCTCAATAAATCTGATTTGATCTGATTATTCTCCCAACTAACGAAGAGATCTTGGTAGAATTGTCACATGAAATTGAGCACAATTTTGCAATGAAATACCCTACTTGTTTCTCAAGAAGAGATGGGAAACGTGCTTAATATCATTTGATTGAATTTGCCCTAAAATAACTCGACCTAATAGGGAAATCCCAATTCAGTGGAGCTTTATCAAATAATTGGCACAGGGGTGCCATATTTTAAGAGCCCGAACTATGCGATTGAATAAATCGTCCTCTATTTGTTACGAGACGAGGACCCCTTCCCCTTCTCCAAACTTCGATTCATATTTTTCATAGAAAAATCTTCGATTAATGACAGAAAAAAAAATCCTTCTGCATCATATCGAATTTCTTGGTTTGAACCGAAGAGGTAATGCTACTCGATTATTATCAAACTGGCTGCAATCCTTTTCTATTCACGAGGATCCTACCAGAGCGCCTTCTACTTCTAATAGGCCACGAACTCGATCAGAAGCATCTTAACATAGCCAAACATCCATTCAAAGCAACTCAAATCTATCTTCCCATGAAACCCTGAATTATGGCTTCCTAAAGATTGAAGATAACTTCTAGTAAACTTTTAGGGATTAAAAAAAAGATATAGCTAGTGACAATATCTTAATATTTTTCTGTAATCAAGTGCCGCTTGATTGTTTATGTTTTGTTCGATTTAAAAAATTAAACAAGTCGACTTAAATTTTCGTTCATGGTTAGTAATGATTTATAGATGTTTTATATCGACACAACTTTGTCGAATGAAGTGTAAATTTTTTCCTTAATTTTCATTTGATATTGCAGAATTTGTTTTTTATATGTTTTTCCATTCAAGTCGCAGTGAAACTAAAAGTTGATGCCATTCTTACTTTACATTGTTCCACAACCAATAATCTTGGATTTTTGTTGTTTTTTTGTTGTGGGACGTCGATAAATATGGTATTATGATAATCATGGATTTTTGTTGTTTTTTTATTGTAGGACGACGATTAAATATGGTATTATGAAGTATTAAATGCAAAATTCATTTTTATCTAGTTTGTTTTATGCTTTAAGAATTGACCAAAAATGCCAAAGCATGAGTCTGATGCACCAAATTTAACTCAAAAAAGAACAAGTTTCCATATAGATAGATGCGTCTGTGCGAAGGTTATGATATGGCGTATCGATCCAATAGATACCTAACACAAAAGTAATTATTTTTCAAATTAATCCTTAGCAAAAACTAAAATATCATTTATTTTCTACTTCAAATTTTCAAACATTTTGACTGGGTGGGCACATTAAGTAATAAATTACGGGTCCAGAATCATTAAATCTGAAAAACAACATATTATTTCAAAAGAAATGCTAGCGTCACTTTCCTCGAGAAGAGCATTGCTGAATTTGTTCATTGACGAATATCCGTAGATACATTGTGGGATCCACAGATTTCAACCAATAAAGTGCTAGCATTTAAGCATTTCTATTATTTCAAAACGTTGACATTGATTTACTTACAAATTGAGCAAAAGCTATTAAATGGGCAATGTATGCACGTGATACGATCCGAGTACTCATACGATCCTACATCTGCTCAAATTTCCAGCCGCCCCTTAATTCACGCACACGATGACAAATGAGAAGTTATTTGACCCGATAATACCTTTTCTACTGCTCCTAGTAGCATGGTCACCGCCGGTAATCGCATCCTCATCCACATCAGAAACAGCTTGCAAAGCATGGCTGGTCCAGTCCATCCCCACCGATATGCCCCTCCTCCCCCGCGTCGCTGACGTCCTCTCCTCCGGTAAGACTTGACCTAATACCTAAAAACTCTTCTTCATTTCTATTTCGAAGACAACTTTTCTAACATCGATTAACATTTGTTTGCGGAACCGTTGGATTGGTTAGGGGAGGTGCTGCAATGGATGGCCGGAAACGCGACGGAGAGTTTGGATATAATAGCTCAGTATTGGCAGTTGGAGTCTGAGAACCAGAACCCGGAATCTGGAGATTTTGGATATTCAGATGATGATATGGTGCGGTTTGGGGCGGATGAAGGGAGAGATGTTTTCATGGCTCTTGAGGATGCCGCAGATAGAAATGTCAATTTGAGGTACTGATCAAAAAATAACGATCTCCTTTTCTCACATTGGTAGAAATTATTTTCAACTTTTAAGTATTAATGGACATCAAGTAGTATCAAAATTTTAAGTTGAAAACTATGAAATAGGTGGATATTGATGACCAAAAGATTGGTGCAGCACAACCGATTTTTTGGTAGATCAGTGTGTAATTTGATGTCTAAGGGCATCTCCAACAGATCCAAACCTGAATATTCAATATGTCGGGCCCTGAATATTCCGGGCTCGAGGTTGGCCCAACAGTCAGGTGCCTATTATGCTGGGCGTCCATTTAATGGTCGCCTAGCATTAATTTTAAATTAAATTTAATTATGTTGGGCATCCATTTAATGGTCGCCTAGCATTAATTTTAACAGGAAATTATTGTTAAGGACAAAATTTCTCAGCATTTTAGCCTCGAGGACAGACCTTCAGTATTTTAGCCTGAATGACAACTTTCTTTAGGTATCAGTTTTTAGTTATCGATAGCAGTTTTTAGGTATCAGTATGTAGTTATCGTAGGCCTGTAAACGGATACTTTCGGATACGGATAGTGCTATATCCGTATCCGTATCCGAAATCATTTTCGGATATCCGTATCCGCGGATGCGGACGGATATCAGATATTTATAGGATATTCTTCAATCAGTTTACAATTGATAAATCTAAACAAATAAATAGAAAATTTTGATTTATCATAAATTTGTTTTTGTACTAAATATATAGAAATAATAAATACACTAAGAAAAATAATTTTAAGCGGTAAAAATTGATTTTTTACATACATATTAATTTTTTTACCGGGATATAATAGTAAACGACAATCATTTTATGTACTAAAATACATAAAAAATAGCTATAATCTTGATAAAAACCGAACGGATAATTATCGGATACGGATATGGCCATATCCGTATCCGTATCCGTTTTTCGAATATCGGATAATTTTTCATATTTCGGATACGGATACGGACGGATTTCGGATTTTTCGGGTACTCATTGACAGCCCTAAGTTATCGTTAGCGGTTTTTAGTTCAGTGGCAGTTTTGGAAGAATGTTTGTTCTCATGAATAATTTTGAAAGAATGTTTGTCCTTATGAATAATTTTTAGAAGAATGTTTGCCATTGTGGTTAAAATATCGAGATCGTGTCCTTGAGGCTAAAAATTTACAAATTTTTGTCTTTTAAATTAATTCCTCCTAATTTTAAATTATATTTTGCAAAGTAGTCATCCAGTAAGTGTTGGTATATGTTCATTAAATATTGATAGACGCTCATTTTATGGACTTCTATGCTCCAGCCCCCATTAAATGGACGCTTAAGACTCGACGTCTAGGACTGGACGTCCTGTAAATAGGCGTCCAATACCGATTTAGTTTTCCGAGTAACAAACTGAAGATTCAGCTAAATCTTCAGCATGAACCCATCTGTTGGAGGGTCCCGAATATTCAGTCATGAAAGCTCTTCCTTGATTTGACGAATTAAGGGAACACATCGTTTTGCTGAGTGTGTATATATATCATAGTTTAGTTTTGAATAACATTTAAACCATGGAGACTTCCGGTTCAAGTTTTGAATCGATCAATTGGAACTATGCACCTCTTTTTTTCATTAATCTATACATTCATCGGCACCATGGATATGATCAAATACATACAATTTTCTTCAGTAATCAACTGTATGAATCTTGGAGTGCTTTGTTAATAAAAGACTTACAAAAAGTTTCGCTGGTTTATACATAATGGAATTGTTTATACAATAGCAACATACAATTATAGTCCAACAGTAATCAATAGCCCAGCAGCATACTCACTAATCCAGCAGTAATCAATACATCAATTATACAGTAGCAGCTCACTAAACTAAATATCAAAACAAGAAACAAAATTAGCTAACAAAACAAATTTATGGGTTCGCTGAGGCACCGAGCATTAAACCAAATATCGAAAAACAATTTAAATTTGAAACCTGTAGGTGGTGGAGCACAGGGTTTGTGGATATCGATTAGATGGTATAAAACCCAGGGTTTGGGGTTTTCGGGTGAATTGTAAAGGAATTTGCTGACTGTGAAAATGAAGTAAAACACAGGTGTATGATAAATATGTATGTATGTGCGTATGAAAGGATTCACGTTTCCTTTTATTTATCCCTCCTTCACTTTTCATGTCAAAGCTTTTCGAGATTAAAACAAAAATTTGTAGAGATGTTTCATATGTATCAAGATCACATTTCCAAACATTTAACTCATTCAACCCAAATATGAAATTGGCGGTTAAAGTAAATATTTTCAGTGACTTGTATTGAACCACATTTTTGAATGAGTCAGATGATTTTAAATGATACAAAAATTTATGAGGGTGATCTTAATTGTTATAAGCTCATATTTATAAAATATCACACAATTTTGAAGGTCCTAAAATTCAGATGGGGATTATTTTGGATATGGATTATTTCCGTATATGCATGCATGTGTGTGTAGCCTCCTCCTATCCCCTTCTATCTTTTGTATCAAAAAATTTCAACCAAAACAAAATTTTGTAGATACAATCGATATGCTATCAAGTTCTCAACTACACAAATTTGGATTTTTTCGAAATTATTAGCTTGTTCAAAATCGCAATTCTAAATGAGCCGTCAAGCACAAATATTTTGACCGTCGATTGGAAATATACTTTTGACCGAGTTACAATTTTGAAAACAATATAATATTTGTATAGATGATCTTAATAGCGTATAGTTTATATACACAAAATTGTGTTTTGTTTCAGAAACATTTGACACAAAATGATGGAAATTAATACAAGGAGGTCTCATAAGGAAGAAACCATAGGTCCATATGTAACTCATACATACTTTGTGTGTGATCTTTGCATACTTTTTCTGTTCCTCTTTGAACCTTTGGTTATTTAAATGATGGCTTGTTATGGTAAAAAAAACCAGTGTAGTCTGAGAACACTCCTTAATAGTGTAACATGGATAATATATTTATGTATGTTTGTGTTTTCCCATAATATATCGGTTAATAAATGAAGAGCTGTGGCTTCAAATATTTAGGATTGTGCAGCACTCTGGTGTCTATCCTGAGTATGCAAATGAATCAGCTAAACTTGCTGCTGGGAGACCGAATGTCGAGAATGTTACATTGCTATTCGCTGACTGGTGGGGCTCTGGTATTGTTCATGCTAAAGTTTGGATATCAGATAGTAAGGATGTCTATATTGGGTCTGCAAACAATGACTGGAAATCCCTTACCCAGGTATTACTTTATTTGATTTTCAGACTATAACATTGTGATATACATATTTCAGTAATGATCCTGTGTATATAAACATTAGCTTAAGCATTTCAAACTGTATAGGTGAAAGAACTTGGGATCTATTTAGCAAATTGTCCCGTCATAGCAAAAAAGTTGGAGGTGTATTTTGACAATCTATGGAAACTTTCATCTCTCAATCCAACAGAGTATACGAAATTCGTGTGGGATGAACAATGGCAAGTGAAGAGGAAAGTACCTTGCTGGTCACATTTTGTTAATAAAAAAGAGAGATGCAAGTATGATACATATATTTTAAGCACATCGCTTCTATTTGTTTGTTACTAATATTAATATGCTGAAAACTTGCATTGATTGGTTTCTACTAGGTCTCCTCTCCCTCATTTCATGAAAGTTCCACATGTTGATGGCTACCCAATAATATCAGACCCTTATATGTTCAATGTTCCGCTAGAGACTCCTGGTTCAAATATCTCCACCTCATCAAGCTATTCTAGCTATCTTTCATTCGCACCACCTGAGGTAACGGGACTTCACTTTAAATTATTTTGGTTGATTCAAAAATTCTGTGGTTTGGTAATTCATTTGTTGATATTGAAGCACTTCTGCTTCATTGTGTCTACTATGGATATAATATTAGGATAGCATGCTTTATCAAATTAACTTATAGTCCACATCTTTAGTGTTTAGTGTAGTTATTATATGTGCCTAAAGAGTTAGATAATGCTAATTTTATTATCTGATTGATCCCACATTGCCTATAATGCTAGGAATCTGACCTTACTGGTAAGTATAGAGCACTGAAATTCTTTTCATAGTTAATACAATTTGGTTACAATTATAAGTCGTAGTGAAAGTTGAAGTACTGTTTGAATTAGGTTAGTTACATTTCATCAGACAAAATTTTGTGATACAGATACTTCCATGGCTAATTCTATTTGTCCACCTAAATTTGTTATACATACACCGGTATTTGAAAAAAGAAAGTCCAAAATATCCTTATTTACAACAATAGTAAATAATTTCCCCTGCAGAGACATCTCTATGCAAAAATAATAACCCTGTAGAGGCACCACTAGGTTTATATTTTAACCACGTAGATGCTTTACAAGAATAAATTTTTATTTCGTTTGGTCTATGCATGTGGTCTTCTCGTCTCGCTATTGCTCTACGTGGAATCTCGATTTTCCGTTAATAAATAATTATGTTGGAAAGGTAGATTTGGAAATTGTATAGTGAATGTAAAGTAATAAATGACGTATACTGTTTTGTGAGAAATCTTGGTGTATGTAAAGCAAAATAGGGTGTATGAATAGAACCAGCCTACTTCGATATGACCAGGAATCTATGTTTTTAGGATAGCGCGACATAGCAAATTTACTATGTTCTAAACAACCATGAAATTGTTTGAAATTCCTAGGAAAGAGAAAATTAGTCTGTTAAATTTGAATGTAATAACTGCCAAACCGAAAATGGGAATCGCCAAAACTGTAACGGTTTAATCTGAAAGAATAGTCCTGTAAATTTTTTTTACAGAAATACGTTGATTGTTGATGATCAAATACCTACCACCAATTTCTATTCCTTAGTTTCGCTTATCTTTAGATGTAATATTCGTTGTTTGCATTACATCTGTTGAAACCTACTATGATCTATGTGCATACATATTATGCTTACATATGAAAGATTCACTAATTGCAATTTACTGCAGCTGCTATTTGATAAATACCAATCCGATGAACAAGCATGGATTGAAACTATTAAATCAGTGCAAAACAAGGGAATTGTGAGGATTAACACAATGGACTGGCTCGGCCAGTCACAGTATGCAGATCAAACCATTTACTGGTCTTCTCTCTCAGCAGCAATATCAGAGGTATCTATCTACC
This sequence comes from Allium fistulosum, assembly GCA_030737815.1. Taxonomy (NCBI): domain Eukaryota; kingdom Viridiplantae; phylum Streptophyta; class Magnoliopsida; order Asparagales; family Amaryllidaceae; genus Allium; species Allium fistulosum. The sequence continues at coordinate 185,829,200 of CM060906.1, forward strand.
TATATGCATAATAATCTCTGTTAACTTATTTCTTTGAACAACACATTTAAAATTTCACCTCAAACTTAACAGGTAATATTTTCAAAGGGTGCCACAGTACAACTCCTCGTAGCACACTGGGCGCATTTCATTATAAACACCGACCAATATTTAAAGTCGCTCCTCTACTCTAACATTTTATGTACATCTTCAAAGTATAACAAATGCTACGGCAAAGTTGAAATCAAGTACTATGAGGTGCCTGGATATGATAAAACTGGTCCTGCCATCAGCAAAGGAGTAGCCACTGGAAATAAATATCCAGGTTTTACACGGGTTAATCATGGAAAATATGCAGTTAGCGACGTTAGGGCGCATATTGGAACGAGCAATCTAATATGGGATTATTTTTACACTACATCTGGGGTGAGCTTTGGTACTTATAATCCTGCTATTGTGGTGAAGCTACAGGAGGTATTTGATGCTGATTGGAATTCTCCCTATGCTATCCCAGTAGCACCATTGGCTGTCATGTAATAATTAGTAAGTCTTTATTATCATTATTATTTCCTAAGAATAAAGAATGGAGTTCAAAATGAACCATACATTTGGGATTTCAGAATTATAAACAATGTGTACACAAGAAAGGAAAATGAAATTCATTTTTTGTGCAACCTTCCTCCTTTTATGTTAGATAAATTCTAAGGTTTTTATGTGGTGCATTTTATGGGTGTTACAGTTGCGGTATTCACAATTATTATCTCCAATTGTAATCTTAGTCGTTGTTGACGGTTGTAATAAAATTATCACCTTTACTGCAAACATTAAAATTTGAAACTTTGTACATAAATTGTCAATTATATATATTATAGTTGATAAATGACTATGGTTCTAAAAAATATATATTCAGAACTACTTTATTCGTTTACAAATAAACCATGTATGCACATTTTATTGTTTCATGAAAGCACATGTTACTGTGTACAAACTGTCTCTAACTTAAATTACTAAATTGCATGCTTTATTGGATAAATTTTCAATCTAGACCTCCGAAAAAAAAGATTATTTCAAGTTTAGGCCTCATTGGAAACTTAAAATATACCACTTTTTTCCCATACAAGATTTTTGTACATCAATTTTTTTTAAAAAAATATATACTTGTGCATTATGTGCAAGTACAAAATGACTGAATAATGAAAAACATACATATTTTCATAACAAGTTTGGAACGAGACTTAAACTTGAAATAAGTTTTTTTTCAAAGGCCTAGGTTGAAAATTTGTCCTACCTTACTGTGAAGTACCATAGAAAAAGATCATCCGTGACTGATAAACCGCGGTTATCAAAGTCTTTAGTTGTAACCCTAGCAAATGATAGCCGTATGAACGGTTAAGTTAGCAGATGGTAAACGTATAAACAGTTGAGTACGATTGAACCGTAACTACAACCTAAGTGCATTTTTCTTGTTTAGTTTAAGCATAAAATACCAACAGGGATAATGCAGTATCCTGGCTAAAGGGGAGAATGAAATACTACCAAGTATGAAATATCTTTATCAATATATATTATATAAGAAATTTTCTCCAAGATAAATAGAACATTTGAACTTAGGGGAAATCATGAGTAATTTAAGACAAAAAACGTTGAACCATAACTGGAAGTATGTAGTATAAATCAAGAAGATAAACCAATTGGTCAAAGGAAACAGTAACTTGCAAAGATGGGATAATAAGATGATGGATAAAGATGCAAGGGAGGAGAGAATGTTATATCATTATAATAGGTATGCTAAATTTCAAATCTCCTCTTTCATTACTGCAATATTTGTTCATGCTGAAAAAGCTCACTTTTAACATACATCCCTTGTTGGGCAACCTTAATTTTTCTGAAAACAAATGCGAAACTTACATGAGGTAGCACCAACCATATCCATGTTACATCACTGCACAATTTGAATTTAAACAACACATGGTAAACACGCTCTTTTTTAAAAAAATTTAAAAAAGGAGCGGCATAGGCATTATGGTTAAAAGTTTAAGAGCTGTTGCTCAAGACCCATTCTACCAGCGTCGACACACCAAAGCCAGTTCCACTGCGTCTCTTATCATTCCAAGCAGGTCCAGCCATGTCAACATGTAGCCATTGAACCTTCTCATCCACAAACTAGTCATGAAAGTAAAGAAAATATATCAATTCAAATTATGTACGCGTATGCTTATAAGCAAGAATTACGCTTTTAAATAAAATCAATTTCCCAAACATGCCTCATGAACGGTACAGTTAACGCGTTTAGCGGTTCTGTAGCGGTAGAGGTGCAAAAAGATAAAAACGTGATATTTAAAATTAATTTATTCTCATTCTCACATTATTTGTATTGGAAAAAGAAATACTTTTTAATCTTATATACAACAAAATCGAAGAATAACATGATTTATGCAGACTAGATTTGATGACTACAATAGATTTCTAACTTATATTGAGTACTTATGACTTAAAATTAGGTCTTTATCCTAACTTCGTTGGTTTAGTTTGGAAGAGAACTAGTCAAATCAACCTTTGTATATTATGTTGCTAAAACGGGTGCTAAAAAGCTATGATTTAGTGGGTGTAGCGGAAAATAGCGTGATTTAAAACGGATCTACTGTTTAATAGCGCTAAATTAAAATATCGTAGCGGTTGGAGAGCGCTACGTGCTATAGCGAGGATATTACGGAGCTTTAGCGGAGCTTTAACTGCACAGCTCGTGAATGATAAACGAGATAAAATCTTTTGACATGAAAATTATCCACAGTAGAAGTAAATGTCAAGTTTTGAACCCCAGAATATGTTCCTTCATCGATTTTCAGCACATCGACTTTTGGTATATATTAATTGTTTGATAGATGTATGATAGTTAGAAGATAGAGATTGAAAAACTAGAACATAAACATATTGATATATATTATATAAGGAAATAGGCATACACTAAGGCAGAAAGGGGAAGCAATTGAACCTGTTTCAAGAAAAGAGCAGCTGTTATAGAACCACCTAGTCGACTACCAGTGTTCACCATATCAGCAACGCTGGACTTCATTGATTCCCAATAGCTATCTTCCATCGGCATCCTCCATAGTTTTTCCCCACTTAATTCTGAGGCTGCTATTACCTCCTTAGCTAGTTCGTCACTTGGTGAGAAAATCCCTATAAAAAAAATACAATATGTCTTAGGCCTGTGAGACTGTCTGAATTTTTAATGTTTTTTTCTCTTTCTCTAATTTTTTATAATTTTTTTTTATAATTTTTTTATGGGTATGGTGCCCAAAGAGTGTTTCTTGAGTCATACTTGCCAATCCTATCAAGAAAACCAACAATTTAAAGAGGATATCTGTGTATATTTCAACATAGAGGAAGGTTCTCAAGTTCTCAAGGCGTACAAACATTATTTAAGCAGCTTATAATAACAGGTCTAAGTACATGAATACAAAATAATTCAACCCAAATCTAAAGATGGTAAAATCCAAAATAATTGAACCTATTTGGTAATTTACCTGCAATACTGGGACCAAGAGCAACTACACAAGCGCCAGTTAATGTAGCTAGATCAACAACCTATCGAATTTCCAAAAAGAATAAAAATATTGAATCGTCCTTTTCATGCAATGTATGGAGCTACCAATATGAATTTTGAGACAGAAAAAGAGAAGTCTAAGTATATCAGATTAACGATCTTATATGATATTAAAGAATACCTTTTCAACACCTAGGTTACACGCATACACCAAAGCATCTGCAAGGGTTAACCTACCTTCTGCGTCAGTGTTATTGACCTGCAATGAACAACCAAGTTATTTGCAAAAAAACACCTACAATGGATAAGAGTATACCTCCATTATCTCAATATATTCACTTCAGTAATAATCCATGTATACTGCATTGTATATAGCTTATTTGATTGGTTGTAAAAACAAGGTTTCAAAGTCCGGCCGGCACGCCGGAGTTCCGGCCATCTCGGCCCGGTTCCGACGCCGACCTGACCGAAACTGCGACATTAAACCGTTTCGTCATTAAAAAAAAAAAAATCCAATCAACAGTTTTTCTCGTGAAGCAAAGCAACAAAAACCAAACGAATATGCAGAAGTCTTCAATCATTGCAGTGAACAATTGCATGAGAACAATCGCATGTGAACAATTGCTAAACAACACAGACAAATTCAATCAACGGTTTTTCTCGTGAATCAAAACTCGGCCATATACAAGTGAATCTCCTCTATAAAACCAGACGAATCAATCAATATATACATTAAAAGTGGAAAACTTATCTCGCGGCAGAAACGAACGGCGGCTTCGCGGCAGCACAACTTCACGCAGCACCACTTCGCGGCGACTCCACTTCGCGGCGACTCCTTGCTCGAGCTCGAGCTCCTTCAACAACAAGCGGTGTTTAGGTTTTCTTTCTCCCCAATTTGATTTACTGCGTCTATTTTATTTGCTCGAACTAGATCTGTTTTGGCGACTTTCGTGTATTTTTATTTGCGTATGAAAGGGAAGAGTATTTTTATTTGCGCATGAAAGGGAAGAGGATAATGGGCCGGATTTAATCAGCATCGTATATAATTAGCATCTTTTTTTATTTATGTCTGTTAGCTAATAATCCCTGTTAGCTACTCATGATAAACAGTCTGCAAAACTAATAATCCATGTTAGCTAATCTGGCTAATATAAATGAGAATACCATTTTGTTGTAGAAGTTGACTGGTGGATTTTCAAAACGTGTCTCAAGGACCTGTTAAAATTTACCAATCACCTTTTATAGTTATTTCAACACCTTCAGAGATTGTGTTAACAAAATTAGACATTTATGTCTAGTATATTATTTATGTCAAACAAAAGAATATCATATAGTATAGTTTTAAGTTTTTAACAAGTAATTCATGCTTATATATTTATTATTTATGTCAAATTGAACAACTATGACTCGAAGTTCTATAATGCAAATAATATATTGTTTAGTTTGCATTAAAATGTATTAGCGTTAAGTAATTAAACATTAAATTATTTTGTTTCCTATTTAGGTGGCTGATTATGGCAAATCGTGATATCGTTTGGAATTATTGTACGACCGTTATTGGTGAAAAAAGGAAAAACAAATGTAATTATTGTCATAAAATAATTTCTGGTGGTGGTATAACACGTATGAAAAAACATTTAGCAGGACAAACAGGCGACGTTGCAGTATGTCCGACTGTTCCCAGAGAAGTCAGGAACCTTATACGAGAACATCTGAATAAAAAGAGAAATGAGCGAAATCAAGGAAAGCTCGAAAAACAACGTGTGAAAGAAGAGCTAATAAAATAGAAGAAAAATCATAAATTTTCTTGTGAATTCTACCCAAGGAACTGTCTTTCTTAAATCTGTAGATGCCACCGACAAATTTCAAAGTGCTGAGTATATTTGTGGTCTAATGGATAATGTTGTTAATTTTATTGGAGAAGATAGAATTGTGCAAATAGTAGCTGACAATGGAGCAAATTACAAAGCTGCTGGCCAACTACTGATGGAAAAAAGAAGAAAACTATATTGGACACCATGCGCAGCACATTGTATCGATTTGATTCTTGAAGATATTTCAAAAGAAACCGAGGTAAAATCGATAATTTTAAATTGTCAATCAATAACAGGATTCATATACAATCATGGTTGGTTGCTTACCATAATGAGAAAAGAAACCAATAATAAAGAGCTGATTCGGTCAGCAGTAACCAGGTTTGCTACTCACTTTATTGCATTGGAATCCATATACACACATAAAGAGAATCTAAGAAGAATGATTTCTTCGAAGGAGTGGAGTGCAAAGATTCCTAAACTCGGTCCTAAAGATAAAAAAACTGCAATTCTTATCTATAATTTGATCCACAGTGATAAATTTTGAGCCAATGTTGCTGCTATTATTCTCGTATTTGGTCCACTTGTAAAAATTTTAAGAATGGTGGACAATGATGATAAAGCAGAGATGAGATATTTATATGAAGCAATGGATCGAGCGAAGGAATCAATTAAGAAAAATGTTGGTGTAAGACAGTGTCAAAAGTGGTGGAATATAATCGATAAAAGATGGAAAAGACAATTGCATCGACCTATTCATGCAGCAGGTATTTTTTTTAATTATTGCACAATTATAAAAGTACATATGATCATGTCAATATTTCTTTGAACTATCAAATTGTTTTAGGTTATTTTCTCAATCCTCATATACAATACGGAGATAATGCAACAAACGATGATGAGATTTTAAATGGATGGACAAATGTTCTTGAAAAAATGGTACCTGATATTGCTATGCAGATTGAAATTTCAAAAGAGGTAATAAACAAATTATTAAACTTAATGTTTAGCGCAAAGAATAACTTGGTTTATTATGAATGATTCGTAGGTTGAAAAATATAGAATGAAACTTGATGTATTTGGTTCTGCAAAAGCAAAACGTGCAGTTAAATCGTGTCTTCCAGCTATGTGGTGGTCAATAATTGGTAGGGAAGCTGCTCCAAATTTAACACGCATAGCTATGCGTATTCTTAGCCAAACAGTTTCTTCTTCAAATTGTGAAAGAAATTGAACAACATTTGCAATGATTCACACGAAGTTAAGAAACAGAATAAAAATGGAGAACTTAGAAAAACTGGTATTTGTACATTATAATATGCGATTAAGAGTACGACATGCTAAACGCCAACAAACAACCGACCAACTTATTGATTTAGATTACATCTTTCGTGAGGAGGATCCACTTGCAGAATGGACTAGAGAAGCTGAGAATCCACTACTTGATAATGCAAGCGATAATCCTTGGTCGGACAATGATAATATATCTGCAGAAAATACTGAAAATGATAGTTCATCAAATGATGATTCAGGTAATGCTGGTGGTGACGGTATTGGTTCTAGTGGTTATGGCGTTGGTTCCACTTTTGATGAGTCTCAAAGACATATCCAAAATTATGAAGCAGATGACTATAGTCGACGGAGAGATTGAAATTTGAACGTTGTACATGAAGATCAAGGGGATTATGATGATAGATATACTTCTAACAATGTCCCCAGTTTTAGATATTCTACATCTGACTATACCGGAGGTTATTCGTATTGTGGGTTAAATCAACCGTATGCTGTTGAGCCATCAAGTAGCCAAGATGAACCTTCACCCTTTGATAATATGATGACGACATTTTTAAGTTCGGATCAGATACAACAGTATGTTTTTTCAGCATATTATAATCCGACACAAGATGAAGAGAGCGATGGTCAAAATTTATATGATGCTCAGAGAAATAGCTTTTGGTATTAAATTTTTATGTCGTATGTTTTGTAACTTTTATGTCACTTGAATAATTTAGTGTAATTGACTATCAGTATTGCATATTTATTTGCGTATTTATAACAAAAATGTACCGGAATTCACAAACCGGATTTAAAACGGAATTTCCGGAAATCCCGAAACGGAACCGGGATTTTGAATTTTTCAGATGACCGGAACGGAAACGGAAACCGGTACTTCGAACCTTGTGTAAAAATGAAAATCCGACCCTTATTTTCAAACTTAAATACCCAAAAAATCATTCTCAAAGTTTCATGAAACACTATCATTATTTTTAGCGGAAATGTGCAGCGTAGCCTGCAGGTATTTGCAGTTTTAGCCGTGAATATGTAGATTGCAAATATTTGCAATGCAGACCGCACATTTTCACTGGAAAAAATAACAGAGATTTTCCCTAAAACATGTTTTTATTTTCCCTAAAACATATTTCTAGGAAGGAGTGGAAGTCTAAAACATATTTTTTAGGAAGGAATGGAAGTGAACTTTGAAACTTATAAGGGTGTGACAAAACTTCCCTAATTGGTTTATACATAGAATAGGAATCAAATGTGCTGTTACTAGTACCACCATTTTTGTGTGCTAACTTATCACCAACTAAACCATGAACTCGCACACTTTTAAGCCAATGTTTAATACTGGTATAAAGATTGTTTAAACTTGCTCATATGACACATGCATGCACACTCATTTGATTCAATAGGAACCAAGTATATACCCAAAAAGTGTGAATGCTTATAAAGAGTGGCCTTGCCATATAATCATTATGGAAATTGTTACACACAATATGGATCTGAAAATTGCTGCTGCCAGAAATGAATATTTTTCTATGTCATTCACTTACTCTTCAGATAAATGAATAAACCGACATGAAAAAACTAGAAGAATGTAAACAACTTCTGTAAATACAGATATTACCTCAATAGTTTTCCCATTAGAAGCAGTGACAATGTCACCTGGCCTCATTCCTGTACCACTTATCATATTTTCACATGCAGCCACGACAAAATGAACCTGAATGCAAGAAATCAATAATCATAATTTCAGCACATCAAGCATTTATCAGAACCTTTTTATTTTATTTATTTTATTTTTTTTAGAAAGAAGAAGCAAGCCAAAACCAATACTTGCCTCAACTCCAGCAGGCTTGATTTGTCCAATTGCTTTTGCAGCCCCAAGTGTTGCTGCAGAGCCACCCATATCGAATTTCATGATATCAATAGATGATCCTGGACCGGCCTTAATGTTGTAGCCACCACTGTTATAAACAAGAAGTAAAAATATAATAAAATGAATTTCACTTTATCTGTTACTACTTATCATTAATAAAAATCAAGTTTCTCGAGTGGTAGTGAAACATGCAGTCCAGCGAAAACCTAAATGGCATATTTAAGATCTCTATGTCATTACTCTAGATTAAAATAAGACTTGACAAGTGAAATTAATTAAACTAATACCGTATAGCGAAATTACAACAGAAACATTACCCAAAAAAGTAACGTTTCTGCCGAATAAATGAGACCCATGCATCAAATTTATCATAGAATATGGATATATTTCGTATATCGTCTTCCAAACTTGGAATAATACATAATCATCATGTATGAACTCCTAATGTGTGTGTATGGGCAATGATCGACTACGCCTCATTTCTGCTACACCTCAATTCCCCCCTCCCCTCCGATTCAGTCACACATTTCGATTTAAATAATATATTTTATCTCTCTTGTCGTCTCAATATATTATTTAATCGGAACGTGTGGCTGAAATCAAGGAAGAATAGAGGTATAGCAAGAATGAGATGTAGCCGATCTTTATCATACACACACACATTATACTATCAATTTGGACTTGGAGCATGGATGCTGGGTTTCTCTTGAATGCACACCGATACAAGAGAGAGGCAAAAATATTGGACTGCATTTTACAGGGTACATAGTATAACAATTTTACCTATCAAAGGTCAATCCTTTTCCAACAATTGCCAGTTTTCTTTTCACATCACCATTGTTGGGAGGTTTATAGCATAAATGAATGAAATGGGGAGGATTAGAAGATGCAGCTCCAACAGCCAAGTATGAGCCCATTTTCAATTCTTCGCACTGTTTTACATCTAAAATCTTTGCAGTTAAAAACATCACCATACATAGAAGCTATGTTTGTAGCCTCTTCAGCCAGCACCCCTGCAAGTATTGTACTCAACAGATAAACAATCAAATATGATATGATAGCAAAGGGTTGTTATGCTTCTGTAAATGGATATTACTACTATTTTTGGAGATGTGTCTAAATGATGACAATTTATGTAAAGTGGGAATTAGTCACAAGGCCCTCTTTAGCAAGTGGAATTAGTTTCTAGGACACACAACTGAAATAATTACTTTTAAGGACAAAACGTAAAATAATTAGTTTCTAGGACCTAAAAACCTATGAAATTATGTCCTTAAAAATAATTGGACTGCTGACTTTGTCCTTGAAAGTAATTATTATGCTGATTTTGGTCTTGAAAGTAATTTTTTTGAATGTGTGTCCTATAAGCTAATTAGACTGCAAAGTTTGTCCTTTTGGTGAAATGCCCCGTATGTAAACAATGAATATAGAACCGCTACATATGAATTTTCCATTCTTATTTACCAGGTGTTAGTACATTAGCTGGTGCATTAACCAACTCTCTTCCGAAAATGATACCAGAGCAAACATCACTTGCATACTTGAGTTTTCGCTCCAGTTCTGTATCAGTACCCAGACCGATAATATCAACAGAACTGAGAGTTGTCTTCTTGGCTTCAGATTTGAATCTGTTGTCTTCAAATACTCCAAGCACAGTACCTAAGCATAGATATTTAAGGTATTTAACAGGTAGAAAAATGAACATCATAACTACCGATATCATAACATCATTTGAATAGATAATCTTGCTAATTAACATAGCCATTGCTATCAAAAATCTTAAAATTTTACGATTTAAATCCTGATTCAGATCGAATCACTCCCTTTACGATTCGATTTACATTCCGATTCAAACTTAGTCACAATAAAAGACATATTCAACTCATACTAACATATTTAATACACATATTTAGATTCATAATTCTTATTATAATGTTTTTAAAACAAAATAAAAATGTAACTAGAGAGAAAATTAAGTTTAGTTTAATTGTAGAAGTTTCAAACATCAAAATCAACTTCAAAGTGTATACAAACCTTAAAATGCGGATATTTTGAATCTACGATTTACAATTCAAATCCCGTTTCGATTTAAAATTTAAACTTTGCGATTTACGATTTAGATCTCATTTTGAAAACCTTGAACATAACATATCCACAGAAAATCACTTTGATCCGGAATTTTTTTTTTACACAAAAGGACAAAGGGGAATTTTAGGAGTGATAAATACGATAATATTTATAACCTTAAGCCTTTCGAATTGGAAATTCTTGAGGTTTGGGCTACATAGTTTATATATTAATATTCTGACATGTACCTAATGCAATAGCTGAAGCAGCATTAAGCTTGAACTCTTCTGAGATTGCACTAGCAAGAACAACAGCAGCGTTGCTAGCATGCACAGCCTTTGCAACTAAAGCAATAGTCTCCCCGAGTCCTTTATACGGAGCAGACGTGGATGATGACTTAGATGGACCAAGCCCAACCAGACCAACTCTTTTGAAACTAGTACCTGGTAATCTAAGCATTGTTGACTGTCCCAGTTTCCCACTAAAATCTGTTTCTGTTGAAGTTTCAGCTAAAAGACCACCGAGCTGTTCATCGAGCTTTCTCAAGATTGGATTCTCAAATTTGGAATTTGAATCCTTTGATAAGTCTTTATCGGTTACAGCAATTGCAAGTATATCTCCTTTCCATTCAGTTACATCAGTATCCTTTGGAGAAAATGTGATCTAATAAAATGAAGTAGATAATTGAGTTAACATGTATCTTTGCCTTATAAGTGTAGAAAAACTAAGTTAATCAAATGAATAAGCTAGGAACATCAAAGAGAAACATAACTAAAATATTATTTATTTATTTTAAAATTTTGTACCAGATTACCTCTTCAATGAATTCGTATCATGTATGAAAGAAATGTCACAGAGGTATGCAACAAGATAACAATGCTGAATTGCTAATAAGAAATTATCAAAAGAATCTTAAGTCCTTACCAAAATATTGCCAAGCATACAACTCAACCAAGGCAGCTAAAGATTCTAGGTGTCCTAAAAGGCTTTCCTTTCAAAAATAATATCAGCCTTGTGATACTATGCATTCTGATTATTGATATGATATATAAAAAAAATGATTCTCGCTGTTAATCATCTGGAATGATGGTTGAAAATATATGAATAAGGTTAAAGTTAAATCAACAGGTCATATGTCTATTGAGTATTGACTATTTTAATTCTCTCAAAGCTCATTTAAGACAAAATACTTTTTCCTAATATATTATATGCTGCCTTAACTCATTAGCCAGATTGAAGTGCCAGTTCTCATTTTTATTTTTATTTTTCTGAAAAAAAAAACAGAACGAGTTTTGATATGTTTGGATGATGGATCGTGTTGATCAATGTAGCTATGGTTTTAACTGTTCATAATTTTATAGCAAATTATTTGGATTAAATTCGCTCTTCCACCCGATTGTTGCGAAATTAACGTCTGCTTAATCATACAAGATCATTCAAATCTTTTGATATTTCTAGGGCCGGCTTATGGCCGTTTACGCATATCCTTTGGCCCCCAATCTATTAGGGCCTCTTGTGTACATGTCTACGAATATCATATTATCACGTATGTTTTAGTATTGGACAAATAAAACAATGATATGAGTAGCTCAAATATCAGGTTACTCGCTTTTCTTAGCATGAAAGACCATCAAACTACTTTTACACTTAGTTCTAATTACATGTTTACTTTATGTATGATGTAGGACTATACATAGCACTAGAAATTAACGTGTAAAACATGTCACATTCATATAGTTCTTAAACATAAATAGAAAGATACAAAAGATATCTTTCATGGTCGCTAAAAATTTCATTTTATTTTATTTTTTAGATATATCAATTATTTTATATGAAGTAGACACTAATGTGTACACAAAGTATGAGATAAACGCAAATTAGCGTGCTTCATATATAAAATAGTTGAGATATCTAAAAAATTAAAATAAAATGAAATTTTTAGTAGCCATGAAAGATAACTTTTGTATCTTTCTATTTATGTTTAGAATAGATAACTAAGTTAGAGAACTATTTGAATGTCACGTGTTTTATACAATAGTGTCCGGTGCTATATACAATCCGACATCATACATAAAGTAAATGTGTAATATGAACCAAGTGTATAAGTAGTTGACGGTTTTTCATGCCAAGTAAAGTGAGTATCCTGACACTTGAGCTACTCGTATAATTGTTTTATTTGTCCAATATTAAAACGTATTGTAGATATGTACACATGAGGCCCTAATAGATTGGAGGCCCTAGGCATATGCCTAAATGGTCTAGCTATTAAGCCCGCCCTGGGTAGTACCTGCCATATTCCGAATATTTCATGCACTAAACAAGTTATTAAATTAAAAGAGTTAGTTAATGTCTATACTGAAGCATGTTTTTAAACTTGGAAAGCCATGTTTAGATTCGTCTTCAGCCTTAATCTAATATTAGAATTGTTTACATGATTGTTTACTAGTGTGGGACATGGAGTTAATCATCAGCTAGTTTTCAACATTAATAACGTCTTATAACACAGCATTATAATTTCATTATATTTACATGATTGTTTATTAGTGTGGGACGTGGAATTGATCACCAGCTAATTTTCAACTTTAATAATGCCTTATAAAACACCATTATGATTTCATTACAAGTTTATATGGACCCCTAACTTTTTGGTAACTTGACTCCAAAACCTGACATTGTATATAGTATTAATCAAGGGCCAAGCCACAAATTGCAACCACCCTGCTAATCCAGTCTTATCGTTAATATTTATTATATTTTACTTCATAAAATATTACTAAAAGAAATCTAGTATATATAAGCATATACAATATTTCAGTGTTGCACCCCAGATACAGCCAAGGGCAGCAATGGGCTAGATAGAGTTTGTGGTGGCCAACGACCCAAACCAACAAATGCACAACTGATTAATATTATTAGTTTTGTTTTAAATTATTTTGTACTTTATCGCTATGAAGTTTGTATGTACAATCAAAACATATCATATGGTTATCTATGTTTCTTGTCTAAATTTGTCCATAAATCTACTATTTCAATGCAATCAATTAAATAAATGTCATTTTTGATTGAGGTGGAGTATCAATATTTATATTTATATATCCTCTAATATTTTTCCTTTATTTTTGCTGTTTTTAAGCGCTTTTTTATTGCAATTTACAGTTCTCAAATTTGAAAAAGAAAAAACTGAAATTTGGTAATTTTCTTTGAGGGGACTTGGAGGAATTCAGGAGGGCAATTTGGTAATTTTCTTTCCGGTCCCTTTAAAAAATTTGTTTCTGTTGTAGAATTTGACAATTTTTTTTTGTCATACTAGCATTTTCGTATTATTAATCATTACATGGTCCTCCCGTTCACGTAAGAACCTATACAAGAAAAGCACATTTTTTTTGGCTCATTTGAATCGATAAGTAAATGCACCTTAACAAAAACGTCTAGTAGAAAAAGGAACATTATCACCCACCATGTATTATCCTGATAAACTTCAACACTATTTGGTTTTAAAAATCAAGATTATATGTATTATTATGTAATAATAGTCATAGTTTAAGGGTACAAATTCCAATTATGCAAACCAAATCTATAATAAAATTATAAAATAGTATCGGTGTGCTAAATACATAGTAAAGATCGAACCATCAGAAAATCAGCCGAAATTTTCCTACAAGCATTTAATCGAACACTTTATACTTTATACTAAATATGTAAAAATCAGGAGCTGAACAAACATGTAAAGTATATAAAAGAAGTAGAGTAAAAACCATTAGAGATCGAACCATAAGAAAGTGAACAGATCTTCCTTTCTCACATGCATTTTATCGAACAGTTTATAATCAGTGAATATAAAAATCAAACCTTCGGAGCATCAACGATGTTGGGTTTAGTGAGACCGAGCGTAGCGCGTGTAGTGAAGCTTTTCGCCATTAAAATTCTATTACTTAAGCAACGTGAATTGGCTAAGAAAGAAGCAGTGATGGTGGTTGCCATTTTTCTTCTGTATACTGGATGTTATATAGCGCATAGAACCATAAAAGTTCCTTTTTTTTATGTGTAAGAAAATTAATTAATGCAAACAAAAATGAATGGGTTGAAAGTTGAAACGCCCAAGAGAAAATGAATCTCACGCACAACATGACCAATGCAACCGTATAGACTGGAACTCAAAATGATTACTGAAACCGTAAACCGTTGAGTGAAACCCTTTGTTTCTCTTATTATACTAGTGTGTAACCCGTGCGTTGCACACGGTAATGTTGTTAAAAAATAATTTTTAAATTTTAATTACTGTTAAAAATTGAATATTTATAAGCGGTATATGATAAATTTATTGAAATAAAGAAATTTAAAATTTAAAATTACATGCAACACTCGGATATAAGATAGAGGGTCGCCAACCACATATTATCGTCGGAATTATTGTCCTAACTCGGTAATAGCAATATATATGTGCGCGCGCGCGTACATGTGTGTTTCTATTACTATATATGTAAATAGTTGATGCTATGTGATACATATATTTTTTATATAAATGGATGAAAAAATTGAATTTTCCATTTCTATTAATATGAATATTGTATATATATTTTTAAATATTTATAATGAAATAACGAATATTAAGTAATTGAATGTATTAAATATTTTAAATTAATGATTAACTTAACTAATTAAATATATGTAGCTGAATGTTAGAAAGTAGGGTAAAAAATGAGAAGAGCTTTGTATGTAGTTGTAGTTGGGAAATACATCTTACGATCAACTTATCTGCGCATGAACTTTTATTCATTATTTGAGATTTCAATCAGTAAACCTTTTTTTAACTTAGCAGTTAATCATAAATTTTACGTTGTTGTATGAGTGTCATGTTTACAACTTCAATATTTGCAAAATAATAATAATAATAATAAATTTGTAGCGTTAATGTGGGTTATGAGTTGGGTAAGTTTTAATATCACGTTGAAAATGAAAATGTCTACATAACTTAATTTGTATTAGAGTAACATGTGCTTTCACATCCCAATATTGTAAAATATAAATTTATCTTTCTAAAGTTGTAATAATATGATGTTGAAAATGAGAATGTCTACGTAACTTAATTTGTATTAGAGTAATCCGTGCTTTCACATTCCACTATTGTAAGATATAAGTTTATCATTTAAAAGTTGTAAAAAACGAAATTTTGTACTATAATGTATGATTTTTTTAAAGACAAATGAACGATGAATTAAAAATATACTATTGTTTATGTTTACATTTTATGTTATGTGATCCATATACCTTTATATATGAATAAAAATAACAATCTTATCTTCTTCGCTTATATATATGAGTGTTGTATACCTACTTAAATCGGTATATTTTAAGATATATTAAATGAATTAATAAATATTAATTAACTAATTTATTTTAATGATTTAAAATAAAGATTACATAATCTGGTTAATACATGGATATGAGCAAAAGCATATCAGGAGAGAATTGAGAAGGGTTTGTAAGTAACTATAGCAATTTAAAATATAGGTGTGTAAAACTAAAAATATAATTTTTTAGTGCAATGCAAATAACTTCATTGAGATAAATGAATTAGGAAATAAATTTGTTATTATTGTTGATGCATATATTTATGCTATGTGATTTACATACTTTTGTATGCAAATGAAAATTTCATTTTACCAGTTTGTTGATGCTACTTTGGTATTTTAGGATTTACACGACGTATCTAATATTAGTTAAGTCAGTTTATCAAATGGTTTAAATTTTGAATTACGTAATTAATTTAAATATATGGACTTAAATGTAAAATAATAGATGAGAACTAAAAGAAATTTGTGAATAATTATAGAAAAATTTAAAAGTATGTAAATGATCATAAATTGACATTAGAAGTTTAGTAGAATAACTATAAATTGATAAATTATAAAAATTTAAAACTAAAATATCTAGAGAGAGAATTAAGGAGGGTAGAGAAAGCTTCTACAATTAATAAGAGAGCTTGAATTTCTTCCGCTTTACTATTATTTACTAGTGTGTTACCCGTGCGTTGCACACGGTATGTTGTAGAATAACAATATTTTAACTATTTTTGAAGAATATAATTTATTATGCAATATCTTATGAATTTTTTAAGATAAATGAAATTACTATATTATAAGTGTGTATATTTTATGAGATTCGTAAATTTTATATTTGAATAAAAAGTATATTATCATTTTTGTTGATAAAAATGAGTTATATATTAATTTATTAATTTTTAGGATTCATTATTCATTAATCAAATAAAGGAAAATAAGTATTCTTAATAAATTTTAAAATTAAATTTTTATAAATAAATATTCATGTACATATATTCTGAAATTGACATTTAGCTTTTGATACATTTAACTAAAAACTAAATAATGTATACATTAAATATCATATATTACTTGAGAGAATGACGACAATTACCTAAAAATAGAAGTGTAATACCAAAGACTCAATAGATTTGTATGCATTTAAAGTTCTTCCAGCACATATTTATAAAAATATTTATTTAACTACTAACAGAAATATTAAGTGAAAAAAAGACCTAAAACGTTACAAATCACATTGTTTCATGCCTTGCTATTTTTATTTTATAGTAAAACTTTTCAAAAAATATTTAACATTTATGTAAAAAAAGATAATAAAATATGAAAGAAAAATATTTCTAATCAAAATATGGTATAGTTTTTGTCCATTGGTTAACTCGTATTACAAATATAAATAATCAAGTTGTAATTGTTTGTACAAAAACAGTCTATTTGAAAATATTTATTTTTTCCCAATAATACAAAATACAATCATTCATCAATTATAATTAATTGTAATGTT
Organism: Allium fistulosum; assembly: GCA_030737815.1. Classification (NCBI taxonomy): domain Eukaryota; kingdom Viridiplantae; phylum Streptophyta; class Magnoliopsida; order Asparagales; family Amaryllidaceae; genus Allium; species Allium fistulosum. The sequence continues at coordinate 185,846,604 of CM060906.1, forward strand.
ATTCTTCATAAAATATAATTTAATAATGATAAAGTGTCCATTTGATGTACCGATTTTAGGAAGGAAAAACGTTATATATGGTTGTAACGATACACCAATTTGGAAAGAATTTTTTTGTGTATATTTGTCTATAATGAAATAACAACTTTGAAAATAAAAAAATATGTATATATTTCTTTGCATTAAATAACTAATTTTAGAAAGAATTTTTTTCATATATTTCTTTGTATTAAATAACTAATTTTAGAAAGAAAGAAATTTTATAAACTTAAATGTAGAAAAATGTAAAAGTATCAAAGATAATTTTGTATATAATTATGAAAATATTAGATTATACATACTTGAATGAAAAAATAGTTTTACCATTTATGTCAGTACAAATGCGGTATACACATTGAATTATCATTTATTATGATTTATTAGATCAATTGATAAACATTTGTTAGCTGGATTTAGTTTAAAAGTTTAAATTCAAGATCAATTAATAAATTCAAATATATGGACTCGAATGTAAAATAATATAAGAGAATTTAGAAGAAATCCGTAAATAACTGTAAAAATTATTGAATGTTGGCATTTAGATGCAAAATGATATGAGAGAATATTAGTAGAATATTGTATAATTTATATATGATTGTGGAAAATTAAAACTATGTGGACTTGAATAAAAAATTAGTTTTACCATTTTTGTCAATATGAATGCAGTACGCATGTAGAATTGCTATTTTTCAAAATTTATTAGATCAATTAATGGATATACGTTAATTGTATTTATTTAAAAAGCTTAAATTTAAGATCATCAAACTAAATCTAATATATATGGACTTAAATGTAAAAATAATAGAAAAAATTTGGAAGAAATATGTAAGTAATTGTAAAAATTAGTATTAAATTTTAATGGTAGAAGAGAGAACCAATAAAACATTATAATAATTATAATAACAATAAATCGTGAGGATGCAAAAATAAAGTATCCGGAGAGAATTAAGGAGAGAGGTGGAAATTCCTAGAATTAATAAAAGAGCTTTAAATTCTTCCGCTTTACTATTATTTAATAGATTAGATTTATTTTTTGAAAAAAAAACATTTACTATATTTGTATGTACATTCATTATATATATATATATACATATATATATATATATACATATATATATATATATAGTTGGCTTGGAAGCATCTGCCTATTTGTTTCTAAACTCAGTGCATCTATTAATTGATCCTAAAAAATACCATCTACATACGTGATTCTAAACTCAAGCGTATAGCACCGCACTTTTATTACGTGTAATATTGTCATCAATTGCATAAGTAACGTTAAGAAGCTCAACTTTTTATTATACATTAGATTCAAAACAGGTTGAAATAAGGAGTAAATAAACTATTATTCTAATTTTTTGTTCATGATTTTAAGTGAAAGCATGATATTTGTCTGGCATCAACGTCAACTTACAAAAACGTCTCCCTATAGATATTAACAAATGTCAATATCACTTAAAAATAGAGTCCAGCAAATATAATTTTTTGCAAATTCATAGCGCCATTTTACATATATTACCAGACTTAATATCGCTTAAAAATATGATTTAACAAATAAATTTTCTATACATTTTTGTTTTTTATTGATTGATAACGGAAAAAAAATTGAAATAAAAAAAAAAGTAAACGGTACAACTTAAAAATAAAAATTCAAACTAACAAAAAAAAAAATTAAACGATCCAACTTAGAAATAAAAATTCAAACTGACTACACATGTTCCAACGTAAAATCATAACTAAATATTTATGAACTTACACTCTCTGCTAATTTGAATATACTAGTCATATGTATGTCAAGTCGAGAATTCATGAACTACTCCGTCAATCTACGTAGAGTTCAAATTTTGAAAAGAAAAATACAAAACGTACTATAGGCAAAACGCCCCTAGTAAAAATATTTCTAGTGCAAGCTTTAAAACGTGAGGGGGCAACAAGAAATCATGTGAGCTTCCCTGTTTCTCTCCTTTTCTCTTTAAACGTTCTGTTTTCTTCTTTGACCGACCTACACTTGGAACCATATACTTCCCTTCAGCTTTAGAAAAAACTCCTCTTTTTATTTTATTTTAAAAAAAAACGTCTTCTCCTCACAATCCAAATTGTCGTAGCCCTAATAGGATAATTTTTCTTATTATTATTCCTTTCTACTTCGTCGCGTCAGATCTGGTTGAAGATGGAGCTCTCAGCCTTGTGTCAAACTCGATCCGTCTCCTCCAGTTATGACGAAGTCTTAAAATCACGACCTTCGCTGTCTGCGTCGACCATATGCTTCTCTTCATCTTTTCAGATCTAAAATAAAAACTCCTCTTTTGAAAAAAAACGTCTTCTCCTCACAATCCAAATCGTCGTAGCCCTAAACAAGATAATTTTTCTTATTATTGTTCCTTTCTACTTCGTCCCGTCAGATCCGTTTGAAGATGGAGCTCACCGCCTTGTGTCAAACTCGATCCGTCTCCTCCAGTTACGATGAAGTCTGAGAATCACGGCCTTCACTGTCTGTATCGAAATTGCTGCCTGAATATTATTGTTTTGAGAAGATTACTTAGACTGCCTTGAGATGCTCGCCTGAATTTGAAGCGGTCCGGATCTCACTTTGGGAAGCTCGATGGAGATTGCCGAGATGGAGAGATGCCACTGTTGGCGCCGCTAACAATATCCGCCACAACTGGAGATACTCGAAGAAGATGCTTCCGCGCTTGATAACCCCGTGTCTGGACGGATATAAGGCGAAGTACTGTGAGATATTGAGTGTAATTTAGGTTGGTTCGGATGTATCTCTGAACTACAGAGTGTGATGATGCCCACGTCCTTGGGATGAATGCTGTCAAAGCTAAAAGTTGCAGCTTGATCAGATTTTTTTTTCTTCGCAGGTAACGAAAATGAACACTGCCTTGAGAATTTGATCACTAGTTATCGAGCGTTGCTTTGGTTCCAGTTAAGTACTGAAAAATATGTTGTCTTGAAGTATTGTTGACTGTCTAGAATTAGATTGTTTTTAAATCGCTACACAAATAGGTAAGTGGAAAATAGACAAAGGGACAAATTTAGAAAAATAAAATTTAGACCGATGTACAACAAGTTTCATTTTTGGAGACTTTGAAAAAAACTAGGCGGAAGGACAATGCTAATTATAGTTAGCATTTTGCACATGATAAAAAACTGAATATAATGTTAGTTATAACTAGCATTTCTATAGTGTAAAAGCTGAATATAATGCTAGTTATAACCAGCATTGTCCTTCAGACTAATATTTTTCAAAGTTTGCCCTTCAAACTAAAAATGATACTTGTCGTCCTTCAGTTTTTTTTTTCAAAGTTTATCCTCCTTCATAATTCCCTCAATAGGTAAATTAGGAACACATGCTATTTTTACTTTGAAACATTTTTCTAATGTTTCTAGCTCTACAACAATTACCTTGTGTTTCCATAGCGTGTTTCCATATTTATTTTCTTTTTAAAATTATATTATTATGGTTTTTCAACAAACCAAAAGGTAAATTAAAAGCGACGGTCCAAGTCCAGTATGCACTGCTAATATCGTTCTCAAGTCGAATAGCGGCAGCTTCATCTAAGCCCACTCGCATTACTCTTTCTAAATAAATATCTACTTATCTAGTGATTCTCATTCCTATGTCGAGCTTTTGTCTAATCCTGCTTCGATTCAAGGAATTTGAATCTGATCAATCTTCCTTCTTTGACAGTGCTTAATTCGTTTACTCAAAAAACCGCAAGGTACTGCATCGTTATTTATACTTTGATTTAGGCAACTCCAAAAACCTACAGTTGAATGTTGAAACTGATTAGAATTATTATGATATCTTGGAAGAATATTGAAATTGATTAAGAATCTTATTATTGCTAGGTCTATTGAAACACATAGAAATCTTGAGGTGAGATGTTCGCCCATTGATTTTTGATCGTTTATTTCTTTTTATTAAAATCAGGTAAAAGGGATAGCTAATAAATGATATATATTTAGATAGTGTATTCATATAATACAAGATAGCTGCCTAGATTTGATTTAGTTAATAAATGAAATATTATGGGTATGCATGTTGTATTGTGATTCCATATCGATGTAAAAGTAGGTAACAGCGCTTTGATAAAAAATCACACTATAAATATGAAAGTGTTTTATAAATGCTAATTCATTGATTGTCTATTTCAAAGCTCACAAATGGCAAGTATATTTATAAATGATTGTTCATTTATTGAGGGAGATCATCTATTTCAGATTGACTCCTAGCGGACTTTATATTCCTCCTGCTTTGCTTTTTCATCCTTTCACCTCCAGTACGAGTCGACCTGATATAGACGAGTCACCGCAATCAATGAACAAACATTTATAAACCTCTTTCCCATTTGTCTGCTTTGAAATAAACAATCAATGAACAGACATTTACAAAACACTTTCATATCTACAATTTGATTTTGGAGTAAATTGCCGTTACCTTCATTTATAATAGTATAAAATCACATTACTGCGTGCTTATCCCATGATATTTCATTTACTAACGAAAACAATCTAGGCTGCTATCCTTTATTATTTGAGTATACTTTAACTAACTTATTGACTTTTTATATGAATTTGGATGAAACTGCCATAGTTTCCGTCTTCTACAATCTGTTTCACTCAATTGGAAGTTGAAACATTACTTGGCCATGAATCTTGAATTTGATGACGATCAATAATAAAAAAATCCGGACATAGTTTTGACTGCTAAATTTTTTTGATCAAAAACTCTTTCATATACTTCGTAATTTTTAATTCTTGACATGCAATGCCATTTTATTCTTTCTACTTGCCATAGTAATTGGTTTTACAAACTTAAGGAGTTTAGGACAAGAATATTTCTGATCTAAATTTTATGTTTCAACCGAAATTTTGGTCAATTTTTTTGAGGTGCATCGTACTGAAAAAGAATTTTTACACCTTACTTTTGTACATGTATGCATATTCACAATCAAATGCAATTTTGTATGTTGTACGTTCCCTAGTTAGAAATATGCACTCCACCTTTTGGAACATTTCAAATGATCTACTTATGTTTCTAGTAACCACGTTGGGAAAACCATAGACTTGAATCTGTTATATAAGTTTCTTTATATTCAATTACCATGGTATTGACGTGGAATTGTGGTACTTAGATGAAGGTTCCTCTTTTTTTAGACTTACATTTTACATCCAAGCCCGTCCCAATCAAACAAATGGAAATGTTGATATTCATACTATCGATATGTAATATGCGAGTGTTCTTACATTGGAAGTAAGGGAGCATAGATTACCACTTGATTTCATGGGTATTGCAACGATCCGTGAAAATACATCTAGTTATATAAATAATTAATTTATTAGTTGGTACGTAGAGCTAAATCCATACTAAAAAATGAATTTTCGAAGCTTAATGAATTTGTACCGTAGAGTATATTGATTAAGTGAAAATATTTACATCAATTGTTTGAAGTTACAGTTAAGAGGTTATGAAGAAATAAGATTTGCAATGTTTTATAGGTAACACAAATTCCTATACCAAACCCACAAGGCCCATATCTATGCCTAGAACTCCCACCTTTATATCTATGTATGGTCTCTAATATAAATTCATAATATTTATGAAATAGTGTATATAAATATGCATTGAACCACTTGAGCACGTTAGTTTGAATATGCCAACAGGTAAAATTATCAACACGAGATTATCATTATTGGCGTTGAATCATGTTGATTTATAAATGATATAATCAAAACGAACTGGAAATAATGAAGTTTTAATGATCGACGAATATGTATGGTTTCAAAGCCTGAAACTTAAATTTATTGTTCCGGTATGACATAACCCATTCCTGCATTCTATTTAATTGATTATTTTTGGAAGTAAACTTTGAACAAATGCCTTAAAACCATTGCAAATTACGTGAATATCATATTCTCTCATAGATAAATTGTCCAGAATCGTTCCTACTAATCATTTCCACCAAACCCCAAGTTCTTTGCTCCTTGTCTCTTCATTTTCACCAAATCCCTCAGTACCTGTCTTTCTTCCAAATTGTCGAATCACTAATCCTTACTCCTTATCATTTTGGTTGCTTTCGCGCCCCCGAGCTCTTTCATCCCTCTTTGGCCTGCATCCTTGGAATTAACATTTTTATAATAAATTAAGATTTGACATTTTTATAGAAGTTAACACTGTTATAATATTTGAGGGGCTTATTGTTGGGGATATAACATTGTGAATATTAGGCTCAAGTTTCTAACAAGTTTCAAAATACACAAAAACTCCAGTAAAAAAAAGTATGTAAATTAGGTCTCTAGAATTAAGTTACTAAGTAATTGCATATAGTTATGCAATTATTCACTTAATAATTGCAGACATTTATGCAATTATATCCAAAAGTTGCATAAATTTATTCAATTTTTTCGGTGAATAATTGCGGAAATTTCTGCATTTTTTTGGTGAATAATTGCGGAATTTTTCGCAAATTTTTGAAAAAATTGCGGAAATTTCTGCAATTTTTTGGTGAATAATTGCGGAAATGTCTGCAATTTTTTGATGTAATTGCATAGATATCTGCAATTATTCACTGAATAATTACATAAGTGTATGTCATTATTCGATAACTTAATTATAGGGATCTAATTTACAAACTTTTTTTACTAGGGTTTTTGTGTATTTTGAAACTTATTAGGGACCTGTGTCAAACTGTCCCTATAACATTTTTATAATAAATTAATGTTCGTCATTCTAATTCGAATTAATTTCAAATTTATGTTCAATGAGAATTTAGTTAATTCAATTTTTATTTTCAATTCAGTACCGCTTTGGGTTCCAATTTGTGTTTTGTTATTTATATAATTCGGCCTATAGTTTTTGGATGATTTGATTCAATTTCGTTGGTAGTTTTCAGTTAATTCATTGTTTTTTGTACAAAGTGGAAGGGTGATTTCTTTAACATCGTATACGTCTATTTTGACCCATTTTCAGCACTTGTGTATTTATTAGTCAGAACATAAGGGGATAAAATATGTGTATTGTATATACACTACATATACATTCAAAGATGAATGAATACTGAAATGACCCTCCTATTTTCACCTTAATTTCATAAGGATTTTTTTTTTAAGATGATATATAGATATATCATTCATTACAAATATATTTTCCAAGGTCATTTTCTTTCTCCCATAAACAATATATCCAGGATCAAATTAACTTACCAATATAAATATATCAGTGTATATCTAATAACATACACATACATATGAAGATGTATGTGTTCCTCTTGTTTTAAATTCAGAATATATATTTTATTTTTGTACAAGAACATTCTGTTTGATTTAGATTTTTAGCAATCCAGATTAATTATTGTTTCCTGATTTTTGGCCATAAAATCCACTGGAAACATGTACTTTAGTCTGTTATTCTAATTAAGGAATGATCGAGTAACAATCAGTGGAAAGCAAGCTTATAATGTAGATGATTGTCTTAAAGTCTGGATGGTATCAAACTCAGGTTAAAAGAAAGTGGATCCTAAGTGAACATAAGCAACATCTAGGCGTAATGGAAACGCGCCTAACTTATACACAAGAGGTCACGAGTTCGAGTACTATGCTGGTCGGTTCAAACACAATTTTTGTTTTTTCTTTTTTTTTTTCTCCTGTATGGTTTGAAATCTGATATATACCTATATCTGCACATATATATTTAATTTCATCCTACCATCTAACATACAAAACAAAATTCTTTGCTTTATTATTTTTAAAACCCTTTCCTACAATTGTTCTAGGAATTTATGTTTATATTTTTGCCCAAATATCAACATGTACACAGATATACATGTACATGTCAAAATCTTTGCTCAGTTTCCAGAAAACTGAGTGAAACAATTGCTAAATGTACTAAACTTTTGAAATGCATTTTTATTTTCAAAATACAATCTGCCATGATCAACCAATACTTCATTTATTTGAAGCTGGTTAACTCATGAATCCTGTATCTGCTACACACTAGTTCAAAACTATGGAGATACCATTCATTGCATTCTGTTTGAAGCTTTTAAAACCTTTTACTTTTCTCAATACAATTCAGAAGTGAATTCAAACTTATATACAAAGCATTTCAGTAAAAGGAAACTAAAAATCCTTATAAGTTTACTTCTAGCTAAATCCAGATTTTATTCTAAAACTTAGTGCTTTGATTTGTCTCAAGATTAGCTAATACATATATAAATTATGCAAAACAGTAGCTCACATAATTGTATATTTCTTACCAGATTTTATAGCTGATACTTGAGCATATTTTTCTTGTTTATGTTTCAGACCCTACTTCAAAAACAAATCAAACCTTAACACACAACAATTTCAACAGACCAACAAATTTAATCTGACACTTTACAGAATATAAGGGCAACATGATCACTAACCATAAGATATTCAATACAAGACTGGAAATCTTAGAAACATAAAAATTTTCCTGAATACATGCAGATATAACCAATTTAAGCTCTTATTGAAACTAGCTAGCATGTTCATTCACTCCTCCATAATAGCCATAACTTCATTTTTTACTTAGTGCCTGGGTTACCTGAAAGAACATAAGTGGCTGCCTCATTTTAAAATGAGACACCCCATATGCCATGAGCAAACAAGGGTCAGATCTATGATCTGGTATGAGTAACATCAATGCATACATGATATTAAGCAATAGAGAATATAAGAGCACCAATTAGTTATTTAAGCAAATTCCTGCAATCAATTGCTTTAACATAGTATAATTAAGTAGATTCAGGTATGATATATTCATTTATCATTCTTATACTTGCATACATAGTCATGCAAACATAGTTATCTATTTGCAACAATTTGCATTCACTGGATCCATCTTGGTTCCATACCATTCAACCTAAGAAATATCCATATTCCTATTTCTTCATTTACAGGTTGTATTATTCAATTTAAATCCCTGCCTCATCTGCTATTAAGGAATCACTGGGACACATCGCAATGAACTAATTCACATCATTGCACAAAGATCTCAGGGCTTAAACAAACCATGTGCCAACTTGCATACTTCAAATATGACAAGCATTCCAGCAGCCTTCTTGGCCTTCCCTTCCCTAGTTTATTTACTAGTGTATTGTCTTAAATCCTATCATCAAATATGCTAAGTGAACATGTCACTGCAAACATGGAAACATCCATAAATTTTTCCTAGCATAATTCTCCTCAGAAATAAGCAGACAGTTATTTCCTAAATGGGGTCAACATGTCTTGATCTTAGTAAAATATAAGAACATTTTCAACTGTAAAAAGAGGCATGGCATGTTATATTGATCTGCAAGCCTTTATGATTGATTCAGATTCAAGATCTGGTTCAATCATAATTTTAGCTTGTGGGTTTCTCTTTTTTTTTGATTTGATTAAGGGCTCAGCACTTAGAAAATTTCTATTGCGTCCTTAACATTTTTCTTCTCAAGCCTCAGCACTTATACCAAGTATAATGCAGTTCCCAATATTTTTGTAAAGTTTCCATGCCATAGATCTATAACAGTTGAGAGTATTCTCTATATAATTTTTAAGATCCTAAACTTTAATATTTATGAGTAAAAAAAAATAAAACAGTATGATACACATCCAAAGACAAATGTCTCAACCAATCAAAGATCATCAAAATCATCCATATTAAATCATATCAGATTTAAAATGAGACATCCCAAAAAGTATTGATGAAATCATAAACATCATAACCAGAAATATATAAATGGCAATATAAAAAGTGGCTGCCTCATCTCAGGTCTTAATGCCATGAACTCAGTGAGATTACTCACCTAAATGTTTCTTCTTATTAATCCAGAAAATTCTTGTTTGAGTGTTTTCTCCTTCCTTCCAATATTTTTTTTTTCTTCTTTTCTTATTTTTGTGCAGCCCGGGGTAAAGACAATTCTACTGCCTATTTATATGCATTTTTCCTCTAGGGTTTTGTTGAAACAGAATTCCATTTCTGTCCTGGCTAGCATCATGCATTTTTCATTCATAATACCCCGGCCATATTAACCAATTTAAAGGCTGCATTTTCTTTCTTTTACTTTACAGAAAATGGCCACTCACCTAGTCATGTTAAAAGTGTGACTATCCTATTTTATATTTTAATTATTTCTGAAAATTCCTTTTGCTATTTTTGCCTACACAAGCATATTGACTTGTATCACATTTCATGTCATTTTAATGTTATGGTTTCACTTGCTTATATATATGTACTTTTCAGTATTTAAAAAATGTATATTTGTATACATATTTTATCTAGGCTTATTTTAATTCCTCTTTTAAATTCAGAAACATATGCACCTATATGTATACAAGTTTACAAATCCTTATAACATATACATATGTATAACTTTCTTTTCTGGGTTTTAATTAAAATCTGTTTACTGATTTAAAGTAAAACTTACTTTTCTTATTTTCTAAGATGATCCATATAATTCCAGAAATCAAATATCCATGTTGCAAAATCATGTTTGTATTGCTTTTTAATTCTTGTTTTAAATCCAAGAAATCTGGAGTTCTTCCTTGTGCCATTTCAGTGTGCACGTGCACACATATACTTGCACACTATTTATTCCAGAAATTTCACCATATTTAAATCTAAATATTTCAAAAATTAAATCATTTTACAAAAATGATTTTTCACAAAATTTTGGGGTATTACATTCACCCCTCCTTTTAGGAATTGTGTCCTCACAATTTTTCTAACATTTATAACAAGCATCATTTTCTTTTCTGAAAACTTATCAAACATATGCATAAGCAAACAAATTCAACCATATCAGCCATGCATAACAAAATTTTTCCAGAAAAAAAAAATTACCTTTTAATTTGCAAAAAGCTTAGGATAATCCATTCTAATCTTATCCTCTAACTCCCATGTGCAGTCATTAGGATCACTACTCCACTGGATCTTAACTAGTTTCAAAGTTTTGCTCCTTAATTTCTTTTCTTCCTTGGCTACAATCCCCACTGGTTCTTTTTCATAAACCAAGTCAGGGTTTATTTGAATTTTGGTAGGCTCTTCCAAAATGTCTTCTTTATCATGTACCCATTTTCTAAGTTGGGACACATGAAAAACATTATGCATTGCTTTCATTTCCTCTGGTAGTTCTAATTTGTAAGCCAATGAACCAATTCTTTCCAGAATTTTATAGGGTCCAACATACCTTGGTGTAAGCTTACCTTGCTTGCCAAATCTCATGACTTTCTTCATAGGTGAAATCTTGATGAAAACAAAGTCTCCCACTGCATATTCCACTTGCTTTCTCTTTCTATCTGCAAATTTCTTTTGCCTATCTTAAGCTGCTGCTATTCTTTTTCTTATTAACCCAATTTTCTCTGTAGTTTCTTTAACATATTCAGGTCCAAGAACAACCCTTTCTCCAGTCTCTACCCAGCATATAGGTGATAAACATGGCTTGCCATATAAGGCTTCAAATGGTACCATCCCTATGGTGCTTTGGTAACTGTTATTGTATGTGAATTCAGCTAGATGGAGGTGGTCTTCCCAGTTGCCTCCAAAGTCCAGTGTACATGCTCTCAACAAATCCTCTAAGACTTTGTTCACCACCTCAGTTTGACCATCTGATTGTGGATGGTAGGCAGTGCTTAAGCACAATTCACTCCCCATAGCCTCTTGAAAACTTTTCCAAAACCTTGAGGTGAAGATGGTATCCCTATCACTCACAATGGTTTTGGGTATGCCATGCAACCTTACTACCTCTTTCATGAATATTTGAGCCAATTTTGGAGCATTTCTTTCTGTTTTAACTGGGATAAAATGTGCTACCTTAGTTAGCCTATCCACTATTACCCATATACTTGTGTTTCCCTTCTTAGATCTAGGCAGACCATCTATGAAATCCATAGATATATCCTCCCACTTCCACTGTGGTATGCTAAGGGGTTGCAATAGTCCTGATGGCCTTTGTGTCTCTGCCTTGACTTGTTGGCAAGTCATGCACCTTGCAACATATCTGGCCACATCTGACTTCATCCCCTTCCACCAAAGATTTCTTTTCAAATTTTGATACATCTTGGTGCTACCTGGGTGTATGGAGTATTTACTCCTATGGTACTCATTTAATATTTCCTCCTTCAATTCTATATTTTCTGGAACACATATCCTATTTTTATTCCTTAAATAACCATTTTTATCAATTTGATAATTTATTACTTCCTCCCCTTTTGATATGAGCATTTTCTTTTCCACCATGTTTAGGTCTTGTTCCTGCATTTTCCCAATCTTAAGAAGTAAATCTGATTGCAGAGATATCATACTTAATTTTCCTTTACCTTCACCTTCTTCAATGGGCATCATTTGTTCCTCACTGTTTTCCTTAATTTCCAAATCAGTAAGTATAGACAAATCCCTAAACTCTTCCATCATCAACATGGCTACCTTGGCATGTTGTCTACTCAAGGCATCTGCAACTTTATTTGCCTTGTCTGCTGTATACAATATATCTAGATCATAGGCAGCTAGGAACTCTACCCATCTATGTTGCCTCATGTTCAAATCTTTTTGTGAGAATAAATATTTCAGTGCCTTATGATCAGTGTACAAAATGAATTTGGCACCTAACAAATAATGTCTCCAAAGTTTCAAAGCATACACAACTGCTGCTAGTTCAAGATCATGGGTTGCATATCTGGTTTCATGTGGCTTTAATTGCCTAGATGCATAGGCTACCACCTGGTCTTGCTGCATCAACACAGCCCCTAACCCAGAGCCACTTGCATCAGTGTACACAACCAAATTTTCATTTCCTTCTGGCACTCTCAATACTGGTGCTTTAATCAGGGCTTCTTTTATTTTGATAAAAGCTTGCTCACATTTTTCTGTCCATACAAAGGCTTGGTTCTTTCTAGTTAAATTGGTAAGTGGTGATGATATTTTTGAGAAATCTTTTATAAATCTCCTATAATATCCTGCCATCCCCATAAATGATCTAATCTCACTGATGGTGCTAGGCCTTTTCCATGCTTGGATTGCCACTACTTTATTAGGGTTTACTGATATTCCTTTGGCAGAGATAACATGCCCAAGAAAATGCACTTCTTCTTTCCAAAATGCACATTTTGAAAATTTTGCCTTTAAATCATTTTCCCTTAGCCTTGACAAAACTAAATGCAAATGATTTTTATGCTCTTCCACTGTCTTGGAATAAATCAAAATGTCATCAATAAAAATCAGTACAAACTTGTCTAAATAATCTCTAAATATTCTATTCATCAAATCAACAAAATATGAAGGAGCATTTGTCAAACCAAATGGCATAACCAAAAATTCATATAAGCCATATCTTGTGTTAAATGCAGTATACTTAACACTTGAGTCTTCAACCTTCATTTGATGGAATCCTGATGCTAAGTCTAGCCTAGAAAATATTTTAGCTTCACTGAGTTGGTCAAAGAGATCATCTATTCTAGGCAATGGGTATTTATTCTTGATGGTTACTTTATTTAGTTCCCTGTAATCTATGCACATTCTCAAGGTACCATCATGTTTTCTTACAAACACTACTGGAGAACCCCAGCAGGAATTGCTTGGCCTTATAAATCCCTTGCCTTCTAATTCTTCCAACTGATTTTTCAATTCTTTCAGTTCACTTGGCCCCATTCTATAAGGTTTCTTGATTATTGGACTTGCTCCTGGAATGAGATTAATTTGGAACTCAACTGGTCTGTGGTGTGGAACACCCTTAACTTCCCCAAACACATCCAAGTATTTATTAACTATGAGAATTTCTTCAATAGTTAGTTCACTCAGATCTTTTTCTAAGTCAACTAAATGATACAATTTCCCTTCCTTAGCTATTTCACATAGAACTGTGATTCTTTGGCCTCTAGAATTTTGCAATGATATGGTGGATGAGTCTAAATTAATTATGGCTTTAAATTGTCTTAACCAATCTACCCCCAATATAACTCCTATATTTGGGTAATTTAAAACATATAAATTGGAAATAAAAATATTTCCTCCTATGTTTAACTCCACATCCACACAGTTCATGTTCAAAACACTAGAACTCCCTAGGGGACTTTGTACAAGCAATGGGGTTTCAACCAATATGCAGTTTAATTTTAACACTTTAACTAATTCATAGGAAATCAAAGAGTGTGTTGCTCCAGTATCATATACTACTGGTATGGGTGTGACACAAATGAGTAATGTACCTTCCACTTGGCCATGATTTTCAGCATCAATTTTCACTGCAGATTTGCCTTTACCTTCCAAAGTTGCCAATTTCCCTTGCTGTTTATTCTCAGGACAGTTCCTCTTCATATGCCCCTCTTTCCCACATAGGTAGCATTTGAAGGCTCCTCCTTTTAACTCTGGGCACCTTGGTTTGATGTGTCCTTCTTTTCCACAATGATGGCAAACCAATTTCTTCTTAGTATCATTGGCTTTTGTGTCTTTACTCTTCCTGTTGTCTGCCTCCTCCTTCTTTTTATCATAAGGGTGATATCTTCCCTTATCCTTCTTGTTGTTGCTCTTAAAATTCCTATATTTCTCTCTTTCTTTGTCATGTTGTTCCAGTTTCAAAGCCAGATCAATTACTTGATCAAATGTTCTATCTGCATATGGTAGCATAGCTCTGCTAAGTCCTGGGTTCAGTCCTTTTATATACCTATCATTTTTGGATGCTTCATCTGCCACTAGCATTGCTCCATAATTGGATAGCCCCTCAAACTTTTGAGTGTATTCAGTGACATTCAAAGTTCTCTGCCTAAGTTTGATAAATTCTTCAAGCAAAATGGTCTTGGCTGATGCTGGTACAAATCTTGCCTCTAACATCTCCTTGAACTGATTCCAAGTGATTTCATTTTCATTTCTTCCAGCTATGATCACCTCCCACTCACCTCCCACCAGCTTAAAGCTACCCCTTTCAGTTGTCTAGAAGCTACTTGCCTCTTCCTTTGGTCATCCAACTGCATGTCATTGAAAATCCTATCAAGTGTTCTCAACCATGCTTGAATTTCCATCACACTCTCAGTTCCTTCAAAACTCTTGCCTCCCAAATTGGAATAAGTCTTCAGTAGTTTTGAAAGCTCTTCATGTGGGTTCTCAGGCCTATGCCCAATTCCATCTCTTAAAACCCTCACAAATTCTTGCATATCAAGCATTTGAGGTGCACTGGGTCCTGCATTGTGATGAGATCCTCTTCCTACCATGGTCTGCTAACTAAATTCTGGGCAAATGGTATTAGTATATTATGAGTACTTCTATAATTTCTATTTTCTTATCTAAATTATTTCATCCAAAACAAACAGACATAATACATTTCTATAATACTTAACAATCAATGCAACCAAGTGCTCTGATACCAACTGAAATGACCCTCCTATTTTCACCCTAATTTCATAAGGATTTTTTTTTTTTAGAGATGATATATAGATATATCATTCATTACAAATATATTTTCCAAGGTCATTTTCTTTCTCCCATAAACAATATATCCAGGATCAAATTAACTTACCAATATAAATATATCAGTGTATATCTAATAACATACACATACATATGAAGATGTATGTGTTCCTCTTGTTTTAAATTCAGAATATATATTTTATTTTTGTACAAGAACATTCTGTTTGATTTAGATTTTTAGCAATCCAGATTAATTATTGTTTCCTGATTTTTGGCCATAAAATCCACTGGAAACATGTACTTTAGTCTGTTATTCTAATTAAGGAATGATCGAGTAACAATCAGTGGAAAGCAAGCTTATAATGTAGATGATTGTCTTAAAGTCTGGATGGTATCAAACTCAGGTTAAAAGAAAGTGGATCCTAAGTGAACACAAGCAACATCTAGGCGTAATGGAAACGCGCCTAACTTATACACAAGAGGTCACGAGTTCGAGTACTATGCTGGTCGGTTCAAACACAATTTTTGTTCTTTTTTTTTTTTTTTTTTCTCCTGTATGGTTTGAAATCTGATATATACCTATATCTGCACATATATATTTAATTTCATCCTACCATCTAACATACAAAACAAAATTCTTTGCTTTATTATTTTTAAAACCCTTTCCTACAATTGTTCTAGGAATTTATGTTTATATTTTTGCCCAAATATCAACATGTACACAGATATACATGTACATGTCAAAATCTTTGCTCAGTTTCCAGAAAACTGAGTGAAACAATTGCTAAATGTACTAAACTTTTGAAATGCATTTTTATTTTCAAAATACAATCTGCCATGATCAACCAATACTTCATTTATTTGAAGCTGGTTAACTCATGAATCCTGTATCTGCTACACACTAGTTCAAAACTATGGAGATACCATTCATTGCATTCTGTCTGAAGCTTTTAAAACCTTTTACTTTTCTCAATACAATTCAGAAGTGAATTCAAACTTATATACAAAGCATTTCAGTAAAAGGAAACTAAAAATCCTTATAAGTTTACTTCTAGCTAAATCCAGATTTTATTCTAAAACTTAGTGCTTTGATTTGTCTCAAGATTAGCTAATACATATATAAATTATGCAAAACAGTAGCTCACATAATTGTATATTTCTTACCAGATTTTATAGCTGATACTTGAGCATATTTTTCTTGTTTATGTTTCAGACCCTACTTCAAAAACAAATCAAACCTTAACACACAACAATTTCAACAGACCAACAAATTTAATCTGACACTTTACAGAATATAAGGGCAACATGATCACTAACCATAAGATATTCAATACAAGACTGGAAATCTTAGAAACATAAAATTTTTCCTGAATACATGCAGATATAACCAATTTAAGCTCTTATTGAAACTAGCTAGCATGTTCATTCACTCCTCCATAATAGCCATAACTTCATTTTTTACTTAGTGCCTGGGTTACCTGAAAGAACATAAGTGGCTGCCTCATTTTAAAATGAGACACTCCATATGCCATGAGCAAACAAGGGTCAGATCTATGATCTGGTATGAGTAACATCAATGCATACATGATATTAAGCAATAGAGAATATAAGAGCACCAATTAGTTATTTAAGCAAATTCCTGCAATCAATTGCTTTAACATAGTATAATTAAGTAGATTCAGGTATGATATATTCATTTATCATTCTTACACTTGCATACATAGTCATGCAAACATAGTTATCTATTTGCAACAATTTGCATTCACTGGATCCATCTTGGTTCCATACCATTCAACCTAAGAAATATCCATATTCCTATTTCTTCATTTACAGGTTGTATTATTCAATTTAAATCCCTGCCTCATCTGCTATTAAGGAATCACTGGGACACATTGCAATGAACTAATTCACATCATTGCACAAAGATCTCAGGGCTTAAACAAACCATGTGCCAACTTGCATACTTCAAATATGACAAGCATTCCAGCAGCATTCTTGGCCTTCCCTTCCCTAGTTTATTTACTAGTGTATTGTCTTAAATCCTATCATCAAATATGCTAAGTGAACATGTCACTGCAAACATGGAAACATCCATAAATTTTTCCTAGCATAATTCTCCTCAGAAATAAGCAGACAGTTATTTCCTAAATGGGGTCAACATGTCTTGATCTTAGTAAAATATAAGAACATTTTCAACTGTAAAAAGAGGCATGGCATGTTATATTGATCTGCAAGCCTTTATGATTGATTCAGATTCAAGATCTGGTTCAATCATAATTTTAGCTTGTGGGTTTCTCTTTTTTTTTTTGATTTGATTAAGGGCTCAGCACTTAGAAAATTTCTATTGCACCCTTAACATTTTTCTTCTCAAGCCTCAGCACTTATACCAAGTATAATGCAGCTCCCAATATTTTTGTAAAGTTTCCATGCCATAGATCTATAACAGTTGAGAGTATTCTCTATATAATTTTTAAGATCCTAAACTTTAATATTTATGAGTAAAAAAAAATAAAACAGTATGATACACATCCAAAGACAAATGTCTCAACCAATCAAAGATCATCAAAATCATCCATATTAAATCATATCAGATTTAAAATGAGACATCCCAAAAAGTATTGATGAAATCATAAACATCATAACCAGAAATATATAAATGACAATATAAAAAGTGGCTGCCTCATCTCAGGTCTTAATGCCATGAACTCAGTGAGATTACTCACCTAAATGTTTCTTCTTATTAATCCAGAAAATTCTTGTTTGAGTGTTTTCTCCTTCCTTCCAATATTTTTTTTTCTTCTTTTCTTATTTTTGTGCAGCCCGGGGTAAAGACAATTCTACTGCCTATTTATATGCATTTTTCCTCTAGGGTTTTGTTGAAACAGAATTCCATTTCTGTCCTGGCTAGCATCATGCATTTTTCATTCATAATACCCCGGCCATATTAACCAATTTAAAGGCTGCATTTTCTTTCTTTTACTTTACAGAAAATGGCCACTCACCTAGTCATGTTAAAAGTGTGACTATCCTATTTTATATTTTAATTATTTCTGAAAATCCCCTTTGCTATTTTTGCCTACACAAGCATATTGACTTGTATCACATTTCATGTCATTTTAATGTTATGGTTTCACTTGCTTATATATATGTACTTTTCAGTATTTAAAAAATGTATATTTGTATACATATCTTATCTAGGCTTATTTTAATTCCTCTTTTAAATTCAGAAACATATGCACCTATATGTATACAAGTTTACAAATCCTTATAACATATACATATGTATAACTTTCTTTTCTGGGTTTTAATTAAAATCTGTTTACTGATTTAAAGTAAAACTTACTTTTCTTATTTTCTAAGATGATCCATATAATTCCAGAAATCAAATATCCATGTTGCAAAATCATGTTTGTATTGCTTTTTAATTCTTGTTTTAAATCCAAGAAATCTGGAGTTCTTCCTTGTGCCATTTCAGTGTGCACGTGCACACATATACTTGCACACTATTTATTCCAGAAATTTCACCATATTTAAATCTAAATATTTCAAAAATTAAATCATTTTACAAAAATGATTTTTCACAAAATTTTGGGGTATTACAAATACACACACAAGAATTGGTGCCATTTAAATTAAGCTGTCGGCACAAGAACTTTAATCATTCCTTGACTATTTTTGTGAGCATTGTAGGGCGATCACTTTTCCAGCAAACTGCACTAATGAAATACGACATTGAATCGTCATCGCCATCTTCCATTTCAGATGAACTGAATCTATGCCATGCTGCAGGTCTAGATATAGCCTGAACAGCTTTATAAATTTGGTTTAATGCAAGGAAATATTATAGAGACTTATGATGAAAAATATATATACTATATAGGCTTATGATACCTTATGCTACACAGACTTCGTTTGTTTCACTTACACATGCAATATACTCATTATTTATTGTAAGACCAACAAAGTTCTTCTCGTTTGTGTGCCCTTTGAACGTTCTCACCTGAGAAAATGTATACATGTCTAAATAAATGGTGATAGAGAGCTAGACAAGTGGGTTAGGAGTTCTACTCAAAACAGAAATAATATTTATACACAAATAAGATCATAAATACAAATCTCAATCTCAGCAAAATGTCATATTCTTTTAGCCGTATATTAGTCAAGTTATGCGTATTAAAACTATCATGATCTTTTTATTATATATATATATATATATATATATATATATATATATATATATATGCAAAATGATTATATATGTGTGTAATATATCATGAACATTGTTTCTACATATACATTCTTTTTACATATACTTTAACAATAATATAATATGATTTGGTTTTACACATGCACACTAATGTAATAAATCTAAATAAAATTAAATAACATGCGGAATTATTATATGTTAAAAAATAACAATAACGATAAATATATTTGTAAGATAATCAATAGTATTGATAAGAATAAAACATAAAATAAGATGTTTAAAAAATATTTATGTAAATGTAATGATACAGCCAATACTATTTAACTTAATGTAAGCCTTTTATTCAAAAGATTTACAATAAACTTTAACAAAAGGATGTTGGACGGTTGAAGATTAAATCATAAGGGCGCTCCACTTTGACAAAATAGAAAATCACATGCCTGGCAGTTCTAATTCACATCCCATAAGTGCAATGTACTATCTGTCGATGCAGATGCAAGCTGGTTGTTGGATAAAAATTTCACATATGAAACTGCTTTTCTGCGACCCTTAAAATTAAGCAGTGGAACACTTATATTTATTAAATCAAAGTAGTGAATGTGATGATCAACAGAGCCAACCTGAAAAGGTTATCACTTTCACACTAAATCTATGATCAAGTAAGAACGCTTAGAGTGTAACAAATAAGAGGGGAAACTTATTGCCACATGAACACTAGATCCAGGATTATATTTCACACAAAAGATATTTGCTTTCACGTCGATATTCATAGCGCTTGCTTCTTGTTTTGTGCACCACACTTTGACTTGATTTTTTCAATGCATATAATTAAGGAAATGAAGACATTTTAACTGAAATCCTCACATTTACAACATAATGGCTTTATTCACAACTTGTGTACTCCAAATAAAGATCTCGTCGCCGCATAGTAGTATGCATATGTTGCTAAAAACTGATAGTCAATATGTTACTTTTAATTCTTCTTGTCAGATAAATGAGTGAAAAATTGTGAATGGTTATACTGATACCAATTTTCCAACAAAAGCTTATCTCTACTACTAATAAAGAAAATTCGGTGAATAGATTTACATGGTGTCCTTTTGAAATTCTGAAAATTCCCTTTGCACATATATGGCGCAGACATGGTTTTCAGTTGAAGTAAAGGGAGGCAAGGCGAGCGGGCTGAAATTTCTTTAAAAAGTTCATTAAACGTCTCTCAATTTGCACATGGCATCCATGAAATGACATGCTAACTTTCTCAACATCATCGAACTTTTGATTCATCTCTTAGCTTATATACACCAACAATAGTTATATATTGGACGATGTGGGATTAATATTGGTTACTGGCAATAATAAGTTGTAAATAAACCTGGGTCATGAAATAATTGTTATATAATTACTATATTGTTGCATATATACTCATGATTGATAATGTAAATTCATTTGAAATAGCTAAAGTGTGGATAATTATGTTATATGTGCAGATTTACTTTTCATGTCAACATGAGTATACAAAAGTTTCATATTCATTTCTAAATCTATATGCAAGTAACATTATTGAAACGTATCTTTACATACCTCATATATCAATTAGTGATACCCAAATAAGAACACAAACTCCATCCATTTGAAGTAGGTAATTTATATCTTTCCATTTTATACGCAAACATTGTGAGTGGTGAAATAAAATTTAAGTAAGCACTCAGTAGAATTTTCATACTTTCTAAAAGAGAGAAGAATTAAATTATAAATCTAAGCACCATATGCACCATATCAGGTTATCATGTATTAGTATAATTATATAATGTAGCATTTACATATCACATATTTGTAGATAAATTTCAGTTAATTTATGATCTTATGTTATCATATTAGACATTAGTACAATAATATGATTCCAAGTTGGTATATTGCCCTATTGATTAATTGTAGACTTCCATTTTCTCTGAAATTTGATTTTTTAAGTTTTTGGAAAAGTATCACAAGAATAATGCATATATATTCATTTCTATACATCAGTTTCTCATTGTTTTTTAAGTCTACTTACTGGGAATGTGAGATTAATGCAATGCACTTTTTGTTTGTAGCATTTGCATTACTATATGCTTAGTGTTGGAAACTGATACTACAAATTATGTAATGTGATGATAATTTATATTCATAATTCCAGTAACTTTTTCCTCATAAAATGATATGCAATAATCCTCGACCTAATTAACATTTAGTGTAATTAGTCAGTCATAAAAGGCAACAATTCCACTTCTATATTCAACTGATTTTAAAAAAAACATAATTAATTACTTAAACGAGGTCATACCAAGTGTGATATTATTATAGTATCATAAATCTTTTCTCTAATCTCAAAGCCAAACTCCTATAAAAGGCGTATAACATCATTATTTATGGGAAGATGCAATTGTATCTTTGTTCTATGTTATGTTACACTTCATTGAACACTACGTTGGATATTTAACTTGCTTACATTAGGCATCTGCTTGGAATAACATTCCTTTTTTGCATTTTTTTTAACAATTATATTGTTCAATACCTCAAGTTATCTTAATTTGCATATATCTTGCTATATTTTTTTACTAGAGACAACCATGTAAGTTCTAATCATAAAGTAAATTCTTCCAGGGTACACTATAACTTATGATATGAATTTCTTCTTTGTTTGAACTTAACTTTTACTTAAGGGGCCCGATATATTGTTGTGAATTTGTTTATTCTATGACAAATATTTATATTGAGAAAACTACATATCATTTTTGTAATATTTCCCATAATGGAATATATTTTGCATATTCATCTTAACCTGTGATATTTTTAACCAGGTTGGAATATGAAAATGATACTCTGCACATTTTCCCAATTGTGATACAAAAATGGCAGTCAACATGTATTAGGAATTTGTTTCCTGATATGACAACTGACTTATATTACTGTAAATGATTTTTCCACACTTAGCTCATTTTCTAAACTGTTCTTCTTAAGCAAATGATTTAGTGAACCTATTTGGGTTGTTGAAGAAAAATGGTTGTTGTTGCCCTTAAACTACTGCTATCACCCGTCCAATGATCTAACATGTTTTTTCATTTTTTCAGGTCTACTTTTGGACTTTTTCTACTGCTTGGGTTATGATTTATACATTTAATTCAGATATATATATATATATATATATATATGTTGACATAAAGATAATCTCAATCTGTTTAAAAATAATGATAAAACATGTTTTTTCTAAATGACCTCTTTGCTCCTTTTACCAACTTGCTTTTACAATAAAATACTCTAATTCTTCTCAACCTGTTTCAATGTAACTCTCCAAAATCTTAGTTTGTTTCTAAAGATTTGCACCTGTGCAGCGCACGGGCTCACCTACTAGTACTTATAGTTTAACAGATTTATAGTTTAACAGATTATCAAGTGTACATATTCTTTTGAATTAGTAATATACCTTGCATTCGTCACTTCCAGATGCTAGCATTGATGGTTCTGTTTGGGAAAAGTCAATGCTCCATGCTTGCTTTTCATGTTCTTCGTATTCCATCACACTCTAAAGTTCACAACATCAAGATATTTTTTTGCAATAAGATCACAACAACAATTGAAAATAGAAAACAAACTAACTATGTAAGAAAGTTTATAATACTACCTGACGAGTATTTAAATCCCAAACTGTAACTATACCTTCGTAGTCACTACTAGCGACGATATTTTTGAGTATTTGTTCCAACTTAAGCAACTAAGTTTAGACTGGGTGGACATGTCTGAAATGGGGCAGTGCATGTTAGCCGGTTCATTTACAACCTAAAAAGCAATCAGCACAATAAGTTTCCATCTGAAATATATTTTTCAAGCTCTAAATTTAGTATCTTACCGAAGAAAACTTTAATCCTTTTGAGACACCTGCTGTAGCAAATAACTCGTCATCACGATCAAATTCTATATTGCAAAAAAGGTATGAAAGAAGGGTTTCTGTCAAAACAAAGAATTAATGAAAAGCATATGCCTAATACATACATAATACATACATACATGTATATACATACATACATAATACATACATGCATAATACATACATATACATACACACATACATATATATACATACATGTATATACATACATATACACACACATACACACATATACATACACATACACACACATACACACACACACACACACACACACATATATATATATATATATATATATATATATACATACATATGTATACATACATACATACATATATGACCCATTTATTAGTCAGAACATAAGGGGATAAAATAATTTGAACAGACCTAATAAAATTAGGAGATTTCTCAAAGGCAAATAATATTGATATATTTTTATTTCAAGAAAGGAAAATAGAGTGTCCGAGACACCATTTTTATAGAAGTTTAGGGGGTTATTATTTACGTTGTTGGGTGTGTTTTTAGTATGAGTTTGGATGGAATTTTGCTTCCACGATACGTCTACACTTATTGGAGCAAGAGTTTCTCTTGGCCCCTTGGGTAACCTTAGTTATAATATCCTTGATTAGGAATTATAAATATATCTGCATATTTACTTATTTTTTGTACCCAAATATTATTACTGGTTTATGCATACTTGGAACTCAATTTTTATTTTAGAGACCCAGGATGGTAAACAAAATTTCCAACCTATAAATTAGCATTGATCATAGAACATACAAAGTTTTACAGTTCCATAACCGACACAAATACAATAGCTCCATACAAACATTTACCCATACATACAAAGAACAAACCCACAAAAACATACCCACTTATATAAGGAAACCTAGAATATTCCATGACCATAAAAGCCAAACATGCTTGAGACTATTTACATACACAATGAAACATAAAAGTGAACAACAAAGCAACAGTCACGGTCAAGCTTCCTCTTCTTTCCTCTTCCTTCGCATCACCCTTTTGTTAATTGAATCCATGCTTTCTGTAACTCTTTTTTGCAGTTCAGGAAGAATTGCTTTCCACTCCTGTCCATAAGGTAAAGCAGCACCTATCCAGAATGATATATTAGAAATTATACGTCTAAGTAAAACATCAAAATGCTTAGTTCTATGATTAAAACATCTATCATTCCTTTCACACCATAACACCCAAAATATGCTCATATTAATCAAGTTAGCTAAAACTTTGTCAACTTTATTTGAAATCAGTTTTCTATCCTCTTCCCAATACCAAAATTGATCATAAAAATGGGGAGGAGAGCTGAATTGAAAACTTTGAATGCATTTGATCCACAGCAGGTATAAGTAAGGATATTGAAAATAAAGATGATTTGTATCTTCGTCTCTGTAACAGCAAAAACGACATCGAGGATCATCTGTAGGCCTCTATGTATGAGTAGAGCTTTAGTATTCAATCTGTTATTTATAGCCAGCCACATATGTAACTTCACTTTAGGTGGAACATGTGTTTTCCATAAAACCTTGTAATATTTCACTTTGATACCTCCAAAATTCAACAGCCTATATATAGAGGTAACATTGAATTTCCCATCTTTTCTCAAAATCCATATTACTCTATCATTATCATCATTAATTGGTGTATGCTCCAACAAACTTATTAACTTGCAGTATTGAAACAATGTATCACCAACCAACAGTTTTGTTAAAAGCTGAGATTCCACTTCAACCCATTTTTTACTCTATAAGAAACCTCACAAATTCTAGCATTCAGATTCAAAGAAATGTTAAAAAGTTTAGGAAATAAGTTTTTCAATGGAATGTTACGGATCCAAACATTATGCCAAAATAATATTCTTTCACCATTTTCAAACTGTCATCTCAACCCAATTTTGAACACATTTACCAATTTGATAATATTAGCCCAGTATTTACGAATTTGATACAAATTAAAGATATCAGTGTTAAAGTTTCCATTATAGTTTTTATTCTCTACCCACATTTTTCAAAGTGAACTGCTATTATCGGTGATTCTTCAAAGCCATTTACATAAGAGAGCACAATTTAAATCATGCAAGTTAATCACACACAAACCTCCTTGCTCCTTAGGTTTACAAATAGTTTCCCAAACCATTAAGTTCTTCATCGAGCTCCCAGCTCTACTTCCTTTGCACAGAAATTTTTTCCTAATTGTGTCAATTTTCCTAATTACCCATTTAGGAAATTTGTACAATGACATCCAATATAATGGCAAGGCAGTAAGGACAGAATTCAAAAGAATCAGTATCCCAGCTCTAGATAATGTGTGACTTTTCCAACTTGCCAATCTAGAACCAATCTTATCAATCAAAGGTAACCAATCATTATGTTTAAGAGCTTTTAGCCTAATGATCATTCCCAGATATGATAAAGGAAATTCTCCAGTCTTATAATTTAAAGTCGAAGCAACTTCATCAATATTATAGCCTGAGCCACCCACTGCCATAACCAAACTCTTGTTAAAGTTAATTTTTAAACCTGACAGATTCTTAAAGCCATAAAGCAGTAGCTTGAGAGCTATGATAAAATGAGGCAAATGAGAGCTAAAAATAACAGTGTTATCTGCAAATTGTAGAGAAGAGATACCACCATTAACTATTGAGTTACCCATTGAGTCCACCACCCTATTTCTAGTAGCCACTCTGATTAATCTTGTAAAAATATCTGCAATGTTGAATAATAAAGGGGAAAGAGGATCATCTTGCCTTAATCCTCTTCTTGACATAATTTTCTTACTTTCCTGACCATTCAATAATATAGAAGACACACCACTACTCAAAGGCCTCTTAGCCAACCACACCATTTACTACCAAAGGCCCTAAGCATGGAGCACTTTCAAAAGGAAATCCTAATTTAGAGAATTAAAAGCTTTTGAGAAATCTAATTTCAACACTACATAAGAAAAATCTTCTCTAACACAATGATTGATCACTTCTTGCACTACGGCCACATTTTCCATAATACTTATGTTCCTTATAAAAGCAGACTGGCTATTGAGAATTAAAGAATCCATCAAACCCCTAAGCCTATTTGCCAAAACTTTGGCAAAGATTTTGAAAATGCAATTTAATAAACTGATGGGCCTGAAATCTTTAACATTATTTGCTCCCTCCTTCTTAGCCAGTAGGACAATAAAAGCATAATTCATGCACTTAAAATCCAAATTTTCTACATATAAGTTATTGAATAAGGCAACAACATCTTATTTAATAACTGACCAATATCTTTGAAAAAAGAAGGAAGGGTATCCATCTGGATCAGGTGCTTTATCTGTTGGTATGTCTTTAATAGCTTGCAAAATTTCCTTCTCAGAAAAT
Organism: Allium fistulosum; assembly: GCA_030737815.1. Lineage (NCBI taxonomy): Eukaryota > Viridiplantae > Streptophyta > Magnoliopsida > Asparagales > Amaryllidaceae > Allium > Allium fistulosum. The sequence goes on from CM060906.1 coordinate 185,873,563, forward strand.
GCCTGCTCTAAACAATTCAAACCCACTTTCTCATTATCATCAAATATTAAACCCCAATCCATAAAAGTAAATTTCTTTTGTACACTACCGAACAAATCCCTGTAAAAGTCAGTGAACTTATTAAGGATTCTACCTTGATCAAATTCCTCAACCTCCTCAATCATGAGATTATTAATATAATTAGATCTCCTTTTATTGGCAATTTTGTGAAAATAAGCAGTATTTGCATCACCATAGTTAAGCCAGGTAACTCTTGATCTTTGTTTCCACATGATTTCCTCTTGATAAATAATCTTCATTAACTCCTTTTCTTTCATCTTTAAATATGCTAATTCCCCCTGGTTTAAACCCCTTGTCTCCTCCTTATCATTAAGAGCCAATAACTCCTTATATAAACTAGCCTTTTTAGCTTTCAAATTACCAAAATTCACCTTTTCCTAGTGTTTAATATCATTTCTGAGCATTCTAAGCTTATGCATTATACTCTTGGCAGAATTATCAAAACTACTATAACTGAGCCATTTATCCTTAACAAAATCATCAAAATCATTTTCTAGACACCACATTTTCTCAAATCTAAAAATCTTTTTAAATTTTATACCATCCTTGCTATCCAGAACAATAGGGAAGTGATCGAATAAAATCCTAGCATGACCATATTGTATAGAGAAAGGAAATTTATCATCCCAACATGAATTAATTAAAAATCTGTCTACCCTTGCCATTAGAGGATTTTCTTGACCATTGCTCCATGTATATGTTCTATTAAATAAAGGTAAATCAATCAAACTTCACTCTCCAACAAAATCATTAAACCTATGTATATCAAAATGATTACCTTCTCTCCCGCTCCTTTCGCCTATGAATCTCGTTACATTAAAATCACCGCCAATTGCCCAAGGACCGTTAACTTCATTCAGAAAGTTTAAACAACATTCCCAAAAAGTTTGCCTTTCATTTTTATCGCAGGGGCCATAGACATTTGAAACAAAAATATTGCTTCCATCTCTCACATTTTCAAATTGCACGTGCAAAACATTTGTGTATTTAAATTCTTTTAAAAGTTTCAATTTATCACCTCTCCATCCTACAAAAAGGCCACCCCTACTACCACAGCATCAACAGCCATCCAATTTTTAAAGAAGTTTCCACCCAGGGACTTAAAATTAAAGTTTGAAGAATCAGCTATTTTTGTCTTCTGAAATAACACTACATCAACATACAAAGAGCAATTCACTCTAGCACATTTTTGGGGAATTCAATTTTTGTGCAGTTACATTAGACAAAAATCAAATACCATCATTATATTAAATGTGGTCTCATGTTCTTCAATAATGAAGTGAATATTTATCTCCATTGTATCATAGTCATGAGTAAATTTCAACTGTATTAAGTAGTTCATTCAATCTAAAGCCGAGTTTATTAAGATTATTTGATTGTATGTTTATTTTAATATTGAATTTGAAATTAATTATGAAGAGAAGGTGTTTTTGGTGGAAGGATGTTTTTGTCTCTTTGTAATAAATTATTGCATATTAAGTCCTTATCCCCACTTAGAAAGTGTATATGTTAGTTTAGTAATGTGTAAGAGCTTCTCCAGCGAATCAAAATATGCAATGTAATGTTAATTGCACATCACCAACTTTTTTGTTCAAATGTTCATCTCCAACGACAGTGTCAATAATATTGTCATGATGTTTTGAAAAATAATTCATTAGCCATTATAAGTGTCATATCTAGTTTTGAACATTACACTTCACATTGTGAATTAATAAATGTACGCATTAGGGTAACATTTTATATAATATTTTAGTTTATGTAAATTTTGATTGGTACACATCGATAATTTTTTACATTTACATTAGCATTGGTGCAACTTTTTTAAATTGATGTCTAATTTTTACAAAGCATAGTGAATCCATGCTGTGAATTATCACTTAACACATGGGTTGTAATCGGCATTAAAATCTATTTGGGTTGGAGATGCTCTGAGACGAACACATGATGTAAATCTAATGAAACCATATCTAACTTGACAAGCATTTCCTCTTGATGATCTTTTTTCCACCTTATTATCTCAATAGGAAATATTGATATCTTGCACAAAATAACAACACAATTCATCTCATAATATATTGATTTGGATTAGGTTCTCACTCATTAATTTGGGTCACTCAAAGATTTGGGACAAGTTCTCACTCATTGGTCAATTTCTCGGTATAACTTATATGCTTGGGTTATGCCTATGAATCCAATTAATCATCTCTTATGGAAGATGATATAAACCTGTTAGGAGGTATGCCTTGAATTCTTTAGTTCGTTATCACAACTATCTGACGATTTTTTTAACTACATGCATTATGCTATATTTTATAAAGTTTGTTAAATAATCATTTCAAGGTGATACAACTAACTTTTGCCAGTGCATGTTATCAAATAATTTGCTTTTCTGCACAGTTAGGAATATCACCATAAAAGGCGGTACTAAAAGACAAATCCAAAACACATGAACTCAAATCTTATAGTTCATGAATGCGACTTTGTTCTTCTTTTGCATTTTTACCAAGTTTCATATTTTTGTCTTGTGGGCGCATGCGCTGGTCTCTAGGAAGGAAAACAAGATTTTACATCTTCATATTTTCTTCTTTGAATGGTTGTTGGGTAGCTACTTTGTTCGAGAATAAAAATAATTACAGGGTCTCTTTGAAATATTTACCCTTTAGGGGCTTGTAATAAAGATTTTCTTTCGTCATAATTCTGAAGATAAATTGTTGTCTTATATTTTTTCTTCATACTTGAGCGTTGCTATACTTGGTGTATATGTATTGTTGAAATCATGTTGATATGTTATTTGTATTTTGCTTGCTCATGTATTGTTTTTTTGCTATTTTACTTTGGTATTGTAGATTGCCAATTTGAAATACCTTGTAAGTGTTGTGGATTGTCATTTTGAAACACCTACCTAGTGCTGTAGGTTGTCAATTCGAAATCCTTGGTAAGTGTTTCAATGTGTAAATATAAAGCACTCAATATATTGTATGTGCGTTTTATACTAGTATATATATATATATATATATATATATATAAATTCAGTCAATATAGATATTATCTATTGTCTTGTTAAAAACGTCTAGGAAAACTCGATGAAAAAGACCTTGAATGAGGAAAAAAATGCAAATTGTAAAATCATAGATATCATATTAAAAATGCTATTTGTTGCTAAGGAATTTGATACTTTCATATCAATATAGTGCCCCGTTAAAACCATACTAAGAAAACAAGTGGGAAAAATCATAGTTAAGCAAAAAGAAAACAACTTTCATAACTTTAGTAACATATTTTGATATGTTATTTCTTTAAAAGAAGTTTGATGCATTTGGACAATGGTAATGTTCCATTAGAACCTTACTATGAAAAATCCAGTGAGAAAAATCTTACTGAAAGAAAAAAGAGTATCTTGTAACATACTTCTGGATGCTACCCATGATTTAATATTTTCCCTTTGAATTTGAATGTATGTCTTGATAATTCAAATTAGCTACGGATACTCTAGATCCATAAATATGTATGGTATTGCTTAAACAAGCACTAAGAAAATTAAAATCAAATGACAATAATTCCACTTACTCCTCCTTCGGATGTTAATCATTTATTAATAGTTGCCTCATTAAAACCTTACTAAGGAAAAACCTAATAGAGAAAAATAGTCAACATGCAGGAAAAAGAGTACAACCTACACGGTCTTAAAAAACTTCTTTTAAGATGTTATTTCATGCAGGAAATTGTGACACTTCTGGATCATAATAGTGGCTCGCTAAAAATCTTAATAAAAAAACCCAGTGAGTAAATAATTAATTGAGGAAAATAGTAAATTACAATATACTTCATATTTATATTCAAGCTCCATGCATATTCTCTTATTATACATAGGACATATTTCGTTCCTTTGTTGAATCGGGTGTAATTATCACCATTCTTAGATGCGCGCGCGCGCGCACACACACAAAAACACAAACATAATCAGCTTTTCCAAGATAGTTTCTTCCAAATATAATTTGCATTTTATGCACTCCGTATGCTACTATCTCTTCGATGGACATATCGAGATTTTCATTACAATAATACTTAAAAGTAGGAAGAATCTACTCATCGTGAAGATATCCATATTTTCATTACAACAATACTTAAAAGAAGGTTTTGATCTACACAGCTTGTGCATTGCATCTTTTAAAACTAGCAAAGTTATGTATTTTCTTTAGGAACTTTTATACTTTCATCATTAGTATAATTTAACCTACATTCATACTTTCACCATTTAGTATGATTTAACCAACATTTATACTTTCAGTGCTTTAAATGTTTTAAAAACTTTGAGAATGTCACTTCCAGTGTTTTTAAAACTATTGTACTTTTGGCACTTAATACACTCCTGGTACTATTCGTGCTTTAGTGATTTCGGTGTGCTTCTTGATGGAACTAGGCCAAACAGTAGTGGTATAAATGTGTAACAACCCGTCTTTTTGATCATCAAAAGTCGACACTAATACATTCACGGTATTCACGTGCTGAGATTTCAAGTGTCGGAAAGACGGATTATTAGGGAAAAAGAAAAAAAAGACAAGACAGAATCTCACATCGTTACGAGCAACATATAATACACAATAGATCTTTACAAAAGGAAATTGTATATATACATACATCAAATCAAAATTAACTAAACAACCATCAACCTGAATAGTTATAATAGTCTGTCCTAACAATTTCTAATAAATACATAAGGAAATGCAGCAGAAATAAAAAAGATACGTGAATACATCTAACAGGCATCCGACTTGTCTTGTGAAGCTCCAAAGCACCCAAACTAGATATGTAATATGCTCGGTCTGACCCAAGCATTATTAGAAAATAACACCCAGATCAGTCTGGTAAACCAGCTTAAAAAACACACCTCAAATGGATTATTTAATGTTATAAAACTTTCAAAAATAAAAGTATCTCGTAAGACCACGCCTCACATAAACACGGACGGGTCTTTACGTTACGATAACCAAGCATTCATATTAGAAAATGCAGTGATATTATAATAATGCCCGAGGACAAAAATATCAATAATCAAGTAGTTGTGATGCTCATAAGTGATAGGTATATAATCAAAAACCATTAAGGCGCGTTCGTTAATTGTGTAGGATTCCATGGATGTTTCCTCGGTACTTCGAGAATGGTCCTCCTACACAAGGATTAGATTTATCCTTCCGAAGCAACAATACATCTCTAGTGATGTATAATAAGAAATGCATAGCTGGCCCCAAAATCTATCAAGCTGAGTGCATCGCTCTCTGAGTGCATAACAACTGTATGTAACTCAAGGAAGGAGATGACCGCATCCTTATGGGTTAGCTAAACCCTTGGCCATGCATCCTATCTTTGGTTTTAGTCATTACTACTGGTGAGGTTGCGTCTGGCATTCCAGCTCATGCACCAACTGAATAGATCATGGAACCACATATGGATTCACATACCTCAACAGGTCTCGGAACCACACATGGGTTCCCATATCTCAACAAAGATCTCAGAATCACACATGGATTCTCATACCCAACGAGTCTTGGAATCACACATGGATCCACATATCTCAACAAACATCAAGGAATCACACATGGATTCTCATACCCCCAACGGGTCTCGGAATCACACATGGATCCCCATGAAACACCCCATACCCCTTAATATACCCAATAGGACACATTAAAAGGCGTGGTGCATTGTAGGTATAACTGAAACTAACAGAGACCAAGATTCACAAGACAAAAATAGGTAAAAACAGCGAAAATTAAAATAATACTTATTTAAAACAAAAGCTTCATAATTGCTCAAAAACCAAATAAGTCAAATACTAAATATAACATACATGTCTCAAAAACAAAAATGTCTTATGAAATAAAAACTCATAGTCTCAAAATCAGAGTACATAATATTCCTCATAATAAGCTAGTACATAGAAAGAGTCAAAGCTAGAATAAAAGAGATACATGGTAGAGATCTTCTCCCAAAATCCTCCAAGTAACTACAATCTACAGCCCTCTCCCTTAATTGTTTATGGGGGAAAAAGGGAAAATAGAGGAGTGGGTCAGACTAAAAGTCTGGTGAGTGATAGTACCTATTAGAATCTTTAAGCAAAGTAAAGATAATAGACTCTTCAATAGTTCTAGTATATAAAAAAGGAAACAAAAGAAATAGGAAAGAGATAAACTGGAAAATACGATTAAACTATTACAATTGATAAGATAGGTCATATTTGATTATTTTCACTTGTCTTTGATAGCTGCTTGATTAGGCTGAATTCCTAATCCTATAATTAGGCTGAAATCCTAATTCTACCCATTTGATCGGCCTGCTACTTCATAGACCTTACTGCAGACTAGACGCTATATAACTCCCGACACAGCAGCCAATGATAACTACACAAAGCACCCACTGTGGACTAGACGATACATAGCTCTCTACACAAAAGGCAATGGTGCCAACGAAAGACACATATACTAAGCGCTTGGATCTCATAGCGATTACTGAGCACCGAAACGGAAGTCGCACGCGTAACTTTCACCATGCTTATGCTACCTGTTGCTCCACCTATTAGGTCGTGTTATTACCTCGACTCAGCATAAGCGTACCCCTTGTCTCACTTCAGGATTATGTGAAACACCGTGTCCATAGAAAATATAGGGGAATGTTGTCGGTACTGGCCCGCTATCCAAACAATATCTAATAGCGCCCTTGTCCAAATCCCCCATGATTTGAACATCTCTATATTGACTAATTACTACCACTACTAGCATAAGCATGCCCCTCGTCTCACTTCAGGTTTATGTGAAACACCGTACCCATAGAAAATAATAGGGGAATGCTATTTGGTACAGGTCCTGCTTTAATTCTATGCTTATTAACTTAGATAAGTTATTTAAATAAGTCTTTACTCTTGTTCTAACTATCCGTGCTTATTACTTTATCCTAAGTCTTAAAATAAGCCTTATTCTATTCTATTTCTTATTATAACCTACGTTATAATCATGCTTATTACTTAACCCAAGGTCTAAGTGTGAAAATAAGCTTCTTTTCTTCTTCTTTTTTCTTTTTAGTTATAATTCTAAGTTATAACTAGGCCAATCTTTTTAATTTAGTCCAATTAATATCATAATTAGGCATAATTTCAGTCCAATTCCATTTATATTACAGTCTTATAATTTACATCTCATATTCCATTATTTCAGATTTCTTATAATTTAATCCAATTTCACGTTAATTCTATTCTAATCCATACGCGAAGAAGAAGAAGAAGTTGAATAAAAGAAAACTAAAAATTGAAGGAAATCCAAGGCGTAAGAAGAAGATGTAAATAACAGATAAATAATAGTAAATAAACTAAAATATTGTAAATAAACTGTAAATAAATGGAAAAGTTAGAAAAAAACTAAAATTAACTTAAAATAATTCTAAAAACTATAAATAAATTACTAAAAGGGTTGCTCCAAAAATCGTAGTAAAACTACAACTATTGGAAACCCTATTATTTTAAATTACTTAAATAAATTTAAAATAATTACAATCACTCACCTCTGGTCCTTAGCTCTTCCCTTTAGGCCTTCACGGATCCACTTGGGGTTGTTAAATATTTTTATTTAAAACGATTTCCTCCTTGGAAAATTATTCCGCTTAGGGTCCTTCCTGAATATGCGAACCCAATTGGAGAAAATCTTAAAATGAGAAAAAGTGTTAGGCTTAGGGTTCTATTTATAAGGGTAGAAGTGGATCTCAAACCGTTGGATTTGGGGATTGAATAGGATGCAACCACGTCATAGGCTGAATAAGAGCCATCGGATGCAAGAATAAAAGGACCGGATCAGTTTAAATAATGCAAATTACGTGTTTAACTTTCGAACGAACGAACGTTCGTTCGTTCACGAAAATAGGCAGGCAGGTCGACCGAGCGGTCAACCTCCTTTGTGCCCAGGTCGACCGGCCGGTCAACCTGGCCTATATATTTTTATTTATTTATTATTTTTTTCTTTTCTTTGATTATTTTGTTCCTTGCTCATATTAACTCGGATTCTGACGTTCTATATATGGAAATTGACCAGAAATCTACCACGGACACAATGGTATAACTCCCGTGGCTCAATTCTGATAATTTCACAAAGTTATTTTATTATTTAATTAGTTAACGAATTAATTATTATGGGTTAAATTTCGGGTTGTTACATTCTCCCAACCTTAAGAGATTTCGTCCCCGAAATCTCTCAGGATAAAAGAATGTACTAAATGTTTTCATCTAATTCTACAACCAACTACTCAATCGTCGACGATTCATCCATTGTCTTTAAGTTTTTCTAATGCAATTTATGATACTTATGCAATTAGTGTAATGTAAATATTCCTATTTAATGCAAAAGATTAGGCGGTCCACTAATTCAGTTGACCTCCTTTTATGCAATCATGCCTGTGCCATGTATCCAAATGAATGCAAAAATTCCCTAATGACAACTGATAGTTCTATATGTGTGCTACAAACATCATTCAAATGCAACAATCATGCGATAATCATCCATTTATAACAACCATGAAAAATAAAATAAAAATGCGCACACATCCATATGCATATGCTCTAGTGTCCTAGTTAGGCCGATCCCTAAAGAATAATAGTGCCTAGTGTACCTATATGCGTCCATTGGCATCCACTAGCAAACACTTGCAACCACTAGCATACATCATTCATAACATGTTCTAATAACATGTTTACATCAAATCCTACCATCCATAGGTTAAATTCTAAGTTCTACCCTCCCAAAGGATAATAAAGAAAAGAACCTATTCAAAACTAAAGATGGAAATAGGAAATTCTAAAAACTTACTATCAAAAAGATGAGGATAGGAAGTACGAATCTTCTCTTCTGCTTCCTAAGTGGCGTCTGCAACATCATCTCCCCATTGCACCTTTACTAGAGGAACCTCCTTATTCCTTAGTCACTTGATGTCTCTTCCAACAATCTTCGTGGGGATACGCCGAACAGATGCTTCCCTTTCTACCTCCACCTCCTCTAACTAACTAGGCTCTACAACCACCGCCGAGTCATGTAAGCACTTTCACAAGTGCGAAACATGGGAAACGTCGTGCACTCCTGCGAGCCTATATGGTAACTTCACTCGGTAAGCCATCTTCCCAACTCTCTATATGATAGGAAATGGTCCAACAAATCTGAGGGCTAACTTTCCATTCGATCCGAACCTTACCACCTTCCTAAGTGGGGATACTTTGATAAAAACTAAGTCTCCAACCTCAAACTCAATGTCTCTCCTCCGCTTATCCGCATAAGACTTCTGCCTATCTTGGGCTGTCTTCATCCTTCGCCGAATTAAATCCACTCTCTCTGATGTCTCCCTCACCATGTCAGGCCCAAGTAGCAACTTCTCCATAGACTTCACCCAACATGAAGGGGACTTGCAAGGTCTTCCATATAAATCCTCAAATGGTGTCATTCCTATGCTCGCTTGGTAACTGTTATTATACGCAAACTCAACCAACGGAAGATGCTCCTCCCAATTTCCTCCAAAGTCCAAAATGCACATCCGTAGCAAATCCTCAAGCACTCTATTCACTCTTTCCGTTTGGCCATCCATCCGAGGGTAATAGGATGTACTCAATCTAAGTTGCGTTCCTGGCGCCTCATGTAAGCTCCTCCAAAACTCACTAGTGAAAATGGGATCTCTATCACTCACTATACTAGAAGGGACTCCGTGAAGTCGGACTATCTCTTGAATATAAAGGGATGCCAAATATGATGCTGTACGCTTGCTCTTAACTGGGATGAAGTGGGCACTCTTGGTAAACCGATCAACAATCACCCAAATGCTAGTATTCCCCTTCCTAGAACGGAGAAAACCATCTATAAAATCCATAGAAATACTGTCCCACTTCCACTTTGACACATCTAAGGGTTGAAGTAATCCGCCGGGCTTCTGCTGCTCTGCTTTTACCCTATGGAAAATGAGGCATTTAGCTACGAACTCCGCCACGTCCTTCTTCATGCCATTCCAGTAGAACATCCTCTTCATATCCCGATAAATTTTGTCACAACCTGGATGAATAGTCATACGAGAATGGTGTGCTTCCTCCAAAACCGCTCTCAACAAATCTCTAGCGCGTGGAACACAAAGCCTCCCATCTCTCCTAAGCCACCCTTTGCTATCTATGGAATAATGTTGGAGATGTCTAGTGACCTCTCCTCGGCTAATCCTATCCATAATATCCATGAGTTCTGAATCCCCTTACTGCCTCGAGCCAATCTAATCCATAAGGGTAGGCCTCACCTCTAATGTCGCCAACAGTCCGGGAGTAATGTCCGTAGAGAGCTTAAAATCAAAAGTAGAAATAAACTCCAAGCTCCTCCACTCTACGAACAAAGGACTAAGGGTTGCTTTCTTTCTACTCAATGCATCCGCAACCACATTACCCTTGTTAGGGGTATATGCAATCTAAAAATCATACGAGGCTAAAAACTCCATCCATCTCTGTTACCTCAAATTCAAGTCCTTCTGCGAGAATAGGTACTTCAAGGACTTGTGGTCGGTGAAAAGCTCAAACCTCTCTCCAAGCAAATAGTGTCTCCAAGACTTGAGTGCAAAAACAATGGCGTCCAACTCCAAATCATAGGTAGGGTATTTCTTCTCATGCATCCTCAACTGCCTACTACCATAATATACCACCCTTCCTTCTTGCATCAACACCACTCCTAGGTCCGTCCCATATGCATCAGTGTATACAGTAAAAGGCTTAGCTCCATCGGGTAGTACTTACACCGGTGCACTTGTAAGGGCTCTCTTAAGCTTTGTGAATGAATCCTCATAATCTATGTCCCACACAAAAGCTTTATTCTTCTTAGTAAGGTGCGTGAGTGGTGCCGAAATCTTAACAAAGTCTCTAATGAACTTCCTATAGTAGCCAGCCAATCCTAGGAAGCTCCTAACTTCAGTGACGTTCTTAGGGGCCTTCCAATCTTGTACAGCTATCACCTTAGCGAGCTCAACAGCCAAACCTTCCTTCGAGACCACATGCCTCAAGAAACGTACCTCCTCTCTCCAAAAATGACACTTCGAAAATTTAGCTCTCAAATAATGACTACGAAGTGTGCAAAGAACCTCCTCTAAATGAACAACATGCTCCTCCATATTCTTGGAAAATACCAAGATGTCATCCACGAATACCACCACGAACTTATTTAGGACTTCTCTAAAGACATGGCTCATCAAATCAACAAAGTAGGCTGGGGCATTGGTTAGCCCAAAAGGCATAACCAACCACTCATAAAGTCTATCTGGAGTCCTAAATGCGGTCTTATCTATGCTGTCATTGGTAACTCTAAGCTGATGGAATGTCGTGGCTAAATCAAGCTGGGAGAACCCCGAAGAGCCAACTAACTGGTCAAAAAGATCCTCAATCCTAGGGAGTGGATATCAGTTCTTCTTGGTGAGCTTATTTAATTCTCTATAATCAACGCAAAGTCGAAGAGAGCCATCCACCTTAGTAGCGAAGACGATTGGTGCTCCCCATTCCAATATGCTCCTCCTTATAAAACCCTTCTCCAAAAGCTCACTGACTTGTTTTCTCAACTCTTTCCTCTTTCCAGGTGCCATGTGCCTCACAGGTAACACCACTGGCTTAGCATTCTCGGTCAAATAAATTCTGAAGTCAATTTCTCTCTTAGGGGGAAGTCCCTTAACCTCCTCAAAGACATTGGGAAAATCTCTGACGACAGGAACCGAATCAAACTCTGCTGAAGATGAATCAAGGGAATAGAGAAAGCTCAACATGATTGACCCTTGCGGGTCGCAAGATACCTCGAGAGTCCTACCAATGCAAGTCTCTAATCTAACGACTCTCCTCTCGCAGTCTAAAATAGCTCCATATGTGGATAGCCAATCCATACACAAGATCATCCCATACCCCGAGAATCCCAAAATATAGGCATCATAGTCAAATTCTACGCCTAGAATATAAATTTTCAAACTCCTACAAACCATAGACAAGTATGCCGATCCATCTATGGGGTTTGAAACAACGATGGGGTCCACTACTAAAGAAATGTCTAAGTGCAAACAATCCACAAGAGAACTAGAAATAAAAGAGTGTGATGCTCCAGAATCGAATAAAGTCCAAATGGGTAAATAAGATATAGAAATCAAACCTTCAACTGTGACTTTCCCACCTCTATCCAGAATGCTACTAGAAGGTGCCGCATCTAACGCCTGAATCTGTGCGACTGGTGCACTCGCTCCTTGAATAGCTCTCTGGGGACAACTCCTACTTATATGACCGGGCTGCCCGCAATTGAAGCACTTTCACTTCATCTTTTCCCTTTTGCAATCCTTGGCAATATGTCTAACAATCCTACAGCTATTGCACTTCGATCCCTTCTTAATCTGCTTATGAGGGCCATCACCTTTCTTCTTCTCCTTGTTGTTTTTCCACCACTTCTTCTTTGGAACTTCTGACTTAACCACTTCTTTAGGCTCTCCTTCCTTAACCGCATCCGACATAAGCGCCGTCTTAACTAAAGACTCATAAGTAGCTCCCATCGGTACGTGAGTCAACAATAATCCCTAAAGGGGTTGATTCAATCACTTCGCAAACTTCATAGCTTTCTTATGCGACGTATACACCAACTTCATACCAAATCGCGACAATTCATTGAACTGATTGATGTATTCCTTAACAGACAAAGTCCCTTTCTTCAAATTGATAAACCTCTCCAACTGAACACTCTCTTCCGCTTGAGACAGAAACTTCCTCTCAAACCTATGCCTAAACCCATTCCAACTGACTTCACTTCCTTCCAACTCAACAACCTCCCACCAGTAAGAAGCCTCCTCTTTCAGCTGCCAAGAGGCTAGTTGAATCCGTTGTCGGTCCTCCAATCCTGATAAGCCAAATATCCTCTCGGTTTCCCTAAGCCAAGCTCTCGCCTCCACAAAAGTCTCCTTGTTAGAAAAATTCTTTCTACCAAAACTCGCAAAATCCTTACACAGCTTAGAGAAATTGATGGAGGTAGGTGGGTTGATGGGGTTCCCATCCGCTGGTGCAGGATTGGGCGTTGGCTTGTGCACCTCTGGAGTCGTGGCTTGTAAGTACCTACGAAACCAGGTTGGTACTGGAATGCCCTCGGGAAGGTTCGGGGTATCAACCATTCTACGAAAAGAAAGAGATAGTTTAGGAAAGAGTCAGAGGGAGATTGAATTGGACTTATGAGGGGATTTTTATAAAAACTCTTTTATTCTTAAAAACATTTCTAAGAGTTCTTTTCTGAAAAATACTTTTTAAAACAAGTTATTTCAGAAAATGCTTTATTTTTTAAAATAAATTTTTAGGAATCCTGTAACCTTAGGCTCTGATACCAACTGAAAACCCCCACACCCCTTAATATACCCAATAGGACACATTAAAAGACATGGTGCGTTGTAGGTATAACTGAGACTAATAAAGACCAAGATTCACAAGACAAAAACAGGTAAAAACAACGGAAATTAAAATAATACTTATTCAAAACAAAAGCCCCATAATTGCTCATAAACCAAATAAAGTCAAATACTAAATATAACATACATGTCTCAAAAACCAAAATGTCTCATGAACTAAAAACTTATAGTCTCAAAATCAGAGTATATAATATTCCTCATAATAAGCTAGTACACAGAAAGAGTAAAAGCTAGAATAAAAGAAATACATGGTAGAGAACTTCTTCCAAAATCCTCCAAGCAACCGCAATCTACAGCCCTCTCCCTTGATTGCCTATGGGGGGGGGGAAGGGAAAATAGAGGAGTGGGTCAGACTAAAAGTCTGGTGAGTGATAGTAACTACTAGAATCTTTAAGCAAAGTACAGGTAGTAGACTCTTCAATAGTTATAGTATATACAAAAGGAAACAAAGGAGATAGGAAAGAGATAAACTAGAAAATATGATTAAACTATTACAATTGATAAGATAGGTCAACTTTAATTGTTTACACTTGTCATTGAAGGCTGCTTGATTAGGCTGAATTCATAATCCTATAATTAAGCTGAAATCCTAATTCTACCCTTTTGATCGGCTTGTTACTCCATAGACCTTACTGCGGACTAGACGCTATATAACTCTATACACAACAGCCAATGGTAACTACGAAAGATACACAAAGCACCCACTATGGACTAGATGATACATACCTCCATACACAGAAGGCAACGACGTCTACGAAAGACACACATACTAAGCGCTTGGAACTCATAGCATTTACTGAGCATCGAAGTGGAAGTCGCATGTGTAACTGCCACCATGCTCATGCTACTTATTGCTCCACCTATTGGGTCGTATTATTATCTTGACTCAGCATAAGTGTGCCCCTCGTCTCACTTTAGGATTATGTGAAACACCGTGTCCATAGAAAATATAGGGGAATGCTGCCGGTACTGGCTCGTCATCCAAACAATATCTAATAGCGCCCTTGTCCAAATCCTCCGTGACTTGAACATCTCTATATTGACCAATTACTACCACTACTAGCATAAGTGTGCCCCTCGTCTCACTTCAGGTTTATGTGAAACACCGTACCCAAAGAAAATAATAGGGGAATGCTATTTGGTACAGGTCCTACTTTAATTCTTTGCTTATTAACATAGATAAATTATTTAAATAAGCCTTTACTCTTGTTCTTACTATCTGTGGTTATTAATTTATCCTAAGTCTTAAAATAAGCCTTATTCTGTTCTATTTCTTATATAACCTACGTTATAATCATGCCTATTACTTAACCCAATGTCTAAGTGTGAAAATAAGATTCTTTTCTTCTTTTATTCTTTTTAGTTATAATTTAAGTTATAACTAGGCCAATCTCTTTAATTCAGTCCAATTAATATCATAATTAGGCATAATTTCAGCCCAGTTCCATTTATATTACAGTCTTTATAATTTACATCTTATATTCCATTATTTCAGATTTCTTATAATTTAATCCAATTTCGCGTTAATTTTATTCTAATCCATACATGAAGAAGGAGGAGGAATAAAAGAAAACTAAAAATAGAAGAAAATCCAAGGCGTAAGAAGAAAATGTAAATAAGGCATAAATAACAGTAAATAAACTAAAATACTGTAAATGAGTAAATAAATGGAAAAGCTAGAAATAAACTAAAATTAACTGAAAATAATTCTAAAAACTGTAAATAAATTACTAAAAAGGTTACTCCAAAAATCGTAGTAAAACTACAACTATTGGAAACCCTATTATTTTAAATTACTTAAAGAAATTTAAAATAATTACAATCACTCACCTCTGGTCCTTAGCTCTTCCCTTTAGGCCTTCACGGATCCACTTGGGGTTGTTAAATATTTTTAGTTAAAACGATTTCCTCCTTGAAAAATTATTCCGCTTAGGGTCCTTCCTGAATAGGTGAACCCAATTGGAGAAAATCTTAGAATGAGAAAAAATGTTAGGCCTAGGGTTCCATTTATAGGGGTAGAAGTGGATCTCAGACCATTGGATTTGGGGATTGAATAGGAACCAACCACGTCATAGGCTGAATAGGAGCCATCGGATGCAAGAATAGAAGGACCAGATCAGTTTAAACAATGCAAATTACGTGTTCAAATTTCAAACGAATGAACGTTCGTTCATTCACGAAAATAGGCAGGCAGGTCGACCGAGCGGTCGATCACTCTTATGCCCAGGTTGACCGGCCGGTCGACCTGGCCTATATATATATATATAATATTATTATTATTATTTCATTTCTTGAATTATTTTGTTCCTTGCTCATATTAACTTGGATTCTAACGTTCTATATATGGAAATTGACCAAAAAATAACCACGAACACAATGGTGCAACTCCCGTGGCTCAATTCTGATAATTTCACAAAGTTATTTTATTATTTAATTAGTTAATGAATTAATTATTACGGGTCAAATTTCGGATTGTTACACCCCACATCTCAACAAAGATCTCGGAATCACACATGGATTCCCATACCTCAATGGGTCTCGAAATCACACATGGATTCCAACATCCAAATAGATCTCGAATCTCCTCCAAGCATAGAAACCGTATATGGTTTTGGAGTGGTTATGGTTTTGAGTCATCTGTTACAAGTATGCTCCTACGCTTACTGAATGTTCCAAAACCAATCGATCGATTTCCAGAACGTCGTATACTGGTTCTTTTGGAAATAATCAGACAACACATAAAAGCAGGGATCACCCCCTAATCATTTATGTGGACGGATTTCCTCATCATTTGTTCTAGAAGAACAAAACGAGATTATATGTACAGCATAACACGACTGACGGTAACTATACCATATCATCCTCGTGTTTCTCCTAAATATTTTCAAAGTTAAAATCCTTCGGTTTTAAGTACGGAAATATTTCTATACCACCTAAATTAAGAAGGATTTCATTTAACATTGCCGAGCATGCGGAAGGATGTTTTTCTCATTTCAGCAAGTAGTGGAGGTTAGGTATTACATGTTTGCACCCATTATTACTACATCCTTCTTCATCCTTATCTCCTTTCCTCCATTCAACTCTACCCCTTTATTTATAAATATCATGCATAAATCGAAAACGAAAAAAGGAGAAAAAATATCGCACAAACCAACGACAACAAAAAGGAGGACGAAGGTTGGCAGCTTCGAGAGGAGGGCGATGTAAGGGAAGGTGCGCTACGTGTAACCACTATTTTCCTCCTCCATTTCGAAATATCGCATTTCAGCTTTGTTTCTTTTTTTTAACATACCACGAACTGAATTCCTTCCTACCTTCCCAAATTAATTTTGCTACATCGATACCAACGAAACTCAGTATGAGCAATCCTTAAATGATTTCCCCCTTTCTGCTACTGCATATTTGCCAGTTTCGTTTCCAACGTCATCTCCCTTTGCAAAATCAAGTTTCCTTCTTATCGAAATGCAGGGGTAATGATTTTAACCTCAATTTAGCATGGTGTTCAATGTTACAATAAGCTCTTATTGGAAGATGTGAATTTCGTATTGTGCAAAGCAAGCTTTTGTTGAATAAAGATACCTGGACCAACTAGACTTTGCAAGTTTGGTGTAAAAGGTAATGCCTACAGAAATATAGCCAACATATAGTTAATTGATATCTGCAAATTGGTTCAAAATACCTTTTTTCTCATTGTAAACCATCTGTTATGTATTTTCTTTTACTTGCATAATATTGAAACTATTGAAAATCACAATCTCTTTTACAAACGACAATACGTTGCATAGTGTATTACATTGTTCGGTCTTTGTACGTTGATATGATAGTGAAATGCTTTGTGTATCATGAGTTTAGTGCATTTTGCTATTTCTATTTGTTTTTTGATGCTAGCTAACGACCAGATTCATTTACATGCCTCAAATTATGAAACAATACCATTTAGTTTTTCAGAGTCCACCTATCTAATGAAATGACAAATAGATACTGAACAGTCACTGTATTTTAATGAATGATTGAATGACTTTATGATTATTGACAAGAGAACAAAACATATCAAAGCTAAATGGTTCTGATTAGCATGAGTTTGATGGTAGATCTATTTTCTTTGTTTCTTTAAGATTTAAAACAATATGATTATTCACTGATAGCAATCACATTTCATGCATGGTTACTTTTGTTATTTTCAACAAAAAAATAGCCGCTTTACTGATTCTATACAGATTAACATTTTTTGTATTGTGTATTAATTACTATTGATGTTGTAGAGGTTCTTCGACAAAACAAGGAGAATTAGTATCTAAAAAGTTGAGGTAAAAATTGTACAATTTTATTTAATTTTTTTATTAATGAAGTTTACGCTATTATATTGATTTCATGATATATTGAGGAATATTATGTAATACATTAGTTTCATGCTTTAAGAACCTAACGACAATGATAATGATTAGCATGAGTTTGATGGTAGATCTATTTTCTTTGTTTCTTTAAGATTTAAAACAATATGATTATTCACTGATAGCAATCACATTTCATGCATGGTTACTTTTGTTATTTTCAACAAAAAAATAGCCGCTTTACTGATTCTATACAGATTAACATTTTTGGTATTGTGTATTAATTACTATTGATGTTGTAGAGGTTCTTTGACAAAACAAGGAGAATTAGTATCTAAAAAGTTGAGGTAAAAATTGTACAATTTTATTTAATTTTTTTATTAATGAAGTTTACGCTATTATATTGATTTCATGATATATTGGGGAATATTATGTAATACATTAGTTTCATGCTTTAAGAACCTAACGACAATGATAAAGAAGATAAAGAGGATAGGGATGGACCTTCTACATTTGTTCTTCAGTTTGCTCTTGGTCCCGAAACCAGTAACCATTTTGTATAATTAAGGTAAAACTACCGGTATTTTATTCTAATTCCATTCTAGGTTAACTTAACATAAAACTACTATCATTTTATTCTAATTATGTTTTATTTACTATATTCATTTCATTACTATTTTGAATATGTATCAATCTTCTTAACATGCCTTATTCTTACCTTAGTTGTTTATATTTCATTTCTTATTGAATGCTTGAAGTTCAATAACACATATGCTTGAAGTTATGGAACCTTTGCATTGAAACGGTGAAAGCATATGCTAAATTTCTCAACTCAAAGAGTAAACTAAATATATTTCACGATTATGTATGTTTGCTCGGAACTTGAAAAGCAACAGGTGTTTTTAAATGCATAGAAGTACACTAGGACTACTTGATCTGTTCCTTTATTTTACAACTTTGGTGTATTTAATCTTTCAGCTTGATGAATGGTAGTGCGCAACATATTTATGCTTAACATTCTAATATTTTTTGTGCTAATTTTATTTAATATTATTTCAACATAAAGATGAGCATAATCAGAATGAAAAAAAGTAGGAATATGTGTATGTGCACATGTCAGGAATAAACTCGAACATGAATTATTCTTATCACCAAAAATAATAAAATTGGATATTTTTCACTTGGTATAATTGATTTGGCTAATTATCTAATTTAATTAACAACTATTTTAGTATGAATCTGTGAAGGAATACCGCAGTGTTATGCCTATAGAATTCTTAGCTTTAGTCCAGTAATAATGAGTGCTTATATTGTTTTCCAAACCTCCAAAACAACAACTGAAGCGATGTCATTGAACAAGCTAAGCCAAACACTACTACTTGAAAAATGACATTTATTCGCAAACAAAGATAAATGGCCTGGAGAATTCTTTTCGATTTTTTTGTGGCTTATTGTCTTAATCTATGTTTAATAAATATGAAGTGAGATCTTTTCGCTCTTAATTTCATCATTGATCGATTTTCTTTTTAGATTGGTTTGTTAAATTGGCATAAACGCAAACCCTTTAGTAAGCATTATTGCATTTTTGTCTACTATTTATACTACAAGTTCGGTAATTTTGGAGGAATTAAAAATAACCTTAATAGTGTTAAGAAAATCCCTTTAAATGGAAGAATCCTTTGTCATTGTTTTCTCTTTATTTATGTTTTGCTTTGTTACAAGAGGTTAGTAGTCATTTCTATAAGTAAAATACCGATTTATAATGTACTAATAAGCATGTATCAATTTTTCAGTTTTGTACAATGAAGATAATTAAGTTTCTTTGTCAAGCAAAATGAGTTATCCAGTTGATCTAAACAATTTTTGGTATTTAACCATTAGTGATCGCTCTATTACTGATCAAATTATATTAATTTCTAACTTCTAAAACCGACCTTCATTATGTTTGCCATTGTTTTCTCTTTATTTATGGTTTGCCATTGTTTTCTCTTTATTTATGTTTTGCTTTGTTACAAGAGGTTAGTAGTTGTTTCTACAACAAGTAAAATACTGTCATCGTCTCTACTATTACCTTTCTTTCCATTTTACATTTCTCATTAGCAAACATGAAATTGTGTAGCAAATCCTTTTGTGGTAGCTAAAAAAACCGAACATTATGGGCAAAGAAACTATAAAAACATTGCCATAATAAACTATATTACATGCACTCTCCTATGTATATTCATGCATGCATGCATGCATTTTGCAGTTAGATAAATGAACCAGAATTTAAATTGTGTAAATACTTAATGTTATAATAATATATAAAGACCAATCTCATATAATACTTTACATTTGTGCAAAACATAACATTATTATCTATTATACTTTCTTACCATGATCATATCCACGTTCACGGTAAGTTATAGCATTGATTTTGTAATCAGACAAACAAATGTTAAATCCAAAATTTGTTTTATATCAGACAAGCAAATGTTAAATCCAACATTGATTTTGTAACTAGACAAACAAATGTTAAATCCAACAAGTATTTCCGATCATTTTTATTTTGATATCATATTTATTTCTTTTATTTTTTTGGAAGACTTTGTCAATAAAATAAATATTTTGGATACTTATTTTTTCCTCTAAATATATGTTATGCTTCTCTCTTTTATTACTGGGTATAAAAATGTAAATAGGAAACAAAATGCTTTGTTTATGGAAAAAATGGTGATTTACCTAAAATAGAAGATACAAATCTAAGATGAAAGATCAATTGATACAATTAATTAAAGTAATTTATAATATGTGCAAAAGTCAACTATTTGTCAATGACCAATATATTATTATGGAAATGTTTTACTTTGATAATACTATGTTTGTGGCATGCAATTAATATATACTATCAACTTGATTTTAGATTCAGCAACAATGGAGACGGGAATTTTGGATCGCAACTCAATTTCAATGGCAGTAGCAACTCAGTAATGGTGAATTTATGGATCATTTATCGACAACAACTATTGCCAATCCTACCAGCAACTGTCACTAGTATCCAACTCTAACTAAGGCTGCAAAAGTTAGGCCAGAACGGAGGTAGTGAATGTAGGAACATGTTGGAAATTGTAGCAACCATATTGGGCTTACTTTTTAAAAGAAAAATTCTCTCCATATTAATACAGTGATTTATTACTTTTTAAATTAAACATGATGCAAATTTTTCTGTTCCAAACTACTGGAAATGCTAATTTTAATATAAGTTACATTTCTCTAGATATTGTTTTAGTAGTCGATTACTTTCTTTACCCGTTTAATTATTTTCTGAAACAACTTAGTCTCATTCATATTTTGCTAAATGATTTATTTGTGCATGTACACACATAAAAAAAATGTGACATTACATACACATTAAAGTCATTTTATAAGATCCAAAAAATATTACAAACACTGTTTTTTATAACCAAATTCCTTTTACGTACGTGCATCGCACGTGGAAAATTACTCGTATATACATACATACACATACACATACATACAAAGATTGCTTTCCAAACCATTTTATAATTCTTTAATGATGTAGTTTCCTATTTTTTATATATCTTAAAATAAATCTTGAATTTTATATTATTTGGAACATTTTCATGTGATTTTTGGATTTTAAAAATAAAATGTTTTGCGAACCTTAGTTCGATAATTTGGGGAATACTAATAATCGATGTAGTGTTAGCGATTGGTTTAAATGTTCTCGAGTAACACTTCATCAAACATTGAACGACCCACTAAATAAGATGTTTGAGTGGTAATTACTAGCCCATTAACAAATACTTGAATTTCACCGGATAGTATGTGATACCTTGCTTAATTTCCTACGATTGCTATAGGGAAGTATTTAACAATTTAGAGTTGTATTCTATTTTGATGTTCGGCATGGGGCTGCTGGATCCTTAAGAGAATATAGCTTAGGTGTTATCATCAGAAATCACTTCAACTTTATCGAAACCATGATGAATGTAAAAGAAGGATTCACAAAGAAAGATAGCAATAACAAAACCTTTCGAAAGAGTTGAAGGAATGCTTCAACAAAATGTTGGATGAGCAATGAACTTTCGAAGAAGTCGAAAGGTGATGAGGCTGCCCTTCCGATTCAGTTAATTCCTTTCGAAACAGATGATTTCGCGTTCTAAAACGGGGTTTCGAATGAGTTAAGAAGCACCTTTCGAAGATATCAAATAACATGCTTCTATATATGTGCCAAACCTTTCGAAACAGCGGGTTTTGCTATTATTTGCCTTCTGCAGAAGAACAAAACTACCCCTTCGAAAGCGTATATCAGCCTTTCGAATCGGTTGAAACCATCCGCGGTTATAATGAAAAGCTTACATGAGTCCAATATGTCTTCCTCAAACACCAGAAGATGGAGTTCCACATTGTTCAATGGGGATGCTTTCGAAAGCTACCTTTCACAGCTAAACTTTCTACTATGCATCAACTTATTCGAAACTCCAAAGATACACCTTTCGATAGTATCGAAAACCCACATCCTCTCCTACTTGCAACAGCACATCAATAACATAGTGTAGGGTACATCCACACCT
Source organism: Allium fistulosum (assembly GCA_030737815.1). Taxonomy (NCBI): domain Eukaryota; kingdom Viridiplantae; phylum Streptophyta; class Magnoliopsida; order Asparagales; family Amaryllidaceae; genus Allium; species Allium fistulosum. The sequence goes on from CM060906.1 coordinate 185,895,995, forward strand.
TTCGATGGAGTTGAAAGCACTCAAGTTCTATTCAGAAGCGAAGTTAGAAGGGCGCCTTAAATTTAGCGGCAATGAAAGAACTTCAAGGCACCTTTTCGACTAAGTCGAAAGGACTGATTCGAAAGGGTCCAACTTCTACCTATAAATAAGACCCTATGGGGCATTGTTAATAAGACCTTAGGGGCATTGTTTTAGGGATTCGATTTCATTCACTCCATACTTGTTCTTTCTTAAATTCGTAAAACCTAATTCTAAAATCAAGTTGGGGATTTTACTTCTTTGTGATACTTAAGCTTCTTGTGTGTGTGTGTGTGGGGGGGGGGGGGGCAATGATTAACTACACTACACTGTAAAACTTATTATTATTTAAATTCGAAATCGGGGAAATGAGCTGTAGCCAAATTGAGATGCAGCCGATGTTTACTCTAGACACACACATATAAATATACACGCATACAAATGTTAGGATTACACAATATATCCTTGAGGAGGGGATGTATTGCGCAATATACCCTTGAGTATAGAGTGGATATGGTATTTAAAAAATTTCGTAGATAAGCAAATAAAATAACACAGAAACGTAAATGCGAAAAGTAAACGACACACAGATATACTCAGGTTAAACCACTAATCCATTGGTACTTACTGTTGCCTCAAAAATTATTACTAGAATGATATATTTGAACGTTTACAACATTTGTGAACTTACATTCTTTGTTAATTTGAATATACTAGTCATTTGTATAATAATATAGTAATCATGTCTCAACTTTATCCCAGTCGAAAATTCATGAACTACTAGGTCAATCCTACATGGAGTTCAAATTTTGAAAAAAAAATACAAAACGTATTATAGACAAATGCCCCTAGTAGTAAAAATATTTCTAGTGCAAACTTTAAAACGTGATGCATGTGAGCTTCCCTGTTTCTCTCCTTTTCTCCTTAACGTTCTGTTTTCTTCTTTGACCGACCTACTCTTGGAACCATATGCTTCCCTTCAGCTTTTCAGATCCAAATCGTCGTAGCCCTAACATGATAATTTTTCTTATTGTGATTCCTTTCTACTTCGTCGCGTCAGATCTGGTTGAAGATGGAGCTCTCCGCCTTGTGTCAAACTCGATCCGTCTCCTCCAGTTATGATGAAGTCTTAAAATCACGACCTTCGCTGTCTGCGTCGACCATATGCTTCTCTTCAGCTTTTCAGATCTAAAATAAAAACTCCTCTTTTGAAAAAAAAAACGTCTTCTCCTCACAATCCAAATCGTCGTAGCCCTAACAAGATAATTTTTCTTATTATTTTTCCTTTCTACTTCGTCCCGTCAGATCCGTTTGAAGATGGAGCTCACCGCCTTGTGTCAAACTCGATCCGTCTCCTCCAGTTACAATGAAGTTTGAGAATCACGGCCTTCACTGTCTGTATCGAAATTGCTGCCTGAAGTATTATTGTTTTGAGAAGATTACTTAGACTGCCTTGAGATGCTCGCCTGAATTTGAAGCGGTCCGGATCTGACTTTGGGAAGCTCGATGGAGATTGCCGAGATGGAGAGATGCCAATGTTGGCGCCGCTAACAATATCCGCCACAACTGGAGATACTCGAAGAAGATGCTACCGCGCTTGATAACCCCGTGTCTGGACCGATATAAGGGAAGCATTGTGAGATATTGGGTGTAATTTAGGTTGGTTCTGATGTATCTCTGAACTACAGAGTGTGATGATGCCCACGTCCTTCGGATGAATTGCTGTCAAAGCTAAAAGCTGCAGCTTGATTAGAGTTTTTTTTCTTCTTCGCAGGTAATGTAAATGAACACTGCCTTGAGAATTTGATCACCAGTTATCGAGCGTTGCATTGGTTCCAGTCAAGTGCTGAAAAATATGCTGTCTTGAAGTATTGTTGACTGTCTAGAATTAGATTGTTTTTAAATCGCTACACCAAATAGGTAAATTAGATAACAGACGAAATTTTTACTTTGAAACATTTTTCTAATGTTTCTAGCTCTACAACACTTACCTAGTGTTTTGCATAGCTGTGCAAGTATTTCCACATTTATTTTCTTTCTAAAATTATATTATTATGGTTTTTCAAGAAACCAAAAGGTAAATTAAAGAGGGCGGTCCAAGTCCAATATGCACTGCACTGCTGATACCGTTTCCAAGTCAAATAGCGGCAGCTTCATCTAAGCCCACTCGCATTACTCTTTCCTAAATAATATATACTTATCTAGCGATTCTCAATCCTATGTTGAGCTTTCGTCTAATCTTGCTTCGATTCAAGGAATTTGAATATGATCGATCTTCCTTCTTTGACGGTGCTTCATTCGTTTACTCAAAAAACCGCAAGGTACTGCATTGTTATTTATAGTTTGATTTCGGCAACTCCAAAAACCTACAGTTGAATGTTGAAACTGATTAGAATTATTATGATATCTTGGAAGAATATTGAAATTGATTAAGAATCTTATTATTGCTAGGTCTATTGAAACACATAGAGATCTTGAGGCGAGAAGTTCGCCCATTGATTTTTGATTGTTTAGTTCTTTTTATTAAAATCAGGTAAAAAGGATAGCTAATAAATGATATATATATTTAGATAGTGTATTCATATAATACAAGATAGCTGCCTAGATTTGATTTAGATAATAAATGAAATATTATGTGATAAGCATGTTGTATTGTGATTCCATATCGATGTAAAAGTATGTAACGACGCTTTGATCAAAAATCACACTATAAATATGAAAGTGTTTTATAAATGTTAGTTCATTGATTGTCTATTTCAAAGCTCACAAATGGAAAATAGATTTATAAGTGCTTGTTCATTGATTAGGGTAGATCATCTATTTCAGATCGACTCCTAGTGGACTTTGAATTCCTCCTGTTTTGCTTTTTCATCCTTCCACCACCAGTAGGGGTCGACCTAATGTAGATGAGTTTCCGCAATCAATGAACAAACATTTATAAACCTCTTTCCCCATTTGTTGGCTTTGAAATAAACAATCAATGAACAAACATCTACATAACACTTTCTTTTAATTTGATTTTGGAGCAAATTGCCGTTACCTTCATTTATATTAGTATAAAATCACGTTACTGCGTGCTTATCCCATGATATTTCATTTATTAACGAAAACAATCTAGGCTGCTATCCTTTATTATCTGAGTATACTTTAACTAACTTATTGACTTTTTATATGAATTTGGATGAAACTGCCATAGTTTCAGTCTTCTACAATCTGTTTCACTCAATTGGAAGTTGAAACATTACTTGGCCAGGAATCTTGAATTTGATGACGATCAATGATAAAAAAATCCGGACATAGTTTTGACTGCAAAAATTTTTTGATCAAAAACTCTTCCATATACTTCGTAATTTTTAATTCAGGAAATTATTGTTAAGGTCAAAAATTTTCAGCATTTTAGCCTCAAGGACAGACCTTCAGTATTTTAACATGAAGGATAACTTTCTTTAGGTATCTGTTTGTAGTTATCGATAGCAGTTTTTAGGTATCAGTTTTTGGTTCGGTAGCAGTTTTGGAATAATGTTTGTCCTTATGAATAATTTTGGAAGAATGTTTGTCCTTATGATTAATTTTTAGGAGGATGTTTGTCTTTGTGGATAAAATATTGAGGTCATGTCTTTGAGGAAGGCTAAAAATATACAAATTTTTGTCCTTTAAATTAATTCCTCTTTTTTAATTCTTGACATGCAATGCCATTTTATTCTCTCTGCTTGTCATAGTAATAGGTTTTACAAACTTAAGAAGTTTAAGCCAAGAACAGTTCTGATCTAAATTTTATGTTTCAACCGAAATTTTGATCAATTTTTTTGGGGTGCATCGTACTGAAAAATAATTTTTACACCTTACTTTTGTACATCTATGCATATTCACAATCAAATGCAATTTTGTATGTTGTACGTTCCCTAGTTAGAAACATGCACTCCACCTTTTGGAACATTTCAAATGATCAATTTATGTTTCTAGTCATCACGTTGGGAAAACCGTAGACTTGACTTGGTTATATAACTTTCTCTATATTCAATTAGTATTGATGTGGAATTGTGGTACTTAGATGAAGGTTCCTCTTGTTTTAGACTTACATTTTACATCCGAGCCTATCCCAATCAAACAAATGGAAATGCTGATTCATACCATCGTTATGTAATACGCGAGTGTTCTTGCATTAAGGCAAGGGAGCATAGGTTTCCGCTTGAATTCATGGGTATTGCAACGATCTATGGAAATACATCTAGTTATATAAATAATTAATTTATTAATTGATACATAGAGTTAAATCCTATTAAAAAATGAATTTTCGAAGCTTAATGAATTTGAACCGTAGAGTATATTGATTAAGTGAAGATATTTACATTAATTGTTTGAAGTTACAGTTAAGAAGTTATGAATTAATTACTTTGTTCTTTTGCATTTTACCAAGTTTCATATTTTTTTGTCTTGTAGGCGCATGCACTGGTCTCTGGGAAGGAAAACAAGATTTTACATCTTCATATTTTACATTAATTGTAGCTTTTTTGTTCGAGAATAAACATAATTGCAGGGTTTCTTTGAAATATTTACCCTTAAGGGGCTTGTAATAAAGATTTTGTTTTGTCATACTTCAAGTCTTATTTTTTTCTTCATATTTCAGTGTTGCTGTACGTGGTGTTTATGTATTGTTGAAATCATGTTGATGTTTTATTTGTATTTTGCTTGCTCATGTATTGTTTATTTACTATTTTACTTTGGTACTGTAGATTGCCAATTTTAAATTCCTTTAACCTGTGGATTATCATTTTGAAACACCTACCCAGTGTTGTAGGTTGTTAATCTGAAATCCTTGGTAAGTGTTTCAATGTGTGAGTGTTTCAATCTATAAATCTGAAGCACCCACCATTTGTAAAATTGGAACACTAACTGTTTCAAATTGTCCATTTGAAACACAAAATAAATGTTTCAAATATCTGCAACATACTAATCTGCAAAACTCGTAGAGTATTTCTAAAGTTTATTGCGGTGTTATGCTACCGTATCAAATTAATCTTTCTGTTGTAGTGAAGGTTGGGTCTGACGTAGCTTGATATTATATGATGTGATTGTTTTCTCAAAATGAACCGAGTTCGGTTTGTGAGCGGTGCTGTATCGTTAAAGGCATGATTATGAGACGTTGATGGAGAAGTCTTGCTAATGGCCTTGTTACTCTCTTTGATTTGATTAGGTTAGTATGTTGTATTGAAAATGAAAAATAATTTTTTTTATAAGCTGAGTTTGTAATCTATTGGATAAAATATGAATTTTTTTTTTTTATGAGGTGAGTTTGTAATCTATTGAATAAAATAAGCAGTGAAGATTGTGCTTATATAGGCTGAGAAACGGAGGAGTGATAGGAGCAGAAGATGACTATTCGAATAGAGAAAAAATATGGTAATTTGAGTGTTGGTGTGTTATGTACTTTTGAATTGGTATTTGTGTGTGTGTGTATTGTAGCCTATAAAAGTATACGTTAAAATATCAGGTTGATAGGTTCTTGTTTTTTGAATGATTTCAAGAATAGTATGATATGTTTCTTTCCTTGTTTGAATGATCCTTCATCTTTCATATTTATTAATATATTGTGAGATTTGGCTTGAAATAGAAAGTTTTTACCGTGATATTTGTTTTTGTTTTGAAAATATATTGTACAAGATATTTTTCCTGTTTGTTTGAATGATCGACTCCATTTTGATTTGAATTGTTCCTTCTGATATACGTGCATCAAATAAGAGGTTTTATATTGTATATGGAATCAATATTCATTACCGAAATTGTCATCATCTATATCCTTTAGATACACAACACTAAACAAACATATTAGATACAACATATATTTGTTAATACCAAACATAAATTGATTGCGATATTTCATACTATTTCTATTTTGATAATAACGAACATATATTAAATTTTACAAGTAAGATGAAAATATATTTAATACGTGATAAATGTAAATCAAACATATGAGAGATGATGGATGACAAATTAACTATAAAAAAGTTGTGCTTTGATGATTTTTAGACTGTAACACGCTCTGGAAGAAAAATCAAGTGTGTGTGTGTTTTCATCAAATAATACATATACTCCACAATACGTATACATATATCCATTAAAATAGTGTATAACTAAAGACACTCCAAAAATTTCTTATGGCCCTCATAGCTAATGGTCATCATACAATCGTTTCTTACATGCTTTACTAATATCATATAGTTTTTATTTTCATCAAATAGACGATCAAATACTGTTTGGATGGTTATCATCGTACGATAGTGAATGATTGTTGTAAATCAAAGAAACTGGTTGTTTATCATCAAACGATAGTGAACGACCATTGAAAATAAAAAACACATGATTTCTTAGGACCGAATGGAAAAATTGATTTTTTTTAAGCAACATATTAAAAAATTGATATCTATTAAACATTTTGTGGAAGTCAAAAGAGCTTTTTGGATGTCAAAAATCACACTTGATTTAAGCTATTATATTAGTAAGAAAATGTTAAAAATTTAAATGGATAAGAATCCATTAGAGTAAAAGAGATGAGATATTTCATTCTCTTCAGGTTTGTACATATAATATAATGGAGCTTTATTTATAGACTTATGGTGAAAAATGAAGATTATGATAATGCCCATGTGATTCATATTCATCCTTATATTTTGTATATATTATATGACTGCCCTTGAATATGAATATTTGAAACTTAATAGTAACTTGTAGTCGTCTCTTTTAAAACATATATAATGGTTGGTCCTCATCGTTATTATCTTGCTTATATATATATATATATATATATATATATATATATATATATTGTAACGACCTTGAATTTTTGGCATTTTAAATTTGAATATTTAATTGAGTTTAGATATTCGAATGATAGTTTAATTTAAAATTCAAATATCAGAATGAAATTAGCAATTAAATTTCGAATTTAATTATTGCAATTGGATAAAAATTTGAATCTTCAATTTTAAGCCTGTTAAAAATGATTTGATGGCTTAGAAAATTTATATTGATAATTCTGAAGGTATTGGAACTTTCAGAATTGGATTCGAAACTATTTGTTCAGTTTTGAAATTCTATCGTTTAAATCGATATTTGAAAATAGCGTTCCGGGGTACAGTCTCGGAATTCGACGAAACCAGTTCCATTGGATCCGTAATATTGTATTATTATCGGATTTCAATTTTTGTAATGTTTGGAGTGATCGTTTGGCCGTACGATAAGCAAACGCGCTGAAATTTAATCGAGAATTTAATATTATAACCGGTCCAAAAAGCCATCTTCTCCATACGATCGAATTTGGACTCGAAACCTTTTCCATTGAGTTCGGAATAGGCATATAACATTACAAACGCCTGGCGGCACGCCTCGATAGGAGGTCAAGATTTTGAGTTGCATTTATCGAACGGTTTGAATTTGAATTTAAATTGAATATTTTTACTTATCAATTGCAGTTGAAATTATATCTACATCAACTGAAATTCTATCCCTTTCAATCACACGTCTCTTTTCCCCTCTGTAACACGCGAATTTTTCTTTGTATAGCCGACCTACCCTCTTCGTTCAAAACAAACGAAAAACTTTTCTTCTCGTTCAAATTGAAATGGTCGATACAAAATCCTTCTTTCCCTAAGTTAATTCACAAATCAAATTCTCTGAAAATAATAGATGGCCGCGTACGTTAGTAATAAAAATCGCGAACTCCTCTTCATTTCAAAATCCACACCTTTTTTTCTCGTTCTCGTTCTCGTTTTCATTTATTCGAATCAAGAAAGAAAAGGGGAAGAACGACAGTCGTTCAGGTCACGCGGTTTGATTCGACAGAGGAGTAGAGTTCGCGTTAGCAAGGGAGGCGCTCGCGTAGAGGACTTCAAAGCTAGGGTTTCGCGAAGTTGGGGTCTCTCGGCGACAGGCGAGGTCGCGAGCGATGATGTTGGCAGGGTCGGGTTTCGAAGGGGATGGTGAGGAGTGGCGACTGTCGCGATGTTAGGCAGCAGCTTGGAAGCGCGTGCGTGAAGCGAAAGTGGCGTCGACATCGGCTTTGTTAGTGATCGCGACTGGGTCGATCGATTTGAACTAGTTCGAGATCGGCGACGGCTAGGGTTTCGAATTGGGTTGCTGAGCAAAGCTTGTGGGTTTCGTTCGAGTTCGAACTCGACTCGACAGTAAGGTCTAATACAATCGTGAAAAACAAACTGGATGGAATTGGATTGTCAAATAAAAGGCAAAGGTGAGATCTTCTCACTCAAATCGAAAATTTGGATTGCAGTTATTGATTGCTGTTTGGTTGTGATATTAGATATAGTAGGATATATCTATATATATAGCAATATATATATATATATATTGGAATATGTATATATTGGAGTTGATATTTCCCGCATTATATAGCGAATGAGACCCTATGTGCCGCATAATAGCGGATGATATTTTATAAATCCCATATACCGCGATATTCCACTTCGAAGTGGAATTGGTATTGTGCTAACGTCTGTGGATGCAGGAAAACAGGTTGGAAGGATCCAACTAGATTCCTCAAATTTTATGAATTTGTTTCATATGTGGTATGAATTTGTTTCATATGCTGTGTGATTATTTATTTATAATATGTGAATGATTATATCTGTGATTGAATTTGTTGAAGGCTATAATTTAGTCGAATGTATTTTTGGTATCGTTGGATACCAGAAATAAATAAAATTTGATTTTTGAAATTAGAGTTGGAAATTTTAAGTAAATTCTTTTTGAAAGAATTGGTTGAATTTAAAGGAAGGAATTTAAAAGCATAAAGTTGATTTTTATAATCTTGTCGAATTATTTCCAAAATATGGGAAAGAATTTTAATAAAAGGATTTTGATAATTTATTTTGTATTTGAAAATAAACCTTTGGGAAATCGATATGAAAGTTTATTTGATGTTGAAGGAAAAATTGATTTGTGTTGAAATAAATTTGGAAATCGATTTGCATATGTTTTGGTATTTTGAAATAAATTTAGAAATCAATTTGTAATTGATTTGGTGTTTGAAAGTAAATATTTGGAAAACGATTTGAAAATCGTGTATAAGTGAATATTTGGGAATTTAAATTCACAATGGAATTTGTAAAGGAAAAGTGAAATTAAATAACATTCGGGAATTTTATTTCGCAAGTGTGAAATATGATTTGAAATTTGTTTTCAAAGTGATGAAGTGTGAAATATGATTTGAAATTTGTTTTCAAAGTGATCAAGTGTGGAAAATATGATTTGAAATTGGTTTTCAAATGTTGAAGTGTGGAAAATGTGATTTGAAATTGGTTTTCAAATGTTGAAGTGTGGAAATATATATATCTTACGAAGATATTTGAAATTTAATAAATTGGGAAAATTATTTAAATTGGTTGATTGTTGTGAATGTTGTTGATAGTTAAATAACCGACTATCAATATTTGCCTTTGAAATGGCACTTGATTTGTTTTTAAAACAAACGCTCATTATTCGGTTAAGCCGGGAGAGGATTTTGTGTCATATAACCCATTCCGAATAGTGATACGTCGTGAATGGATAACATTGAAGACCGGCGTGAAGACCGGGTATTTTCGAAAGTAAAAGGACAACCTGTCGAATGTCTCTGCACCGAGTTGCTCCGGTATAGAGATTTATATCACTCTTTTTGTGATGGGAAGTCCGGACGTGATTAATGAATACCCGGATTGCAAGGGCTTCTTTGGAAGTGCCTTTGGTTCCGTTCGATCCCGGAACGGACTTGTATGGATGTGTGTCTGACGTTACACTTTGAGGTGTAAAGCTGGTTTCTATCAAATACATTTCTGTTGGTGGCGGAGAATTTATTCTCTTAGCTTAACACCCTTCTCTGAGACGTACGAGCTCAGAGGTTATGTAGTTGATGGTTACTAGTGATACATTCCCAATTTGGTAATGTGGCATACTGTAACGACCCGGGATTTTCGAAGCCGAAAATTCCAGATAGTTATGAAAAAGAAGAAAGAGGTAGAAGAAGAAGAACAGAAACATCAGCATCTCACATTCGCAGCGGATAAAATATAATAATAAATAAATACAGTTTACAAGAATACTATATCTGTCGATTACATTTTTATACATCAGAGTTTTACATATACTCAGTCACTGAATATATACAGTAATCATGTCTCAATAATACAATAATATACTGCAGCAGAAATACTCTGCACGTACTTGCCATCTAGCTCGTCTCCTGAGCTCCAGAACGTCCTTACCTGAAAATCTGTAATACTCGGTCTGATCCGAGCATTACACCAAAGTAACACCCGGGTCAGGCTGGAAACCAGCGTGAGTAAACCCAACTAACATGGAGTACCAAACATACAACTTATATAAACCCGGGCAACTTATATTAATTTAACAAATTCATAATTTGCTATGGACAACACTTATTTCACACGTCAATTTCTAAGTACCAAACTTAGATAAAATAATCCAATTTACCTAAATCATTTCATTCCAGCCTATTGATTTCACAAATCAATTTATTAAAAATTCGAAGTGGTTTCGGGTATTTCCCAACACCCGACCCCGGTCTCTTCGAGTCTCATGTCATAAATAATCCAAGTTACCCAATTGAAACACACAACATTTCATATCAGAGATATCCATCCATTCAAAGCATCCAATACATTTAATCATCCATAAGCAAAGCTTAATCTCATACAAATCAATTCAATTTCTTCTAATTGAAATTTCAACCCTCAATACTTAGATTCCTTCATTTGACATTGATTAATTCCAAATCAATTAATCCATCAACCATTTCCTATCCATTCATCTTAATTAATCACCCCGGATTAATTATCTCTCAATTCCATTCAAATAATTATCTTTAATTAATTCCACGCTATTAATTATTCTTAACCCAAATCAATAAGAAATCTTAATTACCTCATAAATCAATTTAAACTATCATCCATTACATTAATTCTTGATTTCTTATATTAATTAATTTTTCCATGAGTCACTTATTATTGACTAATTAATCAATCGTTACTTACATCATTAATTATATAAATTAAGGATTTCCAATTTTTCTCCAAACTTTAATTACATTAATTAATAACACAGTATTAATCATTCCAATTAATCCCAATCTGTAATTAACTAACTCTGGATCTACTTCATTAAATAAATCAATTGCTCCTTAATTAACCATCTTAAGTAATCTCTTGATTAATCTCACAAAGTGATTATATTTTATTAATTACATTAAGTAGTTATTTAGCACACCATCAAATGGTTATTCTAAGTTACTTATACTTATTTAATTACTTACAACTTAATTCATTATTTATTCATACCTTCAATTACTGAATTAAATACCCCAAATCATTAATTAATTGAATTAACTAATTTTCCATTTTAATTACCCTACTAGATTTAATGTATCACAAATCATTAAGCCTTTAGTAACTTTTTAAAACGGGAAACATTTCCTTATTTATGTTTTAAGATTTAACAACTTAAAATTCCAAATACTTCGAGTTAAGCAACAATCAACTCGAAAACCATCCAAAAACTAAAGTCACCAGATCATCAATTCACAATGCATACCAAATCAGTTTAATCATTCAACCAAATATTTAAATTCAACCATTTAAATTTAAATAGAAATCCAACAGAGTGAGATTTACTCACCTTTGATTTTGGGTTTGCAATCCCTTCCATCACGATTAGTTTCTCCACAATTAGACCTTGTAAAGGCATTAGATGATTTTATTACTTTTTAATAGGTCGAACAATCAATTAATTATTTAATTTAATCCAAACCAAAAATTTCAATTTAAATTTATTTTTCTTTTTGATAAAATATTTTTTTGTCAACTAAATAGCTAAATAAGCTTGTTAAATAACTCAGTAACCCTTCATACTATTTTTAAAACACCTGGTTAGTTAAAAGATGGAAATTTGTATTTTTATTTTCCTTTGAAATTATTTTATTTCAGTAAATAGCAAAATAAAATCCTACCCTACTGTAATTGTTTTCTAATATATAAATATGTATATTAAAGCTAAAATAAGTTATAATAAAACAAATATACCTTATTGCTTAATTCAAAACCCAAGATGCCCAAATCCTGGCAGCAGCTCCTTCCCTCGATTTCCGCACAGCAAATCAAGGCCTCGTCGTAGCCTACGCACATCGCGAGTCAACTTCCTGTCGATCGAACGCGAACTCGAACAACATCCCTCCCCCTCACCGCAACCTGCTGCTCACCCATCACGACCCAAAGACACACGACACCACCATCCAAAACTTCGCACGAGCTTCGAGAACGTCAGGGCTCGAGCCTCGATTCGATCACGAAACCCCAAAGGAAAACTCGATTCTCCACTCCATGAATACGTCGCGGCCTCACACGAGCTCGAGCTTGCATCCGCTCTTCGATTTGGTTAGAGGATTAGGAAAGGATAATCGATGCTGAACGTCTTCGCGATCTGAACGATGGAGAGGAAATTCGATTTTGTGGACATTAAATTGAGGATGGAAGAGAAATTAATTGACGAGAAGACTTCAGTCGTTATATTTCCTTCGATTTTGAAATCGAAATGAAAAGCTCGGTCCTTACATTGAAAGCCACTGTATTAATTTTTTTTGAACGAAAAAGCTTTTGTTCTTTTGAACGAGGTTGATTTCGATACAAGGACTTGAGGGAGACGAAGATGTATATAACTTCGGAATGGCTTCTTGCGTACGCTGGTTTACTTATAAAAATATCTCTGACTAATGTACTTCAAATATTATTATATTATAAATTTTATAAGTCGTCAAATTATTTTTAACAGGCTCAAAACTTCATATTCAACATTTTACCCAATTTCAAATTATATATCTCCATAATTTAATTATCAAGTAATTATTAATATTCGGAATTCAAATTTTAAAATTAACTTTTAAATACTTAAAACCAATTTATTATTCCAATTTAAATTGTTAGAAATTCTGGGTCGTCACATTCCTCCCCCCTTAAAAGAATTTCGTCCCCGAAATTACTAGTCAGGAAGAATAGACCAATACTCGTTTACCTTTCCCCCAAAACCAACAGTTCAACATCTTACCAACTATCCTTTAAAAAAAAACCCTTATCATTCTTGTTAACTTCCAAAACTCTCCCACAGTTCCCAAACAATACCCTTTTCTCAATCATTCAAATTTAAATTTAAATCAAATTTTGAATTATCAAATTTTCTCAAAAATTTTCTAACTCTCTAAATTTTCGAAAAATTTTGCCAGCGACTCCTTTGCGCGGCTAGCTCGGTACTACTACAAAAGGCCTCTACAGGCTCCCAAATTCTCAAAAAGAAACAAAAGCCAAGTGGCTATATCAAAAACCCAATCCAATTTCATACAAGTATTTAAATACATACCTTTTTGTCGGGCAATTCAAATTTATCCCTTGGAATCAAATCCAATTTCCTTTTCTCTTTTATACCTGCATATCTTATTTAGCAACAATCTCCAATCATAACCTTTTAAATCATTTTATCTTTCTTATACAGGTTTTCATATTTACTTCTATTCAATTTATTTCTAATTTTGAATATTAATTTATCTTTCGTTTATAACTGGTTCGTAGCGTTATTTAAATTTGTTTCATTTACTAATTTACTTCAATTCCCAATTTGAAATCGTTCTGTCATTAACAAAAATTTTCAAAAATTTTCTAACTCCAAAATTTACGGAAAATTTTGGCAGAGTCTCCTCTGTACGGAGGGACTTCTGCGATATCGCAGGATGCACAAATATATATATACATCGGCCTCAGGCCGGAAATCACAATATATATCAATATATGCAGTTCATATCTCCTATTTTGAATTCTTTTGCGTAGGCGTACCTTTATTTAGCATTTTTAAAGCAAGCAGCTTATTTATTTTAGCATTTATTGCATCCAAATCCAGCCAAACGGCCTTCAGGTACCTGTACTATCTCAATTTAAACGTATAAGCACTATATATTTGAAGTTTACAACATTTCTCTTACTAAAACAACTATAACACTTCAATTCTAAAGAAATGTATTCTAAATAACTTCCACGAGCAATTGATATGATTTCAACACGATTTCATTTCCTTCAACCAATTCATATACCATTTTGTTCAAATTTTAAAAACAAGAAGGATCATAAGACATTTTAATCGGCTAATGCATGAATATATAGCTACACTTAGTTGAAGACTAAACTGATACTTATCTTGGTTTACAATTTAAGTCTCTCCTTATATACTTTAAATCTAAACTTATAAATATAAGTATATGTGTTTTTAAACTAAGGTAAAATCCAGTTTTAACAAAATGTAATATGTTTTGCAGTTAAGTTATCGTTATACATTAGAAAGCATATCACCTATTCATTTAAAGGCTGCTAATAAAACATGCACTAGGTCAAGTCATATATATTAAAGACCTGAACAGACCTGATCAGTACATCCTTTATATGAAAGGAAAATAGGCAACTTAAATAAAGTCCAAGTCAAAAGGAAAAAATCACATATGGTACTATGCTATTACTTAAAAATGCCAGGCTATTAGTTTACACATAATCACAAACGAGGCTTTATTACACATACAAAAGTATGGACAACACACTTCCTTTTTAAGTATTTGAGAAATGTAGGTTGCTAATAATAATATGTACTAAGTCAATGTATATGTATACTTTGTTGTTATTTTATTTTATAGGCACTGTCAGGTCAAGATCTAGATCATGCAACATTTCAAAACTCGTATATACACTTTTTGGAATTATAACTTAAGACTATTATACTGTCCCAAACACTTATGTGAGCAAACATAGTTTCAAATTAGAACTTCAAGTGTACAGACTAAATTACTAGTTCTAGCGTAGGGCAATGGTCAAATCAAAACAATCTATTAGCCTAAAAACATAAGACCCAACTCCAAATAAGCCCTGATTAAATTTTTTATATATTTATATTCAACCTGACTTCATCCATTTATTATTTAATTCAATTAACCTATTTACTCATTCCATTTTAAATTTTTAATTCACCTACTTACTTTATTTCCAAATTTATTTTATTAATACAAGCCATTCTCAATTTTTTTTTTTTTACTTACCTTATTTTATTTGCAACTCAAACCATTTCTATTATAATTTACTTCCATTTCATCCGACAACACTTCCATTATATCTAATCTACTTGCAAATTTCATTAAATATTTTTCAAATCACCTTTGAATTGTATTGGTAATTCAAACCATCACTTTTTCAACCCAACTCCACTTTATTTTTACAACATCTCCACTTATTTAATTCATTATCAAATCCCAGTCGAATTTCTATTTACAATTCAAATTCATTCCCAAACTCCATTATTAACGTACAATCCATTTTATTTAACCGAGCTAATCTTTATTAACATACTCTAGCAATTTATTATTTAGTTAATTAGCTTACTTCCAACTTTTAAATCGAGATTCGATTTTATTACAAAAATCACTTCATTAAATTTTCCTGGGTTCAAAGTTTATAAATTCAGTTTGGATTTCCTTTCATTTTCCAAAATTCCAACACTTTTATTTTAAAATTTAGAAATGCTTTTAAATTCAAATAATATTATTAAAATAGCTTTTTATAAAAATACTTTTTATAACTCGATGTCTCAACCAGTCCATCCTTGTTCTCACAGAAATTCAGTCATACGTTGATCAGGCGTAGGACTGAAAATCTATAAGTACTTAGCAGACTCATTTTCGACATCTAGTGAAAATACTTTGAAAGTAATTTTACTTGAAAATATCGAAAATAGTTTTTGAAAACAGTTTACTGAAAATATCTTTGGTGAGAATGCTCTGGAAATCATCACACCCATCTATGGGCACAGTTACATCCAGGGTTACGTTGCCGTCGCAGCAAAAGTCCATGTAACTGATTACACCATAGAACCCACGACAGATCGCAGTTACATCCAGGGTTACGTTGCCGTCGCAGCAAAAGTCCATGTAACTGCAGGCTCTCTGCGGCCTCTCGATTACGCTGTCAAATGAAACTTCTCCCCACATAGGTCGCAGTCTACCGATATAAAATCAAACGTAGACTGTTGGCTCTCAGCGGCACACACGACTTTCGCTATGTTACCATAGTGTCACAGTCTACCGATATAAAATCAAACGCAGACTGCTGGCTCTCAGCGGCACACACGACTTTCGCTATGGTACACTACTCATAATCCTCAGGAACTAGTTTTGTCCGGACTCCTCACAGGATCAACTTTAGAACCTCCCCTTAGAGGCTCAAGGCAGTACCACCCAGTGGCACTCCTGAGAAGCTCATTTCAAGGGAGCGCCTTTTTCTCCAGAGCCAATCTCAAAACACTTTATACTATACACATATAGTATTTCAAATCATACACCTAGTATGAATTTCACACAAGGCTCCTTTACACAAATCGATTTCCAAAATCGATAAATTTCAAAGTAGGCTTTTCCAAATCTCAATATTGATTTACCCAAAAATCAAAAGCCCTTTCAAATCCAAAGGTTCCCAAAACCTTATTCCAAAATTCTCATAAGATCCTTTATATATATACAGATATATATAATTTTTAAAACTTTGGATCATTTCAAACTTGTATAAAACTCCTTTTATACTTCAAACACTTTCAAAAATCCTTTTCTATTTACATTCACTTGAATTTCCATTCACATACTCACAATTGCTTTAATTTCATGGGATTATCACTTCAATCCTTATCTCAATTGAGTATTTAACCAATAACAGTTTGAACTCCGACCGATTTATATTTAGAAAATAGCTTGAAATTTTTAAAACAGATAAGTAGTTGAAAATAATTATTAGTTTGTAAAATAGCCATAAAATAATTAACTAGTTGCAAAATAATTAGAAAATAGTTAAATAGTTATAGAAATTTTAGATAATTGCAAAATAGTCGTAAAATAGTAATTAATTTATAAACTAGTTGAAAAATAGTAATTAGTTTAGAAACATTTGAAAAATGGTTAAATAGCTCCAAAAATATATAAAATAATTTGCCTTAAGGAAGGAAGGTTGTATATATTTAATAGCTTGGAAAAATGAATTTATATTAAAACAATTTATACTGAAGATAGTCCAGAGTCAAAACTGTCCACTTTCCCATCAATTCAATTTAAATTTCCACTTCCATTTAAATTGACCCAATTCCAATTTAAATACTCCAATTTCCATTGGACTTGATTCATTCCCAATTCAACTTTAATTAATTCTCAAATTTCTTTCAAATTTCAAATCAAATTCCATTTGATTTTTACTTACTCGACTTTATTTATAACTTCTATTTTACAACTTCTATTTATAATCAATTTCATTCACATTTTACTTTTAACTCGGAATTATACATTTTATTTAACCATTATATATTATTATTCCATAAACATTTTAATCAAGATTCTAGAGTTTAACAAATTTCCAAAATTTCAGTATCACCTTAGAATTCAACTATATCCAAAATGCTTTGGAAAATTCAATTATCTCTTTGAATTTCAAAACCAAACCCAGTTCACAAGCAATTCCAATTTAAAACAATTTGGTAGCAATTTCTCTTCTAGAAACTCGAAAATGAACATCGATGATGCTGCAGTCATTACCGACGTTATTTTCCAGTGACCGAAAGAGTTCAATGCTTTTATCTTATTAAAAACATTTCCAAATATTTTTAATTTCAAATCTCCCAGATTTCAGATTCAACACAAAAATATTTTTGAAATAATACTATTATTTCTCTAAAACCTTTGGAAACCACTTTCAAATCCAAGGAATTTTAAATTTTCCCAAAAATCTTCAAATCCCCAATCCATCCAATTCATATTTAAACATTACTCCGGAATTTTCATCTTACTTTATTTTCAAATATTCTCTGGAATTCTATTTCAAATTATAATCCCATTTATTTCAATTTATAAATTACATTTACTATCTATATTTCAAATTCCAATCAATTTGGACTGATACCACCCACTTCAGTTCCAATCACTTCAATTTAATCCAATTCAAATTGTCCATTTGAATTTTTAAACTTATCCATCTTCAATCACAAATCCAATTAATTCCAACCGGATTCAATTTAAATGAATTCAATTCCAACTTCAAATTTTAACCATCTCGAATTATATAAATTCGAGTTAAATTCTCAAAGATTGGTTTAACTTTTTAAACCAAATTAACCTTGTTCATTCAAAGTTTTTAAACAATTTAATTTTTGAGTTCTAATTCTAGAATTCCAATTTAATCAATTTAAATCTTAATTTGGTTGTATTTTCTGTTACCACTTAATTTAATTTCAATTTCAAGTTTTAAATTAGGTTATATTTTATATTACTTCTTAATTTAATTTCAATTTAACAACCAATCACCTAAATATTTATTAGAAGGAAATATTGCTTTATATATCAAATTATATTTTTATATAAAATCATTTTAAAATCTTTATATAAGAAAATAACAAGTACGCGCTCATATATATATATATACACACTCATTCTAGAGTACTTCGGACTCTATTCATGAGTAATCCCCACCAGAGCCAAGGTTCTCGCTTAACCTTTCAGCTCTGATACCAAATGTAACGACCCGGGATTTTCGAAGCCGAAAATTCCAGATAGTTATGAAAAAGAAGAAAGAGGTAGAAGAAGAAGAACAGAAACATCAGCATCTCACATTCGCAGCGGATAAAATATAATAATAAATAAATACAGTTTACAAGAATACTATATCTGTCGATTACATTTTTATACATCAGAGTTTTACATATACTCAGTCACTGAATATATACAGTAATCATGTCTCAATAATACAATAATATACGGCAGCAGAAATACTCTGCACGTACTTGCCATCTAGCTCGTCTCCTGAGCTCCAGAACGTCCTTACCTGAAAATCTGTAATACTCGGTCTGACCCGAGCATTACACCAAAGTAACACCCGGGTCAGGCTGGAAACCAGCGTGAGTAAACCCAACTAACATGGAGTACCAAACATACAACTTATATAAACCCGGGCAACTTATATTAATTTAACAAATTCATAATTTGCTATGGACAACACTTATTTCACACGTCAATTTCTAAGTACCAAACTTAGATAAAATAATCCAATTTACCTAAATCATTTCATTCCAGCCTATTGATTTCACAAATCAATTTATTAAAAATTCGAAGTGGTTTCGGGTATTTCCCAACACCCGACCCCGGTCTCTTCGAGTCTCATGTCATAAATAATCCAAGTTACCCAATTGAAACACACAACATTTCATATCAGAGATATCCATCCATTCAAAGCATCCAATACATTTAATCATCCATAAGCAAAGCTTAATCTCATACAAATCAATTCAATTTCTTCTAATTGAAATTTCAACCCTCAATACTTAGATTCCTTCATTTGACATTGATTAATTCCAAATCAATTAATCCATCAACCATTTCCTATCCATTCATCTTAATTAATCACCCCGGATTAATTATCTCTCAATTCCATTCAAATAATTATCTTTAATTAATTCCACGCTATTAATTATTCTTAACCCAAATCAATAAGAAATCTTAATTACCTCATAAATCAATTTAAACTATCATCCATTACATTAATTCTTGATTTCTTATATTAATTAATTTTTCCATGAGTCACTTATTATTGACTAATTAATCAATCGTTACTTACATCATTAATTATATAAATTAAGGATTTCCAATTTTTCTCCAAACTTTAATTACATTAATTAATAACACAGTATTAATCATTCCAATTAATCCCAATCTGTAATTAACTAACTCTGGATCTACTTCATTAAATAAATCAATTGCTCCTTAATTAACCATCTTAAGTAATCTCTTGATTAATCTCACAAAGTGATTATATTTTATTAATTACATTAAGTAGTTATTTAGCACACCATCAAATGGTTATTCTAAGTTACTTATACTTATTTAATTACTTACAACTTAATTCATTATTTATTCATACCTTCAATTACTGAATTAAATACCCCAAATCATTAATTAATTGAATTAACTAATTTTCCATTTTAATTACCCTACTAGATTTAATGTATCACAAATCATTAAGCCTTTAGTAACTTTTTAAAACGGGAAACATTTCCTTATTTATGTTTTAAGATTTAACAACTTAAAATTCCAAATACTTCGAGTTAAGCAACAATCAACTCGAAAACCATCCAAAAACTAAAGTCACCAGATCATCAATTCACAATGCATACCAAATCAGTTTAATCATTCAACCAAATATTTAAATTCAACCATTTAAATTTAAATAGAAATCCAACAGAGTGAGATTTACTCACCTTTGATTTTGGGTTTGCAATCCCTTCCATCACGATTAGTTTCTCCACAATTAGACCTTGTAAAGGCATTAGATGATTTTATTACTTTTTAATAGGTCGAACAATCAATTAATTATTTAATTTAATCCAAACCAAAAATTTCAATTTAAATTTATTTTTCTTTTTGATAAAATATTTTTTTGTCAACTAAATAGCTAAATAAGCTTGTTAAATAACTCAGTAACCCTTCATACTATTTTTAAAACACCTGGTTAGTTAAAAGATGGAAATTTGTATTTTTATTTTCCTTTGAAATTATTTTATTTCAGTAAATAGCAAAATAAAATCCTACCCTACTGTAATTGTTTTCTAATATATAAATATGTATATTAAAGCTAAAATAAGTTATAATAAAACAAATATACCTTATTGCTTAATTCAAAACCCAAGATGCCCAAATCCTGGCAGCAGCTCCTTCCCTCGATTTCCGCACAGCAAATCAAGGCCTCGTCGTAGCCTACGCACATCGCGAGTCAACTTCCTGTCGATCGAACGCGAACTCGAACAACATCCCTCCCCCTCACCGCAACCTGCTGCTCACCCATCACGACCCAAAGACACACGACACCACCATCCAAAACTTCGCACGAGCTTCGAGAACGTCAGGGCTCGAGCCTCGATTCGATCACGAAACCCCAAAGGAAAACTCGATTCTCCACTCCATGAATACGTCGCGGCCTCACACGAGCTCGAGCTTGCATCCGCTCTTCGATTTGGTTAGAGGATTAGGAAAGGATAATCGATGCTGAACGTCTTCGCGATCTGAACGATGGAGAGGAAATTCGATTTTGTGGACATTAAATTGAGGATGGAAGAGAAATTAATTGACGAGAAGACTTCAGTCGTTATATTTCCTTCGATTTTGAAATCGAAATGAAAAGCTCGGTCCTTACATTGAAAGCCACTGTATTAATTTTTTTTGAACGAAAAAGCTTTTGTTCTTTTGAACGAGGTTGATTTCGATACAAGGACTTGAGGGAGACGAAGATGTATATAACTTCAGAATGGCTTCTTGCGTACGCTGGTTTACTTATAAAAATATCTCTGACTAATGTACTTCAAATATTATTATATTATAAATTTTATAAGTCGTCAAATTATTTTTAACAGGCTCAAAACTTCATATTCAACATTTTACCCAATTTCAAATTATATATCTCCATAATTTAATTATCAAGTAATTATTAATATTCGGAATTCAAATTTTAAAATTAACTTTTAAATACTTAAAACCAATTTATTATTCCAATTTAAATTGTTAGAAATTCTGGGTCGTCACACATACGAAGTGCTGTTGATCATTTGTTGATCAAAGCGTGGCTTTGTGAAAAAGCGTGGCTTTGTGGACGAGACTTCATCGAGCCTCACCATTTCGGTGTAAGGAAGTTCCTTTGCCTGACCATTTGTTGGAAATCCAAAGAAACAATACGAACCTTGTACGGTTTTAGTTGTATTACCTGTTATGGAATGTGGTGGTAACCTGCTATTGAACATAGTAGCTATAGTAAGCATACAATAATGGTTGTATGCTGACTAAGATTTATATTTTATTTTCGAAATGGCTTTCTACACTATGCACTAATAATAATAATCCAATGATTTTGCGTAGTAAGCATGTTTGACTATCATAATGAGAAATCTCCTCCAATTCTGCGTTTGCATTATGTGTGTGGCGGGAGGTCTTATGGTAGTTTCATTTTCCAAAAGCATTGCAAATTTGTTTTATTTTCTTTGTGAAAATAACTGTTTTACGATCTCACACCAGTCACCATGACTGACTCGGAGTTTATTGTTCCCTTTCTAAACTCTGGGTGCCCATAATTTTCCACACAGGCAGCCTAGAGTCATTTGGACAAAGGTAATGTTCCGTTAGAACCTTATTACTATGAAAATACCCATGATTTAATATTTTCTCTTTGAATTTGAATGTATGTCTTGATAATTCAAATCAGCTACAGATACTCTAGATCCATAAATATGTATGGTATTGCTCAAACAAGCATTAAGAAAATCAAAATCAAATGACAATAATTCCACTTACTCCTCCTTCGGATGTTAATCTTTTATTAATAGTTGTCTCATTAAAACCATAATAAGGAAAAACCTAATAGAGAAAAATAGTCAACATGCAGGAAAAAGAGTACAACCTACATAGTCTTAAAAAACTTCTTTTAAGATGTTATTTCATGCAAGAAATTGTGACACTTCTGGATCTTAATAGTGGCTCGCTAAAAATCTTAATAAAAAACCCAGTGGGTAAATTAATTGAGGAAAATAGTAAATAACAATATACTTTATATTTATATTCAAGCTTTGTAACGACCTGGGTTTTTCTGTCGTTTAATTTTGAATACTTAAAAGGCTTAAATATTGGATTTGGAATTTATAATTGGGTTAACGAGTTTTAAAAAAACTGAAAATTTCAACTGATTTTGTCAATTTTAGAAACCACGATTTAATCGACGCGTTTAAATAGCGATCTGGGGCACAGTCTCGGAATTCGATGAAACCAGTTCCATTGGATCCGTAATAGTGAATTATTATCGATTTCAAATTTTGTAGCGTTTGGAGTTATTGTTTGGTCGTACGTGATATAAACGCGTTTAATTTAATATCGAAAATTTAATATAATAATTGAGTCGAAAAAGCTATCTTCTCCATACGATTGAATTAGGACTCGAAACCTTTTCCATTGTGTTCGGAATAGGGGTATAACATTATGAACGTCTGGTGGCACACCTCGATAGGGGTTCGAGATTTTAAGCTATGAAAATCGAGATATTTTGAAAATTATATATATATATATATATATTTCTACACTTTAAATCCGTCTTCTCTTTCCATAGACCTCCTAGGATTGTGACTTTTACCGATTCAAACACGCCATCTCCTTCTTTAAAATCACGTCTTCTTCCCCCTTCTTTTCAGATCAAATCCACGAGAGTTTAAAAAAATCGATCGGAGTAAAATCATGTTTTTCCCCTTCTCTTCTTCAAGGAAAAAATCAAATTCGTTCTTATATTAAAAAAATGCTCCAATGCATTGCCTGCTCAAGGAGTTATCCACCAACTGCTCCTCAGCCGGCATGTGTACTTCCGACAACGACGACGCTGCCGCCATTACCCCTAACACCCGTCAAGCCCTCAAATCTCTAACCTCCCAAATAAAGGACATGGCAGTGAGGCTTATCGAGCAGTGATGCAACTCCGGTCTCGACGAGTGAGACGATTGAGGAAGAAGCCATGCAATCGATCGATGACGCGATGTGATGGAGGATGGGTCCCAACCTGGCTGTAATGATTCGCGATGATGGTAGGAGGGAAAATTCGATAGGCGACGGTCAATTGGAGTTGTGGCGTCCGCTCGTGGAAGTCGACCAAGGCTGGGCGAGCCTACGACGACGATCCGGTGGCGGTTGGAGCTCTGATGCAGCGGCGAGGGACGTTGAAGGTTGACGATGAAGCGTGATGTGCACGATTTTGGGAAAGGTGATTAATGGCTTGGGCTTGATTAAGAAGGGATTAGGTATTAATTTCTGAGATTAATGGTTAATTATATTGTTTAGTGGGAAAACTTGTTAAATCAACTACTCTGTCATGCGAGGTCGGAAAATTACAAAACAAGCGGCACCAGAATCGTATAGAAGAATATCACGCTATAAAATTGGTTTGGATTTTTTTTCGAAGATAGCTGGAATTTTAAATTAAATTGAACGCTGTTCAATTTATTTAAAATTGGAATGGATTGCAATTAAAAATCAAGGTGATAAATTCTCACTCATTTGGATTGCCAAAATTTTAAATAGTTAAAATTAATTCTGGATGCCTGGTTGAATTTTATAAATTATTATATGTTGAATGTTATATATATATAGTAGTAGTATATGTGTGTGTGTGTGTGTATATATATATATATTAGTAGTTGGATATATTATTTCCCGCCGATTGGAGCGGATGAGACCCTATGCGCCCCGCATAATAGCGGATGACCCTATATACTGCAATATCCCCCTTGAAGTGGGATTGGTATTTTTATGTTGTATTATCTTCTATGGATGTAGGGAAATAGGTTGGAGGGATCCAGTTGGATTCCTCAAAATTATATTGATTGTTTTTCATATATAATAATATATGATGTGTTAGAATAATATGTCATAGATTATTGTTGTGATGTGAATCATTGGATTCTATAGTAGTGTTAGCCTTAATTTTGGTATTTTAAATACCCTAAATATTATTTTGAATTTTTAAGAAATTAAAGGAGATTTTTAAGATGAAAATATTTATATCGGAATTCAGATTATTTAAAAGAAAATGTTTTCGATAAGCAATAATTGATTTTAATCATACTTGACAATTCAGAAAAAATATATTTTTATAGAGATTTAAAAATAATTTATATAGAAGATTTTAAACAATGGGCTTTTAAAAATGATAGCCGGAAAAATGTGGAAAGGCGTTGAAATCAATATTAAAAATAGATTTGAAAAAAATGGAATTTATAAAGAAGTGGACTAATAAATGGAATTTTATAAGTGAGGATAGATTTATAATAAGGTAAACTCAAATGAGTTATAAAATTTATAAAAGATGTTTATAAATAAGGGAAAACGATAGTAGTCGCTAAATTGGGAATATAAAATTCATAGGATGAATTTATATTAGAATATGGAAACTGGGTTGAGGAAAATAGTGGATATTATTTTTGAAAGTGGAAATGGTTAGGAGAATCGGAATGAAATCGATGAGTTGCGAATCGAGAGGAATCTACAAATTATTTGGTTATTGAGATTTTAAAAATATATTTTATTACTAAGAAATTAAGTTGTTTTTAAAAAGGGAAGTTTTATTTACCAAACTATGAACTTTTGAACTAGTAGAATTGAAATACATCGAAAAGTGAATTTTTCAAATACTTAATATTTATTTTAACAAATCCTAAATTTTAAAACCAGCTTTGAAAAGTGATGTTATAAAAAAGTGTTTCAATATTTTAGATAGTTACTTGAACATGTCTTAAAAATAAATTATTATTATTCTTTGAAATACTTATTATATATAGAGAGAGTTTTGTAATGTTCTAAATTTATTTATTAATCTTCTCGGAAATTTGGAAAGTGGAGTTATTCAGTATATGGGATTTATAAGAGAATTCTCAAAATGGAATTGGGAAAAGGTAAGAAAACTTCCGAAGTAGTTAAATAAAAGTGAACTTCGAAAAATGAAACAGAATTCATAAAGAAGTAGAAAGGGAGATTGGAATTATAAGCAAGTATATTTGACTTTGAAAATATTAAAGGGAATTAATTGAGGAATTCCGGAACTTATAGAATTCGTTATAAACGAGTTAAGAAATTTACAAATAAATTGTAAATGATTTTGAGAAAATAGGAAATAGGGAATAAACAGAATACTTCCTAAGTGTTGAACATAAAATGGAGTTGGAAAAATATTCTAAGTATTGGAATGGTGGAAATATTCCGTTGAATAAATAAGGGTTTGAAATGGTTTCAAATGTTGGAATACTGGAAGTAGTTTAAATACATATCTTATAAAGATATATTGAAAATAAATTTTAGAAAAATTTAAAATAAGGCCTGATGTCTGCTTATGAATGTTTTTTTATAGTTAAATAACCGACTATCAAATATTGGTCAATTTTGTTGTTTCGAAGAGACCGGGATCAGATTTAATTATCCTAAAACCACTTTGATCCGATTTGAGCGTTATGAATGGATATCGTGAAGATAGCAAAGACGGTGGTTCGGTTTGTCCAGACCCATGATAACTTGTATGGACAAATGCTATCAGAACATCATCATTGGAGGACGATGAGCATTCTAAGTGAAATTGTTCTTGAAAGGTAATCGTAGCCTCAAGCCTCATTAACCGGAATGACTGAAAATCAGGGGAGATGCAGCAAGACTAAGTGAGTCGCACCCAATTAGGGTATGTTATCACCTTTCTAGATACCCTCGGATATATTATAAATTATGGATACGGTGGTGCATGCAAAAGAGCTCTCGATAAGGGTGGGAACACCCGGGGTGATAACATATTCGGTTCTATCCTGGTTAAGGATAGGACCGGTCTTGTGTTGTAGGGGATCCCGGCGAGGTCCTCGGTACACTTTTCTAGAAGTGTACTATGATAGGTGGTACCCCAGTGCCTAGTCATTGTATGTAATCCATTCTCCAATAAGCGCCGTATGGTTTTGATTGTGCCAAACTATGCTAAAACGTGAAATGCAAGCATTTCAGCTATTTCCTATTTACTTGGTTTAGACACTATTATAATATTAGACGGTTTTGATAAAAATGTTTTGGTCATCGTAAGGTAAAAACCCGTCGTGTTTATGTGTGACGTGGTCTTACGAGAATACCTTTGTTTTTCAAAGGATTTTGAAAATGTTAATAATCCAAATTGAGTGTGTTTTCTCACGCTGGTTTTCCAGACTGACTTCGGTGTTATTTTATTATAATGCTCGGGTCAGACCGAGTATTACAAATTCAGGTTAGGATGCAATGGAGCTCAGGAGACGAGCTGGAGGAGTTCAGACGTATTCCCGTACTTAATTTGTATTTCCGTTGTGTGAGGAAAAGTTATTAAACTTGATTGTTGTCTATTTTACTTTGATAATGATATGTATATTAACAGTACAGTTCTTGTATTTAAAATCTATTATTATATATTATATTTTGTTCCGCTGCGATTGTGAGATTATGTGTTTTTGTTTTCTGTTTTTCTTCTTCTACCTTTTCTTCTTCACCCCAAAATGAACTGATGTTTCCGGTACTCAATTGCTCGACATTCTATATGGTGAACGTATTATGTCGATTTTCGAGGGTCGAAAATCTGGTTCATGACAGTTGGTATCAGAGCTGAAGGTTAAGCGAGAACCTTGGCTTTGATGGGGATTACTCATTAGAGATAGGGTCGGTAGTACCCTAGAATGAGTTGAGCGTATTAATAGATATGAGCGCGTATTTTTTAGTGAATATAAATTGTTTTATATTGTGTTGGTTGACTTATCGAGTGGCTTATGAATTCTGGTCGGCATAGTCCGTACAACTGTATCGATAGGGGTTTCTAAACACTTGAATAGAGCAATTCGACACAGTATTGTTTTGAAATGGGGTAAATGAAATAATTTTACCCAAATTATATTTTGATATAAAGGAAATAATTTTCTGGAATTATTATAGTAGATTGATGTGTTTGGTTATTATTATATAATCAAATGAGATTATAAAAAAAATTATAATGAGACATAAAAACAAAGAATAATTGTATAAGTGTGAAGTATACAAATAAATTAAAACTAAAGTGGATTCAAACTAGAATTTAGGAATTTGAATCCTGAAGGGTTTAGAAAATATTTTCAGAAAGTTATGGAAATGAAATTGGTGTTATTTTGGAAATATTTTAGAAATGAATAATAGTAGTATTTTTGGAATATTTCTGAATAGAAAGTGTTTAAAATGGATTTTGGAAGAGATATAGCACTAAATTGTAGCGACCCGCTATTCCGTACCCCTTTGAGTCGACCATAATTCACACTTGTTCAACACAAAGTGTACGGAAGAGTGAATAACTAGGGTAAAGAAGAAGAAAGAGGTAGAATAAAAATTAAACATAAACACAGAATCTCACAATCGCAGCGGAACAAAATATAATATATAATAACAGATTTTTATACAAGGGAAACTATATCTGTTAATATACATACAATCATCAGGGTACAACAATTCAATACATCAAAATGGACAGTTATAATAACTTGTTCTCACACAGCGGAAATATAACCAAGTACGGAGATACGTCTCTATCATTAAGCTCGTTTCCTGAGCTCCACAGCACCCTATCCTGAATCTGTAATACTCGGTCTGACCCGAGTATTATAATAAAGTAACACCCAAGTCAGTCTGAAAAACCAGCGTGAGAAAACAAACTCAATTTGAATTATTAGAGTTATCAAAATCCTTTGAAAAACAAAGGTATCTCGTAAGATCGCATCATATATAAACACGACGGGTTTTTCCCTTACGATAACCAAAATATTTTATAGAAAATCCAGTGATATTATAATAGTGTCTAAATACAAATACTTATTCAAATAGCTGAAATTGTTACATTAATTAAATTCCAACATACTGGGCTTTACAAACAAAACTGTAAGGCTCGTATTGGAGAATGGATTCCATACAATGACTAAGCCATTGGGTACCGCTCATCACAGTACACCTCTAGAATAATGTACCGAGGACCTCACTGGGATCCCCTGCTACATAAGACCGGCCTACCCCTAACCAAGATAGACCGAATATGTTATCACCCCGGGTGTTCCCACCTTTACCATCGACCGCTCCATCTTTCATGCACAACCATATCCATAATATATAGGTTTCCGAGGATATCAAGAAAAGTGATAACATACCCTAATTGGGTGTTACCTACTTAGCCTTGCTGCATCTCTCCTGTTTTAGTCATTCCGGTTGATAAGGCTTGAGGCTAAGCATTACCTTTCAAGAAACAATTCCACTTAGAAAGCTCATCGTCCTCCAATGACGATCTTCTGATAGCATTCGTCTATACAAGTTGTCTTGGGTCTAGACAAACCGAATCACCATCTTCATCATCTTCACAGTATTCATTCGTAACTTCAAACTGGATCGAAGTGTTTTTCGGATAATCATATCTGATCCCGGTCTCTTTGAAACGATTAACGAAATTGGCCAATATTGATACTCGGTTATTTAACTATCAATAAAACATCCATGAGCAGTCACTTTGCCTTATTATAAATTTTCCAAAAAATATCTTTTCCAAATACCTTTACAAGGTGTATATTTCAAATTCCTTTCCATATTCAAATATTTGAAAAAAAATTTCAATATTTAAATCCATAACAGGATATCTCACAACTTTTCAACACTTAGGAAATATTCTAAGTCCATTTTCCAAAACCATCTCAAGTATCAAAACTTACGAATTTTCTTAGCTTATCTCCTACATTTCCGAAAACTATTAATAAATTTCTTCTCATAATTTCCAAAACCCATTATATTTATTTATAATCCCATTTAACCATTTATAACTTCTTTATTAAACTCGAATTCATTTTTTTCAAGTTTCGGTATACCAACACTTAGGAAATGTCTTAAATTCCCAGCATACCATTATAAAACTCCTCTTATAAAAACCTTCCCATTAAATAAACCCACCTACAAGTCTTGAGAGAATAAAGTAAAAATCATTTCAAACTCTTATATTTATATAAAATAAGTATTTAAAAGAATAATAATTTATTTTTAAAACATGTTCAAATAATTATTTAAAATATCGAAAACACTTGTGACTACCCGCACTCGGCACCCTCTGAATCCGACAATAAACCACACATGTCTGAACCAGAGCACACTGATTGCAGATGATCATGAGAAAGAAAAGAGAGGGTGAGAAGAAAGAGAGAAGAAAGAAGAAGAGAAGAAGAAGAGAGAAGCAGAACCAAAACAACACAGAATCTCACACCGCAGCGGAAAACATATAATATAGATCAATAATCTTTACAAAGAGAAACTGAAATATACATAAATCAATATTAGAGTACACAATAAGCAATCATCAGCTTGGACAGTTATAGCAACCTGTCCTCACAATTGTTGATAATTTACAACAACAACAATGCAAAGCAGCGAAAAAATAACAGATACGTGTATACGACATGAAGATCTCCAGCTCGCTTGCTGAAGCTCTAAACGCACCAAATCTGAACCTGTAAATATACTCGGTCTGACCCGAGCATTGAAAGGGAAGAACGTTCGGATCAGTCTGGTAAACCAGCGTGAGAAAACACACCTCAACTGAATTTATAAAGTTATCAAAACTTTTCCTTTATCAAAACAAAAAGGTATCTCGTAAGACCACGTCGCAAATAAATACCGATAAGGTTTTTACCTTACGATAACCAAAACATCTCATATCAAATTCTCGTTATATTATAATAGTGTCTATTGCACACAAATAATATTAAAATAGCTGAAATTGTTAATTTATTAAATTCCAGCATACACCTTGTAATACAAGGCTTTCTACAATAGAAAATGGCAGGCACATATTGGATTTTGGATTTCCATACAAATGACTAGGTGAAGGGGCTACCTTTCCGAAAACTCGGTATACCTCTAGAGGGATGTACCTAGGGTCCAGATACTGGGCGCCTAAACCAACACAAGACCGGCCTACCCCTTCTTGGATAGTACCGAATATGTCATCACTCCAGTCGTTACCGACCTAAAATCCGTGGCCATAAGCATACACAACAATAATTAGATACACGACGTCATAGCGTGTAAAGGTATATCTAGAAGAGTGATGACATCTCCTAATGGGAGTGACCCATTGTATCCTTGCTGCTTCTATCATGTTTTAGTCATTTTTCGGGGAGTGAGGCCAAAGAGGTATCGATTACCTTTCACATATTACATATCACATCATCTTTGAATGCCATATTGCCATTTCCGTTGACTACTAATTGTCTTCCACAAAAATACAACCCCTGAGCTCGTACGTCTCAAGGAGGGTGTTAAGCTAAGAGAAGTTGCATTCTCCGCCACCACAGATGTACGTTTGTAAAAAACCAATGTACATAATCTTAGAAATGCAATGTCAGACACTCATCCATACAAGTTGTCCAGGAACAGGACAAACCGAATGTACTTTCCTACCACATCCTGTCGGGAAATCCCTAGAATTAGTAGCGAATAGCCCTTGCAATGGATATTTCATAACGAAGGGACTACTGCTATTGGACGTATATTGGGATTTTAACCACAAACAATTAACAAGCAGTCCTTCACTATGAAAATCCTAATATCAATATCATCGACCAACCTGCACAACCGTCATATAAATGTTGGTCCAAAGTGGTTTTCAGATAAATCTAATCCTGGTCTCTTCGTACCAACAACGCAAAAGCGTGTCTCAACCTTGCACAGAAACTAAGTGTAACGACCCTGAATTTTAGACATTTGAAAAGTGAATATTTAATTGAGTTTAAATATTCGAATGATAATTTAATTTGAAATTCAATTATCAAGTTGAATTTAGCGATTAAGTTGTTGAATTTAATTATTGAAACTGGGTAAAAAAATTTGAATTGTCAGTTTTAAGCTGATTAAAAATAATATGAAGTCTTTGAAAATTTATATTGATAATACCGAAGATAATAAAGATTTCAGAATTGAAATTGAAACTGTTTTTGTTCAGTTTTGAAATTTATATCGTTTGAACCGATATTTAAAAATAGCGTTCCGGGGCACAGTCTCGGAATTCGACGAAACCAGTTCCATTGGATCCGTAATAGTTTGTTATTATCGGATTTCAATTTTCGTGATGTTTGGAGTGATCATTTGGCCGTACGATAGGCAAACGCACTGAAATTTATATCGAAATTTAATTTAATAACTGGTCCAAAAAGCTATCTTCTCCATACGATCGAATTTGGACCCAAAAACTTTTCCATTGCGTTCGGGATAGGCGTATAACATTATAAATGCCTAGCGGCACGCCTCGATAGGAGGTCAAGATTTTGAGTTGTATTTATCGGAACGATTTGAATTTGGATTTAAATTGAATATATATCTATACAGTCAACTTCAGCTGAAATATTTCACATCGTCGTTTTTCCTTCACTTCAAAGTACTGTAGCTCGTCTGCCACACGCAAACATCATTTCCCCCCCTTTATTTCATTTCAGCCAAAAGTAAATTTGTGTTGGAAGCTTCAAACGATATAGGGTAAAATAAAAACAACGAAATCATTTCGTTCAAGAAAATAAATTAAAACACAGAAGCTTCAGAAAGATAAAACAATGGCGCTCTCGTTCGAATTTCCTTCACTCCCTTAAAATACGAAATCAATCTCCTCTCAGTTTTTTCGTTTTCGTTCAAAAGAAGATATCAACGGCCGAAATCGTTTCTTTTTGTCTCGCATTCAAATCAATGGCCACATCTCAGCTTCGATATCAAGGCTGCTCGATGTTCGTGAGGGGTTTCAATGGCAATCATGGGTTCGAAGTCGCGACTTGTTCGCGTACGTTTAGGTCGACTGCTGTGGAGAGTCGCGTTCGCGCGTGATGGCGTGGGTTCGAGAGCAAGGGGCGTCGCGATTTAGGGCAAGGACCATCGGCGTCTAGGGCTGGGCGATGGCAGCGCGTTCGAGATTTTCAAGCTGGTGGTATCGCACTCGCGTACGCGAGTATTTCTGGGGTCGCGTTCAATGATGGAGTGGCGGTTTTGGGAGTATCAAAGTCTGGTGGTTGATGGTGTGCGAGAATCGAGGTCTGGTATCGCGATGGGTTTGAAGATGATGTTGGGTTTGGTGGTGACGTGCTTGCGATTGGGGTGGAGAGCAAGTCGACATTGGTTGTTCGGCGAAGTCAGGTTGCAGTTGTCTGATGAGTTAGCCTCGCTGGTGGTGGCCTCAGTCGTGAGTGGGGATGTTTTCTTCGAAGCTCGGCAGGGCTGCGGCAGCGAGACGTCTTGGCAGGGTTCGATCGAATCTGGGTTTCAAGTTTGAATTTGGGTTGTGATGGATTTTAGCAGTAAGGTATAAACCCATTTTAAACTTTAATTTTATGTATATATATGCCTATATAGGAATATGTTACTGGAAAATAGAAAGAAACAAAATAAATATTGTACAGTAAGTTTTATAGGATAATTTGTTATGTATAAAAATATATACAGTTAAGAAAGATAATAGAATACAAAAAGAAAATTTAGTTTTAAACTAAAATTTTAGTTAAATAATTTTATTTAAAAGAAACTGGTTTAGAATAAAATCATCGGTGAATTGAAATTATCAAATGAAAATTTATTTGTTCGATTTAATTCGAATATTGATATATTGTATAAATTGTTTTATACAAGGTTTAAAATCAAGAAACAGCCGAAAATGGAAAATGGGATTGCAAATTAAAAGCTAAGGTGAGATCTTCTCACTCAATTTGAAAAGTGGAAATTTTCAGTTATTGATTTGATTGACTGTTCGGATGTGATATTAGATATAGTAGGATATCTATATATATATAGCAATATATACATATTGGCATATGTATATATTGGATTGATTGATTTCCCGCCTCGTATAGCGGATGAGACCCTATTGCGCCGTTAGTAAGCGGATGATATTTTATAAAACCCATATACCGCGATATTCCACCTCGAAGTGGAATTGGTATTGTGCTAACATCTGTGGATGCAGGGAAACAGGTTGGAGGGATCCAACAGGATTCCTCAAAACATTTGAATTGATTTCATATGTTGTTTAATTTATTATTTATAATCTGTGTATGATTATATCTGTGATTGAATGTATTGAGAGCTAAAATTTAGCCGAATGTATTTTTGGTATCGTTGGATACCAGAAATAAATGAAATTGGATTTCTGAAATTAAAATTGAATTTTTGATGGTTTGGGAAAATAAAAGAATTTATTTTAAAGGAGATAAATTTATTTGAAATCAAAGTGATAATTGATTGGGTATTTAAAATAAATCTTTGAGGAATCCATATGAAAACTTATTTAATGTTGAATGAAAAATTGATTTTTGTGTTGAGAATAAATTTGGAAATCGATTTGTAAAATGATTTGGTATTTGGGATTAAAAGTTAGAATCAATTTGAAATGTGATTCGGTGTTGAAGTAAATTCAGAAATCAATTTGGAATTCGATTTGGATTTGAAATAAAATGGAGAAATCAATTTTTTTTAAAGTTGATTCGGGGTTGAAAATGAATATTTGGAAAACGATTTGAAAATCGTGTAAAAGTGGATTTTTAGGAATGTAAATTCCGAATAGAAGTTGTAAAGGAAAGGGAAATTTGTTTTAAAAATAAATATTGATTTATTTTTAAAAGTGTAGAAAATATGATTTGAAATCGGATTTTCAAAATGATGAAGTGTGGAAATAAATTTACAAACTTGAAATGTAAATTTGAAATAAATCGATAAGGATTTATCAAATTGGTTTAAATGGACCATAATATGATTTGAAATTGATTTTTCAAACGTGAAGTATGAAATATGATTTGAAATTGATTTTTCAAACGTGAAGTATGAAATATGATTTGAAATTGATTTTTCAAATGTGAAGTGTGAAATACGATTTGAAATGGATTTTCAAATGTGAAGTGTGGAAATATATATATATCTTGTGAAAAGATTTGAAATTTAATAATTTGGGAAAAATTATTTGAATTGGATGTTGGTTATGAATGTTATTGATAGTTAAAGAACCAACTATCAATATTTGCCTTTGAAATGACACATGATTTGTTTTTAAAACAAACGCTCATTATTCGGTTAAGCCGGGAGAGGACCTTTGTGTCATATAACCCATTCCGAATAGTGATACGTCGCGAATGGATAGCATTTGAAGACCGATGTGAAGACCGGATATTCGTGAAAATGAAAGGACAACCTGTCGAATGTCTATGCACCGAGTTGCTCCGGTATAGAGATTTATATAACTCTTTTTGTGATGGGAAGTCCGGACGTGATTAGTGAATATCCGGATTGCAAGGGCTTCTTTGGAAGTGCCTTCGGTTCCGTTCGATCCCGGAACGGACTTGTATGGATGTGTGTCTGACGTTACACTTTGAGATGTAAAGCTGGTTTCTATCAAATACATTTCTGTTGGTGGCGGAGAATTTATTCTCTTAGCTTAACACCCTTCTCTGAGACGTACAAGCTCAGAGGTTATGTAGTTGATGGTTACTAGTGATACATTCCCAAATTGGTAATGTGACACACGAAGTGCTGATGATCATTGGTTGATCAAAGCGTGGCTTTGTGAAAAAGCGTAGCTTTATGGACGAGACTTCGTCGAGCCTCACAACCCGGTAATGGTCGAAACAGGAATGTGCGGCAAAGGTTTGTAGGGGTAGCGCCCCTAGGATATGCCATTTCCTTCTGGATAAAAGGTGATATCATGGTATGGAGCCCAGATATTTTACCTATGTTGATTATATTTTGTGGCTGTTGCTTTTCGATTGAGGATCCTCGGATAAAGGTCGGTAACGACCGGGGGATGGCATAGCTCGTGTGTTAGTTACCTAGTTACAGCTCGGTTAGAGCGTGAGGTAGCGTCGGCCTTTTGTTTGCAGAGATCCGGTTAGGATCCGGGGCGTCTTTCCAGAGGCGTTTCTATTTCGGTAAGGAAGTTCCTTAGCCTGATCAATTGTTGGAAATCCAAAGAAACAATACGAACCCCGTACGATTTTTAATTGTATTACCTGCTATGGAATGTGGCGGTAACCTGCTATTGAACGTAGTAGCTATAGTAGGCATACAACAATTGTTGTATGTTGGCTAAGATTGATATTATACTTTCGAAATGTTTTCCACACTAGACATTAATAATAATATCAATTGATTTCGCGTAGTAAGCATTTTTGACTATCATAAGGAGAAATCTCCTCCAATTCTGCGTTTGCATTGTGTGTGTGGTGGGAGGCCTTATGGTAGTTTCATTTTCCAAAAGCATTGCGAAATTTGTTTTATTTTCTTTGCGAAAATAACTGTTTTTTCGATCTCACACCAGTCACCATGACTGACCTGGAGTTTATTGTTCCCTTTCTAAACTCTGGGTGCCCATAATTTTCCACACGGGCAGCCTAGAGTTATCTTATCAGGATATTCTGGAGCTTTGGAAATGAGCTGGAGGGCGAAGCGTACTATCGTACTTGTTATTTATTCCGCTGTGTATTCTGTATGAGGACAAGTTTATATAACTGTCCATTGTTGTAAACTCTGATGATTGATGTATGTATAAACTGATATAGTCTTTTGTTTAAAGATTATTGATTTATCTATTGTATATTATTCCGCTGCGAAATGTGAGATTCTGATAATTGTTTCTGATTCTGTTTCTGTTCTTTCTTTTTCTTCTATCTTTTCTTCTACCTCTTCTTTTAACCCTAAAGTTTCGCGTTTTCGCCATTCGATTCTTCGACATTTGGTACAGTGGACATATCGGTGTCGAATTTTCGGAAGACGGATTTGCGGGTCTTTACACTAAGTCTCATTGACTTATCACGTCTCCAACTTTCAACTTGCTATCCTTCGGCCAAGAAGGAAGCTCGATAGATTGGAGTAATCATTCCGCACTACATGAATCAACATTCTCAACACAAACGATAATCAAGCCAAAACAGTCAGTTACGTACTAAGTGTATGACTAATTAGTTTCTCCATCAAGTTGAGAAACTAGAATGGCCAAATTTGATAGTCGGTTATTTAAGTATCAAAGCAACAAAAAAAATCTAGCACTTAAGTAATCACTGGGCCTGATTTTTATTAATCGTTTCTAAATCAAATCACTTTCCAATTATTCACTTTAAAATATCTTTTAAAAAGATAATATTCAAAACTATTTCACTTATTGGATATTTGGAAAACATTTCTGTATACTTATTTTAATAATAAATAAATTCACAACTTATTTTATTTTCAAACCATTTAAATTCCCTTTTATAATATCACTTTCCAAAAACATCCATTTTATATAAAGGATTATTCACTGTCCAAAATCGTGAATATAATTCCTTTAATAAATTCATTCTTCTGCACATTTAATTTAAAGGATTATTCACCGTCCAAAATCGTGAATATACTTCCTTTAATAAAAATCCATATTTATCTTATCAAATTAAATTGATTTCAGATTTATAAAACAATGTTTATAAATTCCATTTATATTTTATAAACTTCCATATACAAAATTCCTTTACTAACAAATTACATGTATATCTCATTTATATGCCAAAATCCAATTATAAGTTAATTACTTATAAATCTCTTATTTACAAATTCATTCCTTTCAAATCTTATTATTTATAAAATCCATTATAAGTTTATTTCTAAACCTCAATGGCAAATCCATATACAAATTTGATTACAATCCTATTTCTAATATTTATAAAACACCGTTTATAATTTCATTACTTTTATTTATAAAATATCCACACTACAACGTAAAGGACCTTTCGCAGTGTTTTTAAAGTTCTGCCATAATCAGTAGCAGCATTTCGAAGAACGCTACCTAATATCATGCTCAATAGAGTTAGGAAATTCTACAGCGTTTTTGAAATGTTGCTAAATAAATGGCTATCGTTGCATTTATAAAACGCTGCAATAAATTAATTTTGCATCGCTAATTAAACGCTGCAAACTCATTTAGCAGTGTTTGGCAACGCAACCAAACATCATTACTTCGGGATAACCAGTAATACAACCGCAATTTTGAAACGGTGCAAAAGTAAGTTATGCAGCTTTTTTGAAAGGCCGCGGTTTATCAACATTTTTGCTACATTTTACAACTACTGCAACAGTTTTAAAACAATTATATAAACCATGAATAATTTATTCAAAACAACTCAATTCATAACACACTAATATATATAATCTGATACTATAAGCAGTTATAACGATCAAACATAATCAAAGCTACATCAATTTCATACACCATAAAATTAAGTCATATACAATGTTTCATAAACAATGTTTTAAGCACAAATGTTAATGACATAAAATCTTACAAAAAGAGTTTGCTAAAAGAGAAAATATAAATCATGGAAAATCCAAGCCCATCTCCTTCAAAAGTCTAATATGCCTATAGGAAATAAAAGGCACTAGAGATCAACAGTAGAAGAGAACAGATATGAAATTATTATATAAAAGCCAAAAAGGAAATGTGATACAAACAGTGATCCATTATCATGTCAATTTTCACATATTCCGTTATCATTTTCTTTCTACTTTTCATTTACTACTAACTCAAAAAACCCAAGTGTAATAACCCGATTTTCCGTACCCCTTGAATAGACACTAATCTCCATCTATTTACTCAAGGTGAACGAAAAACCGAACCATTAGGGTTTTAAAAGAAGAGGTAGAAGAAAAGATAGAAGAAAAGAGAAAGAAGAAACAACAGAACAACATCAGAAACAGAAACAATATCAGAATCTCACATATCGCAGCGGAACAATATACAATAGATAATTACTAGTCTTTTAAAACAAAGAACTATATCAGTTTATACATACATCAATCATCAGAGTCAATATACAACAATGGACAGTTATATAACTTGTCCTCATACAGAATACACAGCGGAATAAATACTATCAGATACAAATACTACGTCTCGCCATCCAGCTCATCTCCAAAGCTCCAGAATATCCAGAATAACCTGATAACATAACTCTAGGCTGCCCGTGTGGAAATTGGTGGGCACCCAGAGTTTAGAAGGGAACAATAAACTCCGAGTCAGTCATGGTGACTGGTGTGAGATCGTAAAACAGTTATTTTTCACAAAGAGAATAAAACAAATTCGCAATGCTTTTGGAAAATGAAACTACCATAAGACCTCCCGCCACACACACAATGCAAACGCAGAATTGGAGGAGATTTCTTCTTATGATAGTCAAAGATGCTTACTACGCAAAATCAAATCATTTTTGATATTATTATTAGTGCATAGTGTAGAAATCATTTTCGAAAGTATAATATAAATCTTAGCCAGCATAGACATTCCGAACTATGCCTACTATAGCTACCATCCAAACAGTGGGGCACCACCATAAGTGAATGATAGGTTCTACAACTAAAACCGTACAAAGTTCGTATTGGAAGAATGGATTTCCAACAAATGGTCAGGCTAAGGAACTTCCTTTCCTCCTGCCGAGTAGGATCGCCTCTGGCTGGACGTCCCGAGAGACAAACTGCTCTCTGCCAAACAAGGCCGGGTTACCCCTGTAACAGGTAACTCACGAATATGTCATCACCCGGTCCTTTGGGACCTTTATCCGAGCGC
Source organism: Allium fistulosum (assembly GCA_030737815.1). NCBI lineage: Eukaryota > Viridiplantae > Streptophyta > Magnoliopsida > Asparagales > Amaryllidaceae > Allium > Allium fistulosum. The sequence continues at coordinate 185,935,300 of CM060906.1, forward strand.
TCGATATCCAACATCACACATCATAAAGAAAGTGTATCCACATGAGTAAGTATCTGGGCTCCATACCATGATACCACCCCTTTCCAGAAGGAAATGACATACCCTAAAGGGCGCGACCCTCATAACCTTGCCGCAACATTCCTGTTTCGACCATTTCCGGGGTGTGAGGCTCGACGAAGTCTCGTCCACAAAGCTACGCTTTATCAAAAAGCCCTGCTTCGGGTCAAACAAAATGATCAACCTATGATCACCAAGATATAAGATCAAACAAATGATCATATCACAAATGATCAAACACTGATCATTTCACAGCTACACTCAGTATGCCACGTTACCAAATTGGGATATATCGCTGATAAATTTCAACTACATAACCTCTGAGCTCGTACGTCTCAGAGAAGGGTGTTAAGCTAAGAGAATAAATTCTCCGCCACCAACAGATATGTATTTGAAAGAAATCAGCTTTATATCTCAAAGTGTAATGTCAGACATACAATCCATACAAGTCTGTTCCGGGATCGAACAGAACCGAAGGCACTTCTCACGAAGCCCTTGCATATCCGGATAATTTTCAATCACGTCGGGACTTCCCGTCACTAAGGGTGATAAAACCTCTAAACCGGAGATCAGCCGATGTAGAGTAACTCGACGGTAATCCTTCCGTTTTCAAAAATATCCGGTCTTCAACACCGGTCAGCAAATGCGATTCATAACGACGTATCACGTATTCGGAATGGGTTATACGACCCCATGGTCCTTTCCCGGCTAACCCGAATAGTGAGCGTTTATTCAAAAATAAGTGTGGCATTCAAATTCATCCAATTCACAACAAATACCTATCTAAAGGTAATTATTGATAGTCGGTTATTTAACCATCAATAAAGATGCGCAACATCATCAGATTCCAAATAATTTTCCCAAATTATTTTATCTTCCAAAATATCTTTACTAGATATAAAATTTCCACACTTAACCGTTTGAAAACAATTTTCAAATATTCACTTTTCAATCTATCTTTAAAAGATAAAATTTCAAACCCTTCGTTTCATATTGGGAAAGTAATTCCATACTTATTTAATAATAAGTAATTCACAAATCATTTATTTTCAACATTTGAAAATATTCGATATACTTAAATCAAAATTAAGTATAAATTCATTCTTTAAGGAAATCATTCTTTAAACACATTTTTTTTTGAGTCAAAACGAATGTTACGTAAAACATCGTTACGACGACTCAAAATCACTAGTATAGGGATTCGAGATTTAGATAGATATATAAATCCCAATGCTACATCAAAACATTTCCTTTCGGAAATCATTTACTATAACAACAGTGTTATAGTCCATCATTTCCTTATTTTTCGAAAACGCCTATTTCAACAATAAATGTTGAAATCTATGATTTCGATAATTCACACGTTTTAAACATCTTTTAAAACAATTACTTCATTTTATAATATCGCTTTCCCAAAACATATCCATTTTATTTAATAATATATTCACTGTCCAAAATCGTGAATATAATTCCTTAAATTAACTTCTGCAATTCACTTATCAAAATAAGTGATTTCGGATTTATAAACAACGTTTATAAATCACAATTTTATATTTTATAACAATTTCAACTTATAAATTCCTTTTATTATCCAATTCAATTTATAACTCAATTTTCTAACAAAAGTCCATTCTATAAGTTAAACACTTATAATTCGTTTATTTACAAAAATCGTTCTTTTAGGACTTCACAAATCATTTATTCTGTCCTTTATAAAACCCATTTTAACATCATTTAAAACGTCTTTAAAACTCCTTTATAATTTCATCACTTTGATTTATAAAAATCAAATTTTATAAATCTTATATATAGAGCTTTCATAATAAATTCAAAAATCTCTATTTAGACCATTTTATAAATAAATCGACTTTTATTTCAAAAACGACACTTCGGTTATATTTCACTAAAAATTATAACTTTTATAACTTTAAAATTTTACGTGTATAAATCGATTCAAAAATTCCATAAAACGTATATTTTCAAAAATCACTTTAAAAATCCTTTTAAATTAAAAGTCGTCATTTTAAAGTTCAAAACTGAATCCGATGATGCAACAACACCAATCAGTCCATCACACAGTCAAATATCATATATCATCATATGATAACAGAATATATCAAAATATTTGTAAATAAGTAAATACAGTTGAGGAATCCAGTTGGATCCCTCCAACCTGTTTCCCTGCATCCACAGATGTTAGCACAATACCAATTCCGCTCCAGTACGGAATTATCGCGGTATATAGGTTTTATAAAAATCCGCTTACTAACGGCGCAATAGGGTCTCATCCGCTATACGAGGCGGGAAATCATCAATCCAATATATACATATGCCAATATGTATATATTGCTATATATATATATATAGATATATCCTACGATATCTAATATCACATCCAATAGCAATCAAACAGTCAATAACTGTAAAAGAAAATCCACTTTCATTTGAGTGAGAAGATCTCACCGTGATTTCAATTCTGATTCCAACGTTTATTTCGAATAAAATTAAACACGCGTTTAATTTTACCCAAAGATTTCACTGATTCCAAACGCGCCCAGATCTGCGCTGCAGCGTAGAGCGCGTCGCTGCGATTCCAACGCTTCTGGTTTTGTGATTTTTCGATCTCGTATGAAAGAGATACAGTGTTACAAAGTTTAACGAATTATATAAAAAAATAAATTTACAATTTTCTTTTATTATTTTTCACCATCTATTTTCTGGGCCGTTGATTTCTGTCATAAATTCAGGGCCGTGTGATGACACTTCTTCCCCAGGTCGTGAAATTCACGTTCGAATCTACCCATTTGCCGCCGTCTTCCACGAATTTACACGCCTCCATCCTTCGTTTTGAAGACGATCAAGTTGCACCATCTGATTGCTCGCGTTCGCCTCTACCATCACCTTCGACATGGGCGAGCTCGGTCATCATCTGACCCATGAAAACGTGCTTGAACGGCATACGTTCAAATGATGATTGCCGTTGATTCGCTACGTTATTTACGATCTCCACCGGTCGAACTATAGAGCTCGCCTAGCTCTTCGAATTTGTAGAAGGAAGTTTTCGAAATCATTGAGTGGATTGGAAGTAATCGAGGGGAGAAATTTGAACATTCCTGGCCGTGTATTTCTTTGGTGGCGGCTGGCCTGAACAAAACCCTAGGCTTGTTTTTCTTGTTTGCAAATGAGGGAAAAGAGGCGCTTTTATAGAAAATTGCCCAATTTACTATTCATCGAAATTTTCCGAACTCCGAATCGAACGTGCCGGCTGACGTTTCTAAGGTTTACCCCGCGTTCCGAACGCAATGGAACAAGTTTCGGAAGCTAATTCGATCATCTGTGTGAGATATGGATTTAAACGATCAATTTAAATTAAACCGATTTAAATCGATTTCGAGGCGTTTTAATTTGTACCGGACAAATGGTAAATCCAAAAATTACGAAATTTGAAATCTTATAATAATATCTCATTACGGATCCGATGAAACTGGTTTCGTCGAAATCCGAGACCGTCTGAAAAATGACTATTTTTAACTTAACGATTTAAAATTAAAACGATATCGATGCGTTCCGAGCTGCCACGGTCAAATGACAATTCCGATTGCTACGAAAATTGAAATCCGATAATAACTAACTATTACAGATCCAATGGAACTGGTCTCGTTCAATTCTGAGACTGTTCGAAAATTGGCTATTTTTACAGTCGATAATTAAATATTAAAATATTCGATTTTCACAAATTAACTCCAAATTCGATTTTAAAAGTTCTATAACCTTTCTATAACTCCAGTATGATTGAATAAAATTTTCCAAATCATTTCCAGCACATTAAACCCATACTTCAATTATTTCTGGAATTTCAATCATTAAATTATCGATTTAATTGACCAAATTAAATCCAATATTCGAATAATAAATTATTCGACTTCTTAAATTCATTTATTAATATTTAAAATCAATTAAATATTCGAATTTTAATTATCAAAAATTCTGGGTCGTTACAGACTTCCCCCCTTAAAAGAATTTCGTCCTCGAAATTACCAAGTAAGAAAAAGATACAAAATCCGTTAACTTTCCAAAACAAACCGTTCAAATTAGATTTTCAAATCTGTTAAGTGTTTAACTTCTCCAAAATTCATAGTTAACTTCTCACAAAATCTTTACTAAGTTTTCAAATCATAACTTAGTTTTCAAAATCTTCAAATTTCTCGAAAATATTCTAACGCCTTAAATTTTCAGAAAATTTCGCCAGCGTCTCCTTTGCGCGGCTCGATCCGAAAAAAAAATGACAGTGTATATATATCACAAATATACATCCCATCAAGTGATGAGGCATCCCGTAGGGAAAAAGTGTAAAAGTACGATATTTAATCCGAGATATGTACCTTATTATATTTTTAGCGAGCGTATACGGCTAATATAGCGCGAAAGCGAGCTCCAAACGCGAAGCAACGCCATCCGCACCTACTAAACACTCAAAAAACCATATGAGAACATGTAGATATGAAAATATAGTCAATATACATCATATAGCAACATAACTACATATGTCAACATAGCAAATGCAACAAACAACAAATGCATTCAGAAGCAACAATGCAACCATCAAACCATCATCATCCAATAAACATCCAACAAATCCATACCGAATCAATATTCATTCATTTCTCATTAATATTCATTGAATTGGTTTTCAATTTACTCACATTTGATTTGCTAATATTGGATTTAACTAACATTCATTCATTTGTTTCCAATTAGTTTACATTCACTAATTTACATTCATGTTGGTTCATTTTCAATTTGAATCAAATTCATTTCTATTCAAATTTACATATTATCAATTTGAATTTAATCACTTTGCTTCCAATTTGTCGATTCAATTTCATTAACCCTTAATGAATTACACGAAATCAACTAACAATCAATCTAACAACCAATGTATAACCAATCATAACCAAATTTATTCAATTTACATTTCTTTACATTCAATTTGGTTCAACACTTTAAGTTTCAATTTGTTGATATTAAATTGATTTCCATTCAATTATTCAATTCCTTTAGCTTCTAATGAATTAACACTTATATTCATTGCTTCGTATCAATTATTTATATTCAATTGATTGACATTCAATCCATTTATTAATTCAATTGCTAATTCATTTTAACAAATAAAATTGAATTTTATATAACTCAAGTTCACATTCATTTAATAAATTCACTTTATTAATTTCTTTGATATCAAAATAAACTTCACTTCAACATCACTTAAGTTATTTTCCATTTCAAACATCATTTGTTCAACTTAACTTAAGTTTCCACTTATAAATCCAATTCAGATTTTGTTTTTCTTAACAAAATTCATTTAACCTTTTACCAAAATCAAATTTCATCAATCATTCAAATTTATATCACATTTGACTTTCTTTTAGTTAAATTTCACATCATATTTCATTATGCTACTCAAATTCATTAACTTTACCAAAGTTAAATCTATTATCTCATATCATAAGTATAAATCTTATTTCACTTATATTTACCATATTTAAATTTGGACTTTAATTTTCAAATTTGTTTATCACAACAAAACCTCAATTTCCAATTTACTAAGGTAGCAAATCAATCACACAGAAACTCGAAAATGATACTGATGATGCTGCAGTCATCACCCTTATTATTTCCCAGCAACAATAGTGAAATCAGTGTTTAAATTCTTTCAAAAATTTCCTTTTATTCATAAATCACATTTATAAATCTCTTTGCACATAATTTCACTTCTTACATATAAGATTATTTTACCATTGTAAATCATTTTAATTATAACTTCATACCTTATAATTCATTGGCTTATACAATTTACTCTTTCACAATTGTTGTTTTAATTCAACTTATTCAAACAACTTAACAATCAATTCATATACACTTTAATAATTCTGAAAAATTATTTCTTTATATACAAAATATAATCAAGGTAAAATTATTTCATTTACCCAATTTAAAACAATACTGTGCCGAATTGTTCTATATAAGTGTTTAGAGATCCCTATCGATAGAGTTGTACGGACAATACCGACCAGAATCCATATACCACTCAACAAACCAATCATCACAATATAAAACAATTTTATATTCACTAACAAATACGCGCTCGTATCTATTATTACACTCAACTCATTCTAGAGCACTGCTGACTCTATCTCTAATGAGTAACACCCAACAGAGCAGGGTTGTCGCTTAACCATATGCTCTGATACCAAGTTGTAATAACCCGATTTTCCGTACCCCTTGAATAGACACTAATCTCCATCCATTTACTCAAGGTGAACGAAAAACCGAACCATTAGGGTTTTAAAAGAAGAGGTAGAAGAAAAGATAGAAGAAAAGAGAAAGAAGAAACAACAGAACAACATCAGAAACAGAAACAATATCAGAATCTCACATATCGCAGCGGAACAATATACAATAGATAATTACTAGTCTTTTAAAACAAAGAACTATATCAGTTTATACATACATCAATCATCAGAGTCAATATACAACAATGGACAGTTATATAACTTGTCCTCATACAGAATACACAGCGGAATAAATACTATCAGATACAAATACTACGTCTCGCCATCCAGCTCATCTCCAAAGCTCCAGAATATCCAGAATAACCTGATAACATAACTCTAGGCTGCCCGTGTGGAAATTGGTGGGCACCCAGAGTTTAGAAGGGAACAATAAACTCCGAGTCAGTCATGGTGACTGGTGTGAGATCGTAAAACAGTTATTTTTCACAAAGAGAATAAAACAAATTCGCAATGCTTTTGGAAAATGAAACTACCATAAGACCTCCCGCCACACACACAATGCAAACGCAGAATTGGAGGAGATTTCTTCTTATGATAGTCAAAGATGCTTACTACGCAAAATCAAATCATTTTTGATATTATTATTAGTGCATAGTGTAGAAATCATTTTCGAAAGTATAATATAAATCTTAGCCAGCATAGACATTCCGAACTATGCCTACTATAGCTACCATCCAAACAGTGGGGCGCCACCATAAGTGAATGATAGGTTCTACAACTAAAACCGTACAAAGTTCGTATTGGAAGAATGGATTTCATAAAATGGTCAGGCTAAGGAACTTCCTTTCCTCCTGCCGAGTAGGATCGCCTCTGGCTGGACGTCCCGAGAGACAAACTGCTCTCTGCCAAACAAGGCCGGGTTACCCCTGTAATAGGTAACTCACGAATATGTCATCACCCGGTCCTTTAGGACCTTTATCCGAGCGCTCGATATCCAACATCACACATCATAAAGAAAGTGTATCCACATGAGTAAGTATCTGGGCTCCATACCATGATACCACCCCTTTCCAGAAGGAAATGACATACCCTAAAGGGCGCGACCCTCATAACCTTGCCGCAACATTCCTGTTTCGACCATTTCCGGGATGTGAGGCTCGACGAAGTCTCGTCCACAAAGCTACGCTTTCTCAAAAAGCCCTGCTTCGGGTCAAACAAAATGATCAACCTATGATCACCAAGATATAAGATCAAACAAATGATCATATCACAAATGATCAAACACTGATCATTTCACAGCTACACTCAGTATGCCACGTTACCAAATTGGGATATATCGCTGATAAATTTCAACTACATAACCTCTGAGCTCGTACGTCTCAGAGAAGGGTGTTAAGCTAAGAGAATAAATTCTCCGCCACCAACAGATATGTATTTGAAAGAAATCAGCTTTATATCTCAAAGTGTAATGTCAGACATACAATCCATACAAGTCTGTTCCGGGATCGAACAGAACCGAAGGCACTTCTCACGAAGCCCTTGCATATCCGGATAATTTTCAATCACGTCGGGACTTCCCGTCACTAAGGGTGATAAAACCTCTAAACCGGAGATCAGCCGATGTAGAGTAACTCGACGGTAATCCTTCCGTTTTCAAAAATATCAGGTCTTCAACACCGGTCAGCAAATGCGATTCATAACGACGTATCACGTATTCGGAATGGGTTATACGACCCCATGGTCCTTTCCCGGCTAACCCGAATAGTGAGCGTTTATTCAAAAATAAGTGTGGCATTCAAATTCATCCAATTCACAACAAATACCTATCTAAAGGTAATTATTGATAGTCGGTTATTTAACTATCAATAAAGATGCGCAACATCATCAGATTCCAAATAATTTTCCCAAATAATTTTATCTTCCAAAATATCTTTACTAGATATAAAATTTCCACACTTAACCGTTTGAAAACAATTTTCAAATATTCACTTTTCAATCTATCTTTAAAAGATAAAATTTCAAACCCTTCGTTTCATATTGGGAAAGTAATTCCATACTTATTTAATAATAAGTAATTCACAAATCATTTATTTTCAACATTTGAAAATATTCGATATACTTAAATCAAAATTAAGTATAAATTCATTCTTTAAGGAAATCATTCTTTAAACACATTTTTTTTTGAGTCAAAACGAATGTTACGTAAAACATCGTTACGACGACTCAAAATCACTAGTATAGGGATTCGAGATTTAGATAGATATATAAATCCCAATGCTACATCAAAACATTTCCTTTCGGAAATCATTTACTATAACAACAGTGTTATAGTCCATCATTTCCTTATTTTTCGAAAACGCCTATTTCAACAATAAATGTTGAAATCTATGATTTCGATAATTCACACGTTTTAAACATCTTTTAAAACAATTACTTCATTTTATAATATCGCTTTCCCAAAACATATCCATTTTATTTAATAATATATTCACTGTCCAAAATCGTGAATATAATTCCTTAAATTAACTTCTGCAATTCACTTATCAAAATAAGTGATTTCGGATTTATAAACAACGTTTATAAATCACAATTTTATATTTTATAACAATTTCAACTTATAAATTCCTTTTATTATCCAATTCAATTTATAACTCAATTTTCTAACAAAAGTCCATTCTATAAGTTAAACACTTATAATTCGTTTATTTACAAAAATCGTTCTTTTAGGACTTCACAAATCATTTATTCTGTCCTTTATAAAACCCATTTTAACATCATTTAAAACGTCTTTAAAACTCCTTTATAATTTCATCACTTTGATTTATAAAAATCAAATTTTATAAATCTTATATATAGAGCTTTCATAATAAATTCAAAAATCTCTATTTAGACCATTTTATAAATAAATCGACTTTTATTTCAAAAACGACACTTCGGTTATATTTCATTAAAAATTATAACTTTTATAACTTTAAAATTTTACGTTTATAAATCGATTCAAAAATTCCATAAAACGTATATTTTCAAAAATCACTTTAAAAATCCTTTTAAATTAAAAGTCGTCATTTTAAAGTTCAAAACTGAATCCGATGATGCAACAACACCAATCAGTCCATCACAACAGTCAAATATCATATATCATCATATGATAACAGAATATATCAAAATATCTGTAAATAAGTAAATACAGTTGAGGAATCCAGTTGGATCCCTCCAACCTGTTTCCCTGCATCCACAGATGTTAGCACAATACCAATTCCGCTCCAGTACGGAATTATCGCGGTATATAGGTTTTATAAAAATCCGCTTACTAACGGCGCAATAGGGTCTCATCCGCTATACGAGGCGGGAAATCATCAATCCAATATATACATATGCCAATATGTATATATTGCTATATATATATAGATATATCCTACGATATCTAATATCACATCCAATAGCAATCAAACAGTCAATAACTGTAAAAGAAAATCCACTTTCATTTGAGTGAGAAGATCTCACCGTGATTTCAATTCTGATTCCAGCGTTTATTTCGAATAAAATTAAACACGCGTTTAATTTTACCCAAAGATTTCACTGATTCCAAACGCGCCCAGATCTGCGCTGCAGCATAGAGCGCGTCGCTGCGATTCCAACGCTTCTAGTTTCGTGATTTTTCGATCTCGTATGAAAGAGATACAGTGTTACAAAGTTTAACGAATTATATAAAAAAAATAAATTTACAATTTTCTTTTATTATTTTTCACCATCTATTTTCTGGGCCGTTGATTTCTGTCATAAATTCAGGGCCGCGTGATGACACTTCTTCCCCAGGTCGTGAAATTCATGTTCGAATCTACCCATTTGCCGCCGTCTTCCACGAATTTACACGCCTCCATCCTTCGTTTTGAAGACGATCAAGTTGCACCATCTGATTGCTCGCGTTCGCCTCTACCATCACCTTCGACATGGGCGAGCTCGGTCATCATCTGACCCATGAAAACGTGCTTGAACGGCATACGTTCAAATGATGATTGCCGTTGATTCGCTACGTTATTTACGATCTCCACCGGTCGAACTATAGAGCTCGCCTAGCTCTTCGAATTTGTAGAAGGAAGTTTTCGAAATCATTGAGTGGATTGGAAGTAATCGAGGGGAGAAATTTGAACATTCCTGGCCGTGTATTTCTTTGGTGGCGGCTGGCCTGAACAAAACCCTAGGCTTGTTTTTCTTGTTTGCAAATGAGGGAAAAGAGGCGCTTTTATAGAAAATTGCCCAATTTACTATTCATCGAAATTTTCCGAACTCCGAATCGAACGTGCCGGCTGACGTTTCTAAGGTTTACCCCGCGTTCCGAACGCAATGGAACAAGTTTCGGAAGCTAATTCGATCATCTGTGTGAGATATGGATTTAAACGATCAATTTAAATTAAACCGATTTAAATCGATTTCGAGGCGTTTTAATTTGTACCGGACAAATGGTAAATCCAAAAATTACAAAATTTGAAATCTTATAATAATATCTCATTACGGATCCGATGAAACTGGTTTCGTCGAAATCCGAGACCGTCTGAAAAATGACTATTTTTAACTTGACGATTTAAAATTAAAACGATATCGATGCGTTCCGAGCTGCCACGGTCAAATGACAATTCCGATTGCTACGAAAATTGAAATCCGATAATAACTAACTATTACGGATCCAATGGAACTGGTCTCGTTCAATTCTGAGACTGTTCGAAAATTGGCTATTTTTACAGTCGATAATTAAATATTAAAATATTCGATTTTCACAAATTAACTCCAAATTCGATTTTAAAAGTTCTATAACCTTTCTATAACTCCAGTATGATTAAATAAAATTTTCCAAATCATTTCCAGCACATTAAACCCATACTTCAATTATTTCTGGAATTTCAATCATTAAATTATCGATTTAATTGACCAAATTAAATCCAATATTCGAATAATAAATTATTCGACTTCTTAAATTCATTTATTAATATTTAAAATCAATTAAATATTCGAATTTTAATTATCAAAAATTCTGGGTCGTTACACCAAGCATTTGATCCGATTAAAAAGAAAGTTGACTTAAGAAACTCAAATTCAAATGTAAAATAGTGTGCAATCAGTAAAAAGACAAGATTATCATTCACTTCACTCTGTATTACCAATATAACATCCTAAATTCACCTAAAGTTCTTATCCAAAGCAAAATACTCTAAATTTGGTTCGGGTTCGTCAAGAGACCCAGGTGGATATGGCTTAACAAACTGTGATGGCAGGAATTCTCTAGTAGTGTAAATGTATTCTATATTCAAAAAATAGTTAATGTAAAATATTCATCACATAGTGACTATGTACAAGCTAATTATAATATTAAACATGTTGGTAATATTAATTAAGTTTATATATCTAATTTGTATGCGTCATGGCTTATCTGTAGATTAAATAATACATTTTCATAGAATATGGTTAAGATTACATCTAATAATTATCCTTAACATACTATATATTATTTATGATCATGAATGAAATATATTTTTTCATATATCAATGTAATAAACATTTTATTATCTTCATAAGAAAATAGTTCCACATCAAGTAAACTAATTCTTATATCAAGAAAAAAACGTTCAAATGCTTTAACCAACTTGAAATTATTTGTCATAAACTTAGATAATTTTTATAAAATTTAGTTAATTTATTATTATTTATAAAACTTAGTTAACTTAGTTAAATATTATTCTTATTATTATACATTTAGTTAATTTTTATAAAACTTAGTAAACTTGGCTAATATTTTATAATTTATTACTATTATAAACTTAGTTAATTTTTATAAAACTTAGTTAGAACTTAGTTAACTTAGTTTACTATTATCATTATCATCATCATTATTATTAATTTAGTTAATTTCTATAAAACTTAGTTAACTTTGTTAATATTTTATAATTTATTTTTGTTGTTATTATTATTATTATTAACTTAGCTAATTTATTATTATTATTATTTATAAAACTTAATTGACTTAGTTAAATTATTATTATCATTATTATAGATTTAGTTAATTTTTAAAAAACTTACTTAACATGTTTAATATTTTATAATTTATTTTTATTATTAATAACTTAGTTAATTTATTATTATTATTTATAAAACTTAATTGACCTAGTTAAATTATTATTATCATTATTATAAGTTTAGTTAATTTTTATAAAACTTAATTAACATTATTAATATCTTATAATTTATTATTATTATTATTAACAACTTAGTTAATTTATTATTATTATAATTTATAAAACTTAATCGACTTAGTTAAATTATTATTATCATTATTATAAATTTAGTTAATTTTTATAAAACTTAGTTAACTTGGTTAATGTTCTGTAATTTATTATTATTATTTATAAAACTTAATTGACTTAGTTAAATTATTGTTATCATTATTATAAATTTAGTTAATTTTTAGAAAACTTAGTTAACTTCGGTAATATTTTATAATTTATTATTATTATTCAAAATCTGACAGCGCCTCCTTTGAGTAGTTAGTGCTTTCCCGCACACCCCAATTCAACATATATACACGTTATCAAAACAAGATTGGATTCATATCGTATATCACAATATATACTCTAAGGTATCATATACCACACACACATTTTAAAGCATAAAAAACATACCTTTTAATAGCAAATGTTAGTGAGCAATCTTCTATATGCTTTGTGCATGTTCAGCTTTCCTACCGTCCAGCAGTAGGCTTTATCATGCTATTTCAGTATTCTTTTACATGCTCGGCTTTTCCATGTCTATGTTTTAGCACACTCCAAATTTTAGCGTGCCTAACATAAACGTGGCTTTTGCACAAAAAAAGCTAGAAACAAAGTAGTGTAGTATCCTTGACGGCTCTTCCAACTATCTTTAGCTCGTCATTCAAACTCTGAGCTGCCTTGGCATGTTCAACTTAAGAAAATGGGAAAACAAGAATATCAGCACGTGAATCAACTAGAATATGCACAATAATATCTGAAAGTAACTGCATGGTACTTAAAATTACCTACTTGAACAAAACCATAATCTTTGCACTGCCCGGTTTCCAAATCCAGTGGTAATTGTACAAGTTCAACAGGGCCAAATGGTTTAAATAGCTAAGTATGGGACAAAAGAAAAAAACAGTAAGGATGCTCATATGCAATTGTCAGTTGGCATACACACACACCTTCCTGCAGAACATATAAATTTAACACGCAGTGTTCATAAAAAGTGTCACTCAGCAAAAGTTTGAATAATAATTTATTTTTATCCTTCTCTACTAACCCTCATGCAACATTGAGATTTGTCGACAGTCTTCAGCATCGTTGCCAAATTATACAAATACAAAATATAGATTCAAATTATTCATGTTTAAATATTTAAAAAATTGCTGGAGATGTTAAAAGAACTAGTTACATAAATTACTTGTTTAATATTTGCATTCAAATTTCCCTATTCCAATCTTGATAATTATGTTTCTGACCACAACATCATTTCTTTTATAACAGGCATGGTAATCTTCTGCTCTTTCCTTGGGCCCATAGCCACATGTGCTAAAGGAAAAATATCGTAAACTATTCTTCTGCAAGTAATTATCACAAAAGTGCATTCATGAGTAGAATTAACAAACTAACAACGCCATGATAATAATTGTTGTAGTATTATATAGATATATCACTCCAGGGCATGATTGAATCGCTTTCTTTCAAGAATGTTTTCACCTTTCTCAGTCATAGAGGCTTTAAGAAAAATGTTCTTTTAGGATACAATGGAGTGTGTTTTGCGCAAGTTGTGATTACTTGCACAAATCGGAAGAACACTTGAATTTGATCAGATGATGCTAATAGAGTTATTGATTCAGAAAATAGAATTTTTTTTCAATATTATTTTTGAAAAACGAAGGCTGCCAAGTATATATAGAGGGAAGGCGTCTATTGGTGGTGATTGTTCAAAATGAACAAATATCTTCCCAACAGTCATACCCGTTTGCTGTTTGAATTCGAATTCAAATGGTAAACAAAATGTACCATTTTTGGAAGGGGCGCTTCCCCCTGGACCCCCGCGACCTGACCGCCCAGGTCGACTGCCATCAACAGGGGCGTTGCCCTTGCACTCCCACCTAGGGAGGTTGCCACCCCCCGGACCCTCCTTCGTAGTGGCAACAAATTTAAACAATTTTATGAAAAACTTACAATGTTAATAAATTTACATATTTGTTTAAATAAAAAACTAGGTAATATGAATGGTGAATCATTTGTGAAACTATAAAAGCCCTCCCTCTTTCTATTAGTTGTAGTTAAGAAATTAACCCTAGCTTTAGCAAATTCGAGAGAAATATGATCTGAGAATTTACCGAGAGGTCATAGTAATCTCAGCCATGTGAATCAACTAGTTAAAATGAGTAACAAATGATACTTCTATGTACAAATATCTAGCCTTAACGAAAACAAGGGAACTATGCTAGATTAAAAAATTAGCATATGTCAATTTGATCTCTATGAGGTTTGGAAGTTGCAACTAAGAATTAAATCAAACATTTACAAGCAAGAATGTTTATATCACCTTCATTTAATATTCTTAGCTAATATATAAGTAGGATGTACTGCATTATGATTCTTACAATACTATAATATACTAGAGGATCGTATTTTGATCAAATTTCTCCCTAAAATGAATAAAAAATACACCAAGTAAAATAATGATGTTCCCCATCTAAATTAACATGGTTTTAGCAAATCAGAGGCTTATTAAAAATTGATTGAATTTTTACATCAAAGTAACTAATAACGGTGAAACTTTTCTACAATAATTCTGCATACGTATAGGTAACAGATATCTTGGATATCTTAAATCCAGTATTGCAAAATTTGTTTTGATTACATCAAAAAAAATGGTACCAAGTATCTTATTCATCACACTTATACCTGTACTAGATGACGAGTAGCAAATAATAAAAGATAGAGGAATACTTACTTGACCGCCCTCTTAATCATCAAGGTCAGCGGTATGTGTCCTAGGTTCAGGGACAGTTACACATTTTGAATGTCAAATTAAATGTGTAATTTTACTTCAAAAGGCAGTAAAATTCCCCATGTTTCTTTCCTTGAACCATATCTAAACACATAACTTTTACTTCACTCTTACTTAACAAATTTGCACACCAATATGTGCATGTGTGTTTCCAGAAACACCAACATCGAAGTTAACAGATACTTTTTTTTCATCTTTTTATTTCAAAAGCAGATGAAGAAAGGAAAACTACCTCCATCAAAATGGTTTTAAGATTGTTATCAATGTTCTATAATTCTCTTAACCCAACTAATAAATGAAACTAAAATAGAATAGCTTAGAAAATCAAACCAACTAGCCAATAGAAAGCAAAATCGCAAAGCAGTAGTCAAAGACCAAAAATAGTTTACAAGTCAACCAAGTACTGCATAGTGTATGAGAAGTAATTCAGTGATAAATACTAGTTTAAGCATTCCTACTTACTAATTGAGGTCATAAGTTGAGCATGGTGATAGGAAGAGGCGCTACGATTGGCTAAGACATGACGATAGGTTGCAGCATGGCGGTAGGCTGTGGTCAAGATGCGATTTGACATGAACTGTATTTTTGAGAGCTAGGGATTGAATGAGACAATATTGGGGATTTAAGCTTCAGATCTAAATGGAATTGAATTCATGTAATAGTATGATTATTCTAGTGGTTTAAACATGATGTACAAAACTAATAAAATCAAACTAAAAATGCAATAAATTTTGTCATATGTTTGAAAAGCATGGTAAGAATGTCAAAAAAAATCCAACAAAATATTGGCCAAAATATAACTTGACGGAACGACCTGAGTACTGGATCTCCAAGCCTCTATGAAAATATAGCCAAGCATTAAAACTTACTTCCTTATCGAGCAAGTAAAATGTTTTAAGAGTGGTTATTTCATCTGCATAGCTTGGAAATTATAAAAAAGAAGTTCGTTAATGAATGTTGATGAAACATCAGCACTTGCTTGTGGTGACATTGCCTTTTGGAATAGATGCATTGATATGTGACAAAGTAAAGAAATACCGTTTGATAATCGATTTAGATGCCTTGTCATGCTACCGAAACCACCAAAAGAAACAGGTGACTGAATACCACTAGCATCACCAACCTGAAAAAGACATGTGAAATTAAGTTAATGACTACCCAGTTCATATATGAAAAAACGTAAACCTAACATTCTAGTTTATCTTAATTTTAGTCCCTACTGCTTCAAAAGCATTAAAACGTTAACTAATGATGTTGTAAAATTGCAAATTTTGAAGGAATCAAAACATATCATGGATAGGTTATGTATGACGTCTCATATACCAGTTAGATATCTCCTTAATTATCTGAGTATTATGTAATGTCAAAGGCAAAATACCTACACTTCCTCGAAAATCATAAAAACGTGATAAAAGTAGAAATCTTCTTATAATTTTTCATTTAGATTACATGACTTGGTAGCCAAAAAAAAGGTGGAAACCTTGAAATAATTCTTACTCCCATAGATTAAACTTATTTGAAATCAATAATAGGGACAACACATTTCATGTATAATGAGGCACTAGCCCTGGTATAATTTGAATGACGGGTATATTGACAACTAGAATGTTAATGGTTTGAAATAAAATAAAATCAAAATTGTGTAAACTTAAATTAGAAAGAAAATATAACACAACTGCAATATGCAATCAAATGCTGCTCTTAA
This sequence comes from Allium fistulosum, assembly GCA_030737815.1. Taxonomy (NCBI): domain Eukaryota; kingdom Viridiplantae; phylum Streptophyta; class Magnoliopsida; order Asparagales; family Amaryllidaceae; genus Allium; species Allium fistulosum. Next base: position 185,952,406 of record CM060906.1, read on the forward strand.
TGGGCTACAAAAATGACATTTACTGAGTGCTAGAATTAAAAAAAACGAAGAGGTCGAAACTAAATGCACAAGGCTACACATGAATGGTACTTTGGGGAAGGGGTTAGAGATCCTATGTCTTCCCCTTATTTGAGAAAGCAATGCAATTAATAACACGCTGTATGACAACAGAAGGAAACAAAGTATGTTCGGCATATTCATTGTAGAAAGGAAAAGTTTCCAACTGGAATCTGCATATATCTTGCAGTCTTTAGAACTATCTATATCAGTGTATCACCATGTCAAGTATATTTTGTCGATAGATAGTTTTAGTTACCTATCACGGTAAGTAGGAAAAATTCCACAATTAACTCGTAGTATCTCCAGTTTATCAAGATCTACTCGCTGAAAATAAATGCTGCCTTAGCATTTGTTGATGTTATTAATTTGAGTCAAATTAGTTACATACGATTAACTGTCATAATTGTTGTATAATTATAGTACTTTCCATAAATACCATCATACAAATATATATTTACCAATAAGTTTAAAAGGAATTACATTTTAACACATCACTTATTTATAGTTAATTGTGTATGTTTCATTTTATTGTCGATAAAAAGGATCCAAAGGACAAAAGAAAGATTCCAATACTACATAGACAAGTTATTTAGCTATTCTGAAGGAAATATAAATATTGGGATGGTATTAGATAAAACCAAACTAAGCTATAGAGTGATTCTGCACTTGCCCTTGAAACTCATAATCTGGCTGTAATAACATCACATTAGATGTGTACGTTTTTTTTTGCAAAACTTAATGATGAGAAACTAAGCTTGACCTGATAGTTGGGCATTAAATCCCAATAATATTCTAATAACTCTTCCAATTTTGGAGTAACCGGTTGCGGTGCTACATAAGTGAATAAATACATAGTTCTATCAGTCTGACCAGAACCAGTTGGAAATTCCTACATAATTTAAGACAATATGAAACTGCATTCTATTCTTACATATATAAACTTAAAATAAACTATGATCAATGTCGGGTAAAGTTTTATTTTAAATTAAATAAATAATAACATCGGGTTGAATTGTTGACCATTCAATATTAAGGAGTTTTAGTTTACTTTGAATATGTTTGTTGAACAAACAACCTTTTTTAAAATAGAAAACGTAAGATTCCCAGTATAGTAACTTTCCTTTTTCGATTTACAACATGTTGTGATGTGACATTGTTACTTTTGATTCATTTTGTCAACATATCCACATATTACCTTGGCAAAATTGGTTACGGTAGTTAATCGGAGTTTCGCTTAATTCTTATTTTTGTGTAATGACTCTAGCCTTGCCTTGCATGTACATCATCTCAATATGCTACTGACTTGCATGTGCACCACTTACTTCAGTCATTATTATCAACTTTCATGTAGAAAAATCAAAAGAGCGAAACAAACAGAATTACCAAACAAAACTGGGAAATTACGAATAGAACAAATTTTTACCAGATATGAAATTTATGTGTTTTGATTGAGAATGCATAGGTCTCCTTTCAAATATTCTTGAGAAACTGTATCCTGAAACACACTGTGAAATGCTTATTCTAAATGTTGATCTGAAATAGAAGAACCAACTATAAATGTATTTCAAAAACTGATACACACACACATAGAGAGAGAGAGAGGAACTATCATGATTTTAGGAAACAACTACCAACTATATAATCAAGCGTTGGATGTGGAAAGAAAACAATAGATACAACCGTAGAGTAGTATTCTGCAACCACTACAACCTGTATTAGTTAATGAAATATTATATAAGCAACAACTTACACAGTTAAAGTTTACCGCTAAGAGCTCTGCATTACATGATACAAAAAATAATACAATAGAGATCGAAAAGGTAAAAAGGATAGTGTTCATGGAAGCAGTAATGTGTGTGACTGGTGGTAGTGACCTTACAATGTTGTTGAAGATAAAATATGCTGAACTGATGAGGAGTAATGCAAAACAAATGGGGGTATTTCTTATAGTTGTTGTTTCTAATTTAATTCTCTTTTAGTTTGGTTTATACCCTATTTTAACTAGTACATTTTAATATACATGAGTATATTTTATCTCCATCACCTACTAATTTCCTGAAAACCCTTCGCCTTTTTATTTTACATTTTCAGATTCTTTGTTTTTCACCAGAAAATAACTGAAATGTGTGTTAGTTTGATTTTTGTTAGACTAAGTGCATGTATATTTTGATAAGCTCTAAAGTCAAAACAGCTTCATCGTGGGAATGTTCCCATATTACTTTAAATTTTCATTAACTTCCCTGCATACTCAGGTGCTCAAGTTTTTAAAAGCCCAGAGTATTTTTACCTTATGATATTTGAAAGAAGTAAATAATTATGAGTACTAAATAAAGTGTCTCTATAGTACCAAGTTCTGGTTTATGAAGGGTATGGGATAGAAAACGCATGAGACCAATAAAAGTGACATGGTTTGCAAAAGCTCCCAAATTAAGTTCTCATTCCACCAAGCAAATTAAAAAAGTGAAGACTACATTTTTGCCACATGCAGGTTGAAAAAGTTGAATGTTCCTTTAACCTTGATTATGCTCCAACATTTATAATACGCATGTATTCTTTATTGGAACAGAGAGTCTTAATTGACCTAGGAGAATCTCTAGAATATCACCTGCCTTATACCTAACTTCCTAAATGATTGATACAAAAAAAAGGAAAACATCAAAACCTGAAAGCTGTAGAAATTAATAACCAAGAACAAAATACAAAAGAATTATGAACTTACTCTGGATAATGTTTCAAGTTCAAAATGGTGTACATCTCTGTCACCATCTTTGGACAAATGCGTGTTCTTTACCTAAACCGATAGTTATAATAATTAAACTAAAACAAGCATAAGAATACAAGTTTTCCTGAAGTAAGAGATTCAAACCTGGCAAGACAATACAAGTTTCATTCCCTTCAGTCGAAGTGCCTTTAATAAAGTAGACTTCCAACTCAAGAGCCCTCACATCCACCTTTTCCATCGCCCTTCTAAACTCCTCCTCCTTTTGCATAGCCTTTTTTATTGATAAAATGAATATGACCAGTGCTGTTGATGCTACCTCACTTGGCAGGTTATGATGGCTCTGTTAATTGCAATGGAGGAGAATGGATGCAGAACTGAAGAATAAAGCTGCGAAAAGAGGACCGAACTTGTGAAAGGAGGAACTAGCCAGATGAATCAAATCAAAGAATAGGGAGGGGAGCACCGTTCATTGGAGGAGGGAAAAGAGGTGAGTGTTGATCGTCAAGTTTGGGGGAAAGTAATTAGGATGTTTGAGGGGGAAAAAAGAATTGGGGAAAAGTGAGAGAGTAATTAGGGCATTTGAGAGGGATTCAATACAAAGAAAAAGAGCCGCGTAAACAAGTGTTGGCAGAGGCAGCGTTTTGTTAGTATTTAAGTATGTTTTGATACATATAACAAGCAGCATTTTGTATTAAAATGCTGCATATTAGTGCTGCCAAAAATGTAATTTCTTGTAGTGCCCTTTTTTAAATCTTATATATAAACTATTTATAATAAGTTCAAAAATCTCAATTTAACTTATTTTAACAATATAGTTAACTCCATATTTCAAAAATCTTATTTGCTTATATTTCACAAAACCGTAATTTTTATAACATAAAAATTATAACTTTTGATTTATTTAAAATAAATCCATTTCTTTAACAATTTAAAATTTATTAAAACATATATTTTCAAAATCACTTTGAAATCTTTATTAAATTGAAAACATTATTTTAATATTTTTAAATTTCCAAAATATGGCATAATGCTGCAAAAGCGCTAAATAAAGGCATTCACATCAATCATATCAATCACGACGTCCAAATATCATATATCACATGAGAACAGCATATATAACAATATATGTAAATAAAAATCAACAACGGTGAGGAATCCAGTTGGAACCCTCCAACCTATAACCTGCAACAAATATACATATGAGAAAATATGTACAATGTCCGCTTCGAGGCAGACGCGCGTACAAAGGGTCATCCGTTCATACACGGGAACGTATAGGGTCTCATCTGCTAAAATATGCGGGAATATATCCAAACCAATCAATATATATATACATAATATATCATATATCACCCAAACAATCATCAATCATTATAAATAAATTTTATTCTCACTTATATAAAAATATAAGCGAGGCAGAGAGAGTGAGTTGTACTCACTTTGATTGCAGTCGTCGTAATAGCGATTTATTTCGATTAAAATGAAACGAGCGTTTAATTTTAACCAAAATTTTCACTAGCTCAAATAAATCCCAATCTAGCTCCATTGCGTAGTATTTGTCAATACGAATCCAACGCAATTTGTTTCGTGCGAAACGGACCTCGTATGACCAAGTAATTTTTAAACATTCGAAAATTAATAATATAATTAACTATGTCATTAGCAAATAAAAATTAACCTTAATTATCATCTCCCTTTCACCACATAACCCAAGCCACAAAGAACCCATCACGCACGTTGTTCTCTTTGATGGTCGCTCCTCCCTCGCTCGCCCATTCGACGATCGAACTCCTCCACGTCGAAGCTCTTCCCCCACCACACCTACGCCTAGAGGCCGCGGCTCCCTAGCTCCACTAACGCCTCGAAAATCACGCTCGAACGCGGTCAAGGCGCGAGCCAAATCCTCCCCGTACGACGTGCCGTTTTTGATCTTAGTCGTTGATCGGCTAGATCTCACTGCCCTCTACAATCTTCTAGTTGAGAGTTTCCTCTAATCGTTAATGGATCGGAAGAAAATTGAGGAGGAAGGAGATGCATTTCTGGCCATGGGTTTGAAAATGGCGGCTAGGGTTTAGAGAAATCAGGGTTGAGTAATTTTTAGAAAACAATGTCCTTTTATAGAAAATTTCGCGCACTTTTCATCCGAAAATTTTTCGAACTCCAAACAAAGCATGCCGCCAGGCGTTTGTAATGTTTTACCCCTATTCCAAACTCAATGGAATATATATCAGGAGCCAATTCCATCATATTTGGAAGATAGGTTTCCGAATCGAATTATTTTAACTAAAAATTACTTAAACAAATTTTTACCTGTTTCACTTCCCACGACTAAACCGTAAGTGCGATTGGCACAAAATTTGAAAACCTATAATAATACACTATTACAGATACAATGAAACTGGTTAGGTCAAAATCCGAGACAGTGTCAAAAATGATTATTTTTACATGTTTATTAAATATTAAAATTTCCAATTTCTGCCAAATCGCTTTTAATTCAACTTTAAAAGTTTACTGTCTTTAGTCTAATCCAAATAGAATTAAAAACAATGTTAGAAATTATTTTTATTCATATTTGATTCAATATTCAATTATTTACACAATTCAAATATTAAATTAAGCAATTTAATTATCCAAATAAATCACTATATTTGAAATATAAGTTATTCAACTTATAAAATTAACTTTTGAATATTTAAAATCAATTAAATATTCTAAATTCAGACGACTGAAAACTGGGTCGTTACATTCTTCCCCTCTTAAAAGAATTTCGTCCCCGAAATTTCTAAGTAAGAAAAGATGCTACAACTCCATTAACTTTGAAAACAATTTAGTTGAAATAGATTATCAATTCTTTTAAGTGATTAACTTTCGCAAAAACAATTAGTTTCACTTTTATAAAAACTTTTCTAAGTCTCTAAATTCATACATAGTTATTTACTAATACCATTCCATAAATCAACTAACATCATTTCAAAAACCAACAAATATCATTTCAAATTATAACTCAAAAATCACATTTTTTTAACAAAAATTTTCCAAAATTTCCAAAAAAAATCTAGCGCTTTAAATTTTTAGAAAAATTCACCATAGCCTCCTTTGCGTGGTTCGATCTTGAAAAATCACAGTATTTATAATATCACAAATATACATCTCATCTTCGAGGATGAGGCATTCCGTAGGGAAAAAGTGTAAAAGTATGATATGTAATTCGAGATATGTACCTTATAAATTATTTGCGAGCATATACTGCTAATATAGCGCGAAAGCGAGCTCCAAATGCGAAGCAAGTGCCATCCGCACCTACTAAACACTCAACAAACCATAAGAACACATATATGGAAAGTAATATCAACATATATAACATACCCTACACATACTATACAACAATTATGTGCAAGGGAAACATATGCAAACAAAGAAACCATCAATAACTAATATCCATCCAATATAACCAAATCAATTATACATTCAATTCTTATTACACTACTTGAATTGGTTTTCAATTTATTCACATTCATTAATCACAATTGATTATATTCAATTAAAATTGAATTCAATTTAGCTACATTCACTTTAGATTCAATTCATATTAACTTTACAATTCACTTAGCATAATTCTTTTAATACAAATAACACATAACACTACTTTACTTCATTCTTCACTTAAGCTTATAAACATTTTAACCCCACTCATCTTATGTTCATTTCACTTCCTCACTTAAGTTTATTTCAATATTCATATACACATTCAATTGATTTATATTCATTATCCACATTAGCACATAATCACATTCAATTCTAGTTTTCATTCAATTCCTATACATTCTATTAATTCTCATTCAGTTAATTACATTCCATTAATTTACTTTCAATTTAATTCATATTCAATTAGTTTACATTCAATTAGTTTACATCCAATCCAATTCAAATTTATTAACATTCATTTGATATTTACATTCAACTTCGTTTACATTTACATTCCTTACTTAGTATATTTTCTTATAATACCAATAACATTTATGATTTATTTCCTAAATCACATACTTAAGTTCAGTTTACATTGATTCTTCATTTAAGTTAACTTCCTTTACAACATTCATTTTATTTAACTTAACTTCCAACTTATAATTCAAATTTAGATTTCATTTCTTAACCTTCATATTTAACAAATAGAAATTTGCTTTACTTATTATTCTCCCAAATTATAAGTTATAAACTTATTTACTTCGATTTTCATGAATATATACTTAAGTTTATAATTAATTTTATTTGATTCATTTCAAATATTTATCTTATTCATTCCAAATCTAATTCAATTCCATTTATTTAACTTTTCTTAAGTTAAACTTCAATTCATATAATCATTTTACTAACTCAATTTTATTTAACTTTTACTTAAGTTTGAATTTTAATTTCATATCCCAAATTGAATTTTCTTATTTATACTAATTCCAATTATAAGTTCAAAACTTATTTGACTTATATTTATCAATTTCAAACTTGGATTTTAAATTCAAATTTATTTATCACAACCGAATCTTCAATTTTCAATTTACTAGTGGTAGCAAATCAATCACATAGAAACTCGAAAATGATACTGATGATGCTGCAGTCATCACCCTTATTATTTTCCAGCAAATGTAGTGAATTCGGTGCTTTATATTCTTTCAAAATCCATTTATTTATAAATCACATTTATAAAATTTACTTATATAATTTCTCTTATTTCACTTTACTTATATAAGATTCATTCCAAATTTGTTTATCCTATATAGATTTATAATAATAACAACTTTCATTAAACACAACAATTAATAACAAATGATAACAATCAAATATTACCATTCATTAACCAATCAAACAATTTATATACTACTATATAAAATATAATCAAGGTAAAATAATTTCATTTACCCAATTTCAAAAACAATATTATGTCCAATCTCCATGTTCAAGTGTTTAGAGATCCCTATCGATAACGTTAGGTAGACGCAAAGATCAGAACCCATAAGCCACTCAACAGCTCAATCAACACAATATAAAACATTTTTATATCACTAAAAAATACGCACTCATATATATAATACACTCAAACTCAATCTAGGGCGCTACTGACCCTATCTATACTGAGTACACATCAAAGCCTAGAAATATACTAAACCTAAGCTCTGATACCATGCTGTGACGATGTAGGCTTTGCAACCATCAACAGTGGATAAACTCCACCGTAACTCACATCGGTACCTCACAATTTGCTTTTACTACCAGCCTCTCGACTGTAAACCAAACTGGCAAAAAAAACCCTCGATACTCGATCTCAGGGACATGTAGAAGTAAGAGTCATCTATTCGCTACCTAACAAGAAGCGAGAACCCCCTATCATGTACGCACATCACTAAGCAAATCCGATCCTGATCTCTTCGCACCAACAATGCAAAAGCTTTTCTCAACCTCATATAGAAACTAAGTCTCGTAGACTTATCACGTCTCCAACTTTCAACTTGCTATCCTTTGACCAAGAAGGAAGCTCGATAGATTGGAGTAATCACTCTGCACTACATGAATCAACATTCTTAACACAAACGATAATCAAGTCTACACGTACTAAGTGTACGACTAATTAGTTTCTCCATCAAGTTGAGAAACTAAAATGGCCAAATTTGGTAATCGGTTATTTAACTATCAAAGCAACAAACAAAATCTAGTATTTAAGTAATCACTGGGCCTGATTTTTATTATTCGTTCCTAAATCAAATCACTTTCCAATTATTCACTTCAAAATATCTTTTAAAAAGATAATATTCAAAACCATTTCACTTATTGGATATTTGGAAAACATTTATGTATACTTATTTTAATAATAAGTAAATTCACAACTCATTTTATTTTCAAACCATTTAAATTCCCGTTTATAATATCACTTTCCAAAAACATCCATTTTATTTAAAGGATTATTCACCGTTTAAAATCGTGAATATAATTCCTTTAATAAATTCATTCTTCTACACATTTAATTTAAAGGATTATTCACTGTCCAAAATCGTGAATATACTTCCATTAATAAAAATCCATATTTAGCTTATCAAATTAAATTGATTTTAGATTTATAAAACAATGTTTATAAATTCCATTCATATTTTATAAACTTCCATATACAAAATTCCTTTACTAACAAATTCCATTCATATCTCATTTATATGCCAAAATCCAATTATAAGTTAATTACTTATAAATCTCTTATTTACAAATTCATTCCTTTCAAATCTTATTATTTATAAAATCCATTATAAGTTCATTTCTAAATCTCAATTGCTAATCCATATACAAATTTGGTTACAATCCTATTTCTAATATTATTAAAACACCGTTTATAATTTCATTACTTTTATTTATAAAATATCCATTTTATAAACTTATATATAAACCATTTATAATAAGTTCAAAAATCTCAATTTAACTTATTTTAACAATATAGTTAACTCTATATTTCAAAAATCATATTTTGCTTATATTTCACAAAACCATAATTTTTATAACATAAAAATTATAACTTTTGATTTATTTAAAATAAATCAGTTTCTTTAACAATTTAAAATTTATTAGAACATATATTTTTAAAATCACTTTGAAATCTTTATTAAATTGAAAACATTATTTTAATATTTTTAAATTTCCAAACTATGACCGAATGCTGCAAAAGCGCTAAATAAAGGCATTCACATCAATCATATCAACCATTGCGTCAAAATATCATATATCACATGATAACAGCATATATAACAATATCTGTAAATAAAAATCTACAACAGTGAGGAATCCAGTTAGAACCCTCCAACCTGTAACCTGCAACAAATATACATATGAGAAAATATGTACAATGTCCGCTTCGAGGCAGACGCGCGTACAAAGGGTCATTCGCTCATACACGGGAACGTATATGGTCTAATCCGCTAAAATATGCGGGAATATATCCAAACCAATCAATGTATATATAATATATCATATATCACCCAAACAATCATCAATCATCATAAATAAATTTTATTCTCACTTATATAAAAATATAAGTGAGGTAGAGAGAGTGAGTTGTACTCACTTTGATTGCAGTCATCGTAATAGTGATTTATTTTGATTAAAATGAATTGAGCATTTAATTTTAACCAAAATTTTCACTAGCTCAAACAAATCCCAATCCAGCTCCATCGCGTAGTATTTGTCAATACGAATCCAACGCAATTTGTTTCGTGCGAAACAGACATCGTATGACATAGTTATGAATATTTAAACATTCAAAAATTAATAATATAATTAACTATGTCATTAGCAAATAAAAAATTAACCTTAATTATCGTCTCCCTTTCACCATGTAATCCAGGCCACAAAGAACCCATCACGAACGCCGTTCTTTTTGATGGTCGCTCCTCGCTCGCCCATTCGACGATCGAACTCCACCACGTCGAAGCTCTTCCCCCACCTCACCTGCGCCTAGAGGCCGTGCCTCTCTAGCTCCACCAATGCCTCGAAAATCATGCTCGAACGCGGCCAAGACGCGATCCAAATCCTCCCCGTATGATGTGTCATTTTAGATCTTAGTCGTTGATCGACTAGATCTCACTGCCCTCTACAATCTTCTAGTTGAGAGTTTCCTCTAATTGTTAATGGATCAGAAGAATATTGAGGAGGAAGGAGATGCATTTCTGGCCATAGGTTTGAAAATGGCGGCTAGGGTTCAAGGAAATTAGGGTTGAGTAATATTTAGAAAACAATGTCCTTTAATAGAAAATTTCATGCACTATTCATCAGAAAAAATTTCTAACTCCAAACGAAGCGTGTGTTGCGACTTTTCTATTGGTTAGAAAAGCACAAATTTTAATAAATTCTGCAAGCGCACATGCATGTAGTATGCAGGTTGAACATAGGGAATTGTGTTTTAAAATATTTGAAATCCATATTTATATCTTAGGCATGTTAAACAAATTCGATGATGGTTCTCGAACAGAAAAATAAAAACAATAATATACTCCAAATCGATTTCGAATCTAATCAAAGTTTCAATCAAAATATAAAATTGTAGAAATCAAAGCAGAAAATAAAAAGTGCTAGAAAATAATAGAGCAAACAACTGAAATAAAATGAACTGAATTTATTAACTAAATGGAAAGAGTGCTAAAAATAACTAAGAATAAGAATAAATTGCTAAATCTAATTAACAATCCTACGTATTCTGTCCAAAAAAAAAACACTGCTGAAATTTAAAACTGAACTAGAAGAAGAGTTATGGGATAAGAGATGATTTCTTGGTTGTTGTATGATGCTGTATATATAGCCTTTTCCAGCCTAGAAAATCAACTGCTGCTTTTTAGGAGGAACTGGTCCTTTGCTTGAATTGGTGAAAGAGAACATATATACGTCCACGTCATTGCTTGAATTGGTCCATATTGCTTTGAATTGATTGCACGTGTGCTACTTATTGAATTGAAGTGGCCATATAATATGCTGCTTGAATTGGTCACATTATTGTACCATGTTATTGATTAACAAGTGGCCTTGCTTTGAAATGATGTTTGCTACTTTGATTTTCACGTGGCCATGCTTTGAGAGATTTTCAGGCAGAACTTTGAAAGTGTACAGCACTTTCAATATTTTGCATTTGATTTCTTGCATGAATAGTACACATGTTGGTGACGTGAGATGCATTTCTTCATGAATGATATGTGATTTCTCTTTGAATTATTCGGTACCCAAAATGTTGCACTCTTTCTACGTTTCATTTGAACCAATGGACGGCACAACCGATTAATTCAACGTTGCACTTCGGAATCTATAATCCGCAAACCACAATAAAATACCTGTATAATACTGCTTTATTAAAATAAAAATATATGAAACAAACGGTTTAAAATGCAGAAAAATACGTTCATCAAATATCCCCACACTAGAACTTTATTCATCCTCGAATAAGCAAGAAAATAAAAACTAACTAAATCCTTTTTCGTAAGAAACAAGATTGCATTTAGCGTATGCAACAAGCCGTTAAACCTCTAGGTGTCCCTAGTAGGATGAGTGGTGTCTCGTGAGGGTTTTCAGCGGATACTACCCACAAAATCCAAATGCAGTATGTGATGATTCTAATGTACTACATGAATGCAAAATTTTAAACAAATGGAGACTCGATTTACTTCATAATAATTGCAACAAAATAATGTATATCGGTTTGAGTCAACTTCTAGAATTTTTTTGGTTCCTCACTAATCACAGATTTCAATATAACTTAAGTTTTTATACATTAGATTCTAGTTTGGCCAGTTGTTTCGGTCGATAACATAGTGCAGCCATGAAATAAATTCTTTATTGTTAATCATAGTTTTTTAAAATGGTATTTTTCATTTCCATTTGTATAACAAGCCAAATCAATAAAGTCAAGAAGTGTTTGGCTTTCAATAGCTTACTCTCTTTTTTTTTATATATACACCTAACTTTTGGACCAAGGTATACCACCCATGCATTGCCTCGCGGGCTTATGTGAGAGTTGGGACAGAGCTTGGCGGATTGTGCAAACCGACGCTGACTATGTCAGAAAAGGTCGGTAATCCTTAGGTGATTATTTATTTAGTTTCTTTATACACCTAACTCAAAATGCTGAGGCCAGATATACCATCTATGCACTGCCTTACGGGCTTACGTGAGAAGAGTACAGAGCGTGACGAGTGTTCACACTCTCTTAAGTGTGCACACCTATTGACTCTAGGTGTTTCTTATTAATTTATTTTTAAAAAAAATAACTAAAGAGAGTTATGCAAATCAACGTAGCACCACTTAACTTCAATGATTTGAAATGTCAATGCATGTACTTTAAATCTACCACTTTTTTAAACAAAGATTACAGTTTAGAAAGGATTTCATAACCATCACCTACGAATCCCCCTATATACTAACCTCACTATTATCGCTTGTAATTCAACTTTTCATTATATTTTACATTTGAAATTAGTGATTCACAAAAAATTTCATCAATTGACTTCAACTGTTTACTTACTTTGTCTTGACTAGTTAAAAAAAAATCAAAGTCCTGAAAATAATGGAAAATGAGATGAAGCTTGAAAAAAAATTGAAAACAAATAATGAGATGATTTTTTTAAGTGATGCCACACTGTGAAATATGAACAAACAGTATGAGATATGCATCCCCCCACACTAGAATGAGACAGTGTCCTAACTATCAAATGGAATGCAAATGCAATACAGAAGGAAAAAAAACTAAAAAAAAAGAAAAAAGAAAATACAACTTGATATGTACAAGATAGTGAGTGGCTCATGCCGAATAGCTAGGTTCGTGGAGATCCACGAACTCGTCGTCCTTGTGTTGTTCAAACTCTAGAAATAGCTTCAAGCGTTGTCCATTGACCTTTGAAATGGAACCGTCCCTAGGATTTTCAATTTCAACTGCACCATAAGGGTACATTGTTTTCACAATATATGGACCTGTCCATCGAGATCTCAATTTGCCCAGAAATAAATGAAGTCTAGAATTATATAAGAGAACTTTCTGACCTACTTCGAATGTCTTCCGAAGTATGGATTTATCATGGTAAAATTTAGTTTTCTCTTTATAAATCTTTGCATTTTCATACACTTCATTTCTTAGTTCTTCTAATTCTAACAATTGTAATTTACGATGCGATCCGGCTTTTTCTATGTCAAAATTAAGGTATTTGGTTGCCCAAAGTGCACGGTGCTCGAGCTCAATGGGTAAATGGCATGCTTTTCCAAAGACTAATCGGTATGGTGATATTCCTAGATTGGTTTTATAAGCTGTGCGAAATGCCCAAAGGGCATCTATCAATTTTGATGACCAATCTTTTCTGTTGGAGTTAACTGTCTTTTCAAGAATTTGTTTAATTTGTCTTTTGGAAACCTCGACTTGACCGCTAGTCTATGGATGATATGGAGTAGATAGTTTATGAGTGATAGAGTATTTCTTAAGAAGAGATTCAAAAGCACGATTACAAAAATGAGAACCGTTATCGCTTATAATAGCTCGAGGTGTGCCAAAATGAGAAAATATGTTCTCTTTCAAAAATTTGACAACAACTTTATTGTCATTCGCTCTGGTGGGAATGGCCTCAACCCAGTTAGACACGTAATCTACTGCAAATAGGATGTAGAGATTTCCAAAAGAATTAGGAAAAGGACCCATGAAATCGATGCCCCAAACATCAAAAATTTCGATGACAAGGATTGGGTTTAGGGGAATCATGTTACGTTTGGAAATACGACCTGTTTGTTGACATCTAGCTCATTTGGAGCAAAATTCGTGGGCATCACGAAAAAGAGAAGGCCAATAAAAACCGCACTGTAACACCTTGGCAGCAGTTTTCTTTGCTCCAAAATGTCCTCCACATGCTTGATTATGTGAAAAATTGAGAATGCTATGGAATTCTTGTTCTGGAACACATCTACGTATGATTTGATCGGTGCAATATTTGAAAATATAAGTATTTTCCCAGTAAAAGTTTTGAACATTGGAGAGAAATTTTTGTTTATCTTGTTTTGACCAATGGGAAGGTGTTTCATTTGTGACAAGATAATTTACGATGTCCGTGTACTATGGTGCACTGGAGAGGGAAATAATTTGTTCATCGGGAAAATGATTGTTGATTTGAGAGTTATCGATGTTTTCATGAACAATACGAGAAAGATGATCAGCTACGAATTTTCAAAATCCTTTTTATCCCTTATTTCTAGGTCAAACTCTTGAAGAAGGAGAATCCAATGGATTAAGCGGGGTTTGGCATCCTTTTTCATGAGTAAATACCACAATGCGGCATGATCGGTGTAAATTATGACCTTAGAACTTACGAGATATGATCTAAACTTATCGAGGGCAAAGATAACTGCTAAAAACTCTTTTTTTGTGGTTGAGTAATTCAATTGAGCTTCGTTAAGAGTTTTGCTAGCATAATAGATGACTCAAGGAAGTTTATCGATTCGTTGACCTAAGATGGCTCCAATGGCATAATCAGAAGCGTCACACATTAATTCGAAAGGAAAAATCCAATTTAGAGGTTGGATTATAGGTGCAGTGGTCAAGATTGATTTAAGGGTTTCAAAAGACGTTTTACATTCATTGGAAAATTCAAATTTAACGTCTTTAGCTAGAAGATTCGAAAGAGGTTTTGAAATCTTTGAAAAATCTTTAATGAACCTCCTATAAAATCCTACATGCCCGAGAAATGAGCGAATGTCCTTGACGGACCTTGGAGGAGGAAGGTCAACAATAAGATCAACTTTAGATTTGTCAACTTCTAGGCCACTTTTAGAGACAACGTGACCTATGACTATTCCTCGCTTAAACATAAAATGACATTTTTCCCAATTAAGCACAAGAGATTACTCCTTACATCGCTTTAAGACACATTCTAAACGAAGAAGGCATTGATTGAAAGATGACCCATAGATTGAAAAATCATCCATGAATATCTCTAAGAAATCCTCTACATATCAGACAATATACTCATCATACATCTCTGAAAGGTAGCGGGAGCATTACAAAGATCGAAGGGCATGCAACGATAAGCGAAAGTTCCGAAGGGACATGTGAACGTCGTTTTGTGTTGGTCCTCTAACGCAATGGGAATTTGATTATAGCCAAAGTAACCATCAAGAAAACAATAATATTCATGACCGGCTAAGCTTTTGAGCATTTGATCAATGAAAGGGAGGGGAAAATGATCTTTTCTTGTTGCTGCATTGAGTTTTCGATAGTCGATGCAAACGCGCCATTTTGTTTTGACTTTTGTCGGAACTAGTTCGTTATTCTCATTTATGGTCACAGTGATTCCAGACTTCTCTGGCACAACTTGTACCGGACTTACCCAAGTACTGTCAGAGATTGGGTAGATAATGTTATTGTCTAAACATTTGATAATTTCTTCCTTTACCACTTCTCTCATATTAGGGTTTAATCGCCTTTGAGCTTCGCGAGTGGGTTTAGCCTCGTCGACTAAATGTATTCGATGTTCGATGATTGATGGACTAATTCCCTTAATGTCAGCGATTACCCATCCTAATGCCTCTTTATTTTCCCTTAAAATTTTCAAAAGTTGTTCTTCTTGGTCCTTAATGAGATCGGAGGCCAAGATTACAGGGAAATTTTCCGAAGAATCTAAGTATGCATACTTAAGATCGTTCGGAAGAGGTTTGAGGTCTAATTTAGGGCGTCTTCTTTTGAGGCTTCAGTAGACATCAACTGATTGAATTCTAGTGAATTATGAGAAGAGCAGAGCATATCATTTAATTCATAAATGTATTCATCTTCATTTAAATTGGAATTAAAATGATCTAGGCACATGTTAAGAGACTCCGTAGTATCACTAAAATCATTTTCTACAATTATTTGGATCATGCCAACTTCTTCTGTTTCAAGATCCCTTGGTTTTCTGTTAAGATTGAAGATATTTAGTTCAATGATTAGGTGCCCAAAGGAAACTCGGAGTTGACCATTCCTACAAATTATGATAGCATTTGATGTTGCTAAAAATGGACGACCTAATATCAAAGGAATCTGACCATTAGCATTTGAGACAGGTGCAGTCTCTAGGACTATGAAATCGACTGGGAAATAGAATTGCTCGATTTGTATCAAAACATCTTCAACTGTGCCCAATGGTTTTTTGACAGATCGACCAGCTAGTTGAATTATGATGTTTGTAGGCTTTAATTCCCCTAGTCCAAGTTGACAGTACACAGTATAAGGCAAAAGATTCACACTCGCTCCAAGATCGAGTAAGGCATGACTAATGTGAGTGTTACCGATTTTACAACCTATTGTAGGACAACCGGGGTCCTTATACTTGATTGGGGAGGGATTTGAAAGAACAGAGCTCATGTTTGCAGTTAGAAATGCAGTCTTAGGAACGTTAGTGGCACGTTTTTGAGTACATAGCTCTTTCAGACATTTGGCATATTGAGGAATTTGCTCGATGGTATCAAGAAGTGGAATATTGATTCGAACTTGTTTGAAGATTTCAAGAACTTGGTCAAAATTAGTGGGCTCCTTATTTCAATGGGTTTATAGACTCGTTCAGAAGTTTTTTTATTCGAAGAAGAAGGTGTTATATTAGAGGGTGAAGTTAAGGGAGCTGGAATGTTAAGGTTGCCAACATCAGAAGGTGAAGAGTGGTCGGGATTGCCAACCTTGGATGAAGAATTAAAGTCGTTTGGATTGACAACAGTGGTTGTCGACTGAGTTTTAGAATTTTGAACATGGGGAGAATTAAGAAGGATGTCGGGGTTGCCGACGTGGTTGTCTACCTTCTTTCCAGATCTAAATATGGTGACAGCATTAACCGGATTTACATTTTCATCCTCACAAAGATTTACTCCTCGAGAGTTATACTTTGGATTCACTTCGGCTTGACTAGGCAATTTACCTTTCTCATTTATTTTCATGAGATCCTTCATCATTATCAACATTTGTTCATTTTATTTAGTGATTTGCTCAATTATCGCATCTTGGTTAGTAATTTGTTCATTTTGTTTGGTGAGTTGTTTTTCCAATCGAGCAATTTCTTGTGAATGCTGAGAAGGTTAGGTTGATGGATTGAAATTAGGATGCATATATGGTTGATATTTGAAGGTTTTGTTTGAGGAGCGGGTTGAGAATTTTGAGCATTAGAAGTGGGGCCTCGATAATTCGGATTTGGTATCATCGGATACATATGCGATGGATTAGCTGCATTGTTAGGACTTGACCATGAAAAATTGGGATGGTGCTTCCAGTTAGGATTGTATGTGGATGAATAAGGACTATTTTGAGCTATAGCATTGATTTGGTCTTGTGTGTAGTAATGGGGTAGTCCTTCTCCTTCTTGACGAGTTTGAGCTTCTATAGGAAGATGTGATGGGTCAATGGCATGTATTCCTCTGTTTGGAGTACGAATTGGAACACGAATTGTTTCCCATTGCATATCCTTTTCCGAATATTCTTCTAAAATTTCCCAAGCTTCCTTGTCTGTTTTTGCCATGAATTCTCCTCCGCACATTGATTCGAGTTGGGATCTTGTTTGATAGTTAAGCCCTTCATAGACGATTTGGCACAAGACGTGTCTAGGGATTGCATGATGAGGGCAACTATATAACAATTGATTGAACCTTTCAAAATATTTTGAAAAAGTTTCTCCTTCATTCCGAGAGAATTGATTGATTTCAGTTCGAATTTTAAGTGTTTTGTGGAAAGGAAAAAACTTTTTCAAAAATATAGTAACGAAATCGTCCCAACTTTTAATTGAATTTTTAGGAAGAGAATTAAGCCATCTTTTTGCACTTTCTAGAAGCGCAAATGGAATAAGTCTTAGCTTAATGGATTCATTAGAAAGTTGTTGCATTTTAGTTGTGGAAGCATATAACTCAAATTCACTAAGAAATTCATAAGCATTTTCAGACCCAGTGAATTTTGGTACCCCTTGGATAAAAGAATGTTTTAGCTCAAAATTATTTCCTTCGGCAGGTGGAAATGAAATAACCGAAGGTTGAACGCTCCTAGTTGGATAGCATCGGTCTCTAAGGGATAATGGTCGGTTCTCATGAAATTCATTATTTCCAACATGTGATTTAGGTGATGATTTAAGTGAACTGTGATGTGAACCGTGATGTGAACTGTGATTGCTCATATTTGTTTGATTTGAAATTTTCGTTGATTTGTTTAATGAGATATTTTGGCTTTGTAAACGGTTAAAATTATTTCTTGACCAAACGCACGTAAACAAATCAAAATGTAATAGCCAAAAGTAAATGTAAACAGTTTTCAGTTGGGTACTTGTAGAGTAGAAAATTACTTACAAAGGGGTATGACAGTCCGTCCAGTGCAACTGAGTAGTGCTAGCGAATCAAACTCCACAGTTTGCAATTGCTCGATCCCTAGATCCTTGTTGTTGAATGGCTGAAATTTACTTAGTTGGAGCTATCTGTGTTGAAATTAACGTTTGCTATCTGAGTTGAAAAACGATTTTTTTTTTGAAAACTAAGGTAAAAAAAAGAAAATTAAATTAACACGAATAGACTTAAAAACAGAAAAAATCGAAAATTTCAAAATAACAACTCCCCGGCAACGGTGCCAAAAACTTGTTGCGACTTTTCTATTGGTTAGAAAAGCAAAAATTTTAATAAATTCTGCAAGCGCACAGACGTGTAGTATGCATGTCGAACATAGGGAATTGTGTTTTAAAATATTTGAAATCCATATTTAAATCTTAGGCGTGTTAAAAAAATTCGATGGTGGTTCTCAAACAGAAAAATAAAAACAATAATATACTCCGAATCGATTTTGAATCTAATCAAAATTTCAATCAAAATATAAAATTGTAGAAATCAAAGCAGAAACTAAAAAGTGCTAGAAAATAATAGAGCAAACAACTGAAATAAAATGAACTGAATTTGTGATGTGCAAGATTTTGGAAAAGGTGATTAACGACATGGGCTTGATTAAGAAGGGATTAGGTGTTAATTTCTGAGATTAATGGTTAATTATGTTATTTAGTTGGAATGTTAAATCAACTACTCTTTCATGCGAGGTCGGAAAATTCAAAACAATCGGCACCGAAATCGTATCGAAGAATATCACGCTATAAAATTGGTTTGGATTTTTTTTAGAAGATAGCAGGAATTTTAAATTAAATTGAACGCTGTTTAATTTGATTTAAAATTGGAATGGATTGCAATTAAAAATCAAGGTGAGAAATTCTCACTCATTTGGATTCAATTAAAATATTAAATTTCGATATTAATTTCAACGCATTTCTATCCCGTATGACCAAACGATAACTCCAAATACTACGAAATTTGAAATCCAATAATAATACAGTATTATGGATCCAATTGAACTGGTTTCATCGAATTTCGAGACTATGCCCTGGATCGTTATTTTAACGTGTCGATTAAATCGACGATTTCAAAATATTACGAAATCGTTTGAAATTTTATTTTTAAAAAACTTATTAACTCAATTATAATCCCAAATCCAATATTTAAAGCCATTTGAATATTCAAAATCGAACGATGAAAAATCCGGGTCGTTACAAACTTACCTCAGTCATTGGAAAATAATCCTGGTGATGACTACGCAGCATCACTAGTATTCATTTGCGAGTGTCTAGATGACGGATTGCTACCATAGTAATTTGATATGGAGATTTGTGTTTGTTAAACAGGTGTTGTTGGAAATTCCGAGGGAATTGTTTTGGATAAAAATCAAGTTGATTTTTGAAAGTTGAGGGAAATGGTTTTCAGATGATTTGAAATAAGAACCGGGTGTTTGAATTCTGAAATTTCTAATTAAAAGAGAAGTGAAATAAGAAGAGAATAAGTTTTTGAAATAAAAACTTGGAAAAAGTAAACTTCAAGATGAAATTAAAATTTAACTCATGTAAGTTAAATAAATTGGATTTGTAAAAGAAAATTTGTAGGAGTTGGAATTTAACTTAAAGCAAAAGTTAAAGAAAATAAATTAAATGAAGTGATTATAATAAATAAAATGAAATGAGTAAAATACGATGAAGTTAACTAAATATAAGTGCATATGAATGTGTAAGTGAATGGAACAAATAAATATAAGTAAGGAAGTGTGGAAAAATTTGAAATTTGAATTAAATTCTTACTTGATTAAAATGAATGAATTAAAAATAAATTTGTTTGGAGTGAAATTTAATTTAAGTATGAATAACTCGAATATTGTTTTGAAATGTTGGTTAAAGGAATTGAAATTTAAATTAAATTAAATTGGATTAGATTAGAAATAATATCGAATTGAAGTAAGTAAAAATTTTGAGTTATGAACTAATTATATAACCATAAAATATAAATTCTGAATGGAATAAAACTTAAGGAAGAAGAATCATGGAATGGTGAATAAATAAGTTATATAGCTTATAAAAATTAAAACTAATGGAATTAAGGTATATTTAAGCTATAAAGTGATGTATAATCTTGAGTTAAAAATAAAATGTGGATATACTCGAGTATAAAATTGAGGGGAATGTGAGGAAATAAGTTGTATAACTTATAAAATTGAAAAGTGGAATAGAAAAGCCAAAATAAAAATAATTGGATGTTTTGGTGAAGAAATAAATTCCAAACTTGAAATATAAAAAAATTGAATTTGAACTCAAGTAAATTAAATGGAGTGATTTTTGAAATAAAAATCAGATATTGGATTATAAAATGGAACTGAACTAAGTAGATAAATTAATTAGTAATTGAATATGGGAATGGAACTTAACTTGGTTAAGTAAATTAGATCGCGGATTAAATTTGAAATTAAATGTGGAACTTGAGTTATAAATAAAACTCGACTAAATTGTAAGCAAATTAAATATATTTTGAAATTTTGTCGAATAAAAATAGGAATGAATAAAAATGGAGATGACTAAAGTTATAAATAAATTCAATTTGAGTGTAAATAAATTGAATATGGTCTTGATATCATTTGAATGGATTCGAGAATGAATTTGAGTATGAAATTGAAATTTGAAGTGGATTAAATGAAGGGACTAATTAAATAAATTACTAAACGGGATGGAATTTGATTGCATGAGAATCAATCTAAAAATTGAATCGGAATTTGATGGCAAGGGAAATAAACTTAAGTTATAGAATTGAATTAATTAGATAAACGAATCAACGTAAGTAAATTATTTTAGATCGAAGCTTGGCTCAAATAAAACCATAATACATAAGTAAATAACATGGGATGATTCCATGCTTAATAAAGTGGATTTGAAAATAATGTGGATATGAATGGAATGTAAATGAATGGATTGAATTTCAAATGGTATAGTATTAAATATAAATTGATTTGGAATCAATTTAAAATTGCTATAAACTGAAATGGGTATTTTATAAAATGGATATCACCGAATTTGCATGGAAATATTGTCGTTCGACGCAAACGAAAGTAAATAAACTTATGTAAATTAATAGGAAGTGAGAAAATTGGTTTTATAAATCAATTTGGAATGGATATGAGTTTGTTTGGTGTAAATATGAATTGAATGCAGATAAATTGGTTATAAATCATTCAAATTGAATGAAATGGTATATGGATTGATTGAAAGTAATTAAATTAGTATCGGAATCTTAAATTGCTTATAAATCTATGTTGGCATGTGGTTTATGAAATTCATGTGTTAAATTAGTTAAATGAATGAAATGTTAGTGAATTTCATATTTTGATACTTACGTGGTTTAATTGAGTAAGTAAAGGTACCCGGAAGTTATTAATCTAGAGTTGGGTTGCGTAATTGCCTATGAAATAAGTCGCTCGCTTAAGAACGCTAATATAAGGTACGTTTTCGGATTAAATACAGCAAAAATATAAAATATTGATATATATTTTGTTTTTCGATCATGTAGGTTGATGTATACATCTTTATCTCTCTTGTCATATTGCAAAAGGCTCTCTGTACAAGGGAGACTCTGCCAAAAAAATTCGAGAATTTAGGGAGTTAGAATTTTTTTTGAAAATTTTGAAAAAAAATTGTTAACTAAAAAGTTGATGTTTAAATTGAAATTGAAGTCAGAGATTTTGGTTTAGAAATGGACACTAAATGTTTTGAATAGGAGTAAAAGGTTTAAAAAAGTGAATGTCGATTTTTAACTAAGTGGGTTTTGAATAGGTAGTGGGTTTGGAGTTTTTCTTGCCTTAGCAATTTCGGGAACGAAATTCTTTTAAGTGGGGAGGAATGTAACGTCCTGGATTTTTCTGTCGTTTAATTTTGAAAACTTAAAAGGCTTAAATATTGGATTTGGAATTTATAATTAGGTTAACGAGTTTTAAAAAAACTGAAAATTCAACTGATTTTGTCAATTTTAGAAACCATCGATTTAATCGACGCATTTAAATAGTGATCCGGGGCACAGTCTCGGAATTCGACGAAACTAGTTCCATTGGATCCGTAATAGTGAATTGCTATCGGATTTCAAATTTCATAGCGTTTAGAGTTATCGTTTGGTCGTACGTGATATAGACGCGTTGAATTTAATATCGAAAATTTAATATAACAATTGGGCCCAAAAAGCTATCTTCTCCATACGATCGAATCAGGACTCAAAACCTTTTCCATTGTGTTCAGAATAGGGGAACAACATTATGAACGCCTTGCGGCACGCTTCGATAGGGGTTCGAGATTTTAAGCTACGAAAATCGAGATATTTTGAAAATTATATATATATATATATATATATATATTTCTACACTTCAAATCTGTCTTCTATTTCCATCATCCTCCTAGGATTGTGACTTTTACCAATTCAAACACGCCATCTCCTTCTTTAAAATCATGTCTTCTTCCCCCTTCTTTTCAGATCAAATCCACGAGAGTTAAAAAAAATCGATCGGAGTAAAATCGTGTTTTTCCCCTTTTCTTCTTCAAGAACGAAATCAAATTCGTTCTTATATAAAAAAAATGCTCCAATGCATTGCCTACTCAAGAGTTATCCACCAACAGCTCCTCAGCCGGCATGTGTACTTCCGACAACGACGATATTGTCGTCGTTACCCCTAACACCCGTCGAGCCCTCAAATCCCTAACCTCCCAAATAAAGGACATGGTAGTGAGGCTTATCGAGCAGTGACGCGACTCTGGTCTCGACGAGTGAGACGATCGAGGAAGAAGTCGTACGATCGATCGATGACGCAATGTGATGGAGGATGGGTCGCGACCTGGCTGTGATGATTCGCGATGATGGTAGGAGGGAAAATTCGATAGGCGATAGTCGATTGGGGTTGTGGCGTTCGCTCGTGGAAGTCAACCAAGGTTGGGCGAGCCTAAGACGACGATCCGGTGGCGGTTGGAGCTCTGATGCAGCGGCGAGGGACGTTGAAGGTCGACGATGAAGCGTGATGTGCAAGATTTTGGGAAAGGTGATTAATGACATGGGCTTAATTAAGAAGGGATTAGGTGTTAATTTCTGAGATTAATGGTTAATTATGTTATTTAATTGGAATGTTAAATCATCTACTCTGTCATGCGAGGTCGGAAAATTCGTAACAATCGGCACCGGAATCATATCGAAGAATATCACGCTATAAAATTGGTTTGGATTTTTTTTCGAAGATAGCAGGAATTTTAAATTAAATTGAACGATGTTCAATTTGATTTAAAATTGGAATGGATTGCGATTATAAATCAAGGTGAGAAATTCTCACTCATTTGGATTTCCAAATTTAATTTTAAATAGTTAAAATTAATTCCGAATGCCTAGTTGAATTTTAGAAATTATTATATGTTGAATGTTATATATATAGTAGTACATATATATTAGTAGTTGGATATATTATTTCTCGCCGATTGGAGCGGAAGAGACCCTATGCGCCCCGCATAACAGTGGATGACCCTATATACTACAATATCCCCCTTGAAGTGGGATTGGTATTTTTTGTTGTATTATCTTCTGTGGATGTAGGGAAACAGGTTGGAGGGATCCAACTAGATTCCTCAAAATTATATTGGTTGTTTTTCATATATAATAATATATGATGTGTTAAAATAATTTGTCATAGATTATTGTTGTGATGTGAATCATTGGATGCTATAGTAGTGTTGGTCTTAATTTTGGTATTTTAAATACCATAAATATTATTTTGAATTTTTAAGAAATTAAAGGAGATTTTTAAGATGAAAATATTTATATCGGAATTCAGATTATTTAAAAGAAAATGTTTTGGATAAGCAATAATTGATTTTAATCTTACTTAACAATTCAGGAAAAATATATTTTTATAGAGATTTTAAAATAATTTATATAGAAGATTTTAAACAGTGGATTTTTAAAAATGATAGCTGGAAAAATATGGAAAGGCGTTGAAATCGATATTAAAAATAGATTTGAAAAAAATGGAATTTATAAAGAAGTGGACTTATAAATGAAATTTTATAAGTGAGGATAGATTTATAAAAAGGTAAACTCAAAGGATTTATGTAACAACCCGAATTCCAGTGTTCTGGTTTTGTCACAAAAATGCTAAAAACGAGCCCACTGAAGCCCGAGTTGGTTATCTGATATCCTGCAAATAGGCAAAGATAAATATATCAGAGCTTAATTAATTATCTCACAGCGAAATTGACTGAAATATAATAGTAAGTAAATACCCACCGAAATAATAACACTTTCTAAGCAAGTGTCTCAAAGCTGAGAAGTCTCTTCCATCTACCTAACCTGTAGGAAGTTATGAGGAGGGGGTCAGAACAAAAGTTCTGGTGAATGAATAAATTATATACTTCTAGGCTTAATTCTACATATATCGTTTTATTTTCATTTACTCTTATATTAGGTTCATTAGGTTACAATACTCTCCCCTCTGTTCGTGAACCGTGCCCATCTACTCCATAGTAGATTAAAACCTAATAACTAATGTATACATATACGTAGCTATATGCCCAATGACCGTATTGGTCCTAAGTACCACCCATGGTACCTTCCGTATCCTCCTTGTAAAGAGTTCCATCGTCTAGCTTCGAGAGCGTTCCGTAGCTACATCTGTAAGGGACCGCTTCTTAAGGCCTACAATACAGATGCTCCGTCGTTTTGCTTCGCTATCGTTTCGTAGCTACATCTGTAAAGGACCGCTTCGTAAGTCCTACAATACAGATGCTCCACTACTTACTATGAAAACGTAAATCACGTCCGCACTAGTCTATACCAGTGCTCGGACATCCACAATGTACCACCCAATGTGTACATTGAGGACTACGTAATCGTTCTATCTACTATCTGAATCCCGCCAACAAGGTTTGCCTTGTAAGGAACTCAGTGGGAGATTTTCTATATCTGTAAAGGACCGCTTCATTAGGCCTAAAATACAGATAATCTAGTTGGTCTGTCCCTTTCTCAACTTGGCTATGGCCCCACGCAGCCACCCCACAACTAATCGAAAGACTTCTAAAGAATTAAGTGGTCGTGCCCTACTGCAAACAATCTAACATCCAATTGGCGGTGCCCTTCCATCCAATGTCTCGATAGTGAAAGAATCATTGGCCTGTTGGTTTAACTCTAGTCTTTCCCAAAATCGCTCTTGGTCTTGATGCTGGCCGATATCCGCATGCGACTATCCTTAAACTTACTTGCAAGTACTGGACATACGAATACCCTACTCCGAACACCAAGCCCTTCTGACTGCCTACAAAGGTCCGCTTCGTTAGGCCTACAATGAAAATGCAGTCAAGGCATGCTCCCTTTATGGAACACCTACAGACCTGCCTCTGGGGATGCAGCTTCGTTAGGCATACCTAGAGGGACATCCTAGAGTATCCTCACGTCTCGTTGAAGTCTCATACTTCTTTGAAGCCCAAAAATACTAAGTTGGACGTGCTTCTCCATTGCTAAAATCCATGATGAACTGCTTCGTTAGGTGCTTCATCCTTTGGGCTGCTCCAAACGCAATTTGGTTCTTTTATTAGACACTAAGTCTAATCTTTTAATTTGCGTTTAGTTTGCTTTCTTATTCTATTGGCTACATATTTTAATTAATTTAGCATATTCTTGCCCTCATCTCACTTCTAACTATTGTGAGATAACCATAGATCTAATAGGGAATGCTGTTAGTATGAGCCACATTCATTATCTTACTTATTTAACTTAATATATAAATCCCTAAGTTCAATAAAATAAGCCTATTTTATTATTTCTGTGTTATTTGCTTATCAACTTAGTATAAGTTGTTTAAATAAGCTTCTACTATTATTGCTTACTAATTTATTATAAGTCTCACGATAAGCTTTTCTGTTATAATTATAACTTAGGTTATAATTCTACTCGTAATTGTTACTTTTTCTTCTTTTATAGTCCGTTATATAATTACAAGCGTTTCTTGTCTGTTCTAGTCTGCCTTCTTTTATTATGATATAGAATTTGACTTAATTCTCTAATATTACATAATTCACTTATCACAATGATTGCCTATTTAAATAGCCTGCGCAGTAAATACAGACTTAGGCTCATAAATTTTTACAGCTTCAAATTCTTGATTAATAATTTTCTTGTTTCAATTCATACTTTACTTTATTGTCTTCTATTTTAGGAAGTAATTCTATTTTATTTGGTTGGTTATGAAAACTATATAATCCATTTCCATATCTTAATATTGGATAACACTATAAACAATAATCCATAACTACAAGATATTTCTTTTACTATTTTGGAGTAGTGTAAAATACATCGGTTTCTCTATTTTACACTAGCTCCCATTTTTATTTCTTTTATTCTTACAGTTATGTTTATCGTTATCTTTTAGATGTTAAGTTATGTAAATGTATCCTATTTTTTAAACCGACCAATTAATCTAGTAATTACTCCCAAATTAACCTTTTCCCATTTTAATGCAATTTATTACCGTAATTCAATTCCTCAAAAAAAAATATTTTACATCTAATTTCCTTTATTTCAGTATTCTTAATTATTTAATCCATATTCGCATTTAATCTATTCTAATCCATATGCGAAGAAAAAGGAGAGGATAGAAGAAAACCGACGCTTGCATAAAATCCAAAACGTCGAAAAGGATGTAAATAAGGCATAGAAAACTGTATATAAATACTAATACTGTACATAAACTACAAGTTTTCTTATAGTTCAGCATAATTTAATTAATTAGTTACCGAATAAAATTTTCTAAACGGGAATCTAACGATAATATATCTTAAACTTAAAAGATATATAAATAAATCCAGTCACCTGTCGTACTTAGCTTCGCTTGTGCTCCGCTTGGCTCCACAGTCCTTCTCGATCCCCTTCTTCCAAGGTGTATAATATTTTAATTTAGAAGATCTTCTCTCTAGAAATTATTTTCTTTTTAGGGTTCAGCCTTAGGACAAGAACCCAAAGAAATATTTTCTATTTAGGGTTCAGCCTTGGGCAATGAACCCATGGGAGAAAACCTAATTGTGAGAAGATAGCTAGGCCTAGGGTCCTATTTATAGCTTGGGGACCTCAGACCGTTGGATTCTTGGATTGAACCTGGAGCCACCACGCCACAGGGTTGTTCGGAGCCATAGTATCGAAGAACATATGGCTCAGATCGCGCAAAAACAAGAAAACACATCACGTATGTACCTGGACGAAAAATTCATCCAGGTCGCACGCGGATCGACCGGGTGGTCGACCGCCACTAAGCACCGATCGACCGTGCGGTCGACCTGTGTGCTAATTAGGTCGACCTATGGTCGGCCCATATGTACATATATATATTTTTTCGTTTTGTTTCCTGTTTTTGTTTCGTTCATAACTTCTTCATATTGGTTCAGATTTTGACAAGTTATATATGGAAACTGATCGGAAAATCGCCCCAGACGCAATGGTATAAGTTTCAGAGCCATATTCCGATAATTCCAAAATTATTTATTTTCATTACTTAGCGTTATACGTTAAATTTTAACTGTATAAAAATGCGGGGTGTTACAAGTTATAAAATTTATAAAAGATGTTTATAAATAAGGGAAAACGATAGCAGTCGCTAAATTGGTAAAATAAAATTCATAGAGTGAATTTTTATTAGAATATGGAAACAAGGTTGAGGAAAATAGTGGATACTAATTTTGAAAGTGGAAATGGTTAGGAGAATCGAAATGAAATCGATGAGTTGTGAATCAAGAGGAATCTATAAATTATTTGGTTATTGAGATTTTAAAAATATACTTTATTACTAAGAAATTAAGTTGTTTTTAAAAAGGGAAGTTTTATTTACCAAACTATGAAAGTTTGAACTAGTAGAATTGAAATACATCAAAAAGTGAATTTTTCAAATACTTAATATTTATTTTAACAAATCCTACATTTTAAAACCAGCTTTGAAAAGTGATATTATAAAAAAGTGTTTCAATATTTTAGATAGTTACTTGAACATGTCTTAAAAATAAATTATTATTATTCTTTTACATACTTATTATATATATATAGAGAGAGAGTTTAATGTTTTAAATTTATTTATTAATCTTCTCGAAAATCTGGAAAATGGGGTTATTCAGTATATGGGATTTATAAGAGAATTCTCAAAATGGAATTGGGAATGTTAACGATAAAAAGTGAGCGCTAACACCCGGTGTGTGTAATAGAATCGTGAAAGCACCACCCGTTGGTACAGGAACAGAATACAAGCTGAAAATAGCAGTAAACGGTAAAAAGACAACAAATTTATAGTGGTTCAGCCCGTAATTGAGCCTACGTCCACTTTATGGTATTTTATTGCTGATTCGATTACAACTTGATACAATATTCTTCAAATTACAATACAATTTGATCATAAAAACACCCTTGACTACTAGCTCAAACTTCGATGATGAAATTTGATGAATCCGTGTCGGATGTATGAAATTCTTCCCGAAGCTTGTTGTAGTGTCTCGAGTATTTGAAGATCTTTGTGTGTTGATTGAGTTGAGAGTTCGGCAGAGTAATGACGCTTAAAAGAATGGCTGGCCAAAAGTCCTCTTCATGTTGGAGGTGGTGGTCTATTTATAGGAGCTGAATTCTAGATAGAAATATTGCCCAAGTCTTAGGTCGCGTACGACCTAAGTTAGGTCGTAGGTCGCGAGCGACCTAAGCTAAGTCGCAGTCTTCTTGTGACTTAAGGAGTCAGCTGATGAAGTTGCACTTGGCTTCATTTGAACGAGTGGTAGGTCGCTGGCGAGCTAAGGATGGTACTAGGTCGTTGGCGACTTATAGGAGTGATTCAGCACAAAACTTGACCCCAAAGTCTTAGGTCGCGTACGACCTAAGTTAGGTCGTAGGTCGCAGCTGTTCATAGGTCGCAGATACCTTTAGCAGTTAGGTCGGGGACTCTCTTAGGTCGTTAAGCTCTTAAGTCGGCAGCTCTTAAGTCGTAACCCACTAAGTCGGACCATTCCTTAGATCGGAGCCTGTTGAGTCGTAGGCCTCTTTAAGTCGTAGGTCGTTAGCTTCTTAACTCGTTGGGTCGGGAAGCTTTTAAGTCGTTGAAGTGCTAAGTCGTGAAGCTTCTTAAGTCGTTAAGCTTTAGGTCGTTGAAGTGCTTCAAGAGTTAGGTCGTGACATCCCTTAGGTCGTGACATCCCTTAGGTCGTTAAGTCCATTAGGTTGCTTGCTTTTATAAGTCGTTAGATCTCTTAGGTCGTGAGCTTCTATAGGTCATGAAGAGCTGTTAGGTCGTATAGTTTTAGGTCGCCGAAAATAAAGGAGTTAACATTTTCCCCTCGAAGTACACGCCTATGCCATAGGTCGTGTGCTTCGACTTACTCTTGTTAGATCGTGGACGACCTAAAACTTGCGTGCCTATTCGCCTTCCATTCTCAGCCCATATAAACTGTTAAGTCGCCTTCTTCCTCCTTATCCTTCTGCTCTAATTTCCCGTTGCCATTGACAAATCTTTGAACTTCCAAGGGAGAATTCAACTTGTTTAATCGACGATTCATCCTTTCTAATAAACTACGTAAGTGAGTTTCGATCTCTATCCCACCATAATCGCCGCCTAATCACGAGTTCATGTTTTCTAACCCAAGTTCAATTCCATGCATTTGTGTTTCGTTTTTTGAATGATTATCACAATCGACACGTTGACATGATTCGTGAATGCATGGTAATGTTCGTAATGAATCGAAGGACTTGAAATTGATTTACTGGGCGATTCGGTGGTATGTAGAGATGAATGGGATTCAAGAAGAGGATGATCGTTTTCTTTATATTAGCAATATCGGGTTATTGGATCCAGCAAGATGTTGCTTGGAGAGGAAGCCAGCGACCTAGCAGATCCGGACGACTTTAAAAGTTAGGTCGTAACGAGATTCTTGGCGACCTAAGCCTTGCGATCTAAAAACATCCGTGACTTAAACGAAGCCGATTAACCTCTTTTGCGACCTAAGAGTTCTCGACCTATGCTAAGTCGTGTGAGACCTAGGACATGGAGAAAATTGCATTGCCTTAACCCACATAGTTGCATTGTGCGACCTAAATATGCCCCGACCTATGATAGGTCGCTGAACGACCTAGCACTTTAAACAACTTTGCACAGCCCTGAATGCTTCAAATTGAACAGCACGACTTAAAAATGCTCCGACTTATGTTAGGTCGTGAACGACCTAGGACTTGGAAATTTGAGCAGAATTTGACTGATTTTTGAATTTGAATTGTTTTGGACTTTGTTGTACTTCTTTTCAGATTGCCTTAACTTTAATGCTAATAACCTGTTTAAAAGAAACATTTGCAGAAAAATGGGACGAATATACTGTCATTGATTGCCCACATCGAATGATAGATTAGTCGACAAAGAATAACAAACCTAAATGAACTTTGTGAATGAAATGCTGTGAACTAATAAATCTAAGTGAAGTATTAAAGAAAAATTGAAATGGTCAACTAAAGCTGATTTATTTGCATTAACACGACACTGCACTTGGACTTAAGATAACAAGCCTTGAAACTTTATAATCGATAAGTATCAATTAATTTAGTTTTTGTTATATTTGCTTGTTATTGTATTAGTTTTGCACAACACTTCACTCTTTTTAGGAAACGTGCACCTTCATATTTGAATATCCAGTTCCTTGTGTAGAATGGCGTCGCAACAAGAAGATACAGAACCTGCCGGAGAAACTTTTCCGATTGCTAATCCACTAATCGATCCTCCGGAAAGAACTCCGACTACACTAAGCCACAAAGTCTTCAGACAACTGTGCATCCAGTTCGGTATTGCCGAAGCAGATGCTCTACTTCCTGGAGCGAGCGACACTACTGACAGGCCACCTCTTGGCTTTGTCGCTGTGAATCGTCAGATGTGCTTGAGCGGAGCCATTCCGCCCTTTAATGATTTCCTTCGACAGCTTCTTCTCCGATTAACCATCTCC
Source organism: Allium fistulosum (assembly GCA_030737815.1). Lineage (NCBI taxonomy): Eukaryota > Viridiplantae > Streptophyta > Magnoliopsida > Asparagales > Amaryllidaceae > Allium > Allium fistulosum. The sequence continues at coordinate 185,984,050 of CM060906.1, forward strand.
CCTTTTCAACTGCACCCCAATGGTTACGCCGTTCTAATGGGGTTATGCGTTCTATTTAGGAGGATGCTTGACCGTCTCCCAAGCTTCGACGAAATTTTCTATCTATGCACCTTCTCTAAGAATAAAGATCACCCTTCGATCGTGCTGGTAAGAAGTGCCAGAAACCGGAAATTGATTTTGGATTTGCCTGATAGTGCCCACGGCTTTCTTAATCAATTTTTCTATGTTCGATGTCCTCCGAGATTTTATGCGGTTTGGAGAATCGGGAGTAAGATTGCCTTTCTCTGTTCATCTTACAAGTTTTTTGAAACCTGAATTATCAAATACTTATCTTCATTCTTTTCCTTTTTCCAGCACTTCCTCCTCCGCTCAGAAATCCCAGCCTCAAATCGATCCTTGAAACTTTAAATGCTGTGGCGGCAGAAGAAAGGAGCGCCAAATTTTTGCTGAAAGACGATTTTTTGCATCAGCATGGACTTTTACACTTTTCCCGGTCTACTCAGCCTTGTGAGATTCCTGATTCTCCAATCACAACGTCAGATGCCCCAGTTTCTGCAAAAGAACTTTCACTGAAAGAAACCACTGCTGAGACGTTACTAGTGAAGTGCACTACTTCTACTGATGTTGCGGGGTTGTCTAGCAAGCTTGTACTTCCCCGGTTGTTGAAGAAGAAGAAGAAGGAAAAGAATCTCCTCGTCATTCCGGAGAGGCGGCCAACGTAGAGGTTGAAGGAAAAAACTTCGATGTGCATAACGGCGATGACATCTTTGGGGGTTAAGTGACTTGATGGTAACTTCTCAGGAGCTATTTAAAGACTATGGTTCAAAAACGATCTCTCCTGTTGTCGAGGCAACTTCTTCCTTGTGACAAACCACAATGCCTTCTACACAAGCCGTTGCTACTCCCACACCATAGAGTGGTTTGTAATCTGATGCGCGTAGCTTACACGCCACACACACTTAGGATTTTTGGCACTTATATGCACTTAGCTTCTTCAATTTGAAGATTTCTAAGATTTGTCTTTCTTCTTCAATTTCAGGTTCTACAATGGGGCGAAGTGGCTCTTACTTCGACAAATTCCAGCGTCACAGAAGTCGTGATGCTTATGACTTTAGGAGTTATCTTAGTGCCCCGAGGGAAACTGATGAGGAAAGGGCTGAGAGAAAAGCTCACGAAAGGCGAGCTTATGAAGAGCGCCGCCGGAGAGAAGATGAACAGTACTATGGGAGTAGGGACGAGCGACACGACTCTTCCCGCAGAAGTGACGATTCTTACAAGAGGAAATCTTACGACGACAAAGGGAAAAGCCACTCTGCCGATGATTCTAGTAAGCGGATCAGACTCGGTGAAAAGGACACGTTTACTATTGCGGAAAAGACTACCGCTTCTATTCCTCCTGATACCTCTTCCGGTTCTCCTGCACTTAAGAAGTCTGACATCCAGGCAATTATTAATAGGCCTCAGTACCAAGCCGGGGATGGTCCTTCCACACTACAGAGCCGATTTCCAAATTGGTGTCTAAAAGGAGTGCGCTTTGACCTAGATTTAGTCCCCATTGATAAACAAGCCATGCTCAGAAATCTAGATGCTGTCAAGCTTGACATTGAAAGAATGTCTGGGTGGTAGAAACTGGTCGATGAACTTCAAAGGGTCAACCGCATGAATCTTGAGGCCATGATGACCATGGAGAACGATAAAGCTGAATGGGACAAATGGTGTAAGCAGCACGATGCTGAAATGAAAAGCATTACTGATAATTACGGGAAGCTTGAAGCCGAAGTTGAAAGACTCAAAAATGAGCTTGCTACTTCCTCCACTTCTTATTCACAGAAGGAAGAAATGCTCCAAAAGCAGGTTCGAGACGCCCATGCTGCTCAGCGAGATATTGAAGTGAAACTTGAAGCAGAGCAGCATGTTACTAGAAAATATCGTGATGATGCTGCTCAACTTCGGGAGAAAGTCAGCTCTCAGGACTTAGAAATTGCGAGACTGCAGTCTCAGTTATTGAAGGCTGAAAGAGAGCGTGATGAAGCTCTTTCCGGTAAAGCTGCAGCTGAAGAATCCCATAAGGCAACCAGAGCCACCATTGACACGACTTTATTCGACTTTTATATTCATTGCGTCTTGGGGCGTGGGAGCCTTTCATTTTTGGGACCGGAATATGAAGTCACATTAGCTGAAGTATGGGAGGCGATCATTGATATGCTGGGCGATGCCGGTTATGCTAAAGCAGATCTTGAAGCTACTTATCTAGATGAGAGTGCCCGCGCTGCCCTTGCCAAAGGAAAAGAACAGCTTACCCGAGTACGAGCCGAAGCGACGGGAGAGAAGCTTCCTGAGAAAGAAATACTTCCTATTGCCCCTGTTCGTATTTCGGCTTCAGCTGAGGTTGATATTGCTGGCTCTAGTTCTCACTCTTTGCCTCCTGCTAAAGTTGACAAAGAAATTGTGACCACTCCTAAAGAGGAAGAGGCTATAAAGGACTTTCAGGCTCAGGAATTTGAGATTGATCTCGTCAAACCGACTTTTCCAGGTAACTTTGACGTCGATCCAGTTCCAGTGAATTACTTATTCGATTTGACTGAGCTTGATGAACTTCTTACTTATTACTCAAGCTTGAATAAACCAATATCTTCTCTTATCTTGGAGAATACTGATTTTAACTTCTTTTCTTCTATAGCGGAAGCACCGAAAGCTGTGCCAACTTCTCCTTCTTCAGCTGCCGTTCCTCCTCCTTCTCAAGTTACTCCTCTTCCAGCTTCTCAACCAGGATCGCAAGAAGAGAAAATTGAAGCTCTTAAAGACTTGGACGATCCGGTTGCTTCACAAGAGCCAAAAACTGGGGAACTTGAAGAAGGCGAGAGGACTCCGGAGCAGTCTTGCGACGACGACACTAAGCTTTCAGAATTTTTTACTCCAGGCAGTGAGTCTTCCTCGAAAAAGAAGGGAAAACGCGCAATTTCAAAGAAAGGCAAGAAAAGATCTTCTGCCGCTGGAGAGGAAGCAGAAGTTGATCCGGCTGTGCCTCTTTTTCCTTCTTCTCCGACTCATCCACAACGGCCTCCGAAGCTAATTATCAGGCCGGGTAGAGGCTCTAAAGGCGGGAAGAAGGAGAAATGAGCCTGATTTTGCCCTTTCTATTTTTTGTATGTATTGACCGGGAGTTGTGCGGATACCGGTCTCCGCTTCTTTTTGTAATCTGAACAATGTAAAAAGTTTTTCATAGTACTGAATAAAATAGCTATTTTACTCGTGCAAATTCTTGTGTACGTGAGAATGCATTTGTTTCTCATTTTTAGTGTAGAATAAACGATTCTTTTTACTTGTACAAACTTCTTGTCTGTGTTTGAGAATGCATTTATTCCACATCTACTTTTTCGTGATATTGCAACGAACTTGTGATATGTTGCTTGCATATTACTTTTATTAATGTAACTGAATTGTATAGTGTTGCCCCCATATCACAAGTGCATTGCAACATTTCTAGCTTCTACGAGACTGATATTCTCATTTCAGAGAATAACTATTCCACTTTTCGGGGAAAAATCATTGCGCTTTCAATGGATTATATCTCGTTTTTGGAGAAATTTTTACTTTCTCTTTCTTTTTGAAGAACACTCCAACTTTCGGGGACGATCACTTTTATTTGTTAAAAGGTGAGTTTTCCTACGCAGTGAAGTGAACTCCTGAAGAAAGTTTTGATCTATTTGTCAGACAATTATATTTTACTGTTGAATGGATCCACAGGACAGTCCTTGGCTGTTTTACTACACATTTGTTTGTACAAATAATCATAAGTATTCAACTGCGGACGTTAGTGGTTCCATCAACAAAGTTTTTTGAATGTGCCTTGTCAAAAGGCTTTATTTGTCTTAGTGCTTCCGAAGAAGGCTTCGTGGTCTCCGAAGAGAAGAAATTTTGGTCTCCGAAGAGAAGAAATTTTGGTCTCCGTAGAGAAGCAATTTTGGTCTCCGTAGAGAAGCAATTTTGGTCTCCATAGAGAAGCAAGTTTGGTCTCCGTAGAGAAGCGATTTTGGTCTCCGTAGAGAAGCAAGTTTGGTCTCCGTGGAGAAGCGATTTTGGTCTCCGTAGAAAAGCAAGTTTGGTCTTCGTAGAGAAGCAATTTTGGTCTCCGTAGAGAAGCAATTTTGGTCTCCATAGAGAAGCAATTTGGTCTCTGAAGAGAAGCAGTGTGCCTCCGGAGATGGCTTGTGCCTCCGAAGAGGGCTTGTGCCTCCGAAGAGGGCTTATGCCTCCGAAGATGGCTTGTGCCTCCGAAGAAGGCTTGTGCCTCCGAAGAGGGCTTGTGCCTCCGTAGAGGGCTTGTTGATTGCCTGAAAGTTACTCTCTCATGGTCGGACGGGTCCATGGGGCGGGCGCAAGTTGCTTGATTGGATGTTCGTTTGTACAAACGATCACAATCAACTAACAAGGTGCCCCTTCGGTGGTCCCACCGATCTTTTTGATTGAGGAAAGCACTCCCATTTATTGGCGTGCCTCGTTAGAGGGCTTTTGTTGGTTGGTACCAGGAAGGTTGCGTCTCAGGGGCGAGTGGATCCACGGGACGGACGCAAGCTGTCTGATTGGATGCATCACAACCAGTTAGCAAGGGTCCTGTTCCTTCTGCTTGGGAAGGTGTCCCTTTAGTGGATCTACCGGCTTTCCTGTTGAGAGGCATACCTCCTTTTGGTTGCTTCTATGTTTGCCGGCTCATGTTTTTCCATCATCTGCCCATCTGCGATCCTTTATCATTGTTTCCAAGCGCGTCTTCCTTTCTTTTGCAAGTAAATTGCTTTATCCAAAGAAGTAAACTTCACTGTTGAGTGACTCCACAGGGTAAACGCAAGTTACCTGGTTGGATGTCTTGTTATATCAACGATCGCAACCAGTTAACACGGGCTTGACATAGTGGGGTCGTCAACTTTTTATGTGAAGTTACTCTTGTATGGGATTTGAGTTTGGAATTTTTGTTGCTTGAAATTCGTTTATTGAGCGACTTATAGGGCTCGCTTGGCTTTGTGATGGGTGAGCTTTGCTTTAATGACCTGTAATATTAGATCGATATTTTAGCAATACATTTAGAGTATTTACACATCGAAATATAACAGGCATTTTGTAATAAGGAACACAGAATTTATAGTTTTTCATTATTGAATCACACTGATTTCTCAGTGGTTTACAATGCAAAAGTTATACATTCATCATGATTTTACAAATTTAAGCAATGCTGTTAAGTAAGAAATAGATGCAAGCGATTATAGTTTCAGAATCTCCAGGCTGGATTTCCATTTGCGCTTGATTCATAGCTTTTGGATTTTTATGCTAGAGAAAGTGAAAGATGCCCCAGCCGCAATTTTGTGGGTAATTAGCAGTCGTCCCAACTTCTGCTTGCCGGGCATGGACCTCCTATGACAGCATTAATGATAAGCTGCTCGGACTCTTGCACTGCTGTGTTGTTGTGAGAGCCAGGTTGATGGATAGGATGTTGTTGCCCCCGAGTAGATGAGGTTGGATCAACTCCGCCTTTCTTCACATACTGTTGAAGTTTACCTTCTTTCAGCAATTCTTCAATCACGCTTTTTAACTGGCGACATTGATCAGTGTCATGGCCTGGTTGATTGTGAAATTGGCAGAATTTCCCATTACGCACGGCACCTCTTTTCATCTCCGGTGGCTTAGGATACATGACAACGTCCTTTGTTGCAAAGAAGATATTTTCCGGGGTGTCAGTTAAAGGAGTAAAATCCGAAGGATTAAAGCGGCGGAGTTTCTTTTCATTCTTCTGGCTCTTTCCCCCATCATTTTCCCTTTTCTGATTTCCAGAATCCCTTTCGTTAGACGAAGCATTGTTATTATTAGTTTGAGCAACAACTACTTTTGATGACATAGAGAGGCTTTCTAAGCGTATGAACTCGTCGGCCTTTTTATAAAACTTTTCAAGCGAGCTCGGTTCCTTCATCTTTAGCCATCTTCCAAACTTACTTGATTTATTGACGGCTCGCATCAAATAGGTCAAAATCATACGCGGTTCTGCATTATCCACTTCGGCTAAAGCTATATTAAAATGGCTCAAGAATGATCTGATTGATTCTCCGGGAGCTTGTTCAAGACTGGATAGTGACATTATATCCTTAGCTTTCGAAGCATACAACCTGAACTGTTCTTTGAACTTTCGCGTTAAGTCGGAGAATTGATCTACAGACCGAATTGGAAGTTTTGTGAACCAAAGTAAAGCCACACCTTCTAAGTACACTGGAAAGTATCGACACTTAATCTCATCTGACGCTCTTGCACCGGTCATATGCCAATCGTATTTATATAGGAAATGATTAGGGTCACTCGTTCCCCTATAAGCTTGGATAGTAGGAGGTGCAAATTTCCTTGGAAATTCCGCCTTCAGGATCCTTTCAGTAAACGGAGTTCTGCTCGGCGCAAATCCCCAGTCACTCTCATTCTCTTCCCTTTGCATTCTCTCTTTCATGATGCGACCAACCATTTCGGACAGGTACTCTTTATTGTTCAGAGACATCTCCGGACAGGCATCAGTCCTTCTCTCGGAAGCTTGCCTGGGCACATGTTCGTGATAAGTTGGCTGCTGCATAGAACCTTCAGCTTGGAAAGGCGGCATTTCAGGAGAGGTTGTTTGATGGTTTTCTGGTTGACGATTTGCCCCAAGCAGAGCAGTTAATCTATCCATTACCAAAGCGTTTTGAGTTTTAATTCGTTGATATAATCCAGAAACTGCTTCATCTAATTCAGCCCTGGTGACTCCAACGGTAGGAGTTGTTTGATCTGCTGTTGGAGAAGCGGAGGTTCCTTCATGAGCAGTTTTGGATCTGGTAGGTCTACCTCTTCTTCCAGGAGCCATTATCTCAGATCAACTTCTGGTTTTAAGAGAGGTTCTTTTCACAAGTTTTTGCGTAGCGACGGTGAAAATCTTCCTGAGTTCAATTCTCAGTGAAAGCACCAAAATGTTAACGATAAAAAGTGAGCGCTAACACCCGGTGTGTGTAATAGAATCGTGAAAGCACCACCCGTTGGTACGGGAACAAAATACAAGCTGAAAATAGCAGTAAACGGTAAAAAGACAACAGATTTATAGTGGTTCAGCCCGTAATTGAGCCTACGTCCACTTTATGGTATTTTATTGCTGATTCGATTACAACTTGATACAATATCCTTCAAAGTACAATACAATTTGATCATAAAAACACCCTTGACTACTAGCTCAAACTTCGATGATGAAATTCGATGAATCCGTGTCGGATGTATGAAATTCATCCCGAAGCTTGTTGTAGCGTCTCAAGCATTTGAAGATCTTTGTGTGTTGATTGGGTTGAGAGTTCGGCAGAGTAATGACGCTTCAAAGAATGGCTGGCCAAAAGTCCTCTTCATGTTGGAGGTGGTGGTCTATTTATAGGAGCTGAATTCTGGATAGAAATATTGCCCAAGTCTTAGGTCGCGTACGACCTAAGTTAGGTCGTAGGTCGCGAGCGACCTAAGCTATGTCGCAGTCTTCTTGTGACTTAAGGAGTCAGCTGATGAAGTTGCACTTGGCTTCATTTGAACGAGTGGTAGGTCGCTGGCGAGCTAAGGATGGTACTAGGTCGTTGGCGACTTATAGGAGTGATTCAGCACAAAACTTGACCCCAAAGTCTTAGGTCGCGTACGACCTAAGTTAGGTCGTAGGTCGCAGCTGTTCATAGGTCGCAGATACCTTTAGCAGTTAGGCCGGGGACTCTCTTAGGTCGTTAAGCTCTTAAGTCGGTAGCTCTTAAGTCGTAACCCACTAAGTCGGACCATTCCTTAGATCGGAGCCTGTTGAGTCGTAGGCCTCTTTAAGTCGTAGGTCGTTAGCTTCTTAACTCGTTGGGTCGGGAAGCTTTTAAGTCGTTGAAGTGCTAAGTTGTGAAGCTTCTTAAGTCGTTAAGCTTTAGGTCGTTGAAGTGCTTCAAGAGTTAGGTCGTGACATCCCTTAGGTCGTGACATCGCTTAGGTCGTTAAGTCCTTTAGGTTGCTTGCTTTTATAAGTCGTTAGATCTCTTAGGTCGTGAGCTTCTATAGGTCGTGAAGAGCTGTTAGGTCGTATAGTTTTAGGTCGTCGAAAATAAAGGAGTTAACAGGGAAAAAGTAAGAAATTTTTTGAAGTAGTTAAATAAAGTGAACTTCGAAAAATGAAATAGAATTCATAAAGAAGTAGAAAGGGAGATTGGAATTATAAGCAAGTATATTTGACTTTGGAAATATTAAAGGGAATTAATTAAGGAATTCCGGAACTTATAGAATTCGTTATAAACGAGTTAAGAAATTTACAAATAAATTGTAAATGATTTTAAGAAAATAGGAAATAGGGAATAAATGGAATACTTCTTAAGTGTTGAACATAAAATGGAGTTGGAAAAATATTCTAAGTATTGGAATGGTGGAAATATTCCATTGAATAAATAAGGGTTTGAAATGGTTTCAAATGTTGGAATACTGGAAGTAGTTTAAATACATATCTTATAAAGATATTTTGAAAATAAATTTTGGAAAAATTTAAAATAAGGCCTGATGTCTGCTTTTGAATGTTTTTGATAGTTAAATAACCGACTATCAAATATTGGCCAATTTCGTTAATCGTTCCGAAGAAACCGGGATATGATTTAATTATCTGAAAACCACTTTGATCCTATTTGAGCGTTAGGAATGGATATCGTGAAGATAGTGAAGATGGTGGTTCGGTGTGTCCATACCCATGACAACTTGTATGGACGAATGCTATCGGAACATCATCATTGGAGGACGATGAGCATTCTAAGTGAAATTTTTCTTGAAAGGTAATCCTAGCCTCAAGCCTCATCAACCTGAATGACTGAAAATCAGGGGAGATGCAGCAAGGCTAAGTAGGTCGCACCCAATTAGGATATGTTATCAACTTTCTAGATACCCTCAGATATATTATAAATTATGGATACGGTGGTGCATGCAAAAGAGCTCTCGATAAGGGTGGGAACACCCAGGGTGATAACATATTCGGTTCTATTCAGGTTAGGGATAGAGCCGATCTTGTGTTTTAGGGGATCCCGGCGAGGTCCTCGGTACACTTTTCTAGAAGTGTACTGTGATAGGTGGTACCCCAGTGCTTAGTCATTGTATGGAATCCATTCTCCAATAAGCGCTGTACAGTATTGATTGTGCCCAACTATGCTGAAACGTGAGATGCAAGCATTTCAGCTATTTTCTATTTACTTGGTTTAGAAACTATTATAATATCAGGCGGTTTTGATAAAGATGTTTGGTTATCGTAAGGTAAAAACCCATCGTGTTTATGTGTGACGTGGTCTTACGAGAACCTTTGTTTTTCAAAGGATTTTGAAAAGGTTAATAATTCAAATTGAGTGTGTTTTCTCACGCTAGTTTTCCAGAATGACTCGGGTGTTATTTTATTATAATGCTCGAGTCAGACCGAGTATTACAGATTTAGGTTAGGATGCTATGGAGCTCAGGAGACGAGTTGGAAGAGTTCAGACATATTCCCGTACTTGATTTGTATTTCCGCTATGTGTGGATAAGTTATTAAACTGTCCAGATTGGTTGTTGTCTATTGTACTCTGATAATGGTATGTATATTAACAGTACGATTCTTGTATTTAAAATCTGTTATTATATACTATATTTTGTTCCACGGCGATTGTGAGATTTTATGTTGTTGTTTTCTGTTTTTCTTCTTCTACCCCAAAATGAACTGGTGTTTCCGACACTCGATTGCTTGACATTCTATACAGTGGACGTACTGATGTCGATTTTCAAGGGTCGAAAATCTGGTTCGTGACAAGCTTCATGCATATTCTCTTATTATCAATAGGACATATTTCATTCCTTTATTGAATCGGGTATAATTATCAACATTCGTAGATGCGCACGCACACACACAAACACACACACACAGTTGGCTTTTCTAAGATTGTTTCTTCCAAATATAATTTGCATTTTATGCACTTCGTATGCTACTATCTCTTCGATGGATATATCGAGATTTTCATTACAATAGTACTTAAAAGTAGGAAGAATCTACTCATCGTGAAGATATCCATATTTTCATTACAACAATACTTAAAAGAAGGTTTTGATCTACATAGCTTGTGCATTGCATCTTTTAAAACTAGCAAAGTTATGTATTTTCTTTAGGAACTTTTATACTTTCATCATTTAGTATAATTTAACCTACATTCACACTTTCACCATTTAGTATGGTTTAACCAACGTTTATACTTTCAGTGCTTTAAATGTTTTAAAAACTTTGACAACGTCACTTCCATTGTTTTTAAAACTATTGTGCTTTTGGCACTTAATACACTCCTGGCACTATTCGTGCTTTAGTTATTTCAGTGTGCTTCCTGATGGAACTAAGCCAAACAGTAGTGGTCTAAACGTGTAACAACCCGTCTTTTCGATCATCAAAAGTCGATACCAATACATTCACGGTATTCACTTGCCGAGCTTTCAACTGCCAGAAAGACGGATTATTAGGGAAAAAGAAAAAAAAGACAGGACAAAATCTCACATTGTTACGAGCAACATATAATATAAAATAGATCTTTACAAAAGGAAATTGTATATATACACACATCAAATCAGATTTAACTAAACAACCATCAACCTGAATAGTTATAACAGTCTGTCCTAATAATTTCTAATAAATACATCAGGAAATGCAGCGGAAATAAAAGATACGTAAATACATCTAACAGGCCTCTGACTTGTCTCGTGAAGCTCCAAAGCACCCAAACTAGATCTGTAGTATGCTCAGTCTGACCCAAGCATTATTAGAAAATAATACCCGGATCAGTCTTGTAACAAGCTTAAAAAAACACACCTCAAATGGATTATTTAATGTTATAAAACTTTCCAAAATAAAAGTATCTCGTAAGACCACACCTCACATAAACACGAACGAGTCTTTACGTTACGATAACCAATCATTCATATTAGAAAACGCAGTGATATTATAATAATGTCCGAGGACGAAAATATCAATAATCAAGTAGCTGTGATGCTCGTAAGTGATAGGTATATAATCAAAAACCGTTTAGGCACGTTCGCTAATTGTGTAGGATTTCACGGAGGTTTCCTCAGTACTTCGAGAACGGTTCTCCTACACAAGGATTAGAGTTATCTTTCCGAAGCAACAATTCATCTCTAGTGATGTATGATAAAAAATACATAGCTGGCCCCAAAAACTATCAAGCCGAGTGCATCGCTTTTTGCATGCATAACAACTGTATGTAACTCTAGGAAGGAGATGACCACACCTGTAACAACCCGCATATTTATCAATTCTATATTTAAATATTTTATCGTTAGTCGGATGTTAGTCTAAAAAGCTACTTTTTGCATACGGTCAAATTAGGACTCGAGACCACCCCCATTGAGTTCAAAATGACGTTTGCGATCTTTTTGAGTGTAAACTTCGATATGTTTGGAGATAGTGAAATTTTCGTCACTTTTCCCGCTTGTGACTTTGGTTTGCACCGCACCTTCTTTAGTTCAGCCCAACCTTCTTCCTCACTTCATTCACCATTTGTGTTAAAATTCAAGCTTCATCTAAAATGGTGGTGGGAAGTGGAAATTAAAACTCCAAACTCAAATTCAATTGCAAATCCGAGATTCAACTCCAAATTCAAATAGAAGATAGTGGATTCAAGCTTTGGATTGCTTCTCCTTGCCTTCGATCTCCATCTTCATCCATTTTAGTGAAAATGTGAAATTTTTAATCTCACATCTTGTTATATCTGTCATTGGACTGTTGGGAATGATTCCCTATCACTTTAGCATCAACATTTGCATTTGGTTTGGATTGGATTGGCGAAAAACTCCAAATTTCAGTGTTTTGGAGAATTTCCTGGAGTTAGGTCGCACTATCTCGGAACTTGCTCGATCGGAGTTAGGTCGCATGACTTTAGGTCGCATGACTTTAGGTCGTAGGTCGTAGGTCGCTCTGGCATGGATAACAAATTCAAGCTCGTTCTGGACTTAGGTCGCACACTTCCTTAGGTCGCACACTTCCTTAGGTCGCTCGGCTTGCTTGCTTAGGTCGTTCACCTTAGGTCGTGAGCCTTTAGGTCGTGAGTTTTAGGTCGCGTGCCTTTAGGTCGCGTGCCTTTAGGTCGTGAGTTTTAGGTCGCGTGTCTTAGGTCGCGAGCCTTAGGTCGCGAGCCTTAGGTCGCGCGTTTTAGGTCGCGTGTCTTAGGTCGCGTGTGTTAAGTCGCGTGTTTTAGGTCGCTTGGCCTTGCTGCATTTAGGTCGTTGGACCTTAATCTATTAGGTCACTGGGCCTCATATTTCTTAGGTCGCTAGACCTCACAACTCTTTAGGTCGTTGGGCCTTAATCCACTAGGTCGTATGTCTCGCCCATCTGACCACATTAGGTCGCGAACCAAGTAAGGTCGCGTATCCACTAGGTCGCTCGACCCTGCAATAGTTAGGTCGCTTGCTCCAGTTAAGTCGCTCGGCCACCTTGTTAAGTCGCTCGTACCCCTTAGGTCGTTTGGCTTCTCGAACACCGTAAGCAGGGGCGTTGCCCCCGCACCCCCACCTAGGGGGTTGCCACCCCCCTAGACCCCCCTCCGTAGGGGATCTTATCTGAAAAACATTCAACAGAACTTCTACTTTGATGCATTTTGAGTTGATTTCTTTGGATTTCCTTTACGTCTTCGAACGTGAACATTTGTGACTTATTGATTCTACAATCAATTTCTGTGATTTGTCATTTTAAAACATGAAGGCTTCAATATTAGTAGTAATTCTTCCAAATGATTTCAAACACTATTTTAAAATATAAAGTTCGTTTTCTCAAACCGTTTTCCAACCTACTAGTATATACAAGCCTTTACTTCACTCGAATGAGAAATCGAATTAAACGACTTAGTAAAACAAGTGGTATGAAACGCTTGCGTTCACTTCGTTAGTTAGCTCTTGGACTTGTTCGATTGAACCCCTTTTGTGACAATTTTCTAGTGAAGATCTACAGCTTGTTCGTAAATATTTCAGTTAAGCAAGTGGTTATGGGACATGAAGATCTACAGCTTGGTGTGGTTGACACTTCCTTATGATCATGACGATCATTTTTGTGATTTAGACTAGCGATTGAGCGATGTCTCTTTGTCGGCGAGGGAGACTAGACCCCGCTTTTGTGATGTTTCGCCATCACATATATGGGGTAGCACCCCATGGTCTTCGGGACATTTCTATGTGGAAATTTAATGGATAGCTTCCATGAGATAGCTTCTCATTCATGTGTTTACACGTAGGTGAGTTTTCATGCTCCCATTCATGTGTTAGGCCTCCCCCTATTTATGTGTTTTCTGGATTTCTGGTGTTGATTTCTAGAATTTGTGCTTCACCAATTTTCATGATTTTCATTGATATGATATCAGTTTTTGTGCATTGGTGAATTCATGTGTTATGGACTTATTATGAATACAAGTTTAGGGTATGATACCCTATTTTATCTTCGAGAAGATTCTTGTGATATTGATTAATCTTTTGTTGATTATCATTTACATACTTATAGTAGTATGCCATTATGGTTGTTACATGTTCATGCCATATTATTTATCCTATACCTTATCATCTGATATTTATAGCTAGACTGATCCATTTATTATTTTCTTATAAATAATACTCGGGTCAGACCGAGATGTTACAGGTGCTTCTGCTTGACTTCTCTTCAGGATTATTCTGACTTTTGGCACTACTTAGATTAGTAGTTTTTGGATGTACGCATTTGAGATATAGACTCTATGTTGTGTACTTATTCTTTTGTATAGCACGTGTTGCTATTCTTTTGTATTATCGTGGATCTTTCTGACCACTACTCTGATGTACACTTTCACGTGTTATATACATATTCATATCTTCTTCCGCCTTTATGATATGGATGTCTGTGCCTGATTTATGTTATGATTACTTCTATGTTTTGTTTCCGAAGATTATATATAGCCACCGTGTGATAGCTTTGAGTTTATTCTATTCTATCTGACATATCGGTGCTCGCACAAAGAAGTTACATGGATGGTCGCTCCTCATCAGCCTTATTCTCCGCGCTAGTTGACAACATTACACGGTAGTGTTCTTGGCTTGCGTGGGTATAGAGGTGGGGCATTACAACACCCTTATGAGTTAGCTAAACCCCTGGCCATGCATCCTATCTATGGTTTAAGCATTACCGTTGGTGAGGTTGCATCTGGCATTCCACCTCATGCACCAACTGAATAGATCACGGAATCACACATGGATTCACATACCTCAACAGGTCTCGAAACCACACATGGGTTCCCATATCTCAACAAAGATCTCGGAATCACACATGGGTTCTCATACCCAACGGGTCACGGAATCACACATGGATCCACACATCTCAACAAACATCAAGGAATCACACATGGATTCTCATACCCCCAACGGATCTCGGAATCACACATGGATCCCCACATCTCAACAAAGATCTAAGAATCACATGTGGATTCCCATACCCCAATGGGTCTCGGAATATTCCAACATCTAAATAGATCTCGAATCTCCTCCAAGCATAGAACCCGTATATGGTTTTGCGGTGGTTACGGTTTTGAGTCATCTGTTACAAGTACACTCCTACGCTTACCAGATGTTCCATAACCAATCGATCGATTTCTAGAATGTCGTATACCGGTTCTTTTGGAAATAATCAAACAATACATAAAAGCAGGGATCACCCCCTAATCATTTATGTGGACGGATCTCCTCATCATTTTTCCTAGAAGAACAAAATGAGTTTATACGTATAGTATAGCACCACTGACGGTAACTGTACCATATCGTCCCCGTGTTTCTCCTAGATATTTCAGAGTTAAAATCCTTCAGTTTTAAGTACGGAAATATTTCTGTACCACCTAAATTAAGAAGGATTTCATTTAACATTGCCGAGCATGCTGAAGGATGTTTTTCTCATTTCAGCAAGTAGAGGAGGTTAGGTATTACATGTTCGCACCCATTATTACTACATCCTTCTTCATCCTTATCTCCTTTCCTCCATTCAACTCTACCCCCTTATTTCTAAATATCACGCATAAATCAAAAACGAAAAAAAGGAGCAAAAAACATCGCACAATCCAAAGACAACAAAAAGGAGGACGAAGGCTAGCAGCTTCGAGAGGAGGGCGACGTAAGGGAAGGTGCGCTACGTGTAACTACTATTTTCCTCCTCCATTTCGAAATATCGCATTTCGGCTTCGTTTCTTTATTTTAACATACCACGAACTAAATTCCTTCCTACCTAATACTCCCAAATTAATTTTGCTACCTCGATACCAATGAAACTCAGTATGACCGATCCTTAAATGATTTTCCCCCTTTTTGCTATTGCATATTTGCTAGTTTCATTTCCAATGTCATCTCCCTTTGCAAAATCAAGTTTCCTTTTTATCAGAATGCAGGGGAAATGATTTTAACCTCAATTTAGCATGGTGTTCAATGTTACAATAAGCTCTTATTGGAAGATGTGAATTTCTCAACGTGCAAAGCAAGCTTTTTTGAATAAAGATACCAGGACCAACTAGACTTTGCAGGTTTGGTGTAAAAGGTAATGCCTACAGAAATATAGCCAACATATAGTTAATTGATATCTGCAAATTGGTTCAAAACACTTTTTTTCTCATTGTAAACCATCTGTTATGTATTTTCTATTACTTGCATAATATTGAAACTATTGAAAATCACAATCTCTTTTACAAATGGCAATACGTTGCACAGTGTATTATATTGTTCGGTCTTTGTACGTTGATATGATAGTAAAATGCTTTGTGTATCGTGAGTTTAGTGCATTTTGCTATTTTTATTTTTTATGCTAGCTAACGACCAAATTCATTTACATGCCTTAAATTATGAAACAATACCATTTACACAACACCAAAAAGGTTTATTTGTAATGAATATAGTCGTTACAAATGAAATTTATAACAGATATAGTCGTGAGCGGTACAGGCGTGAGGAAATTCGTTACAAATATTTATAACGGCCTCTACCCGTTATTAGATATATTACTTACCAACGGACTTTGTCGTTAGAAATCTAAATTTTTGTAACGAAATAGGTTGTTATTATTTGTATCAGTTTGTAACGGGTATTTTCCATTACTTAGTTTCCCCTTTCATGGTGGAAGAAGGGGTTGTCATTCTAAATTATCACGACCTTGTCCGTTACAAATTTCATCATTAGTAACGCACTTGTTCGTTACAAATTTCATCAATAGTAACGACTATGCTCGTTATAAATTTCGTCTTTAGTAACGAATATGTTCGTTACAGCTACCAAACCATGCAGACCTGCATTTTTGCTACCATTTACACTACAGAATTGTCTATTATAATACAGTAGATAAATGCATATAAAAAATTACAGAATTTCGATAACAATAAGCAATTACACATCCAAACATCTAACTTAAATTGCACTAGTTCATCATACATAACTAAAGAGTATGAAATCAAAATATTACAAGTTCTAACACTACTTCAAAATAAATTCTAGATCCTACAAACCACGAACACGACACTCAGGCCAAATAACAAAACCTCCATCAATTATATCAAATAGCTTGTAATTACCATTTTGTGGTACTTCATAAATAGGTGCTTCTGGATCAAATACTTTCTCCACCCATACAACTCTTTCCCCATTCATCACCTCTCTATGGTGACATATTTTTTGTGTCCCAAGATGGCCCTTAGCAACCTCTTTCAACTCTTCTGACAATAAGACTACAGATTGCCTATCTCTTGTGGAAGATCCAATAGCACCATTGGATTGAACACCCAAGCTAGCTCCAGGACTATCATGCTGACTGTTGGAAGCAACTTCGTTTCTTGGTATCGCATTCCCTCCAAACTGATTCATAAATTGTAACAAACTTTGTTGCATACTCATCATAGTCGAATGCATCGATCTAAATTCTTCGGTTAGTCTATTTTGATTGTTCTCCATCTTTGCTTTCCATTTTCTATCTTCATCTTCCTTGAAATTAGCTATTGCTTTTGATGCTTGTGTAAGCTTCACTTGCTTCACTTATCGATGTAGAGCTAATTGCACGACAATAGTTTTTTCTTTTCTCCTTTCCAAACACTTCAGCAATGGGATCATTCTCAAAATCTTCAAAACTTCTACTTTCATTGCTACAATTGACACTAGAGTTTTCCTTTTGTCTTTCCTCCGCTGCTTCAACTAATGCCTGCATAATACCCAAATAAATTATAAACAAAAGTTGAACTTGAAAATATTTTACATATTGCATATTAAATAAAGCAATACATACTAAATGGCAGTTGGGTTTGTTATGAATTTTGTGTAGCCCTAACTAAATTAATTATCTGTAGCTACATCAGGCAGTTAAATTTATCCTAAAATTAGTCGTAAACATGCACGTTTTTACTTTTTTCATAAATAACCCTGGTCATTCGAGATAAGTAAAAACGGGATAATTACTGATTAATTATCTTATGTCAGCAAAAAAGATATTCTGGACTAAGTTAAATAAATCCAAAATATGTGTTCTATATATTAATTTATTTGTTCATTCAAATTAAAGTATTAACATTTTTCTTGTTCTTGTAGTAATGAAATTTAAAATATATGTGTTCTATATATAAGCAAAGTTACATAACAACGATGCATGCCAGTACATATTAAAACATACTGGTAAAAAATTACCAAAAACAATACTAGTACAACAAACATTCACCCAGCATAAAGTACCGTAGGCCTGCAACCGAAGATGTATTTATACGTATCTATATGGTAGTTTCTGCCATGTCATGCAAGTCCCAACAAGCTCTTACAATGTATTTATACGCATTATTTATGGCAATTTGGCTTGTACTTCATTAAGCACTTTCTACTCATTTACACTCAAACTTGCTTTATTTCTCAAATTAAATTTTTCTAGCTTGATTTTCAAGAGTTTTGCCTGAGTTGCAATGGAAATTGAACATGCAGGATTCAACAGTGATGATGGCAACATCAAAAATGGTAAGTTTTTATTTATAGAACTTGTGGAAAAGGATCGATTTGATTATTATTTTACTTGTGCCATTATTTTGATGTATTTGAATGAGCTGAATCGGTAAAGGTGCAATTTGATTATTATTTTTCTTATAATCTTTCTTTGATGTGTTTGAATGAGTTGAACAGGTAAGTATTTTTGATGATTTTGCTCACAATGTGAATTATGACTTCTTGTAATGAAAACGAAGGTAGTTACAGGTTTAAGGGTTTTTATTTTTCTGTCAATTTTTTGAAAAATAATTTTTTTACCCCTTATTAAAGATTGGAGTACATCAAAATGAAGCATAAACAAGAATTTGAATAGATGTTGAAGTACTTACAAATTTTTCGGTAGCACATGGAATCACTTTTCCCGTTTTTCTATTTGTATGAGCCACTTTCCATGCCACTGTACGTGTGATATTCTGTCCTGGATTTTCAGCTGCCTGCATTTGAATAATTTCATAAAGTATATTTTTGTCACTGAAATATTAACCTAAAAAATGTTCTTACATACCAATTCTTCATATAGTCTAAGATAAGGTTTCCTTCCCAATGTATGAGGTAGAGTACTTTTGGCCTTGTTTCCGGAATTTGTCTTGCATTGTTTCATTTTCTTGTCACTATATTCAATGTCAACAAACCTCTGCCACCATACTTTATCAACGTCATCAGGACGACTATTAAGTGCAACATGTTTGGGCATGAGTTGTCCATCTTTTTTGAGGAATCTCTGACGTACCGTTTCTTTGAATGTTCGATAACGTTGTGAAAACTTCTTCTCCAATATTTGTCTAGCTACCATGGGGTCGATATTCAAGTCAAACTCTTTCTGTTGAAACAAAAAAAAATCAAATAACAATGTCCATGTTATATGTACATAATATATTGTGCTATGAACAGTTAGTTATAATTCACTCCAAGCATGTTAATATTGTATACATGCAAGTCAATCTTTGATTGCATGATGCGCTAGCTCGATCTCAAGTATACAATACAGATTGGGACACAGGATAAGCTATTTAAATATCACGATCTTAATTTGATGCATAAATATAATACTGCTTTATGCTTCATAATTATCATAACTGAAACTGACAGTCGAACGGTAGTGGATGTTAATTCTACATTAAGAATTAATTCAAAAAATATTTGAAAAAAGGCAAATACATGGTTGCCTCTGCTAGTTATGCTAGTTTAATAGTCTTAAATCTGTTTTTAAAGGAGAGATGTTTCAATATTCTGCTATAAAGTGAGTGGTCTGACAGTTATTTAGTGGGTTTGCAATAGGCTAGCATACTTTCGTTTGGATCAGAGCTTCATACATTTACAATAGGCTAGCATACTTTCGTTTTATTTTTAGCTCTTTTGTTGCTAGCTTTACTGTTTTTGGTATATATTCGTTTGTGTTCCTATGTCGAGTTCTGATCCAATCTCTCGAGGTAGGTTCTGACATTAGCAAAAACTCGTGGATCACCTAATTCATTATGAAAATAAAGATTATTGATTCAATGTCGTTTCTTATATGAATGGAGCAAAAGCACATATATGCATATAAAATAAAGAAATAAAAAAAATACTGTTTATATATACTGCTTTGGATATTGACTTATGCTTCAGCAGCTTCAAAGCAGAAAAGGAAACATCGAAAATGAGAAATTCAATATTTATTGATGGTGAGTAAAGTCCAACTGGTGCAGATATAGAATTCGATAACGCATTGAATTCATTCGTGAGTTGATATAAATCTTCATGTTTCATTTATTTTTCTCCAACTACCAACAATAATATTAAGTACACTGTACTTCAGCTCACCATTTTAGTGACGAGACAAATATCGACTTTGAGATAAGATTGAACTATCGAACTAATTTATAGATCAAAATACAGTGGGTCAACTGCATTTCGGTAAAACATTAGAGAACTAACTAAACAACCATCCACTGCATGTTAACATAGTCTTTTGGTAGATTAAAAGTAAATATTAGCTATGGTCCAAATTACCCAATTAGTCGCCAACAAACTCAATGCACCCTATTCAAGTATCAAAATAAAGGATGTTTTCTCCTAATCAGCAAAATATATTTTCTCTACTGATCAATGCTCGAAACAACTTGTGAAATAAAATAGTGTGTGTGCGTATGCATTGATTTTGCTGGAACAAATATTATATATCTCATGGCTCCAAGCATGGTCCAGTGTAAATTTCAATAAATGCGTTTTGATTCTTATAAAACAAAAAGTATACCTTATGCTGTACAAATTGATGCAAACATACAAAATACAATCAATTGTATTTCTCTTTCAACATCCTGGAAAAGCTTAAAAAATTATAACTTATTTGAACTAGTATAAAGAGAGACTGCAAACATCAAGTAGATGGATATCAATATGGTTATAATCTCGTGGAAGCAATATTCTACCCACAAAATTAACTTGAACTTATATGTCTTGGAAATAAACAAACTCAATTTTCCACTTAAATAAGTACTTCAGCCAAAGTTACAAACAATGTCGTCTCTATGTATTTATATCCATTTTCTTTAGTTCAGTGGTAATAAGTAGTGTTAATATTGATAATTTATAATATCGTTAATTTTTCCGACACTTCATTTTGACTTGAAACAATACAAGTTGAAATCCCAATCCAACAGGACAAATTAAATTATAGAATTAGTTCAAAAAACATACCAGGAGTATATCTCTATTCTCTAACACAAATCAAATAAAGCAGCAATCTAACTTTCGGAATAATCAAAACATAACGATGAAACCTACGTTCAGAAAATTGAAAGCAGCTCCTGAAGGCTTTTGCCCTAGAAAAATAATTTGGAATTTGGGGAAGATGCGGCCGATTGAACTGGGAAGCGTGATAAGTGTTGTGAAATGAGATTTTTAATGTTTTCCATCTTTATCCTTTTGTTTTTATTTTATTTTCATTTTTACCAAATGTTGTAACGGTTCGATAGCGTGAGCGAATGAATTTTTTGTCGTTGGAGATTATACTGCTCATTTTCCAACAGCTTTAAAAAAATTATAACGGAGTTTAAGTGTTATTATTTTATAACGGCATCCGAATGTTAGCAATCAAGAAATACTTTTGTAGGAATTCCATGTTTTGGTGTAGTGTTAGTTTTTCAAAGTCCACCTATCTAATGAAATGACAAATAGATTCTGAACTGTCACTGTATCTATACTATATTATTATTAGTGAGTTAAATTTCAAGTTCACACAGGCCCCCTTGAAATTTGGCAACTGAACAGTCTCCAAAATTTTCTTCCTCTACGCTGTGGTATTTTTATTTTCTTCCTCTACGCTGTGGTATTTTTATCTTCTCCCTTTCCTCCGAATGAAGCTTCCATTCCCCATCACCAATCTCCTCCTTCCAATTTTCTCCACCCGAAATCAATCGATTCCGCTGAGTCTTCGGTAATACACCGCCTAAAAAATTATTCCGCTCCCTACGAATTGAACAGCTGCTTTTTATAGGCGATTCATTCGCCCCGTTTCTCCCCTCACACATCTCCACGTCGTCCTTTTTTCCTAATCTACAAGTAAAAGGACGTGGTTTTTTGCCGACTTCTCCATGCTTCGTCCACCCTCCGTCAGCTCCGGAGTGAAAGGATGCGGTTTTAGTCGATTGTTTTTCCCGTTTTCTTCCACCTCGATTACCAACTTCCTAAGGAAGGTAATCTCTGTTTTAAGCCACAACTTATACGAACATGAGATCTTGCTTTTTTTTGCTTTTTATTTGATCGGACCTTTCAATTTAGGATGCCTTTCTTTTTTGTAGAAGTAGTGTTGTCAGATAATAATTAATGTGTTCCTTTGTATGCTGAAATGAAAAATTCATGCCTCTTTTGCATTTAGTTTATGTGGGTATTTTTTTCTATTTTTTTTGACTATGAAATACAAAGCCTTTGCTTGCGGAGATGAAAATAAGCAAATGCAAATTTTAAGCTGTTACATTGTTTCATTATATTAAATAATTGCAAGGTTTTACCTACAACCATGTATTGGAAGATGAAATATTATTTGCTTGCTGAGGTCCAATTCACGTGTTAAGCTGCTGACTAATAGAAACAACAAAACTAAGGACTCAAACTGGCTCTTAAAAAATTATCTTCCTTCCAACTAATCTCTCTTGGACTATGATGGGAGAAAACTAAATTGATAGTTGACAACGTTATAAGAATGAAAGGCAAATTATCATGTTCTAACAGCAATGGTTGTAGGATCTTTTCAGTGTTAGAAGTAATGTTTTTGCTAACTAATAGAAACAACAAAACTAAGGACTTAAACTGGCTCTTAAAAAATAATCTTCTTTCCAACTAATCTCACTTGGACTATGATGGGAGAAAACTAAATTGATAGTTGACAACGTTATAAAAATGAAAGCCAAATTATCATGTTCTAACAGCAATGGTTGTAGGATCTTTTCAGTGTTAGAAGTAATGTTTTTGCTGACTAATAGAAACAACAAAACTAAGGACTTAAACTGGCTCTTAAAAAATAATCTTCTTTCCAACTAATCTCACTTGGACTATGATGGGAGAAAACTAAATTGATAGTTGACAACGTCATACAAATTATCATGTTCTAACAGTAATGGTTGTAGGATCTTTTAAGTGTTAGAAGTAATGTTTTTGTTTGGTTTATTTCCAGTACATAACTGATTGTTGACAACATTATAAGAATGAAAGGTAAATTATCATGTTCTAACATCAATGGTTGTACGATCTTTTCAGCGTTAGAACTTAGAAGTCATGTTTTTGTTTGGTTTATTTTTATTACATTTGTTCCTCCTATCTACATGCACTTCAAATGAAACATACTTCCAAATCCAGATCATATGCTAATTTTAATTATTGATAAATAAGTTCATTTCAATTCAATATGCATTTAACTATTTTATGTGGATACAAGACTTTTGAGAAGGTCTTTGGCACTACACGCTCATCAATAATTTTTTTGCAAATAAATGCAAACATAATAATTAAACCTGACTTGCTATATTTCAACCAGCATAGTATCCATAGGTGGCCTTTATCCCTTCTGACGCAGCGGATTAATCAAAAACAATGTAGATCGATGAAAGTAGCAATCGATGAGTTGATGAATACTGAAATGCCCGAATTCGTTGATCCAAAGATACCGAATTCTAGCTATCCCGAACTCGTTGATCGCGCACGATGCCAGGTTCAAAGATCTTCAATTCTTCAAGCGTTGATCTAGCGCACTAGATTCCACGAATCGGCTTCTACAATCGTTGAATCGAGCGCACTCGATTAACCGAAAGAGGAGATAGGAGATTACACTCAACTACCAATTTAAATGAAAGCACAAAGCAATCAAACAAGAATTTTATTTCAAATCAACTAAACTTCAAAATGTACAACGCACGCCTATTTATAGCATCTTACAACACACGCCACAAATTTGTACAACACTTAGGTCGTGAACGACCTACGACCTATAATGGAGCGACCTAAAAAGTACACGACTTAACAAAGCATATGACATACAACAAACGACCTAAAAGATTACAACATAAGGAAAATACAACACATCATGTTACATCACTTAAGTCGTTTCCGACCTATAACCTGCGACCTACGACTTAACAGGCCCAACGACTCAACAGCAGCGACATATCTTTCTTCGCGACTTAACTCTAGAGCGAGCGACCTAAAATGAACGGCATCTGTCTTGAGCGACCTAAGAATGAACGGCATCCCTTCATTCGCGACCTAAAGAAGCTGCTTCCGAAAGAACTTCGCGACCTAAGTCTTCGTGACTTAAAATGTGCGACTTATCTCTCCAGTTCACCCAGCGACCTATCTTAAGTCGTGACTGTTTCTTGCGACCTATCATAGGTCGTGACTTGTTAGGTCGTAACACCCTGTTAGCTCGTTCCAGCGACCTATTTCTTGTCTCGTTAGGCCGTACACAAGTTAACTCGGTAAGTCGTTCCAGCGACCTATCTTCCAACTCGTTAGGTCGTACACGACCTAAAAACATGTTAGGTCGTTCCAGTATCTCGTTAGCTCGCACATTCCCACTAGGTCGTTGCCGATCTTCACTAAGTCGTTGGAACGACTTAAAGACTTCGTTAGGTCGGCTGCGACCTAAAACTTGAACTTTCCACAATTCTTCACGAAATGTTAACTCGTTAAACTCCTCCTTAGGTCGTGAGCGACCTAAGACTTCTCTCCAGGCTATATCATCCTCCCCAGGTTGAGAGAAATTCGTCCTTGAATTTGCACTTCCTGCATCCACCACAACAAACTCATCCCCATGATATGGTACGAGATGCTTAACATTGAATACGTCAGACGTATACACACCATCTGGCAGCTTCAATTTGTAAGCATTTTCATTAATTCGTTTTACGACTTCCACCGAACCAATTTTCCTGGCTTTCAACTTGTTATAAGCGCCTACTGGAAAACGATCTTTTGTTAACACTGCATAAACCAAATCACCTTCATGAAATTCAACACTCCTTCGTTTCAAATCTGCAGTTCGTTTATACTTCTCATTTGCTTTCTCCAGTCGTTCCTGAATGATTTTATGACATTCCGCTAATCCATCAACAAAATCAGCAGCTTTCTTAATTGTCTTCTTTGATTGTGGCACTACTGTTAAATCCAACGGTCCCTTCGGTAAGCTTGAATATACTATCTGAAATGGACTGAACCCTGTGCTACGATTTACCGCATGATTATGAGCAAACTCTGCCTGGCATAACTTCATGTCCCAACTTTTCAGATTATCTTTCACAAGGCACCTCAACAAGTTCCCCAACGATATATTAACCACCTCCGTTTGTCCATCAGTTTGCGGATGATAAGCGCTGCTAAAATTCAACTTCGTTCCCACCATCTTCCACAAACTTAGCCAAAAATGACTCAGAAAACGAGTATCCCTATCCGACACAATAGATTCTGGCAATCCATGAAGTCGATATATCTCTTTGAAAAACAACTGAGCAACATGAACAGCATCCGCCGTCTTCTTACAAGCAATAAAATGTGCCATTTTCGAAAATCGATCAACCACAACATATATCGAATCATTCCCCCTCTGAGTTCTTGGTAATCCCAACACAAAGTCCATACTCACATCAACCCATGGTTTAGTTGGTACAGGTAACGGCATATATAAACCCGCATTAGTCGCAGTTCCTTTTGAAATCTGACAGATATGACATCGCTCAACAAACCTCTCCACTTCTTTCCTCATCGATGGCCAAAAATAAGATTGCGAAATCAATTGCAAAGTACGGTCTCTACCCACGTGTCCTTCCTCGTGTAACTCCTTCACAATTTTCATTCTCAAACTACAATCTGGTATGCACAATCGATTTCCTTTGAACAAAAAACCGTCCATCATCAAAAACTCGTCCGTCTCTCCCTCCTTGACTTTATCAACAAACTTTGCAAAATAAGGATCATTGACAAATAATTCTGGCAACATATCAAACCCCATCACTTCAACCTTCATTGTTGTCAACAAATGATTCCTTCTACTCAAAGCATCAGCCACACGATTCGTTACTCCTGACTTGTGTTTAACAACAAAAGTAAACTATTGCAGATATGCTATCCACGATGCATGTCTTGCTGAAATCTTGTCTTGACCTTGTAAATGCTTCAATGCTTCATGATCAGTGTAAAGAACAAACTCTTTCTGAAATAGATAATGTCTCCAGTGTTTAATAGCTTGCACAACAGCATAAAATTCCACATCATATGTACTGTATCTCATCTTCGCTCCTGACAACTTCTCACTGAAATATGCAATAGGACGCCCCTTCTGACTCAACACTCCTCCAATCCCCACCTTTGACGCATCAGTGTGTAATTCAAACAACAACTGGAAATCTGGTAAAACTAGAATTGGTGCAGACGTCAGCAACTCCTTGATCTTCCCAAAAGCATCCCCTGCTTCCTCCGACCATGAAAACTGTTTGCCCTTCATACAATCTGTAACAGGTGCCATCACACTACTAAAGTGTGGAATGAATCTTCGATAGAATGAAGCCAACCCGTGAAAACTACGAACTTCCGTTATCGTCTTGGGCTGCGGCCAATCTCTGATAGCTTCAACTTTACTTTGGTCAACCTGTATTCCTTCTTCCGACACAACATACCCCAGAAATAAAACACTCCTCGCCATAAAAACACACTTCTTGGTAGCAGCATAGAATTGTTCTTCTCGAAGAATAATTAACACCGTCTTCAAATGTTGAACATGTTCTTCTGTACTAGCACTGTAGATCAGAATATCATCAAAGTAAACCACAACAAATTTCCCAATGTATGGCCTGAAAATCTGGTTCATCACCCCATGAATGTACTCGGTGCATTCGATAGACCAAACGGCATTACCAGCCATTCATACAATCCTTCCCTCGTCTTGAATGTTGTCTTCCATTCGTCCCCTGGTCTAATGTGAATCTGATGATAACCGCTCTTCAAGTCAATCTTAGAAAAGATTACGGACCCACTGATTTGATCCAGTAAATCATCAAGTCTCGGCATCGGAAATCTGTATCTGACTGTGATCTTATTCAATGCTCTACTATCGGTGCACATCCTCCACGTTCCATCCTTTTTGGGTACCAATAAAGCTGGTACAGCACAAGGACTTAAACTCTCCTGCACACGCCCCTGTTCAAGCAATTCCTCTACGTGCCTCCGTAACTCTTCATGTTCCTTCGGACTCATTCGATAATGTGGTCTATGTGGCAACACTGCTCCCGGAACAAGATCGATTTGATGTTGAATGTCTCTTAGTGGCGGTAACTCCTTTGGTAACTCGTCTGGGAATACATCGTCAAACTCCTTCAAAACTGGCTTTGCTTCTTCTGGAATTTCAACCTCTTCACTGCTCTCTCGCCCAATCAACAAAAACACCTCAGGCTCTTCCTCAACCTCCTTAACAAACTCCTTCAGAGATAATAAAGTTTTCAGCTCTTCAATCTCTTCCGACTTACTTTCTCCTTGCGGCCTCTTCTTTGGAACTAAGATAATCTTCGTACCTTCAAACATAAAACTGTAGCTATTGGTCCGACCGTCATGTTGTACTGCTCGATCATACTGCCATGGTCTTCCCAAAAGTAAATGACAAACATCCATCTCTACTACATCACACCAGATCTCGTCTTTGTATTTCTTCCCAATAGAGAATGGAACACGAACTCGTCTATCCACTTTCACTTCTCCTCCTTTTCTCAACCATGCTAACTTATATGGATTCGGATGTTTCTCTGTCTTCAACTTCAACTTTGTCACAGCCTCGGTTGAAACAATATTGTCACAACTCCCCGCGTCAATCACAAATTTACACACCTTCCCCAGTATAGTGCATGTCGACTGAAAGATATTACTCCTCAACCAACTAGCTTCCTCCTGCTTCGGTGTCAAACACGATCTCCTCAGCATTAGATTACAACCTTCATCTCCTGACGCAATATCCTGTTCATCCTCCTCAACTGGACTAGAATAATCTCCATCAACATCCTCATCTTCAGCTTCTACAATCATGGTTCTCTTCTTTGGCTTTGGACACTCGTTGCTTTTATGACCCAATTCCTGACAATTGTAACATTTGAAACCATTGTTAACCTTCACCTTCTCAGCCTCCTTCACAACTGGTCTACTGATAGGTTTAGAAACATTAGAACTCCCACTAACACCCTTCACTTGATTGTTGGAATTAGTAAACACTCCACCTCCTCGTCGTCCCTGTTTCTCCCAAGCCAACGCTTTCTGATGTGCCTCTGCTACAGATCTTGGATCGAACATATTAACCATATCCTGAATCTGTATTCTCAATCCCCCAATGAATCTAGATGTCAGCTGCTCTTCCGTTTCCATAATATCATTTCTCGCAATCAGCTGGTAAAACTCATCTGCATAATCATTAACAGTCTTCGTGCCCTGCCTCAAATTCTGCAAATGTTGATACATCAAAGATTGATAATTGTAAGGTAAGAACGTTTCTTTCATCAATTTCTTCATCTTCTCCCAATATTCAACTTTTGACTTCCCCATTCGTTCACGTGTAAGTTTGGTTTGCTGCCACCATGCTAAAGCTCTACCCCTCAACCTTGTAGCAACCAACTTCACTTTACGATGTTCTGGAACTTCTTTGAAATAAAAAATTTCTTCAACATTAGCCACCCAATCTATAAACTCCTCCGCTTGCATACCACCCTTGAATTCAGGAATTTAAGTCTTCATCCCCGACTCCCACTTGTGATCATACTCAGAGTAATTTCTTCCTTATCCTCTTCCTTGAATACTACCACCATCATACTCCTCTTCAAAATCAGATGTATATCGATGTCGATTCTGACCACCAACATCTCTACTCCCTTCACGTCTACCACCATCCCTTCTATCTACATTCCTCCGAACACGATCTCGGTCATCAACATTTCTATAACTGTCTTGGCTCACACTTCTATGATCATTCTCATTACTTCTCCCTTGATTGGAATGTGGTGAAACTCTACTCCTCTCGTGGTTAGATTCGGGTGAAACCCTTCTCCGGTTTTGATTCATCTCCGTCATAAGCTTCTCTAATCTCCCAATGCCTTCATCCAACTTCTCATTGAATTTGTCACTTATGCGTTGCTCCATTTGCTCGGCATCTTCCCGTTTATACAAATCTTCAACATTTTGATGACGGTTAGCTCTCCTTGGCGGCATGATTCAAAATGATACCAAAAGATGGATTTACTCCTCACACTTTAAATTCAAACACAATTCGACCTTTGATCCAAAATGAAATGGATCGAAAACTCCCACTTTGTTGTAACTTCACGATGAACACAACTTCTCCAAATGATAAGATCCGATCTCCAAACTTCAATACAAAGTCGAACAACTTCCCTCTTGCTCTCGGCCGTGATTAACAACCTCAAATCTTCAAAATGATTAGGCTCCAAGTCTCGATCTAGCTATGATTGGCTAGAACAAGCTCCGATACCAAAACTGACGCAGCGGATTAATCAAAAACAATGTAGATCGATGAAAGTAGCAATCGATGAGTTGATGAATACTGAAATGCCCGAATTCGTTGATCCGTAGATACCGAATTCTAGCTATCCCGAACTCGTTGATCGCGCACGATGCCGAGTTCAAAGATCTTCAATTCTTTAAGCGTTGATCTAGCGCACTAGATTCCGCGAATCGGCTTCTACAATCGTTGAATCGAGCGCACTCGATTAACCAAAAGAGGAGATAGGAGATTACACTCAACTACCAATTTAAATGAAAGCACAAAGCAATCAAACAAGAATTTTATTTCAAATCAACTAAACTTCAAAATGTACAACGCACGCCTATTTATAGCATCTTACAACACACGCCATAAATTTGTACAACACTTAGGTCGTGAACGACCTACGACCTATAATGGAGCGACCTAAAAAGTACACGACTTAACAAAGCATACGACATACAACAAACGACCTAAAAGATTACAACATAATGAAAATACAACACATCATGTTACATCACTTAAGTCGTTTCCGACCTATAACCTGCGACCTACGACTTAACAGGCCCAACGACTCAACAGCAGCGACATATCTTTCTTCGCGACTTAACTTTGGAGCGAGCGACCTAAAATGAACGACATCTGTCTTGAGCGACCTAAGAATGAACGGCATCCCTTCATTCGCGACCTAAAGAAGCTGCTTCCGAAAGAACTTCGCGACCTAAGTCTTCGCGACTTAAAATGTGCGACTTATCTCTCCAGTTCACCCAGCGACCTATCTTAAGTCATGACTGTTTCCTGCGACCTATCATAGGTCATGACTTGTTAGGTCGTAACACCCTGTTAGCTCGTTCCAGCGACCTATTTCTTGTCTCGTTAGGTCGTACACAAGTTAACTCGGTAAGTCGTTCCAGCGACCTATCTTCCAACTCGTTAGGTCGTACACGACCTAAAAACATGTTAGGTCGTTCCAGTATCTCGTTAGCTCGCACATTCCCACTAGGTCGTTGCCGATCTTCACTAAGTCGTTGGAACGACTTAAAGACTTCGTTAGGTCGGCTGCGACCTAAAACTTGAACTTTCCACTTCACGAAATGTTAACTCGTTAAACTCCTCCTTAGGTCGTGAGCGACCTAAGACTTCCTTAGGTCGTGAGCGACCTAAGACTTCTCTCCAGGCTACATCACCTTCTCATTTAGGTTGGTATCTTTGGACAAAAATCTATTACTTATTTCTGTCTCTTATATAATATTTAATGTTCTATGAATTTTATTTTTACTATTTGTTCCATCAGTTATTCTACCAGGTTTAATGACTATGATGGAGAGGCAACAAAAATCAATAAAATCTCACATTTTACTTGATGCCTATAAAAGAATCATCAATAACTATGCATTTCGATAGAAAAGGGGTTAGTAATATAGGTACTAACTTGGCACTGCATTGAGCTTTTGTCCTATGGGTTTACTGAATATGACCACTATGATTGAAGCACATGATTTGTATGTACAAGAAAGGTTTACCTTTATCAAGTTTCTAATTTGTTACCCGCCGTTCGTAGCTCGGTTGGTTTGGGAGATGGGAGATGGGAACCAAAGGACTGTGTCCGGGCAGGTTCGAATCCCAGCGCCAAACCATCAGTGGGAGTTTCAACGTTACGCATCCGTGTGCGACGACTAAATAAAAGCGGGGTAGACACACGGCGTGGGGTTTACTTAAGTGAGTATCAATGAATACCATGATCTTAAGGTTCCCCATGATCTCAAAAAAAAAAAAAAAAGTTTCTAATTTGTTTCATCGACGAGATGAGGTGTGTATGCCCGTTTGTTATATAAACATATAAACAAATAGTTAAGCCATAACTCAACATTTTAGAAAAATAGTGGCATTAGATTAAGTAACAAAGACGTTCCATGCAAAAAGCTTTGTTTTTGCCACTTTAGTGTCGATTTGTCTAGGAATGCATAATTGATGGAAACCATCTTATCAATAGAAGAATTCAAGAAGATGTTGCAGTAAAACGCATTTGTGACAAATTATTCTTAAATGGGTTGCTTCCTTTCTACCCACTTTACATGTAATAATCATTGCCATGAGAAAACAAGTAATATGCATGATGAATCAACTAAAATATTATATAGCCTACTAACCAATTTTATCCTTCTATCATAGATATCTCATTCCCTTAATTGTAACATTTCATGCATTTGATCAACGCTTAGACATTGGTATGGCTTAACCTTCATGTTTAGAAATAAGCATCATATAACTCCTAATTTTTTTGAAGCTGTCAAAAAGTGCTGCTGATATCCGCACATGTGGGGTTTTTGGCAATTTTCTCACTTATGGAAATGTATTATTCTATCACATTAGGAATATATCAATAATGAACACTCATTCAATCAAACCTACCCATACTGTTTTCTTCTAAAAGATATCTCTTTGACATGAAATCCATGGGTAAATAAGTTCAACTGGTACCTATTATGAAATAAGGTTATAAACAATGATAAAGAGGCATAGGGAATATTCATTCAACTTAAAAAATGAACCAATATTCATCAATTATGTGTAAATTTTGATGTTTCGAGCTACATGTTAGTTACAAAGGTAGGTTTTAGTTATAACCAAAGTTATACTTCACTATGCAATGTAAACACATAGCTATGAAGGCCATGTGCTAATATGGATAAAAGGTGCCATGTCTTTATTGGATACCATTATTATTGATGAAAATTTAATGCCTCAACAAACATTTGAAGTTCAAAATAGTAGAGATATTCATCTAACTTTGATTCTTTGATACCATGTAATTTATTTTATTTGTTTGCCTTTTTATGTTAATGAACAGCTACAGATTTCAATGCCATCTCATTGGCAACAAACAAAGAAGAAAAAATCACAAGAAAAGCAACCATGGCTATGACGTTCAAAATGTCAATAAAGGGGATGTAAGCGAAGATTAAATGCGAAAAGGACAGTATCTTTTTCATTACTTATTGTGTACGTACTCTAATTTTTTTCATTTGTTATGTTTGGTGTTGGTTTATGGTTTATTATATTTATCAAATGAAATTTCATATCATGTGTTTGATTAATCTAATCTATAGTTGGATGGTATAGATGAAATGAGAACTAGGAAATGGGTACCAAATACAATTCCAGTTTCACATAAAGAACATTTGGAATGAAATGCCATCACATTTGACATTCCACTCCCAGGTTTCAACTTTATAAAAGCAACATTTCTACTATGTGTAAAAGAGAGGAAAACAAACAAATGCAAGAAGATGAAAACTTCAATACGTGAACACAAATGTGGACCAGGATAATAAGCAAATATATAGCTGACCAAATTTTGTATTCTACATTATAACCATAAATGAAGAGCAAAACCTTTGCATGAATTTTGAGTGGTATCACATACATTGTTCATTTAGTTGATGTAGGAAATCAATATTCAAATTTTAAAGATTGCTTTTCCCTTTTTTTGGCTAATTATTTAGCCAAAGGTACATCAATGGTTCTTTCTCCAAATCCCATGATACTGCAGCATACAGATTTTACTTTGTATTGTAGATGAAGTTTGATTTTCGGGTATAATTTTGTAATATATTCGGTATTATTCCATTGATTACTACTTTGTGAATGGAAAGCCTAATCAAAAGTATTCAAATTTCCACTTCATCCTTCGTGTAAATTTTTTTTCAGATTCTTTTAGCAAGTATCATGGTAGTTATTTGCTGCTTGCTTCAAACTGGGAAGTATGAATTACATACAGAAGAAAAGCATTAACAATAGAACATAATGAGCTGAATCTATTTCCTAGGGAGTTTGTTTGTATATTTTTTCTTTTTAATTTGTTGGGTACTCAATAAATGCATTTTCCCCAAGTACATGGTATACCTTCTGATTACACAGGTGGAAAAAATTAAACAAATTATTTTTTACAACATAAATCTCTGTTCATTTTTTATAGAGTTTCAACCGCTTTTCCAAGTGAAGGACCAAACAATATCGTAAATAAATTAGCACTACCTAGCTAGTGCCTTACTGATGCATTGTTCTTTAATTTTCTTACCTGTTTATGCTTGGAAATTGTGAAACTATTTTTTTTAAATCGCAGTGTATTTTGAATAATTACAAAAATGTGTTGGGATGTTTATTTTATTTCATACCCAACTTAGTAACTCCTTTATTAAATTAAATAGATCTATGGTTGGAGGTTTATAATAATGTTAAGTTTTAGCTAGCATCAACTTTCTTATCCGTGCGATGGCGGCGTTACATCAAGCATATGAAGTTTTAAGCATATATATTGATATAAAAGATTGTTAAACATAAGTCAGTTACATGCGGAGAATTTACAAGGAAATTTAAGACCGGTGCATTTCTGTTCTCATTTTTAGACCACAGGTAGTCTATTTAAATTTTTACAGATTTTTTAGAGCATATGAAGTATTAAGAATAGGCAGAGCATAATGAACATTTACAATTTTCTATTAAATGATCCGTTTGCGTAGACGCGTCCATCTTACTCAAAATATGGAATGAATGAGTTCAAGTGTTTGGATGTCACGTACAAGAAGTTATTGTAGTCACATATGAACGTTTCATGCATGAGATGTACTTTTATATTGATGGTCCTATTGTTTATAAAACAATATTACGCATATCTGATTTTTTAAGTGCTCTATTATTAAAGAGGTAGACAAAAAACCAATATGATGAAACTGTTGGATCAGTTGAGTCATTACTAATTCTACTTACAGGGTGGAGAGCTGCATGCGGTGATCGGACCCTAATTCATGCCCGTGTTTCACCGCAAGCCTCGGGAAGGAGTGGTGTACGACATTAGCGATTTCAATATAGCGGTCGAATTTGGAAATTTTTTTGCAATCCATAAAGACATCAACATTCATTTCAGTGCTCTAACAACATTCACTAAAGTTGAGAATCATGCCAAGGATATACCAATGCAAAAGTTCTCATTTGTCGATCATCCAACTATCATAAAAAGAACTGACACAACTAAGTTCTTGACAGGTTTGCAACCCCTACGCTGATTCCTACTATTAATCTACTTACCTATACAATTTCCTTACAAACATTACCTTATTATACATTAAAATATCATGCCAGATGTGATTGGTGTCCTACATCGTGTTAGTGAGGTCGTCAGCCAGTCCACTAGGAATGGATCAGTCGTGCCCAAACGAGAGCTTATATTACACATGCACTGTATCTTTTAACTTTCCGTATTTTATATATAATGACAACATTAAACAAATGTACAAGTTGCTGAATTGTGAATATCACTCTTTACTTATTGCAGTGGTAATAGACTTGCTACTACATTGTGGGGGCAGCAAAGCCTCCTTGCTCGATCAGTTTGTGTTGGAAGAAAATACTAAAACTATTATTCTGATGCCGATGACTGTTAAGAGTTACCAGGGTGTGTACCAGACCACTAAACTATCCCTTAAATATATATTGCCCTATGGTCATATAATGTTGCTCACTTCTCATCCTTAATTCAGGGAAGCCTGGCTTAAACTCGACTACCGCAACCTACATTTACATAGATTTGGACATTAATAAGGGCCATGAGTTGCTCAAGAGGTAAGCATCCTATACTCCATGAATAACCCCCATATACATCAAATGAAGTTCTATTAGAGTAGTTTTAAGTTGGGGTTTTCATTCTAAATAATTCGGCATTGAATTCTAGAACATAAGAGTTTTATAATCGTTGCTCCCAATATTACTTAATTTAGATGGCTTTCAAGCATACAACATGTAATTCTACAATTTATTACTTTAGTACTTTCAACCATAGTTTATCAATTTTTTGGAAGTGTTCAACTAAAAATTTAAATTTTTGTTAATGGCTTTGAATTTTTTGTTTTTCACTTTAAAACTTTTGGTTGTAAGATTTCAATGTTTAACATTTGGATTTTTAACAGTTGAAGCCACATAATTTTGACATGCGAAATTATTATAGAATTTCATTTTAACGTTGTTGAATTTCGAAGCTTTGATTTTTTTTTCACATTTTTTTCATTGCTAGAAAATAGTACTCAAACTATATAATAATTGGCTTTAGTATTGTTAAAATGGTTTTGACGTTTGAACTTCTATTCAATTAGCTTTTAGTTTGGGCAGTAATTGTGTACTTTATGATTCCAGTTGTCTGAAATGTAGTTTGTCGATTTTGAAAGCATTGAAATTTCATTTTAACGTTGTTGCATTTCGAACCTTTGATTTGATTAATTTTTTCCGTTCTAAACACAATGTGCATCAAACCGTGTAATAATTGGCTTTTAGGCGTACAACATGTAACTATACAGTTAAAATTTAGTGCTTCAAAATATAGTTTATCAATTTTTGAAAGTGTTAAAATCAAAATTTTTGAATTTCTTTCTTAACTTTTCTTAATTTTGTGGTTTTAGCGTTAAAACTTTTGGTTGTAAGATTTCAATGTTTTAACATTTGGATTTTTACAGTTGAAGCCTCAAAATTTTGATACGTGAAATTATTATAGAATTTCATTTTAACATTGTTGAATTTTGAAGCTTTGATTTTATCTATATCAAAAAATTTCATTTTAAAATGTACGCCATACTGTATAATAGTTGGCTTTTAATATTTTTGAAATTAAAAGTTTTGACATTTCAACTTCCGTTAGATTAGTTTTCAATTTGGAGTTTTCATTCTGCAAAATTTGGCATTGACATTTGAAACTTAAAATTTTAGAGTAGTTTACAAAAGTTGTTGCATATATTCTTAGCTTTACGAAAAGACATCAATTATCTTTTTACACCTTCTTCCAATATTTATTTGAAGGAAATTTTTTGTTACAACCCTCCAAAATATCTTACCCCAACTACAAACTTTGATGGAAACAAATTGCGGAAATAATGCTTGATCGCCATGTTAGAATTTGTGTGTGCTCACTTTTAAAGTGCAGAAGATCAAATCTGCATTATTCTTTATGCGCTTTGAAAGTTAGCAAGCACAAATTAAAAACTTGATGAAAACTAGATCTTGAATTTATGCTCTTGAAGTTTGAAAATCAGCAAACACATAGTACAAAGCTACAGAAATTAGGTCTGTTTTTCCAGTATGTTTGTAGAAAAGCCTATAGTTGGAGTATGTTATTTTAGTGTATATAACTTAAATTTGTTCTTCATTTCACTATATTTGGTTCTCTGTTAGTGGAATGAATAGTTGCGTTGTACATTTTCGATTATCCTACTCCTTGGGATTTTTTTACTCTATAATCCGTATTAAATATCTCAGGAAAATTTACCTGCAGATAAGTTTTTTACCTAAGTAACTAGAGTCAGGTATATTTATGATTACTTTTACATGTTTTATTTTTCCACTGTCGTGGTTCACATTCTTCATCTACACATCCATATACAGATAACAAAATACTTTATAAAATTTCCACTATATTTTTACCTAAAGTCTGCTTAAACTAATTGCTTGCATGAAAAATGCATGCTAGCACCTTGATGAAATTTTTGGCTTCAAATCTCATATTATTCATGGTGAATAATCTCCTAAACTATACATAGTTTTCTCTTTGGATATTCCAAAAATCACATATAAACATAGTATGACCATGTATATCCATCATTCAACTTTATATTATGACAGCTATATTTTCCATATTCAACTTTATATTATAACAACTATATTTTCCATGGGGCTTTCGGCTTGCAGTATCATAGTTTTTTATTTAAGATGGAATCATTTGCATTCCATAGTTTAACAGGAAAATTGTTATCTTAATCTTCTTTTACATTACTCTCTTTATCCAGGTGCAAATGTCATATATTCACATTAATACACAGTAAGTCATCGTAAAGAAATCTAACTGATTTTACTACGTGATAAATAGGTAAGCGTTTGCTCCATTTGGGTTAGCTTCTAAGGCGAGGTAGACTGGCAACATCCAATTTGGTCCATCTGAAAACTGTTTTTTTACAGGCTACACAAACATATGTACAAGCTTTGTTGGTTCAATTGGGTGTTGAGAAATGTCGATGATGGTGATTTTATTTGACAG
Source organism: Allium fistulosum (assembly GCA_030737815.1). Taxonomy (NCBI): domain Eukaryota; kingdom Viridiplantae; phylum Streptophyta; class Magnoliopsida; order Asparagales; family Amaryllidaceae; genus Allium; species Allium fistulosum. The sequence goes on from CM060906.1 coordinate 186,021,198, forward strand.
TGCCGTGTAATAATCAACATGCTAATCAATTGTTTTTACTAGACAACCGTTTGATGATTTCAGTTCCATTAAATACATATAGTGCTTCCTTTTTGTTGTGGTGTACTATGAGCATGTACTGCACCTTTGGAGTCTGATAGGCTTATCCATCTTAAACTTATCTTGCATATGTAGTAATTTTTCCATGTTGCCTTCAGTTGACTTCATTCTTTTTAGTGCTTCTCAATAAATTTCTTAGTAATATGTACTACTACAGTATATATATTATACAATCGCTTCGTGAAAAATAAGCATTTTCTATGAAATTATTTTTCCTGCATTACAGCAGTTACTAAACAATTGGATCTGATTCTTTCCAGATGGGACCCCATGGTACCGATTCAATTGATAAGTGAGTTCCAATGTGTTCAAATTTTAACTCGACTGATGTATTGTGATACAAAATTAATGCTATGTGTGACTATTTGTAATGCTAAAGATTAATGTCTACAACTTTTAAGAAAATAGGCGGTTTTTTTGTAATATATGACACCATCCACTTCAAGCCAATAATTAAGGTACTCCATGCATTGATACGCTTACCAAACCATTAAACCTTTTTTCCCCTTCCTTATAAATATGTTTACTTACCCCTTTCTGCAAAATTAATACCCCTACGGGTCAGGTTGACATTCATAGACAGGTATCTCCAAACACCGACTTTATAATTGAAATTCCTCTGACCATCAATATTTCATTTAATCTCACAAGCTTTATGCAATCATGCCACATACAGGGAACAAACAATAAACAAGCTTGAAAACTATATTCCATTTCACACCGCCCCAACACCCAACTACGCCAACAAGGTACTTCAAGTAAGAAAGTATCAGCTGTCTGCCACAGTAGTTTAATTAAAAACGTATTTTTTTCTCTAAACATGATACGGATAAACAACTCAACTGGTGGTGTGTACATTGCTAGCGAAGACTTGCTAAACGTCTTGCACGCCCATACCTTCAATAACGTACATCACACCACCAACCAAATTGCACCTGCTCCCCGTTTCAAACACAAGTACAGTTGGAATTATCGATATGATTAACAAACATAATATTACTATCCTATTACAAATAATGACTATATTTTTTCCTCTCTTTAATTTGGATAGGATTAGTCTGCCAGAGAATATATACAAAATATTCAGTATACTGTCACAACCTTTCCCTTCATTTTACTTCATTTTCTTAAAAATCAGCACACTCTCGACTTCCAACTTTTATTTTAGCGTCTTCATATTATTAATGATATTGCACATTTTCCAACCAAGCTATAACTACAAGAACAGGCTCCCGTACAGTAAAGTAGGCCTCAAATACAAGTGATAAAATACAAGTTAAAGCTTTACTAAATTGTGTTTCTACCTCACTACGCATGTGAGTCTTCTTCTTACTCCATATAGTAATGGAACAATTTTTTAGTCATGACTTTAATAATGACAACCAGAAGGCTATTTGCAGGACTACCTCCAATAGCAGCTTTTGAAGTCTTCTGGATAAGGGCAGTTGCTGGGACATATTCAACACTATGGAAATAAAGCTGCATCTTTGTGTGCAAAGTGTTTACCACCGCATTATGCACTGGGGAAAAAGATGTGTTGTGCAAATTTTTTAGTATCTTCAACATTACCTTTTTTTACACGCTTTTTCCAGTTTAAATTTGGACTGCTGTCTGAGTTACAAAACATTATTTCTGTACCTCTGTTACTCTACAATTTCAACTTTATTGCAATAACCTGTTGTTGCCACTCTACGCAAACATATTTGCTGCTTTTGCAGTGCCACTTTTGACAGCAAGCAACTGTACTATAACTATTTCCATGAGTCTGTTTGTGTTCCTTAGATTGATAATTTAATCTTGCTGTATAAAAGTACGCCTCTCTATTTTATTTGTGATATTTTTGATATTTGCTGTTCTGATTAAGTTAACCGTGAGTCTGCTTGTGTTCCTCGGATTTATAATTTAATCTTACTGCATAAAAGTAGGCCTCTCTATTTTATTTCTGATATTTGCTGTTCTGATTAAGTTATCTATTCTGTAACTTTATGTTATACTTTATTCTTGCTGATAGATGCATCTTTCGTATTTTAAAATGGAAATGAATTAATACTGGTGCATCTTCATATAGTGATGAATTTATGTATTCATATTCCATCTTATGCTTCTTTTTCTTATAATTAATAAATTCACTGATTTATTGATTATTTAGTACTGTCTATAATCAAAGCATATAAATTATTCAATAATATGCCTTTTTAAGGAAAATAAACTACTGTACAAACATGTTGTGATCAGTATCCACATATGAGTTGTTTCCTTCTGCCTCTTGCGTCATTCAACACTTATAATCATAATTCTATATAAAAAAAATGTGATATTATCGTGTTTTCCTCAATTTTATCGAATTACCTTCGTAGATATACTTCATTCAAAAATATTGCCTACAAGTTTATCAGATCAAGGCCCACCAATTATGCATGTTATTTGAATATGTTTGTAATTTTACATTTTATGCAAATATGCATACATGAGTCTTTGTATGGAAACTTTTTAAAATATATTTTACAACTCTGTGTGCGAGAATTGTCAATATACGAAATATGCATACATGAGTCTTTATGTTTCGATCCCATAACTATGGAAATTATTTTAATTATATTCTACAATTCCGTGTGCGAAGCACGGGTTCACACTAGTTATAATGAATGATTGGATGACTTTAGGATTATTGACAAGAGAATAAAACATATCAAAGCTAACTGGTTCCGATTAGCATGAGTTTGATGGTAGATCTATTTTCTTTGTTTCTTTAGGATTTAAAAATATATGGTTATTCACCAATAGTAATCACATTTTATGCATGATTACTTTTGTAATTTTCAACAAAAAATAGTTCCTTTACGGATTCTATACGCATTAACATTTTTGGTATGATGTTTCATTACTATTGATGTTGTAGAGGTTCTTCGACAAAACAAGGAGAATTAGTATCTAAAAAGTTGAGGTATTAATAAAAAATTGTACAATTTTTTTTATTTTTTTTATTAGTGAAGTTTATGTTATTATATTGATTTCATGATATATTGAAGAATATTATGTAATACATTAGTTTCATGCTTTAGGAATCTGACGACAATGATAAAGAAGATAAAGAAGATAGGGATGGACCTTCTGCATTTGTTCTTCAGTTTGCTCATGGTCCCAGAACCAGTAACCGTTTTGTGTAATTAAGGTAAAACTACCAGTATTTTATAATAATTCCATTCTAGGTTAACTTAATATAAAACTACTAGCATTTTATTCTAATTATGTTTTATTTACTATATTCATTTCATTACTATTTTGAATATGTATCAATCTTCTTCACATGCCATATTCTTACATTGGTTGTTCATATTTCATTTCTTATTGAATGCTTGAAGTTCAATAACACATATGCTTGAATGGTAGTGCGCAACATATTTATGCCTAACATTCTAATATTTTATCTTTCAGCTTGATCTGTTCCTTTATTTTACAACTTTGGCATATTTAATCTTTCAGCTTGATGAATGGTAGTGCGCAACATATTTATGCCTAATATTCTAATATTTTTTGTGCTGACTTTATTTATAAAATATTATTTCAACATAAAGATGAGCATAACCAGAATGAAAAAAAGAGAGTAGAAATATGTGTATGTGCACATGTCAGGAATAACGTCGAACATGAATTAATCTTATCACCAAAAATAATAAAATTGGATAGTTTTTCTCTTGGTATAATTGATTTGGCTAATTATCTAATTTAATTAACAACTATTTTAATATGAATCTGTGGAGGAATACCGCAGCGTGATGCCTATAGAATTCTTAGCTTTAGTCAAGTAATAATGAGTGCTTATATTATTTTCCAAACCTCCAAAACATCAACTGAAGCGATGTCATTAAACAAGCTACGCCAAACAATACTACTTGAAAAATGACATTTATTCACAAACAAAGATAAATGGCCTGGAGAATTCTTTTCAATCTTTTTGTGGTAATTTATTTGACTAAACTTCTTGTCTTAATCTATGTTAATAAATATGAAGTGAGATCTTTTCGCTCTTAATTTCATCATCGATCGATTTTCTCTTTAGTTTGGTTTGTTAAATTGGCATAAACGAAAACCCTTTAGTAAGCATTATTGCATTTTTATCTACTATTTATACTACAAGTTCAGTAATTTTGGAGGAAGTAAAAATAACCTTAATAGTGTTAGGGGAATCCCTTTAAATGGAAGAACCCTGTCATTGTTTTCTCTTTATTTATGTTTTGCTTTTCTTACAAGAGGTTAGTAGTCATTTCTACAAGTAAAATACTGTTCTAATGTACTAATAAGCATGTATCAATTTTTCAGTTTTGTATAATGAAGATAATTAAGTTTCAATGTCAAGCAAAGTGAGTTATCCAGTTGATCTAATCAATTTTTGGTATTTAACCATTTAGTGCTCGCTCTACTACTGATCAAATTATATTAATTTCTAACTTCTAAAACCGACCTTCATTATGTTTGCCATTGTTTTCTCTTTATTTATGGTTTGCCATTTTTTTCTCTTTATTTATGTTTTGCTTTGTTACAAGAGGTTAGTAGTTGTTTATACAACAAGTAAAATACTATCATCGTCTCTACTCTTACCTTTCTTTCCATTTTACATTTCTCATTAGCAAACATGAAATTGTGTAGCAAATCCCTTTGTGGTACTTAAAAAAACCGAACATACGTGCAAAGAAACAATAAAAACATTGCCATAATAAACTATATTACATGCACTCTCCTATGTATATTCATGTATGCATGCATGCATTTTGTAGTTAGATAAATGAACCAGAATTTAAATTGTGTAAATACTTAATGTTATAATAATATATAAAGACCAATCTCATATAATATCTTATTATTTCCTATTTGAATGTTGAAATAGTTTTCGATCGATCAAACTTTACATTTGTGCAAAACATAACATCATTATCTATTATACTTTCTTACCATTTATTTTTTTTTCCAAAGAAAAGCAATATATAAATAAGAGGAGAAAAACCCTTTCTCCGAGGCATTACAAAGAAACAAGAAACAATGGAGGACGAAAAACCTTCCAAAATTAAAAACCGCATAACAACAGCGGAAGAGGAAAACTATTAATACAAAAGGAAAAACCACAGCAGCCAGTAACAAATCCACCCGGAGATAGAGGAGTAGAAGGGACAATCGCTCCACCAACATTCACAAACCCGCCTTGATCCAAAGGAAAAGGCCAGACCACCAAGCCAATCCATAAAGAGAGCAATCTATAAGGCGCAAAACCAACAAATCCAGGGAAAGCTCACTCCTAGATAGGAAGCAAGAATCGACGAAGGTAAATTGCCCAAAAGGGATGAACTGAAGACGTCGATAGGGGATGGTGGCAAGCGGAGCAACAAAGACACCATCAACATAAATCCAACAGCATAAATATAAAGCAAGACCATCCGTAAAAGCCAAACTACCACAGAAAAACCACCAAAGAACCAGCGAATAAAAGAAAGCCGGCCCCTGATACTAGCCAACCAGCTCACCAATCGGGCCAAAGAAGTAGCCAAAGAAACCTGAATCTGGAAAACTAACAACCACATTAAACCCAAAAATAAGGGGGGGGAGGGGAAGTGAGCGTCGGGTGAAGGCCAACGCTCGCACGCGATGATCAACCTATTCCCAGTCGAATTATACTTTTTTACCATGATCATATCCACGTTCACGGTAAGTTATAGCATTGTTTTTGTAATCGTACAAACAAATTTTAAATCCAACATTGGTTTTATATCAGACAAACAAATGTTAAATCCAACATTGATTTTGTAATCAAACAAACAAATGTTAAATCCAACAAGTATTTCCGATCATTTTTATTTTGATATCATATTTATTTCTTTTACTTTTTTTGGAAGACTTTGTCAATAAAAGAAATATTTTGGATACTTATTTTTTCCTCTAAATATATGTTATGCTTCTCTCTTTTATAAGTGGATATAAAAATGTAAATAAGAAACAAAATGTATATAGTTTGCTTTGTTATGGAAAAATGGTGATTTACCTAAAATAGAAGATACAGATCTAAGATGAAAGATCAATTGATACAACTAATTAAAGTAATTTATAATATGTGCAAAAGTCAACTATTTGTCAATGACCAATATTATTATTATAGAAATGTTTTACTTTGATAATACTATATTTGTGGCATTTAATTAATATATACTATCAACTTGATTTTAGATTCAGCAACAGCGGAGACAGGAATTTTGAGTCGCAGCTCAATTTCAATGGCAGTAGCAACTCGGTAATGGTGAATTTATGGATCATTTATCGACAACAACTATTTCCAATCCTACTAGCAACTGTCCCTGATATCCAACTCTAACTAAGGCTGCAAAAGTTAGGCCAGAACGGAGGGAGTGAATGTAGGAACATATTGGAAATTGTAGCAACCATATTGGGCTTACTTTTTAAAAGATTTTTTCCATATTAATACAGTGATTTATTACTTTTTAAAACAAACATGATGCAAATTTTTTCTGTTCCAAACTAGTGGAAATGCTAATTTTAATATTTGTTACATTTATCTGGATATTGATTTAGTAGTCGATTACTTTCTTTACCCGTTTAATTATTTCCTGAAACAACTTTGTCTCATTCGTGTTTTAATAAATGATTTATTTGTGCATGTACATACATTAAAAAAAAAAAAGACATTACATACACATTAAAGTCATTTTATAAGATCCAAAAAAATATTACAAACATTGTTTTTTATAACCATATTCCTTCTGCGTACGTGCATCGCACGTGCCAAATTACTCGTACACACACATACATACATACAAAGATTGCTTTCAATACCATTTTATAATTCTCTAATGATGTAATTTCCTATTTTTATATATCTTAAAATAAATCTTGAATTTTATACGATTTGGAACATTTTCATGTGATTTTTGGATTTTAAAAATAAAATGTTTTACGAACCTTAGTTTGAGCTTCCCTATTTCTCTCCTTTTCCCTTTAACGTTCTGTTTTCTTCTTAGACCGACCTACTCCTGAACCATATACTTCCCTTCAGCTTTTCAGATCTAGAAAAAACTCTTTTTTTTTTAAAAAAAAAAACGTCTTCTCCTCACAATCCAAATTGTCGTAGCCCTAGTTGGATAATTTTTCTTATTATTATTCCTTTCTACTTCGTCGCGTCAGATCTGGTTGAAGATGGAGCTCTCCGCCTTGTGTCATAATCGATCCGTCTCCTCCAGTTACGATGAAGTCTGAGAATCACGGCCTTCACTGTCTGTATCGAACTTGCTGCCTGAAGTATTATTGTTTTGAGAAGATACTTAGACTGCCTTGAGATGCTCGCCTGAATTTGAAGCGGTCCGGATCTGACTTTGGGAAGCTCGATGGAGATTGCCGAGATGCCAATGTTGGTGCCGCTGACAATATCTGCCACAACTGGAGATACTCGAAGAAGATGCTACCGCGCTTGATATAAGGGAAGCACTGTGAGATATTGGGTGTAATTTAGGTTGGTTCTGATGTATCTCTGAACTACAGAGTGTGATGATGCCCACGTCCTTCGGATGAATTGCTGTCAAAGCTAAAAGTTGCAGCTTGATCAGAGTTTTTCTTCTTCTTCGCAGGTAATGAAAATGAACACTGCCTTGAGAATTTGATTACTAGTTATTTGCTTTGGTTCCAGTTAAGTGCTGAAAAATATGCTGTCTTGAAGTATTGTTGACTGTCTAGAATTAGATTGTTTTTAAATCGCTACACCAAATAGGTAAATTAGAAACAGGCGAAATTTTTACTCTGAAACATTTTTCTAATGTTTCTAGCTCTACAACACTTACCTAATGTTTTGCATAGCTGTGCAAGTATTTCCACATTTATTTTCTTTTTAAAATTATATTATTATGGTTTTTCAAGAAACCAAAAGGTAAATTAAAGAGGGCGGTCCAAGTCCAATATGCACTGCTGATACCGTTTCCAAGTCAAATAGCGGCAGCTTCATCTAAGCCCACTCGCATTACTCTTTCCTAAATAATATCTACTTATCTAGCGATTCTCAATCCTATGTTGAGCTTTCGTCTAATCTTGCTTCGATTCAAGGAATTTGAATCTGATCGATCTTCCTTCTTTGACGGTGCTTCATTCGTTTACTCAAAAAACCGCAAGGTACTGCATTGTTATTTATAGTTTGATTTCGGCAACTCCAAAGACCTACAGTTGAATGTTGAAACTGATTAGAATTATTATGATATCTTGGAAGAATATTGAAATTGATTAAGAATCTTATTATTGCTAGGTCTATTGAAACACATAGAGATCTTGAGGCGAGAAGTTCGCCCATTGAATTTTGATTAATTTTTAGGAGAATGCTTGTCTTTGTGGATAAAATATTGAGGTCATGTCCTTGAGGAAGGCTAAAAATATACAAATTTTTGTCCTTTAAATTAATTCATCTTTTTTAATTCTTGACATGCAATGCCATTTTATTCTCTCTACTTGTCATAGTAATAGGTTTTACAAACTTAAGAAGTTTAAGCCAAGAACAGTTCTGATCTAAATTTTATGTTTCAACCGAAATTTTGATCAATTTTTTTGGGGTGCATCGTACTGAAAAATAATTTTTACACCTTACTTTTGTACATCTATGCATATTCACAATCAAATGCAATTTTGTATGTTGTACGTTCCCTAGTTAGAAACATGCACTCCACCTTTTGGAACATTTCAAATGATCAATTTATGTTTCTAGTCATCACGTTGGGAAAACCGTAGACTTGACTTGGTTATATAACTTTCTCTATATTCAATTAGTATTGATGTGGAATTGTGGTACTTAGATGAAGGATCCTCTTGTTTTAGACTTACATTTTACATCCGAGCCTATCCCAGTCAAACAAATGGAAATGCTGATATTCATACCATCGATATGTAATACGCAAGTGTTCTTACATTGCGGGCAAGGGAGCATAGATTGTCACTTGCAACGATCCATGAAAATACATCTAGTTATATAAATAATTAATTTATTAATTGATACATAGAGTTGAATCCTATTAAAAAATGAATTTTCGAAGCTTAATGAATTTGTACCTTGGAGTATATTGATTAAGTGAAGATATTTACCTTAATTGTTTGAAGTTACAGTTAAGAAGTTATGAATTAATTACTTTGTTCTTCTTTTGCATTTTACCAAGTTTCATATTTTTTGTCTTGTAGGCGCATACTGGTCTCTGGGAAGGAAAACATGATTTTGCATTTGCATATTTTTCTTCTTTGAATGGTTGTTGGGTAGCTTTTTTGTTCGAGAATAAACATAATTGCAGGGTTTCTTTGAAATAAAGATTTGCTTTTGTCATAATTCTAAAGATGAATTGTAGTCTTATTTTTTTCTTCATATTTCAGTGTTGCTATACGTGGTGTTTCATATTGTTGAAATCATGTTGATGTGTTATTTGTATTTTGCTTGCTCATGTATTGTTTATTTACTATTTTACTTTGGTGCTGTAGATTGCCAATTTGAAATTCCTTTAAGTGTTGTGGATTATCATTTTGAAACAGCTACACAGTGTTGTAGGTTGTTAATCTGAAATCCTTGGTAAGTGTTTCAATGTGTAAGTGAGTGTTTCAACCTATAAATCTAAAGCACCTGCCATTTGTAAAATTGAAATGCTAACTGTTTCAAATTGTCCATTTGAAACACAAAATAAATGTTTTAAATATCTGCGACGTACTAATCTGCAACACTCGTAGAGTATTTCTAAAATTTATTGCAACGTTATACTACTGTATCAAATTAATCTTTTTGTTGTAGTGGATGTTGGGTCTGATATAGCTTGATATTATATGATGTGATTATTTTCTTAAAATGAACCGAGTTCAGTTTGTGAGCGGTATTGTATCGTTCAAGGCATGATTATGAGACGTTGATGGAGAAGTCTTGCTAATGGCCTTGTTACTCTCTTTGATTTGATTAGGTTAGTATGTTGTATTAGAAATGAAAAATAATTTTTTTATGAGCTGAGTTTGTAATCTATTGGATAAAATATGAAAAATAATTTTTTTATGAGGTGAGTTTGTAATCTATTGGATAAACCCGCCGTTCGTAGCTCGGTTGGTTTGGAAGCTGGGAGATGAGAACCATAGGACTGTGTCTGGGCAGGTTCGAATCCCAACGCCAAACCATCAGTGGGAGTTTCAACGTTACGCATCCGTGTGCGACGACTAAATAAAAGCGGGGTAGACACACGGCGTGGGGTTTACTTAAGTGAGTATCAATGAATACCATGATCTTAAGGTTCCCCTGATCTCAAAAAATAAGCAGTGAAGATTGTGCTTATATAGGCTGAGAAATGGAGGAGTGATAGGGGTAGAAGATGACTATTTGGATAGAGAAAAATTATGGTAATTTGAGTGTTGGTGTGTTATGTACTTTTGAATTGGTATTTGTGTGTGTGTATTGTAGCCTAGAAAAGTATACATTAAAATATCTGGTTGATAGGTTCTTGTTTTGAATGATTTTAAGAATAGTATGATATGTTTCTTTCCTTGTTGAATGATCCTTCATCTTTCATATTTATTAATATATTGTGAGATTTGGCTTGAAATAGAAAGTTTCTACCAAGATATTTGTTTTTGATTTGAAAATATATTGTACAAGATATTTTTCCTGTTTGTTGAATGACCGACTCCATTTTGATTTGAATTATTCCTTCTAATATACGTGCATCAAATAAGAGGTTTTATATTGTATATGGAATCAATATTCAATACCGAAATTGTCACCATCTGTATCCTTTAGATATACAACACTAAACAAACATATTAGATACAACATATATTTGTTAATACCAAACATAAATTGATTGCGATATTTCATACTATTTCTATTTTGATAATAACGAACATATATTAAATTTTACAAGTAAGATGAAAATATATTTAATACGTGATAAATGTAAATCGAACATATGAGAGATAATGGATGACAAATTAACTATAAAAAAATTGTTCTTTGATGATTTTTAGACCGTAACACGCTCTGGAAGAAAAATCAAGTATGTGTGTGTTTTCATCAAATAATACATATACTCCACAATACATATACATATATCCATTAAAATAGTGTGTAACAACCCACATATTTCACGATTATATATTTAAATGTTTTATTTAAATATAGCATCGTTAATCGGATTAAAATTCGAAATGTTACTTTTTGTAAATAGTCGAATTGGGACTCGAGACCACTTCCATCGAGTCCAAAATGACATTTACAACTTTTTTGAGTATAAACATCGATATGTTTGGAGTTGAGTAGAATTTTGCTATTTTCTATTTTGGGCTTTGGTTTTGGGTTTCAGCCCACTAACCCAACTGAATACCCTAACTCAACTCCTCTTCATTCATTTCATTCCTCATTTCCTAATATTTAAGCTCTAGAGAAAAAAGGGGGAAGAGATTGGAAATTAGAATTCCAAAACCCTAGTTTGTTTAGGAAATACAAATTCAAGTCCAAAATCAAGGAGAAGCTTAGGTAAGCATCCTCTTCATCTTCTCCATCTCTATCTCTCTTCAATTTACAGAATTTCCTATAACCTAACTTAGGAAATATTCTTCTTATGAGCTTAGATTGAAGCTTCTTGAGTTGTTGTTGAAGAGGAATTGATCTTAGCTTGTTTTAGAGCTTCTCGCTTGAGTTTTTGAGTTAAAGGTGAGTTCTTTAACTCACATCTATGTCTATAACTTTCATTGTTGTTAGGTATGAATTCCTAACATTTGTGCATGTTCATTTGCTTTTGATTTGAATTGATTTGGTGAATTTTCCAAATTTTAGTGTTTTGGTCCAATTTTATGAAAAATTCTACTTTGGGTATTTGGACATGTTGTTTGGGTTGTATCGAAGAGCCTATAAGGCTAGGTTATTGCTTGGCGTAAATCCCTAGTCGTCATTGCTCGTCTGATCGCTCCCGATACGTTTTGGCCACCTTGGCCTAGGCAAATTGTTGCCCAGACCAGGTGACCAGACGTCTGGTGATCAAGTCCAGACGTCTGGTTTGGACCTGGAGAGAAAAAATATAAGCACGCAGAATATAAAAAAAGGCAAAGACTAATTCCAGACGTCTGAAATTCAGGATCAGACATCTGGATGGATCTTAGATGTCTGACTTGAAGTTTCAGACGTCTGGGGGTTTTTTCTAGATTATTTCCAGAAAACAAATCCAGACGTCTGGATTCTAAACCAGACGTCTGGTTAGTTTTCAGACGTCTGGATTGAACCTTTAGACGTCTGGAATTGTGCATTTTGCCTATTTTAGGCTGTTTTGTGTGGATTTCCAATTTTAATCGGTTTTTGTTGATCCAGATAGTTGTTATCACTTATTATCAACTTTGATGACTTTTTTCTTTGGATTTTTGGGAATATCCGTTTGACGGATTTGATATCGATTTTTATGGATTTAATTCACATTCTCGTATGTGAATTTTTGGTGATTGATTGTTTCTATAATCATTTTTGTGTTTTGTCACTTTAAAAATACAAAGGTTTCTATACTAGTAGTAACTATTCAAACTCTTTCACAAAGATGATTTCAACTCTACTTTTAATACAAAGCTCGTTTATAAAACCGTTTTCCAATCTATTAGTATATACAAACCTTTACCTCATTCGTATGAGAAATCTAATTAAACGGCTTAGCAAAACAAGTGGTATGAAACGCTTGTGTTTACTTTGTCGGTTAATTCTTGGACTTGTTCGATTGAAATCTTGTGACAATTTTCGAGTGGAAATCTACAATCTGTTCGTAAATATTTAAGTTAAGCCAGTGGTTATGGGACATGAAGCTAAACTCATCTATTTACCAGCTTAGTGTAATTGACACTTTTTATTGATCGATGATGATCATTTTATGATTTAGACTAGCGATGTGCGATGTCTCTTTGTTCACGTGGGGGACTATACCCTGTTCTGTTGAGCTTCGTCTCATTTTTATAGGCTAGCGACCCATGGTCTTTTCGCCGTTCGTGGAGCAATCGGCTCATTCGTCCGCATGGGGGACTGTACTACGACAGAGTCGATGCATGAGGCATATCTTTTAGGGTACGTCGATGTTCGGCTCATTCGTCCACGTGGGGGACTGTATCACGACAGAGTCGGTGTATGAGGCGTATCTTTTAGGGTACGTCTATGTTCGGCTTATTCGTCCGCGTGGGGGACTGTACCACGACAGGGTCGGTGCATGAGGCGTATCTTTTAGGGTACGTCGATGCTCGGCTCATTCGTCCGCGTGGGGGAATGTACCATGACAGAGTCGGTGCATGAGGCGTATCTTTTAGGGTACGTCGATGCTCGGCTCATTTTATGGATTAACGACCCATGGGATAGCGACCCATTTGTGATACACGTGTTGGTGAGTTTTCATGCTCCCATTTGTGATAGGCCTCCCCCTTTGTGATTTCTGGATTTCTGGTTGTTGATTTCTAGAATTCGTGTTTCACCAATTTTCGTGGTTGGCATTGATAAGCTCAATCAATATTTGTGTATTGGTGAATAATTTAAAGAATATGACATTCTTTTTGGTGTTTGAGTAGATTTGAGATTTTGTATGATTTTTGGTGTTATTTGATGTCTACTTGTCATAGTGTGGCATTATTGTTATCATACGTTTTAGTTAAATCTCTTATCCTATCTCATTTTATCTGATATTTATAGCTAGACTGATCCGTTTATTATTTTCTTCTTAAATAATACTCGGGTCAGACCGAGGTATTTCAAGTGCTTCTGCTTGACTTCTTATCAGGGTCCGTCACCTGACTTTTGGCTAACTACTCTAGCTTAGTATTTTTTGTTGTTATACATTCGAGATAGAAACTCCTTGATGTATACATATTCTTTTGTCTAGCACTTGTACCTATTCTTTTGTGATGTAGTGGATCTTATATGACCACTATTTTGATGTACATTTTATGTGATATATTCATATCTAATTCCGCCTTTGTGATATGAATATCTGTGACTGATTTGTGTTATGCTTATTTCTATATTTGTTTCCGATGTCCATATAGTCACTGTGTGGTAGCTTTGAGTTTGTATTTGATATGCCGGGTTTCCTCTTGAAATGAAATGTAAGTTTTATTATCTGACATATCGGTACTCGCACAAAGCAATTACACAGATGGTCGCTCCTCAACAGCCTTATTCTTCACGCTAGTCGACGGTATTATCCAGTAGTGTCCTTGGCTAGTGTGAGTATAGAGGTGGGGCGTCACAACTTGGTATCAGAGCCAAACTTCGGAACAATGTAGAATAATCTAGCAAGGTTCATTGTCCTAAGTCTCTCTTAGGAATCGTGTCATAGGATTTAATTCGAGTCTTCGTACCGTTCTATCCTATTTCTTTTTATGATGCCTTGTTTTATCAATCAAGTTTGTTTGACATTCATTCTGTGAATAACCTTTTTCCTCTTCTTTCTTTCTTAACGAAGAGAAATGGTTAGACCAGGCCGTCCCAGCGCCGGTCAATCCAGTGCTACTCCTCAAGATGGCGTATATATGTCTGCTCAGCAGCTCTTACATCTTGTGAAGAATGCTCAAGCCATCGGACCCAATCCAGAGCCTACTCATCCTAAATCCGGTTTTGCATGCTTGTGCAGAGGTTATACCGCTTTGGGTGGAAGGCCATTCAAGGGTTCCGAAAGCGTTATAGAAATCCAAGCTTGGCTTAGATCATGCGATCGCATCTTTTTCCGCATGAATCTTATTGATCCACTTCGAGTCCAAGTGGCTTCTAGCATGCTCCAGGAGAGAGCATTAGATTGGTATGAGCTTTTGATTTCTGAGATTATTGAAGCGGATCTTACTTGGGAGCAATTCCAGGAAAGATTCGAATTGAAGTTTGTGCCGGAAGCAGAAAAAGTATCTTTAGCTCGACGCTTTATCGACCTTGTTCAAGGTGAATCTTCTGTGACGGATTACGTCGCATCTTTTGAATCTCTCTCTAAAAATGGGGTCGAGTATATTAATACCCCATTGAAGAAAAATCAGAGGTTTGTCTGTGGGTTGAATAAGAACCTCAAAAAGCCTTTACTTCTGAAACTAGAAGTTTCTTTCGATCAGCTTGTAGATATCGCTCTTCGACTTGAAGAGGCCGATAAAGAAAGTGAGGTTGAAGTTGTGGATACCAATAATAACTTCAACAAAAACAAGAAGAGGCATCCCTTTATTAAGTTCAAACCTAATCCTAACAATAAAGGGAGGCAAGAAACTTTGGAAATAAAGACTCCTACCTCTAATCGTGGAGAATGCTACAATTGTGGATCTAAAGACCACTATGCAAATAAGTGTCCAAAGTCCCTTACTTGTCGTTATTGTAAAAGTTCGGATCACCCTATATCTTCATGTCCCATACTTCTAAGCAAGAAGGAGGGAGAGTTGAAAGTTGTGCAAGCCCTTAGTAACCCTTCTCTTGGTCAAGGTATTTTTCACTCTATCCTTGATAGCATTGTTTTGTTTTGTTTTGTTTTGTGATTATCCTATTCAAATTTCTTTTGATTCGGGTGCATCCCACTCTTTTATATCAAAAGATGATACTTTTTCTTTAAATATCATGGGCTTGATGACTTCATTGGGAATTGCGAATCCGATTGGTGGATCCGCAACACTCAGTTTACTTTGTGGGGATGTCGAGATTATTTTATGTGATTATTCTTTCCGAGTCGATTTGCATGTTATGCGTTACTTAGGCTTCGGAATTGATTTTTGGGAAAGGATTGGCTTAATTATTATAAAGCCCATATCCTATGTCCTGAGCGGACTATCTATCTTTGACATCCTCAATCTGTTAAGCAGATTTCTAATTTTTCTTAATGATTTCGATTCCAATTTGGTGGCATCATTTTATTCTTTAAACCTACATGATGAGGAAAATGTTATTTCTCTCATTCAAGTAGTTTGTGAGTTTCCCGATATTTTTGAGCTTGTCTTAGGATTACCACCTAAGCAATCTATTGAGTGGTGCTAAGGTCTTTTCAGCTCGGCTTTGCCACCGGTTTTCATCAGCTACGAGTTGCGGAAGGTAGCATTCCACTTACCGCATTCCTCACTCGTTATGATTCTTGTGAGTGGTTCGTTATGTCATTCGGTTTGATGAACCTTCTGCCTTATTTCATCCATCTTATGAATTGAGTATTCTACGAATATCTCGATGAGACCATCCTTGTATTCATTGATTATGGATGAAAAAAACAATTTAAAATTTGCAAATCTTTTTAATAAGGTATTTATAAGTATGATTGGATTTTGTTCTTAAAACGAGCAAAGAATATTTGTAAATTTTATAAGAGGCATGTTTATCATATAAAAGATGATTTTGTGTTGTTTTGCCCATTGAGTGCTTTAAGAATTCTGGTCGATGCGCTTGATCAACGTTATCGATAGGAATCTCCTAAACGCTATGATGAGACAGTCAGACACAATAAATTGACTTGTAAAAAGTAACTTTTTCTAAAAAGATGATTACACAAAGTTAATTATAATTTTGAAAGTTTTAGCTTTTCGGGAAAGCGGATCATTTAAAAGAACTCCTTTCCGATACTTCTATTCTTGTGTTTCCGAAAGGGAACCAAGACTTTATTGTTTATACAAATACTAGTTGTATTGGTTTGGGTGTCGTTCTCTTGTAAAAAGGGAACGTTTTATCTCTTAAACTTCTAGACAATTAAAGCTTGCCGAGACTGGATATTCACGATCTAGTGCTCGCGACCATTGTCTTTGATCTTAGAATTTGGCAACATTATCTTTCGGGAGAGAAATTTGTTCTCTACACCGATCATAAATCTTTGAAGTATTTATTTTCTCAGAAGGAACTCAATTTGTGTCAACAACGTTAGCTCGAGTTCCTTTCATCTTATGATCTTGATATTCTTTATACTCCCGAAAGGGGAAATCGTGTTGCCGATGCCCTTAGCTGAAAGCAACAAGCGGTTGTTTTTTTGATGATATTTGAATGGAATGATCTCGAGACTTTATCCACTTATGAGGTTCGAGATCGTGAATCCAATTCATGTTTATCTCTTGTTTTGTGTAGCCTTGAGGCTCATCCTCCTCTTTTGGACCGTACCTTTTTTGGCTAAACTCTATGTCAAAGAAATTGTTAAATTGCATGGAGTTCCTACTTCTATTGTTAGCGATCGTGATCCATTATTTTACTAGTGGATTTTGGTAAGGTCTTCAAAAGCTTTGGAAACAAAGCTTAATTCTAGCACCGCTTATCATCCTTAATCTGATGGACAAATAGAGCGTGTGAATCAAACTCTTGAAGATCTCCTTCGTGCATGTGTTCTTGATTTTGGTGGAAGTTGGGAAGATCAAATTTCTCTTGTTGAATTTTCCTATAATAATAGCTTCCAATTTTGTATTGGTATGGCACCTTTCGAAGCACTCTATGGAAGGCCATGACGATTTCTTTCGTGTTGGTTTGAAGCCGGTGAGAAGCTGGTTTTATGTCCAGATTTTATTGGTGTTCATTTGTGTTTCACCTATGAGGGGTGTGTGCGTTTCAGTCAATCGGGAAGGTTAGTACCTCGATATGTTGGTCCATTTCCCATCACCGAACGTATTGGTTCTGTGGCTTATCGCCTTTTATTACCGGCTCAGTTTTCTGCTATTTATGACGTATTCCATGTCTCTCAACTACGGAAATGCCTTCGTGATTCCGATTCTATTCTTGAGCCCGGCGTAATTGAAGAAATTGAAGTTTCACCAAATTTGACTTATGAGCAACATTCTATTCGTATCATTGCTTTGGTGGCTAAACGCTTTCGAAATAAAGATGTTCCGCTTGTGAAAGTTCAATAGTCTTCAAATCCTAAGGATTTCTCTTGGGAATCCAGAGAATTCATCGAGCGAATACATCCGGACTTACCCTCTCGTGCTCTTTATGGTGAACTTCTCATTTCAAAATTTCTTATTTTGTGTTGATATGCTTTTATGGTTGTTACTTTTTATTTTATTCTTAAGTATTGCGAGGACGCAATTTCTTTAAGGAGGGGAGTTTGTAACAACCCGCATATTTCACGATTATATATTTAAATATTTTATTTAAATATAGTATCGTTAATCGGATTAATGTCCGAAATGTTACTTTTTGTAAACGGTCGAATTGGGACTCGAGACCACTTCCATTGAGTCCAAAATGGCGTTTAAAACTTTTTTGAGTATAAACATCAATATGTTTGGAGTTGAGTAGAATTTTACTATTTTCTATTTTGGGCTTTGGGTTTGGGTTTCAACCCACTAACCCAACTGAATACTCTAACTCAACTCCTCTTCATTCATTTCATTCCTCATTTCCTAACTTTCAAGCTCTAGAGAAAAATGGGGGAAGAGATTGGAAATTAGAATTCCAAAACCCTAGTTTGTTTAGGAAATACAAATTCAAGTCCAAAATCAAGGAGAAGCTTAGGTAAGCATCCTCTTAATCTTCTCCATCTCCATCTCTCTTCAATTTACAGAATTTCTCATAACCTAACTTAGGAAATATTCTTCTTATGAGCTTAGATTGAAGCTTCTTGAGTTGTTGTTGAAGAGGAATTGATCTTAGCTTGTTTTAGAGCTTCTCGCTTGAGTTTTTGAGTTAAAGGTGAGTTCTTTAACTCACATCTACGTCTATAACTTTCATTGTTGTTAGGTATGAATTCCTAACATTTGTGCATGTTCATTTGCTTTTGATTTGAATTGATTTGGTGAATTTTCCAAATTTTAGTGTTTTGGTCCAATTTTATGAAAAATTCTACTTTAGGTATTTGGACATGTTGTTTGGGGTGTATCGAAGAGCCTATAAGGCTGGGTTGTCGCTTGGAGTAAATCCCTAGTCGTCGTTGCTCGTCCGATCGTTCCCGATATGTTTTGGCCAACTTGGCTTAGGCAAATTGTTGCCCAGACCATGTGACCAGATGTTTGGTGATCAAGTCCAGACGTCTGGTTTGGACCTGGAGAGAAAAAAATATAAACACGCAGAATATAAAAAAAAGTAAGAGACTAATTCCAGACGTTTGAAATTCAGGATCAGACGTCTGGATGGGTCTCAGACGTCTGACTTGAAGTTTCAGACGTCTGGGGGTTTTTCTGGATTATTTCCAGAAAACAAATCCAGACGTCTGGATTCTAAACCAGACGTCTGGTTAGTTTTTAGACGTCTGGATTGAACCTTCAGACGTCTGGAATTGTGCATTTTGCCTATTTTAGGCTGTTTTGTGTGGATTTCCAATTTTAATCGGTTTTTGTAGATCCGGATTGTTGTTATCACTTATTATCAACTTTGATGACTTCTTTCTTTGGATTTTTGGGATTATCCGTTTGACGGATTTGATATCGATTTTTATGGATTTAATTCACATTCTCGTATGTGAATTTTTGGTGATTGATTGTTTCTACAATCATTTTTGTGATTTGCCACTTTAAAAATACAAAGGTTTCTATACTAGTAGTAACTATTCAAACTCTTTTACAAAGATGATTTCAACTCTACTTTTAATACAAAGCTCGTTTATAAAACCGTTTTCCAATCTATTAGTATATACAAACCTTTAAGTCATTCGTATGAGAAATCTAATTAAACGGCTTAGCAAAACAAGTGGTATGAAACGCTTGCATTTACTTTTTCGATTAATTCTTGGACTTGTTCGATTGAAATCTTATGACAATTTTCGAGTGGAAATCTACAATCTGTTCGTAAATATTTAAGTTAAGCCAGTGGTTATGGGACATAAAGCTAAACTCATCTATTTACTAGCTTAGTGTAATTGACACTTTTTATTGATTGATGATGATCATTTTATGATTTAGACTAGCGATGTGCGATGTCTCTTTGTCCGCGTGGGGGACTATACCCCGTTCTGTTGAGCTTCATCTCATTTTTATGGGCTAGCGACCCATCTTTTGGCCGTTCGTGGAGCAATCGGCTCATTCGTCCGCGTGAGGGACTGTACCACGACAGAGTCGATGCATGAGGCGTATCTTTTAGGGTACGTCGATGTTCGGCTCATTCGCCCGTGTGGGGGACTGTACCACGACAGAGTCGGTGCATGAGGCGTATCTTTTAGGGTACGTCGATGTTCGGCTCATTCGTCGGCGTGGGGGATTGTACCACGACAGAGTCGGTGCATGAGGCGTACCTTTTAGGGTACGTCGATGTTCGACTTATTCATCCGCGTGGGGGACTGTACCACGACAGGGTCAGTGCATGAGGCGTATCTTTTAGGGTACGTCGATGCTCGGCTCATTCGTCCGCGTGGGGGACTGTACCACGACAGAGTCAGTGCATGAGGCATATCTTTTAGGGTACGTCGATTCTCGACTCATTTTATGGGTTAGCGACCCATGGGATAGTGACCCATTTGTGATACACGTGTTGGTGAGTTTTCATGCTCCCGTTTGTGATAGGCCTCCCCCTTTATGATTTCTGGATTTCTGGTTGTTGATTTCTAGAATTTGTGTTTCACCAATTTTCGTGGTTGGCATTGATAAGCTCTATTAATATTTGTGTATTGGTGAATAATTTAAAGAATATGACATTCTTTTTGGCGTTTGAGTAGATTTGAGATTTTGTATGATTTTTGGTGTTATCTGATGTCTACTTGTCATAGTGTGGCATTATTGTTATCATACGTTTTAGTTATATCTCTTATCCTATCTCATTTTATCTGATATTTATAGCTAGACTGATCCGTTTATTATTTTCTTCTTAAATAATACTCGAGTCAGACCGAGGTATTTCAGGTGCTTCTGCTTGACTTCTTATCAGGGTCCGTCACCTGACTTTTGGCTAACTACTCTAGCTTAGTAGTTTTTGTTGTTATACATTCGAGATAGAGACTCCTTGATGTATACATATTCTTTTGTCTAGCACTTGTACATATTCTTTTGTGATGTAGTGGATCTTATATGACCACTATTTTGATGTACACTTTTATGTGATATATTCATATCTAATTCCGCCTTTGTTATATGAATATCTATGACTGATTTGTGTTATGCTTATTTCTATATTTGTTTCCGAAGTCCATATAGTCACTGTGTGGTAGCTTTGAATTTGTATTTGATATGTCGGGTTTCCTCTTGAAATGAAATGTAAGTTTTATTACCTGACATATCGGTACTCGCACAAAGCAGTTACACAGATGGTCGCTCCTCAACAGCCTTATTCTTCGCGCTAGTCAACGGCATTACCCAGTAGTGTCCTTGGCTAGTGTGAGTATAGAGGTGGGGCGTCATATAGTGTATTACTAAAGACACTCTGAAAACCTCTTATTGCTCTCATAACTAATGATCATCATACAATCGTTTCTTACCTGCTTGCTAATATCATATAGTTTTTATTTTCATCAAATAGACGATCAAATACTATTTGGATGGTTATCATCGTACGATAGTGAATGATTGTTGTAAATCAAAGAAACATGGTTGTTTATCATCAAACGATAGTGAATGACCATTGAAAATAAAAAACATATGATTTCTTAGGACCCAATGAAAATATTGAATTTTTTTAAGCAACATATAAAAAAATTGATATTTATTAAACATTTTGTGGAAGTCAAAAGAGATTTTTGGATGTCAATAACATCACACTTGATTTAAGCTATTATATTAGTAAGAAAATGTTAAAAATTTAAACGGATAAGAATCCATTAGAGTAAAAGAGATGAGATATTTCATTCTCTTCAGGTTTGTATATACAATATAATGGAGCTTTATTTATAGACTTATGGTGAAAAATGAATATTATGAGAATGCCCATGTGATATTCATATTCATCCTTATATTTTGTATATATTATATGACTGCCTTTGAATATGAGTATTTGAAATCTTAGATGTTAAAATAGTAACTTACAGTCGTCTCTTTTAAAACATATATAATGGTTGCTCCTCATCGTTATTATCTTGCTTATATATATATACTATTAATAAAGAAAATTCAATAAACATGATTTTCACGGTGTCTTTTTGAAATTCTGAAAATTCCATCATCCATCAACAAAATCTCACCACTGATTTGCAACATTCAACACCATCTCATTCCCAACTACCCATCAATAAAATTTTGCTACCAATTTGTTAGTCCTTGAGATGATGGTTTTGATGACAACAACCTTAGAATAAGATTATAAAATATAAATACTAACATTATAGTTTAGATATATATGTATATGCAGGATTTAACCATGCAGGTATCAAGAATGAAGACTGTATAGTATAGAGATTTAAGATATCAAGATTGAAGACTCATGAGTATCAAGAATATCAAGATTATCAAGAGTTCAAGATTTCAAGAATAAGTAATTTAATTAGGAATTTTGTTAAAACTCCTAGAAAAGCACTGACATCTTAAAATCCAATTTAGTCATGGAATGGAATCCTTTTCGAGCCCGTTAAAGGGATGGAACCCTAAGTAGGATGGAACCTACGAAAAATCTAGTGGAACATTGTTTTGTATCCGCTAACTTTTATTCAAATGATTTTACAAAATTATCTTGTTTTCAAAATGATTTCAAAACCTTCCTTTTAAAAAGAATCAAAAACATCTATCCTGATTTTAAATACTTTTAGCCTCAAAATAATCTTTATTTTCAAAATCAAATTATCCTTAGTTTTAAACTATCTTTAATAATAAATTTAATATTTATACTTAGATTTAAATATAAAATTATAGTAAAATTATATATATATATATTATTCTCTATATTTACTTATGTATTTTAACTATAGTTAAGTATATTTATAAAGTTTAAAATAGTTTTAAATATAAGATAGAAGTAATTTTCAAAGAAAAACAAATCACCAAAATTTCCTTTGGTATGTCGACATACCCAAGATACCCATGTCGACATAGTGGCAGTTGGTTTCAAAAATTTGAATTTCAAAAGAAGTGTCTATTCGCCATAACCTTTCACGAATGGACATGGTTGTTGTTCTTCTATAAATAGGGGATGTTTTCAATGAATTTTATATCATATTTTTCTGGTTTTCACTCCTCTTCTTCTTCTTCCACATTTCTTTATATATATTCTTACCATTACTCTGCCGAAATCACCATTGAATCTAACTAGATCATTTCTGGTTTGATTCTCTATCACTATCTCAATAAGACCTCAGTGCTATTCAGAGTTATAGAATTCTTTGTAATTATTCAATTGAGAAAAGGTGTGATTGTAGCCTTGGAAATCAATCAAGTGAGAAAAGGTGTGATTGTAACCTAGGAAATCAATTGGGTGAACTTGTTGCCTTGGAAATCAAGTATCTCTACCCAGAGGATTGTGAATCTGGAGTGGTGTACCTCATGGCCTTGAAATCGAGGGTTGTAATTGTAAAGATTGCTTTTGAAAGGAAATCCATACTTGTCTGCGGGACTGGATGTAGGGTAACTCCGAACTAGTATAAAATCCGGTGTGTTCTTTCCTTTACTGCTTTTACTTTATATTTGCATCTGTGTTTGAATCTGTGATCATATCTGTGTCTGAATATTGCATACATTCGTGTTCAAATTAATATAAACTCAAGAAGAATTAGTAATTCCTTAAAACACTATTCACCCCCCTCTAGTGTTTTTACTAGCCTTAAGATCCGTAATCCGCATTTCTCACATTTTGTATCAGAGCAAGGTTTTCAAAATTTCATAATCTGATTTTTGAAATTTAAAATGGCTATGTTTAAGAAATTTGTTAATACTAGTTTAGAAATATTCAGATCATCATTGTCTCTTGAGTCTGCATATAATTAATATTCAAATACAAGTTGTCTACTTAGATTGTTTGATGTGCAGGAAACATGCTTTATGGGAGTTGAGGAATCAATCCACAATGGACAAATTGTGTAGATCAAAAAGAATAAATGGATACTCGATAGTGGATGTTCTAGACACATGACTGGGAATCCAGATATGCTGAATGATATAATATACAAAGACGGCGGACTGGTTAACTTTGGAGACAATTCAAAAGGATATGTGATTGGCATCGGCAAAGTCGGTAACTCTGAAACTCCTATTATTACTAATGTTTTGCTAGTTAAGAATCTGAAACATAATCTGCTAATTATAAGTCAACTTTGCGATAAAGGATATAAAATTAAATTTGAAAAAGATAAGTGTCACATTGAAGATAATAATTCAACCATAATATTTGAGGGAATTAGGAAAAAGAATATTTATATTCTTAGTATGAAAATTTCAAATGATAACTTGTGTCTTTTGGCAAATACAAGTGACCCTTGGATTTGACATAAGAGATTTGGGCATTTGAATTTCAAACTCTTATCTAGACTGTGAAAACATGATCTAGTAAGAGGTCTCCCTAAAATGAATTTTAAAGTAGATAGTTTATGTGATGCATGTCAATTAGGAAAACTTAGAAAAATTTCCTTTAAATTAAAAGATATGATTTCAACTTCAAAACCTCTTGAATTACTCCATCTTGATTTATTTGGTCCATCTCAAATTTAGTCAATAAATCACAGTAAATATGTTTTTGTAATTGTAGATGATTATTCTAGATTTACATGGACAATATTTTTGAAACATAAAAGTGATACTTTTGAATGTTTTAAGAACTTTACAAAAAGGATTCAAAATCAACTTTCTCTAAAAATTATAACCATCCGTAGTGATCACGGTGGTGAATTTGAAAATGAAAAGTTTGAGGAATTCTGTAATAAAAAGGGAATAACTCACAATTTTTCATTTCCAATAACTCCACAACAAAATGGAGTAGTAGAACGTAAAAATAGGACGATTCAAGAGTGTGTGAGAACTATGCTTTCAAATAGTAAATTACCAAAGTATTTTTGGGCAGAAGCTGTTGCTACCGCCTGTTATATTTTAAATAGAATTTTAATTAGACCGTTAACTGATAAGACATCTTATGAACTTCTTCACTCAAAGAAACCTAAGGTATCTTATTTTATAATTTATGGAAGTAAATGTTTTATTTTAAATACAAAAGATAACTTAGATAAATTTGATCCTAAATTCGACACAGGTATCTTTATCGGATATTCTAATAGAAGCAAAGCATACAGAGTGTTTAATTTAAGAACTAACACCATTGAAGAAACAATGCATGTTTCATTTGATGAAAATTCCAAAATTTTTGAAGATATAAATGATGAAGAGGATTTAATCACTCAAAATCAAGAGTCAACTGAAACTAATAATGAAATAAATCATCCTAATAAAAGGATTAAACTTTTAAAAGATCATCCTATAGAAAATGTACTTGGAGATATGCAATCTGTTGTTAAAACTAGAAATCAACTAAGTCAAATGAGCAGTGTAGCTTTTATATCAACTATTGAACCCAAAAATCCAAAAGAAGCATCAACTGATGATTCATGGATTTTGGCTATGCAAGAAGAATTAAATCAATTCACTAGAAATAATGTTTGGGAACTTGTTCCTAGACCTGAAAATAAAACTATAATTGGAACTAAATGAGTTTATAAAAACAAAATAAATGAACAAGGTGAGGTCGTTAGAAATAAAGCCCGCTTAGTCGCTCAAGGTTATTGTCAAGAAGAAGGAATATATTTTGATGAAACCTTTGCTCCCGTGGCAAGATTAGAAGCCATTAGGATTCTACTTGCTTTCGCAAATTATAATAATTTTAAATTATTTCAAATGGATGTTAAAAGTGCATTTTTAAATGGATTTGTAAATGTTGGGTGCGTTTCCACCACCACCGAACCAAAGGGAAGATGGCACCACCGAACCACTCACCACCGAACCAATCCACTCCCAAGGCCTAGCCGAACCAAAACAAGGAAAGAGCCACTGAAGCACATGCTACCGGACCAACATACCACCGGACCAGAGCCACCAAATCACATACTCCCGGACCAACATACTATCGGACCAACATACCACCAGACCAGAGCCACCGAATCACATACTCCCGGACCAACATACCACCGGACCAACATACCACCGAACCAACGTTGCAAGGCCATATTACATCAGCCCAGGCCCACCAGCAGCTATATACATCCGAGACCCATGCCCCCAGCCTCACTCTATAAATAGAGGGGTAGGGGTACAACAATGGCAGACAAGTTCGAGAGCTCAGGCACGGACAGAACTTTCGAACAACTTTCATACACTTGCAATCAAAGCTTTGTACTTGTAATCCGAATAGTAAAGGAGAATAACATATAAAGTGGACGTAGGCGCATTCTGGCCGAACCACTATAAATCTGTGTGTCTTTTACAGTTTAGTCCCTGCTTTTTATATATTTACATAAACCACCCAAACCGCTAAGAACAACATAAAATCGACTAAATCATACGACTTGGAGGTGTTTTCCTAATTTTTATGCAAACATTTTTGGTGCTTTCACTGAGAATTGAACTCAGGACTTCAGCTTCTCCCACTTAACTTTCTTCCTAACAGCATCGCTCATTGCTTGGAAGACATGCCTCCCAAGCAGAAGAAAGATGTTAACAAAGGAAAAAACATCGCAACCAGCAGTATTCCAGATCCAGTGGTCACAGATCAAGAAGCCTTGGTGGACCAACTCATGTCACGCTTAAGGGATGTTGAAGAGTCCAACCGCAACACTGAATCATGGGGTGAGTCCCAGTCTGGAGGATCTCAGAGGCAACAAAGATCTTCCTTCTTCGAAGAAGCTAACGACAGAAGCGGCCATGGTAGGAGCCGAGACCGAACTCAGTCCGAACGCCGACCCGAGGAAACGCTTGGAACCGAACCCAACGGGGGAGGTACCAGGCGAAGGTCAACCGTAGCTGAGCCTGTCATGCTGTCTAACCACGGAAACGCCAATGAACGGGGCCGAGCTAGAGTCCAGCCCGAAGTTGGACCCGAGGAAGTGCTTAGATCAGAACCCAGCAGGGGAAGATCAAGACAAGGGCCAACTGTGGCTGAACCTAGCATGCTCCCAGAAGACCAAAGACAGCCACTGGAAAATATTAGGAATGATAGACGATACCATCCCTACAGGTCATCTGGACGGAATCAATCCCACAGAGAAGAACCGAACTCATTTCTATCTGCTCCAAATTCTGATGAAAGGATGGCACGCTTGTTCAGAGAGTGCGTCCAACGGGATCAAAGAGATCGAGGGATAGGTGCGAGGGTAACCAGCCCTTTCGCCCGCAATATCGAGATTGCCATCACCCCCCGAGAATGGAAAATGCCAACAATGGAACCTTACAAGGGAACCTCTGGCCCCGTTGTACACTTATAGAGATACACACAGCATATGCTCATGAGCGGAGCAACAGAGGGAGTACTGTGCAAATGCTTTCCACTATTCTTAGCAGATCTAGCTACCTCCTGGTTCTGCCATCTACTCCAAGGATCCATCGGCTCATGGGAGATGTTGAAAGAAAAGTTCATCAACCAGTTCCGCATTCATGTGGAGCAACCCAAGGACGCTTATTCCTTATCCAGTATCAAACAGAAACCTGGAGAGAAAGTGCAGCAATATCTAACCCAATTCAATGCCGCAGCGGCCGTAGTCCAAGATGCCGATGAGAATCTTATCTTAATGGCCCTCTGTAGTGGGGTGGATCCAGATACTAAATTTGCTAGAAGATTGACAAAAAAAACCAGCTACTTTACCCGATTTCTTCCATGAGGCTGGGAAATATATGAGACTTGAAGACGCTGCCACTGAGGGGCAGTCAAGCAACAAAATAAGGCAGCTCATGGCAACACGCCCGCTGTAGCAAAGGACGTTCGAAGAAATGATTCTAGAGACAATGCTGGGGGCAAGAAGGGAGAAAAGCGTCTATATCGGCCAGGACCGAGATTTGACGCTTACACCCCTTTGAATGAAACAATCGAAAACATCTTCCTGGACACTCAAGATGAAGTTAAATACAAACGCCCCCCACACAAGAAGGAATCAGATAACGCAATTTAGTCTAGAAAATTCTGCCGCTTCCATGAATCCCATGGGCATGATACCAACGAATGCCATCATCTCCGGGACTTGATCGAAGAACACATCAGAAGAAGGAGACTAGAACGCTATGTAAAAGGTCAGAACAGGACTCCAGTTCCTACCAATGAGAACCCAAGGATACCCTCCCCAAAAATAGGCAGAGGAAATCGCAACACCAGCGGCTCCAGTCAAGAGATGATAGTAGTTCATACCATCTCGGGAGGGCCACACATCGCCGACGGAAGTTGGGCAGAGATGGAAAGGTACGGAAAGTCACTTAAAAACAATGAAGAATGCGTCAATTCTATTATAGAAGAACGCCACCCAAAGCGGATAGAGAATGGTGACATCACATTCAGTAGGCGTGACCTGGAGGGAAGGCAGTACCCTCACATGGATCCCATGGTTATCTCTGCCCAGCTCGGTCCAGCCGAAGTTTTCCGAATTCTAGTAGACACGGGAAGCTCCGTAAATATCCTATTCAAGCATACCTTTGACAAAATGAAGCTGTCATTAAAGGATGTTCTTCCCTGCAATGAACCACTACAGGGTTTCACAGGAAATGCGAAGATGCCCCTCGGGTGACTGGACCTCTTTGTTGAAATTGGAAGTCATCCCTGCTCCGTTGTGCGGAAACAAACATTTGTGCTGATAGAAAACCACTCGGCCTACAACGCCTTCTTAGAAAGGCCAGCCTTGTCTGACTTCCAAATTGTCCTAGCCCCATGGTGCCTGAAAATGAAATTTCCAACGGATAATGGAATATGGGAAGTAGAGGGAGACCAGGACATTGCTCGAGATTGCTATGTAACTGAACTTCGCAATAATCACAGAAAGGATAAAGGGAAGAGTGCAGAGATTGCCCTCTGCACAAAAAGTTTGGAAGCATAGCAACTAAAGAAAGCCCCTCCTCTTCGATATACCAGTGACCCTTTCAATGAATTAGACCCCAGGGACAAAGAGGAGGAGGCTACCGCCGAGCCTGCAGAGGCTATGGAATTTGTATCTATGGACACATGACTCGAGTAGACTATTGAAAGTCGGGTCCCAACTAAAAGCAGAATTGAAGGAACAACTCATTGATTTTCTCCGCCAGAACTTGGATGTATTTGCATGGACGCACGCCAATATGACTGGAGTCTCCCCAGACATAGCATGCCACGCACTAAACATCGATCCTACCAAGGCACCAGTAAAACAGAAAAAGAGAAGTATGGGGCAGAACGATCAGCGGCCCTCGATGAAGAAGTAAAGAATCTACTTGCCAATGACTTCATACGAGAAGCCATCTACCCAGAGTGGATCGCTAACCCGGTACTAGTAAAGAAGGCTAATGGGAAGTGGCGAACATGCATTGACTTCTCCAACTTAAATGACGCCTGCCCGAAGGATTGCTTCCCACTTCCCCGAATTGATCAGCTTGTGGACAACATAGCCGGGCACGAACTCTTATCCTTTATGGACGCATACTCAGAATATAACCAAATTCCTATGCATACTCCCGACCAAGACCACACTAGTTTCATCACTGACCGGGGATTGTATTGCTACAAAGTAATGCCTTTTGGACTTAAAAACACAGGAGCCACCTATCAGCGCCTCGTCAACAAGATGTTTGCGGGGCTAATAGGACAAACTATGGAAGTTTATGTGGACGGCATGTTGGTAAAGTCAAGGAAAGCCGACAATCACGTAAGCCACCTGGGCGAGATGTTTCAAGTACTTCGCCTATATGGAATGAAGCTGAATCCTCTAAAGTGCTCCTTCGGAGTATCATCAGGAAAGTTTCTGGGATTCACCGTCTATGCCAGAGGAATTGAAGCAAACCCTGAACAAGTCCGAGCTCTGAAAGATATCAGGATACCTTCTACCCGAAAAGAAATGCAAAGCCTAAATGGGAAGGTGGCCGCCCTGAGAAGATTCATCTCTAAAGCAACTGACAAATGCATCCCCTTCTTCGAAGCTCTAAAGAAAGACAAAGGAAAGTTCGAATGGACTGACAAATGCTTAACAACTTTCCTTAACTTAATCGAACACCTCCAGAGACCACCGGTACTCTCAACTCCGAACAAAGGCAAAGAGCTATACCTATACCTTGCGGTATCATCTCATGCTCTAAGCGCCGCCTTGGTGAGAGAATACAACCGCACGCAGCGGTCGATATACTTTGTAAGTAAGAGGTTTACGGGGGCAGAAGCCAGATATCCTAAACTTGAGAAGCTAGCCTACTATCTACTAATCACATCACGGAAACTACGTCACTATTTCCAATCTCATTCCATCAGAGTTCTGATCGATCAACCTCCAAGGCAGGTACTCCATCGTCTCGACACTTCTGGGCGACTACTTAAATGGTGCATTGAACTAAGTCAATATGATATCACCTACCATCCTCGCACCGTCATCAAGGGACAAGCCATGGTCGATTTCATTGCCGAATTCACTACCAACGAAGGTAAGGAGAAATCGAAAATAGCAGAAAACATCAAGTGGAATCTCTTTGTGGATGGAGCGTCAAACGAACAAGGCTCGGGGGCAGGTGTGGTAATAATCACTCCTAGGGGAAATAAGCTACGCTATGCTCTAAAGTTGGAATTCGCTGCCACCAACAACGATGCAGAGTATGAAGCAGTGATAGCGGGATTAGAACTTGCCTTAGAGATTGGAGCCAATTCCTTATGTCTTCATAGTGATTCTCAGCTTATCGTGAATCAGATACTAGGAGAATTTCAGGCTCGGGAAGAGCGGCTCACAACATATCTAAGGAAGACCAAGCGGCTCCTCGGTCAATTGGATCACTATTTGATCAAACACATTCCTCGAGAAGAAAACCAAGAGGCCGACGAACTGGAAAAACTAGCTAGCATGAAAGACGGCACCATTTCAGAAACAGTAACCGTCTCAAGGCAACTAACCCCGAGTTTTGAGCAAGTGAATCTGATAGCTGCAACCGAAGAAGAAACTTGGATGACTCCCATCCGAGACTACCTACAAAGTGACACACTGCCCAACGGGCGTAACGAAGTCAAGAAAATCTTGAGGAAAGCTTCCCGCTACACAATACAATAGGGCATCCTCTATCAGCGCGGCTTCTCTAACCCCTTATTAAGGTGTGTCGCTGGAAGGGAAGCCAAGGAAATATTATCCAACATCCATCAAGGAAGCTGCAGAGATCACACTGGAGGGCTGACTCTAGCAAAAAAGATACTCCGATATGGATATTTCTGGCCCACCTTAAGCAAAGACGCCTTAGATTTCATCAAAAAATGTGATAGATGTCAGAAGTTTGCTAAGATTCCACGGCTACCAGCAACTGAGATTACTCAAATGACCAGCCCTTGGCCCTTTGTAGTATGGGGAATTGACTTGATTGGCGAACTGCCAATAGGCCAAGGCGGGGCCAAATATGCTATAGTGGCAGTCGACTATTTCACCAAATCGGTGGAACCAGAACCCCTAAATAAAGTATCTTCAACAAAAGTTATTAACTTCTTGATCAAAAATATTCTATGCAGGTACGGAGTCCCACTTAAAATCATTTCGGACAATGTACTTCAGTTTGACAGCGAGGAATTCGCCAACTGGTGCCAAGAGCACGGAATTCACAAAAGCTTCTCATCTGTAGCTTATCCCCAAGCAAACGGACAAGTCGAAGCTGTCAACAAAATTCTCAAAACTCTAATAAAAAAGAAACTTGAAAAGTCAAAAGGCGCATGGGTGGATGAACTTCCTACGACACTTTGGGCCTATCGCACATCTTTCAGAACATCAACGGGGCATACTCCTTTCTCTTTGGCATACGGATCAGAGGCTATGCTCCCAGTTGAAACTATAGTGCCTTCCTACCGTAGGATCCACTATAACACAGAAGAGAACGAAGAACTCCTTCATATGTCTTTGGATCTAATTGAGGAAAGAAGAAATGATGCAGCCCTCAAAGCAGCAGCTCACAAGCAAAAAGTGGCAGCGCAATACAACTCCAAAGTCAAGCATCGTAGCTTACAAGAGGGGGATCTTGTCCTCAAACGAATCTTCCCGTGCCTCGAAGCACTTGATCCAATCTGGGACGGACCATATGTAATTCATAAAGATCTCCACAACGGAGCTTATATTTTGTCAACAGTGGACAGAGAGGTGTTCCAGAGGGCATGGAACATCCAACACCTTCGTCGATACTTTTCTTAACGTGTACTGCCCATATGAAGTGAATTAACAAAGAGAATCAGTGGACGTAGGCATTTTCATGCCGAACCACTTTAAAAAACTTGTCTCTTTTTAACTTGTTCCTTTATATCTTGGCTGCTTGTTAACTTTATCCTTTTCTGTTGAACAAAATCCTGTGTAATGGCATTTCCATTCAAGACACATCACGGCGCGACCTCACCTGGACAAGACCTAACAAGTAATATGCGAATCTATGCCCTCGCCAATGAGACACTTTTGCTCCAGCATCCCTCTGCTGTGAGTTAACTCATTGCTCGCGATCGGCCCTTAAAGCCAACTGTAATGAGCCGATTATAAGCCACCGAGAAGGCCGACTATAGCCGAGGCAGCTCATTATGGCGTTCGGCTCGCCAGCAACCGTGAACCTACTTTAAGCCCCAACATAAGGTGTGGCCAGCCAGGGGTAGTTTACGGTTGACAATCGGCACCCACGCTAGCCGGCCACGGTAAATCGAATAATACCCGCGACTACGGGCCATAATGGCCCGGGTAGTTACTGTGCGCGATCTCGGCTCTGATGTGTCTTAAGTACGGCTGTGGTAAAAAAGATAAACTCCCCGCAGAGGCGTAAGATGGGTGACAAACGTCTCCAAGACCCACAGCTAGGGAAAGTGACTACAAAACCCGTTTGCCTCGAACTTAAGCACGTCGCAGGCCTTCTGTGATGGGAAGTTTTACGTTTTCTTATATTTCTATCTTATTTAAAGAACTTTCCTCCTATCCTCTATAACGATCCCTAAAGTACATGACACAAAATAGGAGACACCGCTAATGGGAATAGGAACTCACAACTGGACACTTGGCTGCATTCCATACTCGGTCACACAAGATATTCAAAGCTACCGTCTACAACTAAAACATGAAGGGCGGTACTTTCTTCTTTTGTGTATAAATACGTAGCTATAATTTATTCGCACATCACATTAACATTGCAAGGTATGAAATTACATTTTAAGCAAGAACTTGACATCAAACACGATCAAATCACAGGCATATGCACAGCTATACTTCTTATGCAACACATCAAAATAACGAAAGCATTCAAATATGACAGAATCAGCTTAAGTTAAAAAAGTACACGCCAAGAATAAAGTCGTTTGTTACAAGTAACATAATTACAGCCTAAAAGTTACGTTGCTAATTTGAGACTAACATAGACAGCAATGTCAAATAACCAAAAAGACATCCAAGTCAAGTCAAGGAGTCAGCTGCATCGGAGCTTCACCTCTATCCTGCCGGCCCTCCATGATCTACTTAGCCACGGGATCGGAACTCTCAGCATGCTGGCCGGAGGTAGTAGGTACCTCGGAGGTCTCGCCTATCCAATTCAGAACAAAAAATTATAAATAAGATTCAACTTACAGCCAGAGGTGAAGCGGCGGAAAGAAACAGAGTCATCTCCGACAAAAAACCATTCCTTCTTGAACATGCTGAACTTCGAGTATAAATCCAGGACTGGCTTGAAGGACACGGCCGACTCCAAGCTAATATACAGAGACCCCTTCTTGTAGCCTCTTAAGTTGTAAAGATACCGGATTTCCCAGTTGGAAGGAGGACGCCCGTATCTCCTCTGGAAGATGACGAACAGGCTCACCAAGATGGCATAGGAGTTGGGCTGAAGCTGGAAAGGAGCCACCTTCAAGTATGTGATGAAGCTGACTATCCAAGCATTAATAGGTGGGATGGCACCACACATGCAATGATACCTGCTATAAGCAAAATATCCGTCGGGGGGGGGGGGTTATACGGCATCACTCCTTCCCTCGGCAACAACATATGCGCTCTGTCGATCCCAAAAGAGCGAGATATAACGTCAAGCTGCTCATCTTTGAGGGAGCTGGGAAAGCAATCAGGCGGTGAGTTCAGGAGCTCTTGAAGACCGTACCCGTCTACTAGAGATCTCGGGGTTGGTCCATGTCGTTCTGATGTTGCCTGAACTGAGGGCACTATGGAGGACTCTCCTCGGTCCTTGGACTTCTTTTTGTCAGAACGAGTTTCGACTTTATGAGACATTATCTGTAATAGGAGAAAACACATTATTAGAACAAGGAGTGTGGAGACATAAACAAGCAAGTACATACGGCATGGAATATCGTTCATAATTCAAAACATAAAAGCCCGATCGGTAGTTCGAGACTAAAGTTCATTTGGCACTCAAGTTCATCCGGTAGCTCAAGGCTCGAAGGTTCATCCGCAACTCAAGTTCATCCGGTAGCTCAAGGCTCGAAGGTTCATTCGGCATTCAAACTCCCCGATCTCATTCGGTATTTCCAACATAAAAAAGTTCACTCAAGTTCAGGTCTTATAATTCGTTCGGCAATCAAACTCCACATGGTCATTCGGGGGTTCAAAGCCTGGAATTCATTCAGTACTCGTGCTCTCCGATCCCATTCGGTAGTTTAATCATAAAAGTTCGTTCAGCAGGAGGAAAATCTCACCTGGTCCGGCGGTCGAGACTGGTTCGGTACTTGGTTGATTCGGCTATTTCAAATAGTCGAGTCTGGTTTGGTACTTGATTGATTCGACTATTTCAAACGATAGAAGATGAACAGAGACATGAAGCCCGTATTTATAGGCAAACAAAGATGACCAAACCAACTGGTTCGGCACGTAGGACCGAATGAGAATGTCCAAGCTGAAACAAAGCACGACATATGCTGGCATATGCCCCACTTTGGGGGGCAAATGTTGGGTGTGTTTCCACCACCACCGAACCAAAGGGAAGAAGGCACCACCGAACCACTCACCACCGAACCAATCCACTCCCAAGGCCTAGCCGAACCAAAACAAGGAAAGAGCCACCAAAGCACATGCTACCGGACCAACATACCACCGGACCAGAGCCACCGAATCACATACTCCCGGACCAACATACCACCGGACTAGAGCCACCGAATCACATATTCCCGGACCAACATACCACCGGACCAACATACCACCGAACCAACGTTGCCAGGCCATATTACATCAGCCCAGGCCCACCAGTAGCTATATACATCCGAGACCCCTGCCCCCAGCCTCACTCTATAAATAGAGGGGTAGGGGTATAACAATGCCAGACAAGTTCGAGAGCTCAGGCACGGACAAAACTTTCGAACAACTTTCATACACTTGCAATCAAAGGTTTGTACTTGTAATCTGAATAGTAAAGGAGAATAACATATAAAGTGGACGTAGGCGCATTCTGGCCGAACCACTATAAATCTGTGTGTCTTTTACAGTTTAGTTCCTGCTTTTTATATATTTGCATAAACCACCCAAACCGCTAAGAATAACATAAAATCGACTAAATCATACGACTTAGAGGTGTTTGCCCAATTTTTGTGCAAACAGTAAAAGAGGAAGTATATGTTGAACAACCACCACTTTTTGAAAATGAAAAATTTCCAAATCATGTTTACAAACTTAAGAAAGCTCTATATGGTCTAAAACAAGCTCCTAGAGTCTGGTATGATAGACTAAGATCTTACTTCCTACAATCAAATTTTGATATGGGTAAAGTAGATAATACTCTTTTTATTAAAAGAAATAAAAATGATATTCAAAAAGTACAAGTTTACGTAGATGATATCATTTTCGGATCAACTAATTTTGAAATGAATAAAGAATTTTCTGAAATAATGACAAAAGAGTTTGGGATGAGTCATATGGGTGAATTAAACTTCTTTCTACGATTACAAATAAAACAATTAGATAATGGTATCTTTATTAGTCAAGAAAAATATGCTAAAGACCAAGTTAGTAAATTTGGTTTGACTAATGCAAGTGGAAAACCCACTCCCATGGCAACCGATGAGTACCTAAGTAAAGAAGATCTCTCAAAAGATGTAGATCAAAAGTTATATAGAGGAATGATTGGATCACTACTCTATATCACTGCTAGTAGACCTGATATCATGCATAGCATTTGCTTCTATGCAAGATATCAATCCCAACCTAAAGAAACCCACTTAAAAGCTGTAAAACGTATCATAAGGTATATTAAACACACCTGAAACGATCCGGAATTTTCGACCCCGAAAATTCCAGATAGTTAGGAAAAAGAAGAAAAAGATAGAAGAAGAAACAGAAACAAAACACAGAATCTCACATTCGCAGCGGATCAAAATATAATATCAAATAATAACAGTTATACAAAGGAAATCTGTACTTGTCAAACTACACTTTAATACATCAGAGTTACAACATATACACAATCACTGGACAAATACAATCAACATGTCCCAGAGAAACTACCATATATCACAGCGGAATACACTCCATACGTTCCTGCCATCCAGCTCGCCTCCTGAGCTCCAGAACGTCCTTACCTGGAAATCTGTAATACTCGGTCTGACCCGAGCATTACAACAAAGTAACACCCGGGTTAGGCTGGAAACCAGCATGAGTAAACCCATATAATTTGAAATACTAAGTTCAATCCATAAAAGAAAAACCCGAGGTAACTCGTACTTCACTACGAGTTCATTACTTATTATGCTCAACACTTATTTCACAAATCAATCCCTAAGTATTCTTACTTAGTTCCAAAGTCCATATTATTCCATTTCAGTCTATTGATACATCAAATTCATATAGTATCAAGTAGATTACCAATCGAAGTGGTTTCGGGTATTTTCTGATACCCGACCCCGGTCTCTTCGAATCCAATATTATCTTAAAAACAAAACTGTTTAAGTTTAAACAATTCCATTTTTATCCAAAATTTCATATTTACATAGCCATTCATCACAGATAGACAAACCATATTATCACAGTTCAACCCAAACATATCACATCACATAGCATCACAAATCACATATCAGAGATATCAATTAATCTAAGGCATACAATATCATTCAATCATTCATAAGCAAGGTTAATTTGTCACACCATTTCTAATTAATTTAAATAAATTAAATTAATTACTTCAATCACCTTTTAAATCATGCTTACTTAATCATTAATTAATTACAAACCATTAATTAATCATCCTTTAATTATCCATTAATTATCCATAATTACTTCCATTAAGTAATTATCCCATTGGTTAATTATCCTCAATTAATTAACCTTTAATTATTAATTAATTTAACCTTTAATTACTAATTTAAATTAATTAATCCTTAACAAATTTATCCTTTAATTACTCACATTAAGTAATTATCATTTAAGTAATTAATCTCTAATTACTTAATTAATTTATCCTTAATTACGAATTAATTAATCTCAAATTAATTAACTCACATTAAGTTTCAACCCTTGAAAGTTTGTCGATCACCGGAAATTTGCCAAAACCCATTCTCCGTTCATCCCATAAATACAACCTTAATTTGCAACTAAAAATTCTAATTTTTGTTGTAGAAATCATTGCTTTCAAAATGGTTTTAGATGATGTAATCCAATTTTGAATTCATGCATATCGAAAATTGGGTAAAACTTGAATTTTCACTGTATCTCTTCATTTAGACAAAACTATTGCATATTATATTTAAAATATATTTTTAAAATTAAGTTATGATGATTTAAACATGTTTTGTTTTAACATCACAAGCTATAAATGATTGGGGAAGGTGAGATTGAATTTTTGAACTTAATTAGACCCTGTAATTTTTAACAGAGGCATTATTTCCTTAATTCCAGATACATGCACAATTATACATACATACAGGAATAAATATATATCCATCTCAACATATTTAATTCATAACTTTCTAGATCATCACATGTAAACCAGTGATTCAAACAAAACTCAGGTTTAAATACGAGTTTACTCTCTGGTATAAAAGAAAGAAGAAACTGGTTAGTTTACTCACTTGAAAAGCAAAGTTTGATCAGAGAGCAACCTTCTGGTTTTGAAAAGTTATCAGCCTGATCTTCTTTAATCCCCTTGCTTGATGAGTTGAGGTATTAATTAAGCTTTAGTACTAAGATTATTTCTGGTTTGCTAATTTATGTTTGAACGAGCAAGACAAATATGGATGTGTACATATAAAGGAAACAGGTTTTAACATAGTAGGTTTTAACTGGTTTAGTATTCTTCTTTTGATCAGATTTTCCTTTCTGAAATGTAAAGATTTTTAAAAGTTTGAAATGACAAAATTTTGGCTTGAGATGATGGCAATTAATGCACCGGTTTCCCTATTTGTTTACATACCTATTATTATATCTTTGTTGTACATATAGATATTTTTTTTGAAAACATACACTTAGCAGGTAGTTTTTTTTGGCTTGTGTATGAAGATTTATATAAAAATGTTTGTTTTATTATCTTCTAGCTTGAATAGTTTATACACATATTTGTGTCAGGTTTCACATTACACTTGCAGGCAACCACTTGGTCTTTGTTATGAAGATATTTTGTATGAAGACATTTGTTTTATCAACCATCACTTTGCAGGTAGATATGTGTATGAAGATACTTGTGTATAAATATTCATTTTCAGGTGGACTTTGGTCTTGTAGATGAAGATAATTTGTTTGAGTTATTTTATTTTATACTTTACTTACAAATTTTAAAGTTATGTTATATGCATACAAAACCCACTTAATTCATGTTTTCATTTTAATTCTATTTGTATGTTAACTATCAATATTTAAATCATATTCATAAGCTTACTTACTTATATTTATATTTTATATTGATAGAATTTTATTTCATCTCAAACATTATTATCTATATATATTTATTTATTAGATGTTAACATGGTAAGCATTTTAATTCAATTATATAAGATAAATTTTATTATAAATATTATTAAGAGATTTAATTTAAATTTACAAATCAAATTCCCTTTCAAAATACAAACCCAAATAAACAATGGCAAATATTCCCAAAAGCCCTATTTTTTTGATAAGTTTACATTTTATTTAATTAGACTAATTATTTATTAAAATAATGTTGCCAAAATACCGGGTCATCACATTCCTCCCCCCTTTGAAACTTTTCGTCCTCGAAAAGGAACGAAGTCAGAACGTATGAAAATGCTTAAAATCAGATAAATTTTCTTTGATCATTTTTGAATCACTTTAAAAATCTATATAATATTACTGCAATAGTTTTTATAAAAATACTTTTATAACTCGATGTTTTGACAATTCCATCCTTGTTCTCATAGAAATTCGGTCATACGTTGATCAGGCGTAGGACTGAAAATCTATAAGTACTCGGTAAACTCGTTTCCAACACCTAGTGAAATTACTTTGGAAAATAATTTTATTGAAAATATAGAAACGGTTTCGAAAATAGAGGAAATATCTTTGGTAAAAATGCTTTGGAAATCATCACCCCCCATCCATGGTCGCAGTTAACCCGATGGTTACGTTGCCGTCCTGGCAAAATCCACAGATAACTGTAGGTCTCCGTGCTCCTCGATTACGCCATGGAACCCGCTACAGATCGCAGTTATACCCGAGCCTTACGTTGCTATCACAGCACAAACCCATATAACTGTAGGCATCAGCGCCATCGAATTTCGCTGCCAAAAGAATGAAACTCCTCCACTTGACCATAGAACGCAGTCTACCGATGTTGCGCTGCCATCCCGGCAAAATCAAGTGTAGACTGTTGGCACTCATCCTCCACACGATTTTCGCTATGGTCCCCACACAGTAGATCGCAGCGACATCGAATTACACTATCGTCACAGCATAACCCAAATGCCCCTGTAAGCAACAGCGCCATCGACTTTCGCTACCAAATAATCCTGAAGAACTAGTTTGTCCGAACTCCTCACATGATCAACTTTAGAACCTCCCCTTTAGAGGCTCAAGGCAGTACCACTCAGTGGCACTCCTGAGAAGTTCATTCAAGGGAGCGCCTTTTTTCCCAGAGCCACTTCAAAACACTTTATACTATACACATATAGTATTTTCCAAATCATATACCAAGTATGAATCTCATATAAATCTCCTTTACAAAATCGATTCCCAAAATCGATAATTCTCAAATTAGGCTTTACCAAATTCCAAATTTGATTTTCCTCAAAAATCAAAAGCCTTTTCATAAATCCATAGGTTCCCAAAACCTTTCCTCAAAATTACTTTCACAAAATTCTTTTTATATATACATATATATAAAAGTTTTGAAAAATCTTTGAATCAATTTGTACTTGTATAAATTCACTTTTATACTTCAAATACTTTCAAAAGTCATTTTCCTCTGGCAATAGATTCAACAAGGGGAGTTTTCCATATATAACAAAGATATATAACTTTGTTTAGCCCAAATCAATATTCAAATTTTAATTACTCTTTTGAAAAGTCATTCTCCATATTTCTTGCTTTCATAAAGTAAATTTTAATCATAGAAATGTTCAATTCCCACTTTACTTCATCATATATTTCATAAAATATACTTTCAATTTCAAAAATCATTTACAGTGCTTATCCACAAATTTTCAATCTCAATTTTATTGAAACCCATACAATGTACCCATACCATCCGTACGCAATATCAATCTGATCACTCACTCGATCACACAATTTCACTTCCGAACTAGTATTGTCCACCCGACTTCCTAGTGCGGACTCAGATCTGGTTTCTTGATCAGAAACCGTCAATCTCCTTCCATAGTCACAACTATGATAGAGAATATCCAGAACCAATCAAAAATCCATATCCAAGTTCGCCGTCGAAAATCGAGCGAAAAATCTCAACTCGGATCGACAATATTCGAAATTCTGTGCTCGAATCTGGATCAAACCACTATGCGAATAGAATAATATACATACATCCTACGTATTTTTCTTCATTGATTATTAGCTAAATCAATTTCCTTTCTATTCACCTTCACTTTGATTTTATTCACTTATTCACATTTGCCTTAATCCCCATTTGGATTATCACTTCAATTCTTATCTCAGTTGGGTATTTAATCAATAACAGTTTGAACTCCGACCAGTTTATATTTAGAAAATAGCTTGAAAATTTTGAAAAATAGATAAGTAATTGAAAAATAATTATTTAGTTTGTAAAATAGCCGTAAAATAGTTAAGTAATTGTAAGATAGTTGAAAAATAGTAATTATTTATAAAAAGTTGAAAAACAGTAATCAGTTTAAAAATCAGTTGTAAAATTGTTAAATAGTTCCAAAAGTAATTGTTAAACAAGCTTAAGATAGTTTTAGGTTTTAAAAAGGAAAGTTGTATGGTAAATAGTTTGGAAAAAAAAAGATTTATATTAAAACAATTTATTTTGAAAATAGTCCAGAGTCAAACTGTTCAACTTCCCAATCTCCATTTCAATCAATTTCCCATTAAATTGATCCAGTCCCAATTCAAGTTGAATTATCCACAATTCAAATCAAATTCCATTTTGAACCAATTCAATTTAAATCTCAATTTTAAACCATCTCGAATTATATAAATTCGAGTTAAATTTTCAACTGTTGATTTATTCCCTTAATCCAATTAACATTTATTCTCAAATCAATAGTTCCAATCTTTAAACAATTAAATTCTGAGTCCAATTCTCAAAATTCCATTTTAAATTGTCTTTACTTAACTTATTTCAAAGTTCAAATAAGAGTTCAAAACAAACTTTTTTTTAATCTTAAAAATCCAATTTATTACCCAATTTTATGTTCAAAATAATCCCATATCCTTAATTTTAAATTAAAGTTTAATTTCCCTTTTATCACAATAATGGATAAATTATCACAATTCATTTCTTCATTCATTTAAACAAATCCAATTCACAATTTAAGGATTATTAATAACAATAGGATGATATCATCCAGTTTATTCTAAAACATCCATCTATTTCCAATTTCCGAATCTCAAACCCAATTTAAGATCACACAACTTCCCATTCAAATCAACTATTTAACTTTCCAAGTTAAATCTCAAATTTCATCTTGAAGTTTCCAAATCCGGTTGTTCATCCCAAACTTATTTAACTTCTTCTAAGTTAAATTCAATTTAATCCCATTAACCTTACTCAATTTGAATTCCCATTTCAAACTTTAAACTTCTCATTAATAATTTTATAAGTTCAAAAACTTATCACCTTGGGTTTCACATCTCATTCCAAATTTAAAACTCAACATTTAGAGTTTATTTCAAGCCATCATTGATATTATGTATATTCCCCATATATACATTTTCTTTTACACACCAAGTTATCTTTAAATTTAAACCACCTTTGGTTCAAAATAAATTTTCATCAACTTTTGTTGAAACAGAACCCTTCCATTTAAATATATTAAATAACATTATTTATTATTTCTTTATCAATTTGAAACAAATTCCAAAATTTCTAGCTTGGATTTAAAACTTCACAATTTATATCATCTTCAGTTCCAATCTATAAGTCATACTTGCCTAAATGTTTTACTTTCCTAAAACATTTCATTTTGCTTACACAACAATCATTTATGATAATAACCAAGGTTATCATATCTCGAAACCAGTTCATTATTATCTTATTATGAAATTCTTTCCCCATTCAAGATTTTCATTTTAATTCGAATCTATTTCAAACTTATCTTTATTCAATTTCAGTTTGGTTATATTTCTATTACTTCTTAATTTAATTCCAATAATTTGATAACCAGTTACCTTAACATTTATTGGTTAAGGAATATTGCTTTATATATATCAAATATAACTTTATATAAAATCATTTACCTTTAAAACCATTCAAAATCTTTATATAGGAAAATAACAAGTACGTTCTCTCATATATTACACTCAACTCATTCTAGGGTATTATTGACCCTATCTTTATGAGTACACCCACCAGAGCCAAGGTTCTCGCTCAACCTTCGCTGATACCAACTGAAACGACCCGGAATTTTCGGCCCCGAAAATTCCAGATAGTTAGGAAAAAGAAGAAAAAGATAGAAGAAGAAACAGAAACAAAACACAGAATCTCACATTCGCAGCGGATCAAAATATAATATCAAATAACAACAGTTATACAAAGGAAATCTATACTTGTCAAATTACACTTTAATACATCAGAGTTACAACATATACACAATCACTGGACAAAT
Organism: Allium fistulosum; assembly: GCA_030737815.1. Classification (NCBI taxonomy): domain Eukaryota; kingdom Viridiplantae; phylum Streptophyta; class Magnoliopsida; order Asparagales; family Amaryllidaceae; genus Allium; species Allium fistulosum. Next base: position 186,064,444 of record CM060906.1, read on the forward strand.
ACAATCAACATGTCCTAGACAAACTACCATATATCACAGCGGAATACACTCCATACGTTCCTGCCATCCAGCTCGCCTCCTGAGCTCTAGAATGTCCTTACATGGAAATCTGTAATACTCGGTCTGACCCGAGCATTACAACAAAGTAACACCCGGGTCAGGCTGGAAACCAGCGTGAGTAAACCCATATAATTTGAAATACTAAGTTCAAACCATAAAAGAAAAACCCGGGGTAACTCGTACTTCACTACGAGTTCATTACTTGTTATGCTCAAGACTTATTTCACAAATCAATCCCTAAGTATTCTTACTTAGTTCCAAAGTCCATATTATTCCATTTCAGTCTATTGATACATCAAATTCATATATTATCAAGTAGATTACCAATCGAAGTGGTTTCGGGTATTTTCTGATACCCGACCCCGGTCTCTTCGAATCCAATATTATCTTAAAAACAAAACTGTTTAAGTTTAAACAATTCCATATCCAAAATTTCATATTTACATAGCCATTCATCACAAATAGACAAACCATATTATCACAGTTCAACCCAAACATATCACATCACATAGCATCACAAATCACATATCAGAGATATCAATTAATCTAAGGCATAAAATATCATTCAATCATTCATAAGCAAGGTTAATTTGTCACACCATTTCTAATTAATTTAAATAAATTAAATTAATTACTTCAATCACCTTTTAAATCATGCTTACTTAATCATTAATTAATTACAAACCATTAATTAATCATCCTTTAATTATCCATTAATTATCCATAATTACTTCCATTAAGTAATTATCCTATTGGTTAATTATCCTCAATTAATTAACCTTTAATTATTAATTAATTTAACCTTTAATTACTAATTTAAATTAATTAATCCTTAACAAATTTATCCTTTAATTACTCACATTAAGTAATTATCATTTAAGTAATTAATCTCTAATTACTTAATTAATTTATCCTTAATTACGAATTAATTAATCTCAAATTAATTAACTCATAGTTAATTAAGTTAATTAACTACCCTTTTATCATTAATTAATTAAATTAATTAATTACACTTCAATTACTAATTAATTTAATTAATCCATAATCATCCAAGGTCTTAATTAACCTTAAGATAAACTACTTATCTTTATTTAATTTCTTAATTATCATAATCATATTTAAAATATTTATCTTTATAATTTACTTACATAATTAAATCATTTAATTTAAGTTTAAATAACTTAAGCTTTTAACTTAACAATTTAAGTTAAACAAATTTTATAATTTCCTTAATCAAATAATTTAAAACATTTATCATAACAGTTAAAGCTAAATTCATTTTAAATTTTAAAACTTGCTTATATTTAAACTTAAAACTGTTTAAAATTTAACTTCGGGTCCAACCCGTATTATACTTGAGACTTGACCCGAGAAAATCACCTTTCTTTTCTTATTTTTTTTCCAAAACTTAGTTTAGTTTTAAAGTTTTAAACCTAGAAACAACACACATAAAAATCCCGAAGACTCACCCGAGCAAATCAGCTAAAACTCCGAGTATCCCTTCGAGATAACTCCGAGCAACATTTTCTCCACTCCTCAAACGTCACAGAAACTCGCACTTGTACACGTGCACGTGTACACTAGGTCCGACCATCTCCAGCCCGCACTCCGATCACCTCAAGCAAACCCAAATTCCTACCTGCTTCGAGAAAACCCATCGGTTTCACGTGCTACACTCCGAGTCTCCATCTTCTTCCCCATCCTTCACAACATAGATGTGTACGTATGCACGTACACATGCACAAACCCCACGATTAGCTTCGATCAACACCGCAGCCACCCAACATCATCGATGATCACCAGAGTCGAATCGAACAACCAATTATATGAAATTATTCCTAAATCAAAATCCAGCTAATTTTCAACCCCAACATTACTTCCTGTAACCCACGCAATCACCTTAATCCACCTCTCTTCGCCGCGACAAGCCATCGGAAGCCACTCTGTCCCAACCGATGATGGTTCGACCATCCACGAACCCATCCCCCTCGGTCCGATCTCTTGAAACGCTGTGACGACGACAATCATGGCTCGCGAATTGAACTGTCGCAACGTAGGGATAAAACCCTAAATCGATTCAAATCTCCAACCACAATGAATTTAAATATTATCTTGCATTTTTCCTACGATCCATGATCATTCCAACACCACCATGCCAAGTTTCAACCCTCGAAAGTTTGCCGATCACCGGAAATTTGCCAAAACCCATTCTCCGTTCATCCCATAAATACAACCTTAATTTGCAACTAAAAATTCTAATTTTTGTTGTAGAAATCATTGCTTTCAAAATGGTTTTAGATGATGAAATCCAATTTTGAATTCATGCAAATCGAAAATTGGGTAAAACTTGAATTTTCACTGTATCTCTTCATTTAGACAAAACTATTTCATATTATATTTAAAATATATTTTTAAAATTAAGTTATGATGATTTAAGCATGTTTTGTCTTAACATCACAAGCTATAAATGATTGGGGAAGGTGAGATTGAATTTTTGAACTTAATTAGACCCTGTAATTTTTAACAGAGGCATTAATTCCTTAATTCTAGATACATGCACAATTATACATACATACAGGAATAAATATATATCCATCTCAGCATATTTAATTCATAACTTTCCAGATCATCACATGCAAACCAGTGATTCAAACAAAACTCTGGTTTAAATACGAGTTTACTCTCTGGTATAAAAGAAAGAAGAAACTGGTTAGTTTACTCACTTGAAAAGCAAAGTTTGATCAGAGAGCAGCCTTCTGGTTTTGAAAAGTTATCAGCCTGATCTTCTTTAATCCCCTTGCTTGATGAGTTGAGGTATTAATTAAGCTTTAGTGTTAAGATTATTTCTGGTTTGCTAATTTATGTTTGAACGAGCAAGACAAATATGGATGTGTACCTATAAAGGAAACAGGTTTTAACAGAGTAGGTTTTAACTGGGTTAGTATTCTTCTTTTGATCAGATTTTTCCTTCTGAAATGTAAAGATTTTTAAAAGTTTGAAATGACAAAATTTTGGCTTGAGATGATGGCAATTAATGCACCAGTTTCCCTATTTGTTTACATACCTATTATTATATCTTTGTTGTACATATAGATATTTTGTCTGAAAACATACACTTAGCAGGTAGGTTTTTTTTGGCTTGTGTATGAAGATTTGTTTAAAAATGTTTGTTTTATTATCTTCTAGCTTGAATAGTTTGTACACATATTTGTGTCAGGTTTCACAATTACACTTGCAGGCAACCACTTGGTCTTTGTTATGAAGATATTTTGTATGAAGACATTTGTTTCGTCAACCATCACTTTGCAGGTAGATATGTGTATGATGATACTTGTATATAAATATTCATTTTCAGGTGGACTTTGGTCTTGTAGACGAAGATAATTTGTTTGAGTTATTTTATTTTATACTTTACTTACAAATTTTAAAGTTATGTTATATGCATACCAAACCCACTTAATTCTTGTTTTCATTTTAATTCTATTTGTATGTTAACTATCAATATTTAAATCATATTCATAAGCTTACTTACTTATATTTATATTTTATATTGATAGAATTTGATTTCATCTCAAACATTATTATTTATATATATTTATTTATCAGATGTTAACAAGGTAAGCATTTTAATTCAATTATATAAGATAAATTTTATTATAAATATTATTAAGAGATTTAGTTTAAATTTACAAATCAAATTCCCTTTCAAAATACAAACCCAAATAAACAATGGCAAATATTCCCAAAAGCCCTATTTGTTTTTGATAAGTTTACATTTTATTTAGTTAGATTAAATATTTATTAAAATAATGTTGCCAGAATACCGGGTCATCACAACACCATTGACTATGGCTTATTTTATCCTAAAAATGATTCTTTTGAATTAATATCTTACTGTGATGCTGACTATGCTGGTTGTAAGTCAGACCGAAAAAGTACAAATGGAACTTGTCACTTTTTCGGGCATTCTCTGATTTCCTGGTTTAGTAAAAAGCAAAACACAGTTTCTTTATCAACAACTGAAGCAGAGTATATTTCTGCTGCTTTAGCTTGTTCTCAAGTAATATATATGCAACAAACTTTATAAGATTTTGGTTTGAATATCTTGAAATCACCAATTTATTGTGATAATAGTAGTGCGATAAAATTATCCAAAAATATTACTCATCATGCTCGAACTAAACATATTGATATCAGACATCATTTTCTCAGAGATAATATAAGTAAGGAAGTAATTACTCTCGATTATATCAATTATGAGAATCAAATTGCTGATATACTAACAAAACCCTTAAATGAATCTATATTTACTAAATTAAGACGAGAATTAGGTATTTGATCAATAACTGAAATATAAAATATAAATAACAAAGTATAATTAAAATTAAATCAAATAGTAAAAATATCAAGCATCATGTCGACATCCCCATCCTACCCATGTCGACATATAACGATTATTTTATTTTTGAATTTTTCCCACCAAAATTCAAATAAGTGGTTATATATTCTTCTTATTTCGAAATATGGATCATTCTTTCTGTTCTTTCTCTGTTCTATCTTCTGAAAACATTTAAACAATGGCCTCCTCTTCCAAATCAAACATAAATTCAACCTTTTCGTTCCTTTCTCCTACTTCTGGAATGTTTCAACGAACAACGCTCGCACGAGTGACGAAAATGGAGGATTCTCTGAAGGATGCACTGCAATTAATGACTGAAATTCAAGTTGTGACGCCCCACCTCTATACCCACGCTAGCCAAGAACACTAAGGTGTAAAGTTGTCAACTAGCATGGAGAATAAGGCTGTTGAGGAGCGACCATCTGTGTAATTGCTTTGTGCGAGCACCGATATGTCAGATAGTATAACATGCATTTTTATTTCAGGAGGAAATCTGACATACCGATACAAACTCAAAGCAGTGGCTATAATAGTTTAGGACAATAAATATAATAATAACACAGATATAAAAGATGCGGAACACAGATAAAACAAAAGTATCATATATATATATAACTGATGTTAGTTATAATACATTTGACACGATACATATGATACAACTGTCGACTCTAGAAGTTATATATACAAGTACATTATAGACTAATATACATGAATACATATCAACCTAAAACTGTACACTGACTACTACAAAAAGACGCAGACCACTTCAAAAGATATGAAAAGTCTTCATAGCCCAAACAGCAACTCAAAGTAGGAAATCTACAACCTGAAATACTCGGGTCTGACCCGAGTATTAAATTCAAAAAGAAAATAATACACGGGTCAGTCTAATTCAAACTCAGTTATTAGTACACAGAAGCAGTAATAATCAAATAACACTATAAACGACTGTCACAGAAATCTCGTATATCCAACCTCTCGATAAGAGAATCGGATAACGGCAGATATAACACTAAACAGTGTTAATCAACAAATTAGCAATCCAAATCATCAGCAAGCTGAATAAAACGATTATTAATGAAAATAATATGAAAACTCCAGAATTGCCTAAACAGCAATTTACAATAAATTCCAATTATTAAATAGATAATTAGAATCTCAAAAATGATCAATCAAAACAAATTTCTATGTGGCTGCAGTACACGCACGCGTGCACTGCCTCGCCACACAGTATGTGAAATCATCACAACAGTGAATACTAACAGCAATCAAAACTTTAGAGGTCAAGTCACGCCTATCGTGACTCAACTCAACTACAAAGAAATGAAACTCAAGTCAACATATACATAGCATGAAGGCATCACACAAATGTAACCAAACCCAAGTTACAGTATCGCCAAATCATGGACAATGGTGTATATAGATATATGAAGTTTAATCAATGAATGAACAGCAAAATGAAAACTACAACTGAAACAGTGATGTATAAGGACTGTAATTGCAAGTGTAGACTCAATGATACATGCATACACCCATACAATCATATATATGCATATATACGAAGAAATAGTGGACAAAAGCTTAACAAACAACTCAAACTTACAAAATAAATACACTGCAACTTCATAAGAGCCAAACGTCCAAGCAGTGGATAACAAAGTGCTTCAAATACATAGAACACATAAGTCAACCATACAAGCAGTGACATGATCGGGAATGCAGGCTCCAATACATCAATCGTGAACTTGAAGACATTATTGAGTAATGTCAAAGTTCAATCAAAACAAGTTTGAAATCAATTCCAGAGCCGAAGCCACATTTAAAATGCAGCAAACACAATATAAGGGTAAGGAAAAATTGAACAAGTCAAGTTTGAAATACAGGTCAAAAGAAATAACCAGGCACCAGTGTGCAAAGCAGAGACCAGGAGGCAACTACACAAGACAAGTGCGGACACAAGTGATACAAGACATGCAAACTGTCTCAACAAATGATATAAAAACTTCCTGAATAAACCAAATTCAAGTGTAGAACATATGACAATGAAGTCACAACTCAAGGTGCAGTCCAAATCAGGTTCAAAGAGAAATAAAATGATGAAGTTCCAAATCACAAAAGTCCAGTGATATGCACTTATACTAAATGTCTCGAAGAACAGAGGACAGAACTCTAAGGTGACATGAACTAAATATAACTAGTATGCATTGTAAACTGGATAGTGCAACGATCATACTCAAGACCAAATACAACCAAATGCCAACAATATGGATGTACAATGATGCATGAAACAAGTCAAAGACTACAACACTATAGGCATCAGATCAGAAGACCAGATACGACATGCACGCATCAAGACTACATGATGAACAATATGCAAGTGAAGATAATAAAGACCGCAAGACTCAACCCAGCGCAACAGTGATCAAATGAAGTATAACTACAAATACCAAAGTAAACAAAGCATGGGTCAGAATCAAACAAGTCCAGATGAATACAAGTGCATCATGTAGCAGTGCAACCCGTAGTCAAGAACAACAGCTACAACTCAAATGCAAGCTCAAATAATCAAGTGAAAATTCAAACTCAATGATGCAACATTTTTAATATGTACCAATATGCTATGCAGTGAAGCCAAAGTAAACAGCGGGATCGATATGGCAACACAGCTATGGAGTGAAGCACTCGAGCTCCAAAAGTCCAAATCGAATATAAAAAGTGGCAGTAGACAGGGAAGTGCAAACTACACTTCAAATGAAACTATACTTGAAGCTAGAAAAATGCAAGTGCAGATCACACAAACAAATACCATAGTATATAAAAAAAAGAACAGTTAAACAAAATCTCAAGTCAATGCCGTGTAAACCAATGCTATAGGTTATAAATAACTAGAGACTATAAATACAAATAGCCAAATCGAACATTCTCAAGCATCAGCAAAAATCAAGTCAAAGCCGAAGTTAGTTTTTGAAATCAATGCTACGGGAATAAACACAAATGGCCAAAGTTGAGTATAACGTCATGGAATCACATAAACAAAGTCAAGTGACCGAAGTCACCAATTCAAAGAAACAAATCAAAGTCAGAACTGTGGTGTGCAAGGGATCGAACCAAGTCAAGAAACCCAACAATCAAGGAAGCAAACCATGTCGCAGTTCAAAATCGCATAAAAATCAGAGAAACCAACAACATTCGAAAGATGGAATTGAATTAGATGTGAGTGATGAACACTCACCTTTGTCGAAGCGAAGACGAGCACGGCGAAGGCAACGCCGATCTACAGAGCAGGCAACGAACCTTCGATCGAGCTGTTGATGTTGGCGCTTTCAATTTCACGAAGCCCTAGTTATCGAATTGAAGAACGAGCGACGAGCACCCTTATTTTACGAGGCTTCCATTTTTACTTCTTCGATTTGATTTAGGGTTTTCACCAAAAAATGAAAGGGAGACCGGGTTTTTGAACGAACGAAAAGGAGAATGGGTTTGTTTTGGATAGATATCATGGCACAAAACAAGTGGGCCGAGATTTAGAATTTATAAAGCCCGTATACTCTTTTAATCAAAATTGTAAAAGAATTTCTACTGATTAAAAACTTCCATCAGCAATTAAAAACCAGATTTAATCGTCTAGAGACGATAATTAATTGGTACGAAATCTCGGGTTGTTACAGACTCCCCTCCTTATAGAAATTGCGTCCCCGCAATTTTCATAATTAAGGTCGTCATTAATAATAAATTTTCTAACATAAACTGGTTAAGCTAGAAAAATAAAGGTAGAGAATTCATACATCAAAGAATTCTTTTAATTTCATAAAAGAAATTCACAATTCTCAACAAAATATAACTATCAATTAGACAATTAAAATTTAGAAATCACAAAACAGCAATATCTAATTATCGATACGATAATTAAAAAACAGCAAAATCTAATTATCAACAAAGATAATTAGAAAACAAAATCCGCAAATCGCAAAACTGCAAATATCTAGTTATCCAGCAGATAAGTAGAAAACACGAACTTTATAATCAGCAAACTCTAACTATCAACAGAGATAGGTAGAAAACAGCAATTCAATATAATCAACATAATCTAGAATCAATTAGAGACTAGAAAATCTTATAATCAGCAAAATTAGCAATTACATAATTATCAAAACGATAATCAGATCTCAAATCGCAAATATTCAATTATCAAAAACGATAATCGAATTTTCAAATCACAAATATTTAATTATCTCAAAAGATAATTAAACCACAAATCACAAATATTCAATTATCACAAACGATAATCAAATCGAAAAATATTTAATTATCTCAAACGATAATCAAATCAACAAATATTTAATTACCACAAACGGTAATCAAATTAACAAATATTTAATTATCACAATTGATAAAATCTCACAAATATTTAATTATCACAATTGATAATCAAATAGCAAATCAACAAATATTCAATTATCAAAAATGATAATTAAATCACAAATCAACATATATTTAATTATCAAACCTCAAATTTCTAATTATCACAAGCGATAACCAGAAACAACAAATATCCGATTATCAAAAACGATAATCAGAAATCACAAATATCCGATTATCAAAAACGATAATCATAAATCACAAATATCCGATTATCAAAAACGATAATCAGAAATAACAAATATCCGATTATCAAAAACGATAACCAGAAATCACAAATATCCAATTATCAAAAACGATAATCAGAAATCACAAATATCCGATTATCAAAAACGATAATCAGAAATCACAAACATCCGATTATCAAAAACGATAATCAGAAATCACAAATATTTCAATTAACGAGTCCGGAATTAACCGAAATAGTAAAAGTATGGTTCCATACTCCGTACTTTTGCTAAATCGTTTAAATCTCTTTATCGTTTCCTTGAAAGTGCAAAATTGTGTATTCTAAAAAAAATAACATTTCACATTCTCAAACGAACAAGTCCAGAATTAAGCAAATCAGCAAAAGAAAGGGGTCATGGTCCTCGATTTTGCTGAAACGTCTAAATCGCTTCCTCATTCTTTTGAAAGCGTAAACTGTAAAAATTTTGAAAACAATTTTTATTTTGAAATAATTTTTAAAACACGTGATTAAAACAGCAACATCAATAGAATTTTCGACAAGGGAATTACACTTCTCAAAATACAGTAAAAACGGACAACAAAATCAGAATTGCGGGATAACCGCTTGAAAATCCATTTTAAAGTTGACGGTTACTGAAGTTAAAGCGACAGTAATTTTTATACGTCAAAATCTCATCAAAATAATTGGCATCAAAACATAATACCAGTGAATTTTCATTCATTAAAAATGTCACAAGAATCTTCTCAAAGATCAAAAGGAATGTCAAACTCCTTAAACTTTTATTCATAAAAAGTTAATGACACATGAATTCACCAATGCACCAAAAATTGATAAAACTTATCAATAGAAATCACGAAAATTGGGGAAGCACAAATTCTAGAAATCATCATAAGAAATCCAGAAACACAAATTCTAGAAATCTACACAAGAAATCCAGAAAACACAAATTCTAGAAATCTACACAAGAAATCCAGAAAACATAAAAATTCTAGAAATCGACACACGAAAACCAGAAATCACAAAGAGGGGGAGGCCTATCACAAAACGGGAGTATGAAAACTCAAAACACCGGTATCACAAGAACGAGAAGCTATCTCATGGAAGCTATCCATTAAATTTTGACACACGAATGGTCCGAAGACCGTGGGGCGCTACCCCACATATGTGATGGCGAAACATCACACAAATGGGGTTTAGTCTCCCTCGCAGACAAAGAGACATCGCACAATCGCTAGTCTAAATCATAAAAAGGGGAAGGCCTATCACAAAATGGGAGCATGAAAACTCACCGACCGATATGACAAGAACGAGAAGCTATCTCATGGAAGCTATCCATTAAATTTTGGCACACGAATGGTCCGAAGACCGTGGGGTGCTACCCCACATATGTGATGGCGAAACATCACACAAACGGGGTTTAGTCTCCCTCGTAGATAAAGAGACATCGCACAATTGCTAGTCTAAATCAAATCACAAAAATGATCATCATGATCATCAAGAAGTGTCAATTACACTAAGTTAGTGAATATAAGAGTTAAGCTTCATGTCCCATAACCACTTGCTTAACTCAAATATTTACGAACAAATTGTAGATCTTCACTAGAAAATTGTCACAAAAGGTTCAATCGAACAAGTCCAGGAGTTAACTGACGAAGTAAACGCAAGCGTTTCATACCACTTGTTTTACTAAGCCGTTTAATTCAATTTCTCATACGAGTGAAATAAAGGCTTGTATATACTAATAGATTGGAAAATGGTTTAAGAAAAAGAGTTTTGTAGTAAAATAGTTTGGAAATCGTTTGTAGAAAAGGATTTTAATATTTACTACTAGTATAGAAAACCTTTATATTTTTAAAGTGACAAATCACAAAAATGATTGTAGAAACAATCAATCACAAGAATTCACATACAAAGATGTGAATAGAATCCAAAGAAATCGATACTGAATCCATCAAAAAGTATGTTCACAAAAATCCCGAAGAAAATGTCATTAAAGTTGCTAATAAATGATAGCAATAAATCGGGGAAATGATCAAGAATCGATTAAATTTTGGAAACCAAATCAATTCACTAAAACTCACATTCGAAGACGTGAATAAAATCCAAAGAATTCAATTCCAAATTCATCAAAGTAGAAATACCCAAAAATTCCAGAAATAGAAGTTATCAAAGTCGACAAAGGTGATAACAACTAATTGGAAAAGAAGAATCGATTATCAATTGGAAAAACAAAGCAAAATGAGCATAAATGCATAAATGACATCAACAAAAATAAGAATCAAGTCAATGTCGAAGTCAACAATTAATGGCCACTGTCGAGTACAAAATGAATCAACATCATCACCAAAGAATCCAACGGCAAACAAAGTCAGAGCCTTGGAAATCAAGAAAATAGCAATTTCACAAAAACAAAGTGACCGAAGTCGAATGGAAATCAAGCCGAGGAAAACACAAAATATCTAGTTCAAAATCGCCGAGATTCGAACTAGATATGAGTGAAAATCAAAATCACTCAATTTGCAACTGGTCGAGATATTTTTCATCACAGTGTAACAGTTGCACAATGACACCCATAACATAGCACAAAAGTGGAACAAAGTCCAGAGGTCAAAATAGCTTTAATTGGCCAAATTCGAACAAAATCAACATCGGCTAAATCAATTCAAAGCCGAAAACACAAGAACAAGATCCTCATCATCAAAAAACCCAGCTTGAGTTCGCAAAGCAAACGGAGGCAGAAGCCAAAATACTTTCACGAAATCAAAATCAAATGCACATGAATAAGCGTTAGGAATTCATACCTAACAATCAAAGATAATCATAGGTAAAGATGAGAGATAAAACATCGACAAATAGTTGTAACACATGTTCCATCTAAGTTATGTTTTATATTATGTCCATAAACCCTGGGCTCTGATACCAAGCTGTGACGCCCCACCTCTATACCCACGCTAGCCAAGAACACTACGGTGTAATGTTGTCAACTAGCACGAAGAATAAGGCTGTTGAGGAGCGACCATCCGTGTAATTGCTTTGTGCGAGCATCGATATGTCAGATAGTATAACATGCATTTTTATTTCAGGAGGAAATCCGACATACCGATACAAACTCAAAGCTACTACACAGTTGCAATAATAGTTTAGGACAATAAATATAATAATAACACAGATATAAAAGATGCGGAACACAGATAAAACAAAAGTCTCATATATATATATATATAACTGATGTCAGTTACAATACATTTGACACGATACATATGATACAACTGTCGACTCTGGAAGTTATATATACAAGTACATTATCGACTAATATACATGAATACATATCAACCTAAAACTGTACACTGACTACTACAAAAAGGCGCAGACCACTTCAAAAGATATGAAAAGTCTTCATAGCCCAAACAGCAACTCAAAGCAGGAAATCTACAACCTGAAATACTCGGGTCTGACCCGAGTATTAAATTCAAAAAGAAAATAATACGTGGGTCAGTCTAATTCAAACTCAGTTATTAGTACACAGAAGCAGTAATAATCAAATAACACTATAGACGACTGTCACAGAAATCTCGTATATCCAACCTCTCGATAAGAGAATCGGATAACGGTAGATATAACACTAAACAGTGTTAATCAACAAATCAGCAATCCAAATCATCAGCAAGATAAATAAAACGATTATTAATGAAAATAATATGAAAACTCCAAAATTGCCTAAACAGCAATTTACAACAAATTCCAATTATTAAATAGATAATTAGAATCTCAAAAATGATCAATCAAAACAAATTTCTGTGTGGCTGCAGTACACGCACGCGTGCACTGCCTCGCCACACAATACGTGAAATCATCACAATAGTGAATACTAACAGCAATCAAAACTATAGAGGTCAAGTCATGCCTATCGTGACTCAACTCAACTACAAAGAAATGAAACTCAAGTCAACATATACATAGCATGAAGGCATCAAACAACTGTAACCAAACCCAAGTTACAGTATCGCCAAATCATGGACAATGGTGTATATAGATATATGAAGTTCAATCAATTAATGAACAGCAAAATGAAAACTACAACTGAAACAGTGATGTATAAGGACTGTAATTGCAAGTGTAGACTCAACGATACATGCATACACACATACAATCATATATATGCATATATACGAAGAAATAGTGGACAAAAGCTTAACAAACAACTCAAACTTACAAAATAAATACACTGCAACTTCATAAGAGCCAAAGGTCCAAGCAGTGGATAACAAAGTGCTTCAAATACATAGAACACATAAGTCGACCATACAAGCAGTGACATGATCGGGAATGCAGGCTCGAATACATCAATCGTGAACTTGAAGACATTATTGAGTAATGTCAAAGTTCAATCAAAACAAGTTTGAAATCAATTCCAGAGCCGAAGCCATATTTAAAATGCAGCAAACACAATATAAGGGTAAGGCAAAATTGAACAAGTCAAGTTTGAAATACAGGTCAAAAGAAATAACCAGGCACCAGTGTGCAAAGCAGAGACCAGGAGGCAACTACACAAGACAAGTGCGGACACAAGTGATACAAGACATGCAAACTGTCTCAACAAATGATATCAAAACTTCCTGAATAAACCAAATTCAAGTGTAGAACATATGACAATGAAGTCACAACTCAAGGTGCAGTCCAAATCAGGTTCAAAGAGAAATAAAATGATGAAGTTCCAAATCACAAAAGTCCAGTAATATGCACTTATACTAAATGTCTCGAAGAACAGAGGACAGAACTCTAAGGTGACATGAACTAAATATAACTAGTATGCACTGTAAACTGGATAGTGCAACGATCATACTCAAGACCAAATACAACCAAATGCCAACAATATGGATGTACAGTGATGCATGAAACAAGTCAAAGACTACAACACTACATGCATCAGATCAGAAGACCAGATATGACATGCACGCATCAAGACTACATGATGAACAATATGCAAGTGAAGATAATAAAGACCGCAAGACTCAACCCAGTGCAACAGTGATCAAATGAAGTATAACTACAAATACCAAAGTACACAAAGCATGGGTCAGAATCAAACAAGTCCAGATGAATACAAGTGCATCATGTAGCAGTGCAACCCGTAGTCAAGAACAACAGCTACAACTCAAATGCAAGCTCAAATAATCAAGTGAAAATGCAAACTCAATGATGCAACATTTTTAATATGTACCAATATGCTATGTAGTGAAGCCAAAGCAAACAGAGGGATCGATATGGCAACACAGCTATGCAGTGAAGCACTCGAGCTCCAAAAGACCAAATCGAATATAAAAAGTGGCAGTAGACAGGGAAGTGCAAACTACACTTCAAATGAAACTATACTTGAAGCTAGAAAAATGCAAGTGCAGATCACACAAACAAATACCACAATATATAAAAAAAGAACAGTTAAACAAAATCTCAAGTCAATACCGTGTAAACCAATGCTATAGATTATAAATAACTAAAGACAGTAAATACAAATAGCCAAATCGAACATTCTCAAGCATCGACAAAAATCAAGTCAAAGCCGAAGTTAGTTTTTGAAATCAATGCTACGGGAATAAACACAAATGGCCAAAGTCGAGTATAACGTCATGGAATCACATAAACAAAGTCAAGTGACCGAAGTCAACAATTCAAAGAAACAGATCAAAGTCATAACTGTGGTGTGCAAGGAATCGAACCAAGTCAAGAAACCCAACAATCAAGGAAGCAAACCATGTCGCAGTTCAAAATCGCATAAAAATCAGAGAAACCAACAACATTTGAAAGATGGAATTGAATTAGATGTGAGTGATGAACACTCACCTTTGTCGAAGCGAAGACGAGCACGGCGAAGGCAACATCGATCTACAGAGCAGGCAACGAACCTTCGATCGAGCTGTTGATGTTGGCGCTTTCGATTTCACAAAGCCCTAGTTATCGAATTGAAGAACGAGCGACGAGCAGCCCTTATTTTACGAGGCCGCCATTTTTACTTCTTCGATTTGATTTAGGGTTTTCACCAAAAAATGAAAGGGAGACTGGATTTTTGAATGAACAAAAAGGAGAATGGGTTTGTTTTGGATAGATATCACGGCACAAAACAAGTGGGCCGAGATTTAGAATTTATAAAGCCCGTATACTCTTTTAATCAAAATTGTAAAAGAATTTCTACCGATTAAAAACTTCCATCAGCAATTAACAACCAGATTTAATCGTCTAGAGACGATAATTAATTGGTACGAAATCTCGGGTTGTTACACAAGTGGTACAACTTAGAATGGCCAAGGAAGAAGAAAGACAAGGCAAAATCCTTAGAAATTTGCAAAAATTTCTAATGGACAATCATGCTAATCCAATCTTGATTGACGAAGATTCTTCAGGAGATCGAGTGCAAGAGGACAGCGAGGAAGAAGAAGAAGAAGCCCCCATGGAAGAAGAGCATGCTGAATATGTTCTATTAAAAATATTATTATATGGATACTTGGTTAGGAAAGTTAGTAGTCTAGGACTAAGTTTTAGTTTTAGAATTAAGTGTTTATTATCTATGATAACACTATCATTATAATCACATGTCATAGATTAAGGGGGAGTTATATAGTTTGGAGTTAGTTTTTTTGTTGATGACAAAGGGGGAGAAGTATAAAATAGGATAGTTAGGCATAGATTAAGGGGGAGTTATCAGTTTTAGGGGGAGTTATTAGGATAGAAGTAATATTTTATAAACAAAGGTTGTCATCATCAAAAAGGGGGAGATTGTTAGTCCTTGAGATGATGGTTTTGATGACAACAACCTTAGAATAAGATTATAAAATATAAATACTAACATTATAGTTTAGATATATATGTATATGCAGGATTTAACGATGCAGGTATCAAGAATGAAGACTGTACAGTATAGAGATTCAAGATATCAAGATTGAAGACTCATGAGTATCAAGAATATCAAGATTATCAAGAGTTCAAGATTTCAAGAATAAGTAATTTAATTAGGAATTTTGTTAAAACTCCTAGAAAAGCACTGACATCTTAAAATCCAATTTAGTCGTGGAATGGAATCCACTTTGAGCCTGTTAAAGGGATGGAACCCTAAGTAGGATGGAACCTACGAAAAATCTAGTGGAACATTGTTTTGTATCCGCTAACTTTTATTCAAATGATTTTACAAAATTATCTTGTTTTCAAAATGATTTCAAAACCTTCCTTTTAAAAAGTGTCAAAAACATCTATCCTGATTTTAAATACTTTTAGCCTCAAAATAATCTTTATTTTCAAAATCAAATTATCCTTAGTTTTAAACTATCTTTAATAATAAATTTAATATTTATACTTAGATTTAAATATAAAATTATAGTAAAATTTTATATATATTATTCTCTATATTTACTTATGTATTTTAACTATAGTTAAGTATATTTATAAAGTTTAAAATAGTTTTAAATATAAGATAGAAGTAATTTTCAAAGAAAAACAAATCACCAAAATTTCCTTTGGGATGTTGACATACCCAAGATACCCATGTCGACATAGTGGCACTTGGTTTCAAAAATTTGAATTTCAAAAGAAGTGTCTATTCGCCATAACCTTTCACGAATGGACATGGCTATTGTTCTTCTATAAATAGGGGATGTTTTCAACGAATTTTATATCATATTTTTCTGGTTTTCACTCCTCTTCTTCTTCCACATTTCTTTATATATATTCTTACCATAACTCTACCGAAATCACCATTGAATCTAACTAGATCATTTCTGGTTTGATTCTCTATCACTATCTCAACAAGACCTCAGTGCTATTCAGAGTTATAGACTTCTTTGTAATTATTCAAGTGAGAAAAGGTGTGATTGTAGCCTTGGAAATCAATCAAGTGAGAAAAGGTGTGATTGTAGCCTAGGAAATCAATTGGCTGAACTTGTTGCCCGGGAAATCAAGTATCTCTACACAGAGGATTGTGAATCTGGAGTGGTGTACCTCGTGGCCTTGAAATCGAGGGTTGTAATTGTAAAGATTGCTTTTGAAAGGAAATCCGTACTTGTGTGCGGGACTGGATGTAGTGTAACTCCGAACCTGTATAAAATCCGGTGTGTTCTTTCCTTTACTGCTTTTACTTTATATTTTCATCTGTGTTTGAATATGTGATCATATCTGTGTCTGAATATTTGCATACATTCATGTTCAAATTAATAAAACTCAAAAAGAATTAGTAATTCCTTAAAACACTATTCACCACCCCTTTAGTGTTTATACTAGCCTTAAGATCCATAATCTGCATTTCTCACACAATTTTCCACTGATATCACCAACAAAACAAGTTGAAATAAAAGTGTTGTGATTATCAAAACCTTTACACTTCCAAAGTACATCCGTCCACTCTTTTTTTTATTGAATAAAAGGTAAATACCTCTGAATATTAGATGCACATATGTGCTTTGTATACTAGTGTGTGTGTGTGTATAAATTCAGCCAATATAGATATTATCTATTGTCTTGTTAAAAACCTCTAGGAAAACCCGATGAAAAAGACCTTGAACGAGGAAAAAATGCAAATTGTAAAATCATAGATATCATATTAAAAATGCTATTTGTTGCTAAGTAATTTGATACTTTCATATCAATAGAGTGCCTCATTAAAACCATACTAAGAAAACAAGTGGGAAAAATCTTAGTTAAGCAAAAAGAAAACAACTTTCATAACTTTAGTAACATATTTTGATATGTTATTTCTTTAAAAGAAGTTTGATGCATTTGGACAAAGGTAATGTTCCGTTAGAACCTTACTATGAAAAATCCAGTGAGAAAAATCTTACTGAAAGAAAAAAGAGTATCTTGTAACATACTTTTGGATGCTACCCATGATTTAATATTTTCCCTTTGAATTTGAATGTATGTCTTGATAATTCAAATCAGCTACGGATACTCTAGATCCATAAATATGTATGGTATTGCTTAAACAAGCATTAAGAAAATTAAAATCAAATGACAATAATTCCACTTACTCCTCCTTCGGATGTTAATCATTATTAATAGTTGTCTCATTAAAACCATAATAAGGAAAAACCTAATAGAGAAAAATAGTCAACATGCAGGAAAAAGAGTACAACCTACATAGTCTTAAAAACTTCTTTTAAGATGTTATTTCATGCAGGAAATTGTGACACTTTTGGATCTTTATAGTGGCTCGCTAAAAATCTTAATAAAAAAACCCAGTGGGTAAATTAATTGAGGAAAATAGTAAATAACAATATACTTTATATTTATATTCAAGCTTTATAACGACCTGGATTTTTCTGTCGTTTAATTTTGATTACTTAAAAGGCTTAAATATTGGATTTGGAATTTATAATTGGGTTAACGAGTTTTAAAAAAAAACTGAAAATTTCAACTAATTTTGTCAATTTTAGAAACCATCGATTTAATCGACGCGTTTAAGTAGCGATCTGGGGCACAGTCTCGGTATTCGACAAAACCAGTTCCATTGGATCCGTAATAGTGAATTATTATCGATTTCAAATTTTGTAGCATTTGGAGATATTGTTTGGTCGTACGTGATATAAACGCGTTGAATTTAATATCGAAAATTTAATAAAATAATTGGGTCCAAAAAGCTATCTTCTTCATATGATCGAATTAGGACTCGAAACCTTTTCCATTGTGTTCGGAATAGGGGTATAACATTATGAACATCTGGTGGCACACCTTGATAGGGGTTCGAAATTTTAAGCTACAAAAATCGAGATATTTTGAAAATTATATATATATATATATATTTCTACACTTCAAATCTGTCTTCTCTTTCCATCGACCTACTAGGATTGTGGCTTTTACCGATTCAAACATGCCATCTCCTTCTTAAAAATCACGTCTTCTTCCCCCTTCTTTTCAGATCAAATCCACGAGAGTTAAAAAAATCGATCTAAGTAAAATCATGTTTTTCCCCTTCTCTTCTTCAAGAACGAAATCAAATTCGTTCTTATATTAAAAAAAATGCTTCAATGCATTGCCTGCTCAAGGAGTTATCCACCAACTGCTCCTCAGCCGGCATGTGTACTTTCGACAACGACGATGCTGCCGTCGTTACCCCTAACACCCGTCAAGCCCTCAAATCCCTAACCTCCCAAATAAAGGACATGGCAGTGAGGCTTATCCATAAGTGATGCAACTTCGGTCTCGACGAGTGAGACGATCGAGGAAGAAGCCGTGCAATCGATCGATGATGCGATGTGATGGAGGATGGGTCCCGACCTGGCTGTTATGATTCGCGATGATGGTAGGAGGGAAAATTCGATAGGTGACGGTCAATTGGAGTTGTGGCGTCCGCTCATGGAAGCCGACCAAGGCTGGGCGAGCCTACGACGACGATCCGGTGGCGGTTGGAGCTCTGATGCAGCGGCGAGGGACGTTGAAGGTCGACGATGAAGCGCGATGTGCACGATTTTGGGAAAGGTGATTAACGGCTTGGGCTTGATTAAGAAGGGATTAGGTATTAATTTTTGAGATTAATGGTTAATTATATTGTTTAGTTGGAAATCTTGTTAAATCAACTACTCTGTCATGCGAGGTCGGAAAATTACGAAACAAGCGGCATCAGAATCGTATCGAAGAATATCACGCTATAAAATTGGTTTGGATTTTTTTTCGAAGATAGCTGGAATTTTAAATTAAATTAAACGCTATTCAATTTGATTTAAAATTGGAATGGATTGCAATTAAAAATCAAGGTGAGAAATTCTCACTCATTTGGATTACCAAATTTAATTTTAAATAGTTAAAATTAATTCTGGATGCCTGGTTGAATTTTATAAATTATTATATGTTGAATGTTATATATATAGTAGTATATATATATATATATTAGTAGTTGGATATATTATTTCCCGTCGATTGGAGCGGATGAGACCTATGAGCCCCGCATAATAGCGGATGACCCTATATACCGCGATATCCCCCTCGAAGTGGGATTGGTATTTTTATGTTGTATTAACATCTATGGATGCAGAGAAATAGGTTGGAGGGATCCAACTGGATTCCTCAAAATTATATTGATTGTTTTTCATATATAATAATATATGATGTGTTAGAATAATCTGTCATAGATTATTGTTGTGATGTGAATCATTGGATGCTATAGTAGTGTTGGCCTTAATTTCGGTATTTTAAATACCCTAAGTATTATTTTGAATTTTTAAGAAATTAAAGGAGATTTTTAAGATGAAAATATTTATATCGGAATTCGGATTATTTAAAAGAAAATGTTTTGGATAAGCAATAATTGATTTTAATCGTACTTGACAGTTCAGAAAAAAAATATTTTTATAGAGATTTTAAAATAATTTATATAGAAGATTTTAAACAGTGGGCTTTTAAAAATGATAGCCTGAAAAATATGGAAAGGCGTTGAAATCGATATTAAAAATAGATTTGAAAAAAATGGAATTTATAAAGAAGTGGAGTAATAAATGGAAATTTATAAGTGAGGATAGATTTATAATAAGGTAAACTCAAAGGAGTTATAAAATTTATAAAAGATGTTTATAAATAAGGAAAAACGATAGCAGTCCCTAAATTGGGAATATAGAATTCATAGGGTGAATTTATATTAGAATATGGAAACAGGGTTGAGGAAAATAGTGGATACTATTTTTGAAAGTGGAAATGGTTAGGAGAATCGGAATGAAATCGATGAGTTGCGAGTCGAGAGGAATCAACAAATTATTTGGTTATTGAGATTTTAAAAATATATTTTATTACTAAGAAATTAAGTTGTTTTTAAAAAGGGAAGTTTTATTTATCAAACTATGAACTTTTGAACTAGTAGAATTGAAATACATCGAAAAGTGATTTTTTGAAATACTTAATATTTATTTTTACAAATCCTAAATTTTAAAACCAGCTTTGAGAAGTGATGTTATAAAAAAGTGATTCAATATTTTAGATAGTTACTTGAACATGTCTTAAAAATAAATTATTATTATTCTTTTAAATACTTATTATATATATATATATAGTTTTGTAATGTTTTAAATTTATTTATTAATCTTCTCGGAAATCTGGAAAATGGAGTTATTTAGTATATGGGATTTATAAGAGAATTCTCAAAATGGAATTGGGAAAAAGTAAGAAAATTTCCGAAGTAGTTAAATAAAAGTGAACTTCAAAAAATGAAATAGAATTCATAAAGAAGTAGAAAGGGAGATTAGAATTATAAGCAAGTATATTTGACTTTGAAAATATTAAAGGGAATTAATTGAGGAATTACGGAACTTATAGAATTCGTTATAAACGGTTAAGAAATTTACAAATAAATTGTAAATGATTTTGAGAAAATAGAAAATAGGGAATAAATGGAATACTTCCTAAGTGTTGAACATAAAATGGAGTTGGAAAAATATTCTAAGTATTGGAATGGTGGAAATATTCCGTTGAATAAATAAGGGTTTGAAATGGTTTGAAATGTTGGAATACTGGAAGTAGTTTAAATACATATCTTCTAAAGATATTTTGAAAATAAATTTTGGAAAAAATTAAAATAAGGCATGATGTCTGCTTATGAATGTTTTTTTGATAGTTAAATAACCGACTATCAAATATTGGTCAATTTCGTTGTTTTGAAGAGACCGGGATCAGATTTAATTATCCGAAAACCACTTTGATCCGATTTGAGCGTTATGAATGGATATCGTGAAGATAGCGAAGACGGTGGTTCGGTTTGTCAAGACCCAGAATAACTTGTATGGACGAATGCTATCAGAACATCGTTATTGGAAGACGATGAGCATTCTAAGTGAAATTGTTCTTGAAAGATAATCGTAGCCTCAAGCCTCATTAACCGGAATGACTGAAAATCAGGGGAGATGCAGCAAGGCTAAGTGAGTCGCACCCAATTAGGGTATGTTATCACCTTTCTAGATACCCTCGGATATATTATAAATTATGGATATGGTGGTGCATGCAAAAGAGCTCTCGATAAGGGTGGGAACACCCGGGGTGATAACATATTTGGTTCTATCCTGGTTAGGGATAGGGCCGGTCTTGTGTTGTAGGGGATCCTAGCGAGGTCCTCGGTACACTTTTCTAGAAGTGTACTGTGATAGGTGGTACCCCAGCGCCTAGTCATTGTATGGAATCCATTCTCCAATAAGCGTCGTATGGTTTTGATTGTGCCAAACTATGCTGAAACGTGAGATGCAAGCATTTCAGCTATTTTCTATTTACTTGGTTTAAACACTATTATAATATTAAATGCTTTTGATAAAAATGTTTTGGTCATCGTAAGGTAAAAACCCGTCGTGTTTATGTGTGACGTGATCTTACGAGATACCTTTGTTTTTTAAAGGATTTTAAAAATGTTAATAATTCAAATTGAGTGTGTTTTCTCACGCAAGTTTTCCAGACTGACTTGGGTGTTATTTATTATAATGCTCGGGTCAGATCGAGTATTACAAATTCAGGTTAGGATGCTATGGAGCTCAGGAGACGAGCTGGAGGAGTTCAGACGTATTCCCGTACTTAATTTGTATTTCCGCTGTGTGAGTACAAGTTATTAAACTTGATTGTAGTCTATTGTACTTTGATAATGGTATGTATATTAACAGTATAGTTCTTGTATTTAAAATCTATTATTATATATTATATTTTGTTCCGTGTGATTGTGAGAATCTGTGTTGTTGTTTTCTGTTTTTCTTTTTCTACCTTTTCTTCTTCACCCCAAAATGAACTGGTGTTTCCGGTACTCGATTGTTCGACATTCTATACGGTGGACGTATTGATGTTGATTTTCGAGGGTCGAAAATCTAGTTCATGACAGTTGGTATCAGAGCTGAAGGTTAAGCGAGAACCTTGGCTTTGATGGGGATTACTCATTAGAGATAGGGTCGGTAGTACCCTAAAATGAGTTTGAGCGTATTAATAGATATGAGCGCGTATTTGTTAGTGAATATAAATTTTTTTATATTGTGTTGGTTGACTTATTGAGTGGCTTATGAATTCTGGTCGGCACTGTCCGTACAACTGTATCGATAGGGGTTTCTAAACACTTGAATAGAGCAATTCGACACAGTATTGTTTTGAAATGGGGTAAATGAAATAATTTTACCCAAATTATATTTTGATATAAAAGAAATAATTTTGTGGAATTATTATAGCAGATTGATGTGTTTGGTTATTATTATATAATCAAATGAGATTATAAAAAAAATTGTAATGAGACATAAAAACAAAGAAAAATTGTATAAGTGTGAAGTATACAAATAAATTAAAACTAAAGTGGATACAAACTAGAATTCAGGAATTTGAATCCCGGAGGGTTTGGAAAATATTTTCAGAAAGTTATGGAAATAAAATTGGTGTTATTTTGGAAATATTTTAGAAATGAATAATAGTGCTATTTTTGGAATATTTCTGAATAGAAAGGGTTTAAAATGGATTTTGGAAGAGATATAGCACTAAACTGTAGCGACCCGCAATTCCGTACCCCTTTGAGTCGACCATAATTCACACTTGTTTAACACAAAGTGTATGGAAGAGCGAATAACTTGGGTAAAGAAGAAGAAAGAGGTAGAATAAAAATTAAACATAAACACAGAATCTCACAATCACAGCGGAACAAAATATAATATAAAATAATAGATTTTTATACAAGGGAAACTATATCTGTTAATATACATACAATCATCAGAGTACAACAATTCAATACATCAAAATGGACAGTTATAATAACTTGTCCTCACACAACAGAAATATAACCAAGTACGGAGATACGTCTCTGTCATTCAGCTCGTCTCCTGAGCTCCACAGCACCCTATCCTGAATCTGTAATACTCGGTCTGACCCGAGTATTATAATAAAGTAACACCTGAGTCAGTCTGAAAAACCAGCGTGAGAAAACAAACTCAATTTTAATTATTAGAGTTATCAAAATCCTTTGAAAAACAAAGGTATCTCGTAAGATCGCGTCACACATAAACACGACGGGTTTTTCCCTTACGATAACCAAAACATTTTATAGAAAGTCTAGTGATATTATAATAGTGTCTAAATACAAATACTTATTCAAATAGCCAAAATTGTTACATTAATTAAATTCCAGCATACTAGGCTTTACAAACAAAACCGTAAGGCTCGTAATAGAGAATGGATTCCATACAATGACTGGGCCATTGGGGTACCGCTCATCACAGCACACCTCTAGAAAAATGTACCGAGGACCTCGCCGAGATCCCCTATTACATAAGACCGGCCTACCCCTAACCTGGATAGACCGAATATGTTATCACCAGGGGTGTTCCCATCTTTACCACCGACCGCTCCTTCTTTCATGCACAACCATATCCATAATATATAGGTTTCCGAGGATATATAGAAAAGTGATAACATACCCTAATTGGGTGTGACCCACTTAGCCTTGTTGCATCTCCCATGTTTTAGTCATTCCGGTTGATAAGGCTTGAAGCTAAGCGTTACCTTTCAAGAAACAATTCCACTTAGAATGCTCATCGTCCACCAATGACGATCTTCTGATAGCATTTGTCTATACAAGTTGTCTTGGGTACAAATCGAATCACCATCTTCATCATCTTCACAGTATTCATTCGTAACTTCAAACCGGATCAAAGTGTTTTTCGGATAATTAAATCTGATCCCGGCCTCTTTGAAACGATTAACGAAATTGGCCAATATTGATAGTCCGTTATTTAACTATCAATAAAACATCCATGAGCATTCACTAGGCCTTATTATAATTTTCCAAAAAATATCTTTTCCAAATACCTTTACAAGGTGTATATTTCAAATTCCTTTCCATATTCAAATATTTGAAAACAATTTTCAATATTTAAATCCATAACAGGATATCCCACAACTTTTCAACACTTAGGAAAATATTCTAAGTCCATTTTCCAAAACCATCTCAAGTATCAAAACTTAGGAATTTTCTTAGCTTATCTCCTATATTTCCGAAAACTATTAATAAATTTCTTCTCACAATTTCCAAAACCGATTATATTTATTTATAATCCCATCTAACCATTTATAACTTCTTTATTAAACTCAAATTCATTTTTTTCAAGTTTCGGTATACCAACACTTAGGAAATGTCTTAAATTCCGAACATACCATTATAAAACTCCTCTTATAAAAACCTTCCTGTTAAATAAACCCACCTACAAGTCTTGAGAGAATAAAGTAAAAATCATTTTAAACTCTTATATTTAAATAAAATATGTATTTAAAAGAATAATAATTTATTTTTAAAGCATGTTCAAATAATTATTTAAAATATCAAAAACACTTGTGACGACCCGCACTCGGCACCCTCTGAATCCCACAATAAACCACACATGTCTGAACCAGAGCGCACTGATTGCAGATGATCATGAGAAAAAAAAGAGAGGGTGAGAAGAAAGAGAGAAGAAAGAAGAAGAGAGAAGTAGAACCAAAACAACACAGAATCTCACATCGCAGCGGAAAACATATAATATAGATCAATAATCTTTACAAAGAGAAACTGTAATATACATAAATCAATATCAGAGTACAAAATAAGCAATCATCAGCTTGGACAGTTATAACAACATGTCCTCACAATTGTTGATAATTTACAACAACAACAACGCAAAGCAGCGAAAAATAGCAGATACGTGTATACGACATGAAGATCTCGAGCTCGCCTGCTGAAGCTCTAAAAGCACCAAATCTGAACCTATAAATATACTCGGTCTGACCCGAGCATTGAAAGAGAAGAACGTCCGGATCAGTCTGGTAAACCAGCGTGAGAAAACACACCTCAATTGAATTTATAAAGTTGTCAAAACTTTTCCTTTATCAAAACAAAAAGGTATCTTGTAAGACCACCTCGCAAATAAATACCGACAAGGTTTTTACCTTACGATAACCAAAACATCTCATATCAAATTCTCATTATATTATAATAGTGTCTATTGCACACAAATAATATTAAAATAGCTGAAATTGTTACTTTATTAAATTCCAGCATACACCTTGTAATACAAGGCTTTCTACAATAGAAAATGGCAGGCACGTATTGGATTTTGGATTTTGACGCAGCGGATTAAACAAAAACAATGTGATTCGATGAAAATCGCAATCGGTGGATTGAGAAATACTAAAAGGCCCAAATTCGTTGATCCAAAGATACCGAATTCTAGCTATCTCTGACACGTTGATCGCGCACGATACCGTGAAGAGAGATCTACAATTCTTCGAGCGTTGATCAAGCGCACTTGATTCCGCGAATTGGCTTCAACGATCGAAGATTCGAGCGCACTCGAATGTCGAAGGTGGAGATAGGAGATTACACTCAACTACCGATTTAATTGAAAGCACAAAGCTAACAAACAAGAATTTTATTCAAAAATCAACAACCATTACAAATGACCACACATGCCTATTTATAGGCTACAACTCAACACGACTCAAAAATTACAACTCTTAAGTCGTTTCCGACCTAACCATCACGACCTAAGAAACAGTCGACTTAAAAGATGCGACCTACAAAGCGGCAGCGACTCAACACAAAGAAAACAATACAACTTTTTACACACAGCACTTATTTACATCACTTAGGTCGTTTCCGACCTATATCCTACGACCTATGACTTAACAGCAGCGACATAACATTCTCCGCGACTTAAGTCTTGCGACTTAAAACAATCAACGGCATAGAGTAAGCGGCATAGGAATGAATGGCAACTGTATCAGCGACCTAAAGAAGCGGCTTCAGAAAAACTGCGCGACCTAAGTCTTCGCGACCTAAGGCCTCACGACCTAAGTCTTCACGACCTAAGTCCTCGCGACTTAAGGCCTCGCGACTTATAACGAGCGACCTATCTCTCCTCATCTTCTCACGACCTAACTTAGGTCGTTCCATTTTCCTGCGACCTAACATAGGTCGTTCCTTTTTCCTGCGACCTAACATAGGTCGTTTCTTTTTAGGTCGTAGCACCTTTTTCTTCAACTCGTTAGCTCGTTGTACCCTGTTAGGTCATTCCAACGACCTATGCCTTTGCTTTAGCTCTCTATTCTGGAACCCGTTAGGTCGTTCACAACCTAAGGTTTCAACTTCCCCTGACTCTTTACATAGTTTTAGACCGTTAGCCTCCTTGATAGGTCGTACTCGACTCAACAACAAGTTAAGTCGTACACGACTTATGACTTCACGTCTCTGGGCTGCATCATCCTCCCCAGGTTGAGAAAAATTCGTCCTCGAATTTGTAAATTCTTCCACATCAGCTTGTTCATCCCCATAATAAGGTACCAGATGTTTAACATTAAACACATCAGATGTATATACATCCTCCGGCAACTTCAACTTATAAGCATTTTCATTAATCCGTTTCACGACTTCTACAGGACCAATTTTCATGGCTTTCAACTTGTTATAAGCGCCCACTGGAAAACAATCTTTTGTTAACACAGCATATACCATATCTCCTTCATTAAACTCAACATTTCTTCGCTTCAGATCTGCAGAGCGTTTATACTTCTCATTCGCCTTCTCCAATCGTTCCTGAACGATTTTATGACATTCAGTCAATCCATCAACAAAATCTATAGCTCCTTTTACCGTCCCCTTCGGTTGTGGTACTACTGTTAAGTCCAACGGTCCCCTTGGCAAACTTGAATATACAATCTGGAACGGACTGAAACCCGTACTACGATTCACTGCATGATTTTGTGCAAACTCCGCTTGGCATAACTTCAGGTCCCAACTCTTCAGATTGTCCTTCACAAGACATCGCAACAAATTTCCCAATGATCTATTCACAACCTCGGTCTGACCGTCTGTCTGCGGATGATAAGCGCTACTAAAGTTCAACTTTGTTCCCACCATCTTCCACAAACTTAGCCAAAAATGACTCAGAAAACGAGTATCCCTATCCGACACAATAGATTCTGGCAATCCATGAAGTCGATATATTTCTTTGAAAAACAACTGAGCAACATGAACAGCATTCGCCGTCTTCTTACAAGCAATAAAATGTGCCATTTTCAAAAATCGGTCAACCACAACATATATAGAATCATTACCACGTTGCGTTCCCGGCAATCCCAACACAATGTCCATACTCACATCTACCCATGGTTTAGTTGGTACAGGTAATGGCATATATAATCCAGCATTGGTCGCAGTTCCTTTCGAAACCTGACAGATATGACATCGCTCCACCAACCTTTCCACTTCTTTCCTCATTGATGGCCAAAAATAAGATTGAGAAATAAACTGTAAGGTACGGTCTCTTCCCACGTGACCTTCTTCATGTAGCTCCTTTACAATCTTCATTCTCAAACTACAATCAGGTATGCACAATCGATTTCCTTTGAATAGAAAACCATCTATCATGATAAACTCATCCGTCTCTCCCTCCTTGACTTTATCAACAAACTTTGCAAAGTAAGGATCATCAACAAATAACTCTGGTAACACATCAAACCCGGTCACTTCAACTTTCATCGTTGTTAACAAATGACTTCTCCTACTCAAAGCATCAGCCACACGATTCGTCACTCCCGACTTGTGTTTGACAACAAACGTAAACTGTTGCAGGTATGCAATCCATGATGCATGTCTTGCTGAAATCTTGTCTTGCCCTTGTAAATGCTTTAACGCTTCATGATCAATGTAGAGAACAAACTCTTTCTGAAATAAGTAATGTCTCCAGTGTTTAATGGCTTGCACAACAGCATAAAATTCCACATCATATGTACTATATCTCATCTTCGCTCCTGAAAGCTTCTCACTGAAATAAGCAATAGGACGTCCCCTCTGACTCAGCACTCCTCCAATCCCAACCTTTGATGCATCAGTGTGTAGCTCAAACAACAACTGAAAATCCGGCAACACTAGAATTGGTGTTGTCGTCAAAAGTTCTTTGATCCTATCAAAAGCGAATCCGGCTTTCTCCGTCCATGCAAACTGTTTCCCTTTCATACAATCAGTCACTGGTGCCATCACGCTACTGAAGTGTGGAATAAACCTTCGGTAGAATGATGCCAAACCATGAAAACTTCTAACATCGGTTATCGTTCCGGGTTGTGGCCAATTTCTGACTGCTTCAACTTTATTCTGATCAACCTGTATTCCTCCTCCCGAAATAACATATCCCAAGAATAAAACACTATGCGTCATGAACACGCATTTCTTCGTTGCAGCATAAAATCATTCTTGTCGTAATACCATCAACACTTCCTTCAGATGTTTCAAATGTTCCTCCGAACTTCCACTATATATCAGAATATCATCGAAATACACCACCACAAACTTCCCAATGAATGGTCTAAAAATCTGATTCATCACCCGTATGAATGTACTTGGTGCATTTGAAAGTCCAAACGGCATAACCAGCCATTCATATAATCCTTCTCTCGTCTTGAATGCTGTCTTCCATTCATCTTCTGGTCTTATACGAATTTGATGATATCCGCTTTTCAAATCTATTTTCGAAAAGATAGTAGCCCCACTCAACTGGTCCAACAAATCATCAAGTCTCGGCATTGGAAATCTGTATCTCACAGTAATCATATTCAGTGCTCGACTATCAATGCACATCCTCCACGTTCCATCCTTTTTGGGTACCAATAAAGCTGGTATAGCACAAGGACTTAAACTCTCCTGCACACGCCCCTGTTCAAGCAATTCTTCCACCTGCCTTCGCAGCTCTTCATGCTCTTTTGGACTCATTCTGTAGTGTGGTCTATGAGGTAACACAACTCCTGGAACTAGATCAATTTGATGTTGAATGTCCCTCAACGGCGGTAACTCCGTTGGCAACTCCTCTGGAAATACATCATCAAACTCTTCCAGTACTGGTTTTACTTCTTCTAGTATTTCCACCACTTCATGACTCTCCCGTCCGATCAATAAAAATACTTCAGGCTCCTCTTCAACCTCCTTAACAAACTCCTTCAAAGATAGCAAAGTTTTAAGCTCTTCAATCTCTTCCAACTTACTTTCTTCTTGTTGTCATTTCTTGGGAACCAAAGTAATTTTCGTGCCTTCAAACATGAAACTATAACTGTTCGTACGCCCATCATGTTGTACCGCTCTATCATACTGCCACGGTCTTCCCAACAATAGATGACATACGTCCATATCTACAACATCACACCAAATTTCATCCTTGTATTTCTTCCCAATTGAAAAATTAACACAAGCTCTTCAACACACTTTCACCTCCCCACCTTTCCTCAACCAAGCTAACTTGTACGGTTTCAGATGCTTCTCTATCTTCAATGATAACTTCTTTACAGCTTCTGTAGAGATAATGTTATCATAGCTTCTCGCATCTATGACAAACTTGCAAACCCTTTCCAAGATAGTGCACGTTGATTGAAAGATGTTACTCCTCAACCAGCTAGTCTCTTCCTCCTGCTTCAGTGTTAAGCAATTCCTCCTCATCATTAATGTATAACCATCATCTCCAGACAACAATTCTTCCTCCTCAACCGGTAATGAATTAGAACATTCAGCCTCCTCATCCTCATCCTCAATCTCAGCAATCATTGCTCGCTTCTTTGGCTTTGGACACTCATTGCTTTTATGACCCATCTCCTGGCAATTGTAGCATTTGAAACCATTGTTAACCTTCGCCTTCTCAACCTCCTTCACCATTGGCTTATTGACAGACTTAGGAACATTAGGACTAACACCCTTCACTTGATTGTTGGAATTTGTAAACACACCACCTCCTCGTCTTCCCTGCTTCTCCCAAGCCAACGCCTTTTGGTGTGCTTCCGCTACAGATCTGGGATCAAACATATTCACCATATCCTGTATCTGCATTCTCAACCCTCCAACAAATCTAGCTGTCAGCTGCTCTTCTGTTTCCATAATATCGTTCCTCGCAATAAGCTGATAAAACTCATCCGCGTAATCATTAACAGTTTTTGTGCCCTGTCTCAAGTTCTGCAAACGTTGATACATCAGAGATTGATAATTGTAAGGTAAGAACGTTGCTTTCATCAATTTCTTCATCTTCTCCCAAGATTCAATCTTTGACTTCCCCATTCATTCACATGTAAGTTTGGTTTGCTGCCACCATGCCAAAGCTCTACCCCTCAACCTTGTAGCAACTAACTTCACTCTACGATGTTCTGGAACTTCCTTGAAGTCAAAAATCTCTTCAACATTAGCCACCCAATCTAGAAACTCCTCCGCTTGCATACCACCCTTGAATTCAGGAATTTCAGTTTTCATCCCCGACTCCCACTTGTGATCATACTCAGAGTAATTTCTTCCTTGGCCTCGTCCTTGTCCTTTAACACTACCACCGTCATACTCATCTTCAAAATCAGATGTATATCGATGTCGATCCTGACCACCAACATCTCTACTACCACCATTCCTCCGTTCTCGACCATTCACATTCCGTTCATCAGCATTTCTATAAGAATCTCGACCCATACTTCTATGATTACTGTCGACAATCCTCTCTCGATTGGAAGGTGGCGAAACTCTACTTCCCTCATGGTTAGATTCAGGTGAAACCCTCCTCTGATTTTGATTCATTTCTAACATCATCTTCTCTAATCGACCAATACCTTCATCAAATTTTTCATGCATACGTTGTTCCATTTGATCGGCCTCTTCTCTTCTATACAAAGCTTCAATATTTTGATGGCGATTAGCTCTTCTCAGCGGCATACTTGAAAACTCCACAAACACTTCAAATTCAAACTTCGAAAAGCTTTAAAATTTAGCTTGATTCGACCTTGAACGACTTAACTCGTCTCGATGCTCTTAACTAACTCGGTTCGAACGACTTAAGGCTTAGGTCGACTCGGCTTCAAGCACTTCAACTTCAACTTTGGCGCGCAAATTCTCCCACACACTAATTCAAACACTTTTCCACTTTTGATCCAAAAAGAAATGGATCAAATACTTCACTCCTGTTGCAAAATATGATGAACACGATGAACATAAGCTTCTCAAGAACTTCAATTCTCGGCTAGACAATGAAATGATGCTCGATCTACACTCTACTTAGCTCAGCTCCACACTTCAAGCTCGGCTAACACTTCAAACTTCAAATTCTTCAAGATGATTGGCTCCAAGACTCAATTTAGCTATGATTGGCTAAAACAAGCTCCGATACCAAACTGACGCAGCGGATTAAACAAAAACAATGTGATTCGATGAAAGTTGCAATCGGTGGATTGAGAAATACTGAAAGGCCCAAATTCGTTGATCCGAAGATACCGAATTCTAGCTATCTCTGACACGTTGATCGCGCACGATACCGTGAAGAGAGATCTACAATTCTTCGAGCGTTGATCAAGCGCACTTGATTCCGCGAATTGGCTTCAACGATCGAAGATTCGAGCGCACTCGAATGTCGAAGGTGGAGATAGGAGATTACACTCAACTACCGATTTAATTGAAAGCACAAAGCTAACAAACAAGAATTTTATTCAAAAATCAACAACCATTACAAATGACCACACATGCCTATTTATAGGCTACAACTCAACACGACTCAAAAATTACAACTCTTAAGTCGTTTCCGACCTAACCATCACGACCTAAGAAACAGTCGACTTAAAAGATGCGACCTACAAAGCGGCAACGACTCAACACAAAGAAAACAATACAACTTTTTACACACAGCACTTATTTACATCACTTAGGTCGTTTCCGACCTATATCCTACGACCTATGACTTAACAGCAGCGACATAACATTCTCCGCGACTTAAGTCTTGCGACTTAAAACAATCAACGGCATAGAGTAAGCGGCATAGGAATGAACGGCAACTGTATCAGCGACCTAAAGAAGCGGCTTCAGAAAAACTGCGCGACCTAAGTCTTCGCGACCTAAGGCCTCACGACCTAAGTCTTCACGACCTAAGTCCTCGCGACTTAAGGCCTCGCGACTTATAGCGAGCGACCTATCTCTCCTCATCTTCTCACGACCTAACTTAGGTCGTTCCATTTTCCTGCGACCTAACATAGGTCGTTCCTTTTTCCTGCGACCTAACATAGGTCGTTTCTTTTTAGGTCGTAGCACCTTTTTCTTCAACTCGTTAGCTCGTTGTACCCTGTTAGGTCATTCCAGCGACCTATGCCTTTGCTTTAGCTCTCTATTCTGGAACCTGTTAGGTCGTCCACAACCTAAGGTTTCAACTTCCCCTGACTCTTCACATAGTTTTAGACCGTTAGCCTCCTTGATAGGTCGTACTCGACTCAACAACAAGTTAAGTCGTACACGACTTATGACTTCACGTCTCTGGGCTGCATCAGATTTCCATACAAATGACTAGGTGAAGGGGCTACCTTTCCGAAAACTCGGTATACCTCTAGAGGGATGTACCAAGGGTCTAGATACTGGGAGCCTAAACCAACACAAGACCGGCCTACCCCTTCTTGGATAGTACCGAATATGTCATCACTCCAGTCGTTACCAACCTAAAATCCGTGGCCACAAGCATACACAACAATAATTAGATACACGACGTCATAGCGTGTAAAGGTATATCTAGAAGAGTGATGACATCTCCTAATGGGAGTGACCCATTGTATCCTTGATGCTTCTACCCTATTTTAGTCATTTTCCGGGGAGTGAGGCCAAAGAGGTATCGATTACCTTTCACATATCACATATCACATCATCTTTGAATGCTATATTTCCATTTCTGTTGACTACTAATTGTCTTCCACAAAAATACAACCCCTGAGCTCGTACGTCTCAAGGAGGGTATTAAGCTAAGAGAAGTTGCCTTCTCCGCCACCACAGATGTACGTTTGTAAAAACCAATGTACATAATCTTAGAAATGCAATGTCGGACACTCATCCATACAAGTTGTCCAGGAATAGGACAAACCGAATGTACTTTCCTACCACATCCTATTGGGAAATCCCTAGAATTAGTAGCGAATAGCCCTTGCAATGGATATTTCATACCGAAGAGACTACTGCTATTGGATGTATATTGGGATTTTAACCACAAACAATCAACAAGCAGTCCTTCATTATGAAAATCCTAATATCAATATCATCGACCAACTTGCACAACCGTCGTATAAATGTTGGTCCGAAGTGGTTTTCAGATAAATCTGATCCCGGTCTCTTCGCACCAACAACGCAAAAGCGTTTCTCAACCTCACACAGAAACTAAGTCTTATTGACTTATCACGTCTCCAACTTTCAACTTGCTATCCTTCGGCCAAGAAGGAAGCTCGATAGATTGGAGTAATCATTCCGCACTACATGAATCAACATTCTCAACACAAATGATAATCAAGCCAACACAGTCAGTTACGTACTAAGTGTATGACTAATTAGTTTCTCCATCAAGTTGAGAAACTAAAATGGCCAAATTTGATAGTCGGTTATTTTAAGTATCAAAGCAACAAACAAATCTAGCACTTAAGTAATCACTGGGCCTGATTTTTATTAATCGTTTCTAAATCAAATCACTTTCCAATTATTCACTTCAAAATATCTTTTAAAAGGATAATATTCAAAACTATTTCACTTATTGGATATTTGGAAAACATTCCCGTATACTTATTTTAATAATAAGTAAATTCACAACTCATTTTATTTTCAAACCATTTAAATTCCCTTTTATAATATCACTTTCCAAAAACATCCATTTTATTTAAAGGATTATTCACTATCCAAAATCGTGAATATAATTCCTTTAATAAATTCATTCTTCTACACATTTAATTTAAAGGATTATTCATCGTCCAAAATCGTGAATATACTTCCTTTAATAAAAATCCATATTTAGCTTATCAAATTAAATTGATTTTAGATTTATAAAACAATGTTTATAAATTCCATTTATATTTTATAAACTTCCATATACATTCCTTTACTAACAAATTACATTTATATCTCATTTATATGCCAAAATCCAATTATAAGTTAATTACTTATAAATCTCTTATTTACAAATTCATTCCTTTCAAATCTTATTATTTATAAAATCCATTATAAGTTCATTTCTAAACCTCAATTGCAAATCCATATACAAATTTGATTACAATCCTATTTCCAATATTTATAAAACACCGTTTATAATTTCATTACTTTTATTTATAAAATATCCACACTACAACAAAAAGGACCTTTCGCAGCGTTTTTAAAGTGCTACCATAATCAGTAGCAGCATTTCGAAGAACGCTACCTATTATCATGCTGCAATAGAGATAGGAAAGTCTGCAGCGTTTTTGAAATGTTGCTAAATAAATGGCTATCGTTGCATTTATAAAACGCTGCAATAAATTAATTTTGCATCGCTAATTAAACGTTGCAAACTCATTAAGTAGCGTTTGGCAACGCAACCAAACATCATTACTTCGGGATAACCAATAATACAGCAGCAATTTTGAAACGCTGCAAAAGTAAGTTATGCAGCTTTTTTGAAAGGCTGCGGTTTATCAACGTTTTTGCTATATTTTACTACTACTGCAACAGTTTTAAAACAATTATATAAACCATGAATAATGTATTCAAAACAGCTCAATTTATAACACACTAATATATATAATCTGATACTATAAGCAGTTATAACGATTAAACATAATCAAAGCTACATCAATTTCATACACCATAAAATTTAGTCATATACAACGTTTCATGAACGATGTTTTAAGCATAAATGTTAATGACATAAAATCTTACAAAAAGAGTTTGCTAAAAGAGAAAATATAAATCATGGAAAATCCAAGCATGTCTCCTTCAAAAGTCCAATATGCCTATAGGAAATAAAAGGCAATAGAGATCAGTAGTAGAAGAGAACAAATATGAAATTATTATATACAAGCTAAAAAGGAAATGTGATACAGACAGTGATCCATTATCATGTCAATTTTCACATATTCTGTTATCATTTTCTTTCTACTTTTCATTTACTACTGACTCAAAAAACCCAAGCATTTGATCCGATTAAAAAGAAAGTTGAATTCTGTCAAGCGTTAACTTGAGGGATAAGGATTGTTCTCCGTTGATAGAGAAGATCAAAGTCAGGATTGGAAGATGGGAAACTAAAATGTTGAGCTTAGCAGGGAGACTGGAACTTATAAAATCAACTTTATACCCTATAATTCAGTTTTGGATGCAATGTTTCTACCTCCCTGTTGCTACTGTTCAGAAGATTAAACATATGATATTAAATTTTCTTTGGAAAAGTCGCAGTAGTAAGATCCCGTGGGAGGTTCTAAGTAGACAAAAAGAAGAAGGAGGTATGGGTCTGAGAAACTTAGAAGAGATGAACAAAACGCTTTATATCAAATTGATTTGGAAAATCATTAACTTAGAACGCAGCTGGGCGGTTTTTATGCATGGAAAATACATAGGGCTTAAAAGTTTCTGGGATATTAACCAGCGTTCGGATGATTCTGGGGTGTGGAAGTGTATTCTAAAAAATAGACATGAAGCCTTGAAATGTCTTTCCCTTAACATTGTAGATGGTAAATCTACGTCGTTATGGTATGATCCTTGGCTAAATGGGAGTTCTATTATGGAACGCATTGGTAGAGACACTGCTTTTAGAACTGGGACAGATAATATAATGCTTAGCAGGATTTTAAGAAATGGTGTATGGAAGTGGGACTTGTATAGTTTTCTATTTCAAATACAGAGTGAAATTGAAGATGTAAAGATTCACAATGACAAAGAGAGGGATTTCTGGTCTTGGAAGTGTACTTCGGATGGGCAATATCAGTTTAAAAAAGTTTGGAACTCGGTTCGAACTAGGTTTGATACTAAATTTTGGGCGACTATGGTTTGGAGCAAAATTCATGTCCCTAAAATGGAAGTCTGCCTCTTCAAGGCCATAAATGATTTTCTTTTGACAAAAGAAAGATTAATTCAGAAGCAGATTGTGGTCGATCAGAATTGTGTGTTTTGTAATAGTCACATTGAAAATATAGAACATCTATTTTTTCAATGTGACTTTACAGAAAGGATCTGGTTTTGGAGTTGTAAAAAATTTTTCGTCAATCCAAAAAGTACATTTTCTTTTATCCTGAAGGAGGATTTAACGAAAATTGTTTCTATATCCAATGCTCGAAATTTCAAGTCTGATTTATTCCAACTTTCACTCTCAGTATGTGTCTGGCACATTTGGAAAGAAAGAAATGAAAGGATTTTTCAAAATCGTTTTACAGAAGGGTCGAAAGTTTGTTTAAAATTTTTCCAAACTATGAACATCAGAATGGCAAAATCAAAATATTTTCAGAACAGCACTGGCATGAACTCGGAAATAGCTTTGAAATGGGGTCATACCTCCCAACGCTGAATTGGGGACATTATCATATTTCCTGTCTCTTTTGCTACTTTATTGTTCCTATGTCTTCTGGCTTCAGATCTCAAGTACCTGTTTTATCTTACATTGATTCTCTCCCTCTCTAAATTACATTATATCTGTTTTACATCTCTAACTAATCAGTAGTTTTTAAGTTTACTGATCTGCAGGTGGAGCAATTTGTCTGTGGATCCCTGGATAACAAGACGCTGATTTATTATGGATATTTTAGAAGCTTCTAAGGAAGCAGCTGTTTTGAGGAAAACAGAAACTTTCAAAAACTTATCTTGTTTAGAGTCGTCTTGAGAAACAGCTGATGTTCCCTATGGTTTAGCAAGTCTTTCAGATCTCAGATGAATCTAAGATCTAAAATCTTTCGGGAGGCTTCTAATCTTTGAGCCTGTTATTGGGTGGAGCAATTTGTCTGTGGATTCCTGGACAATAAGAAGCTGAATTATTATGGATATACTAGAAGCTTCAAAGGAAGCAGACTTACTGAGGAATACAGAAGCCATATCAAAACTTATCTTGTTTAGAGTCGTCCTGAGAAACAGCTGTTGTTTCATATGGTTTAGCAAGTCTTTCAGACCGGAGACGAATCTCAGATCTAAAGTTTTTGCAGCTTCCCTGACATGGAATTAAAAATCCTCGTTAGTTTGAAGGCTATAAGGAACTAAGCAGTAGTTTTAGATAGTATACTTACTCTAGTAAGTCTGGAGAGATGGAGTTTCCGAGTCCTAACTGTTTTCATTTGGAGTTCGCTGTTGTTTTTGTCGTCTCAGAAGTAAAGGAGGAGATCAGAAGTTTCATGGCAGCAGCCATTTCTGTTTCTCGCGAGTTTTCTATTTGGAAAGTTTGGAGTTAGGAAGAGAATGAAAAGTCGTATTGCTTTTCTCCTTATCGAGAAGCTTCTGGTTCTTCGGGAGGCTTCCATTCTTTGGGCCTGAAATTGGGTTTGGGTTGTATTTGTTTTTCAGCCCAACGAGTTTAGTTTTTGTATTGTATTTGGTTTCTGTTTTGGGCCGGTTATAGGCTTTTGCTTTGTATCTTGTTGGACCTGTTTTTTATTTCTTAATAGAAAAGTTTGAACCCCTTCTTCAAAAAAAAAGAAAGTTGACTTAAGAAACTCAAATTCAAATGTAAAATAGTGTGCAATCAGTAAAAAGACAAGGTTATCATTCACTTCACTCTGTATTACCAATATAACATCCCAAATTCACCTAAAGTTCTTATCCAAAGCAAAATACTCTAAATTTGGTTCGGGTTCATCAAGAGACCCAGGTGGATATGGCTTAACAAACTGTGATGGCAGGAATTCTCTAGTAGTGTAGATGTATTCTATATTCAAAAAATAGTTAATGTAAAATATTCATCACAGAGTGACTATATACAAGCTAATTATAATATTAAACATGTTGGTAATATTAATTAAGTTTATCTATCTAATTTGTATGTGTCATGGCTAATCTGTAGATTAAATAATACATTTTCACAGAATATGGTTAAGATTACATCTAATAATTATCCTTAACATACTATATATTATTTATGATCATGAATGAAATATATTTTTTCATATATTAATGTAATAAACATTTTATTATCTTCATAAGAAAATAGTTCCACATCAAGTAAACTAATTCTTATATCAAGAAAAAAACGTTCAAATGCTTTAACCAAATTGAAATTATTTGTCATAAACTTAGATAATTTTTATAAAATTTAGTTAATTTATTATTATTTATAAAACTTAGTTAACTTAGTTAAATATTATTCTTATTATTATAAATTTAGTTAATTTTTATAAAACTTAGTAAACTTGGCTAATATTTCATAATTTATTACTATTATAAACTTAGTTAATTTTTATAAAACTTAGTTAGAACTTAGTTAACTTAGTTTACTATTATTATTATTATTATTATTATCATTATTAATTTAGTTAATTTCTATAAAACTTAGTTAACTTTGTTAATAGTTTATAATTTATTTTTGTTGTTGTTGTTATTATTATTATTAACTTAGCTAATTTATTATTATTATTATTATTTATAAAACTTAATTGACTTAGTTAAATTATTATTATCATTATTATAGATTTAGTTAATTTTTATAAAACTTAATTAACATGTTTAATATTTTATAATTTATTGTTATTATTAATAACTTAGTTAATTTATTATTATTATTATTTATAAAACTTAATTGACTTAGTTAAATTATTATTATCATTATTATAAGTTTAGTTAATTTTTATAAAACTTAATTAACATTATTAATATCTTATAATTTATTATTATTATTATTAACAACTTAGTTAATTTTTTTTATTATAATTTACAAAACTTAATCGACTTAGTTAAATTATTATTATCATTATTATAAGTTTAGTTAATTTTTATAAAACTTAGTTAACTTGGTTGATGTTATGTAATGTATTATTATTATTTATAAAACTTAATTGACTTAGTTAAATTATTGTTATCATTATTATAAATTTAGTTAATTTTTAGAAAACTTAGTTAACTTCGGTAATATTTTATAATTTATTATTATTATTCAAAATATGACAACACCTACTTTGAGCGGTTAGTGCTTTCCCACACACCCCAGTTCAATATATATACACGTTATCAAAACAAGATTGGATTCATATCGTATATCACAATATATACTCCAAGGTATCATATACCACACACACATTTTAAAGCATAAAAACATACCTTTTAATAGAAAATGTTAGTGAGCAATCTTCTATATGCTTTGTGCATGTTCAGCTTTCCTACCGTCCAGCAGTAGGCTTTATCATGCTGTTTGAGTATTCTTTTACATGCTCGGCTTTTCCATGTCTATGTTTCAGCACACTCCAAATTTTAGCGCGCCTAACATAAACGCTGCTTTTGCACAAAAAAAGCTAGAAACAAAGCAGTGTAGTATCCTTGATGGCTCTTCCAGCTATCTTTAGCTCGCCATTCAAACTCTGAGCCGCCTTGGCATGTTCAACTTAAGAAAACGGTGAAAACAAGAATATCAGCACGTGAATCAACTAGAATATGCACAATAATATCTGAAAGTAACTGAATGGTACTTAAAATTACTTACTTGAACAAAACCATATTCTTTGCACTGCCCTGTTTCCAAATCTAGTGGTAATTGTACAAGTTCAACAGGGCCAAATGGTTTAAATAGCTAAGTATGGGACAAAAGAAAAAATAGTGAGGATGCTCATATGCAATTGTCAGTTGGCATACACACACCTTCCTGCAGAACATATAAATTTAACACGCAGTGTTCATAAAAAGTGTCACTCAGCAAAAGTTTGAATAATAATTTATTTTTATCCTTCTCTACTAACCCTCATGCAACATTGAGATTTGTCGACAGTCTTCAGCATCGTTGCCAAATTATACAAATACAAAATATAGATTCAAATTATTCATGTTTAAATATTTAAAAAATTGCTGGAGATGTTAAAAGAACTAGTTACATAAATTACTTGTTTAATATTTGCATTCAAATTTCCCTATTCCAATCTTGATAATTATGTTTCTGACCACAACATCATTTCTTTTATAACAGGCATGGTAATCTTCTGCTCTTTCCTTGGGCCCATAGCCACATGTGCTAAAGGAAAAATATCGTAAACTATTCTTCTGCAAGTAATTATCACAAAAGTGCATTCATGAGTAGAATTAACAAACTAACAACGCCATGATAATAATTGTTGTAGTATTATATAGATATATCACTCCAGGGCATGATTGAATCGCTTTCTTTCAAGAATGTTTTCACCTTTCTCAGTCATAGAGGCTTTAAGAAAAATGTTCTTTTAGGATACAATGGAGTGTGTTTTGCGCAAGTTGTGATTACTTGCACAAATCGGAAGAACACTTGAATTTGATCAGATGATGCTAATAGAGTTATTGATTCAGAAAATAGAATTTTTTTTCAATATTATTTTTGAAAAACGAAGGCTGCCAAGTATATATAGGGGGAAGGCGTCTATTGGTGGTGATTGTTCAAAATGAACAAATATCTTCCCAACAGTCATACCCGTTTGCTGTTTGAATTCGAATTCAAATGGTAAACAAAATGTACCATTTTTGGAAGGGGCGCTTCCCCCTGGACCCCCGCGACCTGACCGCCCAGGTCGACTGCCATCAACAGGGGCGTTGCCCTTGCACTCCCACCTAGGGAGGTTGCCACCCCCCGGACCCTCCTTCGTAGTGGCAACAAATTTAAACAATTTTATGAAAAACTTACAATGTTAATAAATTTACATATTTGTTTAAATAAAAAACTAGGTAATATGAATGGTGAATCATTTGTGAAACTATAAAAGCCCTCCCTCTTTCTATTAGTTGTAGTTAAGAAATTAACCCTAGCTTTAGCAAATTCGAGAGAAATATGATCTGAGAATTTACCGAGAGGTCATAGTAATCTCAGCCATGTGAATCAACTAGTTAAAATGAGTAACAAATGATACTTCTATGTACAAATATCTAGCCTTAACGAAAACAAGGGAACTATGCTAGATTAAAAAATTAGCATATGTCAATTTGATCTCTATGAGGTTTGGAAGTTGCAACTAAGAATTAAATCAAACATTTACAAGCAAGAATGTTTATATCACCTTCATTTAATATTCTTAGCTAATATATAAGTAGGATGTACTGCATTATGATTCTTACAATACTATAATATACTAGAGGATCGTATTTTGATCAAATTTCTCCCTAAAATGAATAAAAAATACACCAAGTAAAATAATGATGTTCCCCATCTAAATTAACATGGTTTTAGCAAATCAGAGGCTTATTAAAAATTGATTGAATTTTTACATCAAAGTAACTAATAACGGTGAAACTTTTCTACAATAATTCTGCATACGTATAGGTAACAGATATCTTGGATATCTTAAATCCAGTATTGCAAAATTTGTTTTGATTACATCAAAAAAAATGGTACCAAGTATCTTATTCATCACACTTATACCTGTACTAGATGACGAGTAGCAAATAATAAAAGATAGAGGAATACTTACTTGACCGCCCTCTTAATCATCAAGGTCAGCGGTATGTGTCCTAGGTTCAGGGACAGTTACACATTTTGAATGTCAAATTAAATGTGTAATTTTACTTCAAAAGGCAGTAAAATTCCCCATGTTTCTTTCCTTGAACCATATCTAAACACATAACTTTTACTTCACTCTTACTTAACAAATTTGCACACCAATATGTGCATGTGTGTTTCCAGAAACACCAACATCGAAGTTAACAGATACTTTTTTTTCATCTTTTTATTTCAAAAGCAGATGAAGAAAGGAAAACTACCTCCATCAAAATGGTTTTAAGATTGTTATCAATGTTCTATAATTCTCTTAACCCAACTAATAAATGAAACTAAAATAGAATAGCTTAGAAAATCAAACCAACTAGCCAATAGAAAGCAAAATCGCAAAGCAGTAGTCAAAGACCAAAAATAGTTTACAAGTCAACCAAGTACTGCATAGTGTATGAGAAGTAATTCAGTGATAAATACTAGTTTAAGCATTCCTACTTACTAATTGAGGTCATAAGTTGAGCATGGTGATAGGAAGAGGCGCTACGATTGGCTAAGACATGACGATAGGTTGCAGCATGGCGGTAGGCTGTGGTCAAGATGCGATTTGACATGAACTGTATTTTTGAGAGCTAGGGATTGAATGAGACAATATTGGGGATTTAAGCTTCAGATCTAAATGGAATTGAATTCATGTAATAGTATGATTATTCTAGTGGTTTAAACATGATGTACAAAACTAATAAAATCAAACTAAAAATGCAATAAATTTTGTCATATGTTTGAAAAGCATGGTAAGAATGTCAAAAAAAATCCAACAAAATATTGGCCAAAATATAACTTGACGGAACGACCTGAGTACTGGATCTCCAAGCCTCTATGAAAATATAGCCAAGCATTAAAACTTACTTCCTTATCGAGCAAGTAAAATGTTTTAAGAGTGGTTATTTCATCTGCATAGCTTGGAAATTATAAAAAAGAAGTTCGTTAATGAATGTTGATGAAACATCAGCACTTGCTTGTGGTGACATTGCCTTTTGGAATAGATGCATTGATATGTGACAAAGTAAAGAAATACCGTTTGATAATCGATTTAGATGCCTTGTCATGCTACCGAAACCACCAAAAGAAACAGGTGACTGAATACCACTAGCATCACCAACCTGAAAAAGACATGTGAAATTAAGTTAATGACTACCCAGTTCATATATGAAAAAACGTAAACCTAACATTCTAGTTTATCTTAATTTTAGTCCCTACTGCTTCAAAAGCATTAAAACGTTAACTAATGATGTTGTAAAATTGCAAATTTTGAAGGAATCAAAACATATCATGGATAGGTTATGTATGACGTCTCATATACCAGTTAGATATCTCCTTAATTATCTGAGTATTATGTAATGTCAAAGGCAAAATACCTACACTTCCTCGAAAATCATAAAAACGTGATAAAAGTAGAAATCTTCTTATAATTTTTCATTTAGATTACATGACTTGGTAGCCAAAAAAAAGGTGGAAACCTTGAAATAATTCTTACTCCCATAGATTAAACTTATTTGAAATCAATAATAGGGACAACACATTTCATGTATAATGAGGCACTAGCCCTGGTATAATTTGAATGACGGGTATATTGACAACTAGAATGTTAATGGTTTGAAATAAAATAAAATCAAAATTGTGTAAACTTAAATTAGAAAGAAAATATAACACAACTGCAATATGCAATCAAATGCTGCTCTTAATGGGCTACAAAAATGACATTTACTGAGTGCTAGAATTAAAAAAAACGAAGAGGTCGAAACTAAATGCACAAGGCTACACATGAATGGTACTTTGGGGAAGGGGTTAGAGATCCTATGTCTTCCCCTTATTTGAGAAAGCAATGCAATTAATAACACGCTGTATGACAACAGAAGGAAACAAAGTATGTTCGGCATATTCATTGTAGAAAGGAAAAGTTTCCAACTGGAATCTGCATATATCTTGCAGTCTTTAGAACTATCTATATCAGTGTATCACCATGTCAAGTATATTTTGTCGATAGATAGTTTTAGTTACCTATCACGGTAAGTAGGAAAAATTCCACAATTAACTCGTAGTATCTCCAGTTTATCAAGATCTACTCGCTGAAAATAAATGCTGCCTTAGCATTTGTTGATGTTATTAATTTGAGTCAAATTAGTTACATACGA
Source organism: Allium fistulosum (assembly GCA_030737815.1). NCBI lineage: Eukaryota > Viridiplantae > Streptophyta > Magnoliopsida > Asparagales > Amaryllidaceae > Allium > Allium fistulosum. The sequence continues at coordinate 186,109,051 of CM060906.1, forward strand.
TTAACTGTCATAATTGTTGTATAATTATAGTACTTTCCATAAATACCATCATACAAATATATATTTACCAATAAGTTTAAAAGGAATTACATTTTAACACATCACTTATTTATAGTTAATTGTGTATGTTTCATTTTATTGTCGATAAAAAGGATCCAAAGGACAAAAGAAAGATTCCAATACTACATAGACAAGTTATTTAGCTATTCTGAAGGAAATATAAATATTGGGATGGTATTAGATAAAACCAAACTAAGCTATAGAGTGATTCTGCACTTGCCCTTGAAACTCATAATCTGGCTGTAATAACATCACATTAGATGTGTACGTTTTTTTTTGCAAAACTAATGATGAGAAACTAAGCTTGACCTGATAGTTGGGCATTAAATCCCAATAATCTTCTAATAACTCTTCCAATTTTGGAGCAACCGGTTGTGGTGCTACATAAGTGAATAAATACATAGTTCTATCAGTCTGACCAGAACCAGTTGGAAATTCCTACATAATTTAAGACAATATGAAACTACATTCTATTCTCACATATATAAACTTAAAATAAACTATGATCAATGTCGGGTAAAGTTTTATTTTAAATTAAATAAATAATAACATCGGGTTGAATTGTTGACCATTCAATATTAAGGAGTTTTAGTTTACTTTGAATATGTTTGTTGAACAAACAACCTTTTTTAAAATAGAAAACGTAAGATTCCCAGTATAGTAACTTTCCTTTTTCGATTTACAACATGTTGTGATGTGACATTGTTACTTTTGATTCATTTTGTCAACATATCCACATATTACCTTGGCAAAATTGGTTACGGTAGTTAATCGGAGTTTCGCTTAATTCTTATTTTTGTGTAATGACTCTAGCCTTGCCTTGCATGTACATCATCTCAATATGCTACTGACTTGCATGTGCACCACTTACTTCAGTCATTATTATCAACTTTCATGTAGAAAAATCAAAAGAGCGAAACAAACAGAATTACCAAACAAAACTGGGAAATTACGAATAGAACAAATTTTTACCAGATATGAAATTTCTATGTTTTGATTGAGAATGCATAGGTCTCCTTTCAAATATTCTTGAGAAACTGTATCCTGAAACAAACTGTGAAATGCTTATTCTAAATGTTGATCTGAAATAGAAGAACCAACTATAAATGTATTTCAAAAACTGATACACACACACACATAGAGAGAGAGAGGAACTATCATGATTTTAGGAAACAACTACCAACTATATAATCAAGCGTTGGATGTGGAAAGAAAACAATAGATACAACCGTAGAGTAGTATTCTGCAACCACTACAACCTGTATTAGTTAATGAAATATTATATAAGCAACAACTTACACAGTTAAAGTTTACCGCTAAGAGCTCTGCATTACATGATACAAAAAATAATACAATAGAGATCGAAAAGGTAAATAGGATAGTGTTCATGGAAGCAGTAATGTGTGTGACTGGTGGTAGTGACCTTACAATGTTGTTGAAGATAAAATATGCTGAACTGATGAGGAGTAATGCAAAACAAAAGGGGGTATTTCTTATAGTTGTTGTTTCTAATTTAATTCTCTTTTAGTTTGGTTTATACCCTATTTTAACTAGTACATTTTAATATACATGAGTATATTTTATCTCCATCACCTACTAATTTCCTGAAAACCCTTCGCCTTTTTCTTTTACATTTTCAGATTCTTTGTTTATTAAAGTTTGAATTGAAGAATGAAAAGATGATTTTTGTATTTCAATCTGTATTCACTTATTACAAAAAACTGTATTACATTCATATATCCAGATACAATACAGATACAAGTATTTATAACAATAAAGCAGTTTGGGCCAAAAGCCCAAGTACAGGCTAGCGATCCGAACCAAAGAGGAGAAGGAATAGCAGCCATAGGATAGCCTTCAGATGAAAGGCTGAGATGCAGAGCACAGAAAGAATAAGATCTGTGTTAGTTTGGAACCGTCTCACATACGAAAGCTAATACTCCCCCTCAATTCAAACTAGGGTTAGGTTTAGAGCCATGGCGACGAGGCGATTCAGCGACAAGGTGAAATCTTTTGTTCCGATCAGGGGAATTGCTTGATTTGAACTCAGCTAAGACTTCTGCATCTTTTACTGGTTTGATTTCTCTGACCTTTAAGTCTTCTCTTAGTTTATGAAAGCTTGACTTCGATAAGGCTTTGGTGAGTATGTCTGCTTTTTGATAATATGTAGGAACATGGCATACTTGTAGCTTTCCTTTAGTTACCTGTTCTCGAACAAAATGTAGATCGATTTCTATGTGTTTGGTTCTGGAATGCTGAATTGGATTGACAGACATATAGATTGTACTTTGATTATCACACCATAAAGTTGCTTTCTCATTATTGCTGACTTTAAGTTCTGATAAGAGTGATTGTAGCCACATAATTTCAGCTGTAGCACTAGCTACACTTCTGTATTCTGCTTCACTGCTGGATTTAGAAATGGTAGATTGTTTCTTTGAACTCCATGAGATTAAGTTGCCACCAAGATATATGCAGTAACCAGTAGTGGATTTTCTGTCATCTAAGTCTCCAGCCCAATCTGCATCACTATAACCCACTAGGTTTAGATCTCTGCCTTTTTTAAAATGAAGCCCAAAATTGATAGTGCCTTTAAGATATCTGAGCACTCTTTTGATCCCTTTCCAGTGATTATCCAATGGATTCTGCATAAACTGAGATAATTTATTAACACTAAAGGTGATATCAGGCCTAGTTATAGTGACATATTGCAGTGCACCAATGATACTCCTGTACTGTTTGATATTTGATATAGACTCACCTTGATTTTTGGAGTATCTTTGGTTACTGATCATAGGTGTAGATTGAGGTTTAGCACCATCCATTTTGGTTTTGTTTAAGATATCTAAGATGTATTTCTTTTGACTGAGAAATATATCTATAGAGGATGATTTTAAGACCTCTATACCTAAGAAGTAATTCAGTTCACCTAAATCTTTTATGGAAAATTGCTTGTGAAGATACTTGATTAACTCATTTATTTCATCAATGTTATCACCTGTTATAATCAAGTCATCTACATATATTAGTATATATATAGATGATTCATTTGTGATTTTGATAAAAAGTGAGTTGTCAGATTTGATGAATTGAAAACCCTTATTGGTTAGAGTGGTTTTCAGTTTGTCAAACCATACTCTAGGTCCTTGCTTGAGGCCATATATAGCCTTGTTGAGTTTGCATACAAGACTATTGTCTTGTATGTAGCCTTGTGGCTGTCTCATATAAATGTCCTCTTGCAAGACACCATTTAAGAAGGCATTATTCACATCTAGTTGCCTTAAGTACCAGTTTCTATGTAAGGCAATGGTAAGTACAAGTCTAATGGTAGAGGGTTTTACCACAGGTGAAAAGGTTTCACAAAAATCAAAACCATACTCTTGTGTATACCCCTTTGCAACAAGTCTAGCCTTGTACTTGCTTATAGTGCCATCAGGATTTTTCTTTAACCTGTAGGTCCACTTGCAGTTAATAATGTTTTTATTACCTGGGGGTGTGACCAAATTCCAGGTTTTATTTTTGATAAGGGCATTGAATTCTTCATCCATGGCTGCTTTCCAATTTTCATTACTAGCAGCTTGAATGAAGTTTTCAGGCTCTTTGTCAAGGGAAGATGTTATAGTGTAGACCTTTGGTTTGAAAATGCCACTTTTGGCTCTTGTAATCATGGGATGACTTTGACTGTTGTTGCTTTCTGTTGTGACAGATCTGTGCTGACTTGAAGGGCCTTGCAGTTCACAACCTGACTTAGATGGTACAGTGTGTTGTGGATTTGAAGCACCTTTGTTGGCATCATCATCATTGACATCCTCTTGGATGTCAGTATATAAAGGTAAATGTGGGATAGACTTACTTGGATTGTAAACCTTTGCAGTAGTCTTTATATCTGTCTTACTAAAAGGAAACACAAATTCATTAAATACTACATGTCTGCTTATGATAATTTTTCCATTTTCATCCAGGCACTTGTACCCTTTTTGGTTTGTACAGTATCCAAGAAAGGTACAAGACTTTGATCTGAAGTTTAGCTTGTGCTTATTGTAGGGTCTAAGACATGGAAAACACAAACAACCAAAGGTTTTTAACATTTTATAGTCTGGTTTTGTTTTGAGTAATTTCTCTATAGGACACATGTAATTCAACACTTTAGTTGGGAGCCTGTTAATTAGATAAACAGCTGTACTAAAGGCTTCAGGCCAAAACTTAAGAGGTATTGAAGCATGTGCAAGAAGTGATAAGCCAGACTCTACAATGTGTCTGTGTTTTCTTTCTGCTAACCCATTTTGCTCAGAAGTGTAAGGACAAGTAGTTCTATGAATTATACCTTTTCTTTTAAAGAAATCATCAAGTGGTTTGTATTCACTACCACCATCAGTTTGAAAAGTTTTTAGCTGACAGTTTGTTTGTTTTTCAGCCATAGTTATGAATTGAACAACAGCATTATAAGTGTCAGACTTAGCTTTAAGAAAGTAAATCCAAGTGTATCTAGAGTAGGAGTCAACAAAAGAAATGTAATAATTGTATCCATAGTCAGAACTATAGGGTGCTGGACCCCATAGATCTGAAGCAATCAGATCAAGAGGTTGCTTATACTCAGTTTCTGAGTTTGCAAATGGCAGTTTATGACTCTTGCCAAGTTGACAATGAGTGCATACATAAGGTGATGCATACTCATTAAAGGAAATTTTATTTTCTAAGAGTATTCTCTTAACTATTTTCTCATTAGGATGTCCTAATTTGTAGTGCCATAGTTCAAATGTGTTAACACTACTTTTAGTTATCATAGAGTTATTGCAAACATTATCTTCAGAAGTTGATATATTTTGACATGGTTTTACATCAAAATGTCCATCAGTTTTGCTCAACATTGAGACATTACAAGAATTTTCAGCTATAGACTTTTTACAGTTTACAGAATTAAACTTGTATAATCCTCTATCAGCTTCACCCTGCAATATAATTTCCCTAGTTAGCATATCTTTGATTAAGCAATGTTTGGGATAAAATTCAAAGAACACATTATTATCTCTAGCAAATTGGGACACACTAATGAGATTCTTTTTTATTTTGGGTACTCTTAGGAGATTATTTAAATACATCATTCTTTTTCCTTTAATGTGTGCATCCCCTATGTGTGTGATATTTATACAGTCACCATTACCTAAAGAGATTAATTGAGTACCTCTATATTCCCTGTTGCCTGCATTAAGATTATCCAGGCTGTTGGTTATGTGATTGGTAGCACCAGTATCTGGGTACCATGCATCATCCTGGGTCTGATCAGTTTTAGTGCCTTCACTTAGCTGACAGCTTTTGACATCATTTGAATCAGAGTTACCTTGAGCTTGGACTAGATTGGCACTACCATTGTTGTTGTTCCTTTGATTGTTTGAATTTTGTCCAGGTATGTAGTTCTGATTAAATCTGAAATAGCATTTTGCAGCAGTATGACCCATTTTCTCACAAATTTGACACTTGGGTCTGGTGTTGTTGTTCCATCTCCCCCTGCCTCTAGATCTGTTAGTAAGGCCTCCTCTCTGATTGTGTTGATCACCTTTATTTTGATTGAAGTTCTTACTTTTGGTAGTGTAGTTTATTGATATTTCAGAATCTGTAGTCCTTTTGTGATCAATTCTTGCTTCATGTGCAAGAAGGGTAGACTCAACAAACTGCATGTCAGGAATAGTTCTTTGAGTAGTAAGAACAGCTATAACAGATTCATAGTCTGTACTTAATCCATTTAAAACAGTCAAGACTTGTTCATCTTCAGGAACTTTTCGTCCTGCAGCTTCAAGAAGATCATATAGCCTTTTGATCTTGGCTATATATTCTCTCATGGGTTCATCTTGTTTTCTAATGCTTTGGAGTTCTCTTTTATAATGCATTAGCTTTGCACCTGATTGTGTGTTGAACACCCTTTCAGTAGTGAGCCAAATTTCATTTGCAGTTTTGCAACTTATTATTTGAGGTAGTAGCTTGGGGGTGATGGATGCCATGAGCCATGAACTTATCAATCTATCTTGCCTATGATACTTTGTGTATTCATTATTACTGACTACTTTATTTTCGACAGTGATGAATTTGGGAGGAATGATTAGAGTGCCAAGAATGTGCCCTTCCAGGCCATAGCCTTCTATGGCTGTTTCAACTTGTACTCGCCAGAGAAGATAATTGTCTTCATCTAGCTGAACAGTAATCAATTGGCTTTGAGGGCTGATGATGGTCTTGATCAGATTACTTGCTTCAGTGGTCAGATCTGGAAGAACAGTGTTACCAACATTACCAACTTCTGAATTGCTGTCATCAGACATGATGATTGATGAGAAGGTTGGAAAGTGAGACAGTGAAGAGAGATAGTACAGGCAGGTATGAATCTTTAACTAATCAAGAAATGTGATGAATCAACAATTTCAAGACCAGATGCAACCAATTTTGAAGATAATTTCTTTAAGATTCAGGTATGGCACTGGCTGATTTCTGATTTCTTGATTAGAGAAGTGAATACTTGTTATGTATAATTTCCTCAATATAGTTTCTTTCAAGAAGTCTTAGATGCAACCAAGAACTTTATTCTTTTAGGATGGCACTCGATTTCTTGATGTAAACTATATGAAACCCCAAATGATGAGACTGAATCTGATGGGGAATAGAACACCAAATGACACTGTGACAGTGGATGGTGATTCTTGAAAACGGTTGGTGTGAAATGAGAAATGATTTGAATAGCTATTAAGCTTTAGAACTGCTCTGATACCATATTAAAGTTTGAATTGAAGAATGAAAAGATGATTTTTGTATTTCAATCTGTATTCACTTATTACAAAAAACTGTATTACATTCATATATCCAGATACAATACAGATACAAGTATTTATAACAATAAAGCAGTTTGGGCCAAAAGCCCAAGTACAGGCTAGCGATCCGAACCAAAGAGGAGAAGGAATAGCAGCCATAGGATAGCCTTCAGATGAAAGGCTGAGATGCAGAGCACAGAAAGAATAAGATCTGTGTTAGTTTGGAACCGTCTCACATACGAAAGCTAATAGTTTTTCACCAGAAAATAACTGAAATGTGTGTTAGTTTGATTTTTGTTAGACTAAGTGCATGTATATTTTGATAAGCTCTAAAGTCAAAACAGCTTCATCGTGGGAATGTTCCCATATTACTTTAAATTTTCATTAACTTCCCTGCATACTCAAGTGCTCAAGTTTTTAAAAGCCCAGAGTATTTTTACCTTATGATATTTGAAAGAAGTAAATAATTATGAGTACTAAATAAAGTGTCTCTATAGTACCAAGTTCTGGTTTATGAAGGGTATGGGATAGAAAACGCATGAGACCAATAAAAGTGACATGGTTTGCAAAAGCTCCCAAATTAAGTTCTCATTCCACCAAGCAAATTAAAAAAGTGAAGACTATATTTTTGCCACATGCAGGTTGAAAAAGTTGAATGTTCCTTTAACCTTGATTACGCTCCAACATTTATAATACGCATGTATTCTTTATTGGAACAGAGAGTCTTAATTGACCTAGGAGAATCTCTAGAATATCACCTGCCTTATACCTAACTTCCTAAATGATTGATACAAAAAAAAGGGAAACATCAAAACCTGAAAGCTGTAGAAATTAATAACCAAGAACAAAATACAAAAGCATTATGAACTTACTCTGGATAATGTTTCAAGTTCAAAATGGTGCACATCTCTGTCACCATCTTTGGACAAATGCATGTTCTTTACCTAAACCGATAGTTATAATAGTTAAAGTAAAACTAGCATAAGAATACAAGTTTTCCTGAAGTAAGAGATTCAAACCTGGCAAGACAATATAAGTTTCATTCCCTTCCGTCGAAGTGCCTTCAAAGACTTCCAACTCAAGAGCCCTCACATCCACCTTTTCCATCACCCTTCTAAACTCCTCCTCCTTTGGATAGCCTTTTTTATTGACAAAATGAATCTGACCAGTGTTGTTGATGCTACCTCGCTTGGCAGGTTATGATGGCTCTGTTAATTGCACTGGAGGAGAATGGATGCAGAACTGAAGAATAAAGCTGCAAAAAGAGGACCAAACTTGTGAAAGGAGGAACTAGCCCGATGACTCAAATCAAAGAAGAGGGGAGGGAAGCAGCGTTCATTGGAGGAGGGAAAAGAGGTGTAGTGTTGGTCGTCAAGTTTGGGGGAAAGTAATTAGGATATTTGAGAGGGAAAAAAGAATTGGGGAAAAGTGAGAGTTATTAGGGCATTTGGAAGGGATTCGATTTACGTACAAAGAAAAAGAGCCGCGTAAACAGGTGTTGGCAGAGGCAGCGTTTTATTAGTATTTAAGTATGTATATTAAAATGCTGCATATTAGTGCTACCAAAAATGTATTTTCTTGTAGTGCCATTTTATAAATCTTATATATAAACCCTTTATAATAAGTTCAAAAATCTCAATTTAACTTATTTTGACAATATAGTTAACTCCATATTTCAAAAATCATATTTTGCTTATATTTCACAAACCCATAATTTTTATAACATAAAAATTATAACTTTTGATTTATTTAAAATAAATCCATTTCTTTAACAATTTAAAATTTATTAAAACATATATTTTCAAAATCACTTTGAAATCTTTATTAAATTGAAAACATTATTTTAATATTTTTAAATTTCCAAAATATGGCCTAATGCTGCAAAACGCTAAATAAAGGCATTCACATCAATCATATCAATCACGACGTCCAAATATCATATATCAGCATATTATCTGTAAATAAAAATCAACAATAGTGAGGAATCCAGTTAGATCCCTCCAACCTGTTACCTGCAACAAATATAGATATGAGAAAATATGTACAATGTCCGCTTCGAGGCAGACGTGCGTACAGAGGGTCATCCGCTCATACACGGGAACGTATAGGGTCTCATCCGCTAAAATATGCGGGAATATATCCAAACCAATCAATATATATATATATATAATATCATATATCACCCAAACAATCAACAATTATCATAAATAAATTTTATTCTCACTTATATAAAAATATAAGCGAGGCAGAGAGAGTGCATTGTACTCACTTTGATTGCAGTCGTCGTAATAGCGATTTATTTCGATTGAAATGAAACGAGCATTTAATTTTAACCAAAATTTTCACTATCTCAAATAAATCCTAATCTAGCTCCATCCCGTAGTATTTATCAATACAAATCCAACGCAATTTGTTTCGCGCGAAACGGACCTCGTATGACAAAGTTATGAATTTTTAAACATTTGAAAATTAATAATATAATTAACTATGTCATTAGCAAATAAAAATTAACCTTAATTATCATCTCCCTTTCACCACTTAACCCAGGCCACAAAGAACCCATCACGCACGCCGTTCTCTTTGATGGTCGCTCCTCCCTCGCTCGCTCATTCGACGATCGAACTCCACCACGTCGAAGCTCTTCCCCCACCATACCTACGCCTAGAGGTCGCGCCTCCCTAGCTCCACCAACGCCTCGAAAATCACGCTCGAACGTGGCCAAGACGCAAGCCAAATCCTCCCCGTACGACGTGCCATTTCAGATCTTAGTCGTTGATCAGCTAGATCTCATTGCCCTCTACAATCTTCTAGTTGAGAGATTCCTCTAATTGTTAATGGATCGGAAGAAAATTGAGGAGGAAGGAGATGCATTTCTGGCCATGGATTTGAAAACGACGGCTAGGGTTTAGGGAAATTAGGGTTGAGTAATTTTTAGAAAACAATGTCCTTTTATAGAAAATTTCGCGCACTATTCATCCGAAAATTTTTTGAACTCCAAACGAAGCGTGCCGCCAGGCGTTTGTAATGTTTTACCTCTATTCTGAACACAATGGAATATATATCGGGAGCCAATTCCATCATATTTGGAAGATAGGTTTCCGAATTGAATTATTTTAATTAAAAATTACTTAAACAAATTTCTACACGTTTCAGCTTCCCACGACTAAACCGTAAGTCCGATTGACACGAAATTTGAAACCCTAATAATACACTATTACAGATCCAAAATTGGTTTGGTCGAATTCGAGATAGTGTCAAAAATGACTATTTTTACACTTTAATTAAATATTAAAATTTCCAATTTCTGCCAAATTACTTTTAATTCAATTTTAAAAGTTTACTCTCTCTATTCTAATCCAAATAGAATTTAAAACAACGTTAGAGATTATTTTTATTCATATTTGATTCAATATTTAATTATTTACACTATTCAAATATTAAATTAAACAATTTAATTATCCAAATAAATCACTATATTTGAAACATAAGTTATTCAACTTATAAAATTAACTTTTGAATATTTAAAATCAATTAAATATTCTAAATTCAGATGACTGAAAAACTGGGTCGTTACATTCTTCCCCCTTTAAAAGAATTTCTTCCCGAAATTACTAAGAAAAGTTGCTACAACTCCATTAACTTTCAAAACAATTTAGTTGAAATAGATTATCAATTCTTTTAAGTGATTAACTTTCACAAAAACAATTAGTTACACATTTATAAAAACTTTTCTAAGTCTCTAAATTCATACTTAGTTATTTACTAATACCATTCCATAAATCAACTAACATCATTTAAAAAACCAACAAATCTCATTTCAAATTATAACTCAAAAATCACATTTGTGTTAACAAAAATTTTCCAAAATTTCCAAAAAAATTCTAACGCTTTAAATTTTCAGAAATATTCGCCATAGCCTTCTTTGCACGGTTCGATCCGAAAAAATCATAGTATTTATAATATTGCAAATATACATCTCATCTTCGAGGATAAGGCATCCCATATGGAAAAAGTGTAAAAGCGCGATATGTAATCTGAGATATGTACCTTATATATTATTTGCGAGCATATACGGCTAATATAGCACGAAAGCGAGCTCCAAATGCGAAGCAAGCGCCATCCGCACCTACTAAACACTCAACAAACCATAAGAACACATATATGGAAAGTAATATCAACATATATAACATATACTACACATACTATACAACAATTATGTGCAAGGGAAACATATGCAAACAAAGAAACCATCAATAACTAATATCCATCCAATATAACCAAATAAATTATACATTCAATTCTTATTACACTACTTGAATTGGTTTTCAATTTATTCACATTCATTAATCACAGTTGATTTTATTCAATTTAGATTGAATTCAATTTAGCTACATTCACTTTAGATTCAATTCATATTTACTTTCCAATTCACTTAGCATAATTCTTTTAATACCAATAACACATAACACTACTTTACTTCATTCTTCACTTAAGCTTATAAACATTTTAACCCCACTCATCTTATGTTCATTTCACTTCCTCACTTAAGTTTATTTCAATATTCATATACACATTCAATTGATTTATATTCATTATTCACATTAGCACATAATCACATTCAATTCTAGTTTTCATTCAATTCCTATACATTCAATTAATTCTCATTCAATTAATTACATTCCATTAATTTACTTACTTTCAATTTAATTCATATTCAGTTAGTTTACATTCAACTAATTTATATCCAATCCAATTCAAATTTATTAACATTCATTTGTTATTTACATTCAACTTCGTTTACATTTACATTCCTTACTTAGTATATTTTCTTATAATACCAATAACATTTATGATTTATTTCCTAAATCACATACTTAAGTTCAGTTTACATTGATTCTTCATTTAAGTTAACTTCCTTTACAACATTCATTTTATTTAACTTAACTTCCAACTTATAATTCAAATTTAGATTTCATTTCTTAACCTTCATATTTAACAAATAGAAATTTGCTTTACTTATTATTCTCCCAAATTATAAGTTATAAACTTATTTACATCAGTTTTTATGAATATATACTTAAGTTTATAATTAATTTTATTTGATTCATTTCAAATATCTATCTTATTCATTCCAAATCTAATTCAATTCCATTTATTTAACTTTTCTTATGTTAAACTTCAATTCATATAATTCATTTTACTAACTCAATTTTATTTAACTTTTACTTAAGTTAAAATTTTAATTACATATCCCAAAATTGAATTTTCTTATTTTACTAATTCCAATTTTAAGTTCAAAACTTATCTCACTTATATTTATCAATTTCAAACTTGGATTTTAAATTCAAATTTATTTATCACAACCGAATCTTCAATTTTCAATTTACTAGTGGTAGCAGATCAATCACAAAGAAACTCGAAAATGATACCGATGATGCTGCAGTCATCACCCTTATTATTTTCTAGCAAATGTAGTGAATTCAGTGCTTTATTGTAACAACCCGCATATTTGTTGATTTTATATTTAAATACTTTAATCGTTAATCGGATCTTAGTCTGAAAAGCTACTTTTTGCATACGGTCAAATTGGGACTCGAGACTACCCCCATTGAGTTCAAAATGACGTTTGCGATCTTTTTGAGTGTAAACTTCGATATGTTTGGAGATAGTGGAATTTTGTCACTTTTTCCGCTTAGGGCTTTGGTTTGGGCTGAACTCTTTTGCCCTTACTAACTCAGCCCAACCCCCTCTCCTCTTCATAAAATCGTTCTTCACTACCTAACTCTAAAGCTTCTTCAAAAATGGTGGAGGGAATGGGAAATTAAAACTCCAAAGCCTTAGTCTTCATTGCTAATCCAACATCTACTCCAAATTCAAGTGAAGACATTGATTCAAGCTTGTTATTGTTCTTACTTTGCTTTCAAGCTTCATCTCCATCAATTTCCGTGAAAAGGTGAGATTTTTATCTCACATTCTTGTCTATGACTATCTATGATTGTTGGGTATGAATCCCTATCACTATTATATATGCAATTGCTTTTGGGTTGGATTAAATTGGTGAAAATCCCAATTTTTAGTGTGTTTCGGCAATTTTCTGGGCTTAGGTCATTCTGGTGGAAAAGTCACCTCGGTATTAGGTCGTTCTGCCTACGTTAGCTCGCCACGAGCTAGGTCGCTCAGCCACTAGGTCGATCGGCCCTCCTTCACTTTAGGTCGTTCGGCGTTGGGTCGTAACCCTTAGGTCGCTTGGCAGATAGCTCGTTCCACTCTGAGTCGTTCACCACTTTAGGTCACGACCGAGTTAGGTCGTTAACCACATTAGGTCGCAGCACCCTTAGGTCGCGCCATGTTGGGTCTCGGCTGGCTCGTTCCTCTTTAGGTCGTTAGACCTATTTAACTCGCACCTCGTTAGGTCGCGCCTTTCCTTAGCTCGGCCATGAGTTAGGTCGCTCGGCCCATTTTCCCTTAGGTCGCTTGCCTAGTTAGGTCGTTCGGACATTATAGGTCGCGCCACATGATTAGTGTTAGTCCATAGGGTAGTGGTTTTGATGACAACAACTATAGAAGTGTTATAAAATATATATGTGCAGGAAATCTATATGCAGGTATCAACAAAAGAAGACTGTACAGTAAAGAAGACAAAATTGATGAAGACAAAGATCAAGAGTTCAAGATTGAAGACTCATGAGATTCAAGATATTCAAGAGTTCAAGACAAATAATATAGTTAGGTTAGATATTTGTTAAAACTCCTTGAAAGCACTATCATTCTTTTTTATCCAATTTACTCGTGGAATGGAATCCACTTCGTTCTTGTTAAAGGGATGGAACCCTAGTGAGATGGAACTCACGAAATATCTAGTGGAACGGATAGTAGCCCTATTTTGTTATCCACTAATTTTGATTCAAAATGATTTTCAAAATTATCTCTTGTTTTATAAAATGATTTTCAAATATTCCTTTTCAAAAGAAAAACCTTCGTTCACATTTCCAAAAATGTTTTAGCCTCAAAATCATATTTATCATTTTGTTATATTTTGATTTCAAAATTGTCCTTGATATTTTAGCCTCAAAATCTATTTTAATATTATATTTACTTTAGTTTATTTACTTTGATTTTAAATATATTTTAGTATATATACATATATACATTCATAAGTATTTCTACTTCTAAAATACCTTCTACAAATACATAGAGTCCATTTGAATAAAGTTGCATATGTTTTAAATCATCATTTTCAAAGTAAAGCAAATCATCATTTTTACTAGACCATGTCGACATCCTATTTACTTGTCATGTCGACATGCTTCCCGTTATAGCAAAGGTTATTTTCAAAAGAAGTGTCTATTCGCTTAAACCTCTTTGAATGGACACATCCATTCATTCTCTATAAATAGAGACTGTTATGGACGTTTTCCAGTAACTACTTTCTTTATTTTCTTTCCTCTTTACTCTCTTATCTTATCATCCTATCCATATTCTGCCGAAATCTTAAGTGAATCAAACCAGAATATCTCTAGTTTGATTCTCTGCCACTCTCTTCAAAGAATCTCAGTGCTTATCAGAGTTATAGATACATTTGTACTCAAAGAAACTTGTGTGGGGTTATAAAGGTGTGATCGTGTCCTTGGAAATCGATCGGGTGAACTTGTGTCCTGTGAATCAAGTGGTTCTACCCAGAGACCTGAGAATCTGGAGGGTGTACCTCGTTGCCTTGGAATTGAGGGATTGTAATCTAGATTATTATTGAATAGAATGCCGTACGAGTTGTGCGGGACTAGATGTAGGGTAACACCGAACCAGTATAAAATTCCTGGTGTGTTCTTTCCTTTACTTGCTTTTTATTTATATTTGCATTTGTTTGTGATTCTGTGATTTGATCTGTGATTGTGTATTTGCATTAAGTTAGTTAATTCAATTTAAATCAAAGAAGTTTTAAAGAAATTCTTAAAACACTATTCACCCCCCTCTAGTGTTAAATAGCCTTAAGATCATCTTCCGCGTCCCTGTCATTTGGTATCAGAGCAAGGTTTTCAAAAGTTTCATAATCTGAATTTTGAAAATTTTTAAAATGGCAATTTTTTATAAAATTATTAACACTGTTTTCATTTGAATATGTCACAGAATCATCATGATATTGTTGTTTAAAATTATATTTAGTTATTTTGAAAAGTCACTTGATTCTTTAAAAATTGTTATCTTGTTTTGCTGGAGAAGTGTTATGTACAAATGGATATATAATGGAAATCGACAAAGAAATGGGTACCAGATCAATTCAAAACTTTGGGTTCTCATCTACAACTTGATTTGATACTGTACTTCTCTCTATCTGCTTCGCAATGTCACTGGTTTCGTGAGAATCCGTCAAGAAATGACCAAGTTATGGTCAAATGAAGTTTTGGTGAACAAAGAGAAAAAGAAGGCAAATCCGTCAAAGATATTCTTCAAAATTCATCCAGAGATTTGAATATTTTGTTCCCACTCCTTTTCAGATTGTAGTTCTTGTTCTCGTGGTCATTTTGATGGGTGGATCATCAAATTCCGATCAAAATTGAGTGAGATATGAAAGTTTGAAGTTGGCTATCCAAAACTGAAAAACTGTGTACGGGATCTTCAACATTTCTTCTACTGTTCGGCCTGTTGCATCACAATACCATCCAAATTCGACACCAAACTATAACTAGATCGTAGCCCTTGCCTTCCTCTTCGAATTGCCGCTGGTTTCATCCAATTCCGTTAAGAAACGAAGGAGATATGCCTTCTAGAAGTTTGATAGTATATAGAAAAACGGGAAGAAGATGAAGAGGAGGAATTTTTATGAAAAGTGGTGACCGTTGGGCTTATTTATAGTGGTTGAGGTGTCCATTCATTCAAAATTCGAATTCAAAGTTTTGACGCCAAGTTGGTCAATCTACTAAATCATCCGTATCTTTCTCATATGGTCTTCAAATTCAGCAAATGAATATACTACGCCGATCAGAAAAACGAGCCCGTCGCAATAGAACAGATTTCATTGTCAAATTCGAAAAGATATAAATGTGTGGATCACAACAATGGAGGAAAGACAAAGTTAGAAAGATGGAATGCAAAAATTGGTATGCTTTACTATTATTTCATCTTTATTGTTGCATTTAGGAATATATCTATGCATTTAGTTAGGTATAGAAATTTATCACTTTTATAAGTTTTGATATTTTGGTCCATATATTGACACACCATAGTATAAATATCAATATACAAGTCTAATGTTTTAAAAGTCTTTTAAAATGTGTTTTCTTTCAAATAAAATCTACAACTAATTTATTACAACTATACTAAGTAGAAAAGCATACATTCATTCATGATTTCAACTTTTCTAATGTTATTTTTACTTCTCATACTCTATTTCTTTTAAGACACTAATTTTATATTTTTAAGAAATTAGTAGAATGAATTTAGAATGTTAAAATAAGGCTCTATTTATATATTTCTTCAATTAATAAGATTGCACCACATCACATGACCGGAATTTTAGATAGCATTTCTAAAATGCTTCTTTTCTTCTGTAATGTTTTGTAAGCACTGCAAATTCATTTTTATAGCATTTTTGTGCTTTGAAACGCTGTAGAGTTTCAGAAACTTTACACAGCATTTGGTAAAAGCTACAGTTTCTATTTTATAATGTTTTGAATATATTTCATTGCAAAAACCTTTTATAGCATTTTGTAAATGCTGTCTTTTCTGTTTGAAATTTTAAATTATAAAAAAAACATGATATTTAAACTAAGTATTTTTCTCTATTCTTTTTAGAGTTATTTTCTAACTTATATTAGAATATTTAAAATTAATGTTTAGATATTCTTTAGTAATTAATTAAAATTTAAATGAAAGAGGCCTTAATATAACACATGTTTTTTAATCTTTGTTATTTTTAATATTTCATTATGATACTTTAAAAAAAATGTTTAAACATGTTTCTAAATATTTTAGTCAATAGAAATTTAATATAAAGGTTTTAATTAGTAAGTTAAGAACATGGAAGTTTGGATTATAGTAATTAAAATAATTATAATTAAATAAGTAGGCTATTAATCTTTATAAAAACCATATTTGATCATATATAGTATAAGTCCTTATTCCTTAGCATTTAATTTTGATATTAAGTTTGGTTACTACCTTTCACGATTATGTTACAGTTTTAATACCATTTATTACCTTTAAACTATTGTCTTTACAACTATTTCAGTCACATTCATTAGTTTCCTTAACTTAGGTTTAGTAATTGGTGTGTTTTACCTTTGTTTGGTTGAAGTGTTTTATAATAAATAGGTTGATATATGTATACATACATAGACATACACACACACACACATATATATATATATGCTTGTCAATTAGATATTACTTATCACTCATGTTTATCTTATAATCTGAATGTCATTACCGTAGTATATATATCATCATATCATTCTGCATATTATTATTTTTTTTTCTTCATTATCATTTTGTTTCATATTACATATCATTATGCATCCTATTTCATATCACATTTCATTGCATATTACATCATAAATTACAATGCATGAAATATCATAATCATTTGCATCACAAGTTACACTTCATTCTGCATATCATCTCATGCTACATTGCATATGTCATACATTTCATACTGCATTACAAACTACATATTGCATACATGTATAAATAACGAGTGTATTTTATTTAGGAGGAGTTTGTAGTATTGTCTTATAATATAGGATTATTAGTTTTTGATGTTTTGATTGACTTGTTGGACTTGATTGACTTGTTGGACTTGATTGACTTGTTTGACTTGTTTGACTTGATTGATTTGTTTGACTTGTCTGACACGATTGGTTTTGATGAGTGTGTTGAAATATACTTAATAAATAATTTATGTTCTTATATTTGATTTCTAACTATTATAAGCATTATCATAGATTCTAAGTTAGGATAGATAGTAATTTAGGATTAAGTTCTAGTTTTTAGAGTTAAGTGTTGATTATTTATGATAACACTATCATTATAATCACATGTTATATACTATTAGTTTCAGGGGGAGTTATATAGAATTTTATAGTATTATAATTATGGAGTTAGTGTCATTTTTTTGTTGATGACAAAGGGGGAGAAGTATAAAATAGGTTAGTTAGGCATAGATTAAGGGGGAGTTATTAGATTTAGGGGGAGTTATAAGGAGAATATAAATATTTTATAAACAAAGGTTGTCATCATCAAAAAGGGGGAGAATGTTAGTCCATAGGATAGTGGTTTTGATGACAACAACTATAGAAGTGTTATAAAATATATATGTGTAGGAAATCTATATGCAGGTATCAACAAAAGAAGACTGTACAGTAAAGAAGACAAAATTGATGAAGACAAAGATCAAGAGTTCAAGATTGAAGACTCATGAGATTCAAGATATTCAAGAGTTCAAGACAAATAATATAGTTAGGTTAGATATTTGTTAAAACTCCTTGAAAGCACTATCATTCTTTTTTATCCAATTTACTCGTGGAATGGAATCCACTTCGTTCTTGTTAAAGGGATGGAACCCTAGTGAGATGGAACTCACGAAATATCTAGTGGAACGGATAGTAGCCCTATTTTGTTATCCACTAATTTTGATTCAAAATGATTTTCAAAATTATCTCTTGTTTTATAAAATGATTTTCAAATATTCCTTTTCAAAAGAAAAACCTTCGTTCACATTTCCAAAAATGTTTTAGCCTCAAAATCATATTTATCATTTTGTTATATTTTGATTTCAAAATTGTCCTTGATATTTTAGCCTCAAAATCTATTTTAATATTATATTTACTTTAGTTTATTTACTTTGATTTTAAATATATTTTAGTATATATACATATATACATTCATAAGTATTTCTACTTCTAAAATACCTTCTACAAATACATAGAGTCCATTTGAATAAAGTTGCATATGTTTTAAATCATCATTTTCAAAGTAAAGCAAATCATCATTTTTACTAGACCATGTCGACATCCTATTTACTTGTCATGTCGACATGCTTCCCGTTATAGCAAAGGTTGTTTTCAAAAGAAGTGTCTATTCGCTTAAACCTCTTTGAATGGACACATCCATTCATTCTCTATAAATAGAGACTGTTATGGACGTTTTCCAATAACTACTTTCTTTATTTTCTTTCCTCTTTACTCTCTTATCTTATCATCCTATCCATATTCTACCGAAATCTTAAGTGAATCAAACCAGAATATCTCTAGTTTGATTCTTTGCCACTTTCTTCAAAGAATCTCAGTGCTTATCAGAGTTATAGATACATTTGTACTCAAAGAAACTTGTGTGGGGTTATAAAGGTGTGATCGTGTCCTTGGAAATCGATCGGGTGAACTTGTGTCCTGTGAATCAAGTGGTTCTACCCAGAGACCTGAGAATCTGGAGGGTGTACCTCGTTGCCTTGGAATCGAGGGATTGTAATCTAGATTATTATTGAATAGAAAGCCGTACGAGTTGTGCGGGACTGGATGTAGGGTAACACCGAACCAGTATAAAATTCCTGGTGTGTTCTTTCCTTTACTTGCTTTTTATTTATATTTGCATTTGTTTGTGATTCTGTGATTTGATCTGTGATTGTGTATTTGCATTAAGTTAGTTAATTCAATTTAAATCAAAGAAGTTTTAAAGAAATTATTAAAACACTATTCACCCCCCTCTAGTGTTAAATAGCCTTAAGATCATCTTCCGCGTCCCTATCAATTAGGTCGCTCACCTAGGTCGCTCGGCATGCTTTACTTAGGTCGTTTGACCCGTATTCCGTTAGGTCGCATGCTCAGCCATCACCTTAAGTCGCTCGACCTGCTTGCATTCTTTAGCTCGGCTATGTTAGGTCACGCATCACTTTAGCTCGGCCATGTTCATTCTCACGGGCATTCCTACTTTGATGGTTTTGGAATTGATTTCTTTGGACTTTACTCACGTCTTCGAATGTGAATTTTTGTGATTCGATTTGTTTCAACAATCGTTTTGTGACTTCTCACTTTAAAAATATGAAGGTTTTAATACTAGTAGTAAATATCAAAACCCTTTCTTCCAAATGACTTCAACACTATTTTAAATATAAAGCTCGTTTTCTCAAACCATTTTCCAATCTACTAGTATATACAAGCCTTTACTTCACTCGGATGAGAAATCGAATTAAACGACTTAGTAAAACAAGTGGTATGAAATGCTCGCGTTTACTTCATCTGTTAGCTCTTGGACTTGTTCGATTGAACCTTTTGTGACAATTTTCTAGTGAAGATCTACAGTTTGTTCGTAAATATTTAAGTTAAGCAAGTGGTTATGGGAAATGAAGCTAAACTCATATATTTACTAGCTTGGTGTGATTGACACTTCTTGATGATCATGACGATCATTTTTATGATTTAGACTAGCAATTATGCGATGTCTCTTTGTCTATGAAGGAGACTAAACCCCGTTTGTGTGATTTTTCTACATCACATATGTGGGGTAGCGCCCCATGGTCTTTGGGCCATTCTTGTGGAGCTTCGGCTCAAAAATTAATGGTTAGCTACCATGAGATAGCGTCTCGTTTTGTGTTACACGTGTTGGTGAGTTTTCATACTCCCGTTTTGTGATAGGCCTCCCCGCTTCTTGTGATTTTTGGATTTCTTGAGATGATTTCTGGAATTTTGTGCTTCAACAATTTTAGTGATTTCCATTGATATGTTTATCAATTTTTGTGCATTGGTGAATTTGTGTGTCATTGACTTGTTATGAATACAAGTTTAGGGTATGATACCCTATTTTATCTTTGAGAAGATTCTTGTGATATTGATTAATCTCATGTTGATTTTCAATTACATACTTATAGTAGTATGCCTTTATGGTTATTACATGCTTATGCCATATCTTTTATTCTGTATCATGTCATCTGATATTTATAGCTAGACTGATCCATTTATTATTTTCTTATGAAATAATACTCGGGTCAGACCGAGATGTTACAGGTGCTTCTGCTTGACTTCTCTTCTGGGATTACTCTGACTTTTGGCTAACTACTTGGATTAGTAGTTTTTGGTTGTATACATTTGAGATATAGACTCCGTGATGTATACTTATTCTTTTGTGTAGCTTGTAGCTATTATTTTGTATTATGTGGATCTTGTTAGACCACTACTCTAATGTACACTTTCATGTGTTATATATTCATATCTTCTTCCGCCTTTGTGATATGGATGTCTGTGACTGATTGATGTTATGTTTATTTCTATGTTAGTTTCCGAAGATTATATATAGCCACTGTGTGATAGCTTTGAGTTTGTATTGGTATGTCGGATTTCCTCCTTATGCTATACTATCTGACATATCGGTGCTCGCACAAAGAAGTTACACAGATGGTCGCTACTCAATAGCCTTATTCTCCGTGCTAGTTGACAACACTACACCATAGTGTTTTTGGCTAGCATGGGTATAGAGGTGGGGCGTCACATTTATATTCTTTCAAAATCCATTTATTTATAAATCACATTTATAAATTTTTACTTCTATATTTTCTCTTATTTCACTTTACTTATATAAGATTCATTCCAAATTTGTTTATCCTATTTAGATTTATAATAGTAACAACTTTTATTAAACACAACAATTAATAACAAATGATAACAATCAAATATTACCATTCATTAACCAATCAAACAATTTATATACTACTATATAAAATATAATCAAGGTAAAATTATTTCATTTACCCAATTTCAAAAACAATATTATGTCCAATCTCCATGTTCAAGTGTTTAGAGATCCCTATCGATAACGTTAGATAGACGCAAAGATCAAAACCCATAAGCCACTCAACAGCTCAATCAACACAATATAAGACATTTTTATATCACTAAAAAATACGCGCTCATATATATAATACACTCAAACTCAATCTAGGGCGCTACTGACCCTATCTATACTGAGAACACATCAAAGCCTAGGAATATACTAAACCTAAGATCTGATACCATGCTGTGACGATCTAGGCTTTGCAACCATCGACAATGGATAAACTCCACCGTAGCTCACATGGGTACCTTACAATTTGCTTTTACGGCCAGCCTCTCGACTGTAAGCCAAACTGGCAAACCAACCACTCGATACTCGATTTCAGGGACATATAGAAGTAAGAGTCATCTGTTCCCTACCTAACAAGAAACGAGAAGCCCCTATCATGTACGACCAACACTAAGCAAATCTGATCCCGGTCTCTTCGCACCAACAATGCAAAAGCGTTTCTCAACCTCACACAGAAACTAATTCTCATAGACTTATCACGTCTTCAACTTTCAACTTGCTATCATTCGGCCAAGAAGAAAGCTCGATAGATTGGAGCAATCACTCCTCACTACACGAATCAACATTCTCAACACAAACCATAATCAAGCCTGCGTAGTCAGTTACGTACTAAGTGTACAACTAATTAGTTTCTCCATCAAGTTGAGAAACTAAAATGGCCAAATTTGGTAGTCGGTTATTTAACTATCAAAGCAACAAACAAAATCTAGCACTTAAGTAATCACTAGGCTTGATTTTTATTAATCGTTTCTAAATCAAATCACTTCCCAATTATTCACTTCAAAATATCTTTTAAAAAGATAATATTCAAAACCATTTCACTTATTGGATATTTGGAAAACTTTTCCTTATACTTATTTTAATAATAAGTAAATCCACAACTTATTTTATTTTCAAACCATTTAAATTCCTTTTTATAATATCACTTTCCAAAAACATCCATTTTATTTAAAGGATTAATCACTATCCAAAATCAGGAATATAATTCCTTTAATAAATTCATTATTCTACACATTTAATTTAAAGGATTATTCATTGTCCAAAATTGTGAATATACTTCCATTAATAAAAATCCATATTTAGCTTACCAAATTAAATTGATTTTAGATTTATAAAACAAAGTTTATAAATTCCATTTATATTTTATAAATTTCCATATACAAAATTCCTTCACTAACAAATTCCATTTATATCTCATTTATATGCAAAAATCCAATTATAAGTTAATAACTTATAAATATCTTATTTACAAATTCATTCCTTTCAAATCTTATTATTTATAAAATCCATTATAAGTTCATTTCTAAATCTCAATTGCAAATCCATATAAAAATTTGATTACAATCCTATTTCTACTATTTATAAAACACCATTTATAATTTCATTACTTTTATTTATAAAATATCCATTTTATAAATCTTATATATATATACCATTTTTAGTAAGTTCAAAAATCTTAATTTAACTTATTTTAACAATATAGTTAACTCCATATTTCAAAAATCATATTTTGCTTATATTTCACAAAACCATAATTTTTATAACATAAAAATTATAACTTTTGATTTATTTAAAATAAATCCATTTCTTTAACAATTTAAAATTTATTACAACGTATATTTTCAAAATCACTTTGAAATCTTTATTAAATTGAAAACATTATTTTAATATTTTTAAATTTCCAAACTATGGCCCAATGCTGCAAAAGCGATAAATAAAGGCATTCACAACAATCATATCAATCATGGCGTCCAAATATCATATATCACAATGATAATAGTATATATAACAATATCTGTAAATAAAAATCAACAACGGTGAGGAATCCAGTTGGATCCCTCCAACCTATAACCTGCAACAAATATAGATATGAGAAAATATGTACAATGTCCGCTTCGAGGCAGATGCGCGTACAAAGGGTCATCCGCTCATACACGGGAACATATAGGGTCTCATCCGCTAAAATATGTGGGAATGTATCCAAACCAATCAATATATATATATATATATAATATATCTTATATCACCCAAACAATCATCAATCATCATAAATAAATTTTATTCTCACTTATATAAAAATATAAGCGAGGCAGAGAGAGTGAGTTGTACTCACTTTGATTGCAGTCGTCGTAATAGCGATATATTTCGATTAAAATGAAATGAGCATTTAATTTTAACCAAAATTTTCACTAGATCAAACAAATCCCAATCTAGCTCCATCGTGTAGTATTTGTCAATACGAATCCAACACAATTTGTTTCGTGCAAAACGGACCTCGTATGACATAGTTATGAATTTTTAAACATTCGAAAATTAATAATATAATTAACTATGTCATTAGCAAATAAAAATTAACCTTAATTATCATCTCCCTTTCACCACGTAACCCAGGCCGAAAAGAACCCATCACGCACACCGTTCTCTTTGATGGTCGCTCCTCGCTCGCCCATTCGACGATCGAACTCCACCACGGTGAAGCTCTCCCCCAACCATACCTGCGCATAGAGGCCGCGCCTCCGTAGCTCCACCAACACCTCAAAAATCACGCTTAAACGCAGCCAAGACATGAGCCAAATCCTCCCCGTACGATGCGTCGTTTTAGATCTTAGTCATTGATCAACTAGATCTCACTACCCTCTACAATCTTCTAGTTGAGAGTTTCCTCTAATTGTTAATGGATCGAAAGAAAATTGAGGAGGAAGGAGATGCATTTCTCGCCATAGGTTTGAAAATGGGGGCTAGGGTTCAGGGACATTAGGGTTGAGTAACATTTAGAAAACAATGTCCTTTTATAGAAAATTTCACACACTGTTCATCCAAAAAAATTTCGAACACCCAACGAAGCATGCCGCCAGGCGTTTATAATATTTTAGCCCTATTCCGAATGCAATGGAATATATATTAGAAGCCAATTCCATCATATTTGGAAGATAGATTTCCAAATCGAATTATTTTAATTAAAAATTACTTAAACAAATTTCTACGCGTTTCAGCTTCCCACGACTAAACCAAAAGTCCAATTGACACGAAATTTGGAACACTATAATAATACACTATTACAGATCCAATGAAACTTGTTATATCGGAATCTGAGACAATGTCAAAAATGACTATTTTTACACGTTAATTAAATATTAAAATTTCCAATTTCTGCCAAATCGCTTTTAATTCAATTTTAAAAGTTTACTATCTCTATTCTAATCCAAATAGAATTTAAAACAATGTTAGAAATTGTTTTTATTCGTATTTGATTCAATATTCAATTATTTATGCAATTCAAATATTAAATTAAACAATTTAATTATCCAAATAAATCACTATATTTGAAATATAAGTTATTCAACTTATAAAATTAAATTTTGAATATTTAAAATCAATTAAATATTCTAAATTCAGACGAATGAAAAACTGGGTCATTACAACACTTTTATAACCATCAATGACTCATTTTTAGATAAACCAATAAATTTCCAAAGCTGGTTTTAAAAGTTAGAATTTACTAAAATAAATACTTAATATTTGAAAATCTATTTACCGAAGTATTTCAATCCTAACTAGTTTAAAATTTCATAGTTTTAAATAATAAAATTTTCCCTTTAAAAGCAAACTTAACTTCTTAAAATTTAAAATATATTTTTAAAACTTAAATAACCAATTCAATTTATAAATTTCTCTCAAATCACATCGCATCACTTCTGTTCCGATCTCCTTAAACATATTTACTTTCAAAAATAGTAACCACTATTTCTCTCACCCTATTTCCATATTCTAATATAAATTTTCCCTATAAATTCATATTTCCCAATCTATCATCTGATATCGATTTCCCTATTTATAAACATCGTTTATAAATTTTATAACTCCTTTGAGTTTCACTTTTATAAAACTAATCTCGTTTATAAAATTCCCTTTTTATAAATCCATTCCTTTATAAATCCTATTTATAACTTTCAATCTATTTTTAATATCGTTTTCAACTTCTTTTTATATTTTCAGAATACCATTTATAAATTCTTTTATATAATTCTTTTTTTTTAAATCTCCATTTAAAAATCTACAATAGTTAAGTATAACCAAAAATCAAATATATATATTTTTTTAACTCAATTTTTTTTAAAATACTTCCAATTTCAATATAAATATTTTTATATCAAAATTCCCTTTAATTTCTTAAATTTTAAAAATATATTTATGGTATTAAAATATCAAAATTCAGGTCAGTGCTGCAGTAGCATCCAATAATTCAAATTACAATAATAATCTATAACAGATTATCTACACACATCATATATCACTATATATGAAAAATAAACAATATATTTGAGGAATCCAGTTGGATCCCTCCAACATGTTTCCCTGCATCCACAGATGTCAATACAACATAAAAATACCGATCCCACTTCGAGGGTGATATCGTGGTATATAGGGTCATCCGCTATTATGTGGAGCGTATAGGGTCTCATCCGCTATAATGTGCGGGAATATCACTCCAAACAGTGGTATATATACTACTATATATAATATAATATCATTCAATGGATAATCAATTCAACCAAACATCCAGAATTAATTTTTAACTATTTAAAATTAATATCTAGCAATCTAAAAAGAGTGAGATTTACTCACCTTGATTTAACCTAAAATTCTAGTTATCTCTAATCAACTCCAAAAATTCCAGGTTGAAGATTTTTCAGCTACGAATCCAAAGTTGTCGGTTTCATACGATTTTGACCTCGTATAAATTTTATATGGATTAATAAACTTTTTTTTTATAAATTAAACCGAATTAAAATAATCATAAGCTTAAATTATTCTCACCTTAAAATCGCCTGGCCCAAAGTACTGCAACTCAAACCCTAGCTGGCGCATGACCACACTACCATTACTCGACTATTGCTCGACCTCTGCCACTGACATCCCCTCAACTTCAGCCACCAGTGCCTCAGCCGATCGCAACCACCAGTCACTCACCCTAACTCAACGTGGCAGCCTCCCTGTTTGATCACAAAACCAAACCCTAACGCGACTCAACCCCCACCATGAACTGCCACGACAGCACGCGTGTGCCTCCCTTCCTACGATCACGCTTATACTCTCAGACGTAAGTCGCAACTTTCCCCTTTTGCTCGTGAAAACTCTAACTACGAATCCCATACACCTTCTACACCGGTCACCTTCCATTGCATGACTGCTCGGTCGTGCTCGCCCTATTTCAGGCTCGACTTTGATCGAGATCGCCTGCCTTCTTTTTTTTAAATTTGTTTTGAATTGATTTGATTTTCGAATAAGAAGTGATTTCGGTTTCGTTTTTGAGTAGGAAGAAGGGAAAAACGTGATTTTTTTCTTTTAGATTCATTATTTCGAATCGATTTCGAACTACTGTGTAAAATTTGAGCGGGAGGGATAATAATATGCGATTTCATTTTGCTAGGCCATTTTCTTTTTTTTTTATTTTTTTATTTTGAGGATTTGAAATTTGATAGAGGGAGCGGACGTGATTTAAAAGGAGGAAAATGGGGATGTCGCGTGATTTGAGCTAGCGTGTTTGAATAGGTTTGAGGGCGGCTGGATGTTGACTGGTCAATATATAAATAAATAAATTTTCAAAATATCTCGATTTACGCAACTCAAAATTTCAAACCCCTATCGAGGCGTGCCGCTAGGCGTTCATTATGTTATACCCCTATTTCGAACGCAATGGAAAAGGTTTCGAGTCCTAATTCGATCGTATGGAGAAGATAACTTTTTGGACTCAATTAAAATATTAAATTTCGATATAAATTTCAACGCGTTTCTATCCCGTACGACCAAACTATAACTCCAAACACTATGAAATTTGAAATCCAATAATAATACACTATTATGGATCCAATGGAACTGGTTTCGTCGAACTCCGAGACTATGCCCCGGATCACTATTTTAACGCGTCGATTAAATCGACGATTTCAAAATTTTACGAAATTATTTGAAATTTTATTTTTAAAAACTTATTAACTCAATTATAATCCCAAATACAATTTTTAAAACCATTTAAATATTCAAAATCGAACGACGAAAAATCTGGATCATTACATTCCTTCCCCCTTAAAAGAATGGGTAAGTTTGGCTCACATCCCTAATAAGTTTCAAAATAAACAAAACATCCTTTACATACAAAACCTACATTTCCGCTCCCTATTTTCAAATTCGCGCAAGCAAAAATACACAAATACCCTTTACGTTTTTAACAATTCAAACGCGTATAACTTTATGTACAAAAACCAGATCAACAAACCGTTTTCACCAAAAAATCACAAATTTTATGATCTTTGAAATGAGATCCATTGTTGATACCAAAAATTCATATTTGTATTAAAAGTGCAATTATTTCAAATATTTGCAGATAATTCATCAAATTTTAAACGTTTTTGATTTTTTTGCAAATTTACAAAATTTACAAATAATTGCAGATATTTCAGCAGCTATATGGTATAATTGCAGAAATGTCTGCAACTATTGGGTATAGTTGCAGAAATTTATGCAACTATACGTTATAGTTACAAAAATATCTGCAACTATTGCATATAGTTGCAGACATTTCTGCAACTATTGCATATAGTTGCAGAAATGCAACTATTGCAAATAGTTGCAGAAATGTTTGCAACTATGTGCAATAGTTGCAGAAATTTCTGCAACTATTGCGCATAGTTGCAGAAATATCTGCAACTATTGCACATAGTTGCAAACATTTCTACAACTATTGCGTATAGTTGCATAAATGTCTGCAACTATTGCGTATAGTTGCAGAAATATCTGCAACTATTGCATATAGTTGCAGAAATGCAACTATTGCTAATAGTTGCAGAAATGTCTGCAACTATTGCGTATAGTTGCAGAAATTTCTGCAACTATTGCACATATATTTGCAGAAATTTGTTGCGATTATTCATACCTGCAAATATTAAGAATATCATATTTCATAAAAAAAATTGATTCGTCTTTAATTTAATTGCAGTTTTCTATTTAAATCGAAAAATAAGAAGAAGAATCAGCTCAACAGCAAAGTGCAAGGGTAATTTGAGAAAAAAATTGACGAAAAACAGAAACAAGGATGTAGAAAATATATATTTTAGCACAGGGATCTGCTTTGAATTAAGTTTCGTTTTAAGGATGTGTGCCTAATTTTCACTAAAAGAATTTCATCCCCGAAATTGCTAAGGCAGGAAAATGCTCCAAACCCATTAACTTATCAAAACCCACTTAGTTAAAATTTGATATTCACTTTTCTAAACTTTTAGTTTCGGCCAAAACAATTAGTTTTCAATTCTAGTTCCAAAATCCTTTATTTCAATTACAATTGAAAATCAAAATGTCGTTAACAAAAGTTTACCAAAAATTTTCTAACGCCCTAAATTTCTGAAATTTTTTGGCAGAGTCTCCTTTGTACGGAGGACCTTTTGCAAATACATCGACCCACACGGTCCTAAAACAATATATATATATATATATAATTTGTAGTATTTAATCCGAAATCATACCTTACTTAGCGTTTTTAAGCATTATTAAGTGAGCATTTACTTTAAAAATAATTTCGCAACCCAAATCTTGCCAAAAAGTTCCTCTGCACCTGTACTTACTCAATTTTAAGAATATGAGTACCAAAACATGAAATTCTAATAACGTTTCATCTATTCCACTAGTTAACCCATGAATTTCATAAGCAATGCATGCTAAACATATATTTATAAGCAATTACGAGGTTCCAACACCAATTTAATTACTTCCAATCAATCCATATATTATTTCATTCAATTTAAATGATTTACAACTTACTTTACATGCATTAAATTTATTTTTATACCAAACAAACTCATATCCATTCCAAATTGATTAAAAATCAATTTATTCACATTCTATTTATTCATAGAATTTTATTTACTTTCGTTTGCGTCTAACGATAAAAAAATTTCCATGCAAATTCAGCGATATTCATTTAATAGAATAATCATCTTAGCTTATAGCTATTTTAAATTGATTCCAAATCAATTTATATTTTATTTTATTCCATTTCAAATTTATTCTCAATCAATTCACTTACATTTCATTCGTATCCACATTCATTATATTCAAATTTATTCTATTAAGCTTGGAATCATCCCACGCTATTAATTAAATAACCATTTCACAATTTATTCGAGCCAAACTCCCATCCAAAATATTTACTTAAGTTAATCCGTTATTTTTAATTTATTTCCACCTTATAACTTAAGTTTATTTTCATTTCAACCAACTTCCATTTCATTTACTCATTAATTGATTAGTTCATTCATTTTATTCACTTCAATTTTAATTTCATACTCGAATTCATTCTCAAATTTATTTAATTCGTATCCAAGGCCACATTCAATTTATTTACACTTAAATTGAATTTATCTATAACTAAAGTCATCATTATTTCAAACTATTTTTATTTTATTCGACTCGTTCCAATTTTATTCCATTCGCTTACCATTTTCAGTCGAATTTAATTTATAACTCAAGTTCCCTATTAAATTAACTTATCTAATTAGTTCACTTTCAATTTATATTAAAAAATTTGCTTTTTATTTCAAAAAAATCACTTCATTCAATCTACTTGAGTTCAAATTTATTTTATAACTCAAGTTTGGATTTAATTTCTTCACTTTAAAATATCACACCTTTTTATTTTGGTTGTTCTATTCCATTTTTTTCCCAAATTTTATAAGCTATTCAAATTTATTTATTCACAATTCCAATTCTTCACATGAATTTTATTTCATTCAAAATTTATACCTTATGGTTATAATATTATTTCTAATCCAATTCAATTTTTATAACTTATAGTTATATAGTCACTTTATAATTCACACTTACATATTTAGTTCAATTCCATATAATTCAAATCCGATTCACTTTCTATTTAAATTTCAATTCCTTTTACCCAACATTTCAAAACCATACTTGAGTTATTCATACTTAAATTAAATTTCACTCCAAACAAATTTATTTTAAATTCATTCAATTTCATTATATATTTCAATTACTTCACTTAAGTTAACTCCCATTTCATTAATATAGTATATTAATTCAATTCAAATCCAGCCAATTAAATTCCTAAAATTTAATTTACTCAACTTAACTTAAGTTGAATTCCAGTTCAACCTTCTCACTTTAAATTTTATCCCAACTTCAATTTTTCACTCTTCCCTCCTTATAAATATCATCTTACACAGGATTTTAGAATTTTTAAACACCCAGTATTTATTTGAAATCACTTTGAAATCAAATATATATATACTCCTCTTGGTTTAACAAACCACTTTCTTGGATTTTCAAAATTCACTTGGTTCCATCCCAAAACAAATTCCCTTTGGAATTTCCAAAACAACACTTGTTTTCACCAAAAAATCTTCATATCAATTTACCATTGTAGCAATCCGTCACTTAGAAACTAGAAAATGAATACTTATGATGCTGCGCAGTCATCACTAGGATTATTTTCCAATGACCGAAGTGAGTTCAGTGCTATATCACTTCCAAAATCCATTTAAAACCATTTTTTTATTCAAAAATATCTCCAAAAATAATAATACCATTATTTAACTTCAAACACTTTGGAAAATACTTGTAAAAATCTCCGGGATTTAAATTTTCCAAATTTTGGTTTGAATCCATTTTAACTATAATCCATTTGTATAATTCATACTTATACAATCTCCCTTTGGTTATACATGACCGTTTCCAATTTTATAATCTTATTTTGATTATATAATAACAACCAAACACACCACTATAATAAGTTTCAGAAAATTATTCTTTTTTAATATCAAAATATAATTTGGGTAAAATTATTTCATTTACCCGCTTCAAAATCATACTGTGTCAGTTTACCGTGTTCAAGTGTTTAGAAACTCCTATCGATTTAGTGCGTCTCGGTATTCGATCAGAATTTATATACCGCTCAATATAGAAATTAACACAATATAAAACCATTTATATTCACTAACAAGTACGCGCTCATATCTATTATTACACTCAACTCATTCTAGGGCAATACCGACCCTATCTCTAATGAGTAATCCCCACCAGAGTCAAGGTTCTCACTTAACCTTCAGCTCTGATACCTGTTAATCCTTTTATCTCAGCGACCTAAAACTTAGCGACCTAAGAACAGAAGGGTTTGCGACCTAAGGCTACAGGAAAGCTTCGCGACCTAAGATCCAGAAGGGTTTGCGACCTAAGGCTACAGGAAAGCTTCGCGACCTAAGATCCAGAAGGGTTTGCGACCTAAGGCTACAGGAAAGCTTCGCGACCTAAGATCCAGAAGGGTTTGCGACCTAAGGCTACAGGAAAGCTTCGCGACCTAAGATCCAGAAGGGCTTGCGACCTAAGGATGCAGAAGACCTTGCGACCTTGCAACAGAAAGGATTGCGACTTATAGAACTCAACGACCTAAGGTAGCTAGCGACCTAAAGGACTTAACAACCTAAGGTAGTTAGCGACCTAAAGGACTTGACGACCTAAAGAGTTTAGCGACCTAACTGTTAAAGCATGTTCAGCGACCTACTACTTGATCAAATGAAGCCTAGTACAGCTTTACCAGTTAACTTATGAAGCCGCGAGGGGACAGCGACCTAGCTTAGGTCGCTCGCGACCTACGACTTAACCAAGGTCGTACGCGACCTAAGACTTAGGCAAAATTCCTGCCTAGAAATTAGCTCTTATAAATACCCCATCACTTCCAACATTGGGGGGACTTTTTGGCAAATCATTTCTACAGCGCTGTTACTCCGTCGAACTCTCCATTCATTCAGCAATCAAGGATCCTTCAAGCATTCGCGACACTACAACAAGCTTCGAGAGAAATTCCTTACATCCGACATGGATTCATCGAGTTACACCATCGAAGATTGAGCTAGTAGTCAAGATTGTTTCTTGT
Organism: Allium fistulosum; assembly: GCA_030737815.1. NCBI lineage: Eukaryota > Viridiplantae > Streptophyta > Magnoliopsida > Asparagales > Amaryllidaceae > Allium > Allium fistulosum. The sequence continues at coordinate 186,141,667 of CM060906.1, forward strand.
GATCGAATTGTGCTGTTTCCTGAAGAGATTTGTATCAAATTGTAACTGAATCAGCAATAAAAGACTATAAAGTGGACGTAGGCCCAATTACGGGCCGAACCACTATAAATCTGTTGTTCATTTACTGCTTTTTTGCTATTTCCAGCTTATATTCTGTTCCCGTACCCACGGGTGGTGCTTTCACGATCTTATTACACACACCGGGTGTTATCGTTCATATTTTAACGTTAACATTTTGGTGCTCTCACTGAGAAGCCAACTCAGGCTACCATCCATCATTGCTTCACACAAGTTTGTTGAAAAGATTTCCTACAAAACCAGAAGTCTATCAGACATAATGGCTCCTGGAAGGAAACGAAAGGTTGTCAGATCTGAAAATGTTCATGATGATACCGCCACCTCTGCTTCACCAAGTCAAGCAGCTCCAAGCGTCGGGGTGACGCGAGAGGAGCTAAACGCTGCTGTATCCGGACTATACCAACAGATTGAGACTCAAAACAATATGATGATGGAAAAACTGAATGCTCTGCTTGGTGCCAACCAAAGACCAGTGGGTAATGAAGAAAACACCGCTGATGCTCTTCGCAACTCCGAAGGGAGGAATATTCCTCAGGGGGGATCAGGTGCTGCTGAAGGGGCACCCCTCCGAGCTGAAGGATCTAGACCATCGCCAATTTTCCACGAAAATCTGCCCGGGCAAACATCTGAGAAAATGGCAGAAGTCTACTCCGCAAAATCTTTGAACAATGAGGAATATCTTTCTGGCATGATCAAGCAAATAATGAAAGAGAGCATGTAGAGAGGTGAAGATGAGAGTGAATGGGGGTTCGCGCCAAGCAAAACTCCATTTACCGAGAAGATTCTAAAGGCTGAATTTCCTAGAAAATTTGTTCCCCCCACCATTCCTGCTTATCGGGGAACAAGTGATCCAAACCAATTCTTGTATAAGTATGACTGGCACATGACCGGTGCAAGAGCAACTGATGAAATCAAGTGCCGGTATTTCCCAGTATATTTAGAAGGAGTGGCACTTCTCTGGTTCATCAAACTTCCTGTCCGATCAGTAGATCAGTTTTCCGATCTGACTAGAAAGTTCAAAGAGCAATTCAGGCTATACGCTTCAAAGGCAAAGGACATAATGTCATTATCCAGTCTTGAACAGAGTCCGGGAGAACCTATTAAATCATTCCTGAACCGTTTCAATATAGCTCTGGCAGAAGTTGATAACGCAGAGCCACGGATGATCTTGACCTATTTGATGCGTGCTATCGAAAAATCGAGCGAATTTGGAAAATGGCTGAAGATGAAAGAGCCAAATTCTCTCGAGAAATTTTACAAGAAAGCTGATGAATTCATACGCTTGGAAAATCTTCTAGCATCAATGAAGGTGGTGGCAGCAAAGGTGGAAAATAATACTGCCGCTTCGGAAAAGAAAGATTTCGGGGGTCAGAAAAGGGAAAATCACGAGGGGAAGAAACAAAAGGATACAAAGAAACCTCGCTTCTTCAAACCCTCAGATTTCACTCCATTGACCGACACTCTGGAAAATATCTTCTTCGCCACCAAAGATGCTGTGGATTATCCCAAACCGGCTGAGATAAAACCGGGAAAGGGCGCTATGAGAAATGGAAAGTTCTGCCGTTTTCACAACCAACCCGGTCATGATACCAATGACTGTCGTCACTTAAAGAGCTTAATTGAAGAATTATTGAGAGAAAACAAGCTGCAACAATATGTCAAGAAAAACAGAAGTGATCCATCTTCGTCTACTCAGAGGCAACAACCCTCTAATCAGCCGTCAGGCTCAAGTAAAGGTACTGCGACACAAGAATCTGAGAGGCCCGTTATCAACGTCATTTCAGGGGGCCCACACCCAGCAGGCAGAAGCTGGGGTGAGATGGAACGATATGCTCATGCTTTGAAGTATATCCCGGCAGAGGAAGATGTTTTCGCTGTAGAAAATGCTGCACCCCTAAAACAGCAAAAGATTTCAGATAATGATATTTTGTTCAAGGCTAGGGATTCTATTGGTATTGAAGCTCCCACCATAGATCCCTTAGTTATCTCTGCAGGAATTGGGCCAGCAATAGTAAGACGAGTACTCATTGATTGCGGTGCTTCCTGCAATATACTCTTCAAGAAAACATTTGACCAGATGAAGATCCCAATGACCGACGTTCAGGCTTCATCACAAAAGATCGTTGGTTTCACTGGGGAACCACAGCAACCAATCAGAACTGTCGATTTGTTCGTGGAACTTGGTGAAGGGCAGAAAAGGGTAGCTCGAAAACAAACCTTTGTGATTGTTGATGGATTTTTTGCCTACAATGCTTTCTTAGGCAGGCCAGCTCTAGCTGCATTCAAGGCCATTTTGGCCCCGTGGTGCCTAACTATGAAGTTTCCTACAGAAAATGGTGTTGGTGTCATCAAGGGAGATCAAAATGCTGGACGTGAATGTTATCTTATAGAGCTTCGAGAAGCCAGAAAGAGAGAGATGGGTAAAGATGCGGCAGCTCCCCTCCGCATCAAAAACCCAACCTTATAGCAAATACAGGGTGGCCCCTACATTGGTGAGCATAGTGGTGCAAGGCGAGAAATGGACCCCAGAAAATCCAGTGTAGAGGAAAATAGAGTGGTGCCTGTGGAAGTTACGGTACCAATACCTGTCGACTCCAAAGACCCAAATAAAGTACTTAATGTGGGTTCGCAACTAAGTACAACAGTTCAAAATACACTGATATCATTTCTAAAAGCAAATCTGGATGTGTTCGCTTGGTGTCATGCTGATATGTGCGGAATCTCTCCAACAATTGCTGTTCACACTCTGAATGTCGATCCGAAATTCACACCAGTAAAACAGAAAAGAAGAACTCAAGGTCCAGAAAGGTCAGCAGCTTTAAAGGAAGAGGTAAATCGCCTCTTAGAGAATAATTTCATCAAAGAATCCACTTATCCAAATTGGGTTTCAAATCCAGTACTGGTTAAGAAGGCAAATGGAAAGTGGAGAGTATGCATTGATTTCTCAGATCTGAACAAAGCTTGCCCCAAAGACTGCTTCCCGTTGCCTAGAATCGATCAGCTAGTAGATGGGACGGCTGGACATGAGTTGTTATCTTTTATGGATGCCTATTCCGGATACAATCAGATTATGATGAATGAACCAGATCAGGAGGACACAAGCTTTATTACAGATGTGGGACTCTACTGTTACAAAGTCATGCCATTCGGGTTAAAGAATGCAGGGGCAACATACCAAAGACTTGTCAACGCTATGTTCAAGCCTCAGATTGGCAAAACGATGGAAGTCTATGTTGATGATATGTTAGTAAAGTCAAAGAAAGAAGTAGACCACATGGATCACTTGGCAGAGATGTTCTCAATTCTTCGAAAGTACGGAATGAAGCTCAATCCATTGAAATGTTCATTCGGAGTAGAGTCTGGGAAATTCCTGGGTTTCATCGTGAGCGCTAGGGGCATCGAGGCCAATCCTGCTCAAATCACAGCTCTAAGAGAAGTTAAAGCCCCTAGAACAAAGAAAGAACTGCAAAGTCTCAATGGAAAGGTTGCCGCTCTTAGTCGCTTCATTTCCAAGGCCACAGACAAATGCATTCCCTTCTTTGATGCTCTAAAGAAAGGAAAGAAAAATTTCGAATGGACTCCTGAATGTCAGAATGCTTTCGATCAACTGATTCATCATATGAGAACTCCTCCGGTCCTCTCCAAGCCTAGTGATGGTGAAGACCTCTTCATCTATTTGGCAATTTCATCCCATGCTTTAAGTGCAGCACTCGTACGAGAAGATATGAAAATACAACGTCCAGTTTACTACATCAGCAAACGGTTCGCTGGGGCTGAGATGAATTATTCAAAGATAGAAAAACTTGCTTATTATCTGCTAATCGCTTCCAGGAAGTTGAGGCCCTATTTTCAATCTCATCCTATCAAGGTCCTGACTGATCAACCTTTGAAGCAAGTCCTGTATCGTCCTGAAACTTCGGGTCGTCTCTTGAAGTGGAACATAGAACTCAGCCAATATGACATCACTTACCATCCCCGAAGAGCAATTAACGGACAAGCTTTAGCAGATTTCATTGTAGAATCCACTGACAAAGGTGACAGTAAGGAAGAAACAACTGACTGCATTCCGATACAGTGGAAGTTGTATGTTGATGGCTCGAGAAATGATTATTGTTCTGGGGCAGGAGTTGTGCTCGAAACTCCCGAAAGACGATCACTATGTTATGCATTGAGACTGGAATTTCCTTTGACAAACAATGAAGCAGATTATGAAGCCCTTATTGCCGGATTGAGAATCGCCAAGGAATTAAATATCAAAGTGATACAGATTTTCAGTGATTCTCAGCTTATTGTTTGCCAGGCATTTCAACTCCAACGCAGCTTTGAAATCGGAGACTTGGTTTTGAAAAGGATCATGACAGCAACTGGTGTGTTTGGGCCAAACTGGGAAGGGCCATATGTCATAGGCACTAAACTTCTTGATGGCACTTTCAAACTCATAACTGTTGAAGGAGATCCAACTCCAAGAGCCTGGAACAGCAACCATTTGCGCCCTTATTTTACTTGAAAAGAACTCTGCTCAAAATTGTAAAATGATGATGAATGTATCAGTTGTATTGTGAAACATTGTAAATCAGTGTAAATGAATGAAAGCTATAAAGTGGACGTAGGCCCGATTCTTGGCCGAACCACTATAAATCTTGTGTTCTTTACTATTTCATAATGCCTGTTTTATTTCGATATGTAAATACTTTAAATGTATCGCTAAAATATCGATTCAAAATTGCAGGACATTATAACAAAGCTTGCTCATCACAAAGCTAAGCGACCTCTATAAATCAGCTATTGCACAAAAATTCCAAACTCAAATCCTATGCAAGGAAAACTCCACATAAAAAGTTGGCGACTTCACTAGGACAAACCTTTGCTCACTAGTTGAGATTGTCGTTATGAACGGGCATCCAACTAGATAACTCGCGTTTGTCTCGTGAAGTCATTCAACAGTAAAGTACACTCCTTCGGATGAAGCAATTTACTCGCAAAAGAAAAAAAAAAGATGTGCTTGGAAACAATGATAAGAGATCGCTAATGGGCAGATGATGAGAGAAAATTGCCAGGCAAACAAAGAAGCAGACAAAGGGAGGTATGCCTCTCAACAGGAAGGCCAAGAGATCCACTAAAGGGACGCCTTCCCAATCGGAAGGAACAAGACCCTCGCTAACTGGTCGTGATGCATCCGATCAGATAACGTATGTCCGTCCCGTGGATCCACTCGCCCCTGAGACGCAACCTACCTGGCACACCAACCAACCAAAGCCCTCTAACGAGGCACGCCAATAAATGGGAGTGCTTTACTCAATCAAAAAGATCGGTGGGACTACCAAAGGGGCACCTTGTTAGTTAATTGCGATCGTTTGTGCGAGCAAACATCCAATCAAGCAACTTGTGTTCGCCCCGTAGACCCCTCTGACCATGAGAAAGTAACTTCCAGGCAATCACAAGCCCTCTTCGGAGGCACAAGCCCTCTTCGGAGGCATAAGCCATCTTCGGAGGCAAAAGCCCTTTTCGGAGGCACAAGCCCTCTTCGGAGGCACAAGCCCTCTTCGGAGGCATAAGCCATCTTTGGAGGCAAAAGCCCTTTTCGGAGGCACATTTCACCAGGGTAAAAGTGCAAAATGCTTCTCTTCGGAGACCCACTTCACCCGAGTAGAAATACAAAAATTGCTTCTCTTCAGAGACCAACATTGCTTCTCTTCGGAGACCAAAATCAAGACTTCTTCGGAAGCACAAGACCTCTCCGGGGGCACAACAATACTCCACAAAGCATAATGCTGCTCTTCGGAGTCCACATGCTACTCCTCAAAAATACCAAAATAAAGCCCTCCTTAGAGGCACACTTCGGTTCCTAAGGAAGACCTACTCGTTCATTTAAAAAAAAAAACTCTTCCCCAGAAATCGAAGTGCTAAGTAATATCTTCTTCTGAGATTCGCTTTACCGCGTAGGAGAATTCACTTCTCAAAAACATAAAGTAAACATCTCCGAAGGATGAAGCGTGAAGACTTATCCGAAAATGAGACACGCTCCGTTTAAGTAGAATAATCATTCCCTCAAAGACGGAATAGTTATTCTATGGAAAATAAGGGTACAGGTCTCGCTAAAAGCGAAAGATATTGTAAGGCACTTGTGGTATAGGGGCAATATCATATGATACGGCTACAACAATAAAAAGCAGTATTCAAGCAACATACCACAAGCACATAATAATATCACGCGAAAAAGCTGTGGAATAAATGCATTCTTAAACACAAACAAAAAGTTTGTACAAGTAAAAAGAATCGTTTGTTCTACACTAAAAATAAGAAATAAATGCATTCTCACATACACAAGAGTTTGTACAAGTAAAATAATTGTTTTATTTAGTACTATGAAAATTCTTTACATATGCAGATATCTCGAACAAGCAAAAGCGGGGACCGGTACCCGCACAATCCCCGGTCAATACATGCAAAGAGCAAAAATAATAAGTAGAGAATCCAGCTTGGTTATTCCTTCTTCTCACCACCTTTGGAGCCCTTTCCCGGCCTAATGATTAGCTTTTGAAGTCGTTGTGAACGGGTAGGGGCAGAAGGAGAAAGCGGTACGGCCAGATCAACTACTGCTTCCTCTTCAGTGGAAGTCTTCTTCTTCTTCCTTACAGCACGCTTCCCCTTCCTCTTTGAAGAAGACTCGCTCCCCGGAGTAGCAAGCAATGTTGAAAGCTTCGTATCGTCATCAAGAGACCGCTCCGGGGTCTTCTCAATGTCTTCAAGATCCTCCGCCTTCTGCTCCTGTGAAGCAGCCGGATCATCCAAGCCTTGAAGAGCTTCGATTTTCTCTGCCTGTGATCCCGGTTGGGAAGCAGAAGGAGGAGTAATTTGGGAAGATGGAGGAACGGCAACTGAAGGAGTGAAAGCTTGTGCAGTGTTTGGTGCCTCCGCTGTAGAAGAAAAGAAGTTAAAATCAACATCCCCCGAAAATAAAGAAGGCATCGGTCCACCAAAGTTTAAGTAACAAGAAAGAAGGTCATCGAATTCGGCTAAGTCAAATAACTGGTTCATTGGGCCCGAGACGACGCCAAAATTACCTGGAGGAGTTGGCTTTGCAAGATCAACCTCAAACTTCTCGGCTTCAATATCATCCAGTGCCTCATCTTCAGTAGGAGTAGTTGCAGTTTCTTGGGCAACTTTAGCTAGATGTAAAGAATGAGAGCTGGAATCCATAATATTAACGTCGTCTGAAGTGGAAGTATGAACGGGGGCAGTTAAAGGAGCTTCTTCTTTTGGAGGCTCTTCACCCGTTAATTCAGCTCGTACTTTGGCAAGTTGCACCTTCCCCTTAACAAGAGCGGCACGAGCCTCATCATCGAGATAGCGCTCCTCAAGTTCCGACTCATCATAGCCGGCCCCGCCAAGCATATCCATTGCGGCTTCCCACACTTCAGCCAATGTAATTTCATAATCGGGACCAAGAAAAGAAAGGCTCCCACGACCCAGAACGCTGTGTAAATAAAAGTCGAATAAGGTAGAGCTGATGTCTGCTTTCGTCGCCTCATGTGATTGCTCAGCCGCTTCCTTTTCGGCAACGGCAGCAACCCGGCCAGCGGTAGCCTCATCACGCTCTGCCTCAGCTTTAGTGAGTCGAGACTTTAGTAACTCAATCTCTACGTTCTGGGAGGTGACTTTTTCCCGCAGATCGGCGTTTTCTGTGCGGTATTTCTCAGTAATATGCTGTTCAGCGGCAAGCTTCATTTCGACATCTCTTTGTGCAACATGTGCATCCCGCACTTGTTTTTGAAAGACTTCTTCTTTTTGAGTATGAGATGCAGAAGAAGAGGCAAGGTCTTCCTTAAGTTTTTTAACCTCGGACTCAAGTTTTGCATAACCATCAACAATATTTGCCATCTCGACATTATGCTATTTGCAAATTTTGTCCCACTCCGCTTTGTCGTTTTCCATAGTCAGCATCGCCTCAAGGTTTGCACGATTGACTCTTTGGAGTTCGTCAACGAGCTTCTGCCACTGCGACATCCTCTCGATATTAAGCCTGACTGCGTCAAGACTACTAAGCATGTCTTGCTTATCAATCGGAACTAAGTCCAAGTCAAAGCGCACCCCTTTTAGGCACCAATTCGGAAAACGGCTCTGAAGTGATGGGGGGCCGTCTTTAACTTGATATTGTGGTCTGTTAATGATAGTCTGAATGTCAGATTTCTTCAGAGGAGGAGAGCTGGCCAGAATATCGGAAGAAATGGGAGCATCAGTCTTTTCAGAAATTTCAGACGCGTCAATCGGTTTAGATCGCTTGCTCTGTTCGTCAGCAATCTGAGTTTTTCCCTTATCATCGTAAGACTTCCGCTTATGAGAGTAGTCACTTCTATGCGAAGAGTCATATCGCTCGGCATCTTTCCTTCTTTGCCGCTGATCGTAATCCCGCTTCTCCTGGGCTTTCCTTCGAGCCCTCTCTTCATCTGTTTCTATTGGGGTATCAAGGTACTTCCTAAAGTCATAGGAGCCGCGGCCTCCACGGTACTTGAATGAGTCATAATATGAACCTGTACGTCCCATTGGAGAACCTGAAAGCAGAAAAGGAATAAAGTTTAGAAATTTCCAGGAGAAAGAGGATAAATGTTTATAAGTGCTGAAAAATCCTAAGTGTGTGTGGCGTGCAAGCTACATGCGTCAAACTACAGACCACGCTTTAGTGTGGAAACAGAGACGACTGGCGTAGTAGGCGTCCGGGTTTGTTTAAAGGTGGAAGTTGCCTCGACAACGGGATAAGTTGCTTTTGGATTGTTATCCCCAAAAAGCTCTTGAGAAGTTATCATGATATCGCTCAAGCCATCAAAGGTATCATCACCCAGGTGTTCAGCAGACTTCTCTTTTTCAACCTCTGTATCAATTGATTTTTCAGAAATTCGAGGATTTTCTTCCTCCTCAATAATTGGGGCAAGTGCCGGTTTGTTAACTAACCCTACAACATCGGTAGATGCGGAACATTTTATCAAAGCAGCCTCCACGACGGGTGCTTCTGATGGAGTTTCTTCTACAGAAGCTGGGGCATTCGAGGCCTCTGCTTGGGAACCTGAAGCAACTAACGTTTCCGCATCAGAACTAGAAGTTTCATGAATCTGAGTCGATCTAGAAGGATGTAAAAGGCCAAACTGGTGCAGAAATTCATCTTTCAGCAAGAATTTGGCGCTCCTCTCTTCAACATCAACAGCACTCAAAGTATCTAAAATCGACTTACGGCTGGTATCTCGAAGAAGAGAAGGAAGTGCTGCACGAAGAAAGAATGGAATTAAGCATTTGATGGTTCGAATTATGAAAAATCTAGAAAATGAATCGGTAAAAAGTAATCTTACTTCCGACTCTCCAAATAGCATAAAATCCCAGAGGACAGCGAACATAAAAGAATTGAGTCAAGAATCCATGGGCACTTTCAGGCAAGTCCAGAATTAGTTTGCGATTCCTGGCACTCCTCACAAGTATGATAGAGGGATGGTCTTTGTTCTTTGCAAATGTACACAAGAAGCGAATTTCATCAAAAGAGGGAAAACGGTTCAACGTTCTCCTGAAAAGCACGCACAATCCCAGCAGGATGGAGTATCCGTTAGGGTGTAGTTGAAAGGGAGAAATAGTTAGCCGAAGGAGAAGTTCCCGAAGACAGTCGTTAAATGGAGGAATGGCTCCACTTGAACACATCTGCCGGTTCACAGCAACAAAGCCAAGAGGCGGCCTGTCAGCAGTGTCGCTTGACCCAGGAAGTAGAGCATCTGCTTTGGCAATGCCAAATTGGATGCACAGTTGTCGGAAGACTTTATGACTTAGAGTAGTAGGAGTCCTTTCCGGAGGATCGTTTAGTGGGGTAGCAATTGGAAAAGCTTCTCCGGCTATTTCCAAGTCTTCCTGTTGAGATTCCATTCTACACAAGGAACTGGACGATCAAATATTAAGGTGCACGTTTCCTAAAAAGAGTGAAGTGTTGTGCAAAACTAATACAATAACGAGCAAATGTAAATGAAACTAAACTAATTGATACTTGTCAATTATAAAGTTTCAGGGCTTAATATCTTAAGTCCAAGAATAGTGTTGTGTTGATGCAAATAAATCAGCTTTAGTTGATCACTTCAATTTTGCTTTAATACTTCACTTAGATTTGTTAGTTCACAGCATTTCATTCACGAAGTTCATTTAAGTTTGATATTCTTTGTCAACTAATCTGTTGTTTGATGTGGGCAGTCAATAGCAGTATATTCGTCCCATTTTTCTGTGAATGTTGCTTCTAAACAGGTTATTAGCATTAAAGTTGAGGTAATCCGAGAAGAAGTGCAAAGCCCAAAATAATTCAAATTCAGAAAATCAGTCAAGACCTGCTCAAAAAATTCTAAGTGCTAGGTCGCTTACGACCTAACACAAGTTGCAGCGTTCCTATGCTAAGTTGTTCAGGCTAAAAAGTTCAGAGCTGTAAAAAATTGTCTAAGTATTAGGTCGTTCAGCGACCTATCATGAGTCAGGATTTCTGTAGGTCGCACGTTGCAACTGAATGGATTAAGGTGGGGCAATTTTCTCTAAGTCCTAAGTCGTGCACAATTGTTTAAGGTTGAGAACTCTCTAGGTCGCAAATGTTGTCAGATCGCAAAAAGCTTAAGTCGCTAAGCTTCCCCACGCGACCTAACTCCTAGGTCGTTCAAATCTGGTAGGCTGGTGACTTCCTCTCCAAGCAATGTCACATTGAATCTGATAACCCAATACCGCCAAACCAGAAGAATTGATCTTCCCCTTCGTTCTACCTCAACACACCACCAATTAACCAGCAAATCAATTGCAAACCCTACAGATCCGTAGTAAAAGGCTTTCATACGATCATGAATCGCCACGGCACGTCAATTGATAAGCAAAAGTTATTGGAAAAAACCGTTCAGAAAGCACAATGCACAAAATTAAGCTTGGGACAGGTAGCAGCGATTCGTGATCGAGTAATGATTATGGATGAATAAAAGCCGATCCACTTACGAATTATGATTGGCGAGGAGGAATCGTTGGCTGATTGGGTCTAATTTGTCTCTGGAAGCTCGAAAAACTGCTAATGGCGATGGAGGTTCAAAACAGTAGGGTAAGGGAGAAGGTGCGACCTAACCAATTTATATGAAGTTGAGAATGGGAGGCGAACAGGCGCGTAAAGTTCTAGGTCGTTTGCGACTTAGTAAGGGTGAATCGAAGCATACGACCTATGGCATAGTCATATGCCTCGAGGGGCAAATGTTAATCCTTTTATCTCAGCGACCTAAAACTTAGCGACCTAAGAACAGAAGGGTTTGCGACCTAAGGCTACAGGAAAGCTTCGCGACCTAAGATCCAGAAGGGTTTGCGACCTAAGGCTACAGGAAAGCTTCGCGACCTAAGATCCAGAAGGGTTTGCGACCTAAGGCTACAGGAAAGCTTTGCGACCTAAGATCCAGAAGGGTTTGCGACCTAAGGCTACAGGAAAGCTTCGCGACCTAAGATCCAGAAGGGCTTGCGACCTAAGGATGCAGAAGACCTTGCGACCTTGCAACAGAAAGGATTGCGACTTATAGAACTCAACGACCTAAGGTAGCTAGCGACCTAAAGGACTTAACAACCTAAGGTAGTTAGCGACCTAAAGGACTTGACGACCTAAAGAGGTTAGCGACCTAACTGTTAAAGCATGTTCAGCGACCTACTACTTGATCAAATGAAGCCTAGTACAGCTTTACCAGTTAACTTATGAAGCCGCGAGGGGACAGCGACCTAGCTTAGGTCGCTCGCGACCTACGACTTAACCAAGGTCGTACGTGACCTAAGACTTAGGCAAAATTCCTGCCCAGAAATTAGCTCTTATAAATATCCCATCACTTCCAACATTGGGGGGACTTTTTGGCAAATCATTTCTACAGCGTTGTTACTCCGTCGAACTCTCCATTCATTCAGCAATCAAGGATCCTTCAAGCATTCGCGACACTACAACAAGCTTCGAGAGAAATTCCTTACATCCGACATGGATTCATCGAGTTACACCATCGAAGATTGAGCTAGTAGTCAAGATTGTTTCTTGTGATCGAATTGTGCTGTTTCCTGAAGAGATTTGTATCAAATTGTAACTGAATCAGCAATAAAAGACTATAAAGTGGACGTAGGCCCAATTACGGGCCGAACCACTATAAATCTGTTGTTCATTTACTGCTTTTTTGCTATTTCCAGCTTATATTCTATTCCCGTACCCACGGGTGGTGCTTTCACGATCTTATTACACACACCGGGTGTTATCGTTCATATTTTAACGTTAACAATACCAAAGGTAGTGACCCGCAATTCCGTACTTCTTTGAGTTGACCATAATTCACACTTGTTCCACACAAAGTTTACGGAAGAGCGAATAACTAGGGTAAAGAAGAAGAAAGAGGTAGAAGAAAAATTAAACATCAACACAGAATCTCACAATCGTAGCGGAACAAAATATAACATATAATAATAGATTTTTATACAAGGGAAACTGTATCTGTTAATATATATACAATCATCAGAGTACAACAATTCAATACATCAAAATGGACAGTTATAATAACTTGTCCTCACACAGAGGATATATAACCAAGTACGGAGATACGTCTCTGTCATCCAGCTCATCTCTTGAGCTCCACAACACCCTATCCTGAATCTATAATACTCGGTCTGACCCGAGTATTATAATAAAATAACACTCGAGTCAGTCTGGAAAACCAGCATGAGAAAACACACTCAATTTGAATTATTAGAGTTATCAAAATCCTTTGAAAAACAAAGGTATCTCGTAAGACCGCGTCACACATAAACACGACGGGTTTTTCCTTTACGATAACCATAACATTTTATAGAAATCTAGTGATATTATAATAGTGTTTAAATACAAATACTTATTCAAATAGCCGAAATTGTTACATTAATTAAATTCCATCATACTAGGCTCTACAAACAAAACCGTAAGGCTCGTATTGGAGAATGGATTCCATACAATTACTGGGCCACTGGGGTACCGCCCATCACAGTACACCTCTGAAACAATGTATCGAGGACATCGCCGGGATCCCCTGCTACACAAGACCGGCCTACCCCTAACCTAGATAGACCGAATATGTTATCACCCCGGTTGTTCCCACCCTTACCATCGAGCGCTCCTTCTTTCATGCACAACCATATCCATAATATATAGGTTTCCGAGGATATCTAGAAAAGCGATAACATACCCTAATTGGGTGCGACCCACTTAGCCTTACTGTTTCTCCTCTGTTTTAGTCATTCTCGGTTGATGAGGCTTATGGCTAAGCATTACCTTTCAAGAAACAGTTCCACTTAGAATGCTCATCATCCTCCAATGACGATAATATGATAGCATTCATCCATACAAGTTGTCCTGGGTCTGGACAAACTGAATCACTGTCTTCATCATCTTCACGGTATTCATTCGTAACGTTCAAACCAGATCTAAGTGGTTTTCGAATAATTAAATCTGATCCCGGTCTCTTCGAAACGATTAACGAAATTGGCCAATATTTATAGTCGGTTATTTAACTATCAATAAAACATCCATAAGTAGTCACCAGGCCTTATTATAAATTTTTCAAAAAATATTCTTTTCAAATACCTTTACAAGGTGAGTATTTCAAATTCCTTTCCACATTCAAATATTTGAAAACAATTTTCAACATTTAAATCCATAATAGGATATCTCATAACTTTTCAACACTTAAGGAAAATATTCTAAGTCCATTTTCCAAAACCATCTCAAGTATCAAAACTTAGGAATTTTCTTAGCTTATCTCCTACATTTCCGAAAACTATTAATAAATTTCTTCTCACAATTTACAAAACCGATTATATTTATTTATAATCCCATCTAACCATTTATAACTTCTTTATTAAACTCGAATTCATTTTTTTCAAGTTTCGGTATTCCAACACCTAGGAAATGTCTTAAATTCCCAACATACCATTATAAAACTGCTCTTATAAAAACCTTCCGTTAAATAAACCCACCTACAAGTCTCGAGAGAATAAAGTAAAAATCATTTCAAACTCCTATATTTATATAAAATAAGTATTTATAAGAATAATAATTTATTTTTAAAACATGTTCAAATAATTATTTATAATATCGAAAACACTTTTATAACCATCAATAACTCATTTTTAGATAAACCAATAAATTTCAAAAGCTGATTTTAAAAGTTAGAATTTACTAAAATAAATACTTAATATTTGCAATTCTACTTACCGAAGTATTTCAATCCTAACTAGTTTAAAATTTCATAGTTTTAAATAATAAAATTTTCCTTTTAAAAGCAAACTTAACTTCTTAAAATTTAAAATATTTTTTAAAAATTCAATAACCAATTCAATTTATAAATTTCTCTCGAATCACATCACTTCCATTCTGATCTACTTAACATTTTCACTTTCAAAAATAATATTCACTATTTCTCTCACCCTGTTTCCACATTCTAATATAAATTCACCCTGTAAATTCATATTTCCCAATCTATCATCTGGTATCGATTTCCCTATTTATTAACATCGTTTATAAATTTTATAACTCCTTTGAGTTTCACTCTTATAAAACTAATCTTGTTTATAAAATTCCTTTTTTATAAATCCATTCCTTTATAAATCCTATCTATAACTTCCAATCCATTTTTAATATTGTTTTCAACTTCTTTTTATATTTTCAGAATACCAATTATAAATTCTTTTATATAATTCATTTTTCTTAAATCTCCATATAAAAATCTACAATAGTTAAGTATAACCAAAAATAAAAAATATATTTTTTTCTAACTCAATTTTTTTAATATACTTCCAATTTCAATATAAATATTTTTATATCAAAATTTCCTTTAATTTCTTAAATTTTAAAAATATATTTATGGTATTAAAATACCAAAATTCAGGTCAGTGCTATAGTAGCATCCAATAATTCAAATTACAACAATAATCTATAACAGATTATCTACACACATCATATATCACTATATATGAAAAATAAACAATATATTTGAGGAATCCAGTTGGATCCCTCCAACATGTTTCCCTGCATCCACAGATGCCAATACAACATAAAAATACCGTTCCCACTTCGAGGGTGATATCGCGGTATATAGGGTCATCCGCTATTATGCGGGGCGTATAGGGTCTCATCCGCTATAATGTGCGGGAATACCACTACAAACAGTAGTATATATACTACTATATATAATATAATATCATTCAACAGATAATCAATTCAACCAAACATCCAGAATTAATTTTTAACTATTTAAAATTAATATCTAGCAATCCAAAAAGAAGTGAGATTTACTCACCTTGATTTTTAATTGGCCAAATGCCCATTTTAGATTAAATCGAACTGTCATTCGATTTAATCTAAAATTCCAGTTATCTCTAATCAACTTCGAAAATTCCAAGTTGAAGATTTTTCAACTACGAATCCAAAGTTGCCGGTTTCATACGATTTTGACCTCGTATAAATTTTATATGGATTAATAAACTTTTTTTTTATAAATTAAACCGAATTAAATAATCATAAGCTTAAATTATTCTCACCTTAAAATAGCCTGGCCCAAACTACTGCAACCCAAATCCTAGCTAGCACACGACCACACTGCCAGTGCTCGACTATTGCTCGACCTCTGCCACTGACATCCCCTCGACTTCAGCCACCAGTGCCTCAGCCGATCGCAACCACCAGTCGCTCACCCTTACTCAACGTGGCAGCCTCCTCGTTCGATTACAAAATCAAACCCTAACGTGACTCAACCCCCACCATGAACTGCCACGATAGCACGTGCGTGCCCCGCCTACCTACGGTCACGCTGATACTCTTAGACATAAGTCGCGACTTTCCCCATTTGCTCGTGAAAACTCTAACTACGAATCCCATACGTCTTCTACTCCGGTCACCTTCTATTGCATGACTACTCGGTTGTGTTCGCCCCATTTTAGGATCGACTTTGATTTAGATCACCAGCCTTCTTTCTTTTTTTAAATTTTTTTGAATTGATTTGATTTTCGAATAAGAAGTGATTTCGATTTTGTTTTGGAGTAGCAAGAAGGGAAGAACGCGATTTTTTTTTCTTTTAGATTCAGGATTTCGAATCGATTTCTTACTACTGTGTAGAATTTGAAGGGGAAGGATAATAATATGCGATTTCATTTTGCTCAGCCATTTTCGTTTTTTTCTAAGGATTTGAAATTTGATAGAGGGAGGGGACGTGATTTAAAAGGAGGAAAAAGGGGATGTCGCGTGATTTAAGCTAGCGTGTTTGAATAGGTTTAAGGGTGGTTAGATGTTGACTAGTCAATATATAAATAAATAAATTTTCAAAATATCTCGATTTACGTAACTCAAAATTTCGAACCCCTATCGAGGCATGCCACTAGGAGTTCATAATATTATACCCCTATTTCGAACGCAATGGAAAAGATTTCGAATCCTAATTCGATCGTATGGAGAAGATGGCTTTTTGGACCTAATTAAAATATTAAATCTCGATATTAATTTCAATGCGTTTCTATCCCGTACGTAACTCCAAACACTACAAAATTTGAAATCCAATAATAATACACTATTATGGATCCAATGGAACTGGTTTCGTCAAATTCCGAGACTGTTCCTCGGACCACTATTTTAAAGTGTCGATTAAATCGACGATTTCAAAATTTTACTAAATCGTTTGAAATTTTATTTTTAAAAACTTATTAACTCAATTATAATCCCAAATTCAATTTTTAAAACCATTTAAATATTCAAATCGAACGATGAAAAATCCGGATCGTTACAAACTCACCTCGGTCGTTGGAAAATAATCTTGGTGATGACTATGCAGCATCACCAGTATTCATTTGCGAGTGTCTAGGTGACGGATTGCTACCAAAGTAATTTGATATGGAGATTTGTGATTGTTAAACAGGTATTGTTGGAAATTCCGAGGGAATTGTTTTGGATAAAAATCAAGTTGATTTTTGAAAGTTCAAGGAAATGGTTTGTTAATAACAGAGTTATATATATGTATATATATATAATTTCAAATGATTTGAAATAAGAACCGGGTGTTTGAATTCTGAAATTTCTAATTAAAAGAGAAGTGAAATAAGAAGAGAATAAGTTTTTGAAATAAAAACTTGGAAAAAGTGAACTTCAAGATGAAACTAAAATTTAACTCATGTAAGTTAAAAAAATGGGTTTGTAAAAGAAAATTTGTAGGAATTGGAATTTAACTTAAAGCAAAAGTTAAAGAAAATAAATTAAATGAAGTGATTATAATAAATAAAATGAAATGGATAAAATGTGATGAAGTTAACTAAATATAAGTGCATATGAATGTGTATGTGAATGGAACAAATAAATATAAGTAAGGAAGTGTGGAAAAATTTGAAATTTGAATTAAATTCTTATGTGATTAAATTGAATGAATTAAAAATAAATTTGTTTGGAGTGAAATTTAATTTAAGTATGAATAACTCGAATATTGTTTTGAAATGTTTGTTGAAAGGAATTGAAATTTAAATTAAATTGGATTGGATTGGATTAGAAATAATATCGAATTGAAGCAAGTAAAAATTTTGAGTTGTGAACTAATTATATAACCATAAAGTATAAATTCTGAATGGAATAAAACTTAAGGAAAATGAATCATTAAATGGTGAATAAATAAGTTATATAGCTTATAAAGATTGAAACTAATGGAATAAACGTATATTTAAGCTATAAAGTGATGTATAATCTTGAGTTAAAAATAAAATATGGATATACTCGAGTATAAAATTGAGGGGAATGTGAGGAAATAAGTTGTGTAACATATAAAATTAAAAACTGGAACAGAAAAGCCAAAATAAAAATAATTGGATGTTTTGGTGAAGAAATAAATTCCGAACCTGAAATACAAAAAAATGAATTTGAACTTAAGTAAATTAAATGGAGTGATTTTTGAAATAAAAATCAGATATTAGATTATAAAATGGAAGTGAACTAAGTAGATAAATTAATTAGTAATTGAATATGGGAATGGAACTTAACTTGGTCAAGTAAATTAGATTGCGGATTAAATTTGAAATTAAATGTGGAACTTGGGTTATAAATAAAATTCGACTAAATTGTAAGTGAATTAAATATATTTTGAAATGTTGTCGAATAAAAATAGGAATGAATAAAAATGGGGATGACTTAAGTTATAAATAAATTCAATTTGAGTGTAAATAAATTGAATATAGCCTTGATATCATTTAAATGAATTCGAGAATGAATTTGAGTATGAAATTGAAATTTGAAGATGATTAAATGAAGGGACTAATTAAATAAATTAGTAAACGGATGGAATTTGATTGCATGAGAATCAATCTAAAAATTGAATCGGAATTTGATGGCAAGGGAAATAAACTTAAGTTATAGAATTGAATTAATTAGAGATAAACGAATCAACTTAAGTAAATTATTTTGGATCGAAGCTTGGCTCAAATAAAACCATAATGCATAAGTAAATAACATGGGATGATTCTAAGCTTAATAAAATGGATTTGAAAATAATGTGGATATGAATGGATTGAATTTGAAATGGAATAGTATTAAATATAAATTGATTTGGAATCAATTTAAAAAAGCTGTAAACTGAAATGGGTATTTTATAAAATGGATATCGCCGAATTTGCATGGAAATATTGTCATTCGATGCAAACGAAAGTAAATAAACTTATGTAAATTAATAGGAAGTGAGAAAATTGATTTTTTTCAAATCAATTTCGAATGGATATGAGTTTGTTTGGTGTAAATATGAATTGAATGCAGATAAATTGGTTGTAAATCATTCAAATTGAATGAAATGGTATATGGATCGATTGAAAGTAATTAAATTAGTATCAGAATCTTAAATTGCTTATAAATCTATATTGGCATGTGGTTTATGAAATTTATGTGTTAAATTAGTTAAATGAATGAAATGTTGGTGAATTTCATATTTTGGTACTTACATGGTTTAATTGAGTAAGTACAGGTACCAGGAAGCTATTGGGCTAGAGTTAGATTGCGTAATTGCATATGAAATAAGTTGCTCGCTTAAAAACGCTAATATAAGGTACATTTTTGGATCAAATACAGCAAAAATATAAAATATTGATATATATTTTGTTTTCCGATCATGTAGGTCGATGTATACATTTTTATCTCTCTTTTCATATTGCAAAAGGCTCTCCGTACAAGGGAGACTGCCAAAAAATTTCAAGAATTTAGGGAGTTAGAATTTTTTTTGAAAATTTTGAAAAAAATTTGTTAACTAAAAAGTTGATGTTTAAATTGAAATTGTAATCAGAGATTTTGGTTTATAAATGGAAACTAAATGTTTTGAATAGGACTAAAAGTTTTAAAAAAGTGAATGTCGAGTTTTAACTAAGTGGATTTTGAATAGGTAGTGGGTTTGGAGCATTTTTCCTGCCTTAGAAATTTCGGAGATGAAATTCCTTTAAGTGGGGAGGAATGTAACGACTTGGATTTTTCTGTCGTTTAATTTTGAATACATAAAAGGCTTAAATATTGGATTTGGAATTTATAATTGGGTTAACGAGTTTTAGAAAAACTGAAAATCCAACTGATTTTGTCGATTTTAGAAACCACCGATTTAATCGACGCGTTTAAATAGCGATCTGGAGCACAGTCTCAGAATTCGATGAAACTAGTTCCATTGGATCCGTAATAGTGAATTATAATCGAATTTCAAATTTCATAGCGTTTAGAGTTATCGTTTGGTCGTACGTGATATAAACGCGTTGAATTTAATATCGAAATTTTAATATAATAATTAGGTCCAAAAAACTATCTTCTCCATACGATCGAATTAGGACTCGAAACCTTTTTCATTGTATTTGAAATAAGGGAACAACATTATAAAAGCCTAGCAGCACGCCTCGATAGGGGTTTGATATTTTAAGCTACGAAAATTGAGATATTTAGAAAATTAATTAATTATATATATATATATATATATTTCTTTATACATTTCAAATCTTTCTTCTCTTTCCATCAACCTCCTAGGATTGTGACTTTTACCGATTCAAACACGCTATCTTCTTCTTTAAAATCACGTCTTCTTCCCTCTTCTTTTCAGATCAAATCCACGAGAGTTAAAAAAAATAGATCGGAGTAAAATCGTGTTTTCCCCTTTTCTTCTTCAAGAATGAAATCAAATTCATTCTTATATAAAAAAATGCTCCAATGCATTGCCTACTCAAGGAGTTATCCACCAACAACTCCTCAGCCAGCATGTGTACTTTCGACAATGACGATGTTGTCGTCGTTACCCCTAACACCCGTCAAGCCCTAAAATCCCTAACCTCTAAAATAAAGGACATGGCAGTGAGGCTTATCGAGCAGCGATGCGACTCTGGTCTTGACGAGTGAGATGATCGAGGAAGAAGCTATGTGATCGATCGATGACCCGATGTGATGGAGGATGGGTTGCGACCTGGCTGTGATGATTCGCGATGATGGTAGGCGGGAAAATTCGATAGGCGACAGTCGATTGGGGTTGTGGCGTTTGATCTTGGAAGTCGACCAAGGCTGGGCGAGCCTACGACGACGATGCGGTGGCGGTTGGAGCTCTGATGCAGCAGTGAGGGACGTTGAAGGTCGACAATGAAGCATGATGTGCACGATTTTGGGAAAGGTGATTAACGGCCTGGGCTTGATTAAGAAGGGATTAGGTGTTAATTTCTAAGACTAATGGTTAATTATGTTATTTAGTTGGAATTCTTGTTAAATCAACTACTCTATCATGCGAAGTCGGAAAATTATGAAACAATCGGCACCAGAATCGTATCGAAGAATATCATGCTATAAAATTGGTTTGGATTTTTTTCAAAGATAGCACGAATTTTAAATTAAATTGAACGCTGTTCAATTTGATTTAAAATTGGAATGGATTGCAATTAAAAATCAAGGTGAGAAATTCTCACTCATTTAGATTACCAAATTTAATTTTAATTAGTTAAAATTAATTCTGAATGCCTAGTTGAATTTTATAAATTATTATATGTTGAATGTTATATATATAGTAGTACGTATATATTAGTAGTTGGATGTATTATTTCCCACCGATTGGAGCGGATGAGACCCTATGCGCCATGCATAATAGCGGATGACTCAATATACTGCAATATCCCCTTGAAGTGGGATTGGTATTTTTATGTTGTATTAACATCTGTGGATGCAGGGAAATGGGTTGGAGGGATCCAACTGGATTCCTCAAAATTATATCGATTGTTTTTCATATATAATTATATATGATATGTTAGAATAATTTGTCATAGATTATTGTTGTGATGTGAATCATTGGATGCTATAGTAGTGTTGGCCTTAATTTTGGTATTTTAAATACCATAAATATTATATTGAATTCTTAAGAAATTAAAGGAGATTTTTAAGATGAAAATATTTATATTGGAATTCGGATTATTTAAAAGAAAATGTTTTGGATAAGCAATAATTGATTTTAATCATACTTAACAATTCAGAAAAAATATATTTTTATAGAGATTTTAAAATAATTTATATAGAAGATTTTAAACAATGGATTTTTAAAAATGATAGCCGGAAAAATATGGAAAGGCGTTGAAATCGATATTAAAAATAGATTGGAAAAAAATGGAATTTTTAAAGAAGTTGACTTATAAATAGAATTTTATAAGTGAGGATAGATTTATAAAAAGGTAAACTCAAAGGAGTTATGTAACAACTCGAATTCCAGTGTTCTGGATTTTTCACAAAAATGCTAAAAACTGAGTCCAATGAAGCACGAGTTGGGTATCTGGTATCCTGCAAATAGGCAAAGATAATATATCAGAGCTCAATTAATTATCTCACATCGGAATTGACTAAAATATAATAGTAAGTAAATACTCACCCAAATAATAACACATTCTAAGAAAGTGTCGTAAAGCTGAGAAGTCTCTGCCATCTACCAAACCTGTAGGGTGTTATGAGGTGGGGGTTAGAACAAAAGTTCTGGTGAATGAATAAATTATATACTTCTAGGATTAATTCTACATATATCGTTTTATTTCCATTTACTCTTATATTAGGTTCATTAGGTTACAATACTCTCCCCTCTGTTCGTGAATCGTGCCTATCTACTCCATAGTAGATTAAAACCTAATAACTAATATATACATATATGTAGCTATATGCCCAATGACCGTATTGGTCCTAGTTCCACCCATGATACCTTTCGTATCCTCCTAGAAAAGAGCTCCATCGTTTAACTTCGAGCGCTTTCCGTAACTACACCTGTAAGGGACCGCTTTGTAAGGCCTACAATATAGATGCTCCATCGTTTTGCTTCGTGAGCGTTTCGTAGCTACATCTGTTAAGGACCGCTTCGTAAGGCCTACAATACAAATGCTCCACTACTTACTATGAAAACGTAAATCACGTCTGCACTAGTCTATACCAGTGCTCAGACATCTACAATGTACCACCTAGTGCGTACATTGAGGACTACGTAATCGTTCTATCTACTATCTGAATCCTGCCAACAAGGTCTGCCTTGTAGGAACTCAGTCAGGGATTTTCTATATCTATAAAGGACCGCTTCTTTAGGCATACAATACAGATATTCTAGTTGGTCTGTCCCTTTCTCATCGTGGCTATGACTCCATGCAGTCACCCCTCAACTAATCGAAAGACTTCTAAAGAGTTAAGTGGACGTGCCTTACTGCAAATAATCTAACATCCAATTGGTGGTGCCCCTCCATCCAATGTCTCGATAGTGAAAGAATCATTGGCCTGTTGGTTTAACTCCAGTCTTTCGCGAAATTGCTCTTGGTCTTGATGCTGGTCGATATCCGCATAAGACTATCCTTAAATTTACATGCAAGTATTGGACATACGAATACCCTACTCCGAACACCAAGCCCTTTGGACTACCTACAAAGGTCTGCTTCGTCAGGCTTAATGCAGTCAAGGCGTACTCTCTTGATGGAACACCCATAGACCTGCCTCTTGGGATGTAGCTTCGTTAGGCCTACCCAGAGGGCCATCCTAGAGTATCCTCATGTCCCGTTGAAGTCTCATACTTCTTTGAAGCCCAAAAATACTAAGTTGGAAGTGCTTCTCCATTGCTAAAATCCATGATGAACTACTTCATTAGGCGCTTCATCCTTTGGGCTGCTCCAAATGCAATTCGATTCTTTTATTATACCCTAAGTCTAATCTTTTAATTTGCATTTAATTTGCTTTCTTATTTCGTTGGCTACTTATTTTAATTTAATTAGCATATTATTGCCCTCGTCTCACTTCTAACTATTGTGAGATAACCATAGGTCTAATAGAGAATGCTGTTAGTATGAGCCACATTCATTATCTTTCTTATTTAATTTAATATATAAATCCCTAAGTTCAATAAAATAAGCCTCGTTTATTATTTATGTGTTATTTACTTATCAACTTATTATAAGTTGTTTAAATAAGCTTCTACTATTATTGCTTACTAATTTATTATAAGTCTTATGATAAGCTTTTCCGTTATAATTATAACTTATGTTATAATTCTACTCGTAATTGTTACTTTTTCTTCTTTTATAGTCCGTTATATAATTACAAGCGTTTCTTGTTTGTTCTAGTCTGCCTTCTTTTATTATGATATAGAATTTGCTTTAATTCTCTAATATTACATAATTCACTTATCACAATTATTGCCTATTTAAATAGCCTGTGCAGTA
This sequence comes from Allium fistulosum, assembly GCA_030737815.1. Classification (NCBI taxonomy): domain Eukaryota; kingdom Viridiplantae; phylum Streptophyta; class Magnoliopsida; order Asparagales; family Amaryllidaceae; genus Allium; species Allium fistulosum. Next base: position 186,165,478 of record CM060906.1, read on the forward strand.
AATGCAGACTTAGGCTCATTAATTTGTACAGCTTCAAGTTCTTGATTAATAATTTTCTTGTTTCAATTCATACTTTACTTTATTGTCTTCTATTTTACGAAGTAATTCTATTTTATTTGGTTGGTTATGAAAACTATATAATCCATTTCCATATCTTAATATTGATAACACTATCAACAATAATCGGTAACTGTAAGATATTTCTTTTACTATTATGGAGTAGTGTAAAATACAGCGGTTTTTCTATTTTACACTAGCTCCCCGTTTTATTTCTTTTATTCTTACAGTTATGTTTATCGTTATCTTTTAGATGTTAAGTTATGTAAATGTATCCTATTTTCTAAACCGACCAATTAATCTAGTAATTACTCCTAAATTAACTTTTTCCCGTTTTAATGCAATTTACTACGGTAATTCTATTCCTCAAACTTTTATTATTTTACATCTAATTTCCTTTATTTCAGTATTCTTAATTATTTAATCCATATTCGCGTTTAATCTATTCTAATCCATACATGAAGAAAAAGGAGAGGATAGAAGAAAACCGACGCTTGCATAAAATCCAAAACGTAGAAAAGGATGTAAATAAGGCATAAAAAACGGTATATAAATACTAATACTGTAAATAAACTGCAAGTTTTCTTATAGTTCAGCATAATTTAATTAATATGATTAATTACTGAATAAAATTTTCTAAATGGGAGTCTAACGATAATATATCTTAAACTTAAAAGATATATAAATAAATCCACTCACTTGTTGTCCTTATTTTCGCTTGTGCTCCGCTTGGCTCCACGGTCCTTCTAGATCCCCTTCTTCCAAGGTGTATAATATTTTAATTTAGAAGATCTTCTCCCTAGAAATTATTTTCTTTTTAGGGTTTAGCCTTAGGCCAAGAACCCAAAGAAATATTTTCTATTTAGGGTTCAACCTTGGACAATGAACCCATGGGAGAAAATCTAATTGTGAGAAGATAGCTAGGCCTAGGGTCCTATTTATATTGGAGCTTGGGAACCTCTAACCATTGGATCCTTGGATTGTACCTGGAGCCACCACGTCACAGGGTCGTTCGGAGCCATAAGATCGAAGAACATATGGCTCAGATCGTGGAAAAATAAGAAAACACGTCACGTACGTACCTGGACGAAAAATTCGTCCAGGTCACACGCGGGTTGACCGGGCGGTCGACTTCTTCTAAGCACCAGGCGACCATGCGGTCGACCTGTGTGCCAATTGGATCGACCAATGGTCAGCCCATATGTACATATATATTATTTTTTTCATATTATTTCCTTTTTTTTGTTTCGTTCATAACTTCTTCATATTGGTTCTGATTTTAACAAGTTATATTTGGAAACTGATCAGAAAATCGCCCCGGGCGCAATGGTACAAGTTTCGAATCCATATTTCGATAATTCCAAAATTATTTATTTTCATTACTTATCATTATACGTTAAATTTTAAATGTATAAAAATGCGAGGTGTTACATTCTCCCACCCTTAGGAAATTTCGTCCCCAAATTTGATACGGGTAAAATTTATGTAATCCTCACATTTATTGCAACCAATTTGTGTACATCCAATTTTGCAACCATCCGTGCTTTTGTGCAAAAGTGTTTTTCAAAACAAAATATATGTATGTACATAAATTTATAAGCGGTACCTCCTATATGAATGCTTTTTATTTAAAAATTTATTTTTAAAACATGATGCACGCAACCTAAATATACTTGCAATTTCTATATGAATGTAATTTTTCCAAAACTTAAAACATTTTTCACCCAATTTTTCCCACACTGCTATTGAATAGGGGTGTAGTTCAACCAATTTTTCATCCAAATCCTAACACGCAACCTTTAATACTCAAATTTTAGAAAAATCTAATTTTCTGAATTCAAGTTCTTATGTTAGAAAGAAGATAGAAAACGGAGAAGCTTCATATTTCTTCGATTATGCACATCTTTCTTTGTACTCGGGACTTTGGGTTACTATTTTTTTTTAAGTCTTTTGTTGACATTTCCGTTTCTTTTCTTTAGTTTGCTATTTTCCTTTTTGTTATTCTTATTTCTGCTCTTACTTTTTAAAATAACGTTCTTATGTCCTTGTTCTCTATTTATGAACATCACAAAAATAAAGAGAAAAAGCGTCGATACCGATATACTACCGTAGAATTTTAAATGCATACATAAGAGAACAATTTTATAACTAAAAAGAGAAAACAAACCCCACTATAATACGATACTAGATAGATGACATACGTAGGCTAACATAGCCACCATCTCAGGCTAGGAGGCCTATGCCCCTATCTGCCCTGACATAAGAAGGCTCTAATAAAGGAATCCAAATAGCTAAGGCGCTCCTCTTGCCAACTAGTGCTCACCTCAACCTCACGCTGAGACCTAGCTAACTCATTCTGTCTCCTAATCACCTCCTGTTGTCCCTGAAGAATCTCGGCGTGCTCCCTAGCGAGACGCTCTTGCCTCTCAGCAAGGGTCCTAAACTAATCCTCGTAGCTCATCGGTGGAGGGGGCTGAGAGGGTCATGCTCCCTCTCCCCAAGATCCATATCCATGTCCATATCCCTACGTACTCTGTGTCGTGGGCTCTGATGGCCAAGCGGGCCATGGCGACTCGGTATGTCCTACACCACCTCCAAATGGTGGCGTGGGAAAGTGTTGATGCTTATAAAAGTAATGGGGTGCTTGCCCATGTGGTGAGGGTTGTGGTGATGGCTGCTGCTCGTGCTCCTGCTCCTTATATGGAGCGTGAATCTGGGCTAATCCTATATGCATCCTCCTCAGAGTGGATGAATCTATCATGGGGTGGGCCTGCTCATTGTAAGTCTCTTTCTCCATCTCAACACTGGCCCACCTGAAGACCTGTGTCCAAAGGTGATAGTAAATCATAGTAGATCTGTAAAGTCCGGTCGCTGTCATATACTGGGCCATAATCGTCCTAGCCCAGTTCACCTGTAATCCTTCGAATATGGCGTAGGTGGGCCACCTCATAATAGGGTATATCTGATCAAAACTCTCCATCTTGGGAAAAGGTTATGCTGTAGAATGCGGATAACTAACCTAGCCAACGGGGTAAACTGCCTAGTTCTCCAGTCGGTGTGCTAGGGGTTGAAAAGAATCTGCTACAAAACAGCCATGTCCGTCATCTCAATCTGCCCTACCTCTAAGCCATACCCTCTAATATCTAAAAACTAGCCAACTGAGACTCGGTGAAAACTATCCTAACTCCCTTAACCTCCGACTGGAAGGCCAACTCCTCATCCTCATCGCTAGTACGTAAGTTAGCATCAAAAAGACGTACTAACCTGGGATACGCTTGCTGCTCGAACGTCTCATGGCTAAGAATTTGTTGCAGCCCTGTGTCCAAGAAGAGCTGCTCTAAACGTGTGCCCGGAAAATCAGTAAACTTCACCGCTCTTCCTTGCAGAAACTGGTACGTGGCTATATTGGAGTAAGACTGTACATCCGCCTATCACTCTGGCACTAAGCTATCTCCTGTGGTGTGAGGTGGGGAAAAAGGTGAACTAGAGAGTGCCTTGGAGGCATGGTGAAAAACTCTCAGATCTGTGAAAACGGAGTATGGATCCGTGTAGATCTCGCGACACGCTTTGATTTGATACTAACCGCAAGCGAAACGGTGGAGTTTTGGAGGAGTTTGGGTGGTTGGAAGGGGTGATTTTTGGGTGCGGCTGCTGTCTCCGGGGAGAAAGGAGTGAAAATGACGAAGGGGAGGGGCACGCGTTTATACGCATGCAAACGAAAGAGGGCGGTCAACCCGCCTTGGTCACCGGTCGACCGTGTGGTCGACCGCTTGGTCGACCTAGCCTCCTTTTCTTCTCTTCTTTTTTTTTCCAGTTCTATGGCATGCTTTCTTTGCCCGTCTCCTCCCTTACTAATTCAAGCCTAAGTAAGTGTTATCTATTATCGGCTGTCTGAGTCGCGGTTATGACTTTGGCTAAATATCCTTGCCCGCTCTCCACCCACCGAGTGGAGTCTTGACGTCTTCCATACTTCAACTGAATCTATATTAATATCCATAAACTTGCTCCAACCACTTAATTCGCCCAACCCATAAAAATTCTTTTTCAAAACAACTTTACTTTCTTTACAGCTAGAAAAATATTTTTATGTACTTATAAACCTTTTCGTACTTAAATAAGGATTTCAAAAATACATTTCTACTTGGCTAATACAGATGTTGCGTAAAACATCGTCACTAGTCCAAAATACTAGTTTTCAATTAAAGTTAATAATACCTATATTTTTCTATATTGTATATTTCTCTATTTTCAAATTCAAAAACGCTTTAAAGTTCTTTTTCTCAACTTTCCATATTTAAACTAATACAATTATAAAGTTGTAAACTTCTAGACTTAAAACTTGAAAATCTTCCAAATCTTTTCAAATTCTTTAGAGTTTAATTGCTGGGCTAGACTAAAGTGGATTTTTAATTTTCTTTCACCTTTCCAACTATTCTCTACTGAATCCAAACACATTTGCCATTCTAAGTCTTATAGCATATGGAATTTCCTTACTCTAAGTTTTGATACACTAGATTGTTTTCCAAACTTTCTCCAAATATTGATTTACTCGAAAGAATGGACTTCTCTTTGGGGTTTTAGGAGTGTATATATACATACATACATACATACATACATACATACATACATATATATATATTATAGAAATACAAATACGTTCACTCACTATCTACCTAGATATCTAAACCTAGGCTCTGATACCAAATGTAACAACCCGAATTCCAGTGGTCCGGATTTTTCACAAAAATGCTAAAAACCAAGCCCACTAAAGCCCGAGTTGGGTATCTGGTATCCTGCAAATAGGCAAAGATAAATATATAAGAGCTCAATTAATTACCTCACAGCGGAATTGACTAAAATATAATAGTAAGTAAATACTCACCCAAATAATAATACTTTATAAGCAAGTGTCGTAAAGTTGAGAAATCTCTGCCATCTACCTAACCCGTAGGATGTTATGAGGAGGAGGTCATAACAAAAGTTCTGGTGAATGAATAAATTATATACTTCTAGGCTTAATTCTAAATATATCGTTTTAGTTCCATTTACTCTTATATTAGGTTCATTAGGTTACAATACTCTCCCCTTTGTTCGTGAATCGTGTCCATCTACTCCATAGTAGATTAAAACCTAATAACTAATATATACATATATGTAGCTATATGCCCAATGACCGTATTGGTCCTAGGTACCACCCATGGTACCTTTTGTATCCTCCTCGAAAAGAGCTCTATCGTCTAGATTCGAGAGCATTCCGTAACTACATTTGTAAGGGACTGCTTCGTAAGGCCTACAATACAGATGCTCTATCGTTTTGCTTCGCGAGCGTTTCGTAGCTACATCTGTAATGGACCGCTTCGTAAGGCCTACAATACAAATGCTCCACTACTCACTATGAAAACGTAAATCGCATCCACACTAGTCTATACCAGTGCTTGGACATCCACAATGTACCACCCAGTGCGTACATTGAGGACTACGTAATCGTTCTATCTACTATCTGAATCCCGCCAACAAGGTCTGCCTTGTACGAAACTCAATCGGGGATTTTCTATATATGTAAAGGACCACTTCGTTAGGCCTACAATATAGATAATCTAGTTGGTCTGTCCCTTTCTCATCGTGGCTATGGCCCCACGCAGCCACCCCTTAACTAATCGAAAGACTTCTAAAGAGTTAAGTGGTCGTGCCCTACAGCAAACAATCTAACATCCAATTGGCGGTGCCCCTCCATCCAATGTCTCGATAGTGAAAGAATCGTTGGCATGTTGGTTTAACTCTAGTCTTTCCCGAAATCACTCTTGGTGAAACGACCCAAAATTTTCGACCCCGAAAATTCCAGATAGTTACGAAAAGAAGAAAGAGAAATAAGAAGAAGAAACAGAAACACAACACAGATTCTCACATTCGCAGCGGATCAAAATATAATATCAAATGATAACAGTTTACAAAAGAATAATGTATCAGTTGATTACATTTTTATACACCAGAGTTACATACATACACAAATACTGGACATATACAAATCAACATGTCTCAGATAAACAGAAATATATTACAGCGGAAACACTCCATACATTCCTCCCATCCAGCTCGCCTCTTGAGCTCCAGAACGTCCTTACCTGAAAATCTGTAATACTCGGTCTGACTCGAGCATTACATCAAAGTAACACCCGGGTCAGGCTGGAAACCAGCGTGAGTAAACCCATCTAACATGAAATACCAATGCATAAAACTTATTTGCAAACCAGGGTAATTTGTACCATCCTACGAGTTCTTCAAATTCCACACTTATTACAAACAATATTCAAGAATTATTGCTCAGTTAAAGTCCAAGTTACTTAATTTATTCCAATTCCAGCCTGTTGGGTTCTAAACTCAAATTATTAAAGAATCGAAGTGGTTTCGGGTATTTGCTGATACCCGACCAACCTCTTCGAATCTCAAGTCATCTTAACCCGAGTTATTCAATTTAATACAATTCAACTTTAAATACAGGATGTCACTTTTTACACAGCAATTTATCCTTGAAATATAACCACATTATCACTGTCCACCCAAACATATCATATCATAAAACATTTCATATTAGAGATATCAACCAATTCAAGGCATTTAGCATCATTCAATCATTCATAAGCAAGACTGATCACTTCCAAAATTTATTTAATTTTTCTCTAATTAAATTAATTACTAACTTTAATCACTTAGATTGCCTTTACTTAACATTAATTAATTACAATCTAATTAATTAATCATCCTTTAATTATCCATCTTAATTAATCATCCTTGACTAATTATCCTTAATTACAATAAGTACTTTGCTCTTAGACAAATTAATTAGCCTTTACCCATCACATTAAATAATCCCTTAATTACTCTTATAAAGTAATTGACAATGATTTATTACATTAATCCTTAATTAATTACTCAAATTAATTATTCTTAACCATTCACAGTAATTAACCTTTAATTACTATCATTACTTTCATTAATTAATGATCCTTAATTAATTACATTAATTAATTATACTTTAATTAATCACTTCTATAAATCAACCTTAATTTATCATAAACAGTAATTACCATCATGTAATTACTTACTTTAATTAATTAAACCCTTAATTTATTATATCAATCCTTGATTAATTACATTGAGTAATTTACCCTTAATTACTTCCACAAAGTAATTTTCCTTTAATTACTTCCCATTAAGTAGTTCCTTTTTAATAATTACATCTAGTAATTATCCGTTAATTACTTACACTAAGTAATTACTCTTATCAATCTCATTAAGCATTTATACTTAATCAACCATCAATAGATTATCTTTAATTAACTAACAAATTAGTTAACTTAAAATAATCACATTCATTTTATTAATTACAATTGGGTAATTCATCCCTTAATTACCTTATAAACCAATTAATCAACCTCTAATTACTTAATTATATTTAAAAATCAAGCTTCCAAAAATAAATAATCATTTAACTTGCATATTTAAGTTAAACTAATTTATATAACCTCTCCATTCAAAGGTTAAAGAAAACTTTTATAAAAGAATTTTATATAAATTAAGTTTTAACACATTTCCTTGAAAAACTAATTTTATTTAAAAATATATATATATATATACTTAAAACATTTAAACTTGTTTAAACCATTTAATTTTATAAAACTTTATTTATTTCAAACTAGGATACAATATTAAATTTGAATCCATACTTTAGAGCTTGATTTAAAACTTTGTTTCAAATCTTGCTTCAAATTTTAAATTTCATTTAAAATTTAAAAAAAAACCAGACAGGTTTTAAAACCTGGCAACAACCAAATATGACCCGAGACCAACCCTATAAAACTTCGGGTCAAACTATACCAAACTTCGGGCAACACACGCGAATAACTCAAGAAAAATCGAGTACCACTTCCCTTCCAATCCAAACTTCACCAGAAATGCACCGTGCACATGCACGGTGGCTCCGACCCCTTCTAGTCATCACCAAAGCCTTTAGCAGGTCGGCGATCATCCTCTCACCATATCCAGACCACCAGAACTTCGACAACAACTCGAAATCAAAATCGAGCATTAGGACATAAACCTGGAACCCAAAACCCAACCTGAAAAAAACTCTCGTGTTCGCACCTCCGACCACCGGAATGTCAGATCCTCAGGCCACAAACTCGACAACACCCTAGCTTCCGAACCCCAAAACCTGGTGAAACTCGATCCACCAGAGATGTTGAGAAGATCACAAACTTCAGACCTTGCCAAAACTAGGTTTACAAACTAAATCGAACAACCTCCGCCGCTACAGTGCTTAGATCACCTTCCTGACATTTTTCCCCAAGTCTCCGACCATCCTTCTACCTCCAGAAAGAACCCCGACCTTCCCGAACAAGTAGATCACCAGAAACCACCAGAAACCACCAGAAACCCAATTTCTAATCAAACTTTAACTGCTCACACATCCCATAACTAAAAATTGTGATCTCAGTTTTAAAAATCAAGTTTTTGGTTAATGCTTCAGATTAGATGCCTGAAATAATAAATTAAAGTGTTTGAATTTTCACTTATCTTAAGCTTACACTGATGTTTTGGTTTCCAGTAAGATTTCAAATTTATTTAACTTAAATAAAATTTTAAAACCTACTCTATAATAAAACAAACAATTTTATTTTAAATCTTAAATCCTAACATAAACTAGAATTTAAAGAAAATGAACTTTGTTTGAAATCTTAGCTTTGGAACTAAGAACAGTTAAGTCACAGATACAACAGCCATGTATACACCCATACATATACACAGAAATACACAAGCATATTTATTTCCAGATGTTAACATGCAACCATATTTATACTCAAGCTTTTTTTTAGAAAAAGTGTTACTCACCTGTTTAAAATGAAGAACAGAGCCTTCTTTTGTTTTGGAAACAGCTTTTGAAACTTGAGTTGCTGGAAATGCTACTTGATTTAAAACTTGAATTGCTTGTTATCCTTATCAAAACTGAAATGCTTTTTGTTGAAATTTTTTGCAGAGATGGTTAAGACTTAGTTGAAACAAAGATGAACTGCTTAGGTTTCCAGGTTGAAGATAATGATGCAGGCTTTTGTTTTAGATTGAAAAAAAATGGTTTTATAGGCTTTGATTTTTATCTTCTGCTGAGTTGTTTCATTTTATTTCCTGAACTTGAATTACTTGATTTCAAAGTGGCAGTTTGCATTATTTTTCCTTTAGTTCATTCGAACAGAAAATGAAACAAAGCAAAGGTATATATATGGAAGTGAGGTGTGTAGAGCAAGCTATAGGTTGGGATTTTTTTTCTTATGGTCAGAAATTTCTTGGTGTGAATTGTAAAACCTGAACTTATTTGATTTAAGGTTTGTAGGCTTAGGTTTGATGTATTGTGAGCTTGAGAGGATATGCATTAAATGCTTGAGTTGATGTTGTCTCCCTCTTGTGTATACAAGCATACATCCATTCTTATGTATGTATATATCATACATATGTATACAAAATATCTTGCCTTGTTTGTACATATATATAAAGTTACGTGTACATTTATTTCAAGTTACCAAATATATATATATATATATATTCCCACATATTTCATTTAATATATGTATCTACATTTCTCTATTAACAAATTGTATATACATTTTAGCTCATGCATATAAAACTTTTACATGTATATTTCTATATATACATATCCTGAATGTACTATTCCACACACCTATATACATGTACATCTACATGGGTTTGTCATCCTATACATATTTATATCTAACCCCCTTAACATATACTTATACATTATTTTACCATTATTTCCCATTTACCTATATATTTGCTTCCTATGGGTATATATACATACTCGTATACCTATATACTTAAGTCCATATTATTAACACCATAAAGCTTGTACATACCTATAGATAGATATATATATATATATATTTAGGGATGTTTCATCTTAATCCAAATGGTGAAGTATATATATATTATTTATTTTCTATAGGATTTATCATACCTAGAGATCTTAAAAATGAAATCTCTAATATAGTTTTTTAATTCAATATATATATATATATATTAAGATATTTTAATTATTAGAATTTTATTTGTTCGACTTATCTAAAGTAATATTCCAATGATTTTAAACCAGTTAATTACCAATTAACAACCATTAAAAATCTGGGTCGTCACACTTGGTCTTGACGCTGGCTGATATCCGCATGCGACTATCCATAAACTTACTTGCAAGTACTGGACATACGAATACTCTACTCCGAACACCAAGCCCTTCTGAATCCCTACAAAGGTCCGCTTCGTTAGGCCTATAATGCAAATGCAGTCAAGGCATACTCACTTGATGGAACACCTACATACCTGCCTTCGAGGATGCAGCTTCGTTAGGCCTACCTAGAGGGCCATCCTAGAGTATCCTCACGTCCTGTTGAAGTCTCGTACTTCTTTGAAGCCCAAAAATACTAAGTTGAACGTGCTTCTCCATTGCTGAAATCCGTGATGATCTGCTTCATTAGGCGCTTCATCCTCTGAGCTGCTCCAAACGCAACTGGATTCTTTTATTAGACCCTAAGTCTAATCTTTTAATTTGCATTTAGTTTACTTTCTTATTCTGCTGGCTACTTATTTTAATTTAATTAGCATATTCTTTCCCTCGTCTCACTTCTAACTATTGTGAGATAACCATAAGTCTAATAGGGAATGCTATTAGTATGAGCCACATTCATTATCTTGCTTATTTAACTTAATATATAAATCCCTAAGTTCAATAAAATAAGCCTATTTTATTATTTCTGTGTTTTTTTCTTATCAACTTAGTATAAGTTGTTTAAATAAGCTTCTACTATTATTGCTTACCAATTTATTATAAGTCTCACAATAAGCTTTTCCGTTATAATTATAACTTAGGTTATAATTCTACTCGTAATTGTTACTTTTTCTTCTTTTATAGTACGTTATATAATTACAAATGTTTCTTGTCTGTTCTAGTCTGCCTTCTTTTATTATGATATAGAATTTTCTTTAATTCTCTAATATTACATAATTCACTTATCATAATAATTGCCTATTTAAATAGCCTGCGCAGAAAATGCAGATTTAGGCTCATTAATTTTTACAGCTTCAAATTCTTGATTAATAATTTCCTTGTTTCAATTCATACTTTACTTTATTGTCTTCTATTTTAGGAAGTAATTCTATTTTATTTGGTTGGTTATGAAAACTATATAATCCATTTCCATATCTTAATATTGATAACACTATAAACAATAATCTGTAACTGTAAGATATTTCTTTTACTATTTTTGAGTAGTGTAAAATACAACGGTTTTTCTATTTTACACTAGCTCCCCGTTTTATTTCTTTTATTCTTACAGTTTTGTTTATCGTTATCTTTTAGATGTTAAGTTATGTAAATGTATCATATTTTCTAAACCGACCAATTAATCTAGTAATTACTCCCAAATTAACTTTTTCCCGTTTTAATGCAATTTACTACGGTAATTCTATTCCTCAAACTTTTATTATTTTACATCTAATTTCCTTTATTTTAGTATTCTTAATTATTTAATCCATATTTTTGTTTAATCTATTCTAATCCATATGCGAAGAAAAAGGAGAGGATAGAAGAAAACCGACGCTTGCATAAAATCAAAAATGTCGAAAAGGAAGTAAATAAGGCTTAGACAACAGTATATAAATACTAATACTGTACATAAACTGCAAGTTTTCTTATAGTTCAGTATAATTTAATTAATATGATTAATTGTCGAATAAAATTTTCTAAACGGGAATCTAACGATAATATATCTTAAACTTAAAAGATATATAACTAAATCAACTCACCTTTCGTACTTAGCTTCGCTTGTGTTCCGCTTGGCTCCACAGTCCTTCTTGATCCCCTTCTTCCAAGGTGTATAATATTTTAATTTAGAAGATCATCTCTCTAGAAATTATTTTCTTTTTAGGGTTCAGTCTTAGGCTAAGAACCCAAAGAAATATTTTCTATTTAGGGTTCAGCCTTGGGCAATGAACCCATGAGAGAAAATCTAATTGTTAGAAGATAGCTAGGCCTAAGGTCCTATTTATATTGGAGCTTGGGGGCCTCAGACCGTTGGTTCTTGGATTGAACCTGGAGCCACTATGTCACAGGGTCGTTCGGAGCCACCATGTCACAGAACATATGGCTCAGATCGCGCAAAAACAAGAAAACACATCACGTACGTACCTGGACGAAAAATTCGTCCAGGTCGCACGTGGATCAACCGGGTGGTCGACCGTGCGTTCAACCTGTATGCCAATTGGGTCGACCTATGGTCGGCCCATATGTATATATATATATTCATTTTGTTTCCTGTTTTTGTTTCGTTCATAACTTCTTCATATTGGTTCAGATTTTGACAAGTTATGTATGAAAACTGATGAGAAAATCGCCCCAGACGCAATGGTACAAGTTTCGAAGCCATATTCGGATAATTCCAAAATTATTTATTTTCATTACTTAGCGTTATACGTTAAATTTTAACTATATAAAAATACGGGGTGTTACAAGTTATAAAATTTATAAAAGATGTTTATAAATAAGGAAAACGATAGCAGCTGCTAAATTGGAAAAATAAAATTCATAGGGTGAATTTATATTAGAATATGGAAACAGGGTTGAGGAAAATAGTGGATACTATTTTTAAAAGTGGAAATGGTTAGGAGAATCGGAATGAAATCGATGAGTTGCGAATCAAGAGGAATCTTTAAACTATTTGGTTATTGAGATTTTAAAAATATATTTTATTACTTAGAAATTAAGTTTTTTTTTTAAAAATGAAGTTTTATTTACCAAACTATGAAATTTTGAACTAGTAGAATTGAAATACATCGAAAAGTGAATTTTTCAAACACTTAATATTTATTTTAACAAATCCTACATTTTAAAACCAGCTTTGAAGAGTGATGTTATAAAATAGTGTTTCAATATTTTTGTAATGACCCAGAATTTTGGATATTTGAAATTGGAATATTTAATTGATTTTAAATATTCAGGTGTTGATTTTTAGCTTGAATTTCAAATATCACTGTTTATTGGATAAAATATTGAACCTGGGGTTTCGAGCTGGTTAAAAATAATTTAAAGGCTTATAAAATTTACATTAACAATACTAAAGATAATAGAAGTTTTAAATTTGAATTTAAAAGTGTTTTGTTCTGTTTTGAAAATATATCGTTTAAATTGATATTTAAAAATAGCCTTCTAAGGCACAGTCTCGGATTTCGACGAAACTAGTTCCATTGGATCCATAATAGTGTATTATTATCGAATTTCAAATTTCGTAGTGTTTGGAGTTGTCGTGTGATCGTACGGGATATAAACGCTAGAAATTTATATCGAACATTCAATATAATAACTAGGTCCAAAAAGCTATCTTCTCCATACGATCGAATTAGGACTCGAAACCTTTTCCATTGCGTTCAGAATAGGGGTATAACATTATAAACGCATAGCGGCATGCCTCGATAGGGGTTCGAAATTTTATGCTGTGTAAATCGAGACAATTTGAAATCCAAATTAATATATATATATATATATATTTGTATTTTCTAGTCAACCTTCAGCTGTAATTCTTTCACCATCAAACCTTTTCCCTTCACAGCAGCTTTTGCTTTTCCCAAATCACTGTAGCCAGTTTCTGCACGCAAGACATTGTCTACACGCTAACATCTTTTCCTGTTCCCCCATTCTTTCTTTAAACGTGCAGACAGATTCAAAAAGAAATTGAAAGCTTCAGGAAAAAAATGGCCGAGGAAATTCGCGAGCTCCCACATTTTCCCTTTCCTCAATTCGAATTCCACCTTAGTTTTTAAAGAAAAAAATATACTCGTTCGAAATTAAAATCAGCAAAAAAAAAGAAACACGACTTTGTCGCGATCGAATTCAATTCGAGTCTAAGCCTCGTTGAAGTATCGCGATGCATTAGGATGGAGAGAAGCTGGGTAGCGACGCGCGGTTTTGGGTAGAGTTCGACGAGGCAAAACTAGGGTTTTGCGAGTTCGAAGGGGGGTCGACTGCATCGTCGATTTGTGGTAGGTCGGGTCGAGCGCGCGAGTCTGGTGAGGGGTTCTCGAGGCAAGGGGGAAGAAGTGCAGCCGCGCTTAGGTGTAGATCGTGTTTGCAAGCAAAGAAGAGGGTGTAGCAGCACTGTGGGGTCGGGGTTCATGGTCAAGGATGCGAGGTCTGGTGGTTTCGAGGCGTAGCAGCGGCATGGTTCAAGTCTCGCGATTGGGGAGGATGGTTGGAACATCAGCAAAGGTGAGCTCGTTCATGAGCAGCGGCAGTGAGGTATTCATTTTTTTCTTTCGATTAAACTTAATTCATAAAAAATAAATATATACACAGCTTATAAAATATATATAAAGTTTAAAACAGAAACCTTTTTATTTATTTAGTCAAAGAAATATATATACACATAAGATTTTGAAAAAAAAATAGATAGATAAGATTTTAATCTACAGTAAAGAAAATTTCTGTTTTGTTATAATATAAATATATCTATATAAAAATATACATATCTATTTCCACTTACTAGTTTATTTTAAAATAATGGGTTATGGAGATTAACATGTTTAATTTACCTATTTAATTATGTTAGTTACTAAAAATTATTTATCATGGAGGAACTAATTTAAATTAAATTATTAGTTAACTAAAATTGTTAAAAAGGATAATTGATTGTTCAATTTTTCTTAAATGTTAATAAAACGTATAATGCTTTTACAAGGTCTGAAATCGTGAAACCAAGTCAAGATTGGATCGAATTGCAAATTAAAAGTCAAAGGTAAGTTAATCTCACTCACATTTGGTTTACCGTAATAAATTTTAGATAGTTAAAATTTATTGTTGATTGATTTGTGGAATTGATAGAAAATTTCCAGTTGATGTGATATTATATATAATAGTGTATATATATATATTAGAGTGATTGATATTCCCGCATTATATAGCGGATGAGACCCTATGCGCCCCGCATAATAGCGGATGACCCTATATACCGCGATATCCCCCTCGAAGTGGGATTGGTATTTTTATATTGTGTTAACATCTATGGATGTAGGAAAACAGGTTGGAGGGATCCAACTGGATTCCTTAAAAATATTGAAATTTATTTCATATTCTATGATATGCTCTATTTGATAATGTGTGATAGATTATATTGAAATTGGAGTTATTGAATGCTATGGTTATGCTGAATATTTTGGTACCTTAAAATATCAAAAATATAAATACTGGATTTTTGAGAGAAAATAAAAAGGAATGTTTAAGTAAAGTATTATAGTAAGTTGGATCAATTAAAAAGAAAAGAATTGGGAAAAACAAATAGTTTGATTTTTAAATCCTATTTACTCAATTCCGGAATATGGAAAAAATGGGGATTTGAACAAATGTGAATAAAAGGATTTTTTTAATAAGGACTTTAAGCAATATTGTTTGTAAGTGCGAAGGAATATTTTTAAATGTAAAATTTAAGTGTGTTGCGAAAAAATAAAAGGGAGAATTTTGAAATAAGTGAGAAATTGATATTCAGATTTAAATAAGGTTTTAAATCAAAAAAAAAGTAGTGAATCTGGAATAAATGGATTTTGGAATAAATTTGGATAAATCGAGAAATAAATTTTAAAGCGAATTTAATTCAGGAAATCAATTTGAAAATCGATTAAGTGTTTTGAAAACGGTGATTAAAAGGAGAATGAGACTATGGAATTTATAAACTGGGTTTATAAATAAAGTGAAATAAATATTAGTGGGTATTTGAGATTTATAAATTGAAGATGGGAATTTATAAGGGAATGGTAATTCGTTTTAAAAATAAATAGTGTTTTATTTTTAAATGTATGGGAAAGAAAATTTACGGGTTTGGGATGTAAATTAAACTAGAATAAATCGAGAAGGATTTATAAATGATTAGACGGTTATGTTGGAATGGAAAGTGTAATTTCCTGAAAAGCTAAGTGTATTTTCAAAGGAAGATTTCTGAGTATTAGTTAAAGGGTTTTAAAGTGTTTTAAAAGAATTTTTTTAGAGAAATTTATTATTTAAATTGTTTTAGAAATTTTAAAGTAAATATTCATTAAGTTAATTATAGTAGTTAATTGTTGTTAAAGTATAAGGTGGTAGTATGATTAAAGGAAAATTATTTATATCTTATAAATAGCTTATTTTAAAAGTAGTTTTTGGCTAAGTTTTACTTGGGAAATTAGTATAGAATTCCATAACTATTATTTTTGAATAAAGTGATTTAAGTAGTTTTATTTTAAATGTTTTAAGTGTATATTTTTGGATAAAGTGGATTAATTTGTTTAAAATCTAAATTTTTAAAAAAAGACTTGGTGTGTTTCAGGGGAAATAAAATAATTGGTTGAATGGTTGTTTAATTTGATAGTTAAATAACCGATTATCAATATTAGCCAATGCGCTGATCGTTTCGAAAAGACCGGGATCGGATTTAATTATCCGAAAACCACTTCAATCCAGTTTGAACGTAGCAAATGAATACCGTGAAGATGATGAAGTCGGTGATTCAGTTTGTCCAGACCCAGGACAACTTGTATGGACGAATGCTATCAGAACATCGTCATTGGAGGACGATGAGCATTCTAAGTGAAAGTGTTCTTTAAAAGGAAATGCTTAGCCTCAAGCCTCATCAACCGGGAATGGCTAAAACAGGGGAGGTGCAGCACGGCTAAGTGGGTAGCACCCAATTAGGGTAAGGTCATCCCTGTCTAGAGTCCCTTTGATCTCGGCTTTGTGGGCAGTTGATGATCCCAACCGTGGGGTAATCTTATTTGGTCTATCCAGTAAGGGGTAGCTGCGGTCTTGTGTTGTAGGGGATCGGGAGTGGTCCTCGATACGCTGATCTAGGCCAGGTACTATGACGGGCGGTACCCCAGTAGCCTTGCCATTGTATGGAATCCAATCTCTAATAGGCGCCCGTATGGTTTTGATTGTGCCTAACTATGCTGGAACGTGAGATGCAAGCATTTCAGCAATATTCTATTTCCTTTCTATAGACACTATTATAATATCAGACAGATTTGATAAAAATGTTTTGGTTATCGTAAGGTAAAAACCCGGCATGTTTATTTGTGGCGTGGTCCTACGAGATACCTTTGATTTCAAAGGATTTTGAAAAGTTTAATAATTCAATTGAGTGTGTTTTCTGACGCTAGTTTTCCAGACTGACTCGGATGTTATTTTATTATAATGCTCGGGTCAGACCGAGTATTACAGATACAGGATAGGATGCTGTGGGGCTCAGGAGACGAGCTAGATGGCGAGACGTATCACACGTACTAGATGTATATTCTATTGTGTATCATAAGCTGTACAGTCAGCTTTGTGAGGACAAGTTATTATAACTATCCAGCATTGTGCTATTATTCTTTGTTGTACTCTGATGATGTAATGTATAAACAGTCATACTTCTTTTTGTATAAAGGTCAATTGTTATCTATTATATATTGTTCCACTGCGATTGTGAGACTCTGATGTTGTTTTATTTTCTTCTTCTACCTCTTTCTTCTTTAACCCTAATAACCTGGTATTTCCGGCACTTGAATATTCGACATTCGATACAGTGGCCGTATTGCTGTCGATTTTCGGACGTCGAAAATCCCGGGTTATCACAATTTTAGATAGTTACTTGAACATGTCTTAAAAATAAATTATTATTATTCTTTTAATTACTTATTATATATATAGAGTTTTGTAATGTTTTAAATTTATTTATTAATCTTCTCGAAAATCTGGAAAATGGGGTTATTCGGTATATGGGATTTACAAGAGAATTTTCAAAATGGAATTGGGAAAAAGTAAGAAATTTTTTGAAGTAGTTAAATTAAAGTAAACTTCGAAAAATGAAATAGAATTCATAAAGAAGTAGAACTGGAGATTGGAATTATAAGCAAGTATATTTGAATTTGTAAATATTAAAGGGAATTAATTAAGGAATTCCAAAACTTATAGAATTCGTTATAAATGAGTTAAGAAATTTACAAATAAATTGTAAATGATTTTGAGAAAATAGGAAATTGGGAATAAATAGAATACTTCCTAAGTGTTGAACATAAAATGGAGTTGGAAAAATATTTTAAGTATTAGAATGGTGGAAATATTCCATTGAATAAATAAGGGTTTGAAATGGTTTCAATGTTGGAATATAGGAAGTAGTTTAAATACATAACTTATAAAGATATTTTGAAGATAAATTTTGGAAAAATTTAAAATAAGGCCTGATGTCTGCTTATGAATGTTTTTTTTGATAGTTAGATAACCGACTATCAAATATTGGCCAATTTCGTTAATCATTTCGAAGAAACCGGGATCGGATTTAATTATTCGAAAACCACTTTGATCCTATTTGTGTAACGACCCAGAATTTCCGAACCTGAAAATTCCAGATAGTTATGAAAAAGAAGAAAGAGGTAGAAGAAGAAGAACAGAAACATCAACATCTCACATTCGCAGCGGATAAAATATAATAGTAAATAATAACAGTTTACAAAAGGTTACTATATCTGTCGATTACATTTTAATACATCAGAGTTTTACATACCCACAGTCACCGAAATATATACAGTAATCATGTCTCAAAAATACAATAATATACTGCAGTGGAAATACTCTATACGTACTTGCCATTCAGCTCGTCTCCTGAGCTCCAGAACGTCCTACCTGAAAATCTGTAATACTCGGTCTGACCCGAGCATTACATCAAAGTAACACCCGGGTCAGGCTGGAAACTAGCGTGAGTAAACCCAAACAACATGGAGTACCAAGCAATCTACTTATATAAACTCGGGATAACACAGATCTATTTATCCAATCCATAATTTGCTATAGGCAATGCTTATTTCACATAAAATTTTCTAAGTACCAAACTTAGATAAAATAATCCAATTTGCTTAAATTCAATACATCCCAGCCTATTGATTTTACAAATCAATTTATAAAAATTTGAAGTGGTTTCGGGTAGATCCTAATACCCGAACCCGGTCTCTTCGAACTCACGTTATCCTAACCCAAGTTATCCAAATGAAATACGCAACATTTCATATCGGAGATAATAACTCATCCAAGCAATCCGATACCAATCTATCATCCATAAGCAACGCTTAATTACAAACAATCAACTCAGTTGATTCTAATTTATTTTCAATCCTCAATCGTTTAGATTCTTCCATTAATTAATTCCAAACAATTAATTAAACAACTTTTCCATAACCATTCTTCTTAATTTACAACCCTGGATTAATTATCTTCCAATTCCATTTAAGCAATTCTCTGTAATTAATATCACGATATAAATCTTTCTTACCAAGTCAATAAGAAATCTTTACTTGCTTCTCAACTTAATTTACTATAATCAATTACGTTAATTCTTAATTACTTATTATCTTATTTTCCATAAGTCACTTATCATGCGTTAATTAATCTCAATAATCAAATCTTTAATTACTCCATTGTTTATGTAAATTTATGATTTCCAATTTATATCTTACTTTAATTCGACCACAATATTAATCATTCTCGATCACCCTAAATCTGTAATTAACTCTCTTCTTATATACTCCATAAATAAATAAATTACTCCGTAATTTGTTATTTCAATTAATCTCTTGATTAATTACACAAGGTAATTCTATTTATTTAATTACATTAGTTAATAAATTATTAGACCACCAATGATTATTCTAAATCAAATTTCACTAATTAACTTAAACTTTCTTTAATTTATCCAAACCCTGAATTCCTAAATTAATCAACCCAAATCATTTATTAACTGAATGGATTAATCATCCATTTAATCACCCTTATATTTCTTCCAAAATCCAATATATATATTTCGATGACTTATGGTACCGAAATATTTAAGCAAAACACAACATTCAGCAATCCAAATACCAAAAATATTCGTCACCGAATATCAATCATCCCAATATGTACTATATAATACTATCTAATATAGCAAATCAATCCCATTCAACCAACCATTTAAACTTAACCATTTAAATTCAAATAAAAATTCAGAAGCGTGAGGTTTACTCACCTTTGATTTTCGATTTGCAAATCCGATCCAATCTCGACTCGACTTCTCGGTTATAGACCTCACTGTCTCATGTCAAACTCACTGCCTCTCAACCTCCACAGTGATCCACCGAGCATTCCCCATCGCGATGTCACAAACCCCAAGTGCCTCTCTGCTCGTACGCGAGTGTGCTTCCCTGACATCGAGTACCACGCTTCGTACCCTCACTGCCAAAATCGAGAACACCTGGAACCACCCCAGCCTCGGCCCAAAATCGATCGCCACACACCGCCACATCCACGCGACTTTGAATCGCGAGCTGTCGTTCCCCCATAAATCGATTCGCCGGACCTCCTAGCGACACTCAAACCCCCAAAAGCTATCGCGACCCCTATCCTTGCGTGCGCGTGGAAGTCGAGATGTGTGTTCGAACAAAGGTTCAAACGAACAAGGGTGGTTGCGATCTCAAACTCGTCAGACAAAGGAAGGGAGGAGGCAGACGAAATGATTTCAGCGAAGTGGAAGAGGAAATTTTTTGATTTTGAAGAACTAAAGGGGAAAGTATCAGTCACCGTTATTTTATTTTTTTTGAGTTCGATTGCTGCCCTTGAGAATAGAAAGGGGACGGAGATAAATCTGGATTTAGGGAAGCTTCTCGAGTACGCTTGTTTGGTTGATAAAAATATCTTTGATCATTTGCCTTTAAATTTTATTATATTATAAACTTTCAAAACGTCTCGTTAATTGCCATTCAAAATTTTGAACTCCACTTAAGGAATGCCGCTAGGCGATTATAGGGTTTTACCCGCGTTCCAAACACGTTGGAACGTGATTCGTAAGTTGATTCGATCATATACACGAGTTACCGAAGAAAACGATCAAATTCAAATTAAATTGATTAAAATAATTCGAAGCGTTTTGAGCCGCTGGGGTGAAACGACAACTCCGATTGTTACAAAAATTGAAATCCGACAAATACTAACTATTTCGGATCCAATGGAACTGGTTTCGTCGAATTCCGAGACTGTGCCTCGGAAGGCTATTTTTAAATATCAATTTAAACGGTATATTATTAAAACTGAACAAATCACCTTTAAATCAAATTTCAACCATCCTATTATCTTCAGTATCATCGTTATAAATTTTACAAACCCTCAATTTATTTTAACAGGCTTAGAAATTCCAGATTCAACAATTTACCCAATTTTAATTATTAAGTGCAATATTGAACTATAAAATTCAATGATTTAATTATCAATTAAATATTGATATCTCGAATTATAGTCAACATCAACTTGTAAATGTTTAAAATCAATTCAATTATCCCATTTTAAATTGTTTAAAAATTTCGGGTCGTCACATTCCTCCCCCCTTAGAATAATTTCGTCCCCGAAATTACTAGTTAGGAAGAATGGTCCAAACCCGTCCACTTTTTCCCCGAACCCTACAGTTCAACATTTTATCAATTATCTTTTATACCAAAACCCCATTATCATTCTTATTAACTTCTCAAACCCACCCACAATTTGGAGACAATACCACTTATACTCAATTATTCAAATTTCAATTTAAAACAAAATTTTGAATTATCAAAATTCTCTCAAAAAAATTTCTAACTCTCTAAATTTCCAAAAATTTTTGCCAGCGTCTCCTTTGCGCGGCTAGCTCGGTACAACTACAAAAGGCCTCTACGGGCTCCCAAATCTCAAAAGAAACAAAAGCCAAATGGCTATATCAAAAACCCAATCCAATCCAATTTCATATAGAAATTTAAATACATACCTTTTTGTCGGGCCATTCAAAATTTATCGTTTGGAATCAAATCCACTTTTCCTTTCTCTTTTAATACCTGAATATCTTACTTAGCAACCAAATCCAATCATAACCCTTCAAATCATTTTATATCTTTTCTTATACAGGGTTTCATATTTACTTCTATTCAATTTACTTCTAATTTTGAATATTAAATTTATCTTTCATTTATAACTGGTTCGTAGCATTATTTAAATTTGTTTCATTTATTAATTTACTTCAATTCCCAATTTGAAATCGTTCTGACATTAACAAAAAAAAAATTTCCCAAAAATTCCCAAAAATTTTCTAACTCCCAAAATTTATGGAAAATTTTGGCAGAGTCTCCTTTGTACGGTGGGACTTCTGCGATATCGCAGGATGCACAAATATATATATATATACATCGGCCTCAGGCCGGAAATCATAATATATATCAATATATGCAGTTCATATCTCCTATTTTGAATTCTTTTGCGTAGGCGTACCTTTATTTAGCATTTTTAAAGCAAGCAGCTTATTTATTTTAGCATTTATTGCATCCAAATCCAGCCAAACGGCCTTCAGGTACCTGTACTATCTCAATTTACAAATGTAAGTACTATATATAGGAAGTTCATAACATTTCCCTTACTTTCAATAGCTAAACACATGTATTTCATAAGCAATAAGCATCAAACGCTTTCCATAAGCGATTTATATAACTGTAAAGCTCATTCAATTGCTTTCAACCAATTTTATATGTCATTTCATCCAATTTTAATGGTTTACCACTCTAGTGCTTACATTTAATTTATTTTTAAGCAAAACAACTCATAATCATATCAATTGGTTCCAAATCAATTATATTCGCCTCCACTAATTTATAGAATTTAATTAAATCTCATTTACGTCAAACGACAATCATTTCTACGCAATTTGATGATATCCATGTGAATAAACAATTACTCAAGTCTTATAACCAATTCAAATTGATTCCGACTCAATTTTATTTAATTCCATTCCATTTTAATTTATTCACAACCATTTTATTTAGCTTCACACATTCAATTCTCGTATACTACCATCCATTTCCAAACTAATTTAATCCAAGCTTTTATTTAATGGCTTTTACCCTTATTCGAAGCCGAGCTGCCATAAATTATAAACTTAAGTTAATTTACTTTAATTTATTCCAACATCAAACTTAAGTTTACTTCTATTTGATTTCATTTGTAATTCAAACCATCACATTTCCCCATCCAACTCTATTTCATATTCAAACTCCATTATTAACTTCAATTTATTATCAAATAATTATTTATTAGCCTACTTTCAGTTTTAAACCAATATTCGATTTATTACAAAGAATCACCTCATTAAATTTCTTGAGTTCAAATTTTATAAAGTCGGTTTGGATTTCCTTTTTATATCCCCAAAATTCCAACATTTTGATTTAAAAATTTAGAAATGCTTTTAAATTCAGGTAATACTATTAAAGAACCTTTTATAAAAATACTTTTTATAACTCGATGTCTCAACCAGTCCATCTTCATTCTCACAGAAATTCGGTCATACGTTGATCAGGCATAGGACTGAAAATCTATAAGTACTTAGTAGACTCGTTTTCAACATCTAGTGAAAATACTTGAAAAATAATTTTACTAAAACAGTTTTGAAATCGAGAAAATAGCTTTAGTGAGAATGCTCTGGAAATCATCACCCCCATCCATGGTCGTAGTTAACCCGATGGTTACGTTGCCGTCCCGGCAAAATCCACAGATAACTGTAGGTCTCCGCGCCCCTCGATTACGCCATGGAACCCGCTACAGATCGCAGCTACAACTGGGGTTACGTAGCTATCACAGCAAAAACCCATATAACTGTAGGCATCAGCGCCACCGAATTTCGCTGCCAAAGAATGAAACTCCTCCACTTGACCATAGACCGCAGTCTACCGATGTTGCGTTGCCTTCCCGGCAAAATCAAGTGTAGACCGTTGGCACTCATCCTCCACACGATTTTCGCTATGGTCCCCACACAGTAGATCGCAGCGACATCGAGCTACACTGTCGTCACAGCATAACCCAAATGCCCCTGTAGGCATCAACGCCATCGACTTTCGCTACCCAAAAATCCTCAGGAACTAGTTTTGTCCGGACTCCTCACAGGATCAACTTTAGAACCTCCCTCTTAGAGGCTCAAGGCAGTGCCACCCTGTGGCACTCCTGAGAAGTTCATTCCAAGGGAGCGCCTTTTTCCCCAGAGCCAATCTCAAAACACTTTATACTATACACATATAGTATTTTCAAATCATACACATAGTATGAATTTCACACAAGGCTCCTTTACACAAATCGATTTCCAAAATCGATAAATTTTAAAATAGGCTTTTCCAAATCTAAATATTGATTTTTACCCAAAAATCAAAAGCCTTTCCCAAAATTCAAAGGTTCCAAAAACCTTTCCTCAAAATCATTTTCACAAATTCTTTTTATAAATACATATATATAAAAGTTTTGAAAAATCTTTGAATCAAATTGTAGTTGTATAAATTCACTTTTTATACTTCAAATATTTTCGAAAATCTTTTTCTTCTGGCAATAGATTCAATAAGGGGAGTTTACCATATATAATAAGGATATATAACTTTGTTTATTCCAAATCAATATTCAAATTTTGATTACTCTTTTGTAAAGTCATTTACCGAATTACTTACTTCCATAAAGTAAATTTTTATAATAGAATATCCAATTTCCGTTTTACTTCATCATTTATTTAACAAAATATATTTTTAATTTCTAAAATCATTTACAGTTTTTATCCACAAATTTTCAATGCCAATTTCATTCAAACCCGTACGATGTCCCCATATCATTCGTACGCAATACCAATCTGATCGCTCACTCGATCACACAATTTCACTTCCGAACTAGTATCGTCCACCCGACTTCCTAGTGCGGACTCAGATCTGGTTTCTTGATCAGAAACCGTCATTCCCCTTGCATAGTCACAACTATGATAGAGAATATCCAGAATCAATCAAAAATCCATATCCAGGTTCGCCGTCGAAAATCGAGCGAAAAAACCCAACTCGGATCGATAATACTATCTTGAAATTCTGTGCTCGAATCTGGATCAAATCACTATGCGAATAGAATAATATACGTACATCCTACGTATTTATCTTCATTGATTATCAGTTAAATCAATTTCCTTTCTATTCATCCTCACTTTGATTTTATTCACTTATCCACATTTGCCTTAATCCCAATTTGGATTACCACTTCACTTCTTATCTCAGTTGGGTATTTAACCAATAACAGTTTGAACTCCGACCAATTTATATTTAGAAATATAGCTTGAAAAATTTGGAAATAGATACGTAGTTGAAAAATAATTAATAGTTTGCAAAATAGCTGTAAAATAGTTAACTAATAATAAAATAGTTGAAAAACAGTTAAATAGTTTTCAGAAATCGTAGATAATTGCAAAATAATTGTAAATAGTAATTAATTTGTAAAATAGCTAAATAGTTTCAAAAGTAGTTATAAAATAAGTATAAGATAGTTCTGGAATTGTTAAAGAAAAATTGTATAGTAATAGTTAGGAAAATAGATTTAGAACAGTTCCTATCAAAATGATTTATTTAAAAAAAATTGTCCAGAGCCAAACTGTTTAATACCCCATCTCCATTTCCATCAATTCAATTTAAATTCCCACTTTCATTTAAATTGACTCAATCCCAATTTGAATAACTTCAATTTTATTTTCAAATTAATCCAATTCAAATTTCCCATTTGAATTTTATACTTATCCATCATAAACCACAATTCTCATTAATTCAAATCAAATTCAGTTTGAACTAATTCAATTCAAATCTCACTTTTAAACCATCTTGAATTATATAAATTCGAGTTAAATTTTCAAAAGTTGATTTAACCCCTTAAATCAAATTAACCTTTATTTTTAAATTAATAATCCAAATCTTTAAACAATTTAATTCTGAGTCCAATTCTCAAAATTCCATTTAAATCTTCTTTACTTAACTTATTTCAAAGTTCAAATAAAAGTTCAAAACAATTTTATCTTAAAAATCAAATTTATTACCCAATTTATTTTCCAGTTCGAAACTAGTCCTTAAACAATTTTTAATTTACAAATTCAATTATTCAAATTTTCAGTTCAAAGTAATTCCATATCCTTAATTTTAAATTAAAGTTTAATTTCCCTTTTTCACAATAATGGATATATTACCACACTTCATTTCTCATTCATTAAACAAATCTGGTCCACGGTTTAAAGATTTTTAATTAACAATAGGATGGTATCATCCAATTTATTTTAAAACATCCATTAATTTTCAATTTCCAGATCTCAAACCCATTTGAGATCACACAAATTCCCAATTCAAATTACCACTTAACTTTCCAATTCAAATCCCAATTTCATCTTGAAATTTCCAATTCAAGTTGTTCATTCAAACTTATTTAACTTCTCCCAAGTTAAATTTAAATTTGGTTAACCTAGTCAACTCTACTCAAATTTGAATTCCCACTTCAAATTTAAAAATTCTTTTCCCCAACTTATATCACTTTGGGTCTTACATTACACTTCAGGGAAAAATCAAAACTCAACATCTTAGAGTTTATTTCAAATTATCCTTGATATCACATATATCCATACATATATACATATTTATTTCTTGGCCCTTCCAGCCATGTTTTAACATTTTAAACCATCTTCGTTTTAAATTCAAACCAAAATTTCAAACAACCCATTGTTTGTAACAAGTCTCCTTTATTCAAATAATACTTATTTATTATTTCTTTCAACACTTTGAATCAAATTTCAAATTCTGGACCTAGATTTAAAATTTCACAATTTAGGTATTTTAAATTTTATTTTATAAGTCATGTTTTACTTAAATGTTCACTTCCTTAGAATATTTCATTTTGCTTACTCATTAACAACATTTCATTATTAAACACAATAACCATTTACGATAATAGCCAAGATTATCATATCTAGAAACCAATTTATTATTATCTTTATTCTGAAAACATTTCTACAAATTCAAGGTTTTAATTTCAGTTTGAACCCAATTCAAACTTATTTTTACTTTCATTTTAGTTATATTTCTATTACTTAATTTAATTCCAATAATTTAACAACCAGTTACCTTAACATTTATTGGTTAAGGAATATTGCTTTATATATATATCAAATATAACTTTGTATAAAATCATTTACCTTTAAAACCATTTAAAATCTTTATATAGGAAAATAACAAGTACGTTCTCTCATATATATTACACTCAACTCATTCTAGGGTATTATTGACCCTATCTTTATGAGTATACCCACCAGAGCCAAGGTTTTCGCTTAACCTGGCTCTGATACCAACTGTAACGACCCAGAATTTCCGAACCTGAAAATTCCAGATAGTTATGAAAAAGAAGAAAGAGGTAGAAGAAGAAGAACAGAAACATCAACATCTCACATTCGCAGCGGATAAAATATAATAGTAAATAATAACAGTTTACAAAAGATTACTATATCTGTCGATTACATTTTAATACATCAGAGTTTTACATACCCACAGTCACCGAAATATATACAGTAATCATGTCTCAAAATTACAATAATATACTGCAGTGGAAATACTCTATACGTACTTTCCATTCAGCTCGTCTCCTGAGCTTCAGAACGTCCTACCTGAAAATCTGTAATACTCGGTCTGACCCGAGCATTACATCAAAGTAACACCCGGGTCAGGCTGGAAACTAGCATGAGTAAACCCAAACAACATGGAGTACCAAGCAATCTACTTATATAAACTCGGGATAACACAGATCTATTTATCCAATCCATAATTTGCTATAGGCAATGCTTATTTCACATAAAATTTTCTAAGTACCAAACTTAGATAAAATAATCCAATTTGCTTAAATTCAAAACATCCCAGCCTATTGATTTTACAAATCAATTTATAAAAATTTGAAGTGGTTTCGGGTAGATCCTAATACCCGAACCCGGTCTCTTCGAACTCACGTTATCCTAACCCAAGTTATCCAAATGAAATACGCAACATTTCATATCGGAGATAATAACTCATCCAAGCAATCCAATACCAATCTATCATCCATAAGCAACGCTTAATTACAAACAATCAACTCAGTTGATTCTAATTTATTTTCAATCCTCAATCGTTTAGATTCTTCCATTAATTAATTCCAAACAATTAATTAAACAACTTTTCCATAACCATTCTTCTTAATTTACAACCCTGGATTAATTATCTTCCAATTCCATTTAAGCAATTCTCTGTAATTAATATCACGATATAAATCTTTCTTACCAAGTCAATAAGAAATCTTTACTTGCTTCTCAACTTAATTTACTATAATCAATTACGTTAATTCTTAATTACTTATTATCTTATTTTCCATAAGTCACTTATGATGTGTTAATTAATCTCAATAATCAAATCTTTAATTACTCCATTGTTTATGTAAATATATGATTTCCAATTTATATCTTACTTTAATTCGACCACAATATTAATCATTCTCGATCACCCTAAATCTGTAATTAACTCTCTTCTTATATACTCCATAAATAAATTAATTACTCCGTAATTTGTTATTTCAATTAATCTCTTGATTAATTACACAAGGTAATTCTATTTATTTAATTACATTAGTTAATAAATTATTAGACCACCGATGATTATTCTAAATCAAATTTCACTAATTAACTTAAACTTTCTTTAATTTATCCAAACCCTGAATTCCAAAAAAAATCAACCCAAATCATTTATTAACTGAATGGATTAATCATCCATTTAATCACCCTTATATGTCTTCCAAAATCCAATATATATATATTTCGATGACTTATGGTACCGAAATATTTAAGCAAAACACAACATTCAGCAATCCAAATACCAAAAATATTCGTCACCGAATATCAATCATCCCAATATGTACTATATAATACTATCTAATATAGCAAATCAATCCCATTCAACCAACCATTTAAACTTAACCATTTAAATTCAAATAAAAATTCAGAAGCGTGAGGTTTACTCACCTTTGATTTTCGATTTGCAAATCCGATCCAATCTCGACTCGGCTTCTCGGTTATAGACCTCACTGTCTCATGTCAAACTCACTGCCTCTCAACCTCCACAGTGATCCACCGAGCATTCCCCATCGCGATGTCACAAACCCCAAGTGCCTCTCTGCCCGTACGCGAGTGTGCTTCCCTGAAATCGAGTACCACGCTTCGTACCCTCACTGCCAAAATCGAGAACACCTGGAACCACCCCAGCCTCGGCCCAAAATCGATCGCCACACACCGCCACATCCACGCGACTTTGAATCGCGAGCTGTCGTTCCCCCATAAATCGATTCGCCGGACCTCCTAGCGACACTCAAACCCCCAAAAGCTATCGCGACCCCTATCCTTGCGTGCGCGTGGAAGTCGAGATGTGTGTTCGAACAAAGGTTCAAACGAACAAGGGTGGCTGCGATCTCAAACTCGTCAGACAAAGGAAGGGAGGAGGCAGACGAAATGATTTCAGCGAAGTGGAAGAGGAAATTTTTTGATTTTGAAGAACTAAAGGGGAAAGTATCAGTCACCGTTATTTTATTTTTTTTGAGTTCGATTGCTGCCCTTGAGAATAGAAAGGGGACGGAGATAAATCTGGATTTAGGGAAGCTTCTCGAGTACGCTTGTTTGGTTGATAAAAATATCTTTGACCATTTGCCTTTAAATTTTATTATATTATAAACTTTCAAAACGTCTCGTTAATTGCCATTCAAAATTTTGAACTCCACTTAAGGAATGCCGCTAGGCGATTATAGGGTTTTACCCACGTTCCAAACACGTTGGAACGTGATTCGTAAGTTGATTCGATCATATACACGAGTTACCGAAGAAAACGATCAAATTCAAATTAAATTGATTAAAATAATTCGAAGCGTTTTGAGCCGCTGGGGTCAAACGACAACTCCGATTATTACGAAAATTGAAATCCGACAAATACTAACTATTTCGGATCCAATGGAACTGGTTTCGTCGAATTCCGAGACTGTGCCTCGGAAGGCTATTTTTAAATATCGATTTAAACGGTATATTATTAAAACTGAACAAATCACCTTTAAATTAAATTTCAACCATCCTATTATCTTCAGTATCATCGTTATAAATTTTACAAACCCTCAATTTATTTTAACAGGCTTAGAAATTCCAGATTCAACAATTTACCCAATTTTAATTATTAAGTGCAATATTGAACTATAAAATTCAATGATTTAATTATCAATTAAATATTGATATCTCGAATTATAGTCAACATCAACTTGTAAATGTTTAAAATCAATTCAATTATCCCATTTTAAATTGTTTAAAAATTTCGGGTCGTCACAATTTGAGCATTACGAATGGATATCGTGAAGATAGTGAAGATGGTGGTTCGGTTTGTCCAGACCCAGGACAACTTGTATGGACGAATGCTATTAGAACATCATCATTGGAGGTCGATGAGCATTCTAAGTGAAATTGTCCTTAAAAGGTAATCGTAGCCTCAAGCCTCATCAACTGGAATGATTGAAAATCAGGGGAGATGCAGCAAGGCTAAGTGGGTCGCACCCAATTAGGGTATGTTATCACCTTTATAGATAACCACGGATATATTATAAATTATGGATACAGTGGTGCATGCAAAAGAGCTCTCGATAAGGGTGGGAATACCCGGGGTGATAACATATTCGGTTCTATCCAGGTTAGGGATAGGGCCGGTCTTGTGCTGTAGGGGGTCCAGGCGAGGTCATCGATACACTTTTCTAAAAGTGTACTGTGATAGGTGGTACCCCAGTGCCTAGTCATTGTATGGAATCCATTCTTCAATAAGCGTCGTACGGTATTGATTGTGCCCAACTATGTTGAAACGTGAGATGCAAGCATTTCAGCTATTTTCTATTTACTTGGTTTAGAAACTATTATAATATCAGACAGTTTTGATAAAAATGTTTAGTTATCGTAAGGTAAAAACCCATCGTGTTTATGTGTGAAGTGGTCTTATGAGAACCTTTGTTTTTCAAAGGATTTTGAAAAGGTTAATAATTCAAATTGAGTGTGTTTTCACATGCTGGTTTTCCAAACTGACTCGGGTGTTATTTTATTATAATGCTCGGGTCAGACCGAGTATTACAGATTCAGGTTAGGATGCTATGGAGCTCAGGAGACGAGCTGGAGGAGTTCAGACGTATTCCCGTACTTGATTTGTATTTCTGCTATGTGAGGACGAGTTATTAAACTGTCCAGATTGATTGTTGTCTATTGTACTTTGATAATGGCATGTATATTAACCGTACGGTTCTTGTTTTTAAAATCTGTTATTATATATTATATTTTGTTCCGCTGCAATTGTGAGATTCTATGCTGTTGTTTTCTGTTTTTCTTCTTCTACCTTTTCTTCTTCATCCCAAAATGAACTGGTGTTAGGTGTGACGCCCCACCTCTATACCCACGCTAGCCAAGAACACTACAATGTAATGCTGTCAACTAGCGCGGAGAATAAGGCTGTGGAGGAGCGACCATCCATGTAACTTCTTTGTGCGAGCACCGATATGTCAGATAGAATAGAATGCATATCTTTTTAGAGAGGAAATCCGACATACCGATACAAACACAAAGCTATCACACGGTGGCTATATATATAATCTTCGGAAACAAACATAGAAATAATCATAACACAAATCAGTCACAGACATCCATATCACAAAGGCGGAAGAAGATATGAATAAATATATAACACATGAAAGTGCACATCAGAGTAGTGGTCAGAAAGATCCACGATAATACAAAAGAATAGCATCACGTGCTATACAAAAGAATAAGTACACTACATAGAGTCTATATCTCAAATGTGTACAACCAAAAGCTACTAATCTAAGTAGTTAGCCAAAAGTCAGAATAATCCTGAAGGGAGGTCAAGCAGAAGCACCTGTAACATCTCGGTCTGACCCGAGTATTATTTATAAGAAAATAATAAACGGATCAGTCTAGCTATAAATATCAGATGATAAGGTATAGGATAAATAATATGGCATGAACATGTAACAACCATAACGGCATACTACTATAAGTATGTAAATGATAATCAACAAAAGGTCAATCAATATCACAAGAATCTTCTCAAAGATAAAGTAGGGTATCATACCCTAAACTTGTATTCATAACAAGTCAATAACACATAAATTCACCAATGCACAAAAACTGATATCATATCAATGAAAATCATGAAAATTGGTGAAGCATAAATTCCAGAAATCATCACAAGAAATCCAGAAAACACATAAAAGGGGGAGGCCTAACACATGAATGGGAGCATGAAAACTCACCTACGTGTAAAACACATGACGAGAAGCTATCTCATGGAAGCTATCCATTAAATTTTCACACAGGAATGGCCCGAAGACCATAGGGTGCTACCCTACATATGTGATGGCGAAACATCACACAAACGGGGTATAGTCTCCCTCGCAGACAAAGAGACATCGCTCAATCGCTAGTCTAAATCACAAAAATGATCGTCATGATCATAAGGAAGTGTCAATCACACCAAGCTAGTAAATATATGAGTTTAGCTTCATGTCCCATAACCACTTGCTTAACTTAAATATTTACGAACAAACTGTAGATCTTCACTAGAAAATTGTCACAAAAAGGGTTCAATCGAAAAAGTCCAAGAGCTAACCGACGAAGTGAACGCAAGCGTTTCATACCACTCGTTTTACTAAGTCGTTTAAGTCGATTTCTCATCTGAGTGAAGTAAAGGCTTGTATATACTAGTAAATTGGAAATCGGTTTGAGGAAACGAACTTTTGATATTTAAAATAGTGTTGAAATCGCTTTGATGAAAGAGTTTTGATATTTACTATTAGTATTGAAACCTTCATATATCTTTAAAGTGACAAGTCATAAAACGATTGTTGAAACAATCTATCACAAAAATTCACATTCGAAGACATGAACAAAATCCAAGGAAATCAATCCCAAAACCATGATAATAGAAATTCTGATGAATGTTTTTCAAATAAGATCCCCTACGCAGAGGTGTACGGGGTTCGACCTAGTGAAGCCAAGCTGGTCAAGCGACCTAAGGAAAAGTAGGTCATACGACCTAAGGGTTCACGCGACCTAACACAATGGCCGAGCGACCTAACTGGAGTTAAGGGAGGCGAGCGACTTAAGGACAGTCGACTTAACAACTTGCGACTTAGTGGGGCATAGGTCGGAGACGACCTACGACTTAAGGTCAAGCGACCTAGTGAAATAGCAGGGGAAATATTAGGTCGGAGACGACCTACGACTTAAAAGGGTATACGACCCAACGACCTAAAGTCGATACGACTTAACGACTTAAGAGGGTTCACGACCCAACGACTTAAAGTCGATACGACTTAACGACTTAAGCTCAAATACGAGCTACGAGCTAAGGTCTATACGACCTAATGACTTATCCCAGTACGACCTAAGCCAGGACGAGGTAGCAGAAGGCAACGACTTAACTCTTAACTCGCGCACGACTTAGCACTTAACTCGCGAACGACTTAGCACTTAACTCGCGAACGACTTAGCACACCCAGAACGACTTAAGGCCTAGAACGACTTATCTCTTAACTCGCGCACGACTTAGCACTTAACTCGCGAACGACTTAGCACTCCCAGAACGACTTAAGGCCTGGAACGACTTATGCTCCGTGTGACTTTTCAACACGAACGACCTACGACTTAGGCTTAACTCGCGAACGACTTAGCGAAGGCAGAACGACCTAAGTGCAGTTTTTCACCGAAAACACTAAAATTTTGGGTTTTTCGCCAATCCAATCCAAACCCAATGTAGATATTCGTATAAATGCAATAGGGGATCATTCCCAACAGCCCAATGACATCTATAGGCAAGATGTGAGATAAAAATCTCACCTTTTCCACGAAATTGATGAAGATGAGACTTGAGAGCAAAGCAAGAACACCAACAAGCTTGAATCAATGTTCTTCACGTGAATTTGATGTTGAATCTCGGATTTGCAATAGAATTTAAGTTTGGAGTTTTAATTTCCACTTCCCACCACCATTTTTGATGAAGCTTGAATGTTATTTGATAAAGTGAGGAAGAGGAGGTGGGTTGGGGCTGAGTTAGAAGGTGCAGTCCAACTCAAGTCAAAGGCGGGAAAAAGTGACGAAAATTCCACCATCTCCAAACATATCGAAGTTTACACTTAAAAAGATCGCAAACGTCATTTTGAACTCAATGGAAGTGGTCTCGAGTCCTAATTTGACCATATGCAAAAAGTAGCTTTTGGACTAACATCCGACTAACGATAAAATATTTAAATAAAATATTTAAATATAAAATCGATAGATATGCGGGTTGTTACATTTCCGGAACTCGATTGCTTGGCATTCTATACAATGGACGTATTGATGTCGATTTTCGAGGGTTGAAAATCTAGTCCGTGACAAGCTTCATGCATATTCTCTTATTATACATAGGAC
Organism: Allium fistulosum; assembly: GCA_030737815.1. NCBI lineage: Eukaryota > Viridiplantae > Streptophyta > Magnoliopsida > Asparagales > Amaryllidaceae > Allium > Allium fistulosum. The sequence goes on from CM060906.1 coordinate 186,199,968, forward strand.
ATATTTCGTTCCTTTGTTGAATCGGGTGTAATTATCACCATTCTTAGATGCACATGCGTGCACACAGAAACACACACACACATAATCGGCTTTTCCAAGATTGTTTCTTCTAAATATAATTTGCATTTTATGCACTTCGCATGCTACTATCTCTTCGATGGAAATATCGAGATTTTCATTACAATAATACTTAAAAGTAGGAAGAATCTACTCATCATGAAGATATCCATATTTTCATTACAACAATACTTAAAAAAAATTTGATCAACACAGCTTGTGCATTGCATCTTTTAAAACTAGCAAAGTTATGTATTTTCTTTGGGAACTTTTATACTTTCATCATTTAGTATAATTTAACCTACATTCACACTTTTGCCACTTAGTATGGTTTAACCAACATTTATACTTTCAGTTCTTTAAATGTTTTAAAAACTTTGACAACGTCACTTCCAGTGTTTTTAAAACTATTGTGCTTTTGGCACTTAATCAATTCCGGGCACTATTCGTGCTTTAGTGATTTCAGTGTGCTTCCTGATGGAAATAAGCCAAATAGTAGTGGTCTAAACGTGTAACAACCCATCTTCTCGATCATCAAAAGTCGACACTAATACATTCACGGTATTCACGTGTCGAGCTTTCAAGTACCGGAAAGATGGATTATTGGGGAAAAAGGAAAATAATAGGACAAAATCTCACATCGTTACGAGCAACATATAATACACAATAGATCATTACAAAAGGAAATTGTATATATACATACATCAAATCGGATTTAACTAAACAACCATCAACCTGAATAGTTATAACAGCCTGTCCTAACAATTTCTAATAAATACATCAGGAAATGCAGCGGAAATAAAAAGATACGTGAATACATCTAATAGGCTTCCGACTTGTCTCGTGAAGCTCCAAAGCACCCAAACTAGATCTGTAATATACACGGTCTGACCCAAGCATTATTAGAAAATAACACCCGGATCAGTCTGGTAAACCAGCTTAAAAAAACACACCTCAAATGGATTATTTAATGTTATAAAACTTTCCAAAATAAAAGTATCTCATAAGACCACACCTCACATAAACATGAACGTGTCTTTACGTTACGATAACCAACCATTCCTATTAGAAAACGCAGTGATATTATAATAATGCCCGAGGATGAAAATATCAATAATCAAGTAGCTGTGATGCTCGTAAGTGATGGGTATATAATCAAAAACCATTAAGGCACGTTCGCTAATTGTGTAGGATTCCACGGTGGTTTCCTTGGTACTTTGAGAACGGTCCTCCTACACAAGGATCAGAGTTATCCTTCCGAAGCAACAATACATCTCTAGTGATGTATAATAAGAAATACATAGCTGGCCCCAAAAACTATCGAGCCGAATGCATCGCTCTTTGCATGCATAACAACTATATGTAACTCTGGAAAGGAGATGACCACACCTTTATGGGTTAGCTAAACCCCTGGCCATGCATCCTATCTTTGGTTTTAGTCATTACCGTTGGTGAGGTTGCGTCTGGCATTCTAGCTCATGCACCAACTGAATAATAGATCACGGAACCACACATGGATTCACATACCTCAACAGGTCTCGAAACCACACATGGGTTCCCATATCTCAACAAAGATATCAGAATCACACATGGATTCTCATACCCAACAGGTCTTGAAATCACAAATGGATCCACACATCTCAACAAACATCAAGGAATCACACATGGATTCTCATACCCCCAACGAGTCTCGGAATCACACATGGATCTCCACATCTCAACAAAGATCTCAGAATCACACATGGATTCCCATACCCCAATGGGTCTTGGAATCACACATGGATTCCAACATCCAAATAGATCTCGAATCTCCTCCAAGCATAGAACCTGTATATGGTTTTGTAGTGGTTAAGGTTTCGAGTCATCTGTTACAAGTACACTCCTACGCTTACCGGATGTTCCAAAACCAATCGATCGATTTCTAGAATGTCGTATACCGGTTCTTTTGAAAATAATCAAACAATACATAAAAGCACCACTAACGGATCTCCTTATCATTTGTCCTAGAAGAACAAAACGAGTTTATACGTACAGTATAACACCACTGATGGTAACTGTACCATAGCATCCTCGTGTTTCTCCTAGATATTTCAAAGTTAAAATTCTTCGGTTTTAAGTAGGGAAATATTTCTGTACCACCTAAATTAAGAAAGATTTCATTTAACATTGCCGAGCATGCTGAAGGATGTTTTTCTCATTTCAGCAAGTAATGGAGGTTAGGTATTACATGTTCACACCCATTATTACTACATCCTTCGTCATCCTTATATCCTTTCCTCCATTCAACTCTACCCCCTTATTTCTAAATATCACGCATAAATCGAAAACGAAAAAGGGGGAAAAACATCGCACAAATCGACGACAATAAAAAGGAGGACGAAGGCTGCCAGCTTTGAGAGGAGGGCGACGTAAGGGAAGGTGCGCTACGTGTAACCACTATTTTCCTCCTCTATTTTGAAATATTGCATTTCAGCTTCATTTCTTTATTTTAACATACCACGAACTGAATTCCTTCCTACCTAATACTCCCAAATTAATTTTGCTACCTCGATACCAACGAAACTCAGTATGACCGCTCCTTAAATGATTTTCCCCCTTTCGCTACTACATATTCGCCAGTTTCGTTTCCAACGTCATCTCCCTTTGAAAAATCAAGTTTCCTTCTTATCGGAATGCAGGGGTAATGATTTTAACCTCAATTTAGCATGGTGTTCAATGTTACAATAACTCTTATTGGAAGTTGTGAATTTCGCAATGTGCAAAGCAAGCTTTTGTTGAATAAAGATACCAAGACCAACAAGACTATGCAAGTTTGGTGTAAAAGGTAATACCTACAGAAGTATATCCAACATATAGTTAATTGATATTTGCAAATTGGTTCAAAATACCTTTTTTCTCATTGTAAACCATATGTTATGTATTTTCTATTACTTGCATAATATTGAAACTATTGAAAATCACAATCTCTTTTACAAACCGCAATACGTTGCATAGTGTATTACATTGTTCGGTCTTTGTACGTTGATATGATAGTGAAATGCTTTGTGTATCATGAGTTTAGTGCATTTTGCTATTTCTATTTGTTTTTTGATGCTAGCTAATGACCAGATTCATTTACATGCCTTAAATTATGAAACAATACCATTTAGTTTTTCAAAGTCCACCTATCTAATGAAATGACAAATAGATTCTGAACTGTCGCTGTATTATAATGAATGATTGGATGACTTTAGGATTATTGACAAGAGAACAAAACATATCAAAGCTAAATGGTTCTGATTAGCATGAGTTTGACGGTAGATCTATTTTCTCTATTTCTTTAATATTTAAACAATATGATTATTCACTGATAGCAATCACATTTCATGCATGATTACTTTTGTTATTTTCAATAAAAAAATAGCTGCTTTACGGATTCTATACGCATTAACATTTTTGGTATGGTGTATTCATTACTATTGATGTTGTAGAGGTTCTTCGACAAAATAAGGAGAATTAGTATCTAAAAAGTTGAGGTATTAATAAAGAATTGTATAATTTTATTTACTTTTTTTTATTAATGAAGTTTACGCTATTATATTGATTTCATGATATATTGAAGAATCTATACTATATTATTATTAGTGAGTTAAATTTCAAGCTCACACAGGCCCCCTTGAAATTTGGCAACTGAACAGTCTCCATGTTATCTATCTATACTATTATATTATTATTTCAACAACGCAAAAGCCTGCTTTGAATTTTAAACTCAAAGGTTGCGATTTTTCCTTCCTCTATCATGCCTCTCCCTTTCCTTCTTTTTTCCAACCCTAAATTGTAAGTCCCCCCTCAATTTGTGTGTTTTTCGCTCTGCGATCGTCGTTCACCCCTCCCACCAACGTCGCCAGCCAAATAAAGTCCAATTTAGGTATGAAGCCTTCTTTTGTTGAGACCTTTATCTATTGTCTGAGGCCAAATAGTGTCCCACCGGCATGGAAATCAAAAACCGCTCATCTCTTTCATCCTATATATTAAGTCTTCCCCTATTATTTATACTTTTCCACGATTCTCCTCCAGTCTCCTAGCGATTGAGGTAATTTTCAGACTTTTGGCTCTGTTATTTTGGATTTATTGAACTATTACTTATTTAATTGCTTGATTCATTCGATTTGCATATATATATATATATATATATTTGTTTCCTACTTTAACCGATCCTGATTTAATTGCTTAATCATTTACCCTATCAATGTTGCATCATGCATCTTTCAGCCTCTGTATTTCAGGTACCATTACCATTACTAGGTATCTCTTTTCAAGGTTATTCAACAGGTTCTATTGATGTAGGTACTTAGGAGGTAATTGATTTGTTGTATTGTACTTTACCCTTAATACATATGATTGATTTGATTTGGTTTTGCAGATATGACCTGTTTGAAATTTATTTTATGATAATTACTGGAAATTGCACTTAGGTATTTGAAAAATTTCACGGAAAAGAAGTTTCTGTTAACTAACCAAACATTGTTTTTTTATTCTATTTTGCCAAGTGAAGAGATACGCTGCTGCATAGAGTAAACTTTTGACATCACCAATAAAAAGGTTAGGATATTTACTTTGTTCTGCAGATGAAATCGCTATTGAAACCATTTCACTTGAATATACATAATGTTAATCTTCTTTTTTATATTTCAGGTCACTACAGTAAGTCCTAACTCAAATTAAATGATTTTGGTTTCCTTAGAATCACTTGGTCATGGACTCATCATTTACAAGGTAATCAAAAAAATTATATTTATTTATCAATTTACTTCACATTAAAACACTTATTATAAATTTTTGTAAATAATAAATATGAGTGCTACTATTAAAGATTGTACATTTATCAATGTTTATAACCATTCAGTTTCTATTGTAATAAGCTAATCCTCTTTGCTATATTTCGGGTTATCACTTTAAATCCTAAATCAGTATCATATGCTAATGGAATAGTTTTATTTTAAACAATTTTTGTTTTCTTAGGATCACTTGGTCATAAAGTCGTCATTTGTAAGGTAAACTTCAACTAAACTTTGAATATTATTTATTTATTCATTTCATATTAGAACACCTATTATAATTTTTAGTAGATAATAAACATAAGTCATGCTATTGAAGATCGTACATGTTGCCGATGTTGTTGACCATTCAGTTTGTTTTATATTATTTTCATAAATTTTGGATAACATATGTTGGTATGGTATGCAATTATTTAAAGTCCTTTCACTATAACTTATAGCAATTCAGGATATTATTTATTACATCGGTTTTTATTTGTGTTCAAGTTTGTGTTAGTATCATTTCTGAATGTTTCGATGTTGGCAGGAAAGCACTTATACTGGTGGCCTTAGACCTGAAATATTATAAATATATTATAAATGGTAAACCAAATCATTTTTGGTTGAAACTATAATTTTTGGTTGGATATTACAATACTTCTTAAGTATAAATTTTATCGGTTAATAAACCTTTTCCGTTTTCCAATAATTTTATACATGCAATTATTACATCTTTGTATTGATGTTTAATTATGCAAAATGGTAATGAATTTCATTTAATGTTTTAAGATATATATCTTTATACAAAATTCTCCATAACATAGCAGTTTTTTTTGAATTTGTAAAATGCATGGTTACAAAATATTTTCACTACAAATATAGGTAAATAAATGTATTGTTCTTCTTAGTGATTCATTTAGAAAAAAAATTAAATTAGTTTTGCAGTGATGGCAACAAATTTAGACATATATGTGTGTCCATGTTTGCAAATTTACCCATATATGCATGAGGTAGAAATTTTGTTTTTTTTTATTTTCACAAAGCTCCCTTGTTAACTTTTTGTATCTGCGTGTTTTGGATTTCCTCCTTTCATTTGATCCTTTATTATGTCTCCCTTTTACTCCCATGTATTGAAAGATATGAACCGACCTTTACTTTTTGTGTGACGCTTCACTCTCCAAACAGACGCACCAAATTCAGCTTATTACCAATGCATTTTATATGTTGTTTTCCTGGTTTCCTTTTCCAGTGGAATTTTGTCTTTCTCTGCCGCATATGAACGTCGCTTGCAACCCCTGTATATTTCATTTCCTTCTCACCTATCTCATTGCTTCTATTCCTTATTCTTTACAAACTAGGTAATCCTAATTTTTCAATTTTTCATTATTATAACAATAATAATTTTTTCAGTTGCTAAATGGATTCTTACCACATAATATGAATTTTTTGTTTGGGTTACTGATCATGAAATTTACACAACAAGAAAATTTTGGCAATATATTAAATATACTTTGATATGCTATTTTTATTTCTTTCACTTTTTTCTACTTAGCAACTTGCTACTTTAATGGATTTGGACAGTGTCAGTAATCTCAAATAGATAAAATAAACATGAAGAAGTTCACCAAGGATGATAATAAATTAGTTTCTTTGCTTGGCAAAATTCAAGTATATGATATTTGTTAACTCCTCTTTTGAGCGACCTAAAACTCTGCGATCTAACATTCAGCGACCTAGCGACCTAGCTTCTCCAGCAACCTAACGACCTAAAGCTATCTGCGACCTAACGACCTAAAGTTATCTGCGACCTAACGACCTAAAGCTATCTGCGACCCAACGACCTAAAGCTATCTGCAACCTAACGACCTAAAGCTATCTGTGACCTAACGACCTAAAGCTATCTGCGACCTACCGACCTAAGAAAGCCAGCGACTTAAGGGATCCTACTACCTAACGACTTAAGAAAGAAGTGGTCTCAACGACCTACGACCTATATTAGGTCGCGCACGACCTAATAACTCGCTTAGAAGAAACTAAGCGCAAACGAGATAAGTCAGATCCCATCCCCTAGGTCGCTGCCGACCTACGACCTAACTTAGGTCGTTCACGACCTAAGACTTGGAGATTGGATTCTACCCAGATTCCTCCCTATAAATACTAGAGCTACTCCAACGGCAATGGGACTTTTGAATCATTCTCTGAAGCGCCGATACTCTGCTGAATTCTTAACTCATCCAACACATCAAGCATTCCAAACACCGAAGACACTACAACAAGCTTCGAAAGAGATCTTGCACATCCGACATGGATTCAAAGAGCCTCGATACATCGAAGTTTGAGCTACTAGTCTGAAGTGTTTTTTGTGATCAAAGTGAATTGTATCTGAAGTGCATTGTATCAATTTGTAACTAGATCAGCAATAAAAGAATATAAAGTGGACGTAGGCTTAATTACGAGCCGAACCACTATAAAACCATTGTCTCTTTACTTTTTCTGCTATTTTTCAGCTTATATTCTGTTCCCGTACCAACGGGTGGTGCTTTCACATTACTACACACACCGGGGTGTTAGCGTTCAATTTTTAGCGTTAACATTTTGGTGCTTTCACTGAGAATTGAACTCAGGAATATTGTCATCATTTCTTCATGAGAGTTTGTGGAAAAATTTTCTTGGAAAACCAGAAGTTTGTCGGAAATAATGGCTCCCGAAAGAAAGCGCAAGTCTACCAGATCCGTCAATACTCATGATAACACTGCTACTTCTCCTTCATCAAGTCAAGCAGCTCCAAGCATTGGAGTGACACGAGCGGAGTTAGATGCTGCTGTGTCTGGGTTATATCAGCAAATCGAGACCCAGAACACCTTAATGCTAGAAAGGTTGAATGATATGCTCGGAGCTAACCGTCAACCAGCGAATAATGAGGAAAATTTTGCTGATGCTGTTCACAACTCTGAAGGGAGGAACATTCCTCAAAAGCCGAAGTAACAAGGCCGCAATCAACTCTCCATGAACGTTTGTTTAAGCAAACTTCTGAGAAAATGGCTGATGATTGCCCCGTAGAGCTTCTGAACAACGAGGAATACCTCTCGGAAATGATACGACAGATCATGAAAGAGAGCATGTAAAGAAATGAAGATGAGAACGACTGGGGGTTCGCTCCAAGTAAGACTCCATTCACTGAGAAAATTCTAAAAGCTGAATTTCCAAGAAAGTTTGTTCCTCCTACCATTCCAGCTTACCGAGGGACAAGCGACCCCAATCAATTTCTGTACAAATACGACTGGCACATGACGGGTGCCAGGGCAACGGATGAAATTAAATGCCGGTACTTCCCGGTATACTTGGAAAGGGTGGCACTGCTCTGGTTTACAAAGCTGCCGACACGATCTGTAGACCAGTTCTCCGATTTAACTCGGAAGTTTAAAGAGCAATTCAGACTGTACGCTTCGAAGGCGAAAGACATAATGTCATTGTCTAGCCTTGAGCAGAATCCGGGAGAGTCTATCAAGTCCTTCTTGAATCGCTTCAATATTGCTCTGGCTGAAGTCGACAATGCGGAGCCACAGATGATTTTGACTTATCTGATGCGGGCTATCGATAAGTCAAGTGAATTTGGGAAATGGCTGAAAATGAAGGAGCCAAATTCACTCGAGAAATTTTATAAGAAAGCTGACGAGTTCATACGCTTGGAAAATCTTCCTGCACCAATGAAAGTGGTGGCGACAGGAGTGGAGAATAACATTGCTGCTTCAACTAAGAAAGATTCCGAAGGTCAGAAGAGGGAGAATAATGATGGGAAGAAACAAAAGGATATAAAGAAACCTTGCTTCTTTAAACCTTCAAATTTCACTCCTTTAACCGACACTCCGGAGAATATCTTCTTTGCCACCAAAGATGCTGTGGAGTATCCTAAACCAGCTGAGATAAAGCCTGGAAAGAGTGCTATGCGAAATGGAAAATTTTGTCGATTTCATAACCAACCCGGCCATGATACTAATGAATGTCGTCATTTGAAGAGCTTGATTGAAGAATTGCTAAGACAAAACAAACTGCAACAGTATGTTAAGAAGAACAGGAATGATTCAACTTCGTCTGCTCAGGGGCAGCAACCCCCTACTCACCCATCTGGTTCAGGTGAGGGCACTACCGCACATGAATCTGAAAGGCCTGTTATCAATGTGATTACAGGAGGCCCACACCGAACGGGCAGAAGCTGGGGCGAGATGGAAAGATATGCTCGTGCTTTGAAATATACCCCAGCGGAAGAAGATGTTTTTGTTTTAGAAGACACTACACCCCTGAAACAACAGAGAACTTCTAATGATGATATTGTGTTTAAAGCTAGGGATTCTATGGGTATTGAAGCTCCAACCATGGATCCCTTGGTCATTTCTGCAGGAATTGGGCCAGCTATTGTAAGGCGAGTGCTTGTCGATTGCAGCGCCTCTTGCAATATACTCTTTAAGAAGACATTTGATCAAATGAAGATTCCAATGACTGACGTTCAGGCTTCGTCGCAGAAGATTGTTGGGTTTACTGGGGAACTGCAACAGCCAATTGGAACTGTCGACTTGTTTGTGGAACTTGGAGATGGACAGAAAAAGGTGGTTCGGAAACAGATTTTGTAATTGTTGATGGATTTTCTGCCTATAATGCTTTCCTGGGCCGGCCAACTCTAGCTGTGTTCAAAGCCATTCTCGCCCCGTGGTGCCTAACTATGAAATTTCCTACAGATAATGGTGTTGGTGTCATTAAAGGGGATCAAAACCCTGGGCGGGAGTGTTATCTTATAGAGCTTTGGGAGGCAAGGAAGAGAGAGATGGGAAAAGATGCGGCAGCCCCGCTACGCATCAAAAAGCCAACCTTGTAGCAAGTACAGGGTGGCCCCTGCACTGGCGAGCATAGTGGTGCAAGAAAAGAAATGGACCCCAGAAAGGCCAGTGCAGGGGAAAATAGGGTGGTACCAATGGAAGTAACGGTACCAGTACCTGTTGATCTTAAAGACCCAAACAAAGTGCTAAATGTGGGTTCGCAACTCAGTGTGGCAGTCCAAAATATGCTGATATCATTTTTGAAAGAAAATCTGGACATATTCACTTGGAGTCACACCGATATGTGTGGAATATCTCCAGAGATTACTGTACATACTCTGAATATCGATCTGAAATTCACACCTGTGAAACAGAAAAGGAGAACCCAAGGTCCAGAAAGGTCAGCAGTGCTAAAAGAAGAAGTAGATCGGCTCATGGAGAATGGTTTTATCAAAGAATCCACCTATCCAAATTGGATTTTAAATCCAGTACTGGTTAAAAAAGAAAATGGAAAGTGGAGAGTATACATCGATTTTTCAGATTTAAACAAAGCTTGCCCCAAAGACTGCTTCCCGTTGCCAAGGATTGATCAACTGGTAGATGGAACAGCCGGGCATGAATTGTTGTCTTTTATGGATGCTTACTCCGGTTATAACCAGATTATGATGAATGAGCCGGATCATGAGGATACGAGCTTCGTCACCGATGTTGGTCTCTACTGCTACAAAGTCATGCCCTTCGGACTGAAGAATGTAGGGGCAACATATCAAAGGCTCGTTAATGCAATGTTCAAATCATAGCTTGGGAAAACTATGGAAGTCTATGTTGATGATATGTTGGTGAAATCAAAGAAAGCAGTTGACCATATGGATCACTTAGCAGAAATGTTCGCAATTCTCCGAAAGTATGGAATGAAGCTCAATCCTTTGAAGTGTTCATTCGGAGTTGAGTCCGGAAAATTCTTAGGATTTATCGTAAGCGCTAGGGGCATTGAAGCTAATCCTGCTCAAATTACTGCTCTGAGAGAAGTCAAAGCTCCTAGGACGAAAAAGGAACTGCAGAGCCTCGATGGGAAAGTTGCTGCTTTAAGTCGGTTTATTTCCAAAGCCACTGATAAATGCATTCCCTTCTTTGACGCTCTAAAGAAAGGAAAGAAAAACTTTGAGTGGACTCCTGAATGCCAGAAAGCTTTCGATGAACTAATCCGTCACATGGAAGCGCCTCCAATAATTTCCAATCCCAACAATGGCGAAGACCTTTTCATATACTTAGCAGTTTCGTCTCATGCCCTGAGTGCAGCATTAGTGCGGGAGGATGCAAAAGTTCAGCGCCCGGTCTACTATATCAGCAAAAGATTCACTAGGGCAGAAATGAATTATTCAAAGCTAGAAAAGCTCGCCTATTATTTACTGCTTGCTTCCAGAAAGTTGAGGCCATATTTTCAAGCTCACCCTATCAAAGTTCTCACTGATCAGCCCCTAAAGCAAGTCCTATTTCGCCCTGAAACTTCGGGCCGTCTTCTGAAGTGGAATATTGAACTTAGCCAATATGATATCGCTTATCATCCCCGAAGAACGATCAACGGACAAGCTTTAGCGGATTTCATTGCATAGTACACAGATAAGGGTGACAGTCAGGAAGAGGTTACAGTTGACATCCCAACCAGATGGAAGTTATATGTTGATGGCTCAAGAAATGATTACTGTTCCGGAGCTGGGGTTGTGCTTGAAACCCCCGAAGGGCGATCATTATGTTACGCACTAAGATTAGAATTTCCTTCTACAAATAATGAAGCAGAATATGAAGCTCTAATTGCTGGATTAAAAATTGCAAAGGAACTGAACATCAAAGCATTGCAGATCTTCAGTGATTCTCAACTTATTGTATGTCAAGTCAAGAAGGAGTTTCAAGCTAAAGGAGGAAATCTTCCTGCTTACTTGTCAAAGGCTTGTGAGCTTCTCAATGATTTCGATCATTATTCGATAAGCTTCATACCTCGAGAGGAAAATATGAAGGCAGATTCTCTCGCAAAGTATTCAAGTTCCGGAGAAGCTCAATTATTGGGATTGGTTCCTGTGGAGGTCTTGTCAGCTCCAAGCACTGATGAGATGGATATCGACTAGATCATGACTGTGTCTAAATAACAAGAATCATGGATGACCCCGATCAAAGAATATCTACTCAACGGTTCCTTGCCGGAAAATTCTAAAGAACGCCGAAAGCTGTTAAGAAAAGCATCGAGATATGTAATTCAAGACGGCCGATTATACAGGCGGGGATTCTCAATGCCATTACTCCGATGTGTAACCAAGGAAGAAGCCAAGACAATATTAGCAGAGGTGCACGGAGGAGAATGTGGAGATCATTCAGGTGGCCAAACTCTTGCCAAGAAAGTTCTCCGGTATGGGTATTTTTGGCCAGATATTAATCGAGATGCCGCTATCTACTCCCGAAAATGCGACAAGTGCCAGAGATTTGCAAAAATTCCAAGAGCACCATCCACCGAACTAACACAGATGGTCAGTCCATGGCCATTCGCCATTTGGGGGATAGATCTAATCGGACCTTTACCAATTGCCAAGTCGGGAATCAAATATGCTATTGTTGCTGTTGATTATTTCACTAAATGGGCTGAAGCTGAACCTTTGGCTACTATTACCTCTAAAAAGATGATAAATTTTGTGACTAAAAATATCATTTGCAGGTATGGTGTGCCACAGAAGATAATCACAAACAACAGTACTCAATTCGAAAGCGAAGAGTTCTAGGACTTTTGCAAGCGATTCAAAATCCGAAAAAGCTTCTCAGCAGTGGCTCAACCGCAGGCAAACGGGCAAGTGGAGGCAGTAAACAAAATTATCAAGTCAACCATCAAAAAGCAGCTTGAAAAAGCAAAAGGTGGATGGGTTGATAAGCTGCCACTAGCACTATGGGCATACAGAACAACCCATAAAACTGCGACTGGGCACACTCCATTCTCATTGGCATACGGATCAGAAGCGATGATTCCAGTAGAACTAGAAGTCCCTTCACATAGGAGAATTCATTTCAACCAGGCTGAAAACGAAAAATTACAACTCGAAGCACTTGACTTCCTTGATGAAAGAAGGGAAGAAGCTAGGCTCAGAGTTACGGCCCATCAGCAAAGGATAGCAAGGCACTTCAACTCTAAAGTCCGTCAACGAAGCTTTGAAATCGGGGACTTAGTCTTGAAGAGGATCATGACAGCAATTGGAGTGTTTGGACCAAATTGGGAAGGACCATATGTCATAGGCAATAAACTTCTTGATGGCACCTTCAAACTCACAACTGTCGTAGGAGATCCAATCCCAAGAGCCTGGAACAGCAACCATTTGCGTCCATACTTTACTTAAAAAGCTCTGCTTGAAATTGTAAAATGATAATGGATGTATCAACTGTATTGTAAACCATTGTAAAATCAGTGATAATCAATAAAAGAGCTATAAAGTGGATGTAGGCCCAATTCTTGGCCGAACCACTATAAATTCTGTGTTCTTTATTATTATAAAATGCCTGTTTCATTTTGATGTGTAAATACTCTAAATGTATTGCTAAAATATCGATTTAATATTGCAGGTCATTAAAACAAAGCTTACCCATCACAAGGCCAAGTGAGCCCCGTAAATCACTCAATAAACAAATTTCAGGCCACAAAAAGTTCCAAATTTAAATCCAACATATGATGAACTTCACGCAAAAGGTTGATGATTCCACCAAAGGGACACTTTTCCAAAGAAAAGGAACTAGACACTTGTTAACTAATTACGATCGTCTGTACAAACAGACATCTGATTAGATAGCTTGCGCCTGTCCCGTGAAATCACTTAACAGTGAAGTACACTCCTTCGGATGGAGCAAACTGCTTACAAAAGAAAGGAACACGGGCTCGGAGACAATAACAGGGGACCACTAATGAGCAAACAACGAAGAGACATGGGTAAGCCAATCAACGAAAGCCCTCTTCGGAGGCACAAGACCTCTTCGGAGGCGCAACTCTTCGGAGGATAAAGACCTCTACGGAGGCACAAGCCCTCTTCGGAGGCACGCCAAAAAATGGAAGTGCTCTTCTCAACAAAAAGGTTGGTGAAACCACCGAAGGGGCACCTTCCCAAGCGGAAGGCACAGGGCCTTTGTTAACTAGTTGCGATCGTTTGTGCGAACGAACATCCAATTAAGTGGCTTGCGTCCGCCTCGTGGATCCATTTAACTGTGAGAAAGTAACTTTCAGGCAATCAAATAAAGACCTCTCCGGAGGCGCAAGACCTCTTCGGAGGCACAAGACCTCTTCGGAGGCACACTGCCCTCTTCGGAGGCAGAAGACCTCTCCCGAGGCACCACAAGCCCTCTTACGAGGCACAAGCCTTCCCCGAAGGCACATACTGCCCTCTCCGGAGGCAGAAGACCTTCCCCAAGGCACACAAGACCTCTTCGGAGGCACAAGACCTCTCCGGAGGCACAAGACCTCTTCGGAGGCACGTCTCGGAATAAATGCTCTTCTCAAACAACAAAGTTGACGGAATCAGCGGAGGAGCACCTTCACAACATGAAGGCACAGGGCCCTTGTTAATTGGTTGTGATCGCTTGTGCAAAAGAACATCCAATCAAGTAACTTGCGTCCAACCCGCGGTTCCATTCAATTGTGAGGAAGTAATTTCAAGCGAATCAGACAAGATGCCCTCTAACGAGGCACAAAAAAAAGAAGCCCTCTTTGGAGGCACACTTCAACTCTTAAAGGAAGATTAACTTGTTCATCTTGAAAAGTTCTTCCTAAAAATTGAAGTGCTACATAAAGCCCTCTTCGGAGGCCCGCTTTACCGCGTAGAAGAATTCACTTCTCAAAAATATGAAGTGACCATCTCCGAAGGTTGAAGCGTAAAAACTTCTCCAAAAACGAGACACGCTCCATTAAAGCAGAATAATTTTTCCTCAAGAATGGAATAGTTATTCTCCAAAATAAGAGTACAAGTCTCGTCAAAGCAAAAGATATTACAATGCACTTGTGGTATGGGGGCAATAACATGCAATATAACTACATCAATAAAAGTAGTACTCAAGCAACATACCGCAAGCTCATCACAATATCACGCAAAAAAGATGTGGAATAAATGCATTCTCAAACACAGACAAAAAGTTTGTACAAGTAAAAAGAATCGTTTATTCTACACTAAAATGAGAAATAGATGCATTCTTACACACACAAGAATTTGTACAAGTAAAAGAATTATTTTATTCAATACTATGAAAATTCTTTACATGTGCAGATCTCAAAAAAGCGGGGACCGGTACCCGCACAATCCCCGGTCAATACATGCAAAAAGCAAGAAGCAAAACAAGAAGCATAAAGTCCAGCTTATAATTCCTTCTTCCCGCCACCCTTAGAACTCTTTCCCGGCTTGATAATTAGTTTTAGAAGCCGTTGTGGACGGGTCGGAAGAGAAGGAGAAAGAGGAGTAGTCGGATCTTCTTCTACTTTATCTTCTCCAGCTGAAGTGCTTTTCTTCTTCTTCCTCATTACACGCTTCCCTTTCCTCTTTGAAGAAGACTCACTTCCCGGAGTAAGCAACGTAGAAAGTTTTGTATCATCGTCATAAGACTGCTCCGGGGTCTTCTCGCTGTCCTCAAATTCTTATGCCTTCTGCTCTTGCAAAGCGGGTGGATCCTCCAAGCCTTGAAGGGCTTCTATTTGCTCTTCCTACGAACCCGGCTGAGAAGCAGGAGTGACTTGAAGGGATGGAGGAGGAACAACTGGAGGAGGAGAAGTGTGCGTAGTGCTCGGTGCTTCCGCTACAGAAGAAAAGAAGTTAAAATCAATACTCTCCGAAAAGAGAGAAGATATTGGATCATCAGGACTTAAGTAATAAGCGAGAAATTCATCGACCTTAGTTGAATCGAACAAGTAGTCTACTTAAGCTAGATCAAACTTGAAGTTACCTGGAGAAGTCGGTTGAATCACGACGACTTCAAAGTTTTCTGCTTCAGCGTCATCCTGGGACTTCTCTTCAACTTGAACAATAGGAGACTCGATAATGGCGGACTTAACTTCAGCTTTTGCAGGAGGTGGAGAATAAGAGCTGGAGAATAAGAGCTGGAGCCTATGATATCAACGTCGGCCGAAGCCGAAGTATGGGCAGGGGCAGTTGGAGATACTTTCTTTTCTGGATGCTCCCCTGCCGCTGCTTCAGCTCTCGCTCCAGCAAGTTGCTCCTTTCCTCTGGCAAGATCGGCACGAGTTTCATCATCAAAATAATGCGCCTCAAGCTCCGCCTCATCATAGCCGGCACCTCCGAGCATATCAATTGCGGCCTCCCATACTTCAGCCAAAGTAATTTCATATTTCGGTCCCAGAAATGAGAGGCTTCCGCACCCCAAAACGCAGTGGACATAAAAGTCGAACAAAGTAGAGCTGATAGTGGCTTTGGTTGCTTCATGAGATTCTTCAACTGCAACTTGACCAGCAACAGCCTCATCACGCTCTTTTTCAACTTTGAGAAGTCGAGCTTTTAGCACTTCGATCTCCATGTTCTGGGAGATACTGTTTCCCACAGCTGAGCGGTATCTTTGCGGTATTTTTCAGTAATATGCTGCTCAGCCTCAAGTTTCATTTCAGCGTCCCTTTGAGCAGCATGTGCATCCCGCACTTATTTCTGAAAGACTTCTTCTTTTTGAGAGTGCGAAGCGGAAGAAGTGGCGAGATCTTCTTTGAGTTTCTTAACTACGGACTCAAGTCTCGCGTTGTCATCAGCAATGCTCGCCATCTCTGCATCATGTTGCTTACAAACTTTATCCCACTCTGACTTGTCATTCTCCATAGTCAGCATGGCTTCAAGATTCATACGGTTAACTCTTTGAAGCTCGTCAACAAGCTTCTGCCAGCCATACATCCTCTCTATATCAAGTTTGACTGCGTCAAGATTCCTCAACATAGCTTGTTTATCAATCGGTACCAAGTCTAAGTCGAAGCGTACTCCCCTTAAGCACCAATTTGGGAATCGGCTTTGAAGTGTAGAAGGAGCATCTTTGACTTGGTATTGAGGCCTGTTGATAATTGCTTGAATGTCAGATTTCTTTAAAGCAGGAGAACCGGAAGGGATATCAAGAGAGATAGGAGCATCGGTCTTTTTGGAAATTGCAGACGCGTCCCTTTCGCTAAGTCTGGCCCGTTTGCTCGGGTCTTCAGCAACATGACTTTTCCCTTTAGCATCATAAGATTTTCTCTTGTGGGAATCATCATCTCTTCTTCTTTGCTGCCCCTCATAAATTTGTCTCTCACAAGCTTTTCTGACAGCTCTTTCTTCATCGGTTTCTCGCGGGCCGGGAAGATAGCGCCGAGGATCGTAAGAATCGCGTCCCCCATAACGCCGGAAATCATCGTAATATGAGCTGCTGCGCACCATCGGAGAACCTGAAAGTGAAAAAGACAAGTCTTAGAAATCTTCGAATTGAAGAAGCTAAGTGCGTATAAGTGCCGAAAATCCTAAGTGTGTGTGATGTGCAAGCTACGCGCGTTAAACTACAAACCACTCTTTGGTTGAGGAGTGATAACAGATTGTGGGGTAGGAGTCAATTGTTGAGCTGACGAAAATTGCTGCAAAGCAGATGTCACTTCAGCTGCTGGGGATGTAATTTTGGTCATATCATCTTTGAAGAGCTCCTGTGAAGTAATCATCAGGTCGCTCAATCCTTCAAAAGTGTCGTCTACGTCATGTTTAGCGGGACTTTTCTTCTCAACTCCTTCATCATCAGCTTTCTCAGAGTGTTGAGGGGGTTCCTCTTCTTCAATTACTGGAGAGAGTGTGAGTTTGCCAGATGATCCCGCAACGTCAATGGTGGTAGAACACTTCACCAGTGCAGCCTCTACAACATGTTCTCCCGATGCAGTTTCTCCTGCAGAAACTGGGGCATTTGATGTCTCTGCTTGAGAACCTGGGGCAATTAGTGTTTCGGTCTCAGAACTAGAAATGTCGTGAATCTGAGTAGATCGGGAGGAGTGTAGAAGTCCGAACTGATGCAAAAACTCATCTTTCAATAAAAATTTAACGCTTCTCTCTTCAGCAGCCACAACACTTAAAGTTTCAAAGATTGACTTGAGGCTAGGATTTCTAAGAGGAGGGGTAGTGCTACAAAAAAGTAAAGAATGAAGTTCAGTACTTGACGATTTGAGTTTCAAGAGATTCAGAAAAATGAAGTAAACGGAGAGAGGCAATCTTACTTCCAACTCTCCAGACAGCATAGAATCCTGGGGGACAGCGGACGAAGAAAAATTGACTTAAGAACCCGTGTGCACTGTCGGGAAAGTCAAGAATCAATTTGTGGTTTCTGGCACCTTTTACAAGCATAATTGAAGGGTGATCTTTGTTCTTCGCAAAAGTGCACAAATAGCAAATCTCTTCAAAGCATGGAAGACGGTTGAGCGTCCTCCTGAATAGAACACACAACCCCATCAAGACGGCATAACCATTGGGGTGTAGCTGGAAGGGAGAAATAGCCAGTCGAAGAAAAAGCTCTCGAAGAAAATCGTTAAAGGGAGGAATAGCTCCACTTAACACATTTGACGATTAACTGCGACAAAACCAAGAGGTGGCCTGTCCGCAGTATCGTTTGCTCCAGGAAATAAAGCGTCTGCTTCGGCGATACCGAACTGGATACACAATTGTCTGAAAACTTTATGGATCAAGGTGGTCGAGGTTCTTTCCGGTGGATCAATCAGTGGGTTAGCAATCGGAAAGGCTTCTCCAGCTGGTCCTGTATCTTCTTGTAGAGATGTCATTCTACACAAGGAACTGGATATTCAAATATGAAGGTGCACGTTTCCTAAAAGTGTGAAGTGTTGTGCAAAACTAGTACAATGATAAGCAAATATAACTGAAATCAAGTTAGTTGACATTTGTCAATTATAAAGTTTCAGGGCTTGTTATTTCAAGTTCAAGTATAGTGTTGATGCAAACAAATCGGCTTTAGTTGATTATTTTAACTTTGCTTTAATACTTCGCTTGAACTTGTTAATTCACAGCATTTCATTCTCATAATTCATTTTAAGTTGATTATTCTGTATCGACTAATCTGTCATTCGATGTGGGCAGTCAATGGCAGTATATTCGTCCTAGTTTTCTGCAAATATTATGCTTAAATAGGTTGTTAGATTAAAGATTAGTATAATCTGTATCAAAGTTCAACATGTTTCCAAGTTCAGACAGTTCAAAGTTCAAGCAAGTTAACTCAGAATTTTTTCAAGTCCTAGGTCGTTCAGCGACCTAGCATAGGTCAGAGCCTCCTTAGGTCGCACTGTGCAAGTCAAAAGGTTCAAGGCGATGCAAATTTCTCCAAGTCCAAACTCGGCCGCGACCTAAAGCCTTGCCGCAAAAAGATTAGGTCGTTGATATGTTAAATCGCTTAAATGTCTCAAGCCGGTTAGCTCGCAAGAAAGTTAGGTCATGCAAGTCTTAGGTTGTGCAAGTTTTAGGTCGAGCAAGTCTTAGGTCGTTCAGCGACCTAGCATAGGTCGGAGCTTTCCTTAGGTCGCAAAGTTCCTTAGGTCGCGAGTTATCTTAAGTCGCTCGAATTCACTAAGTCGCTAACTTCCTCTCCACGCAATAACTCACCAGACCCGATAACCCGTTAACGCCAATACAACGAAATCCATCATCCTATTCATGAAATTCATCAAATTTTCATACCACCAAATCATTCGAAAACCGATTCAACATATCTCTGATCTATCATAGATCTAACTCACTGCTGTGCGCTCGTGAATCACAACAACAACAATAACCAATGACGATCAAAAGTCGATCACAACATGACTCAAAGTGAAGCACGACGTACAAAATTGGTCGGGGGTTCGGAGATTAGAATTCGTGGTTCGATGGTGATCGTGGAATGGATAAAGATCGAAGATACTTACGTAATCTGATAGCAAGGATGAATCGTTGAATGATTAACTTGAATTCATCTTTGAAATCACAAAATTCTGTTAATAGCAAAGCGGGAAATCGAAGCAGGTGAGTGAGGAAGAAGCAGCGACCTAATAGTTTTATATGGAGCTGAGAGAAGAAGGCGAATAGGCGCACGAGTTAGCACAGTTTTTAGGTCGCTCGCGACCTAGCAGAGTTAGATCGAAGCACACGACCTATGACATAGGCCTGTACTTCGAGGGGAAAATGTTAACTCCTCTTTTGAGCGACCTAAAACTCTTCGATCTAACATTCAGCGACCTAGCGACCTAGATTCTCCAGTGACCTAACGACCTAAAGCTATCTGCGACCTAACGACCTAAAGCTATCTGCGACCTAACGACCTAAAGCTATCTGCGACCTAACGACCTAAAGCTATCTGCGACCTAACGACCTAAGAAAGCCAGCGACTTAAGGGATCCTACTACCTAACAACTTAAGAAAGAAGTGGTCTCAACGACCTACGACCTATATTAGGTCGCGCGCGACCTAATAACTCGCTCAGAAGAAACTAAGCGCAAACGAGATAAGTCAAATCCCATCCCCTAGGTCGCTGCCGACCTACGACCTAACTTAGGTCGTTCACAACCTAATACTTGGAGATTGGATTCTACCCAGATTCCTCCCTATAAATACTAGAGCTACTCCAACGGCAAGGGGACTTTTGAATCATTCTCTGAAGCGCCGATACTCTGCTGAATTCTTAACTCATCCAACACATCAAGCATTCCAAACACCGAAGACACTACAACAAGCTTCGAAAGAGATCTTGCACATCCGACATGGATTCAAAGAGCCTCGATACATCGAAGTTTGAGCTACTAGTCTGAAGTTTTTTTTGTGATCAAAGTGAATTGTATCTGAAGTGCATTGTATCAATTTGTAACTAGATCAGCAATAAAAGAATATAAAGTGGACGTAGGCTTAATTATGAGCCGAACCACTATAAAACTGTTGTCTCTTTACTTTTTCTGCTATTTTTCAGCTTATATTCTGTTCCCGTACCAACGGGTGGTGCTTTCACATTACTACACACACCGGGGTGTTAGCGTTCAATTTTTAGCGTTGACAATATTTAAGTATATGAATGTAATAATTTGTACTTTCATAACATGTATCATTTTGATTTGTTATATAACACATTTTATAAATCAAATCTCATCCATCATTTATTTTTTGATTATGTCATTAAATTTTTGTGCACTTAATATTTTCTCCGCTATCACTTAAGGAAGACAAATAGTTTACAGTTTGAGGCTTTGGGCAACCATGATGAAATTTATGTATTTCAATTTATATTTATTATGATTAGTTAATTAATACCAACGTGTGATTTTGATATTACTTCCTCATTTTCAATTCAATCAATGCTTTATACAACTACCAGAAGAAGTAAGCATATCATGTAAACAATAACCTAAGGAGGGAACCTTCTTAGGTTGGTGCATATTTTCCGTTCTAACCTTTAGCAATAAAAGATTTGTGATGGATTTTTTGTTAACATTTGTCTTTATCTTGATCAGAAGTTAATTTGTGATGGATTTTTTACTTATCCTTGCCTTGCCGCTACACTGTGGGGGAAACAAAGCATCATTGATAAATAACTCAGCTATCGATGACAACACTAAAACAATTATCCTTACATCGATGACCTTGAAGAATTACCAAGGTATGTTTCCTATATATACATATCCTACTATTACATCTGTTATTAGCAAACATTAACTCTGTCATTACTTACAGGTAAGCCAAGCTTGATCTCAACTACTGCAACATTCGTTTACATAGATTTGGATATTACTGAGAGATCCGATCTACTGAAGAGGTCAGCATCTTTTCCTCTGTTCACTCACATGGTTCTTTGATTAATCATATCCAACCGACTCTTCAGTTTCAATTCTCCCATCAAATACACAACTTTCTCACCCATTTTTAATCTTCTTCCTATCAATTATTTCCAAATATACATGTCCATCCGCTAACAAACTCCTTATCCCGTCTCAAACAACATGCTATATTATCAGAATTTATGCTGCCTTTGGCCTTCCTAATTGTGAAATTAGAAGTTAAGTACATTTATATAGGAAAATATGAAACCATTGTTTCCTTATTTTCATTTTTCTTGTCGTCTTCCTTTTTCTTCGCTTACTGTAAACTCCTCAACACTATATGTAGTGATGGCCAATATACACCTGAATACTAGAAAGTTGATAAAATCGTTGAATGAAATCACATTGAAAACCCTTTCAACTACTGCTAAATCAAATAAGATCAATAAAGTGGTAGGTGAATAATGGTCAAATAGACCATTAGTTCAATTACTTTCTTCATTGTCTTCCACTGTTGATTTGACGAACCTTTTCTGGATGAACCAGCACATATGATGCTGAAATGCTTAACATACACTTCAAAAATAAATGTACATAAATTATTAGTATGTCTGATGTTCTTCAATCCACTGATGGTTCAAAATTTGAAGATGTTCAGATATCTCTGCATTTAGGGATGTTCTTATGTTGTTTTATGCTTCACTTTAACCTTCAATCTTTTTTGTGCACTTCCTATAATACATCTCATTTTTTTTCTGTGAAATCTTGGTTTCCCATATTAAATATGAGTTCTTGCTGAGCCAGTTTATCCAATATTAATTTAACAGTATCATTTCCTTTTTTAATTTGGAGAAGTGGAAGAAAGCAATAGAAAAACAGAAAGTATGTTCTGTGTGGGAGGAGAAACTATTACTTATATCTTGAAAGCTAAGGTCTTTGCCACTTTTTAGTTCAATTTTTCTTATGTATTTATTGAGTTACTTACTTAATAGATTTATTTTATTAAATTTATCAATAAAAATTATTTGATTCATGAACAAGAAGGTACAGAACTCATGGGTTTGATTGCCTATACATTTTGTATAGTTAAGTGAGACAGTATTAAGTAATTAATTAATGATTTATTCAAGTTTTTAAACAATCTTTGTTAATAATTTGGATATAATATTAGCTCATTTTATCGATTATTACTGCAGGACATGGCAAATATCCATTAACATATTTTTATGGTTGGTTCACTATTTCAGAATATATTATACATTATCATTATTATACATTATCAAGATTTACATTGTTCATGGATGAACATGTTACCACTTTAATAATCCAACATAAATAGAGCTGCACCTAGGAACCATGGACAAACACAGACATGGTAGGTATGAGATCATTTAGCTACTTCATTTACAGACCGTGCCTAGGATTGAAAGTAGAAATGTTTTTCACCATTGTCTAATTTTATTTCTTCCTCGAATTAAAATATAAATATAGTTTCGATGCCTTTTTCAGTTCAAAGAAAAAAAATCCTGAGTTTCTGTGTTGAAAAGGTTCTTAAGCAAAAATTTGGATTTTGATCCTCAAAGAACAAGATCTTTGCACAAAAAAGACAAAGAAAAGGTAAGATTGAAGTTGCACAGGCATGATTATTTATTCAACTTAATTTTTCATTCAGTTTTCTTAGTTTATTTTAATTATGAATTATTGAGCCATGTTGGATATTCACAAACAATGATTGAACTGCATGTGAAGCAAGATATCGGGATTGTTACATTTTTCACTACATTTTTCGAGTAATATTATGATCATTTAGTCTGTCATTTAACCCAACCTTCGTTTACTGTATGTATTTAACTTAGATGATTACTTCAATATTACACAGTTGCTGATGTGTCATTCTTTTTTTTCCCCACAGATAAGGAAATGTCATTTTGGATAAAACTGTATTGAGGACCATGCTGTAAAATTTGGTTACTTCAGACTTAGAAGCAGGATCGGCTATCTATTAGATTCCAAGATCAATATGTTGAACTTGAAAATTTGTGTTTTGCACCGTACATATTAAAATACAAGTTCTATCATAGATATTTTAATTGCTGTTGGTTTATTGGATTTTATGGCTGAATTCATATTGTCCAATTATTAATCAAAATTGAATTTTGCTGCGTGTTGTTATACTTCATGATGTACGATTGAGCTACTATGGTAAAAAATATATTTGGTTATCCACTTCTATCACTGTAAACAGTGAGTTTACTACTTTGATTTACAATTTTGAACTCCTCATTACGTTACTTGGTTGTCCTACAGACGTTCTATACATTACTACAGTGATCTATAAGAGCATGTGGCATTTCTCTTATATGTAATGAAACCTAAGTCGTTCTGTGATGACAAATTGCAACTATTAACACACACTTATTTTATAAGCTTGATGTGGTAATTCGCTACAACGCTACATTGCTGCTCAAAGTTGGATGTTGCTTATTGTTTGCTGAACCAATCCCTTAAACTTCTTTTCAACTATTACCGACTTCATATTATTATACATCTACTTTCACCAGCCCGTGTGCGAAGCACGGGTTCACACTAGTATTATGTAATACGTTAGTTTCATGCTTTAGGAATCTAACGACGATGATAAAGAAGATAGGGATGGACCTTCTGCATTTGTTCTTCAATTTGCTCATGGTCCTAGATCCGGTAACCATTTTGTGTAATTAAGGTAAAACTACCAGTATTTTATTCTAATTCCATTCTAGGTTAATTTAACATAAAACTAATAGCATTTTATTCTAATTATGTTTTATTTACTATATTCATTTCATTACTATTTTGAATATGTATCAATCTTCTTCACATGCCATATTCTTACCTTGGTTGTTCATATTTCATTTCTTATTGAATGCTTGAAGTTCAATAACACATATGCTTGAAGTTAAGGAACCTTTGCATTAATACGGTGAAAGCGTATGCAAAATTTTACAACTCAAAGAGTAAACTAAATATATTTCACGATTATGTATGTTTGCTCGGAACTTGAAAAGCAACAGGTGTTTTTAAATGCATAGAAGTACACTAGGAGTACTTGGTATGTTCCTTTATTTTACAACTTTGGAATATATAATCTTTCATCTTGATGAATGTTAGTGCGCAACATATTTATGCCTAACATTCTAATATTTTTTGTGCTAACTTTATTTATAAAATATCATTTCAACATAAAGATGAGCATAATCAGAATGAAAAAAGAGAGTAGGAATATGTGTATGTGTACATGTCAGGAATAACCTCGAACATGAATTATTCTTATCACCAAAAATAATAAAATTGGATAGTTTTTCTCTTGGTATAATTGATTTGGCTAATTATCAAATTTAATTAACAACTATTTTAATATGAATCTGTGAAGGAATACCATGGTGTTATGCCTATAGAATTCTTAGCATGAGTCAAGTAATAATGAGTGCTTATATTGTTTTCCAAACCTCTAAAACATCAACTGAAGCGATGTCATTAAACAAGCTACGCCAAACAGTACTACTTGAAAAATGACATTTAGTCACAAACAAAGATAAATGGCATGGAGAATTCTTTTCAATCTTTTTGTGGTAATTTATTTTACTAAACTTCTTGTCTTAATCTATGTTTAATAAATATGAAGTGATTTCTTTTCGCTCTTAATTTCATCATCGATCAATTTTCTCTTTAGCTTGGTTTGTTAATTTGGTATAAACGCAAACCCTTTAGTCAGCATTATTGCATTTCTATCTACTATTTATACTACAAGTTCAGTAATTTTGGAGGAATTAAAAATAACCTTAATAGTGTTAGGGAAATCCCTTTAAATGGAAGAACCCTTTGTCATTGTTTTCTCTTTATTTATGTTTTGCTTTGTTACAAGAGGTTTGTAGTCATTTCTACAAGTAAAATACTGATTTATAATGTACTAATAAGAATGTATTGTGACAACCCAGAGTTTTATAACGATTTATTTTCGTCCAATGACGATAAAAATGGTTGTTAATTGCTATTTGGAGTTTTAATTCGAGTTGAAATTCTTTGAGAAAAATTGGTTTGGTATTATTGGGCTTCAAAAATTTAATTATCCACTTCTTTTGTGGCCGAGATAATCATGAATAACCTCCTTCATTTTCGAAGACCCGACCCTCATTCAATTTGTTTTCGTTCGATCAAAACCCTAAGTCTAAGAAAAACAAAATAATGGCGGCCTCGTCCTGGCGAATTAGGGCTTCGACTCGATTTCCTTTGAGAGATGATGGCTGCTCACGATTTCTCTCGTTCGTTCTTCAATCAAATTTGGGCATGCTCGGTGTTTTCGTTCGTCTCTTGAGGACCTCGGCTTCGACCCTTCGTCTATTCGAAAGCGCTGTCCAATTCGAGCCAGGCAAAAGGTGAGTGACCCCCTCACTCACATCTAATTCTTTCCTCGTTTCGTACTAAGGTAGTTCGATTTTGTTTCGTGTTGGCTTTTTGGCATGGTTCGATTTTTGTTTATCCACTGTATTGATGATGATTTTGGGCTTGGGATCGAGATTTTGCTTTTGTTTGCTGTGATGATTTTGCTTGTTTCGGCCAAGTGCTGCAGCCTTCCACTTGAATTACATGCTGCTTCGATTTTGGCTTTTCTGGTCACACGATGTCGATTTATGACTTGTTCAACTTCGACTTCGATTGTGTTAGATATTGAGTTTTTGAGTCCAAGTTATGCTGTGATTTTGTTTGAGGCATTTTCACTGATGTTGTTTTTCTTTTTGGTTTGCACAGCTGTTAACAGCAGTTTCTTCGTTCGAGTGTGCCACCACGCTCGGATATGCCTTGACATTTTGTAGCTGAAATTTATATTGTCTTATGTATACGTGTAGTTTCACTTTGTCGATGATACTCTGACTGTTGAGGCAGTGAAAATTGTAATTTGAGTCTTCATTTGACGGTGCTGTGCACTTGATGTTTTTCACTTGACTTCGAATTGGAAACTCTGTTGATTCTGTCCAAAATGAACCTTTACAGACACACCGATGTATGTATATATATATATATATGCATTCATGTATGTATATATATATATGATTGTTATTACTTTTGGTCATTTTTCTTGTACCCTTTGAAGGTTGGCTTCACTGTGTTCGAGTTATGTATGGTATTTGTTAGCCTGCAGTAGTATTCCTTATTTCTATTGTGTTAGTGCACTGAGCATTCATGTACTTGCTGTATTGCCATATCAAACCCTTTGTTTGCTTTGGCTTCATTGCATCTTCATCTACCTGTTCCACTTGCAATTGATCAGGTTGCAGTTGTAGATTTATCTTGTTTGCACCCATTCGTAGTCTTCACCTCATCTGCTTTTGTAGCCAGGTCTGATTATTTGTCTGATGGTTCTGTCCATTGTTCCATTTGTATACATTACTTCTGTCTATTCAAGACTACATAGGTGCATACATACATATGTATATGTGTATGCATATATTCTTGAATTTAGGCCAAGTCTCTGATGTTGATATTCACTCTGGTTTCATTGTAGGCTTTTACTCTGACCGTCTTCTCTGCTATTCGAGTTTATCCCTGATGCATTGATTTCAAAACTGCTGTTTTGATACCTGAAATCGACCCTTTTCTTTGTAGCTTCCACATTGATTTTGAATTGAACCTACTTTATGACTTTGCCTATGTTCGAATTTAGTATTGCCTGGATTTGAATTTGACTCTGTGATTTTGGCAATGTCACTGCTTGGTTTATCTATGTTCATTCACTAACTTTATTTCAGATCTGATGTCAAGGCTTTGCCTTTGAGGTCTGCACTTGCGTACTACTGTTTGTGCACTTGGTATCACTTATGACCGTAGACATTGCGTACTCGAGTCTGATCATTTTTGGTGTTCATTTCTGAGTGATTTCCAGACTAGTTGCACCTTTGTATTTCAGTGTACTTGTTGTTGTTAGTGTATTATATTGTTCATGTTTGGTCACAGCATCATTTTAACTCCATTAGAGCATTCGTAGTTGTTGTCCTAGGTGCAGTTTATACTTGTCGACTGTTCACCCTTGTGTCATTTTATAAATTGTAGCTATGCCTGTTTTAGTGGCACTGCCTATTTACCTCGAGACAGTATTACTTGTATACTGACAAGTCCATATTGCAATTTCATTTGGTCTTGATGTATTATCCATTTCGCCTTAGTCCACTTGAAGTTGTTGCCGGGCACATTGCTCACACTCAACTAGTATTGCATGATAATGCTATCATTGTCCTTGTAGTTTCAGACCTGCACATGCCTGTGCCATTTCTTTGTTCACCTTTGATTCATTTTGCCATGTACAGTTGGTTTTGTACACCCTTGCGTACATATCCAATAATTACTTGGTTGGAGCTTCATGCTATCGCCACTTACTTAGTGCACTATAAAGTCTTAGTTGTATGGTCTCTCTTGCATGGCTCTGGTCCTATGCTATTGTACATAACTGCACTATTATTTGCATATAAACCTGGGCATTGCTTTGAAATTTGTCTTTGGTTATTATTGAAACTCACTGTCATTTGGAAGCTGCTCTGAGGTATTGTTTTGTTTGCATTATTGACGTGCACTTGCTGTTGGACTTCACTGTTATATTACATGTTCCTTTCGCTCTCTGGATTTAGTTAGACTTACTGGCCCTTATGAGCTTAGTCTCCGGCCTTGTTTGATTTTGAGTTGTAGTTGTTGTTCTTGGTTTCGGGATGCACTGCCACATGATGCATGTTCGATTTGACTATGTCTTGTGTACTTTGGCAAGTACAGTTATACCTCATTGGTTCACTGTTCTTGATGACTTGGGCTTGATTATGTTTAATTTGGATATGTTTCCGAATCCACTTGTGTTGAACCCAGAAATTTGGGTTTTGACCTTGTGATCATTTGTGACTTCCACTGAGCTTTTGCGTATCTCTTGCGATGGTGGCGAGGCAGTGCACACGTGCGTGCACTGCAGCCACCAAGAAGTCGACAGTTTTGAATTGATATTTTTCTTTGCGTCGTGATGCATTAATCTTTTATGCCGTATTGGTGGGGCCGTACACGCGTGCGTGTACGGCAGCCAATCGAATTTTGATGGTTTTAAAGTGACAATTTCAATTGTTTTGAATTGATTTAGTCGATTTGATAAATCGTTTATTTATCTCTGTTGATGATTTAAATCTGCTGATTTATTGTTTAACACTGTTTAGTGTTAAGATTTTCATTATCCGATTTCTTTGTTAAAAGGATTGGAAATACGAGATTTCTGTGATTGACGTCTATTTGATTATCTGATTATTATTACTGCTATGCACTAACAACTGAGTTTGAATTAGACTGACCCGTGTATTATTTTCTTTTGAATTTAATACTCGGGTCAGACCCGAGTTATTTCAGGTAGTAGATTTCCTTCTTTAAGTTGCTGTTTGAGCTATGAAGACTTTTCACATCTTTTGGAGTAATCGTGTCATAGTATAGGTTGATATGTATTCATGTATATTAGTTCATAATGTACGTGTATATATATAACTTCCAGAGTCGACAATTGTAGTTGTATCATATGTATTGTATCAACTGTATTGTAACTGACATCAGTTATATATATGAGACTTTTGTTTTTATCTGTGTTCCGCATCTTTTGCGTATCTGTGTTGTTTTTATATATATTGTCCTAAACCATTATGAACCATTGTAGTTCGTTTTATACTGGTATTGGATATGTCGATGGAAGTGAATAAATAAGAGATGAAAAATTTAAAATATATGCCACTCCTATCGAGGTAATCAATACTAGTGTAAGGCCAACTACGGATGGCCGCTCCTACCCAGCCTTATCCTTCATAATAACAGACAGTATTCCTTTTAATACTCTTTGTTATTGTGAGTATAGAGGTGGGGCGTCACATGTATCAATTTTTCAGTTTTGTACAATGAAGATAATTAAGTTTCATTGTCAAGCAAAATGAGTTATCCAGTTGATCTAATCAATTTTTGGTATTTAACCATTTGGTGATCGCTCTATTACTGATCAAATTATATTAATTTCTAACTTCTAAAATCGACCTTCATTATGTTTGCTATTGTTTTCCCTTTATTTATGGTTTGCCATTGTTTTCTCTTTATTTATGTTTTGCTTTGTTACAGGATGTTAGTAGTTGTTTCTACAACAAGTAAAATACTAACATCATCTCTACTCTTACCTTTCTTTCCATTTTACATTTCTCATAAGCAAACATGAAATTATGTAGCAAATCTGTAATGACCCGTAATTTTCAATAGTTAAAAATGGTTAATTTAATAAAGTTTTGTAATTTAAAGTTAGGAGAAATAAAAGTTTGTGGATTATTAATGAAATAATAACTTGAATAAAATGTAACAATGTTAATTAAGGTTAATTATTAACAACTTGAATGGAATTCCAATTAATTGAAATAATGTAAAGGTTATACTTGGTTATAAAGTGAATATAAGAAAACAAATGCAACTATTGAATTAATTAATGAAATAATATAATAAATGGTAATTGAATAAATCAATATTATGTAAGTAATTATATTAGTTGATTGTAATTAATAAACCCTTACAAGTGTGATTAAAAGTTAAAGGGTAATAATTATTATGTGTTACCTAGTCATTGAGTCTGTTAAATTAAATTTGAAATCAATCATAATTAAATGAAATTTAATGTTACATTAATGAGAATTAAGACAATAATTGAAATTTGTGAATGTAATAAAATGAATGGAAATGTTAATTTTATTTATAAGATAATGATTGATTTAATAAAAGAATGAAACCAAGTTGAATAAATTAATTGAGATTTTTAATTATAATTAATGTATAAATTTGAAAAAATAATTCAATAAAAATAGAAATATAGTTGTTAATACAAATAAAGATGGAAATTGGAGAATGTTAAGGTAATGAAAGACAAACAAATATTAACTAGGTTATTTGAGTAATAATGGATCGAATAAAAAGATTTGAAATCAAATTTAATCAATTTATTGGAATTAAATCGTATTAATTGGATTTAATTACACTGAAATTTAAACACTGTAATTGGTAAATTAATCAACTTTAAATTGATATCTGGATTTGTTTAAAATTATTATAAATGTCCAAGCTATCAAAAGTGATAGAAATTGTAAACTATTAAATTTTAATTGAAAGGTGATTTTATTTATTTAATATTAATTATTTAATAAACGTGCAAATAGCCATTTTGGCCACTGACTCGGATTTTGACGAAACTAGTTTCATCTGATCCGTAACGGTGAATTATTATAGGATTTCAAATTTCGTAGCGATCGGACTTGTCGTTTGATTTTACGGACTCGAAACACCTAGAAATCAATTTAATTGAAATCAATTTGAAATAAGCTGATTATAACATAACTTCTTCATACAATGGAATTAGGATTTAAAATCTGTTCCATTGAGTTTAGAAATATTAAAAATGTCTATTTTAATATATGAGATGACCCATTTCCGTTTCGGAGGCAGAACGGGCTTTTCGGGTCGTTTATCGTTCAAATCCAAATCGATCTGGTCAATTCTTTTCTATTTCAGATATGCCTATAAATAGCTCGTTATAAACCCTAGCTTTCTTATTCTCATTTGTATGTACGTACATTTCATTCTCGACTCCTCATTTCAATGGCAGACAAACAAATTCTCCATTCAATTTCAAATCAAATTCCAAATCAAAAATCTCAAACTCCTCAAACTATATCGAATTATATATCGATTTAAAGCTCTCGACGAGCACATCTCAGATCTGTAATTCATTTTCCAATTTAAATCACTGTTTGTCCAAAAATTAAAGAACAAATCGTGGTCGTTCATCGCGCGGTGATCAACCTTGTTTGATTGTCGAATTGATTTGTGGGTATTGTAGAGTGGACCGAGGGGACTTCATCATTGTAGTTTGTTCGGCGAATCAGTGGTCGGATCGTCTTGAAAAAATGGTTAGGGTTTGATGTTCCTTGGCGGCAGGCAAAGTAGCTCGTCGATCGAGATGACGTGGGGGGGTCGTCGGGGTGGTCTGGTGGGCTACAGGAGTGGGGGCGCGTCGCCTGGGTAGCGCACTTGGTCAGTGGCTGTGACGCCCCACCTCTATACCCACACTAGCCAAAAACACTACGGAGTAATGCTGTCAACTAGCACGGAGAATAAGGCTGTTGAAGAGCGACCATCCATATAACTTCTTTGTGCGAGCACCGATATGTCAGATCGTAAAGCTTGCATTTCATTTAAAGAGGAAATCCGACATATCGATACAATCTCAAAGCTATCACACGGTGGCTGTATATAATCTTTGGAAACAAACATAGAAATAATCGTAACACAAATCAGTCATAGACATCCATATCACCAAGGCAGAAAAAAGATATGAATAAATATATAACACATAAAGGTGTACATCAGAGTAGTGTTCAGAAAGATCCACGATAATACAAAAGAATAGCAACACGTGTTATACAAAAGAATAAGTACACAACATAGAGTCTATATCCCAAATGTGTACATCCAAAAACTACTAATCTAAGAGTTAGCCAAAAGTTAGAATAATCCTGAAGAGAAGTCAAGCAGAAGCACCTGTAACATCTCGGTCTGACCCGAGTATTATTTATAAGAAAATAATAAACGAATCAGTCTAGCTATAAATATCAGATGATATGGTATAAAGTAAAAGGCATAGCATGAACAGGTAATTCTCCATAACAGCATACTACTATAAGTATGTAATTGAAAATCAACAAGAGATTAATCAATATCACAAGAATCTTCTCAAAGATAAAATAGAGTATCATACCCTAAACTTGTATTCATAACAAGTCAATGACACACGAATTCACCAATGCACAAAAATTGGTGAAGCACAAAATTCCAGAAATCATCACAAGAAATCCAGAAATCACAATAAGGGGGAGGCCTATCACAAGAACGGGAGCATGAAAACTCACCAACACGTGTAACACAAGAACGAGAAGCTATCTCATGGAAGCTATCCATTAAATTTTGACACACGAACGGCCTGAAGACCATGGGTCGCTACCCTATTTCTATGTGATGGTGAAACATCACACAAGCGGGGTTTAGTCTCCCTCGCAGACAAAGAGACATCACACAGTTGCTAGTCTAAATCACAAAAATGATCGTCATGATCATCAAGAAGTGTCAATTTCACTAAGCTAGTAAATATAAGAGTTTAGCTTCATGTCCCATAACCACTAGCTTAACTTAAATATTTACGAACAAACTGTAGATCTTCACTAGGAAATTGTCACAAAAGGTTCAGTCGAACAAGTCCAAGAATTAACCGACGAAGTAAACGCAAGCATTTCATACCACCTGTTTTGCTAAGCCGTTTAATTAGATTTCTCATCCGAGTGAAGTAAAGGCTTGTATATACCAATAGATTGGAAGACGGTTTAGGAAAAAGAGCTTTGTAATAAAATAGGGTTGAAATCGTTTTGATGAAATTTTGATATTTACTACTAGTATTGAAACCTTTATATTTTTGAAGTGACAAATCACAAAAACGATTGTAGAAACAATCAATCATCAAAATTCACATACGAAGACGTGAATCTAATCCAAAGAAATCGATACTGAATCCATCAAAATGGATATTCATATAAAATCCATAGAAAGAAGTCATCAAAGTCGGTAAAAGTGATAACGTCTAATCGGATCGACAAAACTCGATTAACATTGGAAGTTTTACTCAAAATAAGGCAGATAGGCAGAACTGGGAATCTCCAGACGTCTGAGGGGTTGGTCCAGACGTCTGGACTTAGTCTCTGGAAATATTCCAGAAAACGATCCAGACGTCTGAAACCTAGAATCAGACGTCTGAAAGCATTCAGACGTCTGGGGAAAAGTCCAGACGTCTGGATTTGGTTTCTGGAAATATCCCAGAAAACCAACCAGACGTCTGAAAACATAAATCAGACGTCTGACATCTTTTCAGACGTCTGGAACAATAGTTCAAACGTCTGAAATTAGTCACTGCTCTTTTTATTTTTCTACCGTATGTTATTTTTCACCAGGAGGCAAAACCAGACGTTTGGCATTGATCTCCAAACGTCTAAACACTCAATCTAGGCAGAAATTTGCCTAGGCCAAGATGGCCAAAACGTTCTCGGAAGCGATCGAGCAAGCAATGACAACTAAGGATTTACGTCTAGCGACAACCCGGTCTTAAAGGCGCTTTGATACACCCCAAACAACATATCCAAACATCCATTGAAGGATTTTCACAAGAATTGGACTTCAAAAACCAAGAAATAAGGATATTCACCAATTCAATCACAAACAAAAGGAAATGTACATAAATAAGTGTTAGGAATTCATATCCAATCACAAAGATAGATATAGACAAAGATGTGAGATAAAAATCTCACCTTTAAACCCAAAACAAATGAAGAAGAGGCTATAGAGCAAATGGCGAGAGCAATCGCACTTCAATTCCAACTCAACAACCTTGAATCAAGGCTAAAAAGAGAAACATTTCCTAAGTTAGGTTTAGGAATTTCTGAAATTGATAAGAGAATGAGTTGGAGAAGAAGAGGAGGAGGCTTACCAAAGCTTCTACTATTAGTTTGGAGCTAGAACTTGATTTGCAAAAGAAAACTAGGGCTTGGAGTTTTAATTTCCCACCCCTCTCTCCATTGTTGTAAAAGCTTGAGTATTAGGAAATAGAAATGAAGTAATGAAGAGAAGATGGGGTCAGACTTGGGTTAAATGAGCTGAAACACAAACCAAAGCCCTAAGTAGAAAAGTAGCAAAATTTTACTATCTCCAAACATATCAAAGTTTATACTTAAAAAGATTGCAAACGTCATTTTGAACTCAATGGAAGTGGTCTTGAGTCCTAATTTGACCGTATGCAAAAAGTAGCTTTTCGGACTAAAATCCGATTAACGATTAAAATATTTAAATAAGATATTCAAATACATAATCATCAAATATGCGAGTTGTTACAGACTCCCCTCCTTATATAAATTGCGTCCTCGCAATATATAAGTTGAAAACAAAAAAATAAAAAGTAACAACCATAGAAGCATATTAACACAAAAGAAATTTGAAATAAGAAGTTCACCTTAAAGAGCATGGGAAAGTAAGTCCGGATGTGTACGCTCGATGAATTCTCTAGATTCCCAAGAGCAATCCTTAGGATTTGAGGACCATTGAACCTTCATAAGCGGAACATCTTTATTTCGAAGTCATTTAACCTCTGAAGCAATAATTCGAATAGGATGCTGCTCATAAGTTAAATTCGGCGAAACTTCAATCTCTTCCACAACACCAGACTCAAGAATAGCATCGGAATCCCGAAGGCACTTCCGTAATTGAGAAACGTGGAACACGTCATGCATGGAAGAAAACTGAGCCGGTAATGAAAGGCGATAAGCCATGGAACCAATACGTTCGGTGATAGGAAATAGCCCAATATATCGAGGCGCTAACTTTCCCGATCGACTGAAACGTACAACACCCTTCATAGGGGAAACACGAATAAATACAAGATCTCCAACAGAAAATTCTAATTTCCTTCTTCGATTATCGGCATAGGATTTTTGTTTACTCTAGGCTTCTTTCATCCTATGGCGAATAAGATCGATCTTTTCTGTGGAATCACGGATAAAGTCTGGACCTAAGACCAGCTTCTCACCGGCCTCAAGCCAACAAGAAGGAGAACGACATGGCCTTCCATAGAGTGCCTCAAAAGGTGCCATACCAATAGTAGATTGGAAGCTATTATTATAGGAAAATTCAACAAGAGAAATATGATCTTCCCAACTTCCACCAAAGTCAAGAACACAAGCATGAAGAAGATCTTCAAGAGTTTGATTCACTCGCTCGTTTTGTCCATCGGACTGCGAATGATAAGCGGTGCTAAAATTAAGCTTCGTTCCCAAAGCTTTTTGAAGACTCTTCCAAAATCCACTAGTAAACAATGGATCACGATCACTAACAATAGAAGTAGGTACTCCATGCAATTTAACAATTTCTTTAAAAAAGAGTTTGGCCAAAAGAGGAACGGTTCGGTTTGACCGAACGGGAAAAAAATGGGCGGATTTAGTAAGTCTATCAACAATCACCCATAAGCTATCATGGCCCGAATGAGAATGGGGAAGGCCATCAATAAAATCCATGGAAATTTGATCCCAGTTCCAAATTAGAATTTCCAATGGTTGCAATAACCCACCAGGCCTTTGATATTCGGCCTTGACAAGTTGGCAAGTCATGCAACACTTAACAAAGTTAGCAATATCAAATTTCATTCCCTCCCAGTAATAAAGTCGCTTCATATCCGCGTACATTTTACTACTACCGGGATGAATGGAATATTTGGAACGATGAGAATCTTCTAGAATATCTTTACGAAGATCACTAATATTGGGTACGATAAGTCTACCAAATTTTCGAATGCCGCCACGAGAATCAATATCAAAGTCTTTCAAACCTTCAATATCCACTTTATCCTTAATATTTTGGCCAAGAAGAGCCAATTCGGGATCTAGCTTTTGAGCTTCGAGAATGCGGTCCAAAATAGATGGATGAGCCTCAAGGCTACATAAAACAAGAGATGAACATAAATCGGAAACACGATCTCGAATTTCACAAGTGGATAAAACCTCGAGATCACTCCACTTGGATACCATCATGGAAACAACCGCTTGTTGTTTGCGACTAAGTGCATCGGCGACACGATTCCCCTTTCCAGGAGTATAAAGAATATCAAGATCATAAGAGGCAAGGATTCAAGCCAACGCTGTTGATGCAAATTAAGTTCCTTTTGAGAGAATAAATATTTCAAAGACTTATGATCGGTATAAAGTATAAATTTCTCTCCCAAAAGATAATGTCGCCAAATTCGAAGGGCGAAAACGATAGCCGCGAGTTCTAAATCATGTGTGGCATATCTAGTCTCAGCCGGCTTCAATTGCCTAGAAGCATAAGCAATTACACGTTCTTCTTGCATAAGAATGGCACCTAAACCAACGCGACTAGCATCAGTATAAACAATAAAATCTTGATTCCCTTCGGGAATAACAAGAATAGGAGCATCAGAAAGGAGTTCTTTTAATTTCTGAAAAGAAGTTTCACATTTGTCTGACCAAATGTATTTAACACCTTTCTTTGTTAAGCCAGTAAGAGGCACGACAATCTTAGAAAAGTCTTTTATGAAACGGCGGTAATAACCTGCCAATCCGAGAAAGCTACGAATTTCAGTCACGCTTTCCGGTCTCTTCCAATTTTGGATCGCTTCAATCTTTGAAGGATCCACTGATATTCCAAATTCAGAAATAATATGACCGAGAAACTTCACACTAGACTGCCAAAAATGGCATTTAGAAAATTTTGCTTTTAATTGATTGCTTCTAAGAGTTTCCAATACAATCCGAAGATGCTTTTCATGTTCCTCCTCGGTTTTAGAATACACAAGAATATCATCAATAAAGATTAGAACAAACCGATCGAGGAAATCTTTGAAAACTTGATTCATAAGGTCGACGAAATAAGCTGGAGCATTCGTCAAACCAAATGCCATAACAAGCCATTTATAAGATCCATATCGAGTACGGAACGAAGTCAAAGGAATACTATCCTCTGCAATGCGAAGCTGATGAAAACCGGTAGCCAAGTCCAATTGTGAAAAGACTCTAGCACCACTAAGTTGATCAAATAGATCATCAATCCGAGGTAAAGGATATTTATTCTTAATAGTAAGATCATTAAGCTTGCGGTAGTTGACGCAAAGCCTAAGTGTACCATCGGATTTCTTCATGAAAATTGCTGAGGCTCCCCAAGGCGAGGAACTAGAGCGAATAAATTGCTTCGTCTCCAATTCAGATAATTGTTTGCGCATCTCGTCATTCTCCTTATTGGACATGCGATAAGGAGGACGAGTAATAGGTTGAGCTCCAGGTATAAGATTAATTCTGAACTCAATTGCTCGCTTAGGTGGAAATCCTAGAACGGGCTCGAATATGTCGGAAAATTCACGAACAACGTGAATAAGAGAAATGACATCTTCCTCATCATCATTATCGTCATCATGAGGATTTAAAGAATATAAAGATGCAACTAAAGCGGAATCCGAATCTTTAAGAACAATAGAAATCTGATTAACAAATCGCGGATGACGGAGAAAAATAGTCCGCTCAAGACATAGGATATGAGCTTCATAACGAGTAAGCCAATCCATACCCAAAATCATTCCAAAGCCTAAGTAACGCATGACATGCAAATCGGCTAGGAAAGAAAAATCACACAAAATAATCTCGACGTCTTTACAAAGCAAACTAAGAGTTGCGGATCCACCAACCGGATTCGCAATTCTTAAAGAAGTCATTAAAGCAACAACACTTAAAGAAAGAGTGTCTACAAGTTCCTTTGATATAAAAGAATGGGATGCACCAGTATCAAAGAGGACTCTAATAGGTTGATCATGAAATATAATGATGCACTCCAGAATAAAATGAGACATACCTTGACCGCGAGATGTGTTGCCAGGGGCTTGAGCAACGTTTAACTTTCCCTCCTTGCCTTGAAGCTTAGGGCATAGGTGCATAAAATGATCTGGGCTTTTACAATAGCGACAAGAGCGGGGCTTCGAACACTTGTTCGAAAAATGGCCCTTAGCACCGCAGTTGAAGCATTTCCCATCACTAGGGGAAAGTGTCTTTGTAGTAGGAGTTGCTTGTTTACCCTTTTTGTTGGGATAAGGACCTTTGAACTTGTTAGGCCTTTTCTTGTTGTTGAAGTTTGGTTTGGCAGCCACCACTTCAACATCACTGTCCTTATCAGCCTCTTCAAGACGAAGAGCGATATCAATGAGTTGATCGAAAGAAACTTCTAATTTTAGAAGTAATGGCTTCTTAAGATTCTTGTTTAGGCCATAGACGAATCTTTGGTTCTTCTTCAATGGGGTGTTGATGTATTCAACCCCATATTTAGACAGTGACTTGAAGGATGCGACATAATCTGTCACAGAGGATTCACCTTGAACAAGGTCTATAAAATGACGAGCCAATGTCACCTTCTCTGCTTCTGGTACGAACTTTAATTCGAAGCATTCCCGGAATTGCTCCCAGGTGAGATCAGCTTCATTAATTTCAGAAATGAGAAGTTCGTACCAATCTAGTGCTCTTTCTTGGAGCATACTGGAGGCCACCTGAACACGGTGAAGATCGACAAGATTCATGCGGGAAAAGATTCTATCGCATGTTCTTAACCAAGCCTGGACTTCAATAATAGTTTCAGAACCTTTGAATGGCTTCCCACCCAAGTTGGTATAATCATTGCACAAGCGTGCAAATCCAGACTTAGGATGGGTAGGCTCCTGATTAGGACCAGCTGCTTGAGCATTCTTTACTAAATCAAGAAGCTGTTGAGCAGTCATAAAAACTCCATCCTGGGGAGTAACAGTAGATGGTCCGGCTCTGGGACGGCCTGGTCTAGACATCCTCTTCTTTAAGAAAGAGAGAAGAAGAAAAGTTATTCTCCAAATAAATATCAAGCAAATCTTGATAGATAAAACAAGGATATATAAAAGGAAATAGGATGAATCGGTACGAAGACTCGAATTAAATCCTAAGGCACGACTCCTAAGTTGGACTTAGGACGATGATCCTTGTTAAGTTATTCTACTTTGTTCCGAAGTTTGGCTCTGATACCAAGCTATGACGCCCCACCTCTATACCCACACTAGCCAAGAACACTATGGAGGAATGCTATTAACTAGCATGGAGAATAAGGCTGTTGAGGAGCGACCATCCATGTAACTTCTTTGTGAGAGCACCGATATGTTAGATCGTAAAACTTGCATTTCATTTAAAGAGGAAATCCGACATACCGATACAAACTCAAAGCTATCACACGGTGGCTGTATATAATCTTCGAAAACAAACATAGAAATAATCATAACACAAATCAGTCACAAACATCGATATCACCAAGGCAGAAAAAAGATATGAATAAATATATAACACATAAAGGTGTACATCAGAGTAGTTGTCAGAAAGATCCACGATAATACAAAAGAATAGCAACACGTGCTATACAAAAGAATAAGTACACAACATAGAGTCTATATCCCAAATGTGTACATCCAAAAACTACTAATCTAAGTAGTTGGCCAAAAGTCAGAATAATCCTGAAGAGAAGTCAAGCAGAAGCATCTGTAACATCTCGGTCTGACCCGAGTATTATTTATAAGAAAATAATAAACGGATCAGTCTAGCTATAAATATCAGATGATATGGTATAAAGTAAAAGGCATGGCATGAACAGGTAATTCTCCATAACAGCATACTACTATAAGTATGTAATTGAAAATCAACAAGAGATTAATCAATATCACAAGAATCTTCTCAAAGATAAAATAGAGTATCATACCCTAAACTTGTATTCATAACAAGTCAATGACACACGAATTCACCAATGCACAAAAATTGATAAACATATCAATGGAAATCACGAAAATTGGTGAAGCACAAAATTCCAGAAATCATCACAAGAAATCCAGAAATCACAATAAGGGGGAGGCCTATAACAAGAACGGGAGCATGAAAACTCACCCACACGTGTAACAAAAGAACGAGAAGCTATCTCATGGAAGCTATCCATTAAATTTTGACACACGAACGGCCCGAAGACCATGGGTCGCTACCCCATTTCTATGTGATGGTGAAACATCACACAAGCGGGGTTTAGTCTCCCTCGCAGACAAAGAGACATCACACAGTTGCTAGTCTAAATCACAAAAATGATCGGCATGATCATCAAGAAGTGTCAATTACACTAAGCTAGTAAATATAAGAGTTTAGCTTCATGTCCCATAACCACTAGCTTAACTTAAATATTTATGAACAAACTGTAGATTTTCACTAGGAAATTGTCACAAAAGGTTCAGTCGAACAAGTCCAAGAATTAACCGACGAAGTAAACGCAAGCATTTCATACCACCTGTTTTGCTAAGCCGTTTAATTAGATTTCTCATCCGAGTGAAGTAAAGGCTTGTATATACTAATAAATTGGAAGACGGTTTAGGAAAAAGAGCTTTGTAATAAAATAGGGTTGAAATCGTTTTGATGAAATTTTGATATTTACTACTAGTATTGAAACCTTTATATTTTTGAAGTGACAAATCACAAAAACGATTGTAGAAACAATCAATCATCAAAATTCACATACGAAGACGTGAATCTAATCCAAAGAAATCGATACTGAATCCATCAAAATGGATATTCATATAAAATCCATAGAAAGAAGTCATCAAAGTCGGTAAAAGTGATAACGTCTAATCGGATCGACAAAACTCGATTAACATTGGAAGTTTTACTCAAAATAAGGCAGATAGGCAGAACTGGGAATCTCCAGACGTCTGAGGGGTTGGTCCAGACGTCTGGACTTAGTCTCTGGAAATATTCCAGAAAACGATCCAGACGTCTGAAACCTAGAATCAGACGTCTGAAAGCATTCAGACGTCTGGGGAAAAGTCCAGACGTCTGGATTTGGTTTCTGGAAATATCCCAGAAAACCAACCAGACGTCTGAAAACATAAATCAGACGTCTGACATCTTTTCAGACGTCTGGAACAATAGTTCAGACGTCTGAAATTAGTCACTGCTCTTTTTATTTTTCTGCCGTATGTTATTTTTCACCAGGAGGCAAAACCAGACATCTGGCATTGACCTCCAGACGTCTGAACACCCAATCTAGGCAGAAAATTGCCTAGGCCAAGATGGCCAAAACGTTCTTGGAAGCGATCGAGCAAGCAATGACAACTAAGGATTTACGTCTAGCGACAACCCGGTCTTAAAGGCGCTTTGATACACCCCAAACAACATATCCAAACATCCATTGAAGGATTTTCACAAGAATTGGACTTCAAAAACCAAGAAATAAGGATATTCACCAATTCAATCACAAACAAAAGGAAACGTACATAAAT
Organism: Allium fistulosum; assembly: GCA_030737815.1. Classification (NCBI taxonomy): domain Eukaryota; kingdom Viridiplantae; phylum Streptophyta; class Magnoliopsida; order Asparagales; family Amaryllidaceae; genus Allium; species Allium fistulosum. The sequence continues at coordinate 186,241,416 of CM060906.1, forward strand.
AAGTGTTAGGAATTCATATCCAATCACAAAGATAGATATAGACAAAGATGTGAGATAAAAATCTCACCTTTAAACCCAAAACAAATGAAGAAGAGGCTATAGAGCAAATGGCGAGAGCAATCGCACTTCAATTCCAACTCAACAACCTTGAATCAAGGCTAAAAAGAGAAACATTTCCTAAGTTAGGTTTAGGAATTTCTGAAATCGATAAGAGAATGAGTTGGAGAAGAAGAGGAGGAGGCTTACCAAAGCTTCTACTATTAGTTTGGAGCTAGAACTTGATTTGCAAAAGAAAACTAGGGCTTGGAGTTTTAATTTCCCACTCCTCTCTCCATTGTTGTAAAAGCTTGAGTATTAGGAAATAGAAATGAAGTAATGAAGAGAAGATGGGGTCAGACTTGGGTTAAATGAGCTAAAACACAAACCAAAGCCCTAAGTAGAAAAGTAGCAAAATTTTACTATCTCCAAACATATCAAAGTTTATACTTAAAAAGATCGCAAACGTCATTTTGAACTCAATGGAAGTGGTCTTGAGTCCTAATTTGACCGTATGCAAAAAGTAGCTTTTCGGACTAAAATCCGATTAACGATTAAAATATTTAAATAAGATATTCAAATACATAATCGTCAAATATGCGGGTTGTTACAGCGGCGTACGAGGGTTTGGGCATGGCGGCTCTTCTGCGTGCATGAGTTTTGGATTCTTGAGACGATGAAGCTGCGGGGGTGACGTGGTAAATTATGGTTCGTTGTATTTTAATTTCTTTTAATTTTTAAAAATTCAAGTGTCAATGTTCTAACCGTGATAACTTTTGCATACGAGGTCCGATTCACACGTGGTTTATTTTGCTGGGATCATATCAAAATTCCGGACATTTTAACGCTGGTTTTGAGACTGTTTGAATTTTGGGTTTAAATTGGATTTTTATTCGATTTAAATTCAAAGGTGAGTGCTTTGACCCACTCACAACTTCTAAAATTTCTTATGTTTGTTAAATTAAATGGATGATGTGATTGGAAATTTATTTTGGCTGTTTGGTATATTTTAAATCGTCATCTCGGTTAATTTGAATTTATTTGACTTAAATCGTTATTTAATTTATTATTGAATATAAATTGCCAGTTAAATACCTGTTATTGATTATCAGTTCTATATTGATATTTATTAATTGATTTAGATGATGATTGTGATGGATGTTTGATTTTTGATATTGGATGAATGGATGTTGTATTTTATATCGTTATAAAATACAAGTTCCTTATGGGTTGAAATGATACATACCCAAACGATCTATAAACTACGGAAAAATCGTTATGGGTTAAAATGATAGACTCGAGCGATTTTATGGATTTTATTATTTAATTCGGGATTGTGGTTTGAAATGATATATAACCGTAAAATTTTAAATTGCGGGTTGAAATGATAAATATCCGTATCACTTGATCCTAGGGTGGAGAATCATATACGGACACCGGATTTGGTTAAATTTAAATAATTTTAAATCTTTAATTTTCTTGAATTTAGTTAAATGATATTTTGAAATAAAATTTATTATATAAATCGAACTATTATCAAAATCCAAGTTTTATGTAAAAATTGGAATTGGTTTAAAGGAATTATTTAAAGGAATAAAATTTAAATCTTAGAGTTAATTTTGAAGTATAATGGAAATTTACCGGGATTGAGTTATTAAAATTGTTTGAAATATATCTTTGAATATATTGAAATTTGAGTAATTTGAAATTGGTATTTCGAAAATGGATTGTAAGCGATATTGAATTAAATATTTTATTGAGCATTGGAATTTTAAAATCTGGAAATGGGTTTTGGAAATTGAAAATAGTCCAAATGTGTTGAAATGAAATAAATAGTTTAAATTGATATAAATTTCTAATTCATGTTTCCATATAAACTGTTTTAAAAATATATTATTTTAAAGACTTTAATTATTAAGATTTTCAAACTATTAAACTATTTTAACCTATATTAACTATATTAAATCATTTAAACCTATTTTAAACCAATTTAATTTATTTTAGACTAATTTAACCATTTAATTTGATTTAAATCTAATTAATCTATTTTAAAGCTATTTAATCCATTTAATTATATTTAATCTATTTTTAATCTCTTCAACTATCTTAAATCAATTTAAAACTAATTTTAATCTATTTTAAATTATTTTAGAGTATTTTAACTATTTTTGACTATTTAAACTATTTATAACTAGCTAAACTATCTTTCTAAATTTCAAACTAAATAAAGTAGACGTGTTTATAATTTAGATCCTCGATTTTAAAGTGAAATGGTTACATGATATTATAACCTAAGTTGGGACTTAAATTACACATTTGATTTGAGTATGACGTTTTGAAATGAAGGTTTTAAACTATTTTGAAAATATGATTTCAAAGTGAATATAATTTTGGAAGTGATATGGTTTTGAGAATATGATATTTTGGATATAAATTGTGAATTGACTTTTGAAATGTAAAAGAACCATCCGGTGCGAAATAAGCGTTTGGTTGTTAAAGGGACCGGGATCGGATATTGTCATACTCTCTGCCAATACCGAAAACCACTTTAACAACCGTGTACGTGGTGGAGATTCTAGAAATGAAGTAGGATGGTTGGCGAATAGGTTTTGTATGAGGTATGACGTGACCTTGACTACCGTGAGTCAGCTTAGATGTGACCAAAACAGGAGCCACGTTGGGCCAAGTGAGGTCGCACGTTCGATCGAGCACATTTCTTCGATACCATTCTATTACTTTGTGATTGATTTGGTGGCCACCCTTGATTTGATTTGGGAGTGTGTCCGAAGTGGGCGGTAGTAGCTGTTATGCGTTAGCACCAGTCCGGATATGCAATTGGTATATCTACCCTGGCATTGCCTCGAGTGCCGTGTTCACATGCCCTAGAGTGCCTTCTACGAGTTTGTTTTGTACCGTACCTATGTGATATATGTCCTTTGGGTAAACCTCCAGTTTAGGGAGGAGCGTACGGCATTGTATAGACTACGGGAATATATTAAATGTGTTAAGGGGAATATGGGTAACTCCTTAACACTATTTTAATACTTTTACTCTATTGTAGAAATAAGTTCTGTACTCCCCTCTCCGTCGCTGAAAAATAATTTCGGTGATGAGTGCACGCATCATCGACGTTCATTTTTGAGTTTCAAAGTGGGAAGGCTGTTGTAGTAGTTTACTACACATTAGTTTTGATAAATAAATATTAAATTTTATTTCTAAATATGATTTGATGTATATATATATGGTTATATATAGTATTTTAAATGATTTGAAATGAAACCCGACATTTAGTTCTTAAAATTTCTATAAATTAGAGATTTCAATTATTGTAATGGGATGAAAATTTTAATCATTTAATAATTGGAACTTCTAAAATTAAAAATAATAAATTAAATTCTAAGTTATAAATGAAATGGACAAGAAATTTGAAATTTGTAAACTGTAAATAAAAAGGATATGAAAATGAGAAATGGTAACCATTGAAAATTTATTTACTAAAATGAAATAAGATAAAGTAGTGTAATTTTCAATTGCATTCTTAAAAACATATATATAACTTACCAAAATACTAAAAGTTGTAATGTTAAATAGAAACATGTAATGGAATATTATACAAGTGAAACTTAAGTGATGAATGTGTTCGATAGAATTACTCTTATAAATAAGAACTTTGATATTATAGTTGTTATAAACTTAAGTAATAAGCTAAATGCTGTTAATTAAATGTAATAAAGTGAATAATGTAAGAAAATGAAATAGACTTAGGTTAACTCTTAAACTATTTATAATCAGATTTAATGATAAAGGTAAATACCGTAAGCAATTATCACAAATTTGAATTAATATTGAGACCATTTATAATAAAATGAGCATTATATGAATTAAATGAGTATCACTTCAGAAATTGTTAAAAAGATTCAGAAAATAGATTTAATATTCAATGACATTATATAAGAATAATGAATGTAAATTTAAAGGTAAGAAACTTGAGAATGAATTTATGCACTAATGAACATTAATATCTAATGGAAACCAGATATGTAAATTAATAAATGTGAACTAAACTGTAATAAGATGTATGTAATACTCAAATAATGAATTAACTGGTTATTATATACAACTGAAGGTGTGACGCCCCACCTCTATGCTCACGCTAGCCAAGAACACTACTGGGTAATGCTATCGACTAGCGCGAAGAATAAGGCTGTTGAGGAGCGACCATTCGTGTAATTGCTTTGGACGAGTACCGATATGTCAGATAAAATAACTTACATTTCTTTTCATGAGGAAATCCGACATATCAAATACAAACTCAAAGCTACCACACAGTGGCTATGAGGCCTTCGGAAACAAACGTAGAAATAAACATAACACAAATCAGTCACAGACATTCATATCACAAAGGCGGAAACAGATATGAATATATAACACAAAAAGGTGTTCATCAGAGTAGTGGTCAAACAAGATCCACAATATCACAAAAGAAAAGACACAAGAGCAAGACAAAAGAATAAGTATACATCTTAGAGTCTATATCTCAAATGTATAACGACAAAAACTACCAATCTAGTGTAGTTAGACAAAAGTCAGAAGATGATCCCAGATAAGGAGCCAAGCAGAAGCACCTATAACATCTCGGTCTGACCCGAGTATTATTTAATAAGAAAATAATAAACGGATCAGTCTAGCTATAAATATCAAATAGAGGAGTGAGATATAAGCAGAGATATAAAAAGAATGTATGATGACAATATTGTCATACAAGAACAAATATGATTTAAACAACATCAAAATTGTAAAATATCTCAAGAATCTCAAGCACCAAAAAGAATATCATATTCTTTATTTTATTCACCCAGCTACAATTAATAACAAACATATCATTGCCAATGGCTTAAAGAGGTGAAACACAAATTCTAGAAATCATCAAATAGAAATCCAAAAATCACAAAGGGGGGAGGCCTATCACAAACGGGAGTAGGAAAACTCACCAACACGTGTATCACAAACGGAACGCTATTCCATGGTCGCTAACCATAAATATTGAGCCGAAGCTCTACAAACGGTCCGAAGACCACGGGTCGCTACCCCGCCAAATTGAACCGAAGTTCCACAAAACGGGATTTAGTCTCCATCGCAGACAAATAGACATCGCACATCGCTAGTCTAAATCACAAAATGATCATCATCGATCAATAAAAGTGTCGATTACACTAAGCCAGTAAATATAAGAGTATAGCTTCATGTCCCATAACCACTAGCTTAACTTAAATATTTACGAACAAATTGTAGATTTCCACTCGAAAATTGTAATAGGATTTTCAATCGAACAAGTCCATAAATTAACCGACGAAGTAAACGCAAACGTTTCATACCACTTGTTTTGCTAAGCCGTTTAATTAGATTTTCTCATACGAATGAGGTAAAGGTTTGTATATACTAATAGATTAGAAAACGGTTTTGTAAAAGAGCTTTGTATTAAAAATAGAGTTGAAATCATCTTTGTGAAGAATTTGAATATTTACTACTAGTATAGAAACCTTTGTATTAAGAAGTGACAAGTTACAAAAATGATTGTAGAAACAATCAATCACCAAAATCCACATACGAAGACGTGAATCAAATCAATAGAAATCGATGCAAAATCCATCAAAATGGAGAACCACAAAAATCCCGAAAAAGAAGTCATCAGAGAAGATAATAAACGACAACGACAATTCGGAAATCACGAATCGATAAATGTTGGAAGTCTAAAACAAAATAATTAATTTTTGCTAAAGCCATCAGGTCAGTCGACTGAACCAGGGGGGTCAGTCGACTGACACAGGGATACGATTTTCGTATCCCCAGGGTCAGCCGACTGACACAGACCCAGGCAATTTCCTGGGTCTGGTTCAGTCGACTGAACCTGCTCTAAAGCATTTTTCATGCTTTGGTTCAGTCGACTGAACCTGATTCAAGAGCAAATTCAGTCTAGCCCCCTTTTGGGGCAAGTTCGATACACGGACGGAAGCGACAAATGGAGCAACTTCGACTGAGGATTTACGCCTATCGACAACCCAGCCATGTATGGCCCTCCGAAACGCTCCACTAACGTGTTCGAACATCAAAGGTTGGATTTTTACCAAATTGGATTCCAAAAACCAAAAATTTAACAATTCACCAATTCAATCCAAATCAAAAGCAAATTAACATGAATGAGTGTTAGGAATTCATACCCAACAACAACAATATCTATAGAAATAGATGTGAGTTCAAAAACTCACCTTTAAACCCAAAAATGATGAAAGAGAAGCTTGAAAATAAAGGAGGATCAACCACTCTTCAAACACAACTCTAGAAGCTTGAATCTAAGCTTAAAAGAAGAACATTTTCAAAGTTAGGTTTAGGAAATTTCTGAATTTAAAGAGAGATTTTGTTGGAGAAGAAGATGGAGATACTTACCAATAGTTTCTCTTTGAATTTGGAGCTAAAACTTGGATTTGCTAAAGAAACTAGGGTTTATGATTTTAATTTTCCATCTCCACCACCATTTTCAGTTTTGCTTGAGTGTTTTAGGAAATAGAAATGTAGTGAAGAGGAGAGGTGGACTGAACTAGAGTATAGAGAGAGTTGGGGTGAAACCCAAACCCAAAGCCCAATAGAAAATAGCAAAATTCAACTTACACCAAATATATCGATGTTTATACTTAAAAGAGTCGCAAATGCCATTTTGGACTCAATGGAAGTGGTCTCGAGTCCCAATTCAACTGTTTGCAAAAAGTAGCTTTTCTGACTTTAATCCGATCAACGATTCTATATTTAAATAAAATATTTAAATATTCCAAACTTTTAAATATGCGGGTTGTTACAGACTCCCCTCCTTAAAGAAATTGCGTCCTCGCAATCTTAAAGAAATATATATGAAGTAACAACAACAAAAGCATATCAACACAAAAAGAAGAAATTTGAAATAAAAAGTTCACCTTAAAGAGCACGCGAGAGCAAGCCCGGATGTGTTTGCTCGATGAATTCTTTGGATTTCCAAGAGCAATCCTTAGGATTTGAGGACCATTGAACTTTCACAAGAGAAACATCTTTATTTCGAAGGCGTTTGACTTCCAAAGCAATAATTCGAATGGGATGTTGCTCATAAGTCAAATTAGGCGAAACTTCAATCTCTTCAATAACACCGGGCTCAAGAATAGAGTCGGAATCTCGAAGGCATTTCCGTAATTGAGAGACATGGAATACATCATGAATAGTAGAGAATTGATCCGGTAATAAAAGGCGATAAGCCACGGAACCAATGCGTTCGGTGACGGGAAATGGGCCAATATATCGAGGTGCTAATATTCCCGATCGACTGAAACGCACAACACCCTTCATAGGTAAAACACGAATAAACACAAAATCTCCCACAGAAAATTCTAATTTCCTTCTTTGGTTATCGGCATAGGATTTTTGTCTACTTTGAGCTTCTTTCAACCTATGTCAAATAAGGTCGATCTTTTCTGTGGCATCACGAATAAAATCTGGACCTAAAACCAGTTTCTCACCGGCTTCAAGCCAACACGAAGGAGATCGGCATGGCCTTCCGTATAGTGCCTCGAAAGGTGTCATCCCAATACTAGATTGGAAGCTATTATTATAGGAAAATTCAACAAGAGAAATATGATCTTCCCAACTTCCACCAAAATCAAGAACACATGCGCGAAGAAGATCTTCAAGAGTTTGGTTCACACGCTCGGTTTGTCCATCGGACTGAGGATGATAAGCGGTGCTAAAATTAAGCTTCGTTCCTAAAGCTTTTTGAAGACCTTTCCAGAATCCACTAGTAAACAATGGATCACGATCGCTAACAATAGAAGTTGGAAATCCATCCAACTTAACAATTTCTTTGACAAAGAGCTTAGCCAAAATAGGTATGGTCCGATTGGACCGAACAAGAATAAAATGGGTGGATTTTGTAAGTCTATCTACTATCACCCATAGGCTATCATGTCTAGAACGAGAACGGGGAAGACCGTCTATAAAGTCCATGGAAATTTGATACCACTTCCATATTGGAATTTCCAAAGGTTGCAATAACCCACCGGGCCTTTGATGCTCGGCCTTTACAAGTTGGCAAGTCATGCAACGCTTAACAAAGTTAGCAATACCAGATTTCATTCCATCCCAATAATAAATTCGCTTCATATCCGCGTACATTTTACTACTACCGGGATGAATGGTAAATTTAGAACGATGAGAATCTTCTAAAATATCTTTACGAAGATCAATAATATTTGGCACAATAAGTCTACCAAATTTTCGAATACCGCCACGAGCATCAATATCAAAGTCTTTCAAAACTTCAATATCAATTTTATCCCTACAACTTTGGCCAAGAAGAACCAATTCGGGATCATGCTTTTGAGCTTCAAGAATGCGGTCTAAAAGAGAAGGATGAGCTTCAAGGCTACATAATACAAGAGATGAACATAAATTGGATTCACGATTTCGAATCTCACAAGTGGATAAAGTCTCGAGATCATTCCACTCGGATATCATCATAGAAACAACCGCCTTTTTCTTTCGGCTGAGGGCATCGGCAACACGATTTCCATTTCCGAGAGTATAGAGATTATCAAGATCATAAGATGCAAGGAACTCGAGCCAACGTTGTTGACTCAAATTAAGTTCCTTTTGAGAAAATAAATACTTCAATGATTTATGATCGGTGTAGAGAACAAACTTCTCCCCCAAAAGATAATGGTGCCAAATTCTAAGGGCGAAAACAATAGCCGAGAGCTCTAAATCATGAGTGGCATATCTAGTCTCGGCAGGCTTTAATTGTCTAGAAGCATAAGCGATAACACGTTCCCTTTGCATAAGAACGGCTCCCAAACCAACATGACTAGCATCGGTGTAAACAATAAAATCTTGGTTCCCATCGGGAATCACAAGAATAGGAGCATCGGAAAGGAGTTCTTTTAATTTTTGAAACGAAGCTTCACATTTGTCCGACCAAATGTATTTAACTCCCTTCTTTGTCAAACTAGTAAGAGGTACAGAAATCTTAGAAAAGTCTTTTATGAACCAACGGTAATAACCCGCCAATCCGAGAAAGCTACGAATTTCCATCACACTCTCCGGTCTCTTCCAATTTTGAATCGCTTCAATCATTGAAGGATCCATGGAAATTCCGGATTCAGAAATAATATGCCTCAAAAATTTCACACGAGATTGCCAAAAGTGGCATTTAGAAAATTTGGCTTTTAATTGGTTGCTCATAAGAGTTTCCAACACAATCCGAAGATGTTTTTCATGCTCCTCTTCGGTTTTAGAATAAATAAGAATATCATCGATAAAGATGAGAACAAATCGATCAAGGAAGTCTTTGAAAACTCGATTCATAAGGTCGACGAAATAAGCTGGAGCATTCGTCAAGCCAAATGGCATAACAAGCCATTCATAAGATCCATAACGAGTACGGAAAGATGTCAAAGGAATGCTATCCTCTGCAATACGGAGCTGATGAAAACCGGTTGCTAAGTCTAACTGTGAAAAGACTTTAGCACCACTAAGCTGATCGAATAAATCATCAATCCGCGGTAAGGGATATTTATTCTTAATGGTGAGATCGTTAAGCTTGCGGTAGTCAACGCAAAGCCTAAGTGTACCATCAGATTTCTTCACAAAAATAGCTGAAGCTCCCCATGGAGAGGAACTAGATTGAATAAATTGCTTCGCTTCCAATTCGGATAATTGTTTGTGCATCTCCTCATTTTCTTTATTGGACATACGATAAGGAGGACGAGTAATAGGTAGAGCTCCAAGGATTAGATTAATTCGGAACTCAATTGCTCGCTTAGGTGGTAATCCTAGAACAGGCTCGAATATGTCGGGAAATTCACGAACAATGTGAATGAGAGAAATGACGTCTTCCTCGTCATCATTATCGTCATCACGAGGATTTAGAGAATACAAGGATGCTTTCGAATTGGAATCTGAATCTTTCAGAACGAGAGAAATCTGCTTAACAGATTGAGGATGCCGAAGATGTATAGTCCGCTCAGGACATAGGATATGGGCTTCATAATGGTTAAGCCAATCCATTCCCAAAATCATTCCAAAACCAAGGTAATGCATAACACGCAAATCGGCACGGAAAGAGTGATCACATAAAATAATTTTGACATCTTTACAAAGTAAACTAAGTGTTGCGGATCCACCAACTGGATTTGCAATCCTTAATGAAGTCATCAAGCCAATAACATCCAAAGATAAAGCATCAACAAGTTCTTTTGATATAAAAGAGTGAGATGCACCCGTATCAAAAAGAACTCGAATAGGAAATTTACGAAATATAATAATGCCATCAAGGATAGAATGAGAAATACCTTGACAACGAGAAGTGTTAGCAGGGGCTTGTACAACATTTAGCTTGCCCTCCTTCTTGCCTTGAAGTTTGGGACACAAAGATAAAGTATGACCCGAACTCTTGCAATAGTGGCAGAAAAGAGGCTTCGGGCACTTGTTTGCATAATGGTCCTTAGAACCACAATTGTAACATTCTCCACGATGAGGGTTAGGAGTGTTTGCTACCGGTGTTGCTTGCTTTCCCTTTTTGTTGAGATTAGGCTTGAATTTAAAAGGTCTCTTCTTGTTGATGTTTGGTTTGTGTTAACCCTCGTTTTGTCGACGACTTAAAAGAATCAACGACCTAATGGATTTACACGACTCAAGCAAGGACTGGGCGACTTAACGAGTCAAGGACTGGACGACTTAACGAGTCAAGGACTGGGCGACTTAACGAGTCAAGGACTGGACGAATTAACGAGTCAAGGACCGGACGACTTAACGAGTCAAGGACCGGACGACTTAACGAGTCAAGGACTGGACGACTTAAGAAAGTTAAGACCTAATGACTCAAGGGATGGCACAACCTAACAAGGAAACGAGTTAACGACTTAAGGCAATCCGCGACTTAACGACCTAAGCTACTAACCCGTTCAGAGAGGTCAGGTGTGAGCAGGATGAACCGTAATTCATATCCCTTAAGTCGCAATCTTCGACTTACGGCCTAACTTGGGTCGTGAGCGACTTAAACAAACAAACGAGATGCCGCTTCTTATTTAAAACGATGACTTCCTAGCTCGTCAGCGAGTTAGGACTTGTGTTATTATTCGAGATGAGCAAGCCTACCAGTTGAACCACGACCCACGACTTAGTTTGAGTCGGCCACGACCTAAGGCTATCGAGTTAAAATCCAATGCCATGACACTTATGCCGCTTCACTGACACTGTTACCTGCTAAGTCGGCCACGACTTACGACTTATCTTAAGTCGGCCATGACTTACGACTTGGCAAAAATTCCTGTCCAGGCTTCTCTATAAATACAGCGCTACCTTCAACATGAAGAGGACTTTTGGCCGATCATTTTCTGAAGCGTCGTTACTCTGCCGAATTCACGACTCATTCAACACTTGATGAACTCCAAACATTCGAGACACTACAACAAGCTTTGAAAAGAAATCTACCACATTCTACATGGATTCAAGGAGATCTTCTACATCGAAGCTTGAGCTATTAGTCTAGAGTGTTCTGGAATCAAAGTGCATTGTATTTTGAATTGTATTGTATCATCTTGTAATCAGAATCAGCAATAAAGGAATTCAAAGTGGACGTAGGCTTGATCTCAAGCCGAACCACTATAAACTACTGTCTTTTACCGCTTTTTCACCATTTTACTGCTTATTTCTTATTCCCGTCACACGGGTGGTGCTTTCTCAACATTATAACACACACCGTGTGTTAGCATTCAACTTTTAGCGTTAACATTTTGGTGCTTTCACTAAGAACCCAACTTAGGACTATTGTCGCCATTGCATCGCGAAAGATTGTTGAAAAAGTTTCTTTCAAAACCAGAAGGCTATCAGATATAATGGCTCCTGGAAGAAAATGCAAATCTTTTAGATCTGATGATGCTCACGATAACACCGCCACTTCTCCTTCTCCAAGTCAAGCAGCTCCAAGTGTCGGAGTGACGCGAGAAGAGTTAGATGCTGCTGTGTCTGGACTGTATCAGCAAATTGAAACTCAGAATACTCTAATGATGGAAAAATTGAATGCTTTGCTCGGGGCTAATCAGAGACCAGTAAATAATGAAGAAAACTTTGTTGATGCTGTTCACAACTCCGAAGGGAGAGATATTCCTCAAGAGGCACCTCCTCAAGCTGAAGCATCCAGACCACCGCCAGTTCCCCGAGAACGTTTGCCCGGACAAACTTCCGAGAAAATGGCCGATGTCTGCTCTGTAAAGTCGCTAAACAATGAAGAGTATCTCTCCGGTATGATTGGCAAATAATGAAGGAAATCATGCAGAGAAACGAAGATGAGAATGATTGGGGGTTTGCTCCGAGTAAAACTCCATTTACTGAGGGGATTCTAAAAGCTGAGTTTCCCAGAAAATTCGTTCCTCCTACCATTCCTGCTTATCGAGGAACAAGTGACCCGAATCAATTCTTATACAAATATGATTGGCACATGACTGGTGCCAGAGCAACTGATGAGATTAAATGCCGTTATTTCCTGGTATACTTGGAAGGAGTGGCGCTACTTTGGTTTACCAAGCTTCTCGTACGATCTATTGATCAATTTTCCTATCTAACTCGGAAATTCAAGGAACAATTCAGATTGTACACTTCGAGAGCAAAGGATATAATGTCTCTTTCAAGTCTTGAACAGAACCCTGGAGAACCCATCAAATCCTTCTTGAATCGCTTTAATATAGCCCTAGCTGAAGTTGACAACGCAGAACCGCGAATGGTTTTAACCTACTTAATGCGGGCTATTGACAAGTCAAGCGAATTTGGAAAATGGTTGAAGATGAAGGAACCAAATTCGCTCGAAAAGTTCTACAAAAAAGCTGATGAGTTCATGCGCCTAGAAAATCTCTCCGCATCAGCTAAAGTCGTGACAACAGTGGTGGAAAATAATGTTACTACTCAGAACAAAAAAGAATCTGCAAATCAGAAGAGGGAGAGTAATGGTGGAAAGAAGCAGAAGGACCTCAAAAAACCCCGCTTTCTCAAGCCCTCGGATTTTACCCCTCTAACTGATACACCGGAGAATATTTTCATCGCCACTAAAGATGTTGTTGAATACCCGAAGCCACCAGCAGTAAAGGTTGGAAAAAATGCTGCTCAAAGTGGGTGATTTTGCCAATTTCATAATCAACCAGGCCATGATACCAACGAGTGTCGCCACTTGAAAAGCTTGATTGAAGAATTGTTAAGAGAGAATAAGTTGCAGTAGTACGTTAAAAGGAACAGAAAAGACCCGTCTTCATCTAACCAGGGGCAGCAACCTCCAGCTCATTCATCTGGTTTAGGAGAGAGGCCTGCTGCACAAGAAACGGAAAGACCTGTTATCAATGTGATCACAGGAGGACCCCACCCGACTGGCAAGAGTTGGGGAGAGATGGATAGGTACGCAAGAGCTTTGAAATATGCCCCAGCTGAAGAAAGTGTCTTGGTTTTGGAAGATGCTGCACCTCTGAAGCAGCAAAAGACTTTTCATGATGATATCATATTCAGAACCAGGGATTCTGTTGGTGTGGAGGCTCATACTGAGGACCCTTTAGTTTTTTCTATCGGTATTGGGCCGACTATTGTAAGGAGGGTCCTGGTTGATAGTGGCGCCTCATGCAACATACTCTTTAAGAAGACATTTGACCAAATGAAAATTCCAATGGCAGAGGTACAGGCTTCATCTCAGAAGATCACCGGATTTACAGGGGAGCCGAAACAACCAATTGGGACAGTTGACTTATTTGTTGAATTAGGAGAAGGACATAAGAAGGTGGTTCGGAAACAAAATTTTATAATTGTTGATGGATTCTCCGCCTATAATGCCTTCTTGGGTCGGCCTACAGTTGCTGCTTTCAAGGCCGTCCTCGACCTGTGGTGCTTGATAATGAAATTTCCCGCTGATAATGGGGTTGCTATCATTAAGGGAGATCAGAACGCAGGGCGAGAATGTTATCTTGTAGAGCTCCGAGAGGCCAGGAAAAGAGAGATGGGAAAAGATGCGGCAGCTCCGCTCCGCATCAAGGAACCGACCTTGTAGCAACTACGGGGTGGCCCCTGTACTGGCGAACACAGCAATGCAAGGAAAGAAATGGACCCCAGAAAAGCCAGTACAGGGGAGAATAGAGTGGTACCCGTGGAAGTAACGGTACCAATACCCATTGACTCGAAAGACCCAAACAAAGTACTCAATGTGGGTTCACAACTAAGCATGGCAGTTCAAAACACGTTGATATCATTTTTGAAAGCAAATCTGGATGTGTTCGCTTGGTGTCACGCTGATATGTGTGGGATCTCTCTGGAAATTGCTATACATACTCTGAATATTGATCCGAAATTCACACCAGTAAAACAGAAAAGAAGAACCCATGGTCCAGAAAGGTCAGTAGCGCTAAAGGAAGAAGTAGATCGGCTCATGGAGAATGGTTTCATCAGAGAATCCACTTATCCAAATTGGGTTTCAAATCCATTACTGGTTAAGAAGGCAAATGGAAAGTGGAGAGTATGCATCGACTTTTCAGATTTGAACAAAGCTTGCCCCAAAGACTGCTTCCCGTTGCCTAGAATTGATCAATTGGTGGATGGAACAGCTGGGCATGAGTTGTTATCTTTTATGGATGCTTACTCCGGATACAATCAGATTATGATGCATGAGTCAAATCAGGAAGACACAAGCTTTATCACGGATGTGGGTCTCTACTGCTACAAAGTTATGCCTTTCGGATTAAAGAACGCTGGGGCGACCTACCAAAGACTCGTCAATGCGATGTTCAAACCTCAGATTGGCAGAACTATGGAAGTTTATGTTGATGATATGTTAGTAAAGTCAAAGAAAGCAGTAAAGCACATGGATCACTTGGCGGAAATGTTTGCAATTCTTCGAAAGTACGGAATGAAGCTCAATCCGTTGAAATGTTCATTCGGGGTAGAGTTCGGAAAATTCTTGGGTTTCATCGTGAGCGCTAGGGGCATCGAGGCCAATCCTGCTCAAATCACAGCTCTGAGAGAGGTCAAAGCCCCTAAAAAAAGAAAGAACTTCAAAGCCTCAATGGAAAAGTCACTGCTCTGAGTCGTTTCATCTCCAAGGCCACAAACAAATGCATTCCCTTCTTTGACGCACTAAAGAAAGGAAAGAAAATTTTTGAATGGACTCCCGAATGCCAGAATGCTTTCGATGAATTAATTCATCATATGGAAACGCCTCCAGTCCTTGCCAAGCCTAGTGACGGTGAAGACCTTTTCATCTATTTAGCAATTTCATCTCATGCTCTCAGTGCAGCACTTGTACGGGAAAATATGAAAATACAACGCCCAGTTTATTACATCAGCAAACGGTTCACTGGGGCAGAAATGAATTATTCAAGGATAGAAAAGCTTGCCTATTGTTTGCTAATTGCTTCCAGGAAGTTGAGGCCATACTTTCAAGCTCATCCTATCAAGGTTCTTACTGATCAACCTCTAAAGCAAGTCCTGTTTCGTCCTGAAACTTCGGGTCGTCTTTTGAAATGGAACATTGAACTCAACCAATATGATATCACTTACCATCCCTGAAGGGAAATCAATGGACAAGCTTTAGCAGATTTCATTGCGGAATTTACTGACAAAGGTGACAGTGAGAGAGAAAAAACTGATGGCATTCCAATCCAATGGAAGTTGTATGTTGACGGCTCGAGAAATGATTATTGTTCTGGGGCAGGGGTTGTACTTGAAACCCCTGAAGGATGATCATTGTGTTATGCATTGAGATTGGAATTTCCTTCAACTAACAATGAAGCAGGGTATGAAGCTCTCATTGCCGGTTTAAAAATTGCCAAGGAATTGAACATCAAAGTGTTACAGATTTTCAGCGATTCCCAACTTATTGTTTGCCAGGTAAAGAAAGAGTTTCAAGCTAAAGGAGGAAATCTGCCCGCATACGTGTCAAAGGCATGTGAACTTCTCGAAGATTTTGAGCATTACACGATAAGTCACATTCCTCGAATAGAAAACATGAAGGCGGATTCTCTAGCAAAGTACTTAAGTTCTAGAGAGGCTCAATTATTGGGATTAGTCCCTGTGGAAGTCTTGTCAGCTCCAAGCATTGATGAGATGGATATTGATTGGATTATGGCTGCGTCTCAAGAGCATGAATCGTGGATGACTCCAATCAAAGAATATCTACTCAATGGTTCCTTGCCAGAAAGTTCTAAAGAACGTCGAAAGCTGTTGAGGAAAGCGTCAAGATATATAATTCAAGATGGCCGATTATACAGACGGGGATTCTCAATGCCATTACTCCGATGTGTAACCAAGGAAGAAGCCAAGATGATTCTAGCTGAGGTACACGGAGGAGAATGTGGGGATCATTCAGGTGGCCAAACTCTAGCCAAGAAAGTTCTCCGATATGGGTATTTCTGGCCAGACATTAATCGAGATGCTGCTATTTACTCCCGAAAGTGCGACAAGTGCCAAAGATTTGCAAAAATCCCAAAAGCACCTTCCACCGAACTCACGCATATGGTCAGCCCATAGCCGTTCGCCATTTAGGGAATAGACTTGATTGGACCTTTACCAATTGCTAAATCTGGAATCAAATATGCTATTGTTGCTGTTGATTATTTCACTAAATGGGCTGAAGCTGAACCCTTGGCCACTATTACCTCTAAAAAGATGATAAATTTCGTAACTAAAAATATCATTTGCTGGTATGGTGTGCCACAGAAGATAATCACAGACAACGGTACTCAGTTTGAAAGTGAAGAATTCCAGGACTTTTGCAAACGGTTCAGAATTCGAAAAAGCTTTTCAGCAGTGGCTCATTCGCAGGCAAATGGGCAAGTGGAAGCAGTGAACAAAATTATCAAGTCAACCAGCAAAAAGCAACTCGAAAAAGAAAAAAGTGGTTGGGTCGATAAGCTGCCACTAGCACTATGGACATACAGAACTACTCACAAAACTACGACTGGGCACACTCCATTTTCACTGGCATACGGATCGGAAGCAATGATTCCAGCGGAAATAGAAATCCCTTCACACAGGAGAATTCATTCAACGAAGCTGAAAACGAAAAACTGCAACTTGAAGCACTTGATTTTCTTGATGAAAAAAGAGAAGAAGCTAGGCTCAGAGTTTCAGCTTATCAGCAAAGGATAGCCAGGCACTTCAACTCTAAAGTTCGCCAACACAGCTTTGAGATCGGAGACTTAGTCTTGAAAAGGATCATGATAGCAACTGGGGTGTTTGGGCCAAACTGGGAAGGGCCATATGTCATAGGCAATAAACTTCTTGATGGCACTTTCAAACTCATAACTGTCGAAGGAGATCCAATTCCAAGAGCCTGGAACAGCAACCATTTGCGTCCTTATTTTACCTAAAAAAAGCTTTGCTCAAAATTGTAAAATAGCGATTGATGTATCAGTTGTATTGTAAGACATTGTAAATCAGTGCAAATTAATAAAAGCTATAAAGTGGATGTAGGCCCGATTCTTGGCCGAACCACTATAAATCTTGTGTTCTTTATTATTGTATAATGTCTGTTTCATTTCGATATGTAAATACTTTAAATGTATTGCTAAAATGTCGATTCAAAATTACAGGCCATCAAAATAAGGTTTACCCGTCACAAGACCAAGCGAGCCCTATAAATCACTTATTAAGCAAATACCAAGCGACAAAAATTGCAGATTCGCATCCCATACAAGAAGAACTTCACATAAAAAGTTGGCGACTCCACTGTATCAAGCCCTCGTTAACTGGTTGCGATCGTCGGTATAAACAGACATCCAACCAAGTAACTTGTGTTTGCCCCGTGAAGTCATTCAACAATGAAGTCTACTTCTTCGGATAAAGCAATTTACTTGCAAAAGAAAGGAAGATGCGCTTGGAAACAATAATAAAGGATCGCTGGTGAACAGATGACGAGAAAAACATGGGCAGGCAAACAGAAACGCAACCTCCCTGGAACACCAACCAAAGCCCTCTAATGAGGCACGCCGAAAAATGAAAGTGCTTTCCTCAATCGAAAAAAAGATTGGTGGAACAACCGGAGGGGCACCTTCCCAAGCTGAAGGAACAGGGCCCTTGTTAATTGGTTGCGATCGTTTGTACAAACGAACATCCAATCAAGCAACTTGCGTCCGCCCCGTGGATCCATTCAACCATGAGAAAGTAACTTCCAGGCAATCAAAAAGCCCTCTTCGGAGGCACATGCCCTCTTCGGAGGCAAAAGCCCTCTCCCGAGGCACCACAAGCCCTCTTCGGAGGCACATGCCCTCTTCGGAGGCAAAAGCCCTCTTCAGAGGCACAAGCCCTCTTCGGAGGCACAAGCCCTCTTCGGAGGCACAACTCTTCAGAGGAGCCCTCTTCGGAGGCATGTCCCAAAATAGAATGCTCGAACAAAAAAGCCTTCTCCAAAGGCACATTTTAACTCTCAAAGGAAGGTTAACTTATTCATCTCAAAAAAGTTCTTCCTAAAAAGTTGAAATGTTACATAAAGCCCTCTTCAGAGGCCCACTTTACCGCATAAGAAATTACACTTCTCAGAAATATGAAGTGGCTATCTCCAAAGGTTGAAGCTTGAAACCTCTCCCAAAAACGAGATACGCTCTATTGAAGAAGAATGATTCTTCCCTTAAAAGTGGAATAATTATTCTCCGAAATAAGAGTATCAGTCTGGTCAAAGCAAAAGATATTGCAATGCACTTGTGGTATAGGGGCAATATCATACAAGATAACTACATCAATAAAAGTAGTACTCAAGTAACATACCACAAGTTCATTACAATATCAAGCAAAAAAAAAAGATGTGGAATAAATGCATTCTCAGACACAGACAAGAAGTTTGTACAAGTAAAAAGAACTGATTATTCTACACTAAAATGAGAAATAAATGCATTTTTACATACACAAGAATTTGTACAAGTGAAAGAATTATTTTATTCTATACTATGAAAATTCTTTACATGTGCAGATATTAAAAAAGCAGGGACCGGTACCCGCACAACCTCCGGTCAATACATTCAAAAAGCAAAACAAGAACCATAAAGTCCAGCTCGTCACTCCATCTTCCCGCCACCCTTAGAGCCCTTTCTCGGCTTGATAGTTAGTTTCGGAAGCCGTTGTGGACGGGTCAAGGGGGAAGGAGAAATAGGAGTAGCTGGATCTTCTTCAACATTTTCTTCATCAGCCAAAGTGCTCTTCTTCTTCTTCTTCTTCATTGCACGCTTCACTTTCCTCTTCGAAGAAGATTCACTTCCAGGAGTAGTAAGCAGTGTCGAAAGTTTCGTGTTATCATCAAGAGACTGCTTCGGAGTCTTCTCGCCTTTTTCAAGTTCCACAGTCTTTTGCTCTTGCGAAACAACCGGATCGTCCAAGTCTTTGAGGGCTTCTATTTTCTCTTCTTGCGATCCTGGTTGAGAAGCTGGAAGAGGAGTAACTTGAGAAGAAGAAGGAACGGTAGCTGAAAAAGGAGAAGTTAGCGCAACTTTCGGTGCTTCCGCTACAGAAGAAAAGAAGTCAAAATCAGTATTCTCTGAAAAGAGAGAAGATATGGGTCCATCAAGACTTAAGTAACAATCGAGAAATTCATCAAACTCGGTTGAAGCAAACAAGTAGTCCACTTGACTTGGTTCAACGTCAAAGTTACCTGGAGAAGTCGGCTTTGCAAGATCGATCTCGAATTTCTGATCCTCAATATCTTCCAGGGCCTCTTCCTCGGTGGGAGTGGTCACAATTTCTTTGTCAACTTTAGTAGGAGGCGAAGAGTGTGAACTGGAGCCAATAATATCGACATCAGCTGAAACCGAAGCATGAACAGGGGCAGTAGGAAGTATTTCTTGTTCGGAATGTTTCTCTCCCGTCACTTCGGCTTGTGCTTGGGCAAGTTGCTCTTTTCCTTTAGCAAGAGCGGCACGGGACTCATCATTTAGATAAATGGCTTCAAGATCCGCTTCACCGTAACCAGCTCCTCCAAGCATGTCAATAATTACTTCCCACACTTCAGCCAAAGTAATTTCATATTTTGGCCCCAAAAAAGAAAGGCTTCCATGCCCTAAAACGCTGTGGACATAAAAGTCAAATAAAGTGGAGCTAATGTTGGCTTTGGTTGTTTCAAGAGATTGTTCGGCCACAGCTTTACCGGCGATAGCCTCATCGCGCTCCTTTTCAACCCTTAACAATTGAGATTGCAGCTGTGTAATTTCCAAGTCTTGGGAGCTGATTTTCTCTCGAAGCTGAGCGGCGTCATCACGATATTTCTTAGTAACATGCTGCTCTGCTTCAACTTTCACTTCAGCATCTCGCTGAGCAGCATGGGCATCTCGAACTTGTTTTTGGAGCATTTCTTCCTTTTGCGAATAAGAAGTGGAAGAAGTGGCAAGCTCATTCTTTAGTCTTTCAACTTCAGCTTCAAGTTTCCCATAACCATCAGAAATGCTCTTCATTTCAGCATCATGCCGCTTGCAAACTTTATCCCACTCCGACTTATCGTTTTCCATGGTCAGCATGGCTTCGAGATTCACACGATTGACCCTTTGCAGCTCGTCAACAAGTTTTTGCCATCTAGACATCCTTTCGATATCAAGTTTGACGGCATCGAGGTTACGCAGCATAGCCGGTATATCAATCGGGACCAAGTCAAGGTCAAAGCGCACCCCCTTTAAGCACCATTGCGAGAACCGACTTTGAAGAGTTGGCAGACCCTGTCCAACTTGATATTGAGGCCTGTTGATGATTGTTTGGATGTCAGACTTCTCAAGAGCAGGGGAACTGGAAGGGATGTCAAGAGGGATAGAAGCAGCGGGCTTGTCAGAAATAGTAGAGGCGTCACTAAGCTTAGGCCGTTTGCTTGGGTCACTAGTAGCTTGACTCTTCCCTTTATCATCATAAGATTTTCTCTTATGAGAGTCGTCATCTCTTTGGGATGAGTCATATCGTTCATCTTCTCTTCTACGGCGCTCTTCATAGTCCCGCCTCTCACGAGCTTTCCCGGCGGCTCTTTCTTCGTCAGTTTCCTGGCGGGAAGGGAGGTAGCGGCTGAAATCATAAGTATCGCGCCCTCCATAACGCCGGAAATTATCATAATATGAACCGCTCCGCCCCATTGAAGAGTCTGGAAATGAAAAAGAGATAAGTGTTAAACAATCTTCAAAGTAAAAAAGTTGAGTGCATTTGATCGTAAGCATCCTAAGTGTGTGTGGTGTGCAAACTATGCGCATCAGACTACAAACCACTCTGTGGTGTGGGAATGGAGACAGCAGGTATAGGAGGTGTTGTAGTTTGTTGCAAAGAAGAAGTCGCTTCAACAACAGGAG
This sequence comes from Allium fistulosum, assembly GCA_030737815.1. Lineage (NCBI taxonomy): Eukaryota > Viridiplantae > Streptophyta > Magnoliopsida > Asparagales > Amaryllidaceae > Allium > Allium fistulosum. The sequence goes on from CM060906.1 coordinate 186,262,796, forward strand.
AAATCGCTTTTGAAATGTCGTCTTTAAAAATCTCTTGAGAAGTTATCATTATATCGCTCAAGTTGTCAAAAGTGTCATCACCGCGACGCCCAGCAGATTCAACTTCCACATCGGCCGTCTTTTCAGAAATTCGAGGATTTTCTTCCTCTTCAATAAGTGGAGCAAGTGCCGGTTTGCTAGATGGACTCGCAACATCAGTAAGCGTGGGGCATTTTACCAATGAAGTTTCAGTAGCAGGCTCCTTCGGCGTGAGTTCCTCAACAGAAATTGGGGCATTTGGTGCCTACGTAGGAGAGTTGGGAACTTCGTGAGGCTGGGTGGAGCGAGAAGCGTGAAGAAGGCCAAACTGGTGAAGAAATTCATCTTTCAACAAAAATTTCGCGTCCCGCTCTTCAGCTGGTACAGCCATGAGCCTCTCCAGAGTTGGCTTGTGGCTGGAATCCCTAGAAGGAGGGGGAAGCGCTGAAATGAAAAAGCAAAATTAACATTTGGCAATTTGGACTTCACAAAACTCAGAGAATAGAAGAAGTAAAGATAGATAATCTTACTTCCTTCCCTCCACACAGCATAAAACCCCGGGGGACAGCGAACGTAAAAGAATTGAGTTAAAAACCCGTAAGCACTGTCGGGAAGGCCAACAATCAATTTACGATTTCTGGCGCTTCTCATGACGGTGATAGAAGGATGATCTTTGGTTCTGGTAAAGGAGCATAAGTAGCAAATCTCATCAAAACTCGGAAGTCGGTTAAGAGTTCTCCCAAATAGCACGCACAACCCTATTAGAATGGCATAACCATTAGGGTGTAACTGGAATGGAGAGATGGCCAGTTGACGAAGAAGATGCTGGAAAAAGTTGTTGAAAGGGGGAATGGCCCCGCTCAGGCACACTTGTCGATTGACCGCTACAAAGCCAGGAGGCGCTACATCAGCAGTGTTACTTTTCTCAGGAAGAATGGCATCAGCTTCAGCAATGCCAAACTGAGCGCACAACTGCCGGAAAACTTTGTACGATAGGGTGGTAGAGGCTCTTTCTGGAGGATTGACTAATGGAGCTGGAATAAGAGTGGTCTCTCCAGTCCGGACTGTTATATCTTCTTGCAGAGAAGTCATTCTACACAAGCAACTGGATATTCAAATATGAAGGTGCACGTTTCCTAAAAAGTGTGAAGTGTTGTGCAGAGCTAATGAAAATAACAAGTAAATATAATTGGAATTAATCTAGTCGACAATTGATCGATTACCAAATTTGAGGACTTGTTAATTTAAAGTTCAGGTATAGTATTAGTGCAAACCAGTCATTTTTAGTTGACTATTTCAATGTTGCTTTAATACTCTGCTTGAATTTGTTGATTTAAAGCACTTCGTTCACACAATCTATTTAAGTTGATTATCCGTTATTAACTAATCTGTCATTTGATGTGGGCAGTCAGTGGCAGTATATTCGTCCCAATTTTCTATAAATATTGTATTAAACAGGTTGTTAGCTTGCAAGTTAAAGTGATCTGTAAAAGAATGCAGCAAAGTTTAACAGTTTAAAGACTAAGCAGTTCAAGGTTCAAGCAATCCAAAGTCCAGGAAGATCAAGTCTTAACTCACCGACGACTTAAGAATTCATCCTACGGGTTAAGTTAAGTCGTTGGTTCTCTGGTTAACTCGTCCACGACCTAAGGATTATGAGGCGAGTTAGGTTAAGTCGCTACAATGTTAAGTCATTAAGTCGGCAGTACTTTGAGTCGTAAGTCATGGAAAAGAGGAAAAGCTTCAGTTCAAAGTAGTGAGAAATTCTCTAAGTCCTGACTCGGCCACGACTCAGAGCTTAAGTCGTAAAGATCGTTAGGTCGATCTATAGTTAAATCGCAAAGATCACTGGGTCGCATAAAGTTGCTAAGTCGTGACCAAGCCAATATCTCAACCAACTTTTCTCCCTAACTCCTAACCCGTTACCCTTCTAACTCCTAACCCGTTAACCCAATAGCCTCTCAATCAACAACAACCCTAGTTCTATCACACCACTGAATCGCCACAAATCGTGAGTCGTCTTAAGTCAAATCAAACAGCCCTGAGTCCATCGATGACCAATGCAACAATACTCGCACGGCTAAAAGGGGGTGAATCGGAGATGAAGAATGAGGCTTGTAGATTGACGATGTTCGACAATTGAAAAAGAAGCTGGATCGCTTACATAGTATGATGCTAGAGAGAACCGGAAACGAATCAAGAAGGAGTCGCCGTAGGGAGCTTGGAGAAATGCTAATGGCAGATGCGACTTAGGAGATAGGTAATGAGAAGAAAGAAGTGGAAGAAATGACTCAAGTCTTTTATATCTTAGGGCAGTGGAGCCCGAATCGGCACACGCGAGTTAAGGAAAGTCGAAGCACACGACCTACGACTTAGGCGTGTACTTCGAGGGGCGAATGTTAACCCTCATTTTGTCGACGACTTAAAAGAATCAACGACCTAATGGATTTACACGACTCAAGCAAGGACTGGGCGACTTAACGAGTCAAGGACTGGGCGACTTAACGAGTCAAGGACTGGACGACTTAACGAGTCAAGGACTGGACGACTTAACGACTTAAGAAAGTTAAGACCTAATGACTCAAGGGATGGCACGACCTAACAAGGAAACGAGTTAATGACTTAAGGCAATCCGCGACTTAAAGACCTAAGCTACTAACCCGTTCAGAGAGGTCAGGTGTGAGCAGGATGAACCGTAATTCATATCCCTTAAGTCGCAATCTTCGACTTACGGCCTAACTTGGGTCGTGAGCGACTTAAACAAACAAACGAGATGCCGCTTCTTATTTAAAACGATGACTTCCTAGCTCGTCAGCGAGTTAGGACTTGTGTTATTATTCGAGATGAGCAAGCCTACCAGTTGAACCACGACCCACGACTTAGTTTGAGTCGGCCACGACCTAAGGCTATCGAGTTAAAATCCAATGCCGTGACACTTATGCCGCTTCACTGACACTGTTACCTGCTAAGTCGGCCACGACTTACGACTTATCTTAAGTCGGCCACGACTTACGACTTGGCAAAAATTCCTGTCCAGGCTTCTCTATAAATACAGCGCTACCTTCAACATGAAGAGGACTTTTGGCTGATCATTTTCTGAAGCGTCGTTACTCTGCCGAATTCACGACTCATTCAACACTTGAAGACTCCAAACATTCGAGACACTACAACAAGCTTTGAAAAGAAATCTACCACATTCTACATGGATTCAAGGAGATCTTCTACATCGAAGCTTGAGCTATTAGTCTAGAGTGTTCTGGAATCAAAGTGCATTGTATTTTGAATTGTATTGTATCATCTTGTAATCAGAATCAGCAATAAAGGAATTCAAAGTGGACGTAGGCTTGATCTCAAGCCGAACCACTATAAACTGCTGTCTTTTACCGCTTTTTCACCATTTTACTGCTTATTTCTTGTTCCCATCACACGGGTGGTGCTTTCACAACATTATAACACACACCGGGTGTTAGCGTTCAACTTTTAGCGTTAACAGTTTGATTTCAACATCGCTATCTTTATCAGCCTCTTCGAGTCGAAGAGCAATATCAACAAGTTGATCAAAAGAAACTTCCAATGTCAGAAGTAATGGCTTTTTGAGGCTCTTGTTCAAGCCATAAACAAATATCTGGTTTTTCTTCAATGGGGTATTAATGTATTCGACCCCATATTTTGAGAGAGATTCGAAAGATGCGACTTAGTCGGTCACGGAAGATTCACCTTGAACAAGGTCTATGAAGCGTCGGGCTAAAGATACTTTTTCAGCTTCCGGCATGAATTTCACCTTGAACCTTTCCCGGAATTGCTCCCAAGTAAGGTCCGCTTCATTAATTTTGGAGATCAAAAGTTCGTACCAATCTAATGCTATTTCTTGGAGCATACTAGAAGCTACTTGGACTTGATGAAGATCAATAAGAATCATGCAAGAAAAAATGCGGTTGCATGTTCGAAGCCAAGCCTGGACTTCTATAACGCTCTCGGAACCTTTGAATTGCCTTCCACCCAAATTGGTGTAATCACTGTGCAAGTGTGCAAACCCAGATTTAGGATGTGTGGGCTCAGGAATAGGTCCGACAGCTTGAGCATTTCTAACAAGGTCTAGAAGTTGCTGAGCAGACATAAATACTCCATCCTGGGGAGTAGCACTAGATTGACCGGCGCTGGGGCGGCCAGGTCTAACCATTTATCTTCTTTAAGAAAGACAGAAAAGAGAAAAGGAGTTAATCTCAGAATGAATATCAAACATACTTGGTTGATAAAACAAGGCATCATAAAAAGAAATAGGATAGAACGGTCGAAGACTCGAATTAAATCCTATGGCTCGATTCCTAAGAAAGACTTAGGATAATGATCCTTGCTAGATTATTCTACATTGTTCCGAAGTTTGGCTCTGATACCAAGCTGTGACGCCCCACCACTATGCTCACGCTAGCCAAGAACACTACTAGGTAATGTTGTCGACTAGCGCGAAGAATAAGGCTGTTGAGGAGCGACCATCCGTGTAATTGCTTTGGGCGAGTACCGATATATTAGATAAAATAACTTACAATTCTTTTCATGAGAAAATCCGACATATCAAATACAAACTCGAAGCTACCACACAGTGGCTATGAGGCCTTCGGAAACAAACGTAGAAATAAACATAACACAACTCAATCACAGACATTCATATCACAAAGGCGGAAACATATATGAATATATAACACAAAAAGGTGTTCATCAGAGTAGTGGTCAAACAAGATCCACAATATCACAAAAGAAAAGATACAAGAGCAAGACAAAAGAATAAGTATACATCTTGGAGTCTATATCTCAAATGTATAATGACAAAAACTACCAATCTAGTGTAGTTAGACAAAAGTCGGAAGATGATCCCAGATAAGGAGTCAAGCAGAAGCACCTGTAACATCTCGGTCTGACCTGAGTATTATTTAATAAGAAAATAATAAACGGATCAGTCTAGCTATAAATATCAAATAGAGGAGTGAGATATAAGCAGAGATATAAAAAGAACGTATGATGACAATATTGTCATACAAGAGCAAATATGATTTAAACAACATCAAAATTGTAAAATATCTCAAGAATCTCAAGCCCAAAAAAGAATATCGTATTCTTTATTTTATTCACCCAGCTACAATTAATGACAAACATATCATTGCCAATGGCTTAAAGAGGTGAAACACAAATTCTAGAAATCATCAAATAGAAATCCAGAAATCACAAAGGGGGGAGGCCTATCACAAACGGGAGCAGGAAAACTCACCAACACGTGTATCACAAACGAAACGCTATTCCATGGTCGCTAACCATAAATATTGAGCCGAAGCTCCACAAACGGTCCGAAGACCACGGGTCGCTACCCCGCCAAATTGAACCGAAGTTCCACAAAACGGGGTTTAGTCTCCCTCGTAGACAAATAGACATCGCACATCGCTAGTCTAAATCACAAAATGATCATCATCGATCAATAAAAGTGTCGATTACACTAAGCCAGTAAATATAAGAGTTTAGCTTCATGTCCCATAACAACTAGCTTAACTTAAATATTTATGAACAAATTGTAGATTTCCACTCGAAAATTGTAATAGGATTTTCAATCGAACAAGTCCATAAATTAACCGACGAAGTAAACGCAAACGTTTCATACCACTTGTTTTGCTAAGCCGTTTAATTAGATTTTCTCATACGAATGAGGTAAAGGTTTGTATATACTAATAGATTAGAAAACGGTTTTGTAAAAGAGCTTTGTATTAAAAATAGAGTTGAAATCATCTTTGTGAAGAATATGAATATTTACTACTAGTATAGAAACCTTTGTATTTAGAAGTGACAAGTTACAAAAATGATTGTAGAAAAAATCAATCACCAAAATCCACGTACGAAGACGTGAATCAAATCCATCAAAATGGAGAACCACAAAAATCCCAAAAAAGAAGTCATCAGAGAAGATAATAAACGACAACGACAATTCAGAAATCATGAATCGATAAAAGTTGGAAGTCTAAAACAAAATAATTAATTTTTGCTAAAGCCATCAGGTTAGTCGACTGAACCGGGGGGGTCAGTCGACTGACATAGGGATACGATTTTCGTATCCCCAGGGTCAGTCGACTGACCCAGATGGTCAGTCGACTGACACAGACCCAGGCAATTTCCTGGGTCTGGTTCAATCGACTGAACCACTGGTTCAGTCGACTGAACCTGCTCTAAAGCATTTTTCAAGCTCTGTTTCAGTCGACTGAACCTACTTCAGGAGCAAATTCAGTCTAGCCCCCTTTTGGGGCAAGTTCGATACACGGACGGAAGCGACAAATGGAGAAACTTCGACTGAGGATTTACGCCTATCGACAACCCAGCCATGTATGGCCCTCCGAAATGCTCCACTAACGTGTTCGAACATCAAAGGTTGGATTTTTACCAAATTGGATTCCAAAAACCAAAAATTTAACAATTCACCAATTCAATCCAAATCAAAAGCAAATGAACATGAATGAGTGTTACGAATTCATACCCAACAACAACAATATCTATAGAAATAGATGTGAGTTCAAAAACTCACCTTTAAACCCAAAAATGATGAAAGAGAAGCTTGAAAACAAAGGAGGATCAACCACTCTTCAAACACAACTCTAGAAGCTTGAATCTAAGCTCAAAAGAAGAACATTTCCAAAGTTAGGTTTAGGAAATTTCTGAATTTAAAGAGAGATTGGGTTGGAGAAGAAGATGGAGATACTTACCAATAGTTTCTCTTTGAATTTGGAGCTAAAACTTGGATTTGCTAAAGAAACTAGGGTTTATGATTTTAATTTTCCATCTCCACCACCATTTTCAGTTTTGCTTGAGTGTTTTAGGAAATAGAAATGTAGTGAAGAGGAGAGGTGGACTGAACTAGAGTATAGAGAGAGTTGGGGTGAAACCCAAACCCAAAGCCCAATAGAAAATAGCAAAATTCAACTTACACCAAATATATCGATGTTTATACTTAAAAGAGTCGCAAACGCCATTTTGGACTCAATGGAAGTGGTCTCGAGTCCCAATTCAACTGTTTGCAAAAAGTAGCTTTTCGGACTTTAATCCGATTAACGATTCTATATTTAAATAAAATATTTAAATATTCAAAACTTTTAAATATGCGGGTTGTTACAGAAGGGAAACAACTTATGGAAGCAATGAATGTAATGCAATAAAAAGAAATTAGCATGATATGAATAAATGAAAATGAATTTTTGTAAGTAATAAATGAAAATAAAGGAAATAAACACTGAATGAATGAATGGAAGTAAAATTTTGTAAGAAATAAATGTAAGTTAAAGAAATAATCCTTGTGTGAATGAAAAAGAAAAATATAAAAAAACTGTAAATGTTGTGAAAGGAATCTTATAAGAATAACTCAAGTAACATTGTAAATTGTTGTTTTTTTGGGTTTATGGTTGGTTGGGAAAGGATACTTCTAATTGTTTAGGATGTATGAATAATCTATTGATTTTTATCTGAGACTATTGAGTGTATGGTATACTAAGTAGTTTATTTGTCGTTCTATACGGTTAAAGGTATATATATCCAAACAAACCAGCTGTTTACTGGCTATGGATGTATGGTTGGTTTCATGTGACGATTGTATGCTTGTTTGCAAGTGATTGTTGTTATGTTGTATTGATCTATTTTGTTATTTATTGAAACAACTAAATTATTTCACTTTTATATAATTATTAACTTCTTTGGATTATATAAGTGAAATACAGGTTATGGAAGCAATTGCTACCACTTTTGGTTTCATAAAATAAGCGTTATTTACCCAATAATAGGTACGTTCTTGGATTACGGTTTTCTAGCAATATTATATAGTTTTCCTGCTGTTGGGATATATTATTTTGAAAAATATATGGTATATATTATTAATTTTGATATTATTATTTCTCCCGAGCCTCTCCGTACAAAAGAGACTTTGCCGAAATTTTCCGTAAATTTTAGACTTAGAAAATTTTGTGATATGTTTCCAAACTTTATTACTTTGAGTATAAAAGGATTTAATTGTTATAAATTGATATATTTTATTTAAATTATTTAATTGTGTAAATTAATTGTTTATAAATTTAATATTCTAAATAAGATATATTGATTTCTTAGTTCCTTTTCTCTCCTTTTTCCTTTTTGGGGACGAAAAGTTTTGAGTGAGGGAGAGTGTACCGACCCGTAATTTTCGATAGTTAAAAATAGTCAATTTAATAAAGTTTTGTAATTTAAAGTTGGGAGAAATAAAAGTTTGTGGATTATTAATGAAATAATAACCAGAATAAAATGTAACAATGTTAATTAAGGTTAATTATTAACAACTTGAATGGAATTCCAATTAATTGAAATAATGTAAAGGTTATACTTAGTTATAAAGTGAATATAAGAAAACAAATGCAACTATTGAATTAATTAATGAAATAATATAATAAATGGTAATTGAATAAATCAATATTATGTAAGTAATTATAATATTTGATTGTAATTAATAAACCCTTACAAGTGTGATTAAAAGTTAAAGGTTAACAATTCTTGTGTGTTACCTATTCATTGAGTCTGCTAAATTAAATTTGAAATTAATCATAATTAAATGAAATTTAATGTTACATTAATGAGAATTAAGACAATAACTGAAATTTGTGAATGTAATAAAATGAATGGAAATGTTAATTTTATTCATAAGATAATGATTGATTTAATAAAAGAATGAAACCAAGTTGAATAAATTAATTGAGATTTTTAATTATAATTAATGTATAAATTTGAGAAAAAATCAGTAGAAATAGAAATATAGTTGTTAATACAAATAAAGATGGAAATTGTAGAATAGTAAGGTAATGAAAGACAAACAAATATTAACTAGGTTATTTGAGTAAAAATGGATTGAATAAAAAGATTTGAAATCAAATTTAATCAATTTATTAGAATTAAATCGTATTAATTGGATTTGATTATAGTGAAATTTAAACAATGTAATTGGTAAATTAATCAACTTTAAATTGATATCTAGATTTGTTTAAAATTATTATAAACGTCCAAGCTATCAAAAGTGATAGAAATTGTAAACTATTAAATGTGAATTGAATCGTGATTTAATTAATTTAATATTAATTTATTTAGTAAACGTGAAAATAGCTATTTTGGCCACTGAATCGAATTTCGATGAAACTAGTTTCATCGGATCCGTAATGGTGAATTATTGTAGGATTTCAAGTTTCGTAGCGATCGGACTTGTCGTTTGATCGTACGGACTCGAAACGCCTAGAAATCAATTTAATTGAAATCAATTTGAAATAAGCTGATTTTAACATAACTTCTTCTTACGATGGAATTAGGACTTGAAACCTGTTCCATCGAGTTTAAAAATATTGAAAACATCTATTTTGATATATGGGATGACCCAATTTTTGTTTCGAAGGCAGAACAGGTTTTTCGGGTCGTTTATCGTTCAAATCCAAATCGATCTGGTCCATTCTTTTCTATTTCAGCTATGCCTATAAATAGCTCATTATAAACCCTAGCTTTCTTATTCTTATTTGTCTGTATGTACATTTCCTTCTCAACTCCTCATTTCAATGGAAGACAAACAAATTCTCCGTTCAATTTCAAATCAAATTCCAAATCAAAAATCTCAAACTCCTCAAACTATATCGAATTATATATCGATTTGAAGCTCTCGATGAGCGCATCTCTGATCTGTAATTCATTTTCCAATTTGAATCACTGTTTGTCCAGAAATTGAAGAACAATCGCGGTTGTTCATCGCCCGCGATCAACCTTGTCTGATCGTCGAATTGATTTGTGGGTATTGTAGAGTGGACCGAGGGGATTTCATCAGTGTAGTTTGTTTGGCGAATCAGTGGTTGGATCGTCTTGAAAAAATGGTTAGGGTTTCCTGTTCCTTGGCGGCCGGCTAAATTGCTCGTCGATCAAGACGACGTGGGGGGGTCGTCGCGTTGGTCTGGTGGGTTACGTGAGTGGGGGCGCGTCGCCTGGGTGGCGTAGTTGGTCAACGGCGTACGAGGGTTTGGGCGTGGCGGGTCTTCTGCGTGAGTTTGGGGTTCCTGAGACGATGAAGCTTCGGGGGTGACGTGGTAAATTATGGTTCGTTGTATTTTAATTTATTTTAATTTTTAAAAATTCAATTGTCAATGTTCTAACCGCGATAACTTTTGCGTACGAGGTCCGATTCACGCGCAGTTTGTTTTGCTGGGATCGTATCGAAATTCTGGACATTTTGACGCTGGTTTGGACGAATTATGAGACTGTTTGAATTTTGGATTTAAATTGGATTTTTATTCGATTTAAATTCAAAGGTGAGTGCTTTGACCCACTCGCAACTTCTAAATTTTTTTATGTTTGTTAAATTAAATGGATGATGTGATTGGAAATTTGTTTATGGTTGTGTGGTATATTTTAAATCGTCATCTCGGTTAATTTGAATTTATTTGAATTAATTCGTTATTTAATTTATTATTGAATATAAATTGCCAGTTAAATACCTGTTATTAATTATCAGTTCTATATTGATATTTATTGATTGATTTGGATGATGATTGTGATGGATGTTTGATTTTTGATATTGGATGAATGGATGTTGTATTTTATATCGTTATAAAATACAAGTTCCCTATGGGTTGAAATGATACATACCTGAATGATCTATAGACTGGGGAAAAATTATTATGGGTTGAAATGATAGACTCGAGCGATTTTATGGATTTTATTATTTAATTCGGGATTGCGGTTTGAAATGATATATAACCGTAAAATTTCAAATTGCGGGTTGAAATGATAAATATCCGTATCACTTGATCCTAGGGTGGAGAATTATATAAAGACACCGGATTTGGTTAAATTTAAATGATTTTAAATCTTTAATTTTCTTGAATTTAGTTAAATGATATTTTGAAATAAAATTTATTATATAAATCGAACTATTATCAAAATCCAAGTTTTATGTAAAAATTGGAATTGGTTTAAAGGAATTATTTAAAGGAATAAAATTTAAATCTTAGAGTTGATTTTGAAGTATAATGGAAATTTACCGGGATTGAGTCATTAAAATTGTTTGAAATATAACTTTGAATATTGAATTTGAGTAATTTGAAATTGGTATTTCAAACATGGATTGTAAGCGATATTGAATTAAATATTTTTTTGAGCATTGGAATTTTAAAATCTGGAAATGGGTTTTGGAAATTGAAAATAGTCCAAATGTGTTGAAATGAAATAAATAGTTTAAATTGATATAAATTTCTAATTCATGTTTCCATATAAACTGTTTTAAAAATATATTATTTTAAAGACTTTAATTATTAAGATTTTCAAACTATTAAACTATTTTAACCTATATTAACTATATTAAATCATTTAAACCTATTTTAAACCAATTTAATTTATTTTAAACTAATTTAACCATTTAATTTGATTTAAATCTAATTAATCTATTTTAAAGCTATTTGATCTATTTTAATTATATTTAATCTATTTTTAATCTCTTCAACTATCTTAAATCAATTTAAAACTAATTTTAATCTATTTTAAATTATTTTAGAGTATTTTAACTATTTTTAACTATTTAAACTATTTATAACTACCTAAACTATCTTTCTAAATTTCAAACTAAATAAAGTAGATGTGTTTATACTTTAGATCCTCAATTTTAAAAAAATGGTTACATGATATTATAACCTAAGTTGGGACTTAAATTACACATTTGATTTGAGTATGACGTTTTGAAATGAGGGTTTTAAATATTTTGAAAATATGATTTCAAAGTGAATATAATTTTGGAAGTGATATGGTTTTGAGAATATGATATTTTGGATATAAATTGTGAATTGACTTTTGAAATGTAAAAGAACCATCCAGTGTGAAATAAGCGTTTAGTTGTTAAAGAGGTCGGGATCGGATATTGTCATACTCTCTGCCAATACCGAAAACCACTTTAACAACTGTGTACGTGGTGGAGATTCCACAAATGAAGTAGGATGGTTTGGCGAACGAGTTCTGTATAAGGTATGACGTGACCCTGACTCCCGTGAGTCAGCTTAGATGTGACTAAAACAGGAGCCACGTCGGGGCAAGTGAGGTCGCACCTCCGATCGGGCATATTTCTTCGATATCATTCTATTACTTTGTGATTGATTTGGTGGCCACCCTTGATTTGATTTGGGAGTGTGTCCGAGGTGGGTGGTAGTAGCTGCTATGCGTTACCACCAGTCTTGATACGCAATTGGTATATCTACCCTGGCATTGCCTCGAGTGCCGTGTTCACATGCCCTAGAGCGCCTTCTACGAGTTTGTTTTATACCGTACCTATGTGATGTCCTCTGGGTAAACCTCCAATTTACGGAGGAGCTATGACATTGTATAAACTATGAGAATATATAAAATGTGTTAAGGGGGATATGGGTAATGCCTTAACGCTATTTTAATACTTTTACTTTACTGTAGACATATTATAATAGCGTATTGTATTGCATAGTAGATAGTTTAACGGATCCTTTGGAGATGTGAATCCCGAACATCTCTTAAGTTACTGCACTCACGTTAGACATTGGATAAGAGATGTCAAACCTCGTAAACATCTCTGACGCATTTTACTATAATTATTCCACTGCATTCGTACTGTTCCACTGCATTACTTATTTATCTCTGATATGTGTAACTCTGATTCTGTGTTGTATAAATATAATCAAATGTTTTGGTAAACAGCTTCATGAACTATTATTTGATTATTATTGTGATATCCCGGGATTTCGAGAAGTTTAAAATGTGATAATCTCTTAATTTAAATTATTTTAAATTGATAAATTTGTTATTTTAAATATTTTGATATGAAATGTATGAATAAAGTTTTTTTAAAATAAGATTTGTTTTACAATATTTTCTTTAAAAGAAATTTTATTTATGTAAATTTGGGAAATATTTATTTAATAGTAATAAATATAAAAGTTTTATTTTTACACTTAAAAATGAATGAAATACATGTATATGATTTTATTAGGATATAAATGAGTTTTATTTTATTTTCTTTTAAAGGTTTCATTTATTTATAATATAGAAAAGCATTTATAACTAATAAATGTATTTATCTATTTAGGAAATAAATATAAAAGCTTTTAAACTCTTTTTAAGAATAATATAAAAATGATTAAGGACAAGTGTTAAATTTTTAAAACATGTAAAATACATGTGTAAGGTAATTAAGCAATGTATGTGACAAGTGTCATTTTATTATCATTTTTCTTTGATTTTTAATAAACCATAAATTAAGTTTATAAAAGCCTACATCTCCATTTTCTTTTTCTTTTCTAATCTCATTTCTAAACAAGACAAAAACAAAACCAGAAAATGTACAACCGAAATCTTCTCCAAACCAAAAACTGAAATTCATGTCTAAACAAAATTTCTCAAACCAGAATCAAATCTCCTTTAACAATTCAAATCTGTAAATCAATTATTCGCAAAACTGAAATCATTTAAAAAGCTCAAACTCAAAAAGTTCAAATGCCTGAAAACAACCAAAGATCTGTAACCATTATTCTTCAAGACTGTAATCATTTTCAAGATTTGCATGCAAGTAAATCTGAAGTTTCAAGAGCCTTCCTGTTTTTAAAGAAATCAAAAAGCAAAGTTTTCAAAGCTTACAACCAGAGGCCATGATTTTCAAGTTTTTAAAGCAAGTTTTCCTGTTTTTAAAGAAATGAAGCAATTCTGTTTCAAAGCTTCCAGTTTTCAAGGCTCTGTGCCTCTTTGAAATAGGTGAGTAAACATTTAACTTAAAAACAGTTTTTTTTTTTTTTAAAAAAATCTGTTGTTATGTTGATGCATGTGATGGATGGTGAAGTAAATGATGTTTGCATAAGAATATATGTGGATGCATGAAATGGCTGGGTATCTGTATATATGTACATTCCTCTGTTCTCTGATCATTTATCAAGTGAATAAACTTTAAACTGTTAAGTTAAATTCGTCATTATTTACTTGTGCATGTGATAAATAACGGTAGTAATACGATTTGTATGGATGTATAGATGTATTTTGCTTGGAAATATAGTTGAACCACTGAGAGATCATCTGTATGCCTGTGTATATATATAGATACCTCTGTTCTTAGTTTACAGACCCAAAATTTAATCAAAAAAATCAATTCCTCTTCATATGAATCAATATAGATTAGGATGTTTATAGGAATTATGTTTGAATTAACTAAACCTTATTTATAAAAATAATTAAAAGTGAAATTAGTTAGTGTTCACTGGGAAATTTGGAAATTACAGTAAAAATGTATTATATCAAGAAAATCAACCATTTTAATTTCAAGTTTCAACTTTGAAATCTGATTTATTAGTAAGAGTTAGGATTTTTGAGATAAATATCATGATATTTAATGTGGTGGTTGTTGAGATCTTGCGAGTTGAACGGGAAACATGTTTTGGGTGATTTATGGCGATCGGAGGAAGGTTGTGAGTCGTGATCGAGGCGAGAGGTAGCTCGTGGGTCAGGGAGCATAGGAAAATTGGTCAGCGAATTTTTAGGCCACCGTGGTGGTAGGGCGATGATGAACTAGGGTTTATGGAGTAGTTGGGTTCGTCGATGCTTTTGAATCGAATTCTCTGTCATGGATGATTTAGACCCGATCGCGATAGGGGGAAATCGGAGCTGGAGTCGAGGCGGAGTTCCAATGAGGTCGGTGTGGGTCCTCGTGGTCGGAATCGACGGTGATTGGAAGTTTTCTGACGATGGGTTCTGTTCCAGGTTTGGTAGTAATGCTCGAATTCGATTGGGAAGATAGTTCGAGTCGTTGGTGATCGGGATCGTGAGGAGTGGTCAAAGTCGATATGCTGGCGATGGAAGCGATGGTCGGTGTCGTCGCGATCAAATGTGCACGTGTACAGGTGATGTTGTGTCAGTGTGCTAGTCTGGGTTTTAACAGGAAGGAAGATATCAAGCCTTTCTCGAGATTCTCGCGTAATAACTCGAAGCGTAGTGGGGATTGACTCGGGGAAATTTGAGATGTGCTCGAGTAAATTTTGGTGATAACAGTTTATAACCTGGCAGTGTTTTCAAAATTTAAAATGAGTTTAAACTTTGAAATTAGGATTTAAATCCAGATTTAAATCAAGTTTAAGTATGGGTTCAAGTTTAAATGTGTATCCTAGAATTTGAGACAAATAAAGTTTTATAAAAATAATGTTTTAACAAATTTAAATTGTTAAAAATATATTTTAAAAAGATTTTGAATTTAAATAAATTGGTTTAAAAATCTTTTAAATGTTAAGTGTTTCTCTTAACATTTGAATTTAAGAAGATTTTGTAAATTAGATTCAAAATATGGTTAAAGTTAAATTGAAATTTATTTTAAAGCATTAATTTAAGATAAATTAAAAGAAAAATTTTAATGTAAATGTTTTAAAGTCTTTGTTAATAATAATTAAAGTAGTTAAAGGTTAATACTTTAATTTAAAGATTAATTAAGCAATTAATTTAGTAATTAGAAATTAATTGGTAATTAAGAAATTATTAAGTTGTAATTAATAAATAGTTGATTAAAGCTAAATTTCTTAAATAAAGTAATTTAAGAATAATTTAATAATTAATGGTTAGTGATAATTAATTAAATAATTAGGATTATAAGTTAATTAATTAAGTATTAGTTAATTTGGGATTTAGGATCATTTGTTTAATTAAGTATAAGTTATTAATAAATGATTAGATTAATTAATTAATATTGGTTAAGTATAAATTACTTAATGAAAGTAATTAAAGTAAATTAATTATTGAAGGTAATTAATTAAATACATTTGATTAAGTTAAATTAATTAATTAAATTAATTTAAGATAATCATTTAGAGATGTGATAAATATAATTACTTAAATGTAATTAGTGAAGAGTAATTACTTAGGAAAGTAATTAAAGTTAATTAGAGGATGTAATTAACTAAAGAAGATTTTTTTTAATAAAAGAAATTTTAGTTTAATAACTTTTGTATAATTAATCAAGGGATTAATTAAAGGATAATTAATTTTGGAGAAATTAATTTATGGAAGAGTAATTAAGGGCAGTTAATTACTAAATGTTATTAATCAAAGGTGATTAATAAATGTGGTTTAATTAAGAATTAATTATTAAATAAAATTTTTAAATGATGTAATTAAGGATTGGTTAATTAATATTAATTAATAAATAATTAGTGATTAAAGTAATTAATTAATTATAATTAATTAAGGATTAATGTAATTAAGTATAATTAATTAATTAATGAAGTAATTAAAGATTAATTACTGAATGGTTTAAGATAATTAATTTATGAAATTAATTAGGGATTAATTACTTAAAGAAATTAAAGTATAATTAATCAGGAATGATTAATTAAAATGGATATTTGGAGTAATGATTAATTAATTGGTTTAATTAATAATTAAGTAAGCAGGATTTATAGAATGAAGTAATTAGTTTAATTCACTTTAAATTAATTAGATGATATAAATCATTGCTTAAGGATGGATGAATGAGATTGAATGTATTTCATTGTTGATATCTCTGATGAGATATGATTGATATATGATATGGATGTTTGGTCGAATTATAATGATAATGTGAATTATCTGTTTGGGATGATAATGTAGATTATCTATTGAATTATCTATCTTTGTGTATATAGATAAGAATTGAATTGTTTTAACCTTAAAACAACTTGGCCTTAAAAGATACGTTTTGGATTTCGATGAGACCGGGATCGGGTTTCCGTATACCGGTATTCCAGGTCTGGAGACCCGAATACCACATCGATCCAAATTAACGATAGGTCGTGAATCTCAAGTGAAGATGAAGATTCAGAGTGCAAGGGTTATTGTCGTTAACTCTGAGGGTGATTCCAAAATGAGTGTAACGAGATAATGCCTTCGGTTTCGTTCGAACCCGGAACGAACTTGTATGGATTGAATGCTTTCAGCACATCGTCAGGCGGACGATGAGCATTCTAAGTGATATGTTCTGATTAAAGGTAATCGAAAACCTCAAGCCTCATCAACCGGGAATGGCTAAAACAGGGGAGGTGCAGCAAGGCTTCGTGGGTAGCACCCACTGAGAGCAAGATAGATCCCTGTCTAGAGGTCCCTTTTCTTTTATTCGGCTTAGTGTGTGGTTGGTCGCGCCAACTACGGGATTGTCTTGTTCGGGATTATCCAGTAAGGGATGGTTCCGGCTTTGTGTTGCAGGGGAGCGGGCGTACTCCTCGGTACGGTGATCTAGGCCACGTACTGTGACGGGCGGTACCCCAGTAGCCCTGCCATTGTATGGAATCCAAACTCCAATAAGTGCCGTACGTATTAGTTGTGCCCAACTATGTTGGAATGTGAGATGTAAGCATTTCAGCTATTTCTGTATTTTACTTGAAAACCCTAGACCCTATTATAATATAACTGGATTTCCTATCAAATGTTTTGGTTAGCGTAAGGTAAAAACTTTTCCATGTTTATGTGTGGGAAGTCTTACGTGATACCTTTGTTTTCAAAAGGTTTTGAAGTTAAACAATTTTAACCCGTTTACTCACACCAGACCCATGTCTGACCCAAGTGTTTATTTCTGTTTTATAAACTCTTGGGTACTCAAATTTTTACGAGTAGCCAAGGGATTCAGGTTTATCTTTGACGAATATTCTGGAGGAGCAATGGAGCAGGAGGCTTCGGCGTTCGTAGATATAGTATTCCGCTGTGTTGATATCTGTGTTAGAGTCTTGTATTGTATTTGAGTTGTAATATCTAGACAGATGTTTATAACTGTCTAGTATGTGTTGTATAGTTGTGTAAACTCTGATAAGTGTTGTATACTATGTAATAGTTTATGTTATTAATATAATTTATTCGTTCCGCTGTGAGATCGTTGTTGTTGTTTCTTTCTTTCTTCTCTTCTTTTCTATTTTCTACCCCTTTCTTTCTTCATAATGATGCGACTTTCTGGGCATAGGAAGTCGGGTCGTTACATATGGTATCAGAGCATAGGTTGAGCGAATGCCTAAGCTTTTGGTTAAGTGAATATCAGAACACTAGGTTGAGTGAATACCTAGGTTCAGAAGGATTGTTCATTAGAGATAGGATCTGTAGCAACCTATTTGAGTCTGAGTATATATATATACGAGAGCGCGTATTTGTTAGTTATATAAAATGGTTTTATATTGTGTTAATTGATCGGTTAAGTGGTATATGGATTCTGGTCAATACGAGTAGCTAACGTTATTGATAGGGATCTCTAAACACTTGAACCAGGCCAACGGACACAATATTGTTTTAAAGAGGTAGATGAAATAATTTTACCCAGAAATAATTTCTATATAAAAAGTATCATTTTAAATATATATATATTTCTACCTATTTGTTGGGTTACCTGTTCGGGTTTTCCAATATAAGTTATAAAGGTAGATAAGGTGGTAGTGTGTGTAACACAATTACCAATAGTTGGAGTTTGAATGTTTGAGGTTGGAAGTATATATCGAGACTGTAAACCCAATACCGTCTCGAGTAAAGCTTTGTTGTGGTGTAGGATTTCATCGATCTCTGAAGGAAATCTTTTCAAGATTCGGAGTCCATTATTGGAATGTAAGATTGGTTGAGCTCGGGTGAGCAGATTTTCTAGAGTTGAATCTATCAGTTGTGCAGAAGTAAGTGATGGTAGCTTGGCGACTTCAGGAAGGAGTAGCTGTGTGATAAGACACAGTATCTATGGATGTTCCCGAAGGAGGTGTTCTTTTTGGAGCAAGATTAAGAAGGTATTGGAGGAACAGTTGATGTCGACCGCAGGAAAGACTCGACTATATAGGAATTCTCTGATATCAAGTAAGAGAGTTTTGTCTATTTTGAAGTATGGGACTAAGGTCGATTAGTTGTTCTTCGGACATGGTCTCATTGTTCCCTTAAGAAGAGTAAGTTATTAGCGATTGGTTTGGAGCCCGAGTTTCTTTTGGATGTCTGCCATCTCGGAGATTCGTTGAGAGGTTTGTTGATGGTTTTAGTTTTGAGAAGCCTTTGGATTAGAAGTTCTTGGTTAGCTGTGATAGCAGTGCAGCTCGGAGTGTTCGGTGTGCTGTCAAGATAGAGTTTGGAAGCAGCAGTGTGGTTCATTTCTTCGATGGTTCCGGAATCTTTGTGGTTCTTCTATCAGCAGTCCGAGTAGATGGTGAAGTTTTTCTTGAAGGGTTAACCTTGTTTGGAAAAGCTAGACTGTTTTGATGGATTAAGAAAGAACAGTAATTTTTGGATATTGGACTGGATAGGATCGCAAAAGTGACTTGCGATAATTGAGTATTCTTTTGGGAAATCTTTGCTTGGGTTTGAGGCATCTCTAGAAGATGTAGGAGTTATAGAGTTGTCAGAAATTTTCTGGAGTATTGATCTAGTTTGTGTTCGAGTTCATAGACGACATCTAGATCAGAGTTGAGCAGCGAAAGCTTGGTAGTAGTTGTTCCAGAGTGGAAGCAACCGGAAATTGCAGTGTTTGGATTAAAGGGTTCCTACAGGAAGTTTTTCAAAATCTGAAGGCCAGATTGGCAGGTGCATCTGTTTTGTCTCTTCTGGATAGGAGAAGTATTTGGAATCTACCAATGATTTAGGAGTAGATTTTAGTTCTGGATTTCTGTAAATCTTGAGAGGATCCGTTATTGGATTGTTTTTGGTCCTGTTTGTTTTGAGAAGCGTCAGCGAAGATTGAGCTGATCAGGAAAGGTGAAGGCAGCCCAGAATCGTCAGAAGAGTTCTGTGGATTAGAGATGGAGAATTTTGGAATTCGAAGTTGGAGACTTCATTGTTATTTCTCCAGTAAAAGGGAGCAAATAAGATTGGGTAAGACTAGGAAGATAGCTTCGAGTATATTGGATCTTTCTGAGTTTTTGTGAGGATATGTGTTTTGGCTTCGGTATTGAATTACCAGTTTGGATTTAATAGAGCGAGTAACCCAGTATCTGTATCGGGGAAACTCGGGATAATTTTAGGTAGTTTATCTGGATCTATGTCCGGATAGCTAGAATTGTTGTTTGTATGAATTGTTTGTATGGATAAAATTGTTTGTTTGGATGAATGGTTGTTTGATTGATAGTATATGGCTGTTAAGTATAATTGAATTGTTTTAAAATTGGTTGAAATAAATATAAAAATCTTTGGATTATCTTTTGTTTTAAATTTCGAGGACGAAATTCTTTTAAGGGGGAAGGAATGTGATATCCCGGGATTTCGAGAAGTTTAAAATGTGATAATCTCTTAATTTAAATTATTTTAAATTGATAAATTTGTTATTTTAAATATTTTGATATGAAATGTATGAATAAAGTTTTTTTAAAATAAGATTTGTTTTACAATATTTTCTTTAAAAGAAATTTTATTTATGTAAATTTGGGAAATATTTATTTAATAGTAATAAATATAAAAGTTTTATTTTTACACTTAAAAATGAATGAAATACATGTATATGATTTTATTAGGATATAAATGAGTTTTATTTTATTTTCTTTTAAAGGTTTCATTTATTTATAATATAGAAAAGCATTTATAACTAATAAATGTATTTATCTATTTAGGAAATAAATATAAAAGCTTTTAAACTCTTTTTAAGAATAATATAAAAATGATTAAGGACAAGTGTTAAATTTTTAAAACATGTAAAATACATGTGTAAGGTAATTAAGCAATGTATGTGACAAGTGTCATTTTATTATCATTTTTCTTTGATTTTTAATAAACCATAAATTAAGTTTATAAAAGCCTACATCTCCATTTTCTTTTTCTTTTCTAATCTCATTTCTAAACAAGACAAAAACAAAACCAGAAAATGTACAACCGAAATCTTCTCCAAACCAAAAACTGAAATTCATGTCTAAACAAAATTTCTCAAACCAGAATCAAATCTCCTTTAACAATTCAAATCTGTAAATCAATTATTCGCAAAACTGAAATCATTTAAAAAGCTCAAACTCAAAAAGTTCAAATGCCTGAAAACAACCAAAGATCTGTAACCATTATTCTTCAAGACTGTAATCATTTTCAAGATTTGCATGCAAGTAAATCTGAAGTTTCAAGAGCCTTCCTGTTTTTAAAGAAATCAAAAAGCAAAGTTTTCAAAGCTTACAACCAGAGGCCATGATTTTCAAGTTTTTAAAGCAAGTTTTCCTGTTTTTAAAGAAATGAAGCAATTCTGTTTCAAAGCTTCCAGTTTTCAAGGCTCTGTGCCTCTTTGAAATAGGTGAGTAAACATTTAACTTAAAAACAGTTTTTTTTTTTTTTTAAAAAAATCTGTTGTTATGTTGATGCATGTGATGGATGGTGAAGTAAATGATGTTTGCATAAGAATATATGTGGATGCATGAAATGGCTGGGTATCTGTATATATGTACATTCCTCTGTTCTCTGATCATTTATCAAGTGAATAAACTTTAAACTGTTAAGTTAAATTCGTCATTATTTACTTGTGCATGTGATAAATAACGGTAGTAATACGATTTGTATGGATGTATAGATGTATTTTGCTTGGAAATATAGTTGAACCACTGAGAGATCATCTGTATGCCTGTGTATATATATAGATACCTCTGTTCTTAGTTTACAGACCCAAAATTTAATCAAAAAAATCAATTCCTCTTCATATGAATCAATATAGATTAGGATGTTTATAGGAATTATGTTTGAATTAACTAAACCTTATTTATAAAAATAATTAAAAGTGAAATTAGTTAGTGTTCACTGGGAAATTTGGAAATTACAGTAAAAATGTATTATATCAAGAAAATCAACCATTTTAATTTCAAGTTTCAACTTTGAAATCTGATTTATTAGTAAGAGTTAGGATTTTTGAGATAAATATCATGATATTTAATGTGGTGGTTGTTGAGATCTTGCGAGTTGAACGGGAAACATGTTTTGGGTGATTTATGGCGATCGGAGGAAGGTTGTGAGTCGTGATCGAGGCGAGAGGTAGCTCGTGGGTCAGGGAGCATAGGAAAATTGGTCAGCGAATTTTTAGGCCACCGTGGTGGTAGGGCGATGATGAACTAGGGTTTATGGAGTAGTTGGGTTCGTCGATGCTTTTGAATCGAATTCTCTGTCATGGATGATTTAGACCCGATCGCGATAGGGGGAAATCGGAGCTGGAGTCGAGGCGGAGTTCCAATGAGGTCGGTGTGGGTCCTCGTGGTCGGAATCGACGGTGATTGGAAGTTTTCTGACGATGGGTTCTGTTCCAGGTTTGGTAGTAATGCTCGAATTCGATTGGGAAGATAGTTCGAGTCGTTGGTGATCGGGATCGTGAGGAGTGGTCAAAGTCGATATGCTGGCGATGGAAGCGATGGTCGGTGTCGTCGCGATCAAATGTGCACGTGTACAGGTGATGTTGTGTCAGTGTGCTAGTCTGGGTTTTAACAGGAAGGAAGATATCAAGCCTTTCTCGAGATTCTCGCGTAATAACTCGAAGCGTAGTGGGGATTGACTCGGGGAAATTTGAGATGTGCTCGAGTAAATTTTGGTGATAACAGTTTATAACCTGGCAGTGTTTTCAAAATTTAAAATGAGTTTAAACTTTGAAATTAGGATTTAAATCCAGATTTAAATCAAGTTTAAGTATGGGTTCAAGTTTAAATGTGTATCCTAGAATTTGAGACAAATAAAGTTTTATAAAAATAATGTTTTAACAAATTTAAATTGTTAAAAATATATTTTAAAAAGATTTTGAATTTAAATAAATTGGTTTAAAAATCTTTTAAATGTTAAGTGTTTCTCTTAACATTTGAATTTAAGAAGATTTTGTAAATTAGATTCAAAATATGGTTAAAGTTAAATTGAAATTTATTTTAAAGCATTAATTTAAGATAAATTAAAAGAAAAATTTTAATGTAAATGTTTTAAAGTCTTTGTTAATAATAATTAAAGTAGTTAAAGGTTAATACTTTAATTTAAAGATTAATTAAGCAATTAATTTAGTAATTAGAAATTAATTGGTAATTAAGAAATTATTAAGTTGTAATTAATAAATAGTTGATTAAAGCTAAATTTCTTAAATAAAGTAATTTAAGAATAATTTAATAATTAATGGTTAGTGATAATTAATTAAATAATTAGGATTATAAGTTAATTAATTAAGTATTAGTTAATTTGGGATTTAGGATCATTTGTTTAATTAAGTATAAGTTATTAATAAATGATTAGATTAATTAATTAATATTGGTTAAGTATAAATTACTTAATGAAAGTAATTAAAGTAAATTAATTATTGAAGGTAATTAATTAAATACATTTGATTAAGTTAAATTAATTAATTAAATTAATTTAAGATAATCATTTAGAGATGTGATAAATATAATTACTTAAATGTAATTAGTGAAGAGTAATTACTTAGGAAAGTAATTAAAGTTAATTAGAGGATGTAATTAACTAAAGAAGATTTTTTTTAATAAAAGAAATTTTAGTTTAATAACTTTTGTATAATTAATCAAGGGATTAATTAAAGGATAATTAATTTTGGAGAAATTAATTTATGGAAGAGTAATTAAGGGCAGTTAATTACTAAATGTTATTAATCAAAGGTGATTAATAAATGTGGTTTAATTAAGAATTAATTATTAAATAAAATTTTTAAATGATGTAATTAAGGATTGGTTAATTAAGATTAATTAATAAATAATTAGTGATTAAAGTAATTAATTAATTATAATTAATTAAGGATTAATGTAATTAAGTATAATTAATTAATTAATGAAGTAATTAAAGATTAATTACTGAATGGTTTAAGATAATTAATTTATGAAATTAATTAGGGATTAATTACTTAAAGAAATTAAAGTATAATTAATCAGGAATGATTAATTAAAATGGATATTTGGAGTAATGATTAATTAATTGGTTTAATTAATAATTAAGTAAGCAGGATTTATAGAATGAAGTAATTAGTTTAATTCACTTTAAATTAATTAGATGATATAAATCATTGCTTAAGGATGGATGAATGAGATTGAATGTATTTCATTGTTGATATCTCTGATGAGATATGATTGATATATGATATGGATGTTTGGTCGAATTATAATGATAATGTGAATTATCTGTTTGGGATGATAATGTAGATTATCTATTGAATTATCTATCTTTGTGTATATAGATAAGAATTGAATTGTTTTAACCTTAAAACAACTTGGCCTTAAAAGATACGTTTTGGATTTCGATGAGACCGGGATCGGGTTTCCGTATACCGGTATTCCAGGTCTGGAGACCCGAATACCACATCGATCCAAATTAACGATAGGTCGTGAATCTCAAGTGAAGATGAAGATTCAGAGTGCAAGGGTTATTGTCGTTAACTCTGAGGGTGATTCCAAAATGAGTGTAACGAGATAATGCCTTCGGTTTCGTTCGAACCCGGAACGAACTTGTATGGATTGAATGCTTTCAGCACATCGTCAGGCGGACGATGAGCATTCTAAGTGATATGTTCTGATTAAAGGTAATCGAAAACCTCAAGCCTCATCAACCGGGAATGGCTAAAACAGGGGAGGTGCAGCAAGGCTTCGTGGGTAGCACCCACTGAGAGCAAGATAGATCCCTGTCTAGAGGTCCCTTTTCTTTTATTCGGCTTAGTGTGTGGTTGGTCGCGCCAACTACGGGATTGTCTTGTTCGGGATTATCCAGTAAGGGATGGTTCCGGCTTTGTGTTGCAGGGGAGCGGGCGTACTCCTCGGTACGGTGATCTAGGCCACGTACTGTGACGGGCGGTACCCCAGTAGCCCTGCCATTGTATGGAATCCAAACTCCAATAAGTGCCGTACGTATTAGTTGTGCCCAACTATGTTGGAATGTGAGATGTAAGCATTTCAGCTATTTCTGTATTTTACTTGAAAACCCTAGACCCTATTATAATATAACTGGATTTCCTATCAAATGTTTTGGTTAGCGTAAGGTAAAAACTTTTCCATGTTTATGTGTGGGAAGTCTTACGTGATACCTTTGTTTTCAAAAGGTTTTGAAGTTAAACAATTTTAACCCGTTTACTCACACCAGACCCATGTCTGACCCAAGTGTTTATTTCTGTTTTATAAACTCTTGGGTACTCAAATTTTTACGAGTAGCCAAGGGATTCAGGTTTAGCTTTGACGAATATTCTGGAGGAGCAATGGAGCAGGAGGCTTCGGCGTTCGTAGATATAGTATTCCGCTGTGTTGATATCTGTGTTAGAGTCTTGTATTGTATTTGAGTTGTAATATCTAGACAGATGTTTATAACTGTCTAGTATGTGTTGTATAGTTGTGTAAACTCTGATAAGTGTTGTATACTATGTAATAGTTTATGTTATTAATATAATTTATTCGTTCCGCTGTGAGATCGTTGTTGTTGTTTCTTTCTTTCTTCTCTTCTTTTCTATTTTCTACCCCTTTCTTTCTTCATAATGATGCGACTTTCTGGGCATAGGAAGTCGGGTCGTTACAATTATATTTTGTCATTCTGCTGTGAGATTTTGTTTTGTTTTCTTTATTTCTCGTTTTCTTATCTACCCTAATAACAATCTGCCTCTTTGTATGTTTTGAGTTGGCATGTGTGTCTGCTTAAAACGTCCAAAAAAATAGGTCGTTACAAAATCCTTTTGTGGTAACTAAAAAAACCGAACATACGGGCAAGGAAACAATAAAAACATTGCCATAATAAACTATATTACATGCACTCTCCTATGTATATTCATGTATGCATGCATGCATTTTGCAGTTAGATAAATGAACCAGAATTTAAATTGCGTAAATACTTAATGTTATAATAATATATAAAGACCAATCTTATATAATATCTTATTTCTTCCTATTTGAATGTTGAAATAGTTTTCGATCGATCAAACTTTACATTTGCACAAAACATAACATCATTATCTATTATACTTTCTTACCATGATCATATCCACGTTCACGGTAAGTTATAGCATTGTTTTTGTAATCAGACAAACAAATGTTAAATCCAACATTGGTTTTATATCAGACAAGCAAATGTTAAATCCAACATTGATTTTGTAATCAAACAAACAAATGTTAAATCCAACAAGTATTTCTGATCATTTTTATTTTGATATCATATTTATTTCTTTTATTTTTTTGGAAGACTTTGTCAAAAAAAGAAATATTTTGAATACTTATTTTTTCCTATAAATATATGTTATGCTTCTCTCTTTTATCAGTGGATACAAAAATGTAAATAAGAAACAAAATGTATATAGTTTGCTTTGTTTATGAAAAAAATGGTGATTTACCTAAAATAGAAGATACATATCTAAGATGAAAGATCAATTGATACAACTAATTAGAATAATTTATAATATGTGCAAAAGTCAACTATTTATCAATGACCAATATTATTATTATGGAAATGTTTTGCTTTGATAATACTATATTCATGGCATGCAATAAATATATACTGTCAACTTGATTTTAGATTAAGTAATAGTGGAGACGGGAATTTTGGGTCGCACCTCAATTTCAATGGAAGTAGCAACTCGGTAATGGTGAATTTATGGATCATTTATCGATAACAACTATTGCCAATCCTACCAGCAACTGTCGCTGATATCCAACTCTAACTAAGGCTGCAAAAGTTAGGCCAGAATGGAGGGAGTGAATGTAGGAACATATTGGAAATTGTAGCAACCATATTGGGCTTACTTTTTAAAAGATTTTTTTCCATATTAATACAGTGATTTATTACTTTTTAAAACAAACATGATACAAATTTTTTCTGTTCCAAACTACTGGAAATGCTAATTTTAATATTTGTTACATTTCTCTAGATATTGATTTAGTAGTTGATTACTTTCTTTACCCGTTTAATTATTTCCTGAAACAACTTAGTCTCATTCGTGTTTTAATAAATGATTTATTTGTGTATGTACACACATAAAAAAATGAGACATTACATACACGTTAAAGTCATTTTATAAGATCCAAAAAAATATTACAAACATTGTTTTTTATAACCAAATTCCTTCTGCGCACGTGCATCACACGTGCCAAATTACTCGTACACACACCCACAAAGATTGCTTTCCAAACCATTTTATAATTCTCTAATGATGTAGTTTCCTATTTTTTTATATATCTTAAAATAAATCTTGAATTTTATACGATTTGAAACATTTTCATGTGATTTTTGGATTTTAAAAATAAATTGTTTTGCGAACCTTAGTTCGGTAATTTGGGAAATACTAATAATCGATGTAGTGTTATCAATTGGTTTAAATGCTCTCGAGTAACACTTCATCGAATATTGAACGACCCATTGGATAAGATGTTTGAGTGGTAATTACTAGCCCATTAGCAAATATTTGAATTTCACCGGATAGTATGGGATGCCTTGCTTAATTTCTTGTGATTGCT
This sequence comes from Allium fistulosum, assembly GCA_030737815.1. NCBI lineage: Eukaryota > Viridiplantae > Streptophyta > Magnoliopsida > Asparagales > Amaryllidaceae > Allium > Allium fistulosum. The sequence continues at coordinate 186,290,215 of CM060906.1, forward strand.
ATATGGAAGTATTTAAGAATTTAGAGTTGTATTCTCTTTTGATGTTTAGCATGGGGATGTTGGATCCTTAAGAGAATATAGCTTAGGTGTTATAATCAGAACTCACTTCAACTTTATCGAAACCATGGAGAATGTAAAAGAAGGATTCACAAAAAAAGATAGCAATAACAAAACCTTTCGAAAGAGTTGAAGGGAAATGTTGGATGAGCAATGAACTTTCGAAGAAGTCGAAAGGCGATGAGGTTGCCCTTTCGATTCAGTTAATTCCTTTCGAAACAGATGATTTGTGTTCTAAAAGGGGGTTTCGAATGAGTTAAGAAGCACCTTTCGAAGGTATTAGATAACATGCTTCTATATATGCGCCAAACTTTTCGAAATAGTGGGTTTTGTTATTATTTTCCTTCCACGGAAGAACGTTTGGCCAAAACTACCCCTTCAAAAGCGTAGATCATCCTTTTGAATCGGTTGAAACCATCCGTAGTTATAAAGAAAAGCTTACATGAGTCCAATATGTCTTCCTCAAACACCAGAAGATGGAGTTCCACACTGTTCAATGGGGATGCTTTCGAAAGCTACCTTTCACGGCTAAACTTTCTACTATGCATCAACTTATTCGAAAATCCAAAGATACACCTTTCGACGGTATTGAAAACCCACATCTTTTCCTACTTGCAACAGCACATCAATAACAGTGTAGGGTACATCCACACCTTTCGATGGAGTTGAAAGCACTCAAGTTCTATTCAGAAGCGAAGTTAGAAAGGTGCTTTAAATTTAGCGGCAATGAAAGAACTTCAAGGTACCTTTTCGACTAAGTCAAAAGGACTGATTCTAAAGGGTCCAACTTGTGCCTATAAATAAGATCCTAGGGCCATTGTTTTAGGGGTCTGATTTCATTCACTTCGTACTTGTTCTTTCATGAATTCGTAAACTCTAATTCTAAAATCAAGTTGGTGATTTTACTTCTTTGTAATACTTAAGCTTCTTTTGTGTGTGTGTGTCGGCAATGATTGACTACACTACACTGTAAAACTTATTATTATATAAATCTGAAATCGGGGGAAATGAGCTGTAGCCAAATTGAGGTGCAGCTAATGTTTACTCTATACACACACATATACAAATGATAGGATCACGCAATATATCCTTAAGGAGGGGGTGTATAACATATTAAAAAAAATTCACAAATAAACAGATAAAATACACACACATGTTATGATTGCACAATGTACCTTCGAGGAGGAAGCGAATATGGCATTTAAAAAATTTCGTAGATAAACAGATAAAATAACACGGACACGTAAATGCGAAAAGTAAACGACGCACAGATGTACTTAGTTTTGACCACTAACCCGTTAGTACTTACTGCTACCCTAGAAATTATTACTAGAATTATATATTTTTGAACGTTTACAACACTTGTAAACTTACATTCTCTGCTAATTTGAAGTACTAGTCATATGTCTCAATGTCTCAACTTTATTCCATGTCGAGAATTCATGAACTAAAAGGTCAATCCTTTACAAAGTTCAAATTTTGAAAAGAAAAATACAAAACATACCATAGACAAGGCTCCTAGTAAAAATATTTCTAGAGCAAACTTTAAAACGCGAGGGGGCAACAAGAAATCGTGCGAGCTTCCCTATTTCTCTCCTTTTCCCTTTAACGTTCTGTTTTCTACTTAGATCGACCTACACTTGAACCATATACTTCCCTTTAGCTTTTCAGATCTAGAAAAAACTCCTCTGTTTTTTAAAAAAAACGTCTTCTCCTAACAATCCAAATCGTCGTAGCCCTAATAGGATAATTTTTCTTATTATTATTCCTTTCTACTTCGTCGCGTCAGATCTGGTTGAAGATGGAGCTCTCCGCCTTGTGTCACAATCGATACGTCTCCTCCAGTTACGATGAAGTCTTAAAATCACGGCCTTCGCTGTCTGTGTCGACCATATGCTTCTCTTCAGCTTTTCAGATCTAAAAAATAGACTCCTCTTTTGAAAAAAAGTCTTCTCCTCACAATCCAAATCATCGTAGCCCTAAACAAGATAATTGTTCTTATTATTATTCCTTTCTACTTCGTCCCGTCAGATCCGTTTGAAGATGGAGCTCACCGCCTTGTGTCAAACTCGATCCATCTCCTCCAGTTACGATGAAGTCTGAGAATCACGGCCTTCACTGTCTGTATCGAAATTGCTGCCTGAAGTAATATTGTTTTGAGAAGATTACTTAGAATACCTTGAGATGCTCGCTTGAATTTAAAGCGGTCCGAATCTGACATTGGGAAGCTTGATGGAGATTGCCGAGATGGAGAGATGCATGAATGGCCTCATCGTCAAAGATAGAGAGACCAAAATGAAACTGCAACATGCACCAGTAACAACTACATGGAATTGGAGATTGCAAACTTAAATAGAAAATGTACATGAACATGATGGCAACAATTCAAGTCAACAGTAACAACTCAAATGCAAACCATGTCATAATTGATACAGTGACAAATTGCATAAACAATTTCAAGTGTGCTATGAAGAATATGCAACATGAATATAGATATATCAAATTCAAATTGAAATGCATATGACCATGAAGTAGGCAGTTTATTAACTAGCAAGCAGGTGACACACGGCAATGGACAAAAAGTGTAGAGGTTCAAGGCTGAGAAGAAAACCAGCTAAGTAGCAGTTCGAACATCATGAACCAAGGAAGGCACCAGTAACAAAACTGGATGGTGCAATCTCAATGGAAAAGGTATATGACATGAAGCAGCACTAAGGTACATGAGTGGTCAATGAACCTAAATGCTACTTAAAACAAGTATGCAAACTATCTCGAGTAACGATACCAGAGACTACAAAGAAACCGAGCGCATGAAGACTGCATCCAGAATATGATTTAGATGCAATCATACTTATACGCACAGTGCAAACTACTGCACTTCATAAATGGCAACAAATACAACAGTGAAGCAACCATGGTGCAACTACAAAACTGGATTTTAAGCAAGTGCAACAACAAGGGAAGCACTATCAAAACAGGCTACGACAGTGATTCACCACCCAAATCAAACTATCAATGACCAGTGGACAGTGACAGTGTCGAGGTCATCAAAATCAAAGATATAAGGGCCGAAACCATTACACAAAAATGCAAAGCCAACGTCGAACAAAACAACATTGTCAAACTCACATTCGAAAATCATTAAAGCCGTAAATTCATAAATGTATACGACTCGATAAAGCCAGAGAAACATCAACCATCTGCATATGTATGAATATCAAAGAATTCAAAGCCATAGAAATCACCAAATCACATATATATATATATCAAGTGACCGAAGTCAACGCGAGCCAACCGGGGTTATGAAACCAACATGCCCGTAGTTCATCAAAGAAAGCAAGGTCAATGTCAACAAGGCAAATGAAAATCAAAGTACAAGCTTTCTTTTAACAAAGTCAAGTGGCCGAAGAATTGCCAAAAATCAAGTGACGAAAGTATACGAATTTAAGAAGTCAGATAACTCATTCTCGAAGAAAAGAAAAACAAAAGCCCAAAGACGATTTGAACATCAACATATATACGAACGAACATCGAAGGGATTCGAACCCAAATATAAACCCCAATTCATAAAATCACTGAAATTCAAATTAGAAGTGAGTGAAGAGAAGATCACTCACCTTGCTTCGAAGATCGCACCTAAAGATCTTATGAAGAGAATCAAACGATTTAGTAAAACTCGTGGTTATGGGTCATGTGCGTTTGCTATTTCGGTTAATTCCGGACTCGTTAATTGAAATATTTGATGTTTTGATGATTTTGATGCTTTCGTGTGCTTTCGAGCCACTATGATGGACCTTCGGGTCATATGTTGGACCTTCGAGTCATATGATGGACCTTCGGGTCAAATACCAGTACTAGACCTTCGGGTCACTCTACGGACCTTCCGGTCAATCTGATGGGCGCCAAAAATTATGTTGAGTACTTGGTAGGCTTCGGCCATTTGTTGATGCACATGCGGCGAACTAAAAACTCGCCATCTGATGGGATCGATCCAAGCTTTTATGTTGATTTTCTAGTCTTCTTAATTGACTTCTAGATATTTGTTGTTTCTAATTATCTGCAGGTAATTAGATATATGATGTTATGAGATTTAATTATCGTGTCGGTAATTAAATATTTGTTGTTTCTAATTATCGCTTGTGATAATTAGATATTTGTTGACTCTGATTAGCGTTTTTGGTAATCGGATATTTGTTGTTTCTAATTATCGCTTGTGATAATTAGATATTTGTTGATTCTGATTATCGTTTTTGATAATCGGTTATTTGTTGTTTCTAATTATCGCTTGTGATAATTAGATATTTGTTGATTCTGATTATCGTTTTTGATAATCCGATATTTGTTGTTTCTAATTATCGCTTGTGATAATTAGATATTTGTTGATTCTGATTATCGTTTTTGATAATCGGATATTTGTTGTTTCTAATTATCGCTTGTGATAATTAGATATTTGTTGATTCTTATTATCGTTTTTGATAATCGGATATTTGTTGTTTCTAATTATTGCTTGTGATAATTAGATATTTGTTGATTCTGATTATCGTTTTTGATAATCGAATAATTGTGATTTGAGATTTGATTATCGTTTTCGATAATCGAATATTTGTTGATTTGAGATTTGATTATCGTTTTTGATAATCGAATATTTGTTGATTTGAGATTTGGTTATCGTTTTTGATAATTGAATAATTGTTGATTTGAAATTTGATTATCGTTTTTGATAATCGAATATTTGTTGATTTGAAATTTAATTATCGCTTTTGATAATTAAATATTTGCTAATTTGAAATTTAATTATCGCTTTTGATAATTAAATATTTGCTGATTTGGGATTTAATTATCGCTTTTGATAATTAAATATTTGCTGATTTGAAATTTAATTAATGCTTTTGATAATTAAATATTTGTTGATTTGGGATTTAATTATCGCTTTTGATAATTAAATATTTGTTGATTTGGGATTTAATTATCGCTTTTGATAATTAAATATTTGTTGATTTGAGATTTAATTATCGCTTTTGATAATTAAATATTTGTTGATTTGGGATTTAATTATAGCTTTTGATAATTAAATATTTGTTGATTTGAGATTTCTGATTATCGCTTTTGATAATTAGATATTTGATGTTTTCTGATTACCGTTTTGATGATTGGAGATTAGCCAGTTTTGATGATTTTGATATTTCCTAGTCTCAAATTGATCCTAGAGTATGCTGATTTTATTGAATCGTTGTTTTCTATCTATTTCTGTTAATAGTTAGAATTTGTTGATTATGAAATTTGTGTTTTCTAGTTAATTGTTGGATAACTAGATATTTGTAGTTTTGCGAATTGTGATTTGTGTTTTATAATTATCCTTGCTGATAATTAGATTTTGCTGTTTTCTAATTATCGTATCGATAATTAGATATTGCTGTTTGTGATTTCTGAATTTCAATTATCTAGTTGATAATTAAATATTGCTGATGATTACAATTATTCAGCTTTGTTGTTTTATGATTATCTACTTGATAATTAGACTTTGTTGAGAATTTGTGAACTTCTTTTATAGAATTAAAAGATTTCTTTAGCGTTTGTGTTCTTGACCTTATTTTCTAGCTTAACCAGTTTATGTTAGAAAGATAATTGTTATTGACACCTTTAATTATGAAAATTGCGGGGACGTAATTTTTATAAGGAGGGGAGTCTGTAACAACCCGAGATTTCGCAATTATTTTGTTATCGTCAAATGACGATTAAAATTGTGGGCTAATTGCTGTTGGAGTTTTAATCGGTTGAATTCTTTTAAAAAAATTGTTGGAATTCTTGTGATAATTTGATAAAAGGTATGGGGGCTTTCAAATTAATTCGGGTCGTTCCCTTTTCAATTAATTCGACCCGTTTCCTTTAGTTGAGATAGTGTTTTGTTATCAAAGGTAAACCGGTTTCTCCCTCAATTATTTCATTCGAAAACCCTATACGAACAAATGGAAAACAAATGGCGGCCTCGTCTCAAATTAGGGTTTAGGTCAAATTAGCAGCTGCCGACAATGGTTGCTCGTTCGAATAAGTGATTTCCATTTCCTTGCTCTGTCAAAAGACTGCTAGGGTTTCGTTGGGTTTGCTCGTTTTTTGAGTGCTCGGCTTCGTCTCCGAAGTATGCGATCTTTAGGTGCGATCTTCGAAGCAAGGTGAGTGATCTTCTCTTCACTCACTTCTAATTTGAATTTCAGTGATTTTTAGAACTAGTTACATAAATTACTTGTTTAATATTTGCATTCAAATTTCCCTATTCCAATCTTGATAATTATGTTTCTGACCACAACATCATTTCTTTTATAACAGGCATGGTAATCTTCTGCTCTTTCCTTGGGCCCATAGCCACATGTGCTAAAGGAAAAATATCGTAAACTATTCTTCTGCAAGTAATTATCACAAAAGTGCATTCATGAGTAGAATTAACAAACTAACAACGCCATGATAATAATTGTTGTAGTATTATATAGATATATCACTCCAGGGCATGATTGAATCGCTTTCTTTCAAGAATGTTTTCACCTTTCTCAGTCATAGAGGCTTTAAGAAAAATGTTCTTTTAGGATACAATGGAGTGTGTTTTGTGCAAGTTGTGATTACTTGCACAAATCGGAAGAACACTTGAATTTGATCAAATGATGCTAATAGAGTTATTGATTCAGAAAATAGAATTTATTTTCAATATTATTTTTGAAAAACGAAGGCTGCCAAGTATATATAAGGGGAAGGCATCTATTGGTGGTGATTGTTCAAAATGAACAAATATCTTCCCAACAGTCATACCCGTTTGCTGTTTGAATTCGAATTCAAATGGTAAACAAAATGTACCATTTTTGGAAGGGGCGCTTCCCCTTGGACCCCCGCGACCTGACCGCCCAGGTCGACTGCCGTCAACAGGGGCGTTGCCCTTGCACTCCCACCTAGGGAGGTTGCCACCCCCCGGACCCTCCTTCGTAGTGGCAACAAATTTAAACAATTTTATGAAAAACTTACAATGTTAATAAATTTACATATTTGTTCAAATAAAAAAACTAGGTAATATGAATGGTGAATCATTTGTGAAACTATAAAAGCCCTCCCTCTTTCTATTAGTTGTAGTTAAGAAATTAACCCTAGCTTTAGCAAATTCGAGAGAAATATGATCTGAGAATTTACCGAGAGGTCATAGTAATCTCAGCCATGTGAATCAACTAGTTAAAATGAGTAACAAATGATACTTCTATGTACAAATATCTAGCCTTAACGAAAACAAGGGAACTATGCTAGATTAAAAAATTAGCATATGTTAATTTGTTCTCTATGAGATTTGGAAGTTGCAACTAAGAATTAAATCAAACATTTACAAGCAAGAATGTTTATATCACCTTTATTTAATATTCTTAGCTAATATATCTGTAGGATGTACTGCATTATGATTCTTACAATACTATAATATACTAGAGGATCATATTTTGATCAAATTTCTCCCTAAAATGAATAAAAAATACACCAAGTAAAATAATGATGTTCCTCATCTAAATTAACATGGTTTTAGCAAATCAGAGGCTTATTAAAAAATTGATTGAATTTTTACATCAAAGTAACTAATAACGATGGAACTTTTCTACAACAATTCTGCATACGTATAGGTAACAGATATCTTGGATATCTTAAATCCAGTATTGCAAAATTTGTTTTGATTACATCAAAAAATGGTACCAAGTATCTTATTCATCACACTTATACCTTTACTAGATGATAATTGCGAGTAGCAAATAATAAAAGATAGAGGAATACTCACTAGACTGCCCTCTTAATCATCAAGATCAGCGGTATGTGTCCTAGGTTCAGGGACAATTACACATTTTGAAAGTCAAATTAAATGTGTAATTTTACTTCAAAAGGCAGTAAAATACCGCATGTTTCTTTCCTTGAACCATATCTAAACACATAACTTTTACTTCACTCTTACTTAACAATTTTGCACACCAATATGTGCATGTGTGTGTAATTTCCAGAAACACCAACATCGAAGTTAACAGATACTTTTTTTTTTCATATTTTTATTTCAAAAGCAGATGAAGAAAGGAAAACTACCTCCATCAAAATGGTTTTAAGATTGTTATCAATGTTCCATAATTCTCTTAACCCAACTAATAAATGAAACTAAAATAGAATAGCTTAGAAAATCAAACCAACTAGCCAATAGAAAGGAAAATCGCAAAGTAGTAGTCAAAGACCAAAAATGGTTTACAAATCAACCAAGTACTGCATAGTGTATGAGAAGTAATTCAGAGATAAATACTAGTTTAAGCATTCCTACTTACCAATTGAGGTCATAAGTTAAGCATGGTGATAGGAAGAGGCGCTACGATTGGCTAAGACATGACGATAGGTTGCGACATGGAGGTAGGCTGTGGTCAAGATGCGATTTGACGTGAACTGTATTTTTGAGAGCTTGGGATTGAATGAGACAATATTGGGGATTTTAGCTTCAGATCTAAATGGAATTGAATTCATGTAATAGTATGATTATTCTAGTGGTTTAAATATGATGTACAAAACTAATAAAATCAAACTAAAAATGCAATAAATTTTGTCATATGTTTGAAAAGCATGGTAAGAATGTCAAAAAAAATCCAACAAAATATTGGCCAAAATATAACTTGAAGGAACGACCTGAGTACCGGATCTCCAAGCCTCTATGAAAATATATCCAAGCAATAAAACTTACTTCCTTATTGAGCAAGCAAAATGTTTTAAGAGTGGTTATTTCATCTACATAGCCTGAAAATTATAAAAATGAAGTTCGTTAATGAATGTTGATGAAACATCAGCACTTGCTTGTGGTGACATTGCCCTATGGAATAGATGTGTTGATATGTGATAAAGTAAAGAAATACCATTTGATAATCGATTTAGATGCCTTGTCATGCTACCGAAACCACCAAAAGAAACAGGTGACCGAATACCACTAGCATCACCAACCTGAAAAAGACATGTGAAATTAAGTTAATGACTACCCAGTTCATATATGAAAAAACGTGAACCTAACATTCTAGTCTATCTTAATTTTAGTCCCTACTGCTTTAGAAGCATTAAAACGTTAACTAATGATGTTGTAAAATTGCAAATTTTGAAGGAATCAAAACATAGCATGGATAGGTTATGTATGACGCCTCATATATGAGTTAGATATCTCCTTAATTATCTGAGTATTATGTAATGTCAAAGGCAAAATACCTACATTTCCTCGAAAATCATAAAAATATGATAAAAGTAGAAATCTTCTTATAATTTTTCATTTATATTACATGACTTGGTAGCCAAAAAAAGGTGGAAACCTTGAAATAATTCTTACTCCCATAGATTAAACTTATTTGAAATCAATAATAGGGACAACACATTTCATGTATAATGAGGCACTAGCCCTGGTATAATTTGAATGACGGGTATATTGACAACTAGAATGTTAATGGTTTGAAATAAAATAAAATCAAAATTGTGTAAACTTAAATTAGAAAGAAAATATAACACAACTGCAATATGCAATCAAATGCTGCTCTTAATGGGCTACAAAAATGACATTTACTGAGTGCTAGAATTAAAAAAAACGAAGAGGTCGAAACTAAATGCACAAGGCTACACATGAATGGTACTTTGGGGAAGGGGTTAGAGATCCTATGTCTTCCCCTTATTTGAGAAAGCAATGCAATTAATAACACGCTGTATGACAACAGAAGGAAACAAAGTATGTTCGGCATATTCATTGTAGAAAGGAAAAGTTTCCAACTGGAATCTGCATATATCTTGCAGTCTTTAGAACTATCTATATCAGTGTATCACCATGTCAAGTATATTTTGTCGATAGATAGTTTTAGTTACCTATCACGGTAAGTAGGAAAATTTCCACAATTAACTCGTAGTATCTCCAGTTTATCAAGATCTACTCGCTGAAAATAAATGCTGCCTTAGCATTTGTTGATGTTATTAATTTGAGTCAAATTAGTTACATACGATTAACTGTCATAATTGTAGTATAATTATAGTACTTTCCATAAATACCATCATACAAATATATATTTACCCACAAGTTTAAAAGGAATTACATTTTAACACATCACTTATTTATAGTTAATTGTGTATGTTTCATTTTATTGTCGACAAAAAGAATCCAAAGGACAAAAAAAAGATTGCAATACTACATAGACAAGTTATTTAGCTATTCTGAAGGAAATATAAATATTGGGATGGTATTAGATAAAACCAAACTAAGCTATAGAGTGATTCTGCAGTTGCCCTTGAAACTCGTTATCTGGCTGTAATAACATCACATTAGATGTGTACATTTTTGTCACGATCCAAATTTCAGCGTTCGAAAATCGACACCCGTACTTCACTTGTACTCGTATGCCGCAGATTCAATCGTTGAAATTTGACTCGTGCCGGAGCTTATAACACGTTAAGTATAACAACACAACGGAAGAAAGAAATGAATGATATCATATACATCACAAATGATACAATATCCAGAATATGATATACAACAATGATATCAATATGATACAACGATATCAGAGACAAATAATAATGTTACAGCGGAAACAACAGAAGTGATACTCCAAATGAATTTTAAAAGCGAATGAGTCCAACAACTCCAACATCAAGCTCGAACCACCATCACGTTGCACCAAGATAAGCAAAGTCAGTCATCCGTGAACTCCAAAAACTGAACTAGCTCCAACTAGTCTACTAAACCTAACTATCTGAAAAACCCAACTCTAGACTGCCCGTGTGGAAAATTGTGGGCACCCATAGTTTAGGAAGGGAACAATAAACTCCGGGTCAGTCATGGGAGTGGTATGAGTAACAAAAGCAGTTCTTTAAAATAAAAACAGTTTAAAAGAGAAATCCGATATGCTTTTTGGAAAATGAAACTACCATAAGGCCTCCCGGCACACACACAATGCAATCGCACACATGGGGGAGATTTCTCCTTATGATAGTCAAACATGCTTACTACGCAAGAAAAAATCTTTTGATATTATTACTAGTGCATAGTGTAGGAAACATTTCGAAAATATAATATTAATCTTAGCCATCATAGGTACCATTATACTATGCCTACTATAGCTACCATTTTAAATGGCAGGTTCTACAACTAAAACCGTACAAGGCTCGTATTGTTTCTTTGGATTTTCCAACAAATGGTCTGGCTAAGGAACTTCCTATGCCACATAGGAACGCCTCTAGAGGGACGCCCCGAGAACCTACCTGGCTCTCTGCCAACACAAGGTCGGTTACCCCCTTCCCGGGTGGTAAACCTGAAATATGCCACCCCCGGTCGTTTGCGACCTTTATCCGAGAGCTATCGATCACAAAGCAACAATCACACAGAAAATGAGATTGGAACAACCACACAGGTAAATATCTGGGCTCCATACCATGATACCACCTTTTTCCAGAAGGAATGGTCATACCCTAGGGGAGCTACCCCTGAAATCTTGCCGCATCTTTCTTGTTTCGACCATTTTCGGGGTGTGAGGTCCGATAAGGTCTCGTCCATAAAGCTACGCTTTTTCACAGAGCCATGCTTTAGTCAATAAATGATCACCAACACACAGTAGCACTCAGCATGCCACACTACTAAATTGGGAGTATATCACAGATAACCTTCAACTACATAACCTCTGAGCTCGTACGCCTTAGAGAAGGGTGTTAAGTTAAGAGAATAAATCTCTGCCACCAAACAGAAATGTATTTGAAAGAAATCAGCTTTATATCTCAAAGTGTAATGTCAGACATACAACCATACAAGTCTGTTCCGGGTTCGAACAGAACCAAAGGCACTTCCAAAGAAGCCCTTGCAATCCGGGTATTCACAATCCCGGTCGGACTTCCCATCACTTAGAAAATCTCTATACCTTAGCTACTCAGTGCAGAGACAATCGATAGGTTATCCTATCGTTCTCGCAAATACCCGGTCTTCAAATGCCATCCATTTACATCGTATCACTATTCGGAATGGGTTATATGACACAAAGTCCTCTCCCGGCTAAACCGAATAGTGAGCGCAATATTTGAAAACATATGGATATTGGGATTTCGATTAAGTCATAACTTATTATCCAAAACTTTTCTTTCAAATGGTTTAAACACATTACCATTTCAAATCTTTTACCCAAAAGATTCATCTCACAAAGTTCACCCAGTTTTACATAGATTTATTCATAGATTTTCCAAATCAATTTCCATTTCAATTGGATTAACTCATTAAATCTTTAAATCAAAGATTTAATTGATAGCTTTCAAAACAATTCCATTTCGACATTTTATACAAAAGGTACACTTTTCCGATTTCAAAACAAAGTTCAACAATCTTTCACAAAGATTTATTCATAACTCGAAAAACCATTTTTCATTTCAAACTTGAAATTCTTTAACACAAATTTGGAAATTCATTCCTTATATGAAAGCTTCTATTACTTGAAAACAAGTAGTTTTCATTTCGGAAAATCTGATCCATATATACGAGTTAAAGTCCTTGGGTTAAATTCAAATTCTCAAAACCATACTTTTAAAATGGTTTAAATTCATATAAGCACATTTATAATATCTTTAACTATAATTTTCAATCATGGAATTCAATTCCAAATTTTGAATTCAAATCCAAATTAAATTATTTAGATTGAAAAACTTTACCAAATTATTCAAAATAACTTTTATCTTAAAAACTCCTTTTAAAAAAATTTAACATTTAACCCAAATCCATTTCCAAAATCAATTGAAATTAAAATTTCAATTTAAAAAATATTAAATTAAAATCATCTGTGACTTAACCGATTTCCTCGTGAAATCCATATTTGTGTGTGTATGATGTAGTCCAAGGGTTTAACACACAATAGTGCAACATCATCATCAATTAGCACAGATTCAAATATAACAATATATTTGATAAGCGGTATAAACTATAACGCTTATCTGTCATATACAGATCACAGATATATATATATATATATATATATATATATATAAATGTAACACAAATAAATGAATAAATTATACACAGCTCAATCCATAGAACAAAGTATCACAGATCAGATAGGATAATCAATTCAAGGCATCTCATACAATACAATCATTCATAAGTAAGGTCAAGCATTCCATAATCATTTATAAGCAGGATTAATTAATTTTTTAATCCTAATTAATTCAATATATTTCCAATTAAATTAATTACTTATGAATTAATTATCCAATCCAGATAAATCAATTTCAAATCATTTGATATGAATTAATTAATCAATTACCTTAATAAATTAATTTATTCTTAATTGATCATAGTTAATCTCAATTATAAATTAATCCTTATTTAATCTTTATTTGATTAATTATCCTTAATAAGTAATTATCCTTAATTACTTAATTAACTCTAACCATAAATTAATTTCTTTTATCTAAATGATTAATTTTTAATCATTTCCATTAATTAATTAACCTTTAACTTAAATTCATTTTTAAATTCAAAATTTAAAATAAATACCAATTGATTTTAAATAAAATTTAAAACCAAACTTTAAAACCTTTAAATTCTCATGTTAAGGTAATATTCTTATTATAAAAGAAATTCTAAGAGTTAAAATCAAATTATTATTTTTTTCAAATTCACATATTTAAAAATATACTTTAACATTTAAATTTAATTTTAAACATTTAAATTTATAAAACTTTATTTTATTTCAAAATCTGGAATTCAAATTTTGATTTAAATCCAGGTTTAAATTTTTGATTTAACTTTGTTTAAATCCTTCTTTTACAATTTAAATTTCATTTTTAAATACAAATTTCCTTTTCAAATACTTAAACATTTTTAAGTATTTAAAACAATTTAAATTTAAAACTTTATTTGTTTCTAAACTAAATTCCATATCAAACTTGAATTTATATTTTGAACTCAAATTTAAAACTCAATTTAAACTTTGATTTATAAATTTTAGATTCAGTTTTAATCCCAGAAACCAAATCAGGTTTGAAACCTGAAACCAAAATTTTTTGACCCGAGCCTCACCAGCCTCTTCTTCGAGTCCAACATCCAGAATCTCGAGTACAACTTCGAGTAAATCACTTTGCCTCATTCCAACTACCCAGGCTTTTCCAGTAAAACAACTCAGGGTACCGTGCACGTGCACAGAGCCGACGAACTCCTCCGATCAACCCTGCAACGTCGAGCAAGTCGACTATCTTCCACCAACCAACCCTCGATCACCAGAACTCCTCCATCATCTCGAATTCGAAATCGAGTTCGAGCTCGAAACCTGGAAAATGAACTGGAAAGCACACTCGGACCTGGCAACGCCTCGTCCTCGCAACCTCGACCACCAGAAAATTCGAGAATTCGGCCAAACCTTCGTCGACATCCCCTCTCCCATCTCCCAGATCCTCGTCATACTCGATCAACAATAGACGAAGAACGAATCGAATTTCTCGACCTCACCAAAACTAGGTTAACGAACTTAAAACATTCGCCGCCAACACCTCGACGAACTGGAATGCGTGCGACCATTTTTCCCGACCTCGCCATGCCTTCATCCTCCTCCAGTCGAAGACTCGCCTTCCCCAGTTCAACATATCGCCGGAAATTGATCAAAATGCCATTTTCGATCATTTTTGAACCGTTCTTTAAACATCACACTAATAATTATGATTTTTACTTTAAAAATCATATTTAAGTATAAGAATTCAGTTTATATACCTGAATTGCAAAATTAAGATGTTTGAATTTTACACAAAACCCAAGCTTTCCCGTTCTTTGATTTCCTAGAGTAATAACCAATTTAAATCACTTAAATAAAATTTTAGATCTTTAATATATGAGAAACAAACAATTTATGTTTGCCACTTAAACCCTAACAAAGATTTGTTCGAGATATAATGAGTTCTGAACAAATCTCGAGCCTGGAAAATTAAAACAGGATGATACAAAATATAACAGCATGCACACACATCTATTCATTCATGTATAAATATTCAAACAAAAACACATTCATTCCAGAACTTAACTGGCAACCAGAATCATGCTTGAGATTTTTTTTAAAAGAGTGTTACTCACATTGGTTAGCAGAAGAAAGAACAGAGCCTTCGTTTGAACCAGGCTTTGAAAATTGGCAGGTTGAAATTCTTCACTTGATCTCTGGTTTGTTTTGATTGTGTTTGTTGTTTAAGTTGATTGTTGTTTATGTTTTAAGATGGTATTACTTTAGTTTTATTTAGTTTGAAGGAACGAATTGAAATGGAGAGAAGTTGATATGTATATATGAGTTAACAGGCGATAAATTATTTTGTACAAGAGAGGTCAGAGATTTTTTATTGGAATGGTGGCTGATATATATCTCTATTGTACTAGAGATGATAGTATTTGTAACGACCCAGAATTTCTGTCAATTAAAATTCTAATATTTAATTGATTTTTAATATTAACAAGTAGAATTAATAAGTCGAATAATTTATTTTTCGAATAATTGAATTTAATTGGATAATTAAATCGATAATTTAATAGTTGAAATTCCAGAAATAATTGAAATCTGGATTTAATGTGATTGAAAATGATTTATGAAGTTATATTAAATCATATTGAAGTTACAGTAATATTATAGAACTTTTAAAATTGAATTTAGAGTTAATCTGTGAAAATTGAATATTTTAATATTTAATCAACTAGTGAAATTAGCCATTTTTCGAACAGTCTCAGAATTGGACGAAACTAGTTCCATTGGATCCGTAATAGTTTGTTATTATCGGATTTCAATTTTCGTAGCAATCGGAGTTGTCGTTTGACCGTGGCAGCCCGAAACGCATCGAAATTGTTTTAATATTAATTTGGCGAGTTAAAAATAGTCATTTTTCAAAAAGTCTCGGATTTCGACGAAACTAGTTTCATCGGATCCATAATGTTGAATTATTGTTTGGTTTCAAATTTCGTATCAATCGGATTTACCTTTTGTTCAGGGCAAGCCAAAACGCATTGAAATCGGTTTAAATCGGTTTAATTTAAAATCGATCGTTTAATTCCGTAACTCGCACATATGACCAATTTAGCTCCCGAAACAGGTTCCATTGTGTTCGGAACGCGGGGTAAACCTTAGAAACGTCAGCCGGCACGCTTCGTTTGGAGTTTGGAAAATTTAGAGTGAATAGTGTTTTGCGTAATTTTCTATAAAAGGACCTTCACTCTCTTCATTGCTCAAAACCCTCTCTCTTCTTCCTCCAGCTGGCCCTAATTTCCAAGGGCTGAGAATTTTTGAAACTTTCTTCCTCAATCTCTCTCAATCCGTAAGGAATTAGCAAAAGTTGCCAACTACAAACTTGTAGAGGACGATGAGAGCTTCGAATCTATACGGAGATGATCGAAAATGGAGCAACGAATCAATGGGAAATCAAGCAAGAAGGAGCTGCATTTTTCACGCAAATCGAGGTGATAGGGGAGGCCGAGTTGCAAGCTATTCCAGCCGATGGTGGCTCTTGAGTAGGCCTTCGAAGTGGCACTCTCCGATCGTCTTCAAGTTGCTCGGTTTGGTTGCAATAATTTGTTGAAGGATGGTGGCTATGGGTTTGGCGAACGTGATTTTTCACGTTTGGGAAGATGAAGGAGGGTGCGGTCTGGATCTGATGGCAGCAAATTGAATGGCTCTGATTCGATCTAGGGTTTGAAATTTTATAAATTGTGAAATTTATTTATATTTTAAATTCGTGTAACTTTAAAATATCATAACTCTTTCATACGAGGTCCGTTTTGGACGAAACGAATTGCGTTGGCTTCGTTTTGTTGAGCACTACGCAATGGAATTGGATTGGAGTCGTTTGGAGTCAGTGAAAATTTCGGATAAAATTAAACGTCCGTTTAATTTTATTCGAAATAAAACGTTACAAATTGTTATCGTAAATTCAAGGTGAGAACTTCTCACTCAATCGAATTGTTTCGATTTATATTTTAAATAGTTAGATTTAAAAAATTGCCTAAATGTATGTTTGAATGATGATTGTTATCTATTGATTATTGAAATAGATATTATACGCCATTATAAAGCGGAGGTTATTTATTAAAAACATATACCATGAATATTTCACCGTAAAATGGAATTGGTATTATATATGTATATAGTAATATATATATATTGGAATATATATATATATATATTGGAGTTGATTTCCCGCATTGTATAGCGGATGAGACCCTATTGCGCCGCATAATAGCGGATAATATTTATTAAACCCATATACCGCGATATTCCGTACTGGAGCGGAATTGGTATTGTGCTAACATCTATGGATGCAGGGAAACAGGTTGGAGGGATCCAACTAGATTCCTCACCAATATTTATTTGATTACAGATATTGTGATATTTGTTGATTATTATATGATGATATATGATGTTTGATTGTCGTGATTGATTATTTGGTGTTGTTGCATCATCAGATCCATTTTTAAAAGTTATAAAAATTATGATTTTTGTGAAATATAACCAAAGTGCGATTTTTGAAATAAATAGTTGGTTGATTTATTTTAAATGGTTTAAATTGAGATTTTTGAATTATTTCAAACGGTTTATATAAAAGATTTATAAAATTGATATTTATAAATTAAAAATATTGGAGTTATAAAATGAGTTTTTATGTGTGTTAAAAAGAAGTATAAATGGATTTCATAAGTGAACGGAATTTATAGATTTATAAATTGTGAAGTTATAAAATGAATAGATGTTGTGAAATAAAAGATTTATAAGTAATTTACTTATAAATTAGATTTTGGCGTGTAAATGGGATATGGACAGAATTTGTTAATAAAGTGATTTTTATAACTTGAAGTTGTTATAAAATATAAATGGAATTTATAAACATTGTTTTATAAATCCGAAACCAATTGAATTTGATAAATTAAACATAGAAGTTTAATAAAGGAGATATATTCGTGATTTTGGACAGCGAATTATCTTTTAAGTAAAATGTGTAGAAACATTGAATTGGGTAAATAAAGTATATTCACGATTTTGGACAGTGAATATATTATTAAATAAAATGGATATGTTTTGGAGAAGTGATATTACGAAATGAAGTACTTGTTTTAAAAGATGTTTTAAAACGTGTTAAGTATCGAATACATAGATTTCAACATTTATTGTTGAAATAGACGTTTTCGAGAAATAAGGAAATGGTGGACTATAACACTGTTGTTATAGTAAATGGTTTCCGAAAGAAAATAATTTTGTATAGTATTGGGATTTATATATCCATCAAAATTTCGAATCCCTATACTAGTGATTTTGAGTCGTCATAATGATGTTTTACGTAACATTCGTTTTGACTTAAATAGATGTGTTTAAGAAAATGATTTCCTTAAAGAATGAAATATATACTTAATTATGATTTAAGTATATCGAATATTTTCAAATGTTGAAAATAAATAGATTTGTGAATTACTTATTATTAAATAAGTATGGAAATGTTTTTCCAATGTGAATTGAAATGTTTTGAGAATTTATCTTTGTAAAGATAAATTGAAAAGTGAATATTTGAAATTTGTTTCAAACGGTTAAGTGTGGAAAATTATATATCTTGTAAAGATATTTTTGGAAATTAAATAATTTGGAAAATTATTTGGAATCTGATGATGTTGCACATCTTTATTGATGGTTAAATAACCGACTATCAATAATTACCTTGAATGGGTATTTGTTGTGATTTGTTTGAATTCGAATGCCACACTTATTTTTGAATAAGTGCTCACTATTCGGGTTAGCCGGGAAAGGACGTTTGGGTCGTATAACCCATTCCGAATATGTGATACGTCGTAATGGATAGCATTTGATGACCGGTGTTGAAGACCAGATATTTTTGAAAACGGAAGGATTACCGTCGAGTTACTCTGCATCGGCTGATCTCCGATATAGAGGTTTTATCATCCTTAGTGACGAGAAGTCCGGACGTGATTTGAAAATTATCCGAATTTGCAAGGGCTTCGTGAGAAGTGCCTTCGGTTCTGTTCGATCCCGGAACAGACTTGTATGGTTGTATGTCTGACATTACAAATTGAGATATAAAGCTGATTTCTTTCAAATACATTTCTGTTGGTGGGGGAGAATTTATTCTCTTAGCTTAACACCCTTCTCTGAGACGTACGAGCTCAGAGGTTATGTAGTTGAAATTTACTAGTGATATATTCCCAATTTGGTAACGTGGCATGCTGAGTGTTGCTGTGAAATGATCATTGTTTGATCATTTATGATATGATCATTTGTTTGATCATTTATCTTTGCGATCATTACTTTGATCATTTGTTGACCCAAAGCATGGCTTTGTGACAAAGCGTAGCTTTGTGGACGAGACTTCGTCGGACCTCACACCCCGGAAATGGTCAAAACAGGAAAGATGCAGCAAGGTTATTAGGGGGTAGCGCCCCTTTAGTGTATGTCATTCATTCTGGATAGAGGTGGTATCATGGTATGGAGCCCAGATATTTAACCTATGTTGTTGCTGCAAATTTATTACTTTGTGGTTGTTGGAAATCGAGGATCCTTGGGAAGATCGGTTACGATCGGGGGATGATATATTCATGTCAGTAGTTACCCAGTTAGGGGTAACCCGGCCTTGTGTTGGCAAAGATCTAACCGTAATGTTAGGTTATTTCTCGGGTCATCTTTCCAAAGGCGTACCTATGTGGCAATGGGAAGTTCCTTGGCCTGACCATTTGTTGGAAATCCAAAGAAACAATACGTGACTTGTACGGTTTTAGTTGTATTACCTGCCTTGGAATGTGGCGGTAACCTGCTATTGAACATGGTATCTATAGTAGACATACGATACTGGTCGTATGTTGGCTAAGATTAATACTATACTTTCGAAATGTTTTCTACACTATGCACTAATAATAATATCAAAAAGGATTTGATTTTGTGTAGTAAGCATCTTTGACTATCATAAGAAGAAATCTCCTCTAATTCTGCGTTTGCATTGTGTGTGTGGCGGGAGGTCTTATGGTAGTTTCATTTTCCAAAAGTATTGCGAAATTGACTTTAAAATCTTCCTATTGTCTGTTTTATTTTAAGTTCTCACACCAGTCACCATGACTGACCTGGAGTTTATTGTTTCCTTCCTAAACTCTGGGTGCCCACCAATTTCCACACGGGCAGTCTAGAGTCAGGTTATCCGGTCATTCTAGATTCGGGATGCTGTGGAGCTCAAGTGGCGAGCTGGATGGTGAGACGTATCATCTATACTATGTATTATTCCGCTGTGTATTCTGTTATGAGGACAAGTTTATATAACTTCCCAGTTGTGTTGTATATTGTTGTTGTAAACTCTAATGATGATGTAATGTATAAAATGATATAGTTATTTGTTTTAAAGATTATTCATTTATCTATTATATGTTGTTCCACTGCGAATGTGAGATTCTGATATTTTTTTCTGTTTCTGATGTTGTTCTGTTGTTCTTCTTTCTTTTTCTTCTATCTTTTCTTCTACCTCTTCTTTCTTAAAACCCTAAGTATTCGGTTTTCCGGCATTCGATGGCTCGGTAGTCGATACAGTGGACGTATTGATGTCGATATTCGGAAGTCGAAGAATCGGGTCCTTACAACGTGGTATCAGAGCAAATGGTTAAGCGACAACCCTGCTCTGTTGGGTGTTACTCATTAGAGATAGAGTCAGTAGTGCTCTAGAATGAGTTTGAGTGTAATAATAGATACGAGCGCGTATTTGTTAGTTAATATAAAATTGTTTTATATTGTGATGATTGATTTCTTGAGTGGTATATGGATTCTGGTCGGTATTGTCCGTACAACTCTATCGATAGGGATCTCTAAACACTTGTATAGAACAATTCGGCACGATATTGTTTTAAATTTGGGTAAAGTAAATAATTTTACCTCGATTATATTTTGTATATAAAGGAAATAATTTTTCAGAAATTATTAAAGTGTATATGATTGATTGTTTGGTTGTTAAAAATGTAAATATATATAAGTTAATAAAAGTTGTTTGAATGATCCAAATAAAAAAACAATTGTGAAAGAATGAATTGTATAAACCAATGAATTATAATTTATGGAATTATAATTAAAATGATTTACAATGGTAAAATAATCTTATATATAAGAAGTGAAATTTTATAAGTAAAAGATTTTAAATGTGATTTATAATCTGAAATAAAATTCCAGGGAAGTGTTTGAAAGGATTTGATGTTTTGGAAAATTGTTTTCGAGAGATGAAATCTCTAAAATCTTTTCGGTCGCTGGAGAATAATTCCAATGATGATCGTGACATCATCGGTGTTCATTTCGGGTTTCCAAAAGAGGAATTGCTGCCGATTATTTTTAAATGGAAGTTGTTTGGAAAATTTGGATTTGATTTTAGAAATTCAAAAGATAAATTGAATTGATTTCAAAAATGGTTTTGAAAAGTTAGAAAGACTCTGGAATCCTATTTAAAATATTTATGAGAATGATAAATGAAGTTAATTTTGGTATCGAAGTAAAATAATAAAGTGAATTAAACAAATATGAACTTGAGTTATATAATGAAATTCAACCTTATTTGTAAAATGAAGTAGCAATTGAATTGAATAAATGGATTGGATGTTAATCAATCTAATGAAAATAAATTGATGTGAAACAATGAATATAAGTGTTAATTCATTAAAAGTAAATGAAATTGAAAGTTGAATAATTGAATGTAAGTCCATTTAATATCAACCATTTAAATTAAAGGTGTTGAACCAAATCGAATGTAAAATTAATAATTTGGTTGTGTTGAATGTACATTGGTTGTTATATGATTGTTAGTATCATTGTATATAAATTCATTAAGTGTTAATGAAATTAAATTAGAGAAATTGGAAGTTAAGTGAATCTTCAATAGAATTGAATTTGATTTGTAAGTGAACCAACCTGAATATAAATTAGTGAATGTAAACTAATTGAATTGAAAAAGAATGTTGATAAAATCCAACGTTAATGAATCAACTGTGATTAAATTGAAAACCAATTCAATGAATATAAATGAAAAGTGAATCAATATTGATTTGGTTATGAAGTTTTTGAATGTTTATTGGATGATGGTTGCATTAGTTGTTTGTTGCATTTGTTATGTTGGCACATATTGTTGTTGCTATATGTTGTATATCGATATTATTTTCTATATACATGTTCTCATTTGTTTGATTGAGTGTTTAGTAGGTGCGAATGGCGTTTGCTTCGCATTTGGAGCTCGCTTTCGCGCTATATTAGCCGTATACGCTCGCTAATAATAAATAAGATACATATCTCGGATTAAATATCGTACTTTTACACTTTTTTCCCTACGGAATGCCTCATCACTTGATGAGATGTATATTTGTGATATATATACACTGTCATTTTTTTTTGGATCGAGCCGCGCAAAGGAGGCTATGGCAAAATTTTCCGAAAATTTAAGGCGTTAGAATTTTTTGAGAAATTTGAAAATTTTGAAAACTATGTATGGTTTGAAAACTTGGTAAAGTTATTGAAAGAAGTTTAACTGTTGGATTTTTGGAAAAGTTAAACACTTAAGAGATTTGTAAATCAAATTTGAATGGTTTGTTTGAAAAGTTAATGGATTATGTAAATTTTTCCTACTTGGTAATTTCGAGGACGAAATTCTTTTAAGGGGGAAAGTTTGTAACGATCCAGAATTTCTGTCAGTTAAAATTCGAATATTTAATTGATTTTAAATATTAACAAGTAGAATTAATAAGTCGAATAATTTATTTTTTGAATAATTGAATTTAATTGGATAATTAAATCGATAATTTAATAGTTGAAATTCCAGAAATAATTGAAATCTGGATTTAATGTGATTGAAAATGATTTATGAAGTTATATTAAATCATATTGAAGTTATAGTAATGTTATAGAACTTTTAAAATTGAATTTAGAGTTAATCTGTGAAAATTGAATATTTTAATATTTAATCGACTAGTGAAATTAGCCATTTTTCGAACAGTCTCAGAATTGGACGAAACTAGTTCCATTGGATCCGTAATAGTTTGTTATTATCGGATTTCAATTTTCATAGCAATCGGAGTTGTCGTTTGACCGTGGTAGCTCAAAACGCATCGAAATTGTTTTAATATTAATTTGGCGAGTTAAAAATAGTCATTTTTCAAAAATTCTCGGATTTCGACAAAACTAGTTTCATCGGATCCGTAATGTTTAATTATTGTAAGGTTTCAAATTTCGTATCAATCGGATTTACCGTTTGTTCGAGGCAAGCCAAAACGCATCGAAATCGGTTTAAATCGGTTTAATTTAAAATCGATCGTTTAATTCCGTAACTCGCACATATGACCGAATTAGCTCCCGAAACACGTTCCATTGTGTTCAAAACGCGGGGTAAACCTTAGAAACGTCAGCCGACACGCTTTGTAACGACCCGTAAATTTCAACCGTTTTAATAACGTAATTAGTTGAAATTTTGTGAAATTTTAAACAATAAAATTTTGAAATAAAATTTAATATTTGGAATACGTCTAATTAAACATAGAAACTGGTAAATTTTCGTCCGAAAATATGAAAATTTATTTCGCGCGTAAATTCACTTCAATTTAATCAGTTAAAAAGCAGTGAAAATAAAATGTTTCTGAAACCTAAATATTTTTACATAGGAAAATTCTAAACCATCTTCTGAGCAAGATTTCAGTTTGTCGTTTTTCCAAATTCGGACATCTTTGGCTCCGTCGTTCTTATTTTCCGAAAAATAGCAGTATTCTGGTGCCGATATCGATTTTTATCGGATGATCGTACCACTGATTTTTATATACCGTTTTGATCGTCTCGTCGTGCTGATCTCTACGGTATATTCGATTGTCAAATTCGGAGTTCCGTTGTACGTTGCACTTTACGTAACGCTTACCGTATCGATACCGGTTTTGTAACGTTTGGTTTTATGACCATTTGAATTCATTGTCCCTTCAACTTTTCTTAGTAAAACTAAATAGCCGCTTGCATTTATATCTTTGTTCATTTCCAACGTTTTATCTCTGTTCACCCTTTCCAATTTCTTTTCTTCCTCTTTGTTTTTCTAGAGAATGGTACATTTTCTTTTAAAGCCTTGCCCACTATTTCCTCACTCTCCCACAGTACGCATGAAATCTGGAATGATATTTTCAATTCTTTTGCCATAGCCAAAGTTTCCATCACCCTCCATCTTTCTTCAAACAACAATCTCACCTCCTGAAACGCGTCCATTAACCCGTCCTCCGTGTGAAGACTCACGACTATCACATCAGCACCATCCCATGCCGAGAACCTTTCCCGCGCCTGCATCCACCTCAGCCAACGACGGCCACCCGACCTCCGCCTCGGCATGTGTCACGTTCTGATGCTCCTTGGCCGTTGTTGCTCTTTGTTTAAATATACACGGTACGTGTATATATATTTATACTGCTCTCCTCTCCAATTTTTTTTTCTCAAAGCTTACTTGTGCCTTTCGTGTATAATTGTTTACTTTTGAAGACTGTGTGCCACCATCCTATTTGCATTATACATATGACCTGTCACATGAGTGATAGGGAGTGTTGTACCTATTCATATTTGGTTACAGAATCGTTTATAGTTTAAATACATATACAATAGTACGATATGTTTAGTTAAAATATATATGCTTTATTTATTTTTTTTTATTTTGTATTTTTTTTTTACAAGTATATTTGTTATGTATAAAAAGTTATGTTTGTTTTACATAAAAAGTTATAATGCTTATATTGTTTAGCAGTAAGTTATGTATGGATTTATACCAGTCCCATGTCAGTTTATGGTTTAAAGTATATATATGATTATCCGTACGACTTGCATGTTGGATTTCTTTTGAATTTTTGTTTGTTTTGTTTGGGTGTGTGCATCAATTACATATGGGTATGATATGTGTATTGACTTTTAGTATGTTCTTTATTTTGTAAGCTAACGTTTTGATTTCATGTATTGGTCATAATAGTTTACATATATTCTCTCTTGTAAGTATGCGAGTGGTGTATATTCTTGGTACCGCATGCATTAATTTTGTTTATATTAATTATAGTAAGTATTTTACATTGAAGTTCGCAAAAAAAAAAAAATCTCTTTGTTTAAACTTATAAATAGTATACAAATATTATATTACAGTTATATATATAGCGTGTCAGACTTTATATATATATTGTACATAAAGTTTTAAGATTTTAAAGTTCAAATTCCTTTATTCTATATGAGTTTGGAAAAATTTGGTATATGGCTTGTTTTGGATATGTATATTCGGATTCTAAATCATTTTATGGTCTATATATATTTTAGTTTGCATACTTTTGTCTGAGATCCTTGTACAGGCTTTCTTAGATCAGATATATATATGATAAGTATATAGTGTTTAAAAGTTATTCAACGTATACATTAGTCATTCTGTTAAAAATATTATGTTGTGAGTCCTAAATATATATTAAGTTATACAAAGTTGTTTTGATTTCAAAGTTATATTCTGGATTTTTCCGTGCTTTGCAGTTTTCAAGTGGCAGTTTTATGTACAAGTTTGTATATAATTTTTAATATAAAATATATGTTTGAATTAGCAATATTTTTTTTTATAGATATATACAGTTGTATGTAAAATTTCACTTATACCATTTTCGTCAATCCAACTCTGATTTGAATTCATCTATTCTTATTTTATCAGCTTTGGTCGTCGATTCATATCTATCTAGCTTTGATTTGGAAGTCGGGCTTACACTTCGTAACTAAAATTTCATTTGTCAAATTCCTCTAGCCTCGAAAGGTGAGCACTCACTCACGATTAACGTTCTTTTATTTATTAAATTTGATTTCAATTGAAACGACAATTGAAATATGCTGCAGTTAGTTATTCACACTGTTTTATATGCTATTACCTGTATCAGTTCACCTGTGACATCTGACACCGTTATCTGTTATATATATGAAATGATAATTCAGTTTGGTTGTTAATTGATTGATTGTTGATGTTTATATTGGACGTTAAACTGTTAATGTAAAATGATAAATAGTATGCAATTGAACTCGATATAGAATAGTTAAATGTTGAATTTGATTAGTGAATATGATCCCTTTTAATTGTTAAATTAATTGACATATAGAATAGCGATAATTACACTTTGAACCATCGACGTATATTGAATTAATTGTTGTAGTGTAGAAATTGAAATTGAATGACAAGTGAAAACCGTAATGTAATAATCTTTAATCTACATGAAATGATAGTGTAGATTCTAGAGATAATTATATTAATTCGTACAAATAACAATGCGAATTAATACGGTTATTTCGAGATTATTTGAATTGATTATTGGATTGTTATTGTTTGTTGTTATTGCTTGTTTATTTACTTTGACACCATCCCAGTTATCACACTGCAAGTTCCCTTTGTTATGTTTTGATTTTGAATTGAATTGGAATCGGGTTGAAATGATAAATACCCAAATTGAACTTTGACTTAGGATAGAAAATTAAACAAAAAAAAAAAACCCGATTGGTCAATAATTTGATTTGAAAATAAACGAAGATTTTATTTGAATAAAGAATATGGTTTTGAAATGAAGTTGTAATTTGAATTTTTAATGAAAGGAAAATGTTAACATTTAATAATCTAAAACAAAATATTAACAATGTAATTGAAAAAAAATGTTGTTTAATTTGAGAAATGATTGAATTTAGTTTGAAATGATTTAAAAAAAAAAAATCAAGTCTGAAATTATAATTAAGTTTGAAATTATTTAACTTTGAAATTATTTAATAATTAAGTTTTGAATTATTAATGATTAAATAAGATTGAATTATTTAATGATTAAATTGAATTCTTTAAATAGTAAAAATTGAACTTTTGAATAAGTAAATTTTACTTCGTAAATAATTGAAATTGAGTTTCCTTATTAACTAATTTTGGGAAAATTGTTTAAGTAAGTAAATAAGTGAAATTGGATTTCTTTAACGAAAATGAAATGTGATATTTTTGGAATTAATGTAAGACTTGTAATTGAAAGAATTGATTTGACGAATTGAATTTAATTCAAAATTTTAAGTTTTAAAATGGAGTTGAACTTAAGTAATTGATTTAATGAATGAGAAGTTTAATAGAGATTGTTTTGAATGATAAATTACTTAATGAATATTGAATGTAATCGATAAATGAATTTAAATTGATTTGAATGTTAAATTAAATTAATTTAAATGTTTTTCGAAATGAAACTTATATACGAATTTGAACCAATATTTGAATTGTTTTAAATAAAGTTTGAAATTGAATTATAAGATTTTGAAATGGTAAGTTGGAAGTTTTGAAACGAAAATTTGGAAATTGTTTTAGAAAGACAAATGAAATGTTGATTTACGAATTCTATTTGAAATTGAAATTGATTTGGTTTTTGAAATATTTAAACGACCAATCGGTGTAATAATTACGGAAGTTATTAAAGAGACCGGGATCGGTAATGGATATACTCTCTATCTGAACCGAAACCACTTTAATAACTATACGTGGAGTGTTGATCCAGAACGAAGTGGATGGTTTTGGTGAACGCGTTGACTGAAGAAAGAGAACGATTTTGGATGACCCCTGACATGACTAAAACAGGAGCCGCGCCGGGCCATTGAGGTTCGCCACCTCTAGCGGACACACTTCTTCGTTACCATATCTATTACTTTTGTGATTCGATTTGGGTGCACCCCTCGATTATGGGAGTGTTGTTTCGCGGTGTTGGGGTAGTAGCTGCTATGCCCAACATCAGTCCGGATCACGCAACTACTAGTATCCTAGTTGGTATCGCCTCATGTACCTTGTCATACTGATTATCCTATTCGCGACTACTACGATTTTGGTTTGTACCTTTTGTATATGGATTGCCCTCTGGTGACTTCCGGTTTTGGGGAAAATACGGTCTTGTATATGCTTTTGGGAATAAACAGGTTAAGAGGTGTATGGGCCCTGCTTAACCCTATTTTGATATCTTTATATTACTGATAGACATTATCTACTTAGCGTACATTACTACATAGTAGATAGTTTAACGGATCCTTAAAGGATGGTTATTCCAAACATCCTTTGAGTTACTTGTATTTCAATTGTTATTTCACTTGAGTTGGATTTATTAATATAAGAATGTTAATCCTGACTCGAGTGTTTTGTGTTTTGCTTTACGCTCGGGTCAGACTGAGTAGTTCAGCTTTCGAGACTCACCTTTGGAGTTGGAGCTTCACTTGGAGATCCAGCTATCTATCCAGCTTTCAGATATTCGATGATTCCAGTGATGTATTCTGATTTAACTCTGATGTATCATATTACTCTCTGTTGTAAACTCTGATGTATTTTTTTATATTCATATAGTAGCTTCATGAACTACTATCTCTTTTATTTCCGCTGCATTTATTACTCTGTGTCTGTGATCTGTGATTATATCTATTTACTGTATATGTTCAGTTTTGCCAAATTTAAATTAACAACGCGGTATTTTGAGCAATTCAACTCCGGCATGAGTGTCTACCTATACACTTATAATGGACGCGAATGGTCCAAAATATCGGGTCGTTACAGTTGGTATCAGAGCTTTGGTAGCTCTAGGCAAAACTTAACATATAGGGTAAATGTATTTACAGAATCACTCTCATTCGAGTTTCAATATCTTCCTTTTGACTTAATTCCTTTGAATTTTGGAACGTTCCCCTCGGTTCCGAAATTCATTCGTGTCCTTCACTATTCGCCTTCTTTCAATTATGGAGCACCTCGAAACTCCATTTCGAATGATATCTATAATAGATCGGCGGTCTCGCCAATCTTCGAATAATTCGTAAAGGAGCAAAACTCCTTTACGATTGGCATTGATTTATCGGAGATTTCTGTATCCTCGGTTTACGATGCTATCTATCTCCTGCTATACCTGAATTCCATTTCTTGAGATCGAATGTCGATTTACCTCGAAATTCTACATCGGTCTTATTTTGAAGTCACGGTCGACCCGGTTAAGGTTGCCCGCGATTTATATAAACTTATCCATCGTCTTACTTTGTTATTTAATTATCGTATCTTTGTTTCGAACTTATCTTCGAATCAAAATTCTCTTTGGTTTGAGCCCATCAAATTTGAAACCCTATCCTTATTTTGAAAATTCATTCCTGTATCGTCGAGCAAAGAAATGTATTGTAAACTAATATATAAATACCTTAATATATGCTGTGTTGTTTGAGTTGTTGACGTTGATTTGGGTTTCCGATCGATTCGTCTGATCAACACTATCGATAGGATTTCCAAAACACTTGAACAGAGCAAACTGACACAATATTATTTTCAAATTTGGAAAATGATATAAATTTGTTGATTATATTGTAAAAATATAAGTTAAAATTTCTGGAAAAATATAAGTTAAAATTTTCTGGAATTTAATAAGTAAAATTTTCTGGAATTTAATAGGATAATTAAATTGGTTGTTTGAAATGATAATATTTGATTATCATTTATTATTCTAAATGAATTTATAATTATGGTTTATAAATTGATTTGGAATTTAAAATGAACTTAATTCAGAAATTTGAGAATTTAGTTTCCGGTGATTTCGAACTTTGGTTTTTAAAATTTTAAAGTATATAGTATTGGAAGTATTTTCGAATAGAAATCGTTTTCAAAGAATTTTTAAAATGTTGAAATCAGTGCTCTTCTCTTTGTCGCTGGAAAATAATTTCGGTGATGGCGGCCGCATCATCGATATTCATTTTCGAGTTTCGAAGTGGAGAAACCATTCTGTAGCTTTGCTACGGTTTTGTTTTGAAAAATATTTCGATTTGAATTTCTTCAGTATAATTTGATTTATATATAGGTATCTTATTTTAAATTTAATTTGATTTGATATAAATATATTATATATATCTCTAAATTGTTTAAAGTTAATCGGAAATCTAATTCTTAAATTTTGTTAAAAGATGATTTTAATTATAAATAAAACCAAAATTTGGAATAAATATTTAACTTGAATAATTGAATTGGGAAAATTTTATTTGTATATTGTTCAACTGCATTCTAATACCACTTACCTAAATCATTCAGAAGTTGAATATGTAATTGGATAATATATAAGATAAATTGAATTTATAAATAAATTTGAGTGTTTATAATAAATGTTATACACTGAATTTTGATTATAAAGATGTTAATAGAATTAGATAAGACAATAAATATAACTCAGTTAAAAAATGAAATAATTTGTTTTGGAAGAATTAATAAATTGAAATTTGATCAACATATGGAAATACCTAGAATTTAAAAGAAATTAATAGATGTAAATTAATTTAAATTGAAACTTTTGTGGTTTAAATTAATTTATATGGTTTAAATATATGTGATTAGATATATTAAGTAGAGTAAATTTAACAATAATTTGGAATAAAAGAAGAATTTAAATTGTTGAAAAATATGATTATAATAAAAGACTATTCAAAATTTATGGTTTTAGAAATTGTAAATTTAAGACAATTGGATAATAAGATAATTAATTTAGAAATATTTGAGATTGATTTTTAGTGAAATCAAATGGATTAAATCAATTATTGAATATCGATTAATTTAAACTTGAATTTATATGGTTTAAATTAATTGTTATTTTTGTATTTCAAATCTGTTTTCTTTCTGGTTGTTCTATTCTCCTACCTCGTTCCTTTTCGGGGACGAAAAGTTTTGAGTGGGGGAGAATGTAACGACCCGTAAATTTCAACCGTTTTAATAACGTAATTAGTTGAAATTTTGTGAAATTTTAAACAATAAAATTTTGAAATAAAATTTAATATTTGGAATACGTCTAATTAAACATAGCAACTGGTAAATTTTCGTCCGAAAATATGAAAATTTATTTCGCGCGTAAATTCACTTCAATTTAATCAGTTAAAAAGCAGTGAAAATAAAATGTTTCTGAAACCTAAATATTTTTACATAGGAAAATTCTAAACCATCTTCTGAGCAAGATTTCAGTTTGTCGTTTTTCCAAATTCGGACATCTTTGGCTCCGTCGTTCTTATTTTCCGAAAAATAGCAGTATTCTGGTGCCGATATCGATTTTTATCGGATGATCGTACCACTGATTTCTATATACCGTTTTGATCGTCTCGTCGTGCTGATCTCTACGGTATATTCGATTGTCAAATTCGGAGTTCCGTTGTACGTTGCACTTTACGTAACGCTTACCGTATCGATACCGGTTTTGTAACGTTTGGTTTTATGACCATTTGAATTCATTGTCCCTTCAACTTTTCTTAGTAAAACTAAATAGCCGCTTGCATTTATATCTTTGTTCATTTCCAACGTTTTATCTCTGTTCACCCTTTCCAATTTCTTTTCTTCCTCTTTGTTTTTCTAGAGAATGGTACATTTTCTTTTAAAGCCTTGCCCACTATTTCCTCACTCTCCCACAGTACGCATGAAATCTGGAATGATATTTTCAATTCTTTTGCCATAGCCAAAGTTTCCATCACCCTCCATCTTTCTTCAAACAACAATCTCACCTCCTGAAACGCGTCCATTAACCCGTCCTCCGTGTGAAGACTCACGACTATCACATCAGCACCATCCCATGCCGAGAACCTTTCCCGCGCCTGCATCCACCTCAGCCAACGACGGCCACCCGACCTCCGCCTCGGCATGTGTCACGTTCTGATGCTCCTTGGCCGTTGTTGCTCTTTGTTTAAATATACACGGTACGTGTATATATATTTATACTGCTCTCCTCTCCATTTTTTTTTCCTCAAAGCTTACTTGTGCCTTTCGTGTATAATTGTTTACTTTTGAAGACTGTGTGCCACCATCCTATTTGCATTATACATATGACCTGTCACATGAGTGATAGGGAGTGTTGTACCTATTCATATTTGGTTACAGAATCGTTTATAGTTTAAATACATATACAATAGTTCGATATGTTTAGTTAAAATATATATGCTTTATTTTTTTTTTTTGTATTTTTTTTTACAAGTATATTTGTTATGTATAAAAAGTTATGTTTGTTTTACATAAAAAGTTATAATGCTTATATTGTTTAGCAGTAAGTTATGTATGGATTTATACCAGTCCCATGTCAGTTTATGGTTTAAAGTATATATATGATTATCCGTACGACTTGCATGTTGGATTTCTTTTGAATTTTTGTTTGTTTTGTTTAGGTGTGTGCATCAATTACATATGGGTATGATATGTGTATTGACTTTTAGTATGTTCTTTATTTTGTAAGCTAACGTTTTGATTTCATGTATTGGTCATAATAGTTTACATATATTCTCTCTTGTAAGTATGCGAGTGGTGTATATTCTTGGTACCGCATGCATTAATTTTGTTTATATTAATTATAGTAAGTATTTTACATTGAAGTTCGCAAAAAAAAAAAAAATCTCTTTGTTTAAACTTATAAATAGTATACAAATATTATATTACAGTTATATATATAGCGTGTCAGACTTTATATATATATTGTACATAAAGTTTTAAGATTTTAAAGTTCAAATTCCTTTATTCTATATGAGTTTGGAAAAATTTGGTATATGGCTTGTTTTGGATATGTATATTCGGATTCTAAATCATTTTATGGTCTATATATATTTTAGTTTGCATACTTTTGTCTGAGATCCTTGTACAGGCTTTCTTAGATCAGATATATATATGATAAGTATATAGTGTTTAAAAGTTATTCAACGTATACATTAGTCATTCTGTTAAAAATATTATGTTGTGAGTCCTAAATATATATTAAGTTATACAAAGTTGTTTTGATTTCAAAGTTATATTCTGGATTTTTCCGTGCTTTGCAGTTTTCAAGTGGCAGTTTTATGTACAAGTTTGTATATAATTTTTAATATAAAATATATGTTTGAATTAGCAATATTTTTTTTTTATAGATATATACAGTTGTATGTAAAATTTCACTTATACCATTTTCGTCAATCCAACTCTGATTTGAATTCATCTATTCTTATTTTATCAGCTTTGGTCGTCGATTCATATCTATCTAGCTTTGATTTGGAAGTCGGGCTTACACTTCGTAACTAAAATTTCATTTGTCAAATTCCTCTAGCCTCGAAAGGTGAGCACTCACTCACGATTAACGTTCTTTTATTTATTAAATTTGATTTCAATTGAAACGACAATTGAAATATGCTGCAGTTAGTTATTCACACTGTTTTATATGCTATTACCTGTATCAGTTCACCTGTGACATCTGACACCGTTATCTGTTATATATATGAAATGATAATTCAGTTTGGTTGTTAATTGATTGATTGTTGATGTTTATATTGGACGTTAAACTGTTAATGTAAAATGATAAATAGTATGCAATTGAACTCGATATAGAATAGTTAAATGTTGAATTTGATTAGTGAATATGATCCCTTTTAATTGTTAAATTAATTGACATATAGAATAGCGATAATTACACTTTGAACCATCGACGTATATTGAATTAATTGTTGTAGTGTAGAAATTGAAATTGAATGACAAGTGAAAACCGTAATGTAATAATCTTTAATCTACATGAAATGATAGTGTAGATTCTAGAGATAATTATATTAATTCGTACAAATAACAATGCGAATTAATACGGTTATTTCGAGATTATTTGAATTGATTATTGGATTGTTATTGTTTGTTGTTATTGCTTGTTTATTTACTTTGACACCATCCCAGTTATCACACTGCAAGTTCCCTTTGTTATGTTTTGATTTTGAATTGAATTGGAATCGGGTTGAAATGATAAATACCCAAATTGAACTTTGACTTAGGATAGAAAATTAAACAAAAAAAAAAAACCCGATTGGTCAATAATTTGATTTGAAAATAAACGAAGATTTTATTTGAATAAAGAATATGGTTTTGAAATGAAGTTGTAATTTGAATTTTTAATGAAAGGAAAATGTTAACATTTAATAATCTAAAACAAAATATTAACAATGTAATTGAAAAAAAATGTTGTTTAATTTGAGAAATGATTGAATTTAGTTTGAAATGATTTAAAAAAAAAAAAATCAAGTCTGAAATTATAATTAAGTTTGAAATTATTTAACTTTGAAATTATTTAATAATTAAGTTTTGAATTATTAATGATTAAATAAGATTGAATTATTTAATGATTAAATTGAATTGAATTCTTTAAATAGTAAAAATTGAACTTTTGAATAAGTAAATTTTACTTCGTAAATAATTGAAATTGAGTTTCCTTATTAACTAATTTTGGGAAAATTGTTTAAGTAAGTAAATAAGTGAAATTGGATTTCTTTAACGAAAATGAAATGTGATATTTTTGGAATTAATGTAAGACTTGTAATTGAAAGAATTGATTTGACGAATTGAATTTAATTCAAAATTTTAAGTTTTAAAATGGAGTTGAACTTAAGTAATTGATTTAATGAATGAGAAGTTTAATAGAGATTGTTTTGAATGATAAATTACTTAATGAATATTGAATGTAATCGATAAATGAATTTAAATTGATTTGAATGTTAAATTAAATTAATTTAAATGTTTTTCGAAATGAAACTTATATACGAATTTGAACCAATATTTGAATTGTTTTAAATAAAGTTTGAAATTGAATTATAAGATTTTGAAATGGTAAGTTGGAAGTTTTGAAACGAAAATTTGGAAATTGTTTTAGAAAGACAAATGAAATGTTGATTTACGAATTCTATTTGAAATTGAAATTGATTTGGTTTTTGAAATATTTAAACGACCAATCGGTGTAATAATTACGGAAGTTATTAAAGAGACCGGGATCGGTAATGGATATACTCTCTATCTGAACCGAAACCACTTTAATAACTATACGTGGAGTGTTGATCAAGAACGAAGTGGATGGTTTTGGTGAACGCGTTGACTGAAGAAAGAGAACGATTTTGGATGACCCCTGACATGACTAAAACAGGAGCCGCGCCGGGCCATTGAGGTTCGCCACCTCTAGCGGACACACTTCTTCGTTACCATATCTATTACTTTTGTGATTCGATTTGGGTGCACCCCTCGATTATGGGAGTGTTGTTTCGCGGTGTTGGGGTAGTAGCTGCTATGCCCAACATCAGTCCGGATCACGCAACTACTAGTATCCTAGTTGGTATCGCCTCATGTACCTTGTCATACTGATTATCCTATTCGCGACCACTACGATTTTGGTTTGTACCTTTTGTATATGGATTGCCCTCTGGTGACTTCCGGTTTTGGGGAAAATACGGTCTTGTATATGCTTTTGGGAATAAACAGGTTAAGAGGTGTATGGGCCCTGCTTAACCCTATTTTGATATCTTTATATTACTGATAGACATTATCTACTTAGCGTACATTACTACATAGTAGATAGTTTAACGGATCCTTAAAGGATGGTTATTCCAAACATCCTTTGAGTTACTTGTATTTCAATTGTTATTTCACTTGAGTTGGATTTATTAATATAAGAATGTTAATCCTGACTCGAGTGTTTTGTGTTTTGCTTTACGCTCGGGTCAGACTGAGTAGTTCAGCTTTCGAGACTCACCTTTGGAGTTGGAGCTTCACTTGGAGATCCAGCTATCTATCCAGCTTTCAGATATTCGATGATTCCAGTGATGTATTCTGATTTAACTCTGATGTATCATATTACTCTCTGTTGTAAACTCTGATGTATTTTTTTATATTCATATAGTAGCTTCATGAACTACTATCTCTTTTATTTCCGCTGCATTTATTACTCTGTGTCTGTGATCTGTGATTATATCTATTTACTGTATATGTTCAGTTTTGCCAAATTTAAATTAACAACGCGGTATTTTGAGCAATTCAACTCCGGCATGAGTGTCTACCTATACACTTATAATGGACGCGAATGGTCCAAAATATCGGGTCGTTACAGTTGGTATCAGAGCTTTGGTAGCTCTAGGCAAAACTTAACATATAGGGTAAATGTATTTACAGAATCACTCTCATTCGAGTTTCAATATCTTCCTTTTGACTCAATTCCTTTGAATTTTGGAACGTTCCCCTCGGTTCCGAAATTCATTCGTGTCCTTCACTATTCGCCTTCTTTCAATTATGGAGCACCTCGAAACTCCATTTCGAATGATATCTATAATAGATCGGCGGTCTCGCCAATCTTCGAATAATTCGTAAAGGAGCAAAACTCCTTTACGATTGGCATTGATTTATCGGAGATTTCTGTATCCTCGGTTTACGATGCTATCTATCTCCTGCTATACCTGAATTCCATTTCTTGAGATCGAATGTCGATTTACCTCGAAATTCTACATCGGTCTTATTTTGAAGTCACGGTCGACCCGGTTAAGGTTGCCCGCGATTTATATAAACTTATCCATCGTCTTACTTTGTTATTTAATTATCGTATCTTTGTTTCGAACTTATCTTCGAATCAAAATTCTCTTTGGTTTGAGCCCATCAAATTTGAAACCCTATCCTTATTTTGAAAATTCATTCCTGTATCGTCGAGCAAAGAAATGTATTGTAAACTAATATATAAATACCTTAATATATGCTGTGTTGTTTGAGTTGTTGACGTTGATTTGGGTTTCCGATCGATTCGTCTGATCAACACTATCGATAGGATTTCCAAAACACTTGAACAGAGCAAACTGACACAATATTATTTTCAAATTTGGAAAATGATATAAATTTGTTGATTATATTGTAAAAATATAAGTTAAAATTTCTGGAAAAATATAAGTTAAAATTTTCTGGAATTTAATAAGTAAAATTTTCTGGAATTTAATAGGATAATTAAATTGGTTGTTTGAAATGATAATATTTGATTATCATTTATTATTCTAAATGAATTTATAATTATGGTTTATAAATTGATTTGGAATTTAAAATGAACTTAATTCAGAAATTTGAGAATTTAGTTTCCGGTGATTTCGAACTTTGGTTTTTAAAATTTTAAAGTATATAGTATTGGAAGTATTTTCGAATAGAAATCGTTTTCAAAGAATTTTTAAAATGTTGAAATCAGTGCTCTTCTCTTTGTCGCTGGAAAATAATTTCGGTGATGGCGGCCGCATCATCGATATTCATTTTCGAGTTTCGAAGTGGAGAAACCATTCTGTAGCTTTGCTACGGTTTTGTTTTGAAAAATATTTCGATTTGAATTTCTTCAGTATAATTTGATTTATATATAGGTATCTTATTTTAAATTTAATTTGATTTGATATAAATATATTATATATATCTCTAAATTGTTTAAAGTTAATCGGAAATCTAATTCTTAAATTTTGTTAAAAGATGATTTTAATTATAAATAAAACCAAAATTTGGAATAAATATTTAACTTGAATAATTGAATTGGGAAAATTTTATTTGTATATTGTTCAACTGCATTCTAATACCACTTACCTAAATCATTCAGAAGTTGAATATGTAATTGGATAATATATAAGATAAATTGAATTTATAAATAAATTTGAGTGTTTATAATAAATGTTATACACTGAATTTTGATTATAAAGATGTTAATAGAATTAGATAAGACAATAAATATAACTCAGTTAAAAAATGAAATAATTTGTTTTGGAAGAATTAATAAATTGAAATTTGATCAACATATGGAAATACCTAGAATTTAAAAGAAATTAATAGATGTAAATTAATTTAAATTGAAACTTTTGTGGTTTAAATTAATTTATATGGTTTAAATATATGTGATTAGATATATTAAGTAGAGTAAATTTAACAATAATTTGGAATAAAAGAAGAATTTAAATTGTTGAAAAATATGATTATAATAAAAGACTATTCAAAATTTATGGTTTTAGAAATTGTAAATTTAAGACAATTGGATAATAAGATAATTAATTTAGAAATATTTGAGATTGATTTTTAGTGAAATCAAATGGATTAAATCAATTATTGAATATCGATTAATTTAAACTTGAATTTATATGGTTTAAATTAATTGTTATTTTTGTATTTCAAATCTGTTTTCTTTCTGGTTGTTCTATTCTCCTACCTCGTTCCTTTTCGGGGACGAAAAGTTTTGAGTGGGGGAGAATGTAACGACCCGTAAATTTCAACCGTTTTAATAACGTAATTAGTTGAAATTTTGTGAAATTTTAAACAATAAAATTTTGAAATAAAATTTAATATTTGGAATACGTCTAATTAAACATAGCAACTGGTAAATTTTCGTCCGAAAATATGAAAATTTATTTCGCGCGTAAATTCACTTCAATTTAATCAGTTAAAAAGCAGTGAAAATAAAATGTTTCTGAAACCTAAATATTTTTACATAGGAAAATTCTAAACCATCTTCTGAGCAAGATTTCAGTTTGTCGTTTTTCCAAATTCGGACATCTTTGGCTCCGTCGTTCTTATTTTCCGAAAAATAGCAGTATTCTGGTGCCGATATCGATTTTTATCGGATGATCGTACCACTGATTTCTATATACCGTTTTGATCGTCTCGTCGTGCTGATCTCTACGGTATATTCGATTGTCAAATTCGGAGTTCCGTTGTACGTTGCACTTTACGTAACGCTTACCGTATCGATACCGGTTTTGTAACGTTTGGTTTTATGACCATTTGAATTCATTGTCCCTTCAACTTTTCTTAGTAAAACTAAATAGCCGCTTGCATTTATATCTTTGTTCATTTCCAACGTTTTATCTCTGTTCACCCTTTCCAATTTCTTTTCTTCCTCTTTGTTTTTCTAGAGAATGGTACATTTTCTTTTAAAGCCTTGCCCACTATTTCCTCACTCTCCCACAGTACGCATGAAATCTGGAATGATATTTTCAATTCTTTTGCCATAGCCAAAGTTTCCATCACCCTCCATCTTTCTTCAAACAACAATCTCACCTCCTGAAACGCGTCCATTAACCCGTCCTCCGTGTGAAGACTCACGACTATCACATCAGCACCATCCCATGCCGAGAACCTTTCCCGCGCCTGCATCCACCTCAGCCAACGACGGCCACCCGACCTCCGCCTCGGCATGTGTCACGTTCTGATGCTCCTTGGCCGTTGTTGCTCTTTGTTTAAATATACACGGTACGTGTATATATATTTATACTGCTCTCCTCTCCATTTTTTTTTCCTCAAAGCTTACTTGTGCCTTTCGTGTATAATTGTTTACTTTTGAAGACTGTGTGCCACCATCCTATTTGCATTATACATATGACCTGTCACATGAGTGATAGGGAGTGTTGTACCTATTCATATTTGGTTACAGAATCGTTTATAGTTTAAATACATATACAATAGTTCGATATGTTTAGTTAAAATATATATGCTTTATTTTTATTTTTTTTTTGTATTTTTTTTTACAAGTATATTTGTTATGTATAAAAAGTTATGTTTGTTTTACATAAAAAGTTATAATGCTTATATTGTTTAGCAGTAAGTTATGTATGGATTTATACCAGTCCCATGTCAGTTTATGGTTTAAAGTATATATATGATTATCCGTACGACTTGCATGTTGGATTTCTTTTGAATTTTTGTTTGTTTTGTTTGGGTGTGTGCATCAATTACATATGGGTATGATATGTGTATTGACTTTTAGTATGTTCTTTATTTTGTAAGCTAACGTTTTGATTTCATGTATTGGTCATAATAGTTTACATATATTCTCTCTTGTAAGTATGCGAGTGGTGTATATTCTTGGTACCGCATGCATTAATTTTGTTTATATTAATTATAGTAAGTATTTTACATTGAAGTTCGCAAAAAAAAAAATCTCTTTGTTTAAACTTATAAATAGTATACAAATATTATATTACAGTTATATATATAGCGTGTCAGACTTTATATATATATTGTACATAAAGTTTTAAGATTTTAAAGTTCAAATTCCTTTATTCTATATGAGTTTGGAAAAATTTGGTATATGGCTTGTTTTGGATATGTATATTCGGATTCTAAATCATTTTATGGTCTATATATATTTTAGTTTGCATACTTTTGTCTGAGATCCTTGTATAGGCTTTCTTAGATCAGATATATATATGATAAGTATATAGTGTTTAAAAGTTATTCAACGTATACATTAGTCATTCTGTTAAAAATATTATGTTGTGAGTCCTAAATATATATTAAGTTATACAAAGTTGTTTTGATTTCAAAGTTATATTCTGGATTTTTCCGTGCTTTGCAGTTTTCAAGTGGCAGTTTTATGTACAAGTTTGTATATAATTTTTAATATAAAATATATGTTTGAATTAGCAATATTTTTTTTTATAGATATATACAGTTGTATGTAAAATTTCACTTATACCATTTTCGTCAATCCAACTCTGATTTGAATTCATCTATTCTTATTTTATCAGCTTTGGTCATCGATTCATATCTATCTAGCTTTGATTTGGAAGTCGGGCTTACACTTCGTAACTAAAATTTCATTTGTCAAATTCCTCTAGCCTCGAAAGGTGAGCACTCACTCACGATTAACGTTCTTTTATTTATTAAATTTGATTTCAATTGAAACGACAATTGAAATATGCTGCAGTTAGTTATTCACACTGTTTTATATGCTATTACCTGTATCAGTTCACCTGTGACATCTGACACCGTTATCTGTTATATATATGAAATGATAATTCAGTTTGGTTGTTAATTGATTGATTGTTGATGTTTATATTGGACGTTAAACTGTTAATGTAAAATGATAAATAGTATGCAATTGAACTCGATATAGAATAGTTAAATGTTGAATTTGATTAGTGAATATGATCCCTTTTAATTGTTAAATTAATTGACATATAGAATAGCGATAATTACACTTTGAACCATCGACGTATATTGAATTAATTGTTGTAGTGTAGAAATTGAAATTGAATGACAAGTGAAAACCGTAATGTAATAATCTTTAATCTACATGAAATGATAGTGTAGATTCTAGAGATAATTATATTAATTCGTACAAATAACAATGCGAATTAATACGGTTATTTCGAGATTATTTGAATTGATTATTGGATTGTTATTGTTTGTTGTTATTGCTTGTTTATTTACTTTGACACCATCCCAGTTATCACACTACAAGTTCCCTTTGTTATGTTTTGATTTTGAATTGAATTGGAATCGGGTTGAAATGATAAATACCCAAATTGAACTTTGACTTAGGATAGAAAATTAAACAAAAAAAAAAACCCGATTGGTCAATAATTTGATTTGAAAATAAACGAAGATTTTATTTGAATAAAGAATATGGTTTTGAAATGAAGTTGTAATTTGAATTTTTAATGAAAGGAAAATGTTAACATTTAATAATCTAAAACAAAATATTAACAATGTAATTGAAAAAAAATGTTGTTTAATTTGAGAAATGATTGAATTTAGTTTGAAATGATTTAAAAAAAAAATCAAGTCTGAAATTATAATTAAGTTTGAAATTATTTAACTTTGAAATTATTTAATAATTAAGTTTTGAATTATTAATGATTAAATAAGATTGAATTATTTAATGATTAAATTGAATTGAATTCTTTAAATAGTAAAAATTGAACTTTTGAATAAGTAAATTTTACTTCGTAAATAATTGAAATTGAGTTTCCTTATTAACTAATTTTGGGAAAATTGTTTAAGTAAGTAAATAAGTGAAATTGGATTTCTTTAACGAAAATGAAATGTGATATTTTTGGAATTAATGTAAGACTTGTAATTGAAAGAATTGATTTGACGAATTGAATTTAATTCAAAATTTTAAGTTTTAAAATGGAGTTGAACTTAAGTAATTGATTTAATGAATGAGAAGTTTAATAGAGATTGTTTTGAATGATAAATTACTTAATGAATATTGAATGTAATCGATAAATGAATTTAAATTGATTTGAATGTTAAATTAAATTAATTTAAATGTTTTTCGAAATGAAACTTATATACGAATTTGAACCAATATTTGAATTGTTTTAAATAAAGTTTGAAATTGAATTATAAGATTTTGAAATGGTAAGTTGGAAGTTTTGAAACGAAAATTTGGAAATTGTTTTAGAAAGACAAATGAAATGTTGATTTACGAATTCTATTTGAAATTGAAATTGATTTGGTTTTTGAAATATTTAAACGACCAATCGGTGTAATAATTACGGAAGTTATTAAAGAGACCGGGATCGGTAATGGATATACTCTCTATCTGAACCGAAACCACTTTAATAACTATACGTGGAGTGTTGATCCAGAACGAAGTGGATGGTTTTGGTGAACGCGTTGACTGAAGAAAGAGAACGATTTTGGATGACCCCTGACATGACTAAAACAGGAGCCGCGCCGGGCCATTGAGGTTCGCCACCTCTAGCGGACACACTTCTTCGTTACCATATCTATTACTTTTGTGATTCGATTTGGGTGCACCCCTCGATTATGGGAGTGTTGTTTCGCGGTGTTGGGGTAGTAGCTGCTATGCCCAACATCAGTCCGGATCACGCAACTACTAGTATCCTAGTTGGTATCGCCTCATGTACCTTGTCATACTGATTATCCTATTCGCGACCACTACGATTTTGGTTTGTACCTTTTGTATATGGATTGCCCTCTGGTGACTTCCGGTTTTGGGGAAACTACGGTCTTGTATATGCTTTTGGGAATAAACAGGTTAAGAGGTGTATGGGCCCTGCTTAACCCTATTTTGATATCTTTATATTACTGATAGACATTATCTACTTAGCGTACATTACTACATAGTAGATAGTTTAACGGATCCTTAAAGGATGGTTATTCCAAACATCCTTTGAGTTACTTGTATTTCAATTGTTATTTCACTTGAGTTGGATTTATTAATATAAGAATGTTAATCCTGACTCGAGTGTTTTGTGTTTTGCTTTACGCTCGGGTCAGACTGAGTAGTTCAGCTTTCGAGACTCACCTTTGGAGTTGGAGCTTCACTTGGAGATCCAGCTATCTATCCAGCTTTCAGATATTCGATGATTCCAGTGATGTATTCTGATTTAACTCTGATGTATCATATTACTCTCTGTTGTAAACTCTGATGTATTTTTTTATATTCATATAGTAGCTTCATGAACTACTATCTCTTTTATTTCCGCTGCATTTATTACTCTGTGTCTGTGATCTGTGATTATATCTATTTACTGTATATGTTCAGTTTTGCCAAATTTAAATTAACAACGCGGTATTTTGAGCAATTCAACTCCGGCATGAGTGTCTACCTATACACTTATAATGGACGCGAATGGTCCAAAATATCGGGTCGTTACAGTTGGTATCAGAGCTTTGGTAGCTCTAGGCAAAACTTAACATATAGGGTAAATGTATTTACAGAATCACTCTCATTCGAGTTTCAATATCTTCCTTTTGACTTAATTCCTTTGAATTTTGGAACGTTCCCCTCGGTTCCGAAATTCATTCGTGTCCTTCACTATTCGCCTTCTTTCAATTATGGAGCACCTCGAAACTCCATTTCGAATGATATCTATAATAGATCGGCGGTCTCGCCAATCTTCGAATAATTCGTAAAGGAGCAAAACTCCTTTACGATTGGCATTGATTTATCGGAGATTTCTGTATCCTCGGTTTACGATGCTATCTATCTCCTGCTATACCTGAATTCCATTTCTTGAGATCGAATGTCGATTTACCTCGAAATTCTACATCGGTCTTATTTTGAAGTCACGGTCGACCCGGTTAAGGTTGCCCGCGATTTATATAAACTTATCCATCGTCTTACTTTGTTATTTAATTATCGTATCTTTGTTTCGAACTTATCTTCGAATCAAAATTCTCTTTGGTTTGAGCCCATCAAATTTGAAACCCTATCCTTATTTTGAAAATTCATTCCTGTATCGTCGAGCAAAGAAATGTATTGTAAACTAATATATAAATACCTTAATATATGCTGTGTTGTTTGAGTTGTTGACGTTGATTTGGGTTTCCGATCGATTCGTCTGATCAACACTATCGATAGGATTTCCAAAACACTTGAACAGAGCAAACTGACACAATATTATTTTCAAATTTGGAAAATGATATAAATTTGTTGATTATATTGTAAAAATATAAGTTAAAATTTCTGGAAAAATATAAGTTAAAATTTTCTGGAATTTAATAAGTAAAATTTTCTGGAATTTAATAGGATAATTAAATTGGTTGTTTGAAATGATAATATTTGATTATCATTTATTATTCTAAATGAATTTATAATTATGGTTTATAAATTGATTTGGAATTTAAAATGAACTTAATTCAGAAATTTGAGAATTTAGTTTCCGGTGATTTCGAACTTTGGTTTTTAAAATTTTAAAGTATATAGTATTGGAAGTATTTTCGAATAGAAATCGTTTTCAAAGAATTTTTAAAATGTTGAAATCAGTGCTCTTCTCTTTGTCGCTGGAAAATAATTTCGGTGATGGCGGCCGCATCATCGATATTCATTTTCGAGTTTCGAAGTGGAGAAACCATTCTGTAGCTTTGCTACGGTTTTGTTTTGAAAAATATTTCGATTTGAATTTCTTCAGTATAATTTGATTTATATATAGGTATCTTATTTTAAATTTAATTTGATTTGATATAAATATATTATATATATCTCTAAATTGTTTAAAGTTAATCGGAAATCTAATTCTTAAATTTTGTTAAAAGATGATTTTAATTATAAATAAAACCAAAATTTGGAATAAATATTTAACTTGAATAATTGAATTGGGAAAATTTTATTTGT
Organism: Allium fistulosum; assembly: GCA_030737815.1. Taxonomy (NCBI): domain Eukaryota; kingdom Viridiplantae; phylum Streptophyta; class Magnoliopsida; order Asparagales; family Amaryllidaceae; genus Allium; species Allium fistulosum. Next base: position 186,334,946 of record CM060906.1, read on the forward strand.
ATATTGTTCAACTGCATTCTAATACCACTTACCTAAATCATTCAGAAGTTGAATATGTAATTGGATAATATATAAGATAAATTGAATTTATAAATAAATTTGAGTGTTTATAATAAATGTTATACACTGAATTTTGATTATAAAGATGTTAATAGAATTAGATAAGACAATAAATATAACTCAGTTAAAAAATGAAATAATTTGTTTTGGAAGAATTAATAAATTGAAATTTGATCAACATATGGAAATACCTAGAATTTAAAAGAAATTAATAGATGTAAATTAATTTAAATTGAAACTTTTGTGGTTTAAATTAATTTATATGGTTTAAATATATGTGATTAGATATATTAAGTAGAGTAAATTTAACAATAATTTGGAATAAAAGAAGAATTTAAATTGTTGAAAAATATGATTATAATAAAAGACTATTCAAAATTTATGGTTTTAGAAATTGTAAATTTAAGACAATTGGATAATAAGATAATTAATTTAGAAATATTTGAGATTGATTTTTAGTGAAATCAAATGGATTAAATCAATTATTGAATATCGATTAATTTAAACTTGAATTTATATGGTTTAAATTAATTGTTATTTTTGTATTTCAAATCTGTTTTCTTTCTGGTTGTTCTATTCTCCTACCTCGTTCCTTTTCGGGGACGAAAAGTTTTGAGTGGGGGAGAATGTAACGACCCGTAAATTTCAACCGTTTTAATAACGTAATTAGTTGAAATTTTGTGAAATTTTAAACAATAAAATTTTGAAATAAAATTTAATATTTGGAATACGTCTAATTAAACATAGCAACTGGTAAATTTTCGTCCGAAAATATGAAAATTTATTTCGCGCGTAAATTCACTTCAATTTAATCAGTTAAAAAGCAGTGAAAATAAAATGTTTCTGAAACCTAAATATTTTTACATAGGAAAATTCTAAACCATCTTCTGAGCAAGATTTCAGTTTGTCGTTTTTCCAAATTCGGACATCTTTGGCTCCGTCGTTCTTATTTTCCAAAAAATAGCAGTATTCTGGTGCCGATATCGATTTTTATCGGATGATCGTACCACTGATTTCTATATACCGTTTTGATCGTCTCGTCGTGCTGATCTCTACGGTATATTCGATTGTCAAATTCGGAGTTCCGTTGTACGTTGCACTTTACGTAACGCTTACCGTATCGATACCGGTTTTGTAACGTTTGGTTTTATGACCATTTGAATTCATTGTCCCTTCAACTTTTCTTAGTAAAACTAAATAGCCGCTTGCATTTATATCTTTGTTCATTTCCAACGTTTTATCTCTGTTCACCCTTTCCAATTTCTTTTCTTCCTCTTTGTTTTTCTAGAGAATGGTACATTTTCTTTTAAAGCCTTGCCCACTATTTCCTCACTCTCCCACAGTACGCATGAAATCTGGAATGATATTTTCAATTCTTTTGCCATAGCCAAAGTTTCCATCACCCTCCATCTTTCTTCAAACAACAATCTCACCTCCTGAAACGCGTCCATTAACCCGTCCTCCGTGTGAAGACTCACGACTATCACATCAGCACCATCCCATGCCGAGAACCTTTCCCGCGCCTGCATCCACCTCAGCCAACGACGGCCACCCGACCTCCGCCTCGGCATGTGTCATGTTCTGATGCTCCTTGGCCGTTGTTGCTCTTTGTTTAAATATACACGGTACGTGTATATATATTTATACTGCTCTCCTCTCCATTTTTTTTTCTCAAAGCTTACTTGTGCCTTTCGTGTATAATTGTTTACTTTTGAAGACTGTGTGCCACCATCCTATTTGCATTATACATATGACCTGTCACATGAGTGATAGGGAGTGTTGTACCTATTCATATTTGGTTACAGAATCGTTTATAGTTTAAATACATATACAATAGTTCGATATGTTTAGTTAAAATATATATGCTTTATTTTTTTTTTTATTTTGTAATTTTTTTTTACAAGTATATTTGTTATGTATAAAAAGTTATGTTTGTTTTACATAAAAAGTTATAATGCTTATATTGTTTAGCAGTAAGTTATGTATGGATTTATACCAGTCCCATGTCAGTTTATGGTTTAAAGTATATATATGATTATCCGTACGACTTGCATGTTGGATTTCTTTTGAATTTTTGTTTGTTTTGTTTGGGTGTGTGCATCAATTACATATGGGTATGATATGTGTATTGACTTTTAGTATGTTCTTTATTTTGTAAGCTAACGTTTTGATTTCATGTATTGGTCATAATAGTTTACATATATTCTCTCTTGTAAGTATGCGAGTGGTGTATATTCTTGGTACCGCATGCATTAATTTTGTTTATATTAATTATAGTAAGTATTTTATATTGAAGTTCGCAAAAAAAAAAAAATCTCTTTGTTTAAACTTATAAATAGTATACAAATATTATATTACAGTTATATATATAGCGTGTCAGACTTTATATATATATTGTACATAAAGTTTTAAGATTTTAAAGTTCAAATTCCTTTATTCTATATGAGTTTGGAAAAATTTGGTATATGGCTTGTTTTGGATATGTATATTCGGATTCTAAATCATTTTATGGTCTATATATATTTTAGTTTGCATACTTTTGTCTGAGATCCTTGTACAGGCTTTCTTAGATCAGATATATATATGATAAGTATATAGTGTTTAAAAGTTATTCAACGTATACATTAGTCATTCTGTTAAAAATATTATGTTGTGAGTCCTAAATATATATTAAGTTATACAAAGTTGTTTTGATTTCAAAGTTATATTCTGGATTTTTCCGTGCTTTGCAGTTTTCAAGTGGCAGTTTTATGTACAAGTTTGTATATAATTTTTAATATAAAATATATGTTTGAATTAGCAATATTTTTTTTTATAGATATATACAGTTGTATGTAAAATTTCACTTATACCATTTTCGTCAATCCAACTCTGATTTGAATTCATCTATTCTTATTTTATCAGCTTTGGTCATCGATTCATATCTATCTAGCTTTGATTTGGAAGTCGGGCTTACACTTCGTAACTAAAATTTCATTTGTCAAATTCCTCTAGCCTCGAAAGGTGAGCACTCACTCACGATTAACGTTCTTTTATTTATTAAATTTGATTTCAATTGAAACGACAATTGAAATATGCTGCAGTTAGTTATTCACACTGTTTTATATGCTATTACCTGTATCAGTTCACCTGTGACATCTGACACCGTTATCTGTTATATATATGAAATGATAATTCAGTTTGGTTGTTAATTGATTGATTGTTGATGTTTATATTGGACGTTAAACTGTTAATGTAAAATGATAAATAGTATGCAATTGAACTCGATATAGAATAGTTAAATGTTGAATTTGATTAGTGAATATGATCCCTTTTAATTGTTAAATTAATTGACATATAGAATAGCGATAATTACACTTTGAACCATCGACGTATATTGAATTAATTGTTGTAGTGTAGAAATTGAAATTGAATGACAAGTGAAAACCGTAATGTAATAATCTTTAATCTACATGAAATGATAGTGTAGATTCTAGAGATAATTATATTAATTCGTACAAATAACAATGCGAATTAATACGGTTATTTCGAGATTATTTGAATTGATTATTGGATTGTTATTGTTTGTTGTTATTGCTTGTTTATTTACTTTGACACCATCCCAGTTATCACACTACAAGTTCCCTTTGTTATGTTTTGATTTTGAATTGAATTGGAATCGGGTTGAAATGATAAATACCCAAATTGAACTTTGACTTAGGATAGAAAATTAAACAAAAAAAAAAACCCGATTGGTCAATAATTTGATTTGAAAATAAACGAAGATTTTATTTGAATAAAGAATATGGTTTTGAAATGAAGTTGTAATTTGAATTTTTAATGAAAGGAAAATGTTAACATTTAATAATCTAAAACAAAATATTAACAATGTAATTGAAAAAAAATGTTGTTTAATTTGAGAAATGATTGAATTTAGTTTGAAATGATTTAAAAAAAAAAAATCAAGTCTGAAATTATAATTAAGTTTGAAATTATTTAACTTTGAAATTATTTAATAATTAAGTTTTGAATTATTAATGATTAAATAAGATTGAATTATTTAATGATTAAATTGAATTGAATTCTTTAAATAGTAAAAATTGAACTTTTGAATAAGTAAATTTTACTTCGTAAATAATTGAAATTGAGTTTCCTTATTAACTAATTTTGGGAAAATTGTTTAAGTAAGTAAATAAGTGAAATTGGATTTCTTTAACGAAAATGAAATGTGATATTTTTGGAATTAATGTAAGACTTGTAATTGAAAGAATTGATTTGACGAATTGAATTTAATTCAAAATTTTAAGTTTTAAAATGGAGTTGAACTTAAGTAATTGATTTAATGAATGAGAAGTTTAATAGAGATTGTTTTGAATGATAAATTACTTAATGAATATTGAATGTAATCGATAAATGAATTTAAATTGATTTGAATGTTAAATTAAATTAATTTAAATGTTTTTCGAAATGAAACTTATATACGAATTTGAACCAATATTTGAATTGTTTTAAATAAAGTTTGAAATTGAATTATAAGATTTTGAAATGGTAAGTTGGAAGTTTTGAAACGAAAATTTGGAAATTGTTTTAGAAAGACAAATGAAATGTTGATTTACGAATTCTATTTGAAATTGAAATTGATTTGGTTTTTGAAATATTTAAACGACCAATCGGTGTAATAATTACGGAAGTTATTAAAGAGACGGGGATCGGTAATGGATATACTCTCTATCTGAACCGAAACCACTTTAATAACTATACGTGGAGTGTTGATCCAGAACGAAGTGGATGGTTTTGGTGAACGCGTTGACTGAAGAAAGAGAACGATTTTGGATGACCCCTGACATGACTAAAACAGGAGCCGCGCCGGGCCATTGAGGTTCGCCACCTCTAGCGGACACACTTCTTCGTTACCATATCTATTACTTTTGTGATTCGATTTGGGTGCACCCCTCGATTATGGGAGTGTTGTTTCGCGGTGTTGGGGTAGTAGCTGCTATGCCCAACATCAGTCCGGATCACGCAACTACTAGTATCCTAGTTGGTATCGCCTCATGTACCTTGTCATACTGATTATCCTATTCGCGACCACTACGATTTTGGTTTGTACCTTTTGTATATGGATTGCCCTCTGGTGACTTCCGGTTTTGGGGAAACTACGGTCTTGTATATGCTTTTGGGAATAAACAGGTTAAGAGGTGTATGGGCCCTGCTTAACCCTATTTTGATATCTTTATATTACTGATAGACATTATCTACTTAGCGTACATTACTACATAGTAGATAGTTTAACGGATCCTTAAAGGATGGTTATTCCAAACATCCTTTGAGTTACTTGTATTTCAATTGTTATTTCACTTGAGTTGGATTTATTAATATAAGAATGTTAATCCTGACTCGAGTGTTTTGTGTTTTGCTTTACGCTCGGGTCAGACTGAGTAGTTCAGCTTTCGAGACTCACCTTTGGAGTTGGAGCTTCACTTGGAGATCCAGCTATCTATCCAGCTTTCAGATATTCGATGATTCCAGTGATGTATTCTGATTTAACTCTGATGTATCATATTACTCTCTGTTGTAAACTCTGATGTATTTTTTTATATTCATATAGTAGCTTCATGAACTACTATCTCTTTTATTTCCGCTGCATTTATTACTCTGTGTCTGTGATCTGTGATTATATCTATTTACTGTATATGTTCAGTTTTGCCAAATTTAAATTAACAACGCGGTATTTTGAGCAATTCAACTCCGGCATGAGTGTCTACCTATACACTTATAATGGACGCGAATGGTCCAAAATATCGGGTCGTTACACGCTTCGTTTGGAGTTCAGAAAATTTAGAGTGAATAGTGTTTTGCGTAATTTTCTATAAAAGGACCTTCACTCTCTTCATTGCTCAAAACCCTCTCTCTTCTTCCTCCAGCCGGCCCTAATTTCCAAGGGCTGAGAATTTTTGAAACTTTCTTCCTCAATCTCTCTCAATCCGTAAGGAATTAGCAAAAGTTGTCAACTACAAACTTGTAGAGGACGATGAGAGCTTCGAATTATACAGAGATGATCGAAAACGGAGCAACGAATCAACGGGAAATCAAGCAAGAAGGGCTGCGTTTTTCACGCAAATCGAGGTGATAGGGGAGGCCGAGTTGCAAGCTATTCCAGCCGACGGTGGCTCTTGAGTAGGCCTTCGAAGTGGCACTCTCCGATCGTCTTCAAGTTGCTCGGTTTGGTCGCAATAATTTGTTGAAGGATGGCGGCTATGGGTTTGGCGAACGTGATTTTTCACATTTGGGAAGATGAAGGAGGGTGCGGCCTGGATCTGATGGCAGCAAATTGGATGGCTCTGATTAGATCTAGGGTTTGAAATATTATAAATTGTGAAATTTATTTATATTTTAAATTCGTGTAACTTTAAAATATCATAACTCTTTCATACGAGGTCCGTTTTGGACGAAACGAATTGCGTTGGCTTCATTTTGTCGAGCACTACGCAATGGAATTGGATTGGAGTCATTTGGAGTCAGTGAAAATTTCGGGTAAAATTAAACGCCCGTTTAATTTTATTCGAAATAAAACGCTACAAATTGTTATCGTAAATTCAAGGTGAGATCTTCTCACTCAATCGAATTGTTTCGATTTATATTTTAAATAGTTAGACTTAAAAATTGCCTGAATGTATGTTTGAATGATGATTGTTATCTATTGATTGTTGAAATAGACATTATACGCCGTTATTAAGCGGAGGTTATTTATTAAAAACATATACCGCGAATATTTCACCGTAAAGTGGAATTGGTATTATATATGTATATAGCAATATATATATATTGGAATATATATATATATATATATTGAAGTTGATTTCCCGCATTGTATAACGGATGAGACCCTATTGCGCCGCATAATAGCGGATAATATTTATTAAACCCATATACCGCGATATTCCGTACTAGAGCGGAATTGGTATTGTGCTAACATCTATGGATGCAGGGAAACAGGTTGGAGGGATCCAACTGGATTCCTCACCAATATTTATTTGATTACAGATATTGTGATATTTGTTGATTATCATATGATGATATATGATGTTTGATTGCCGTGATTGATTATTTGGTGTTGTTGCATCATCAGATCCATTTTTAAAAGTTATAAAAATTATGATTTTTGTGAAATATAACCAAAGTGCGATTTTTGAAATAAATAGTTGGTTGATTTATTTTAAATGGTTTAAATTGAGATTTTTGAATTATTTCAAACGGTTTATATAAGAGATTTATAAAATTGATATTTATAAATTAAAAATATTGGAGTTATAAAACGAGTTTTTATAAGTGTTAAAAAGAAGTATAAATGGATTTCATAAGTGAACGGAATTTATAGATTTATAAATTGTGAAGTTATAAAATGAATAGATGTTGTGAAATAAAAGATTTATAAGTAATTTACTTATAAATTAGATTTTGGCGTGTAAATGGGATATGGACAGAATTTGTTAATAAAGTGATTTTTATAACTTGAAGTTGTTATAAAATATAAATGGAATTTATAAACATTGTTTTATAAATCCGAAACCAATTGAATTTGATAAATTAAACATAGAAGTTTAATAAAGGAGATATATTCGTGATTTTGGACAGCGAATTATCTTTCAAGTAAAATGTGTAGAAACATTGAATTGGGTAAATAAAGTATATTCACGATTTTGGACAGTGAATATATTATTAAATAAAATGGATATGTTTTGGAGAAGTGATATTACGAAATGAAGTAATTGTTTTAAAAGATGTTTTAAAACGTGTTAAGTATCGAATACATAGATTTTAACATTTATTGTTGAAATAGACGTTTTCGAGAAATAAGGAAATGGTGGACTATAACACTGTTGTTATAGTAAATGGTTTCCGAAAGAAAATAATTTTGTATAGTATTGGGATTTATATATCTATCAAAATTTCGAATCCCTATACTAGTGATTTTGAGTCGTCGTAGCGATGTTTTACGTAACATTCGTTTTGACTCAAATAGATGTGTTTAAGAAAATGATTTCCTTAAAGAATGAAATATATACTTAATTATGATTTAAGTATATCGATAATTTTCAAATGTTGAAAATAAATAGATTTGTGAATTACTTATTATTAAATAAGTATGGAAATGTTTTTCCAGTGTGAAATGAAATGTTTTGAGAATTTATCTTTATAAAGATAAATTGAAAAGTGAATATTTGAAATTTGTTTCAAATGGTTAAGTATGGAAAATTATATATCTTGTAAAGATATTTTTGGAAATTAAATAATTTGGAAAATTATTTGGAATCTGATGATGTTGCGCATCTTTATTGATAGTTAAATAACCGACTATCAATAATTACCTTGAATGGGTATTTGTTGTGATTTGTTTGAATTCGAATGCCACACTTATTTTTGAATAAGCGCTCACTATTCGGGTTAGCCGGGAAAGGACCTTTGGGTCGTATAACCCATTCCGAATATGTGATACGTCGTAATGGATAGCATTTGATGACCGGTGTTGAAGACCGTCGTAATGGATAGCATTTGTGGTTGTTGGAAATCGAGGATCCTTGGGAAGATCGGTTACGATCGGGGGATGACATATTCGTGTTAGTAGTTACCCAGTTAGGGGTAACCCGGCCTTGTGTTGGCAAAGATCTAACCATAATGTTAGGTTATTTCTCGGGTCATCTTTCCAAAGGCGTACCTATGTGGCAATGGGAAGTTCCTTGGCCTGACCATTTGTTGGAAATCCAAAGAAACAATACGTGACTTGTACGGTTTTAGTTGTATTACCTGCCATGGAATGTGGCAGTAACCTGCTATTGAACATGGTAGCTATAGTAGGCATACGATACTGGTCGTATGTTGGCTAAGATTAATACTATACTTTCGAAATGTTTTCTACACTATGCACTAATAATAATATCAAAAAGGATTTGATTTTGCGTAGTAAGCATCTTTGACTATCATAAGAAGAAATCTCCTCCAATTCTGCGTTTGCATTGTGTGTGTAGCTGGAGGTCTTATGGTAGTTTCATTTTCTAAAAGTATTGCGAAATTGACTTTAAAATCTTCCTATTGTCTGTTTTAAAGATAAACTGTTTTAAGTTCTCACACCAGTCACCATGACTGACCTGGAGTTTATTGTTTCCTTCCTAAACTCTGGGTGCCCACCAATTTCCACACGGGCAGTCTAGAGTCAGGTTATCAGGTCATTCTAGATTTGGGATGCTGTGGAGCTCAAGTGGCGAGCTGGATGGCGAGACGTATCATCTATACTATGTATTATTCCACTGTGTATTCTGTTATGAGGACAAGTTTATATAACTGTCCAGTTGTGTTGTATATTGTTGTTGTAAACTCTGATGATGATGTAATGTATAAAATGATATAGTTCTTTGTTTTAAAGATTATTCATTTATCTATTATATGTTGTTCCGCTGCGAATGTGAGATTCTGATATTTTTTCTGTTTCTGATGTTGTTCTGTTGTTCTTCTTTCTTTTTCTTCTACCTTTTCTTCTACCTCTTCTTTCTTAAAACCCTAAGTATTCGGTTTTCCAGCATTCGATGGCTTGGTAGTCGATACAGTGGATGTATTGATGTCGATATTCGGAAGTCGAAGAATCGGGTCCTTACAGTATTTATGCTAACATTAATTATGTTGTACAAATTTATATATATATGTATTCCTTTCTTTTATTCGGCTGTACAAATATGAAGATAGTTTGATGTCTTCCTTTACAAGCTTTTATACTTCATATATATTTTGTTTTCTTATTTGAGTGTGTATTTTCTTCTCTTCTTTTCTTTTGTTTGTTTTATCACTTTGTAATATAAGTGAGCTTCTATTTTATTTTAATTTTCTTTTATTATTTTTGTTTGTTTCATTCTATTTGTATTATTTTGTATTATGATATTAAGATTTATATTTATTTTACATTATATAAAACTATATATTTTATTTGGTAATATAGATGAATTTCTAGATTTTAATTTGTTGTTAAAATTTTTAGCAAATGTTCTACTTTCTATTTTTATTATAATTTATCTTATATTTATTTCTATTTCTAGTTTAAATAATTATTATTATTTTTACTTTAATATTTATTGTCTTATATTTATTTTATAAATTCAAATCATTACTAACCATCAATTCTAAGTTTAAATCATTTATTTATTTCCTTGTGTCCAAAGTCTATATTTTTATATTTATTTCTAACCCATTTATTTAAGATTTAAATTCAAATTCAATGTATATATATATATAAATTCAAATTTGCTCATATATGCCCATATACATATATTTCACACACACACATATATATATATATATACAATATTTAAATTTTAAATGATTTAACATAGAATTTATTTGAACTCGGGGAAACTCGCATTCATTTATCAATTAATTTCACAATTTTTATTCGAAAACTAAATTAATTATCAATTTAAATATATATAAAAATCCGGGGTCGTTACAACCTTCCCCACTTAAGAAATTTCGTCCTCGAAATTTGCCAAGGAGACACAAAGATAGATGAAGAATGTTTCATCAAATCAACTAAATATCTATTCTTCATTTGGCTTACCAAATCAGAATATCAATAATAGATATGAGAATGAATCTTTTTAATTTTTTCACAAGATACTCGGATTATCCAGATCTACGAAATATGCAGTGGCATTGGTTAGTTCGAAAGGATAACTAACCATTCGTAGAATATACTGGGACCCAAATTGTATAGATATATAAATACAGTTTCAAAACTTTTAATTTAGAACTAAAGTATACCTATCAACCATAGCAACCAAAGCAAACAAGGCAACCAATACATCCAAACAAACAATTCTGACCTACTTGGAGTTTATGTCCCATATCAAATCTTCTTCCTGGATCTACCAGGAACTATCAAAGAATTGAGAAAAGATGTCGAACAAAAGAGATTGATAGAGAAAAGATTGTTTCCTTGTTGTTACAGGGTATTGACCATTTATAGTCGTATTCCTCTGTCCCCTATCTCATCCTCTTCTTGCACTCATACTTACTATCAGTGGATAGTAAGAGAATTTCTTGAGGCATACGGATGGATATCTTAGAGATTACTCATTCTAGGTTATACTTCACCTTATCTCTAATGAGCTACTTAATGTGTTATACTCCTGAGCTAAAGTTCAACTTTAGCTCTGATACCACGCTGTCACGATCCAAATTTCAGCATTCGAAAATCGACTCCCGTACTTCACTTATACTCGTATGCCACAGATTCAATCGTTAAAATTCAACTCGTGCCGGAGCTAATAACACGTTAGGTATAACAACACAGCGGAATAAAGAAATGAATGATATCATATACATCACAAATGATACAATATCCAGAATATGATATACAACAATGATATCAATATGATACAACGATATCAGAGACAAATACTAATGTTACAGTGGAAACAACAGAAGTGATACTCCAAATGATCTTTAAAAGCGAATGAGTCCAACAACTCCAACATCAAGCTCGAACCACCATCACGTTGCACCAAGATAAGCAACGTCAGTCGTCCATGAACTCCAAAAACTGAACTAGCTCCAACTAGTCTACTAAACCAGACTATCTGAAAAACTCAACAGTAGACTGCCCGTGTGGAAAATTGTGGGCACCCAGAGTTTAGGAAGGGAATAATAAACTCCGGGTCAGTCATGGAACTGGTATGAGTAACAAAAGCAGTTGTTTAAAATAAAAACCGTTTAAAAGAGAAATCCGATATGCTTTTTTGAAAATGAAACTACCATAAGGCCTCCCGGCACACACACAATGCAATCGCACACATGGGGGAGATTTCTCCTTATGATAGTCAAACATGCTTACTACGCAAGAAAAACTCTTTTGATATTATTACTAGTGCATAGTGTAGGAAACATTTCGAAAATATAATATTAATCTTAGCCAACATAGGTACCATTATACTATGCCTACTATAGCTACCATTTTAAATGGCAGGTTCTACAACTAAAACCGTACAGGGCTCATATTGTTTCTTTGGATTTTCCAACAAATGGTCAGGCTAAGGAACTTCCTATGCCACATAGGAATTCCTCTGGAGGGACGCCCCGAGAACCTACTTGGCTCTCTGCCAACACAAGGCCGGTTACCCCCTTCCCGGGTAGTAAACCTGAGATATGCCACCCCCGGTCATTTGCGACCTTTATCCGAGAGCTCTCGATCACAAAGCAACAATCACACAGAAAATGAGATTGGAGCAACCATACAGGTAAATATCTGGGCTCCATACCATGATACCACCTTTTTCCAAAAGGAATGGTCATACCCCAGGGGAGCTACCCCTGAAACCTTGCCGCATCTTTCCTGTTTCGACCATTTCCGGGGTGTGAGGTCCGATGAGGTCTCGTCCACAAAGCTATGCTTTTTCACAAAGGCATTCTTTGATCAACAAATGATCACCAACACACATCAGCACTCAGCATGCCACACTACCAAATTGGGAGTATATCACTGATAACCTTCAACTACATAACCTCTGAGCTCGTACGTCTCAGAGAAGGGTGTTAAGCTAAGAGAATAAATCTCCGCCACCAAACAGAAATGTATTTGAAAGGGTGTCAGACATACAACCATACAAGTCTGTTCCGGGTTCGAACAGAACCGAAGGCACTTCTAAAGAAGCCCTTGCAATCCGGGTATTCACAATCCCGATTGGACTTCCCATCACTTAGGAAATCTCTATACCGTAGCTACTCAGTGCAGAGACAATTGATAGGTTATCCTATCATTCTCGCAAATACCCAGTCTTCAACACCGGTCTTCAAATGCCATCTATTTACGTCGTATCACTATTCGGAATGGGTTATATGACACAAAGTCCTCTCCCGGCTAAACCGAATAGTGAGCACAATATTTGAAAACATATGGATATTGGGATTTCGATTAAGTCACAACTTATTACCCAAAACTTTTCTTTCAAATGGTTTAAACACATTACCATTTCAAATCTTTTACCCAAAAAGATTCATCTCACAAAGTTCACCCAGTTTCACACAGATTTATTCATAGATTTTCCAAATCAATTTCCATTTCAATTGGATTAACTCATTAAATCTTTAAATCAAAGATTTAATTGATATCTTTCAAAACAATTCCATTTCGACCTTTTATATAAAAGGTACACTTTTCCGATTTCAAAACAAAGTTCAACAATCCTTCACAAAGATTTATTCATAACTTGAAAACCCATTTTTTATTTCAAACTTGAAATTCTTTAACACAAATTTCGAAATTCATTCCTTATATGAAAGCTTCTATTACTTGAAAACAAGTAGTTTTCATTTCGGAAAATCTGATCCATATATACGAGTTAAAGTCCTTGGGTTAAATTCAAATTCTCAAAACCATACTTTTAAAATGGTTTAAATTCATATAAGCACATTTATAACATCTTTAACTATAATTTTCAATCATGGAATTCAATTCCAAATTTTGAATTCAAATCCAAATTAAATTATTTAGATTGAAAAACTTTACCAAATTATTCAAAATAACTTTTATCTTAAAAACTCCTATTCAAAAACTTTAACATTTAACCCAAATCCATTTCCAAAATCAATTGAAATTAAAATTTTAATTTCAAAAATATTAAATTTAAATCATCTGTGACTTAACCGATTTCCTCGTGAAATCCATATTTGTGTGTGTATGGTGTAGTCCATGGGTTTCACACACAATACTGCAACATCATCATCAATTAGCACATATTCAAATACAACAATATATTTAATAAGCGGTATAAACTATAACGCTTATCTTTCATATACAGATCATAGATATATATATATATATATAAATGTAATCATAGATATATATATATATATATAAATGTATCGCAAATAAATGAATAAATTATACACAGCTCAATCCACAGAACAAAGTATCACAGATCAGATAGGATAATCAATTCAAGGCATCTCATACAATACAATCATTCATAAGTAAGGTCAAGCATTCCATAATCATTTATAAGCAGGATTAATTAATTTTTTAATCCTAATTAATTCAATTTATTTCCAATTAAATTAATTACTTATGAATTAATTATCCAATCCTGATAAATTAATTACAAATCATTTGATATGAATTAATTAATCAATTACCTTAATAAATTAAATTATTCTTAATTGATCATAGTTATTCTCATTTATAAATTAATCCTTAATTAATCTTTATTTGATTAATTATCCTTAATAAGTAATTATTCTTAATTACTTAATTAACTCTAACCATAAATTAATTTCTTTTATCTAAATGATTAATCTTTAATCATTTCCATTAATTAATTAACCTTTAACTTAAATTCATTTTTAAATTCAAAATTTAAAATAAATACCAATTGATTTTAAATAAAGTTTAAAACCAAACTTTAAAACCTTTAAATTCTCATGTTAAGGTAATATTCTTATTATAAAAGAAATTCTAAGAGTTAAAATCAAATCTTTTTTTTTTCAAATTCACATATTTAAAAATATACTTTAACATTTGAATTTAATTTTAAACATTTAAATTTATAAAAATTTATTTTATTTCAAAATTTGGAATTCAAATTTAGATTTAAATCCAGGTTTAAATTTTTGATTTAACTTTGTTTAAATTCTTCTTTTACAATTTAAATTTCATTTTTAAATACAAATTTCCTTTTCAAATAATTAAACATTTTTAAGTATATAAAACAATTTAAATTTAAAACTTTATTTGTTTCTAAATTAAATTCCAAATCAAACTTGAATTTATATTTTAAACTCAAATTTAAAACTCTGTTTAAACTTTGATTTATAAATTTTAGATTCAGTTTTAATCCCAAAACCAAATCAGGTTTGAAACCTGAAACCAAAATTTTTTAACCCGAGCCTCACCAGCCTCTTCTTCGAGTCCAACATCCAGAATCTCGAGTACAACTTCAAGTAAATCACTCTGCCTCATTCCAACTACCCAGGCTTTTCCAGTAAAACAACTCAGGGCATCGTGCATGTAACGACCCAGAATTTCTATCATTGGAAATTCGAATATTTAATTGATTTTAAATATTAACAAGTAAGATTTGTAAGTCGAATAACTTAAATTTTGAATATAAGGATTTAATTGGATAATTAAATCGATAATTTAATATTTGAAATTGCGTAAATAATTGGAAATTGGATCAAATGTGAATAAAAATGATTTATAAAGTTATAATAAATCATATTGGAGTTAGTATGATGTTTGTAAACTTTTAAAATTGAATTAAAAGTTAAATTGTGAAAAATTGAATATTTTCATATTTAATTGATGAGTGAAATTAGTCATTTTTCAAACAGTCTCGGATTTTGATGAAACCAGTTTCATCGGATCCGTAATGTGAAATTATTGTAAGATTTCAAATTTTGTGTCGATCGGAGTTGTCGTTCGTCCGGGGCTAGCCAAAACGCATAGAAATCGTTTTAACCGATTTAATTTAAATTTGATCGTTTATTTCCGTAACTCACACATACGACCGAATTAGTTCCCAAAACATGTTACATTGTGTTCAGAACGTAGGTAAAACCTTAGAAATGCCAGCCGACACGCTTCGTTTGGAGTTCGGAAAATTTCGGATTAATAGTGTTTGGAGAATTTTTCTATAAAAGGACCTTATCTCTTTGATTTTTTGCTCAAACCCTAGTTCTAAACCCTAGCCGTTGGTTATAGATTAATGGCCGATATTGTTCAATTCTTTTCTCCTCAAAATCTTCCAATCCGTGAATAATTAGAGAAAACTTTGAACTACAAAGTTGTAGAGGGTGTTGTGATCTTTCGATCCATACGGCTTTGATCATCATCTAGGGACGTCGAGGCCAGGATCTTGTCACGTTCGTGCTGCCTTCACGCAAATTTTTCGACGCACTGGCACGACCGAGCTCTGCCGCATTCAAGCTGAAAGAGAGGTGGGAGACGAGCTTTCGTTTGGCCTGTGTTGATCGGGATAAAGACTCGAGATGGGGGCGAAAATTCAAGCGAACGGCGGCCGAGTGGGTTCTTTGCTCGCGTGTTTTACCTGTTGGGGAAGAAGCATAGTTGCATGGCCGACATCTGCTCAGGCAGAAATGAACGGTGCAGATCTATTCTAGGTTTAAAAAAGTAAAAAGAATTTGTAAATTAATTTTATTAAAATTTGTATAAACTTTGAAATGTTATAACTTGTTCATACGAGGTTGAAAAATTACGAAACGAATTGCGTTGGAATCATTTCGACGAGCTCTTCGCAATGGAACTGGATTGGAATCAATTGGAGCTAGTGAAAATTTTGAGTAAAATTAAACGCGTGTTTAATTTTATTTGAAATAAAATAATGCAACCGTTATTGGAAGCAAAGGTGAGAACTCCTCACTCAATCGAATTTGTTTCGATTTAAATTTTAAATAGTTAGATTTAAAATTTCTTGATTGTGTGAATTGATTGATGATTGTTATCTACTGTGCTGAAATAGACCCTATACGCCGCATATTAAGCAGAGGTTATTTATTAAAAACATATACCGCGATAATTCCACCGTGAAGTGGAATTGGTATTATATATGTACTTGGAGTTGATTTCCCGCATTATATAGCGGATGAGACCCTATTGCGACGCATAATAGCGGATAATATTTATAAATCCCATATACCACGATATTCCATATCGAAGTGGAATTGGTATTGTGCTAACATCTGTGGATGCAAGGAAACAGGTTGGGGGGATCCAACTGGATTCCTCAACATTTGAATTTATTTCAATATTGTGTGTTGATTATTTATAATCCCCGTGTGATTATATTTGTGAATTGAAATTGTTGAAGGCTACGGTTTAGCCGAGTATATTTTTGGTATCGTTGGATACCGGAAATAATAAAAATTGGATTTTTAAAATTTAAGTTGAAAATTTATAATAAAATTTGTTTTTGAGAATTGGATGAATTTAAAAGGAATTTTTAAAGGATAAAAGTCTTATTTTTGAACTAAATTGAATTAAATTTCAAATTTTGAAAAAAAACTTAATAAATGGATTTCGGAAATATTATTTATAAATTGAAGAATTTATTTAAAATTTGGATTTTTAAATAGTTTGGAAAATTAAGGAATTTATCATCTTACAAAGGAATTTATTTTAAAAAGGAAATAGATTTAGAAATCCATTTGTTAATTAATTTTTGGTGATTGAAAATAAATCTTTTGGAAATATTTGGAAATTTATTTGGTATCTTGAAGTAATTTGGGAAATCAATATGGAATTTGATTTGGTGTTTTGAAAATCAATTTGAAATTAATTGATTATTAATTTACCATAACTAGTCAAATTTATTTATAGAAATTTTTCTGATTTAAATTAATCAGATAATTAAATTGATCCTACTTATGGATGTTTGGATTATATTGGATGTTGAATTGTTTGACATCTTTGATGTGTGATGTTTTGTGAAATATCCTGTGTTATGTTGTGATTTGTGATTTATTTATCTATGATATGATATATCTGTGATCTGTGAATAAAAGATAAGCGTTATAGTTTATACCTCTTATCAATTATATTGTTATATTTGATCTGTGATGGTTGAATGTGGTTGCACTATTGTGTTAAACCCTTGGACTACACAATACACACACAAATGTGGATTTCACGTGGAAATCAGTTAAGTCATAGATTTTTTATCAATTTTGGAAAATTGAGTTTTTGAATCAAAAATGGTTTTAGAATTGGAATTGAAAGTTTTTGAAATGAGTTTCAGAAATAAAAGTTATTTTAAATAACTTAATCAAATTGAAATTTCAATCATTTGATTTAAATTGAATTCAATATTTGAAATTGAATTCAATGATTTGGGGAATTTTGGTTTAAAAGATTTTATAAGTATAAAAGGTGTTTATATGGGTTTTTAACCATTTAAAATATGGTTTTGGAAATTTAAATTTAAATTCAAGTTTTGTACTTGAACGGCTTTAACCTGTGTAATTGTAACCAGTTTTTCCCAAAATGAAAACTATATGTTTTCAAAAGATAATAGCTTTCATAAAGTGAAAAGATTTCCAATTTGTATCGAAATATTTCAGGTTGAAATGAAATTTTAAATAGTTTGGAAAAACTATGAATTAACTTTTGTGACGATGATTAAAGCTTTATTTTGAAATCAAAGAGTATTTCAAAAGGTGTATCTTTTGTATTATAAAAGACTTGAATTATGAATAGTTTTGAAAGATATAAATTAAATCTTGATTTAAAGATTTAATGGGTTAATCAAATTGAAATGGAAATTGATTTGGGAATCTGTGAATGAATCTTTGTGAAACTGGATAAACTTTGTGAAGTAAATCTTTTTGTTTAAAGATTTAAAATGGTAATTTGTTTAAACCATTTAAAGGAAAGGATTTGGGTAATAAGTTGTGACCTAATTGAAATCCCTATATCCATATGTTTTAAATATTGTGTTCACTATTCGGGTTAGCCGGGAAAAGACCTTTGTGTCATATAACCCATTCCGAATTAGTGATACGACGATATGGATCATATTGAAGACCTGTGGTGAAGACCGGGAATTGTGACAACAATAGAATGACCTATCGATTGTCTCTGCACCGTTAGCTACGGTATAGAGATTTCCTTTGTGATGGGAAGTTCGATCGGGATTGTGAATACCCGGATTGCAAGAGCTTCTTTGGAAGTGCCTTCGGTTCTGTTCGAACCCGGAACAGACTTGTATTGTTACATGTCGGACATTACATTTTGAGATATAAAGCAGATTTCTTTCAAATACATTTCTGTTTGGTGGCGGAGAATTTATTCTCTTAGCTTAACACCCTTCTCTGAGACGTACGAGCTTAGAGGTTATGTAGTTGAAGGTTATCAGCGATATATTCCAAATTTGGTAGTGTGGCATGCTGAGTGTTGCTGTGTGATGATTATTTATTGATCTTTTGTTGATCAAAGCACGGCTTTGTGAAAAAGCGTAGCTTTGTGGACGAGACCTCTTCGGACCTCACAACCCGGAAATGATCAAAACAAGAATGATGCGGCAAGGTTATGAGGGTCACTCCCTTTAGGGTATGTCATTTCCTTCTGGAAAAGGGTGGTATCAGGTATGGAGCCCTAGTATTTAACCTATGTGGATACTCTAATCTCATTTACTGTGTGATTGTTGTTTTGATCGAGGCACCTCGGATAAAGGTCCCAAAGGACCGGGGGGGGTGGCATATTCATGTAGTATTTTCCTAGTGACAGAGGTAACCCGGCCTTGTGTTGGCAGAGAGCTAGTTAGTTCTCGAGACATCCCGCCAGAGGCGATCCCATGTGTCATAGGAAGTTCCTTAGCCTGACCATTTGTTGGAAATCCATCTTCCAATACGAACCTTGTACGGTATTAGTTGTAGAACCTGCCATTTAATGTGGCAGCTATAGTAGGCATAATATAATGGTACCTATGCTGGCTAAGATTAATATTATACTTTCGAAATGTTTTCCACTATGCACTAATAATAATATCAAAATTGATTGTTTTGCGTAGTAAGCATGTTTGACTATCATAAGGAGAAATCTCCTCCAATTCTGCGTTTGCATTGTGTGTGTGGCGGGAGGCCTTATGGTAGTTTCATTTTCCAAAAGCGTTGCGGATATTTTCTACTTCCTTGTTGTTGTTGTTTTAAAGATAATAATTGTTTTTAGTTCTCACACCAGTCCCAAGACTGACCTGGAGTTTATTGTTTCCTTCCTAAACTCTGGGTGCCCATAAATTTCTACACGGGCAGTATAGAGTCAGGTTATCAGGTCATTCTGGATTCAGGAGATGCTGTGGAGCTCAGTGGCGAGCTGGATGGCGGGACGTATCACTTGTATATGATATTATTTATTCCGCTGTGTATTCTGTATGAGGACAAGTTTATATAACTGTCCATTGATGTATTGTGTTGTATATTGTTGTTGTACACTCTGATGATGATGTAATGTATAAAATGATATAGTTCTTGATTTAAAGATTATTCATTTATCTATTGTATGTTGTTCCGCTGCGATATGTGAGATTCTGATATCGTCTTGTTTCTATTGTTTCTTCTTTCTTTTCCTTCTATCTTCTTCTACCTCTTCTTTTTCAACCCTCAGGGTTCGGTTTTCCAGCATTCGATTGCTCGGCAGTTGATACAGTGGACATTTTAATGTCGATTTTCGAAAGTCGAAGAATCGGGTCCTGACAATGTGGTATCAGAGCATATGGTTAAGCGACTACCTTGGCTCTATTGGGTGTTACTCATTAGAGATAGAGTCAGTAGTACTCTAGAATGAGTGTGAGTGTAATAATAGATATGATCGTGTATTTGTTAGTGAATATGAAATTGTTTTGTATTGTGTTGACTTATCGGTTGATTGTTTATAGATTCTGGTCGGTGCAGTCTAGCTAACTGTAATCGATAGGGGTTTCTAAACTCTTAAACAAGATAAACGGACATAGTATAATTTTAAATTGGGTAAATGAAATAATTTTACCTCGATTATACTTTGTATATAAAGAAATAATTTTTCAGAATTATTAAAGTGTATATAAAATTAATTGTTTGGTTGTTGAAAATGTAAGAATATATATGAGTTAATAAAAGTTGTTTGAATAATCTAAATAAAAACAACAATTGTGAAAGAATGAAGTGTATAAGCAAATGAATTATTAAGTATGGAATTATAATTAAGATGATTTACAATAGTGAAATAATCTTGCATAAGTAAAGTTAAATAGTGAATTATATGAGAAAAAGGATTTATAAATGTGATTTATAAATAAAAGGAAATTTTGAAAGAATTTAAGCACTGAATTCACTACTGTTGCTGGGAAATAATAAGGGTGATGACTGCAGCATCTTCAGTATCATTTTCAAATTTCTGTGTGATGGATTTGCTATCATAGTAATTGAAAATTTGAAGTTTTGTTGTGATAAACAAAATTTAAAATTAAAATCCAAGTTGTAATTGATAATTATAAGTGAAATGAGTTTTGAACTTATAATATGAGATAATAAATTTTAGCTTTGGTAAATTTAAATAAATTAAATCAGATTTGAATTGGATTAGATAAGTGATTGTAATATGAATTTGGAAGATTTAATAAATAAGTTGTATAACTTATAAAATGAGTGAATGTAAGAAAAACCAATTGTAAAAGAAATGGTTAAACAAGTTTTGTTAAGCAAAATAAAATTTGATTTTGATTAAGTAATGAATTTGACTTTAAGGAAAAGTTAAATGAAATTGAATTTAAAATAAATTAGAAATGGGCTTAAGTTGTATAAGTGAAGTGAGTTGAAATGAAATATAACTTAAGTAATGTTGAATGAAGTTGATTTTGATATCAAAGTAAATTAATAAAGTGAATTAATGAAACGAAGTGATGAATATGAACTTGAGTTATGTAATAAAATTCAACTTTAGTGGTTAAATGAATTAGCCATTGAATTAATAAATGGATTGAATATTAATCAATCGAATGTAAGTGAATTGATATGGAATAATGGATATAAGTGTTAATTCATTAAAGCTAATAAATTGGAAATTGAATGGAAGCCAATTTAATATTAAACCAATTGGAATATAAAAAAATGTTGAACCAAATTGAATGTGAAGTAAAGTAAATTGAATAAATTTGGTTATATTGATTATGATTGGTTGTTATATGATTGTTGGTTGATTGTATATAACTCATTAAGTGTTAATGAAGTTGAAGGAATAAAATTGAAAGCTAAAACAATAGAATTCAAATTAGAAGTTAAGTAAATTTAAATTGAATAGAAATTGATTTGAATTGGAAGTGAACCAACTTGAATTTAAATTAGTGAATGTAAACAAATTGAAAATGAATAAATGAATGTCATTGTATATGAATTGGTTGTAAACAATTACAAGTGATGTCGAAATTATATAAGTTGCTTATAAACCTTGTTTAGTATGCATTTCTTTTAATATGCATGTGTTGTAGTTGTTTCAAAGAGTAAATTGTTAATAACTTTATATATATATGTTACTTACATGTTTAAATTGAGTAAGTATAGGTGCCGTGGCTGCCGTTCGGCTGATTTGGTTGCGCTAAAATGTTAATAGATAACTGCTTTGCTTAAAAATGCTAAAAAGGTACGCCTACGCAATAAAAATAGGAAATATGAACTGTTTTTTTGCTTTTTCGACCGTGTGGGTTGATTTATATATATTTATGTCTATTGTGATCCTACTATGATCAAACCGCGCAAAGGAGGCTATGGCGAATTTTTTTGAAAATTTAAGGCGTTAGAAAATTTTCGGGAAATTTTAGAAAATTTGTGGAAACTAAATTTTGGATTTCGAGTTAGAAGTTAAACGATATAGTTTGTTTCGAAAAGTGTAACTAAGTATAGATTTGAAAAACTTAGTAAAGTTTTTGAAAGAGTGTAACTATTGGATTTTGGGGAAGTTGTACACTTAAGTGATTTTGAAATCTAATTTGAACGAATTGTTTGAAAAGTTAATGGATTTGGGGCATTTTTCTTACTTTGCAATTTCGAGGACGAAATTCTTTTAAGGGGGGAAGATTGTAACGATACAGAATTTCTATCATTGGAAATTGGAATATTTAATTGATTTTAAATATTAACAAGTAAGATTTGTAAGTCAAATAACTTAAATTTTGAATATAAGGATTTAATTGGATAATTAAATCGATAATTTAATATTTGAAATTGCGTAAATAATTGGAAATTGAATCAAATGTGAATAAAAATGATTTATAAAGTTATAATAAATCATATTGGAGTTAGTATGATGTTTGTAAACTTTTAAAATTGAATTAAAAGTTAAATTGTGAAAAATTGAATATTTTAATATTTAATTGACGAGTGAAATTAGTCATTTTTCAAACAGTCTCGGATTTCGACGAAACCAGTTTCATCGGATCCGTAATGTGAAATTATTGAAATATTTCAAATTTCATGTCGATCGGAGTTGTCGTTCGTCCGAGGCGAGCCAAAACGCATAGAAATCGTTTTAACCGATTTAATTTAAATTTGATCGTTTATTTCCGTAGCTCGCACATACGACCGAATTAGCTCCTGAAACACGTTCCATTATGTTCGGAACGTGGGTAAAACCTTAGAAACGCTAGCCGACATGCTTCGTTTGGAGTTCGGAAAATTTCGGATGAATAGTGTTTGGAGAATTTTTCTATAAAAGGACCTTATCTCTTTGATTTTTTGCTCAAACCCTAGTTCTAAACCCTAGCCGCCGGTTATAGATTAATGGCCGATATTGTTCAATTCTTTTCTCCTCAAAATCTTCCAATCCGTGAATAATTAGAGAAAACTTTGAACTACAAAGTTGTAGAGGGTGTTGTGATCTTTCGATCCAAACGGCTTTGATCATCATCTGAGGGACGTCGAGGCCAGGATCTTGTCGTGTTCGTGCCGCCTTCACGTGCGTTTTTCGACGCATTGGCACGACCGAGCTCTGCCGCATTCAAGCTGAAGGAGAGGTGGGCGACGAGCTTTCGTTTGGCATGTGTTGATCGGGATAAAGACTCGAGATGGAGGGGCGAAAATTCAAGCGAACAGCGGCCGAGTGGGTTCTTTGCTCGTGTGTTTTACTTGTTGGGGAAGAAGCATATTTCCGCGGCTGAGATCTGCTCAGGCAGAAATGAACGGTGCAGATCTATTCTAGGTTTAAAATTGTCAAAAGAATTTGTAAATTAATTTTATTAAAATTTGTATAAACTTTGAAATGTTATAACTTGTTCATACGAGGTTGAAAAATTACGAAACGAATTGCGTTGGAATCATTTCGACGAGCTCTTCGCAATGGAACTAGATTGGAATCAATTGGAGCTAGTGAAAATTTTGAGTAAAATTAAACGCGTGTTTAATTTTATTTGAAATAAAATACTGCAACCGTTATTGGAAGCAAAGGTGAGAACTCCTCACTCAATCGAATTTGTTTCGATTTAAATTTTAAATAGTTAGATTTAAAATTGCTTGATTGTGTGAATTGATTGATGATTGTTATCTATTGTGCTGAAATAGACCCTATACGCCGCATATTAAGCGGAGGTTATTTATTAAAAACATATACCGCTATAATTCTACCGTGAAGTGGAATTGGTATTATATATGTACTTGGAGTTGATTTCCCGCATTATATAGCGGATGAGACCCTATTGCGACGCATAATAGCGGATAATATTTATAAATCCCATATACCGCGATATTCCATATCGAAGTGGAATTGGTATTGTGCTAACATCTGTGGATGCAGGGAAACAGGTTGGGGGGATCCAACTGGATTCCTCAACATTTGAATTTATTTCAATATTTTGTGTTGATTATTTATAATCTCCATGTGATTATATTTGTGAATTGAAATTGTTGAAGGCTACGGTTTGGCCGAGTATATTTTTGGTATCGTTGGATATCGGAAATAATAAAAATTGGATTTTTAAAATTTAAGTTGAAAATTTATAGTAAAATTTGTTTTTGAGAATTGGATGAATTTAAAAGGAATTTTTAAAGGATAAAAGTCTTATTTTTGAACTACATTGAATTAAATTTCAAATTTTGAAAAAAAACTTAATAAATGGATTTCGGAATATTATTTATAAATTGAAGAATTTATTTAAAATTTGGATTTTTAAATAGTTTGGAAAATAAAGGAATTTATCATCTTAAAAAGGAATTTATTTTAAAAAGGAAATAGATTTAGAAATCCATTTGGTAATTGATTTTTGGTGATTGAAAATAAATCTTTTGGAAATATTTGGAAATTTATTTGGTATCTTGAAGTAATTTGGGAAATCAATATGCAATTTGATTTGGTGTTTTGAAATTCAATTTGAAATTAATTGATTATTAATTTACCATAACTAGTCAAATTTATTTATAGAAATTTATCTGATTTAAATTAATCAGATAATTAAATTGATCCTACTTATGGATGTTTGGATTATATTGGATGTTAAATTGTTTGATATCTTTGATGTGTGATGTTTTGTGAAATATCCTATGTTGTGTTGTGATTTGTGATTTATTTATCTATGATATGATATATCTGTGATCTGTGAATAAAAGATAAGCGTTATAGTTTATACCGCTTATCAATTATATTGTTATATTTGATCTGTGATGGTTGAATGTTGTTGCACTATTGTGTTAAACCCTTGGACTACACAATACACACACAAATGTGGATTTCATGTGGAAATCGGTTAAGTCACAGATTTTTTATCAATTTTGGAAAATTGAGTTTTTGAATCCAAAATGGTTTTAGAATTGGAAATGAAAGTTTTTGAAATGAGTTTTAAAAATAAAAGTTATTTTAAATAACTTAATCAAAATAAAATTTGAATCATTTGATTTAAATTGAATTCAATATTTGAAATTGAATTCAATGATTTGGGTAATTTTGGTTTAAAAGATTTTATAAGTATAAAAGGTGTTTATATGGGTTTTTAACCATTTAAAATATGGTTTTGGAAATTTAAATTTAAATTCAAGTTTTGTACTTGAACGGCTTTAACCTATGTAATTGTAACCATTTTTTTCCAAAACGAAAACTATCTGTTTTCAAATGATAATAGCTTTCATAAAGTGAAAAGATTTCCAATTTGTATTGAAATATTTCAGGTTGAAATGAAATTTTAAATAGTTTGGAAAAACTATGAATTAACTTTTGTGACGATGATTAAAGCTTTATTTTGAAATCAAAGAGTATTTCAAAAGGTGTATCTTTTGTATTATAAAAGACTTGAATTATGAATAGTTTTGAAAGCTATAAATTAAATCTTGATTTGAAGATTTAATGGGTTAATCAAATTGAAATGGAAATTGATTTGGGAATCTGTGAATGAATCTTTGTGAAACTGGATAAACTTTGTGAAGTAAATCTTTTTGTTTAAAGATTTAAAATGGTAATTTGTTTAAACCATTTAAAGGAAAGGATTTGGGTAATAAGTTGTGACTTAATTGAAATCCCTATATCCATATGTTTTAAATATCGTGTTCACTATTCGGGTTAGCCGGGAAAAGACCTTTGTGTCATATAACCCATTCCGAATTAGCGATACGATGATATGAATTGTATTGAAAACCGGTGGTAAAGACTGGGTATTTGTGAAAATGATAGGATGACCTATCGATTGTCTCTGCACCGTTAGATACGATATAGAGATTTCCTTTGTGATTGGAAGTTCGATCGGGATTGTGAATACCCGGATTGCAAGGGCTTCTTTGGAAGTGCCTTCGGTTCTGTTTGAACCCGGAACAGACTTGTATTGTTACATGTCTGACATTACATTTTGAGATATAAAGCAGATTTCTTTTCAAATACATTTCTGTTTGGTGGCGGAGAATTTATTCTCTTGGCTTAACACCCTTCTTTGAGACGTACGAGCTTGGAGGTTATGTAGTTGAAGGTTATCAGCGATATATTCCAAATTTGGTAGTGTGGCATGCTGAGTGTTGCTGTGTGATGATTATTTATTGATCTTTTGTTGATCAAAGCACGGCTTTGTGAAAAAGCGTAGCTTTGTGGACGAGACCTCTTTGGACCTCACAACCCGGAAAAGGTCAATACAGGAATGATGCGGCAAGGCTATGAGGGTCACTCCCTTTAGGGTATGTCATTTCCTTCTGGAAAAGGGTGGTATCAGGTATAGAGCCCTGGTATTTAACCTATGTGGATACTCCAATCTCATTTACTGGGTGATTGTTGTTTTGATCGAGGCGCCTCGGATAAAGGTCCCAAAGGATCGGGGGATGGCATATTTGTGTAGTAGTTACCTAGTGACAGAGGTAACCCAACCTTGTGTTGGCAGAGAGCTAGTTAGTTCTCGGGATGTCCCGCCAGAGGCGATCCCATGTGGCATAGGAAGTTCTTTAGCCTGACCATTTGTTGGAAATCCATCTTCCAATACGAACCTTGTACGGTATTAGTTGTAGAACCTGCCATTTAATGTGGCAGCTATAGTAGGCATAATATAATGGTACCTATGCTAGATAAGATTAATATTATACTTTCGAAATGTTTTCCACTATGCACTAATAATAATATCAAAATTGATTGTTTTGCGTAGTAAGCATGTTTGACTATCATAAGGAGAAATCTCCTCCAATTCTGCGTTTGCATTGTGTGTGTGGCGGGAGGCCTTATGGTAGTTTCATTTTCCAAAAGCGTTGCGGATATTTTCTACTTCCTTATTGTTGTTGTTTTAAAGATAATAACTGTTTTTAGTTCTCACACCAGTCCCAAGACTGACCTGGAGTTTATTGTTTCCATCCTGAACTCTAGGTGCCCACAAATTTCCACACGGGCAATCTAGAGTCAGGTTATCAGGTCATTCTAGATTCAGGAGATGCTATGGAGCTCAGTGGCGAGCTGGATGGCGAGACATATCACTTGTATATGATATTATTTATTCCGCTGTGTATTCTGTATGAGGACAAGTTTATATAACTGTCTATTGATGTATTGTGTTGTATATTTTTGTTGTACACTCTGATGCTGATGTAATGTATAAAATGATATAGTTCTTGATTTAAAGATTATTCATTTATCTATTGTATGTTGTTCCGCTGCGATATGTGAGATTCTGATATCGTCATGTTTCTGTTGTTTCTTCTTTCTTTTCCTTTTGTCTTCTTCTACCTCTTATTTTTATACCCTCAGGGTTCGGTTTTCCGGCATTCAATTGCTCGGCAGTTGATACAGTGGACATATTAATGTCGATTTTCGGAAGCCGAAGACTCGGGTCCTGATAGTGCACGTTCACGGAGCCGACGAACTCCTCCGACCAACCCTGCAACGTCGAGCAAGTCGACTATCTTCCACCAACCAACCCTCGATCACCAGAACTCCTCCATCATCTCGAATTCGAAATCGAGTTCGAGCTCGAAACCTGGAAAATGAACTGGAAAGCACACTCAGACCTGGCAACGCCTCGTCCTCGCAACCTCGACCACCAGAAAATTCGAGAATTCGGCCAAACCTTCGTCGACACCCCCTCTACCATCTCCCAGATCTCGTCACACTCGATCAACAATAGACGAAGAACGAATCGAATTTCTCGACCTCACCAAAACTAGGTTAACGAACTTAAAACATTCGCCGCCAACAACTCGACGAACTGGAATGTTTGCGACCATTTTTCCCGACCTCGCCATGCCTTCATCCTCCTCCAGTCGAAGACTCGCCTTCCCCAGTTCAACATATCACCGGAAATTGATCAAAATCCATTTTCGATCATTTTTGAACTGTTCTTTAAACACCACACTAAAAATTATGATTTTTACTTTAAAAATCATGTTTAAGTATAAGAATTCAGTTTATATACCTGAATTGCTAAATTAAGATGTTTGAATTTTACACAAAACCCAAGCTTTCATGTTCTTTGATTTCCCAGAGCAATATCCAATTTAAATCACTTAAATAAAATTTTAGATCTTTAATATATGAGAAACAAACAATTTCTGTTTGCCACTTAAACCCTAACAAAGATTGGTTCGAGAGATAATGAGTTCTGAACAAATCTCGAGCCTGGAAAATTAAAACAATATGATACAAAATATAACAGCATGCACACACATCTATTCATTCATGTATAAATATTCACACAAAAACACATTCATTCCAGAACTTAACTGGCAACCAGAATCATGCTTGAGATTTTTTTTTTTAAAAGAGTGTTACTCACATTGGTTTGCAGAAGAAAGAACAGAGCCTTCTTTTGAACCAGGCTATGAAAATTGGCAAGTTGAAATTCTTCACTTGATCTCTGGTTTTTTTTATTGTGTTTGTTGTTTAAGTTGAATGTTTTTTATGTTTTAAGATGGTATTACTTCAGTTTTATTTAGTTTGAAGGAACGAATTGAAATGGAGAGAAGTTGATATGTACATATGAGTTAACAGGTGATAAATTATTTTGTACAAGAGCGGTCAGAGATTTTTTGTTGGAATGGTGGCTGATATATATCTCTATTGTACTAGAGATGATAATATTTATGCTAACATTAATTATGTTGTACAAATTTATATATATATTTTCCTTTCTTTCATTCGGCTGTACAAATATGAAGATAGCTTGATGTCTTCCTTTACAAGCTTTTATACTTCATATATATTTTGTTTTCTTATTTGAGTGTGTATTTTCTTCTCTTCTTTTCTTTTGTTTGTTTTATCACTTTGTAATATAAGTGAGCTTCTATTTTATTTTAATTTTCTTTTATTATTTTTGTTTGTTTAATTCTATTTGTATTATTTTGTATTATGATATTAAGATTTATGTTTATTTTACATTATATAAAACTATATATTTTATTTGGTAATATAGATGAATTTCTAGATTTTAATTTGTTGTTAAAATTTTTAGCAAATGTTCTACTTTCTATTTTTATTATAATTTATCTTATATTTATTTCTATTTCTAGTTTAAATAATTATTATTATTATTTACTTTAATATTTATTGTCTTATATTTATTTTATAAAATCAAATCATTACTAACCATCAATTCTAAGTTTAAATCATTTATTTATTTCCTTGTGTCCAAAGTCTATATTTTTATATTTATTTCTAACCCACTTATTTAAGATTTAAATTCAAATTCAATGTGTGTATATATATATATATATAAATTCAAATTTGCTCATATATGACCATATACATATATATTCACATATATACATATATATACAATATTTAAATTTTAAATGATTTAACATAGAATTTATTTGAACTCGAGGAAACTCGCATTCATTTATCGATTAATTTCACAATTTTTATTCAAAAACTAAATTAATTATCAATGTAAATATATATAAAAATCTGGGGTCGTTATAGTTTTTTCTTGCAAAATTTAATGATGAGAAACTAAGCTTGACGTGATAGTTGGGCATTAAATCCCAATAATCTTCTAATAACTCTTCCAATTTTGAAGCAACCGGTTGCGGTGCTACATAAGTGAATAAATACATAGTTTTATCAGTCTGACCAGAACTAGTTGGAAATTCCTACATAATTTTAGACAATATGAAACTACATTCTATTCTCTCATATATAAACTTAAAATAAACTATGATCAATGTCGGGTAAAGTTTTATTTTAAATTAAATAAATAATAACATCAGGTTGAATTGTTGACCATTCAATATTAAGGAGTTTAAGTTTACTTTGAATATGCTTGTTGAACAAACAACCTTTTTAAAAATAGAAAACGTAAGATTCCCAATATAGTAACTTTCCTTTATTAATTTACAACATGTTGTGATGTGACATTATTACTTTTGATTCATTTTGTCAACATATTTACATATTACCTTGGCAAAATCGGTTACGGTAGTTAATCGGAGTTTCGCTTAATTCTTATTTTTGTGTAATGACTCCATCCTTGCCTTGCTTGTACATCATCTCAATATGCCACTGACTTGCATGTGCACCACTTACTTCAGTCATTATTATCAACATTCATGTAGAAAAATCAAAAGAGCATAACAAACAGAATTACCAAACAAAACTAGGAAATTACGAACAAAATAAATTTTTACAAGATATGAAATTTCCATGTTTTGATTGAGAGTGCATAGGTCTCCTTTCAAGTATTCTTGAGAAACTGTATCTTGAAACAAACTGTGAAATGCTTATTCTAAATGTTGATCTGAAATAGAAGAACCGACTATAAATGTATTTCAAAAACTCACACACACACACACACACACACACACATAGAGAGAGAGGAACTATCATGATTTTAGGAAACAACTACCAACTATATAATCAAGCGTTGGATGTGGAAAGAAAACAATAGATACAACCATAGAGTAGTATTCTGCAACCACTACAACCTGTATTAGTTAATGAAATATTATATAAGCAATAACTTACACAGTTAAAGTTTACCACTAAGAGCTCTACGTTACATGATACAAAAAATAATACAATAGAGATCAAAAAGGTAAAAAAGTATAGTGTTCATGGAAGCAGTAATGTGTGACCGGTGGTAGTGACCTTACGATGTTGTTGAAGATCAAATATGCTGAACTGATGAGGAGTAATGCAAAACAAATGGGGGTATTTCTTATAGTTGTTGTTTCTAATTTAATTCTCTTTTAGTTTGGTTTATACCTTATTTTAACTAGTACATTTTAATATACATGAGTATATTTTATCTCCATCACCTACTAATTTCCTGAAAAGCCTTCGCCTTTTTCTTTTACATTTTCAGATTCTTTGTTTTTCACCAGAAAATAACTGAAATGTGTGTTAGTTTCATTTTTGTTAGACTAAGTGCATGTATATTTTCATTAACTTCCCTACATACTTAGGTGCTCAAGTTTTTAAAAGCCCAGAGTATTTTTACCTTATGATATTTGAAAGAAGTAAATAGTTATGAGTACTAAATAAAGTGTCTCTACAGTACCAGGTTCTGGTCTATGGAGGGTATGGGATAGAAAACGCATGAGACCAATAAAAGTGACATGGTTTGCAAAAACTCCCAAATTAAATTCTCATTCCACCAAGCAAAGTAAGTGAAGACTATATTTTTGCCACATGCGGGTTGAAAAAGTTGAATGTTCCTTTAACCTTGATTATGCTCCAACATTTATAATATGCATGTATTCTTTATTGGAATAGGGAGTCTTAATTGACCTAGGAGAATCTCTAGAATATCACCTGCCTTATACCAAACTTCCTAAATGATTGATACAAAAAAAGGAAAACATCAAAACCTAAAAGCTGTAGAAATTAATAACCAAGAACAAAATACAAAAGCATTATGAACTTACTCTGGATAATGTTTCAAGTTCAAAATGGTGCACATCTCTGTCACCATCTTTGGACAAATGCGTGTTCTTTACCTAAACCGATAGTTATAATAATTAAACTAAAACAAGCATAAGAATACAAGTTTTCCTGAAGTAAGAGATTCAAACCTGGCAAGACAATACAAGTTTCATTCTCTTCAGTCGAAGTGCCTTAAAAAAGTAGACTTCCAACTCAAGAGCCCTCACATCCACCTTTTCCATCGCCCTTCTAAACTCCTCCTCCTTTTCCATAGCCTTTTTTATTGATAAAATGAATATGACCAGTGTTGTTGATGCTACCTCACTTGGCAGATTATGATGGCTCTGTTAATTTCAATGGAGGAGAATGGATGTAGAACTGAAGAATAAAGCTGCGAAAAGAGGACCAAACTTGTGAAAGGAGGAACTAGTCCGATGACTCAAATCAATGAAGAGGGGAGGGGAGCACCGTTCATTGGAGGAGGGAAAAGAGGTGTAGTGTTGATTGTCAAGTTTAAGGGAAAGTAATTAGGATGTTTGAGAGGGAAAAAAGAATTGAGGAAAAGTGAGGGAGTAATTAGGGCATTTGGGAGGGATTCAATTTGCGTACAAAGAAAAAGAGCCACGTAAACAGGTGTTGGCAGAAGCAGCGTTTTGTTATTATTTAAGTATGTTTTGAGACATAACAAGCAGCATTTTGTATTAAAATGCTGCATATTAATGCCGCCAAAAATGTATTTTCTTGTAGTGCCGTTTTTTAAATCTTATATATAAACCATTTATAATAAGTTCAAAACTCTCAATTTAACTTATTTTAACAATATAGTTAACTCCATATTTCAAAAATCATATTTTGCTTATATTTCACAAAACCGTAATTTTTATAACATAAAAATTATAACTTTTGATTTATTTAAAATAAATCCATTTCTTTATCAATTTAAAATTTAATAAACCATATATTTTCAAAATCATTTTGAAATCTTTATTAGATTGAAAACATTATTTTAATATTTTTAAATTTCCAAAATATGGCCTAATGCTGCAAAAGCGCTAAATAAAGGCATTCACATCAATCATATCAATCACGGCGTCCAAATATCATATATCACATGAGAACAACATATATAACAATATCTGTAAATAAAAATCAACAACGGTGAGGAATCCAGTTGGATCCCTCCAACCTGTAACCTGCAACAAATATACATACGAGAAAATATGTACAATGTCCGCTTCGAGGCAGACGCGCGTACAAAGGGTCATCCGCTCATACATGGGAACGTATAGGGTCTCATCCGCTAAAATAAGCGGGAATATATCCAAACCAATCAATATATATATAATATATCATATATCACCCAAACAATCATTAGTCATCATAAATAAATTTTATTCTCACTTATATAAAAATATAAGCGAGGTAGAGAGAGTGAGTTGTACTCACTTTGATTGCAGTCGTTGTAATAGCGATTTAGTTCGATTAAAATGAAACGAGCGTTTAATTTTAACCAAAATTTTCACTAGCTCAAATAAATCCCAATCCAACTCCATCGCGTAGTATTTGTCAATACAAATCCAACGCAATTTGTTTCGTGCGAAACGGACCTCGTATGACCAAGTTATGAATTTTTAAACATTCGAAAATTAATAATATAATTAACTATGTCATTAGAAAATAAAAATTAACCTTAATTATCATCTCCCTTTCACCACATAACCTATGCCACAAAGAACCCATCACGCACGCTGTTCTCTTTGATGGTCGCTCCTCCCTCGCTCGCCCATTCGACGATCGAACTCCACCACGTCGAAGCTCTTCCCCCACCATACCTACGCCTAGAGGCCGCGCCTCCCTAGCTCCACCGACGCCTCGAAAATCGCGCTTGAACGTGGCCAAGACGCGAGCCAAATCCTCCCCGTACGACGTGCCGTTTTTGATCTTAGTCGTTGATCGGCTAGATCTCACTGCCCTCTACAATCTTCTAGTTGAGAGTTTCCTCTAATTGTTAATGGATCAGAAGAAAATTGAGGAGGAAGGAGATGAATTTCTGGCCATGCGTTTGAAAACGGCGGCTAAGGTTTAGAGAAATCATGGTTGAGTAATTTTTAGAAAACAATGTACTTTTATAGAAAATTTCGTGCACTATTCATTCGAAATTTTTTCGAACTCCAAACGAAGCATGCTGCCATGCGTTTGTAATGATTTACCCCTATTCCGAACGCAATGGAATATATATCAGGAGCCAATTCCATCATATTTGGAAGATAGGTTTTCGAATCGAACTATTTTAATTAAAAATTACTTAAACAAATTTCTACACGTTTCAGCTTCCCACGACTAAACCGTAAGTCCGATTAACACAAAATTTGAAAACCTATAATAATACACTATTACAGATCCAATGAAACTGGTTTTGTCAAAATCCGAGACAATGTCAAAAATAATTATTTTTACACGTTAATTAAATATTAAAATTTCCAATTTCTGCCAAATCGCTTTTAATTCAACTTTAAAAGTTTACTGTCTCTATTCTAATCCAAATAGAATTTAAAACAATGTTAGTAGTTATTTTTATTAATTTTTGATTCAATTATTTACATAATTCAAATATTAAATTAAATAATTTAATTATCCAAATAAATCACTATATTTGAAATATAAGTTATTCAACTTATAAAATTAACTTTTGAATATTTAAAATCAATTAAATATTCTAAATTTAGACGACTGAAAAACTGGATCGTTACATTCTTCCCCCCTTAAAAGAATTTCGTCCCCGAAATTCCTAAGTAAGAAAAGATGCTACAACTCCATTAACTTTCAAAACAATTTAGTTGAAATAGATTATCAATTCTTTAAGTGATTAACTTTCACAAAAACAATTAGTTACACTTTTATAAAAACTTTTCTAAGTCTCTAAATTCATACATAGTTATTTACTAATACCATTCCATAAATCAACTAACATCATTTCAAAAACCAACAAATCTCATTTCAAATTATAACTCAAAAATCACATTTTTGTTAACAAAAATTTTCCAAAATTTCCAAAAAAATTCGAGCGCTTTAAATTTTTAGAAAAATTCGCCATTGCCTACTTTGCGCGGTTCGATCCTAAAAAATCACAGTATTTATAATATCACAAATATACATCTCATCTTCGAGGATGAGGCATTCCGTAGGGAAAAAGTGTAAAAGTATGATATGTAATCCGAGATATGTACCTTATATATTATTTGTGAGCATATACGACTAATATAGCGCGAAAGCGAGCTCCAAATGCGAAGCAAGTGCAATCCGCACCTACTAAACACTCAACAAACCATAAGAACACATATATGGAAAGTAATATCAACATATATAACGTATACTACACATACTATACAACAATTATGTGCAAGGGAAACATATGCAAACAAAGAAACCATCAATAACTAATATCCATCCAATATAACCAAATCAATTATACATTCAATTCTTATTACACTACTTGAATTGGTTTTCAATTTATTCACATTCATTAATCACAATTGATTATATTCAATTAAAATTGACTTCAATTTAGCTACATTCACTTTAGATTCAATTCATATTTACTTTACAATTCACTTAGCATAATTCTTTTAATACCAATAACACATAACACTACTTTACTTCATTCTTCACTTAAGCTTATAAACATTTTAACCCTACTCATCTTATGTTCATTTCACTTCCTTACTTAAGTTTATTTCAATATTCATATACACATTCAATTGATTTATATTCATTATCCACATTAGCACATAATCACATTCAATTCTAGATTTCATTCAATTCCTATACATTCAATTAATTCTCATTCAATTAATTACATTCCATTAACTTACTTACTTTCAATTTAATTCATATTCAATTAGTTTACATTCAACTAATTTATATCCAATCAATTTCAAATTTATTAACATTCATTTGTTATTTACATTCAACTTCGTTTACATTTACATTCCTTACTTGGTATATTTTCTTATAATACCAATAACATTTATGATTTATTTCCTAAATCACATACTTAAGTTAAGTTTACATTGATTCTTCATTTAAGTTAACTTCATTTACAACATTCATTTTATTTAACTTAACTTCCAACTTATAATTCAAATTTAGATTTCATTTCTTAACCTTCATATTTAACAAATAGAAATTTGCTTTACTTATTATTCTCCCAAATTATAAGTTATAAACTTATTTACTTCGGTTTTCATGAATATATACTTAAGTTTATAATTAATTTTATTTGATTCATTTCAAATATTTATCTTATTCATTCCAAATCTAATTCAATTCCATTTATTTAACTTTTCTTAAGTTAAACTTCAATTCATATAATCATTTTACTAACTCAATTTTATTTAACTTTTACTTAAGTTAAAAATTTAGTTTCATATCCCAAATTGAATTTTCTTATTTATACTAATTCCAATTATAAGTTCAAAATTTATTTCACTTATATTTATCAATTTCAAACTTGGATTTTAAATTCAAATTTATTTATCACAACCGAATCTTCAATTTTCAATTTACTAGTGGTAGCAAATCAATCACATAGAAACTCGAAAATGATACTGATGATGCTGCAGTCATCACCCTTATTATTTTCCAGCAAATGTAGTGAATTCGGTGCTTTATATTCTTTCAAAATCCATTTATTTATAAATCACATTTATAAAATTTTACTTATATAATTTCTCTTATTTAACTTTACTTATATAAGATTCATTCCAAATTTGTTTATCCTATTTAGATTTATAATAATAACAACTTTCATTAAACACAACAATTAATAACAAATGATAACAATCAAATATTACCATTCATTAACCAATCAAACAATTTATAAACTACTATATAAAATATAATCAAGGTAAAATTATTTCATTTACCCAATTTCGAAAACAATATTATGTCCAATCTCCATGTTCAAGTGTTTAGATATTCCTATCGATAACGTTAGCTAGACGCAAAGATCAGAACCCATAAGCCACTCAACAGCTCAATCAACACAATATAAAACATTTTTATATCACTAAAAAATACGCACTCATATATATAATACACTCAAACTCAATTTAGGGCGCTACTGACCCTATCTATACTGAGTACACATCAAAGCCTAGAAATATACTAAACCTAAGCTCTGATACCACGCTGTGATGATGTAGGCTTTGCAACCATCAATAGTGGATAAACTCCACCGTAGCTCACATCGGTACCTCACAATTTTCTTTTATGGCCAGCCACTTGACTGTAAGCCAAACTAGCAACCCAACCCATCGATACTCGATCTCAGGGACATGTAGAAGTAAGAGTTATCCGTTCGCTACCTAATAAGAAGCGAGAACCCCCTATCATGTACGAACATCACTAAGCAAATCCGATCCTGATCTCTTCGCACCAACAATGCAAAAGCTTTTCTCAACCTCACACAAAAACTAAGTCTCGTAGACTTATCACGTCTCCAACTTTCAACTTGCTATCCTTCGGCGAAGAAGAAAGCTCGATAGATTGGAGTGATCACTCCGCACTACACGAATCAACATTCTCAACACAAACGATAATCAAGTCTACATAGTTAGTTACGTACTAAGTGTACGACTAATTAGTTTCTCCATCAAGTTGAGAAACTAAAATGACCAAATTTGGTAGTCGGTTATTTAACTATCTAAGCAACAAACAAAATCTAGTACTTAAGTAATCACTGGGCCTAATTTTTATTAATCGTTCCTAAATCAAATCACTTTCCAATTATTCACTTCAAAATATCTTTTAAAAAAATAATATTCAAAACCATTT
This sequence comes from Allium fistulosum, assembly GCA_030737815.1. Taxonomy (NCBI): domain Eukaryota; kingdom Viridiplantae; phylum Streptophyta; class Magnoliopsida; order Asparagales; family Amaryllidaceae; genus Allium; species Allium fistulosum. The sequence continues at coordinate 186,372,648 of CM060906.1, forward strand.
CACTTATTGGATATTTGGAAAACATTTCTGTATACTTATTTTAATAATAAGTAAATTCACAACTCATTTTATTTTCAAACCATTTAAATTCCCTTTTATAATATCACTTTCAAAAAACATCCATTTTATTTAAAGGATTATTCACTGTCCAAAATCGTGAATATAATTCCTTTAATAAATTCATTCTTCTACACATTTAATTTAAAGGATTATTCACTGTCCAAAATCGTGAATATACTTCCATTAATAAAAATCCATATTTAGTTTATCGAATTAAATTGATTTCAGATTTATAAAACAATGTTTATAAATTCCATTTATATCTTATAAACTTCCATATACAAAAATCCTTTACTAACAAATTCCAGTCATATTTCATTTATATGCCAAAATCCAATTATAAGTTAATTACTTATAAATCTCTTATTTACAAATTCATTCCTTTCAAATCTTATTATTTATAAAATCCATTATAAGTTCATTTCTAAATCTCAATTGCTAATCCATATACAAATTTGATTACAATCCTATTTCTAATATTTATAAAACACCGTTTATAATTTCATTACTTTTATTTATAAAATATCCATTTTATAAATCTTATATATAAACCATTTATAATAAGTTCAAAAATCTCAATTTAACTTATTTTAACAATATAGTTAACTCTATATTTCAAAAATCATATTTTGCTTATATTTCACAAAACCATAATTTTTATAACATAAAAATTATAACTTTTGATTTATTTAAAATAAATCCATTTATTTAACAATTTAAAATTTATTAACACATATTTTTAAAATTACTTTGAAATCTTTATTAAATTGAAAACATTATTTTAACATTTTTAAATTTCCAAACTATGACCCAATGCTGCAAAAGGGTTAAATAAAGGCATTCACATTAATCATATCAACCACGGCGTCAAAATATCATATATCACATGATAACAGCATATATAACAATATTTGTAAATAAAAATCAACAATGGTAAGGAATCCAGTTGGATCCCTCCAACCTGTAATCTGCAACAAATATACATATGAGAAAATATGTACATTGTCTGCTTCGAGGTAGATGCGCATACAAAGGGTCATCCGCTCATACACGGGAACGTATAGGGTCTCATCCACTAAAATATGCGGGAATATATCGAAACCAATCAATGTATATATAATATATCATATATCACCCAAACAATCATCAATCATCGTAAATAAATTTTATTCTCACTTATATAATAATATAAGTGAGGCAGAGAGAGTGAATTGTACTCACTTTGATTGCAGTCTTCGTAATAGCGATTTATTTCGATTAAAATGAATTGAGCGTTTAATTTAACCAAAATTTTCACTAGCTCAAACAAATCCCAATCTAGCTCCATCATGTAGTATTTGTCAATACGAATCCAACGTAATTTGTTTCGTGTGAAACGGACCTCGTATGACAAAGTTATGAATATTTAAAAATTCGAAAATTACTAATATAATTAACTATGTCATTAGCAAATAAAAATTAACCTTAATTATCGTCTCCCTTTCACCACGTAATCCAGGCCACAAAGAACCCATCACGAACATCGTTCTCTTTGATGGTCGCTCCTCGCTCGCCCATTCGACGATCGAACTCCACTACGTCGAAGCTCTTCTCCCACCTCACCTGCGCCTAGAGGCCGCGCCTCCCTAGCTCCATCAATGCCTCGAAAATCGTGCTCGAACACGGACAAGACGCGATCCAAATCCTCCCCATACGACGTGTCGTTTCAGATCTTAGTCGTTGATCGGCTAGATCTCACTGCCCTCTACAATCTTCTAGTTGAGAGTTTCCTCTAATTGATAATGGATCGGAAGAAAATTGAGGAGGAAGGAGATGCATTTCTGGCCATAGGTTTGAAAACGGCGGCTAGGGTTCAAGGAAATTAGGGTTGAGTAATATTTAGAAAACAATGTCCTTTTATAGAAAATTTCACGCACTATTCATTAGAAAATTTTTCTAACTCCAAAGGAAGAGTGTGTTGCGACTTTTCTATTGGTTAGAAAAGCACAAATTTTAATAAATTCTACAGGCGCACAGGCGTGTAGTATGCAGGTCGAACATAGGGAATTGTGTTTTAAAATATTTGAAATCCATATTTAACTCTTAGGCGTGTTAAACAAATTCGATGGTGGTTCTCGAACAGAAAAATAAAAACAATAATATACTCTGAATCGATTTCGAATCTAATCAAAATTTCAATCAAAATATAAAATTGTAGAAATCAAAGCAGAAACTAAAAAGTGCTAGAAAATAATATAACAAAGAACTGAAATAAAATGAACTGAATTTATTAACTAAATGGAAAGAGTGCTGAAAATAACTAAGAATAAGAATAAATAAATTGCTAAATCTAATTAACAATCCTACGTATTCTGTCCGGAAAAAAAACACTACTGAAATTTAAAACCGAACTAGAATAAGAGTGATGGGGTAAGAGATGAGATCTTGGTTGCTGTATGATGCTGTATATATAGCCTTTTCCAGCCTAGAAAATCAACTGCTGCTTTTTAGGAGGAACTGGTCCTTTGCTTGAATTGGTGAAAGAGAACATATATACGTCCACGTCATTGCTTGAATTGGTCCATATTGCTTTGAATTGATTGCACGTGTGCTACTTATTGAATTGAAGTGGCCATATAATATGCTGCTTGAATTGGTCACATTATTGTACCATGTTATTTGATTAACAAGTGGCCTTGCTTTGAAATGATGTTTGCTACTTTGATTTTCACGTGGCCATGCTTTGAGAGATTTTCAGGCTGAACTTTGAAAGTGTACAGCACTTTCAATATTTTGCATTTGATTTCTTGCATGAATAATACACATGTTAGTGACGTGAGATGCATTTCTTCATGAACGATATGTGCTTTCTCTTCGAATTATTCGGTACTCAAAATGTTGCACTCTTTTCTGCGTTTCATTTGAATCAGTGGACGGCACAACCGATTAATTTCAACGTTGCACTTCGGAATCTATATTCTGCAAACCACAATAAAATACCTGTATAATACCGCTTTATCAAAATAAAAATATATGAAACAAACAGTTTAAAATGCAGAAAAATACGTTCATCAAATACCCCCATACTAGAACTTTATTCGTCCTCGAATAAGCAAGAAAATAAAAACTAACGAAATCCTTTTTCGTAGGAAACACGATTGCATTTAGCGTATGCAACAAGCCGTTAAACCTCTAGCTGTCCCTAGTAGGACGAGTGGTGTCTCGTGAGGGTTTTCAGCGGATACTACCCGCAAAATCCAAATGCAGTATGTGATGATTCTAATGTACTACATGAATGCAAAATTTTAAACAAATGGAGACTCGATTTACTTCATAATAATTGCAACAAAATAATGTATATCGGTTTGAGTCAACTTCTAGAAAATTTTTGGTTCCTCACTAATCACAAATTTCAATATAACTCAAGTTTTCATACATTAGATTCTAGTTTGGCCAATTTTTTCGGTCGATAACATAGTGCATCCATAAAATAATTTCTTTATTTTTAATCATAGTTTTTTAAAATGGTATTTTTCATTTCCATTTGTACAACAAGCCAAATCAATAAAGTCAAGAAGTGTTTGGGTTTCAATAGCTTACTCTCTCTTTATTGTTTTTTTTTTAATTTTTTTATTTTTTTATATACACCTAACTTTCGGACCAAGGTATACCACCCATGCATTGCCTTGTGGGCTTACGTGAGAGTTAGGACAGAGCTTGGCGGATTGTGCAAACCGACGCTGACTATGTCAGAAAAGGTCGGTAATCCTTAGGTGATTATTTCTTTAATTTCTTTATACACCTAACTCAGAAAGCTGAGGCCATATATACCATCCATGCACTGCCTTGCGGGCTTACGTGAGAAGAGTACAGAGCGTGGCGAGTGTTCACACTCTCTTAAGTGTGCACACCTATTGACTCTAGGTGTTTCTTATTAATTTTTTTTTTAAAATAACTAAAGAGAGTTATGCAAATCAACTTAGCACCACTTAACTTCAATGATTTGAAATGTCAACGCATGTACTTTAAATCTACAACTTTTTTAAACAAAGATTATATTTTAGAAAGGATTTCATAACCATCACCTACGAATCCCCCTATATATTAACCTCACTATTATCGCTTGTAATTCAACTTTTCATTATATTTTACATTTTAAATTAGTGATTCACAAAAAATTTCATCAATTGACTTCAACATTTTACTTACTTTGTCTTGACTAGTTAAAAAAAATCAAAGTCCTGAAAATAATGGAAAATGAGATCGAAGCTTGAAAAAAAATTGAAAACAAATAATGAGATGATTTTTTTTAAGTGATGCCACACTGTGAAATATGAACAAACGGTATGAGATATGCGTCCCCCCCACACTGGAATGAGACAGTGTCCCAACTGTCAAATGGAATGAAAATGCAATACAGAAGGAAAAAAACTAAAAAGAAAAAATAAAAAAGAAAATACAACCTGATATGTACAAGATAGTGAGTGGCTCATGCCGAATAGCTAGGTTCGTGGAGATCCACGAACTCGTCATCCTCGTGTTGTTCAAACTCTAGAAATAGCTTCAAGCGTTGTCCATTGACCTTTGAAATGGAACCGTCCCTAGGATTTTCAATTTCAACTGCACCATAAGGGTACACTGTTTTCACAATATATGGACCTGTCCATCGAGATCTCAATTTGCTTGGAAATAAATGAAGTATGGAATTATATAAGAGAACTGTCTGACCTACTTCGAATGTCTTACGAAGTATGGATTTATCATGATAAAATTTAGTTTTCTCTTTATAAATCTTTGCATTTTCATACACTTGATTTCTTAGTTCTTCTAATTCTGACAATTGTAATTTACGATGCGATCCGGCTTTTTCTATGTCAAAATTAAGGTATTTGATTGCCCAAAGTGCGCGGTGCTCGAGCTTAATGGGTAAATGGCATGCTTTTCCAAAGACTAATCGGTATGGTGACATTCCTAGATTGATTTTATAAGCTGTGCGAAATGCCCAAAGGGCATCTATCAATTTTGATGACCAATCTTTTCTGTTGGAGTTAACTGTCTTTTCATGAATTTGTTTAATTTGTCTGTTGGAAACCTCGACTTGACCGCTAGTCTGTGGATGATATGGAGTATATAGCTTATGAGTGATAGCGTATTTCTTAAGAAGAGATTCAAAAGCACGATTACCAAAATGAGAACCGTTATCGCTTATAATAGCTCGAGGTGTGCCAAAACGAGAAAATATGTTCTCTTTCAAAAATTTGACAACAACTTTATTGTCATTCGTTCTGGTGGGAATGGCCTCAACCCAGTTAGACACATAATCTACTACAAATAGGATGTAGAGATTTCCAAAAGAATTAGGAAAAGGACCCATGAAATCGATGCTCCAAACATCAAAAATTTCGATGACAAGGATTGGGTTTAGGGGCATCATGTTACGTTTGGAAATACGACATGTTTGTTGACATCTAGCACATTTGGAGCAAAATTCATGGGCGTGACGAAAAAGAGAAGGCCAATAAAAACCGCACAGTAACACCTTGGCAGCAGTTTTCTTTTCTCCAAAATGTCCTCCACATGCTTGATTATGTGAAAAAGAGAGGATGCTATGGAATTCTTATTCTGGAACACATCTACGTATGATTTGATCGGTGCAATATTTGAAGAGATAAGGATCGTCCCAGTAAAAGTTTCGAACATTAGAGGGAAAATTTTGTTTATCTTGTTTTGACCAATGGGAAGGTGTTTCATTTGTGACAAGATAATTTACGATGTCCGCGTACCATGGTGCACTAGAGAGGGAAAGAATTTGTTCATCAGGAAAATGATCGTTGATTTGAGAGTTATCGATGTTTTCATGAACAATACGAGAAAGATGATCAGCTATGACATTTTCAGAACCCTTTTTATCCCGTATTTCTAGGTCAAACTCTTGAAGAAGGAGAATCCAACGGATTAAGCGGGGTTTGGCATCCTTTTTCATGAGTAAATACCGCAATGCGGCATGATTGGTGTAAACTATGACCTTAGAACCTACGAGATATGATCTAAACTTATCGAGGGCAAAGATAAATGCTAAAAACTCTTTTTCTATGGTTGAGTAATTCAATTGAGCTTCGTTAAGAGTTTTGCTAGCATAATAGATGACTCAAGGAAGTTTATCGATTCGTTGACCTAAGATGGCTCCAATGGCCTAATCAGAAGCGTCACACGTTAATTTGAAAGGAAAAATCCAATTTGGAGGTTGGATTATATGTGCATTGGTCAAGATTGATTTAAGGGTTTCAAAAGACGTTTTACATTCATTGGAAAATTCAAATTTAACGTCTTTAGCTAGAAGATTCGAAAGAGGTTTTGAAATCTTTGAAAAATCTTTAAAGAACCTCCTATAAAATCCTGCATGCTCGAGAAATGAGCGAATGTCCTTGACGGACCTTGGAGGAGGAAGGTCAACAATAAGATCAACTTTAGATTTGTCAACTTCTAAGCCACTTTTAGAGACAACGTGACCTAAGACTATTCCTCGCTTAACCATAAAATGACATTTTTCCCAATTAAGCACAAGAGATTTCTCCTTACATCGCTTTAAGGCACATTCTAAACGAAGGAGGCATTGATTGAAAGATGACCCATAGATTGAAAAATCATCCATGAATATCTTCAAGAAATCCTCTACCATATCAGAAAATATACTCATCATACATCTCTGAAAGGTAGCTAGAGCATTACAAAGACCGAAGGGCATGCGACGATAAGCGAATGTTCCGAAGGGACATGTGAACGTCATTTTGTGTTGGTCCTCTAGCGCAATAGAAATTTGATTATAGCCAGAGTAACCATCAAGAAAACAATAATATTCATGACCGGCTAAGCTTTCGATCATTTGATCAATGAAAGGGAGGGGAAAATGATCTTTTCTTGTTGCTGCATTGAGTTTTCGATAGTCGATGCAAACGCTAATTTTGTTTTGACTTTTGTCGGAACAAGTTCGTTATTCTCATTTGTGGTCACAGTGATTCCAGACTTCTTTGACACAACTTGTACCGGACTTACCCAAGTACTGTCATAGATAGGGTAGATAATGTTATTGTCTAAACATTTGACAATTTCTTCCTTTACCACTTCTCTCATATTAGGGTTTAATCGCCTTTGAGCTTCGCGAGTGGGTTTAGCCTCGTCGAGTAAATGTATTCAATGTTCGATGATTGATGGACTAATTCCCTTAATGTCAGCGATTACCCACCCTAATGCCTCTTTATTTTCCCTTAAAATTTTCAAAAGTTGTTCTTCTTGGTCCTTAATGAGATCGGAGGCCAAGATTACAGGGAAATTTTCTGAAGAATCTAAGTATGCGTACTTAAGATCGTTTGGAAGAGGTTTGAGGTCTAATTTAGGACGTACTTCTTTTGAGGCTTCAGTAGACATCAACTGATTGAATTCTAGTGAATTATGAGAAGAGCAGAGCATATCATTTAATTCATAAATGTATTCATCTTCATTTAAATTGGAATTAAAATGATCTAGGCACATGTTAAGAGACTCCGTAGTATCACTAAAATCATTTTCTACAATTGTTTGGATCATGTCAACTTCTTCTGTTTCAAGATCCCTTGGTTGTCTGTTAAGATTGAAGATATTTAGTTCAATGGTTAGGTGCCCAAAGGAAAGTCGGAGTTGACCATTCCTACAATTTATGATAGCATTTGATGTTGCTAAAAATGGACAACCTAATATCAAAGGAATCTGACCATTAGGATTTGAGATAGGTGCAGTCTCTAGGACTATGAAATCGACTGGGAAATAGAATTGCTCGATTTGTATCAAAACATCTTCAACTGTGCCCAATGGTTTTTTGACAGATCGACCAGCTAGTTGAATTGTGATGTTTGTAGGCTTTAATTCCCCTATTCTAAGTTGACAGTACACAGTATAAGGCAAAAGATTCACACTCGCTCCAAGATCGAGTAAGGAATGACTAATGTGAGTGTTACCGATTTTACAACCGATTGTAGGACAACCGGGGTCCTTATACTTGATTGGGAAGGGATTTGAAAGAATAGAGCTCGTGTTTGCAGTTAGAAATGCAGCCTTAGGAACGTTAGTGGCATGTTTTTGAGTACATAGCTCTTTCAGACATTTGGCATATTGAGGAATTTTCTCAATGGTATCAAGAAGTGGAATATTGATTCGAACTTGTTTGAAGATTTCAAGAATTTGGTCAAAATTAGTGTGCTTCTTCTTTTTGTTGAGTCTATGAGGAAATGGAGCAATGGGTTTATAGACTCGTTCGGAAGTTTTTTTATTCGAAGAAGAAGGTGTTATATTAGAGGGTGAAGATAAGGGAGCTGGAATGTTGGGGTTGCCAACACCAGAAGGTGAAGAGTGGTTGGGATTGACAACCTTGGATGAAGAATTAGAGTCGTTTGGATTGACAACAGTGGTTGTCGATTAAGTTTCAGAATTTTGAACATGGGGAGACTTAAGAAGGATGTCGGGGTTGCCGACGTGGTTGTCTACATTATTTCCAGATCTAAATGTGGTGACAGCATTAACCGGATTTACATTTTCGTCCTCACAAAGATTTACTCCTTGAGAGTTATACTTTGGATTCACTTCGGTTTGACTAAGCAATTTACCTTTCTCATTGATTTTCATGAGATCCTTCATCATTATAAACATTTGTTCATTTTGTTTAGTGATTTGCTCAATTCTCGCATCTTGGTTAGTAATTTGTTCGTTTTGTTTGGTGAGTTGTTTTTCCAATCGAGCAATTTATTGTGAATGCTGAGAAGGTTGGGTTGATGGATTGAAATTATGATGCCTATATGGTAGATTTGATGGTTTTGTTTGAGGAGCGGGTTGAGAATTTTAAGCATTAGAAGTGGGGCCTCGATAATTCAGATTTGGTATCATCGGATACATATGCAATGGATTAGCCGCATTGTTAGGATTTGACCATGAAAAATTGGGATGGTGCTTCCAGTTAGGATTGTATGTGGATGAATAAGGACTATTTTGAGCTATAGCATTGATTTGGTCTTGTGTGTAGTAATGGGGTAGTCCTTCTCCTTCTTGAGGAGTTTGGGCTTCTATAGGAAGATGTGATGGGTCAATGGCATGTACTCCTCTGTTTGGAGTACGAATTGGAACACGAATTGTTTCCCATTGCATATCCTTTTCTGAATATTCTTCTAAAAATTCGCAAGCTTCGTTGTCTGTTTTTGCCATGAATTCTCCTCCGCACATTGATTCGAGTTGGGATCTTGTTTGATAGTTAAGCCCTTCATAGACGATTTGGCACAAGACGTGTCTAGGGATTGCATGATGAGGGCAACTATATAACAATTGATTGAATCTTTCAAAATATTTTGAAAAAGTTTCTCCTTCATTCTGAGAGAATTGATTCTTTTCAGTTCGAATTTTAAGTGTTTTATGGAAAGGAAAAAACTTTTTCAAAAATATAGTAACAAAATCGTCCCCACTTTTAATTGAATTTTTAGGAAGAGAATTGAGCCATCTTTTTGCACTTTCTAGAAGCGCGAATGGAATAAGTCTTAGCTTGATGGATTCATTAGAAAGTTGTTGCATTTTAGTTGTGGAAGCATATAACTTAAATTCACTAAGAAATTCATAAGCATTTTCAAACCAAGTGAATTTTGGTACCCCTTGGATAAAAGAATGTTTTAGCTCAAAATTATTTCCTTCGGCAGGTGGAAATGAAATAACCGAAGGTTGAACGGTCCTAGTTGGATAGCATCGGTCTTTAAGGGATAATGGTCGGTTCTCATGAAATTCATTATTTCCAAAATGTGATTTAGGTGATGATTTAGGTGAACTGTGATGTGAACCGTGATGTGAACTATGATTGCTTATATTTGTTTGATTTGAAATTTCTGTTGATTTGTTTAATGAGATATTTTGGCTTTTTAAACGGTTAAAATTATTTCTTGACCAAACGCGCATAAACAAATCAAAATGTAATAGCCAAAAGTAAATTTAAACAGTTTTCAGTTGGGTACTTGTAGAGTAGAAAATTACTTACAGAGGGGTATGACAGTCCGTCCAGTGCAACTAAGTAGTGCTAGCGAATCAAACTCCACAGTTTACAATTGCTCGATCCCTAGATCCTTGTTGTTGAATGGCTGAAATTTACTTAGTTGGAGCTATCTGTGTTGAAATTAACGTTTGCTATCTAAGTTGAAAAACAAAACAAAAAACTTTTTTTTTCCGAAAACTAATGTAAAAAAAATGAAAATTAAATTAACACGAATAGACTTAAAAAACATAAAAAAATCGAAAATTTCAAAATAACAACTCTCTGGCAACGACGCCAAAAACTTGTTACGACTTTTCTATTGGTTAGAACAACACAAATTTTAATAAATTCTGCAAGCACACAGGCCTGTAGTATGCAGGTCGAACACAGGGAATCGTGTTTTAAAATATTTGAAATCCATATTTAAATCTTATGCGTGTTAAACAAATTCGATGGTGGTTCTCGAATAGAAAAATAAAAACAATAATATACTCTGAATCGATTTTGAATCTAATCAAAATTTCAATCAAAATATAAAATTGTAGAAATCAAACCAGTAACTAAAAAGTGCTAGAAAATAATAGAGCAAACAACTGAAATAAAATGAACTGAATTTAATAACTAAATGGAAGGAGTGCTGAAAATAACTAAGAACAAGAATAAATAAATTGCTAAATCTAATTAACAATCCTACATATTCTATCCGGAAAATTTAAAAAAAACACTACTGAAATTTAAAACTGAACTAGAAGAAGAGTGATGGGGTAAGAGATGATTTCTTGGTTATTGTATGATGCTGTATATATAGCCTTTTCCAGCCGAGAAAATCAACTGCTGCTTTTTAGGAGGAACTGGTCCTTTGCTTGAATTGGTGAAAGAGAACATATATACGTCCACGTCATTGCTTGAATTGGTCCATATTGCTTTGAATTGATTGCACGTGTGCTGCTTATTGAATTGAAGTGGCCATATAATATGTTGTTTGAATTGGTCACATTATTGTACCATGTTATTTGATTAACAAGTGGCCTTGCTTTGAAATGATGTTTGCTACTTTGATTTTCACGTAGACATGCTTTTAGAGATTTTTAGGCTGAACTTTGAAAGTGTACATCACTTTCAATATTTTTCATTTGATTTCTTGCATGAATAGTACACATGTTGGTGACGTGAGATGCATTTCTTCATGAACGATATGTGCTTTCTCTTCGAATTATTCGGTACTCAAAATGTTGCACACTTTTCTTTGTTTCATTTGAACTAATGGACGGCACAACTGATTAATTTCAACGTTGCACTTCAGAATCTATAATCTGCAAAACCACAATAAAATACCCGTATAATACCGCTTTATTAAAATAAAAATATATGAAACAAACGGTTTAAAATGCAGAAATATACGTTCATCAGCGTGCCGCCAGGTGTTTATAATGTTTTACCCCTATTCCGAACGTAATGGAATATATATCGGGAGCAAATTCCATCATATTTGAAAGATAGGTTTTTGAATCGAATTATTTTAATTAAAAATTACTTAAACAAATTTCTACACATTTCAGCTTCCCACGACTAAACCGTAAGTCCGATTGACACGAAATTTGAAACACTATAATAATACACTATTACGGATCCAATGAAACTTGTTTCGTCAAAATTTGAGACAATGTCAAAAATGACTATTTTTACACGTTAATTAAATATTAAAATTTCCAATTTCTACCAAATCGCTTTTAATTCTATATTAAAAGTTTACTATCTCTATTCTAATCCAAGTAGAATTTAAAACAACGTTAGAAATTATTTTTATTCATATTTGATTCAATATTCAATTATTTACATAATTCAATTATTTACACAATTCAAATATTAAATTAAACAATTTAATTATCCAAATAAATCACTATATTTGAAATATAAGTTATTCAACTTATAAAATTAACTTTTGAATATTTAAAATCAATTAAATATTCTAAATTCAGACGACTGAAAAACTGGGTCATTACAACACTTTCATAACCATCAATAACTCATTTTTAGATAAACCAATAAAGTTCCAAAGCTGATTTTAAAAGTTAGAATTTACTAAATTAATACTTAATATTTGAAAATCTACTTATCGAAGTATTTCAATCCTCACTAGTTTAAAATTTCATAATTTTAAATAATAAAATTTTCCTTTTAAAAGCAAACTTAACTTCTTAAAATTTGAAATATATTTTTAAAACTTCGATAACCAATTCAATTTATAAATTTCCCTCGAATCACGTCACATCACTTCCATTCCGATCTCCTTAACCATTTTTACTTCCAAAAATAGTATCCACTATTTCTCTAACCCTATTTCCATATTCTAATATAAATTGTCCCTGTAAATTCATATTTCCCAATCTATCATCTGATATCGATTTCCCTATTTATAAACATCGTTTATAAATTTTATAACTCCTTTGAGTTTCACTTTTATAAAACTAGTCTCGTTTATAAAATTCCCTTTTTATAAATCCATTCCTTTATAAATCCTATTTATAACTTTCAAATATTTTTAATATCATTTTCAACTTCTTTTTATATTTTCAGAATACCATTTATAAAAAAATTTATATAAGTCATTTTTTTAAATCTCCATTTAAAAATCTATAATAGTTAAATATAACCAAAAATCAAATATATATTTTTTTCTAACTCAATTTTTTTAAAAATACTTCCAATTTCAATATAAATATTTTTATATCAAAATTCTCTTTAATTTCTTAAATTTTAAAAATATATTTATGGTATTAAAATATCAAAATTCAGGCCAGTGCTACAATAGCATCCAATAATTCAAATTACAACAATAATCTACACAGATTATCTACACACATCATATATCACTATATATGAAAAATAAACAATATATTTGAGGAATCCAGTTGGATCGCTCGAACCTGTTTCCCTGCATCCACAGATGTCAAAACAACATAAAAATACCAATCCCACTTCGAAGGGGTATCGCGGTATATAGGGTCATCCGCTATTATGCGGGGTGTATAAGGTCTCATCCGCAATAATGTGCGGGAATATCACTCCAAACACTAGTATATATACTACTATATATATATAATATAATATCATTCAACAAATAATCAATTCACCAAACAACCAGAATTAATTTTTAACTATTTAAAATTAATATCTAGCAATCCAAAAAGAGTGAGATTTACTCATCTTGATTTTTAATTTGCCAAATGCCCATTTTAGATTAAATCGAACTGTCGTTCGATTTAATTTAAAATTCCAGTTATCTCTAATCGACTCTAAAAAATTCCAGGTTGAAGATTTTTCAACTACGAATCCAAAGTTGCCGGTTTCATACGATTTTGACCTCGTATAAATTTTATATGGATTGATAAACTTTTTTTTATAAACTAAACTGAATTAAAATAATCATAAGCTTAAATTATTCTCACCTTAAAATAGCCTGGCCCAAACTACTGCAACCCAAACCCTAGCTGGCGCACGACCACACTGCCATTGCTCGACTATTGCTCGACCTCTTTCACTGACATCCCCTCGACTTCAGCCACCAGTGCCTCAACCGATTGCAACCACTTGCCTCTCACCTTAAGTCAATGCGGCAGCCTCCCCGTTCGATCATAAAACCAAACCCTAACGCGATTCAACCCCTACCATGAACTGCCACGACAGCATGCCCGTGCCCCGCCTTCCTACGATCACGCTGATACTCTCAGACGTAAGTCACGACTTTCCCCTTTTGCTCGTGAAAACTCTAACTATGAATCCCATACGCCTTCTACTCCAGTCACCTTCCATTGCATGACTGCTCGGTCGCGTTTGCCCCATTTCAGGCTCGACTTTGATCGAGATCGCCTGCCTTCTTTTTTCTTTTCTTTTTAATTTTTGAATTAATTTTATTTTTGAATAATAAGTGATTTCGGTTTTTTTTTTAGTAATAAGAAGGGAAGAACGTGATTTTTTTTCTTTTAGATTCATGATTTCGAATCGATTTTGAACTGCTGTGTAGAATTTGAGGGGGAAGGAGAATAATACGCGATTTCATTTTGCTCGGCCATTTTCTTTTTTTTTTCTTTTTTTTTCTTTTTTTGTTCTGAGGATTTGAAATTTGATAAATGGAGGGGACGTCATTTAAAAGGAGGAAAAAGGGGATGTCGCGTGATTTGAGCTAGTGTGTTTGAATAGGTTTGAAGGCGGCTGGATGTTGACTGGTCAATATATAAATAAATAAATTTTCAAAATATCTCGATTTACGCAACTCAAAATTTCGAACCCCTATTGAGGCATGCCGCTAGGCGCTCATAATGTTATATCCCTATTCCGAATGCAATGGAAAAGGTTTCGAGTCCTAATTCGATCGTATGGAGAAGATAGCTTTTTAGACCCAGTTAAAATATTAAATTTCGATATTAATTTCAATGCATTTCTATCTCGTACGACCAAACGATAACTCCAAACACTACAAAATTTGAAATCCAATAATAATACACTATTATGGATCTAACGGAACTAGTTTCACCGAATTTTGAGACTGTGCCTCGGATCGCTATTTTAACGTGTCGACTAAATCGATGAATTCAAAATTTTACGAAATCGTTTGACATTTTAGTTTTAAAAACTTATTAACTCAATTATAACCCCAAATCCAATATTTAAAACCATTTAAATATTCAAAGTCGAACGACAAAAAATCCAGGTCATTACATTCCTTTCCCCATAAAAGAATTTCATCCCGGAAATCTCTAAGGCAAGAAAATGCTCCAAACACATTAACTTATCAAAACCCACTTACTTAAAATTCGATATTCACTTTTCTAATTTTTTAGTTTCACCCAAAACAATTAGTTTTCAATTCTAATTCAAAAATCCTTTATTTCTATTACAATTCGAAATCAAAATGTCGTTAACAAAAGTTTTCCAAAAAAATTTTAGCACCCTAAATTTTTGTTAGAAATTATTTGGCAGAGTCTCCTTTGTACGGAGGACCTTTTGCAATATGACAAAAGGGATAAATATATATATACATCGACCCACACGGTCAGAAAATAATATATATATATATATATCAATATTTATAATTTGCAGTATTTAATCCGAAAACGTACCTTACTTAGCGTTTATAAGCATTATTAAGCAAGCATTTACTTTAAAAGAAATTTTGCAACCCAAATCTAGCCAAAAAGTTCCTCTACACCTGTACTTACTCAATTTTAAACACATGAGTGCCAAAACATGAAATTCTAATAACGTTTCATCTATTCCACTAGTTAACCCATGAATTTCATAAGCAATGCACGCTAAACATATATTTATAAACAATTACGAGGTTCCAACACCAATTTAATTACTTCCAATCAATCCATATACCATTTCATTCAATTTAAATGACTTACAACTCACTTTACATGCATTCAATTTATTTTTATACCAAATAAACACATATCCATTCCAAATTGATTAAAAATCAATTTATTCACATTCTATTTATTCATAGAATTTTATTTACTTTCGTTTGCGTCAAACGACAAAAAAATTTCCATGTAAATTTGGCGATATTCATTTAATAGAATAATCATCTTAACTTTTATCTATTTTAAATTGATTCCAAATCAATTTATATTTAATTTTATTCCATTTCAAATTTATTCTCAATCAATTCACTTACATTTCATTCATATCTACATTCATTATATTCAAATCTTTTCTATTAAGCTTGGAATCATCCCACGCTATTTATTAAATAACCATTTCACAATTTATTCGAGCCAAACTCCCATCCCAAAATATTTACTTAAGTTAATCCGTTATATTTAATTTATTTCCACCTTATAACTTAAGTTTATTTTCATTTCAACCAACTTCCATTACATTTACTCATTAATTAATTAGCTCATTCATTTTATTCACTTCAATTTTAATTCCATACTCGAATTCATTCTCGAATTTATTTAATTCATATCCAAGGATTCATTCAATTTATTTACACTTAAACTGAATTTATTTATAACTTAAGTCATCACTATTTCAAACTATTTTTATTTTATTCGACTCGTTCCAATTTTATTCCATTCACTTAGCATTTTAAGTCGAATTTAATTAATAACTCAAGTTCCCTATTGTAACGACCAGGATTTTTCAACGTTGAGCTTGGAATATTTAAATGGTTTTAAATATTGAAATTTGATTTATAAATTTGTTTTGAATGTGGAAAGCTTGGGTTATTTAAAGGAAATGGATTCTGAATTTAAATATAGCAGTTTGTTGGATAATTTAATTATTTAAGTAATAATTGAATATTGGGTAAATTGGTGAATCTGAAGTTTAAAGCCTGTTAGAAATAATTTGAAGGCTTGTAAGACTTATATTAAATATACCAAAGACAATGCAACTTTTAAAAGTGAATATAAAAGCGATTTGTTTAGTTTTGAAAATATATCATTTAAACAGACATTTAAACATAGCCTTCTGAGGCAAAGTCTCGGAATTCGACGAAACTAGTTCCATTGGATCCGTAATATTGTATTATTATCGGATTTCAAATTTCATAGTGGATGGAGTTATCGTATGGCTGTACGATAGTTAAACGCGTTGAAATTAATATCAAAATTTAATATAATAACTGGATCCAAAAGCTATCTTCTCCATACGATCGAGTAAGGACCCGAAACCTTTTCCATTGCAGTCGAAATAGGGGTATAACATTATAAACGCCTAGCGGCACGCCTAGATA
Organism: Allium fistulosum; assembly: GCA_030737815.1. Classification (NCBI taxonomy): domain Eukaryota; kingdom Viridiplantae; phylum Streptophyta; class Magnoliopsida; order Asparagales; family Amaryllidaceae; genus Allium; species Allium fistulosum. Next base: position 186,389,468 of record CM060906.1, read on the forward strand.
GGAGGTCAAGATTTTAAGCTTGGAATCCAAGACAATTTAAATTTAAAAACAATATATATTTTGACTAGTCAAATAAACTTAACATCAGTGCTTTTTGCTTTCATCTCAAGGTTACTTTAGCTAACCTTCTCCAACATGCCTCCATCAACTTTATATCCCGTCCTTCTTTCCCTTCCACTTCATTTCAAATCGCCGATAAAAAATTTCACAAACGAAAAAGAAAAAAAATGGCGAACGCTTCTTCTCAAATGCAATTTTCGTTCCTCCTTTTCAAATCAAATCGCGTGTATTATCTTCTCTTCCCCTTTGAAAATCGTGAGCCTTTCCCCTTCTTTTTCTCTTTCCTCAGTATCGAATTCAAACCAGATAAAAAAACGAACGAAGGAAAATTAAGCCATGCCTCTCGTTCAAAAAAAAAAATCATCATTCAATTCAAAATCGCGTGATTCCACTCTTCCTTCCTTCAATCGAATTCGTCCCCATTAAAAAAACGGGGGGCGATTGAAATCGCGAGACTTCCTTCACGCGCGCGAGCTCACATACTCGTTTGCGATTTCATCGTGAATTTCCTCTCTCAAGTCGACAGTCGTCCCTCGAACGTGCTCGGCTCTTTGGGGCGGTTAACAGCCGATGGGTGCGAGGTGAAGGTCGCGTTCGAAGACAGCTGGTGGCGACGACGAGTTTTGATCGGGTAGAGGTATTCGGTTTTTTTTTTCTTTCAATTAAATCTAATTTAAATTTATATATGTTTGTATAGTATAGTTACGCAGAAAAAAAGGGAAATATATTTAACTCTATGTTTGATTTTAAAAGTAAGGCATATATATGTGTATAAAATTTATTCATTTTAATTTTAGTTTAACAATAATATATATATATATATATATATGAATTTGTACAGTAAAGCAGAAAATTTTATATAGGTGAAGTTTTGAGAAAAAAATGGGAATTTTAAAATGGTTGTGGAGTTTATATAAATAAATTAGATTTTAAATCTATATAGGTTATTATTAGTATATAGGTATTTTCAAAGGAAAAAAAATGAAATAAATATATAAATACACATAATAAAACTTGCTAGTATATTTTAAAAATGGATTATGGTGATTAATTTGTTTAATAAACTTATTTAATTATTTTAGTTACTAAAAGATTTTTATTAAAGGAAAATTATTAGTTTAACTTAAAAGGTCAGTTAAGTAAATTTATTAAATGACAACTAAATTGTCCGATTTTTCAAAGTATTAATAAATCATATAATATTATACAAGGTCTCAAATCGTGAGGAGACCGAGGCAAGATTGAAGTGGATTGCAAACAAAATCAAAGGTAAGATTTTCTCACTCATTTGGATTACCTTGTTTAAAATTAAATGTTAAATTTAAATCATTGGATGCCTGGCTTGATTGATAAATTTATAATTTATCTGTTGGATGTTATATATATAGTAGTATATATATTAGTATTGGAGTGATTGATATTCCTGCATTATATAGCGGATGAGACCCTATGCACCGCATAATAGCAGATGATATTATATAAATCCCATAAACCGCGATATTCCACCTCGAAGTGGAATTGGTATTTTATTGTGCTAACATCTGTGGATGCAAGGAAACAGGTTGGAGGGATCTAATAGGATTCCTCAAAATATTTATTGATCATATATGCTGTTGTATATGACAGGATGGATGAATTGATATGGATTTGTTTGTGAATTGAATTATTAAGTGTTAAATAACATGGAAGTTGAAATTCGGTATTTTTAAATACCATAAACAATTTAATTGAAGGAAGCTAAAATGGAATTTGAATAGAAAATATTTATTGAGAATTTGGATTTACTTCATTTGAGAATTAAGTAAAATAAAAGTATATTTATTACTTGGGTTATATTTAAATTGGTTTAAGTTAAGATTTGGGAAAATTTAAATTATAGACTCAAAGAAATATTGGAATCGATGAGTGGATTTGAAGTAAAGCAGAATATTATTAGGAAATAAAAGGGAACTTTATTAAGGAATGAAATGAGATTTTACTAAGGAACAATATGGAATTTATTTGAGGAATAAAATTATAAAGATGGAATTTTTGAATAAAATTGTTTTTATAAATAAATGGAAAACTCAGGGGAGTTTATAAATTTATAAACGGGGTTTTTAAATGAGATAGAAAGATATCGGTGGATATGTGAAGAGATAAGTCAGGGCGAGAACTTATATGGGGTTATGGAAATTTGTTTTGAAAGGAAATAGTAGAATATTTCCGTAAGTGAGAAATGAGAATATGGTCGTTGAGATAGGAATCAAGAGGAATTTATGGAGCATATTGGGTTTTCTAAAAATATAAATTTATTTTAAAGGGAATATTTTAAATTACTATACTATGTAATTTTTATAAACTATTATCTGGATTTAGAATATTTCAAAATGGTTATTTTGAAGGCTTAGGAATTTATTACAATAAACTCTAGTTTTCTGAACCAACTTTGAAAATTTATTAATAACTGGATATGAATTTTAATATTTATAATAATTTTACCTTAAACCATAATTTGAAAATAAAACCATTTTTCTTATTTTATAAGTCTAGATGTTTTCAAAAATGTTTTTAAAATCCAATTCTAATCCTCTTGAGATGATAAGCGAGTTTTTTAAGTGAGATAAGATTTAGGAGAAAAATCTTATAAGTGGGGTTATGGAAACTTAAGTAAATTGCTAAGTATAAGATGGGAGTTTCCTAAAGGCGAAATAAAATTCATAAAACAAAGTGGAAGTGAAAATCTGGAATTTTTATTAAGCAAGAGGGCTTTGGGAACATTAAAGGAAATTGATTAAGGAACTCTAGAAATTATAAAAGTGGAGCAAACGGGTTTGAAAATTTACAAGTAAAAGTGTAAATTGATTTTGGGAAAGAAATAAGAAAATAAATGGTTGTTTTTCAAGAGTTGAATATAAAGTTGAAGTGAAGAAATATTCCAAGTATGGGAAAAAGATTTAAAGTGTTCCATGAAAATAAAAGGAGTTTGAAAACTATTTTCAAAGTGTTGAAATATGGAAATAATATCTTGTGAAGATATTTTTGAGATAAATAATTTGGGAAATTATTTAAGGCCTGATGTTTGCTGTGGATGTTAATTGATAGTTAAATAACCGACTATCAATATTGGCCAATGCGTTGATCGTTTCAAAGAGACCGGGATCAGATTTAATTATCCGTAAACCACTTTGATCCGGTTTGAACGTTAGCGAATGAAGACCGTGAAGATGATGAAGACAGTAAATTGGTTTGTCCAGACCCAGGGCAACTTGTATGGACGAATGCTTTCAGAACATCGTCAGGAGGATGATGAGCACTCTAAGTGAGACTCGTTCTAAAAAAGGTAACGCATAGCCTCAAGCCTCATCAACCGGGAATGGCTAAAACAGGGGAGGTGCAGTAAGGCTATGTGGGTAGCACCCATTAGGGTGAGGTCATCCTTGTCTAGATGTCCATTTTTATTCGGCTGTGTGGTGGTTGGTCGCACCAACTGTGGGGTGATCTTACTCGAACTATCCAGTAAGGGGTAGCTCCGGTCTTGTGTTGTAGGGGGTCGGGCGTGATCCTCGATACTCTGATCTAGGCCAGGTACTGTGATGGGCGGTACCCCAGTAGCCCTGCCAATGTATGGAATCCAATCTCCAATAAGTGTCGTACGGTTTTGATTGTGCCCAACTATTGCTGAAACGTGAGATGCAAGAATTTCAGCTAGATTCTATTTTACTTTCTATAAACACTATTATAATATCAGACGAATTTGATAAAAATGTTTTGGTTGTCGTAAGGTAAATACCCAGCATATTTATTCGAGGCGTGGTCTTACGAGATACCTTTGTTTCAAAGGATTTTCAAAGAAAATGTAATAATCCATTTGAGTGTGATTTTCTCACGCTGGTTTTCCAGACTGACTCGGGTGTTGTTTTATTATAATGCTTGGGTCAGACCGAGTTATACAGGATTAGGTTAAAACTAAGGAGCTCAGGAGACGAGCTGGATGACAGAGCGTACTTCGTATTTGACTATTATTTCCGCTGTGTATGGACAAGTATTAAGTTGTTCCAGTAATGATTGATTGATGTACTCTGATAATGGTATGTATATATGACAGTACAGATTCTTGTATTTAAAGCTGTGTTATATATTGTATCTTGTTCCGCTGCCATTGTGAGTCTCTGATGTTGTTTTTTTCTTCTTCTTCTTCTTCTTCTACCTCTTTCTTCTTTAACCCAAAGACTCGTACTTTTGTTCCACTTTGAGCTGAATTGTTGTGGAATTTTGCCAGCTCAAAGGGGTACGGATTTGCGGGCCTTCACACTTGGTATCAGAGCTGAAAGGGTAAGCGAGAACCTTGGCTCTGGTGGGGATTACTCATTAGAGATAGATTCAGTAGTACTCTAGAATGAGTTTGAGCATAATGATAGATATGAGCGTGTATTTGTTAGTGAGTATAAATTGTTTTATATTGCGTTGACTTATCGGTTGGGTGTTTATAAATTCTGGTCGATACAGTCAGGATCCCTGTATCGATAGGAATTTCTAAACTCTTAAACTAGGCAAATCGACACAGTATTGTTTTAAAGGTGGGTGAATGAAATAATTTTACCCAAAAATATATTTTCGATATAAAAGAAATAATTTTCTAAAATTATATAATTGGAATGTTTGGATGATAAGATTTTTATCAAATAAGATTAAGAGAAAAATAAGAATGGCTTGTATAATCAAATGAAAATTTGTATAAGCATAAATTATACAAATGGATTGATAGGAGTAAATAAAATTGATCTTTGAATTAATTGAAATGAACATGAGTTCGTTTCGTTTGAAAATGAATTATATGCAAGCAAGTGAGTTGCAAATCACTTAAATTGAATGCAATGGTAAGAAAAGCAAGTGAAAGCAATTGAATTAGTTTTGAAACCTTATAAATTGCTTATAGAAATTGTTTAGTGTGCATTGCTTTTAGAATTGATGTGTTGTAATTGTTTAAAATAAGAGAAATGTTATAAATTGCACATATTTCGTACTTACATGATTAAATTGAGTAAGTACAGGTATTTGGAGGCTGTTTGACTGGATTTTGGTCATGCTAAATTGCTAGATATAAGCCGCTTGCTTAAAAATTCTAAATAGAGGTACACCTACGCAATAAAAGATAGGAAATATGAAATATTGTTGTTTGTTTTTGTTTTTCTACCGTGTGGGTCGATGTATATATATTTATATCTCTTGTCAAATTGCAAAAGCTCCTCCGTACAAAGGAGACTCCGCCAAAATTTTCCGGAAATTTTGGGAGTTAGAAAATTTTGAAAAAATATTTTTGTTAACGAAAAGACGATTTCAAATTGGAGTTGAAATAAAAGGATTTTGGAAATGGAATTGAAGACAAATTGTTTTGGTCGAAACTAATTTTTTAGTTGGAACTAAAGTTTAGAAAAAGTGAATATGAGATTTTCACTAAGTGGGTTTGATTAAGTTAATGGGATTGGAGCATTCTTCTGCCTTTGTAATTTCGGGGACGAAATTCATTTAAGGGGGGAGGAATGTAACGACCCAGATTTTTCAACGTTGAGCTTGGAATATTTAAATGGTTTTAAATATTGAAATTTGATTTATAAATTGGTTTTGAATGTGGAAAGCTTGGATTATTTAAAGGAAATGGATTCTGAATTTAAATATAGTAGTTTGTTGGATAATTTAATTATTTAAGTAATAATTGAATATTGGGTAAATTGGTGAATCTGAAGTTTTAAGCCTGTTAGAAATAATTTGAAGGCTTGTAAGATTTATATTAAATATACCGAAGACAATGCAACTTTTAAAAGTGAATATAAAAGTGATTTGTTCAGTTTTGAAAATATATCATTTAAACTGACATTTAAAAATAGTCTTCCAAGGCAAAGTCTCGGAATTCGACAAAACCAGTTCCATTGGATCCATAATATTGTATTATTATCGGATTTCAAATTTCGTAGTGGTTGGAGTTATCGTGTGGCTGTACGATAGTTAAACGCGTTGAAATTAATATCAAAAATTAATATAATAACTGGGTCCAAAAGCTATCTTCTCCATATGATCGAGTTAGGACTCGAAACCTTTTCAATTGCGTTCGAAATAGGGGTATGACATTATAAACGCCTAGCGGCACGCCTAGATAGGAGGTCAAGATTTTAAGCTTGGAATCCAAGACAATTTAAATTTAAAAACAATATATATTTTGACTGGTCAAATAAACTTAACATCAGTTCATTTTGCTTTCATCTCAAGGTTACTGTAGCTAACCTTCTCCAACATGCCTCCATCAACTTTATATCCCGTCCTTCTTTCCCTTTCACTTCATTTCAAATTGCAGATAAAAAATTTCACAAAAGAAAAAGAAAAAAAATGGCGAACGCTTCTTCTCAAATGCAATTTTCGTTCCTCCTTTTCAAATCAAATCGTGTGTATTATCTTCTCTTCCCCTTTGAAAATCATGAGCCTTTCCCTTTCTTTTTCTCTTTCCTTAGTATCGAATTCAAACCAGAAAAAAAACGAACGAAGGAAAATTAAGCCGTGCCTCTCGTTCAAAAAAAATCATCATTCAATTCAAAATCGCGTGATTCCACTCTTCCTTCCTTCAATCGAATTCGTCCCTATTAAAAAAGGGGGCGATTGAAATCGCGAGACCAAGGAGCCGAGCATGTTCAAGGGACGACTGTCGACTTGAGGGAGGAGATTCGCGATGAAATCGCGAACGAGTATGTGAGCTCGCGCGCATGAAGGAAAGGGCGGTTAACAGCCGATGGGTGCGAGGTGAAAGTCGCGTTCGAAGACAACTGGTGGCGACGACGAGTTTTGATCGGTAGAGGTATTCGATTTTTATTTTTATTTTTCAATTAAATCTAATTTAAATTTATATATGCCTGTATATTATAGTTACGCAGAAAAAAAAGGTAAATATATTTTACTCTATGTTTGATTTTAACAGTAAGGCATATATATATGTGTATAAAATTTATTAATTTTAATTTTTATTTAATAATATATATATATATAAATTTATACAGTAAAGCAGAAAATTTTATATAGATGAAGTTTTGAGAAAAAAATGGGAATTTTAAAACGGTTGTGGAGTTTATATAAATAAATTAGATTTTAAATCTGTATAGGTTATTATTAGTATATAGGTATTTTCAAAGGAAAAAAATGAAATAAATATACAAATACACATAATAAAACTTACTAGTATATTTTAAAAATGGATTATGGTGATTAATTTGTTTAATAAACTTATTTAATTATTTTAGTTACTAAAAGATTTTTATTAAAGGAAAATTAATAGTTTAACTTAAAAGGTCAGTTAAGTAAATTTATTAAATGACAACTAAATTCTCCAATTTTTCAAAGTATTAATAAATCATATAATGTTATACAAGGTCTCAAATCGTGAGGAGACCGAGGCAAGATTGAAGTGGATTGCAAACAAAATCAAAGGTGAGATTTTCTCACTCATTTGGATTACCTTGTTTAAAATTAAATGTTAAATTTAAATCATTGGATGCCTGGCTTGATTGATAAATTTATAATTTATCTATTGGATGTTATATATATATTAGTATTGGAGTGATTAATATTCCCGCATTATATAGCGGATGAGACCCTATGCGCCGCATAATAGCGGATGATATTATATAAATCTCATATACCGCGATATTCCACCTCGAAGTGGAATTGGTATTTTATTGTGCTAACATCTGTGGATGCAGGGAAACAGGTTGGAGGGATCCAACAGGATTCCTCAAAATATTTATTGATCATATATATGTTGTTGTATATGACAGGATGGATGGATTGATATGGATTTGTTTGTGAATTGAATTATTAAATGTTAAATAACATGGAAGTTGAAATTCGGTATTTTTAAATACCATAAACAATTTAATTGAAGGAAGTTAAAATGGAATTTGAATAGAAAATATTTATTGAGAATTTGGATTTACTTCTATTTGAGAATTAAGTAAAATAAAAGTATATTTATTACTTGGGTTATACTTAAATTGGTTTAAGTTGAGATTTGGGAAAATTTAAATTATAGACTTGAAGAAATATTGGAATCGATGAGTTGATTTGAAGTAAAGCGGAATTTTATTAAGAAATAAAAGGGAACTTTATTAAGGAATGAAATGAGATTTTACTAAGGAACAATATGGAATTTATGTGAGGAATAAAATTATAAAGATGGAATTTTTGAATAAAATTGTTTTTATAAATAAATGGAAAACTCAAGGGAGTTTATAAATTTATAAACGGGGTTTTTAAATGAGATAGAAAGATATCAGTGGATATGTGAAGAGATAAGTCAGGGCGAGAACTTATATGGGGGTATGGAAATTTGTTTCGAAAGGAAATAGTAGAATATTTTCGTAAGTGAAAAATGAGAATATGGTCGTTGAGATAGGAATCAAGAGGAATTTATGGAGCATATTGGGTTTTCCAAAAATATAAATTTATTTTAAAGGGAATATTTTAAATTACTATACTATATAATTTTTATAAACTATTATCTGGATTTAGAATATTTCGAATTGGTTATTTTGAAGGCTTAGGAATTTATTATAATAAACTCTAGTTTTCTGAACCAACTTTGAAAATTTATTAATAACTGGATATGAATTTTAATATTTATATTTAATTTTACCTTAAACCATAATTTGAAAATAAAACCATTTTTCTTATTTTATAAGTCTAGATGTTTTCAAAAATGTTTTTAAAATCCAATTATAATCCTATTGAGGCGATAAGCGAGTTTTAAGTGAGTTAACATTTAGGAGAAAAATCTTATAAGTGGGGTTATGGAAACTTAAGTAAATTGCTGAGTATAAGATGGGAATTTCCTAAAGGCGAAATAAAATTCACAAAGCAAAGTGGAAGTGAAAATCTGGAATTTTTATTAAGCAAGAGGGCTTTGGGAATATTATAGGAAATTGATTAAGGAACTCTAGAAATTATAGAAGTGGAGCAAACGGGTTTGAAAATTTACAAGTAAAAGTGTAAATTGATTTTGGGAAAGAAATAAGAAAATAAATGGATGTTTTTCAAGAGTTGAATATAAAGTTGAAGTGAAGAAATATTCCAAGTATGGGAAAAAGATTTAAAGTGTTCCATGAAAATAAAAGGAGTTTGAAAACTATTTTCAAAGTGTTGAAATATGGAAATAATATCTTGTGAAGATATTTTTGAGATAAATAATTTGGGAAATTATTTAAGGCCTGATGTTTGCTGTGGATGTTAATTGATAGTTAAATAACTGACTATCAATATTGGCCAATGCGTTGATCGTTTCGAAGAGACCGGGATCGGATTAAATTATCCGAAAACCACTTCGATCTGGTTTGAACGTTAGCGAATGAAGACCGTGAAGATGATGAAGACGGTGATTCGGTTTGTCCAGACCCAGGGCAACTTGTATGGACGAATGCTTTCGGAACATCGTCAGGAGGACGATGAGCATTCTAAGTGAGACTCGTTCTAAAAAAGGTAACGCATAGCCTCAAGCCTCATCAACCAGGAATGGCTAAAATAGGGGAGGTGCAGCAAGGCTATGTGGGTAGCACCCATTAGGGTGAGGTCATCCCTGTCTTGATGTCCCTTTTTTATTCGGCTGTGTGGCGATTGGTCGCTCCAACCGTGGGGTGATCTTACTCGGACTATCCAGTAAGGGGTAGCTACAGTCTTGTGTTGCAGGGGGTCGGGCGTGAACCTCGGTACTCTGATCTAGGCCAGGTACTGTGATGGGCAGTACCCTAGTTCCCCTGCCATTGTATGGAATCCAATCTCCAATAAGCACCTGTACGGTTTTGATTGTGCCCAACTATTGCTGAAACGTGAGATGCAAGCATTTCAGCTAGATTCTATTTTACTTTCTATAGACACTATTATAATATCAGACGAATTTGATAAAAATGTTTTGGTTATCGTAAGGTAAAAACCCAGCATATTTATTCGTAGCGTGGTCTTACGAGATACCTTTGTTTCAAAGGATTTTCAAAGAAAATATAATAATCCATTTGAGTGTGATTTTCTCACGCTGGTTTTCCAGACTGCCTCGGGTGTTGTTTTATTATAATGCTCGGGTCAGACCGAGTTATACAGGATCAGGTTAAAACTAAGGAGCCAGGAGACGAGCTGGATGATAGAGCATTCTTCCGTATTTGACTATTATTTCCGCTGTGTATGGACAAGTATTAAGTTGTTCCAGTAATGATTGATTGATGTACTCTGATAATGGTATGTATATATGACAGTACAGATTCTTATATTTAAAGCTGTGTTGTATATTGTATTTTGTTCCGCTGCGATTGTGAGACTCTGATGTTGTTTTTTTCTTCTTCTTCTTCTACCTCTTTCTTCTTTAACCCGAAGACTCGTACTTTTGTTCCACTTTGAGCTGAATTATTGTGGAATTTTGCCAGCTCAAAGGGGTACGGATTTGCGGGCCTTCACACCTATTAAATTAACTTATCTAATTAGTTCACTTTCAATTTATATTCCAAAATCTGCTTTTTATTTCAAAAAAATCACTTCATTCAATCTACTTGAGTTCAAATTTATTTTATAACTCAAGTTTGGATTTTATTTCTTCACTTTAAAATATCACACCATTTTATTTTGGTTGTTCTATTCCATTTTTTTCCCAAATTTTATAAGCTATTCAAATTTATTTATTCACAATTCCAATTCTTCACTTGAATTTCATTTCATTCAAAATTTATACCTTATGGTTATATAATATTTCACAATTCAAAATTTATATTTACTCTAATTCAATATTATTTCTAATCCAATTCAAATTTTATAACTTATAGTTATATAGTCACTTTATAATTCACACTTACATATTTAATTCAATTCGTTATAATTCAAATCCGATTCACTTTTTATTTAAAATTCAATTCCTTTTACCCAACATTTCAAAACCATACTCGAGTTATTCATACTTAAATTAAAGGGAACGTTTGCCATACATCCTTAATAACTTTCATAATTCACCAAACATCCCTTAGATACAAAACATAATAATTTCATCCCTATTTTTAAAGACAGCCTTTTCTTTTCCCAAACTACCCTCAAAAATCATCGTAAAACCCTGAACCCACGCTTTTTTTATCGTAACCTTTGATACAATTGAAATCACAGTTTCTTCAACAAAATCCGAAAACTCTATAAAACCGAACAACTGAACAACCAAAATCAAGTCGAAAATCTCACATGAGGCAAAATGGGAAGATCGAAGGTGATGTATCTCAATTTCATAAGTAGTCGATTTATATTCCACTGTTTTAAATCAATAGATCTTAGGGTTTTTGCAAGGATTTTAGAGATTTTCGAGTTAGCCATGCATGTAATCGAGCTTTTTTACGGTAATACAAAGAAAATTGAGAATGCAGATGATATACTAAAAAACATTCTGTAATTACTGCAATTTTTGAAAAATATTGTTCAAAAAACTATTTCCTCTCTTCAAATTTTAAGTAGATTCATATTTGTATTAAAGGTGCAATTATTTCAAATATTCGCAGATAATTCAGCAAATTTTAAACGTTTTTGATTTTTTTGAAAATTTACAAAATTTGCAAATAATTGCAGATATTTCTGCAACTATACCATATAGTTGCAGAAATGTCTGCAACTATGTGCTATAGTTGAAGAAATTTATGCAACTATTATATATAGTTGCAGAAATGCAACTATTTGCAAATAGTTGCAGAAATGTCTGCAACTATTGCTTATAGTTGCAGATATATCTGCAACTATTGCGTATAGTTGCAGATATATCTGCAACTATGTGCATTAGTCGCAGATATTTCTGCAACTATTGCTAATAGTTGCAGTAATATCTGCAACTATTTGTAAATAGTTGCAGAAATGTCTGCAACTATTGCGTATAGTTGCAGATATATCTGCAACTATGTGCATTAGTCGCAGATATTTCTGCAACTATTGCTAATAGTTGCAGTAATATCTGCAACTATTTGCAAATAGTTGCAGAAATGTCTGCAACTATTGCTTATAGTTGCAGATATATCTGCAACTATTGCGTATAGTTGCAGATATATCTGCAACTATGTGAATTAGTCGCAGATATTTCTATAACTATTGTTAATAGTTGCAGTAATATCTGCAACTATGTGCAATAGATGCTGAAATTTATGCAACTATTCTGTATAGTTGCAGAAATATCTGCAACTATTGCACATAGTTGCAAACATTTCTGCAACTATGTGCAATAGTTGCTGAAATTTATGCAACTATTCGGTATAGTTGCAGAAATATCTGCAACTATTACACATAGTTGCAAAAATATCTTAATACTATATATCATCAAATTGAGCCTTAATTCAGTTACATATTCATTATAACTGCAAGTATTTAACATTACCTATCATATTATTAGATTGTGCATAGTTATTTCATAATATTTAATTTACATTTACAGAAGAAGATATAAAAGAAGGAAAAAAAGTTATGTTGGAAACATCTATTGTTCCTGTTGAACAACAACCAGGATCAAATATTCTACCGGAAAAAAGAAAAACAATAAGTGAAGGGAAAATCAAATCAACAGAAGATAATTACAGAAATAATTTGAGGTCTTTCATCGATGTTCTTCGCAAGATTAAGAATGAAAAATTGCTGACAATATCACATACAAAATATCTCCAGAATCTACCTTTCTACAAGTTCATTCATATGATCTATATTGGAATTATACCTGCAAAAGAAAACACAAAAAAACTCAACAACAATAGACATAATCATCAAAGCATACAGAAAGAATTTGAACTGTTTCCAATTTGGAGATATGTTACTAACATTTACAGAGGATGATATAAGCCAATTGCTATAAATTCCTACAGAGGGTCAGCAAATCAAAACTTCTGGCCATATGAAAAAAGAGGGTAAAAGCAATGCTAAGTTTACATCATTCATCAGCAGGCACTTTAAAGGAGAAACAAGTGTCAACAAAAAAAACATAGAAAGGGAATTATTTGCAACAATAAAAGGATCATCAAAAGAAGAACAAGCAGATACTGCAAAGCTTTTGCAATTGCATTTGGTTGCAACATTTTTAATATCAAATCCAAACTCAAGTATATCATGGAATATGATTCCATATTGTGTTTGTGAAGATAAAATGCAGCAGATATCATGGCCAAAAACGATTCACAAGCATTTGATAAATCAAATTGAAAAATATATTGACACCCCAAGGAAAATAAATGCATGCGTTACATTATTACTGGTATTAAATTTTTAATTAATTAGATAAATATCCTATTAATTAATAATTTATTCTAATACTAATTGTCTTTTTTGCAGTGGTGGATCTGTGAGAAAACACAAATTTTGAAATCTGCTAAATTCGAATACAACAACTCGTATCCCTTGGCTGGCAAATGGGATATATCAAAACTCAAGCCAATAATGTTATTGACCATAGAGTACAACTCAGTAAGTATAACTGCAATTTAATTTATAGAATTATTAAGCTTTAGTAAAAAAATAGCCAGTACTTTATTTGTTTGCAAACTTATCTGCAACATTTAACAATGGTTGCAGATATATCTGCATTTATTAGCAGCAGTTGAGCTTTTTTTGGCTACAATTATTCACTACATATGATGACTTATCTGCAATTTTTATAAACAATTGCATATTTATCTGCACTTAAAACAACAAAACTGAACATAGTTATACAATTATTTACAATAATTAAAGATATATCTACTATTTTGTATAATACTTGCAGATTTTTCTGCCATTATTAAAAATATTTATGGACATACATACCAATCATAATTAAAATTATATTCATTTTTTTAATTATTCACGGTTCTTACATAATTACATACAAATATTCTTAAGCTTCAATTTTGATTGAATTATTTATTCCAGGATTTTCAAGGAGAGGAACTAAAATTGTTGAAAGATGCAGTTGAAAAAGATGAAGAATATGAAGCATTCTACAAGAAAAGAGAAGAAAAATATAAAGAAATAATAAAACTTGAATTGGACAACAGGAAACTTCAAGCTAAAAATACGCTGCTAAAAAAGCAATTGAGACAAAATGTGGAAACATCATCATCCACAGAATCTGATAATGTAGAGCTACAACTAATAGAAAGATCTGGTAGAAAACTAAATTCCTCAGATGAAAGTGAAAGTGAAGAAAACAAAGAAAGCGAGGATAATGAAACAGAAGAGAATACGTCATCTGGTAATACTTTCAGTAATATTTTGTTTTCCAACAAGAATGTAAAAATTTAAAATATTTGATGATATATCTGCAAGTATTCTTACTAAATGAAAAAAGCATTTTTAAAGAATAAATGCAGATATCATTGTAATAAGTATTAAAAACTGTAGCACATTCTTCATTTTTTACATAACACATTGTAACATAACACAAAATCTATAACTATGTCAAAAATATTAAAGAGTTGAATTGCAAACATATATTTCAGCTCAAAGGACAGAAGAAAATGAAAATTTAATTGATATTCAAACTGAAGACAAAACTGTTGAAGATGAATCTCAGCTAATGGAGAAAGATGAAGAAAAAGAAGAACAAAAAGAAAAAGATGTTGATAATGGGGAAAAAATAAATTTTGAAGCAAAACAGAAAGACCGAGAAGATGGTGAAGAAACAAAAATAGTTGAGGAAGATTGTAACGATCCGGATTTTTCGCGTTCGAAAATCGACATCCATACTTTACATCGTACTCGAATGCCATAGATTCGACCGTTCAAATCCGATTCGCCAGAGCTTATAACACCATTAAGTATAACAACACAGCGGAAGAAAAAGAATAATACATTGATATACAATATCTGATACAATAGAGTGATACAATGAATATCAATATACATCAGAGATATGATACAAGAAATAGCAGCGGTAAGAAAATAGATAACATCAGCAGCGGAAAATCTCCATCTTCAAAACACTAATACAGAAATAGCTCGAACTCCCAATAACGAGACATAAAGATAAGCAACGTCGGTCCATGAACTCCAAGAACTGAACCAGCTCCAGATAATCTACTCAACCTGAATATCTGAGAAAACCCAACTCTAGACTGCCCGTGTGGAAAATAGTGGGCACCCAGAGTTTAGGAAGGGAACAATAAACTCCGGATCAGTCATGGGACTGGTGTGAGCAACAAAAACAGTTTATCTTTAAAACAAACAGCAGAGAATTTAAAGTCAATTCGCAATGCTTTTGGAAAATGAAACTACCATAAGACCTCCCACCACACACACAATGCAAACGCAGACTTGGAGGAGATTTCTTCTTATGATAGTCAAAGATGCTTACTACGCAAAATCAAATCATTTTGATATTATTATTAGTGCATAGTGTAGAAAAAAACATTTCGAAAGTATAATATTAATCTTAGCCAGCATAGGCATTCCGCACTTATGCCTACTATAGCTACCATCCAAACAGTGGTGACCACCATAAGTGAATGATAGGTTCTACAACTAAAACCGTACAAGATCGTATTGTTTCTTTGGATTTCCAACAAATGGTCAGGCTAAGGAACTTCCTTTTCCACGATGGGTACGTCCCTGGAATAGACGACCCGAGAACCTAACCGGATCTCTGCCAACACAAGGCCGGGTTACCTCTGCAAAAATAGGTAACTACTGACACGCGTATGTCATCCCCCGATCGTCACCGATCTTCCCGAGGATCCCCGATTCGCAACAACCACAAAGTAATAAATTTGCAGCAACCACAGAGGTTAAGTATCTGGGCTCCATACCATGATACCACCTTTATCCAGAAGGAATGACATACACTAAGGGGCGCTACTCCCTAGAACCTTGCCGCATCTTTCCTGTTTTGACCATTTCCGGGGTGTGAGGCTCGACGAAGTCTCGTCCACATACGCTACGCTTTTTCACAAAGCCACGCTTTTTCACAAATCCACGCTTTGATCCACAAATGATCATCAGCACTTCGTATGCCACATTACCAAATTGGGAATGTATCACTAGTAACCATCAACTACATAACCTCTGAGCTCGTACGTCTCAGAGAAGGGTGTTAAGCTAAGAGAATAAATTCTCCGCCACCAACAGAAATGTATTTGATAGAAACCAGCTTTACATCTCAAAGTGTAACGTCAGACATACATCCATACAAGTCTGTTCCGGGTTCGAACAGAACCGAAGGCACTTCCAAAGAAGCCCTTGCAATCCGGGTATTCACAATCCTGATCGGACTTCCCATCACTTAGGAAATCTCTATACCGTAGCTACTCAGTGCAGAGACAATCGATAGGTCATCCTATCGCTCTCGCAAATACCCGGTCTTCACCACCGGTCTTCAAATGCTATCCATATCGCCGTATCACTATTCGGAATGGGTTATATGACACAAAGGTCCTCTCCCGGCTAAACCGAATAACGAGCGCAATTAAAAATCATATGGATACTGGGGTCTCAGTTAAATCACAGCTTTAAAGCCCAAAACTTTTCATTCGAATGGTTAAAACAAATTACCATTTCCAATCTTTTAAACAAAAGATTCATTTCAAAAACCTTCAATGGTTTAAACAATTTCCACACTTTTAATCTTTTAAACAAAAAGATTCAATTCACAAAGTTTACCCCATTCTCAAAGATTCATTCATAGATTTCAAAACAATTTCCATTTCAACTCGTTAAATCTTTAAGTCAAGATTTAACTTATAGCTTTCAAAATAATTCCATTTCAAGTTAGATTAACTCATCCGGTCTTTGAATCAAAGACTCATTTCATAATTTTCAAAACATTTCAATTCTATTTCAAACTTGAAACCGTTCAACACAATTTGGAAATCCTTTCTTAAAATGAAAGCTATTATTATTTGAAAACAAGTAGTTTCGTTTCGGAAAAAAATCCAGTTATATTTACACGAGTTAAAATCCTTGAATTAAATTCAAATTCCCAAATCAATAATTTTAAAATGGTTTAACCCATATATAACTTATACAGCATCTGTAATCCCTAGTTTCAAATCATAGGATTCAATTTCAAACTTGAATTCAAATTTAAATCAAATTATTTAAATTTTCAAAACTCGATTAAGTTATTCGAAATAACTTTTATCTTTGAAATTCCATTTCAAAAGCTTTTCACATAAAACCCCAAATTTCTAATTTCAAAATCAATTGAAATTAAAATTTCAATCTCAAAAACATCAAATTTAAATTATCTGTGACTTAACCGATTTCCACGTGAAATCCATATTTGTGTGTGTAAAAGTGTAGTCCAGGGGTTTTCACACAATAGTGCAACATCAATCATCACAGATATATCGATAAGCGGTAAAATCGATAACGCTTATCTTCATTCACAGATTCATAGATAAATTAAATTTATCAATCACAAAGATTCATCATTACAATTCGATGTGGGTTTCGGATAACCAACTGGAATCCGACTCCCTGTCGCATCGAAATTCAAATGCCGTTTACGGGTCAAGGGTTTTCATATTCACATAGTAATATATCACAGAAATAGAAATTTCAGATCACAACATAAATCAGGATGTATCACAAAGCTTCATATATCAGGGATATCAAACAACTCGACAATCAATATAATCCAAACATCCATAGGTAAGGTCAGTTAATATCTGATAAATAAAAATCAGATCAATTTCATATGAGTTAACTACAAATCTTGGTTAATAAATCATAAATTAATTATAAACCATTTTAATTAATTGACCTTTAATCATTTATTAATTAACCTTTAATTATTAAAGAATTAACTTTTAATTATTTAATTCACTATTTAATTAATTATCTTCAATAAATAAATTAACCTTTAATTAATTAATTACCATTTTATTAATTTCATTAATTAATCCTTAATTAATCTCTATAGATCAATTATTTCTTATTCATTGATTGATTAATAAAACCAAGTTATTAATCAAAAAAAACTCAATTTCAAACTAAGTACTTCTTCATTACAAATTAATCAACCTTTAATTTCTTAATTAATGAATTTCCAATTTATTATTCTCAAATTTATTAGTTAATCGCTCATAATCATTGATAAATTAATTTGGAAACTGAGATTCAAATTTACTTTAAACCAGATTTAAACTTGAATATAAGCTCCTTTTAAAACTTACTTCCCATTTAAACTTAGCTTTTACATTTGTACTCAAATCTGGAACTAGGGTAACAGGTTTTCAATGAAACCTGTAACCATCAAAATCCCCCCCGAGACCCTAGTATATGCTTCGAGTTTTGTTCAAAGTTTACCCGAGTGCCAAATTTCAATTTTAAAAATTTTTTAAGTGTTTTTGACCTGAGTATCTCACGAAATTGCCCCGAGTCTCTCCCCTGTTAACTTCGAGTAAACTAAGAATAAACGCGAGAAATAAAAACCCAAGACCTCTGCTACCACGCAACTTCATCCCAGACCCACTTCTTCTCCCCTGCTTCATTTTTTTCCTTCTTATTTTTTTTTTCTCAGTTTATACTTAAGTTAAACAAATAAACAGCTGAAGAAAACTCACGCGCCCCAGGTTACTCGAAGCACCTTCCCCTTCCCCTCGAGTTCCACTCGATACGAAGCCGCCATGGCCTCACTGATACGTTCACGCCACCGTGCACGTGCACAGACGCTCAGGTCATCTCCGACCAACCTCGCGACCACCCACCAGTCACTCTCGACCTCATCAACGAGCTCAACCACCCAGTTCGACGATTCTCACCTGAAAATCGAATTCGAGCAACTCCACATCCACCTGAAACAAACCAATCGCCTGAAATCACCTCGTGTAGCTACCACCGACCACCTGATGATCAACTACTCCGGCCTCGTCTACAACTACGGCCAAACTATCAATCCTCAAAAGATTGTAACACTCGGTCAATTATACAAATCGAAAAGATCGATTCTTTAAACCAAATAAAAACTAGGGTTTAAAATAATTTTTCAAAACTGCATCCTCTCTAACAAATTTTATCGTCATCTATGATTTTTCTTAGCATCAACAAACCCTCCTCTACTACTCAGAAGAACCTCGAGCTTCCTCAATCCAAAGATCAACAGAAAATGCCTAAAATCCTATTTCAGTTCAATATCTAACTGCACTTTCAACTAATACCTAAAAATCCTAATTCTTGTTTTTAAAAACATGTTCCAGTTAATGCTATTGATTTATGATACTGAAATACAAAATTTACATGTTTGGATTTTTGTTAAAATCAACATGCACTGATGTTCCTTATGTTTCCAGAGACAATAACACTAATATTTTAACTTACTTAAAATTTTAGATATTAACTTAAGAAAACCAAACAACTTTCTTTTATAAATTCCATTTTGTCAGAAACTTAATTATGATAAAGATTGACACTTGCTTGAAAAACAGAACAGAACAAAGTGATTTACAGCATGCACACACATATATTTCACATCAGACTTTTATCAATACACAAACAGTACTCATTTATATAAAAACATACTGGCATGCAACCTAATTAATAATTTAAGATTTTAAAGTTGCTCACAAGCGTCAGAACACTATACCATATTAAAGGTTAAAAAGAGGAAGTTTGCTCAGTTATTTTGGATTTCCAGGGGACAGTGCTAAGTTGTTTGACTTGGATGAATTGTTAAAACTTAGTTCATGATCAAACAAGCAATTTTCCTTTAAGCATCATAGGTAGAAGAGATTAGAGGAAGAGGATTGGAATTTTTTAAACTAAAACTTCAAAACCTGTAACTAAAACCAGAACCCTGATTCCTTGAAATCATACATAACCACCTTTTCACATATATAAGTCATATGCAGGCATAAAATAACTTTCATTTCAGAGCATCATCAATACAATATCAAAGAGTATGGACAAATGAAAGTGGGATTGCTCACCTTGTAAAAGCAAGAACAGAGAACTCAACTTGTACAGGCATGAAAAACTGAAACCCTTTTCTTTGATCTCTGATTTGAATTTGTATGGTTTGTTTTGATTGAAGTTTTGTTTAAGTTTTTAAATGGTGCTCATTTCAGATTTTACTCGGCTTTGAAGATGGATGAAATGAGATGAAGAGCTTGATATAAGAAAATGAAGTTACTGGGTATTTTGTACAGGGTGATCATGTTGTTTTGTACAACACCAGACCATATTTTTCTTTGTTTGTACAATATAAGATCGAGATCTTTTTCTTTGGAGGCTGATAGGAAATATGTTGTGGCCAAGCATTAAATTGCCATGTACAATTGAATATATTTTTCTTCATCTTGGTGGCTGAGCAGATGTTGTGGTGGCTAAAGATATTGGCATTTATTGCCATAGTACAGATACACACTTATCTAATTCGTTTTGTACACTCATATATATGTTTGTTGTTTTCTTTTGCAAGTTCAGAGATTCTATATGTAGGTTTGAATACTTGAATGTATTGTATTATATTTTACTTCTTATATTGATTTCTATTTTTAACTTAAAGTTTAAAATTCAAATCCAATATATGCACATATATGTATATATATAAGATTCCTACTTAAATATTTATTTCTAGAATTTTGTTAAATTTACACAACTTCAAAAATCCATTAATTAAGATTGAATTCAAATATCTTTATATTATTTATAAATCCCAATTCAATTTCTATTCTCAATCAACTTACCAAACACATAATTTATTTGTTTTTTGGGAAAACCCGCTTCAATTCACAATTAAAATTACAATTTTTATTCAAAATTACAATTAATTATTAATTTAAATATATAGAAAATTTGGGGTCATTACAAAGATAAAGCAATTGAACAAGATCCTTCATTTGGTAATGCTTTGAATAACTATAGTTTTTCAACCAGACCGTAAAAATTTAACATATTTGTTGATATATCCGCAAATATTCTTCCTATTATATATTAATAATATGAAGAATAATTGCTGATATTAATGCAACAACTGCTGTAGAGTGTAGCATATTCTTCACTTTTTCACAATTATTCACAAAATTTTTATTAACCAACAACCAATAATTGTATTTCAAAAACCAATAATGAAATATTAACCATCATTCAAATTAATTTCAGGTGAAAGCATTCAAAATTATACACAGTTACAAGGCAAACAAACCGAAAAAATATCAACTTCAGCAGAAACAAAAACTGAAGAAATCAAAGAAAAAACATTGGAAATTGAAAATCCAAAAAAAGGGTTAAATTAGCTGAAGAAGTGAATTTTCAAACTGAAAAGAAAGCAAAAAAGGAAAAACAGCAAGTACAAACCCTACCAATAATAATTGAAGAATATGAATCTGAACCTAGATCAAAAGAATTATCTACCAGTACAAAAATAAATGTCAGAAGGAGGTCAAATGTACGAAGTCTATCTGAAGAAAAAATCAAGCTGCTTGAGGACTTCTTTAATAACTCTGACCTCATGTAAAACTGTATAATTCTTTTAGTAGCCAAGTATACCAATAATTGCTTAACTAAAAGTAATTATTTAAATTTCCTGGTTAGATATCAGCAAATATTTGAAAAATACAAACATTTACTAATATTGATCATTATATCACAGCAAAAGTGCATACTTAAATGGAGACGATGACATAATTATAACTGGAACAGCACTTGGTGAACTAATTATAGGAAGATTTCTTGATGGCCAGGTACAACTTTACTCAAAAGTACATTTATTTACAAATTTATCTGCAACATTTAATTAGACTTGCTGTTTTATCTGAAAAAACCCATTTATCTGCAATAACTCTATTTATCTGCATATTTATCAGCAATACTTCTTTAAACTTATTGTTTTGTCAGTAAAATTCCATTTATCCAAAACAATATCATTTATCTCCAGATTTTTCAGCAACATTTAATCAAACCTGTTGTTTTTATGCAAAATTTCAAGAACTTATTATTTTTTCTGCTAATCATATTATATTATTCTGTAAACAAATATACTATCACTATTTCCTTATAATAATATTTGTAGATCATTGACTGGTATTCACATGAATTGCGTAAAGTTCATCCAGAAAACTTGTATGTAACGACCCGTAAAATTTAATGGTTTTAAAAGTATATTTAACTGGAAATTTGTGAAATTTTAAACAATAAAATTTGAAATTAAAAATTTATTATTTGGAATACGTCTATTTTAATATAGCAACTGGTAAATTTTCATCTGATAATATTGAAGTTTATTTTCCGGTAAAATTTCATTTCAAATCAAACCGGTTAATAATAGTGAATTTAAAAGTTTTCCGAAACCAAAATATGTCAACAGGAGAAAATTTATTCAGGTCATTCTGAATCAGACTGCGAAATTCGTTTCGCGAAATTCGGACGTTTCTAGCTCCGTTTGGATTTTTCCGTACGGAATAGCAACGTATATCGACACCGATTATCGACTTTTGATCGGATGATCGTACCACTAATATCTGTATACCGTTTTGATCGTCTCGTCATGCTGATCTCAATGGTATATTTATTTCTGTATTTTTGAGGTCCGGTACGCATCGGAAACTATAAACTGTTCGTGTAACGGTACCGTAAAATTGTGTTTTTTCCCTTTACGTTTCCAATTCAAAACAGGCTGTCCAATTAAATCTACTTGAATGAGTCAGCTAAATCTAAGGGGACCGTTGCTATTCAATTAACTTTATATTTATTCACATCTGCCTTTTCAGTCGCTCACGTTTCATTCTCAAACCCAGGCTTAAATCTTGTTCTCCTCCCTGAAGCTCTTCTCCTCTTTCTTTTATTTTACTTTTGTTTTCCTTTCCCTGACCTTTCCACGCCGCAACCATCAACACCCATGATCTCGGCCTGACAATGACCTCCGCCAATTCCAACACCCCGAGCACGACATCCGCCTTCCGCCTCGCCCACTACCTTCACGTCACACCGTCGAGCATCCATGTAGGCCCTAGGCAGCACCACCCCACTCACCAAGTGCCGAACCCATCACCGCAACCTCCGCCTCGACCACCTCACCAGTCAGATCCACCTCTACCATCCACGCACCGAGCGCCAGCCTCCGACTGGTCTCCTCCTCTTTCCACCACTTGCCGTGAGTCTTTCCTCCCTATTGCATATATATATAGTTTTATTTTGGTTTTTAAATTTTATATACATATACATAGTGTTTATCAGGTGCATATATATATATGTTTGGCTATATTATAAAAAGGCTATAAAAGTGTTTTATAAGTATAGACATAAGTTAATTTATATATTAGTTGTATATATAGGGGTATTATATTTTACGGTTAACATATAAGTTTTGGTTAATATATATATATGATAAGTTTGTACTAGTTATATATGTTTTAAAGGGTATTGTATGCGGTCTTTACAATTTGCATTTATACAGTAATATTTTTACTGCAGGTTTGCATATTAGTCTATAAGGTATTTACATATATATTAGGTGTTATATTCAATTTCGTACATAAGTTTATAAGTTTATAGATTTCAAATTTTCTTTTTTCGTATGTTAAAAAGTATCGAGTATTATAAGTTTTTTTTCTCTTATTGTTCTATACTAAAATATGATACTTTAGTAGGTGTAGTCACCTAAATACTGCAGCCTGTCTATTGCTATTTTGTACTTGGTTGGAGCTTTGCATTCGTATGTATTGGCTTATTAGTGTAATATTATATGTAGCCTATATAAATGTACTAGCTACGCCTTTTAAATGATATAATACATATTGGCTTATTATTCGTATGTATTGCATTCGTATATAGGTATGTCAGTACTAGCTTAAAGGATATATGTTGTCTCAGTTATAAAAAAATATTATATGTTAGGAACACCTTTTAGATATGTTAGTTTTATATAAAGTTGCTACTTTAACATGTTAATACATATGACTGCGTGTACATGTATATGGTTGTTTTGAGGGAAAGATTTGTTTGTTATTGATGTTTATTGGTATTGTGTCTATATGAAATTTTATGGGGTTTATAAAGATCTGTTTGAATCCATAACAGTGTAAAGTAATATTATATATATATTATAAACATTGATTTTAAGGATATAATACATACATGTTGGTTTATATGTATTAAATAAAGTAAGTTATACAAGTTTCATTTTTACTATTAGTTTTAAAAGG
The DNA here is from genome assembly GCA_030737815.1 of Allium fistulosum. Lineage (NCBI taxonomy): Eukaryota > Viridiplantae > Streptophyta > Magnoliopsida > Asparagales > Amaryllidaceae > Allium > Allium fistulosum. The sequence continues at coordinate 186,413,650 of CM060906.1, forward strand.
TTTAACACGTATTCGAGTATTTTTCACTTTAATAGGTATATATATATATATATGTATTTACTTTAAGCACATATATTTTACTTATACCAATTATCATCATCAATCCAGTTGACTTGATTTATATATAGTATATAGTTATATATGAGTCACTCGCACAAATTGTCTTCATCGATCCTGTTTTGACTTGATTTCGTCAACTTCTATTTATCAGCTTCGTTCGTCGATTCGAGTTCAATCTTGCCTTGTTTTGAGATTCGGGCCTGGATTTCGTAACCTATCTCAGTTTCGTTCACCTCTAGCCTCGAAAGGTGAGCAATCACTCACGATTAACGTTCTCATATTTATTAAATTTGATTTCAATTGAAACGACAATTGAAATATGATGCTGTAGTTATTTAAATTTTTATATATGCTATTATCTGTATATGTTCACCTGTGACATCTGACACCAGTATCTAGTATTTATATGCCTGTTATTACTATTATCTGTATATGTTCACCTATGACATCTGACACCAGTATCTGATATTTATATTGATGATATATGCCTGTTGTTATATTTTATATTATCTGTTATCACTCTGCAAGTTCCCTGTTAGTATAGAATTCATTATGGGTTGAAATGATACATACCCGAACGGACTTTAGAATAGGAGAATTTCGTTATGGGTTGAAATGATAAACCCAAGCGATTTTCATTTGAATTGAAATTGGGATTACGGGTCGAAATGATATCTACCCGTATATATTTAAAATTTTGGATTGAAATGATAAATATCCGTATCACTTAACCATATGATAAATATATATACAGACACCGTTGGTCCATATATATAAATATTTTAAAAATGAATTCTATGGTTTTGGAAAGAAATATATGGTTTTAATAAATGTTGAGCCTTATATTATTATATATAAATGGGAATGATTGATTTAAATACATATAATGTGTTGAGTATTTAAAATATAATTCAAATAGATTTTGGTAATAATTTGAATAAGTTAAGGTTAGAAGAAATTTGAATTTAGTTGAAATTGTATTCAATAAAGAATTTTATTTAATTAAACCGATTTGAAACTTATTGAAATTGAGATGTAAGATGTGATTTATAACTTGAGTTTGATTCATAAGTAATCTATTGAATATTTCTTGTTTAAGTAAAGTTTAAGGAAATATTTAGTAAAAATGTAATTTAAGGCTAGTTAAATGGTATTGAATTTATTAAGTGAATGTTCCCTGATTTAAATAATAATGAAGTTAAATCAAGAGCTATATGAAACTGTTAAATTTAACTTTGAAATGTTGAATATTAAAGCTTTGAAATATATTGAAAATTTAAATGATCTGTTTAGAAATGAATTAAATTGATGAATTGAACTTTGAATAAATTTGAATTTGGAATTTGAAGTTGATTTGAATCGATTTGCTAGACTTGAGGAAATTAAATACTTTACTTTTTAAATCATTTAATATATATATACTATTTTGGAAAGTGGATATATTTGAAATGAAATGATATTTGGGTTTTGAAGTATAAATTTAATTGAAATGACCACGGTGTTAAAATGTATATTTCCACCTTGTAGATAGTTCTGAAGATCCTTAGAGGATGGTTATCCCAACATCCTTTAAGTTACTCGTATTTCAATTGATATTTCACTTGAGTTGGATTTATTTATATAAGAATGTTAATCCTGACTCGAGTGTTTTGTGTTTTGCTTTACGCTCGGGTCAGACCGAGTGATACAGCATTTGAGACTCACCCTTGGAGTTTGGAGCTTCCTTTGGAGATCCAACTATCGCCTCAGCTTTCAGCTCTTCTAGTTGATTTGTTCAGAGAAGTCATCTGTTGTACTGGAGACTTCACTGCATTTGAGATATTCTGTTGTATTTTATTTCTAACTCTGATGTTTATATAGTAGCTTCATGAACTACTATTTTATCTATTCCGCTGCGTATTATTGTATTACTCTGTGTCTGTGATTATGTGATTGATTTATTTACTGCATATGCTGAGTTTTGCCAAATTTAAATTAACAATCTGATATTTTGAATTATTCAAGTCAGACATGTGTGGATTTATTGTCGATTTGAATGGTCCAAAATAGCGGGTCGTTACAGTTGGTATCAGAGCTTTGGCTCTAGGCGAAACTTAGCATATATTGTAAATTTATTTACAGAATCACTTTCGTTGAGTTTAATCTCTTCCTTTTGACTCGATTTCCTTTGAACTTTGGAACGTTCCCTACGGTTCCAAAATTCATTCTTGTCTCTCCCTATTTGTATTCTTTTGATTCTGGAGTATCCCATAACTCCACTTTGAATGATCTCTATAAGAATAGGCGATCCCGCCAATCTTTGAATGATTTGTAAAGGGGTGGAACTCCTTTACATTTGGCATTGATTCACCGGAGATTTCTATATCTTTGGTTTAGATGCCGCTATCTCTTGCGATCGAATGTTGGTTTTCTTGGAATTCCGCATCGATCTTGTTCCTGAAGTCACGGTTGATCCGGTTATGGTCGCCCGCGATTTATATAAGTATATTCATCTTCTATTTTGAAATTTAATTATCTCATTTTCGTTCGAACTTATCTTCGAATCAGAATCCTAATTGATTAGAGTCCCTCTAATTTGAATGTTTATCTTTGTTTTGAAATCCATTCTTGAATCATCCTTTTGAAAAATCGGGTTTATCAGTATTTTGGAGATTGTTTTATATATCGAAATTTTATAAGTATGATTATATTCTATATATAAAAGTGAAATGTTTTCGATAAGTATTATATATACCTTTTAAAAAGATAAGAATTTGAATTTTTGAAAGGATTTGAATTTTGAAGTTATATAAGAAATTGATTTATATAAAAATGATTTATAACTAAAGGATTTTAAATTTGAAATTCGAAAATTGAACTCCGGCATTTTGAAATTGGTTTTAAGATTTTGAAATATATAATTATAATATGATTTAAAAGTATTTTCCGAATAAGAAATGTTTCAAATGATTTTAATGAGTTTCGAATGATTTCGAAGAAATTTCAAAAGAAGTTTGAGAAAATGGAAGTCCAGAACTCACTTATGTCGCTGGAAAATAATTTCGGTGATGAGTGCACGCATCATCGACATTGATTTTCGAGTTTCATAGTGAGGGAGAGGCCACTTTAGTAGCATTGCTACGCGAGCGATTTTGCGAAACCAATTTTGATTTCAAAAATTTTTGAAGTATGATTTGATATTCGAAAGATATATGTAAATGTATGAACCGGTGTTCAGTCCTCGAGTTTCGGATTTGATATAACCCTATCTATTAAAATTGATTTACTGATTTGTTGCTAATTTCCAACTCTTGAATTTGAAAATGATTTCTTCAACTATTTTGAAGGTTCGAGCACTTTCAAATCAAGGTTAACTTTTCAAAGCTAAGAAATTTTGAAAAGTATTTTGATAAAGTATATAAGTTTGTTTTGAATGTTTAAGTATGAAGTAATATGATTTAAATAAGTTGAAACTGTTTTGTTAAGTAAATGAATAAGGCAATTTTAAAATTTTCTAATATGAAATTTAGATTCGAAATGCTTTGAAAAGAATTTGGTCTTCAAAATATTTTGAGTAAAATTTAGTTTAAATGTTTTAACTTAGTAACACCTTTATGAAACTATATATTTAACAAGTTGGAATAAATATATAAGTTGTGCGTATGCTGTTTTATTCGCATAATTAATTTGATCCAGGGTTGAATACGCAAGTTCGAGGTGAATTACACCATTTCGTGTTAGGATTTTTCATTCGATTCTTGATGGCGAATATTTGATATGGATTTTGGGCTTGATTCTAGAATTCTCTATCATAGTATATAGCTATGCAAGGAGACCGATGGCTTCTAGTCGAGAAACTATATCGAAATCCGCATTAGGGAAGTCGAATGGACAATACTAGTTCGAAAGCGAACTTGTGTGATCGAGCGAGCGATCAAATGTGATTCTGTGAAAGGATGACGTATGTACATCTTATATTCTAATATCATTGATATATTTTGACGCTGAAATTGAAAGCTGTCATGTTAGAATATCTTTGCTTACTAAAAGAAAATTTCTAATTTAAATTACAAAGATATATAACCCATAAAAGCAAAGATATCCAATCCCATATGGCTCTTCATACAGCGAAATTTATTTTGTAAAGATTTGATCCTTATATAAGATGGACCTTATGTAAATATAAGATGATTTTGAAAACCATTGATTTTGGAAATGAATTGTTTGACTTAATTATATTGATTTGGAAATTTGGATTTATTTTCTAAATCTATTATTTTGGAAACTTTGAAACTAAAGATATTTAATTTGAGAACAAATAATTTGGTGAAATTATATATGATTTTGAAATTGAACTGATATTGAAACAAATTGAAATTTGAGAACCTTGTGCTACTAAATACTTGATTTGGGAGTTGTCGAACTTATATAAAATTGATTTGTATGAGTATGAAATTGATTCGAAAACTATAGATTTGAAAGGGTACTCAATTTGAAAGTGAAATCTTATATAATTGAAGTCTATATAAGTATGATTTGATATACTATTGATTTTGGAAAGTATTTGAGTTGAAAATTTAATCTTATATATAATGGATTTTATATAAGTACGATATTTGAAAGTGATTTGAAAAGGTACTATATGATACATATTTTCGAAGTAAAGATATGGAAAGTGCCTTCTACTTGATATCCGATTTGTGGCCACATCTTGGATTCATTCTATCGATATTATTCTCTATGATTTTGGTTTTCCGGATATGATACTCGAGTGTCCTTCGAATTCCATGGCGTTACCCATGGTCTTATTGTTCTCTCGTGACTGCACAGCGCAACTGCCTGGCTGAGTCTTGCCTAGGGGTATGGATTGTTTCCTGGGGGATCCAGGCGTAACCATTGTGTATCCTGTAATCTGTGTAGGTCGCGAATAGTAGCGCAAATGCTTGGCTGAGTCTTGCCTGGGGGTACGGATTGTTTCCTGGGGGATCCAGGCGTAACCATTGTGTATCCTGCATTCTACTAGTCATCATGGCGTAACTCGCAGGGCTGAGAAAGCCTACGGATATGGATTGTTTCCTGGGGGAACCAGGCGTAACCATTGTGTATCTGCGAACCATGGTTAGACAAAGGTTTTGTTCGTTTTGATTGGATTGTACTTTCCATATCTGTTTTTAAAAGTTTTTCCAATATTTTCACTGGGTGTTGAAACAAGTCTACTAAGTACCTGGAGAATTCTAGTTTTGCGCCTGATCAACGCACTACCAGAGTCTACAGGAACAAGGATAAACTTGTTGAAACATCGAGTTATAAAAGTATTTTCGAAAGGAAATTTGTTTCGACTATAAAGGTATTTTATTATAAAGGTATTTCCAACAAAGAAATTTTGAATTAATATTTGAAATTGAAATCCTAATGGTTTGAATTAATTATTCATGCCCGATACTAATCTTTTGAATCTATCTTATCTGCTCAGCTTTATTTATTCACCTATATTCTGTTTTTCCAAGTCCCTCTTCCCCTTGTTGACTATATCCCTTTAAATATTGTTTATTTATATACTACACGGGTTAATAGAAATTTTAGTGTTATAAATATTTTAGAAGTTATGAATTCAATAAGACATATTTAAAGTAAATGATTTTGATTTATTAATGATATTTGAAAAGTATTTTAGATAGAATTAATAAATTTATGAATTATGGATTTAATGTTTTCAAATAACTTCTTTGTAAATATAAAAATTAATTGTTTTCAAATGGTTTTCATATATTTATAAAGGTGTCATTTAAACATATAAATGGTAGTATAAAGGAAGCAAGAAATTTTACAAATGGATTTTTGAAAGGTTTTAAAGTATATAAGATAATTGAATTGCTAATGAAGTTTTAAAATTTTAAGAAAAATTTATATAGTTCAAATTTATTGTTTAATCTTGACTTTCAATCTATCTTTTCTGTCTGGTTGTTTCTATTCTTCTACCTCCTTTCTTTTCGGGGACGAAAAGTTTTGAGTGGGGGAGAGTGTAACGACCCGTAAAATTTAATGGTTTTAAAAGTATATTTAACTGGAAATTTGTGAAATTTTAAACAATAAAATTTGAAATTAAAAATTTATTATTTGGAATACGTCTATTTTAATATAGCAACTGGTAAATTTTCATCTGATAATATTGAAGTTTATTTTCCGGTAAAATTTCATTTCAAATCAAACCGGTTAATAATAGTGAATTTAAAAGTTTTCCGAAACCAAAATATGTCAACAGGAGAAAATTTATTCAGGTCATTCTGAATCAGACTGCGAAATTCGTTTCGCGAAATTCGGACGTTTCTAGCTCCGTTTGGATTTTTCCGTACGGAATAGCAACGTATATCGACACCGATTATCGACTTTTGATCGGATGATCGTACCACTAATATCTGTATACCGTTTTGATCGTCTCGTCATGCTGATCTCAATGGTATATTTATTTCTGTATTTTTGAGGTCCGGTACGCATCGGAAACTATAAACTGTTCGTGTAACGGTACCGTAAAATTGTGTTTTTTCCCTTTACGTTTCCAATTCAAAACAGGCTGTCCAATTAAATCTACTTGAATGAGTCAGCTAAATCTAAGGGGACCGTTGCTATTCAATTAACTTTATATTTATTCACATCTGCCTTTTCAGTCGCTCACGTTTCATTCTCAAACCCAGGCTTAAATCTTGTTCTCCTCCCTGAAGCTCTTCTCCTCTTTCTTTTATTTTACTTTTGTTTTCCTTTCCCTGACCTTTCCACGCCGCAACCATCAACACCCATGATGTCACATACCGGAATTTTCGACTTTCGAAAATTCGACATCGATACTCACTTTATCGACTGCCGAGCAATCGAGTGCCGGAAACTCCAATAGTGAGGGTTTTAAGAAAAAGAAAAAGTAGAAGAAGAAGAAGATAGAAGAAAAAGAGAAGAAAGAAAGAAGAAGAACAACAGACAACATCAGAACGACATCAATAGAAACACAGTACAGAGACAATATCAGAATCTCACATATCGCAGCGGAACAATTTATAATAGATAATTACTGGTTTTTAAACAACGAACTATATCATTTAATACATACATCAATCAATCAGAATCAATATACCACTCAATACAACAATGGACGGTTATATAACCTGTCCTCATACAGAATACACAGCGGAATAAATACTATCAGATACAAATACTACGTCTCGCCATCCAGCTTATCTCCAAGCTCCAGAATACCCAGAATATCCTGATAATATAACTCTAGGCTGCCCGTGTGGAAATTGGTGGGCACCCAGAGTTTAGAAGGGAAACAATAAACTCCGAGTCAGTCATGGTGACTGGTGTGAGATCGTAAAACAGTTATTCTTTAAAATAAACAACAGGATAATAATTAATTTTTTTTTTGTCAATTCGCAATGCTTTTGGAAAATGAAACTACCATAAGACCTCCCGCCACACACACAATGCAAACGCAGACTTGGAGGAGATTTCTTCTTATGATAGTCAAAGATGCTTACTACGCGAAAATCAAATTCTTTTTGATATTATTATTAGTGCATAGTGTAGAAAACATTTCGAAAGTAGAATATAAATCTTAGCCAGCATAGGTACCATTATAGTATGCTTGCTATAGCTGCCATATTAGATGGCAGGTTCTACAACTAAAACCGTACAAGTCACGTATTGTTTCTTTGGATTTCCAACAAATGGTCAGGCTAAGGAACTTCCTATCCACGATGGGTACGTCCCTGGAATAGACGACCCGAGAACCTAACCGGATCTCTGCCAACACAAGGCCGGGTTACCTCTGCAAAAATAGGTAACTACTGACACGCGTATGCCATCCCCCGATCGTCACCGATCTTCCCGAGGATCCCCGATTCGCAACAAACCACATAGATAATAATAATGCAGTAACCACAGAGGTTAAGTATCTGGGCTCCATACCATGATACCACCTTTATCCAGAAGGAATGACATACACTAAGGGGCGCTACTCCCTAGAACCTTGCCGCATCCTTCCTGTTTCGACCATTTCCGGGGTGTGAGGCTCGACGAAGTCTCGTCCACAAAGCTACGCTTTCTACAAAAAGCCCTGCTTCGGGTCAAACAAAAATGATCAACCTATGATCACAAAGATATAAGATCAAACAAATGATCATATCACAAATGATCAAACACTGATCATTTCACAGCAACACTCAGTATGCCACGTTACCAAATTGGGATATATCGCTGATAAATTTCAACTACATAACCTCTGAGCTTGTACGTCTCAGAGAAGGGTGTTAAGCTAAGAGAATAAATTCTCCGCCACCAACAGAAATGTATTTGAAAGAAATCAGCTTTATATTTCAAATTGTAACGTCAGACATACAATCCATACAAGTCTGTTCCGGGATCGAACAGAACCGAAGGCACTTCTCACGAAGCCCTTGCATTTCCGGATAATTTTCTAATCACGTCGGGACTTCCCGTCACTAAGGGTGATAAAACCTCTAAACCGGAGATCAGCCGATGTAGAGTAACTCGACGGTAATCCTTCCGTTTTCAAAAATATCCGGTCTTCAAATGCAATTCATAACGACGTATCACATATTCGGAATGGGTTATACGACCCCATGGTCCTTTCCCGGCTAACCCGAATAGTGAGCGATTATTCAAAAATAAGTGTGGCATTCAACTTCATCCAATTCACAACAAAACATCCATTCAGGGCAATTATTGATAGTCGGTTATTTAACTATCAATAAAGATGCGCAACATCATCAGATTCCAAATAATTTTCCAAATTATTTATTCTTCAAAAATATCTTACTAGATATATAATTTCCACACTTCAAAAATAAATCAACGTTTATTTTTAAACAAATTCCCATTCCATTTATAAATTCCATAGTGAATTTATATCTTCAAAATATCTACTGATATACGATTCTCAAATCGATTTCAAGTATTCAATTTCATTTTATCTTTAAGAAGATAAAATCTCAAAACGTTTCATTTCATTTTGGAAATGCATTTCCATACTTATTTAAAAATAAGTATTTCACAAATCTATTTATTTTCAACATTTGAAAATATTCGATATACTTAAAATCAAATTAAGTATATATTCATTCTTTTAAGGAAATCTATTTTCTATAACAACATCAATTTGAGTCAAAACGAATGTTACGTAAAACATCGTTACGACGACTCAAAAATCACTAGTATAGGGATTCGAAATTAAAATAGATATGTAAATCCCAATACTAGATAAAAACATTTCCTTTCGGAAATCATTTACTATAACCACAGTGTTATAGTCCATCATTTCCTTATTTTTCGAAAACGTCTATTTCAACAATAAAATGTTGAAATCTATGTATTCGATACTTAACACGTTTTAAAACACCTTTTAAAACAATTAACTTCATTTGATAATATCGCTTTCCCAAACATAACCATTTTATTCAATAATATATTCACTGTCCAAAATCGTGAATATACTTCACTAACCACATTTCAGTATTTAATTCATCAAATTCAATTGATTTTGAATTTATAAAACAACGCTTATAAATTCCATTTCTGTTTTATAACAACTTCGGTTTATAACTCTTCTTTATTAACAATTTCGATAAATATCCCACTTAAAGGCAAAAAAATCCAATTTACAAGTAAATTTCTTATCAGCCTTTATCCTACAATTTAACACTTATAAAAACTCGTTTTAAAATCCCAATAATTTTAATTGATAAATATCAATTTTATACATCTTTTATATACCTTGTTTTTAATAATTCAAAAATTCAAATTTTAAACTATTTTATAAATTACTTAACTGTTTATTTCAAAAATCACCTCTCGGTTATATTTCACCAAAATCTTAACCTTTATAACTTTAATAATTTTAATGTTTGTAAATTTATTCAAAAATTCAATAACGTATATTTACAAATAATCACTTTAAAAAATCTCCTTTAAAATTAAAATCGTTATTTTAAAACTTCAAAAATTGAATCCAATGATGCAACGCATCAATTAGTCAATCACAACCTCAACATCATATATCAACATATGATAACAGAATATACATCAATCCTGTAAATAAATAACTACTGGTGAGGAATCCAGTTGGATCCCTCCAACCTGTTTCCCTGCATCCAAAGACGTTAGCACAATACCAATTCCGCTCCAGTACGGAATTATCGCGGTATATGGGTTTTTATAAATATCCGCTTACTAACGGCGCAATAGGGTCTCATCCGCTATACGAGGCGGGAAATCAATCAATCCAATATATACATATGCCAATATGTATATATTGCTATATATAATATAGATATATCCTATTATATCTAATAGCACATTCAATAGCAATCAAACAGTCAATCAAATCAATAACTGAAAATTTCCACTTTAAATTTTGAGTGAGAAGATCTCACCTTAGATTTTATTAGCAATCCGTTTCCATTTCAGTTTCGTTTTCTCGATTTTTAACCTGGTATAAATAATTTATACACATTTATTAATACTCGAAATAAATTGAACAACCTAATTATCATTTTAAAATTTTATCAAATCTAATAGTTTAAATTTTTAACTACTCCCTATTATAAAGTCTTTTGGTATCAAAAATATTTACTAAATCTATTATTAAAAATAACCTCATAAATTAAAAATGTATATATGTATATATATTATTTATTTTCTTCGAGATCCATTCGCTTATAAAAATTCATTTATATAGATTTAAAAATCTAATTTTATATATATACTTCAAATCGTTTCAAAATTTCTATATTTATTATATCTATATATATATTAAAATCTGCAGTAAACATATGTACATATATTTTAACTTTTATAAATTTATTTAACTAACATTTTTGTTTAAACAAATATTTCCATTGAATCGAATAAATTGCATATACCTCACAGCGATTAACCCTCCCTCGAACACCAACCCAAAGTCACAGCGCAAGCAAGCTCGAGTCCGAGCCATCCTCGAGAGAAACTGCGACAATCGAAACCATCGTGACTTCGCCAGTTTTGCTTCGCCACTGCCACGACGCTGCCTCCATCATCGCACTCGAACCACCACCATCATCGAACGACACCTCGCCAATCTTCACCCTCCACGTCGCGACTCACCTCCGGTCAACTCGCACGCGAGCGCGAACTCGCTGTCGACGCCGCTCCCTACGAACGCGATCCATAAATCATCGCTGCAGCCCTAGCTTTGAATAACCTTGGCCACGCGATTGAGACGAGACCACGAGCGACGTGCCCACGCTCGAGCACGCTCCCCTCCCTTACGTGAGTACCCGCGCCTACATCCCACCATCCTACTCGTCTGCAGATGCCACACGAATGATGCCGGCCCTGATTTGATCGAGTTCGAGTAATTAGGGGAAAACGATTTTTTTTTTCTTTTTGAATTCGATCAGAGACACGGCCATTATATTTTTTTTCTTCTATTTAGATTTGAAACTGAGATTGTTATGTTTGATTTTATGAAGAGGGAGAGGAGGCTCGGCGTATAAAATGGAAAACGACGTGATTTTTGGGCATGATTTTAGGCGTAATCTTAGGAACGAATAGCATGTTGATTTTGACCAATAAAATTATTCGATTTAAATTTAAATTCAAACCGATATAAATTCTCAATGCGTTTACACGCCGTGTGTTCACACCATAACTCCGAAAAATACGAAAATTGAAACTCGACAATAATTCAACGTTACGGACCCAATGGAACTGGTTTCGTCGAATTCCGAGACTGTTTGAAAAATGACTATTTTTAAATATCGGTTGAAACAATAAATTTAAAAACTGAACAATTCACTCCCAAATTTGATTCTGAAGCTTCTGTTATCTTCAGTAATACCAATACGAACTTTAAAAGCTTTTGAAATATTTTTCTTCGATTTTAAATTGAATATCCAAATTTTTATTCAGCATTCAATAGGTTAAATTTTAAAGTTTAATCACCAAATTCCAAGTTATATTCGGGATTCAAATTAAATCATCATTCCATTATTTAAAATTAATTAAATATTCTCAATTTAATTCGTTCGAAATTCTGGGTCGTTACAGACTTCCCTCCTTAAAAGAATTTCGTCCCGAAATTACAAGTTAGGAAAAAATGTCCTTAACCCGTCTACTATTTTTCAACATCTAATAGTTTTATCAAATTCATCAAAACAAATCTTTCTACTAAAGATTCGTTATTAATTCAACTAAATTTCCAAACATTTCCATAGTTTTTCAAACAACATTGTTTACTTCAAAATTCAAATTTAAATTCAAATTCAAATTTAAACTTTCAAATTTTTTATCAAAATTTTTCTAACACTCGGAATTTTCGAAAAATTTCGCCAGCGTCTCCTTTGCGCGGCTAATACGGCACGACTACAAAACGTCCCTCCGGACTCTCAGATTTCAAAAAGAAAAAGAAACAGCCAAGCGGCTAGACAAGGAATCATCAAAAACTCATATTGGAATTCAAATACGTACCTTTTGTCGAGCAATTCAAATTATCTTTGAAATCAAATCCAATTTCCTTTATACCTGTATATCCTACTGGCCATAATATCTAGTTACATATATTCAAACCATTTTGCAAATTCTATTACAAAATTTTCAATATAACTACTTATATCATTTTTACTTCACTATTGAAGTTACATATTCATTATCATTCAATTTTACATTTCAAATCTCATTTGAATTCAATTCCCAATTTTAATTCTATTGGAATTCAATTTATCTTCATTTTCGAATATTGAATTTTATCGATTATCTTTCATTCATAACTACATCATTTTAAATTAGTTTCATTTACTAATTCATCACAGATTCCAATTCATTTATTCAAATTGTCTTCAACATTCAGTTTCAATTCCAGTTTTATTCACTTACAATTGTGAATTCCATTCATTTAAAATTTATTTCTACTTACTTGAATTTATTTGCAATTTCGAACCATTCTTTCATTTAGTTCACAATTCAAGGTTTAATTTCACTAATTTAACTTTCAATTTCGTTTTCTTGCACTTGCAATTGCAATTTATTCATTCATTCACTAATTCATTCGTTTTTCAATTTGAATTTCATTCTAATCAAATTTCAATATTCTATAAGTTATCAACTTATTAATATTTCGTAAGTATTTTAAATAGGATTCCAGAGTCGTTTCAATTTTTTTCAAAAAATCATTTTGAAAACAATTCAAATTCCATTTGAATTTCCAAAACAAAAACCCAAATTTTCAAACACTCCTATTTAAAACAATTTGACAGCAATTTCTCTTTTGGAAACCCGAAAATGAACACCGGTGATGTCGCGATCATCATCGGAATTATTTTCCAGCGACCGACAAGAGTTTAGAGCTTTTATCTCTCTAAAATACTTTTCAAACCTTTGAAATTCATTTTCAAACCAAAAAGATTTTAAACTTTTCAAATCTCCAAAATTTTCAAATTCTTTTCAAAACATTTCCAAATACTTCTCTGGAATTCCGTTTTAAATTATAAGTCACATTTATAATTTATAATCTCAAATTTCATTTGTAAATCACATTTACAATTCATATCCATAATTTTATTCTTATATGAATTTATTTCCAAATCTTTGGTTGTTATTTTTAATTTCTTATTCGATTTCAGATAACAATGATAATGTTTCAATGTTATTACTTCCTAACAACCAAACATCCATATACTATAGTATTTCATAGAAAAATCATTTCTTTTTTTCTCTATACAAAAATAGTTTTGGGTAAAATTATTTCATTTACCCTATTTAAAACAATACTGTGTCGTCTTGCCTCGTTTAAGTGTTTAGAAATCCCTATCGATAATATGGCGTCCCACATACCGACCAAAATTCACAAACATCTCAACGGATAAGCAAACACAATATAAAACAATTTTATATTCACTAACAAATACGCGCTCGTATTTATTATTACACTCAAACTCATTCTAGAGTACTACTGACTCTATCTCTAATGAGTAACACCCAACAGAGCAGGGTTGTCGCTTAACCATATGCTCTGATACCACTTTGTCACATACCGAAGTAAGCGGTCACAACCGGTAGGCTTTTCAACCATCCCGGCCCCACCGTGGCTGACAATGATACCCCAAACTTGCTTTTACGGCCAGCCTCTCGACTGTCACGGCCTCTGCCTAACCAACCCATCCCTCTTAGGGACATGTAGGGGTAAGAGTCTCCCGTTCGCCACCAAACTGCGAAGCGAGAATCCCCTATCATGCTGTAATATAGCAAGACTGGTGTGAGATCGTAAAACAGTTATTCTTTAAAATAAACAACAGGATAATAATTAATTTTTTTTTTTGTCAATTCGCAATGCTTTTGGAAAATGAAACTACCATAAGACCTCCCGCCACACACACAATGCAAACGCAGACTTGGAGGAGATTTCTTCTTATGATAGTCAAAGATGCTTACTACGCGAAAATCAAATTCTTTTTGATATTATTATTAGTGCATAGTGTAGAAAACATTTCGAAAGTAGAATATAAATCTTAGCCAGCATAGGTACCATTATAGTATGCTTGCTATAGCTGCCATATTAGATGGCAGGTTCTACAACTAAAACCGTACAAGTCACGTATTGTTTCTTTGGATTTCCAACAAATGGTCAGGCTAAGGAACTTCCTATCCACGATGGGTACGTCCCTGGAATAGACGACCCGAGAACCTAACCGGATCTCTGCCAACACAAGGCCGGGTTACCTCTGCAAAAATAGGTAACTACTGACACGCGTATGCCATCCCCCGATCGTCACCGATCTTCCCGAGGATCCCCGATTCGCAACAAACCACATAGATAATAATAATGCAGTAACCACAGAGGTTAAGTATCTGGGCTCCATACCATGATACCACCTTTATCCAGAAGGAATGACATACACTAAGGGGCGCTACTCCCTAGAACCTTGCTGCATCCTTCCTGTTTCGACCATTTCCGGGGTGTGAGGCTCGACGAAGTCTCGTCCACAAAGCTACGCTTTCTACAAAAAGCCCTGCTTCGGGTCAAACAAAAATGATCAACCTATGATCACAAAGATATAAGATCAAACAAATGATCATATCACAAATGATCAAACACTGATCATTTCACAGCAACACTCAGTATGCCACGTTACCAAATTGGGATATATCGCTGATAAATTTCAACTACATAACCTCTGAGCTCGTACGTCTCAGAGAAGGGTGTTAAGCTAAGAGAATAAATTCTCCGCCACCAACAGAAATGTATTTGAAAGAAATCAGCTTTATATTTCAAATTGTAACGTCAGACATACAATCCATACAAGTTTGTTCCGGGATCGAACAGAACCGAAGGCACTTCTCACGAAGCCCTTGCATTTCCGGATAATTTTCTAATCACGTCGGGACTTCCCGTCACTAAGGGTGATAAAACCTCTAAACCGGAGATCAGCCGATGTAGAGTAACTCGACGGTAATCCTTCCGTTTTCAAAAATATCCGGTCTTCAACACCGGTCTTCAAATGCAATTCATAACGACGTATCACATATTCGGAATGGGTTATACGACCCCATGGTCCTTTCCCGGCTAACCCGAATAGTGAGCGATTATTCAAAAATAAGTGTGGCATTCAACTTCATTCAATTCACAACAAAACATCCATTCAGGGCAATTATTGATAGTCGGTTATTTAACTATCAATAAAGATGCGCAACATCATCAGATTCCAAATAATTTTCCAAATTATTTATTCTTCAAAAATATCTTACTAGATATATAATTTCCACACTTCAAAAATAAATCAACGTTTATTTTTAAACAAATTCCCATTCCATTTATAAATTCCATAGTGAATTTATATCTTCAAAATATCTACTGATATACGATTCTCAAATCGATTTCAAGTATTCAATTTCATTTTATCTTTAAGAAGATAAAATCTCAAAACGTTTCATTTCATTTTGGAAATGCATTTCCATACTTATTTAAAAATAAGTATTTCACAAATCTATTTATTTTCAACATTTGAAAATATTCGATATACTTAAAATCAAATTAAGTATATATTCATTCTTTTAAGGAAATCTATTTTCTATAACAACATCAATTTGAGTCAAAACGAATGTTACGTAAAACATCGTTACGACGACTCAAAAATCACTAGTATAGGGATTCGAAATTAAAATAGATATGTAAATCCCAATACTAGATAAAAACATTTCCTTTCGGAAATCATTTACTATAACCACAGTGTTATAGTCCATCATTTCCTTATTTTTCGAAAACGTCTATTTCAACAATAAAATGTTGAAATCTATGTATTCGACACTTAACACGTTTTAAAACACCTTTTAAAACAATTAACTTCATTTGATAATATCGCTTTCCCAAACATAACCATTTTATTCAATAATATATTCACTGTCCAAAATCGTGAATATACTTCACTAACCACATTTCAGTATTTAATTCATCAAATTCAATTGATTTTGAATTTATAAAACAACGCTTATAAATTCCATTTCTGTTTTATAACAACTTCGGTTTATAACTCTTCTTTATTAACAATTTCGATAAATATCCCACTTAAAGGCAAAAAAATCCAATTTACAAGTAAATTTCTTATCAGCCTTTATCCTACAATTTAACACTTATAAAAACTCGTTTTAAAATCCCAATAATTTTAATTGATAAATATCAATTTTATACATCTTTTATATACCTTGTTTTTAATAATTCAAAAATTCAAATTTTAAACTATTTTATAAATTACTTAACTGTTTATTTCAAAAATCACCTCTCGGTTATATTTCACCAAAATCTTAACCTTTATAACTTTAATAATTTTAACGTTTGTAAATTTATTCAAAAATTCAATAACGTATATTTACAAATAATCACTTTAAAAAATCTCCTTTAAAATTAAAATCGTTATTTTAAAACTTCAAAAATTGAATCCAATGATGCAACGCATCAATTAGTCAATCACAACCTCAACATCATATATCAACATATGATAACAGAATATACATCAATCCTGTAAATAAATAACTACTGGTGAGGAATCCAGTTGGATCCCTCCAACCTGTTTCCCTGCATCCAAAGACGTTAGCACAATACCAATTCCGCTCCAGTACGGAATTATCGCGGTATATGGGTTTTTATAAATATCCGCTTACTAACGGCGCAATAGGGTCTCATCCGCTATACGAGGCGGGAAATCAATCAATCCAATATATACATATGCCAATATGTATATATTGCTATATATAATATAGATATATCCTATTATATCTAATAGCACATTCAATAGCAATCAAACAGTCAATCAAATCAATAACTGAAAATTTCCACTTTAAATTTTGAGTGAGAAGATCTCACCTTAGATTTTATTAGCAATCCGTTTCCATTTCAGTTTCGTTTTCTCGATTTTTAACCTGGTATAAATAATTTATACACATTTATTAATACTCGAAATAAATTGAACAACCTAATTATCATTTTAAAATTTTATCAAATCTAATAGTTTAAATTTTTAACTACTCCCTATTATAAAGTCTTTTGGTATCAAAAATATTTACTAAATCTATTATTAAAAATAACCTCATAAATTAAAAATGTATATATGTATATATATTATTTATTTTCTTCGAGATCCATTCGCTTATAAAAATTCATTTATATAGATTTAAAAATCTAATTTTATATATATACTTCAAATCGTTTCAAAATTTCTATATTTATTATATCTATATATATATTAAAATCTGCAGTAAACATATGTACATATATTTTAACTTTTATAAATTTATTTAACTAACATTTTTGTTTAAACAAATATTTCCATTGAATCGAATAAATTGCATATACCTCACAGCGATTAACCCTCCCTCGAACACCAACCCAAAGTCACAGCGCAAGCAAGCTCGAGTCCGAGCCATCCTCGAGAGAAACTGCGACAATCGAAACCATCGTGACTTCGCCAGTTTTGCTTCGCCACTGCCACGACGCTGCCTCCATCATCGCACTCGAACCACCACCATCATCGAACGACACCTCGCCAATCTTCACCCTCCACGTCGCGACTCACCTCCGGTCAACTCGCACGCGAGCGCGAACTCGCTGTCGACGCCGCTCCCTACGAACGCGATCCATAAATCATCGCTGCAGCCCTAGCTTTGAATAACCTTGGCCACGCGATTGAGACGAGACCACGAGCGACGTGCCCACGCTCGAGCACGCTCCCCTCCCTTACGTGAGTACCCGCGCCTACATCCCACCATCCTACTCGTCTGCAGATGCCACACGAATGATGCCGGCCCTGATTTGATCGAGTTCGAGTAATTAGGGGAAAACGATTTTTTTTTTCTTTTTGAATTCGATCAGAGACGCGGCCATTATATTTTTTTTCTTCTATTTAGATTTGAAACTGAGATTGTTATGTTTGATTTTATGAAGAGGGAGAGGAGGCTCGGCGTATAAAATGGAAAACGACGTGATTTTTGGGCATGATTTTAGGCGTAATCTTAGGAACGAATAGCATGTTGATTTTGACCAATAAAATTATTCGATTTAAATTTAAATTCAAACCGATATAAATTCTCAATGCGTTTACACGCCGTGTGTTCACACCATAACTCCGAAAAATACGAAAATTGAAACTCGACAATAATTCAACGTTACGGACCCAATGGAACTGGTTTCGTCGAATTCCGAGACTGTTTGAAAAATGACTATTTTTAAATATCGGTTGAAACAATAAATTTAAAAACTGAACAATTCACTCCCAAATTTGATTCTAAAGCTTCTGTTATCTTCAGTAATACCAATACGAACTTTAAAAGCTTTTGAAATATTTTTCTTCGATTTTAAATTGAATATCCATATTTTTATTCAGCATTCAATAGGTTAAATTTTAAAGTTTAATCACCAAATTCCAAGTTATATTCGGGATTCAAATTAAATCATCATTCCATTATTTAAAATTAATTAAATATTCTCAATTTAATTCGTTCGAAATTCTGGGTCGTTACACATGATCTCGGCCTGACAATGACCTCCGCCAATTCCAACACCCCGAGCACGACATTCGCCTTCCGCCTCGCCCACTACCTTCACGTCACACCGTCGAGCATCCATGTAGGCCCTAGGCAGCACCACCCCACTCACCAAGTGCCGAACCCATCACCGCAACCTCCGCCTCGACCACCTCACCAGTCAGATCCACCTCTACCATCCACGCACCGAGCGCCAGCCTCCGACTGGTCTCCTCCTCTTTCCACCACTTGCCGTGAGTCTTTCCTCCCTATTGCATATATATATATAGTTTTATTTTGGTTTTTAAATTTTATATACATATACATAGTGTTTATCAGGTGCATATATATGTATGTTTGGCTATATTATAAAAAGGCTATAAAAGTGTTTTATAAGTATAGACATAAGTTAATTTATATATTAGTTGTATATATAGGGGTATTATATTTTACGGTTAACATATAAGTTTTGGTTAATATATATATATATATGATAAGTTTGTACTAGTTATATATGTTTTAAAGGGTATTGTATGCGGTCTTTACAATTTGCATTTATACAGTAATATTTTTACTGCAGGTTTGCATATTAGTCTATAAGGTATTTACATATATATTAGGTGTTATATTCAATTTCGTACATAAGTTTATAAGTTTATAGATTTCAAATTTTCTTTTTTCGTATGTTAAAAAGTATCGAGTATTATAAGTTTTTTTTCTCTTATTGTTCTATACCAAAATATGATACTTTAGTAGGTGTAGTCACCTAAATACTGCAGCCTGTCTATTGCTATTTTGTACTTGGTTGGAGCTTTGCATTCGTATGTATTGGCTTATTAGTGTAATATTATATGTAGCCTATATAAATGTACTAGCTACGCCTTTTAAATGATATAATACATATTGGCTTATTATTCGTATGTATTGCATTCGTATATAGGTATGTCAGTACTAGCTTAAAGGATATATGTTGTCTCAGTTATAAAAAAATATTATATGTTAGGAACACCTTTTAGATATGTTAGTTTTATATAAAGTTGCTACTTTAACATGTTAATACATATGACTGCGTGTACATGTATATGGTTGTTTTGAGGGAAAGATTTGTTTGTTATTGATGTTTATTGGTATTGTGTCTATATGAAATTTTATGGGGTTTATAAAGATCTGTTTGAATCCATAACAGTGTAAAGTAATATTATATATATATTATAAACATTGATTTTAAGGATATAATACATACATGTTGGTTTATATGTATTAAATAAAGTAAGTTATACAAGTTTCATTTTTACTATTAGTTTTAAAAGGTTTAACATGTATTCGAGTATTTTTCACTTTAATAGGTATATATATATATATATATATATGTATTTACTTTAAGCACATATATTTTACTTATACCAATTATCATCATCAATCCAGTTGACTTGATTTATATATAGTATATAGTTATATATGAGTCACTCGCACAAATTGTCTTCATCGATCCTGTTTTGACTTGATTTCGTCAACTTCTATTTATCAGCTTCGTTCGTCGATTCGAGTTCAATCTTGCCTTGTTTTGAGATTCGGGCCTGGATTTCGTAACCTATCTCAGTTTCGTTCACCTCTAGCCTCGAAAGGTGAGCAATCACTCACGATTAACGTTCTCATATTTATTAAATTTGATTTCAATTGAAACGACAATTGAAATATGATGCTGTAGTTATTTAAATTTTTATATATGCTATTATCTGTATATGTTCACCTGTGACATCTGACACCAGTATCTAGTATTTATATGCCTGTTATTACTATTATCTGTATATGTTCACCTATGACATCTGACACCAGTATCTGATATTTATATTGATGATATATGCCTGTTGTTATATTTTATATTATCTGTTATCACTCTGCAAGTTCCCTGTTAGTATAGAATTCATTATGGGTTGAAATGATACATACCCGAACGGACTTTAGAATAGGAGAATTTCGTTATGGGTTGAAATGATAAACCCAAGCGATTTTCATTTGAATTGAAATTGGGATTACGGGTCGAAATGATATCTACCCGTATATATTTAAAATTTTGGATTGAAATGATAAATATCCGTATCACTTAACCATATGATAAATATATATACAGACACCGTTGGTCCATATATATAAATATTTTAAAAATGAATTCTATGGTTTTGGAAAGAAATATATGGTTTTAATAAATGTTGAGCCTTATATTATTATATATAAATGGGAATGATTGATTTAAATACATATAATGTGTTGAGTATTTAAAATATAATTCAAATAGATTTTGGTAATAATTTGAATAAGTTAAGGTTAGAAGAAATTTGAATTTAGTTGAAATTGTATTCAATAAAGAATTTTATTTAATTAAACCGATTTGAAACTTATTGAAATTGAGATGTAAGATGTGATTTATAACTTGAGTTTGATTCATAAGTAATCTATTGAATATTTCTTGTTTAAGTAAAGTTTAAGGAAATATTTAGTAAAAATGTAATTTAAGGCTAGTTAAATGGTATTGAATTTATTAAGTGAATGTTCCCTGATTTAAATAATAATGAAGTTAAATCAAGAGCTATATGAAACTGTTAAATTTAACTTTGAAATGTTGAATATTAAAGCTTTGAAATATATTGAAAATTTAAATGATCTGTTTAGAAATGAATTAAATTGATGAATTGAACTTTGAATAAATTTGAATTTGGAATTTGAAGTTGATTTGAATCGATTTGCTAGACTTGAGGAAATTAAATACTTTACTTTTTAAATCATTTAATATATATATACTATTTTGGAAAGTGGATATATTTGAAATGAAATGATATTTGGGTTTTGAAGTATAAATTTAATTGAAATGACCACGGTGTTAAAATGTATATTTCCACCTTGTAGATAGTTCTGAAGATCCTTAGAGGATGGTTATCCCAACATCCTTTAAGTTACTCGTATTTCAATTGATATTTCACTTGAGTTGGATTTATTTATATAAGAATGTTAATCCTGACTCGAGTGTTTTGTGTTTTGCTTTACGCTCGGGTCAGACCGAGTGATACAGCATTTGAGACTCACCCTTGGAGTTTGGAGCTTCCTTTGGAGATCCAACTATCGCCTCAGCTTTCAGCTCTTCTAGTTGATTTGTTCAGAGAAGTCATCTGTTGTACTGGAGACTTCACTGCATTTGAGATATTCTGTTGTATTTTATTTCTAACTCTGATGTTTATATAGTAGCTTCATGAACTACTATTTTATCTATTCCGCTGCGTATTATTGTATTACTCTGTGTCTGTGATTATGTGATTGATTTATTTACTACATATGCTGAGTTTTGCCAAATTTAAATTAACAATCTGATATTTTGAATTATTCAAGTCAGACATGTGTGGATTTATTGTCGATTTGAATGGTCCAAAATAGCAGGTCGTTACATTGTACTTCAAAGTTTACGCTACTGTAAGTTTTATAATCTTCTACTGAATAATTTGTTTAAATGTTCATCAATTCAATTGTCTAATATATTATCCTACAGACATTTCTACTGAGCAATTCAAAGAATGTAACACAAGCCCTAATCGATAATGTAGTTGCTAAAAATTTTGCAAACTGCAATAAAATGTTCTTCCCTATCCACCAAAAATCACATTTTACACTGTTGGAGTTTAATAAACAAGGTAGAATATGGATTCACTACGATTCCATAAAACCACGGCACGAAGCAGATCATCAGAAAGCGGCAAGAAAAATGGTATGTAAATTAAAAAATGAATAAATCAGAGAAAAATAAACTATTTAACAAAATCTTTGTTTTTTTTACAGAGAGTTTATGTCACTGCCTTACTAAAGAAATTGGAAAAAGCAGAGCATGAACCATCAAAGCAAATCACTTTTGCTAACAGCCCCCAACAATGTTCTGATACGTAAGTACACAACAAAAAAAATGTACAAATATTTCCATATCATAGAACATTTCTTCTAATAATTATATAATATTTGTCAATCATTGCAGAGTTGATTGTGGCATGTTTGTAATGAACATTATGAAACAAAGAAGTGAAGACAAAGAAATCAACAATGAAGACCCTGAATTCTCATATGAAGCTATGGATTTACAAAGAGCTGAAATAGCACATCAAATTCTTTCTTGCAAACCTTATAGTTGGAGCTTAGAAGAAAGCTTGACACAAAAGTTTTTACTTTCTGAAGCAAATCAAAATAATTGATGTATCAAACTGTAATGTTTTATGTAAGAATACTGAAATGTATGTACATATTTGCTAAACTTATGTAGTTGAAAGACAATATTACTGTGTTACCACAATATTAGAGTATATTACAAAAAAATTTATATATAAATTTCTAACAATTGTATTCAGCAATAAAAGCACATATCTGCAGTTATCTTGACAAATGTATAGGTAATTGAATACTTGCTCTTAAAAATTGCAGAAAAATCAGCAATAAAAACATATATCAGCAGATATGTAACAACCCGCATATCTATCGATTCTATATTTAAATATTTTATTTAAATATTTTATCGTTAGTCGGATGTTAGTCCGAAAAGCTACTTTTTGCATAAGGTCAAATTAGGACTCGAGACCACCCCCATTGAGTTCAAAATGACGTTTGCGATCTTTTTGAGTGTAAACTTCGATATGTTTGGAGATAGTGAAATTTTCAACACTTTTTCCCGCCTTTGACTTTGGTTTGGACTGCACCCCTTTAGTTCAGCCCAACCATCTTCCTCACTCTATCAAAACACTTCAAGCTTTGTCAAAAATGGTGGTGGGAAGTGGAAATTAAAACTCCAAACACAAATTCTATTGCAAATCCGAGATTCAACATCAAATTCACGTGAAGACCATTGATTCAAGCTTGTTGGTGTTCTTGCTTTGCTCTCAAATCTCCATCTTCATCAAATTCCGTGAAAAGGTGAGATTTTTGATCTCACATCTTACCTATATCTATCTTGGACTGTTGGGAATGATCCCCTATTGCATTTGCATCAACATTTGCATTTGGTTTGGATTGGATTGGCGAAAAACTTCAATTTTCAGCGTTTTGGTGATTTTTCTGGCCTTAAGTCATTTCTGGCCTTCGCTGAGTCGTCCACGAGTTAAGCCTAAGTCGTAAGTCGTTCGCGAGTTAAGGGCTTAAGTCGCGCGCGTTGAAAAGTCACCGCCTTTGTATTTCTGTTCGCCTGGCTTGAGTCGTTCACGAGTTTAAGTGATAAGTCGTAGCTCGTATTTGAGCTTAAGTCGTAGCTCGTATGGCTCTTAAGTCCTAGGTCGTTGGCTTTTAAATCGTTAAGTCGTAGGTCGCTGCTTCTACTAAGTCGCTAGGCCATGCCAACTCCGCTAGCTCACAACTGTTAAGTCGTATGACCTTAAGTCGTAGGTCGTCCCCGACCTAACTCCACTAGGTCGTTCCAGCCTTAGCTCGTAGCTCAAATTGAAGCTTAAGTCGTTAAGTCGTTCGTTCCACTAAGTCGTTCAAGGCTTAAGTCGTAAGTCGTTCGCGAGTTAGTACTTGGTCGTCTGACCTGTTTTTCCCCTAGGTCGTTCGACCTGTTCTTCTGCTAAGTCGCGTGGCATTCTCCACTTAGGTCGTATGACCTTATCTCTTAAGTCGTAAGTCGCTTGCCTCCCTTAAGTCGTAAGTCGTTCGCGAGTTAGTACTTGGTCGTTTGACCTGTTTTTCCCCTAGGTCGTTCGCGAGTTAGTACTTGGTCGTTTGACCGGTTTGGCTTCTCGAGACCGCTTGCCTTCACTAGGTCGAACCCCGTATTACTCTGCGTAGGCAATCTCATCTGAAAAACATTTGTCAGAATTTCTACTTTGATGGTTTTGGGACTGACTTCTTTGGACTTTACTCACGTCTTCGAACGTGAATTGATTTGTTTCTACAATCGTTTTATGACTTGTCACTTTAAAGATATATGAAGGTTTCAATACTAATAGTAAATATCAAAACTCTTTCATCAAAGCGATTTCAACACTATTTTAAATATCAAAAGTTCGTTTTCTCAAACCGATTTTCAATCTACTAGTATATACAAGCCTTTACTTCACTCGAATGAGAAATCGACTTAAACGACTTAGTAAAACGGGTGGTATGAAACACTTGCGTTCACTTCGTCGGTTAGCTCTTGGACTTGTTCGATTGAACCCTTTTTGTGACAATTTCCTAGTGAAGATTTACAGCTTGTTCGTAAATATTTAAGTTAAGCAAGTGGTTATGGGACATGAAGCTAAACTCATATATTTACTAGCTTGGTGTGATTGACACTTCCTTATGATCATGACGATCATTTTTGTGATTTAGACTAGCGATTGAGCGATGTCTCTTTGTCTACGTGGGAGACTATACCCCGATCATGTGATGTTTCGCCATCACATTTCTAGGGTAGCACCCTACGGTCTTCGGGCCATTCCTGTGTGAAAATTTAATGGATAGCTTCCATGAGATAGCTTCTCGTCATGTGTTTACGCGTAGGTGAGTTTTCATGCTCCCATTCATGTGTTAGGCCTCCCCCCTTTTTATGTGTTTTCTGGATTTCTGATGATGATTTCTGGAATTTTGTGCTTCACCAATTTTCATGATTTTCATTGATATGATATCAGTTTTTGTGCATTGGTGAATTCATGTGTTATTGACTTGTTATGAATACAAGTTTAGGGTATGATACCCTACCTTATCTTTGTGAAGATTCTGGTGATATTGATTAATCTTTTGTTGATTATCATTTACATACTTATAGTAGTATGTCGTTATGGTTATTTCATGTTCATGTCATGCCGTTTACTTTATACCATATCATCTGATATTTATAGTTAGACTGATCCGTTTATTATTTTCTTATAAATAATACTCGGGTCAGACCGAGATGTTACAGGTGCTTCTGCTTGACTTCTCTTCCGGATATTTCTGACTTTTGGCTAACTACATAGATTAGTAGTTTTTGGATGTACACCTTTGAGATATAGACTCTATGTTGTGTACTTATTCTTTTGTATAGCACGTGATGCTATTCTTTTGTATTATCGTGGATCTTTCTGACCACTACTCTGATGTACACTTTCATGTGTTATATATTTATTCATATCTTCTTCCGCCTTTGTGATATGGATGTCTGTGACTGATTTATGTTATGATTACTTCTATGTTTGTTTCCGAAGATTATATATAGCCACCGTGTGATAGCTTTGTGTTTGTATCGGTATGTCGGATTTCCTCCTTAAAAGATATGCATTCTATTCTATCTGACGTATCGGTGCTCGCACAAAGAAGTTACATGGATGGTCGCTCCTCCACAGCCTTATTCTCCGCGCTAATTGACAGCACTACATCGTAGTGTTCTTGGTTAGCGTGGGTATAGAGGTGGGGCATCACAAGATATCTCTGTAATAATTTATTTTTTCCAAATTCTTACTCATAATAATTTCACAAATGTCAGCAAATGAAGCACATATCTGCAGATATCTCTAAAAATATTTAGCTATTGGAAATTCTTTCAACAAATAGTTGCAGAAATTTCAGCAATAAAACCATATATCTACAGATATGTCCACAAATTTGTAGATATTCGAATTTCTTGAACCAGATAATTTCAGAAATGTCAGTATAACAAATAGATAATTGCCGATACCTCCATATTTATAAACAAAAATTGCACATACTTATGGATACATCTTATTTATTTCGATCCAAACAATTATACAAATATCATCTTCATATAAAAAGCATTATTCACAAAAGGGGTATAAAAAGAAAACAATTATTCAGAAAAACTGCAGAAATATGTGCAATTAACAGTAATAATTGCAGAAAATACTGCAACAATGATTACTCGAAAGCGAACCATGTTTAATACATTACAGACAGTAAACATCCAACCTAAGGATAGAGAAAATACCATTAAAATGAATAAGAAAAACATAAACTCAACTCCATACATTTTAGCTTTCCTATATTAAAGAGAGACTACATGTGTTTCACTGAACAAGTCCTTTTATTATGACCCAACTTCTTGCATATGCTGCATCTAATAGTCTTTGAAATTTCACCGGCAGATTTTATCCTCTTAAATGCAGATGGTCGACCAGGCATTCTTCTACCTTTAGGAGGTGCTACAACCACATCTTCAATCAAAACATCTTCTTTCACAAAGTTTATAATAGGATTGATTGAATGAGAATATGCCGATCGAAAATAAACAACTTTGAAATAATCTTCAATGTAATCATAAACATTTAACTTTCCACAGCTCAAAATACATCTAACAGCATGAGCACAAGGAAAACCATAAATTTGCCACAAATTACAAGAACAAGTCCGATTATTTAAATCAACAGATTGATGAACAGGAGAATGAACTTCAAACACATGATCACTAGATTTTATAACAAACCATGAAGCTCTTTCCAAATGAAGACTTTTCAACCGATTTTCGTTCATCGAACAAACAACACTATTCCAACTATTAGCAAGTTCTCGACGATCAGAAATTAACTTCATCAACTTAACTCTAATGCTATCCAAGCATGCAGTGATTGGTAAATGTCTTTCTTCCAAAATCCATTTATTGAAACTCTCTGAACAATTTGATGACATTTCACCATAATGACAAGCAGGGAAAAAAACATTAGTAAATTTCTCAAAGGGAATTCCATTCAAAAAGTTTGCCACAGTAGAACCACCAGCATCTTTAAAATTCTTCAATGCTAAATTGAAATCATCCAAATTAGAAGCATATGCAACACGTCCAAACAAATCTATCAACCATTTCTTTTTTGATTTGGAAAATTCAGACTTTAAAGCAACTTTTAAATTATTGTTTAAATGATAAAAACAGGAACCATGAACTGAATCTGGAAACACTTTGGGAATAGCAACAAGAATACCAGGATGACGGTCAGAAATGAAAACAAACTTTCTACAATCATCTTTCAAAAAATATTTAAGCTGTTCACAATACCAAATCCAATTATTTTCATCTTCACCAGACACAATTGCAACTGCTATAGGAAAAAAACCTGATAAAACAATCACAAATATATAAATAACTGAACAAATTGCTTAATACTATTCACTTATATTGAAAAAATGCTGACAAAACTGCAACTATTACCAAATATTACTGCACAACAATTTTCCTTAATTCAAAAAAATTGCATACTTTTCAGCAATTTTTTATGTAAAATTGCTTCGATTTTCGCAATGATTTATGTAAGTAAAATATTTTATTTCTTCTTAATAAATATTGATGTTGTAGAAACATATAATAATTATTGCAGATATTGATGCAATTATAAATTAATGTACAACATACCTTCATTGCCATTTTTACCAGTAGCAGCCATCAAACAACCTTGAGCTCTTCCCTTCATAAAAGTAGCATCAACAAATATTAAAGGCCGACAAAATTGAAAACCATGTGCACAAGCTTCAAAACCAATGAAAACCCTCTCAAATTGACGAGTATCATGATTACACTCCAAAACTACTTTACTACCAGGATTACTTTCAATTACAGCATCACAAAAAGACTTCAAATGGTGATAAGACATCATATCACTTCCATGTAAATCTTCTAAAGCCAATCTCTTCCCACTATAAGCAAAATAATACTTCAAAATGATATTATACTCAGTTTGAAATAGGTTAATAATGTCCTTTGTCTTCATTAACGGATTAGCTTGAATATGATCATAAACCAACAACTTAATCAATTTACTTGAAACAGGAGGATCATTAATATCATGAATTCCAGCACCACAGGTATGTTCAGGATGAAATCTCTTTATAACAAAATAGCCCGGAAGATTAAACTTAACAGAAGCATGAATTCTGAAAGTACATTTTGTTCGAGAACAAACAGCCGTAACTCTTTCCTTATCATTCTTAACCAAATCAAGCTTATACCCTGTCTTAATACTATATATCATCAAATTGAGCCTAAATTCAGTAACACCACCTGGAAATTGTTGACCAACACCCGTAAAAACAGATTGATTGGAATCATTTCTTAATAACTGCCTGAATTGAATATTAGAATCACCGGTACTAACAAATGAGGAATCACTGCTACATGTAACAGCATTTGATCTAATATTGGTAGCTGAAAAACTAGAAGGAACAACATCAACAAAAATAACAAAGTAATCCTCACGGTTATGAGCAGCCAACAACAAAATAGATTGAAGATCAAAATTAGTTTCAATATTCCTTCTCAATCCATCTCTAACATAGTACAATTAAAATGACATTGAACTCAATTCTGTCCATTTACCAGAAATAGCACTTCTCAACATAACAACCGAACTATCAAATTGAAGGCGTAACGAAAAGCTATCATATCCAAACTTCAACAGCACAAGCGCTCCAGCATCACCAAGAACACTTTAATTTTAAAAAAACATAATTACAATTATAAAAAAATAAATACAAAAACGCAGGATATATATATTATATGCTGATATGTAAGCAATAATTATAAAAAATTGCAGACAAATCAGCACATAAAATAATATTTTAATACTTAAGCAATATCATTTGCTGATATGTAAGCAATGTTTATAAAAAAAAGCAGATAAATAAGCAGAAGTCTGAGCTTAAACAAATAAGTGAAATACGAACATTACTTGCTGATATGTATGCAATAATTGTAAAAAGTTGCAGATAAATCAGCAACAATTAGTAATTTGTACCATTTTCACCATACATATTCAAATTATTTGCGGACAAGACTGTAAAATACCTACAATAATTCCAGACAAATCAGAACTTAATCAAAGCTAAAAAAATAAATCAACGAACAGTACCCTATACATACGCATTAATTTTTCAGATAAAATAAACAATAGAATACTTGTAATTTTCATTTACTTCAAACAAAAAAAAACTAACGAAACAGAAATAACAAAATTATAAACGAATATCGCAATATCATTTAAAAACAAAAAAAATCGATTACAAATCCAAACAATATTTTACCTGGAAGAAGGTAAAGCCATGATTCCGAAATAATATCTTAAAACAATGATCGAACTGAATCAGAATTTAAAACTTGCAATCGAAATCACAACCACCATAAAAAATTAGCGCGGCATGTAAACAGGGGTATTTATGGAATAAATTGAGGTAGAAATAAAAACAGGGATCGGAAATATAAGTTTTCAAACGGGAGGAGTTTACGCGGACTAAGTTTAATTACAAGGACGTGGGCCTAATTTTCACTAAATTAAATTTCACTCCAAACAAATTTATTTTAAATTCATTCAATTTCATCACAATTGTAGCGGAACAAAATATAATATATAATAACAGATTTTTATACAAGGGAAACTGTATTTGTTAATATACATACAATCATCGGAGTACAACAATTCAATACATCAAAATGGATAGTTATAATAACTTGTCCTCACACGGCGGAAATATAACCAAGTACGAAGATACATCTCTGTCATCCAGCTCGTCTCCTGAGCTCCACAGCACCCTATCCTGAATCAGTAATACTCGGTCTGACCCGAGTATTATAATAAAATAACACCCGAGTCAGTCTGGAAAACCAGCGTGAGAAAACAAACTCAATTTGAATTATTAGAGTTATCAAAATCCTTTGAAAAACAAAGGTATCTTGTAAGACCGCGTCATACATAAACACGACGGGTTTTTCCCTTACGATAACCAAAACATTTTATAGAAAATCCAGTGAGATTATAATAATGTCTAAATACAAATACTTATTCAAATAGCCGAAATTGTTACATTAATTAAATTCCAGCATACTAGGCTCTACAAATAAAACCGTAAGGCTCGTATTGGAGAATGGATTCCATACAATTACTGGGCCACTAGGGTACCGCCCATCACAGTACACCTCTGGAACAAAGTACCGAGGACCACACTGGGATCCCCTGCTACACAAGACCGGTCTACACCTAACCTGGATAGACCGAATATGTTATCACCCCGGGTGTTCCCACCCTTACCATTGAGCGCTCCTTCTTTCATGCACAACCATATCCATAATATATAGGTTTCCGAGGATATCTAGAAAAGTGATAACATACCCTAATTGGGTGCGACCCACTTAGCCTTGCTACATCTCCTTTGTTTTAGTCATTCTCGGTTGATGAGGCTTGAGGCTAAGTGTTACCTTTCAAGAAACAATTCCACTTAGAATGCTCATCGT
Organism: Allium fistulosum; assembly: GCA_030737815.1. NCBI lineage: Eukaryota > Viridiplantae > Streptophyta > Magnoliopsida > Asparagales > Amaryllidaceae > Allium > Allium fistulosum. Next base: position 186,444,950 of record CM060906.1, read on the forward strand.
CCTCCAATGACGATAATCTGTAGCATTCGTCCATACAAGTTATCCTAGGTCTGGACAAACCGAATCACCATCTTCATCATCTTCACGGTATTCATTTGTAACGTTCAAACCAGTTCGAAGTGGTTTTCAAATAATTAAATCTGATCCCGGTCTCTTAGAAACGATTAACGAAATTGGCTAATATTGATAGTCGGTTATTTAACTATCAATAAAACATCCATGAGCAGTCACTAGGCCTTATTATAAATTTTTAAAAAAATATTCTTTTCCAAATACCTTTACAAGGTGTGTATTTCAAATTCTTTTCCATATTCAAATATTTGAAAGCAATTTTCAATATTTAAATCTGTAACAGGATATCCCACAACTTTTCAACACTTAGGAAAATACTCTAAGTCCATTTTCCAAAACCATCTCAAGTGTCAAAACTTAGGAATTTTCTTAGCTTATCTCCTACATTTCCGAAAACTATTAATAAATTTCTTCTCACAATTTCCAAAACATATTATATTTATTTATAATCACATCTAACCATTTATAACTTCTTTATTAAACTCGAATTCATTTTTTTCAAGTTTCGGTATTCCAACACTTACGAAATGTTATAAATTCCCAGCATACCATTATAAAACTCCTCTTATAAAAACCTTCCCGTTAAATAAACCCACTTAGAAGTCTCGAGAGAATAAAGTAAAAATCATTTCAAACTCTTATATTTTTATAAAATAAGTATTTAAAAGAATAATAATTTATTTTTAAAACATGTTCAAATAATTATTTAAAATATTGAAACCACTTTTATAACCATCAATAACTCATTTTTAGATAAACCAATAAATTTCCAAAGCCGATTTTAAAAGTTAGAATTTACTAAATTAGATACTTAATATTTGAAAATCTACTTACCGAAGTATTTCAATCCTAACTAGTTTAAAATTTCATAGTTTTAAAGAATAAAATATTCCTTTTAAAAGCAAACTTAACTTCTTAAAATTTAAAATATATTTTAAAACTTCAATACCACTTCATTTATAAATTTCTCTCGAATCACATCACTTCCATTCCGATCTCCTTAACCATTTTAACTTTCAAAAATAGTATCCACTATTTCTCTCACCCTATTTCCACATTCTAATATAAATTCTCCCTGTAAATTCGTATTTCTCAATCTATCATCTGATATCGATTTCCCTATTTATAAACATCGTTTATAAATTTTATAACTCCTTTGAGTTTCACTTTTATAAAACTAATCTCGTTTATAAAATTCCCTTTTTATAAATCCATTACTCTGTAAATCCTATTCATAACTTCCAATCTATTTTTAATATCCTTTTCAACTTCTTTTTATATTTTCAGAATACCATTTATAAATTCTTTTATATAATTCATTTTTTAAAATCTTCATTTAAAAATCTGCAATAGTTAAGTATAACCAAAAATCAAATATTTTTTTTTTCTAACTCATTTTTAAAAAAATACTTCCAATTTCAATATAAATATTTTTATATCAAAATTCCCTTTAATTTCTAAAATTTTAAAAATATATTTATGGTATTAAAATATCAAAATCCAGGCCAGTGCTACAGTAGCATCCAATAATTCAAATTACAACAATAATCTATAACAGATTATCTATATACATCATATATCACTATATATGAAAAATAAACAATATATTTGAGGAATCCAGTTGGATCCCTCCGACCTATTTCCCTGCATCCACAGATGTCAATACAACATAAAAATACCAATCCCACTTCGAGGGGGTTATCGCGGTATATAGGATCATCCGCTATTATGCGGGCCGTATAGGGTCTCATCCGCTATAATGTACGGTAATATCACTCCAAATACTAGTATATATACTACTATATAATATAATATGATTCAATAGATAATCAATTCAACCAAACATCCAGAATTGATTTTTAACTATTTAAAATTAATATCTAGCAATCCAAAAAGAGCGAGATTTACTCACCTTGATTTTTAATTTGCCAAATGCTCATTTTAGATTAAATCGAATTGTCGTTCGATTTAACCTAAAATTCCAGTTATCTCTAATCGACACCGAAAAATTCAAGGTTGAAGATTTTTCAGCTACGAATCCAACGTTGCTAGTTTCATATGACTTTGACCTCGTATAAATTTTATATGGATTAATAAACTTTTTTTTTATAAATTAAACTAAATTAAAATAATTATAAGCTTAAATTATTCTCACCTTAAAATAGACTGGCCTAAACTACTGCAACCCAAACCCTAGCTAGCGCACGACCACACTGCTATTGCTCGACTATTGCTCGACCTCTACCACTGACATCCCCTCGACTTCAGCCACCAGTGCCTCATCCGATCGCAACCACCAGTCGCTTACCCTAAGTCAACGCAGAAGCCTCCCCGTTCGACCACAAAACCAAACCCTAACGCGACTTAACCCCCACCATGAACTACCACGACAGCACGCGCATGCCCCGTCTTCCTACGATCACGTTGATACTCTTAGACGTAAGTCACGGCTTTCCCCTTTTTCTCGTGAAAACTCTAACTATGAATCCCACACACCTTCTACTCCGGTCACCTTCCATTGCACGACTGCTTGGTCGCGTTTGCCCTCATTCAGGCTCGACTTTGATCGAGATTGCCTGCCTTATTTTTTTAATTTTTTTTTGAATTGATTCGATTTTCGAATAAGAAGTGATTTCGGTTTTGTTTTTTATTAACAAGAAGGGAAGAACACGATTTTTTTCTTTTTTTTCTTTTATATTCGCGATTTCGAATCGATTTCGAACTACTGTGTAGAATTTGAGAGGGAAGGAGAATAATACGCGATTTCATTTTGCTCGGCCATTTTATTTTTCTTTTTTGTTCTGAGGATTTTAAATTTGATAGAGAGAGGGGACGTGATTTAAAAGGAGGAAAAAGGGGATGTCGCGTGATTTGAGCTAGCGTGTTTGAATAGGTTTGAGGGCGGCTGGATGTTGACTGGTCAATATATAAATAAATAAATTTTCAAAATATCTCGATTTACGCAACTCAAAATTTTGAATCCCTATCGAGGCATGCCACTAGCAGTTCATAATGTTATACCCCTATTCTTAACACAATGGAAAAAGTTTCGAGTCCTAATTCGATCGTATGCAGAAGATAGCTTTTTGGACCCAATTAAAATATTAAATTTCGATATTAATTTTAACGCGTTTCTATCCCGTACGACCAAACAATAACTCCAAACACTACGAAATTTGAAATCCAATAATAATACACTATTATGGATCCAATGGAACTAGTTTCGTCGAATTTCGAGACTGTGCCCCGGATCGCTATTTTAACGTGTCGATTAAATTGACGATTTCAAAATTTTATGAAATCGTTTGAAATTTTATTTTTTTAAAACTTATTAACTCAATTATAATCCCAAATCCAATATTTACAACCATTTAAATATTCAAAATCGAACGACGAAAAATCTGGGTCGTTACAAACTTACCTCAGTCATTCGAAAATAATCCTGGTGATGACACTACAGCATCACTAGTATTCATTTGCGAGTGTCTAGATGACGGATTGCTACCATAGTAATTTGATATGGAGATTTGTGTTTGTTAAACAGGTGTTGTTTGAAATTCCAAGGGAATTGTTTGGATAAAAATCAAGTTGATTTTTGAAAGTTGAAGGAAATGGTTTGTTGAAAATAGAGTTATATATATATATATATAATTTCAGATGATTTGAAATAAAAACCGGGTGTTTGAATTCTGAAATTTCTAATTAAAAGAGAAGTGAAATAAGAAGAGAATAAGTTTTTGAAATAAAAACTTGGAAAAAGTAAACTTCAAGATGAAATTAAAATTTAACTCTTGTAAGTTAAATAAATTGGATTTGTAAAAGAAAATTTGTAGGAGTTGGAATTTAACTTAAAGCAAAAATAAAAGAAAATAAATTAAATGAAGTGATTATAATAAATAAAATGAAATGAGTAAAATGTGATGAAGTTAACTAAATATAAGTGCATATGAATGTGTAAGTGAATGGAACAAATAAATATAAGTAAGGAAGTGTGGAAAATTTTGAAATTTGAATTAAATTCTTACTTGATTAAAATGAATGAATTAAAAATAAATTTGTTTGGAGTGAAATTTAATTTAAGTATGAATAACTCGAATATTGTTTTGAAATGTTGGTTAAAGGAATTGAAATTTAAATTAAATTAAATTGGATTGGATTAGAAATAATATCGAATTGAAGTAAGTAAAAATTTTGAGTTATGAACTAATTATATAACCATAAAATATAAATTCTGAATGGAATAAAACTTAAGGAAAAAGAATCATGGAATGGTGAATAAATAAGTTATATAGCTTATAAAAATTTAAACTAATGGAATAAAGGTATATTTAAGCTATAAAGTGATGTATAATCTTGAGTTAAAAATAAAATGTGGATATACTCGAGTATAAAATTGATGGGAATGTGAGGAAATAAGTTGTATAACTTATAAAATTGAAAAGTGGAATAGAAAAGCCAAAATAAAAATAATTGGATGTTTTGGTGAAGAAATAAATTCCAAACTTGAAATATGAAAAAATGAATTTGAACTCAAGTAAATTTCCTTAAATTTCACAAATCGTTTCAAATAAACTCGACTTTCCCATTTAAATCAAATTCAATCTCAATTATCAATTTCCATTCAATTCAGTTTTCTAAATAACAAATTCAAATTTAATTGATTTCAAATACATATCTGAATCATAAATAAACCATTTAGATTCCAGTATATTTCAAAGCTTTAATATTGAACATTTCAAAGTTCAATTTAACAGTTTCATATAAGTCTCGATTTAACCTCATTATTATTTAGTCTTGAAATATTCACTTAATAAATTCAGTATTATTTAAATAGCCTAAATTTACCTTTAAACTAAATATTCCTTTCGATTTGTTTAAACTAGAAATATCCATTTAATTACTTTAAATCAAAAATCAAGTTATAAAATCAAATTTTAAACTTCAAATTCAATAGTTCACATTTATTTAATTAAGTAGAATTCTTAATTAGATACAATTTTACTTAATTCGACTTTATCTTACTTAACTTATACAAATCCTTGAAAAATCTGTTCAAAGATATAACACTTAGACATATTATGTTAATTAAATCAACTTTATTAGATTTAAAGTTTATTATTAAATCTAATTTATATAAAGACTTAAAATATTTCCAGTATTAAATAAAACCATATATATATTCTCTTCCAAAAACCATAGAAATCATTTTTTAAAAATATTTACATATCGACCAACGGTGTTTGTATATAATTTCATATCCTATGGTCAAGTGATACAGATATTTATCATTTCAATCCGTAATTTAAATATATACGGATAGATATCATTTCGACCCGCAATCCCAAATTTAATTCAAATGAAAATCGCTTGGGTCAATCATTTCAACCCATAACGATTTTCTCCTATTCTAAAGTCCGTTCGAGTATATACCATTTCAACCCATAGTGAATTCTATACTAACATGGAACTTGCAGAGTGATAACAGGTATGATAATAATATAACAGGTATATATCATAAATAACAATATAATATATAAACAACAGGATATGGTGTCATATCCCACAAGTGAACAATTACACGTAATAGCATATATAGCAATTTAAATAACTACATCAACATATTTCAATTGTCGTTTCAATTGAAATCAAATTTAATAAATAAAAGAACGTTAATCGTGTGTGATTGCTCACCTTTCGAGGTTAGAGAAGATAGACAATGAAATTTGAGTTACAAATCCAAGTACGAATACCAAATCAAAGCTAGATTGGCACGAATTGACGACAAAGTTGATAGAAAAGAAATCGATGAGAACAGGATAATCAGTTTTTGATCTAAACTGAATATATATATATATATATATGTATTATTATTATTATTATACATATAATTTCCAATATTTTAATTTAAGACAAATATTAAAGTAATATATATGTAAATAAAATCATTATTTTAAATTAAAACACATATATTAAAATTCAACTATATATATACAAGTTGCATGCTATTATATATGTAGACTTCACAAAATTAATACAAAAGCTTACATGCCTATTAAAAATTGTTCAAACAACATACATCTGCTATAGTATGTATAATAACATATGTAGGAATTTAAACAATCTGACTCGCATAATATATATAGGCTTGTAGAAAAGAAATTAAAACATATTACCAAATATATACAACAAAGGAGGCCATGGCTACTTGAAGGCAAGGCCGTGATTTGCTAAAGGAAGGTGGAAGAAGGCGGATGTGTTTGAGCCGGGTTCTAGTGCGTCGGAGGCAGGCGGCACGCTGAGGTGAAGGCCGGCATGGGTTTGTTTTCGAGGCGGAGGAAAATGAATGGGTGCGGTAGCCACTTTTTTTATGCAGAATGGGAGAGAAGCTAATAGAAAAGGAGAGGAAGAATTGGAGAGTTGCTGGGTAGATCTCAAGGGAGCAGTAAATATGAGGAGGTGGCAAGTCCATTCTCAGGCAATATAAAATAAAAGGGACGAAGTGAAGGATAGATGCATTAAAACAAATAAAAGAAATATGGACCGTTTAAATAATTAATACGCATAAAATTTTCATATTTCAAAACTGATGGAAAAAAAGGCAGTCATCAATGCATTGAAAAGATGGAAAAGTAACAGCTGATGATAAATGCCTACAGCCGTTTCAAATCTGAATGGTCATCAAAAGTGGTACCGCTACGACGAGCTGTTTTATCGTTTCTGTTGCATACCATACCTCAATATACAGAAATAAATATACCATGATGATCAGTGCGACGAGTCAATCAAAACGATATATAGATATCAGTGACAAGATCATCCGATCAAAAAGTCGATACGGACATTGATATACGTTGCTATTCCGTACGGAAAAATCCAAACGGAGCTAGAAACGTCCGAAATTTGCGAAACGAATTACGCAGTCTTATTCAGAGTGTTTGTCACGACCCGGCTTTCTTTGCCCAGAAAGACGCATCGTTATGAAGAAAGAAAGGGGTAGAAAATAGAAAAGAAGAGAAGAAAGAAAGAAACAACAACAACGATCTCATAGCGGAACGAATAAATTATATTAATAACATAAACTATTACATAGTATACAACAATTTACAGAGTTACACAGCATATACATCACTTACTAGACAGTTATAAACATCTGTCTAGACATTACAACTCAAATACAAGACAAGACACTATCACAGATATCAACACAGCGGAATACTATATCTACGAACGGCGAAGCCTCCTGCTCCATTGCTCCTCCAGAATATTCGTCAAAGCTAAACCTGAATCCCTTGGCTACTCGTAAAAATTTGAGTACCCAAGAGTTTATAAAACAGAAATAAACACTTGGGTCAGACATGGGTCTGGTGTGAGTAAACGGTTAGATTGCTTAACTTCAAAACCTTTAGAAAGAAAAGGTATCACGTAAGACTCCCCACAAATAAACATGGGTAAGTTTTTACCTTACGCTAACCAAAACATTTGATAGGAAATCTGATTTTATTATAATAGGGTCTAGGGTTTTCAAGTAAAATATAGAAATAGCTGAAATGCTTACATCTCACATTCCAACATAGTTGGGCACAACTAATACGTACGGCACTTATTGGAGTTTGGATTCCATACAATGGCAGGGCTACTGGGGTACCGCCCGTCACAGTACGTGGCCTAGATCACCGTACTGAGGAGTACGCCCGCTCCCCTGCAACACAAAGCCGGAACCATCCCTTACTGGATAATCCCGAACAAGATAACCCCGTAGTTGGCGCGACCAACCACACACTAAGCCGAAAAGAAAAGGGACCTCTAGACAGGGATCTATCTTGCTCTCAGTGGGTGCTACCCACGAAGCCTTGCTGCACCTCCCCTGTTTTAGCCATTCCCGGTTGATGAGGCTTGAGGTTACGATTACCTTTAATCAGAACATATCACTTAGAATGCTCATCGTCCGCCTGACGATGTGCTGAAAGCATTCAATCCATATAAGTTCGTTCCGGGTTCGAACGAAACCGAAGGCATTATCTCGTTACACTCGTTTTGGAATCACCCTCAGAGTTAACGACAATAACCCTTGCACTCTGAATCTTTATCTTCACTTGAGATTCACGACCTATCGTTAATTTGGATCGATGTGGTATTCGGGTCTCCAGACCTGGAATACCGGTATACGGAAACCCGATCCCGGTCTCATCGAAATCCAAAACGTATCTTTTAAGGGCCAAGTTGTTTTAAGGTTAAAACAATTCAATTCTTATCTATACTACACACAGATAGATAATTTACAATAGATAATCCATATTATCATCCAAACAGATAATTCATATTATCATTTCAATCCAACCAAACATCTATATCATAGATCAGCACATCTCTTATCAGAGATATCAACAATGTAAAGCATTCAATATCACTCATCCATTCTTAAGTAATGATTTATCATCTCTGATTAATTTAAAGTGAATTAAATTAATTACTTCATCCCATAAATCCTGCTTACTTAATTATTAATTAAACCAATTAATTAATCATTACTCTAAGTATCCATCTTAATTAATCATTCCTGATTAATTACCCTTTAATTACTTTAAGTAATTAATACTTAATTAATTTCACAAATTAATTATCTTAAACCATTCAGTAATTAATCTTTAATTACTTCATTAATTAATTAACTATATTTAATTACATTAATCCTTAACTAATGACAATTAATTAATTACTTTAATCACTTATTATTTATTAATTAATCTTAATTAATCAATTCTTAATTACATCATTAATTATATTAATTAATGATCCTTAATTATTCTTAATTAATTATCCTATTTAAATTAATTACATTAAGTAATCAATCTTTAATTAAACCACATTTATTAATCACCTTTGATTAATCTCATCCAGTAATTAACTTCCCTTAATTACTTCATTATATAAATTTATTACTCCTTAATTAATTATCTTTAATTAATCCCTTGATTAATTACAAAAAGTAATTAAACTCAAATTACTTCCATTCTTAAATCATCTTTCATTAATTACATCCAGTAATTACCATTAATTACTTTACTAAGTAATTACAGTCCATTTAATTAATCACATTAATTAATCAGTCTTAATTAATCTTATTTATTAATTAACTTTAATTAATCACATTAATTAATTATCTATGTAATTAATCCCTAATTACCTTTCATTAATTACTTCCATAAAGTAATTATTCTTTTTTAATTAATTACATTTAATAATTACAAATTTATTACTTACACTAAGTAATTTACTTAATTAATTATATTAAGTAATTAATCCAATTCAAAGTTTATCCTTGATTAATTAATCAATTAATTAAATTATCTTAATTTAATTAATTATCCTAATCACTAGTTAATGGTCCCATCATTAACTACCCATTAACATCCCATTTATTACTTACCCTAAGTAATTATCTTTAATTAATCTCATCACTAATTTATTATACCAATAATTTTATTAGGTGATAATTCTTTTAATTAATCCACTAATTAATTATCACAACTTTAACCAACTTTAAAGATAAATTCTTTATCTTTATTAAATTCTTAATTACATCATTAAATTTCCATTTGAAAACATTTTGCAAATTTATTTTATAATTGAAAGATTTTAAAAACATTTTATAATTCAATTATATAATTGAAATTATATAATTTCTTTGACCCAAAACAATTTAAACATTAAATTTTAAAAACTTAAATAAATATTCCTTTAAAAACATTTCACTTTAAATTTACTTTAAAACTTAGTTAAGCCCAGGCTCGAAATACTCACCCGAACCCTACCCTCAAACACCCTGAGTCAAACTCGTACCCTCACCGAGCAAAACACGGTACACTCGCGATCTCAAAAACTTCGAGACAACACTCAGAATCACTCGAGCAAATTCGAGAAAAACCCGAGACAACAACTTCTCCCCAAATCATCGCCTGTCACCAACACGTACACGATAACGTGCACGTTCACGTGCACAACGACCACGATCGCTGACGAACTCCTCTCTGGCCTTCGACGAGTCGACCCAAACCTCGGCAATACCACGCGATCACCCAGTTTACTCGATTCGATCTAGGATCGAATTCGTCCCAAAAACCCATACCACCTGAACATACATCATCGGAAAAACGACCATTGCCGTTGATCTCAACCACGAGTTTCCTCACCGACATCACCAGACCTACATCTCGACTTCCCACTCCTAATCCCCACCTCGCGATCACCTCCGATCCCCCATGGCCATCGCGAAAGCTTCGAGAACATCATCGTTCCAAACTGTCCCTGGAACCCTAGTTTAGCTACGACCTCACAGCTCGATCATCAGAAAAATCGATCTCCATTTTTCCAGAGAACCTCACCACATTGGCCACCTCCTGACCAAACGTCATCCAACTCGATCACGCCGATCACCAGAATTCGATGAAATACCCAATTCAGTTCAACTCGCAATATCTCCACAATTTCTTATTTAAAAATCATGATATTAATATCAAAATTCACCATTCTTAAGTACGCATCTAGTTGTGAAATCAAAACATGAAATTAAATCATTTGGTTTTCTGTCTTATGTTGATCATCACCGTCTTTTCTAGTTTCCAGGAATCCTATTAGTTAACTTTACTTAAAATTATTTTTAAAAGTTTAATATGGCTATTACTAACCATTTTCCTTTAAGAATCCTAACCTAAAAGAGATCAGAGAAGGAGAAATGGATTTTTGAAACTGGATTAGTCTGTTAACATCAAACAGAGTGTTGAATAAATGTATATACTGACATGCACAAACATTCTTCACAATTTTATATACATACAGCCACATTAATTCATCCATGCAAACAACATTACCTCAACTACTTATCACATCATCCAGTTAAAGCAGATTAAACAAATAAAATGATTGTTTACTCACCTTAAAATTAACAGAGAACAAAGCAGAGCAGTGTTTTCCAGGCTTTTAAATTTTGATTTGTGAAAATCTTTTGATCCTCCTTTGCATGTTTGTAAATAGTTGAATCTTTAACTTGATTGTTGAATTAGAACCATTTGCATGTTGAAATTACAGTTGAACTTCATTTGGAAAGCAGGTTGAAGTTGCTGTTGTGAAGAACTTTGCATGCTTGTTTAATGTTGAGTTAATTCCCTTGCTCAGGTTGAAGATTGAAAAAAACTGATGTTGAAATGAATTTGAACTGAAATTGCATTTTGGTTTCTGCTTTGATTTATTATTTCTTTGTTTCAGTTTTTGGAAAGATGAGGAGAGAAAAAGAAGATGTAGGAAAAAGATTCGAACTGAAGAAAATGAAATCAGGTTTCTCAATAAACATTTTTTTTTATAAAGTAAAATTTTAAATAAAGAAAAGAATTGCCACTTGTTATATTACTAATTAGACAAATGTCCAACTTGTTTTATATGTTTTACAAGTGTTAAAAACAAGCAATATTATGTTTAAATCCTTATTGTAAAAATATTTATGTTATATGTAATTATGGATTTATATAAATTCATGTTTTATTATATGTAACTATTTTTAGTTTAAGAATCTACATTTTATTATTTATGAAATGAATTTTATTAACTTATGTTATATTTATTTATTTTTTTACAAACCTTTATTAAATTTTATTTAAACTATCATATTTTTAAAAATAATTAATTATCTTATATTTTCAAAATATAGAATTAACCTTAATTAACTTTTGAAAGATATTAAATTTAAAACAAAGCTTTTAAATCACAATTCATACATATATAAATTATCAATAGATTAAATAAATTTCAAACAATATCAAATTATAACATATACATACATATATATTACAATTTGAAAATTCATCTTTAATTTAAAACAAAAGATATCCTATTCACAATATATATCAAATATATATATTATAAATAGATTAAAATTTTATTAACTTTAACAAACAAATCTTATCAATATTAAATTATTAGAAAAGATCAAGTATTACCAAATTGAATATTTCCAGATTAAATATTTATTATCCTTTAAAAATTAAATTACCAATTTAAACTAAAATTATAAAAGAAAATTATCAATTCAATTGAATTATCAATACTGATTATTAAATTTATATTGCCCAAAAAACCCGGGATATCACAGTGTTCTAAATAAATTTTCTCATGTTGAAATATTTAGATTTCGGAACACTTTTAAATTCAACTATTATTAACTGATTTAAATTGAGATGAAATTTCACAAGAAAATAAACTTCAATATTATCAGATGAAAATTTACCAGTTGCTATATTAAAATAGACGTATTCCAAATAATAAATTTTTATTTTCAAATTCAATTGTTAAAAATTTCACAAAATTTTCAGTTAAATAAAATTTTAAAACTAATAAAATTTACGGGTCGTTACACTCTCCCCCACTCAACTTTTCGACCCCGAAAAGGAAGGAGGTAAGAGAATAGAAACAACCAGAAAGAAAATAGATTGAAAAACAAGGGTAAACAATTAATTTAACTATATAAATTTTACTTGAAATATTCATTCGAAAACTTCATTTGTAATTCAATTATCTTTAATACTTTAAAACTTTTCAAAACCCACTTGTAAAATTTCTTGCTTCCTTTATAAATACCATTTATATGTTTAAATAACACCTTTATAAATATATGAAAACTATTTGAAAACAATTATTTACATCATTACTTATATTTACAAAGAAGCTATTTGAAAACATTAAATCCATAATTCATAAATTTATTAATTTATCTCAAGATACTTTTCAAACATTATTAAGAAATCAATAATCATTTTCTTTAAATATGTTTTATTTTACTAATAACTTCTAAAATATTTATAACACTAAAAAAATTTCTATTAAACCATGTAGTATATAAATAACAATATTAAAAAAAGAATATAGTCAACAAGGAAAAGAAGGAGGATTTGGAAAAACAGAATATAGGTGAATAAATAAAGCTGAGCAGATAAGGTAGATTCAAAAGAATAGTATCGGGCATGGACAATTAATTCAAACCATAAGAATTTCAATTTCAAATATTAATACAAAATTTCTTTGTTGGAAATATTTTTATAATAAAATATTTTATAACTCGATGTTTCACAAGTTTATCCTTGTTCTTGTAGACTCTGGCTATGCGTTGATCAGGCGCAAAGCTAGAATTCTCCAAGTACTAAGTAGACTTGTTTCAACACCCAGTGAAAATACTGGAAAACTTTTAAAAACAGATATGGAAAGTACAATCCAAAAAAAACAAACAAATCATGGATCGTGGATACACAATGGTTAGACCTAGATCCCTCAGGAAACATCCGTACCCGTAGGCCACCCCCCAACCCTGCGATTACGCCATGAAGACTGGTAGTACTACACATACACAATGGTTACACCTGGATCCCCCAGGAAACATCTGTACCCTAGGCTCTTGCAGCCCCTACCGATTTCGCTACCAAGCGACCCAATAGATCGCAAATACACAATGGTTACGCCTGGATCTCCCAGGAAACATCCGTACCCTAGGCTCTCGCAGCCCCTGCGAATTTCGCTATGCAGTCGCGCTCGTAAGACCATGGAGATTGCCATGGAATTCGATGGAAACTCGAGTATCATATCCGGAAAACCAAAAATCAGAGAAAAATATCAATAGAATGAATCCACAATGTGGCCACAAAGCGAATATCAAGCAGAAGGCACTTTCCATATCTTTACTTCAAAAATATGTATCATATAGTACCTTTTCAAATCACTTTCAAATATCGTACTTATGTAAAGTCCATTATATATAAGATTTTAATTTCAAATCAAATACCTTTCCAAAATCAAAAGTATATCAAATCACACTTATATAGACTTCAATTATATAAGATTTCACTTTTCAAATTGAGTACCTTTTCAAATCCATAGTTTTCGAATCAACATCATACTTATACAAACCAATTTTTATATAGGTTCGATAACTCCTAAATCAAGTATTTAGTAACACAAGGTTCTCAAATTTCAATTTGTTTCAATATCAGTTCAGTTCCAAAATCATATACAATCCCACCAATTATTTCTTCTCAATTTAAATATCTTTAGTTCCAAAGTTTCCAAAATAATAAGTTTAGAAAATAAATCCAAATTTCCAAATCTATATAATTTAAGTCAACCAATTCATTTCCAAAATCAATGGTTTTTTTTTCATCTTATACTTACATAAGGTTCATCTTATATAAGGATCAAAATTTTCAAAAATAAATTTGTAAAATAGTTTTGTATATAAAATAGTTTTGTATATAAAATAGTTTTGTAAAATAGTTTGTATATAAAATAGTTTGTAAAATAGTTTTGTATATAAAATAGTTTGTAAGTAAAATAGTTTGAAAAATAGTTTTGTAAATAGAATAGTTTGTAACATAGTCTTGAAAAATGGTTTTAAATTAACAGTAGTTTTGCATAAAAGAAAAAGTTTCAATTTAAATTACAAAGATATCCAACCCAACAACTTCAAATTTCAACGTCAAGTATATCAATGATATTAGAACATAAGATGTACATATGTCATCATTTCGCAACATCACATTCGATTGCTCGCTCTCTCACACAAGTTCGCTTTCGAACTAGTATTGTTCATTCGATTTCCCTAATGCGGACTTCGATATGGTTTCTCGACTAGAAACCATCAGTCTCCTTGCATAGCCATATACTATGATAGAGAATTCTAGAACCAAGCCTAAAATCCATATCAAATATTCGCCATCAAGAATCGAATGAAAAATCCTAACACAAAATGGTGTGATTCACCTCGAACTTGTGTACTCAAACTTGGATCAAATTATTTATGCAACTAAAACAGGATACGTACAACTTATGTATCTATTCCAACTTGTTAAATATATCGTTTCATAAAGATGTTACTAAGTTAAAACACTTAAACTAAATTTTATTCAAAATATTTTTAAAAACTAAATTTCATATTAGTACAATTCACAATAGTCTTATTCATTTACTTAACAAAACATTTTCAAACTTATTTAAATCATATTACTACATACTTTAAAACATGTAAACTAAACTCATATACTTTATCAAATACTTTATGCTTTTCAAAATTACTTAGCTTTGAAAAGTTAACCTTGATTTGGAAGTGCTCGAACCTTCAAAATAGTCGAAGAAATCATATTTCAATCCAAGAGTTGGAAATCACCAACAAATCAGTAAATCAATTCCAAAAGATAGGGTTATATCAAATCAAATCCAAAACTCAAGGACTGAACACCAGCTCATTTCAAATTGTTCAAATATATAAACATATATCTTTCGAATATCACATCATACTTCGGAATTTGAAATCATAATTGGTTTCGCAAAAATCACTTGCGTAGCAATGCTACTAAAGTGGCCTCTCCCCCACTCCGAAACTCGAAAATCAATGTCGATGATGCATGCACTCATCACCGAAATTATTCTCCAACGACATAAGTGAGTTCTGGACTTCTATTTTCTTGAAAACTTCTTTAAAATTTCTTCGAAATCATTGGAACTCATTTTAAGTCATTTGAAACATTTCTTATTCGGAAATACTTTCAAATCATATTATTATATATTTTCAAAATCTTAAAACCAATTTCAAATTACCGGAGTTCAATCTCTCAAATTTCAAATTCCAAACCTTTAGTTATACATCCTTTTTATATAAATCCATTTCTTATATAATTTTCAAAATTTCAAATCTTTTCGAAACTTCAAATTCTCGTTTTTAAAAGGTATATATATAATCTTTATCGAAAATATTTTCACTTTTATATATATAGAATAAAAGCATACTTATCAAGATAATAATTTCGATATATAAAACAATTTCTCAAATACAAACAAGCCCCATTTTTCAAAAGATGATCAAGAATGGATTTCAAACAAAGATAGAGATTCAAATTAGAGGAACTCTTAATCAAATAGAATTATGATTCGAAGATAAGCTCGAACGAAGTTGAGATAATTAAATTTCAAAATAGAAGATGGATATACTAATATAAATTGCGGGCGACCTTAACCGGGTCAACCGTGACTTCAAAAGAAGATCGGTGCAGAATTCTGAGGCAAATCGACATTCGATCGCCAGAGATAGAATTCGGTATAGCAAGAGATAGATAGCATTTTAAACTGAGGATACAGAAATATTCGGTAAATCAATGCCACTAGTAAAGGAGTTTCACCTCTTTACAAATCATTTAAAGATTGGTGGGATCGCCTATTCTTATAGAATCATTCGAAGTGGAGTTATAGGATACTCCAGAATCAAAAGAATACAAATAGGGGAAGACAAGAATGGATTTCAGAACAAGTGGGAGCGTTCCTAAACTTAAAGGAAACCGAATCAAAGAGGACGAGATTCAAGCACGAACGAAAGTAATTCTGTGATTAAATCTACTACATATGCTGAGTTTTGCCTAAAACCAGAGCTCTAATACCAACTGTAACAACCCGCTATTTTCAACCATTCGCATCCGCACATGTCAAACTTGAATTGCTCAAAATATCAGATTGTAAATAAAAAATTTGGCAAAACTCAACATATACAGTAAATAAATCAATCACAAAATCACAGACACAGAGTAATATTATAATAACGCAGCGGAATAGATAAATAGTAGTTCATGAAGCTACTATATAAACATCAGAGTTAGAAATAAAATACAATAGAATATCTCAAATACAGTGAAGTCTCCAGTATAAATAGGTGACCTCTCTAAACGAACCAACTGGAATAGCTGAAAGCTGAATCGATAGTTGGATCCCCTAACGAAGCTCCAAACTCCAAAAGCGAGTCTCAAATGCTGTATCACTCCGTCTGACCCGAGCGTAAAGCTAAACACAAAACACTCGAATCAGGATTAACATTCTTATACCAATAAATCCAACTCAAGTGAAATATCAACTGAAATACAAGTAACTTAAAGGATGTTTGAGATAACCATCCTCTAAGGATCCGTGGAACTATCTACAATGTAGAAATATACACTATAACACCGTGGTCATTTCAATTTAATTTATACTTCAAAACCAAGATATCATTTTCATTTCAAATATATCTATTTTCCAAAATAGTATATATATATATATATTAAATAATTTATAAAGTAAAGTATTTGCAATTTCCTCAAATTTCATAAATCGTTTCAAATCAACTCGACTTTCCTAATTAAATAAAATTCAATCTCAATTTATCGATTTTCATTCAATTCAGTTTTCTAAATAACAAATTCAAATTTAATTGATTTCAAATACATATCTAAATCATAAATAAACCATTTAGATTCCAGTATATTTCAAAGCTTTAATATTCAACAATTCAAAGTTCAATTTAACAGTTTCATATAGGTCTTGATTTAACCTCATTATTATTTAGTCTTGAAATATTCACTTAATAAATTCAGTATTATTTAAATAGCCTAAATTTACCTTTAAACTAAATATTCCTTTAGATTTGTTTAAACTAGAAATATCCATTTAATTACTTTAAATCAAAAATCAATTTATAAAATCAAATTTTAAACTTCAAATTCAATAGTTCACATTGATTTAATTAAGTAGAATTCTTAATTAGATACAATTTTACTTAATTCGACTTTATCTTACTTAACTTATACAAATCCTTGAAAAATCTGTTCAAAGATATAACACTTAGACATATTATGTTAATTAAATCAACTTTATTAGATTTAAAGTTTATTATTAAATCTACTTTATATAAAGACTTAAAATATTTCCAATATTAAATAAAACATATATATATTCTCTTCCAAAAACCATAGAAATCATTTTTTAAAAATATTTACATATAGACCAACGGTGTCTGTATATAATTTCCTATCCTATGGTCAAGTGATACGGATATTTATCATTTCAATCCGTAATTTAAATATATACGGGTAGATATCATTTCAACCCGCAATCCCAAATTCAATTCAAATGAAAATCACTTGGGTCTATCATTTCAACCCTTAACGATTTTCTCCTATTCTAAAGTCCGTTCGGGTATGTATCATTTTAACCCATAGTGAATTCTATACTAACAGGGAACTTGCAGAGTGATAACAGGTATGATAATAATATAACAGGCATATATCAGCAATAACAATATAATATATAAACAACAGGATATGGTGTCATATCCCACAGGTGAACAATTACAGGTAATAGCATATATAGCAATTTAAATAACTACAGCAGCATATTTCAATTGTCGTTTCAATTGAAATCAAAATTAATAAATAAAAAACATTAATCGTGAGTGATTGCTCACCTTTCGAGGTTAGAGAAGATAGACAATGAAATTTGAGTTACGAATCCAAGTACGAATCCCAAATCAAAGCTAGATTGGCACGAATTGACGACAAAGTTGATAGGTAAGAAATCGATTAGAACAGGGTAATCAGTTTTTGATCTAAACTGAATATATATATATATGTATTATTATTATACATATAATTTCCAATATTTTAATTTAAGACAAATATTAAAGTAATATATATGTAAATAAAATCATTATTTTAAAATAAAATACATATATTAAAATTCAACTATATATATATACAAGTTACATGCTATTATATATGTAGACTTCACAAAATGAATACAAAAGCTTACCTACCTATTAAAAATATGCCACATACCTATGATAATATATGTGCAAGAATACAGTAACCTATATGCCCATTTCAACTACTAACAATAAGTAAAATATATGTATAAGATGATAATTTAAGACTTAAATAACCAATCAACTTGTATAGTATAACATTTAAAATAACAACAGTATATTCTAACATAGTTTTTAATGTATATAAATAACAGATTTATAAAATATGAACTTATATATAAACTATTATATATATACTGATATATATACATATACATATACTAACAGGACCTACTGCTAAGCCTACAACAAACCAACCTTATAATACAAATCAAAGTATAAATAAAAAAATCTGATATAAACAGCAAACCAATCTATAACTAACTGTATAAATATATAAAATACTAACAGCACAGTACTTGTAAACAAGCATATGAAATTAGTTTGTACAAATAAATTTTCACAAACCGATATATATTAGTTAGATATAAATATATATATTAAATTATATACAAAACTTTGTATACTAATATCAAAATTGTTCAAACAACATACATCTGCTATAGTATGTATAATAATATATGTAGGAATTTAAACAATCCGACTCGCATAATATATATAGGCTTGTAGAAAAGAAATTAAAACATATTACCAAATATATACAACAGAGGAGGCCACGGCTGCTTGAAGGCAAGGCCGTGATTTGCTGAAGGAAGGTGGAAGAAGGCGGATGTGTTTGAGCCGGGTTCTAGTGCGTCGGAGGCGGGCGACACGCTGAGGTGAAGGCCAGCATGGGTTTGTTTTCGAGGCGGAGGAAAATGAATGGGTGCGGTAGCCACTTTTTTTATGCAGAATGGGAGAGAAGCCAATAGAAAAGGAGAGGAAGAATTGGAGAGTTGCTGGGTAGATCTCAAGGGAGCAGTAAAAATGAGGAGGTGGCAAGTCCATTCTCAGGTAATATAAAATAGAAGGGACGAAGTGAAGGATAGATGCATTAAAACAAAAAAAAGAAATATGGACCGTTCAAATAATTAATACGCATAAAATTTTTGTTAACTCATATTTTTGTGCCGACCTAAAACTCTGCGACCTATAACTCCACGACTTAACGAGCTACGACCTTACGACTTAGGGAAGTTAACGACCTAGTGGCCCCAGACTTCACGACCTAAGAGACTTAACGACCTAAGGAAGTTAGCGACCTAACGACCTAAGGAAGTTAGCGACCTAACGACTTAAGAAACTTCACGACCTAAAGACTTCACGAGCTAATGACCTAAAGTTGTTTACGACCTAACTCCTGAAGCGGCTCAGCGACTTACGACTTAAGAGGCTAACGACTTAGGGACTTAACAACCTAACGAGCTAAAAGCAAAGAAAGGGGGCACGACCTACCTTAGGTCGTTCACGACCTATCTTAGGTCGCTTATGACCTATCTCGTGTTCAGATAAGACATAGTACAACTTCACCAGCCTAACTTCTTAAGTCGCGAGTGGACTACGACCTAGCTTAGGTCGCTCTCGACCTAAGACTTAACTTAGGTCGTACACGACCTAAGACTTGGCAAAAATTCCGTCCAGAATCACTCCTATAAATACCCCCCTAACTCCAACGGCAAAAGGACTTTGGGCCGATCGTTTTCTGAAGCGTCGTTACTCTGCCGAATTCACAACTCATTCAACACTTGAAGAACTCCAAACATTTGAGACACTACAACAAGCTTTGAAAGAAATCTACCACATTCTACATGGATTCAAGGAGATCTTCTACATCGAAGCTTGAGCTATTAGTCTAGAGTGTTCTGGAATCAAAGTGCATTGTATTTTGAATTGTATTGTATCATCTTGTAATCAGAATCAGCAATAAAGGAATTCAAAGTGGACGTAGGCTTGATCTCAAGCCGAACCACTATAAACTGCTGTCTTTTACTGCTTTTTCACTATTTTACTGCTTATTTCTTGTTCCCGTCACACGGGTGGTGCTTTCACAACTTTACTACACACCCCGGGTGTTAGCGTTCAATTTTTAGCGTTAACATTTTGGTGCTTTCACCGAGAAATGAACTCAGGAGTACCGTCACCATTGCTTCGCGAGAGTTTGTGGAAAAGGTTTCTTTAAAAACCAAAAGTTTATCTGAAATAATGGCTCCAGGAAGAAGAGGTAGACCTACCAGATCCGGAAATTCTCATGAAGGGACCTCCGCTTCCCCAACAGCAAACCAGCCAGATCCTACCGTTGGAGTCACAAGGGCCGAATTAGATGATATAGTTTCTGGGTTATACCAACAAATCGAAACTCAAAACGCTTTGATGATGGATAGAGTAAACGCTCTGCTTGGGGCAAATCGACAACCAGAAAACCATGAAACAACCTTTGCCGAGATGCCACCTTTCCAAGCGGAAGGTTCTATGCCGCAACCAACTCTTCACGAACATGTGCCCAGGCAAACTTTCGAGAGAAGGACTGATGCTTGCCCGGCGATGTCTCTGAACGATAAAGAGTACATATCAGAGATGGTTGGCCGCATCATGAAAGAGAGCATGCAAAGGGAAGAAAATGAGAGTGACTGAGGATTTGCACCAAGTAGAACTCCGTTTACTGAAAGGATCCTAAAAGCAGAATTTCCAAGGAAATTTGCACCTCCCACTATCCCGACCTATAGGGGAACGAGCGACCCTAATCATTTCCTGTATAAGTACGATTGGCATATGACCGGTGCAAGAGCATCAGATGAGATTAAGTGCCGATATTTTCCAGTGTACTTGGAAGGTGTAGCTCTACTTTGGTTCACAAAACTTCCAGTTCGGTCTGTAGATCAATTCTCCAATTTAACGCGAAAGTTCAAAGAACAGTTTAGATTGTATGCTTCAAAAGCTAAGGATATAATGTCACTGTCTAGTATTGAGCAAGCTCCGGGAGAATCAATCAAATCTTTCTTGAGCCGTTTCAATATAGCTTTAGCCGAAGTAGATAATGCAGAACCACGTATGATCCTGACTTACTTAATGCGAGCCATTGATAAATCGAGCGAATTTGGAAAATGGCTAAAGATGAAGGAGCCGAACTCGCTTGAGAAGTTTTATAAAAAGGCCGACGAGTTCATACGCCTAGAAAGCTTTTCCACGCCACAGAAGGTAGTCGTTACCGAAGTCAATAATAACAATGCTACTCAAAACAAAAGAGAATCTGGAAACCGGAAAAAGGAAAATGTCGGAGGAAAGAAGCAAGAAAATACGAAGAAAGTTCGTCACTTTGGACCTTCAGATTTCACTCCTTTGACTGATACTCCAGAGAATATATACTTTGCAACTAAGGATACTGTTGAATATCCTAAACCGCATAAGTTGAGACTTGGGAGAAATGCCACGCAGAGTGGAAGATTCTGTAAGTTCCATAATCAGCCTGGCCATGACACCAACGAGTGCCGCCACTTGAAGGATCTGATTGAGGAGCTATTGAAAGAGAACAAACTGCAACAATACCTGAAGAAAAACAAAGTCGATCCAACCTCATCCATTCAGGGGCAACAACTTTATACTCACCAATCCGGCTCAGACAACAAGACTGCATCGCAGGAATCTGAGAAGTTTGTCATTAATGTTGTCACAGGGGTCCACAACCGGCAGGCAGAAGTTGGGATGACTGCTAACTACCCACAAAAACTGCAACTGGGGCATCTTTCACTCTCTCTGGCATATGAATACAAGGCTATGAATCTAGTTGAAATGGAGATCCAATCCGGAGATTCTAAAGCATCAATCACTTGCATCCATTTTTTACTTAATAGCATTACTTAAATTTGTAAAATGACGGTGGATGTATAACTTTTGTATTGAAAACTACTGAGAAATCGATGTGAATCAATAATAAAGAACTATAATTTTTGTGTTCTTTAATGCTATTAAATACCTGTTTTATTTCAATATACAAGTATATCTAAAAGTATTGCTAAAATATCGATTTAATATTGCAGGTCGTTGAAACAAAGCTCACCCATCACAAGACCAAGTGAGCCCCGTAAATAACTCAATAAATGAATTTCAAGCCACAGAAAGTTCCAAACTGCAAAGTAAATATAAGATGAACTTCACGTGAAAGGTTGATGATTTCACCAAAGGGACACTTTCCCAAAGAAAAAGAACCGGACACTTGTTAACTAATTACGATCGTCTGTACAAACAGACATCTGATTAGGTAACTTGTACCTGTCTCGTGAAATCACTTAACAGTGAAGTACACTCCTTTAGATGGATCAAACCGCTTGCAAAAGAAAGGAACACGGGCTCAGAGACAACAACAGGGGACCACTAATGAGCAAACAACGAAGAGACATGGGCGAGTCAATCAACAAAAGCCCTCTTCGATGGCACAAGACCTCTTCGGAGGCACATTTCACCGGAGTTGAAGTGCAAAAATCTCTCTTCGGAGGCCCACTTCACCAGAGCTGAAATGCCAAAAAGACCTCTTCGGAGGCACATTTCACCGGAGTTGAAGTGCAAAAATCTCTCTTCGGAGGCCCACTTCACCAGAGCTGAAATGCCAAAAAGACCTCTTCGGAGGCACATTTAACCGGAGTTGAAGTGCAAAAATCTCTCTTCGGAGGCCCACTTCACCAGAGCTGAAATGCCAAAAAGACCTCTTCGGAGGCACATTTCACCAGAGTTGAAGTGTAAAAATCTCTCTTCGGAGGCCCACTTCACCAGAGCTGAAATGCCAAAAAGACCTCTTCGGAGGCACATTTCACCAGAGTTGAAGTGAAAAAATCTCTCTTTGGAGGCCCACTTCACCAGAGCTGAAATGCCAAAAAGACCTCTTCGGAGGCACATTTCACCGGAGTTGAAGTGCAAAAATCTCTCTTCGGAGGCCCACTTCACCAGAGCTGAAATGCCAAAAAGACCTCTTCGGAGGCACATTTCACCGGAGTTGAAGTGCAAAAATCTCTCTTCGGAGG
This sequence comes from Allium fistulosum, assembly GCA_030737815.1. Taxonomy (NCBI): domain Eukaryota; kingdom Viridiplantae; phylum Streptophyta; class Magnoliopsida; order Asparagales; family Amaryllidaceae; genus Allium; species Allium fistulosum. Next base: position 186,468,608 of record CM060906.1, read on the forward strand.
CCCACTTCACCAGAGCTGAAATGCCAAAAAGACCTTTTTGGAGGCACATTTCACTGGAGTTGAAGTGCAAAAATCTCTCTTCGGAGGCCCACTTCACCAGAGCTGAAATGACCAAAAATCGCTTCTCTTCGAAGACCAAAACTGCTTCTCTACGGAGACCAAAATTGCTTCTCTTCGGAGAACAAAAGACCTCTTCGGGGGCACACTTCACCATGCTTGAAGTACCAAACGCAAGCCCTCTTCGGAGGCACGAAGACCTTTTCAAAGGCACAATTCACCAAAATTGCTTCTCTTCGGAGACCATGAAGCCTTCTTTGGAAGCACTAAGACAAATAAAGCCTTTTAACAAGGCACATCCAGAAACTTTGTTGATGGAACCACTAACGACCGCAGCTGAATACTTATGATTATTTGTACAAACAAATATGTATTAAAACAGCCAAGGACTGTCCTGTTGATCCATTCAACAGAAAAATATAATTGTCTGACAAACAGATCAAAACATTCTTCAAAAAGCTCACTTCACTTCGTAGGAAAATCCACTTTTTAACAAATAAAAGTGATCATATCCGAAAGTTGAAGTGTTCTTTAGAAAGAAAGAGAAAGTAAAAATTTCTCCCACACAAAACGTATTCTATTAGAAGCATAATAGTATTTCCTCGAATCGGAAGAATTATTCTCTAAAATAAGAATACAAGTCTTTTCAGAATATTGCAGTAAGCCATGATACGGGGGCACATATAACTATATTAATAGAAACAACGCTCAACCGTCATATCACGAGCTCACTGCGATATCATATAAAGTAAATAAAGAATCATTTATTCTACATTACAATGAGAAATGAAATGCATTCTCACATACACAAGAATTTGTACAAGTAAAAAGGATTATTTCATTCAATACTGTGAAAATTCTTTACATGTGCAGATCTCAAAAAAGCGAGGACCGGTACTCGCACAATCTCCAATCGATACATGCAAAAAGCAAAACAAGAAGAAGAAAATCCAGCTTATCATTCCTTCTTCCCGCCGCCTTTGCAGCCTTTGCCCGGCTTGATGGTCAGTTTCGGAATCCGGCATGGACGGGTTGGAGAAGGAGGAGTAGTCGGATCTTCTTCTGCTTTGTCTTCTCCAACAGAAGTGCTTTTCTTCCTCTTCCTTATTGCACGCTTCCCCTTCCTCTTCGAAGAAGACTCGCTTCCCGGAGAGAGCAACGTGGAAAGCTTTGTGGCATCATCAAATGACTGCTCCGGAGTCTTCTCACTATCATCCGTCTCTTCCGCTTTCTGCTCTTGGGAAGCAGGTGGATCCTCTAAGCCTTGAAGGGCTGCTATCTGTTCTTCCTGCGACCATGGCTGAGAAGCGGGAGTAACTTGAAGGGATGGAGGAGGAACAACTGGAAGAGGAGGAGAGCGCACAATGCTTGGTGCTTCCACTACAGAAGAAAAGAAGTCAAAATCAGTATTCTCCGAAAAAAGAGAAGATATTGGATCATCAGGACTTAAGTAATAAGCGAGAAATTCATCAAGTTCAATTGAATCGAATGAGCAATCTACTTGAGCCAGATCTGAATCAAAGTTACCTGGAGAAGTTGGCTTAATTACGACGATTTCATACTTTTCAGCTTCGACGTCGTCTTGGGTCTTTTCCTCAACTTGAGTAGTGGGAGACTCGGTAGTTGTGGCCTTAACGTCGGCTTTTACGGGAGGTGGAGAATAAAAACTAGAGCCGATAATGTCAGGGTCAACCGAAGCCGGAAGATGAGCAGGGTCGGTCAAAGGCGCTTTCTCCAAAGGCTTTTCTCCTGCCACTTCGGCGCGTTCCCTAGCAAGCTGCTCTTTTCCTCTAGCAAGCGCAGCACGTGCTTCATCATCCAGATAAAGCACTGCAAGATCTGCCTCCGCGTAGTCAGCAAACATATCAAGTACGGCCTCCCAAACTTCGGCCAGTGTAATCTCATATTTTGGACCCAAGAATGAAAGACTACCGCGACCCAAAACACTGTGCATATAAAAGTCAAATAAAGTAGAGTCGATACTGACTTTGGTTGCCTCGCGAGACTCTTCGGCTGCAGCTTGTCCGGCAACCGCATCATCGCGCTCTTTCTCAACTTTAAGAAGTCGAGCCTTTAGCATTTCAATCTCCATGCTCTGGGAGTTAACTGTTTCCCACAGCTGAGCGTTTTCTTTACGATATTTCTCAGTAACATGTTGTTCAGCTGCAAGTTTCATCTCGGCGTCCCTTTGAGCAGCGTGCGCATCCCGCACTTGTTTTTGAAAAACTTCCTCTTTCTGCGAATGCGAAGCAGAAGATGTAGCAAGATCCTCCTTGAGCTTCTTAACTAAAGACTCAAGTCTTGTATTATCGTCGGCGATGCTCGACATTTCTGCATCGTGTTGCTTGACAATTTTCTTCCACTCAGAGTGATCATTTTCCATTGTTAGCATGGCCTCAAGATTCATGCGGTTGACCCTTTGAAGTTCATCAACCAGTTTTTGCCATCCAGATATCCTTTCGATATCAAGTCTGACAGCATCAAGATTTCTTAACATCGCCGGCTTATCAATTGGCACCAAGTCCAAGTCAAAACGAACCCCCTTTAAACACCAATTCGGAAAGCGGCTCTGAAGTGTAGGAGGACCATCCTTGACTTGATATTGAGGCCTGTTGATGACTGTTTGAATGTCAGACTTCTCAAGAACGGGAGAATCACCAAGCAAGTCAAAAGGAATGGGAGCGTCAGGCTTTTCAGAAACAACAGAAGAGTCAGTAAGCTTGGTTCGTTTACTTGGATCGCTGGCAACGTGACTTTTTCCTTTATCATCATAAGATTTCTTCTTATGTGAATCGTCTTCTCTTCGGGATGAATCTCGGTGTTCATCTTCTCTTCTACGGCGCTCTTCATAGTCCCGCCTCTCACGAGCTTTCCTGGCGGCTCTTTCTTCGTCGGTTTCCTGGCGGGAAAGGAGGTAGCGTCTGAAATCGTAAGTATCACGCCCTCCATAATGCCGGAAGCTATCATAATATGAACCGCTCCGCCCCATTGAAGAGTCTGGAAATGAAAAAGAGGCAAGTGTTAAAATATCTTCAAGCTAAAAAAGTTGAGTGCATTTGATCGTAAAAATCCTAAGTGTGTGTGGTGTGCAAACTATGCGCATCAGACTACAAACCACTCTGTGGTGTGGGAGTGGAGACAGCAGGTATAGGAGGTGTTGTAGTTTGTTGCAAAGAGGAAGTCGCTTCAACAACAGGAGAAATCGCTTTTGAAATATCGTCTTTAAAAAGCTCTTGAGAGGTTATCATTATATCGCTCAAGTTATCAAAAGTGTCATCACCATGACGCCCAGCAGAACTCTCTTTCTCAACTTCCACAACGACCGTCTTTTCAGAAATTCGAGGATTTTCTTCCTCTTCAATAACTGGAGCAAGTGCCGGTTTGCTAGACTGTCCCGCAACATCAGTAGAAGTAGAACACTTCACCAGTGAAGTCTCAGTGGTGGGTTCTTTCAGTGAAAGTTCTTTAGCAGGAACTGGGGCATCTGACGTCTTTGCTGGAGAGTCAGGAATTTCATGAGGCAGGATGGAACGGGAAGAATGTAGAAGTTCGAACTGGTGCAAAAGTTCATCTTTCAACAAGAATTTGGCGCTTCTCTCTTCCATAGTCACAGCATTTAAAGTTTCGAAGATTGACTTGAGGCTGGGATTTCTAAGCGGGGGAGGAAGTGCTGAAAAAAGAAAAGAATGAAGATAAGCATTTGATAATTCGGGTTTCGAAAAGCTCATGAGATGAACAAAGAAAGGAAATCTTACTCCCGACTCTCCAGATAGCGTAGAATCCCGGAGGACATCGGACAAAGAAGAATTGATTTAGAAACCCGTGAGCACTATCAGGCAAATCCAAAATCAATTTCCGATTCTTGGCGCCTCTTACAAGCACGATTGAAGGGTGATCTTTGTTCTTTGAAAAGGTGCATAAATAGCAAATTTCATCGAAGCTTGGAAGACGGTTGAGCATCCTCCTAAACAGAACACACAACCCCATCAAGACAGCATAACCGTTGGGGTGTAGCTGGAAAGGCGAGATAGCTAATCGAAGGAAAAGTTCTCGGAGAAATTCGTTGAAAGGTGGAATAGCTCCACTTAAGCACATCTGACGGTTCACTGCGACAAAACCGAGAGGTGGCCTGTCAGCAGTGTCGTTTGCTCTAGGAAATATAGCATCTGATTTGGCAATACCGAACTGAGTTAACAGTTGTCTGAAAACTTTGTGGCTCAGAATGGTCAGAGTTCTTTCTGGAGGATCGATCAGTGGGTTAGCAATCGGGAAACCTTCTCCGGCTGGTCCTGAATCTTCTTGTTGAGATGTCATTCTACACAATCAACTGGATATTTAAATATGAAGGTGCACGTTTCCTAAAAAGTGTGAAGTGTTGTGAAAAACTAAAACGATAACAAGCAAGTATAACTGAAATTGAGGTAGTTGACATTTGTCGATTATAAAGTTTCGAGGCTTGTCATTTTAAGTTCAAATACAATGTTGTGTTGATGCAAACAAATCAGCTTAGGTTGATTATTTCAGCTTTGCTTTAATACTTCATTTAAATTTGTCGTTTCACAGCATTTCATTCATAGAATTCATTTAAGTTAATTGTTCTTTGTCGACTAATCTGTCATGCGATGTGGGCAGTCAATGGCAGTATATTTGTCCCGTTTTTCTGCAAATGTTGTTTTTAAACAGGTTATTAGCATTAAAGTTAAGACAATCTGAAAAGAAATGCAACTCAGTTCAAATTCAGAGCTCAGTCAACTTTCGGCCAAACTTCACAAGTCCTAGGTCGTTCAGCGACCTATCATAGGTCGAGGCATTTTTAGGTCGTACTGTGCAAATTAAAACGTTTAGGGCAGTGCAGAGTTGGTTCAAGTCCTAGGTCGTTCAACGACCTATCATAGGTCGAGGCATCTTTAGGTCGCACAGTGCAAGTAAAAGATTCAAAGGCGAGGCAAGTTTCTCAAAGTCCTAGGTCGTTCACGACCTAGCATAGGTCGGAAACTACTTAGGTCGCAGGAATCCTTAGATCGGTCAGGTTTCTCACGACCTAACTTTTAGATCGTCCAGATTTGATAGATCGCTGACTTCCTCCCAACGCAATCACTTACTAAACCCGATAACCCGACAATGCCATTACAAAGAAAATCTATCATCCTCTTCGTGAGTTTCATTCATCTCCGCATACCATCAAATCGCCTGAAAAATTGACTCCAAACCCCTCCGATCCATTATAAAAATTTCCGTGCATTCATGAATTACCACAACGTATCAAACGACGATCAAAAGTCGATCGAAATAACCATTCAAAATGAAGCATGACACATGAAATTAGACTTGGGTCGGAAAACGTGGATTCACGATCGAGCGGCGATTATGGTGGAGTAGAGATTGAATCCACTTACGTAGTATGCTGGTAGAAATGGATCGACGATTAACTAGATTGAATTCACCTTTGAAAGATTGAAAATTCGTCAATGGCAGTGGAAGCTCGGAGCAGTAAGGTAGGGAGGAAGGAGCGACCTAACTAATTTATATGAGGCTGAGAGAGGAAGGCGAACAGGCGTATGAGTTAGCACGAGTTTTAGGTCGTTCACGACCTAGCAAAGTTAAGTTGAAGCACACGACCAATGACATAGGCCTGCACTTCGAGGGGCAAATGTTAACTCATATTTTTGTGCCGACTTAAAACTCTACGACCTATAACTCCACGACTTAATGAGCTACGACCTTACGACCTAGGGAAGTTAACGACCTAGTGGCCCCAGACTTCACGACCTAAGAGACTTAACGACCTAAGGAAGTTAGCGACCTAACGACCTAAAGAAGTTAGCGACCTAGTGACCTAAGGAAGTTAGCGACTTAACGACTTAAGAGACTTCACGACCTAAGAGACCTCACAGCTTAGCGACCTACTTGCAGAGGCAAACTCCACGACCTAAAAACCCTACGACCTAAGGAAGTTAACGACCTAACGACCTAAGGGGGTTCCCAACCTAAAGACTCTACGACCTAAGGAAGTTAGCGACCTAACGACCTAAGGAAGTTAGCGACCTAACGACCTAAGGAAGTTAGCGACCTAACGACCTAAGGAAGTTAGCGACCTAACGACTTAAGAAACTTCACGACCTAAAGACTTCACGAGCTAACGACCTAAAGTTGTTTACGACCTAACTCCTGAAGCGGCTCAGCGACTTACGACTTAAGAGGCTAACGACTCAGGGACTTAACAACCTAACGAGCTAAAAGCAAAGAAAGGGGGCACGACCTACCTTAGGTCGTTCACGACCTATCTTAGGTCGCTTACGACCTATCTCGTGTTCAGATAAGACAGAGTACAACTTCAGCAGCCTAACTTCTTAAGTCGCGAGTGGACTACGACCTAGCTTAGGTCGCTCGCGACCTACGACTTAACTTAGGTCGTACACGACCTAAGACTTGGCAAAAATTCCATCCAGAATCACTCCTATAAATACCCCCCTAACTCCAACGGCAAAAGGACTTTGGGCCGATCATTTTCTGAAGCGTCGTTACTCTGCCGAATTCACAACTCATTCAACACTTGAAGAACTCCAAACATTCGAGACACTACAACAAGCTTTGAAAGAAATCTACCACATTCTACATGGATTCAAGGAGATCTTCTACATTGAAGCTTGAGCTATTAGTCTAGAGTGTTCTGGAATCAAAGTGCATTGTATTTTGAATTGTATTGTATCATCTTGTAATCAGAATCAGCAATAAAGGAATTCAAAGTGGACGTAGGCTTGATCTCAAGCCAAACCACTATAAACTGCTGTCTTTTACCGCTTTTTCACTATTTTACTGCTTATTTCTTGTTCCCGTCACACGGGTGGTGCTTTCACAACTTTACTACACACACCGGGTGTTAGCGTTCAATTTTTAGCGTTAACAATTTTCATATTTTAAAACTGATGGAAAAAAAGGTAGGCATCAATGCATTGAAAAGATGGAAAAGTAACAGCTGATGATAAATGCCTACAGCTGTTTCAAATCTGAATGGTCATCAAAAGTGGTACTGCTACGACGAGCTATTTTATCGTTTTTGTCGCATATCGTACCTCAAAATACAGAAATAAATATACCATGATGATCAGCGCGACGAGTCAATCAAAACAGTATACAGATATCAGTGACAGGATCATCCGATCAAAAAGTCGATACGAACATTGATATACGTTGCTATTCTGTACGGAAAAATCCAAACGGAGCTAGAAATGTCTGAAATTTGCGAAACAAATTACGCAGTCTTATTCAGAGTGTTCTAAATAAATTTTCTCATGTTGACATATTTAGGTTTCGGAACACTTTTAAATTCAACTGTTATTAACTGATTTAAATTGAGATGAACTTTCACAAGAAAATAAACTTCAATATTATCAAATGAAAATTTACCGGTTGTTATATTAAAATAGACGTATTCCAAATAATAAATTTTTATTTTCAAATTCAATTGTTAGAATTTCACAAAATTTTCAGTTAAATAAAATTTTAAAACTAATAAAATTTACGGGTCGTTACAGAATCACACATGGATTCACATACCTCAACAGGTCTTGGAACCACACATGGGTTCCCATATCTCAACAAAGATCTCGGAATCACACATGGATTCTCATACCCAATGGGTCTTGGAATCACACATGGATCTACACATCTCAACAAACATCAAGGAATCACACATGGATTCTCATACCCCCCAACGGATCTCGGAATCACACATGGATCCCCACATCTCAACAAAGATCTCAGAATCACACGTGGATTCCCATACCCCAATGGGTTTTGGAATATTCCAACATCCAAATAGATCTCGAATCTCCTCCAAGCATAGAACCCGTATATGGTTTTGTGGTGGTTACGGTTTTGAATCATCTGTTACAAGTACACTCCTACTCTTACCAGATGTTCCATAACCAATCGATCGATTTCCAGAATGTCGTATACCGGTTCTTTTGGAAATAATCAAACAATACATAAAAGCAGGGATCGCCCTCTAATCATTTATGTGGATGGATCTCCTCATCATTTTTCCTAGAAGAACAAAACGAGTTTATACGTACAGTATAGCACCATTGACGGTAACTGTACCATATCGTCCCCGTGTTTCTCCTAGATATTTCAGAGTTAAAATCCTTCGGTTTTAAGTACGGAAATATTTCCGTACCACCTAAATTAAGAAGGATTTCATTTAACATTGCCGAGCATGTTGAAGGATGTTTTTCTCATTTCAGCAAGTAATGGAGGTTAGGTATTACATGTTCACACCTATTATTACTGCATCCTTCTTCATCCTTATCTCCTTTCCTCCATTCAACTCTACCCCCTTATTTCTAAATATCACGCATAAATCGAAAATGAAAAAAAGGAGGAAAAAACATTGCACAAACCAACGACAAAAAAAAGTAGGACGAAGGCTGGTAGCTTCGAGAGGAGGGCGACGTAAGGTGCGCTATGTGTAACTACTATTTTCCCCCTCCATTTTGAAATATCGCGTTTCAGCTTCGTTTCTTTATTTTAACATACCACGAACTGAATTCCTTCCTACCTAATACTCCCAAATTAATTTTGCTACCTCGATACCAACGAAACTCAGTATAACCGATCCTTAAATGATTTTCCCCATTTCTGCTACTGCATATTTGCTAGTTTCGTTTCCAACGTCATCTCCCTTTGCAAAATCAAGTTTCCTTCTTATCGGAATGTAGGGGTAATGATTTTAACCTCAATTTAGCATGGTGTTCAATGTTACAATAAGATCTTATTGGAAGATGTGAATTTCGCAACGTGCAAAGCAAGCTTTTGTTGAATAAAGATACCAGGACCAACTAGACTTTGCAGGTTTGGTGTAAAAGGTAATGCCTACAGAAATATAGCCAACATATAGTTAATTGATATCTGCAAATTGGTTCAAAATACCTTTTTTCTCATTGTAAACCATCTGTTATGTATTTTCTATTACTTGCATAATATTGAAACTATTGAAAATCACAATCTCTTTTACAAATGGCAATATGTTGCACAGTGTATTACATTGTTCGGTCTTTGTACATTGATATGATAGTAAAATGCTTTGTGTATCGTGAGTTTAGTGCATTTTGCTATTTCTATTTTTTTTATGCAAGCTAACGACCAAATTCATTTACATGCCTTAAACTATGAAACAATACCATTTAGTTTTTCAAAGTCCACCTATCTAATGAAATGACAAATAGATTCTGAACTGTCACTGTATTATAATGAATGATTGGATGACTTTAGGATTATTGACAAGAGAATAAAACATATCAAAGCTAAATGGTTCTGATTAGCATGAGTTTGATGGTAGATCTATTTTTTGTTTCATTAAGATTTAAAACAATATGATTATTAACTGATAGCAATCACATTTCATGCATGATTACTTTTGTAATTTTCAACAAAAATAGCTGCTTTATGGATTCTATAAGCATTAACATTTTTGGTATGGTGTATTCATTACTATTGATGTTGTAGAGGTTCTTCGACAAAACAAGGAGAATTAGTATCTAAAAAGTTGAGGTATTAATAAAAAATTGTACAATTTTATTTAATTTTTTTTATTAATGAAGTTTATGCTATTATATTGATTTCATGATATATTGAAGAATATTATATAATACATTAGTTTCATGCTTTAGGAATCTAACGACAATGATAAAGAAGATAAAGAAGATAGGGATGGACCTTCTACATTTGTTCTTCAGTTTGCGCATGGTCCCAGAACCGGTAACTGTTTTGTGTAATTAAGGTAAAACTACCAGTATTTTATAATAATTCCATTCTAGGTTAACTTAACATAAAACTACTAGCATTTTATTCTAATTATGCTGTATTTACTATATTCATTTCATTACTATTTTGAATATGTATCAATCTTCTTCACATGCCATATTCTTACCTTGGTTGTTCATATTTCATTTCTTATTGAATGCTTGAAGTTCAATAACACATATGCTTGAAGTTATGGAACCATTGCATTAATACGGTGAAAGCGTATACTAAATTTCACAACTCAAAGGGTAAACTAAATATATTTCATGATTATGTATGTTTGCTCGGAACTTGAAAAGCAACAGGTGTTTTTAAATGCATAGAAGTATGCTAGGAGTACTTGATTTGTTCCTTTATTTTACAACTTTGGCATATTTAATCTTTCAGCTTGATGAATGGTAGTGCACAACATATTTATGCCTAACATTCTAATATTTTTTGTGCTAACTTTATTTATAAAATATTATTTCAACGTAAAGATGAGCATAATCAGAATGAAAAAAAAGAGTAGGAATATGTGTGTGCACATGTCAGGAATAACCTCGAACATGAATTATTCTTATCACCAAAAATAATAAAATTGGATAGTTTTTCTCTTGGTATAATTGATTTGGCTAATTATCTAATTTAATTAACAACTATTTTAATATGAATCTGTGAAGGAATACCGCATTGTTATGCTTATAGAATTCTTAGCTTTAGTCAAGTAATAATGAGTGCTTATATTATTTTCCAAACCTCCAAAACATCAACTGAAGCGATGTCATTAAACAAGCTATGCCAAACACTACTACTTGAAAAATGACATTTATTCACAAACAAAGATAAATGGCTTGGAGAATTCTTTCAATCATTTTGTGGTAATTTATTTTACTAAACTTCTTGTCTTAATCTATGTTTAATAAATATGAAGTGAGATCTTTTTGCTCTTAATTTCATCATCGATCGATTTTCTCTTTAGTTTGGCTTGTTAAATTGGGATAAACAAAAACCCTTTAGTAAGCATTATTGCATTTTTATCTACTATTTACACTACAAGTTCAGTAATTTTGGAGAAATTAAAAATAACCTTAATAGTGTTAGGGAAATCCCTTTAATTGGAAGAACCCTTTGTCATTGTTTTCTCTTTATTTATGTTTTGCTTTGTTACAAGAGGTTAGTAGTCATTTCTATAAGTAAAATACTGATTTCTAATGTACTAATAAGCATGTATCAATTTTTTAGTTTTGTACAATGAAGATATTTAAGTTTAAATGTCAAGCAAAGTGAGTTATCCAGTTGATCTAATCAATTTTTGGTATTTAACCATTTAGTGATCGCTCTACTACTGATCAAATTATATTAATTTCTAACTTCTAAAACCGACCTTCATTATATTTGTCATTGTTTTCTCTTTATTTATGGTTTGCCATTGTTTTCTCTTTATTTATGTTTTGCTTTGTTACAAGAGGTTAGTAGTTGTTTATACAACAAGTAAAATACTATCATCGTCTCTACTCTTACCTTTCTTTCCATTTTACGTTTCTCATTAGCAAACATGAAATCGTGTAGCAAATCCTTTTGTGGTAACTAAAAAAACCAAACATATGGGCGAAGAAACAATAAAAACATTGCCATAATAAACTATATTACATGCACTCTCCTATGTATATTCATGTATGCATGCATGCATTTTGCAGTTAAATAAATGAACCAGAATTTAAATTGTGTAAATACTTAATGTTATAATAATATATAAAGACCAATCTCATATAATATCTTATTTCATCCTATTTGAATGTTGAAATAGTTTCGATCGATCAAACTTTACATTTTTGCAAAACATAACATCATTATCTATTATACTTTCTTACCATGATCATATCCACGTTCACGGTAAGTTATAGCATTGTTTTTGTAATCGGACAAACAAATGTTAAATCCAACATTGGTTTTATATAAGACAAGCAAATGTTAAATCTAACATTGATTTTGTAATCAAACAAACAAATGTTAAATCCAACAAGTATTTCCGATCATTTTTATTTTGATATCATATTTATTTCTTTTATTTTTTTAGAAGACTTTGTCAATAAAAGAAATATTTTGGATACTTATTTTTTCCTCTAAATATATGTTATACTTCTCTCTTTTATCAGTGGATATTAAAATGTAAATAAGAAACAAAATGTATATAGTTTGCTTTGTTTATGGAAAAAATGGTGATTTACCTAAAATAGAAGATACAAATCTAAGATGAAAGATCAATTGATACAACTAATTAAAGTAATTTATAATATGTGCAAAAGTCAACTATTTGTCCATGACCAATATTATTATTATAGAAATCTTTTACTTTGATAATACTATATTCGTGGCATGCAATTAATATATACCATCAACTTGATTTTAGATTCAGCAATAGCGGATACATGAATTTTAGGTCGCAGCTCAATTTCAATGGTAGTAGCAACTCAGTAACAGTGAATTTATGGATCATTTATCGACAACAACTATTGACAATCCTACTAGCAACTGTCATTGATATCCAACTCTTACTAAGGCTGCAAAAAGTTAGGCCAGAACGGAGGGAGTGAATGTAGGAACATATTGGAAATTGTAGCAACCATATTGGGCTTACTTTTTAAAAGATTTTTTCCGTATTAATACAGTGATTTATTACTTTTTAAAACAAACATGATGCAAATTTTTTCTATTCCAAACTACTGGAAATGCTAATTTTAATATTTGTTACATTTATCTGGATATTGATTTAGTAGTCGATTACTTTCTTTACCCGTTTAATTATTTCCTGAAACAACTTTGTCTCATTCGTGTTTTAATAAATGAATTATTTGTGCATGTACACACATAAAAAAATGAGACATTACATACACGTTAAAGTCATTTTATAAGATCCAAAAAAATATTACAAACATTGTTTTTTATAACCAAATTCCTTCTGCACACGTGCATCGCACGTGCCAAATTACTCGTACACACACATACATACAAAGATTGCTTTCCAAACCATTTTATAATTCTCTAATGATGTAGTTTCCTATTTTTTATATATCTTAAAATAAATCTTGAATTTTATACGATTTGGAACATTTTCATGTGATTTTTGGATTTTAAAAATAAAATGTTTTACGAACCTTAGTTCGATAATTTGGGAATACTAATAATCGATGTAGTGTTATCAATTGGTTTAAATGCTCTCGAGTAACACTTCATCGAATATTGAACGACCCACTGAATAAGATGTTTGAGTGGTAATTACTAGCTCATTAGCAAATACTTGAATTTCACCGGATAGTATGGGATGCCTTACTTAATTTCTTGTGATTGCTATAGGGAAGTATTTAACAATTTAGATTTGTATTCTCTTTTGATTTTCGGCATGGGGCTGTTGGATCCTTAAGAGAATATAGCTTAGGTGTTATCATCAGAAATCACTTCAACTTTGTCGAAACCATGAAGAATATAAAAGAAGGATTCACAAATAAAGATAGCAATAACAAAACCTTTAGAAAGAGTTGAAGGGATGTTTAAGCAAAATGTTGGATAAGCAATGAACTTTCGAAGAAGTCGAAAGGTGATGTGGTTGCCCTTCCGATTTAGTTAATTCCTTTCGAAATAGATGATTTTGTGTTCTAAAAGGGGGTTTCGAATGAGTTAAGAAGCACCTTTAGAAGGTATCAGATAACATGCTTCTATATATGCGCCAAACCTTTCGAAACAGTGGGTTTTGCTATTATTTGCCTTCTGCAGAAGAACGTTTGGCCAAAACTACCCCTTCGAAAGCGTAGAGCAGCCTTTCAAATCGGTTGAAACCATCTGCGGTTATAAAGAAAAGCTTGCATGAGTCCAATATGTCTTCCTCAAACACCAGAAGATGGAGTTCCACATTGTTCAATGAGGATCCTTTCGAAAGCTACCTTTTACAACTAAACTTTCTACTATGCATCAACTTATTCGAAAATCCAAAGATACACCTTTCGACGGTATTGAAAACCCACATCCTTTCCTACTTGCAACAGCACATCAATAACATAGTGTAGGGTACATCCACACCTTTCGATGGAGTTGAAAGCACTCAAGTTCTACTCAGAAGCGAAGTTAGAAGGACGCCTTAAATTTAGCGGCAATGAAAGAACTTCAAGGCACCTTTTCGACTAAGTCAAAAGGACTGATTCTCAAAAGGATTGATTCGAAATGGTCCAACTTGTGCCTATAAATAAGACCCCAGGGGCATTGTTTTAGGGGTCTGATTTCATTCACTCCGCACTTGTTCTTTCTTGAATTCGTAAACCCTAATTCTAAAATCAAGTTGGGGATTTTACTTCTTTGTAATACTTAAGCTTCTTTTGTGTGTGTGTCGGCAATGATTGACTACACTACACTGTAAAACTTATTATTATTTAGATCTGAAATCGGAGGAAATGACCTGTAGCCAAATTGAGGTGCAACTAATGTTTACTCTATACACACACATATAAATATACACACATACAAATGTTAGGATCACGCAATATACCCTTGAGGAGGGGGTGTATAGCGTATTAAAAAAATTTCGCAGATAAACAGATAAAACACACACACACACAAATGTTAGGATTGCACAATGTACCTTCGAGGAGGGAGCGAATATGGTATTTAAAAAATTTCGTAGATAAACAGATAAAATAATACAGATACGTAAATGCGAAAAGTAAATGACACACATATATACTCAGTTTTGATCACTAACCCGTTAGTATTTACTGCTATTTTAGAAGTTATTACTAGAATTATATTTTTGAACGTTTACAACACTTGTAAACTTATTTTCCTGCTATTTTGAAATACTAGTCATATGTACAGTAATTATGTCTCAACTTTATCCCATGTCGAGAATTCATGAACTTTAGGTCAATCCTATACCGAGTTCAAATTTTGAAAAGAAAAATACAAAACGTACTATAGACAAGGCCCCTAGTAAAATTATTTCTAGAGCAAACTTTAAAACGTGAGGGGGCAACAAGAAATCATGTGAGCTCCCTATTTCTCTCCTTTTCCCTTTAACGTTCTGTTTTTCTTCTTAGACCGACCTACACTTGAAACATATGCTTCCCTTCAGCTTTTCAGATCTAAAAAAATTCCTTTTTTTTTAAAAAAGACGTCTTCTCCTCACAACCCAAATCGTCATAACCCTAATAGGATAATATTTCTTATTATTATTCCTTTCTACTTTGTCGCTTCAGATCTGGTCGAAGATGGAGCTCTCCGCCTTGTGTCAAACTCGATCCGTCTCCTCCAGTTATGATGAAGTCTTAAAATCACGACCTTCGCTGTCTGTGTCGACCATACGCTTCTCTTCAGCTATTCAGATCTAAAAAATAAACTCCTCTTTTGAAAAAAACGTCTTCTCCTCACAATCCAAATCGTCGTAGCCCTAAACAAGATAATTGTTCTTATTATTATTCCTTTCTACTTCGTCCCGTCAGATCCGTTTGAAGATGGAGCTCACCGCCTTGTGTCAAACTCGATCCGTCTCCTCCAGTTATGATGAAGTCTGAGAATCACGGCCTTCACCGTCTGTATCGAAATTGCTGCCTGAAGTATTATTGTTTTGAGAAGATTACTTTGACTGCCTTGAGATGCTCGCCTGAATTTGAAGCGGTCCGGATCTGACTTTGGGAAGCTCGATGGAGATTGCCGAGATGGAGAGATGCCAATGTTGGCGCCGCTAACAATATCCGCCACAACTAGAGATACTCGAAGACCGATATAAGGCGAAGTACTGTGAGATATTGGGTGTAATTTAGGTTGGTTCTGATGTATCTCTGAACTACAGAGTGTGATGATGCCCACGTCCTTCGGATGAATTGCTGTCAAAGCTAAAAGCTGCAGCTTGATCATAGTTTTTTTCTTCTTCGCAGGTAATGAAAATGAACACTGCCTTGAGAATTTGATCACTAGTTATCGAGCGTTGCTTTGGTTCCAGTTAAGTGCTGAAAAATATGCTATCTTGAAGTATTGTTGACTGTCTAGAATTAGATTGTTTTTTAATCGCTACACCAAATAGGTAAATTAGAAACAGACGATATTTTTACTTTGAAACATTTTTCTAATGTTTCTAGCTCTACAACACTTACCTAGTATTTTGCATACCTGTGCAAGTATTTCCACATTTATTTTCTTTTTAAAATTATATTATTATGGTTTTTCAAGAAACCAAAAGGTAAATTAAAAGGGGCGGTCCAAGTCCAATCTGCACTGTTAATATCTTTCCCAAATCAAATAGCGGCTGCTTCATCTAAGCCCGCTCGCATTACTCTTTTCTAAATAAATATCTACTTATCTAGTGATTCTCATTCCTATGTTGAGCTTTCGTATAATCTTGCTTCGATTCAAGGAATTTGAATCTGATCGATCTTCCTTCTTTGACAGTGCTTCATTCGTTTACTCAAAAAACCGCAAGGTACTGCATTGTTATTTATAGTTTGATTTCGGCAACTCCAAAGACCTACAGTTGAATGTTGAAACTGATTAGAATTATTATTATATCTTGGAAGAATATTGAAATTGATTAAGAATCTTATTATTGCTAGGTCTATTGAAACACAAAGAGATCTTAAGGTGAGAAGTCCGCCCATTGATTTTTGATCATTTATTTCTTTTTATTAAAATCAGGTAAAAAGGATAGCTAATAAATGATATATATTTAGATAGTGTATTCATATAATACAAGATAGCTGCCTAGATTTGATTTAGTTAATAAATGAAATATTATGCGTATGCATGATGTATTGTGATTCCATATCGATGTAAAAGCAGGTAACACCGCTTTGATCAAAAATCACACTATAAATATGAAAGTGTTTTATAAATGTTAATTCATTGATTGTCTATTTCAAAGCTCACAAATGGAAAGTATATTTAAAATGATTGTTCATTGATTGAGGGAGATCATCTATTTCAGATCGACTCCTAGCGGACTTTGAATTCCTCATGCTTTGCTTTTTCATTCTTCCACCACCAATACGAGTCGACCTGATATAGACGAGCTACCGCAATCAATGAACAAAAATTTATAAACTTCTTTCCCATTTGTCGGTTTTGAAATAAACAATCAATGAACAGACATTTATAAAACACTTTCATATCTATAATTTGATTTTGGAGCAAATTGCCGTTACCTTCATTTATATTAGTATAAAATCACATTACTGCGTGTTTATCCCATGATATTTCATTTACTAACGAAAACAATCTAGGCTGCTATCCTTTATTATATGAGTATACTTTAACTAACTTACTGACTTTTTATATGAATTTGGATGAAACTGCCATAGTTTCCGTCTTCTACAATCTGTTTCACTCAATTGGAAGTTGAAACATTACTTGGCCATGAATCTTGAATTTGATGACGATCGATAATAAAAAAATCCAGACATAGTTTTGCCTGCTAAAATTTTTTGATCAAAAACTCTTCCATATACTTCGTAATTTTTCATTCAGGAAATTATTGTCAAGATCAAAAATTTTCAGCGTTTTAGCCTCAAGGACAGACCTTCAGTATTTTAGCCTGAAGGACAACTTTCTTTAGGTATCAGTTTTTAGTTATTGATAGTAGTTTTTAGGTATATGTTGTAATTATCGGTATCAGTTTTTAGGTATCAGTTTTTAGTTCGGTAGCAGTTTTGGAAGAATATTTGTCCTTATGAATAATTTTAGAAGAATGGAAGAATGGTTGTCGTTGTGATTAATTTTTAGGAGAATGCTTTTCTTTGTGATTAAAATATTGAGGTCGTGTCCTTGAGGCTAAAAATATACAAATTTTTGTCCTTTAAATTAATTCCTCCTTTTTAATTCTTGACATGCAATGTCATTTTATTCTCTCTACTTGCCATAGTAATAGGTTTTTACAAACTTAAGGAGTTTAGGCCAAGAACATTTCTGATCTAAATTTTATGTTTCGATCGAAATTTTGATCAATTTATTTGGGGTGTATCGTACTGAAAAAGAATTTTTACACCTTACTTTTGTACATGCATGCATATTCACAATCAAATGCAATTTTGTATGTTGTACGTTACCTAGTTAGAAATATGCACTCCACCTTTCGGAACATTTCAAATGATCTATTTATGTTTCTAGTCACCACGTTGGGAAAACCATAGACTTGACTTGGTTATATATATATATAACCTTCTCTATATTCAATTAGTATTAATGTGGAATTGTGGTACTTAGATGAAGGTTCCTCTTGTTTTAGACTTACATTTTACATCCGATCCTATCCCAATCAAACAAATGGAAATGCTGATATGTAATACGCAAGTGTTCTTACATTGGAGGCAAGGGAGCATAGATTGCCGCTTAAATTCATGGGTATTGCAATGATCCATGAAAATACATCTAGTGATATAAATAATTAATTTATTAATTGGTACATAGAGTTAAATCCATATTAAAAAATGAATTTTCAAAGCTTAATGAATTTGTACCGTAGAGTATATTGATTAAGTGAAGATATTTGCGTTAATTGTTTGAAGTTACAGTTGCGTTAATTGTTTGAAGTTACAGTTAAGAAGTTATGAATTAATTACTTTGTTCTTCTTTTGCATTTTACCAAGTTTCATATTTTTTGTCTTGTAGGCGCGTTCACTGGTCTTTGGGAAGGAAAACAAGATTTTACATCTTCATATTTTTCTTTATTGAATGGTTGTTGGGTAGCTTTTTAGTTCGAGAATATACATAATTGCAGGGTTTCTTTGAAATATTTACCCTTAAGGGGCTTGTAATAAAGATTTTCTTTTGTCATAATTCTAAAGATAAATCATAGTCTTATTTTTTTTCTTCATATTTCAGTGTTGCTGTAAGTGGTGTTTATGTATTGTTGAAATCACGTTGATGTTTTATTTGTATTTTGCTTGCTCGTGTATTGTTTATTTACTATTTTACTTTGGTACTGTAGATTGCCAATTTGAAATTCTATGCACTAACCTAAGTATACTTTAAAAATCTGGTTTTTAGATTCAGTATGGCTATGTAGAGAGTATTTCCTTTGAGTAATACCCAAACAGATTTCTACTTTCAAATTTCTGTACTCTTATTTAAGTAGAAAATGACTTATATATCTTCATATATGTAAGTTTAAGATGAAATGAGTAAACCAATATTTTTATATTGACAAAAGGTCCTGGATAAAAGAAAAATTGGAATGCAATGTTTTCTTGATTAAATGGCCACTATATAAATTTTTTTTAAGTGGGTCATTTCATTTGGTAAGTGCTGTGGATTATCATTTTGAAACAGCTACACAGTGTTGTAGGTTGTTAATCTGAAATCCTTGGTAAATGTTTCAATGTGTAAGTGAGTGTTTCAACCAATAAATCTAAAGCACCTGCCATTTGTAAAATTGAAACACCATGTGTTTCAAATTGTCCATTTGAAACACAAAATAAATGTTTTAAATATCTGCAACATACTAATCTGCAACACTTGTAGAGTATTTCTAAAATTTATTGCAACGTTATACTACCGTATCAAATTAATCTTTCTGGTGTAGTGAATGTTGGGTCTGATATAGCTTGATATTATATGATGTGATTATTTTCTTAAAATGAACCGAGCTCGGTTTGTGAGCGGTACTATATCGTTCAAGGCATGATTATGAGATGTTGATGGAGAAGTCTTGCTAATGGCCTTGTTACTCTCTTTGATTTGATTAGGTTAGTATGTTGTATTGGAAATGAAAAATAATTTTTTTATGAGCTGAGTTTGTAATCTATTGGATAAAATATGAAAAATAAATTTTTTTATGAGGTGAGTTTGTAATCCATTGGAAAAATTAAGCAGTGAATATTAAGCTTATATAGGCTGAGAAACGGAGGAGTAATAGGAGCAGAAGATGATTATTTAGATAGAGGAAAATATATGGTACTTTGAGTGTTGGTGTGTTATGTACTTTTGAATTGGTATTGGATATATATATATATATATATATATTTGTAGCCTATAAAAGTATACATTAAAATATCTGGTTGATAAGTTCTTGTTTTGAATGATTTCAAGAATAGTATGATATGTTCCTTTCCTTCTTTGAATGATCCTTCATCTTTCATATTTATTAATATATTGTGAGATTTGGATTAAAATAGAAAGTTTCTACCATGATATTTGTTTTTGATTTGAAAATATATTGTACAAGATATTTTTTCTGTTTGTTTGAATGACGGACTCCATTTTGATTTGAATTGTTCCGTCTGATATACGTGCATCAAATAAGAGGTTTTATATTGTATATGGAATCAATATTCATTGCTGAATTTGTCATCATCTGTATCCTTTAGATACACAACACTAAACAAACACATTAGATACAACATATATTTGTTAATATCAAACATAAAATAGATTGCGATGTTTCATAATATTTCTATTTTGATAATAACGAACATATAATAAATTTTACAAGTAAGATGCAAATATATTTAATACGTGATAAATGTAAATCAAACATATGAGGGATAATGGATGACAAATTAACTATAAAAAATTATGCTTTGATGATTTTTAGACTGTAACGCACTCTGGAAGAAAAATCAAATGTATGTGTGTGTCTACATATATGTATATGTATGTATGTATGTATGTATCTTATCATCAAATAATACATATACTCCACAATACATATACATATATCCATTAAAATAGTGTATTACTAAAGACGGTCCGAAAACCTCTTATGGCTCTCATAACTAATGGTCATTATACAATCGTTTCTTACATGCTTACTAATACCATATAGTTTTTTTTCCATCAAATATACGCTCAAATACTATTTGGATGGTTATCATCGTACGATAGTGAATGATCGTTGTAAACCAAAGAAACATGGTTGTTTATCATCAAACGATAGTGAACGACCATTGAAAATAAAAAAAACACATGATTTTTTAGGACCGAATGGAAAAATTGAATTTTTTTAAGCAACATATAAAAAAATCGATATCTATTAAACATTTCATGGAAGTCGAAAGAGCATTTTTGGATGCCAATAACATCACACTTGATTTAAGCTATTATATTAGTAAGAAAATGTTAAAAATTTAAACGGATAAGAATCCATTAGAGCAAAAGAGAGGAGATATTTCATTCACTTCAGTTTTGTACATACAATATAATGGAGCTTTATTTATAGACTTGTGGTGGAAAATGAAGATTATGATAATGCCCATGTGATATTCATATTCATCTTTATATTTTGTATATATTATAAGACTACCCTTGAATATGAGTATTTGAAATCTTAGATGTTCAAATAGTAACTTGCAGTCGTCTCTTTTAAAACATATATAATGGTTGCTACTCATCATTATTATTTTGCTTACATATATGTGTATGTATGTATATATATATGCTATTGACAAAGAAAATTCAATATACATGATTTTCACGGTGTCTTTTTAAAATTCTGAAAATACCATCATCCATCAACAGAATCTCACCACTGATTTGCAACATTCAACACCATCTCATTCCCAACTACCCATCAATAAAATTTTACTACCAATTTGCCACTGATATCACCAACAAAACAGGTTGAAATAAAAGTGTTACGACTATTAAAACCTTTGCACTTCCAACGTTCATCCGTCCACTCGTTTTTTTTATTGAATAAAAAGTAAATACCTTTGAATATTAGGTGAATGTATATGCCTTTTATACTAGTATATTTACATACATACATACATACATATATAAATTCAACCAATATAGATATTATCTATTGTCTTGTTAAAAAACTCTAGGAAAACCCGATGAAAAAGATCTTGAACGAGGAAAAAATGTGAGTTGTAAAATCATAGATATCATATTAAAAATGTTATTTATTGCTAAGGAATTTGATACTTTCATATCAATATAGTGCCTCGTTAAAACCATACTAAGAAAACAAGTGGGAAAAATCTTAGTTAAGCAAAAAGAAAACAACTTTCATAACTTTAATAACATATTTTGATATGTTATTTCTTTAAAAGAAGTTTGATGCATTTGAACAAAGGTAATGTTCTGTTAGAACCTTACTATGAAAAATCAGTGAGAAAAATCTTACTGAAAGAAAAAAGAGTATCTTGTAACATACTTCTGGATGCTACCCATGATTCAATATTTTCCCTTTGAATTTGAATGTATGTCTTGATAATTAAAATCAGCTACGGATACTCTAGATCCATAAATATGTATGGTATTGCTTCAACAGGCATTAAAAAAATTGAAATCAAATGACAATAATTCCACTTACTCCTCCTTCGGATGTTTATCATTTATTAATAGTTGCCTCATTAAAACCTTACTAAGGAAAAATCTAATAGAGAAAAATAATCAACATGCAGAAAAAAGAGTACAACCTACATAGTCTTAAAAAAATTCTTTTAAGATGTTATTTCATGCAGGAAACTGTGACACTTCTGGATCTTAATAGTGACTCGCTAAAAGTCTTAATAAAGAAACCCAGTGGGTAAAAAATTAATTAAGGAAAATAGTAAATTACAATATACTTCATATTTATATTCAAGCTTCTTGCATATTCTCTTATTATACATAGGACATATTTCGTTCCTTTGTTGAATCGTGTGTAATTATCACCATTCTTAGATGCGTGCGCGCGCACACACACATAATCGATTTTTCCAAGATTGTTTCTTCCAAATATAATTTGCACTTTATGCACTTCGTATGCTACTATCTATTCGATGGATATATCGAGATTTTCATTACAATAATACTTAAAAGTAGGAAGAATCTACTCATCGTGAAGATATCCATATTTTCATTACAACAATACTTAAAAGAAGGTTTTGATCTACACAGCTTGTGCATTGCATCTTTTAAAACTAGCAAAGTTATGTATTTTTTTTAGGAACTTTTATACTTTCATCATTTAGTATAATTTAACTTACATTCATACTTTCATCATTTAGTATGATTTAACCAACATTTATACTTTCAGTGCTTTAAATGTTTTAAAAACTTTGATAACGTCACTTCCAGTGTTTTTAAAACTATTGTGCTTTTGACACTTAATACACTCCTGGCACTATTCGTGCTTTAGTGATTTCAGTGTGCTTCCTGATGGAACTAGGCCAAACAGTAGTGGTCTAAATGTGTAACAACCCATCTTTTCGACCATCAAAAGTTGACACTAATACACTCACGGTATTCACGTGCCGAGCTTTCAAGTGCCAGAAAGACAGATTGTTGGAAAAAAAGTAAAGACAGGACAGAACCTCACATCGTGACAAGCAACATATAATATACAACATATCTTTACAAAAGAAATTGTAATATACATACATCAAATCAGAGTTAACTAAACAGCCATCAACCTAAATAGTTATAACAGTCCGTCCTAACAATTTCTAATAAATACATCAGGAAATGCAGCGGAAATAAAAAGATACGTGAATACATCTAAGAGGCATCTGACTTGTCTCCTGAAGCTCCAAAGCACCCAAACTAGATCTGTAATATGCTCGGTCTGACCCAAGCATATTAGAAAATAATAGCCGGATCAGTCTGGTAAATCAGAGTAAAAAACACACCTCAAGGTTATTTAATGTTATAAAAATTTCAAAAATAAAAGTATTTCGTAAGACTGTCTCATATAAACACGGACGAGTCTATTCATTACGATAACCAACCATTCATATTAGAAAAGGCAGTGATATTATAATAATGCCCGGGGACGAAAATATCAATAATCAAGTAGCTGTGATGCTCGTAGTGATAGGTATATAATCAAAAACAGTTAAGGCGCGTTCGCTAATTGTGTAGGATTCCACGGAGGTTTCCTCGGTACTTCGAGAACAGTTCTCCTATACAAGGATCAAAGTTATCCTTCCAAAGCAACAATACATCTTTAGTGATGTATAATAAGAAATACATAGCTGGCCCCCAAAACGATCAAGCCGAGTGCATCACTCCATGCATGCATAACAACCGTATGTAACTCTAGGAAGGAGATGACCGCACCCTTATAGGTTAGCTAAACCCTTGGCCATGCATCCTATCTTTGGTTTTAGTCATTACCGTTGGTGAGGTTGTGTCTGGCATTCCAGCTCATGCACCAACTAAACAGATCACGGAACCACACATGGATTCTCATACCTCAACTGGTCTCGGAACCACACATGGGTTCCCATATCTCAACAAAGATCTCAGAATCATACATGGATTCTCATAGCCAATGGGTATCGGAATCACACATGGATCCACACATCTCAACAAAGATCAAGGAATCACACATGGATTCTCTACCCCCAACGTGTCTCGGAATCACACATGGATCCCCACATCTCAACAAAGATCTCGGAATCACACATGGATTCCCATACCCCAATGGGTCTCGGAATCACACATGGATTCCAACATCCAAATAGATCTCAAATCTCCTCCAAGCATAGAACCCGTATATGGTTTTGGAGTGGTTATGGTTGTGATCTACACATTGTAAAGATATCTAGATTTTCATTACCATAATACTTAAAAGTAGGAAGAATCTACTCATCGTGAAAAGTTGTGATCCACATAGCTTGTGCATTGCATCTTTTAAAACTAGCAAAGTTATGTATTTTCTTTAAGAACTTTTGCACTTTCATCATTTAGTGTGATTTAACGTACATTTATACTTTCATCATTTAGTATGATTTAACCAACATTTATATTTTCAGTGCTTTAAATGTTTTAAACACTTTGACAACGTCACTTCAGGTGTTTTTAAAATTAATGTGCTTTTGGCACTTAACACACTCCTGGCACTATTTGTGCTTTAGTGATTTCAGTGTGCTTCCTGATGGAACTAGGCCAAATAACAGTGGTCTAAATGTGTAATAACATGCCTTTTCTGTAACAACCCGGGATTTCACAGTGATCTATAATCGTCATTAAACGATTAATCTGTTAGCTAATTACTGTTGGAAGCTTTTAAATTGTTGAAAAATTATTGTGGGCTTTAAATAAATATTTTTGGGCCATGTTTTAATTGGGTTTGTGAAAATTAGCTAAGTAATACAGTTCCCCTCAAATTTGACATTCATTCGAAAACCCTAACTAAATATACGAGAAAATGGTGGCGGCTCGTTCGTTCTCCTTGGTTCTCTGACGATTTAGCTCCTCGATTCTCTGTGCCTTCGAATCTAGAATCAAGGCTATGTCGTTACTCGATGCTTCTTTGCCTCGATTCTGGTTTTAAGGCTTTCCCTATTGCGATTTGCTGGCTAATTTAAGCTTCTGCTTCGTCGACTCTTTGTAGCTCCTTTGTGATGACTCTGGCTTCGGCTTTGATGTTTGCTTTTGGCGATTCTTATTTGAAGCTACAGCTTCGTCTTCACTTCCGTGGCAAAGGTGAGTAATGACTTACTCACATCTAATTCGTACTCATTTCTGCTCGTTTTAACTTGTTTGCTTAAATTGATTACTCCTGCTTGGTCTCTGTTAATGATGGTTTGGGTTTCTCTTTGCTCACACCCAGTCGGGGATGTTTGGGATTGTTTATTTAGTCGTCTGGTTTTGATTTCCAAGGCTTCATCTCTGATCGATTTTCTGTTAACTTTGATTGTGATATTTGATTTTGATATTGATGAATTTCCGGCTTTGATGATTTTCAATCTGAGTTTGACATTGTTGTTTTATTCGACTTTGGCTATTTTGTTTATCACCTTTGGAAGCTTTATCGACCTTGTTCGTCTTCACCTGCTGTTTCATGACTGTGACCACTTTGTGAATTTTTGGCTTCACTAATTTTGTGACCCTGTGAGCTTTGTCTCTGGCCATCTATTCCGTTGCACTTTGTTCATGGTAGTCTGCACTGCTTCATGTTGTCGCTTGATCTGTTTCACTATGGTTTCATGCCTTGTAGTTGCATTCCATTCCATGGTTGTATTGTTGTATACATTCCTTACTGTAACTGCCTACTGTTTTGTGGTCAGTTGCTTCGAGTTGATCTTGTCTGGGTTGAGTCTTGATATACTTGTTTCACAGTATATTTAGTAGCCACATTACCTCGACTTTGCAAGCACTTTGCTTGTGCTTGTCATTGATATTGTCTGATTGCATACCTTAACCACTGTGGCACTGATTCAGGTTGTATGTTTTTGACATTCCTGAGTCTGTGCCTTTGATGGTTCAGTGGTACACTTGCTTGGTCTTTTGTCCATGTTGATACTGTGCACCGTTGACTTACGTGGTGCTTCTACTTTGAACAGTTTGCAACTGTTTTCCAGTATTTTGTTGATTTGAATGCGTTCTTTTGTTGTCTGGTTGTCTGGACAATTGTTGTATAACTCGAGCTTGTTACTATGGTCTCTCTGACCTGGTGCCTTTAGTATCGTTGCCTTTGACTTTGCATTGATGGGTTGTTACCACTTAAATTTGACTTTGGGTTACTCTGTTGTTATTTTTCTTAGAGAGTGGGCTGTTTCTATACAGTATTAAATGGTTCATGTTGTATTGAAGTTTGAATTGATTTTGTGTTGTTTTACATGGGGTTCGACACTGTCTTTGGTGGCTTTGTTCAAACTACCCGTGTCTCTTACTTATGTGGGTGCTGTTCTAGTTTGAGATAGACACGTCTGCATATTCAGATTTATGCATACATTCATTCTTGTACTACTTGTATCTGCACGTTGCTAACCTGTCTTGTGCAGTTGCTTTGGGTTTTGTAGTGGCGTGGCAGTACACGCGTGCGTGTACTGCAGCCCTAGCAGGATTGAAAGATTTTGCTGATATTTCGATTGTGAAATTGTTCGTTGGTTTAATTCAATAATTTGAAGTTGTATTTTGAAATGGTTCATTTTGATTTGGAATGGATCCGTTTGCTTTTGGACTCATTGACCTTCTGAGTATTTCATAGGCTGTATCGGCGAGGCAGTACACGTTAGCGTGTACTGCAGCCAATCAGCATTGATGTTTTTAATTGACATTTCAATTGTTTAAATTGTTTTGGATTGCTTAATTGTTGTTTAACACTGTTTAGTGCTATATCTGCCGTTATCCGATTCTTTTATCAAGGAGTCGGATATACGAGATTTTTGTGACTGTCGTCTATTTGATATTCGATTATTACTGCTTCTGTGCATTAATAACTGAGTTTGAATTAGACTGACCCGTGTATTATTTTCCTTTGAATTTAATACTCAGGTCAAACCCGAGTTATTTCAGGTTGTAGATTTCCTGCTTTGAGTTGCTGTTCGAGATATGAAGACTTTTTATATCTTCTGGAGTAGTTTTCGTCATTTTGTAGAAGTCGTATCAAATTGTATAGGTTGATATGTATTCATGTATATTAGTTGATAATGTACGTGTATATATAACTCCCAGAGTCGACAGTTGTAGTTGTATCATATGTATTGTGTCAACTATATTGTAACTGACATCAGTTATATATATATATATATATATATATATATATGAGATTCTGTTATATCTGTGTTCCGCATTCTTTTTGTATCCGTGTTGTTTTTATATATATTGTCCTAAACTATTATGAACCATCGTAGCTTGTTTTATACTGGAATTGAGTATGTCGATGGGAGTAAATAAATAAGAGGATGAAAAATAAAAATATATACCACCCCTATCGAAATAACCAATACTAGTGTAAGGCCAACTACGGATGGCCGCTCCTATCCAGCCTTATTCTTCGTAATAATAGACATTATTTCTTTTAATACTCTTTGTTGTTATGAGCATAGAGGTGGGGCGTCATAGTTGGTATCAGAGCTTGGGGTTTATGGACATAATATAAAACATAACTTGGATGGAACATGTGTTACAACTATTAGTCGATGTTTTATTTGTGCTTTGAGTCAAAACTAAAGTTTTGAAATTTGGATGAAATTTTTAAATATCTTTATTTAAAAATAAAAAGTGAAACCGTGTTTTGTTGATTTGATTGATTTGAGTACTGTTTATCAGAGTGCGCAGCAGAAACAGTGAAACTGTCTTCGCTAAGTACAATTGATAATCTTTTTGATTTAAAAATCAAAATATGAAATTGATATGAATTTCATTTGTTGTTTACATAGCTGTGTTTATTTTGTTCTTTGAGAATTTCGAATCCGAATTTAGGATTCGAACCAATTGCAGTTATGTGATTTTTATTGAGATCTTTGCTGGTTTTCTTTTATGCTAATCATATATTGATTAGATTTTTGTTGTTTTGAATTATCTTCATTGAAGATACATTCAAATGATTTTTTTTGTTTATTTTGTAGTACGTGCAAATTTGAGTTGCACGTTATTGCATTTATTTTACGTTGAACCGATGCTTGGTTATGAAACGTATTTTGTTGCCGTTATTTTTATAACGAAATTTTTACACCAATGCTATATTTTGAAGCACGGTGTTTTGTGGCATTTTGATGAATGAAAATTCACTGATATTACATTTTGATGTAAATTGTTTTGATGTGATTTTGACGTTTTAAAATTTCTGTCGCTTTGGCTTCAGTAACCGTCAAATTTTAAAAGTGGATTTTCAAGCGGTTATTCTGCAATGCTGATTTTGAGATACGATTTTACGGTATTTTGAGAAGTACAATTTCTTTATCGAAATTGTTACTGATTTGCTGCTTTAATCACGTGATTGGAAAATCATTTTAAAATGAAAATTGTTTTATAAATTTTTAACAGTTTACGTTTTCAAAAGAATGAGGAAGCGACTTAAACGATTCAGCAAAATCGAGGATTATGACCCCTTTCTTTTACTGATTCGCTTAACTCCGGACTTGTCCAGTTGAGAATGTGAATTGTTATTTTACAAAATAAATAAAATTGTTTTCAGGAATTTAACAGTTTGCGTTTTCAAAAGAATGAGGAAGCGATTTAAACGTTTCAGCAAAATCGAGGACTATGACCCCTTTCTTTTACTGATTCGCTTAATTCCGGACTTGTCCGTTTGAGAATGTAAAGTGTATTTTTACAAAATACACAATTTTGCACTTTCAAGGAAACAATGAAGAGATTTAAACGATTTAGCAAAAGTGCGGAGTATGGAACCACACTTTTACTATTTCGGTTAATTCCGGACTCATTAATTGATATATCTGCTGTTTTGATGATTTTGATAATTTTGCACTTTCAAGGAAACGATGAAGAGAATCAAACGATTTAGTAAAACACGTGGTATGGGACATGTGCATTTGCTATTTCGGTTAATTCCAGACTCGTTAATTGAAATATTTGATGATTTCGTGTGCTTTCGAGCCACTATGATGGACCTTCGGGTCATATGAGGACCTTCGGGTCAAATACCAGTACTAGACCTTCGGGTCACTCTGCGGACCTTCGGGTCATTTGTTGGGCGCCAAAATTATGTTGAGTACTTGGTAGGCTTTGGCCATTTGTTGATGCACGTGCGGCGAATTAAAAACTCGCCATCTGATGGGATCGATCCAAGCTTTTATGTTGATTTTCTAGTCTTCTTAATTGATTTCTAGATATTTGTTGTTTCTAATTATCTGCAGGTAATTAGATATCTGATGTTATGAGGTTTAATTATCGTATCGATAATTAAATATTTGAGATTCTGATTATCGTTTTTGATAATCGGATATTTGTTGTTTCTAATTATCGCTTGTGATAATTAGATATTTGTTGATATGAGTTCTTGATTATTGTTTTTGATAATCGGATATTTGTTGTTTCTAATTATCGCTTGTGATAATTAGATATTTGTTGATATGAGTTCTGATTATTGTTTTTGATAATCGGATATTTGTT
The DNA here is from genome assembly GCA_030737815.1 of Allium fistulosum. Lineage (NCBI taxonomy): Eukaryota > Viridiplantae > Streptophyta > Magnoliopsida > Asparagales > Amaryllidaceae > Allium > Allium fistulosum. Next base: position 186,498,221 of record CM060906.1, read on the forward strand.
GTTTCTAATTATCGCTTGTGATAATTGGATATTTGTTGATATGGGTTTTGATTATCGTTTTTGATAATCGAATATTTTTGAATTGAAATTTGATTATCATTTGTGATAATCGAATATTTATTGATTTGAAATTTGATTATCGCTTTTGTAATCGAATAATTGTTGATTTGAAATTTGATTATCATTTGTGATAATCGAATATTTATTGATTTGAAATTTGATTATCGCTTTTGATAATTAAATATTTGTTGATTTGAGATTTAATTATCGCTTTTGATAATTAAATATTTGTTGATTTGAGGTTTAATTATCGCTTTTGATAATTAAATATTTGCTGATTTGAGATTTAATTATCGCTTTTGATAATTAAATATTTGCTGATTTGAGATTTGATTATCGCTTTTGATAATCGAATATTTGTTGATTTGAGACTTGATTATCGTCTTAGATAATTTGATATTTGTTGATTTGTTTTCTGAGTACCATTTGGATAATTGGATATTTGCTAATTTTGCTGATTATGTGATTCTCTAGTCCCTAATTGATTCTAGAGTATGCTGATTTTGTTGAATTGCTATTTTCTATCTATTTCTGTAATAGTTAGAGTTTGTTGATTATGAAGTTTATGTTTTAGTTATTTGATGGATAACTAGATATTGCAGTTTTGCGATTCGTGATTGTGTTTTCTAATTATCCTTGTTGATAATTAGACTTTTGCTGTTTTCTAATTATCGTATCGATAATTGGATATTGCTGTTTTAAGATTTCTGTATTTCTGAATATCTAATTGATAATTGAATATTGTTGAAGATTGCATTTATTCAGTTTTGTTGTTTTCTGATTATCTTTTGATAGTTAGATTTTGTTGAGAATTTGTGAATTTCTCTTATTGAAAATAAAAGATTTCTTTGGCGTTTGTATTCCCGACTTTTATCTTCTAGCTTAACCAGTTTATGTTAGAGAAATAATTGTTAGTGACGACCTTAATTATGAAAATTGCGGGGACACAATTTTTATAAGGAGGGGAGTCTGTAACAACCCGGGATTTCGCAGTGATCTATAATCGTCATTAAACGATTAATCTGTTGGCTAATTACTGTTGGAAGCTTTTAAATTGTTGAAAAATTGTTGTGGGCTTTAAATAAATATTTTTGGGCTATGTTTTAATTGGGTTTGTGAAAATTAGCTAAGTAATACCGTTCCCCTCAAATTTAACATTCATTCGAAAACCCTAACTAAATATACGAGAAAATTGTGGCGGCTCGTTCTCTCGTTCGTTCTCCTTGGTTCTCTGACGATTTAGCTCCTCGATTCTCTGTGCCTTCAAATCTAGAATCAAGGCTATGTCGTTACTCGATGCTTCTTTGCCTCGATTCTGGTTTTAAGGCTTTCCCTATTGCGATTTGCTGGCTAATTTAAGCTTCTGCTTCGTCGACTCTTTGTAGCTCCTTTGTGATGACTCTGGCTTCGGCTTTGCTGTTTGCTTTTGGCGATTCTTATTTGAAGCTACAGCTTCGTCTTCACTTCCGTGGCAAAGGTGAGTAATGACTTACTCACATCTAATTCGTACTCATTTCTGCTCGTTTTAACTTGTTTGCTTAAATTGATTACTCCTGCTTGGTCTCTGTTAATGATGGTTTGGGTTTCTCTTTGCTCACACCCAGTCGGGGATGTTTGGGGTTGTTTATTTAGTCGTCTGGTTTTGATTTCCATGGCTTCATCTCTGATCGATTTTCTATTGACTTTGATTGTGATATTTGATTTTGATATTGATGAATTTCCGGCTTTGATGATTTTCGATCTGAGTTTGACATTGTTGTTTTATTCGACTTTGGCTATTTTGTTTATCACCTCTGGAAGCTTTATCGACCTTGTTCGTCTTCACCTGCTGTTTCATGACTGTGACCACTTTGTGAATTTTTGGCTTCACTAATTTTGTGACCCTGTGAGCTTCGTCTCTGGCCATCTATTCCGTTGCACTTTGTTCATGGTAGTCTGCACTGCTTCATGTTGTCGCTTGATCTGTTTCACTATGGTTTCATGCCTTGTAGTTGCATTCCATTCCATGGTTGTATTGTTGTATACATTCCTTACTGTCACTGCCTATTGTTTTGTGGTCAGTTGCTTCGAGTTGATCTTGTCTGGGTTGAGTCTTGATATACTTGTTTCACAGTATATTTAGTAGCCACATTACCTCGACTTTGCAAGCACTTTGCTTGTGCTTGTCATTGATACTGTCTGATTGCATACCTTAACCACTGTGGTACTGATTCAGGTTGTATGTTTTTGACATTGCTGAGTCTGTGCCTTTGATGGTTCAGTGGTACACTTGCTTGGTCTTTTGTCCATGTTGATACTGTGCACCGTTGACTTAAATGGTACTTCTACTTTGAACAGTTTGCAACTGTTTTCCAGTATTTTGTTGATTTGAATGCGTTCTTTTGTTGTCTGGTTGTCTGGACAATTATTGTATAACTCGAGCTTGTTACTATGGTCTCTCTGACCTGGTGCCTGTAGTATCGTTGCCTTTGACTTTGCATTGATGGGTTGTTACCACTTAAATTTGACTTTGGGTTACTCTGTTGTTATTTTTCTTAGAGAGTGGGCTGTTTCTGTACAGTATTAAATGGTTCATGTTGTATTGACGTTTGAATTGATTTTGTGTTGTTTTACATGGGGTTCGACACTGTCTTTGGTGGCTTTGTTCAAACTACCCGTGTCTCTTACTTATGTGGGTGCTGTTCTAGTTTGAGATAGACACGTCTGCATATTCAGAGTTATGCATACATTCATTCTTGTACTACTTGTATCTGCACGTTGCTAACCTGTCTCGTGCAGTTGCTTTGGGTTTTGTAGTGGCGAGGCAGTACACGCGTGCGTGTACTGCAGCCCTAGCAGGATTGACAGATTTTGCTGATATTTCGATTGTGAAATTGTTCGTTGGTTTAATTCAATAATTTGAAGTTGTATTTTGAAATGGTTCATTTTGATTTGGGATGGATCCGTTTGCTTTTGGACTCATTGACCTTCTGAGTATTTCATAGGCTGTATCGGCGAGGCAGTACACGTTAGCGTGTACTGCAGCCAATCAGCATTGATGTTTTTAATTGACATTTCAATTGTTTAAATTGTTTTGGATTGCTTAATTGTTGTTTAACACTGTTTAGTGTTATATCTGCCGTTATCCAATTCTTTTATCAAGGAGTCGGATATACGAGATTTTTGTGACTGTGGTCTATTTGATATTCGATTATTACTGCTTCTGTGCATTAATAACTAAGTTTGAATTAGACTAACCCGTGTATTATTTTCCTTTGAATTTAATACTCGGGTCAGACCCGAGTTATTTCAGGTTGTAGATTTCCTGCTTTGAGTTGCTGTTCGAGATATGAAGACTTTTTATATCTTCTAGAGTAGTTTTCGTCATTTTGTAGAAGTCGTGTCAAATTGTATAGGTTGATATGTATTCATGTATATTAGTTGATAATGTACGTGTATATATAACTCCTAGAGTCGACAGTTGTAGTTGTATCATATGTATTGTGTCAACTACATTGTAACTGACATCAGTTATATATATATATATATATATATGAGATTCTGTTATATCTATGTTCCGCATTCTTTTTGTATCTGTGTTGTTTTTATATATATTGTCCTAAACTATTATGAACCATCGTAGCTTGTTTTATATTGGAATTGGGTATGTCGATGGGAGTAAATAAATAAGAGGATGAAAAATAAAAATATATACCACTCCTATCGAAATAACCAATACTAGTGTAAGGCCAACTACGGATGGCCGCTCTTATCCAGCCTTATTCTTCGTAATAATAGACAGTATTTCTTTTAATACTCTTTGTTGTTATGAGCATAGAGGTGGGGCGTCACATTTTCGATCATCAAAAGTCGACATTAATACATTCACGGTATTCGCGTGTCGAACTTCCAAGTGCTGGAAAGATGGATTGCTGGGGAAAAAAGAAAAGACAGGACAGATTCTCACATCATGACGAATAACATATAATATACAACAGATTTTTACAAAAGGAAATTATAATATGCATACATCAAATCAGAGTCAACTAAACAATCATCAGCTTGGACAGTTATAACAGCCCATCCTTACAATTTCTAATAAATACAACAGGGAATGCAGCGGAAATAACAAGATATGTGAATACATCGAAGAAGCATTCAGCTCGTCTCCTGAAGCTCCAAAGCACAAACTAGATTTGTAGTATGCTCGGTCCGACCCGAACATTATTAGAAAATAACCCTCGGATCAGTCTGGTAAATCAGCGTGAGAAACACACCTCAAATGGATTATTTAATGTTATAAATCTTTCCAAAATAAAAGTATCTCATAAAACCACGCCTCATATAAACACGGATGAGGTTTTATGTTACGATAACCAAACTATTTATATTAGAAAATCCAGTGATATTATAATAATGTCTAAGGGCGAAAATATCAATAATCAAGTAGCTGTGATGCTCGTGAGTGATAGGTATATAATCAAAAATCATTAATAGCGAATGCGCCTTAATGGTTTTTGATTATATACCTATTATTGTTGTGATGTACCCTCACGATCATCACAACTACTTGATTATATACCTATTATTGTTGGGAAAAAGGAAAAGAAAAGACAGAACAAAATCTCACATCATGACGAGTAACATATAATATACACCGGATCTTTATAAAAGGAAACTGTAATATGCGTACATCAAATCGGAGTCTACTAAATAACCATCAGCCTGGACAGTTTTAAAAGTCTGTCCTTGCAATTTCTGATAAATACAATAGGGAATATAGCGGAAATAAAAAGATACATAAATACGTCTAGGAGGTATCCGACTCGTCTCATGAAGCTCCAAAGCATCCAAACTAGATCTGTAATATGCTTGGTCTGACCCGACCATTATTAGAAATTAACACTCGGATCAGTTTGGTTAACCAACGTGAGAAACACACCTCAAATTGATTTTTAATGTTTTAAATCTTTCCAAAATAGAATTATCTCATAAGACAGGCCTCACACAAAAAACGGATGGGATTTTACCTTACGATAACCAAACCATTTATATTAGAAAATCCAGTGATATTATAATAATGTCTAAGGGAGAAAATATAAATAGCTGTGATGCTTGTTGGTGATAGGTATATAATCAAAAACCGTTAAGGCGCATTCACTAGTTCTGTAGGATTCCATGGACGTGCCCTCAGTACTTCAAGAACGGTCCTCCTGCAAAAGGATCGGAGTTACTATTCTGAAGCAAAAATACATCCCTCGTGATGTACAATAAGAAATACATAGCTGGCCCCAAAAACAGTCAAGTCGAGTGCATCACTCCACGCATGCATAATAACTATAGATAACTCTAGGAAGGAGACGAATGCACCCTTACGGCTTAGCTAAACTCCTAGCCAAGCATCATATATCTATTTTTAGCCATTACCGTTGGTGAGGCTACGTCCAGCATTCCAGCTCGCGCACCGCCAACTAAACAAATCACAGAACCACACATGGATTCTCATACCTCAAAAGGTCTCAAAACCACACATGGGTTCCCATATCTCAACAGAGATCTCGGAATCACACATGGATTCCCGTACCCCAACGAGTCTCGAAATCACACGTGGATCCCCATATCTCAACAAAGATCTTGGAATCACACATGGATTCTCATACCCCAACGATCTCAAAATCACACATGGATCCCCACATCTCAACAAAGATCTTGGAATCACAGATGGATTCCCATACCCCAATGGGTCTCAGAATAACACATGGATTTCAACATCCAAACAGATCACAAATCTCCTCCAAGCATAAAACCCATATATGGTTTCGAGTGGTTACGGTTTCGAGCTATCTCAACAAAGAACCCATACAAGTACACTCCCATGCTTACTGAATGTTCCAAAACCAATCGTTCGATTTCCAAAATGTCGTATACTGGTTCATTGGGAAATAATGAGACTACACAAAAAAGCGGGGATCACCCCTAACCTTTTATGTGAACGGATCTCCTCATCACTTGTCCTAGAAGAATAAAACGAGTTTATACGTACACTATAGCACCACTGATGGTAATTGTACCATATAATCATCATGTTTCTACTAGATATTTCCAAAGTTAAAATCCTTCGGGTTTAAGTACGTAAATATTTCTGTATCACCTAAATTAAGAAGGATTACATATTTAGACCAAGATTTGATAGTTGGTTTTTAACTATCAATAAACAAACATTCAAAACAGAGATTACATTTCCCATGGAAACCACAAGCCTCTTAAGATTTATATTTCATTAATTCACTTATCAAAATATTCATCAAAGTATTCATATACTTATCTCACCGAAATAAGAATATCCACAAACCATTTCTTTCAAAACTTGGTAAACCTTTTTCACATACTTATAAAATGGTATAAGTATATTCACCGTCACTAAGGGAGATTTTCTATTTCAAAATCATATTAAAATGGTCAACTCAAATGTCATTAAAATAGAGATACTAATGACCCGAAACACTACTCATTTTCATAAATCTCTTTCCAAAATAAATATCTCCTTTATAAATCTCCAAATCTATTTATAAAGCTCCTTTATAAATTTCCAAGTTTATTTATAAAAATACCCTTTATAAATCTCAAAAATCCATTGTTCAAACTTCCCTTTTAAAATCTCTAAAACCATTTACCAAACTCCTTTCTAAAATCATTTAAAAACCAACTTCTTTCTAAAATCATTTAAAAACCACCTTCTTTCCAATTCCCCATTCTCTTTCAAATTAAAAACTCCTTAAATAAATCTTTTTATAAAAAGGAATTCTTTTATAAACAATTTATTATATAATTATAATGAATACAAACTTTAACCTTATATAAATAAAACTTTAAAACATTATTAATAATATAATAATAGGCTTTAAGAACTTTTTAAATAATATAATAATTAACCTTTAAAACATTTAAATAATATAATATAGTAAATAACTTTAAATAATTTTAAAAATAAAATTAAATAACTTTCAAATAGCAATATCAATAAAATAATAAACTAGCTTTAATTAATCAATAATAAAACAATTATTATCTTTAAACAACCTTAATAAGTAATTAATTATCTTTAAACAACATTAATGAGTAATTGATTTTAAAACATTATAAATAACATAATTAACTTTGCTAAAGAAATAATTTTACGAAAACACTTTGTAAAATAAAAATTTAACAAAACACTTTGTTAAAATAATAATTAAATAATCACTTTACTTCAAATAATAATTAAATAAAACACTTTGCTTCAATTTTTAAAATAGAAGTTAATTTAAATCCATAATTTTCCAATTTTAGAAGAAGGCTTAACGATCATAATGGTACTTAAACAAGCTACCATTAAATTCAATTAACTTTTCAAGTTAATTACCGGTATTTACATAAGCAGGCATATATGTAAACCAAATCCATAATTAACAATCAACTGTTAAAACATCACTTATCCAGTATTAATCAACGGGCACTTAAATGAATGTCCAAAAAAATATAATAGTAGAATGAGGATTTATTCTGCTAAATGAATGTCATTCAAAATAAACACTTACATTTAATATTAGGCGGTGTTTATTTGGCCAAATAGATAACACCAAAGAAGTATGCTTAAATTAACTACGTTATGCTTAAATTAACTACTTGATTATTTAAACAACGTAATTGTTTTAAATCAGTATTATTTTATCACTTTATACATTATCCATTTTTTAAAATGATAGTTTATCCAAACCAAGCAACTAGCAAATAAAACATCTAAGCATTCAATCAATAATTTTTATCTACTATATACCATACTGATTAACCAAAAAGGTGAGTTTAACTCACTAGAGTTCTACTTATCGCTTCCGCGTTCTGGTTTCGTATAAAATGTTCTATTTAGCTTGAAATTCTACAAGCCCCGATCTCAACCAGTCAAATTCCAAAATGTAGCTAACAATTATGAACCCGACATTACTTACCTCGTTCGATTTGGACATTGTATGAGAGAGTTATTGCATTTTATACGTTAACGAATTTTAAAATAAAATAAATTTCACAAATTACATATTTAGTTAGTGATTACCCAATCCTAAACACTTTTTCCTAATTCAAAATCCAGCTAAAGCCTGAAGCTTGCTCTTCCCATGGCAGAACTCTTTACCATCCCTCTCTCCCTCGTCGGTGAATGATATCGTGAACGGACTTCGCCATAGCCTTCCTCTTTCCGAGAGCTCCGCCACCATCCCAAAAATGACACGTCCGAACCTTCCCTATAAATCATGTTGATGACCACCTGCTCGTGGCCCACTCACAATGCATGACAAAAAAAGGTTCCAAACTTCTCCAAAAAATCATCGTCGGTGCTACTTCCACCCACGAACACCAAACCAAACTCCATTCTGCGAAGGGAAGTCTAAAACTCCCACTATTCCAAACCCTAGCTCGCCAACACTCACGTTCCCAAGACTATCGAACCACCAATATTCAGATGCAACTCTCATAAACCCTACTACATGAAGAACTACCCAATTGGAGTTCAAAGTTCCAAAATTTTATTTTTTTTGGATTTTTAATTATTTTTGAATTTTTCCGAGTGCAAAAGGAAACTAATTTTCTTGTTTTGATTTTGAAAGACGATAGAACGGAAAACATAGGGAAATGTGTGCTGCTTGTATGAGTTGTGCTGAGTTAGGTTTATAATTTAAGTTTTTCTTGCATCTCGCCATGTGGATTTCTGTTCGCATACGGACCCCGAAAGATAAAACAGAAATATGGTCGTGCTCAGAACAGCGATGCGACCCCAACACAATAATAATATACACTGGTTATTGATTTCTCAAAAATCACAAAAATACTGTCGTTTGCCGATAAATCGTCTAATGAATTATTTCAATATTTTTCAAATTAAAAATTATGGAAAAATCAAATAAATTAAATTAAGAATACGTCAATATAAATCGAGTCGTTATATTAAAATAAATTTTCTAATTTATTATTCGAACTATTTATTACTACAAATAAATTACAAAATGGATCCATCATTAACATTTATTAATTTAGAAGGAGTTAAATAAGGCCATTAAATCCAGTTAATAAATATTCAATTAAAAATCCACATATTTGGAACAATATTCAAATATTAGTTCACAAATCAAATATTTTAAACAATCCCTATATTTAATTCAAGTTTAAAGCTTCAAAAGTCAATTATTCAGTATTTAAAATTAATAAATATTTAAAATCCAATGACCAAAATTCTGGGTTGTTACATTCTCCTCCTTTAAAAGAATTTCATCCCCGAAATTCCAAAGGTAGAAAAAATGCGTTCAAACCCTTAAACTTTTCAAAATCAATTTGTTGAAACTTGCTATCAAATTTTCTAAGTCCCTTTTAAATTTCAGAAAATTTCGATATCATCTCCTTTGCACGGCTTAATCGAAAAAACTACAAATCGCCACTGCAGACCCAAATCAATAAATAAAACAAAAGGCAAGTGACCTTCCATATCTGGGGCATAAAACTATCAACCAAACAACAATATAAACATGTACCTATTACTCGGGCAAACAATTCTACTCATGAAACCAAAAGCATCAAACTAGCCTTTGTTTCCACGAACCTACATCTCACTTACACATAATATCCAACCATATAACTCATAGCCACAAAATTTTTCTTTTTTCCAATGACAAACATTATATAATTTATTTAAAGCTGGTACATATACATATATCATCCATATGCAATATCAAATCTGATCTCTCGCTTGATCACACAATTTCACTTTCAAATAGTGTCGGTACTCGACCACTCTAGTGCGGATTTCGATCTGGTTCCTTGATTAGAAACCTCCGTTCTCCTTGCATAGCCATATACTATGATAGAAAACTTCAGAATCTAATTAAAAATTTGTATCAAGTGTTCGCGATCGAGAGTGAAAAATCCTAACTTGGATCGGTGTAAATCACCTCGAATTCATGTACCCGAATCTGAATGAAAGATCCTTACGCAAATAAAATAATCTACGTACATCTTATGTATTTATTCCATTGGTTTTTTAATTACCCTAATTCCCTTTTCACTTTAAAACTCATTCATTTTTACTTATAGTATATTTCCTTTAATACTAAAATCACTCATGAACCAATTCATTAAACACTATTTTTATTTAAACCCATTCCATAATACATTAGTTAAGAACACAAATATTTCACAATTTAAGTTTATAAACATCTTATAAAACACAACTTAGGTTTATCAACACTTTTTAAACTTAAGTTCATATTGTTAATTAAAACTAGAATTAATTTTCTGAGTCATTTCATAACATATTACTTTAAGCCTACAAACACTTTATAAAGACTTATCTTCATCAATAAAACATTTTTCAAGATTATAATTACCTTTTTAAGGAATCATTATTTTACTTAACAGAAATCACTTAAGTCTATTGGCATTCTAAAACTCAAGCTCGTATTTGCAAAATACTCTTCTATTTCCTAAGAGTATATTCAATATCAGATTTGTTTTACTTACCTAGGATGTTCAACAAATTTTAAAATTTGTTTAACTTACTATTTTTCAAATTACTAGTTACAAAAACTTTTTTCCTTATAATTTCACCAAAAATATCTAGCTTCAATTTCTATATCAAATTTGAAAGTCCCGACTATCTAAAATCATCGAAAATGCCATTTCATTTAAATAAATGAGAAACAACTAAACCACATATCAAAATGAGATACAAAATCAAACTACCCTAATGCATAAGACACATGCATCTATATAATAATTTAATTGAAAACTTCAGAATTAAACACCATGGTTTTATTTCAAACCATTTTGAAATAATACATATATATATATATATATCCTTTTATATATCAAATCTTTCCATTGGGATTTTTAAATCATGACCCGTTTACCCAACAACTCTGAACAAATTTTCATGGTAGCAATTCCCCACTTAGAAACTCGAAAATGAACACCGAGCTGTAGTCATCATCATAATTATTTTCCAATGACCGAAGTGAGCTCAGTGCTTTCTATCTTCTTCAAAATCTTCTAAACATATTTCTATTCTAAATTACTTCCAAATAATACGATATTTTTGTTCTTTCCAAAACTTTTAAATCCATTTCAAAAAACACTAGGATTTAAATTCTCAAATTATCAACTTAAATCCTTTTTCTTTTAAACCACATTTATAAATTATACTTATATAATTTCACCTTTCTTATGTAAAATCATTTCACAAATGTATATCTTTATTTTGACTATAATAAACAACTTTTATTAAAGTTAAATTTCAATCCAACATTATCACCGAACGTCTTATATTCAAATTGTGAAACTAAATTCACAAGGTGTTCGTTTCAATGTTCCCGCAATTACTATTTGCCTAACCATGCAGTGAAAAGGATAAAACCGCTCTTAATCAACCACAATAGTCAATGCCCATAAATTGGTCAGGCATAACTGCTTAATCAACAAACAATAGCTAATGCTCCTAACTGGGTGAGCATGACTAATCAACCAATAAATGATAATAATTGAATATTATCATTCCCTAACAAATAACACATCAATAATAACTATATTAATTTTGAAAATTATTCTTTTATACATGCTAAAATATTCTAGGTAAAATTATTTCATTTACCCAATTTTAAAACAATTCTATATCAATTTTCCTTATTCAAGTATTTAAAAATCCTACCGACATCGAGGCATCACACTATCAAACAGAATTCATAAACCATTCAGCAGATAAATCAACACAATATAAAACATTTTTATAGCACTAACAAATACGCGCTCTTATATATAATACACTCAAACTCATCCTAGGGTCTCACTTACCCTATCTCAAATGAGTTAACCCCACCAAAGCCAAGGTGTTCGCTCAACCTAAGCTCTATTACCACATGTAACGACATGCCTTTTCTATCCTCAAAAGCAGATACTAATACATCGACGATATTCACGTGCCGAGCTTCCAAGTGCCAGAAAGATAGATTGTTGGGAAAAAGGAAAAGAAAAGACAGGACAAAATCTCACATCGTGACGAGTAACATATAATATACACCAGATCTTTATAAAAGAAAACTGTAATATACAAATCAAAATCTACTAAACAATCATCAGACTGGACAGTTATAATAGCCTGTCCATGCAATTTTTGATAAATACAGTAAGGAATATAGCAAAAATAAAAAGATACATAAATATGTCTAGGAGGCATCCAGCTCGTCTCATGAAGCTCCAAAGCATCCAAACTAGATATGAAATATGCTCGGTCTAACCCGACTATCATTAGAAATTAACACTCGGATCAGTCTGGTAAACCAGCGTGAGAAACAAACCTCAAATGGATTTTTTAATGTTATAAACCTTTCCAAAATAGAAGTATCTTGTAAGACCATGCCTCACATAAACACGGACGGGGTTTTACCTTACGACAACCAAACCATTTATATTAGAAAATCCAATGATATTATAATAATGTCTATGGGCGAAAATATGAATAATCAAGTAGTAGTGATGCTCGTGAGTGTACATCACAAGAATAATAGGTATATAATCAAAAACCATTAAGGCGCATTCGCTAATTGTGTAGGATTCCATGGAGGTGTCCTCAGTACTTTGAGAACGGTCCTCCTGCACATGTATCAGAGTTATCCTTCGGAAGCAACAATACATCCCTAGTGAAGTACAATAATAAATACATAGCTAGCATAAAAAACTGTCAAGCCGAGTGCATCGCTCCATGCATGCATAACAACGTTAGGTAACTCTAGGAAGGAGACGACTACACCCTTATGGGTTAGCTAAAGCCCTGGCCATGCAACCTATCTTTGGTTTTAGTCATTACTACTGGTGAGGCTACGTTTGGCATTCAGCTCACGCACCGCCAAATAAACAGATCACCGAACCTCACATGGATTCCCATGCCTCAACAGGTCTTGGAACCATACATGGGTTCCCACATCTCAACAGAGATCTCAGAATCACACATGGATTCCCATACCCCAATGGGTCTCAGAATCGCACATGGATCCTCACATCTAAGCAAAGACCTTGAAATCACATATGGATCCCCACATCTCAATAAATATCTCGGAGTCACACATGGATTTCCATAATCCAATGGGTCCCAAATTCACACATAGATTCCAATAACCAAATAGATCTTGAATCTCCTCCAAGCATAGAACTCGTATATGGTATTAGAGTGATTATGGTTTCAATTCATCTCTTACAAGTACACTTTCCCACTTACCGGATGTGACGACCCACATTTTGGAAGGTTTAAATCGACAATAATCCACACATATCCAACTCCAATAATCCGAAACACAGATAATCAATGGGGTTAATTAAGAAGAATAAGAAAAGAAGGAACAAATACAAAATCTCGTAGCGGAATAAAAAAATATAATAATTAAATAAACAGTTCATGAAGCTGTTATACTATATAGTTGATTATAATTTATACATCACTTCTCAGAGTTATATATACAACAGAGACAAAGGAATAATGCAGTATAACAAACAATGTGGTGAAATTATACTAGTAATAATATATACCAAATCTTCGTCTTCGTCCTCCAGAAATAATCTTCAATGCGCTGAAACTCAAGGCTGACCTGAGCATAATGAAAAGACAAAACACTTGAGTCAGGACTAAAATAGCCTTAGGTGAGTCCAATCAATATCACATATAACATGAGTGTAATAGCATCAGAGATGTTTATGGGGTTTTACATCTCTTATCCAGTATATAACGTGCGTACAATAACTCAAGAGATGTTATGAGATTTTCCATCTTTTAAGGATCCGTCAAAATATTTATATATACAGTAGAATACACTATATACATAATGTCTAATCAGTAAAATAAATATATTTCTTAGAGTTAAGGCTTTACATTAATCCCATTTAACGCATTTTTAAGCATTGTCATACATTTTGCTTATAATGCCCCAGTAACACATCGAGGGATAGGGATGCGTCGTGGTACGACAACACTAAGCCAAAATCGTAGTGGTCTCGTACAAGGATAAGAATATGATAAGGCACATGAGGTAATGCCCAAGGATGGATACTACTAGTTCGAGTCGCAGGACTGGTGGTAACGCATCGTAGCCACGACCGCCTACTGTGTCCATCCATCCCATATTGAGTCAAAGGGAGGTTATCCCAAAATCAAGGTGCACCGTCGAAACCAACATCAAAAGTAATAGTATGGACTATGTGATGACCGCCCATGACCCCTGCACTTAAACCTAGAGATAGTGCGCTGCAAAGTGTGCCAGGTAGCCATGGACGATTGTCAGGGTAAATTAAAAACAACAGAATCTATCGTATTACTCACAGCGCATGGACAAAATACAATAGAACATATGTATAGTGAAGCTTCACAGAATAGAATTTCATCATATAAAACTTCATAATGGTTGAATACAAACATCTGAATAGTCAATACAACAAGCCTCACTACATATCACTCAGAGAATACAAAGCAGCGGAACATCCAGTACATATAGTAAGAAGTAATATGCAACCCTCTAGCTCGTCTTCGATATCAGCATCGTGAGAAGAGAACAGCACCTGTCACCTGCTACGTAGTCTGCCCGTCCCAAAATGGACGAACAGCCCAAGGCAATAAGAATTAAAACATAAAGCCTTGAGTCAGACAACAGTCTTAGTGAGCAGTAAATTAACTAACAACATACCAAAAGAGCATAAAGGAAAAGGAATAGGAATACAACCCTCCCACTCCAACCTCTTTCTACAGTGATAGCACCCAGACACACACTAAGCAGAAGAAAACATAGCAGAGCATACAATGTAGAGTAAAGAAATTATCACTCGAGTCAAGGGCGATGTTTTCCAAGCATAAACCCCCAAGGCCTAAACCAAGATCAGATAAGTACCCAGAAAACACTGCTCTTGAGACCGAATGACGATACAACCAGACATCCATGACTCTGGCTATCACTGTTATCATTGCTTCGATATCACCGTTAATTGAATGACCGGCACATTCTTTCAGCCGTCCATCAAGGGCTAATGGAAACCCCAGTTCTAGACATAACTCCCGCACGTCGTCGCAGCCCGTGCCTAGGACTATCGAATCTGCCCAGAGTACTCGACCATCAACAGTTGGCCGTTGGGACTATCGAATCTGCCCAAACGTACTCTTGCTTAGAGCATGCTAGAACCTTCAACAACGATGCTATCCAAGCCTCCTAGTCATCCTCCTTGACGACTATTTCCATACTAGCTCAAGCGCCTCTCAAGCACCCATTACTCTTAACTCGAATCATATCACCGAGTTACCAACGTGCTTGGAATGATCCCGTCTGGATTAAACCAAGTCTTCATCACATGATTGCCTCGCTTCATCACATCCTCGCAAAGCTTCATCTCAACATCACATCATCAAATCTATGCATAAGAGCTTCATCATCCTGCTACATATGCCACGAGCAGCTTTCCCAATTCAAGAGCCTTTCTCTTAGCTTTTGAATCACCTTTGGTCTAAATCAAACCATCAATCATCTAATTCATAGCAATCAATCAAATCAAACATTAATCCAAGCAATCAAACATTCGAATATGATCTAAGTAGACAATTATAACAATAATGGCATTTTCGTAATTAAAGAGTTGAAAGTCTAACAAGCATGAAAACATGAACAATATCTCTACAAACTTGATGAATGAACTTGCATAGGTTAACATATGATAAAATGGATGTAACATCATCATGAACAATGGATCTATATGGATCTACACTTAGGATGAAGAAAGTGCATGGAAATCCCTATTTTAACACCAAATCGAGCCAACAATCCGATATACTCCTTTGGATCCGTGTGAGAGATAATCACCACTCACCAAATCACCTAAACAACCTCAAATCAACACGCTTCAGATCTGGACAGTGAAGGATCAAGCTTGATCTATCACGAATCCGCTTCAAACGAAGAAATCTCACTTCAAAGGATGAAGATCTTCAACTTTAGCTCTTGGATCTTCAATCTTGATCTTCGATTTGGATGAAAGGAAGCACTAGATTAGAGTGGAGAAAAGAAGTGAAGAAGTGTAGAAGTCGAGCTCTCAAAATGGCAGCACTTCGTCGCTTCAAAATCCAGATTCCAAAAATGAAGCCAACCCCCTCTATTTATAGCTGAAATCACCCCTAGGTCGCTCGGAGTTAGGTCGTACACGACCTATGGAGCCACGACCTACGACCTATAACCCCTACCGACCTAAAGCTTCGACCTAACAACCCAGGCGCTTCAACGACCTAAAGACTTCGACTTAACAAAACTCCGCAACCCACGACTTAACAGGTAGGCTACGACCTAACTAGCTAATGGCCTAACGACCTAACCCTTTTGCGCATCCAAGCACCCAGCGACCTACCAAAGCTCTACATCTTACGACCTAACGAGGTTACGACCTATAACTTAGCGACTTAACAACATAGCGCATCAGCGACCTAACAGCTAAGCCCTTACGCGACCTAACACTCACGCGACCTAACACATACGCGACCTAACTACCTCATAGCCTAGCGACCTAACTACTCCTTCCTTAGGTCGTTGCCGACCTATCCTTCTTAGGTCGCTAACCTACCCTGCTTCCTATACCTCTATCTCTTAAGTCGCATGCTCCTTAGGCCGCTCTCCTATAGGTCGCCTAATTCTATAGGTCGCTCCAACCGACCTAACACTTAGCCAATTAACTTCCTTAGGTCATCTAGACCTAACAATTAACTCCCAAACTTAGGTCGCACTACCTCCTAGGTCGCTCACTGCTTATCCCCTAGCTTCCTTAGGTCGCCACCCCTATAAGTTGTCTACGACTTAATTGTTATACGACCTAAACTTCAACATAACTTATCCAAATTCTTAGGTCGCCTACGACATACTCCACTACGACCTAAGCTAACCTACAACCTAACTCTTAGGTCGCTCCACCTTCTTAGGTCGCCAACTATGACCTATCCCTTAGGTTGCCAATCCTATAAGTCGGTCACGACTTAAGACTTAACCAAATTCTCCCCAAAATCTGAAACGACTTAAAAATGCAGAAAATTTCAGATTTTAACGAACTTTTCGATCCGTAAAATACGGGTCGTTACATTCTCTCCCCCTTAGGAATTTCTCCCCGGAAATTCCAAACAAACAAAGCAATCAAAGACTATTCTGCACGCCTACCATCCATAGCAATCAACAAACCATACATCCAGTTCTAGCTTAGCGTACAGAATTCTAAAACTAGAACAAGTTACAATTTTGTTAGATGACACGACACCTTAGGACCATACCTCGAAGAGTTCAGGATGAGCTGCCTTCATCCTCTCTTCCACCTCCCACGTACAGTCGTTATCATCATCACTCCATTGTATCTTGAGCAACGTAACTACCTTCCTCCTAAGCTGTTTCGTGTCGGTTTCCACAACACGAAGCGGCTTACGAGGTCTTCTATCAACTGGATCAACTTCGAAATCTTCATAGCTATCAGCAGAAACCACTGTACTCGGGTCGTGCACATACTTCCGTAGATACGATACGTGAAAAACATTGTGCACACTCGACATCTTCTCAGGTAACTCCAATCTATAGGCGAGCTTTCCAATTCGCTCGATGATCGGGAATGGTCCAACAAATCTCGGAGTCAATTTCCCTTTCTTCCCGAATCGGATAACATTCTTCAGTGGAGAAATCTTCACAAAAACCATATCACCAACGTCGAACTCCAAATCCTTATGACGCTTATCGGCATAACTTTTCTGACGGTCTTGGGCTGCCTTCATTCGTTGCTGAATGATCTCTATGCAATCTGAAGTCTGTCGAATCATCTCTGGTCCAAGTATCAACTTTTCTCTAGTTTCTATCCAACACATCGGAGAGTTACACGGTCTTCCATACAATGCCTCATACGGTGCCATACCAATACTTGACTGGTAACTGTTGTTATATGCAAACTCCACCAACTGAAGGTGATCTTCCCATGACCCTCCGAAATCCAAAACACAAGCTCTGAGGAGATCTTCCAAAACTCGGTTGACTCTCTCGGTCTGACCATCTGTTTGAGGGTGATAAGCTGTACTCAAGCACAACTCGGTTCCCAAAACTTCCTGGAAGCTCTTCCAAAATCCACTAGTGAACAATGGATCTCGATCGCTCACTATACTCTTCGGAATACCATGGAATCGAACTATCCACTTAACGTACAACTCTGCCAACCTTGACGCAGTCCTAGTCGATCGAACAGGAATAAATCTTGCACTCTTAGTCAGGCGATCTACAATGACCCAAATCCCTTCATTTCCCATTCTGGTTCTAGGCAATCCATCAATAAAATCCATCGACACTTGCTCCCACTTCCATGTAGGAACTTCTAATGGCTGAAGCAATCCACTTGGCTTCTTCTGCTCGGCTTTTATCAACTGGCAGTTCATGCATTTGGAAATAAAATTTCCAACATCCTTCTCCATACCTTCCCAGTAGTAGGTTCTCTTCATATCCCGATACATCTTATTTCCACCTGGATGAATTGTCAACTTCGAGTGATGACTTTCCTTCAGAACTTCACTCCTCAATTCATCTATATCGGGAACAACTAGTCGTCCTTGCTTCCGAAGCCAACCCTCTCGATCGACCTCGAATCCTTTATCCTTTTTTGGTTCTAATCCAGATTCCAAATCACGGATAATCTTGACAAGCTTATCGTCTCACTTTTGGCTCTCGCCAATCCTTTCCACAAGAGAAGGTCTTATCGATAAGTTTGCCAACATCTTAGGTTCCAATTCACATCTAGGCCTGAAGTCAAATCCAGCTAAATACTCGAGACTCTTCCATTCTGAAAACATGGCTCCCAATCCTGCATGTCTTCGACTTAACGCATCTGCCACTGCGTTACCTTTTCCCGGAGTATAAGCTATACCAAAATCATATGATGCCAAAAACTCTAGCCAACGTTATTGCCGAAGATTCAAATCTTTTTGGGAGAAAAGATACTTCAACGACTTATGATCTATAAACAACTCAAATCGAACTCCCAATAGATAGTGTCTCCACATCTTCAGAGCAAAAACGATCGCCGCCAACTCCAAATCATGAGTCGGATAATTCCTTTCATGCGGCTTCAGTTGTCTACTGGCATACGCAACAACTTTATCCTTCTGCATCAGCACTGCTCCAAGTCCAGTACCACATGCGTCGGTGTAAACCACCATCTCGTCATTCCCACTAGGAATAGTCAAAACAGGAGCACTCGTCAATCGCTCTTTCAGGATTCTGAAGGCTTGCTCACACTTATCATCCCATCTGAACACTTGGTTCTTTTTCGTCAATCCTGTTAACGGTGCAGCCACCTTGGAAAAGTCTTTGATAAACCGTCGATAATATCCTGCTAATCCAAGAAAACTCCTCACATCTGATGCATTCTTAGGTCTAATCCAATCCTGGATTGCTGCCACCTTAGCGGGATCAACCACTATTCCACTTCCAGAAATCACATGGCCTAAGAACCTCACTTCACTCTTCCAGAAGTGACACTTCAAAAACTTAGCCTTCAGCTGATGTTTCCGCAAGATTTCTAAAACAATACGCAAGTGCGTCTTGTGCTCTTCTTCAGTTCTGGAATAAATCAGAATATCATCCATAAACACAAGTACGAACTTGTTTAACTGATCTCTGAACACTCTATTCATAAGATCCACAAAATATGCTGGCGCGTTAGTCAATCCAAACGGCATTACCAGCCACTCAAAGAAACCGGATGTTAACGTCAAAATGTGAACGCCAACACCAGGTGTGTGTAATAAGATTGTGAAAGCACCACCCGTGTAACGGGAACAGAAATCAAGCAG
Source organism: Allium fistulosum (assembly GCA_030737815.1). Taxonomy (NCBI): domain Eukaryota; kingdom Viridiplantae; phylum Streptophyta; class Magnoliopsida; order Asparagales; family Amaryllidaceae; genus Allium; species Allium fistulosum. The sequence goes on from CM060906.1 coordinate 186,518,160, forward strand.
GAAAATAGCAGAAATGTAGTAAAAGACAGCAATTTATAGTGGTTCGGCTTGAGATTTAGCCTACGTCCACTTTGAATCTCTTTATTATAGAATCTGGTTACAAATTGATACAAATCTCCTACGAAAACAGTACAACTCGATCACAAGAAGCAATCTCGACTACTAGCTCAATCTTCGGCGATGAAATTCGATGAATCCATGTCGGATGTTAAGAATTTCTCTCGAAGTTTGTTGTAGTGTTTTGAATGCTTGAAGGATCCTTATTTGCTGAATGATTCGAGAGTTCGACAGAGTAACGGCGCTTTAGAAATGAATTGCCAAAAGTCCCACTCAAGTTGGAAGTGGTGTCCTATTTATAGAAGCTGATTTCTGGGTAGAAAATTTGCCTAAGTCTTAGGTCGCGCGCGACCTTAGTTAGGTCGTAGGTCGCGAACGACCTAAGCTAGGTCGCTGTCATCTTGCGGTTCTACGAGTTACTGTGCTTGTCTTCATTTGATCAAGTAATAGGTCGTACGCGAGTTACAGAATAGCTGTGGAGGCTCTCGGTTGTAAGGCGTTGAACTTCCTTTAATAGTTAGGTCGCTATCCTATTTAAGTCGTCAAGTTCCTTAGGTCGCTAACTTCCTTAGGTTGTTAAGCCCTTTAGGTCGCTAACTACCTTAGGTCGTTGAGTTCCATAGGTCGCAATCCTTTCTGCCTCCTTAGGTCGCGAGATCTTCTGCAGCCTTAGGTCGCGAAGCTTTCCTGCCCCCTTAGGTCGCGAGGTCTTCTGGACCTTAGGTCGCAAAGAGGTTAGGTCGCAGCTCATCCTTAGGTCGCAAAGCTTCATTAGGTCGCAAAGCTTCATTAGGTCGCAGCATCCTTAGGTCGCAAAGCTTCATTAGGTCGCAGACTCCTGTTAGGTCGCTGAGCCTCTTCAGCAGTTAGGTCGCGACATTCTTTAGGTCGCTATGTTTTTAGGTCGCAGACTCCTGTTAGGTCGCTGAGCCTCTTCAGCAGTTAGGTCGCGACATTCTTTAGGTCGCTGAGCCTCTTCAGCAGTTAGGTCGCGACATTCTTTAGGTCGCTATGTTTTTAGGTCGCAGACTCCTGTTAGGTCGCTGCTTCATTGACTCGTTCAAGATTTTAGGTCGCTTCTTAATAGGAGTTAACATTTGCCCCTCGAAGTACGGGCCGAAGTTATAGGTCGTGTGCTTCGACTTAACTTCGCTAGGTCGCGAGCGACCTAAAACACTAACTTGCTTGTCTATTCATCTTCCTTTCTTGGTTTCATATAAATCGGTTAGGTCGCTTCTTCCTCCCTACTCTACTACTTCGATCCCTTGCTGCCATTGATGAATTTTTCGAGTTTTCAAAGGCGAATTCAACCTATTCCAGTCATCGATTCTTCCTTACCATTACATCCCGTAAGTGAGTTTGACATCCATCCTATCATAATCATCGTTTAATCTTGAATCCCTGCTTTTTCGACCTTAGCCCGATTCTATGAGTTGTGCACCGTTTCAAGTGGCTGTCGTGGTTGACTCTCGATAGTTGCTTTGGCTGATTCATGAGGGCATAGTAATGTGTTGGATCTGCGATGGATTAGAGATGTGTTGAATCGCTCTTGGTATCTTTCGATGAATTGAAGGGGTGAGGAAGGCGATGGATTTATAGGTGTAATTGATAACGGGTTATAGGGTTGGTGGTTTGTGGCGTGGAGAGGAAGTTAGCAGTAAGGGTTTCAGGCGACTTAAGACCATTCGCGACCTAAGGAATAGTTCGGCCTAAGGAAGACTGGAACCTGTGTTAGGTCGCTGAACGACCTAACTTTCCCGTGACATAAGCTTTAAATCGCAGCCGAGTTAGGACTTGATCAAATCTGCATTGCTTTTAACCCTTCAGTTGCACTGTGCGACCTAAAGGTGCTTCGACCAAGAATAGGTCGCCGAACGACCTAGAACTTGAAACAATTCTGCATAGCCCTGAATGCTTTTATTTGCACTGCACGACTTAAAATCACTCCAACTTATGTTAGATCGTGAACGACCTGGGACTTAGAAATTTAGGCAGAATTTGGCTGATTCTTGAATTGTTTTAGACTTTGTTGTACTTCTTTTCAGATTGCCTTAACTTTAACGCTGATAACCTGTTTAGAAGCAATATTCACAGAAAAAATGGGACGAATATACTGCCATTGATTGCCCACACCAAATGACAGATTAGTCGACAAAGAATATCAAACTTAAATGAACTTCGCGAATGAAATGTTGTGAACTAACAAATCTAAGTGAAGTATTAAAGCAAAATTGAAACGGTCAACTAAAGCTGATTTATTTGCATCAACACAACACTGTTCTTGGACTTAAGATATCAAGCCCCGAAACTTTATAATCGACAAGTATCAATTAATTTAGTTTCATTTATATTTGCTTGTTATTGCGTTAGTTTTGCACAACACTTCACTCTTTTTTAGGAAACGTGCACCTTAATATTTGATCGTCCAGTTCCTTGTGTAGAATGGCATCCCAACAGGAAGACTTGGAAATAGCTGGAGAGGCTTTTCAAATTGCTACTCCACTGAACGACCCTCCGGAACGGACTTCTACTACTCTAAGCCACAAGGTCTTCAGACAATTGTGCATCCAGTTCGGCATTGCCGAAGCAGATGCTTTACTTCCTGGGTCAAGCGACACTGCTGACAGGCCGCCTCTTGGCTTTGTTGCCGTGAATCGTCAGATGTGCTTGAGCGGAGCTATTCCGCCCTTTAACGATTGTCTTCGAGAACTTCTCCTTCGGCTATCTATCTCCCCTTTTCAACTGCACCCTAATGGATACTCCATCCTGCTGGGACTGTGTGTGCTTTTCAGGAGAACGTTGGGACGTTTTCCCAGTTTTACCGAAATTCGCTTCTTGTGCACATTCGTAAAGAACAAAGATCATCCCTCTATTACACTTGTGAGAAGTGCCAGGAACCGCAAACTAATTCTGGACTTGTCTGAAAGTGCCCACGGATTTTTGACTCAATTCTTTTATGTTTGCTGCCCTCCGGGATTCTACGCCATTTGGAGAGTGGGAAGTACGATTATCTATCTTTCCGATTTGTTCTCAAGACTTTTCAGAATTCGAACTGTCAAATGCTTAACTCCATTCTTTCTTTTTTACAGCACTTCCTCCCCCACTTCGAGATGCCAGTCACAAGGTGACTTTTGAGAGGCTTATGGCCGTGCCAGACGAGGAGAGAAGTGTTCAATTTTTATTGAGAGATGAGTTCCTCCACGAATTTGGACTCTTACATCCTTCCCGTTCCGCTCAGCCACGTGAAGTCCCTGATTCTCCTGCTGAGGAGTCGGATGCCCCTGTTCCTGCTGAAGAACCTTTACTGCAAGAACTTATCGCTGAGACTTCATTGGTAAAGTGTTCTACTCATCCCGACATTGCTGGGACGTCCAGTAAGTTAGCACTTGCCCCGGTTGTTGAAGAGGAGGAAAATCTTCACACTGTTGAAAAGACGGCTGAGATGGAAATTGAGAAAGATAATTCTCCCACGCACCATGGCGATGATACTTTCAATAGTTTGAGCGACATCATGATAACCTCTCAGGAGCTCTTTAAAGATGATGTTTCTAAAGTGGTTCCTCCTGTTATCGAAGCAACTTCTTCTTTGCAACAATCCACAACACCTTCCACACAACTTATTGCCATTTCTACACCCAAAAGTGGTTTGTAGTCTGACGCGCGTAGTTTACACATCACACACACTTAGAATTTTGGTACTTATATGCACTTAGCTTCTTCAACTTGAGGATTTCCAAAACTGGTCTTTTTCTCCAATTTCAGGTTCTTTGATGGGGCGAAGCGGCTCTTACTTCAACAAATTTCAGCGCTACGGAAGCCGTGAAGCTTACGACTTTAGGAGTTATATTAGTGCCATGAAAGAAACTGATGAGGAGAGAGCTGCTAGAAAGGCTCATGAGAGGCGAGCTCATGAAGAGCGTCACCGGAGAGAAGACGAGGAGTCTGACATCCAGACCATCATTAATAGGCCACAGTACCAAGCTGGAGATGGTCCTCCCACACTCCAGAGCCGATTTCCGAATTGGTGTCTGAAAGGAGTGCGTTTTGATTTGGACTTGGTCCCCATTGATAAGCAGGCGATGTTGAAAAATGTCGATGCTGTAAAGCTTGACATCGAAAGAATGTCTGGGTGGCAGAAGCTAGTTGATGAACTTCAAAGGGTCAACCATCTGAATCTTGAAGCGATGATGACCATGGAAAATGATAAGTCTGAGTGGGATAAATGGCGTAAGCAGCATGACTCGGAGATGAAAAGCATTAGCGATGGTTATGTAAAGCTCGAAGCTGAAGTTGAAAGACTCAAAAAAGAGCTTGCTACTTCTTCCACTTCTTATTCTCAGAAAGAAGAAATGCTTCAAAAACAAGTTCGAGACGCCCACGCTGCTCAGAGAGATACTGAAGTCAAACTTGAAGCAGAACAACATGTTACTAGAAAATATCGTGATGACGCTGCTCATCTTCTGGAGAAACTCAGCTCTCGAGACTTAGAAATTGCTAGGCTACAATCCCAGTTACTGAAGGCTGAAAGAGAACGTGATGAAGTTCTCTCTGGTAAAGCTGCAGCCGAAGAATCCCACAGGGCGACCATAGCCACCGTTGACGCGACTTTGTTTGACTTTTATATGCATTGTGTCCTGGGGCGTGGGAGCCTTTCATTTTTGGGACCAGAGTATGAAGTCACCTTAGCGGAGGTATGGGAGGCAATCATTGACTTATTTGGTGGTGCTGGATATTCTGAAACAGATCTTCAAGCTACCTACTTAAGTGAGAACGATCGCAATGCCCTTGCCAAAGGAAAAGAGCAGCTCGTCCGAGTGCGGGCCGAAGCGACGGGAGAGAAGCTTCCTGAGAAAGAAACACCCCCTATTGCTCCTGTTTATACTTCGGCTTTAGCTCATGCGGATATTGCTGGCTCTAGTTCTCATTCCACGCCTCCCGCTAAGGTTGACACAGAAACTGTAACCACCCCTACAGAGGAAGAGGCAATGAAAGACTTCCAAGATCGGGAATTTGAGATTGATCTCGCTAAACCGGCTTCTCCAGGTAACTTTGACAATTCACGGTTTTCTTTTTTCTCGGAGAATACTGATTTTGATATCTTTTATTATGCAGCAGACGCCCCAGAAACTGCCCCAACTCTTCCTTCTTCAGCTGCCGTTCCTCCTCCTTCTCAAGTTATACCTCTTCCAGCTTCCCAACCTGGTTCACAGGAAGAACCAATAGCGGCCCTTCAAGGTTTAGATGAACCATCTGCTTCCGAAGAACAGAAGGCAGAAGGTCTGGAAGATAGCGAGAAGACCCCGGAGCAGTCTCTCGATTACGACACAAAGCTTTCTACATTTCTTGCTCCGGGGAGTGAGTCTTCTTCCAAGAAGAAGGGGAAGCGTGTGGTTTCAAAGAAAGGAAAGAAGAGTTCTTCTGCTGCTGGGGATGAGGCGGAGATGGAACCGGCTGAGTCTCTTCCTCCTTCTTCTCCGACGCGGCCTTCGAAACTTATTACCCGACCGGGTAAAAGCTCCAAGGGTGGGAAAAAGGAGAAATGAGTCTGTTTTTGCATTTTCTGCTTTTTGTATTGACCGGGGATTGTGCGGATACCGGTCTCCGCTTCTTTTTGTAACCTGTACCATGTAAAAATTTCTCATAGTATGGAAATAAATAGATATTTTTCTTGTACAAATCCTTGTGTATGTAGGAATACATCTGTTTTTCATTTGAAGTGTAGGGTAAACGATTCTTTTTATTTGTACAAACTTTTTGTCTATATTTCAAGAACGCATTTACTCCACATCTTTATTACGTGATATTGCAATGAACTTGTGGTATGTCGCTTGTATATCACTTTTGTTATTGTAACTGAATTGTATAATGTTGCCCCCATACCACAAGTATACTGTAATATTTCTTGCTTTCACAAGACCGATACTCTTATTTTAGAGAATAACTTTCCACTTTTTCAGGGAAGAATTATTCTGTTTTTAACAGAGTATATCTTGTCTTTGGAGAAATCTTTATTTTCTCTTTCTTCCTGAAGAACACTTCGACTTCTGGGAATGATCACTTTTATTTGTTTGAAAGCGAATTTTCCTGCACAGTGAAATGAGCTTCTGAAGAAGGTTTTGATTTTTGTGTGCCCCAGTGAAGGGTTTATTTCTGGTACTTCAAGCAAGGTGAAGTACGCCTCTGAAGGGGTCTTTTGGTCTCTGAAGAGAAGCGATTTTGGTCTCCGAAGAGAAGCAGTTTTGCACTTCTTCACGGGTGAAATGTGCCTCTGAAAAGGGCTTTTGCCTCTGAAGAGGGCTTGTGCCTCCGAAGAGGGCTTGTGCCTCCGAAGAGGGCTTGTGATTGCCTGGAAGTTACTTTCTCATGGTCGGAAGGATCCACGAGACAAGCGCAAGTTGCTTGATTGGATGTCTGTTTGTACAAACGATCGCAATCAATTAACAAGGTGCCCCTTTTTGGTTGTCCCACCGATCTTTTTGATTGAGGAAAGCTCTCCATTTATTGGCGTGCCTCGTTAGAGGGCTTTGTAGTATTTCATCTCTGGTGAAGTGGGTCTCCGAAGAGAAGCATTTTGCACTTCTACACGGGTGAAATGTGCCTCCGAAAAGGGCTTTTGCCTCTGAAGAGGGCTTGTGCCTCCGAAGAGGGCTTGTGATTGCCTGAGAGTTACTTTCTCATGGTCGGAAGGATCCACGAGACAAGCGCAAGTTGCTTGATTGGATGTCTGTTTGTACAAACGATCGCAATCAATTAACAAGGTGCCCCTTGGGTGATCCTACCAATCTTTTTGATTGAGTAAAGCACTCCCATTTATTGGCGTGCCTCGTTAGAGGGCTTTGGTTGGTGTGCCAGGAAGATTGCGTCTTAGGGGCAAGTAGACCCATGGGATGGACACAAGCTGCCTGATCGGATGCATCACGATCAGTTAGCGAGGGTCTTATTCCTTCTGCTTGGGAAGGTATCCCTTTAGTGGATCTACCTGCTTTCCTGTTGAGAGGCATACATCCCTTTGGCTGTTTCCACGTTTGCTCGCTCATGTTGTATCATCATTTGCCAATCTGCGATCCTTTATCATCGTTTCCAAGCGCGTGTTCCTTTCTTTTGCAAGTAAATTGCTTTATCCGAAGAAGTAGACTTCACTGTTGAATGACTCCATAGAGTAAACGCAAGTTATTTGGTTGGATGCCTTTTTATATTAACGACCGCAACCAGTTAACGAGGGCTTGACACAGTGGAGCCGTCAACTTTTTATGTGAAGTTCCTCTTGCATGGGGTTTGAGTTTGGAATTTTTGTTGCTTGAAATTTGCTTTAATATATGATTTGCAAGGCTCGCTTAGCTTTGCGATGGGTGAGCTTTGCTTTAATGACCTGCAGTATTAGATCGATATTTCAGCAATACATTTAGAGTATTTACACATCGAAATATAACAGGCGTTTTATAATAGAAAACACAATGCATAGTTTTTCATTATTGAGTCACGCTGATTTCTCAGCGGTTTACAATGCAGAAGTTACACATCCATCATTATCTTTACAAATTCAAGCAATGCAGTTAAGCAAAAATGAATGCTAGTTATTGTTGTTTCAGAATCTCCAAGCTGGATTTCCATTTGTGCTTGATTCATAGCTTTTGGATTTTTATGCCAGAGAAAGTGAGAGATGCCCCAGCCGCAGTTTTGTGGGTAATTAGTAGTCATCCCAACTTCTGCTTGCTGGGTATAATCCGCCTGGGATAGCATTAATGACAAGCTTTTCTGAATCTTGCACTGCAGCGTTGTTGTGAGAATCAGATTGATAGGTAGGATGTTGTTGATCCCGAGTGGATGAGGTTGGATTGACTCCGCTTTTCTTAACATATTGTTGGAGTTTTCCTTGTTCCAACAATTCTTCAATCACTTTCTTTAACTGGCGACATTGGTCAGTGTCATGGCCAGGTTGATTGTGAAATTGGCAGAATTTCCCATTACTCTTTGCACCTTTCGTCATCTCAGGTGGCTTAGGATACTGGACAACGTCTTTTGTTGCAAAATAGATATTCCTTGGTGTATCAGTTAAAGGGGTATAATCTGAAGAATTAAAGCGGCGAGGTTTCTTTTCATTTCCCTGGTTCTTTCCTCCTTCATTCTCCCTTTTCTGACTTTCAGATTCTCTTTTCTTAGATAGGACACTGTTGTTATTAGTTTGGGCAGCAACCACCTTTGACGTCGTAGAAAGGTTTTCAAGGCGAATGAACTCGTCGGCCTTTTTATAGAATTTATCAAGTGAGTTCGGTTCCTTCATCTTTAGCCATATTCCAAATTTACTCGATTTATCAATGGCTCGCATCAAATAAGTCAGGATCATGCGTGGTTCTGCATTTTCTACTTCGGCTAAAGCTATATTGAAACGGCTCAAGAAAGATTTGATTGATTCTCCGGGCGCTTGTTCAAGGTTAGACAGTGACATTATATCCTTAGCTTTTGAAGCATACAATCTGAACTGTTCCTTAAACTTTTGTGTTAAGTCGGAGAACTTATCTACAGACCGAACTGGAAGCTTTGTGAACCAAAGTAAAGCCACACCTTCCAGGTATACCGGAAAGTACCGACACTTGATCTCGTCTGATGCTCTTGCACCGGTCATATGCCAATCGTATTTGTATAGGAAATGATTAGGGTCAGTGGTTCCCCTATAGGCTTGGATAGTAGGAGGTGCAAATTTCCTTGGGAATTCTGCTTTCAGGATCCTTTCAGTAAACGGAGTTCTGCTTGGCGCAAATCCCCAGTCAGCCTCATCCTCTTCCCTTTGCATGCTCTCTTTCATGATGCGGCCAAACATTTCAGACAAGTACTCTTTATTGTTCAAAGACACCTCCGGGCAAGCACCAGTTCTTCCCTCGGAAGTTTGCCCGGGCATATGTTCATGACAAGTTGGTTGCGGCCTAGAACCATCAGCTTGGAAAGGTGGCGTTTCAGGAAGGGTGGTTTGATGGTTTTCTGGTTGACGATTTGCCCCAAGCAGGGCAGTTATTCTATCCATCATTAAAGCATTTTGAGTTTCAATTTGTTGGTATAATCCAGAAACTGCGTCATCCAATTCAGCCCTGGTGACTCCAACGGTTGGAGTTGCTTGATCTGTTGTTGGGGAAGCGAAAGTCCCTTCGTGAGCATTTCCGGATCAGACGGGTCTACCTCTTCTTCCAGGAGCCATTATCTCGGATCTGGTTTTTTAAGAGAGGTTCTTTTTATGAATCTTTGCGAAGCAACGGTGGATGATCGCCTGAGTTGGGTTCTCAGTGAAAGCACCAAAATGTTAACGTCAAAATGTGAACGCCAACACCAGGTGTGTGTAATAAGATTGTGAAAGCACCACCCGTGTAACGGGAACAGAAATCAAGCAGGAAAATAGCAGAAATGCAGTAAAAGACAGCAATTTATAGTGGTTCGGCTTGAGATTTAGCCTACGTCCACTTTGAATCTCTTTATTATAGAATCTGGTTACAAATTGATACAAATCTCCTACGAAAACAGTACAACTCGATCACAAGAAGCAATCTCGACTACTAGCTCAATCTTCGGCGATGAAATTCGATGAATCCATGTCGGATGTTAAGAATTTCTCTCGAAGTTTGTTGTAGTGTTTTGAATGCTTGAAGGATCCTTATTTGCTGAATGATTCGAGAGTTCGACAGAGTAACGGCGCTTTAGAAATGAATTGCCAAAAGTCCCACTCAAGTTGGAAGTGGTGTCCTATTTATAGAAGCTGATTTCTGGGTAGAAAATTTGCCTAAGTCTTAGGTCGCGCGCGACCTTAGTTAGGTCGTAGGTCGCGAACGACCTAAGCTAGGTCGCTGTCATCTTGTGGTTCTACGAGTTACTGTGCTTGTCTTCATTTGATCAAGTAATAGGTCGTACGCGAGTTACAGAATAGCTGTGGAGGCTCTCGGTTGTAAGGCGCTGAACTTCCTTTAATAGTTAGGTCGCTATCCTATTTAAGTCGTCAAGTTCCTTAGGTCGCTAACTTCCTTAGGTTGTTAAGCCCTTTAGGTCGCTAACTACCTTAGGTCGTTGAGTTCCATAGGTCGCAATCCTTTCTGCCTCCTTAGGTCGCGAGATCTTCTGCAGCCTTAGGTCGCGAAGCTTTCCTGCCCCCTTAGGTCGCGAGGTCTTCTGGACCTTAGGTCGCAAAGAGGTTAGGTCGCAGCTCATCCTTAGGTCGCAAAGCTTCATTAGGTCGCAAAGCTTCATTAGGTCGCAGCATCCTTAGGTCGCAAAGCTTCATTAGGTCGCAGACTCCTGTTAGGTCGCTGAGCCTCTTCAGCAGTTAGGTCGCGACATTCTTTAGGTCGCTATGTTTTTAGGTCGCAGACTCCTGTTAGGTCGCTGAGCCTCTTCAGCAGTTAGGTCGCGACATTCTTTAGGTCGCTGAGCCTCTTCAGCAGTTAGGTCGCGACATTCTTTAGGTCGCTATGTTTTTAGGTCGCAGACTCCTGTTAGGTCGCTGCTTCATTGACTCGTTCAAGATTTTAGGTCGCTTCTTAATAGGAGTTAACATTTGCCCCTCGAAGTACGGGCCGAAGTTATAGGTCGTGTGCTTCGACTTAACTTCGCTAGGTCGCGAGCGACCTAAAACACTAACTTGCTTGTCTATTCATCTTCCTTTCTTGGTTTCATATAAATCGGTTAGGTCGCTTCTTCCTCCCTACTCTACTACTTCGATCCCTTGCTGCCATTGATGAATTTTTCGAGTTTTCAAAGGCGAATTCAACCTATTCCAGTCATCGATTCTTCCTTACCATTACATCCCGTAAGTGAGTTTGACATCCATCCTATCATAATCATTGTTTAATCTTGAATCCCTGCTTTTTCGACCTTAGCCCGATTCTATGAGTTGTGCACCGTTTCAAGTGGCTGTCGTGGTTGACTCTCGATAGTTGCTTTGGCTGATTCATGAGGGCATAGTAATGTGTTGGATCTGCGATGGATTAGAGATGTGTTGAATCGCTCTTGGTATCTTTCGATGAATTGAAGGGGTGAGGAAGGCGATGGATTTATAGGTGTAATTGATAACGGGTTATAGGGTTGGTGGTTTGTGGCGTGGAGAGGAAGTTAGCAGTAAGGGTTTCAGGCGACTTAAGACCATTCGCGACCTAAGGAATAGTTCGGCCTAAGGAAGACTGGAACCTGTGTTAGGTCGCTGAACGACCTAACTTTCCCGTGACATAAGCTTTAAATCGCAGCCGAGTTAGGACTTGATCAAATCTGCATTGCTTTTAACCCTTCAGTTGCACTGTGCGACCTAAAGGTGCTTCGACCAAGAATAGGTCGCCGAACGACCTAGAACTTGAAACAATTCTGCATAGCCCTGAATGCTTTTATTTGCACTGCACGACTTAAAATCACTCCAACTTATGTTAGATCGTGAACGACCTGGGACTTAGAAATTTAGGCAGAATTTGGCTGATTCTTGAATTGTTTTAGACTTTGTTGTACTTCTTTTCAGATTGCCTTAACTTTAACGCTGATAACCTGTTTAGAAGCAATATTCACAGAAAAAATGGGACGAATATACTGCCATTGATTGCCCACACCAAATGACAGATTAGTCGACAAAGAATATCAAACTTAAATGAACTTCGCGAATGAAATGTTGTGAACTAACAAATCTAAGTGAAGTATTAAAGCAAAATTGAAACGGTCAACTAAAGCTGATTTATTTGCATCAACACAACACTGTTCTTGGACTTAAGATATCAAGCCCCGAAACTTTATAATCGACAAGTATCAATTAATTTAGTTTCATTTATATTTGCTTGTTATTGCGTTAGTTTTGCACAACACTTCACTCTTTTTTAGGAAACGTGCACCTTAATATTTGATCGTCCAGTTCCTTGTGTAGAATGGCATCCCAACAGGAAGACTTGGAAATAGCTGGAGAGGCTTTTCAAATTGCTACTCCACTGAACGACCCTCCGGAACGGACTTCTACTACTCTAAGCCACAAGGTCTTCAGACAATTGTGCATCCAGTTCGGCATTGCCGAAGCAGATGCTTTACTTCCTGGGTCAAGCGACACTGCTGACAGGCCGCCTCTTGGCTTTGTTGCCGTGAATCGTCAGATGTGCTTGAGCGGAGCTATTCCGCCCTTTAACGATTGTCTTCGAGAACTTCTCCTTCGGCTATCTATCTCCCCTTTTCAACTGCACCCTAATGGATACTCCATCCTGCTGGGACTGTGTGTGCTTTTCAGGAGAACGTTGGGACGTTTTCCCAGTTTTACCGAAATTCGCTTCTTGTGCACATTCGTAAAGAACAAAGATCATCCCTCTATTACACTTGTGAGAAGTGCCAGGAACCGCAAACTAATTCTGGACTTGTCTGAAAGTGCCCACGGATTTTTGACTCAATTCTTTTATGTTTGCTGCCCTCCGGGATTCTACGCCATTTGGAGAGTGGGAAGTACGATTATCTATCTTTCCGATTTGTTCTCAAGACTTTTCAGAATTCGAACTGTCAAATGCTTAACTCCATTCTTTCTTTTTTACAGCACTTCCTCCCCCACTTCGAGATGCCAGTCACAAGGTGACTTTTGAGAGGCTTATGGCCGTGCCAGACGAGGAGAGAAGTGTTCAATTTTTATTGAGAGATGAGTTCCTCCACGAATTTGGACTCTTACATCCTTCCCGTTCCGCTCAGCCACGTGAAGTCCCTGATTCTCCTGCTGAGGAGTCGGATGCCCCTGTTCCTGCTGAAGAACCTTTACTGCAAGAACTTATCGCTGAGACTTCATTGGTAAAGTGTTCTACTCATCCCGACATTGCTGGGACGTCCAGTAAGTTAGCACTTGCCCCGGTTGTTGAAGAGGAGGAAAATCTTCACACTGTTGAAAAGACGGCTGAGATGGAAATTGAGAAAGATAATTCTCCCACGCACCATGGCGATGATACTTTCAATAGTTTGAGCGACATCATGATAACCTCTCAGGAGCTCTTTAAAGATGATGTTTCTAAAGTGGTTCCTCCTGTTATCGAAGCAACTTCTTCTTTGCAACAATCCACAACACCTTCCACACAACTTATTGCCATTTCTACACCCAAAAGTGGTTTGTAGTCTGACGCGCGTAGTTTACACATCACACACACTTAGAATTTTGGTACTTATATGCACTTAGCTTCTTCAACTTGAGGATTTCCAAAACTGGTCTTTTTCTCCAATTTCAGGTTCTTTGATGGGGCGAAGCGGCTCTTACTTCAACAAATTTCAGCGCTACGGAAGCCGTGAAGCTTACGACTTTAGGAGTTATATTAGTGCCATGAAAGAAACTGATGAGGAGAGAGCTGCTAGAAAGGCTCATGAGAGGCGAGCTCATGAAGAGCGTCACCGGAGAGAAGACGAGGAGTCTGACATCCAGACCATCATTAATAGGCCACAGTACCAAGCTGGAGATGGTCCTCCCACACTCCAGAGCCGATTTCCGAATTGGTGTCTGAAAGGAGTGCGTTTTGATTTGGACTTGGTCCCCATTGATAAGCAGGCGATGTTGAAAAATGTCGATGCTGTAAAGCTTGACATCGAAAGAATGTCTGGGTGGCAGAAGCTAGTTGATGAAGTTCAAAGGGTCAACCATCTGAATCTTGAAGCGATGATGACCATGGAAAATGATAAGTCTGAGTGGGATAAATGGCGTAAGCAGCATGACTCGGAGATGAAAAGCATTAGCGATGGTTATGTAAAGCTCGAAGCTGAAGTTGAAAGACTCAAAAAAGAGCTTGCTACTTCTTCCACTTCTTATTCTCAGAAAGAAGAAATGCTTCAAAAACAAGTTCGAGACGCCCACGCTGCTCAGAGAGATACTGAAGTCAAACTTGAAGCAGAACAACATGTTACTAGAAAATATCGTGATGACGCTGCTCATCTTCTGGAGAAACTCAGCTCTCGAGACTTAGAAATTGCTAGGCTACAATCCCAGTTACTGAAGGCTGAAAGAGAACGTGATGAAGTTCTCTCTGGTAAAGCTGCAGCCGAAGAATCCCACAGGGCGACCATAGCCACCGTTGACGCGACTTTGTTTGACTTTTATATGCATTGTGTCCTGGGGCGTGGGAGCCTTTCATTTTTGGGACCAGAGTATGAAGTCACCTTAGCGGAGGTATGGGAGGCAATCATTGACTTATTTGGTGGTGCTGGATATTCTGAAACAGATCTTCAAGCTACCTACTTAAGTGAGAACGATCGCAATGCCCTTGCCAAAGGAAAAGAGCAGCTCGTCCGAGTGCGGGCCGAAGCGACGGGAGAGAAGCTTCCTGAGAAAGAAACACCCCCTATTGCTCCTGTTTATACTTCGGCTTTAGCTCATGCGGATATTGCTGGCTCTAGTTCTCATTCCACGCCTCCCGCTAAGGTTGACACAGAAACTGTAACCACCCCTACAGAGGAAGAGGCAATGAAAGACTTCCAAGATCGGGAATTTGAGATTGATCTCGCTAAACCGGCTTCTCCAGGTAACTTTGACAATTCACGGTTTTCTTTTTTCTCGGAGAATACTGATTTTGATATCTTTTATTATGCAGCAGACGCCCCAGAAACTGCCCCAACTCTTCCTTCTTCAGCTGCCGTTCCTCCTCCTTCTCAAGTTATACCTCTTCCAGCTTCCCAACCTGGTTCACAGGAAGAACCAATAGCGGCCCTTCAAGGTTTAGATGAACCATCTGCTTCCGAAGAACAGAAGGCAGAAGGTCTGGAAGATAGCGAGAAGACCCCGGAGCAGTCTCTCGATTACGACACAAAGCTTTCTACATTTCTTGCTCCGGGGAGTGAGTCTTCTTCCAAGAAGAAGGGGAAGCGTGTGGTTTCAAAGAAAGGAAAGAAGAGTTCTTCTGCTGCTGGGGATGAGGCGGAGATGGAACCGGCTGAGTCTCTTCCTCCTTCTTCTCCGACGCGGCCTTCGAAACTTATTACCCGACCGGGTAAAAGCTCCAAGGGTGGGAAAAAGGAGAAATGAGTCTGTTTTTGCATTTTCTGCTTTTTGTATTGACCGGGGATTGTGCGGATACCGGTCTCCGCTTCTTTTTGTAACCTGTACCATGTAAAAATTTCTCATAGTATGGAAATAAATAGATATTTTTCTTGTACAAATCCTTGTGTATGTAGGAATACATCTGTTTTTCATTTGAAGTGTAGGGTAAACGATTCTTTTTATTTGTACAAACTTTTTGTCTATATTTCAAGAACGCATTTACTCCACATCTTTATTACGTGATATTGCAATGAACTTGTGGTATGTCGCTTGTATATCACTTTTGTTATTGTAACTGAATTGTATAATGTTGCCCCCATACCACAAGTATACTGTAATATTTCTTGCTTTCACAAGACCGATACTCTTATTTTAGAGAATAACTTTCCACTTTTTCAGGGAAGAATTATTCTGTTTTTAACAGAGTATATCTTGTCTTTGGAGAAATCTTTATTTTCTCTTTCTTCCTGAAGAACACTTCGACTTCTGGGAATGATCACTTTTATTTGTTTGAAAGCGAATTTTCCTGCACAGTGAAATGAGCTTCTGAAGAAGGTTTTGATTTTTGTGTGCCCCAGTGAAGGGTTTATTTCTGGTACTTCAAGCAAGGTGAAGTACGCCTCTGAAGGGGTCTTTTGGTCTCTGAAGAGAAGCGATTTTGGTCTCCGAAGAGAAGCAGTTTTGCACTTCTTCACGGGTGAAATGTGCCTCTGAAAAGGGCTTTTGCCTCTGAAGAGGGCTTGTGCCTCCGAAGAGGGCTTGTGCCTCCGAAGAGGGCTTGTGATTGCCTGGAAGTTACTTTCTCATGGTCGGAAGGATCCACGAGACAAGCGCAAGTTGCTTGATTGGATGTCTGTTTGTACAAACGATCGCAATCAATTAACAAGGTGCCCCTTTTTGGTTGTCCCACCGATCTTTTTGATTGAGGAAAGCTCTCCATTTATTGGCGTGCCTCGTTAGAGGGCTTTGTAGTATTTCATCTCTGGTGAAGTGGGTCTCCGAAGAGAAGCATTTTGCACTTCTACACGGGTGAAATGTGCCTCCGAAAAGGGCTTTTGCCTCTGAAGAGGGCTTGTGCCTCCGAAGAGGGCTTGTGATTGCCTGAGAGTTACTTTCTCATGGTCGGAAGGATCCACGAGACAAGCGCAAGTTGCTTGATTGGATGTCTGTTTGTACAAACGATCGCAATCAATTAACAAGGTGCCCCTTGGGTGATCCTACCAATCTTTTTGATTGAGTAAAGCACTCCCATTTATTGGCGTGCCTCGTTAGAGGGCTTTGGTTGGTGTGCCAGGAAGATTGCGTCTTAGGGGCAAGTAGACCCATGGGATGGACACAAGCTGCCTGATCGGATGCATCACGATCAGTTAGCGAGGGTCTTATTCCTTCTGCTTGGGAAGGTATCCCTTTAGTGGATCTACCTGCTTTCCTGTTGAGAGGCATACATCCCTTTGGCTGTTTCCACGTTTGCTCGCTCATGTTGTATCATCATTTGCCAATCTGCGATCCTTTATCATCGTTTCCAAGCGCGTGTTCCTTTCTTTTGCAAGTAAATTGCTTTATCCGAAGAAGTAGACTTCACTGTTGAATGACTCCATAGAGTAAACGCAAGTTATTTGGTTGGATGCCTTTTTATATTAACGACCGCAACCAGTTAACGAGGGCTTGACACAGTGGAGCCGTCAACTTTTTATGTGAAGTTCCTCTTGCATGGGGTTTGAGTTTGGAATTTTTGTTGCTTGAAATTTGCTTTAATATATGATTTGCAAGGCTCGCTTAGCTTTGCGATGGGTGAGCTTTGCTTTAATGACCTGCAGTATTAGATCGATATTTCAGCAATACATTTAGAGTATTTACACATCGAAATATAACAGGCGTTTTATAATAGAAAACACAATGCATAGTTTTTCATTATTGAGTCACGCTGATTTCTCAGCGGTTTACAATGCAGAAGTTACACATCCATCATTATCTTTACAAATTCAAGCAATGCAGTTAAGCAAAAATGAATGCTAGTTATTGTTGTTTCAGAATCTCCAAGCTGGATTTCCATTTGTGCTTGATTCATAGCTTTTGGATTTTTATGCCAGAGAAAGTGAGAGATGCCCCAGCCGCAGTTTTGTGGGTAATTAGTAGTCATCCCAACTTCTGCTTGCTGGGTATAATCCGCCTGGGATAGCATTAATGACAAGCTTTTCTGAATCTTGCACTGCAGCGTTGTTGTGAGAATCAGATTGATAGGTAGGATGTTGTTGATCCCGAGTGGATGAGGTTGGATTGACTCCGCTTTTCTTAACATATTGTTGGAGTTTTCCTTGTTCCAACAATTCTTCAATCACTTTCTTTAACTGGCGACATTGGTCAGTGTCATGGCCAGGTTGATTGTGAAATTGGCAGAATTTCCCATTACTCTTTGCACCTTTCGTCATCTCAGGTGGCTTAGGATACTGGACAACGTCTTTTGTTGCAAAATAGATATTCCTTGGTGTATCAGTTAAAGGGGTATAATCTGAAGAATTAAAGCGGCGAGGTTTCTTTTCATTTCCCTGGTTCTTTCCTCCTTCATTCTCCCTTTTCTGACTTTCAGATTCTCTTTTCTTAGATAGGACACTGTTGTTATTAGTTTGGGCAGCAACCACCTTTGACGTCGTAGAAAGGTTTTCAAGGCGAATGAACTCGTCGGCCTTTTTATAGAATTTATCAAGTGAGTTCGGTTCCTTCATCTTTAGCCATATTCCAAATTTACTCGATTTATCAATGGCTCGCATCAAATAAGTCAGGATCATGCGTGGTTCTGCATTTTCTACTTCGGCTAAAGCTATATTGAAACGGCTCAAGAAAGATTTGATTGATTCTCCGGGCGCTTGTTCAAGGTTAGACAGTGACATTATATCCTTAGCTTTTGAAGCATACAATCTGAACTGTTCCTTAAACTTTTGTGTTAAGTCGGAGAACTTATCTACAGACCGAACTGGAAGCTTTGTGAACCAAAGTAAAGCCACACCTTCCAGGTATACCGGAAAGTACCGACACTTGATCTCGTCTGATGCTCTTGCACCGGTCATATGCCAATCGTATTTGTATAGGAAATGATTAGGGTCAGTGGTTCCCCTATAGGCTTGGATAGTAGGAGGTGCAAATTTCCTTGGGAATTCTGCTTTCAGGATCCTTTCAGTAAACGGAGTTCTGCTTGGCGCAAATCCCCAGTCAGCCTCATCCTCTTCCCTTTGCATGCTCTCTTTCATGATGCGGCCAACCATTTCAGACAAGTACTCTTTATTGTTCAAAGACACCTCCGGGCAAGCACCAGTTCTTCCCTCGGAAGTTTGCCCGGGCATATGTTCATGACAAGTTGGTTGCGGCCTAGAACCATCAGCTTGGAAAGGTGGCGTTTCAGGAAGGGTGGTTTGATGGTTTTCTGGTTGACGATTTGCCCCAAGCAGGGCAGTTATTCTATCCATCATTAAAGCATTTTGAGTTTCAATTTGTTGGTATAATCCAGAAACTGCGTCATCCAATTCAGCCCTGGTGACTCCAACGGTTGGAGTTGCTTGATCTGTTGTTGGGGAAGCGAAAGTCCCTTCGTGAGCATTTCCGGATCAGACGGGTCTACCTCTTCTTCCAGGAGCCATTATCTCGGATCTGGTTTTTTAAGAGAGGTTCTTTTTATGAATCTTTGCGAAGCAACGGTGGATGATCGCCTGAGTTGGGTTCTCAGTGAAAGCACCAAAATGTTAACGTCAAAATGTGAACGCCAACACCAGGTGTGTGTAATAAGATTGTGAAAGCACCACCCGTGTAACGGGAACAGAAATCAAGCAGGAAAATAGCAGAAATGCAGTAAAAGACAGCAATTTATAGTGGTTCGGCTTGAGATTTAGCCTACGTCCACTTTGAATCTCTTTATTATAGAATCTGGTTACAAATTGATACAAATCTCCTACGAAAACAGTACAACTCGATCACAAGAAGCAATCTCGACTACTAGCTCAATCTTCGGCGATGAAATTCGATGAATCCATGTCGGATGTTAAGAATTTCTCTCGAAGTTTGTTGTAGTGTTTTGAATGCTTGAAGGATCCTTATTTGCTGAATGATTCGAGAGTTCGACAGAGTAACGGCGCTTTAGAAATGAATTGCCAAAAGTCCCACTCAAGTTGGAAGTGGTGTCCTATTTATAGAAGCTGATTTCTGGGTAGAAAATTTGCCTAAGTCTTAGGTCGCGCGCGACCTTAGTTAGGTCGTAGGTCGCGAACGACCTAAGCTAGGTCGCTGTCATCTTGCGGTTCTACGAGTTACTGTGCTTGTCTTCATTTGATCAAGTAATAGGTCGTACGCGAGTTACAGAATAGCTGTGGAGGCTCTCGGTTGTAAGGCGCTGAACTTCCTTTAATAGTTAGGTCGCTATCCTATTTAAGTCGTCAAGTTCCTTAGGTCGCTAACTTCCTTAGGTTGTTAAGCCCTTTAGGTCGCTAACTACCTTAGGTCGTTGAGTTCCATAGGTCGCAATCCTTTCTGCCTCCTTAGGTCGCGAGATCTTCTGCAGCCTTAGGTCGCGAAGCTTTCCTGCCCCCTTAGGTCGCGAGGTCTTCTGGACCTTAGGTCGCAAAGAGGTTAGGTCGCAGCTCATCCTTAGGTCGCAAAGCTTCATTAGGTCGCAAAGCTTCATTAGGTCGCAGCATCCTTAGGTCGCAAAGCTTCATTAGGTCGCAGACTCCTGTTAGGTCGCTGAGCCTCTTCAGCAGTTAGGTCGCGACATTCTTTAGGTCGCTATGTTTTTAGGTCGCAGACTCCTGTTAGGTCGCTGAGCCTCTTCAGCAGTTAGGTCGCGACATTCTTTAGGTCGCTGAGCCTCTTCAGCAGTTAGGTCGCGACATTCTTTAGGTCGCTATGTTTTTAGGTCGCAGACTCCTGTTAGGTCGCTGCTTCATTGACTCGTTCAAGATTTTAGGTCGCTTCTTAATAGGAGTTAACACCGGATGGTGTCCTAAAAGCAGTCTTCGGCACACTATCCTTAGCCACTCTCAACTGGTGAAATCCCGTTGCCAAATCCATCTGAGAAAACACCTTAGCCTCGTGAAGCTGATCAAACAAGTCATCTATTCTCGGCAATGGATACTTGTTCTTCTTTGTCACTTTATTCAGCTCACGATAATCCACACACAATCTCAACGATCCATCTGCCTTGGTTGCAAAAACAACTGGTGCACCCCACTCGGACACACTACGCCGAATGAATCCTTTCTGCAAAAGATCATCAACTTGCACCCTCAACTCCTACTGTTCCCTAGGCGCCATCCGCCTAAGAGGCATCACAACAGGTCTGGCTCCTTCAACTAGATCTATACGAAACTCGATCTCTCTATGCGGCGGCAACCCTTTGACTTCGTCAAAGACATCCTCGAATCCATTCGCGATTGGCACTAATGACAGTCCATCCCGTGGAACAACTAGCGAATACATGAAGCTCATGAAGACGCCTTCTTCATGCTTACATCGTATCACAATCTTTCGCCCCTCCACATTCTCGACTGTCACTTCCAGCCTCTCACAATCAACCTTTGCCGCATACCTCCTAAGCCAGTCCATACCCAAAATAATTCCGAACCCCGCAAAGTTCAGAACAAAACAATCACAAACAAAAGAGCAACCATGACTCGATACAATCAGACCACGGCATAACATACACAAACAAGACGAACCCCCAACTGGATTAGTCACAACCAATGGCCTATCAACAATATCTGGCTTCAAATCTAACCGGCCTACAAGTTCATTACAAACAAACGAATGCGACGCTCCAGTATCAAACAGAACTCTAACTGGAACACCACATAGGAAAAGAGTACCTTGAACAACCACACTCTTTCCTTTCTCTTCAGCAGTAGGAGCTTTCGAAGACGACGGAACAGCTCCCAAAGCATAAGCTTGCACAATCTGCTTGTCCCTCCTCGGTTCTGGGCAATTCTTCCTGAAATGTCCCGGCTTGTCACAGTTGTGGAACTTCACCGGCGCTTTCGGATTCTTGCAATCCCTGGAGAGATGGCCTTTCTGCTGACAGTTGTAGCAGGTCACTTCGCCCTTCGGCTTCTTCTGGCCATCCTTACCCTTTTGCTGCTGCTGCTTCCTCTTCTTGTTTCCACCCTGCTGGGGTTTAGACTCTTCCCTGGTCACAGCAACAACAGATCCTTCCTTAGGAAACAGACTCTCATGCCTGAGAGCTTTCTCCACAAGCTTCTCAAATGAATCGTCCAAATGATCCACTAACTGTCTCCCAAGATAACTGTCCAAGCCTGTCGCAAACTTCTCATTCTTCTGATAAGCGGATTCAATATATGACCGGGCATACTTGGACAAAGCTTCGAACTCAGAAACATACTCAAGAACAGATCTTCCACCTTGCTTGAGCTCTACAAACTTCTTGAACAGAACAGACTTCTGAGCTGTAGAAATGAACTTAGCCTCAAATCTGACTTGGAATTGCTCCCAAGTAATCTCTTCCTCCGGAGTATTGATGGTAATAGAGTTCCACCAATCAGAGGCTCTCCCTTGAAGCTGTCTCGATGCCAACTTCCTCTTAGTCGCATCCTCAATTCCCAAATCTCCAAAAATCCTTCTACAAGCATCTATCCATCTCTGGACCTCAATGGTTGATTCTGTTCCCAAGAAAACCTTCCCTCCAAGAGCAGTATAATCCTTGCACAACTTAGCAAAATCCACCGGTTTCGGAGTTTGGACTTGAACTCCAACATCTACTGCTGCCCCTGGAACTGGTATCCTTCTCATGATCGAAGTCAGCATAGCTTCGAACATAGCTGCATAATCAGCAGTTCCCTCAGTAGCACGGCCTTCCCTAGCAGCTGGTCTCCCTCTTCGACTCATTCTCAATATCTATAAAAAGGAATGATCAGAACATCTGGAGAAACAACTGCATAAAGGACTCAAACTCAACTAAACTACTATATTATATATAGTATTCATCCATCAAATTACAATTACGTCTCTCATACGTAGTTACGTCAGCGAGCGTTAGGTAAAATTGATTAACCAAAGCTCTGATACCAAATGTGAGGACCGCCCATGACCCCTGCACTTAAACCTAGAGATAGTGCGTTGCAAAGTGTGCCAGGCAGCCATGGACGATTGTCAGGGTAAATTAAAAACAACAGAATCTATCGTATTACTCACAGCGCATGGACAAAATACAATAGAACATATGTATAGTGAAGCTTCACAGAATAGAATTTCATCATATAAAACTTCATAATGGTTGAATACAAACATCTGAATAGTCAATACAACAAGCCTCACTACATATCACTCAGAGAATACAAAGCAGCGGAACATCCAGTACATATAGTAAGAAGTAATATGCAACCCTCTAGCTCGTCTTCGATATCAGCATCATGAGAAGAGAACAGCACCTGTCACCTGCTACCTAGTCTGCCCGTCCCAAAATGGACGAACAGCCCAAGGCAATAAGAATTAAAACATAAAGCCTTGAGTCAGACAACAGTCTTAGTGAGCAGTAAATTAACTAACAACATACCAAAAGAGCATAAAGGAAAAGGAATAGGAATACAACCCTCCCACTCCAACCTCTTTCTACAGTGATAGCCCCCAGACACACACTAAGTAGAAGCAAACATAGCAGAGCATACAATGTAGAGTAAAGAAATTATCACTTGAGTCAAAGGCGATGTTTTCCAAGCATAAACCCCCAAGGCCTAAACCAAGATCAGATAAGTACCCAGAAAACACTGCTCTTGAGACCGAATGACGATACAACCAGACATCCATGACTCTGGCTATCACTGTTATCATTGCTTCGATATCACCGTTAATTGAATGACCGGCACATTCTTTCAGCCGTCCGTCAAGGGCTAATGGAAACCCCGGTTCTAGACATAACTCCCGCACGTCGTCGCAGCCCGTGCCTAGGACTATCGAATCTGCCCAGAGTACTCGACCATCAACAGTTGGCCGTTGGGACTATCGAATCTGCCCAAATGTACTCTTTCTTAGAGCATGCTAGAACCTTCAACAACGATGCTATCCAAGCCTCCTAGTCATCCTCCTTGACGACTATTTCCATACTAGCTCAAGCGCCTCTCAAGCACCCATTACTCTTAACTCGAATCATATCACCGAGTTACCAACGTGCTTGGAATGATCCCGTCTGGATTAAACCAAGTCTTCATCACATGATTGCCTCGCTTCATCACATCCTCGCAAAGCTTCATCTCAACATCACATCATCAAATCTATGCATAAGAGCTTCATCATCCCGCTACATATGCCACGAGCAGCTTTCCCAATTCAAGAGCCTTTCTCTTAGCTTTTGAATCACCTTTGGTCTAAATCAAACCATCAATCATCTAATTCATAGCAATCAATCAAATCAAACATTAATCCAAGCAATCAAACATTCGAATATGATCTAAGTAGACAATTATAACAATAATGGCATTTTCGTAATTAAAGAGTTGAAAGTCTAACAAGCATGAAAACATGAACAATATCTCTACAAACTTGATGAATGAACTTGCATAGGTTAACATATGATAAAATGGATGTAACATCATCATGAACAATGGATCTATATGGATCTACACTTAGGATGAAGAAAGTGCATGGAAATCCCTATTTTAACACCAAATCGAGCCAACAATCCGATATACTCCTTTGAATCCGTGTGAGAGATAATCACCACTCACCAAATCACCTAAACAACCTCAAATCAACACGCTTCAGATCTGGACAGCGAAGGATCAAGCTTGATCTATCACGAATCCGCTTCAAACGAAGAAATCTCACTTCAAAGGATGAAGATCTTCAACTTTAGCTCTTGGATCTTCAATCTTGATCTTCGATTTGGATGAAAGGAAGCACTAGATTAGAGTGGAGAAAAGAAGTGAAGAAGTGTAGAAGTCGAGCTCTCAAAATGGCAGCACTTCGTCGCTTCAAAATCCGGATTCCAAAAATGAAGCCAACCCCCTCTATTTATAGCTGAAATCACCCCTAGGTCGCTCGGAGTTAGGTCGTACACGACCTATGGAGCCACGACCTACGACCTATAACCCCTACCGACCTAAAGCTTCGACCTAACAACCCAGGCGCTTCAACGACCTAAAGACTTCGACTTAACAAAACTCCGCAACCCACGACTTAACAGGTAGGCTACGACCTAACTAGCTAATGGCCTAACGACCTAACCCTTCTGCGCATCCAAGCACCCAGCGACCTACCAAAGCTCTACATCTTACGACCTAACGAGGTTACGACCTATAACTTAGCGACTTAACAACATAGCGCATCAGCGACCTAACAGCTAAGCCCTTACGCGACCTAACACTCACGCGACCTAACACATACGCGACCTAACTACCTCATAGCCTAGCGACCTAACTACTCCTTCCTTAGGTCGTTGCCGACCTATCCTTCTTAGGTCGCTAACCTACCCTGCTTCCTATACCTCTATCTCTTAAGTCGCATGCTCCTTAGGTCGCTCTCCTATAGGTCGCCTAATTCTATAGGTCGCTCCAACCGACCTAACACTTAGCCAATTTACTTCCTTAGGTCATCTAGACCTAATAATTAACTCCCAAACTTAGGTCGCACTACCTCCTAGGTCGCTCACTGCTTATCCCCTAGCTTCCTTAGGTCGCCACCCCTATAAGTTGTCTACGACTTAATTGTTATACGACCTAAACTTCAACATAACTTATCCAAATTCTTAGGTCGCCTACGACATACTCCACTACGACCTAAGCTAACCTACAACCTAACTCTTAGGTCGCTCCACCTTCTTAGGTCGCCAACTACGACCTATCCCTTAGGTTGCCAATCCTATAAGTTGGTCACGACTTAAGACTTAACCAAATTCTCCCTAAAATCTGAAACGACTTAAAAATGCAGAAAATTTCAGATTTTAACAAACTTTTCGATCCGTAAAATACGGGTCGTTACAGACCAACTCCAAGAAGAAAATCGAAGAATAGATGTCCGCTAGGGGTAGTTAGCCCGCTTGGCCCTATCAAGCTATCATATTTTGGTCATTTCAAATTGGCACAAGTGCCGGGTTCTATCCATAATCGTTCTCTTTCTTCAAATCCAATAAACGATTACGCCAAATACAACCGCTTCATTTTGGAGTCTCCTCCGCGTACACAATTGTTAAAGTGGTTCCAATATTGACAGAGAGTATGCCAATAAGAGGCTCTGGTCTCATAAACAACCAAACGTCATTTACACACCGGTTGATACTTTTTACATTTCGAAAATAATTCATACTTGATATTAAAATATCATATTCGCTTCAAAAATCATATTTACTTAAAATATGCTAATTTCACTTCAATAATCATTTCAAATTTCAGCTTAGGTTATAACGTCATTTAACCTAATTATCATTTAAATCAACGATTTAAATATAGCAATTCCAACCTTGCACGGTTTGAATTTTTAGAAAATAGTCTTAATAGTTTAAATAGTTTAAAAGTTAAAATAGTTTGATAACCTGGTTTAGATATTAAAAATGATTTATATAGGAAAATAGTTTGGAAATTCAAAATAATTTGAACGTTTAAAAAGATAGATTTTTAAACAGTTTATATATTAAAATAATTTATTTTGAAAATAATTTCAACTCGAACTATCTCTTTCCAATTCAATAAATCTAGACCCAGGTCTAAATTTCTATCAATTTGATTTAATTTCAAATCTCTAAATTTAAAATCATCTTCAATCTCAATTCAATTCAAGTCGATTCAATTCCGATTTCAATTCGAATTAACTTTAATTTTAATTTGAATTCAAATTAGTTTCAATTTCAAAACGTTCATTTTAACTTCAAATTCACGATTCGATTCGATGGTTTAAATTTAAATTCAATTCTCAATTTTAAACCATTTCAGTTTATATAAATTCCAAGTACAATTTAAGTTTACTGATATCACTTAAATCAAATTTAAACTTCAATATTCAATTTATGGTTCAAATCTTTAAAATGATTCAATTTCGAGCCCAAGTTTGAAATTTCCATTTAAATTACCTTTACTTAAATAACTTCGAAGTTCAAGTAAAGGTTCAAATCTTTTTAAAAAATTCAATTTCTATAATTCAAGTCATATTTTCCATCATGACTTTAAATTCCAATTAAATTCTTTAAAGTGATTTCTTTTAACTAAATTTAATTTCAACATTTCAAACTCGAATTCAAGTTCCATATTTCAATTCATTTTTTAATGAAACGAAAATCATTTGAATAAATTCAAATCTAGGAATTTAAAATATTTTAATTTGACTAGTCCGGTGTCTGTATATAATTTTCTATCATATGACCAAGTGATCAGTTATTTTAATTTTAATTTCAAAGATAGATATATATCATTTCAATCCAAATCAAAGTTTCATTGGTATATATCATTTCAACTTATTTCTTAACTTATTCGAATATAATTCAAATAATAGTTTATATGATGTCAATAATATACAGGGTGATTATAGGAGTATATATAAATAAATAAACATCAAAATCATTCAAAATATCAACCAATAGCATCCATCACAATTTTCATTCCAAAAAAGTCAATATATCACAATACTTAACCAGTTGTCAATAATCGGCAATTTAACTCGCAGTTTAATTCCAATATCAATTTAACTGTCAATTTTAATTTCTAACAATCAATTTAAATGTCAATTTAGATTACCAAATAACAGTCAATAAAATTAAATTACTTCATGATTATCAATTTAACTAACACAAAAATATTTTAGTACTTCGTGAGCGTTTAAAACACTCACATTTGTTCGAATTTGAAAATTTGAATGAAACGAATTGCAACAAATTAAACACCATAGCGTAGACAAAGTTAATACGAATCCAACGCAAAAGGCGGCACTCGAATCCGACCTCGCACGAACGATATATCAATGAATTAGCCAAAAGAATAAATAAAAATTTAATTAACATAATTAAAAGCTAAAAAAAATCCTTACCTTAATCTTTTTGCTCATCTCCCAGGCCCGCCTCTATCTTCCAGTACCGCACGCGGCCACTCTTTTTTTATATATATGCGCGAATGCCGTACGACAATCGCCCTGCTACCACGCCACATGACGCGCCGCCCTACCTACAACCGCCTTACTCCAACGCCCCTCCGGTCGCATGCATCAAGCTTAGAAAAATCCTAAAAACGCAGTTGAACATAGGGAAAAATCCGCTCCAATCGTCGTCGATAACACGATCTAGCCGTACATCGGGTAAAGCTCGACGAGATCTTCATTTCTCGTGTTGAAGCCGAGTTGAGAATGTGGGTGGATTGAGAGAAAACGAGAGGAGAAGGAGAGTGGTTTTCGGCCATTAATCGTTCTAGAGAAGCGGTTGTTGATTTTTTTTATTAGGGTTACACGAATGAAAATAAACACGGCCTATTATATATCTAATACTATTCACACGTAAATTTTTCGAACTCCAAACGAAGCGTGTCGCCTGGCATTCTACATGTTATACCCCTATTCTGAATACAATTGAACTAGTTTCGGGAGCCAATTCCATCATATTCAGAAGATAGCATTTCAAAATCAAATTATTATAATTAAATTCCTTTAATTTTCTGTAACGTCCCGGGATTTTCGCGCTCGAAAATCGACATCCATACTTTACATCGTACTCGAATGCCGTAGATTCGACCGTTCAAATCCGAGTCGCCGGAGCTTATAACAACATTAAGTAAATAACACAGTGGAATAAATGAATAATACATTGATATACAATATCTGATACAACAGAATGATACAATGAATATCAATATACATCAGAGATATGATACAACAAATAGCAGCGGAAAAGAAAACGATAACATCAGCAGCGGATAATCTCCATCTTCAAAGCACCAATCCAGAAATAGCTAGAACTCCCAATAACGATGCACAAAGATAAGCAAGTGCAGTCCGATCCAAATACTGAACTAGCTCTAGAAAATCTACTAATCTGACTATCTGAAAAAAAAAACCCAACTCTAGACTGCTCGTGTAGAAAAATTTTGAGCACCCAGAGTTTAGGAAAGAAACAATAAACTCCGGATCAGTCATGGGACTGGTGTGAGCAACAAAAACAGTTTATCTTTAAAACGAACAAGCAAAAGAATTTAAAGTCAATTCGCAATGCTTTTGGAAAATGAAACTACCATAAGACCTCCCGCCACACACACAATGCAAACGCAGAATTGGAGGAGATTTCTTCTTATGATAGTCAAAGATGCTTACTACGCAAAATCAAATCATTTTTGATATTATTATTAGTGCATAGTGTAGAAAGTATTTCGGAAATAGAATATCAATCTTAGCCAGCATAGACATTTCGAACTATGCCTACTATAGCTACCATCCAAACAGTGGGGCGCCACCATAAGTGAATGATAGGTTCTACAACTAAAACCGTACAAGTCTCGTATTGTTTCTTTGGATTTCCAACAAATGGTCAGGCGAAGGAACTTCCTATGCCACGAAGGAACGCCTCTGGAATGACGTCCCGAGAACCTAACCGGATCTCTGCCAACACAAGGCCGGGTTACCTCTGCAAAAATAGGTAACTACTGACACGCGTATGCCATCCCCCGATCGTAACCGATCTTCCCGAGGATCCTCGATTCCAACAACCACATAATAAGCAGTATCAACATAGGTTAAGTATCTGGGCTCCATACCATGATACCACCTCTATCCAGAAAGAATGACATACACTAAGGGGCGCTACTCCCTAGAACCTTGCCGCATCCTTCCTGTTTTGACCATTTCCGGGGTGTGAGGTCCGACGAAGTCTCGTCCACAAAGCTACGCTTTTTCAAAAAGCCACGCTTTGGGTCAACAGAGGATCAAAGAAATGATCACAAAGATATAAGATCAAACAAATGATCATATCACAAATGATCAAACACTGATCATCACACAGCAACACTCAACATGTCACATTACCAAATTGGGATATATCGCTGATAACTTCAACTACATAACCTCTGAGCTCGTACGTCTCAGAGAAGGGTGTTAAGCTAAGAGAATAAATTCTCCGCCACCAAACAGAAATGTATTTGAAAGAAATCGGCTTTATATCTCAAAGTGTAATGTCAGACATGTAACCATACAAGTCTGTTCCGGGTTCGAACAGAACCGAAGGCACTTCTTACGAAGCCCTTGCAATTCCGGGTATTCACAATCCCGATCGGATTTCCCATCACTTAGGGGATCTCTATACCAGGAGCGACACAGAGCAGAGACAATCGACGAGTTATCTTTTCGTTCTCGTGAATATCCGTTCTTCAACACCGATCTTCAAATGCTATCCATATACGACGTATCACTATTCGGAATGGGTTATATGACACAAAGGTCTTTTCCCGGCTAACCCGAATAGTGAGCGCAATATTCAAAAACAAATGGATAATGGGATTTCAATTAAGTCACAATTTAAACCCAAACTTTCTTTTCAAATTGTTTAACCAATTACCATTTTAATCTTAAAAAAAAAAGATTCAATTCACAAAGTTCACTTAATTTCACAGATTCATTCACAGATTTTCCAAATCGATTTCCATTTTAATTTAATTAATTCATTTAAATCTTTAAATCAAAGATTTAACTAATAGCTTTCAAAACAATTTCATTTCGAATGGGTTAAACAAATCATCACTTTAAATCTGTTAAAAATAACAGATTCAATTCATAGCTTTCAAAAAGAATTCATTCATAACTTGGAAAATCCATTTTTCAATTCAATCTTGAAATTCCTTTAATTAAACTGGAATTTCATTTCTTATCTGAAAGCCTTTATCATTTGAAAACAAACAGTTTTCATTTTGAAAATCTAATTCATCTATACGAGTTAAGGTTCTTGGGTTAAATCCGAATTCTCAAAATTTTACTTTTAAAATGGTTTAATTTCATATAAACTCATAAATAAGTTGAACAGCCTTTTTAAACCCTAGTTTCCAAATCGTAGAATTCAATTTCAAATATTGAATTCAAATCTAAATCAAATTATTTAAATTTTCAAAACTCGATTAAGTTATTCAAAAATAACTTTTATCTTTGAAATTCCATTTCAAAAGCTTTTCATTTTAAACCCAAATTTCCAATTTCAAAATCAATTGAAATTAAAATTTCAATTTCAAAAATATCAAATTTACATTATCTGTGACTTAACCGATTTCCACGTGAAATCCATATTTGTGTGTGTAAAGGTGTAGTCCAGGGGTTTAACACAATAGTGCAACACAATGAATCATCACAGATCAAAATACAGGATATAGTTGATAAGCGATATTAACTATCACGCTTATCGCTCATTCACAGATCACAGATACATATCACAAATAAGTAAATTACAGATCACAACATAAATCAGGGTATATCATAGAGCATCATATATCAGGGATATCAAACAATCAAGTCATCCAATGGAATCCAAACATTCATAAGTAAGGTCAGTTAATCGTCTGATTAATTCAAATCAGATTAATTTCTTATGAATTACTAATCCTGGTTAATTAACATTAATTAATTTCAACAATTTTGATAAATTATTCTTTAATCATTTATTAATTAACCATTAATAATAAATTAATTAACCTTTAATTATAATTCATTAACCTTTAATTATTAAATAATTAACCATTCATTATTTAATTCACCATTTAATTAATTATCTTTAATTAATTGCATTAATTAATTATTCCTCAATTAATTATCATTCTTTAATCACCTTCATTAATTAATTAACCTTTAATTAAAATTCATCAACCTTTAATCATTTAAAGAATTAATCTTTATAAATTAATCAACCTTTAATAAATCACATAAATTAATTATCCTTAAATCATTAATTAATTAATTTCTCTTTAATTACTTCATTAAGTTAATTTCCTTCAAAATAATTTAAGCATTTAACTTACAAATTTAAGTTAAACAAATTATAACTTCCTTTAATGAAATAATTTAAACATTTATCATATAACCATTTTAAACTAGATTAAATTTAAATTTAAACTTGCTTTTATAAAACCATAAATCAACTTAAATTTTTAATTAACCCACACATGAATACATATTGTATAAAATGATTAATTTAACAAAATTTGGTTAAAACCGATTTAAACTTTGAAAACTTGTTCCACATTTTAAACTTTTACAGCAATCAATCCTGAACCCGAGCCAACAACTAAATTCCTCGAGCCTAACTTCGAGTTCCACCCCTCATTTCCTGCTTTATTACTTCGAGTCCACGCGATAATGTTCCCGAGACCAACCCGAGCTCTTCGCTTCTTCCCCAAATCCACAACTACCTCAAATATCATCACCCACGCCTGCACGTGCACGCGAATGCTGGCGAACTTCGATCGAATCGCCACCCACCACCAATTCGCCGTTAACCCACGCAAGCCTTCCGTACAACCAGATCGAGGAATACAATCGAAATCCAAAATCGAACCCATCGCTCCAAACTCCGGAACTAACCTCGACCATCAATTCGCCTCGCGCCGCCACGGTACTTCACCATCGTTCTCGCAACTTCCCACAGAGCTCCGTCATTCACCCACGAAGCCATCCCCATAGGTGCGATCGCCCAGATCACCGCGATGATGACGCGATTTGCTCGTGAACAATAGCAAACCAAAACGAACCCAAAACCCTAAAACTGTTTCGCGCGGCCACCACCATCAAAAATAAAATCCCAAGGTATTTTTCCCATGATCCTTGTCCCCTCCATGACCTCCATGCTCCACCGCGATCCCCAGTTCGCCGTCGTTTGCCCCCAGTTGGCCAATTTGTCCAAAACAGCCAAACCCAGAATTCACCCTAATTACTAAACTAAAAATCATGCTACAACCGTCAAAATTTACGGTTTTGCATCACGGATCCTATCATATAATTCAAACTTAAAATTGCTTTGATTTATTTTTGCCCCAAATTAAAGATTCACTGCAAATTTTTAAAATCCTGAACACAAGATTCATTTTATATACCTATAATTATTTTTAGATGAAAGATTACATGATTTCCAATATCTTTTATTTACAAATCATAAGCAAATTCGAATTCAAAGTTTAGTTATTGAATTTTATTATAAAATTTTAGACCTGAAATCAACAGACAGAGTACATGTTTAAACTACCCAGGCATTCAAATATACTTAATTCAAACATGCTTCCAATTTTAATTCAAATCAGATAATATCAAGATATTCGTTCACGAGAACAAGATGAAACCAGGATTTAAATGCTTTTAAAATTCATTTCAAAATGAAGTTACTCACATGGATCTTGAATAAGGCAGAGAACAAGAAGAATAGAGAAAGAACAGAGAAGCTTGAAAAATTGTTGAACTGGAAACACTGAATTTGACCTTGTGCTTTTGTTTTGATTTCCTGGTTGTTGTTGTTTTCAGTTTGAAGTTTTTTATGGTTTTACTTAGTCTCGAATGAACAACTGAAGATGTTTGATATATAAAAAGAAAAATGTCCAGGGGGATTGTATTTGTTTATACAATAGGGTATGGGCTAGAGATGCTTGCATTTATTTGTTTGATCTTTTGATTTGCCTGAAACAGTTTCCAGGCTTGACTACCCATGCTTATATTTGTACTTTGTAAATATATATATGTTTTGTTCGGCTGAAGATGATGTATATACTTTAGAGATGTTTTGTTATGTTGAGTTGCTTTGAAGCTAGCATTTATTTGTTTGTACCAATTCATTTTTTTTTCTTTGATTTCGGCTGAGATGTTCTTATTCATGGCTAAAGAGTAAATGACATTTAATGCCTGTCCTATTTTGTTTACACTTATACCATTTGTTATGTATGTATATGTATAGTTTGTATTGTACACAAATGTTTTGTTGTTTCTTGTCTTGCATGACTTAATTTCCATAATTCATATGTCATATTTATTATGTTGTTATACTTTATCAAATTTGTTTTACTTTATATCTTACAAAGTTCACTAACATGTTGTTTTAAATTCCTTTATGTGAATTTAATTCATTTATTGGTTAAATTTAACATTTATTTAACTCACATACTTTTAGCCTTGTAATATAAATAATTTCTATTTTAATTTGTTGTTAGAAATTTAGCTAACGGGTTACTTTTATATTTTTTAACCATTTATTCACAATTTAAATTCAAAACAACATATATACATATATTTATAACTTCAGATTGACTCATATATGTTCAAACACATATATATTCACATATATACAATTCTTAAAGTTTAAATGATTTATATTGAATTTATTTAAATTTGGGGAAACTCGAATTAATTAATCAATTAATTTTACAAATTTTATTCAAAAATCCAATTAATTATTAATTTAAATATATATAAAATTCAGGGTCATTACAAACTTCCCCCCTTAAAAGAATTTCGTCCTCGAAATTCGCAGGCACGAAACAAAGACAGAGATAGACAGATTCGATCTCCTATAATTCCTCAAACACAAAATACGGATTCTGAATTCAAGTCTGAATATCACAGAATACATACCAATTTGTCCCTCTTCGGACTTTGGTATACCCAAGAAATTACAATAGAATTTCAAAATTGGGTTTCAAACGAAATCGTTTTATCGATACAATTCAATTTATCCTTCATATTCTATTAATCTATTTAATTCAATTTAAAATTTCCAATTCCAATTCATTAAGGCTTAAATCAAAAATTGATAAGAAACCGATGAAGAAACGAAGTAAGGATTTTCTACAACGATTCGTAGGGCCATCATCACACCGAACTTCTTCTGGTAGCTGGTACGAAGCAATCAAAGAATTTGGAAACGAATCAAAGAAAAATTGATAAGAAAGTTGTTTCCACTGTTGCAGGGTATTGACCATTGATAGTCGTATTTCCCTGTCCCCTATCTCGTCCTCTTCTTGCACTCATACTCACTATCAGTGGATAGTAAGAGAATTTACTGAGACGTTCAGACAGATATCTTAGAGATTACTCATTCTAGAGTTTACTTCACTCTATCTCTAATGAGCTACTTAACGTGTTATACTCCTGAGCTAAAGTTCAACCTTAGCTCTGATACCAAATGTAACGTCCCGGGATTTTCGCGCTCGAAAATCGACATCCATACTTTACATCGTACTCGAATGCCGTAGATTCGACCGTTCAAATCCGAGTCGCCGGAGCTTATAACAACATTAAGTAAATAACACAGCGGAATAAATGAATAATACATTGATATACAATATCTGATACAACAGAATGATACAATGAATATCAATATACATCAGAGATATGATACAACAAATAGCAGCGGAAAAGAAAACGATAACATCAGCAGCGGATAATCTCCATCTTCAAAGCACCAATCCAGAAATAGCTAGAACTCCCAATAACGATGCACAAAGATAAGCAAGTGCAGTCCGATCCAAATAATGAACTAGCTCCAGAAAATCTACTAATCTGACTATCTGAAAAAAAACCCAACTCTAGACTACTCGTGTAGAAAAATTTTGAGCACCCAGAGTTTAGGAAAGAAACAATAAACTCCGGATCAGTCATGGGACTGGTGTGAGCATCAAAAACAGTTTATCTTTAAAACGAACAAGCAAAAGAATTTAAAGTCAATTCGCAATGCTTTTGGAAAATGAAACTACCATAAGACCTCCCGCCACACACACATTGCAAACGCAGAATCGGAGGAGATTTCTTCTTATGATAGTCAAAGATGCTTACTACGCAAAATCAAATCATTTTTGATAATATTATTAGTGCATAGTGTAGAAAGTATTTCGGAAATAGAATATCAATCTTAGCCAGCATAGACATTTCAAACTATGCCTACTATAGCTACCATCCAAACAGTGGGGCGCCACCATAAGTGAATGATAGGTTCTACAACTAAAACCGTACAAGTCTCGTATTGTTTCTTTGGATTTCCAACAAATGGTCAGGCTAAGGAACTTCCTATGCCACGAAGGAACGCCTCTGGAATGACGTCCCGAGAACCTAACCAGATCTCTGCCAACACAAGGTGTAACGACCACGACTTTCTCTCCACAGAAAGTCGCATCGTTAATAAGAAAGAAAGGGGTAGAAAATAGAAAAGAAGAGAAGAAAGAAAGAAACAACAACAACGATCTCACAGCGGAACGAATAAATTATATTAATAACATAAACTATTACATAGTATACAACAATTTACAGAGTTACACAGCATATACATCACTTACTAGACAGTTATAAACATCTGTCTAGACATTACAACTCAAATACAAGACAAGACACTATCACAGATATCAACACAGCGGAATACTATATCTACGAACGCCGAAGCCTCCTGCTCCATTGCTCCTCCAGAATATTCGTCAAGACTATCCTGAATCCCTTGACTACTCAATACAAGCCAATATTATCACATGCAAACATATATCATATGCTTTAAGTTTTAAAAATGAAAGTTACTCACTTGATTTAAAGGAGATGAACAGAGGATAGGTTTTTATGTGTAAACTGACAGGCTCATACATATATTTATCCTAATTCATATAAATTCAAATTAAAAACTACAATACAAGCCAATATTATCACATGCAAACATATATCATATGCTTTAAGTTTTAAAAATGAAAGTTACTCACCGGATTTAATATGAAGAACAGAGAACAGAGCACTTATTTGAAACTGCTTTTGATACTTTAAAACTGGAATACTTTAATCCCAAGAACCTTGCATGCTACTGAAATTTGTAGAAATGACTGAAGACTTGATTTTAGAGCTTGCTTCAGACAAATTTCCAGGTTTGCTTCAATTATCTCAGGTTGAAGAAAATGCTTGCAGGCTTTGTTTACATTTTTCTTTTGAAAATGAATTATAGGTTGAAGAATTTAGTTCAGATTTTTGAATTGATTTCTGTTTTGAGGAGGATGGTTTCAGATTTTATTACAGAATTTGTTTGAGTTTATACAGGCTGAAACTTCTTTGTATTAGAAAAGAGAAATAGGAAAAGAAATGAGGAGAAGAAGGCATATGTTTATAATGGTGAAAATGATTTATTAAAAATAAAAATAAAAACTAAATTTAAAAGAATGACATTTGTCACTATATTGTTTTATTAGTTAACACTTGTATAATGTAGCCTTAGGATAAAAACACTTGTCTTTTAGGTAATTAGTATTTATAATTAAATGTTATTATAAGATTAGTGTAAACTTATGCTTAATTAATTAGTTAATATGTACTTATTTATATGTAGATAAATTTTAATATAAATAAACCAATTTTATTTATAAATAAAAGTTTATACCAATATTTTAAAATCCAAAACAATTTAAATATCTATACTTTGAATTTCAAAACTTTAAATCCAAATCCAAATCAAATTTTAAAATCAAATTAAAATCAAGTTATATATACAAATATAACTACATATTTACTTTGAAAATAACAATTCTATTTTTATTAAAAATCTTATTTATATTTATAAAAATAATACATTAAAATTATTAATTTAAATAATAGCAAATTTGACAATTTTATATAATTTATAAAAGAAGTTTATTAAACCAATTTAAACATTTATTAACAAAGATTATTAAATCAATTTAATTTTTAAACAGATTATTAAATTGATTATTGTCCAAAATTTCCGGGATATCACATTCCTTCCCCCTTAAAATAATTTCGTCCCCGAAATTTAAAACAAAGTAATTTAATAATCTCATTAAAATTTTAATTTTAAGACACAATCATATATTTTCAACCATATGCTAACAACCATAGCAACCAATCATCCAAACAAACAATTCTAACTATCCAAACAAAATTCTGGATAGAATTTCCTCGAGTTTCCCCAAGTATATATATATACCGGGATACTCGCTCTACAAACAATCTAAACTACGAAGCTACAGAGCTCCTACTCATCTAGATCTACAAAACTAGACAGGATATCAGACTACAGACGAGTCTGACTCAACAACTAAATCTCTCTGAACTGCTGGTTCCAAAACCAGAGATAGATCAAACACGTACTCCCTCAGAGATACGGAAAACACAATGAATTCCAGTTATCCTAACTGGCAATTAAATCCTGTAGATCAAGCTCTTATCCAAATCAGAACACAGAAGAGATCCAAAATATCTCGAAGTTGACTTCCCAGACTTACCCAATCTTATAACTCCTTCGATCGAAGAAAACTTATCCAAAATCAAATCTCCATTTTCGAAATCCAAATTCCTTCGTCTTTTATCCACAAAACTCGTCTAACGATCCTGGGCTGCCTACATCCTTCCTGATCAGCTCACCCTTCGCTTATGCCTCTAGGAACAACTAGATCAAAAATAACCCAACTCAATGATCTTACCAAGATCAACCAAAACCAAAGACACCAATTCTACTCTTCAAACAACAGAAGACTAAACTTACTCCTTCAATCCAGAAAGGACAAACAGGAGCACTCGCCAAACTGCTTTCGTTGCACAACTCTGATCTAGAGCAGAACAAATGCTGATGAAGAACACAAGCACAAACTGGACAACACATCCCAGAAAATCTCAGATAACTCAAGAGAATACTCAAACTATCGCAAGTCACTTTTGCGATCAACCCAGCCAAAATGCAAAGAAACTGTTCTCTCTTTACCAATCAGAACAGCTTATGCTTATCTAGCCAATCCATCGAAGAAATGGATACACTCTACTGCTTCTGAACTTCTCCTTCAGAAAACTGCTCAGCCAGACACTTCCTTCCAGCATACAGAATACTCCGAGCTGCACTGCTATCACAGCTAACCAAGAACTTCTAATCCAAAGGCTTCTCAAAACTAAAACCATCAACAAACCTCTCAACGAATCTCCGAGATGGCAGACATCCAAAAGAAACTCGGGCTCCAAACCAATCGCCAATAACTTACTCTTCTTAAGGGAACAATGAGACCATGTCCGAAGAACAACTAATCGACCTTAGTCCCATACTTCAAAATAGACAAAACTCTCTTACTTGATATCAGAGAATTCCTATACAGTCGAGTCTTTCCTGCGGTAGACATCAACTGTTCCTCCAATACCTTCTTAATCTTGTTCCAAAAAGAAAATCTCCTTCGGGAACATCCATAGATACTGCGTCTTATCACACAACTGCTCCTTCCTGAAGTTGCCGAGCTACCATCACTTACTTCTGCACAACTGATAGATTCAACTCTAGAAAATCTGCTCACCCGAGCACAAACAAGCTTACATTCCAATAATGGACTCCGAATCTTGAAAAGGATTTTCTTCAGAGATCCGAGACATCCTTACTCCATACTGCCAACTTACTCGAGACGATATTGGGTTTACAGTCTCGATATATACTTCCAACCTCAAACATTCAAACTCCAACTATTGGTAATTGTGTTACACACACTACCACCTTATCTACCTTTATAACTTATATTGGAAAACCCGAACAGGTAACCCAATAAATAGGTAGAAATACATAAATATATATATTTAAAATGATATATTTTTTTTTATATAGAAATTATTTCTGGGTAAAATTATTTCATCTACCTCTTTAAAACAATATTGTGTCCGTTGGCCTGGTTCAAGTGTTTAGAGATCCCTATCAATAACGTTAGCTACTCGTATTGACCAGAATCCATATACCACTCAACCGATCAATTAACACAATATAAAACCATTTTATATAACTAACAAATACGCGCTCTCGTATATATATACTCAGACTCAACAGGTTGCTACAGATCCTATCTCTAATGAACAATCCTTCCGAACCTAGGTATTCACTCAACCTAGTGTTCTGATATTCACTTAACCAAAAGCTTAGGCATTCGCTCAACCTAAAGCTCTGATACCACTGTAACGACCACGACTTTCTCTCCACAGAAAGTCGCATCGTTAATAAGAAAGAAAGGGGTAGAAAATAGAAAAGAAGAGAAGAAAGAAAGAAACAACAACAACGATCTCACAGCGGAACGAATAAATTATATTAATAACATAAACTATTACATAGTATACAACAATTTACAGAGTTACACAGCATATACATCACTTACTAGACAGTTATAAACATCTGTCTAGACATTACAACTCAAATACAAGACAAGACACTATCACAGATATCAACACAGCGGAATACTATATCTACGAACGCCGAAGCCTCCTGCTCCATTGCTCCTCCAGAATATTCGTCAAGACTATCCTGAATCCCTTGACTACTCAATACAAGCCAATATTATCACATGCAAACATATATCATATGCTTTAAGTTTTAAAAATGAAAGTTACTCACTTGATTTAAAGGAGATGAACAGAGGATAGGTTTTTATGTGTAAACTGACAGGCTCATACATATATTTATCCTAATTCATATAAATTCAAATTAAAAACTACAATACAAGCCAATATTATCACATGCAAACATATATCATATGCTTTAAGTTTTAAAAATGAAAGTTACTCACCGGATTTAATATGAAGAACAGAGAACAGAGCACTTATTTGAAACTGCTTTTGATACTTTAAAACTGGAATACTTTAATCCCAAGAACCTTGCATGCTACTGAAATTTGTAGAAATGACTGAAGACTTGATTTTAGAGCTTGCTTCAGACAAATTTCCAGGTTTGCTTCAATTATCTCAGGTTGAAGAAAATGCTTGCAGGCTTTGTTTACATTTTTCTTTTGAAAATGAATTATAGGTTGAAGAATTTAGTTCAGATTTTTGAATTGATTTCTGTTTTGAGGAGGATGGTTTCAGATTTTATTACAGAATTTGTTTGAGTTTATACAGGCTGAAACTTCTTTGTATTAGAAAAGAGAAATAGGAAAAGAAATGAGGAGAAGAAGGCATATGTTTATAATGGTGAAAATGATTTATTAAAAATAAAAATAAAAACTAAATTTAAAAGAATGACATTTGTCACTATATTGTTTTATTAGTTAACACTTGTATAATGTAGCCTTAGGATAAAAACACTTGTCTTTTAGGTAATTAGTATTTATAATTAAATGTTATTATAAGATTAGTGTAAACTTATGCTTAATTAATTAGTTAATATGTACTTATTTATATGTAGATAAATTTTAATATAAATAAACCAATTTTATTTATAAATAAAGGTTTATACCAATATTTTAAA
Organism: Allium fistulosum; assembly: GCA_030737815.1. Lineage (NCBI taxonomy): Eukaryota > Viridiplantae > Streptophyta > Magnoliopsida > Asparagales > Amaryllidaceae > Allium > Allium fistulosum. Next base: position 186,558,365 of record CM060906.1, read on the forward strand.
ATCCAAAACAATTTAAATATCTATACTTTGAATTTCAAAACTTTAAATCCAAATCCAAATCAAATTTTAAAATCAAATTAAAATCAAGTTATATATACAAATATAACTACATATTTACTTTGAAAATAACAATTCTATTTTTATTAAAAATCTTATTTATATTAATAAAAACAATACATTAAAATTATTAATTTAAATAATAGCAAATTTGACAATTTTATATAATTTATAAAAGAAGTTTATTAAACCAATTTAAACATTTATTAACAAAGATTATTAAATCAATTTAATTTTTAAACAGATTATTAAATTGATTATTGCCCAAAATTTCCGGGATATCACACAAGGCCGGGTTACCTCTGCAAAAATAGGTAACTACTGACATGCGTATTTCATCCCCCGATCGTAACCGATCTTCCCGAGGATCCTCGATTCCAACAACCACATAATAAGCAGTATCAACATAGGTTAAGTATCTGGGCTCCATACCATGATACCACCTCTATCCAGAAAGAATGACATACACTAAGGGGCGCTACTCCCTAGAACCTTGCCGCATCCTTCCTGTTTTGACCATTTCCGGGGTGTGAGGTCCGACGAAGTCTCGTCCACAAAGCTACGCTTTTTCAAAAAGCCACGCTTTGGGTCAACAGATGATCAAAGAAATGATCACAAAGATATAAGATCAAACAAATGATCATATCACAAATGATCAAACACTGATCATCACACAGCAACACTCAACATGTCACATTACCAAATTGGGATATATCGCTGATAACTTCAACTACATAACCTCTGAGCTCGTACGTCTCAGAGAAGGGTGTTAGCTAAGAGAATAAATTCTCCGCCACCAAACAGAAATGTATTTGAAAGAAATCGGCTTTATATCTCAAAGTGTAATGTCAGACATGTAACCATACAAGTCTGTTCCGTGTTCGAACAGAACCGAAGGCACTTCTTACGAAGCCCTTGCAATTCCGGGTATTCACAATCCCGATCGGATTTCCCATCACTTAGGGGATCTCTATACTAGGAGCGACCCAGTGCAGAGACAATCGACGAGTTATCTTTTCGGTCTCGTGAATATCCGATCTTCAACACCGATCTTCAAATGCTATCCATATACGACGTATCACTATTTGGAATGGGTTATATGACACAAAGGTCTTTTCCCGGCTAACCCGAATAGTGAGCGCAATATTCAAAAACAAATGGATAATGGGATTTCAATTAAGTCACAATTTAAACCCAAACTTTCTTTTCAAATGGTTTAACAAATTACCATTTTAATCTTTTAAAAAAAAGATTCAATTCACAAAGTTCACTTAATTTCACAGATTCATTCACAGATTTTCCAAATCGATTTCCATTTTAATTTAATTAATTCATTTAAATCTTTAAATCAAAGATTTAACTAATAGCTTTCAAAACAATTTCATTTCGAATGGGTTAAACAAATCATCACTTTAAATCTGTTAAAAATAACAGATTCAATTCATAGCTTTCAAAAAGAATTCATTCATAACTTGGAAAATCCATTTTTCAATTCAATCTTGAAATTCCTTTAATTAAACTGGAATTTCATTTCTTATCTGAAAGCCTTTATCATTTGAAAACAAACAGTTTTCATTTTGAAAATCTGATTCATCTAAACGAGTTAAGGTTCTTGGGTTAAATCCGAATTCTCAAAATTTTACTTTTAAAATGGTTTAATTTCATATAAACTCATAAATAAGTTGAACTCAAATCATAGAATTCAATTTCAAATATTGAACTCAAATCTAAATCAAATTATTTAAATTTTCAAAACTCGATTAAGTTATTCAAAAATAACTTTTATCTTTGAAATTCCATTTCAAAAGCTTTTCATTTTAAACCCAAATTTCCAATTTCAAAATCAATTGAAATTAAAATTTCAATTTCAAAAATATCAAATTTACATTATCTGTGACTTAACCGATTTCCACGTGAAATCCATATTTGTGTGTGTAAAGGTGTAGTCCAGGGGTTTAACACAATAGTGCAACACAATGAATCATCACAGATCAAAATACAGGATATAGTTGATAAGCGATATTAACTATCACGCTTATCGCTCATTCACAGATCACAGATACATATCACAAATAAGTAAATTACAGATCACAACATAAATCAGGGTATATCATAGAGCATCATATATCAGGGATATCAAACAATCAAGTCATCCAATGGAATCCAAACATTCATAAGTAAGGTTAGTTAATCGTCTGATTAATTCAAATCAGATTAATTTCTTATGAATTACTAATCCTGGTTAATTAACATTAATTAATTTCAACCATTTTGATAAATTATTCTTTAATCATTTATTAATTAATCATTAATAATAAATTAATTAACCTTTAATTATAATTCATTAACCTTTAATTATTAAATAATTAACCATTCATTATTTAATTCACCATTTAATTAATTATCTTTAATTAATTGCTTTAATTAATTATTCCTCAATTAATTATCATTCTTTAATCACCTTCATTAATTAATTAACCTTTAATTAAAATTCATCAACCTTTAGTCATTTAAAGAATTAATCTTTATAAATTAATCAACCTTTAATAAATCACATAAATTAATTATCCTTAAATCATTAATTAATTAATTTCTCTTTAATTACTTCATTAAGTTAATTTCCTTCAAAATAATTTAAGCATTTAACTTACAAATTTAAGTTAAACAAATTATAACTTCCTTTAATGAAATAATTTAAACATTTATCATATAACCGTTTTAAACTAGATTAAATTTAAATTTAAACTTGCTTTTATAAAACCATAAATCAACTTAAATTTTTAATTAACCCATACATGAATACATATTGTATAAAATGATTAATTTAACAAAATTTGGTTAAAACCGATTTAAACTTTGAAAACTTGTTCCACATTTTAAACTTTTGCAGCAATCAATCCTGAACTCGAGCCAACAACTAAATTCCTCGAGCCTAACTTCGAGTTCCACCCCTCATTTCCTGCTTTATTACTTCGAGTCCACGCGATAATGTTCCCGAGACCAACCCGAGCTCTTCGCTTCTTCCCCAAATCCACAACTACCTCAGATATCATCACCCACGCGTGCACGTGCACGCGAACGCTGGCGAACTTCGATCGAATCGCCACCTACCACCAGTTCGCCGTTAACCCACGCAAGCCTTCCGTACAACCAGATCGAGGAATATAATCGAAATCCAAAATCGAACCCATCGCTCCAAACTCCGGAACTAACCTCGACCATCAATTCGCCTCGCGCCGCCACGGTACTTCACCATCGTTCTCGCAACTTCCCATAGAGCTCCGTCACTTACCCACGAAGCCATCCCCATAGGTGCGATCGCCCAGATCACCGCGATGATGACGCGATTTGCTCGTGAACAATAGCAAACCAAAACGAACCCAAAACCCTAAAACTGTTTCGCGCGGCCACCACGATCAAAAATAAAATCCCAAGGTATTTTTCCCATGATCCTTGTCCCCTCCATGACCTCCATGCTCCACCGCGATCCCCAGTTCGCCGTCGTTTGCCCCCCAGTTGGCCAATTTGTCCAAAACAGCCAAAGCCAGAATTCACCCTAATTACTAAACTAAAAATCATGCTACAACCGTCAAAATTTACGGTTTTGCATCACGGATCCTATCATATAATTCAAACTTAAAATTGCTTTGATTTATTTTTGTCCCAAATTAAAGATTCACTGCAAAATTTTAAAATCCTGAACACAAGATTCATTTTATATACCTATAATTATTTTTAGATGAAAGATTACATGATTTCCAATATCTTTTATTTACAAATCATAAGCAAATTCGAATTCAAAGTTTAGTTATTGAATTTTATTATAAAATTTTAGAAATCAACAGACAGAGTACATGTTTAAACTACCCAGGCATTCAAATATACTTAATTCAAACATGCTTCCAATTTTAATTCAAATCAGATAATATCAAGATATTCGTTCACGAAAACAAGATGAAACCTGGATTTAACTGCTTTTAAAATTCATTTCAAAATGAAGTTACTCACATGGATCTTGAATAAGGCAGAGAACAAGAAGAACAGAGAAAGAACAGAGAAGCTTGAAAAATTGTTGAACTGGAAACACTGAATTTGACCTTGTGCTTTTGTTTTGATTTCCTGGTTGTTGTTGTTTTCAGGTTGAAGTTGTTTATGGTTTTACTTAGTCTCGAATGAACAACTGAAGATGTTTGATATATAAAAAGAAAAATGTCCAGGGGGATTGTATTTGTTTATACAATAGGGTATGGGCTAGAGATGCTTGCATTTATTTGTTTGATCTTTTGATTTGCCTGAAACAGTTTCCAGGCTTGACTACCCTATATTTGTACTTTGTAAATATATATATGTTTTGTTCGGCTGAAGATGATGTATATACTTTAGAGATGTTTTGTTATGTTGAGTTGCTTTGAAGCTAGCATTTATTTGTTTGTACCAATTCATTTTTTTTCTTTGATTTCGGCTGAGATGTTCTTATTCATGGCTAAAGAGTAAATGGCATTTAATGCCTGTCCTATTTTGTTTAAACTTATACCATTTGTTATGTATGTATATGTACAGTTTGTATTGTACACAAATGTTTTGTTGTTTCTTGTCTTGCATGACTTAATTTCCATAATTCATATGTCATATTTATTATGTTGTTATACTTTATCAAATTTGTTTTACTTTATATCTTACAAAGTTCACTAACATGTTGTTTTAAATTCCTTTATGTGAATTTTTAATTCATTTATTGGTTAAATTTAACATTTATTTAACTCACATAATTTTAGCCTTGTAATATAAATAATTTCTATTTTAATTTGTTGTTAGAAATTTAGCTAACGGGTTACTTTTATATTTTTAAACCATTTATTCACAATTTAAATTCAAAACAACATATATACATATATTTATAACTTCAGATTGACTCATATATGTTCAAACACATATATATTCACATATATACAATTCTTAAAGTTTAAATGATTTATATTGAATTTATTTAAATTTGGGGAAACTCGAATTAATTAATCAATTAATTTTACAGATTTTATTCAAAAATCCAATTAATTATTAATTTAAATATATATAAAATTCAGGGTCGTTACATTTTCTACACAATACAAGCTCATACGACAAAAAAATAATTCCGATCGCCACGAAACTTGAAATCCTATAATAATTCACTATTATGGATCTGATGAAATTGGTTTCATCGAAATCCGAGACAGTGCCCAAAAAGACTATTCTACTCGTTAATTAAAACAAGAAATTTCCAAAATCAATTTAGTCACCTTAAATTCAATTTTAAAAGTTAAAAATTTTCATTCTTGTTTAAATAAAATTTTAATCAACTTCAAATATCATTTTCGTTCATATTAAATTCAAGATTCAATTATTAAGATAATTTCCAATATTAAATTTAAACAATTTAATTATCCAGTAAATCATTATACTTGAACTATAAGTTATCTAACTTACAAAATTTAACTTTTAAAATGAATTCAAATAACAAAACAACTACTATACTTAGTTCCACTTCTTTGTTTAAAGTATTCCAATGATCAAATTTTCGTGGAATTCCAATATTAGAATTTCAATAAATCCCAATGTTAGATTTCAAATGAATTTTAGTTATCAAACAATTATTTTATTTTCATCTAAATAATTCAACATTTATTATTCAATCCCAACTATTGATTATAAACACATTCAAAATATAAAATTTCATTCAATACTGGTTATTGCTTAAGCTTTGAAATTTGTTATTTCAAAATTTTATTCAAGTTCATATTTAAGAAATTACATAAATAAATCATTAAATTTTTTATTTCGAACCCTTTTTATTCAATAATCGTATTAAATTTAATAATTTAAAATGATTAAAAATACGGGTCGTTACATTCACCCTTGCTCAAAAAATTTCATCTTCGAAAAGGAGTTAAATAAGAAATTTAACATTTGATATATTTTATTCAAAATAATAAACTTATAAAACATAAAATCTTATTCACAAAATCTTTACCATGCTTCCACTACGCAACTCTGATATTGGCTTTATGGAAATTACAACTTATATATAAAAACAAGTTATAAAAATTTTAAAATCTCAAAATTTTTCTGACACTCGAATTTACGGAAAATTTCGGCGGCGTCTTCTTTGCGTGACTCGATCGGAAATTTTTACAATACAAATATAGGTCACAAATATGCCAAATATACATCTCATCTCAATGATAAGGCATCCCATGGGGAAAAATATATAAATGCGATATGTAATCCAAGATATGTACTTTATTATTAATAATATAAGCGAGTTGGCTCATATTAAGCAAGCAAAAGCAAATCAAATCCGCGTATACATCCAATGGTCTTCGTACGTACCTATCTCAACTCAAACTAGAATATTAGTTGCATATAAAGGATATAAAATGCATGTATGAGTTTATTAGAACTATATAACATGAATTCTAAATCCAAACCATAAACATAAGCTCTAATACACAACAAATCAATCATATGCAGCCAAAAGCAGTTATAACAATGGTTTTCGACAAAAGAAACCATTCAACAAATAATATACATCTAATTAATTCATAATTATCACAATTTTTTATTTCGACTGTTAATATTTAATTTATGCACTATCATTCTTATTAACATTCATTATTTATTAATATCCAATTTTTATTAACATTTATTGGTTTACTTCCAATTTATTCACATCTGTTTCATTTATATTTAGTTTATTCAAATTTCAATTATTTCACTTATGTTTAACATATTTCTTATAAATTCATTTATGGACCATTTTATAAATCATTTTATTTAACCTTGTTTAAATTAAAATTTATTTCATTACCACTTAGTATATTCTCTTTAATACTAACATTTCATAAAACCATTTAAGTTTATTATAAACATTTTATAAAATGCAACTCATGTTTGTTTTTTTTCTTTTTCATAACTTAAGTTCATATTAATTCATTGATTCACTTCATTAGTTCATTTCATTAATTCATATCATTAACTTTACTTAAGTAAATTTTATTTTATAACTCAAATTCATATTAATAAATTTTCTTTTTATGACAATTGATTTCATTCAACTTTCCTTAAGTTAACTTTCATCTTATAATTCATTTCATTAACTTATTTCATTAATTCATTCCATTCAACTTGACTTAAGTAAAATTTTATTTCATAATTCAAATTTCAACTTTCTTATTTCATTAATCATTTCTTAAGTTTATAATCATTTTATACAGATGTATCTTCTTTTACACAATATTATTCAAATTATAATTATCTCAGAAAGCTAAAATTAAATTTTGAAACATCCTTTGCAAATTTATTTTTATTTTTACAAACAATTTACAAAAATATGATTTAATTTATTATTTGTTTACCATCTCTTAAGTTCATATCTAAATTGTATTGTCTTTTTACTACTCAAATTATTCATTTAACATTTCAAATTTTTTTAAACATTTCTGGTAAGTTTTATGTATGTTTTTAGAATGTAATTGAGTGTTATACAAATTTATCTTATTCATTTTAGTTAACAAGAATATTCAATAATTTACACATCTTTAAATTTCCATTATCTTGAAATTTAAGAGTTATAATTTTACTTCTCATATTTCATTTAAACACTTAGCTTCAATTTCTTATTTCTCATCTTTGAAGTTTTTAACTATTCAAAAAATTACTTATTCCAACAACTGAAAATCAATAATTAACAGGAACTTAAGAATTCAAATACCGGGTTCATTTTAAATCATCTTGAAATAATATATATACACTCATATCTTTTATTTACATCAAATAATATTAGGAAATTTTAAACCAAAATCTGTTTATTGAATCAATTGCGTAGCAAAGCTACTAAGTCCTCTCCTCCACTTTGAGACTTGAAAATGAATGTCGATGATGCGGCCGTCATCACGGAAATTATTATCCAGCGATAGAAAAGGGGAGTACGGGCCTTATTTCCTTTTAGTTCCTTTTGAAACACTTTTATTCATAAATATTATTAAATAATACTAATTACTATATCATAATCTTAGAATACAATTTCGAAAGCACAAGAATTTAAGTTCTCGAATTCTTAGTTTAAATTCATTCTTTTAACTTAAACTAAGATTAGATTTTTATTTCATAACTCACTACTTAAGTTTGTAAACACCCATAACTCAAACTAGTTAAGTTAACATTTCTAAACTTGGTTTTACAACCTATTCACTTCATATTCACTTTACTTTATAAATCTATTCATTTCATAATTTAAACTTAAAGTATTTCTTACCACTTATACTTAAGTGTATCGACATTTCTTTATTTAACATTCCCTTATTTCATATTCAATTAGTTAACATTCAGTTTATTAAAACTCATTCCACTTGCATTCAATTTATTAACAACTAATTTAAATCATATTCAATTCATTAAATCTTTATTAATTTAAATTTTATTTCATTTACTCAATTTTTAGAACAATATTATGTTGACTAGCCTCGTTTAAGTGTTTAGAAACTCATATCGATAACATGGCGTCCCACGCATCGATCAGAATTCATAAACAACTCAACGGACAAGCAAACACAATATAAAACATTTTATAATACTAACAAGTACGCACTCTCATGTGTGTGTGTACATGCACACTCAATCAAACTCATTTTAGGGTATTACTACACTATCTCTAATGAGTCAAATCCCACAAAGCTAAGGTTATCACTAAACCAAAGATCTGATACCAATTGTGACGACCCATATTCCATAAGATTTAGATCGACAATAATCCACATATGTCCAACTCCAACAATCCGAAACACAGATAATCAATGGGATTAGTTAAGAAGAATAAGAAAATAAGGAAACAAATACAGAATCTCGCAGCGAAATGATAAAATATAATAATCAGATAAATAGTTCATGAAGCTGTTATACTATACTATTTGATTATAAGTTATACAACATTTATCAGAGTTATATATACAATAGAGACAAGGGAATAATGCAATGGAACAAACAATGTGGTGAAATAATACTAGTAATAATATATACCAAATCTTTGTCTTCATCCTCTAGAAATAATCTTCAATGCGCTGAAAAATCACGGCTGACCCGAGCGTAATGAAAAGACAAAACTCTCGAGTCAGGGCTAAAATATCCTTAGGTGAGTCAAATCAATATCACATATAACAGAAGTGTAATAGCATCAGAGATGTTTATGGGGTTTACATTTCCTATCCAACATATAACGTGCGTGCTATAACTCAAGGAATGTTATGAGATTTTCCATCTCTTAAGGATCCGTCAAAATATTTATATATAGTAGAATATGCCATATATATAATGTCTAATCAGTAAAATAAACATATTTCTTAGCATTAAGGCTTTACATTAATCCACTTTAATGCGTATTTAAGCATTGTCGTACAGTTTGCATATAACGCCCCAGTAGCACACCAGGGGATAGGGATGCACCATGATACGACAACATTAAACCAAAATCGTAGTAGTCTCGTATAGGGATAAGAGTATGACAAGACAAGTGAGGCAATGCCCAAGGTAGGATACTACCAGTTCGGGTCGCAGGGCTAGTGGTATGTAACGACCCACTATTTTAGACCATTCAAATCGACAATAATCCACACATGTCTGACTTGAATAATTCAAAATAACAGATTGTAAATAAATTTGGAGCAAATGAAATCAAATACACAGAATCACAGACACAGAACATATCAGAATAACTCGCAGCGGAAATTAAAAATACCATAGTAGTTCATGAAGCTACTATAACAAACTCTCAAAACAAAATACATAATATTTGTTTGAAAACATATACAATAGAAATCTCAAATAAATAAAAGTTTATGAATACCAGAACTGAAATAGAACAACTGAACTGAAAGGAACAGATAACTAGACAAGCAGAATCTCCAGCGATTCCTAGCTCCAGAAAGAAATCCAAAGCTAAGCTGTAAATACTCAGGCTGACCCGAGCGTAAAGTAAAATACAAAACACTCGAGTCAAGACAATATATACTTATATAATGTAAACCAACTCAAGTGAACTGTAGTAGAAATGCATAATAACTCAAAGGATGCTTGGGATCGCCTATCCTTTAAGGATCAGTTAAACTATAAATTAAATACATCCCGTGGTTAAAATTTCAAAATGGTATTTTATACTTCGAAATCAAATATCATTTCAAAATTCAATATCCTTCAAATATCCATTTCAAAATATCAAAATATCATATTTCAAAATAGTTTATATTTCGAAACAAATTACTTTATTTTAAATCATAAAAATGAAGTTATTATATTTAATAATTAAATTATTAAATTTCCAAAATTTTAATCTTTCAAAGTTCATTCGTTCACTTAAATTAATTAAAATAATGAAAATTCAACTTTCGCAGCATTTAAAAAATGCTACGGAAAGTCACATTTAAAACAGTTCAATTTAACAAAAGACAGCATTTAAAATGCTGTAATAGGGTTACATTAGTTTCAAATAAACTTAGTTAAATTCAACCATTATAACATTTACAAAAATGCTATAATAGCCTTTAATTAAATTTAGCCATTTTGTTCATTATTATCAACTACAGCATTTACAAATGTTGTATTATCATTTACATTAGAATTAATAGCATTTCAGAAATGCAGTTAATTAACTTCAAATATTCAGTATAATTTCACAAACAATTATATTTTTATATAAATCATTTTTAACTTAAAAAATCATATAATTTCACTTTTAAAACAATCATTCAAATACCCTTATATTCATGATTTTATAAAGTTAAACCTCCATTCAAAAATCAAAATTTAATAATAATTCACTTATTAAATTCCAATATTAAATTATAAATTCATTAAATTAAATTAACTTAACACTTAAGTTTAAATTTTCAAATATAACTTAATTCCATTTTTTATTTACTTAACTTAAAATTCACTTTTAAGCCAAATTCACAAATTTCCAATTTTAGTTATATTTCAAAATTTCAACTTAAATATTCATTCATTTCACATTTTAACTTTATTCAAAATCATTAATATAATATAAAAATCATTTAAATTCACTTTAATCCAAATTATCATGAATTTATCACATTTCACATTTAATTTAAATTCCAATTATCACCAAATTAAAATTTCCCAAAATAACTTACATTTCAAATTTTCTAATTTTACCATTAATTTATTTCACTTATAAATTTTCAGAAAATCAATAATGCTTTACAAAAATCATTTTTATTTAGTTTAAATCAAAATATCATAATATTTACATTTTTAAAATATTTTAAAAAAAAATTATAAGTCATATTTTAACTACGGGTCTGTATTTCATTTCTAGTCTAGGTAAAGTGATACGGGTAATATATCATTTCAACCTGTAATTTACAAAGAAAACCCAGGTTTGATCATTTCAAACCCGTAATCCCAAGGAAATGAAAAAATAATTGAAAATCATTCAGGCCTATCATTTCAGCCCATAATGATTTTCTCCTATTCTAAAGTCCGTTCGGGTATGTATCATTTCAACCCATAGTGATTTTAATCTAAAGGGAACTTGCAGTGTGATAAACTGATAAAAATAATAGAACAGCATAATATAACAGTAACATATAATATAATAGGTGTTTAAGCATGGGTGAACATCATAAAATCATAACATAGCAAGTGTAACATGATAATGCATTTTACAGATTCAAAAGGGGTCAATTCACTAGTTATATATGTACATATTGTCTGGTGAGAATAACTCACCTGTTAAGCTGGATATTTGCCAACAAAGCTCACAACACAAAGATTACGAAGGCACGACAACTCTAATACAATTTGAGTGTGGAGAGAAAATCCAATGATATAGATCTTGTGTTACAACCCAAACAAAAATCAAAGCAAACCATAAATTTCAATACACTAGAAATGAAATAACTTTTAAATAAAAAGAGATACGAATGCCAAATCTTTTGCCTTGCTTTCTCTATTCTTTTGTCATGGCCTAGGGATGGTTTTGGCTCTGGTTTGAACAAGTTTGGCTCAGGTTTGGTCATGTGTATGCATGGCCTAGGTAGTAGAATATGAGGAGGAAATTTATACAAAGGAATATGAAGAGTTTAAGGCAAAATAGGTGGGTTTTGTTCACAAAAATGGCTCGGCCATGGGCTTGTGTGGTCAGGTCAGAGGGGTATGGATCAGGTCAGTGGAAGGAAAGGTGTGTGGTGGTCTGGCCAAAGGTGGTGGAGGCGGCCTAAGGTGGTGGTGGTGGTGGAAAATGGAGTGGTGAAGCAATAGTGGTAAACAATCATGTTTTTATGGCTTGTTTTGCAATTTTTTGTGGAGTTTTGGCATCATGGTGGCTCGGCCTTGGTCAAGACCAGAGGAGTAGCTGGTGTTGATGGCAGGGAAGAGATGTAGGAGTTTGTGGCCATGGATGTGGAGGAGAGGCCTATCCAAAAACAAGAGAAAACAAGGCAAAAATACATGAAAAATGAGAAGAAAAGTGTATAAAAGTAGCCATTACCCATAGATTTTCTTGAAGCCATGAATGAATGAGAAGGTAAAATGTTTTTGGGTGAATGGAGGCTGAAAAATCACGGCTACAAACCAAAAATGCACAGCCAAGATAGTAATTGAGGAGTTATGGCAAATGAAAGGACAAAGGAGATGAAAGGACTTAAGGTAAATAAGCTTTTAAAACTCTTCATATTTCTTTTTCTTTAAATTCAAATAAAACAAAAATAAAATCAGTAAATTGTCTTTAAAACCGGAACAAAGTAATATAAAATAAAAATAATTAATTAATTTTAAAGAAAATGGAAAAAGAATATAAGAAATTGCTTAAAAATTGAAAACAGGGTCCAGAAATTACAAATAAATCACGATTGTCTTTGGAAAATTATCTACTTCATTTTAAAAATATTCTAAAGAAAAATTTTGAAATAAAATAATTTCTAAAGTATTTTCAAAGTGAAATAAATAATTTAATTTAGAAAAAATAGAAAAAACTAAAGAAAAATCTATACTATATTATTATTAGTGAGTTCAATTTGAAGCTCACACAGGCACCCTTGAAATTTGGCAACTGAACGGTCCCGTTTTTTATTTCCTTCTGTTCGTTTCCCTCTTTCTGCTTCTTCCTTATACTCCAGTCTTTCCCCTCCTCCGTCTTAACCCTAAATCAAAGGCGATTTGTTTTGCCTTTCTCCACTTCTTCCTTATACTCCAGCCCTTCCCCTCCTTCGTCTTAACCCTAAATCAAAGGCGATTTGGTTTGCCACCCACTCGCACTTCCTCCACTGTTTTCCTGTTGCTCTTTCTCACCCTGTCGTCTTCCCTTCCATTACCCATATACGCCTTAACTGTAAATCGACCATGATTTTCTACAGCTTGCCGTCGCCCTTCTGTTTTATTGCTGTTATCCCTCAACCTGTCCTTTGCAGCAACCAGTCTTCGTCGATCGTCCATCCAACTGTCCTCAACGCATCGAACGGTAATCAAATGTAGGTACTCTCTCTGTCTTTTTCCACTGCTACTTTTGCTTCTTTTTCTGCCACATATTTCTGAATCATGGATTTGTGAATGGGTCATGTTTGTTTGAAAGGTCCATGGTTGTCTTGCTATTTAGAATGAAATCTGATGTTATAGTTAACCTTCGGTGCTTCCAGGTTTTAGATAATACAATTCTCATGTCAACTCAAGATAATGGAGTTTTATCTTAGCCCATTTGGGCACTGATAATATTATAATTTTGATAATATTTCCATTTTGGTAAAATTGTTTTGCTCTACTTCAGAATGAAATAATGGTCACTTGAAGGCATAATGGACATATTATCAAAATTAAATATACTTTAGATCGATTAATTTTGAAGACACATAATTTTTATATTAATTTTATAATATAACAAATGACCATTATAATTTCAGTAAATGCATATATGACCAAAATAAAAGATCTCTTGAAGGCTGGTTTGGATATTTTAATGAGACCGTTAATGGTTAATATATGTTTATTCCATTGAAATAACACTTGAGCAAATCTACAATGTGAAGGTTAGTTTTATTTTCTGTGCAATATCTGATTGTTATATTATTGTTATTCAATCAACTAAAATTTGTTCCTTCTTACCATAATATACAGTACCAATTAAGTTTGTATCTCTCCTTTTTGTTGATGAAACAACGATCCTTAAATTGAGGAGAGCACTCGAATTATTTATTTGAGAATCAAATAAAAGACTACCAACAAGGCTGGTGGTTGATGTATAAGATTATTATTAATGTCATATGATCATAAAACGAATCTATGCCACAGGGATCATCAATCGATGATCAAGTAAGGCCTACTGAGTCAAATAACATTACAAAAGTTAATCTATTTATACAACAAACAATCAAATAAATAAACTATTTACTTAACAATTGTGTATTTTGTAGGTAGTATTGCACTGTGCTGAAGTTGATTGGCAGGGCAAAACATGCTACATAAGCATCTGGCTGAATCAAATAAGGCCGCAACATATCAGGTAGGATGCAACAAACTATGGTGGTAGTTTGCAAAAAAAAACCTAAAGTAGTTCAGAATTAAGAAAACAGACACATGTTTGCTGAAAGAGCAGTTTCATCCAAGTACAATTTCAGCAAAGAAAGGTTTCAATTTAAGTCCATAACCTAACAGAGATTATACACGCAAAAAAATGCAGTGGGGAAGCACAATATGACATCGTCTAATCTCTAATAATCTAAGCTGCGAATATATGCACTGCAAAAGACAACAACATGAATAAAAGTAGACTCAAGAAGTAATGCTGACCGAGTAGTAAGCTTAAAGCGTGTGTAAGAATGCAGTAGATTCTGTCATCATGCACAAGAAGAATGAGGTAAATATGATGCAAGAATGAACAAAGGCAAATGGCACTCACTCAATATGATGCAATGATTGACAGATAGCAACAACACCAAACATTCAATAACAGACTCATATATGCAGAAGTGCAACTCAATGCAATATATGGTGCTGGAGAGCATATATGTCTTCATCTTGAACATGGATGGCCTTATTATTCAGAGGTCAAACTCTTAGGAGACATACCAGGGAGAAGGTGCAGAAATGATAGCAACATAGGCGATCAGACTGGCCAAAGTTCAATGAATTATATCAATACCATGGATGGTTGCAAAAGGTTAGAAAAATGCTTATATGAAGATCTAAAAGACTAAAATTGCCTACTTATGGATATGCAGATAATGAGGTCCATGTCAGCTTGACTACGAATGGCAGCTCTAAAATATTATGTATAGTAGAAGAATATTTAAGTGATATAAATTGACGAGTAAGCTAATTTCCAGAATAACAGGCTGCACTACATTACAATGTGAAGGTTGAAGCATTCATCTCAATCAGGAAACCTAAAATAAGTAGGTTGCACTACAATGCAATATAAAGATTGAGCCACACTGTGACTACAATGAGAGTAGACTGCAGAATCACAACTGAAGTAAGCTTGAATGTTAATGGCACAACCGAAGAGCGCCAACATAGAGAATAACTGAAGCCGGTGATAAACCGGAGCCTAAAGATGATCTGGCATGTTTCTGGGTAGAATTTCAGGTTTGTATCTCTTAATCCCAGCAGTCCCATTTTATAGTGTGAACATAACAGATGTGTTATCTGCGGCTGGTTGACATGTTTGCCACTCTTTTCGCTGTTGTCAACTATTCTTACCATAAGAAGCTCAAATCAAAATCCGAAAAGGGAGAAAGGAAAAGATCCGTAAGTGATAGTAATAACAAAAATGAAACAAAATATATTTGGTGAATATGAACCAAATTTTCATAATGAGAAGATAAACATAAATTGGTCCTGGTATCTTAAAAACTTGAAGTTGCTTTATATGTCTTTTTTAATGATATAAAGACATATTACTATTGGTAATTTTTGAACTTATCTAACCAAGAAATGAAAGGCATTCAAAATTTATATTTTTGGAGTGATTTGGAAGTGTAGCAAAATATGTTTTCACCTATGCTTTCATGGAAAATATGGATAAAAACATAGGGAATTTGATATTTGGTAACCAATGAAACCATATACCCCTATTTAAACCATTGAACTTCACCAATGTTAGGTGACAATGCAAGAACAATTCCTAGACATTCCAGTGCATAGGTAGTTCTACTCACTACTATATTGTTTAGCCAAGTTCAAACAGTGTTCATGTAACTAAAAAATCGCACAGTTATAGATTCATACTTTAGGCACTAATACTCAAACAAATCTGATATAATATACTCATATGTATGTGTTGTACTCCTGCACAAATATGTTCCCCCTTTGTATTACTAAATATGATATTGCGCAAAACAACTGTTAACAAATAGATAATCTACTAATATGCTTAATGTTGGTAACAAGAAGATGAGGATGCTTCAACCTCCTCTGATCCGTCAGCCAATAAGATCAAGGATAAGCAAAGGAAAAAAGTGGTAGGATGAAAATGAGATAGCGATAACATCTTATTAAATGGCCCCTGAATATGCATTTCCTTTCCATTTCCTTCTTCTACTTTATTTTGACATATTGATAGGTATTAAAAGTTTTTCATTTATATTTTTGGTATGGACCGATCACTTTTGACATGTATAGATCTTAGGATTTAGAGCATGAGTTATTATACATGCAAGATTTGTAAAATTCAGCAGACTACCCAAGAACCATAATTTAAATGGATGTTATTGTTAGCCCCTAGGTTTATGCATAGTTAAAACCTTTTAATAAATTATGCGTATTACCAAATTTCACAATTAAAAGTGTCAACCTCAAATTGTGGCTTACAGACAAAAAGTTGCCATCGGTTAGATTTTTATCTCTTTCTTGCATATTTTAATTTAATAGTTAAAGAGTTTTCTTGATATAGTGTGTTATGGGTTCTGTTAGAGCCTTATTGTTCTGGCATAATTATAGGTATTTTCAAGGTAATTTAAACTATAAAATTGGCAGTTAATGCTAATCATAAATCATTCATATAATCTATATTTCATGTGATGAACACACGGTTATTAGGCTCGGTTCTTCACGTGGAAGGGTCATCAATACTCATTGGTCATATTCATAGGACTTGGATGGTAGTTCCAATTACAAGACTAGAAAACTTTAATAAAGTGTATTGCGAATGTGGAAAACAAAATATTTTTTTTATAATACTTAATTTAATGTAGCAAAATTTTCTTAGCCAAGAGATCATCTTTGCGATTGTGGCTGTGATGTTGCCACTTCAAGCGAATCCCATGCTAATGTTGTTAAGCATTTTCCACAAATATATGTTCTACAAAAGATATGAATTTTGTGTTAGTATATTAACATTTTTATTCTGCTCCAGCTAATTGCTAGCTCAGCTTGCGTAAGTGCCAAAATTTAACATTTAAAAACTTCATAGAATATGAATGTAACTTGCATCAAATTGTAACATTTTTTGAAGTAAGTTATTTTATTTTTCATTATAGGGTCTATAATCAATCCTGATCTACTGCTGTCTGTTTGTTTACTCACTCTTCTGTTTGAGAGCTCCTTTGCAATGGAGGTGCTTCTAATTACGGTGAAAAACTGCACATACCAATCAATGGAATGTCAAGAAAACTTCTATCCTTGATGCTAATGCTTTAGCTTACACACTGGCCGATCTTGGAAACAATCTTTTTAAAATGAACAAGATTCTAAAGAGTAAAAAGATATGGATTTGATGAAGAGTCGATTTGTGAATTTTTCAAGGGATGTTGTTGACTATGAGAAAGCGGATTTTACCATATTGCTAAAGGAGGAGAGAAGGATGAGAAAGTTGATGAAGAACATGGCCGATCATTTTAATTGGATTCAGGGAAGGTTAAAGGGATTGTTTGTTGTTGCTGGGCAGTTTATTAGTATGATTGATAAGTCATGTAGGGAGGTTAAGGTGCCAAAGCCAGTATTAAAAAGTCAAGAAGTCTAGAACGCCTGTTGTGTCGCCTGCTAGAGATCCAATGCAACTGTTTAAGATCAGAGACGATTCTTCTTCTTCGAGTTCTTCCAATGAAGATGATATATGTCGAGTTGTTTGAGGTGAGTAATTTGGTAATCATTTTTATTTGAGACCTTTATGATACAACCTTAAGTACCTCCTTAGTTCTTTATTGTAATAGTTTATGATCAATAATCTGCATACATAGGAACTTCAGTCGATAGTTACAAGTTTGTAATTGTCAGTGCAGACCATTTATTGTCTGTTTACTAAATGAACAACAAATGAAGAGTTTAAGTAGTTTAGTTGTGTTAAATGAAGGAACCATAATTTATGTAGGCTATATTTAACAAAAACATGCGAAATATAAATGTGAAACTGAACTATATTGATTTAAAATCACATCTTTTTGAAAGTAGATTCCAATGCTTAAGATTGTATCAATATAGATGCCCATCTACATCACAAAACAGTAAGTCATTGTGATCAATTAAAAACATAACTTTTTGAATATAATAGTTTCATATATTGTATGCTAATTTGCTAAAGTAGGGATTACTTATTATAATATGTTGTTTTCTTAAATATGATTTGATTTTGCTGGAATTTGACATATTTGATGCCCAACAATAGCATGTACTAGCTACTGAGAGGCTAGCTCCAAGTTTAGTAGCACCGAGAGTTGAAATTTGTCCAAGTCACATGAGTGAAAGAACACTTCTGAAAAAAAAAATGTTTTCTACTTCTGAACTCTAGACTTAATAGGTTGGACACTGACCTTTTAACTATTCTTGAGGTATAGTTTTTCCTTCTTCAAATAAATAAATTATTTCTATTGTTTAACATATTTTGTTTGCAATCAAATGTCAAAATTTTCTGATATACGTGAACATGACAAAATTAACATCAAATACTACAACAGGAACTAGAAATGGTTTGTTGTTAACCAATATTTTTTCACGTCTTTCCTATCATAAAATATGTTGTTCACCAAGATATCATATTAGTTTCCTATATACTAATAACACATTAATCCTAATAAACACAGTAAATGAGTTGCCTCCACTTGGATAACCTACTATCATTTTCACTAATATGGTTGCTTTTTTTAAGTCTCTCATTCTATTTACTGAATAAGTATGTATATTTTGAAATTTATTATATTACTTTGATGTATTCCAAGTCACGGAGGGTACTATCAAAACATAGCTATAATAGTTTCATGTTTCTATGGGTGCTACTCAATGTTTCCTGTGTTTACCATGATTATATTAAAATTTTGTTCTCATATTTCACAGGGAGACATAGTGGGGATTGTCATCATCACTACCACAAGGACAAAGACATCATGTGAATAGCTTATGCTTCATACTGTTTAAGTTGCTGACATGCATTATACACCAACAACTTTCTATTGTTTTTTCTCTTAGACTAAAACTATATATATTTTGATGTCATGGATGTGTTATCAAATGCAATTTTCTTTTAGGCATCATTGGCAAATAGGCATGTAACAATTCATTTTTGTGAAGTTATTGTCGTCGGTAGTTACTTAATATGTGGGAAAGGTTACTTAATGTGATGTTTAAAATAATAAAAAGGCAGTTCATATAATCATCTTGCTACCTTAAGCTTGCTAAATAGCTTGACATGATAGTTCATGCAGTTATCTAAAGATTGATTTCTTTTGGCTCAGAACAGTTGCATGCCTACATTCAGGTGTACTATCGTTTGCACTTCAATGAAATTTTAACTAAAGTGAACAGATATAATTATAAAATAATTTAAGCTTCAACATGGTAGGTAAAATGATTTTTAAACTGATGCATTGTAAAACATTGGTAAAATACTCTGTTTTGATTAGCTAGGACAATTTCAAGGTTGAAAATATTATTCTTCAGATAGAATTTTTTGCCCATAGCATAAAAAACATTTAGAATCCTAATACTTTCTGTTCAAGTGTATATTATCTGATAATTAAACTTTAAACTTTTTTGACCAATTTGAATTTAATCAATATTTAGAAAATAATTCAATTGAAATGTCCAAATTAATTATATAAGAAAACAAGCAAAGACTCATCGATAATTGAAAAACAAAACATCGCAACAAGCCGTATGCGAAACACGGGTTCGCACTAGTGTTTAAAAATTGGAAATAAGACATGAAAATTACAAATAAATATCACTAGCCTTATAAAATTTCTATTTCACTTTAAACAAATAAAAGGTCAAATAAATAAAATAAATGAGGAACAAAATATAGTGGGAATGAGAATAAAATAAGATTTAAGAAAAAAATAGAAAAACAAATAAAGAATTACTTTAATTAATTGAAACTGGAAATTAGAATTTTAAACAAAATACAGCTAACACTGGAAAATGCCAATTATATCTTTAAAATGTTTTAAAACCAAAATATATACATAACATGTTATTTTACCCATATAAATATAAATTAGAATATTACATGACCAAATAAAATATTATTTTTATAATTTAAAATAAATAATTTTGTTAAATACAGCAAATTACACACAATATTTAAAAGGGCATAACTTTCACATTATAAATCAGATTTCAACGAAACGAAAAGCATTATTCTTAAAATTTTATTTAATTTCATAATAAAAGATAAAATTCAAATTTTCAAACTTTCAAATTTCTAAATTAAAAGTCAAAGTTTGACCATATTGACCAAAATTCACTTTTCTGGAAAATATTCTTTTTAGTCATGTTTGGAAT
The DNA here is from genome assembly GCA_030737815.1 of Allium fistulosum. Classification (NCBI taxonomy): domain Eukaryota; kingdom Viridiplantae; phylum Streptophyta; class Magnoliopsida; order Asparagales; family Amaryllidaceae; genus Allium; species Allium fistulosum. The sequence goes on from CM060906.1 coordinate 186,579,176, forward strand.
TCTAATTCACATCAAAATCAAAATTTATATTTAAAATAACAAAATTTATTCATTTTAATAAATAAAATAAAGTATTTAAATCAGGAAATTAATTAAAATAACCAAAATATACAATTAAAATAATCACAAAATACAGGGTTGTTACACTCCCCCCACTCAAATCTTTTCGTCCTCGAAAAGGAATAAGGTACGGAAAACACAGAAAAGATAAAATGGAATAGGATTAAGACAAGATGACAAGAAGATTAAAATTATACCTGATAATTGTTGTTATGGGTAAGTTTAATAAGGTGGAGAATAGGAATAGCTAGAAGGGAAAATAGGACGAAAGACAAGGATGAGCCATTAATTTAAAATTGTTGGTTGAAGAGGTAAACAATATTTAAAACACTTTAAAATCTTTTAGAAAGGAAATAACTGATCAAAATATCCTTTATAATATTTTATCAAAATACTTTTTAACTCGATGTCTTAACAAGTTTACTTTCGTTCCTGCAGACTCTGGCCATGCGTTGATCAAGCGCAAAGCTAGAATTCTCCAGGTACTTAGTAGACTTGTTTCAACACCCAGTGAAAATACTTGAAAAACCTTTAAAACAGATATGGAAAGTACAATCCAAACAAAAACAAACAAAACCTTTGTCTAACCATGGTTCGCAGATACACAATGGTTACGCCTGGATCCCCCAGGAAACAATCCATATCCGTAAGCTTTCTCAGCCCTGCGAGTTACGCCATGATGACTAGTAGAATGCAGGATACACAATGGTTACGCCTGGATCCCCCAGGAAACAATCCGTACCCCCAGGCAAGACTCAGCCAAGCATTTGCGCTACTATTCGCGACCTACACAGATTGCAGGATACGCAATGATTACGCCTGGATCCCCCAGGAAACAATCCGTACCCTAGGCAAGACTCAGCCAGGCAGTTGCACTATGCAGTCACGAGAGAACAATAAGACCATGGGTAACGCCATGGAATTCGAAGGACACTCGAGTATCATATCCGGAAAACCAAAAATCAGAGAGAATAATATCGATAGAATGAATCCAAGATGTGGCCACAAATCGGATATCAAGCAGAAGGCACTTTCCATATCTTTACTTCGAAAATATGTATCATATAGTACCTTTTCAAATCACTTTCAAATATCGTACTTATATAAAATCCATTATATATAAGATTTAATTTTCAAATCAAATACTTTCCAAAATCAATAGTATATCAAATCATACTTATATAGACTTCAATTATATAAGATTTCACTTTCAAATTGAGTACCTTTTCAAATCTATAGTTTTTGAATCAATTTCATACTCATACAAATCAATTTTATATAAGTTCGACAACTCCCAAATCAAGTGTTTAGTAACATAAGGTTCTCAAATTTAAATTTGTTTCAATATCAGTTTAATTTCAAAATCATATACAATTTCACCAAATTATTTTCTTCTCAAATTAAATATCTTTAGTTTCAACGTTTCCAAAATAATAGATTTTTGAAAATAAATCCAAATTTCCAAATCAATATAATTTAAGTCAACCAATTCAATTCCAAAATCAAATGTTTTCAAAATCATCTTATACTTACGTAAGGTCTATCTTACATAAGGATCAAATTTTCAAAATAAATTTCGCTGTATGAAGAGCCATATGGGATTTGAATATCTTTGCTTTTATAGGTTATATATCTTTGTAATTTGAATTGGAAAAGTAAGCAAAGATATTCTAACCCGACAGCTTTCAATTTCAGCGTCAAAATATATCACTGATATTAGAATATAAGATGTACACACGTCATCATTTCGCAAAATCACATTTGATCGCTCGCTCGATCACACAAGTTCGCTTTCGAACTAGTATTGTCCATTCGATTTCCCTAATGCGGACTTCGATATGGTTTCTCGACTAGAAGCCATCAGTCTCCTTGCATAGCCATATACTATGATAGAGAATTCTGGAATCAAGCCCAAATCCATATCAAATATTCGCCATCAAGAATCGAATGAAAAATCCTAACACGAAATGGTGTAATCCACCTCGAACTTGTGTACTCAAACTTGGATCAAATTAATTATGCGAATAAAACAGCATACGTACAACTTATATATTTATTTCAACTTGTTAAATATATAGTTTCATAAAGATGTTACTAAGTTAAAACATTTCAACTAAATTTTATTCAAAATATTTTGAAGACCAAATTCTTTTCAAAACATTTCAAATCTAAATTTCATATTAGAAAATTTTAAAATTGCTTTATTCATTTACTTAACCAAACAGTTTCAACTTATTTAAATCAGATTACTTCATACTTAAACATTCAAAACAAACTTATATACTTTATCAAAATACTTTTCAAATTTCTTAGCTTTGAAAAGTTAACCTTGATTTGGAAGTACTCGAACTTCGAAATAGTTGAAGAAATCATTTTCAAATTCAAGAGTTGGAAATTAGCAACAAATCAGTAAATCAATTTTAATAGATATGGTTATATCAAATCCAAAACTCGAGGACTGAACACCGGTTCATTTCAAATCGTTTCAAATATATTTACATATATCTTTCGAATATCAAGTCATACTTCGGAATTTGAAATCAAAAATGGTTTCACAAAATCACTCGCATAGCAAAGCTATTAAAGTGGCCTCTCCCTCACTCAGAAACTCGAAAATCAATGTCGATGATGCGTGCACTCATCACCGAAATTATTTTCCAACGACACAAGTGAGTTCTGGACTTCCATTTACTTTGAAAACTTCTTTGAAATTCCTTCGAAATCATTAAAACCCATTAAAATCATTGAAACATTACTTATTCGGAAAAATAATTTCAAATCATATTATTTATTATTTCAAAATCCTAAAACCAGTTCCAAAATGCCGGAGTTCAATCACTTAAATTCAGATTCAAAACCTTCAGTTATAAATCATTTTATATGAAACCATTTCTTATAAAATTTTCACAATTTCAAATCCTTTCAAAACTTCAAATTCTCATTTTTTTAAAAGGTATATAATCCTTATCAAAAACATTTCATCTTTATATAAAAATATGGTCATCCTTATCAAAATAAAACCTACGATGAATACACAATTTTCAAAAGACAATCAACCACAAACTTTCCAAGGGACGATTCAAGGATGGATTTCAAAGCAAAACAGAGATTCAAATTTAGAAGGACTCTAATCAAATAGAATTCTAATTCAAAGATAGGCTCAAACGAAGATAAGATAATTAAATTACCAATAGAAGATGGATAAGCCTATATGAATCGCGGGCGACCTTAACCGGTCAACCGTGACTTCAGGAATATAATCGATGCGAAAATCTAAGGCAAATCGACCTTCGATTGCCAGAGATAGAATCTAAATATAGCAGAAGATAGAAAACATCATAAACCGAGGATACAGAAATATCCGATGAATCAATGCCAATTATAATCATTCAAAGATTGGCGGAATCGCCACCCTATAAAGGTCATACAAAGTGGAGTGATGCAATGCTCCAAAATCAAAAGAATACAATTATGGGAGACAGGAATGGATTTCAGAACAAGTGGGAGCGTTCCAAAATTCAAAGGAATCCTATTCGATAAGAATCCAAACGAAGATTAGAGATATATAACCTATATCGATACAGAAAAATTCCCATTCAAAATTTGGAATGACTCGAATTCATAACATACGAAAACAGAAGCATAAATATCTTTAGTTGGACAACTTTAGCTAAGCAAAAGATACAACAGAGTTTACTCAAAACAACCTAACAAACTACAGATTTTTCCATACTCAAAATAGATTCCTATCAACAATGGATCTAGATCAATCAAGAGAGAAGTTCAAAATTTTAGAGGATCCTAATCAAAGAAATTACTAACAAGGTGGATACAAAAGGAATGAAGTTTAAGAAATATTTACTTTCAAAGCAAGGAAATTTATATCAAAATAATCTTTGAAAATTCTTTAAAAATCATTTGAAAATCATTTTATACTTCGAAAATACGTTCTCTCATAAAGAAATGATTTTGAGATTGATTTCACTTATTCTAGGGTATTTCTACCCTATCTCTAATGAGTTTTTGCTTCGCAGGCTAAGGTTTGCCTAAAACCAAAGCTCTGATACCAACTGTAACGACCCGGTATTTTGGACCATTCAAATCGACAATAATCCACACATGTCTGACTTGAATAATTCAAAATAACAGATTGTAAATAAATTTGGAGCAAATGAAATCAAATACACAGAATCACAAACACAGAACATATCAGAATAACTCGCAGCGGAAATTAAAAATACCATAGTAGTTCATGAAGCTACTATAACAAACTCTCAAAACAAAATACATAATATTTGTTTGAAAACATATACAATAGAAATCTCAAATAAATAGAAGTTATGAATACCAGAACTGAAATAGAACAACTGAACTGAAAGGAACAGATAACTAGACAAGCAGAATCTCCAACGATTCCTAGCTCCAGAAAGAAATCCAAAGCTAAGCTGTAAATACTCAGGCTGACCCGAGCGTAAAGTAAAATACAAAACACTCGAGTCAGGACAATATATACTTATATAATGTAAATCAACTCAAGTGAACTATAGTAGAAATGCATAATAACTCAAAGGATGCTTGGGATCGCCCATCCTTTAAGGATCAGTTAAACTATAAATTAAATACATCCCGTGGTTAAAATTTCAAAATGGTATTTTATACTTCGAAATCAAATATCATTTCAAAATTCAATATCCTTCAAATATCCATTTCAAAATATCAAAATATCATATTTCAAAATAGTTTATATTTCGAAACAAATTACTTTATTTTAAATCATAAAAATGAAGTTATTATATTTAATAATTAAATTATTAAATTTCCAAAATTTTAATCTTTCAAAGTTCATTCGTTCACTTAAATTAATTAAAATAATGAAAATTCAACTTTCGCAGCATTTAAAAAATGCTACGGAAAGTCACATTTAAAACAGTTCAATTTAACAAAAGACAGCATTTAAAATGCTGTAATAGGGTTACATTAGTTTCAAATAAACTTAGTTAAATTCAACCATTATAACATTTACAAAAATGCTATAATAGCCTTTAATTAAATTTAGCCATTTTGTTCATTATTATCAACTACAGCATTTACAAATGTTGTATTATCATTTACATTAGAATTAATAGCATTTCAGAAATGCAGTTAATTAACTTCAAATATTCAGTATAATTTCACAAACAATTATATTTTTATATAAATCATTTTTAACTTAAAAAATCATATAATTTAACTTTTAAAACAATCATTCAAATACCCTTATATTCATGATTTTATAAAGTTAAACCTCCATTCAAAAATCAAAATTTAATAATAATTCACTTATTAAATTCCAATATTAAATTATAAATTCATTAAATTAAATTAACTTAACACTTAAGTTTAAATTTTCAAATATAACTTAATTCCATTTTTTATTTACTTAACTTAAAATTCACTTTTAAGCCAAATTCACAAATTTCCAATTTTAGTTATATTTCAAAATTTCAACTAAAATAATCTTTCATTTCACATTTTAACTTTATTCAAAATCATTAATATAATATAAAAATCATTTAAATTCACTTTAATCCAAATTATCATGAATTTATCACATTTCACATTTAATTTAAATTCCAATTATCACCAAATTAAAATTTCCCAAAATAACTTACATTTCAAATTTTCTAATTTTACCATTAATTTATTTCACTTATAAATTTTCAGAAAATCAATAATGCTTTACAAAAATCATTTTTATTTAGTTTAAATCAAAATATCATAATATTTACATTTTTAAAATATTTTAAAAAAAATTTATAAGTCATATTTTAACTACGGGTCTGTATTTCATTTCTAGTCTAGGTAAAGTGATACGGGTAATATATCATTTCAACCTGTAATTTACAAAGAAAACCCGGGTTTGATCATTTCAAACCCGCAATCCCAAGGAAATGAAAAAATAATTGAAAATCATTCAGGCCTATCATTTCAGCCCATAATGATTTTCTCCTATTCTAAAGTCCGTTCGGGTATGTATCATTTCAACCCATAGTGATTTTAATCTAAAGGGAACTTGCAGTGTGATAAACTGATAAAAATAATAGAACAGCATAATATAACAGTAACATATAATATAATAGGTGTTTAAGCATGGGTGAACATCATAAAATCATAACATAGCAAGTGTAACATGATACTGCATTTTACAGATTCAAAAGGGGTCAATTCACTAGTTATATATGTACATATTGTCTGGTGAGAATAACTCACCTGTTAAGCTGGATATTTGCCAACAAAGCTCACAACACAAAGATTACGAAGGCACGACAACTCTAATACAATTTGAGTGTGGAGAGAAAATCCAATGATATAGATCTTGTGTTACAACCCAAACAAAAATCAAAGCAAACCATAAATTTCAATACACTAGAAATGAAATAACTTTTAAATAAAAAGAGATACGAATGCCAAATCTTTTGCCTTGCTTTCTCTATTCTTTTGTCATGGCCTAGGGATGGTTTTGGCTCTGGTTTGAACAAGTTTGGCTCAGGTTTGGTCATGTGTATGCATGGCCTAGGTAGTAGAATATGAGGAGGAAATTTATACAAAGGAATATGAAGAGTTTAAGGCAAAATAGGTGGGTTTTGTTCACAAAAATGGCTCGGCCATGGGCTTGTGTGGTCAGGTCAGAGGGGTATGGATCAGGTCAGTGGAAGGAAAGGTGTGTGGTGGTCTGGCCAAAGGTGGTGGAGGCGGCCTAAGGTGGTGGTGGTGGTGGAAAATGGAGTGGTGAAGCAATAGTGGTAAACAATCATGTTTTTATGGCTTGTTTTGCAATTTTTTGTGGAGTTTTGGCATCATGGTGGCTCGGCCTTGGTCAAGACCAGAGGAGTAGCTGGTGTTGATGGCAGGGAAGAGATGTAGGAGTTTGTGGCCATGGATGTGGAGGAGAGGCCTATCCAAAAACAAGAGAAAACAAGGCAAAAATACATGAAAAATGAGAAAAGTGTATAAAAGTAGCCATTACCCATAGATTTTCTTGAAGCCATGAATGAATGAGAAGGTAAAATGTTTTTGGGTGAATGGAGGCTGAAAAATCACGGCTACAAACCAAAAATGCACAGCCAAGATAGTAATTGAGGAGTTATGGCAAATGAAAGGACAAAGGAGATGAAAGGACTTAAGGTAAATAAGCTTTTAAAACTCTTCATATTTCTTTTTCTTTAAATTCAAATAAAACAAAAATAAAATCAGTAAATTGTCTTTAAAACCGGAACAAAGTAATATAAAATAAAAATAATTAATTAATTTTAAAGAAAATGGAAAAAGAATATAAGAAATTGCTTAAAAATTGAAAACAGGGTCCAGAAATTACAAATAAATCACGATTGTCTTTGGAAAATTATCTACTTCATTTTAAAAATATTCTAAAGAAAAATTTTGAAATAAAATAATTTCTAAAGTATTTTCAAAGTGAAATAAATAATTTAATTTAGAAAAAATAGAAAAAACTATAGAAAAATGTTTAAAAATTGGAAATAAGACATGAAAATTACAAATAAATATCACTAGCCTTATAAAATTTCTATTTCACTTTAAACAAGTAAAAGGTCAAATAAATAAAATAAATGAGGAACAAAATAAAGTGGGAATGAGAATAAAATAAGATTTTAAGAAAAAAATAGAAAAACAAATAAAGAATTACTTTAATTAATTGAAACTGGAAATTAGAATTTTAAACAAAATACAGCTAACACTGGAAAATGCCAATTATATCTTTAAAATGTTTTAAAACCAAAATATATACATAACATGTTATTTTACCCATATAAATATAAATTAGAATATTACATGACCAAATAAAATATTATTTTTATAATTTAAAATAAATAATTTTGTTAAATACAGCAAATTACACACAATATTTAAAAGGGCATAACTTTCACATTATAAATCAGATTTCAACGAAACGAAAAGCATTATTCTTAAAATTTTATTTACTTTCATAATAAAAGATAAAATTCAAATTTTCAAACTTTCAAATTTCTAAATTAAAAGTCAAAGTTTGACCATATTGACCAAAATTCACTTTTCTGGAAAATATTCTTTTTAGTCATGTTTGGAATTCTAATTCACATCAAAATCAAAATTTATATTTAAAATAACAAAATTTATTCATTTTAATAAATAAAATAAAGTATTTAAATCAGGAAATTAATTAAAATAACCAAAATATACAATTAAAATAATCACAAAATACAGGGTTGTTACATGGTAACACATCGTAGCCATGACCGCCCATCGTATCCATCCATCCTATATCGAGTAAAAGGGAGGTTATCCCAAAATCAAGGTTCCCCAACCGAAACAAACATCCAAAGTAATAGTATGGACCAAGTCCAAGAAGAAAACTGAAGAACGAATGTCCGTTAGGGGTAGCTAGCTCGCTTGGCCCTGTCAAGCCATCCTGTTTTTGTCATTTCAAATTGGCACAAGTGCCGAGGTCTATCTATCATCGTTCTTCTTCTTCAAATCCATCAAACGTACACCAAATCCAACCACTTCGTTCTGGACTCTCCTCCGGGTACACAGTTGTTAAAGTGGTTCCAATATTTATAGAGCGTATGCCAATAAGAGGCCCCGGTCTCTTTAACAACCAAATGTCATTTTACACACTGATCGACACTTTTTACATTTCGAAAACAATTCATACTTGATATCAAAATATCATATTCGCTTCAAAAATCATATTTACTTAAAATATGTTATTTTCACATCAATAATCATTTCGAATTTCAACTTAGGTTATAATTTCATTTTAACCCAATTCGCATTTAAACCAACGATTTGAATATAAACATTCCAACCTTGCACAAATTTAATTTTTAGAAAATAGTCTGAATAGTTTTAAATAGTTTAAAAGTTAAAATAGTTTGATGAACTGGTTTAGATATAAAAAATGGTTTATATAGGAAAATAGTTTGGAAAATCAAAATAATTTGAATGTTTAAAAAAGATAGATTTTTAAACAATTTATATATTAAAATAATTTATTTTGAAAATAATTTCATCTCAAACTATCTCTTTCCGATTCAACAAATCTAGACCCAGGTCCAAATTTCCAACAAATTGATTCAATTTCAAATCTCTTACTTTAAAATCATCTTCAATCTCAATTCAATTCAAATCGATTAAATTGCAATTTTAATTAGAATTAACTTCAATTTTAATTTCAATTCAAATTTATTTCAATTTCGAAACGTTCATTTCAACTTCAACTTCACGATTCGATTCAATGGTTTAAATTTCAATTAAATTCTCAATTTTAAACCATTTAAGTTTATATAAATTCCATGTACAATTTCAATTTACCGATTTATATCACTTAAATCAAATTTAAACTTTAATATTGTAACAATCCCGTTTTTTAGCCAATTTTAATTTTGTGATTAATACAATTTTTAGAATCAAATTGTGAATTAATTGGTGAATTAATTTGAATTTTTCTAAAATAAATAAATTTTATGGATTGGAAATTCAAAAAGAAATATCTTTATAAACATGTAAAATATAAGATAAAAGGGTTTAAAACAAAATGTATAAATTAAATAAAGAAGGCGTTTAAACAAAAATTTAAGTGTTTTAACATTTGTAAGCCATGTAATTTGAAAATTTACAAGTGTTAGCTAGCAAAGACAAGTGGCAATTAATCTTCTTTTAAATTTAATTTTATGTAATATATTTCAAAAAGAAAAACTAGGCTGCTCATTTTATTTTTAGTTCAAACTCTCTCCATCTTCAAAACAAAACCTGAGATAAACTAAAACCAGAAAAAAAGAAAAACTGAAAAGCTGAATCAAAAAAAACAACTTCAACCTGAGCAAGTAGATTGCAGATTCAAACTCAACATCAAAGATTTAAATTCAACAAACAAGTTTCAGTTTCAGCCTGGAAATCAAAATACAAAACAAAAGAAAATTTCAACCTGAGTTTAAAGCTTCAGGCAATCTAAACAAAATCAAAGATCAACATCAAATACAGGCTAGATCAAATAATCATTAGGTTTCAGATCTAAAACTCAAAGCTTGTCCTCTGTTCAACTTTCTAGGTGAGCAAACCCCTAAACTAAATCCTTTTATCTGTTGTTGCTTATGAGTGAGTAAACCCTTTAAAAATCTGGAATATCCCTTGTTGTTTGTAATCATGCTTGAAGAAAATTGGTAAAGTGTTTGCATGCATATAAATATATGCATATATATGTGCAGAGATGGGTGTGCATGTCAGTTACAGGCATATTGCCTCTGTTTGGTTCCAGGTTTCAAAAACCTATTCAAATTTCAAATTCACTTTCTCTAATCCTCTTAAGGTTTCAGGATTCAAACAAAACATGTTTATATAATCATGTTTTAAGTTTTAAAAATTAATTCAAGCATGATTAATCTAAGAATTTCCTGGAAAATCAAGAAATACAGTTGAAGACAAAATATATAGGAATTTTGAGAATCATGTCTTCTAATTTCAATTATATCATCGAAAACGCTTTTGGAAATAATGATTTTTAAAAGTAGAATCAAAAATTTTAAACATGTATTCACCGAGAAATTGTAAGTTGAACGTATAATGGGTTTTGACAAAAATCTGGTGATCGGAGTAATGATAAATCTTGTGATCGAAGATAGAGCATGTTTGGAGGTCAGAGATCATTAGAAAAATGTTCGATGATTTTATAATTCATCATGGAAGGCAGACGAGATCCATTTAGTGTTTTTGGTCCATGTTTGATCGGGGTAAGAATTTTTATTACTGCGTCATCGTTAGTTGATCAGAGTTGATCGCTCTGGTGGGATTCGAAGCGTAGGAGTTTGATGTAGTTCTAACCGGCGTTGCGTGACCTCTGATGGTCGGAGGTGGAAGTACGAGGCGAACTTTGGTGGTTCAGCTTTGTTCCAAGATTGAGTCAGGTTGCTCGATTTCAATTGGCATACAAATTCGTCGATCTGGGCAGTCTGAAAGATTGAGTAGACGATCGTAGACTTGTGGAAGGCGGTGAGGTTGACTGGAGTTCGTTGGAGCTCTGGTGCATGTGCACATGCCACTGGGTTGTGTCAGTGGATAGGATTTGGGAAGAAAGGTGGATGTCTCGAAGTAGACTTCGGGAAACAATGTTGTTGGCTCGAGTAAACACTCGGGTGTACTTGCGAGAGGTTAGCATGTTTAACAAATTTTAAACCTTAAAACAAAAACCAAGTAAAAATTTGGGGTGGCTCGGGGAAGACTCGAAGGAGATTGGTCTGGGCTCGGGGGTGAACTCGGGGTTGCCTCGGGTTGGTTTAAAATAGTTTTCAAATTTTAAAACAAATTCAAGTTTGAAAAAATTTTAGCTCCTTCTTTTAAGAATAATTGTTTTATTTAAAAATGGGATTAGTAAAGGTTTAAGTAACTTATTTTGAAATAATTAAGTTTATTTAATTATGTGACATGATTTATAAATTAATTCTTAAGATTAATTAAAATAAATTTAATAGTGTAATTAAAAGTTAATTAAGAAGAAATGTTTTCAATTATTAATTAACCTAAATATCTTAAGTTAATCTATGTGTTAATGTTGATTAATTACAAGGGTTATTAATTAAAATATTTTAATGATAATTAGATGATTAATTACAATAAATGATTTAAAATTAATCAATAATTAAAGGATAATTAATAAAAGGCTAATCTATTATTAATTAAAGGTTAATTAATTAATAATTAAGGATTCATTAATTAATGTAATTAATTAAGGAATAATTAATTAATGAAAGTAATTAAGTTATTAATTAATTATAATCACATGATTAATTCATCTTACTTATATATGATTAAATTATTATTGAATGCTTTGAATTATTGAATATCTCTGATATGTGTTTATAATACTTTGTGATATGAATTGCTTTGTTCTGAGCTGTGACATCTGTGATATATTGCTATGTGATTGTGAACTTCTGAATTGAAATAAAATTATTGGCCTTTAAAACGGCATTTGAATTTCGATGCGACCGGGGGTCGGATTCCAAATGGTTATCCGAAAACCACATCGAATCTTAATGGTGGATCTTTTGTTTAAAAGATTATAAATGGAAATTTGTTGTGACTTATGTATCCACGTGTTTTTGAATAAGCGCTCATTATTCGGTTAAGCCGGGAGAGGACATTAAATCATAAAACCCATTCCGAATAGTGATACGATGAAATGGGATCGCATTTGAAGACGGTGGAGAAGACCGGGTATTTTCGAGAACAAAGGGATTACCTGTCGATTGTCTTCGCACTAAGTCGCGTCGGTATAGAGATCTCCATATGTGATGGGGAGTCCGATCGAGATTGTGAATACCCGGATTTGCAAGGGCTTCTTTTGAAGTGCCTTCGGTTCCATTCAGACCCAGGATGGACTTGTATGGATGTATGTCTGACATTACACCTTGAGATATAAAGCTGATTTCTATCAAATACAATTCTGTTTGGTGGCGGAGAATTTATTCTTTTAGCTTAACACCCTTCTCTGAGACGTACGAGCTCAGAGGTTATGTAGTTGATGGTTACTGGTGATATATTCCCAATTTGGTAATGTGGCATCATTGGTTGATCGAAGCATGGCTTTTGTGAAAAGCGTAGCTTTGTGGGACGAGACTTCATCGAACCTCACACCCCGGAAATGGTCGAAACAAGAAGGATGCGGCAAGGTTGTTCGGGGGTAGCGCCCTCAGGGTATGTACATTTCCTTCTGGATAAAAAGTGGTATTCTGGTATGGAGCCCATATATTTCTCTTATGTGGTTGTTGGTGATAGAGGTACCTCGATAAAGGTTGGTTACGACCGGGGATGGCATACTCGTGTGTGGAGTTATCTAGTTACAGCTTCATTGCACCAGAAGCGTGAGGTAACTCAGCCTTGTGTTGGCAGAGATCCGGTTAGGTTCTCGGGGCGTCCCTCCAGAGGCGTACCCATTCGGTAAGGAAGTTCCTTAGCCTGGCCATTTGTTGGAAATCCAAACAAAACAATACGAGCTTTGTACGGTTTTAGTTGTATAACCTGCCATTTACTTATAGTGGTGACCTGCCGTTTGAATGGTATCTATAGTAAGTATACTATAATGTGTATGCTGACTAAGATTAATATTATATTTTCGGAATGTTTTCTACACTATGCACTAATAATAATATCAAAAGGATTTTCGCATATCAAGCATGTTTGACTGCTATAAGGAGAAATCTCCCCCAAGTGTGCGATTGCATTGTGTGTGTGCCGGGAGGCCTTATGGTAGTTTCATTTTCCAAAAAAAAGCATAGTGGATTTCTTTTTATTGCTTTTGTTCAATCAAAATGTTTTTGTTTGCTTACACCAGTCCCATGACTAACCTGGAGTTTATTGTTCCCTTTCTAAACTCTGGGTGCCCATAATTTTTCACATAGGCGGCCTAGAGTCAGGTTATCAGCTAGTTCAGATAGTCTTTGGATCTAGAAGTCTTTGGATTTGGAAGTTACTGAGTTTGCTTAAGTTCAGCGTGATTGGGGGTTCGAGCTAACTTTGGTTTGGAGCTTTGGATATGAAGATGCAATCGTTGGATTCTATCTCTCTCTTGAAGACTATATTGAAGTTATCTTTCTTTTGGAGCTCTGTCGATGGTCGTCAAGCTAGACTATCACATTTGCTGTTGTGTTCCGTTTGTTGTGTTGTATTCCGCTGTGGTGTTGTGTTGTATATATTGGCTCTGAAATTGTTGGGCATCTGTTGTATCATATTGTATCAGATATTGTATCCATTGTTGTATATCAATGATATATTCATTTCTGTTTTCCGCTGTGTTGTTATTACTTAATGTGTTATAAGCTCCGACGATACGGTTTTCGAGCGTCGAATTCTGGGTCGTCACAAATATTCAATTTAAGGTTCAAATCTTTAAAATGATTTAATTTCGAGCCCAAGTTTGAAATATCCATTTAAATTACCTTTACTTAAATTACTTCGAAGTTCAAGTAAAAGTTCAAATCTTTTTAATTAATTCAATTTCGATAATTCAAGTCATATTTCAATCATGACTTCAAATTTCAATTAAATTCTTTAAAACAGTTTCTTTTAACTAAACTAATTTCAACATTTTAAAATCGAATTCAATTTCCATATTTCAATTCAGTTTTACATGTTTCTTTATAAAACGAAATCATTTGAATAAATTCAAATCTAAAAATTTAAAATCGTTTAATTTAACCAATCTGGTGTCCATATGTTATTTTCTATCCTATGGACAAGTGATCAGTTATTTTAATTTTAATTTCAGGGATGGATATATATATATATATATATATATATATCATTTCAATCCTATTTCTTAATTTATTCAAATATAATTAAAATAACAGTTTATATGATGTCAATAATATACTGGGTGATAACAGGAATATATATAAATAAATAAACATTCAAATCATTCAAAATATCAACCAATAGCATCTTTCTTAATCAACATTCCAAAACAGTCAATATATCACAACTGTTAACCAGTTTAATAATCAGAAATTTAACTAGCAGTTTAATTCCAATTTAACTGGCAATTTTATTTCTAATAATCAATTTAAATTTCAGTTTAGATGTCAATTTAGATCACCAAATAATTGTCAACAAAATTAAATTACTTTATTATTATCAATTTAACTAACATAAAAATATTTTAGTACCTTTTGAGCGTTTAAAACAATCACCTTTGTTCGAATCTGAAAATTCGAATGAAACGAATTGCAACAAATTAAACTCTATAGTGTAGACAACGTCAATACGAATCCAATGCAAAAGACGACACTCGAATCTGACCTCGCATGAATGATATACGAATGAATTAGCAAAATGAATGAATAAAAATTTAATTAACATACTTAATTAAAAGTTAAACAAATCCTCACCAATTATTCTCTCTGCTCAATTCCTAGGCTCGCGTCCGTCTTCCAGAAACACACGCAGCCTTATTATTTTGTATACAAAAACGCCAATCGACAATCGCCCTACCACCGCGCCAGGCGATGCGCCGCCCTACCCGCAATCGCCTCCGCTCCAGCACCCCTCCGGTCACGCGCATCAAGCTCAGTAAAAACCCTAAAAACTCAGTTGAATGCGGGGAAAAATACACTTCAATCGTCATCAATAACATGATCCAGCCGTACATTGGGTAGAGCTCGACGAGATCTTCATCTTTCATGTTGAAGCCGAGTTGAGATTGTGGGTGGATTGGGAGAAAACGAGAGGAGAAGGAGAGTGGTTTTCGGCCATTAATTGTTTTAGAGAAGCGACTGTCGATTTTTTTTTGATTAGGGTTGCGCGAATGAAAATAAACACGGCCTATTATATAAATATCCGACAGTATTCACATATAAAATTTCCGAACTCCAAACGAAGCGTGCCGTTTGGCGTTCTACATGTTATACCCCTATTCCAAACACAATGGAACCAGTTTCAGTAGCCAATTCCATCATATTTAGAAGATAGCATTTCAAAATCAAATTATTATAATTAAATTCCTTTAATTAATTTCTACACGTTTCAAGCTCGCACGACCAGACGATAAGTCCGATCGCCACGAAACTTGAAATCCTATAATAATTCACTATTATGGATCTAATGAAATTGGTTACGTCGAAATCCGAGACAGTGCCCAAAAAGACTATTCCACTCATTAATTAAAATAAGAAATTTCCAAAATCAATTTAATCACCTTAAATTCAATTTAAAAGTTAAAAATTTTCATTCTTGTTTAAATAAAATTTAAATCAACTTTCAATATCATTTTCATTCATATTAAATTCAAGATTCAATTATTTAAACAATTTCCAATATTAAATTTAAATAATTTAATTATCTAATAAATCATTATACTTGAAATATAAGTTATTTAACTTGTAAAATTTAATTTTTAAAACGAATTCAAATAACAAAACAACTACTACACTTAATTCCACTTCTTTGTTTAAAGTATTATGATAATCAAATTTCCAATGAATTCCAATATTAGAATTTCAGTAAATTCCAATATTAGATTTCAAATGAAATTTAGTTATCAAACAATTATTTTATTTTCATCTACATAATTCAACATTTATTATTCAATCCCAGCTATTTATTATAAACATATTCAATATATAAAATTTCATTTCAATACTGGTTATTGCTTAAGCTTCGAAATATGTTATTTTAAAATTTTATTCAAGTTCATATTCAATAAATTACATAAATAAATCATTAAATTTTTTATTTCTAACCATTTTTATTTAATGATCATATTTATTTAATAATTTAAAATAGTTAAAAATACG
Source organism: Allium fistulosum (assembly GCA_030737815.1). Classification (NCBI taxonomy): domain Eukaryota; kingdom Viridiplantae; phylum Streptophyta; class Magnoliopsida; order Asparagales; family Amaryllidaceae; genus Allium; species Allium fistulosum. The sequence goes on from CM060906.1 coordinate 186,595,558, forward strand.
GGTCGCTACACCAGATGTTCCATAACCAATAGATCGATTTCTAGAATACTCAATACCGGTTATTTTGGAAGTAATCATACAATACATAAGAGCGGGAATCACCTCTTAACCATTTATGTGGATGTATCTCCTCATCATTTATCCTAGAAGAACAAAACGAGTTTATACGTACAGTATAACACCACTGATGGTAACTTACCTTATAATCCTCATGTTTCTCCTAGATATTTCAAGAGTTAAAATCCTTCGATGTTAAGTACGAAAAAATTTCCATACCATAAAAATTAATGACTATATATTTAGGACAAGATTTGATAGTCGGTTATTTAACTATCAAATAAACGAACATTCAGAAAAGAGATTACATTTCCTATGGAAACCACTAAGCTTCTTAAAATTAATCTTCCATCAATTCTCTTTTCAAAACATTTATCAAATTATTCATATACTTATCTCACCGGAATAAGTATATTCACAAACCATTCCTTTCAAAACTTGGATAACCTTTTCACATACTTATAAAATGGAATAAGTATATTCACTAACATTTAGAGAGATTTTCTATTTCAAAATCATATTAAAATGATGTCATTAAAATAGGGATATTAATAATCCAAAACACGAATCCTTTTCATAAATCTCTTTTTTAAATATTCAAATCTATTTATAAAGCTCCTTTATAAATTTCCAAGTTGATTTATAAAAATACCCTTCATAAATCTCAAAAAATCTGTTGTTCAATCTTCCCTTTCAAAATCTCTAAAACTATTTACCAAACTCCTTTCTAAAATCATTTAAAAACCAACTTCTTTTCAATTCCCCATTCTCTTTCAAATTAAAAATTCCTTAAATAAATACTTTTATAAAAAGGAATTCTATTATAAACAATTTATTATATAATTATAATGAATACAAACTTTAACATCATATTAAAACATTATTAATAATATAATAATAGACTTTAAAAACTTTTTAAATGATATAATAATTAACCTTTAAAACATTTAAAATTATATAATATAGTAAAATAACTTTAAACAATTTTCAAAAAAAATAAAATTAATTAACTATCAAACGGTAATATCAATACAATAATTAACTAGGTTTAGTTAATCAATAATAAAATAATTATTGTCTTTAAAACAACCTCAATAAGTATTTAATTACCTTTAAACAACATTAATAAGTAATTGATTTTAAAACATTATAAATATCATAATTAACCTTATTAATGAAATAATTTTACAGAATACTTTGTAAAATAAAAATTTAACAAAACACTTTGTTAAAATAATAATTAAATAATCACTATACTTCAAATAATAATTAAACAAAACACTTTGTTAAAATAATAATTAAATAATCACTATACTTCAAATAATAATTAAACAAAACACTTTACCTCAATTTTAAAAATTGAAGTTAATTTTAATCCATAATTTTTCATTTTCAGAAAGAGGCTTAGCGATCACAATGATACTTAAGCAAGCTACCATTAAATTAAATTTCCCATATCAATTTAAATTACAAGTATTTACATAAGCATGCATATATGTAAACCAAATTCATATTTAACAACTAATTATTAACACATCACGTATCCATTATAAATCAACCGGCACTTAAATGAATGTCCAAAATAATATAATAGCAGAATGAGGATTTATTCTGCTAAAAGATTATCATTCAAAATAAACTCGTTCATTTATTATTAGATGGTGTTTATTTAGCCAAATAGATAACACCAAAGAAGTATGATTAAATTAACTACGTTATTATTTAAACAACGTAATTGTTTTAAATCAGTATTATTTTATCACTCTATACATTGTCCAATTTCAAAAAAATGATAATTTATCCAAACGAAGCAACTAGTAAATAAAACATCCTAGCATTCAGTCAATAAATTTTATCTACTATATACCATACCGATTAAATATTCCCTACTTTATTAATCTTCCTGATGTCTCAGGTTTACTGAAGACTTGTTTGAGCAACTTGTTTGAGCAGAAAGTTAGTTAAGACTTTAATTGGATGTGCTTGAAAATAGACCCTTAGCTTTCCAACGGTGAGAATTAAGCAGAATGCCAACTTTTCTATTAATGGATATCTAATTTCCACATCTTTGAGCCTTTGCTAACATAGTATATCGGAAGCCGAGTTCTATTCTTTTCCCTTACTAAAACGGAGCGTACTACATACTTGAAAACTACCATATAGAGATAAAGATTCTCCCCTTTTTTGTGCTAGATAGGGTTGGAGGCTTTTCTAAATGATCTTTCAGCTCTTTAAAGGCCTTTTGGAAATCTCTTCCTAATTCGAAGTTTTTCTTCTTCTTAATCACATCGAAGAACGGTATGCATTTATCAGTGGCCAAAGAAATAAATCTATTCAATGCTGCTACAGCTCCATTGGAGCCCATTACATCCTTACTTGTCTTCGGCTCGGCCATGTCCGTGATAGCCTGAATTTGATCTGGATTGACTTCAATTCCTCAAGCACCAGCAATGTATCCTAGGAATTTTCCAAAGTGGATTCCAGAAGAACATTTCTATGGATTAAGCTTCATCCGATATTTTCTTAACACCTCGAACATTTCTTCGAGATCACTTAGATGGTTGCCGTCCTCTTGGGATTTGACTAGCATATCATCTACGTACACTTCTACATTTCAACCAATATACTCTCTGAACATTCTATTTACCTATCTTTGGTATGTTGCTCCATCATTTTTTAGTCCGAATGACATGACTTCATAAAAGTATGCTCCCCAATCTATTATAAAACTTGTGTTTTCCTCATCCAATTTGAACATTGGAATTTGGTTATAGCCGAAATATGCATCCATAAAGGATAACAATTTATGTCCACTTGTTGCGTCGACTAATTGATCTATTCTTGGAAGGGGATAACAATCTTTGGGGTATGCTTTGAATTTTTTAGTTTGTTATCACAACTATCTGACGATTTTTTTAACTACATGCATTATGCTATCTTTTATAAAGTTAAATAATCATTTCAAGGTGATACATCTAACTTTTGTCAGTGCATGTTATCAAATAATTTGCTTTTCTACACAGTTAGGAATATCACCTAAAAGGCGGTACTAAAAGACAAATCCAAAACACATGAACTCAAATCTTATAGTTCATGAATGCGACTTCTTTTGCATTTTTACCAAGTTTCAAATTTTTGTCTTGTGGGCGCATGCGCTGATCTTTGGGAAGGAAAATAAGATTTTACATCTTCATATTTTTCTTCTTTGAATGGTTGTTGGGTAGCTTTTTTGTTCGAGAATAAACATAATTACAGGGCCTCTTTGAAATATTTACCCTTTAGGGGCTTGTAATAAAAAATTTCTTTTGTCATAATTCTGAAGATAAATTGTTGTCTTATATTTTTTCTTCATATTTGAGTGTTGCTATACTTGGTGTATATGTATTGTTGAAATCATGTTGATATGTTATTGATATTTTGCTTGCTCATGTATTGTTTATTTGCTATTTTACTTTGGTACTGTAGATTGTCAATTTGAAATACCTTGTAAGTGTTGTGGATTATCATTTTGAAACACCTACCTAGTGTTGTAGGTTGTCAATTCGAAATCCTTGGTAAGTGTTTCAATCTGTAAATATAAAACGCTCAGCGGGTGTTTCAACCTATAAATCCGAAACATACACCAAATGTGCCAATTTATAAAATTGAAACACTAACTGACTGTTTCAAATTGTCCATCTGAAACACAAAATAAATGTTTCAAATATCTGCAACATACTAATCTACAACACTCCTAAAGTGTTTCTAAAATTTATTGCAACATTATACTACGTATCAAATTGATTTTTTTGGTGTAGTGAATGTTGGATCAGATTGTTAACGCTAAAAAGTGAACGCTAACACCCGGTGTGTGTAATAGAATCGTGAAAGCACCACCCGTTGGTACGGGAACAGAATATAAGCTGAAAATAATAGAAAAGCAGTAAATGAACAACAGGTTTATAGTGGTTCGGCCCGTAATTGAGCCTACGTCCACTTTATAATCTTTTATTGCTGATTCGGTTACAATTTGATACAATATCCTTCAAAATACAATACAACTTGATCACGAAAGCACTCTTGACTACTAGCTCAATCTTTGATGACGAAACTTGACGAATCCGTGTTGGATGTAAGGAGTTCTTCTCGAAGATTGTTTAGCGTCTCGAATGCTTGAAGATCTTTGATTGTTGAATGAGTGGAGACTTCGACAAAGTAACGGCGCTTGAAGAAATGAATGGCCAAAAGTCCCCCTCATGTTGGAAGTGGTGGCCTATTTATAGGAGCTGATTTCTGAGCAGAAAATTCGCCTAAGTCTTAGGTCGCGTACGACCTTAGCTAAGTCGTAGGTCGCGAGCGACCTAAGCTAGGTCGCGAGCGACCTAAGCTAGGTCGCAGTCCCCTTGCGGCTTAAGAAATTAGCTGGTGAAGCTGTACTTGGCTTCATTTGATCAAGTGGTAGGTCGCAGGCGAGTTAAGGGAATAGCCGTGGGAGCTCTAGGTCGTTGAAGTCCTAGCTTGTTAGCCTCTTAGGTCGTAGGGCGCTGAACATGTTTTAATAGTTAGGTTGTGCAACCTGTTAACTCGCTAGCTACCTTAGATCGCAACCTTTTCCTGCTGTTAGGTCGCAAACCTCTGTTCTTAGGTCGCAAAGCTTTATGTCCTTAGGTCGCAAACCTTTTTGTAGTTAGGTCGCAAGCCTTTCTATCCTTAGGTCGCGAGGTCCTTCTGTTCTTAGGTCGCAAGCCTTTTTGTAGTTAGGTCGCAAGCCTTTTTATCCTTAGGTCGCGAAACTTTCTGTTCTTAGGTCGCAAGCCCCTCTTAGGTCGCTAATCCCTTTTAGGTCGCGAAGCTTTCTGCTGTTAGGTCGCAAACCTCTGTTCTTAGGTCGCAAGCCCCTCTTAGGTCGCTAATCCCTTTTAGATCGCTAAGTTCTTTTTAGGTCACGAAGCTTTCTGCTGTTAGGTCGCAAACCTCTGTTCTTAGGTCGCAAGCCCCTCTTAGGTCGCTAATCCCTTTTAGATCGCTAAGTTCTAGGTCGCTGAGATAATGGAATTAACATTTGCCCCTCGAGGCATATGACTATGCCATAGGTCGTATGCTTTGACCCAACCTCGCTAAGTCGCGAACGACCTAGAACTTGCACGCCTGTTCGCCTCCCATTCTCAGTTTCATATAAATTGGTTAGGTCGCACCTTCTTCCTCACCTTACTGTTTTGAGCCTCCATCGCCATTAACGATTTTTCGAGCTTCCAAAGACAAATTCGACTCATTCAACTGACGATTCTTTCTCACCAATCATAATCCGTAAGTGGATCGACCTTTATTCGTCCATAGTCACTGCTTTGATCACGAATCGTTGTTACTTGTCCTAAGCCTAATTTCATGCATCATGCTTTCTGAACGGTAGTCTCAACTGACTTTCGTTTGTCATTTGATGTGTCGTGGTGATTTGCGATCATACGAAAGCTTTTACTACGGATCTGTGGGGTTTGCAATTGATTTGCTAGTTAATTGGTGGTATGTCGAGGTAGGATGAAGGGGAAGATGAACTCTTTTGAACTGGCGGTATTGGGTTATCGGACCCAATATGATGTTGCTTGGAGAGGAAGTCAACAACCTATCAGATTTGAATGACCTAAGAGTTAGGTCGCGTGGGAACGCCTAGCGACTTAAGCCTTTGCGATCTGACAACATTTGCGACCTAGAGAATCTCCAACCTAAAAAACAATTGTGCACGACCTAGGACTTAAAGAAAATTGCCTCATCTTAATCCATTCAATTGCAACGTGCGAATTACAGAAATCTTGACCCATGATAGGTCGCTGAACGACCTAATACTTAGACAATTTTTCACAGCCCGAACTTTTAACCTGAACAACACAGCATAAGAACGCTGCAACCTGTGTTAGGTCGTAAGCGACCTAACACTTAGAATTTTGAGCAGAATTTAACTGATTTTCTGAATTTGAATTGTTTTGGATTTTGTACTTCTTTTCAGATTGCCTTAACTTTAATGTTGATAACCTGTTTAGAAGCGACATTCATAGAAAAATGGGACGAATATACTGCTGTTGATTTCCCACATCAAACGACAGATTAGTTGACAAAGAATATCAAACTTAAATGAACTTCGTGAATGAAATGCTGTGAACTAACAAATCTAAGTGAAGTATTAAAGCAAAATTGAAATGATCAAGTAAAGCTGATTTATTTGCATCAACACAACACTACTCTTGGACTTAAGATATCAAGCCCTGAAACTTTATAATCGACAAGTATCAATTAATTTAGTTTCATTTATATTTGCTTGTTATTGCATTAGTTTTGCACAACACTTCACTCTTTTTAGGAAACGTGCACCTTAATATTTGATCGTCCAGTTCCTTGTGTAGAATGGAATCTCAACAGGAAGACTTGGAAACAGCTGGAGAAGCCTTTCCAATTGCTACTCCATTAAATGATCCTCCGGAAAGGACTCCTACCACATTGAGTCATAAAGTCTTCCGTCAATTATGCATCCAATTTGGCATTGCCGAAGCTGACGCTTTGTTCCCTAGGATAAATGACACTGCTGATAGGCCGCCCCGTGGCTTTGTCGCAGTTAACCGTCAGATGTGTTCGAGTGGAGCCATTCCCCCATTTAACTACTGTCTTCGAGAACTTCTCCTTCGGCTATCTATTTCTCCCTTTCAACTACACCCTAATGGATACTCCATCCTGCTGGGATTGTATGTGCTTTTCAGGAGAACGTTGGACCGTTTTCCCACTTTTGCCGAAATTCGCTTCTTGTGTACATTTGCAAAGAACAAAGACCATCCCTCTATCACACTTGTGAGGAGTGCCAGGAACCGTAAACTAATTCTGGACTTGCCCGAAAGTGCCCATGGATTCTTGACCCAATTCTTTTACGTTCGCTGTCCTCCGGGATTTTATGCCATCTGGAGAGTCGGAAGTAAGATTGCCTTTCACCGATTCATTTTCTAGATTTTTCAGAATTCGAACCGTCAAATGCTTAATTCCATTCTTTCTTTTTGCAGCACTTCCTTCTCTTCTTCGAGATACCAGCCACAAGTCGATTTTAGATACTTTGAGTGTCGTTGATGCTGAAGAGAGGAGTGCCAAATTCTTGCTGAAAGATGAATTTCTGCACCAGTTTGGTCTTTTACATCCTTCTAGATCGACTCAGATTCATGAAATTTCTAGTTCTGATGCGGAAACGTTAGTTGCTTCGGGCTCTCAAGCAGAGGCCTCGAATGCCCCAACTTCTGTAGAAGAAATTGCATCAAAAACACCCGTCGTAGAGGCTGCTTTGATAAAATGTTCTGCATCCATCGATGTTGTAGGGTCAGTCAGCAAGTCGGCACTTGCCCCAATTATTGAGGAGGAAGAGAATCCTCGAGTTTCTGAAAAATCAACTGATGTGGAAGTTGAGAAGGAGAATTCTGCTGAGCATCATAATGATGACACCTTCGATGACTTGAGTGACATAATGATAACTTCTCAAGAGCTTTTCAAGGATAATATTCCAAAGGCGAACTCTCCTGTCATTGAAGCGACGTCCTCTTTGAAACAGACCTCGACGCCTTCTACACCTGTCGTCTCCGTTCCCGCACTGAAGCGTGGTTTGTAGTTTGACGCACGTAGTTCGCACGCCGCACACACTTAGGATTTTTCTGCACTTATAAGCATTTACTTTTTCTTTCTGGAAATTTCTAAACTTTAGTTCTTTTCCGTTTTCAGACTCTCCGATGGGGCGCTCCGGCTCATACTATGACTCATTTCAGCGCCATGGAGGTCGCGGATCCTATGACTTTAGGAAATATCTTGGTGACCAGAGAGAGACAGATGAGGAACGGGCCCAAAGGAAGGCTCAAGAAAAATGGGATTATGAGTAGTGGCAGAGAAGAAGAGATGCTGATCGATATGATTCTTCTTACAGAACTTACGATTCTTATAAGCGAAAGTCTTATGATGACAAAGGGAAAACTCATATTACTGATGAATCGAGCAAACGGTCTAAGCCAAGTGACGCATCTGTTATTTCTGAGAAGACTAACGCTCCCATTTCTTCTGATATTCCGGCCGGCTCTCCTCCTCTAAAGGAATCTGATATTCAAACCATCATTAACAGGCCACAATATCAAGTTAAAGACGGCCCTCCAACGCTTCAGAGCTGATTTCCGAATTGGTGTCTAAGAGGAGTCCGTTTTGACTTAGATTTGGTTCCCATTGATAAGCAGGCAATGCTGAGAAATGTCGATGCTATCAAGCTTGATATTGAAAGAATGTCTGGATGGCAGAAGTTGGTTGATGAACTTCAAAGGGTCAACCATATGAACCTTGAGGCGATGATGACCATGGAGAACGATAAATCAGAATGGGACAAATGGCGTAAGCAGCAGGATGCGGAGATGACGAGCATTGCAGACGACAACGCAAAGCTTGCATCTGAAGTTAAGCAGCTTAAGGAAAATCTCGCTTCTTCTTCTGCATCATATACTCAAAAAGAAGAAGTCTTTCAGAAGCAAGTGCGGGATGCACATGCTGCAAAAAGAGATGTCAAAATGAAGCTTGCCGCCGAACAGCACATTACTGAGAAATATCGCACAGAAAATACCGAACTGCGGGAAAAGGTCACCTCCCAGAACGTAGAGATCGAGTTACTAAAGTCTCGACTCGCTAAAGCTGAGACAGAGCGTGATGAGGCGATTGCTGGTCGAACTGCTGCCGTTGCTGAAAAAGAAGCGGCTGAGCAGTCACATGAGGCAATGAAAGCAAACATCAGCTCTACCCTGTTCGACTTCTATTTACACAGCGTTCTGGGTCATGGAAGTCTTTTTTTTCTGGGTCCCGACTATGAAATTACATTGGCTGAAGTGTGGGAAGTCGCAATGGATATGCTTGGCGGGGCCGGCTATGATGAGTCGGAACTTGAGGAGCGCTATCTTGATGATGAGGCTCGTGCCGCTCTTGTTAAGGGGAAGGAGCAGCTTGCTAAAGTACGAGCTGAATCAACGGGAGAAGAGCCTCCAAAAGAAAAAGCTTCTTTAACTGCCCATGTTCATACTTCTACTTCAGCTGACGTTAATATTATGGATTCCAGCTCTCATTCTTCACATCCAGCTAAAGTTGCCCAATAAACTGCGACCACTCCTGCTGAGGATGAGACACCAGACGATATTGAAGCCGAGAAATTTGAGATTGATCTTGCAAAGCCAACTCCTCCAGGTAATTTTGGCGTCGTCCCGGGCCCAACGAACCAGTTATTTGATTTAACTGAATTCGATGACCTTCTTACTTGTTACTTAAACTTTGGTGAACTGATACCTTCTCTGTTTTCGGGGGATGTTGATTTTAACTTCTTTTCTTCTACAGCGGAGGTACAAAACACTGCACAAGCTTCCACTCCTTCAGTTGTCGTTCCTCCATCTTTACAGATTACTCCTCCTTCTGCTTCCCAGCCGGGATCGCAGGCAGAAAAAATCGAAGCTCTTCAAGGCCTGGACGATCCGGCAGCTTCACAGGAACAGAAGGCGGAGGATCTTGAAGACGTCGAGAAGACCCCAGAGCAGTCCCTTGATGATGACACGAAGCTTTCAACACTGCTTGCTACTCCGGGGAGCGAATCTTCTTCAAAGAGGAAGGGGAAGCGTGGCATAAGGAAGAAGAAGAGAAGTGCTTCAACTGGGGAGGAAGCAGAAGTTGATCCAGCCGCGCCTTTTTCTCCTTCTGCCCCGACCCGTTCACAACGGCTCCAAAAACTAATCATTAGGCCGGGGAAAGGCTCATAAGGTGGCGAGAAGAAGGAATAACAAGCTAGATTTTCTACTCCTTACTTTTGCTTTTTGCATGTATCGACCGGGGATTGTGCGGGTACCGGTCCCTGCTTTTGCTTTTTGAGATATTTGCACATGTAAAGAATTTTCATAGTACTAAATAAAACAATTATTTTACTTGTACCAACTCTTGTGTATGTGAGAATGCATCTGTTTTTTATTTTTAGTGTAGAACAAACGATTCTTTTTACTTGTGCAAACTTTTTGTCTGCGTTTGAGAATGCATTTATTCCACATCATCTATTTTTCATGATATTGTGATGAACTCGCGGTATGTTGCTTGTATATTACTTTGTTCATGTAACTGAATCGTATAGTATTGCCCCCATACCGCAAGTGCATTGCAATATTCCTAGCTTTTTCAAGACTGATACTCTTATTCCAGAGAATAACTATTCCACTTTTAAGGGAAGAATCATTCTGCTTTTAATAAAGTATATCTCGTCTTCCGAGAAGTTTTTACTTTCTCTTTCCTTCTGAAGAACACTTCAACTTTTGGGGATGATCACTTTTATTTGTTAAAAGCGAATTTTCCTACGTAGTGAAATGAGCTTCCGAAGAAGGTTTTGATATTGTGCCCCAGTAAAGGGCTTATTTTTGGTACTTCAAGCAAGGTGAAGTGCGCCTCTGAAGAGGTTTTTTTGGTCTTTGAAGAGAAGCGTTTTTGGTCTCCGAAGAGAAGCAATTTTGGTCTCTGAAGAGAAGCAGTTTTGATATTTCAACTCTGGTGAAGTGGGTCTCCGAAGAGAAGCATTTTGCACTTCTACCCTGGTGAAATGTGCCTCCGAAGAGGGCTTTTTATTTTATGCTTCAAGCATGGTGAAGCGTGCCTCCGAAGATGGCTTGTGCCTCCGAAGAGGGCTTGCGCCTCTGAAGAGGGCTTGTGCCTCCGAAAAGGGCTTTTGATTTTGTGCTTCAAGCATGGTGAAGCGTGCCTCCGAAGATGGCTTGTGCCTCCGAAGAGGGCTTGTGCCTCCGAAGAGGGCTTGTGCCTCCGAAAAGGGCTTTTGATTTTGTGCTTCAAGCATGGTGAAGCGTGCCTCCGAAGATGGCTTGTGCCTCCGAAGAGGGCTTGTGCCTCCGAAAAGGGCTTTTGATTGCCTGGAAGTTACTTTCTCATGGTCGGAGGGGTCCACGGGGCGAACGCAAGTTGCTTGATTGGATGTTTGTTTGCACAAACGATCGCAATTAACTAACAAAGTGCCCCTTTGGTAGTCCCACCGATCTTTTTGATTGAGGAAAGCTCTCCCATTTATTGGCGTGCCTCGTTAGATGGCTTTGTTGACCTTTGGGAAGGAGCATCGGTTGGTTGGTGTGCCAGGAAGGTTGCTTCTCAGGGGCGAGTAGATCCACGGGACGGACGCAAGTTGCCTGATCGGATGCATCACGATCAGTTAGCAAGGGCCCTGTTCCTTCTGCTTGGGAAGGTGTCCCTTCGATGGTTCTACCGGCCCTTTTATTGAGGAGCAAAATTCCTTTTGGTTGCTTCCGTGCTTGCTTGGCCATGTTCTCCCACCATCTGCCCATTAGCGATCTTTTATTATCATTTCCAAGCGTATCTTCGTTCCTTTTGTAAGTAAATTGCCTTATCCGAAGAAGTGGACTTCACTGTTGAATAACTTCATGGGACAAACGCGAGTTACCTAGCTGGATGTCTGTTCATATTGTCAATCACAACCGGTTAACGAAGGTTTGCCCCAGTGGAGTTGCCAACTTTTTATGTGAATTTCTTCTTGTATAGGATTTGAATATGGAATTTTTTGTTGCTTGGTATTTGCTTTAATAAATGATTTGTAAGGCTCGCTTAGCTTTGCGATGGGTGAGCTTTGCTTTAATGACCTACAATATTAGATCGACATTTTAGCAATACATTTAGAGTATTTACACATCGAAATATAACCGGCATTTTATAATAGAAAACACAGAATGCATAGTTTTTCATTATTCAGTCACGCTGATTTCTCAGCGGTTTACAATGCAGAAGTTACACATCCATCATCATTTTTTACAAATTTAAGCAACGCTGTTAAGCAAAAAATGGATGCTAGTGATTGTTTTTTCTGAATCTCCGGACTGATTTTCCATTTGCACTAGATTTGCAGCTTCGGATTTATGTGCCAGAGAAAGTGAAAGATGCCCCAGTTGCAATTTTGTGGACAATTAGCAGTCGTCCCAACTTCTGCCTGCTGGGTGTGGACCTCCTGTGACAACATTAATGACAAGCTTTTCTGAATCTTGCACTGCAGTGTTGTTGAGAGAATCGGATTGATGGGTAGGACGTTGTTGATCCCGAGTGGATGAGGTTGGAGCGACTCTGCTTCTCTTAACGTATTGTTGGAGTTTACCCTGTTCCAGCAATTCTTCAATCACATTCTTTAATTGGCGACATTGGTCAGTGTCATGGCCAGGTTGATTGTGAAATTGGCAGAATTTTCCATTACGCTTTGCACCTCTCGTCATCTCAAGTGGCTTAGGATACCTAACAATGTCCTTCGTTGCAAAAAAGATATGTCTTGGTGTATCAGTTAAAGGAGTATAATCCGAAGGATTAAAGCGGCGAGGTTTCTTTTCATTTCCCTGGCTCTTTCCTCTTTCATTCTCCTTTTTCTGACTTTCAGATTCTCTTTTATTAAACGGGACATTGTTATTATTAGTTTGGGCAATAACCACTTTCGATGTCGTAGAAAGGCTTTCAAGGCGAATGAACTCGTCGGCCTTTTTATAAAAAATTTCAAGCGAGTTCGGTTCCTTCATCTTTAGCCATATCCCAAATTTGCTCGATTTATCAATGGCTCGCATCAAATAAGTCAGGATCATGCGTGGTTCCGCGTTTTCTACTTCGGCTAAAGCTATATTGAAACGGCTCAAGAAAGATTTGATTGATTCTCCGAGCGCTTGTTCAAGGTTAGACAGTGACATTATATCCTTAGCTTTTGAAGCATACAATCTGAACTGTTCTTTAAACTTTTTCGTCAAGTCGGAGAACTTATCTACGGACCGAACTGGAAGCTTTGTGAACCAAAGTAAAGCCACACCTTCCAGGTATACTGGGAAGTATCGACACTTGATCTCGTCTGATGCTCTTGCACCGGTCATATGCCAATCGTATTTGTATAGGAAATGATTAGGGTCACTGGTTCCCCTATAGGCTTGGATAATAGGAGGTGCAAATTTCCTTGGAAACTCCGCTCTCAGGATCCTTTCAGTAAACGGAGTTCTGCTTGGCGCGAATCCCCAGTCAGCCTCATCTTCTTCCCTTTGCATGCTCTCTTTCATGATGCGCCCAACCATTTCAGACAGGTACTCTTTATTATTCAAAGATACCTCTGGGCAAGCACCAGTTCTTCCCTCAGTAGTTTGCCCGGGCATATGTTCACGACAAGTTGGTTGCGGCATAGAACCATCAGCTTGGAAAGGTGGCATTTCAGGAAGAGTAGTTTGATGGTTTTCTGGTTGACGGTTTGCCCCGAGCAAAGTAGTTAATCTATCCATCATCAAAGCGTTTTGGGTTTCAATCTGTTGGTATAATCCAGAAACTGCGTCATCTAATTCAGCCCTGGTGACTCCAATGGTAGGAGTTGCTTGGTCTGCGGTTGGGGAGGCGGAAGTCCCTTCATGAGCATTTCCGGATCTGAGAGGTCTACCTCTTCTTCCAGGAGCCATTATTTCGGATCTGGTTTTGAAGAGAGGTTCTTTTTATGAATCTTTGCGTAGTAACGGTGGATGATCGCCTGAGTTGGGTTCTCAGTGAAAGCACCAAAATGTTAATGCTAAAAAGTGAACGCTAACACCCGGTGTGTGTAATAGAATCGTGAAAGAACCACCCGTTGGTACGGGAACAGAATATAAGCTGAAAATAATAGAAAAGCAGTAAATGAACAACAGGTTTATAGTGGTTCGGCCCGTAATTGAGCCTACGTCCACTTTATAATCTTTTATTGCTGATTCGGTTACAATTTGATACAATATCCTTCAAAATACAATACAACTTGATCACGAAAGCACTCTTGACTACTAGCTCAATCTTTGATGACGAAACTTGACGAATCCGTGTTGGATGTAAGGAGTTCTTCTCGAAGATTGTTGTAGCGTCTCAAATGCTTGAAGATCTTTGATTGTTGAATGAGTGGAGACTTCGACAAAGTAACGGCGCTTGAAGAAATGAATGGCCAAAAGTCCCCCTCATGTTGGAAGTGGTGGCCTGTTTATAGGAGCTGATTTCTGAGCAGAAAATTTGCCTAAGTCTTAGGTCGCGTACGACCTTAGCTAAGTCGTAGGTCGCGAGCGACCTAAGCTAGGTCACAGTCCCCTTGCGGCTTAAGAAATTAGCTGGTGAAGCTGTACTTGGCTTCATTTGATCAAGTGGTAGGTCGCAGGCGAGTTAAGGGAATAGCCGTTGGAGCTCTAGGTCGTTGAAGTCCTAGCTTGTTAGCCTCTTAGGTCGTAGGGCGCTGAACATGTTTTAATAGTTAGGTTGTGCAACCTGTTAACTCGCTAGCTACCTTAGGTCGCAACCTTTTCCTGCTGTTAGGTCGCAAACCTCTGTTCTTAGGTCGCAAAGCTTTATGCCCTTAGGTCGCAAACCTTTTTGTAGTTAGGTCGCAAGCCTTTCTATCCTTAGGTCGCGAGGTCCTTCTGTTCTTAGGTCGCAAGCCTTTTTGTAGTTAGGTCGCAAGCCTTTTTATCCTTAGGTCGCGAAACTTTCTATTCTTAGGTCGCAAGCCCCTCTTAAGTCGCTAATCCCTTTTAGGTCGCGAAGCTTTCTGCTGTTAGGTCGCAAACCTCTATTCTTAGGTCGCAAGCCCCTCTTAGGTCGCTAATCCCTTTTAGATCGCTAAGTTCTTTTTAGGTCGCGAAGCTTTCTGCTGTTAGGTCGCAAACCTCTGTTCTTAGGTCGCAAGCCCCTCTTAGGTCGCTAATCCCTTTTAGATCGCTAAGTTCTAGGTCGCTGAGATAATGGAATTAACACAGATAAAGCTTGATATTGTTTGATGTCATGACGATTTTCTTAAAGTGAACCGAGTTCGGTTTGTGAGTGGTACTATCTCGCTGTCAAGACCCGTAAATCCGTACTCCTTGATTAAACACTAATCTCCATTGATTAACTCAAGGGGCATGGAAATACGAACCCTGAGGGGTTTTAAGAACAAGAAAAGGGAGAAGAAGAAGAAAGAAGAGAAGAAAGAACAACCGAACAACATCAGAACAGAAAACAATATCAGAATCTCACATTCGCAGCGGAACAATATATAATAGATAATCACTAGTCTTTTAAAACAAAGAACTATATCGATTTATACATACATCAATCAGAGTCAATATACAACTCAATACAACAATGGACAGTTATATATACTTGTCCTCATACAGAATACACAGCGGAATAAATAAATAAGTACGGATGATACGTTACGCCATCCAGCTTGCTTCCAAAGCTCCAGAATATCCTGAATATCCTGATAACATAACTCTAGGCTGACCGTGTGGAAATTGGTGGGCACCCAGAGTTTAGAAGGGAAACAATAAACTCCGAGTCAGTCATGGTGACTGGTGTGAGATCGTAAAACAGTTATTTTTAAAAGATAACAAAGGAATATTTTAAAATAGATTCGCAATGCTTTTTGGAAAATGAGACTCCCATAAGACCTCCCGCCACACACACAATGCAAACGCAGAATTGGAGGAGATTTCTTCTTATGATAGTCAAAGATGCTTGATACGCAAAATCAAATCATTTTGATATTATTATTAATGTCTAGTGTAGAAAACATTTCGAAAATATAATATAAATCTTAGCCAGCATAGGCATTCCGCACTTATGCCTATTATAGCTATCATCCAAACAGTGGTGACCACCATAAGTGAATGATAGGTTCTACAACTAAAACCGTACAAGTCACGTATTGTTTCTTTGGATTTCCAACAAATGGTCAGGCTAAGGAACTTCCTATGCCACGAAGGAACGCCTCTGGAATGACGTACCGAGAACCTAACCGGATCTCTGCCAACACAAGGCCGGGTTACCTCTGCAAAAATAGGTAACTACTGACACGTGTATGCCATCCCCCGATCGTAACCGATCTTCTCGAGGATCCCCAATTCGCAACAACCACATAATAATAATAATTCAGTAACCACATAGGTTAAGTATCTGGGCTCCATACCATGATACCACCTCTATCCAGAAGGAATGACATACACTAAGGGGCGCTACTCCCTAGAACCTTGCCGCATCCTTCCTGTTTTGACCATTTCCGGGATGTGGGGCTCGACGAAGTCTCGTCCACAAAGCTACGCTTTTCAAAATCCATGCTTCGGGTCAAACAAATGATCAACCTATGATCACAAAGATATAAGATCAAACAAATGATCATATCGCAAATGATCAAACACTGATCATTTCACAGCAACACTCAGTATGTCACGTTACCAAATTGGGAGTATATCGCTGATAAATTTCAACTACACAACCTCTGAGCTCGTACGTCTCAGAGAAGGGTGTTAAGCTAAGAGAATAAATTCTCTGCCACCAATAGAAATGTATTTGAAAGAAATCAGCTTTATATCTCAATTTGTAACGTCAGACACACAATCCATACAAGTCTGTTCCGGGATCGAACAGAACCGAAGGCACTTCTCACGAAGCCCTTGCACATCCGGATAATTTTCTAATCACGTCCGGACTTCCCGTCAGTAAGGGTGATAAAAACCTCTAAATCGGAGATCAGCCGATGTAGAGTAACTCGACGGTAATCCTTCCGTTTTAAAAAAATATCCGGTCTTCAACACCGGTCATCAAATGCAATTCATAACGACGTATCACATATTCGGAATGGGTTATACGACCCCATGGTCCTTTCACAGCTAACCCGAATAGTGAGCGATTATTCAAAAATAAGTGTGGCATTCAAATTCATCCAATTCACAACAAATACCTATTTAAAGGTAAATATTGATAGTCGGTTATTTAACTATCAATAAAGATGCGCAACATCATCAGGTTCCAAATAATTTTCCCAAATTATTTATTTTCCAGAAATATCTTTACTAGATATAAATTTCCACACTTCAAAGATAAATCGATATTTATTTTTAAAACAAATTCCCATTTCTTTTATAAATTCCATAGTGAATTTATATTTTTTGAATATCTACTGATATTCGATTTTCTAATCGATTTCAAATATTCAATTTCAATTTATCTTTAAGAAGATAAAATCTCAAAATGTTTCATTTCAGTTTGAAAATGCATTTCCATACTTATTTAATAATAAGTATTTCACAAATCTATTTATTTTCAACATTAGAAAATATTCAATATACTTAAAATCAAAATTAAGTATATATTTCATTCTTTAAGGAAAACATTTACTATAACAACATCTATTTGAGTCAAAACGAATGTTACGTAAAACATCGTTACGACGACTCAAAATCACTAGTATAGGGATTCAGAATTAAGATAGATATATAAATCCCAATACTAGATAAAAATATTTCCTTTCGGAAATCATTTACTATAACAACAGTGTTATAGTCCACCATTTCCTTATTTCTCGAAAACGTCTATTTCAACAATAAATGTTGAAATCTATGCTTTCGATTCATAATACATTTTAAAACATCTTTAAAATGTTTAACTACATTTTTAATATCATTTCTTCAAAAATAAATCCATTTTATTCAATAATATATTCACTGTCCAAAAATTGTGAATATAATTCACTTAACCCAAATTTCAATCATTTCTACGCATTTTATTTCAATAAAAATTCGCTATCCAAAATTGCGAATATATCTTCTTTAATAATCCTCTATATTAAATTTATCAAATTTAATTGATTTCGAATTTATAAAACAACGTTTATAAATTCTATTTCTATTTTTTTTATCTTTGATTTATAAATCTTCTTTTATTAACTTCTATAATTCACTTATCAAAATAAGTGATTTCGGATTTATAAACAACATTTATAAATTTCAATTTTATTTATAAAAACTTCAATTTATAAATCTCCTTTGTTAACTAATTCAATTCACAATTCAATTTTTTATACCAACAATCCATATTATAAGTTAAATACTTATAATTTCATTTATTTACAAAGATCATTCTTTTAAACTTTACAAACTGTATATTTTTATCCTTTTATAAACCCATTTTAACATCATTTCCAAATACTTCATCGATTACAGATTGATTTCCAAAATTTTATCATTTCTAAATAATTTCCTTATTCTTTCCAATTTATTCAATATTCTATTTTTAAAAGAATTCTTCAATTTGAAATCATTTTTACATTGATTTCCCAAGTTATTTCAATTCATAAATTTAATTTCTAATTAGACTTCCAACTTATTTCATTTTAAATAAATTCCTTTTAAAGAGAATTAATTTCTTTGTCTCTTTCAATCTATTTAAAAATCCAAATCTAAATTAAATTCTTCAATTTATAATCACTATTTTATGAAATCCATTTATTTAACATTTTCACTTTATTCTGGAGATAAATTCGATAAGATTATAAAATCAACTTTTTATGTTTTAAAATTCTTCTTTCTTCAAATTTATTCAATTTCTAAAATTAATTCACTTAAAAATTTCTACTTGAATTTCAAAAATTCAATTTCGTTTATTTTTGGAATCCAATGATATCAAACATCCATTCAGCTAAATTTTAGCTTTCAAACAATTTCCAGACATCAATATGATCAATAACATCAATATAATCATTCACATATTCATATCACAGTATAAATAAATTCAATCAATATGAGGGGTCCAGTTGGATCCCTCCAACCTGTTTTCCTGCATCCAAAGACGTTAGCACAATACCAATTCCACTTCGAGGTGGAATATCGCGGTATATGAGTTTTATAAAAATCATCCTCTTACTAACGGTGCAATAGGGTCTCATCCGCTATACGAGGCGGGAAATTAATCAATCCAATATATACATATGCCAATATGTATATATTGCTATATATATAGATATATCCTACTATATCTAATATCACATCCAATAGCAATCAAATCAATAACTGCAATATCAACTTTTTATTTAAGTGAGGAAAATCTCACCTTAGCTTTAATTTGCAATCCCATTTCCAATCCAATTTGTTTTCCCTTCATTGTATTAAACCTTGTATAAACAATTTATACCATTTATTAATATTCAAGATTTTTGAACATTAAATTTCCTTTTTAATAAATTCAAATTAGTTAACACATTAATTCTAACCAAAATTTTAATGTAAACTAATTTCCCTTTAATATATCTTTTAATAACTAAATAATTTAAATAAATTTATTAACCACCCTAATCTCTAATATACATTATGAAAATAAACTGGTAGATTTCCATTTCTAAACTGTATATATAAAAAATTTTATATAGGCTTACAAATCTAACTTTTATATAAACTCCTTTATATTCCCAAAATCTTATTCATGCATATAGTTTCTGTTTACATTTTTATTTTTATTCACTAGCTGAAACAAATTTTCTGTTTTCTGAATATATATATCTTGAAAACTTAAATAGGCCTTACTGCTATTAAAATTTTCGTTTTCTTTGCTAACAGTTTAAATTTCCAAAACCTAAATTTTTATATAACTTTACAATTCAAAGTATTTTAAAATTGCTGCCTTCTCAGATTTATAAACATAAATATAGTTTAATAAGATAAAGTAAAATACCATACTATTTTTAACATATTTTTTTTCTTCTTTCTGAAATTCAGTTAAGTAATACAGACTTAGGTTTTAATAAGTTAAAAGAAAAATAAATACAAGCAAACCTCATCAATGGCCAGATATATCTCGACCAACCTCAACATCATTGTGCCAGCCCATTCACGAGCACGCCATCACGCCGCGAATCCCCAAATCGAACGCGTGCTCGAGTTCTCGTACGCGAGCCTCAGGCAATCGCCAACATCCCCATACCCCAGCGCCTCCTCTCTCTGACATTTCCCCTAACTTCGAACTGCCATCTTCAGTTGCCACTGCCTCGAGAACGAGGCCTCCATCGCCTATCCCTGACAATGCCGCTGCCGAGCTCGACCCAATTCAACGTGCCACCACGAAATACTCCACCTTCCCAGCATTCGATCGGAGCCCCTAGACTCGCGAACTCTATTGCGAACGACACCATAGGGTCGCAGCTCCGATTTGATTTAATTCTCGAACAGATGTTGATTTTATTTTAAGGGGGAGAAACTGAGGAACGCGGCTCTGAAGTATAAATTGAAATAAATCCTCGATTTGCTCTTGCGTTCGATTTTGATTATAAGAGAGGATGGACGGCCATTTATATTGTTTTGAACGAAAGAAAATTTCGTTTGATTTTTTTGTTGAACAGAGGGATATTTAAAATTGGAAGGAGGCATGGGAATCACGATTATCCTTCGTGATTTTAGGCGTGATTCACTGCTAGATTAAAGGGAGATAACATGTTGTGTTGACCAGTTTCCAAATTTAAATTTAAATTTTAAATTGAATTTCATTTTATTTCAACGCGTTTGCATATCGTATGGTCACATATCAACTTCAAAAAATACGAAAATTGAAACCCCGCAATCATACAATATTCCGGATCCAATGGAACTGGTTTCGTCAAATTCTGAGACTGTGCCTCGGACGGCTATTTTAAATATCAGTTCGAATGATAAAATTTCAAAACTGAACAAATAATTGTAAACTTCAATTCTGAAGCTTCTATTATCTTCAGTGTTATCAATACGAATTTTAAAAGCTTTTGAAATATTTTTCTTCAGCTTAAAATTGAAGATTCAAATTTTTATTCAATTTAATAGATTAAATTTAAAAATTTAATTGTCAAATTCAAAGTTATATTGGGGATTCAAATTAAATCATCGTTCAAATATTTAAAATTAATTAAATATTCTCAATTTAATTTGTTAAAAATTCAGGGTCGTTACAATCTCGTTCAAGGCATGATTATGAGATGTTTATGGAGAAGTCTTGTTAATGACCTTGTTACTCTCTTTGATTTGATCAAATTTGTATGTTGTATTGGAAATGAAAAATAATTTTTTTATGAGGTGAGTTTGTAATCTATTGGATAAAATATGAAAAATAAATTTTTTTATGAGGTGAGTTTGTAATCTATTAGATAAAATAAGCAGTGAATATTATGCTTATATAGTTGAGAAACGGAGGAGTAATAAGAGCAGAAGATGAATTTTTGGATAGAGAAAAAATATGGTAATTTGAGTGTTGGTGTGTTATGTACTTTTGAATTGGTATTGGAAATATATATATATATATATATATATATATATTATAGTCTATAAAAGTATACTTTAAAATATCTGGTTGATAGGTTCTTGATTTTAGCGATTTCAAGAATAATATGATATGTTCCTTTTCTTCTTTGAAAGATCCTTCATCTTTCATATTTATTAATATATTGTGAGATTTGGCTTGAAATAGAAAGTTTATACCATGATATTTGTTTTTGATTTGAAAATATATTTTACAAGATATTTTTTCTGTTTGTTTGAATGACTGACTCCATTTTGATTTCAATTGTTTCTTATGATATACTTGCATCAAATAAGACGTTTTATACTGAATATGGAATCAATATGCATTACTGAAATTGTCATCAACTGTATCCTGTAGATACACAACATTAAACAAACACATTAAATACAACATATATTTGTTAATATCAAACATAAATTGATTGCAATATTTCATAATATTTCTATTTGGATAATAACGAACATATATTAAATTTTACTAGCAAGTTGTGAATATATTTAATATGTGATACATGTAAATCAAACATATGAGAGATAATGGATGACAAATTAACTATAAAAAACTGTACTTTGATGATTTTTAGACAGTAACACTCTAGAAGAAAAACCAAATATGTGTCTATATATATATATATATGTATGTATGTATGTATGTATGTATGTATGTATATTTGTTATCATCAAACAATACATATACTCCACAATACATATAAATATATCCATTAAAATAGTGTACTACTAAAGACACTCCGAAAACCTCTTATGGCTCTCATAACGAATGGTCATCATATAATCGTTTCTTACATTCTTACTAATACCATATAGTATCTTGTTTTCATCAAATAGACACTTAAATACTATTTGGATGGTTATCATCGTACGATGGTGAATGATCGTTGTAAACCAAAGAAACGTGGTTGTTTATCATCATACGATTGTGAACGATCAATGAAAATAAAAAAACACACAATTTCTTAGGAACGAATGGAAAAATTGAATTTTTTTTATGCAGCGTATAAAAAGATTGATATCTATTAAACATTTTGTGGAATTCAAAAGTGCTTTTTTAGATGCCAATAACATCACACTTGATTTAAGCTATTAAATTAGTAAGAAAATGTCAAAAAAATTTAAACATATAAGAATCCATTAGAGTAAAAGAGAAGAGATTTTATTCACTTCAGGTCTGTACATACAATATAACGGAGCACTATTTATAGACTTGTGGTGGAAAATGAAGATTATGATAATGCCCATGTGATATTCATATTCACCCTTATATTTTGTATATATTATAAGACTACCCTTGAATATGAGTATTTGAAATCTTAGATGTTCAAATGGTAACTTGCAGTCGTCTCTTTTAAAACATATGTCTCTTTTAAAACATATATAATGGTTGCTCCCCATCATTATTATCTTGCTTATATATATATACTATTAATAAAGAAAATTCAATAAAGATGATTTCCACGTTGTCTTTTTGAAATTTCGAAAATGCCATCATCCATCAACAGAATCTTACCACTGATTTGCAACATTCAAAACCATCTCATTCTGGATGCTTCCCATGATTTAATATTTTCCTTTTGAATTTGAATGCATGTCTTGATAATTCAAATCAGCTACGGATACTCTAGATCCGTAAATATGTATGATATTGCATAAACAAGTATTAAGAAAATTAAAATCAAATGACAATAATTCCACTTACTCCTCCTTCATATGTTCATCATTTATTAAGGAAAAACCTAATAGAGAAAATGCAAGAGTCCAAAAACTCAGCCTTCGAAAATCGGCACCCGTACTTCACGTGTACTCAAAATGCCGTAGATTCAAACGCCGAATCTGGCTTCCCGGAGCTATAACACCATTAAGTATAACAACACAGCGGAATAAAGAAATATATGATATCATATACAACTCCAATGAATACAATATCCAGAATGATATACAGCAATGATATCAATATGATACAACAATATCAGAGATAAATAATGATACAGCGGAAATAACAGAAGTGACAACTCCAAATCATCTTCAAAAGAGAATGAGCAATAACTCCAACATCAAGCTCGAACCACAAAGAGAAGCAAGTGCAGTCCTGAACTCCAAGAACTGAACCAGCTCCAGATAATCTACTAAACCTGAATATCTGAAAACCCCAACTCTAAACTGCCCGTGTGGAAAATGGTGGGCACCCAGAGTTTAGGAAGGGAACAATAAACTCCGAGTCAATCGTGAGACTGGTGTGAGCAACAAAAACAGTTTATCTTTAAAACAACACAACAAAAGAGTTTTAAACATTGAAATCCGCAATGCTTTTGGAAAATGAAACTACCATAAGGCCTCCCGCATACACACACAATGCAAACGCAGAATCAGAGCAGATTTCTCCTTATGACAGTCAAAGATGCTTACTACGCAAAACAAATCATTGAATATTATTACTAGTGCATAGTGAAGAAAACATTTCGAAAGTATAATATTAATCTTAGCCAGCATAGACATTTCGAACTATGCCTACTATAGCTACCATCTAAACAGTGGGGCGCCACCATAAGTAAATGGCAGGTTCTACAACTAATACCGTACAACTTCCGTATTGGGAAATGGATTTCAAACAAATGGTCAGGCTAAGGAACTTCCTTTCCTACTACCGAATGGGATCGCCTCTGGCTGGACGTCCCGAGAGACAAACTGCTCTCTGCCAACACAAGGCCGGGTTACCCCTGTAATAGGCAACTCACGAATATGCCACCCCCCGGTCCTTTGGGATCTTTATCCGAGGCCTCGGTAACCAACATCACACATAATAAATAAAGTGTGTCCACATGAGTAAGTATCTGGGCTCCATACCATGATACCACCCTTTTCCAAAAGGAAATGACATACCCTAAAGGGCGCGACCCTCATAACCTTGCTGCATATTCCTATTTCGACCATTTTCGGGTTGTGAGGTCCGAAGAGGTCTCGTCCACAAAGCTACGCTTTGGCACAAAGCCATGCTTTGGGTCAACAGATGATCAAAGCAATGATCACAAAGATAAATGATCAAACAAATGATCATATCACAAATGATCAAACAATGATCATCACACAACAACACTCACCATGTCACATTACCAAATTGGGAATATATCACTGATAACCTTCAATTACATAACCTCTGAGCTCGTACGTCTCAAAGAAGGGTGTTAAGCTAAGAGAATAAATTCTCCGCCACCAAACAGAAATGTATTTGAAAGAAATCGGCTTTATATCTCAAAGTGTAATGTCAGACATGTAACCATACAAGTCTGTTCCGGGTTCGAACAGAACCGAAGGCACTTCCAAAGAATCCCTTGCAATTCCGGGTATTCACAATACCGTCCGGACTTCCCATCACAAAGGGTGATAAAATCTCTATATCGGGGCCAGTCGATGCAGAGACATTCGATGAGTTGTCCTTTCGTTTTTGAAAATATCCGGTCTTCACCACCGGTCTTCAAATGCTATCCATATACGACGTATCATTATTCGGAATGGGTTATGTGACACAAAGGTCTTTTCCCGATTAACCCGAATAATGAGTGCAATATTTAAAAACATATGAATATTGGGATTTCAATTAAGTCACAACTTAATAATTTAACTTCCTTTTTAAATGGTTCCAATCGATTACCATTTCAAATCTTTTAAACAAAAAGATTTATTTCACAAAGTTCACCCAGTTTCATAAAAATCCATTCACAAATTTCAAAACAATTTCCGTTTCAATTGGATTAACTCGTTAAATCTTTAAAACAAAGATTCAACTTATAGCTTTCAAAACAATTTCATTTCGAATGGTTTAAACAAATTACCATTTTCAAATCTATTAAAAATAAACAGATTTAATTCATAGCTTTCAAAAAGAATTCATTCATAGCCTTTCAAAACATTTCAATTTCATTTTAAATTTGAAACCTTTCAACACAAATTGGAAGTTCACTTCTTATATGAAAGCTGTTATTATTTGAAAACAAATAGTTTTCGTTTAAGAAAAATCCAATTATATTTGCACGAGTTAAAGCCCTTGAATTATATTCACATTCCAAAATCAATACTCTTAAAATAGTTTAACCCAATAAAACTTTTACAGTATCTTTAATCCCCAGTTTCAAATCATAGAATTCAATTTCAAACTTGAATTCAAATTTAAATCAAATTATTTAGATTTCCAAAACTTGATTAAGTTATTCAAAATAACTTTTATCTTTGAAATTCCATTTCGAAAGCTTATCATTTTAAAACCCAAATTTCCAACTTCAAAATCAATTGAAATTAAAACTTCAATTTCAAAAACATCAAATTTACATTATCTGTGACTTAACCGATTTCCACGTGAAATCCATATTTGTGTGTATAGGTGTAGTCCAGGGGTTTTACACAAAATAGTGCAACATCAATCATCACAGATATATTGATCAGCGGTATAATCGATAACGCTTATCTTCATTCACAGATTCATAGATAAAATAAATTTATCAGTCACAAAGATTCACTATTACAATTCGATGTGGGTTTCGGATAACCAATTGGAATCCGACTCCCTGTCGCATCGAAATTCAAATGCCGTTTTACGGGCCATGGGTTTTCACATATATACAGAAACAACTACAAATCACAGTCCAGCATAAGGCAAGTCACATCATATAGTATCATAATCACAAACAGAAATATTAATCCAGTACACAATATTTGATGACAGTCAATCATCTTCAATTTAAGGTGAAGGTGATTTAAAAGAATTAACCACATAACTATTTAAATCAATCATTAACTATAAATTAATTCAATTTTAATTAATTATTTCTTAATCAATTATCTTAATTAACTACTAATTATTAATTAACTTTAATTAACGATTCTTAATTACAAATAAACTCTTAATTGTTAATTAACCAATCTTTAATTCAATTACAAATTAATTAAACACTTAATTATTAATTAACCAAATCTTTAATTTCAAATTGACTAATCTCTAGTCACTTAGTTAATTACAATTATAAATAAATTAATCATTCTTAATTACCCTTTTTAAACAACTAATAATTAATAATTCTTTGTCTTAATTAACATTTTAAAATCTTCCATTAACTTTGAAATCAATTTATTATTAACTTATAAGACTTTAATTTTAATTACTCTAACGCTTAACTTTAGTTATTTACTTAATTGAAAGATTAATTGAGATTTTAAAACATTCTAAAGTGTTAACTGGAAATAATTAACCTTATATTAAAGTTTATCTTCATTTGTTAAACATTTTATTTATTATCATTTATAAAACATCAGTTTGGAAAAAAACTCACAAACCCGAGACTTCCAGGCTTTTACTCGAGTTCAACCCGAGTCTCTCTCCTTTCTTCCTCGTGCCTGATCTTCTTCTCTTTTTTTTTCTTCTTTCTTTTCCAGTTTAACTATACAAACTAAGATAGCAACGTATACTCGCGTTCGCGAGTTTCATCCCGAAGCAAACGTGCTTTTACTCGAGCCATCTTCCTCTTCTCCCCATCCCAGTTTCTTCTTCTTCCCCCTTTTTTTCTTAAGTTTTAAAGCGACACTCCAGAACACAGACACTAACACCACCGTGCACGTGTACATCACCGATGGTCGCCTCCGACTACTCGCGACCCCTTGCGCAAGTCAACGATCAACACCCCATACTATTCCGATCATCAATACAAAAATCCAACCCTTCGATCGAAAATATGCAACCCAGTCGAACCTGGAACCAAAAACCCACCTCCAACCCAAACCTTTCAAAGCCGACTGCTCGATGCTCCGACCACCGTTCGCCACCAAACTCCGACCGCAGCTTCACCTACGACCCATCCACCATCCCTCCAAACCGCATCGAACTCGATGCATCCAATAGGGTGAACGAATCAAAAGTACTCGACCCTCCAAAACTAGGTCACCGGAATTCAAACGCCACCCGCCGCCACTGTGATCATCAGTCGACCCTCGGAACATTTTTCCTGTGACCACCGAACACTCCTCCACCTCCTCGAACAACCCTAGCACCTCCAGTACCCCCGATCGCCAGAAATCCCCAAAATAACACATCCGTTCAATGTCGAACTGCACCTAAACCACTCAACTAAAAATCATCATACCATGATTAAAAATCAAGTCTTCCAGTACGAATTCAAGTTATATATTTAAATCAATATCTCGTGAAGTTTGAAATTTGGTCCATCTTGAGTTTGTTTAAGATTTTGGGTTTCCAGAGATAAATTTAAGTTGTTTTAATCTTAACTAAATTTTAAAGCTTAGTTTACAATGATATAAACATATTTTGTTTAAGTCTTAAGTTCAATCATCAATCAGAAGGAGAGTAAATGATTTTGAATCATACAGTTTGAGTTTTATCTGGAAACAGAAGCAAATTTTAAAACAACAGCCCGCATACCTATTTTCAATCTTCCCATATATATATATATAATGATAATTATATATGCACACACATACATTTCTCAGATACACTTGCATAGATTCAAACCCTTAAAAAAATGAGATGTTACTCACAGATTCTCAAACATTGGATTCAAAGAAATGGTTTTAAAGATTAAAGTTGCTCACTTGACATTAAAACAGTAAGCTTGACCTTTTGTTTGAAAACAGGAAGGCTTGAACTGGAATTTGAAAACTTTGCATATCTTTGTTGTTTTGATCCTTGAAAACTTTGAACTAGCTTTGAAACTTGAACATGAATTGCTGGAAATCTTATTGTAGTTGAGATGCCTTAATTTTTGATTTGAAACTGAAGTGCTAGGCTTTCTTATTTGATTTTAGGTTACATTTGTTTAAATGAACAAAAATGAGAAGAAACTTGCTCGGTCTTTTGTATACGAAATGAAATGAGGTAAGTTGATAAATAAAAAAAGTAAAGAGAATTGTTTATTGACCAGGTACACAACAATTCAGAGATTTTTATGAAGTTTGGGGACTGAAAGCATTTTCGAACAGGCTTTGTTTTGTGCTAGGATGGAAAGCATTAAATGCTAATGTACCTTATGTATCATACTTTCCTTCTTTGTACATAGATGTTTTATATTTTACTTTGTTTATACACTTGGATTCTTACCTGCATTTCGGCTGAGATGTGTTGGAAGTATGTTGCATTAATTGCTAAGTACTCTATGTTTCATATGCCATACTTGCTGACTTCGGCCATACTTACCTTTATACTTGTATTTATTACTTTGTTTGTTTATTTGCCTAGACTTATTTTCTATTACTTTGTCTAGTGGCTGATATGATTTATATTTTGTTGTCTTATTTCAAAAGCTTCTGCATTTTTTTCCTTTTGTCTAGTCTAATTGCTTAGCAATATAAATGAAATTCTATGTTGTCATTTTTATCTATGTGTTCACTTTATATTTTATAGTTTAACATCTATTATTATTTAACTCTAATACTAATTATTTTATTTTCATAAATATTATTTAAATTTAAATGATTCATATCAATTTTATTTAAATTCGGGGAAACTCGCTTTCATTGATAATAAATTATACAATTTTAATTCAAAAATTCAATAAATTATTAATTTAAATTAAATTAAAATCTGGGGTCGTTACAAACTTCCCCCCTTAAAAGAATTTCGTCCTCGAAATTTACAGGCACGAAAACAACATAGATAGATAAATTCAATCTCCTATAATTACTCGAACACAAGATACAGATTTCGAATTCAAGTCGGAATATTTCAAAATATATACTAGTTTGTCCCTCTTCAGACTTCGATTAACCCGAGAAATTATAATAGAATTTCAAATTTGTTTTTAAACGATATCCTTTTATTGATACAATTCAAATTTAGCTTCATATTCTATTAATCAATTTAACTCAATTTAAATTTCCAATTTATTCATATTTATTAAGGTTCAAATCGAAAACTGATAAGAAACCGATGAAGATACGAAGTAAGGATCTTCTACAACGATTCGTAGGGCCATCATCACACCGAAACTTCTTCTTGTAGCTGGTACGAAGAAATCAAAAGAATTTTGGAAACGAATCAAAGAAGATTGATAGAGAAAGATTGTTTCCACTGTTGTAGGGTATTGACCATTTATAGTCGTATTCCCTTGTCCCCTATCTAGTCCTCTTCTTGCACTCATACTCACTATCAGTGGATAGTAAGAGAATTTACTGAGGTATACGGATAGATATCTTAGGGATACTCATTCTAGAGTTTACTTCACTCTATCTCTAATGAGCTACTTAACATGTTATACTCCTGAGCTAAAGTTAAACCTTAGCTCTGATACCAAATGTAAGAGTCCAAAAACTCGGCCTTCGAAAATCGACACCCGTACTTCACGTGTACTCAAAATGTCGTAGATTCAAACGCCGAATCTGGCTTCCCGGAGCTATAACACCATTAAGTATAACAACACAGCGGAATAAAGAAATAAATGATATCATATACAACTCCAATGAATACAATATCCAGAATGATATACAACAATGATATCAATATGATACAACAATATCAGAAATAAATAATGATACAGCGGAAATAACAGAAGTGACAACTCCAAATCATCTTCAAAAGAGAATGAGCAATAACTCCAACATCAAGCTCGAACCACAAAGAGAAGCAAGTGCAGTCCTGAACTCCAAGAACTGAACCAGCTCCAGATAATCTACTAAACCTGAATATCTGAAAACCCCAACTCTAAACTGCCCGTGTGGAAAATGGTGGGCACCCAGAGTTTAGGAAGGGAACAATAAACTCTGAGTCAGTCGTGGGACTCGTGTGAGCAACAAAAACAGTTTATCTTTAAAACAACACAACAAAAGAGTTATTAACATTGAAATCCGCAATGCTTTTGGAAAATGAAACTACCATAAGGCCTCCCGCATACACACACAATGCAAACGAAGAATCAGAGGAGATTTCTCCTTATGATAGTTAAAGATGCTTACTACGCAAAACAAATCATTGAATATTATTACTAGTGCATAGTGAAGAAAACATTTCGAAAGTATAATATTAATCTTAGCCAGCATAGACATTTCGAACTATGCCTACTATAGCTACCATCTAAACAGTAGGGCGCCACCATAAGTAAATGACAGGTTCTACAACTAATACCGTACAAGTTCCGTATTAGGAAATCGATTTCCAACAAATGGTCAGGCTAAGGAACTTCCTATCCTACTGCCGAATGGGATCGTCTCTGGCTGGACGTCCCGAGAGACAAACTGCTCTCTGCCAACACAAGGCCGAGTTACCCCTGTAACAAGTAACTCACGAATATGCCACCCCCGGTCCTTTGGGACCTTTATCCGAGGCCTCGGTAACCAACATCACACATAATAAATAAAGTGTGTCCACATGAGTAAGTATCTGGGCTCCATACCATGATACCACCCATTTCCAGAAGGAAATGACATACCCTAAAGGGCGCGACCCCTATAACCTTGCCGCATATTCCTGTTTCGACCATTTTCGGGTTGTGAGGTCCGTAGAGGTCTCGTCCAAAAAGCTACGCTTTGGCACAAAGCCATGCTTTGGGTCAATAGATGATCAAAGCAATGATCACAAAGATAAATTATCAAACAAATGATCATATCACAAATTGTAACGACCCGCCATTCATTCCACAGAATGACGCATCATTAATAAGAAAGAAAGGGATAGAAAAGAGAAAAGAAGAGAAGAGAGAAAGAAACAACATCAGAATCTCAACAGCGGAACGAATAAATTATATTAATAACATAAACTATTACATAGTATACAACACTTATCAAAGTTTACACAACATATACATCACATACTAGACAGTATTAAACATCTGTCTAGACATTACAATTCAAATACATTCAAGACACTATCACAGATCAACACAGTGGAACACTATATATCTACGAACGCTGAAGCCTCCTGCAACATTGCTCCTCCAGAAACCTCGTCAAAGCTAAACCTGAATCCCTTGGCTACTCGTAAAAAATTTGAGTACCCAAGAGTTTATAAAACAGAAAATAAACACTTGGGTCAGACATGGGTCTGGTGTGAGTAACAGGTTAAAGTTGATTAATTTTGAAAAACCTTTGAAAGAAAAGGTATCTCGTAAGACTTCCCGCACATAAACACGGAAAAGTTTTTACCTTACGATAACCAAAACATTTATAGGAAATCCAGTTATATTACAATAGGTCTAGGGTTTTCAAATAAATAAGAAATAGCTGAAATTGTTACATTATTAAATTCCAGCATACTAGCCACAAAGTGGGTTATACAATCAAGTCCGTTATCACTTATTGGAGATTGGATTCCATACAATAGCAGGGCTACCGAGGTACCGCCCATCATAGTACGAGGCCTAGATCACCGTACCGAGGATTACTCCCAATCCCCTGCAACACAAAGCCGGAACCATCCCTTACTGGATAATTCCGAATAAAATCACCCCACAGATGGCCGTCGCCAACTGCACCACTAAGCCGAAATAAAGGAACTCTCTAGACAGGGATGACCTTACTCTCAATGGGTGCTACCCACGAAGCCTTGCTGCACCTCCCCTGTTTTAGCCATTCCCGGTTGATGAGGCTTGAGGCTACGATTACCTTTAATCAGAACACACCACTTAGAATGCTCATCGTCCACCTGACGATGTTCTGAAAGCATTCAATCTATACAAGTTCGTTCCGGGTTCGAATGAAACTGAAGGCATTATCTCATTACACTCATTTTGGAATCACCCTCAAAGTTAACGACAATAACCCTTGCACTCTGAATCTTCATCTTCACTTTAGATTCACGACCTATCGTTAATTTGGATCGATGTGGTATTCGGATATCCAAATCTGGAAACCCGATCTCGGTCTCATCGAAATCCAAAACGTATCTTTTAAGAACAAGTTGTTTTAAAGTTAAAACAATTCAATTCAATTATCTATATTCACATAGATAGATAATTCACAATAGATAATCCATATTATCATCACAAACAGATAATTTACATTATCATTACAATTCAACCAAAACATCCATATCATAGATCAGTACATATCTCATCAGAGATATCAAACAATGCAAAGCATTCAATAACATTCATCCATCCCTAAGTAATGATTTATATCATCTCTAATTAATTTAAAATGAATTAAACTAATTACTTCATTCTATAAATCCTGCTTACTTAATCATTAATTAAACCAATTAATTAATCATATTCTAAGTATCCATCTTAATTAATCATTCTTGATTAATTATCCTTTAATTACTTTAAGTAATTAACCCTTAATTAATTTCACAAATTAATTATCTTAAACAATTACAGTAATTAATCTTTAATTACTTCATTAATTAATTAACTATACTTAATTACATCAATCCTTAATTAATTACAATTAATTAATTACCCTTTAATCACTTATTATTGATTAATTAGTTTAATTAATCAACCCTTAATTACATCTTTAATTATATTAATTAATGATTCTTAATTACTTCTTTAATTAATTACTCCATTTAAATTAATTATATTTAATAATTAATCTTTAATTAGTCACATTTATTAATCACCTTTGATTAATCTCATTTAGTAATTAACTACCCTTAATTACTTCTTTACATAAATTAATTACTCCTTAATTAATTATCTTTTAATTAATCCCTTGATTAATTATACAAAGTAATTAAACTCAAATTACTTTCATTATTAAATCTCCTTTAATTAATTATATCCAGTAATTACCTTTAATTACTTTCCTAAGTAATTACACTTCATTAATTACATTTAAGTAATTATTCTTGTCAAATCACCAAGTAATTATCTTAAATTAATTCAATTAATTAATTTAAACTTATCAAATTTATTTAATTAATTACCTTATGTAATTAATTACTTTAATTACTTCCATTAAGTAATTTATACTTAACCAATTTCTTATTAATTAATAAATCTAATTGATTATTAAAATTAATCATATTAATTAATTATTTAATAATCCCTAATTAATGATCTCTCATTAATTATTAAAAATTCTTTATTTAAGTAATTAAACTTAAATCAACAATTATTAATTACAAATTAATTAATCTCTAATTACTTAATTTCTTAATTAATCTTTAATCACTTGATTAATTAATTCCTAGTCATTTATTAATAATCTATACTTATATAAATAAATGATCCTTAATTCCAAATTAATTAACCCTTAATTAATTAACTTATATTCCTAATTATTTAATTAATTAACACCAAATCATTAATTAATTAAATTATTAAATTACCCTTTAATTACCTTATTAATTTAATTTATCCTAAATCATTAAACCTTAATTAATCTCTAAATTAAAGTATTAACCTTTATAACTACTTTAATTATTATTAACAAAAGTTTTGAAACATTTTTACTTTTAAAATCTTCCTTTTTATTCATTTCAAATTAAAGATTTAGATTTGAATTACAAATTTAACTTTAACCAAATTTTAATAAAGTTTACAAAACTTTTTAAATCCAAATGTTAAAGAAACACTTAACATTTATAAAAGAAATTTAAGATTTTTAAACCAATTCATTTATTCAAACCTTTTTAAATTATTCTTTAAACATTTAAAGTTGTTTAAACATTTTAATAAAAACTTATTTATTTCACAACTGGAATTCAAGTTTAAATTTGAATCCACACCTAAAGATTTGATTTTAAACTTTGTTTAAATTTCTGTTTCAAATTATAAATCAATTTTAAAATTTTAAAAACAAACAGGCTTTAAAACCTGTAACCACTCAATTATCCCGAGTTTTATCAAAAATGCTTCGAGTTGAAACCCTCCACGCTTCGAGTCAATTCATCAATTTACTCGAGTAACACTTCTCTATTAAAAACCCAAACTCACCAGTATCCAAATCATCACCGTGCACATGCACGGTGACGTCGCTCGACTTCGATCACCGCCGATGATCTCCTCAAGTCAACGTTCACCTTCATACCCAAACTTGATCACCAGAACCTCGACATCAACTCGAATTTGAAATCGAGTATCCCATCACCATCAAGAACAGGAACCCAAAGCCTGGAAATCCCTCGAATCCACCTTTCTGATCACCGGAGCACCTGACTTTCCAGCCACGCCATCGCCAGTCTTCCCGCTACCAGTTTCCAGAGTCTGGTGGAACTCGATCGACCAGAGACACCGTGATGACAATTATTCCAACCACATCAAAAACTAGGTCTACATACTTTCCCGATCAACCCCCATCGCCGCAGTGAATTTCACCATCATCAGACATTTTCTCAAACTCTCCGATCATCCCTCTATCTCCAGTTGAAACCACAACCTCCCCGAGCATTTAGATCATCAGAGACTACCAAAAATGTAAAATCTGTTCAACCTCGAACTGCTCTCTCATCCTACTTCTAAAAATCAAGATTTAAATCTTAAAAATCATGTTTTCACACCAGGATTCAGATCATATGCCTGAATCAATAAATTTAGAAGTTTGAAATTTTCACTTATTTCAGATTGCTCTGTTGTTTTGATTTTTATAGCCATTCGAGTTTTATTTTAACTTAAATAAAATTTTAAACACTAACCCATGACTAAACAAACAAATATTGTTTGAATCCTAAGTTCTAATAAAGATCAGATAGGGAGATAATGAATTTTGATTAAAATTTAGCTTCTGAACTAAGAACAGGCAGAAACAAATACAACTACAACATGCATCTATACATCCATATATATAAATAGAAATTTCAATCATATTCATCCATACAATACACATTTTATTCCAGAAATCCATATGCAAACAGATATCATATACTTAAGTTTTAAAATGAATGTTACTCACCATTTTTTAAAAGCAGAGAAATTCCCAGGCTTTAAATTTTGATCTGGCAAATGCTTTTGACTTAAAAACTTGAATTGCCTTTGCTTCTTTGATTGAAGACTTGAAATCTTTTGTTGCTGAGATGTTTTAGCTTGTACTGAAATGATATTGCTTTTTAAATAAATCTCAGGTTTGCAAAAGAACAGGCTTTGAGTTGTTTTGATCTGAAAAGAATTACAGTTTTGACTTGAAGAAGAATGTTCAGGTTTTAGGCAAATGGTTTGATTCTCTGGTTAGAGGAGTGTTGATTACAGATTGTTTTGAGAAATTTTGTTTGAGAATTTGGTTTGAGTTACAGATTTTGTTTTTGAGTATCCTTTAGGCTGAAGTTTTCTTATCTTTGAATTGAAGAGGATAGAAAAAGGAAATGAGATGAGAAGCATATGTTTATATAAATTAGAATGTAGTTTATTAAAAATAAAAGAAAAACTAAAATTTAAAAGCTTGACATTTGTCATTTACTCTAATTTATTAACTAACACATGTCACCATGGTTACTTAATATATTAACACTTGTCTTTTTTAATTAATTAGTATTTATTTTAAATGTTAATAAAAGTTAATGTAAGATTATACTTAATAAATTAGTTAATAAGCACTTATATATATATATAAATTCAACAACACATTTTATTTGAAAATAACAATTCTATTTCTTTAAAATCTATTTATATCTATATATAAAACAATACATTGAAAATAACAAATTTATCAATTTTAAAATAATTTATAAAAGAGATTATAAATTACTACTATTACTAAATGAATTAACATATCATATGTAAATTGTATTTTAAACTTATATATATACTCTTAAATCATATTTATTAAGCAATTTTAAAAAGAAAATAAAATAAACCTTATTATAAATCTTATTTAAAACCATATAGTTATTTGTTTAAATAGCTTTGAAAAGCTTAATATTAAATAAATCATAATTTCCAAACTATCAAAAATGTATATTAGAAATTTAAAAACAAGATTTTATTTATTTATTAAATTCAAACCAAAGCTTATCTATTTACAATATACACAAATATATACATTATAAATAGAAATCATTTTATTGGTTTTTAAAAGATAAAATTCACTAATTAAATATTTATTTAATTAGATTATTAAATCAATTCAAATTTTATTATCAAAGATTATCAAATCAATTTAATTATTTAAACAGATTATTAAATTGATATTGCCTAAAAATTCCGGGATATAACATTCCTCCGCGCTTAAAACAATTTCGTCCCCGAAATTTAAAACAAAGGTAATTTAATAATCTATTTAAATCACAAGCATATATTATCATCCATATGCTAACAACCATAGCAACCAATTCACCCAATCAAACAATTCTAACTATCCAGACAAAAATTCTGGATAGAATTCCCTAGAGTTTCCCAAGAATAAATACCGGGATACTCGCTCTACAGAATCCAAACAATCAATACTACTAAGCTATAGAGCTCCTACTCACCTAGATCTACAAAACTAAACAGGATACCAGACTACAGATGAGTCTGACTCAACAACCAAATCTTCCTAAACTGTTGGTTCCTAAACCAGAGATAGATCATACACGTACTCCCTCAGAGATACATGAAACACAACGAATCCCAGTTATCCAAACTGGCCATTTAATCCAGTAGATCAAAGCACTTATCCAAATCAAATCCCCGACTTCGAAATCCAAATTCCTCCATCTCTTATCCACAAAATCTTTTGACGATCCTGGGCTTCCTACAAATCCTTCTTGATCAGCTCAACCTTCGCTGATGCTTCTTGAAACAAACTGGACCAAAAATAACTCAACAAAAATGATCCTCTCAAGATCAACCAAGACCAAGAACAAACTCTACTCACAAACATCAGAAGACTGAACTAACTTCTCCTATCCGGAAAAGACAAACAGGAGCACTCGCCAAACTGCTTTCGCTGCACAACTCTGATCTGGAGTAGAATGAAAATGCTGATGAAGAACACAAGCACAGACTGGACAACACATCCTAGAAAATCTCAGATAACTCAAGAGAACACTAAGCAATCGCAAGTCACTTTTGCGATCAACCCAACCTATTTCCAAAGAAATCTGTTCTCTCTTTACCAATCAGAACAGCTTATACTTAACTATCCAATCCATCGAAGAAACGGATCCACAAACTACTACTGAACTTTACCTTTAGAACATTGCTAAGCCAGAAGACCTTCTTAGAATACTCCGAGTTGCACTACTGCCACAGATGCCAAAGACTTCTCAATCCAAAGCTCTTCGAGAAACTCGGACTCCAAACCAAACAGAAACACCATGCTGAACTCAGCCACAACACCGAAGCATACACACTTCCTTAACTTGTTCCAAAGAAAACATCTTCGGGAACATCCATAGTCACTGCATCTCATCACACAGCTACTTCTTCCTGAGGTACCATCACACACTTCTGCCTAACCGACAGATCCAACTTCAAAGATAAACTCCGAACCTTAACAGGTTTCCTTCAGAGATTTGAAAAATCCTTACACCACTGCAAAGCTCACTCGAGACAGTATTGGGTCTACAGTCTCGGCAGATACACTTCCAACCTCAACACTCAAATTCCAACCATTGGTAGTCGTGTTACACACACCACCACCCTATCTACCCTTAGAACTCATATTGGAAAACCCGAAAAGGTAACCCAACTAATAGGTAGAATAAATATATATAGTTATATAAATTACAAATACGCTCTCACAAGATAGACACCACTCCAGAGCCTAGGTATTATCTCAACCTAGAGCTCTGATACCAACTGTCACGGGCCGAGCCAGTGGCGACCGGTAGGCTTTGCAACCATCCCAGACCCACCGTGGCAAACAGTGAGACCTCGAATTTGCTTTTACGGCCAGCCTCTCGACTCGTAACCAACCCAGGGCCTCTACTACCCAAAAGGGACATGTAGGGGTAAGAGTCTCCCATTCGCCACCAAACCGCGAAGCGAGAACCCCCTATCATGCTGTACTGTAGCAAATCCGATCCCGGTCTCATCGAAATCCAAAACGTACCTTTTAAGGCCAAGTTGTTTTAAAGTTAAAACAATTCAATTCAATTATCTATATTCACATAGATAGATAATTCACAATAGATAATCCATATTATCATCACAAACAGATAATTTACATTATCATTACAATTCAACCAAAACATCCATATCATAGATCAGTACATATCTCATCAGAGATATCAAACAATGCAAAGCATTCAATAACATTCATCCATCCCTAAGTAATGATTTATATCATCTCTAATTAATTTAAAATGAATTAAATTAATTACTTCATTCAATAAATCCTGCTTACTTAATCATTAATTAAACCAATTAATTAATCATATTCTAAGTATCCATCTTAATTAATCATTCTTGATTAATTATCCTTTAATTACTTTAAGTAATTAACCCTTAATTAATTTCACAAATTAATTATCTTAAACCATTACAGTAATTAATCTTTAATTACTTCATTAATTAATTAACTATACTTAATTACATTAATCCTTAATTAATTACAATTAATTAATTACCCTTTAATCACTTATTATTGATTAATTAGTTTAATTAATCAACCCTTAATTACATCTTTAATTATATTAATTAATGATTCTTAATTACTTCTTTAATTAATTACTCCATTTAAATTAATTATATTTAATAATTAATCTTTAATTAGTCACATTTATTAATCACCTTTGATTAATCTCATTTAGTAATTAACTACCCTTAATTACTTCTTTACATAAATTAATTACTCCTTAATTAATTATCTTTTAATTAATCCCTTGATTAATTATACAAAGTAATTAAACTCAAATTACTTTCATTATTAAATCTCCTTTAATTAATTATATCCAGTAATTACATTTAATTACTTTCCTAAGTAATTACACTTCATTAATTACATTTAAGTAATTATTCTTATCAAATCACCAAGTAATTATCTTAAATTAATTCAATTAATTAATTTAAACTTATCAAATTTAATTAATTAATTACCTTAAGTAATTAATTACTTTAATTACTTCCATTAAGTAATTTATACTTAACAAATTTCTTATTAATTAATAAATCTAATTGATTATTAAAATTAATCATATTAATTAATTATTTAATAATCCCTAATTAATGATCTCTCATTAATTATTAACAATTCTTTATTTAAGTAATTAAACTTAAATCAACCATTATTAATTACAAATTAATTAATTCTTAATTACAAATTAATTAATCTCTAATTACTTAATTGCTTAATTATTTTTAATCACTTGATTAATTAATTCCTAATCATTTATTAATAATCTATACTTATATAAATAAATGATCCTTAATTCCAAATTAATAAACCCTTAATTAATTAACTTATAATCCTAATTATTTAATTAATTAACACCAAATCATTAATTAATTAAATTATTAAATTACCCTTTAATTACCTTATTAATTTAATTAATTCTAAATCATTAAACCTTAATTAATCTCTAAATTAAAGTATTAACCTTTATAACTACTTTAATTATTATTAACAAAAGTTTTGAAACATTTTTACTTTTAAAATCATCCTTTTTATTCATTTCAAATTAAAGATTTAGATTTGAATTTCCAATTTAACTTTAACCAAATTTAAATAAAATTTACAAAACTTTTTAAATCCAAATGTTAAAGAAACACTTAACATTTATAAAAGAAATTTAAGATTTTTAAACCAATTCATTTATTCAAACCTTTTTAAATTATTCTTTAAACATTTAAAGTTGTTTAAACATTTTAATAAAAACTTATTTATTTCACAACTGGAATTCAAGTTTAAATTTGAATCCACACCTAAAGATTTGATTTTAAACTTTGTTTAAATTTCTGTTTCAAATTATAAATCAATTTTAAAATTTTAAAAACAAACAGGCTTTAAAACCTGTAACCACTCAATTATCCCGAGTTTTATCAAAAATGCTTCGAGTTGAAACCCTCCACGCTTCGAGTCAATTCATCAATTTACTCGAGTAACACTTCTCTGTTAAAAACCCAAACTCACCAGTATCCAAATCATCACCGTGCACATGCACGGTGACGCCGCTCCACTTCGATCACCGCCGATGATCTCCTCAAGTCAACGTTCACCTTCATACCTAAACTTGATCACCAGAACCTCGACATCAACTCGAATTTGAAATCGAGTATCCCATCACCATCAAGAACAGGAACCCAAAGCCTGGAAATCCCTCGAATCCACCTTTCCGATCACCGGAGCACCTGACCTTCCAGCCACGCCTTCGCCAGTCTTCCCGCTACCAGTTTCCAGAGTCTGGTGGAACTCGATCCACCAGAGACACCATGATGACAATTATTCCGACCACATCAAAAACTAGGTCTACATACTTTCCCGATCAACCCCCATCGCCACAGTGAATTTCACCATCATCAGACATTTTCTCAAACTCTCCGATCATCCCTCTATCTCCAGTTGAAACCACAACCTCCCCGAGCATTTAGATCATCAGAGACTACCAAAAATGTAAAATCTGTTCAACCTCGAACTGCTCTCTCATCCTACTTCTAAAAATCAAGATTTGAATCTTAAAAATCATGTTTTCACACCAGGATTCAGATCATATGCCTGAATCAATAAATTTAGAAGTTTGAAATTTTCACTTATTTCAGATTGCTCTGTTGTTTTGATTTTTATAGCCATTCGAGTTTTATTTTAACTTAAATAAAATTTTAAACACTAACCCATGACTAAACAAACAAATATTGTTTGAATCCTAAGTTCTAATAAAGATCAGATAGGGAGATAATGAATTTTGATTAAAATTTAGCTTCTGAACTAAGAACAGGCAGAAACAAATACAACTACAACATGCATCTATACATCCATATATATACATAGAAATTTCAATCATATTCATCCATACAATACACATTTTATTCCAGAAATCCATATGCAAACAGATATCATATACTTAAGTTTTAAAATGAATGTTACTCACCATTTTTTAAAAGCAGAGAAATTCCCAGGCTTTAAATTTTGATCTGGCAAATGCTTTTGATTTAAAAACTTGAATTGCCTTTGCTTCTTTGATTGAAGACTTGAAATCTTTTGTTGCTGAGATGTTTTAGCTTGTACTGAAATGATCTTGCTTTTTAAATAAATCTCAGGTTTGCAAAAGAACAGGCTTTGAGTTGTTTTGATCTGAAAAGAATTACAGTTTTGACTTGAAGAAGAATGTTCAGGTTTTAGGAAAATGGTTTGATTCTCTGGTTAGAGGAGTGTTGATTACAGATTGTTTTGAGAAATTTTGTTTGAGAATTTGGTTTGAGTTACATATTTTGTTTTTGAGTATCCTTCAGGCTGAAGTTTTCTTATCTTTGAATTGAAGAGGATAGAAAAAGGAAATGAGATGAGAAGCATATGTTTATATAAATTAGAATGTAGTTTATTAAAAATAAAAGAAAAACTAAAATTTAAAAGCTTGACATTTGTCATTTACTCTAATTTATTAACTAACACATGTCACCATGGTTACTTAATATATTAACACTTGTCTTTTTTAATTAATTAGTATTTATTTTAAATGTTATTAAAAGTTAATGTAAGATTATACTTAATAAATTAGTTAATAAGCACTTATATATATATATATATAGATTCAACAACACATTTTATTTGAAAATAACAATTCTATTTCTTTAAAATCTATTTATATCTATATATAAAACAATACATTGAAAATAACAAATTTATCAATTTTAAAATAATTTATAAAAGAGATTATAAATTACTACTATTACTAAATGAATTAACATATCATATGTATATTGTATTTTAAACTTATATATATATACTCTTAAATCATATTTATTAAGCAATTTTAAAAAGAAAATAAAATAAACCTTATTATAAATCTTATTTAAAACCATATAGTTATTTGTTTAAATAGCTTTGAAAAGCTTAATATTAAATAAATCATAATTTCCAAACTATCAAAAATGTATATTAGAAATTTAAAAACAAGATTTTATTTATTCATTAAATTCAAACCAAAGCTTATCTATTTACAATATACACAAATATATACATTATAAATAGAAATCGTTTTATTGGTTTTTAAAAGATAAAGTTCACTAATTAAATATTTATTTAATTAGATTATTAAATCAATTCAAATTTTATTATCAAAGATTATCAAATCAATTTAATTATTTAAACAGATTATTAAATTGATATTGCCTAAAAATTCCAGGATATCACACAAATGATCAAACAATGATCATCACACAGCAACACTCAGCATGTCACATTACCAAATTGGGAATATATCGCTGATAACCTTCAATTACATAACCTCTGAGCTCGTACGTCTCAGAGAAGGGTGTTAAGCTAAGAGAATAAATTCTCCGCCACCAAACAGAAATGTATTTGAAAGAAATCGGCTTTATATCTCAAAGTGTAATGTCAGACATGTAACCATACAAGTCTGTTCTGGGTTCGAACAGAACTAAAGGCACTTCCAAAGAATCCCTTGTAATTCCGGGTATTCACAATCCCGTCCGGACTTCCCATCACAAAGGGTGATAAAATCTATATATCGGGGCCAGTCGATGCATAGACATTCGACGAGTTGTCCTTTCGTTTTTGAAAATATCTGGTCTTCACCACCGGTCTTCAAATGCTATCCATATACGACGTATCATTATTCGGAATGGGTTATGTGACACAAAGGTCTTTTCCCGGTTAACCCGAATAATGAGTGCAATATTTAAAAACATATGAATATTGGGATTTCAATTAAGTAACAACTTAATAATTTAACTTCCTTTTTAAATGGTTCCAATCGATTACCATTTCAAATCTTTTAAACAAAAAGATTTATTTCACAAAGTTCACCCAGTTTCATAAAAATCCATTCATAGATTTCAAAACAATTTCCGTTTCAATTGGCTTAACTCGTTAAATCTTTAAAACAAAGATTCAACTTATAGCTTTCAAAACAATTTCATTTCGAATGGTTTAAACAAATTACCATTTTCAAATCTGTTAAAAATAAACAGATTTAATTCATAGCTTTCAAAAAGAATTTATTCATAGCCTTTCAAAACATTTCAATTTCATTTTAAATTTGAAACCTTTCAACACAAATTGGAAGTTCACTTCTTATATGAAAGCTGTTATTATTTGAAAACAAATAGTTTTCGTTTAAGAAAACTCCAATTATATTTGCACGAGTTAAAGCCCTTGAATTATATTCACATTCCAAAATCAATACTCTTAAAATAGTTTAACCCAATAAAACTTGTACAGTATCTTTAATCCCAGTTTCAAATCATAGAATTCAATTTCAAACATGAATTCAAATTTAAATCAAATTATTTAGATTTCCAAAACTTGATTAAGTTATTCAAAATAACTTTTATCTTTGAAATTCCATTTCGAAAGCTTTTCATTTTAAAACCCAAATTTCCAACTTCAGAATCAATTGAAATTAAAATTTCAATTTCAAAAACATCAAATTTACATTATCCGTGACTTAACCGATTTCCACGTGAAATCCATATTTGTGTGTATAGGTGTAGTCCAGGGGTTTTACACACAATAGTGCAACATCGATCATCACAGATATATTGATAAGCGGTATAATCGATAACGCTTATCTTTATTCACAGATTCATAGATAAAATAAATTTATCGGTCACAAAGATTCAATATTACAATTCGATGTGGGTTTCGGATAACCAATTGGAATCCGACTCCCTGTCGCATCGAAATTCAAATGCCGTTTTACGGGCCATGGGTTTTCACATATATACAGAAACAACTACAAATCATAGTCCAGCATAAGGCAAGTCACATCATACAGTA
Organism: Allium fistulosum; assembly: GCA_030737815.1. NCBI lineage: Eukaryota > Viridiplantae > Streptophyta > Magnoliopsida > Asparagales > Amaryllidaceae > Allium > Allium fistulosum. Next base: position 186,639,489 of record CM060906.1, read on the forward strand.
TCATAATCACAAACATAAATATTAATCCAGTACACAATATCTGATGACAGTCAATCATCTTCAATTTAAGGTGAAGGTGATTTAAAAGAATTAACCACATAACTATTTAAATCAATCATTAACTATAAATTAATTCAATTTTAATTAATTATTTCTTAATCAATTATCTTAATTAACTACTAATTATTAATTAACTTTAATTAACGATTCTTAATTACAAATAAACTCTTAATTGTTAATTAACCAATCTTTAATTCAATTACAAATTAATTAAACACTTAATTATTAATTAACCAAATCTTTAATTTCAAATTGACTAATCTCTAGTCACTTAGTTAATTACAATTATAAATAAATTAATCATTCTTAATTACCCTTTTTAAACAACTAATAATTAATAATTCTTTGTCTTAATTAACATTTTAAAATCTTCCATAAACTTTGAAATCAATTTATTATTAACTTATAAGACTTTAATTTTAATTACTCTAACACTTAACTTTAGTTATTTACTTAATTGATAGATTAATTGAGATTTTAAAACATTCTAAAGTGTTAACTGGAAATAATTAAACTTATATTAAAGTTTAACTTCATTTGTTAAACATTTTCATTTATTATCATTTATAAAACAGCAGTTTGGAAAAAACCCCACAAACCTGAGACTTCCAGGCTTTTACTCGAGTTCAACCCGAGTCTCTCTCCTTTCTTCCTCGTGCCTGATCTTCTTCTCTTTTTTTTTCTTCTTTCTTTTCCAGTTTAACTATACAAACTAAGATAGCAACGTATACTCGCGTTCGCGAGTTTCATCCCGAAGCAAACGTGCTTTTACTCGAGCCATCTTCCTCTTCTCCCCATCCCAGTTTCTTCTTCTTCCCCCTTTTTTTTTCTTAAGTTTGAAACCGACACTCCAGAACACAGACACTAACACCACCGTGCACGTGTACATCACCGATGGTCGCCTCCGACTACTCGCGACCCCTTGCGCAAGTCAACGATCAACACCCCATACTATTCCGATCATCAATACAAAAATCAAACCCTTCGATCGAAAATATGCAACCCAGTCGAACCTAGAACCAAAAACCCACCTCCAACCCAAACCTTTCAACGCCGACTGCTCGACGCTCCGACCACCGTTCGCCACCAAACTCCACCCGTAGCTTCACCTACGACCCATCCACCATCCCTCCAAACCGCATCGAACTCGATGCATCCAATAGGGTGAACGAATCAAAAGTACTCGACCCTCCAAGACTAGGTCACCGGAATTCAAACGCCACCCGCCGCCACTGTGATCATCAGTCGACCCTCGGAACATTTTTCCTATGACCACCGAACACTCCTCCACCTCCCCGAACAACCCTAGCGCCTCCAGTACCCCCGATCGCCAAAAATCCAAAAAAAAACACTTCCGTTCAATGTCGAACTACACCTAAACCACTCAACTAAAAATCATCATACCATGATTAAAAATCAAGTCTTCCAGTACGAATTCAAGTTATATATTTAAATCAATATCTCATGAAGTTCGAAATTTGGTCCATCTTGAGTTTGTTCAAGATTTTGGGTTTCCAGAGATAAATTTAAGTTGTTTTAATCTTAACTAAATTTTAAAGCTTAGTTTACAATGATATAAACATATTTTGTTTAAGTCTTAAGTTCAATCATCAATCAGAAGGAGAGTAAATGATTTTGAATCAAACAGTTTGAGTTTTATCTGGAAACAGAAGCAAATTTTAAAACAACAGCCCGCATACCTATTTTCAATCTTCCCATATATATATATATATATATATATATATATATATATATATACAGATAATTATATATGCACACACATACATTTCTCAGATACACTTGCATAGATTCAAACCCTTAAAAAAATGAGATGTTACTCACAGATTCTTAAACATTGGATTCAAAGAAATGGTTTTAAAGATTAAAGTTGCTCACCTGACATTAAAACAGTAAGCTTGGCCTTTTGTTTGAAAACAGGTAGGCTTGAACTGGAATTTGAAAACTTTGCATATCTTTGTTGTTTTGATCCTTGAAACTTTGAACTAGCTTTGAAACTTGAACATGAATTGCTGGAAATCTTGTTGTAGTTGAGATGCCTTAATTTTTGATTTGAAACTGAAGTGCTAGGCTTTCTTATTTGATTTTAGGTTACATTTGTTTAAATGAACAAAAATGAGAAGAAACTTGCTAGGTCTTTTGTATACGAAATGAAATGAGGTAAGTTGATAAATAAAACAAGTAAAGAGAATTGTTTATTGACCAGGTACACAGCAATTCAGAGATTTTTATGGAGTTTGGGGGCTGAAAGCATTTTCGAACATGCTTTGTTTTGTGCTAGGATGGAAAGCATTAAATTCTAATGTACCTTATGTATCATACTTTCCTTCTTTGTACATAGATGTTTTATATTTTACTTTGTTTATACACTTGGATTCTTACCTGCATTTCGGCTGAGATGTGTTGGAAGTATGTTGCATTAATTGCTAAGTACTCTATGTTTCATATGCCATACTTGCTGACTTCGGCCATACTTACCTTTATACTTGTATTTATTACTTTGTTTGTTTATTTGCCTAGACTTATTTTCTATTACTTTGTTTAGTGGCTGATATGTTTTATATTTTGTTGTCTTATTTCAAAAGCTTCTGCATTTTTTTCCTTTTGTCTAGTCTAATTGCTTAGCAATATAAATGAAATTCTATGTTGTCATTTTTATCTATGTGTTCACTTTATATTTTATAGTTTAACATCTATTATTATTTAACTCTAATACTAATTATTTTATTTTCATAAATATTATTTAAATTTAAATGATTCATATCAATTTTATTTAAATTCGGGGAAACTCGCTTTCATTGATAATAAATTATACAATTTTAATTCAAAAATTCAATAAATTATTAATTTAAATTAAATTAAAATCTGGGGTCGTTACAGAAAAATAATCAACATGCAGGAAAAAGAGTACAACGTACATAGTCTTAAAAAACTTATTTTAAGATGTTATTTCATGCAAGGAATTGTGACACTTCTGGATCTTAATAATGCCTCGCTAAAAATCTTAATAAAAAAACCTTGTTGGTATAAAATTGATTAAGGAAAATAGTAAATTACAATATACTTCATATTTATTTTCAAGCTTCGTGCATATTCTCTTATTATACATAGGACATATTTCGTTCCTTCGTTGAATCGTGTGTAATTATTACCATTCTTAGATGCGCGCACGCACGCGCACACACAAACACACACTCACATAATCAGTTTTTCCAAGATTGTTTCTTCCAAACATAATTTGCATTTTATGCACTTCGTATGCTACTATTCTTTGATGGATATATCAAGATTTTCATTACAATAATACTTAAAAGTAGGAAGAATCTACTCATCGAGAAGAAATCATGATTTTCATTACAACAATAGTTAAAAGAAGGTTGTGATCTACATAGCTTGTTCATTACATCTTTTAAAACTAGAAAAGTTATGTATTTTCTTTAGGAACTTCTATACTTTCATCATTTAGTATAATTTAACCTACATTCATACTTTTATCATTTAATATGATTTAACCAACATTTATACTTTTAGCTCTTTAAATGTTTTAAAAACTTTGGCAACGTCACTTCTAGTGTTTTTAAAACTATTGTGCTTTTGGCAATTAATACACTCCAGGCAATATTCATGATTTAGTGTTTTCAGTGTGCTTCCTGATGGAACTAGGCCAAACAAGAGTGGTCTAAATGTGTAACAATCCGTCTTTTCGATCATCAAAAGTTGACACTAATACATTCACGGTATTCACGTGCCGAGCTTTCAAGTGCCGAAAAGACAGATTGTTGGGAAAAAAAGTAAAGACAGGAAAAAACCTCACATCGTGACAAGCAACATATAATATACAATAGATCTTTACAAAAGGAAATTGTAATATACATACGTCAAATCAGAGTTAACTAAACAACCATCAACCTAAATAGTTATAATAGTCTGTCCTAATGTTTTCTAATAAATACATGAGGAAATGCAGCGAAAATAAAAAGATACGTGAACACATCTAACCGCCATCTGACTCGTCTCCTGAAGCTCCGAAGCACACGAACTAGATCTGTAATATGCTCGGTCTGACCCAAGCATTATTAGAAAATAACACCCGGATCGTTCTGGTAAACCAGCGTAAGAAATACACCTAAAATAGATTATTTAATGTTATAAAACTTTCCAAAATAAAAGTATCTCGTTAGACCACGCCTCACATAAACACGGATGAGTTTTATGTTAAGATAACCAAACCATTCATATTAGAAAATATAGTGATATTATAATAATGTCAAAGGGCGATAATATCAATAATCAAGTAGCTGTGATGCTCGTAAGTGATAGGTATTGTGACGCCCCACCTCTATACCCACGCTAGCCCAGAACACTACAGTGTAATGTTGTCAACTAGCATGGAGATTAAGGCCGTTGAGGAGCGACCATCCGTGTAATTGCTTTGTGCGAGCACCGATATGTCAAATAGTATAACATGCATTTTTATTTCAGGAGGAAATCCGACATACCGATACAAACTCAAAGCTACTACACAGTGACTATAATAGTTTAGGACAATAAATATAATAATAACACAGATATAAAAGATGCGGAACACAGATAAAACAAAAGTCTCATATATATATATATAACTGATGTCAGTTACAATACATTAGACACGATACATATGATACAACTACAACTGTCGACTCTGGAAGTTATATATACAAGTACATTATCGACTAATATACATGAATACATATCAACCTAAATCATTACACTGACTACTACAAAAAGACGCAGACCACTTCAAAAGATATGAAAAGTCTTCATAGCTAAAACAGCAACTCAAAGCAGGAAATCTACAACCTGAAATAACTCGGGTCTGACCCGAGTATTAAATTCAAAAGAAGATAATACACGGGTCAGTCTAATTCTAACTCGGTTATTAATGCACAGAAGCAATAATAATCAAATAACAATATAGACGACAATCACAGAAATCTCATATATCCGACTCCTCGATAAGAGAATCGGATAACGGTAGATTTAACACTAAACAGTGTTAATCAACAAATCAGCAGTCCAAATCACCAGCCAGATGAATAAAACGATTATCAATGAAGATAATATGAAAACTCCAGAATTGCCTAAACAACAATTTACAACAAATTCCAATTATTAAACAGATAATTAGAATCTCAAAATGATCAATCAAATCAAATTTCTATGTGGCTGCAGTACACGCATGCGTGCACTGCCTTGCGACACAGTACGTGAAATCATCACAACAGTGAATACTACAACAATCAAAACTGCAGAGGTCAATATAAATGAACCAAAAACAACTGGCACTAACCCAAATCAAAAGGAACGAATTATACACGAGTACACAATGAAAGTTTACATTCGAGTACAGGGTCAAACCCAAGTCTTTGAGACTGGATTCAACTCGCTGTAAAATCTCAAAAAAATCAACCTGAAACAATCAAAACCAACAAACCAAGCTCAACCAATTCAAGCAAAAGGAAACAGTGAACAAGTTCACACTTCAGATCAAAAATACCAATGTAGAAAATGCAATAACATACTTACATAAATGTATGTATACTGAAAGCAAACAGAAATGCATTGACACTACAGGTATGAAGACCACAAGGCAAGGTACCAGTTCAACTCAAGAGCAACACAACACAAGTGTACATAAGCAACAATGCACTGTACATCAAGTGATACAACAATGCAACACTAAGAATACAATGCATCTATACCCTATCTCAATAAAAGTGCATGAAGACTTGAGTGAAACTCAAAGTCAAAACAGTGCACAGGTAAACAAACAGTGAAACAACACTGTCCCAAAGCCACAAGAATAAAACAGTGGACAGATAGTTTCCTTTTTAGAAAAGATAGAATGCATCAGGCACCAAGTATAGCCATAGCAGTTCCGAACTACTCAATGACAATTTCATGAAGTCAACATGTAAACAGCAGTGACAAAAAGGCTACTGCCAAACAAGTTCAGGCATGAAGCCATACACAATACTACAGCGATGTGTAGATACCCAATAACAACCTGACCGATCAACATAAAACACCAAATAGCAATTTACAATCAAATTCATGAAGCAGCAGTTTCAAATAAAAGGGTCGAACAAGTTCGAATGATTCCACAGCTGAGCAAATACAGTTATACATGTATGCATATATATATATATATATATATATATGTACACACATACATGTCAATATCAAATGAAATGGTACCAAAGTCAAAATAGTACAAGTGGTCGGAGTCATGAAACGGCAATGAAAATTCACAAACAAGTCAAGTTACAGGTTGTAAATGATCCGAGGTAGTGAACAGCGAAGCCAAAGCATCGAACCACAAATAAGGTCGCAGGTGAAAATGACCGAAGGCAACAGTTCACTTTCAAATAAATAGCCAAATTCAAACGAAATCACACAGTGTCATGATAACCCAGAAAACAAGAAATCGAACTCAGTCGAAAATCAGGGTACAACAGTTCCGAACAAAGACAGAAATGTCTTGAATATCATCGCACAAAACAAAGGCAAGTGACCGAGATTAACTAGTGACAATTTCAAATAAACTCAGACGAACAAAAACAAGGAGTTTCAAACCCTAAATTTCACTTGAGTAGGAATTAGATGTGAGTAGAACTCACCTTCATCCGGTCGAGAAGGCGAAGTCGAACTCGATCAAACGAGGAGCAGCCACAAACGAGCGCAAGTGATCGACATTTCACGAAGCCCCAATTTGCAAAGGAACGAGCTAAAACGAGTATGCCCTAATTTGAAGACGAGCCCGCCACCTTTTTTTTCGTTCGATTTATTTTAGGGTTTTCGAAAAAAATGAAGAAGGGGGGAACGGTCGCTGCTATTATCTCAACGAAAAGAAAGCAGGCCCAATCAAATAAAAAGGGAGCGGGCTAATACAAATTTTAAAGCCCGTATTCCCTTAACAAATTTTTAAACGAATTTTACTTGATATAAATTCCAAACAGCAATTAGCTATCAACACTAATCGTTTTATGATGATTATAAATTTTCACAAAACCCTGGGTTGTTACAGACTCCCCTCCTTATAAAAATTGCGTCCCCGCAATTTTCGTAGTTAAAGTCGTCAATAACATTATTTTTCTAACATAAACTGGTTAAGCTAGAACAATAAACATCAAAACACAAACGCCAAAGAAATCTTTTAATTTCAAATAAAAGAAATTCACAAATTCTCAACAAAATCTAATTATCAGATAGATAATCAGAAAACAACAAAACTGAATAAATGTAATCATTAGCAATATTCAATTACCGATTAGACATTCAGAAATACAGAAATCTCAAAACAGCAATATCTAATTATCGATGCGATAATTTAGAAAATAGCAAAATCTAATTATCAACAAAGATAATTAGAAAACACAAATCACAAATCGTAAAATTGCCAATATCTAGTTATTAATCAGATAATCGGAAAACAACAACTATCTAATCATCAAAACGCAATTATTTAATTATCACAATCGATAATCAAATTTCAAATCAACAAATATTCAATTATCAAAAACGATAATCAAATTAACAAATATTTAATTATCACAATTGATAATCAAATCTCAAATATCTAATTATCACAAGCGATAATCAGAAATCTCAAATCAACAATTATTTAATTATCACAATCGATAATCAAATTTCAAATCAACAAATATTCAATTATCAAAAACGATAATCAAATTAGCAAATATTTAATTATATCAATTGATAATCAAATCTCAAATATCTAATTATCACAAGCGATAATCAGAAATCTCAAATCAACAATTATTTAATTATCACAATCGATAATCAAATTTCAAATCAACAAATATTCAATTATCAAAAACGATAATCAAATTAGCAAATATTTAATTATCACAATTGATAATCAAATCTCAAATATCTAATTATCACAAGCGATAATCAGAAATATCAAATCAACAATTATTTAATTATCACAATCGATAATCAAATTTCAAATCAACAAATATTCAATTATCAAAAACGATAATCAAATTAACAAATATTTAATTATCACAAATGATAATCAAATCTCAAATATCTAATTATCACAAGCGATAATCAGAAATCTCAAATCAACAATTATTTAATTATCACAATCGATATCAAATTTCAAATCAACAAATATTCAATTATCAAAATCGATAATCAAATTAACAAATATTTAATTATCACAATTGATAATCAAATCTCAAATATCTAATTATCACAACGATAATCAGAAACACAAATATCTGATTATCAAAAACGATAATTAGAATCACAAATCAGCAAATATTTAATTATCACAAATGATAATCAAATCTGAAATCAATAAATATTCAATTATCAAAAACGATAATTAAATCTCAAATCAACAAATATCTGATTATCAAAAACGATAATCAGAAATCACAAATATTCGATTATCAAAAACGATAATCAGAATTCACAAATATCCGATTATCAAAAACGATAATCAGAAATCACAAATATCCGATTATCAAAAACGATAATCAGAATTCACAAATATCTGATTATCAAAAACGATAATCAGAAATCACAAATATCCGATTATCAAAAACGATAATCAGAAATCACAAATATCTGATTATCAAAAACGATAATCAGAAATCACAAATATCGGATTATCAAAAACGATAATCAGAAATCACAAATATCCGATTATCAAAAACGATAATCAGAAATCACAAATATCCGATTATCAAAAACGATAATCAGAAATCACAAATATTCGATTATCAAAAACGATAATCAGAAATCACAAATATCCGATTATCAAAAACGATAATCAGAAATCACAAATATTTCAATTAACGAGTCCGTAATTAACCGAAATAGCAAACACACATGTCCCATAATCCACGAGTTTTACTAAATCGTTTAATTCTCTTCATCGTTTCCTTGAAAGTGCAAAATTGTGTATATTAAAAATAATATTTCACATTCTCAAACGAACAAGTCCGGAATTAAGCGAATCAGCAAAAGAAAAGGGTCATAGTCCTCGATTTTGCTGAAACGTTTAAATCGCTTTCTCATTCTTTTGAAAGCGTAAACTGTAAAAAAATTTGAAAACAATTTTTAATTTGAAACAATTTTTTAAAACACGTGATTAAAACAACAACATAAATAGAATCTTCGACAAGGAAATTACACTTCTCAAAATACCGTAAAAACGGACAATAAAATCAGAATTGCGGGATAACCGCTTGAAAATCCATTTTAAAATTGACTGTTACTGAAGTTAAAGCGACAGTAATTTTTATACGTCAAAATCTCATCAAAATAATTGGCATCAAAACATAATACCAGTGAATTTTCATTCATTAAAAATGTCACAAGAATCTTCTCAAAGATCAAAAGGAATGTCAAACTCCTTAAACTTTTATTCATAAAAAGTTAATGACACACGAATTCACCAATGCACAAAAATTGATAAAATTTATCAATGGAAATCACGAAATTTGGTGAAGCACAAAATTCTAGAAATCATCACAAGAAATCCAAAAATCACAAAAAGGGGGGGAGGCCTATCACAAGAACGGGAGCATGAAAGCTCACCAACACGTGTAACACAAGAACGAGAAGCTATCTCATGGAAGCTATCCATTAAATTTTGACACACGAATGGCCCGAAGACCGTGGGGCGCTACCCCACATATGTGATGATGAAACATCACACAAACGGGGTTTAGTCTCCTTCGTAGACAAAGAGACATCGCACAATTGCTAGTCTAAATCACAAAAAGGGGAAGGCCTATCCCAAAACGGGAGTATGAAAACTCACCAACACGTGTAACACAAGAACGAGAAGCTATATCATGGAAGCTATCCATTAAATTTTGACACACGAATGGCCCGAAGACCGTGGGGCGCTACCCCACATATGTGATGATGAAACATCACACAAACGGGGTTTAGTCTCCCACGTAGACAAAGAGACATCGCACAATTGCTAGTCTAAATCACAAAAATGATCGTCAATGATCATAAAGAAGTGTCAATCTCACCAAGCTAGTAAATATATGAGTTTAGCTTCATGTCCCATAACCAATTGCTTAACTCAAATATTTACGAACAAACTGTAGACCTTCACTAGAAAATTGTCACAAGAGATTCAATCGAACAAGTCCAAAAATTAACCGGCGAAGTAAACGCAAGCGTTTCATACCACTCGTTTTACTAAGTCGTTTAATTAGATTTCTCATACGAGTGAGGTAAAGGTTTGAATATACTAGTAGATAGAAAAACGGTTTTGAGAAAACGAGCTTTATAAATAAAATAGTGTTGAAATCATTTTAATGGAAGAATTTTAATATTTACTACTAGTATTGAAACCTTTATATTTTTAATGTGACAAATCACAAAAATGACCGTAGGAACAATCAATCACTAAAATTCACATGCGAAGACGTGAATTAACTCCAAAGAAATCGATATCAAATCCATCAAAGTGGAAATACCCAAAAATCCCAAAAATAGAAGTTATCAAAGTTGACAAAGGTGATAACAACTAATCGGAGAAGAAGAATCGATTAACAATTGGAAAAACAAAGCAAAACAAGCATAAGTAGGCAAGCAGGGAAACAAGAGCAGGTCGGTTGACCGAACTACAAATTCTGCAATTCCTACCCTATTTAATAAAAGTGCAATCTCTCACTCAATTTGCAACCGGTCGAGCACGGACGCTTAGGGATTACGCCCATCGGCTACCCGGTCCTATTGGCTCGTCGATGCATCACTAAAAACATGTTCGAACATCAAAGTTAGGATCTTTAAAAATTTGATCCCAAATCACTAAAAATTGGAATATTCACAAAACCAATCCAAATCAAAATCAAATGCACATGAATAAGCGTTAGGAATTCATACCTAACAAATCAAAGATAATCATAGACAAAGATGTGAGATAAAACATCGACAAATAGTTGTAACACATGCTCCATCTAAGTTATATTTTATAATTGTCCTAAACCCCAGGCTCTGATACCAAGCTGTGACGCCCCACCTCTATACCCACGCTAGCCAAGAACACTACGGTGTAATGTTGTCAACTAGCACGGAGAATAAGGCTGTTGAGGAGCGACCATCCGTGTAATTGCTTTGTGCGAGCACCGATATGTCAGATAGTATAACATGCATTTTTATTTCAGGAGGAAATCCGACATACCGATACAAACTCAAAGCTACTACACAGTGGCTATAATAGTTTAGGACAATAAATATAATAATAACACAGATATAAAAGATGCGGAACACAGATAAAACAAAAGTCTCATATATATATATAACTGATGTCAGTTACAATACATTTGACACGATACATATGATACAACTACAACTGTCGACTCTGGAAGTTATATATACAAGTACATTATCGACTAATATACATGAATACATATCAACCTAAATCGGTACACTGACTACTACAAAAAGACGCAGACCACTTCAAAAGATATGAAAAGTCTTCGTAGCTCAAACAGCAACTCAAAGCAGGAAATCTACAACCTGAAATAACTCGGGTCTGACCCGAGTATAAAATTCAAAAGAAGATAATACACGGGTCAGTCTAATTCAAACTCAGTTATTAATGCACAGAAGCAATAATAATCAAATAACAATATAGACGACAATCACAGAAATCTCATATATCCGACTCCTCGATAAGAGAATCGGATAACGGAAGATATAACACTAAACAGTGTTAATCAACAAATCAGCAGTCCAAATCATCAGCCAAATGAATAAAACGATTATCAATGAAGATAATATGAAAACTCCAAAATTGCCTAAACAGCAATTTACAACAAATTCCAATTATTAAATAGATAATTAGAATCTCAAAATGATCAATCAAATCAAATTTCTGTGTGGCTGCAGTACACGCACGCGTGCACTGCCTCGCCACACAGTACGTGAAATCATCACAACAGTGAATACTACAACAATCAAAACTGCAGAGGTCAATATAAATGAACCAAAAACAACTGGCACTAACCGAAATCAAAAGGAACGAATTATACACGAGTACACAATGAAAGTTTACATTCGAGTACAGGGTCAAACCCAAGTCTTTGAGACTGGATTCAACTCGCTGTAAAATCTCAAAAAAATCAACCTGAAACAATCAAAACCAACAAACCAAGCTCAACCAATTCAAGCAAAAGGAAATAGTGAACAAGTTCACGCTTCAGATCAAAAATACCAATGTAGACAATGCAATAACATACTTACATAAATGTATGTATACTGAAAGCAAACAGAAATGCACTGACACTATAGGTATGAAGACCACAAGGCAAGGTACCAGTTCAACTCAAGAGCAACACAACACAAGTGTACATAAGCAACAATGCACTGTACATCAAGTGATACAATAATGCAACACTAAGAATACAATGCATCTATACCCTATCTCAATAAAAGTGCATGAAGACTTGAGTGAAACTCAAAGTCAAAACAGTGCACAGGTAAACAAACAGTGAAACAACACTGTCCCAAAGCCACAAGAATGAAACAGTGGACAGATAGTTTCCTTTTTAGCAAAGGTAGAATGCATCAGGCACCAAGTATAGCCATAGCAGTTCCGAACTACTCAATGACAATTTCATGAAGTCAACAAGTAAACAGTAGTGACAAAAAGGCTACTGCCAAACAAGTTCAGGCATGAAGCCATACGCAATACTATAGCGATGTGTAGATACCCAATAACAACCTGACCGATCAACATAAAACACCAAATAGCAATTTACAATCAAATTCATGAAGCAGCAGTTTCAAATAAAAGGGTCGAACAAGTTCGAATGATTCCACAGCCGAGCAAATACAATTATACATGTATGCATATATATATATATGTACACACATACATGTCAATATCAAATGAAACAGTACCAATGTCAAAATAGTACAAGTGCCCGGAGTCATGAAACGGCAATGAAAATTCACAAACAAGTCAAGTTACAGGTTGCAAATGACCCGAGGTAGTGAACAGGGAAGCCAAAGCATCGAACCACAAATAAGGTCGCAGGTGAAAGTGACCGAAGTCAACAGTTCACTTTCAAATAAATAGCCAAATTCAAACGAAATCACACAGTGTCATGATAACCCAGAAAACAAGAAATCGAACTCAGTCAAAAATCAGGGTACAACAGTTCCGAACAAAGACAGAAATGTCTTGAATATCATCGGATAAAACAAAGGCAAGTGACTGAGATTAACTAGTGACAATTTCAAATAAACTCAGACAAACAAAAACAAGGAGTTTCAAACCCTAAATTTCACTTGAGTAGGAATTAGATGTGAGTAGAACTCACCTTCATCCGGTCGAGAAGGCGAAGTCGAACTCGATCAAACGAGGAGCAGCCACAAACGAGCGCAAGTGATCGACATTTCATGAAGCACCAATTTGCAAAGGAACGAGCTAAAACGAGTATGCCCTAATTTGAAGACGAGCCCGCCACCATTTTTCTTCGTTCGATTTATTTTAGGGTTTTCGAAAAAAATGAAGAAGGGGGGAACGGTCGCTGCTATTATCTCAACGAAAAGAAAGCAGGCCCAATCAAATAAAAAGGGAACGGGCTAATACAAAATTTAAAGCCCATATTCCCTTAACAAATTTTTAAACGAATTTTACTTGATATAAATTCCAAATAGCAATTAGCTATCAACACTAATCGTTTTATGACGATTATAAATTTTCACAAAACCCTGGGTTGTTACAGGTATATAATCAAAAACCGTTAAGGCACGTTTGCTAATTGTGTAGGATTCCATGGAGGTGTCTTCAGTACTTCGAGAACGGTCCTCCTACACAAGGATCAGAGTTATCTTTCTGAAGCAACAATACATCTCTAGTGTTGTACAATAAGAAATACATAACTAGCCCTAAAAACTATCAAGCAGAATGCATCGCTCCATGCATGCATAACAACTGTAGGTAACTCTAGGAAGGAGACAACTGCACCCTTACGGGTTACCTAAACCCCTGGTCATGCATCATATCTCTGGTTTTAGTTATTACCATTGGTGAGGTTACGTCTGGCATTCTAGCTCACGCACTAACTGAACAGAACACGGAACCACACATGGATTCCCATACCTCAACAGATCTTGGGACCACACATGGGTTTCCATATCTCAAAAAAGATCTCGGAATCACACATGGATTCTCATACACAACGGGTCTTGGAATCACACATGGATCCACAGATCTCAACAAAGATCAAGGAATCACACATGGATTCCCTGACCCCCAACCTGTCTCAGAATCACACATGGATCCCCACATCTCAACAAAGATCTCGGAATCACACATGGATTCCCAAACCTAACGGGTCTCAGAATCATACATGGATTCCAACATCCAAATAGATCTCGAATCGCCTCCAAGCATATAACCTGTATATGGTTTTGAAGTGCTTACGGTTTCAAGTCATCTGTTACAAGCACACTCTTAAGCATACTGAATGTTCCAAAATCAATCGATCGATTTCCAAAATGTCGTATACCGGTTCTTTTGGAAATAATCAGATAGTGCATAAAAGCAGGGATCACCCCCTAATCATTTATGTGGACTGATCTACTCATCATTTGTCCTAGAAGAACAAAACGAGTTTATACATACAGTATAGCACTACTGACGGTAACTATACCATATCATTCCCGTGTTTCTCCTAGATATTTCCAGGTTTAAAATTCTTCAGTTTTATGTACGAAAATATTTCCGTATCACCTAAATTAAGAAGGATTTCATTTAACATTGTCGAGCATGCTGAAGGATGTTTTTGTCATTTGAGCAAGTATTGGAGGTTAGGTATTACATGTTCGCACTCATTATTACTGCATCCTTCTTCATCCTTATCTCCTTTCCTCCATTCAACCCTACCCCCTTATTGTTAAACATCATGCATAAATCGAAAACGAAAAAAAGGAAAAAAAAACATTGCACAAAACGACGACAACAAAAAGGAGGACGAAGGCTGGCAGCTTCGAGAGGAGGGCGACGTAAGGGAAGGTGCGCTACGTGTAACCACTATTTTCCTCTTCCATTTCAAAATATCGAATTTTAGTTTCGTTTCTTTTTTTTAACATACTGCGAACTGAATTTCTTCCTACCTAATACTCCCAAATTAATTTTTGCTACCTCGGTACCAACTAAACTCAGTATAACCGCTCCTCAAATGATTTTTCCCCTTTCTGCTACTGCATATTTGCCAGTTTCATTTCCAATGTCATCTCCCTTTGCAAAATCAAGTTTCCTTCTTATCGGAGTGCAGGGGTAATGATTTTAACCTCAATTTAGCATGGTGTTCAATGCTACAATAAGCTCTTATTGGAAGATGTGAATTTCGCAGTGTGCAAAGCAAGCTTTTGTTGAATAAAGATACCAGGACCAACTAGACTTCGCAAGTTTGGTGTAAAAGGTAATGCCTACTGAAATATAGCCAACATATAGTTAATTGACATATGCAAATTGGTTCAAAATTCCTTTTTTCTCATTGTAAACCATCTGTTATGTATTATCTTTTACTTACATAATATTGAAACTATTGAAAATCTCAATATCTTTTACAAACGGCAATACGTTGCACACTGTATTACATTGTGCGGTCTTTGTACGGTTGATATAATAGTGAAATGCTTTGCGTATCGTGATTTTAGTGCATTTTTCTCTTTCTATTTGTTTTTTGATGCTGACTAACGACCAAATTCATTTACATGCCTCAAATTATGAAACAATATCATTTAGTCTTTCAGAGTCCACCTATCTAATGAAATGACAAATAGATTCTGAACAGTCACTGTATTATAATGAATGATTGGGTGACTTTAGGATTATTGACAAGAGAACAAAGCATATCAAAGCTAAATGGTTCTGATTTGCATGAGTTTGATAGTAGATCTATTTTCTTTGTTTCTTTAAGATTTAAAACAATATGATTGTTCAGTAATAGCATCACATTTCATGCATGATTGCTTTTGTTATTTCAATAAAAAAAATAGTTGCTTTACGGATTCTATATGCATTAACATTTTTTGGTATTGTGTATTCATTACAATTGATTCCGTAGAGGTTCTTCGACAAAACAAGGAGAATTGTTATCTAAAAGGTTAAGGTATTAATCAAAAGTTATACAATTTTTTTTAATTTTTTTATTAATAATGTTTACGCTATTATATCGATTTCATGATATATTGAAGAATATTATGTAATACATTAATTTCATGTTTTAGGAATCTAAGGACGATGATACAGAAGATAAAGAAGATAGGGATTGACCTTCTGCATTTGTTCTTCAGTTTGACATGGTCCCAGAACTGGTAACCATTTTGTGTAATTAAGGTAAAACTACCAGTACTTTATTCTAATTCCATTTTAGGTTAACTTAACATAAAACTACTAGCATTTTATTCTAATTATGTTCTATTTGCTATATTCATTTCATTACTATTTTGAATATGTATCAACCTTCTTCACATGCCTTATTCTTACCTTGGTTGTTCATACTTCATTTTTTATTGAATGCTTGAAGTTCAATAACACATATATCATGCTTGAAGTTATGGAACCTTTGCAATGATACGGTGAAAGTGTATGCTAAATTTCACAACTCAAAAAGTAAACTAAATATATTTCACGATTATGTATGTTTGCTCAGAACTTGAAAAGCAACAGGTGTTTTTAAATGTATAGAAGTACTTGATCTGTTCCTTTACTTTACATCTTTGGCGTATTTAATCTTTCAGCTTGATGAATGGTAGTGCGCAACATATTTATGCCTAACATTCTAATATTTTTTATGCTAACTTTATTTATAAAATATTATTTCAACATAAAGATGAGCATAATTAGAATGAAAAAAAGGTAGGAATATGTGTATGTGCACATGTTAGGAATAACCTCGAACATGAATTATTCTTATCACCAAAAATAATAAAATTGGATAGTTTTTCTCTTGGTATAATTGATTAGGCTAATTATCTAATTTAGTTAACAACTGTTTTAATATAAATCTGTGAAGAATACCGTAATTTTATGCCTATATAATTCTTAGCTTTAGTCAAGTAATAATGAGTGCTTATATTATTATCCAAACCTCCAAAACATCAACTGAAGCGATGTCATTGAACAAGCTAAGCCAAACATACTTGAAAACGGACATTTATCCACAAACACAGATAAATGGCCTAGAGGATTCTTTCCAACCTTTTTGTGGTAATTTATTTTACTAAACTTCTTGCCTTGATCTATATTTAATAAATATGAAATAAGACCTTTTCGCTCTTAATTTCATCATCGATCGATTTTCTCTTTAGATTGGTTTGTTAAATTGGCATAAACGCAAATCCTTTAGTAAGCATTATTGCATTTTTTTCTACTATTTATACTACAAGGTCAGTAATATTGGAGGTATTAAAACTGACCTTAATTGTGTTAGGGAAATCCCTTTAAATAGAAGAACCCTTTGTCATTGTTTTCTCTTTATTTAGGTTTTGCTTTGTTACAAGAGGTTAGTAGTCATTTCTACAACAAGTAAAATACCGATTTCTAATGTACTGATAAGCATGTATCAATTTTTCAGTTTTGTATAATGAAGATAATTAAGCATTTCATTGTCAAGCAAAATGAGTTATCCAGTTTATCTAATCAATTTTTAGCATTTAACCATTTAGTGATCGCTCTATTACTGATCAAATTACATTAATTTCTAACTTCTAAAATTAACCATTGTGTTTGCCATTGTTTTCTCTTTATTTATGGTTTGCCATTGTTTTCTCTTTATTTATGTTTTTCTTTGTTACAAGAGGTTAGTAGTTGTTTCTACAACAAGTAAAATAGTGTCATCGTCTCTACTCTTACCTTTCTTTCCATTTTACATTTCTCATTAACAAACATGAAAGTGTGTAGCAAATCAACTTTTGGTAACTAAAAAACCGAACATTATGTGCAAAGAAACTATAAAAACTTTGCCATAATGAACTATATGACATGCACTCTCCTATGTATATTCATGTATGCATGCATGCTAACCCCCAAGGTAGTGCAGTGGCTAGGACATGCGGTGCTCACCTTAAAGGTTGATGGTTCAATCTCCACCAACTAAATATCCTTGTGATTTACCTGAAGTATGTGTTGTGGGTTTGGTGCATACTTCCTTGAGTTTACAAGCAAAGCTTGATTCTCTAGGTCTTCAAAAAAAAGTATGCGTGCATGTATTTTGCATTTAGATAAATGAACTAGAAATTAAATTGTGTAAATACTTAATGTTATAATATATAAAGACCAATATCATATTTTTTCCTATTTGAATGTTGAAATAGTTTTCGATCGATCCAACTTTGCATTTGTGCAAAACATAACATTATTATTTATTATACTTTCTTACCATGATCATTTCCACGTTCACTATAAATTATAGCATTGTTTTGTAATCAGACAAACAAATGTTAAATCCAACAAGTATTTCCCATCGTGTTTCGTTTGATATCATATGTATTTCTTTTATTTTTGTGGAAGACTTTGTCAATAAAAGAAATATTTTGGATACTTATTTTTTCCTATAAATTTATGCTATGATTCTCTCTTTTATCAGTGGATATAAAAATGGAAATAAGAAATAAAATGCATATAGTTGCTTTGTTTATGGAAAAAATGGTGATTTACCTAAAATAAATTGTAACAACCCGCAAATTCGTAAATTTTAATTATCGACAAAATGACGATTTAATCTAGTTGACAATTGCTATTGAGTTTTAAATCGTATTTAAAATTCTTTAATAAAATTGTTAATCGTTGTTTGGGACTTTAAATCAAAGTTGAAAGTCTTTTTAGTATTGGCAAAATTCTCTTTAAATCCTCTATTATATAAATTGATTAAGAATTGGTTAAAATTATTGCCGTGAGAAATTTCTAAAGCACTAAAACCCGTTTCCCCTCTCACATTTTATCATGCAAACCCTAAAGGAATAAGCAATCGAACGAGAGATTAAAAATGGCGGCCTCGAAAGCTAGGGCTTCAAAATTTAGGGCTGCTCGTCAATTCTTTCGCTCGTTCTTCAATTGGGTAGCTGGGGCTTTGGAAAAAAATTGAAGGTGCCGACTTCAATCAGATCGATCGAAAGCTCCGGCGATCGTCGTGTCCTTCTCTTCGACAGAGGTGAGTGAAAGCTCACATCTAATTCACTCGACCCTGTTGGTTTTCGTTCGTTTCTAGATAGCTTCGATTTGTTAGTTTTTCCTTCGTTCTCTCGATTTTGATTTTGAACTGTTAATTGCTTTATCTCGACTGCTTGATAAGGTTTAAATGGTCGAGACGATTTATGACTTGTTAAAATTTGAGTATAATTCGATGTTGATGATTTTCTGGCTTCGACTTGAGCTGCTTGATTATTTGAGATCATTTGTCCATTTACGTGTGTACACTTTGCTTGTTGTTCTCTGTCCGTGCTCACTGTGATTTGCTCTAGTTGCTTCAATGTGATGTTTATAGTGCATTTTAGTTTCATGATGTAAGTTTGCAGACTTGTATTGTCCACTGTTGCCTTTTTGCTTGAATCTTCTTGTGTGTCTGCACATGTGTACTCGAGTCCATATTTGAATTGAGTACATTTGTGTTGTATCGATTTGGTATTTTCTTCTTCAAGTGTACTGATATGTACCTCGAGCATTGCCTAGAGCTGTTCTGTATACTTTAGTGCACTTGACCTTCTTGCTTCAAGTTGCATACACATATGTTACTTAAATCTTGAAACTGTTTTCAAGCTCGAATATAGTTTGTGTCCACTGTTGTCATTTAGACTCGTATATGTGTATACATATATTGGCATATATGTATATATATGACTATATGGCCTTTGCCTTGTCTGGGAGCATTGTATTTGGTCTGGACATCATTTGTATACTGCATACTTGTAGTTCAATATTCCTCAGTGTCATTTTGATGTTGATCTAGTATTTGTTGGTCTGTTATATGCAGTCTTCATCTGGTCTTCTTGTACATACGTTTTAACTGCTTTATTATTGAGTTATCACTCTGGCCTTGCTCTGTCACCTGTTGGCACACTGTTGCCTTAGACCTGATGCATTTCACTGATTTGTGTTGTCTTATCCCGGTTTACTCAAGTCTGCATTTTAGATGCATACATACATAAGTATGTCTGTCTGCATATATTTTTGTATTCGTACTGAGTTTGAGTTATTGGGTTGCTTCATTAAGGCCTGTTAGTTCTGGATCTGGTTTGCAATTGTATTTGAATTGCCTGGTCCTTGCATTTCCATTGTGCAATCTTGTAGTTTCTTTTTGATTCACTACTTCCCTATGTTTGTCACTCGAACTTGTTCAGTTGTGTCTGCACTTGTATCTCTTGTGCACTTTGACTCTCTTGTGCCTTTTTGAACTAGTGCACTTGACCATGTGCCTGTAGTCTTGGTTTTACAGCTTGACCATTTTGTACTTCTCTAATTTTCGTTGCCTGCACTTATATACTTCATCATTATTTGCCATATTGGCTTTACTGCACCTCCATGTGCCTGTGGTACTTGCAGCGTAGTTGTTGCAGTGTTATCATATTCACTGATGGCATTTGGTTTGTATTTGAGTTGTCACTGTTGCCTTGAATTGTTTCCATGAGGTTCACGTGCATTTTCTATTTAAGTCGCAATCTCCAGTTCCATGTAGTTGTTATTGAGGCATGTGCAGTTTCATTTTGGTCTCTCTGTCTTTGACGTTGAGGCCATTCATACATGTTGAGTCATGTCTGCCCTTTTCTTGTTACTGTCTTCAGCTGCCTGGTTCTCGAATCTGATACATTGCATTGATGCCTTGTATCATTTGCATTTTTTCATTTTGCTTCACTGATGACCTTATCTTCTAATGAGGCTGATCTACGTCTTTTCTGTTGAGTGTTGTAGTGCCATATCTTTGGTGCTCTCGCCTTCAGTTTGCTATTTCCCTGTGCCTTGCTTTGCGACATGTTGAACTTGTTTCACTTGTTGCCTCTTTCACTGGATACACTGTTTCATTTCACTGATGCAGCCTTTCCCTTAAATACACGTGGTGGCTGCATTTTCGTAGCAGTTTTACCCTTGTCCCTTGTGGTGACTTTATATTCTGTTGTGGCGAGGCGGTGCACGTTAGCGTGCCCTGCAGCCAATTAGCATTGATGTTTTTAAATTGACATTTCAATTGTTTAAACTGCTTTGGATTTCTGTTTTGTGGATTAACACTGTTTATTGTTATATCTGTCGTTATCCGGTTCTCTTATCGGGAAGTTGGGTATACGAGATTTCTGTGACTGTCGTCCATTTGATATTTGATTATTATTGCTTCCGTGCATTAATAACTGAGTTTGAATTAGACTGACCCGGGTATTATTTTCTTTTGAATTTAATACTCGGGTCAGACCGAGTATTTACAGGTTGTAGATTTTTAGCTTTGGGTTGCTGCTAGAGCTATGAAGACTTTTTATATCATTTGAAGTGGTCTTCATCTTGTTGTAGTAGTCAGTGTGTCTGTTTTAAGATGATAATGTATTCATGTATATTAGTCGATAATGTACTTGTATATATAACTTCTTGAGTCGACAGTTGTAGTTGTATCATTTGTATTGTGTCAAATGTATTGTAACTAATATCAGTTATTATATATATGAGACTTTCCGTTCCATCTGTATTCCGTATTTATGTTATCTGTGTTATTTTTATATCTATTGTCCTAAACTATTATAGCCACTATGTAGTAGCTTTGAGTTTGTATCGGTATGTCGGATTTCCTCCTGAAATAGAAATGCATGTTATACTATCTGACATATCGATGCTCGCACAAAGCAATTACACGGATGGTCGCTCCTCAACAGCCTTATTCTCCGTGCTAGTTGACAACACTACATCGTAGTGTTCTTGGCTGGCGTGGGTATAAAGGTGGGGCGTCACAGCTTGGTATCAGAGCCTGGGGTTTAGGACAATTATAAAACATAACTTAGATGGAGCATGTGTTACAACTATTTGTCGATGTTTATCTCTCATCTTTACATATGATTATTTTTGACTGTTAGGTATGAATTCCTAACGCTTATGCTTGTGTTTTCGGCTTTGAATTGATTTAGCCGATGTTGATTTTGTTTTAATTTGGCAAATTAAAGCCATTTTGACTTTTGGACTTTGTTCCACTTTTGTTCTATGCTATGAGTGTCATTGTGTACCTGTTACACTGTGATGAAAAATAGCTGGACCAGTTGCAAATTGAGTGATTTTGATTTCTCATTCACATCTAGTTTGAATCTCAGCGATTTTGAACTTGATATTTTGTGTTTTCCTCATCTGGATTTCCCTTCGACTTCGGTCACTTTGTTTTTTGAGAAATTGCTAATTTCTTGATTTTCAAGACTCTGATTTTGTTTGCCGTTGGTTTCTTTGATAATGATGATTGATTCATTTTGTACTCGACTGCGGCTATTAATTGTTGACTTCGACATTGACTTGATTCTTACTTTTGTTGAAGTCATTTATGCATTTCTGCTCATTTTGCTTTGTTTTTTTTTCCAGTTGATAATCGATTCTTCTTTTCTAATTAGTTGTTATCACCTTTGTCGATTTTGATAACTTCTATTTCTGGAATTTTTGGGTATTCCTACTTTGATGAATTTGGAATCGAATTCTTTGGATTCTATTCACATCTTCGTATGTGAATTCTTGTGATTGATTGTTTCTACAATCATTTTTGTGATTTGTCACTTTAAAAAATATAAAGGTTTTCTATATTAGTAGTAAATATCAAAATCCTTTTCTCCAAACGATTTCAAAACTATTTTACTACAAAGCTCTTTTTCTTAAACCATTTTCCAATCTATTAGTATATACAAGCCTTTATTTCACTCGTATGAGAAATTGAATTAAACGGCCTAGTAAACCAAGTGGTATGAAACGCTTGCGTTTACTTCGTCGGTTAACTCCTGGACTTGTTCGATTGAACCTTTTGTGACAATTTTCTAGTGTAGATTTACAGTTTGTTCGTAAATATTTAAGTTAAGCAAGTGGTTATGGGACATGAAGCTAAACTTTTATATTTACTAGCTTAGTGTAATTGACACTTTTCGTTGATCATGATGATCATTTTATGATTTAGACTAGCAATTGTGTGATGTCTCTTTATTTGCAAGGTTAGACTAGACCGCAGTGGTGTGATTCCGACTCACCCATATCTCTTTGTTCGCAAGGTTAGTCTAGACCGCAGTAGTGTGATTCCGACTCACACATATCTTTTTGTTTGCAAGGTTAGACTAGAAACCACTTGTGTGATTCCATTCACACATACCTTTTTGCTTTTTGGTTAGTCTAGACCTTAAATTTGTGTGATTCCACTCACACATATCTTTTTGTTTGCAAGGTTAGACTAGACACCACTTGTGTGATTCCATTCACACATACCTTTTTGTTTTTTGGTTAGTCTGGACCTTAATTTGTGTGATTCCACTCACACATATCTTTTTCTCTGCGAGGTTAGCCTAGACCTCAATCTGTGTGATTCCGACTCACACATGTGGGATAGCGACCCACGGTCTTCGGACCATTCCTGTGTGAAAATTTAATGGATGGCTTCCATGAGATAGCGTCTCGTCTTGTGATACCGGTGTTTTGGAGTTTTCATGCTCCCATTTTATGATAGGCCTTCCCCTTTTCCTTTTTATGATTTAGACTAGCAAATGTGCGATGTCTCCTTCTCTGCGAGGTTAGCCTAGACCTCAATCTGTGTGATTCTGACTCACACGTGTGGGATAGCGACCCACGGTCTTCGGACCATTCCTGTGTGAAACTTTAATGGTTAGCCACCATGAGATAGCGTCTCGTCTTGTGATACCGGTGTTTTGGAGTTTCCATACTCCCATCTTGTGATAGGCCTCCCCCCTTCTTGTGATTTCTGGATTTCTTGTGATGATTTCTGGAATTTTGTGCTTCACCAATTTTCGTGATTTCTATTGATATGTTTATCAATTTTTGTGCATTGGTGAATTCATGTGTTATTGACTTGTTATGAATACAAGTTTAGGGTATGATATCCCTTTCTATCTTTGAGAAGATTCTTGTGACATTTTTTTTTATGAATGAAAATTCATTGGTATTATACTTTGATGCCAGTTATTTTGATGAAATTTTGACATGTTAACTTCAGTAACCGTCAATTTTAAAATGGATTTACAAGCGGTTCTCCCGCAATGCTGAATTTGTTGTCCGTTTTACTGTACTTTGAGAAGTGCAATTTCCTTATCTAAGTTGCTACTGATATTGCTAATTTAATCACGTGTTTTCAAAATTCTTTATTTTATTTTTTAAAAAAAGTTGTTTCAAAAATATAAATTAAAATTGTTTTCAAAATTTTTACAGTTTACATTTTCAGAAGAACGAGGAAGCGATTTAAACGTTTCAGAAAAATCGAGGACTATGACCCCTTTCTTTTACTGATTCGCTTAATTCCGGACTTATCCGTTTGAGAATGTGAAATGTTATTTTTAAAACACACAATTCTGCACTTTCAAGGAAACGATAAAGAGATTTAAACGATTTAGCAAAAGTAAGGAGTATGGAACCATACTTTTACTACTTCGGTTAATTCCGGACTCGATAATTAAATATTTTTCGATTTGATTAATCGAATATTTATGATTTCTGATTATCGTTTTTGATAATCAGATATTTGTGAGATTTGACTATCATTTGTGATAATTAAATATTTGTGTTCCTGATTATCGTTTGAGATAATTAGATATTTGATTTGTTTTCTGATTATCGTTTGAGATAATTAGATATTTGATTTGTTTTCTGATTATCGTTTGAGATAATTGGACATTTGATTTGTGATTTCTGATTATCGTTTTTGATAATCAGATATTTGTGAAATTTGATTATCGTTTGAGATAATTAAATATTTTTCGATTTGACTAATCGAATGTTTGTGTTTCTGATTATCGTTTTTGATAATCAAATATTTGTGAAATTCGATTATCGTTTTTGATGATTGAATATTTGCGATTTTGAGATTCGAGCTTCGTCTTTTTCTCTGGCAATTCAGGTGAGTAATTTGATTTACTCACATTCAATTCGTGCAGTACGTGAATCCTGCTCTATTTTTCCTTTTCTATTAAATGCTGGAACTCGATTGATTCTTGCTTTTGATAGTCGTCTGATTTTGATTCCTTGACCCCCACGATGTTGATTCTTTTGGTTTGAAGCAGTCGAACCTTTTGATTTTATATCTAATACTTCCCTGTTGACCTTTGCTTTGCTTATGCATCCGACATTGCCATGCTCTGTTGGTTGTTACCTTTTATCCATTTATTCCTTATGATTGCGAGGACGCAATTTCTTTAAGGAGGGGAGTCTGTAACAACCCGCAAATTCGTAAATTTTAATTATCGACAAAATGACGATTTAATCTAGTTGACAATTGATATTGAATTTTAAATCGTATTTAAAATTCTTTAATAAAATTGTTAATCGTTGTTTGGGACTTTAAATCAAATTTGAAAGTCTTTTTAGTATTGGCAAAATTCTCTTTAAATCCTCTATTATATAAATTGATTAAGAATTGGTTAAAATTATTGCCGTGAGAAATTTCTAAAGCTCTAAAACCCGTTTCCCCTCTCACATTTTATCGTGCAAACCCTAAAGGAATAAGCAATCGAACGAGAGATTAAAAATGGCGGCCTCGAAAGCTAGGGCTTCAAAATTTAGGGCTGCTCGTCAATTCTTTCGCTCGTTCTTCAATTGGGTAGCTGGGGCTTTGGAAAAAAATTGAAGGTGCCGACTTCAATCAGATCGATCGAAAGCTCCGACGATCGTCGTGTCCTTCTCTTCGAAAGAGGTGAGTGAAAGCTCACATCTAATTCACTCGACACTGTTGGTTTTCGTTCGTTTCTAGATAGCTTCGATTTGTTAGTTTTTCCTTCATTCTCTCGATTTCGATTTTGAACTGTTAATTGCTTTATCTCGACTTCTTGATAAGGTTTAAATGGTCGAGACGATTTATGACTTGTTAAAATTTAAGTATAATTCGATGTTGATGATTTTCTGGCTTCGACTTGAGCTGCTTGATTATTTGAGATCATTTGTCCATTTACGTGTGTACACTTTGCTTGTTGTTCTCTGTCCTTGCTCACTGTGATTTGCTCTAGTTTCTTCAATGTGATGTTTATAGTGCATTTTAGTTTCATGATGTAAGTTTGCAGACTTGTATTGTCCACTGTTGCCTTTTTGCTTGAATCTTCTTGTGTGTCTGCACATGTGTACTCGAGTCCATATTTGAATTGAGTACATTTGTGTTGTATCAATTTGGTATTTTCTTCTTCAAGTGTACCGATATGTACCTCGAGCATTGCCTAGAGCTGTTCTGTATACTTTAGTGCACTTGACCTTCTTGCTTCAAGTTGCATACACATATGTTACTTAAATCTTGAAACTGTTTTCAAGCTCGAATATAGTTTGTGTCCACTGTTGTCATTTAGACTCGTATATGTGTATACATATATTGGCATATATGTATATATATGACTATATGGCCTTTGCCTTGTCTGGGAGCATTGTATTTGGTCTGGACATCATTTGTATACTGCATACTTGTAGTTCAATATTCCTCAGTGTCATTTTGATGTTGATCTAGTATTTGTTGGTCTGTTATATGCAGTCTTCATCTGGTCTTCTTGTACATACGTTTTAACTGCTTTATTATTGAGTTATCACTCTGGCCTTGCTCTGTCACCTGTTGGCACACTGTTGCCTTAGACCTGATGCATTTCACTGATTTGTGTTGTCTTATCCCGGTTTACTCAAGTCTGCATTTTAGGTGCATACATACATAAGTATGTCTGTCTGCATATATTGTTGTATTCGTACTGAGTTTGAGTTATTGGGTTGCTTCATTAAGGCCTGTTAGTTGTGGATCTGGTTTGCAATTGTATTTGAATTGCCTGGTCCTTGCATTTCCATTGTGCAATCTTGTAGTTTCTTTTTGATTCACTGCTTCCCTCTGTTTGTCACTCGAACTTGTTCAATTGTGTCTGCACTTGTATCTCTTGTGCACTTTGACTCTCTTGTGCCTTTTTGAACTAGTGCACTTGACCATGTGCATGTAGTCTTGGTTTTACAGCTTGACCATTTTGTACTTCTCTAATTTTCGTTGCCTGCACTTATATACTTCATCATTATTTGCCATATTGGCTTCACTGCACCTCCATGTGCATGTGGTACTTGCAGCGTAGTTGTTGCAGTGTTATCATATTCACTGATGGCATTTGGTTTGTATTTGAGTTGTCACTGTTGCCTTGAATTGTTGCCATGAGGTTCACGTGCATTTTCTATTTAAGTCGCAATCTCCAGTTCCATGTAGTTGTTATTGAGGCATGTGCAGTTTCATTTTGGTCTCTCTGTCTTTGACGTTGAGGCCATTCATACATGTTGAGTCATGTCTGCCCTTTTCTTGTTACTGTCTTCAGCTGCCTGGTTCTCGAATCTGATACATTGCATTGATGCCTTGTATCATTTGCATTTTTTCATTTTGCTTCACTGATGACCTTATCTTCTAATGAGGCTGATCTGCGTCTTTTCTGTTGAGTGTTGTAGTGCCATGTCTTTGGTGCTCTCGCCTTCAGTTTGCTATTTCCATGTGCCTTGCTTTGCGACATGTTGAACTTGTTTCACTTGTTGCCTCTTTCACTGGATACACTGTTTCATTTCACTGATGCAGCCTTTCCCTTAAATACACGTGGTGGCTGCATTTTCGTAGCAGTTTTACCCTTGTCCCTTGTGGTGACTTTATATTCTGTTGTGGCGAGGCGGTGCACGCGTGCGTGCACTGCAGCCACACTGAATTGACAGATTTTAATCGATATTTCTTTTGTTCTTGATTCATCGACCTATTGCGTAATTCGTAGGCTGTATTGGCAAGGCAGTACACGTTAGCGTGCACTGCAGCCAATTAGCATTGATGTTTTTAAATTGACATTTCAATTGTTTAAACTGCTTTGGATTTCTGTTTTGTGGATTAACACTGTTTAGTGTTATATCTGCCGTTATCCGGTTCTCTTATCGGGAAGTTGGGTATACGAGATTTCTGTGACTGTCGTCCATTTGATATTTGATTATTATTGCTTCCGTGCATTAATAACTGAGTTTGAATTAGACTGACCCGGGTATTATTTTCTTTTGAATTTAATACTCGGGTCAGACCGAGTATTTACAGGTTGTAGATTTTTAGCTTTGGGTTGCTGCTAGAGCTATGAAGACTTTTTATATCATTTGAAGTGGTCTTCGTCTTGTTGTAGTAGTTAGTGTGTCTGTTTTAAGATGATAATGTATTCATGTATATTAGTCGATAATGTACTTGTATATATAACTTCTTGAGTCGACAGTTGTAGTTGTATCATTTGTATTGTGTCAAATGTATTGTAACTGATATCAGTTATTATATATATGAGACTTTCCGTTCCATCTGTATTCTGAATTTATGTTATCTGTGTTATTTTTATATCTATTGTCCTAAACTATTATAGCCACTGTGTAGTAGCTTTGAGTTTGTATCGGTATGTCGGATTTCCTCCTGAAATAGAAATGCATGTTATACTATCTGACATATCGATGCTCGCACAAAGCAATTACACGGATGGTCGCTCCTCAACAGCCTTATTCTCCGTGCTAGTTGACAGCACTACATCGTAGTGTTCTTGGCTGGCGTGGGTATAGAGGTGGGGCGTCACATAAATGGTACAAATCTAAGATGAAAGATCAATTGACACAACTAATTAAAGTAATTTATAATATGTGAAAAAGTCAACGAACGACGATGATAAAAAAGATAGGGATGGACCTTTTGCATTTGTTCTTCAGTTTGCTCATGGTCCTAGAACTGGTAACCATTTTGTGTAATTAAGGTAAAACTACTAGTATTTTATTCTAATTTCGTTCTAGGTTAACTTAACATAAAACTACTAGCATTTTATTCTAATTATGTTTTATTTACTATATTCATTTTATTACTATTTTGAATATGTATCAATCTTCTTCACATGGCTTATTCTTACCTTGATTGTTCATATTTTATTTGTTATTGAATGCTTGAAGTTCAATAACACATATGTCATGCTTGAAGTTATGGAACCTTTGCATTGATACGGTGAAAGTGCATGCTAAATTTCACAACTCAAAGATGAGCATAGTCAGAATGAAAAAAGGGTAGGAATATGTGTATGTGCACATGTCAGGAATAACCTCGAACATGAATTATTCTTATCACCAAAAATAATAAAATTGGATAGTTTTCTCTTGGTATAATTGATTTGGCTAATTATCTAATTTAATTAACAACTGTTTTAGTATGAATCCATGCAGGAATACCGTAATGTTATGCCTATAGAATTCTTAGAGTCAAGTAATAATGAGTGCTTGTATTGTTTTCCAAACCTCCAAAACATCAACTGAAGCGATGTCATTGAACAAGCTAAGCCAAACACTACTGCTTGAATAATGTCATTTATCTACAAATAGAGATAAGTGGCCTAGAGGATTCTTTTCAATCTTTTTGTGGTAATTTATTTTACTAAACATTTTGCCTTATTCTATGAAGTGAGATCTTTTCGCTCTTAATTTCATCACCGATCGATTTTCTCTTTAGATTGGTTTGTTAAATTGACATAAACGCAAGTCCTTTAGTAAGCATTATTGCATTTTTTTTCTACTATTTATACTATAAGGTCAGTAATATTAGAGGTATTAAAACTAATCTTAATTGTGTTAAGAAAATCCCTTTAAATGGAAGAACCCTTTGTCTTTGTTTTCTCTTTATTTATGTTTGGCTTTGTTACAAGAGGTTAGTAGTCATTTCTACAACAAGTAAAATACTGGTTTCTAATGTACTAATAATTATGTATCAATTTTTTAGTTTTGTACAATGAAGATAATTAAGCATTTCATTGTCAAGCAAAATGAGTTATCCAGTTGATCTAATCAATTTTTGGTATTTAACCATTTAGTGATCGCTCTATTACTAGTCAAGTTATATTAATTTCTAACTTCTAAAACTGACCTTCATTGTGTTTGCCATTGTTTTCTCTTTATTTATGATGGTTTACCATTGTTTTCTCTTTGTTTATGTTTTGCTTTGTTTCAAATGGTCAGTAGTTGTTTCTACAACAAGTTAAATATTGTCATCGTCTCTACTCTTACCTTTATTTCTTTTTTACCTTTCTCATTAGCAAACATGAAATTGTGTAGCAAATCATTTTGTGGTAACTAAAAACACAGAACACTATGGGCAAATAAACTACAAAAACTTTGCCATAATAAACTATATTACATGCACTCTCTTATGTATATTCATGTATGCATACATGCATTTTGCATTTAGATAAATGAACCAGAATTTAAATTGTGTAAATACTAGTGTTATAATATATAAAGACCAATCTCATATAATATCATATTTTTTCATATTTGAATGTTGAGATAGTTTTTGATCGATCAAACTTAACATTTGTGCAAAACATAACATCATTATATATTATACTTTTTACCATGACCATATCCACGTTCATTGTAAGTTATAGCATTGATTTTGTAATCAGACAAACAAATGTTAAAGCTAACATTGATTTTGTAATCAGACAAACAAATGTTAAATCCAACAAGTATTTCCCATCATTTTCCTTTTGATATCATAGTTATTTCTTTTAATTTTTTGGAAGACTTTGTCAATAAAAGAAATATTTTTTATACTTATTTTTTCCTATAAATATATGTTATGCTTCTCTGTTTTATTAGCGGATATAAAAGTGTAAATAAGAAACAAAATGTATATAGTTTACTTTGTTTGTGGAAAAAATGGTGATTTACCTAAAATAGAAGATACAAATCTAAGAAGAAAGATCAATTGATACAACTAATTAAAGTAATTTATAATATGTGAAAAAGTCAACTATTTGTAAATAACGAATATTATTATTATGGAAAAGTTTTACTTTGATAATATTATATTCGTGGCATGCAATTATTATATACTATCAGCATTATTTTATATTCAGCAACAGTAGAGACGGGAATTTTGGGTTGCACCTCAATTTCAATGGCAGTAGCAACTCGGTAATGGTGAATTTATGGATCATTTATCGATAACAACTATTGCCAATCCTACCAGCAATTGTCACTGGTATCCAACTCTAGCTAAGGCTGCAAAAGTCAGGCCAAATCGGAGGGAGTGAATGTAGGAACATATTGGAAATTATAGCAACCATATTGAGCTTACTATTTAAAAGAAAAATTCTCTCTATATTAATATAGTGATTTATTACTTTTTAACACAAACATGATGCAAATTTTTTCTATTCCAAACTACTAGAAATGCTAATTTTAATATTTGTTACATTTCTCTAGATATTGATTTACTAGTCGATTTCTTTCTTTACCCGTTTAATTATTTCCTAAAACAACTTAGTCTCATTCGTGTTTTAATAAGTGATTTATTTGTGCATGTACACACATAAAAAAAATGAGACATTACATATACGTTAAAGTCATTTTATAAGATCTAAAAAACTATTACAAACATTGTATTTTATAACCAAATTCCTTCTACGCATGTGCATCGCACGTCCCAAATTACTTATGTATATACATACATACATACATACATACATACACACAGATATATATATATATATACACATACACACATACAAACAAAGATTGATTTCCAAACCATTTTATAATTCTCTAATGATGTAGTCTCCTATTTTTTATATATCTTAAAATAAATCTTGAATTTTATACGATTTGGAACATTTTCATGTGATTTTTGGATTTTAAAAATAAAATGTTTTACGAACCTTAATTCGATAATTTAGGGAATACTAATAATCGATGTAGTGTTACCAATTGGTTTAAATGCTCTCGAGTAACTCTTCATCGGATATTGTACGACCTACTGAATAAAGTGCTTGAGTGGTAATTACTAGCCCATTAGCAAATACTTGAATTTCACCGGGTAGTATGGGATGCCTTGTTTAAGTTCTTGTGATTGCTATAGGAAAGTATTTAACACTTTAGAGTTGTATTCTCTTTTGATGTTCGACATGGGGCTATTGGATCCTTAAGAGAATATATCTTAGGTGTTATCATTAGAAATCACTTCAACTTTTGTCGAAACCATGAAGAATATAAAAGAAGGATTCATAAAGAAAGATAGCAATAACAAAACCTTTCGAAAGAGTCGAAGGGATGCTTAAGCAAAACGTTGGATGAGCAATGAACTTTCGAAGAAGTCGAAAGGTGATGAGGTTGCCCTTCCGATTCAGTTAATTGCTTTCGAAACAGATGATTCCGTGTTCTAAAAGGGAGTTTCGAATGAGTTAAGAAGCACCTTTCGAATGTATTAGATAACATGCTTCTATATATGCGCCAAATGCTTTCAAAACAGTGGTTTTGCCATTATTTGCCTTGCGTAGAAGAACGTTTGGCCAAAACTACCCATCGAAAGCGTAGATCAGCCATTCAAATCGGTTGAAATCATCCACAATTATAAAGGAAAGCTTACATGAGTCCAAAATGTCTTCCTCAAACACCAGAAGATGGGGTTCCACATTGATCAATGAGGATGCTTTCGAAAGCTACCTTTCACAGCTAAACTTTCCACTATGCATCAACTTATTCGAAACTCCAAAGATACACCTTTCGACAGTATCGAAAGCCCAAATCCTTTCCTACTTGCAACAGCACATCGATAACAAAGTGTAGGGTACATCCACGCCTTCCGATAGAGTTGAAAGCACTCAAGTTCTATTCAGAAGCGAAGTTAGAAGGGCACCTATAAATAAGAGCCTAGGGGCATTGTTTTAGGGATCCGATTTCATTCACTCCATACTTGTTCTTTCTTGAATTCGTAAACCCTAATTCTAAAATGAAGTTGGGAATTTTACTTCTTTGTAATACTTAATGTGTGTGTGTGTGGGTGGGTGGGGGGGCGTAATGATTGACTACACTACACTGTAACACTTATTATTATTTAAATCCAAAATCGGGGGAAATTAGCTGTAGCCAAATTGAGGTGCAGCTGATGTTTACTCTATACACACACCTATAAATATAGATACATACAAATGTTAGGATTACGAAATATACCCTTGAGGAGGGGATGTATAGTGTATTTCAAAAATTTCGCAGAAAAACTGATAAACTAAACGCACACAAAAATTAGAATTGCACAATATACCTTTGAGTATGGAGTGAATATGGTATTTATAAATTTTCGTAGATAAACAAATAAAACAACACAGAAATGTAAATGCAAAAAGTAAATGACACACAGATATACTCAGGTTTGACCACTAATCCACTGGTACTTACTGTTGCCTCAAAAATTATTACTAGAATGATATATTTGAACGTTTACAAATGTTAGGATTACACAATATATCCTTAACTTTATCCCAGTCGAGAATTCATGAACTTTAGGTCAATCCTATACCGAGTTCAAATTTTGAAAAGAAAATTACAAAACGTACTATTGACGCAGCGGATTAATCAAAACAATGTAGATCGATGAAAGTAGCAATCGATGAATTGATGAATACTGAAATGCCCAAATTCGTTGATCCGAAGATACCGAATTCTAGCTATCCCAAACTCGTTGATCGCGCACGATACCGGGTTCAAAGATCTGCGATTCTTCGCACGTTGATCTAGCGCACTAGATTCCGTGAATCGGCTTCTGCAGTCGTTGAATCGAGCGCACTCGATTAACCGAAAGAGGAGATAGGAGATTACACTCGACTACCAATTTGGTGAAACCACAAGCTAACAAAACAAGAGTTTTATTTCAAATCAACTAAACTATTACAAATGAGACACACGGCCTATTTATAGGCGAACAACTCCTCATGACACAAATTTATACAACACATAAGTCGGTTCCGACTTAAGACACCCTCCGACTTACGACTTAAGTAAGACACACGACCTACAAACAGACGACTTAAAAACAAATGCGATCTACGACTTAACAAACAGAAAATACAAACAGAAATTACATCACTTAGGTCGTTGCCGGCCTATCAACTTCTCATGACTCAACTTAGGTCGTACGCGACCTAACTTCAATGCTCCAGCTTCCATCAGCGACTTAAAGAATCAACGGCAGAGATTAACGCAGCATAAGATTCAACGGCATCAAGCTTCAGCGACTTAAAAAAACACTTCATAGAACTGCGCGACCTAAGTCTTGCGACCTAAGTCCTCGCGACTTAAGACCTCGCGACTTATAGTGTGCGACTTATCTTCCCAGATCACCCAGCGACCTATCTTTAGTCGTTCATGTTTCCTGCGACCTAGCATAGGTCGTGACTTGTTAGGTCGTATCACCCCGTTAGCTCGTTCCAGCAACCTCTTTCTTATCTCGTTAGGTCGTACACGACCTAAAAACATGTTAGGTCGTTCCAGCGACCTATCTCTTTGCTTTAGCTCGCCATTCTCAAACCCGTTAGGTCGTCCACGACCTAAGTCCCTGTTAGGTTGTTTGTACGCCTTTCCTTTGAGTTCGTTAGCTCGCGAGTCTTCAGTAGGTCGTTGTCGATCTTCACTAGGTCGTTGGTGCGACCTAAAGGCCTTGTTAGGTCGTTTGCGACCTAACACTTTACCCATTTGTGCTTCATCAACCAGTAACGACTTAAAGGATTCGTTAGGTCGTACGCGACCTAACTCTTCATCATTCTGGGCATCCTTCTGGGCTGCATCAACTATAGACAAATGCCCTTGGTAAAAATATTTCTAGTGCAAACTTTAAAACGTGAGGGTGTAACAAGAAATCATGTGAGATTCCCTATTTCTCTCCTTTTCCCTTTAACGTTTTGTTTTCTTCTTTGACCGACCTACACCTCTTTTTTTTTTTAAAAAAATGTCTCCTCCTCACAATCCAAATCGTCGTAGCCCTAACAGGATAATTTTTCTTATTATTATTCCTTTCTACTTAGTCGCGTCAGATCTGGTTGAAGATGGAGCTCTCCGCCTTGTGTCAAAATCGATCAGTCTCCTCTAGTTATGATGAAGTCTTAAAATCACGACCTCCGCTGTCTGTATCGAAATTGCTGCCTGAAGTATTATTGTTTTGAGAAGATTACTTAGACTGCCTTGAGATGCTTGCCTAAATTTGAAGTGGTCCGGATTTGACTTTGGGAAGCTCGATGGAGATTGCCGAGATGGAGAGATGCCAATGTTGGCGCCGCTAACAATATCCGCCACAACTGGAGATACTCGAAGAAGATGCTACCGCGCTTGATAACCCCGTATCTGGACCGATAAAAGGGGAAGCACTGTGAGATATTAGGTGTAATTTAGGTTGGTCCTGATGTGTCTCTGAACTACAGAGTGTGATGATGCCCACGTCCTTCGAATGAATTGCTGTCAAAGCTAAAAGCTGCAGCTTGATCAGAGTTTTTCTTCTTCTTCGCAGGTAATGTAAATGAACACTGCCTTGAGAATTTGATCACCAGTTATCGAGCGTTGCATTGGTTCCAGTCAAGTGCTGAAAAATATGTTGTCTTGAAGTATTGTTGACTGTCTAGAATTAGATTGTTTTTAAATCGCTACACCAAATAGGTAAATTAGATAACAGACGAAATTTTTACTTTGAAACATTTTTCTAATGTTTCTAGCTCTACAACACTTACCTAGTGTTTTGCATAGCTGTGCAAGTATTTCCACATTTATTTTCTTTCTAAAATTATATTATTATGGTTTTCAAGAAACCAAAAGGTAAATTAAAGAGGGCGGTCCAAGTCCAATATGCACTGCACTGCTGATACCGTTTCCAAGTCAAATAGCGGCAGCTTCATCTAAGCCCACTCGCATTACTCTTTCCTAAATAATATATTCTTATCTAGCGATTCTCAATCTATGTTGAGCTTTCGTCTAATCTTGCTTCGATTCAAGGAATTTGAATATGATCGATCTTCCTTCTTTGACGGTGCTTCATTCGTTTACTAAAAAAACCACAAGGTACTGCATTGTTATTTATAGTTTGATTTCGGCAACTCCAAAGACCTACAGTTGAATGTTGAAACTGATTAGAATTATTATGATATCTTGGAAGAATATTGAAATTGATTAAGAATCTTATTATTGCTAGGTCTATTGAAACACATAGAGATCTTGAGGCGAGAAGTTCGCCCATTGATTTTTGATTGTTTAGTTCTTTTTATTAAAATCAGGTAAAAAGGATAGCTAATAAATGATATATATATTTAGATAGTGTATTCATATAATACAAGATAGCTGCCTAGATTTGATTTAGATAATAAATGAAATATTATGTGATAAGCATGTTGTATTGTGATTCCATATCGATGTAAAAGTATGTAACGACGCTTTGATCAAAAATCACACTATAAATATGAAAGTGTTTTATAAATGTTAGTTCATTGATTGTCTATTTCAAAGCTCACAAATGGAAAGTATATTTATAAGTGCATGTTCATTGATTAGGGTAGATCATCTATTTCAGATCGACTCCTAGTGGACTTTGAATTCCTCCTGTTTTGCTTTTTCATCCTACCACCACCAGTAGGGGTCGACCTAATGTAGATGAGCTTCCGCAATCAATGAACAAACATTTATAAACCTCTTTCCCCATTTGTTGGCTTTGAAATAAACAATCAATGAACAAACATCTACATAACACTTTCTTTTAATTTGATTTTGGAGCAAATTGCCGTTACCTTCATTTATATTAGTATAAAATCACGTTACTGCGTGCTTATCCCATGATATTTCATTTATTAACGAAAACAATCTAGGCTGCTATCCTTTATTATCTGAGTATACTTTAACTAACTTATTGACTTTTTATATGAATTTGGATGAAACTGCCATAGTTTCAGTCTTCTACGATCTGTTTCACTCAATTGGAAGTTGAAACATTACTTGGCCAGGAATCTTGAATTTGATGACGATCGATGATAAAAAAATCCGGACATAGTTTTGACTGCAAAAATTTTTTGATCAAAAACTCTTCCATATACTTCGTAATTTTTAATTCAGGAAATTATTGTTAAGGTCAAAAATTTTCAGCATTTTAGCCTCAAGGACAGACCTTCAGTATTTTAACATGAAGGATAACTTTCTTTAGGTATCTGTTTGTAGTTATCGATAGCAGTTTTTAGGTATCAGTTTTTGATTCGGTAGCAGTTTTGGAATAATGTTTGTCCTTATGAATAATTTTGGAAGAATGTTTGTCCTTATGATTAATTTTTAGGAGAATGTTTGTCTTTGTGGATAAAATATTGAGGTCATGTCCTTGAGGAAGGCTAAAAATATACAAATTTTTGTCCTTTAAATTAATTCCTCTTTTTTAATTCTTGACATGCAATGCCATTTTATTCTCTCTGCTTGTCATAGTAATAGGTTTTACAAACTTAAGAAGTTTAAGCCAAGAACAGTTCTGATCTAAATTTTATGTTTCAACCGAAATTTTGATCAATTTTTTTGGGGTGCATCGTACTGAAAAATAATTTTTACACCTTACTTTTGTACATCTATGCATATTCACAATCAAATGCAATTTTGTATGTTGTACGTTCCCTAGTTAGAAACATGCACTCCACCTTTTGGAACATTTCAAATGATCAATTTATGTTTCTAGTCATCACGTTGGGAAAACCGTAGACTTGACTTGGTTATATAACTTTCTCTATATTCAATTAGTATTGATGTGGAATTGTGGTACTTAGATGAAGGTTCCTCTTGTTTTAGACTTACATTTTACATCCGAGCCTATCTCAATCAAACAAATGGAAATGCTGATTCATACCATCGATATGTAATACGCGAGTGTTCTTGCATTAAGGCAAGGGAGCATAGGTTTCCGCTTGAATTCATGGGTATTGCAACGATCTATGAAAATACATCTAGTTATATAAATAATTAATTTATTAATTGATACATAGAGTTAAATCCTATTAAAAAATGAATTTTCGAAGCTTAATGAATTTGAACCGTAGAGTATATTGATTAAGTGAAGATATTTACATTAATTGTTTGAAGTTACAGTTAAGAAGTTATGAATTAATTACTTTGTTCTTTTGCATTTTACCAAGTTTCATATTTTTTGTCTTGTAGGCGCATGCACGGGTCTCTGGGAAGGAAAACAAGATTTTACATCTTCATATTTTACATCTTCATATTTACATTAATTGTAGCTTTTTTGTTCGAGAATAAACATAATTGCAGGGTTTCTTTGAAATATTTACCCTTAAGGGGCTTGTAATAAAGATTTTGTTTTGTCATAATTCAAGTCTTATTTTTTTCTTCATATTTCAGTGTTGTTGTACGTGGTGTTTATGTATTGTTGAAATCATATTGATGTTTTATTTGTATTTTGCTTGCTCATGTATTGTTTATTTACTATTTTACTTTGGTACTGTAGATTGCCAATTTTAAATTCCTTTAACCTGTGGATTATCATTTTGAAACACCTACCCAGTGTTGTAGGTTGTTAATCTGAAATCCTTGGTAAGTGTTTCAATGTGTGAGTGTTTCAATCTATAAATCTGAAGCACCCACCATTTGTAAAATTGGAACACTAACTGTTTCAAATTGTCCATTTGAAACACAAAATAAATGTTTCAAATATCTGCAACATACTAATCTGCAACACTCGTAGAGTATTTCTAAAGTTTATTGCGGTGTTATACTATCGTATCAAATTAATCTTTCTGTTGTAGTGAAGGTTGGGTCTGACGTAGCTTGATATTATATGATGTGATTGTTTTCTCAAAATGAACCGAGTACGGTTT
Source organism: Allium fistulosum (assembly GCA_030737815.1). Taxonomy (NCBI): domain Eukaryota; kingdom Viridiplantae; phylum Streptophyta; class Magnoliopsida; order Asparagales; family Amaryllidaceae; genus Allium; species Allium fistulosum. Next base: position 186,678,444 of record CM060906.1, read on the forward strand.
GTGAGCGGTGCTGTATCGTTAAAGGCATGATTATGAGACGTTGATGGAGAAGTCTTGCTAATGGCCTTGTTACTCTCTTTGATTTGATTAGGTTAGTATGTTGTATTGAAAATGAAAAATAATTTTTTTTATAAGCTGAGTTTGTAATCTATTGGATAAAATATGAAAAAAAAATTTATGAGGTGAGTTTGTAATCTATTGAATAAAATAAGCAGTGAAGATTGTGCTTATATAGGCTGAGAAACGGAGGAGTGATAGGAGCAGAAGATGACTATTTGGATAGAGAAAAAATATGGTAATTTGAGTGTTGGTGTGTTATGTACTTTTGAATTGGTATTTGTTTGTGTGTGTGTATTGTAGCCTATAAAAGTATACATTAAAATATCCAGTTGATAGGTTCTTGTTTTGAATGATTTCAAGAATAGTATGATATGTTTCTTTCCTTGTCTGAATGATCCTTCATCTTTCATATTTATTAATATATTGTGAGATTTGGCTTGAAATAGAAAGTTTCTACCGTGATATTTGTTTTTGATTTGAAAATATTGTACAAGATATTTTTCCTGTTTGTTTGAATGACCGACTCCATTTTGATTTCTTTTATCATCAAACGATAGTGAACGACCATTGAAAATAAAAAACACATGATTTCTTAGGACCGAATGGAAAAATTGAATTTTTTTTAAGCAACATATAAAAAAATTGATATCTATTAAACATTTTGTGGAAGTCAAAAGAGCTTTTTTGGATGTCAATAACATCATACTTGATTTAAGCTATTATATTAGTAAGAAAATGTTAAAAATTTAAACGGATAAGAATCCATTAGAGTAAAAGAGATGAGATATTTCATTCTCTTCAGGTTTGTACATACAATATAATGGAGCTTTATTTATAGACTTGTGGTGAAAAATGAATATTATGATAATGCCCATGTGATATTCATATTCATCCTTATATTTTGTATATATTATATGACTGCCCTTGAATATGAGTATTTGAAATCTTAGATGTTCAAATAGTAACTTGCAGTCGTCTCTTTTAAAACATATATAATGGTTACTCCTCATCATTATTATCTTGCTTATATATATATATATCTACTATTAATAAAGAAAATTCAATAAAAATGATTTTCACGGTGTCTTTTTGAAATTATGAAAATACCATCATCCATCAACAGAATCTCACCACTGATTTGCAACATTCAACACCATCTCATTCCCAACTACCCATCAACAAAATTTTACTACCAATTTGCCACTGATATCACCAACAAAACAAGTTGAAATAAAAGTGTTGTGATTATCAAAACCTTTGCACTTCCAAAGTACATCCGTCCAGTCATTTTTTTATTGAATAAAAGGTAAATACCTCTGAATATTAGATGCACATATGTGCCTTGTATACTAGTGTGTGTGTGTGTATGTGTATAAATTCAACCAATATAGATATTATCTATTGTCTTGTTAAAAACCTCTAGGAAAACCTGATGAAAAAGACCTTGAACGAGGAAAAAAAATGCAAATTGTAAAATCATAGATATCATATTAAAAATGCTATTTGTTGCTAAGGAATTTGATACTTTCATATCAATGTAGTGCCTCGTTAAAACCATACTAAGAAAACAAGTGGGAAAAATCTTAGTTAAGCAAAAAGAAAACAACTTTCATAACTTTGGTAACATATTTTGATATGTTATTTCTTTAAAAGAAGTTTGATGCATTTGGACAAAGGTAATGTTCCGTTAGAACCTTACTATGAAAAATCCAGTGAGAAAAATCTTACTGAAAGAAAAAAGAGTATCTTGTAACATACTTTTGGATGCTACCCATGATTTAATATTTTCCCTTTGAATTTGAATGTATGTCTTGATAATTCAAATCAGCTACGGATACTCTAGATCCATAAATATGTATGGTATTGCTTAAACAAGCATTAAGAAAATTAAAATCAAATGACAATAATTCCACTTACTCCTCCTTCGGATGTTAATCATTTATTAATAGTTGTCTCATTAAAACCATAATAAGGAAAAACCTAATAGAGAAAAATAGTCAACATGCAGGAAAAAGAGTACAACCTACATAGTCGTAAAAAACTTCTTTTAAGATGTTATTTCATGTAGGGAATTGTGACACTTCTGGATCTTAATAGTGGCTCGCTAAAAATCTTAATAAAAAAACCCAGTGGGTAAATTAATTGAGGAAAATAGTAAATAACAATATACTTTATATTTATATTGAAGCTTTGTAATGACCGGGATTTTTCTATCGTTTAATTTTGAATACTTAAAAGGCTTAAATATTGGATTTGGAATTTATAATTGGGTTAACGAGTTTTAAAAATAATTGAAAATTTCAACTGATTTTGTCAATTTTAGAAACCGTCGATTTAATCGACGCGTTTAAATAGCGATCTGGGGCACAGTCTCAGAATTCGACGAAACCAGTTCCATTTGATCCGTAATAGTGAATTATTATCGATTTCAAATTTTGTAGCGTTTGGAGTTATTGTTTGGTCGTACGTGATATAAACACGTTGAATTTAATATCGAAAATTTAATATAATAATTGGGTCCAAAAGGCTATCTTCTCCATACGATCGAGTTAGGACTCGAAACCTTTTCCATTGTGTTCGGAATAGGGGTATAACATTATGAACGTCTGGTGGCACACCTCGATAGAGGTTCGAGATTTTAAGCTACGAAAATCGAGATATTTTGAAAATTATATATATATATATATATATATATATATATTTCTACACTTCAAATATGTCTTCTCTTTCCATCGACCTCCTAGGATTGTGACTTTTACCGATTCAAACACGCCATCTCCTTCTTTAAAATTACGTTTTCTTCCCCCTTCTTTTCAGATCAAATCCACGAGAGTTAAAAAAAATCGATCGGAGTAAAATCATGTTTTTCCCCTTCTCTTCTTCAAGAATGAAATCAAATTCGTTCTTATTTAAAAAAAATGCTCCAATGCATTGCCTGCTCAAGGAGTTATCCACCAACTGCTCCTCAGTCGGCATGTGTACTTCCGATAACGACGATGCTGTCGTTGTTACCCCTAACACCCGTCAAGCTCTCAAATCCCTAACCTCCCAAATAAAGGACATGGCAGTGAGGCTTATCCAGCAGTGGCGCAACTTCGGTCTCGACGAGTGAGACGATCGAGGAAGAAGCCGTGCAATCGATCGATGATGCGATGTGATGGAGGATGGGTCCCGACCTGGCTGTGATGATTCGCGATGATGGTAGGAGGGAAAATTCGATAGGCGACAGTCAACTGGAGTTGTGGCGTCCGCTCGTAGAAGTCGACCAAGGCTGGGCGAGCCTACGACGATGATCCGGTGGCAGTTGGAGCTCTGATGCAGCGGCGAGGGACGTTGAAGGTCGACGATGAAGCGTGATGTGCACGATTTTGGGAAAGGTGATTATCGGCTTGGGCTTGATTAAGAAGGGATTAGGTATTAATTTCTTAGATTAATGGTTAATTGTATTATTTAGTTGGAAATCTTGTTAAATCAACTACTCTGTCATGCGAGGTCGGAAAATTACGAAACAAGCGGCACCGGAATCGTATCGAAGAATATCACGCTGTAAAATTGGTTTGAATTTTTTTTCGATGATAGCTGGAATTTTAAATTAAATTGAACGATGTTCAATTTGATTTAAAATTGGAATGGATTGCAATTAAAAATCAAGGTGAGAAATTCTCACTCATTTGGATTACCAAATTTAATTTTAAATAGTTAAAATTAATTATGGATGCCTGGTTGAATCTTATAAATTATTATATGTTGAATGTCATATATATAGTAGTGTGTGTGTGTGTGTATATATATATATATATATATTAGTAGTTGGATATATTATTTCCCGCCGATTGGAGCGGATGAGACCCTATGCGTCCCGCATAATAGCGGATGACCCTACATACCGCGATATCCCCCTCGAAGTGGGATTGGTATTTTATGTTGTATTAACATCTATGGATGCAGGGAAATATGTTGAAGGGATCCAACTGAATTCCTCAAAATTATATTGATTGTTTTTCATATATAATAATATATGATGTGTTAGAATAATCTATCATAGATTATTGTTGTGATGTGAATCATTGGATGCTATAGTAGTGTTGGCCTTATTTTTGGTATTTTAAATACCATAAATATTATTTGGAATTTTTAAGAAATTAAAGGAGATTTTTAAGATGAAAATATTTATATCGGAATTCGGATTATTTAAAAGAAAATGTTTTGGATAAGCAATAAATGATTTTAATCATACTTGGAAATTTAGAAAAAATATATTTTTATAGAGATTTTAAAATACTTTATATAGAAGATTTTAAACAATGGGCTTTTAAAAATGATAGCCGGAAAAATATGGAAAGGCGTTGAAATCGATATTAAAAATAGATTTGAAAAAAAAATGGAATTTACAACGAAGTGGAATAATAAATCGAATTTTATAAGTGAGGATAGATTTATAATAAGGTAAACTCAAAGTAGTTATAAAATTTATAAAAGATGTTTATAAATAATGGAAAACGACAGCAGACGCTAAATTGGGAATATAAAATTGATAGGGTGAATGTAACGACCCGTTTTTTTACAGATCGAAAGATTTTAGAACTATTGTCATTAGGTCGTTAGCGTTGTTAGATCGTTCAGAGTTAGATCGTCCAGAGTTAGGTCGTGTAGTAGCTTAGGTCGTACAGTAGTTTGGGACGACTTAAGAGATTGGAGCGACCTATAGGAAGTTAGCGACTTAAGAAATGGACCGACCTAAGAAGGTTACCGACCTAGGGGTTAGCGGCATAGGAGTAGCGACCTAGTAGACCGTGCGAGTTAACGACCTAAAGAGGATAGGTTGGTTGAGCGACTTAAGGAAGCTAGTATAGGTCGATTGTGACCCTGTGTGTAGTTAGGTCGTTAGACGACCTAAGGTGTTAAGTCGTTAGGTCGTGTGGTAAGCCGCGTGTGTGTTAGGACGGTACTCTTGTTAAGTCGTTAGGTCGGCATCTCAGTTAGGTCGTAAGTCGCGCACTTGCGTTGTCACTAAGTCACATATGCGTTAAGTCGTATCCCAGTTAAGTCATTAGGTAGCGAATGTTAGGTCGGCATTGTTGTTAGGTCGCGTATGTGTTAGGTCGTGACTTCTGTTAAGTCGTTGGGTCGGCATTGTTGCTAAGCCGCCTATGTCTGCTTGGTCGTAAGTCGAAGGGGATGGTTAAGTCGTAGGTCGGGGATTTTTAGGTCATGGACGACTTAAGGGGGGCAGACGACTTAAGGATTCCAGCCTATAAATACGGGTTTTTCTTCACTTTTTGGGATCCGGATTTTGAAGCGACGAAGTCTTGCCATTTTGAGAGCTCGAGTGCTACACTTCTTCACTTCTTATCTCTTCTTTAATTTTGTGTTTTCTTCCATCCAAACCGAAGATCCAAGAGCTTAGATTGAAGATCTTCAACCATCGAAGAGAGATTTCATCGGTTGAAGCGGAATTTTGGTAGATCAAGTTAGATCCTTCGCTGTCCAGATCTGAAGTGTGTTGCTTTTAAGGTGTTTAGGTGTTTTGGTGAGTGGTGGTTATCTCTCACACGGATCCAAAGGAGTATATCGGATTGGTGGCTTGATTTTGTGTTAAATAGTGATTTCCATGCATTTTTCTTGAACTTAAGTATAGATCCATTATTCATGATGATTTGACATCCATTTTACTACATGCTAATCTATGCAAGTTCATTCATCAAGTTGTAGAGATATTGCTCATATTTCATGCTTGTTAGATTTGGACTCTTTATTTACAAGATTGCCATTATTTGTTATAATTGTTTATTAGATCATGTTTGAATGCTTGATTACTTGGATTAATGATTGATTTGATTGATTGTTATAAATTAGTTGATTAGTTAGATTTAGACAAGGTTGGTCAAAGATGATTCAAAAGCTAAGGGAAAGGCTCTTGAATAAGGAAAGCGGCTCGTGGCATATGACGCGGATGATAAAGCTCATATGGATAGATTTGATGATGATGTTGAGATGAGGCTTTGCTATGATGAGATGAAGCGAGGCATGATGTGAGATAGCCTTGGTTAAGTCCAGACAGGATCATTCCAAGCATGTTGATGACTCGGTGAAAGGGTTCGAGTTTGAGGATAATGGTTGGCTCGATAGGCGCTTGAGCTAGTATGAGAATAGTCATCGAGGAAAATGACTAGGAGACTAAGATTTCATCGTTGTTGAAGGTTCTAGCAGGCTCAAAGCAAGAGTATGCTGGGAAGATTCGATAGTCCCAAAAGACTACAGTTGGTGGTCGAGTACTCTGGGCAGATTCGATAGTCCTAGGCACGGGCTGCGACGACGTGCGGGGTTCTGTCTAGAACCGGGGTTACCATTGGCCCTTGACGAACGGCTGAAAGAATGTGCCGGTCATTCAATTAACGATGGTATTGAAGCAATGATAACAGTGATAGCCAGAGTCATGGATGTTTGGTTGTATCGTCATTCGGTCTCAAGAGCGATATTTTCTGGGTGCTTATCTGATCTTGGTTTAGGCCTTGGGGGTTAGTGCTTGGAAAACATCGACCTTGACTCGAGAGATAATTGCTTTACTTTAAATGTCTGCTTTGTTATGTTTATTTCTGCTTAGTGTGTTTGGGGGCTATCACTGTAGAAAGAGGTGGAGTGGGAGGGTTGGATTCCTATTCCTTTTACCTTTATGCTCATTTGGTATGTTGTTAGTTAATTTACCGTTCACTAAGACTGTTGTCTGACTCAAGGTTTTATGTTCAACTCTTATTACCTTGGGCTGTTCATCCATTTTGGGATGGGCAGACTAGGTAGTAGGTGACAGGTGCTATTCTTAGCTTCCAACGATGCTGATGTCGAAGACGAGCTGGAGGCTTGCATATTATTTTCTTATTATACGTACTGGATGTTCTGCTGCTTGTATAATTCTCTGAGTGATATGTAGTGAGGCTTGATGTATTGACTATTCAGATGTTTGTATTCAACTATTATGAAGCTTAGTTGATGAGATTCTATTTTGTGAAGCTTCACTATATATATATTCTCTATTGTATTTTTATCCATGCGCTGTGAGTAATACGATAGATTCTGCTGTTTTAACTTACCTTGGTGATCGCCCATGGCTGCCTGGCACACTTTTCAGCGCACTATTTCTATGTTTAGTGCAGGGGTCATGGGCGGTCGTCACATTTGGTATCAGAGCTTTGGTTAATCGATTTTACCCAACGCTCGCTGACGTAACTACGTATGAGAGACGTAATTGTATTTTTGATGGATGATTGCTATATATAATATAGTAGCTTAGGAGGATTTGAGTTCCTTATGCAGTTGTTCTCAAGGTGTATTAATCATTCCTTTTATAGATATTAAGAATGAGTCGAAGAGGGAGACCAGCTGCTAGGGAAGGCCGTGCTACTGAAGGGGCTGCTGATTATGCTGCTATGTTCGAGGCTATGATGACTTCGATCATGAGGAGGATGCCAGCTCCAGGGCCAGCGGTTGATGTTGGAATTCAAGTTCAAGCTCCAAGACCGGTGTATTTTGCTAAGTTGTGTAAAGATTATACTGCTCTTGGAGGAAAGGTTTTCTTAGGAACAGAGCCAACCATTGAAGTTCAGAGATGGATAGATGCTTGTAGAAGAATCTTTGGTGACTTGGGAATCGAGGATGCAACCAAAAGGAAGCTCGCATCAAGACAGCTTCAAGGAAGAGCTTCTGATTGGTGGAACTCTATCACCATTGATACTCCGGAGGAAGAAATTACTTGGGTGCAATTCCAAGCCAGATTTGAAGCTAAGTTCATTTCTACAGCTCAGAAATCTGTTCTGTTCAAGAAGTTTGTGGAGCTCAAGCAAGGTGGAAGACCAGTTCTTGAGTATGTTTCTGAGTTTGAAGCTTTGTCCAAGTATGCCCGGTCGTATATTGAATCTCCATATCAGAAGAACGAGAAGTTTGTGACAGGCTTGGACAGTTATCTTGGGAGGTAGTTGGTGGATCATTTGGACGATCCATTTGAGAAGCATGTAGAGAAGGCTCTCAGGCACGAGAATCTGTTTCCTAAAGAAGGATCTGTTGTTGCTGTGACCAAGGAGGAGTCTAAACCACAACAGGGTGGAAACAAGAAGAGGAAGCAGCAACAGCAAAAGGGTAAGGATGGCCAGAAGAAGCCGAAGGGCGAAGTGACCTGCTACAATTGTCAGCAGAAGGGCCATTTCTCCAGAGATTGCAAGAATCCAAAGGTGCCGGTGAAGTGCCACAACTGTGACAAGCCGGGGCATATTAAGAAGAATTGTCCAGAACCGCGGAGGGACAAGCAGATTGTGCAAGCTTATGCTTTGAGGGCTGTTCCATCATCTTCAAAAGCCCCTACCGCTGAAGAGAAAGGAAAGAGTGTGGTGGTTCAAGGTACTCTTTCCATATGTGGTGTTCTCGTTAGAGTGTTATTCGATACTGGGGCGTCGCATTCTTTTGTTTGTAATGAACTTGTAGGCCGGTTGGGTTTAGAACCGGATATCGTTGATAGGCCATTGGTTGTGACTAATCTAGTTGGGGGTTCGTCCTGCCTGTGTATGCTATGCTGTGGTTTGGTCGTATCGAGTCATGATTGCTCTTTTGTTTGTGCTTGTTTTGTTCTGAACTTTGCGGGGTACGGAATTATTTTGGGTATGGACTGGCTTAGGAAATATGCGGCAAAGGTTGATTGTGAAAGGTTGGAGGTGACAATCGAGAATGTGGAAGGATGAAAGGTTGTGATACGATGTAAGCATGAGGAAGGCATCTTCATGAGCTTCATGTATTCGCTGGTTGTTCCACGGGATGGACTGTCATCAGTGCCAATCGCTAATGGATTTGAGGATGTCTTTGATGAGGTCAAAGGGTTACCGCCGCATAGAGAGATCGAGTTTCGTATCGATCTAGTTGAGGGAGCCAGACCTATTGTGATGCCTCTTAGGCGGATGGCGCCTAGGGAACATCATGAGTTGAGGGTGCAAGTTGATGAACTTTTACTGAAAGGATTCATTCGGTGTAGTGTGTCCGAATGGGGTGCACCAGTTGTGTTTGTAACCAAAGCAGATGGATCATTGAGGTTATGTGTGGATTATCGTGAGCTGAATAAAGTGACTAAGAAGAACAAGTATCCATTGCCGAGAATAGATAACTTGTTTGATCAGCTTCACGAAGCTAAGGTGTTTTCTCAGATGGATTTGGCAACGGGATTTCACTAGTTAAGAGTGGCTAAGGATAGTGTGTAGAAGACTGCTTTCAGGACACCATCCGGTTTCTTTGAGTGGCTGGTAATGCCGTTTGGATTGACCAATGCACCAGCATATTTTGTGGATCTTATGAATAGAGTGTTCAGAGATCAGTTGAACAAGTTCGTACTAGTATTCGTGGATGATATTTTGATTTATTCTAGAACTGAAGAAGAACACAAGACGCACTTGTGTATTGTTTTGGGAATCTTACGGAAACATCAGCTGAAGGCTAAGTTTTCAAAGTGTCACTTCTGGAAGAGATAAGTGAGGTTCTTGGGCCATATTATCTCTGGAAAAGGAATAGCGGTTGATCCCGCTAAGGTGGCAGCAATCCAGGATTGGGGTAGACCTAAGAATGCATCAGATGTGAGAAGTTTTCTTGAATTAGCAGGATACTATCGTCGATTTATCAAAGACTTCTCCAAGGTGGCTGCACCATTAACAGGATTGACGAAAAAGAAACAAGTATTCAGATGGGATGCTAAGTGTGAGCAAGCTTTCAGAATCCTGAAAGAGCGATTGACAAGTGCTCCTGTTTTGACTATTCCAAGTGGAAATGATGAGATGGTGGTTTACATCGATGCATGTGGTACTGGACTTGGAGCAGTGCTGATGTAGAAGGGTAAAGTTGTTGCGTATGCAAGTCGACAACTGAAGCCGCATGAAAGGAATTATCCGACTCATGATTTGGAGTTGGCGGCGATTGTATTTGCTCTGAAGATGTGGAGACATTACCTATTGGGAGTTCGATTCGAGTTGTTCACAGATCATAAGTCGTTGAAGTATCTTTTCTCCCAAAAGGATTTGAATCTTAGGCAGCAACGATGGCTAGAGTTTTTGGCATCATATGATTTTAGTATAGCCTATACTCCGGGAAAGGGTAATGCAGTGGCGGATGCGTTAAGTCGAAGACATGCAGGATTGGGAGCCATGTTTTCAGAATGGAAGAGTCTTGAGTATTTAGATGGATTTGACTTCAGGCCCATATGTGAATTGGAACCTGTGATGTTGGCAAACTTATCAATAAGACCTACTCTTGTGGAAAGGATTGGCGAGAGCCAAAAGCGAGACGATAAGCTTGTCAAGATTATCTGTAATTTGGAATCTGGATTGGACCCAGAGAAGGATAAAGGATTCGAGGTCGATCGAGAGGGTTGGCTTCGGAAGCAAGGACGACTAGTTGTTCCCGATATAGATGAATTGAGAAATGAAGTTCTGAAGGAAAGTCATCACTCGAAGCTGATAATTCATCCAGGTGGAAATAAGATGTATCGGGATATGAAGAGAACCTATTACTGGGAAGGTATGAAGAAGGATGTTGGAAATTTTATTTCCAAGTGCATGAACTGCCAGTTGGTAAAAGCTGAGCAAAAGAAGCCCAGTGGATTGTTTCAGCCATTAGAAGTTCCTACATGGAAGTGGGAGCAAATATCGATGGATTTTATTGATGAGCTACCCAGAACAAGAACGGGAAATGATGGGATTTGGGTCATCATAGATTGTTTGACTAAGAGTGCAAGATTCATTCATGTTCGATCAACCAGGACTGCATCAAAGTTGGCTGAGCTGTATGTTAAGTGGATAGTTCGATTCCATGGTATTCCGAAGAGTATAGTGAGCGATCGAGACCCATTGTTCACTAGTGGATTTTGGAAGAGCTTTCAGGAAGTTCTGGGAACCGAGTTGTGTTTGAGTACAGCTTATCATCCCCAAACAGATGGTCAGATCGAGAGAGTCAACCGAGTTTTGGAAGATCTCCTTAGAGCTTGTGTTTTAGATTTCGGAGGATCATGGGAAGATCACCTTCATTTGGTGGAATTTTCGTATAATAACAGTTACCAGTCAAGCATTGGTATGGCACCGTATGAAGCATTGTATGGAAGACCGTGTAACTCTCCGACATGTTGGTTAGAAACAGGAGGAAAGTTGATACTTGGGCCAGAAATGATTCGACAGACTTCAGATTGCATAGAGATCATTCGGCAACGAATGAAGGCAGCCCAAGACCGTCAGAAAAGTTATGCTGATAAGCGTCGTAAGGATTTGGAATTCGACATAGGTGATATGGTTTTTGTGAAGATTTCTCCACTGAGGAATGTTATTCGATTCGGGAAGAAAGGAAAATTGACTCCGAGATTTGTTGGGCCATTTCCGATCATCGAGCAAATTAGAAAGCTCGCCTACAAATTGGAGTTACCAGAAAAGATGGCGGGTGTGCACAATGTTTTTCATGTGTCGTATATATAGAAGTATGTGCATGACTCGAATACAGTAGTTTCTACTGATAGCGGTGAAGATTTTGAAGTTGACCTAGTTGATAAGAGGCCTCGTAAGCCGCTTCGTGTTGTGGAAACTGACACGAAACAGCTTAGGAAGAAGGTAGTTAGGTTGCTCAAGATACAATGGAGTGATGATGTTAACGATTGTACATAGGAGGTGGAAGAGAGGATGAAGGCAGCTCATCCTGAACTCTTCAAGGTATGGCCATAAGGTGTCGTGTCATCTCACGACATTGTAACTTGTTCTAGTTTTAGAATTCTGCATGTTAGGCAAGTAATTGGATGCATGGTTTGTTGATTGCTATGGATGGTAGACATGCAGAATAGTTTTTGATTGCTCTTGTTTGTTTGGAATTTCGAAGGCGAAATTCCTAAGGGGGAGAGAATGTAACGACCCGTTTTTTTACAGATCGAAAGATTTTAGAACTGTTGTCATTAGGTCGTTAGCGTTGTTAGATCGTTCAGAGTTAGATCGTCCAGAGTTAGGTCGTGTAGTAGCTTAGGTCGTACAGTAGTTTGGGACGACTTAAGAGATTGGAGCGACCTATAGGAAGTTAGCGACTTAAGAAATGGACCGACCTAAGAAGGTTACCGACCTAGGGGTTAGCGGCATAGGAGTAGCGACCTAGTAGACCGTGCGAGTTAACGACCTAAAGAGGATAGGTTGGTTGAGCGACTTAAGGAAGTTAGTATATGTCGATTGTGACCCTGTGTGTAGTTAGGTCGTTAGACGACCTAAGGTGTTAAGTCGTTAGGTCATGTGGTAAGCCGCGTGTGTGTTAGGACGGTACTCTTGTTAAGTCGTTAGGTCGGCATCTCAGTTAGGTCGTAGGTCGCGCACTTGCGTTGTCACTAAGTCACGTATGCGTTAAGTCGTATCCCAGTTAAGTCGTTAGGTCGCGAGTGTTAGGTCGGCATTGTTGTTAGGTCGCGTATGTGTTAGGTCGTGACTTCTGTTAAGTCGTTGGGTCGGCATTGTTGCTAAGCCGACTATGTCTGCTTGGTCGTAAGTCGAAGGGGATGGTTAAGTCGTAGGTCGGGGATTTTTAGGTCGTGGACGACTTAAGGGGGGGTAGACGACTTAAGGATTCTAGCCTATAAATACGGGTTTTTCTTCACTTTTTGGGATCCGGATTTTGAAGCGACGAAGTCCTGCCATTTTGAGAGCTCGAGTGCTACACTTCTTCACTTCTTTTCTCTTCTTTAATTTTGTGTTTTCTTCCATCCAAACCGAAGATCCAAGAGCTTAGATTGAAGATCTTCAACCATCGAAGAGAGATTTCATAGGTTGAAGCGGAATTTTGGTAGATCGAGTTAGATCCTTCGCTGTCCAGATCTGAAGTGTGTTGCTTTTAAGGTGTTTAGGTGTTTTGGTGAGTGGTGGTTATCTCTCACACGGATCCAAAGGAGTATATCGGATTGGTGGCTTGATTTTGTGTTAAATAGTGATTTCCATGCATTTTTCTTGAACTTAAGTATAGATCCATTATTCATGATGATTTGACATCCATTTTACTACATGCTAATCTATGCAAGTTCATTCATCAAGTTGTAGAGATATTGCTCATATTTCATGCTTGTTAGATTTGGACTTTTTATTTACAAGATTGCCATTATTTGTTATAAATGTTTATTAGATCATGTTTGAATGCTTGATTACTTGGATTAATGATTGATTTGATTGATTGTTATAAATTAGTTGATTAGTTTGATTTAGACAAGGTTGGTCAAAGATGATTCAAAAGCTAAGGGAAAGGCTCTTGAATAAGGAAAGCGGCTCGTGGCATATGACGCGGATGATAAAGCTCATATGGATAGATTTGATGATGATGTTGAGATGAGGCTTTGCTATGATGAGATGAAGCGAGGCATGATGTGAGATAGCCTTGGTTAAGTCCAGACGGGATCATTCCAAGCATGTTGATGACTCGGTGAAAGGGTTCGAGTTTGAGGATAATGGTTGGCTTGAGAGGCGCTTGAGCTGGTATGAGAATAGTCGTCGAGGAGGATGACTAGGAGGCTAAGATTTCATCGTTGTTGAAGGTTCTAGCAGGCTCAAAGCAAGAGTATGCTGGGAAGATTCGATAGTCCCAAAAGACTACAGTTGGTGGTCGAGTACTCTGGGCAGATTCGATAGTCCTAGGCACGGGCTACGACGACGTGCGGGGTTCTGTCTAGAACCGGGGTTACCATTGGCCCTTGACGGACGGTTGAAAGAATGTGTCGGTCATTCAATTAACGGTGGTATCGAAGCAATGATAACAGTGATAGCCAGAGTCATGGATGTTTGGTTGTATCGTCATTCGGTCTCAAGAGCGATATTTTCTGGGTGCTTATCTGATCTTGGTTTAGGCCTTGGGGGTTAGTGCTTGGAAAAAATCGACCTTGACTCGAGTGATAATTGCTTTACTTTAAATGTCTGCTTTGCTATGTTTATTTCTGCTTAGTGTGTCTGGGGGCTATCACTATAGAAAGAGGTGGAGTGGGAGGGTTGGATTCCTATTCCTTTTACCTTTATGCTCTTTTGGTATGTTGTTAGTTAATTTACCGTTCACTAAGACTGTTGTCTGACTCAAGGTTTTATGTTCAACTCTTATTACCTTGGGTTGTTCATCCATTTTGGGATGGGTAGACTAGGTAGCAGGTGACAGGTGCTGTTCTTAGCTTCCAACGATGCTGATGTCGAAGACGAGATGGAGGCTTGCATATTATTTTCTTATTATATGTACTGGATGTTCCGCTACTTGTATAATTCTCTGAGTGATATGTAGTGAGGCTTGATGTATTGACTATTCAGATGTTTGTATTCAACTATTATGAAGCTTAATTGATGAGATTCTATTTTGTGAAGCTTCACTATATATATATATATATATTCTCTATTGTATTTTTATCCATGCGTTGTGAGTAATACGATAGATTCTACTATTTTAACTTACCTTGGTGATCGCCCACGGCTGCCTAGCACACTTTTCAGCGCACTATTTCTATGTTTAGTGCAGGGGTCATGGGCGGTCGTCACAGTGAATTTATATTAGAATATGGAAACAGGGTTGAGGAAAATAGTGGATACTATTTTTGAAAGTGGAAATGGTTAGGAGAATCGAAATGAAATCGATGAGTTGCGAATCGAGAGGAATCTACAAATTATTTGGTTATTGAGATTTTAAAAATATATTTTATTACTAAGAAATTAAGTTGTTTTTAAAAAGGGAAGTTTTATTTACCAAACTATGAACTTTTGAACTAGTAGAATTGAAATACATCGAAAAGTGAATTTTTCAAATACTTAATATTTATTTTAACAAATCCTAAATTTTAAACCCAGCTTTGAAAAGTGATGTTATATAAAAGTGTTTCAATATTTTAGATAGTTACTTGAACATGTCTTAAAAATAAATTATTATTATTCTTTTAAATACTTATTATATATATATATATATATATAGTTTTGTAATGTTTTAAATTTATTTATTAATCTTCTCGAAAATCTGGAAAATGGGGTTATTCAGTATATGGGATTTATAAGAGAATTCTCAAAATGGAATTGTGAAAAAGTAAGAAAATTTTCGAAGTAGTTAAATAAAAGTGAACTTCGAAAAATGAAATAGAATTCATAAAGAAGTAGAAAGGGAGATTGGAATTATAAGCAAGTATATTTGACTTTGAAAATATTAAAGGGAATTAATTGAGGAATTCCGGAACTTATAGAATTCGTTATAAACGAGTTAAGAAATTTACAAATAAATTGTAAATGATTTTGAGAAAATAGGAAATAGGGAATGAATGGAATACTTCCTAAGTGTTGAACATAAAATGGAGTTGGAAAAATATTATAAGTATTGGAATGGTGGAAATATTCCGTTGAATAAATAAGGGTTTGAAATGGTTTCAAATGTTGGAATACTGGAAGTAGTTTAAATACATATCTTATAAAGATATTTTGAAAATAAATTTTGGAAAAATTTAAAATAAGGCCTGATGTCTGCTTATGAATGTTTTTTCTGATAGTTAAATAACCGACTATCAAATATTGGTCAATTTCGTTGTTTCGAAGAGACCTGGATTAGATTTAATTATCCGAAAACCACTTTGATCCGATTTGAGCGTTATGAATGGATATCGTGAAGATAGCGAAGACGGTGGTTCGGTTTGTCCAGACCCAGGATAACTTGTATGGACGAATGCTATTAGAACATCGTCATTGGAGGACGATGTGCATTCTAAGTCAAATTGTTCTTGAAAGGTAATCGTAGCCTCAAGCCTCATTAACCGGAATGACTGAAAATCAGGGGAGATGCAGCAAGGCTAAGTGATTCGCACCCAATTAGGGTATGTTATCACCTTTCTACATACCCTCGGATATATTATAAATTATGGATACGGTGGTGCATGCAAAAGTGCTCTCGATAAGGGTGGGAACACCCGGGGTGATAACATATTCGGTTCTATCCTGGTTAGGGATAGGGTCGGTCTTGTGTTGTAGGGGATCCCGGCGAGGTCCTCGGTACACTTTTCTAGAAGTGTACTGTGATAGGTGGTATCCCAGTGCGTAGTCATTGTATGGAATCCATCTCCAATAAGCGCCGTATGGTTTTGATTGTGCCAAACTATGCTGAAACTTGAGATGCAAGCATTTCAGCTATTTTCTATTTACTTGGTTTAGACACTATTATAATATTAGACGGTTTTGATAAAAATGTTTTGGTTATCGTAAGGTAAAAACCCGTCGTGTTTATGTGTGACGTGGTCTTACGAGATACCTTTGTTTTTCAAAGGATTTTGAAAATGTTAATAATTCAAATTGAGTGTGTTTTCTCATGCTGGTTTTCCAGACTGACTTGGGTGTTATTTTATTATAATTCTCGAGTCAGACCGAGTATTACAGATTCAGGTTAGGATGCCATAGAGCTCAGGAGACGAGCTGGAGGAGTTCAGACGTATTCTCGTACTTAATTTGTATTTCCGCTGTGTGAGGATAAGTTATTAAACTATCCAGATTGATTGTTGTCTATTGTACTCTGATAATGTTATGTATATTAACAGTATAGTTCTTGTATTTAAATCTATTATTATATATTATATTTTGTTCCGCTGCGATTGTGAGATTCTATGTTGTTGTTTTCTGTTTTTCTTCTTTTACCTTTTCTTCTTCACCCCAAAATGAACTGGTGTTTCCGGTACTCGATTGCTCGACATTCTATACGGTGGACGTATTGATGTTGATTTTCGAGGGTCAAAAATCTGGTTCATGACAGTTGGTATCAGAGCTGAAGGTTAAGCGAGAACCTTGGCTTTGATGGGTACTCATTAGAGATAGGGTCGGTTGTGTCCTAGAATGAGTTTGAGCGTATTAATAGATATGAGCGCATATTTGTTAGTGAATATAAATTGTTTTATATTGTGTTGGTTGACTTATTGAGTGGCTTATGAATTCTGGTCGGCAAAGTCCGTACAACTATACCGATAGGGGTTTCTAAACACTTGAATAGAGCAATTCGACATAGTATTGTTTTGAAATGGGGTAAATGAAATAATTTTACCCAAATTATATTTTGATATAAAAGAAATAATTTACTGGAATTATTATAGTAGATTGATGTGTTTGGTTATTATTATATAATCAAATGAGATTATAAAAAAAATTATAATGAAACATAAAAACAAAGAAAAATTGTATAAGTGTGAAGTATACAAATAAATTAAAACTAAAGTAGATTCAAACTAGAATTCAGGAATTTGAATTTCGGAGGGTTTGGAAAATATTTTCAGAAAGTTATGGAAATGAAATTGGTGTTATTTTGGAAATATTTTAGAAATAACATAAATACAGAATCTCACAATCGCAGCGGAACAAAATATAATATATAATAACATATTTTTATACAAGGGAAACTATATCTGTTAATATACATACAATCATCAAAGTACAACAATTCAATACATCAAAATGGAAAGTTATAATAACGTGTCCTCACACAACGGAAATATAACCAAGTACGGAGATACATCTCTGTCACTTAGCTCGTCTCCTGAGCTCCACAACACCCTATCCTGAATCTGTAATACTCGGTCTGACCCGAGTATTATAATAAAGTAACACCCGAGTCAGTCTGAAAAACCAGCGTGAGAAAACAAACTCAATTTGAATTATTAGAGTTATCAAAATTCTTTGAAAAACAAAGGTATCTCTTAAGATCGCGTCACACATAAACACGATGGGTTTTTCCCTTATGATAACCAAAACATTTTATAGAAAATCCAGTGATATTATAATAGTGTCTAAATACAAATACTTATTCAAATAGCCGAAATTGTTACATTAATTAAATTCCAGCATTTTAGGCTTTACAAACAAAACCGTAAGGCTCGTATTGGAGAATGGATTCCATACAATGACTGGGCCATTGAGGTACCGCTCATCACAGTACACCTCTAGAACAATGTACTGAGGACCTCGCCGTGATCCCCTACTACATAAGACCGGCCTACCCCTAACCTAGATAGACCGAATATGTTATTACCCCGGGTGTTCCCACCTTTACCATCGACCACTCCTTCATTCATGCACAACCATATCCATAATATATAGGTTTTTGAGGATATCTAGAAAAGTGATAACATACCCTAATTGGGTGTGACCCACTTAGCCTTGCTGCATCTCCCCTAGTTTAGTCATTCCCGGTTGATAAGGCTTGAGGCTAAGCGTTACCTTTCAAGAAACAATTCCACTTAGAATGCTCATCGTCCTCCAATGATGATCTTCTGATAGCATTCGTCTATACAAGTTGTCTTGGATCAGGACAAACCGAATCACCATCTTCATCATCTTCACAGTATTCATTCGTAACTTAAAACCGGATCGAAGTGTTTTTCGGATAATTAAATCTGATCCCGGTCTCTTTGAAACGATTAACGAAATTGGCCAATATTGATAGTCGGTTATTTAACTATCAATAAAACATCCATGAGCAGTCACTAGGCCTTATTATAAATTTTCCAAAAAATATCTTTTCCAAATACCTTTACAAGGTGTATATTTTAAATTCCTTTCCATATTCAAATATTTGAAAACAATTTTCAATATTTAAATCCATAACAGGATATCCCACAACTTTTCAACACTTAGGAAAATATTCTAAGTCCATTTTCCAAAACCATCTCAAGTATTAAAACTTAGGAATTTTCTTAGCTTATCTCCTACATTCCCGAAAACTATTAATAAATTTCTTCTCACAATTTCCAAAAACGATTATATTTATTTATAATCCTATCTTACCATTTATAACTTCTTTATTAAACTCGAATTCATTTTTTTCAAGTTTCGGGTTTACCAACACTTAGGAAATGTCTTAAATTCCCAGCATACCATTATAAAACTCCTCTTATAAAAACCTTCTCGTTAAATAAACCCACCTATAAGTCTTGAGAGAATAAAGTAAAAATCATTTCAAACTCTTATATTTATATAAAATAAGTATTTAAAAGAATAATAATTTATTTTTAAAACATGTTCAAATAATTATTTAAAATATCGAAAATACTTGTGACGACCCGCACTCGGCACCCTCTGAATCCGACAACAAACCACACATGTCTGAACCAGAGCACACTGATTGCAGATGATCATGAGAAAGAAAAGAGAGGGTGAGAAGAAAGAGAGAAGAAAGAAGAAGAGAAGAAGAAGAGAGAAGCAGAACCAAAACAACATAGAATCTCAAATCGCAGCGGAAAACATATAATATAGATCAATAATCTTTACAAAGAGAAACTGTAATATACATAAATCAATATCAGAGTACACAATAAGTAATCATCAGCTCAGACAGTTATTACAACATGTCCTCACAATTGTTGATAATTTACAACAACAACAACAATGCAAAGCAGCGAAAAAATAACAGATACGTGTATACAACATGAAGATCTCCAGCTCGCTTGCTGAAGCTCTAAAAGCACCAAATCTGAACCTATAAATATACTCGGCCTGACCCGAGCATTGAATGGAAAGAACGTCCGGACCAGTCTGGTAAACCAGCGTGAGAAAACACACCTCAACTGAATTTATAAAGTTATCAAAACTTTTTCTTTATCAAAACAAAAAGGTATCTCGTATTACCACGTCGCAAATAAATACCGACAAGGTTTTTACCTTACGATAACCAAAACATCTCATATCAAATTCTCATTATATTATAATAGTGTCTATTGCACACAAATAATATTAAAATAGCTGAAATTGTTACTTTATTAAATTCCAGCATACACCTTGTAATACAAGGCTTTCTACAATAGAAAATTGCAGGCACGTATTGGATTTTGAATTTTCATACAAATGACTAGGTGAAGGGGCTACCTTTTCGAAAACTCGGTATACCTCTAGAGGGATGTACCTAGGGTCCAGTTACTGGGCGCCTAAACCAACACAAGACCGGCCTATCCCTTCTTGGATAGTACCGAATATGTCATCACTCCAGTCGTTACCGACCTAAAATCCATGGCCACAAGCACACACAACAATAATTAGATACACGACATCATAGCGTGTAAAGGTATATCTAGAAGAGTGATGACACCTCCTAATGGGAGTGACCCATTGTAGCCTTGCTACTTCTATCCTGTTTTAGTCATTTTCCGGGGAGTGAGGCTAAAGAGGTATCGGTTACCTTTCACATATCACATCATCTTTGAATGCCATATTGCCATTTCCGTTGACTACTAATTGTCTTCCACAAAAATACAACCCCTGAGCTCGTATGTCTCAAGGACGGTGTTAAGCTAAGATAAGTTGCCTTCTCCTCCACCACAGATGTACTTTTGTAAAAACCAATGTACGTAATCTTAGAAATGCAATGTTAGACACTCATCCATACAAGTTGTCCAGGAACAGGACAAACCGAATGTACTTTCCTACCACATCCTGTCAGGAAATCCCTAGAATTAGTAGCGAATAGCCCTTGCAATGGATATTTCATAACAAAGAGACTACTTCTATTGGATGTATATTGGGATTTTAACCACAAACAATCAACAAGCAGTCCTTCACTATGAAAATCCTAATATCAATATCATCGACCAACCAACACAACCATCGTATAAATGTTAGTCCGAAGTGGTTTCCAGATAAATATGATCCCGGTCTCTTTGCACCAATAATACAAAAGCGTTTCTCAACCTCACACAGAAACTAAGTCTCATTGACTTATCACGTCTCCAACTTTCAACTTGCTATCCTTCGGCCAAGAAGGAAGCTCGAAAGATTGGAGTAATCATTCCGCACTACATGAATCAACATTCTCAACACAAACGATAATCATGCCAACACAGTCAGTTACGTACTAAGTGTATGACTAATTAGTTTCTCCATCAAGTTGAGAAACTAAAATGGCCAAATTTGATAGTCGGTTATTTAAGTATCAAAGCAATAAACAAAATCTAACACTTAAGTAATCACTGGGCCTAATTTTTATTAATCGTTTCTAAATCAAATCACTTTCCAATTATTCACTTTAAAATATCTTTTAAAAAGATAATATTCAAAACTATTTCACTTATTGGATATTTGGAAAACATTTCTGTATACTTATTTTAATAATAAATAAATTCACAACTCATTTTATTTTCAAACCATTTAAATTCCCTTTTATAATATCACTTTCCAAAAACATCCATTTTATTTAAAAGATTATTCACTGTCCAAAATCGTGAATATAATTCCTTTAATAAATTCATTCTTCTACACATTTAATTTAAAGGATTATTCACCGTCCAAAATCATGAATATACTTCTTTTAATAAAAATCCATATTTAGCTTATCAAATTAAATTGATTTCAAATTTATAAAACAATGTTTATAAATTCCATTTATATTTTATAAACTTCCATATACAAAATTCCTTTACTAACAAATTACATTTATATCTCATTTATATGCCCAAATCCAATTATAAGTTAATTACTTATAAATCTCTTATTTACAAATTCATTACTTTCAAATCTTATTATTTATAAAATGCATTATAAGTTCATTTCTAAATCTCAATTGCAATCCATATACAAATTTGACTACAATCCTATTTCTAATATTTATAAAACACTGTTTATAATTTCATTACTTTTATTTATAAAATATCCACACTACAACAAAAAGGACCTTTCGCAGCGTTTTTAAAGTGCTGCCATAATCAGTAGCAGCATTTCGAAGAACGCTACCTAATATCATGCTGCAATAGAGTTAGGAAATTCTCCAGCGTTTTTGAAATGTTGCTAAATAAATAGCTATCGTTGCATTTATAAAACGCTGCAATAAATTAATTTTGCATCGCTAATTAAACACTGCAAACTTATTTAACAGCGTTTGGCAACGCAACCTAACATCATTACTTCGGGATAACCAGTAATACAGCAGCAATTTTGAAACGCTGCAAAAGTAAGTTATGCAGCTTTTTTGAAAGGCTGCGGTTTATCAACGTTTTTGCTACATTTTACAACTACTGCAACAATTTTAAAACAATTATATAAACCATGAATAATGTATTCAAAACAGCTCAATTTATAACACACTAATATATATAATCTGATACTATAAGCAGTTATAACGATTGAACATAATCAAAGCTACATCAATTTCATACATAATAAAATTTAGTCATATACAACGTTTCATGAACAATGTTTTAAGCACAAATGTTAATGACATAAAATCTTACAAAAAGAGTTTACTAAAAGAGAAAATATAAATCATGCAAATACTCCCAAATTAAGTTCTCATTCCACCAAGCAAAGTAAAAAAGTGAAGAATATATTTTTGCCACATGCAGGTTGAAAAAGTTGAATGTTACTTTAACCTTGATTATGCTCCAACATTTATAATACGCATGTATTCTTTATTGGAACAGAGAGTCTTAATTGACCTAGGAGAATCTCTATAATATCACCTACCTTATACCTAACTTCCTAAATGATTGATACATAAAAAGGAAAACATCAAAACCTGAAAGCTGTAGAAATTAATAACCAAGAACAAAATACAAAAGCATTATGAACTTACTCTGGATAATGTTTCAAGTTCAAAATGGTGCACATCTCTGTCACCATCTTTGGACAAATGCGTGTTCTTTACCTAAACCGATAGTTATAATAATTAAAGTAAAACAAGCATAAGAATACAAGTTTTCCTGAAGTAAGAGATTCAAACCTGGCAAGACAATACAAGTTTCATTCCCTTCAGTCGAAGTGCCTTCAAAAAAGTAGACTTCCAACTCAAGAGCCCTCACATCCACCTTTTCCATCGCCCTTCTAAACTCCTCCTCCTTTTGCATAGCCTTTTTTATTGATAAAATGAATCTGACCAGTGTTGTTGATGCTACCTCACTTGGCAGGTTATGATGGCTCTGTAAATTGCAATGGAGGAGAATGGATGCAGAACTGAAGATAAAGCTACGAAAAGAGGACCGAACTTGTGAAAGGAGGAACTAGCCTGATGACTCAAATCAAAGAAGAGGGGAGCATCGTTCATTGGAAGAGGGAAAAGAGGTGTAGTGTTGATCGTCAAGTTTGGGGGAAAGTAATTAGGATTTTTGATAGGGAAAAAAGAATTGGGAAAAAGTGAGAGAGTAATTAGGGAATTTGTGAGGGATTCAATTTGCGTACAAAGAAAAAGAGCCGCGTAAACAGGTGTTGGCAAAGGCAGCGTTTTGTTAGTATTTAAGTATGTTTTGAGACATAAAAAGCAGCATTTTGTATTAAAATGCTGCATATTAGTGCTGCCAAAAATGTATTTTCTTGTAGTGCCATTTTTTAAATATTATATATAAACCATTTATAATAAGTTCAAAAATCTCAATTTAACTTATTTTAACAATATAGTTAACTCCATATTTCAAAAATCATATTTTGCTTATATTTCACAAAACCGTAATTTTTATAACATAAAAATTATAACTTTTGATTTATTTAACAATTTAAAATTTATTAAAACATATATTTTAAAAACCACTTTGAAATCTTTATTAAATTGAAAACAATATTTTAATATTTTTAAATTTCCAAAAAATGGCCTAATGCTGCAAAAGCGCTAAATAAAGGCATTCACATCAATCATATCAATCACGACGTCCAAATGTCATATATCACATGAGAACAGCATATATAACAATATCTGTAAATAAAAATCAACAATGGTGAGGAATCAGTTGGATCCCTCCAACCTGTAACCTGCAACAAATATACATATGAGAAATATGTACAATGTCCACTTCGCGGCAGACGCGCGTACAAAGGGTCATCCACTCATACATGGGAACATATAGGGTCTCATCCGCTAAAATATGCGGGAATATATCCAAACCAATCAATATATATATATATAATATATCATATATCATCCAAACAATCATCATAAATAAATTTTATTCTCACTTATATAAAAATATAAGCGAGGCAGAGAGAGTGAGTTGTACTCACTTTGATTGCAGTCGTTGTAATAGCGATTTATTTCAATTAAAACGAAACGAGCATTTAATTTTAACCAAAATTTTCACTAGCTCAAATAAATCCCAATCCAACTCCATCGCGTAGTATTTATCAATACGAATCTAACGCAATTTGTTTCGTGCGAAACGGACCTCGTATGACCAAGTTATGAATTTTTAAACATTCGAAAATTAATAATATAATTAACTATGTCATTAGCAAATAAAAATTAACCTTAATTACCATCTCCCTTTCACCACATAACCCAGGCCACAAAGAACCCATCACACACGCTGTTCTCTTTGATGGTCGCTCCACCCTCGCTCGCCCATTCGACGATCGAACTCCACCACGTCGAAGCTCTTCCCCCACCACACCATGCCTAGAGGCCGCGCCTTCTTAGCTCCATCGACGCCTCTAAAATCGCACTCGAACGCAGCCAAGATGCGAGCCAAATCCTCCCCGTACGATGCGCCGTTTTAGATCTTAGTCGTTGATCGGCTAGATCTCACTGCCCTCTACAATCTTCTAGTTGAGAGTTTCCTCTAATTGTTAATGGATAGGAAGAAAATTGAGGAGGAAGGAGATGCATTTCTGGCCATGGGTTTGAAAACGGCGGCTAGGGTTTAGAGAAATCAGGGTTGAGTAATTTTTAGAAAACAATGTCCTTTTATAGAAAATTTCGTGCACTATTCATCCGGAAAATTTTCGAACTCCAAACGAAGCATGCCGCCAGGCATTTGCAATGTTTTACCCCTATTCCGAACGCAATGGAATATATATCAGGAGCCAATTTCATCATATTTGGAAGATAGGTTTCCGAATCGAATTATTTTAATTAAAAATTACTTAAACAAATTTCTACACGTTTCAGCTTCCCACAACTAAACTGTAAGTCCGATTGACACGAAATTTAAAAACCTATAATAATACACTATTACAGATCCAATGAAACTAGTTTGGTCGAAATCCGAGACAGTGTCAAAAATGATTATTTTTACACGTTAATTAAATATTAAAATTTCCAATTTCTGCCAAATCGCTTTTAATTCAACTTTAAAAGTTTACTCTCTCTATTCTAATCCAAATAGAATTTAAAACAAAGTTAGAAATTATTTTTATTAATATTTGATTCAATATTCAATTATTTAGACAATTCAAATATTAAATTAAACAATTTAATTATCCAAATAAATCACTATATTTGAAATATAAGTTATGCAACTTATAAAATTAACTTTTGAATATTTAAAATCAATTAAATATTCTAAATTCAGACGACTGAAAAATGGGTTGTTACATTCTTCCCCCCTTAAAATAATTTCGTCCCCGAAATTTCTAAGTAAGAAAAGATGCTACAACTCCATTAACTTTCAAAACAATTTAGTTGAAATAGATTATCAATTCTTTTAAGTGATTAACGTTCACAAAACAATTAGTTACACTTTTATAAAAACATTTCTAAGTCTCTAAATTCATACTTAGTTATTTACTAATACCATCCCATAAATCAACTAACATCATTTCAAAACCAACAAATCTCATTTCAAATTATAAATTAAAAATCACATTTTTGTTAACAAAAATTTTCCTAAATTTCCGAAAAAATTCTAGCGCTTTAAATTTTTAGAAAAATTTGCCATAGCCTCCTTTGCGCGGTTAGATCCCGAAAAATCACAATATTTATAATTTCACAAATATACATCTCATCTTCGAGGATGAGGCATTCCGTAGGGAAAAAGTGTAAAAGTACGATATGTAATCCGAGATGTGTACCTTATATATTATTTGCGAGCATATACGGCTAATATAGCGCGAAAGCGAGCTCCAAATGTGTAGCAAGTGCCATCCGCACCTACTAAACACTCAACAAACCATAAGAATACATATATGGAAAGTAATATCAACATATATAACACATACTACACATACTATACAACAATTATGTGTAAGGGAAACATATGCAAACAAAGAAACCATCAATAACTAATATCCATCTAATATAACCAAATTAATTATACATTCAATTCTTATTACACTACTTGAATTGGTTTTCAATTTATTCACATTCATTAATCACAATTGATTATATTCAATTAAAATTGAATTCAATTTAGCTACATTCACTTTAGATTCAATTCATATTTACTTTACAATTCGCTTAGCATAATTCTTTTAATACCAATAACACATAACACTACTTTACTTCATTCTTCACTTAAGCTTAAAACATTTTAACCCCACTCATCTTATGTTCATTTCACTTCCTCACTTAAGTTTATTTCAATATTCATATACACATTCAAGTGATTTATATTCATTATCCACATTAGCACATAATCACATTCAATTCTAGTTTTCATTCAATTCCTATACATTCAATTAATTCTCATTCAATTAATTACATTCCATTAATTTACTTACTTTAAATTTAATTCATATTCAATTAGTTTACATTCAACTAATTTATATCCAATCCAATTCAAATTTATTAACATTCATTTGTTATTTACATTCAACTTCATTTACATTTACATTCCTTACTTAGTATATTTTCTTATAATACCAATAACGTTTATGATTTATTTCCTAAATCACATACTTAAGTTCAGTTTACATTGATTCTTCATTTAAGTTAACTTCCTTTACAACATTCATTTTATTTAACTTAACTTCCAACTTATAATTCAAATTTAAATTTCATTTCTTAACCTTCATATTAACAAATAGAAATTTGCTTTATTATTATTCTCCCAAATTATAAGTTATAAACTTATTTACTTCGGTTTTCATGAATATATACTTAAGTTTATGATTAATTTTATTTGATTCATTTCAAATATTTATCTTATTCATTCCAAATCTAATTCAATTCCATTTATTTAACTTTTCTTAAGTTAAACTTCAATTCATATAATCATTTTACTAACTCAATTTTATTTAACTTTTACTTAAGTTAAAAATTTAATTTCATATCCCAAATTGAATTTTCTTATTTATACTAATTCCAATTATAAGTTCAAAACTTATTTGACTTATATTTATTGTAATGACCTGCCACTCATTCCACAGAATGACGTATCATTAATAAGAAAGAAAGGGGTAGAAAATAGAAAAGAAGAGAAGAAAGAAAGAAACAACAACAACGATCTCACAGCGGAATGAATAAATTATATTAATAACATAAACTATTACATAGTTTACAACAATTTACAGAGTTACACAGCATATACATCACTTACTAGACAGTTATAAACATCTGTCTAGACATTACAACTCAATACACTATAGAGATACAGACACAGCGGAACTACTATATATATCTACAACGCTGAAGCCTCCTGCTCCATTGCTCCTCCACAATTCGTCAAAGCTAAACCTGAATCCCTTGGCTACTCGTAAAAATTTGAGTACCCAAGAGTTTATAAAACAGAAATAAACACTTGGGTCAGACATGGGTCTGGTGTGAGTAACAGGTTAAACTTGCTTAACTTCAAAACCTTTTGAAAGAAAAGGTATCACGTAAGACTCCCCACAAATAAACATGGGTAAGTTTTTACCTTACGCTAACCAAAACATTTGATAGGAAATTCGATTGTATTATAATAGGTCTAGGGTTTCCAAATAAATATGAAATAGCCGAAATTGTTACATTCATTAAATTCCAACATACATAAGTATACAATCAAGTCCGTTATCACTTATTGGAATTTGGGTTTCCATACAATGGCAGAGCTACCGGGGTACCGCTCATCACAGTACGGGGCCTAGATCACCGTACCGAGGATCACTCCCAATCCCCTGCAACACAAAGCCGGAACCATCCCTTACTGGATAATCCCGAATAAAATCACCGCACAGATGGCCGTCGCCAACTGCACCACTAAGCCGAAATAAAAGGAGGAACTCTCTAGACAGGGATGACCTTACTCTCAGTGGGTGCTACCCACGAAGCCTTGCTGCACCTCCCTTGTTTTAGCCATTCCCGGTTGATGAGGCTTGAGGTCACGATTACCTTTAATCAGAACACATCACTTAGAATGCTCATCGTCCACCTGACGATGTTCTGAAAGCATTCAATCCATACAAGTTCGTTCCGGGTTCGAACGAAACCGAAGGCATTATCTCGTTACACTCGTGTTGGAATCACCCTCAGAGTTAACGACAATAACCCTTGCACTCTGAATCTTCATCTTCACTTGAGATTCACGACCTATCGTTAATTTGGATCGATGTGGTATTCGGGTCTCCAGACCTGGAATCCCGGTATACGGAAACCCGAGCCCGGTCTCATCGAAATCCAAAACGTATCTTTTAAGGGCCAAGTTGTTTTAAGGTTAAAACAATTCAATTCTTATCTATACTACACACAGATAGATAATTTACAATAGATAATCCATATTATCATCCAAACAGATAATTCATATTATCATTTCAATCCAACCAAACATCTATATCATAGATCAGCACATCTCTTATCAGAGATATCAACAATGCAAAGCATTCAATATCATTCATCCATTCTTAAGTAATGATTTATCATCTCTAATTAATTTAAAGTGAATTAAATTAATTACTTCATCCTATAAATCCTGCTTACTTAATTATTAATTAAACCAATTAATTAATCATTACTCTAAGTATCCATCTAAATTAATCATTCCTGATTAATTACCCTTTAATTACTTTAAGTAATTAATACTTAATTAATTTCACAAATTAATTATCTTAAACCATTCAGTAATTAATCTTTAATTACTTCATTAATTAATTAACTATATTTAATTACATTAATCCTTAATTAATTACAATTAATTAATTACTTTAATCACTAATTATTTATTAATTAATCTTAATTAACCAATCCTTAATTACATCATTAATTAATTAATGATCCTTAATTATTCTTAATTAATTATCTTATTTAAATTAATAATTAATTAGTCACATTTATTAATCACCTTTGATTAATAACATTTAGTAATTAACTACCCTTAATTACTCTTCCATAAATTAATTTCTCCAAAATTAATTATCCTTTAATTAATCCCTTGATTAATTATACAAAAGTAATTAAACTAAAATTACTTTTATTATTAAAAATCTTCTTTAGTTAATTACATCCTCTAATTAACTTTAATTACTTTCCTAAGTAATTACTCTTCACTAATTACATTTAAGTAATTATATTTATCACATCTCTAAATGATTATCTTAAATTAATTTAATTAATTAATTTAACTTAATCAAATTTATTTAATTAATTACCTTAAGTAATTAATTACCTTAATTACTTCCATTAAGTAATTATACTTAACCCATTTTATAAATGATTATCATTAATTAATTAATCTAATTGATTATCAAAATTAATCATATTAATTAATTATTAAATAATTCCTAATTAATGATTTCTCATTAATTATTAACAATCCTTTAATTACTTTCTTTAAGTAATTAAGCTTAACCAACTATTATTAATTACAAATAAATAGATTCTTAATTACCAATTAATTAATCTCTATTACTTAATTTATAAATAAACCTTTAATCTCTTGATTAATTAAATTATCTAATCATTTATTAAAAATTTATACTTATCTAAATAAATGATTAATCCCAAATTAATTAACCTTAATTAATTAACTTATAATCTTAATTATTTAATTAATTAACACTAAATCATTAATTAATTAAATTATCAAATTATTCTTTAATTACCCTATTAATTTAATGAACCTAATCATTAAATCTTAATTAATTACTAAATTAAAGTATTTATCCTTTAACTACTTTAATTACTATTAATAAAGATTTAAAACATTTTACTTTAAAAATCTTTCTTTTAATTCAATTTAAATTAAAGATTTAAAATAAATTAAAATTTAACTTTAACCAATTTAAATTAAATTTACAATTCCCCTTTTAAATCCAAATGTTAAAGAACACTTAACATTTATAAAAGAAATTCAAGATTTTTATAAAGCTTTATTTATCTCAAATCTAGGATACAAATTTAAACTTGAACCCATATTTTAAACTTGAT
This sequence comes from Allium fistulosum, assembly GCA_030737815.1. Classification (NCBI taxonomy): domain Eukaryota; kingdom Viridiplantae; phylum Streptophyta; class Magnoliopsida; order Asparagales; family Amaryllidaceae; genus Allium; species Allium fistulosum. The sequence goes on from CM060906.1 coordinate 186,708,543, forward strand.
TTAAAACTTAGTTTAAATCCTGCTTTTAAAGTTTTAAACTCATTTTAAATTTTTAAAACACTGTCAGGTTTAAAACCTGTAACCCAAAATTACCCGAGCCCACTCAGTTTCCCCCGAGTCAAAACCTAAAACCCCCGAGAAAACTTGGAGTCACTCACGCGGTTTACTCGAGTATTTTTTCTCTGTTAAATCCCAAACCAAAACACTGACACGCTGATACTCGTTCACGTGCACACACGAGATGATCGCCTCCGACCATCGATGACTACGCCAGCATATCGTCCACGACCACCATTCACGATTCCGACCACCAGAACCTCGAACAAACACCTCAATCGAATTCGAGTTACCTGTCATAAAAACAGGAACGAAACTAAAACCTGGCAACGTTCTTCCCTTGAAACTCCGACCACCATTTCCTTTGAAACTCCGGCGAAGACCTCGTCAACCCACCATCTTCCAATACCCAAAGCCCCAGGCAACTCGATCACCAGAGGAAGTCGAACTCAGGCAAAAATTGTAACCCAGTAAAACTAGGTTTAGAAAATCAATCGACCAACCACCATCGCCACGATCATCTATATGGCCATCCACTATTTTCCCGTATTCTCCGATCTCCCAGCAAACTTCACTCACGACCCCGAGACAACAGATCTTCGCGATCGCCAGAAATTGGTAAAATTCCAATTTCCGTTCATCTCAATATATCTCGACCCAACAAACTTAAATTTTTAATAATATGATCAAAATTCATCATTTTAAATTTCGAAACAGATCATGTAATTAAAACTTAGAATTTGGAAACTTGATTTTCTGACTTATAATGATTTCTACTGTAAATTACCAATTTCCAGATAAATTGGCTAATAGTTCTTCTTATTTTTATTTTTAGAATTTGTATTACATCAACACAAACAAATCCCTTTTTAACATCATGTGTTCAAAGAGATCAGGGGAGGAGGTTTTGAATTTTGAATTTAATCATGCCTATAAATTTTTGAACAGAGGCATAGATATACTAGAACACAGACATGCATCCAATTTCCTACATATATATATATATATATACAAGAAATATCTACGTTCATACAACAATTTCACACATACTTTCAAATTTTCATCCCATGCAAACAAATTATAATAGATTTAAAACTTTATGAAGGGGAGTTTACTCATCTGATTTGAAAGTGAAGAACAGGTGATATACCAATACATCAGCATAGCATATATATACATCTATATATACAGATAAGTCTACTTATCTAAAATCACACATGACATTTCCATAATTTCAACATGCAACCAGATTTAAAGAATACTTAAGCTTTTAGAAAAGTGTTACTCACCAATTTGAGAAGAAGATAAACAGAGCTTGAAACAGGAATTTGAAAAGCTTTTGAATACTTTTAAAATCTGAATGCCTTTTGCTATTAAAACCTGAATTGCTTGCTGTTATTGGATCTTGCATGCATGCCAATTATCTTGTTGAGATGTTGCTTAGATCAGTTGCTTGCTTTCAGATTTTGAATAAGAAAAACAGGTTTTTTTTTGATTTTTGGAAAATGGTTACAGATTTTGAAGAAATGCATTACAGGGATAGATTTTCTGGGTTTTGAAGGAGAATATTCAGGCTTTAAAGAAATGCAGATTTGAAGAATGAGTTACAGGTTATTTGAGGAAGATGTTTATTGAGTTTGATTTCAGATTGTTTTTGAGAGGAGAATTTTGTTACAGATTTTGAAGAATGGTTACAGGCTGAAAATTCTTAAGTTTTGAAAAAGAATAGGAAAGGAAATGAAGATGAGAGGTAAATGTTTATATAAGTTAATATGTAGTTTATTAAAAATAAAAGAAAACTAAAATTTAAAAACTTGACATTTGTCATTTACTCTAATTCATTAACTAACACATGTCACCATGGTTACTTAATATATTAACACTTGTCTTTTTTAATTAATTTGTATTTATTTTAAATGTAAAAAGCCTTTTTCTTTATTTATTAAATATTTATTACTTATTTATATATAGATAACTTTTAAAGAAATAAACCAATTATACTTATAAATAAAAGTTTATACATATATTTAGAAATCCAAAACAATTTAAATATCTATCCTTTTGAATTTCAAACTTTAAATTCAAATTCAAATCAAATACTAAAGTTCAATTTAAAATCAAGTTATATATATACATATAGATTCAACAACACATTTAATTTGAAAATAACAATCCTATTTTATTAAAGTCTATTTATATCTATATATAAAATAATATATTAATAATATTGTATTTTAAACTTATATTTTTAAATCATATTTATTAAGCAAAATAAAATAAATCTTATTATTAACCTTACTTAAAACCATATAGTTATTTGTTTAAATATCTTTGAAAAGCTTAATATTAAATAATCATAATTTCCAAACTATCAATATATATATATTAGAAATTCAAAAACAAGATTTTATTTATTTAATTTCAAACCAAAGCTTATCTATTTACAATATATACACACATATATATATACATTATAAATAGAAATCATTTTATTGGTTTTTAAAAGATAAATTCACTAATTAAATATTCATTTAATCAGATTATTAAATCAATTCAAATTTTATTATCACAGATTATCAAATCAATTTAATTATTTAAACAGATTATTAAATTGATATTGTCCATAAATTCCGGGATATCACATTTATCAATTTCAAACTTGGATTTTAAATTCAATTTATTTATCACAACCGAATCTTCAATTTTCAATTTACTAGTGGTAGCAAATCAATCACATAGAAACTTGAAAATGATAGTGATGATGCTGCAGTCATCACCCTTATTATTTTCCAGCAAATGTACTGAATTCGGTGCTTTATATTCTTTCAAAATTCATTTATTTATAAATCACATTTATAAAATTTTACTTGTATAATTTCTCCTATTTCACTTTACTTATATAAGATTCATTCCAAATTTGTTTATCCTATTTAGATTTATAATAATAACGACATTCATTAAACACAACAATTAATAACAAATGATAACAATCAAATATTACCATTCATTAACCAATCAAACAATTTATATACTACTATATAAAATATAATCAAGGTAAAATTATTTCATTTACCCAATTTCGAAAACAATATTATGTCCAATCTCCATGTTCAAGTGTTTAGAGATCCCTATCGATAATGTTAGCTAGATGCAAAGATCAGAACCCATAAGCCACTCAACAGCTCAATAAACACAATATAAAACATTTTTATATCACTAAAAAATACGCACTCATATATATAATACACTCAAACTCAATCTAAGGCGCTACTGACCCTATCTATACTAAGTACACATCAAAGCCTAGAAATATACTAAACCTAAGCTCTAATACCACGCTGTGACGATCTAGGCTTTGAAACCATCAACAGTGGATAAACTCCACCGTAGCTCACATCGGTACCTCACAATTTGCTTTTACGGCCAGCCTCTCGACTGTAAGCCAAACTGGCAAACTGACGCAGCGGATAATTCAAAACAATGTAGATCTGTGAAAGTAGCAGTCGATGGATTGATGAATGCTGAATTGCCCGAATTCGTTGATCCGAAGATGCCGAACTCTAGCTATCTCGAACTCGTTGATCGCGCACGATACCGGGTTCAAAGATCTTCAATTCTTCAAGCGTTGATCAAGCGCACTTGATTCCGCGAATCGGCTTCTACAATCGTTGAATCGAGCGCACTCGATTAACCGAAAGAGGAGATAGGAGATTACACTCAACTACCAATTTGAATGAAAGCACAAAGCAATCAAAAGAGAATTTTATTCAAAAATCAACAACCTTTACAAATGATTTCACTTGCCTATTTATAGGCTACAACATACCAACACAGAAAAAGTACAAGTCATAAGTCGGCAACCGACTTATCACATCTCCGACCTAATATAAGTCGCCTACTATTTACAACAGTTCAGAAAAAAGACTTAAAAAATATTACAAGTATTTAGGTCGGTTCCGACTTAACAATAGTCGACCTATGAACCCAGACGACCTACGACATAACAGTACAACACAGCGACACAACTTAGACAAAATACAACAGAAAATACAAGTACTTAGGTCGAGAGCGACCTACGACCTATAATGATTCGACCTAAGAATGTACGCGACTTAGCATAGGTCGGCAGCGACCTAACAACAGTTTCTTCACAGCTTTAAGAATCAACGGTTCAGATGGACGCGGCATCAAGATCTTCGGTTACAAGTTTCTGCGACTTAAAACCTTAGCGGTATTCCAAATCAACGTTTAAAGGGAATCAAGGGCAGAGGTTAACTCGGCAGACACATCAACGGCATCCCGTGCTTCGCGACTTAAAGCATGACTCGTTAGGTCGTTCAGACGACTCAAAGGACTTGTTAACTCGCAGAAATTTTCCTTGAGTCGTTGCCGAGTCACACTAGGTCGTTGATACGACTTTAAGACTTCATTAGGTCGCGAACATCCTTCCATAGGTCGGTTCCGACCTAGAACTTCATTCTCCCAACATTGCTCACCCAACCTTAACTCGGTGATATTCTTTTTAGGTCGGTCTCGACTTATCAACTTGTTAGGTCGTATGCGACCTAATACTTCACCAAATTGGCTTGTGCAACCACTTTCTTCGGCATCACTTGTTCCCCCCTCTAACTCCTTAGGTCGTGAACGACCTACACTCTCCTTAGGTCGTGAGCGACCTAAGCCTTTAACTTTCTGCACTGCATCATCCTCCCCTGGTTGAGAGAAATTCGACCTCGAATTTGCACACTCTTCATCCCCAACAAACTCATCCCCATGATATGGTACAAGATGTTTAACATTGAATACGTCAGATGTATACACATCATCTGGCAGCTTCAGTTTATAAGCATTTTCATTGATTCGTTTCACAACTTCCACCGGACCAATTTTCCTGGCTTTCAACTTGTTGTACGCGCCTACTGGAAAACGATCTTTTGTTAAAACTGCATAAACCAGATCACCTTCATTAAACTCAACATTTCGTCGTTTCAAATCTGCAGATTGTTTATACTTCTTATTTGCTTTCTCCAATCGTTCTTGAACGATTTTATGACACTCTGTCAGCCCTTCAACAAAGTCAACAGCTTTCTTAATTGTCCCCTTTGAGTGTGGTATCATCGTTAAATCTAACGGTCCTTTCGGTAAGCTCGAATAGACAATCTGAAATGGACTGAACCCAGTACTTCGATTCACAGCATGATTATGAGCAAATTCTGCCTGGCATATCTTCACATCCCAACTCTTCAGATTATCTTGAACAAGACACCTCAACAAGTTTCCCAACGATCGATTAACCACCTCCGTTTGTCCATCAGTTTGCGGATGATAAGCACTACTAAACTTCAGCTTTGTTCCCACCATTTTCCACACACTCAACCAAAAGTGACTCAGAAATCGAGTATCTCTATCCGACACAATAGATTCTGGCAATCCATGAAGTCTATAGATCTCCCTGAAAAACAACTGGGCTACATGAACAGCATCCGCCGTCTTCTTACAAGCAATGAAATGTGCCATTTTCGAAAATCTGTCAACCACCACATAAATGGAATCATTACCACGCTGCGTTCTCGGCAACCCCAACACAAAGTCCATACTCACATCAACCCATGGTTTAGTTGGTACCGGTAACGGCATATATAAACCCGCATTAGTCGCAGTTCCTTTCGAAACTTGACAGATATGGCATCTCTCAACAAATCTTTCCACCTCTTTCCTCATTGATGGCCAAAAGTAGGATTGTGAAATTAATTGTAAGGTACGGTCTCTTCCAACATGCCCTTCTTCGTGTAACTCCTTGATAATCTTCATTCTCAGACTACCCTCCGGTATGCATAATCGACTTCCTTTAAAAAGAAACCCGTCAACCAACATAAACTCATCAGTCTTCCCTTCATTGTTCCCTTCAACAAATTTCTTAAAGTAAGAATCTTCTGCAATCTGCTCCGGCAATAGTTCAAAACCAGTCACCTCAACTTTCATCGTTGTCAACAAATGACTCCTTCTACTTAAAGCATCAGCTACACGATTTGTCACCCCTGACTTGTGTTTCACAACGAAAGTAAACTGTTGCAGATATGCAATCCACGATGCATGTCTCGCTGAAATCTTGTCTTGCCCTTGTAAGTGCTTCAATGCTTCATGATCAGTATACAGAACAAACTCTTTCTGAAACAGATAGTGTCTCCAGTGCTTAATAGATTGTACAACAGCATAGAACTCCACATCATACGTACTGTATCGCATCTTCGCTCCTGACAACTTCTCACTGAAATAGGCAATTGGACGTCCCTTCTGACTCAACACCCCTCCAATCCCAACCTTGGATGCATCAGTATGTAGTTCAAACACCAACTGAAAATCAGGTAGCACTAGAATTGGTGCAGATGTCAGCAATTCCTTGATTTTTCCAAAAGCAATCCCTGCTTCTTCTGACCATGAAAACTGTTTGCCTTTCATACAATCTGTAACAGGTGCCATCACACTACTAAAGTGTGGAATGAACCTTCGATAGAATGAAGCCAATCCATGAAAACTACGAACTTCCGTTATCGTCTTGGGTTGCGGCCAATTTCTGATCGCCTCGACTTTACTTTGGTCAACCTGTATTCCTTTCTCTGAAACAACATACCCCAGAAATAAAACACTGTGCGTCATGAACACGCATTTCTTCGTAGCAGCATAAAATTGTTCTTGTCTTAGTACCATCAGCACTTCTCTAAGATGATTCAGATGTTCCTCTGAACTCCCACTGTAAATAAGAATATCATCGAAATACACCACCACGAATTTCCCAATGAACGGTCGAAAAATCTGATTCATCACCCTCATGAACGTACTTGGTGCATTGGATAAACCAAATGGCATGACCAACCACTCGTATAGACCCTCCCTGGTTTTAAAAGCAGTCTTCCACTCATCGCCTGGTCTGATACGAATTTGATGATATCCGCTCTTCAAATCAATCTTCGAAAAGATAATAGCTCCGCTTATTTGATCTAACAAGTCATCCAACCTCGGCATCGGAAATCTATATCTCACAGTAATCTTGTTCAATGCTCGGCTGTCAGTGCACATCCTCCACGTCCCATCCTTCTTGGGTACCAATAAAGCTGGTACAGCACAAGGACTCAGACTCTCCTGCACACGCCCCTGCTCAAGCAATTCCTCTACCTGCCTCCGCAATTCTTCATGTTCCTTCGGACTCATTCGATAATGTGGTCTGTGTGGCAACACAGCACCTGGAACAAGATCTATCTGATGTTGTATATCCCTCAACGGTGGCAACTCCGTTGGTAACTCCTCTGGAAATACATCGTCAAATTCTTTCAAAACTGGTTTAACTTCTTCTGGAATTTCAACCTCTTCACTGCTTTCTCGTCCAATCAACAAGAATACTTCTGGTTCTTCCTCAACCTCTTTAACAAACTCTTTTAAAGTCAATAAAGTTTTCAGTTCTTCAATTTCTTCTGACTTACTTTCTTCTTGTGATCTCTTCTTCGGAACTAAAATAATCTTCGTGCCTTTAAACATAAAACTGTAGCTATTGGTCCGACCGTCATGTAGTACTGCTCGATCATACTGCCATGGTCTTCCCAATAATAAGTGGCAAACATCCATCTCTACTACATCACACCATATTTCATCTTTGTATTTCTTCCCAATAGAGAATGGTACACGAACTCGTCTATCCACTTTCACTTCTCCTCCTTTTCTCAACCATGCTAACTTGTATGGACTCGGATGTTTCTCTGTCTTTAATTTCAACTTCGTCACAGCTTCGGTTGAAATAATATTATCACAGCTTCCTGCGTCGATCACAAACTTACACACCTTCCCCAGAATAGTACATGTTGACTGAAAGATATTACTCCTCAACCAACTAGCTTCTTCCTGCTTCGGTGTTAAACACGATCTTCTCAGCATTAGGTTACAACCTTCGTCTCCTGACGCAATATCCTGCTCATCCTCTTCAGCTGGATTAGAACAATCTTCATCAACATCCTCATTATCAACTTCTGCAATCATGGTTCTCTTCTTTGGCTTTGGACACTCACTGCTTTTATGACCCAATTCCTGACAATTGTAACATTTGAAACCATTGTTAACCCTTGTCTTCTCAGCCTCCTTCACAACTGGTTTTGCAATAGCTTTTGAAACATTCGAACTCCCACTAACTCCCTTCATCGGATTGTTGGAATTTGTAAACACACCTCCTCCTCGTCTCCCTTGTTTTTCCCACGCCAACGCTTTCTGATGTGCTTCTGCTACAGATCTTGGATCGAACATATTAACCATATCCTGAATCTGCATTCTCAATCCTCCAATGAACCTAGATGTCAGCTGCTCTTCTGTTTCCATAATATCATTCCTCGCAATAAGTTGATAGAATTCATCAGCATAGTCATTAACTGTCTTTGTGCCCTGCCTCAAGTTTTGCAAACGTTGATACATCAAAGATTGATAATTGTAAGGTAAGAACGTTGCTTTCATCAACTTCTTCATCTTCTCCCAAGATTCAACTTTTGACTTTCCCATACGTTCACGTGTAAGCTTGGTTTGCTGCCACCATGCCAAAGCTCTACCCCTCAGCCTCGTAGCAACCAACTTCACTCTACGATGTTCTGGTACTTCTTTGAAGTCAAAAATCTCCTCTACATTAGCCACCCAATCTAGAAACTCCTCCGCTTGCATACCACCCTTGAATTCAGGAATTTCTGTCTTCATCCCCGACTCCCATTTGTGATCATACTCAGAATAGTTTCTTCCTTGACCCCTTCCTTGAACACTACCACCATCATACTCTTCTTCAAAATCAGATGCATAACGATGTCGATTCTGACCACCAACATCTCTACTACCATTACGCCTTCCACCATCATCCCTTCTATCTACGTTCCTCCGTTCTCGATCATTCACGTTTCTCCCACGCCCTTGATCATTTTCAACACTTCGGTCACGATTAGAATGTGGTGAGACTCTACTACCTCCATGATTAGATTCTGGTGAAACCCTTCTCCGATTTTGATTCATCTCCGTCATAAGCCTCTCTAACCGGCCAATTCCTTCGTTAAGCTTTTCACTAAAATTCTCATTGATTCTTTGCTCCATCTCATCAGCTTCTTCTCTTCGATACAAAGCTTCTACGTTTTGGTGGCGATTAGCTCTTCTTGGCGGCATACTTGGAAACTTCACAAATTCTAACACTTTTCGGATTTTGATCCAAAATGAAACGGATCGAAAACTTCCACTTTGTAGCAAATCGCGATGAACACGATGGACAAAGTTTCGGCCTCCAATGCAAATCCGAACTTCAATCTTCAAACAAATGCGAACAACTTCTTCCTCTCGGCCGTGTCCCAACACTTCAAGCTCGGCTTCTCTTCAAACTTCAAATTGAATAGGCTCCAAGTCTCGATCTAGCTATGATTGGCTAGAACAAGCTCTGATACCAAAACTGACGCAGCGGATAATTCAAAACAATGTAGATCTGTGAAAGTAGCAGTCGATGGATTGATGAATGCTGAATTGCCCGAATTCGTTGATCCGAAGATGCCGAACTCTAGCTATCTCGAACTCGTTGATCGCGCACGATACCGGGTTCAAAGATCTTCAATTCTTCAAGCGTTGATCAAGCGCACTTGATTCCGCGAATCGGCTTCTACAATCGTTGAATCGAGCGCACTCGATTAACCGAAAGAGGAGATAGGAGATTACACTCAACTACCAATTTGAATGAAAGCACAAAGCAATCAAAAGAGAATTTTATTCAAAAATCAACAACCTTTACAAATGATTTCACTTGCCTATTTATAGGCTACAACATACCAACACAGAAAAAGTACAAGTCATAAGTCGGCAACCGACTTATCACATCTCCGACCTAATATAAGTCGCCTACTATTTACAACAGTTCAGAAAAAAGACTTAAAAAATATTACAAGTATTTAGGTCGGTTCCGACTTAACAATAGTCGACCTATGAACCCAGACGACCTACGACATAACAGTACAACACAGCGACACAACTTAGACAAAATACAACAGAAAATACAAGTACTTAGGTCGAGAGCGACCTACGACCTATAATGATTCGACCTAAGAATGTACGCGACTTAGCATAGGTCGGCAGCGACCTAACAACAGTTTCTTCACAGCTTTAAGAATCAACGGTTCAGATGGACGCGGCATCAAGATCTTCGGTTACAAGTTTCTGCGACTTAAAACCTTAGCGGTATTCCAAATCAACGTTTAAAGGGAATCAAGGGCAGAGGTTAACTCGGCAGACACATCAACGGCATCCCGTGCTTCGCGACTTAAAGCATGACTCGTTAGGTCGTTCAGACGACTCAAAGGACTTGTTAACTCGCAGAAATTTTCCTTGAGTCGTTGCCGAGTCACACTAGGTCGTTGATACGACTTTAAGACTTCATTAGGTCGCGAACATCCTTCCATAGGTCGGTTCCGACCTAGAACTTCATTCTCCCAACATTGCTCACCCAACCTTAACTCGGTGATATTCTTTTTAGGTCGGTCTCGACTTATCAACTTGTTAGGTCGTATGCGACCTAATACTTCACCAAATTGGCTTGTGCAACCACTTTCTTCGGCATCACTTGTTCCCCCCTCTAACTCCTTAGGTCGTGAACGACCTACACTCTCCTTAGGTCGTGAGCGACCTAAGCCTTTAACTTTCTGCACTGCATCACAAACCAACCCCTCGATACTCGATCTCAGGGACACATAGAAGTAAGAGTCATCCGTTCGCTACCTAACAAGAAGCGAGAACCCCCTATCATGTACGAACATCACTAATCAAATCTGATCCTGATCTCTTCGCACCAACAATGCAAAAGCTTTTCTCAACCTCACACAAAAACTAAGTCTCGTAGACTTATCACGTCTCTAAATTTCAACTTGCTATCCTTTGGCCAAGAAGGAAGCTCGATAGATTGGAGTAATCACTCCGCACTACATGAATCAACATTCTCAACACAAACGATAATTAAGTCTACACAGTCAGTTACGTACTAAGTGTACGACTAATTAGTTTCTCCATCAAGTTGAGAAACTAAAATGGCCAAATTTGGTAGTCGATTATTTAACTATCAAAGCAACAAACAAAATCTAGCACTTAAGTAATCACTGTGCCTGATTTTTATTAATCGTTCCTAAATCAAATCACTTTCCAATTATTCACTTCAAAATATCTTTTAAAAAGATAATATTCAAAACCATTTCACTTATTGGATATTTGGAAAACATTTCTGTATACTTATTTTAATAATAAGTAAATTCACAACTCATTTTATTTTCAAACCATTTAAATTCCCTTTTATAATATCACTTTCCAAAAACATCCATTTTATTTAAAGGATTATTCACTGTCCAAAATCATGAATATAATTCCTTTAATAAATTCATTCTTCTACACATTTAATTTAAAGGATTATTCACTGTCCAAAATCGTGAATATACTTCCATTAATAAAAATCCATATTTAGCTTATCAAATTAAATTGATTTTAGATTTATAAAATGATGTTTATAAATTCCATTTATATTTTATAAACTTCCATATACAAAATTCCTTTACTAACAAATTCCATTCATATCTCATTTATATGCCAAAATCCAATTATAAGTTAATTACTTATAAATCTCTTATTTACAAATTCATTCCTTTCAAATCTTATTATTTATAAAATCCATTATAAGTTTATTTCTAAATCTCAATTGCTAATCCATATACAAATTTGATTACAATCTTATTTCTAATATTTATAAAACACCGTTTATAATTTCATTACTTTTATTTATAAAATATCCATTTTATAAATCTTATATATAAACCATTTATAATAAGTTCAAAAATATCAATTTAACTTATTTTAACAATATAGTTAACTCTATATTTCAAAAATCATATTTTGCTTATATTTTACAAAACCATAATTTTTATAACATAAGAATTATAACTTTTGATTTATTTAAAATAAATCCATTTCTTTAACAATTTAAAATTTATTAAAACATATATTTTCAAAATCACTTTGAAATCTTTATTAAATTGAAAACATTATTTTAATATTTTTAAATTTCCAAACTATGACCCAATGCTGCAAATGCGTTAAATAAAGGCATTCACATCAATCATATCAACCACGGCGTCAAAATATCATATATCACATGATAACAGCATATATAACAATATCTGTAAATAAAAGTTAACAACAATGAGGAATCCAGTTGGATCCCTCCAACCTGTAACCTGCAACAAATATACATATGAGAAAATATGTACAATGTGTGCTTCGAGGCAGACGTGCGTACAAAGGGTCATCCGCTCATACACGGGAACGCATAAGGTCTCATCCACTAAAATATGCTTGAATATATCCAAACCAATCAATGTATATATAATATATCATATATCACCCAAACAATCATCAATCATCATAAAAAAAATTATTCTCACTTAAATCAAAATTTAAGCGAGGCAGAGAGAGTGAGTTGTACTCACTTTGATTGCAGTCATCGTAATAGCGATTTATTTCGATTAAAATGAAATGAGCGTTTAATTTAAACCAAAATTTTCACTAGCTCAAACAAATCCCAATCCAACTCCATCGTGTAGTATTTGTCAATACAAATCCAACGTAATTTGTTTCGTGCGAAACGGACCTCGTATGACAAAGTTATGAATATTTAAACATTCGAAAATTAATAATATAATTAACTATGTCATTAGCAAATAAAAATTAACCTTAATTATCGTCTCCCTTTCACCACGTAATCCAGGCCACAAAGAAACCATTACGCACGCCGTTCTCTTTGATGGTCGCTCCTCGCTCGCCCATTCGACGATCGAACTCCACCACGTCGAAGCTCTTCCCCCACCTCACCTGTGCCTAGAGGTCGCACCTCCCTAGCTCCACCAATGCCTCGAAAATCGTGCTTGAACGTGGCCAAGACGTGATCCAAATCCTACCCGTACGACGTGTCGTTTTGGATCTTAGTCGTTGATCGGCTAGATCTCACTGCCCTCTACAATCTTCTAGTTGAGAGTTTCCTCTAACTGTTAATGGATCGGAAGAAAATTGAGGAGGAAGGAGATGCATTTCTGGCCATAGGTTTGAAAACGGTGGCTAGGGTTCAAGGAAATTAGGGTTGAGTAGTATTTAGAAAACAATATCCTTTTATAGAAACTTTCGCGCAATATTCATCCAAAAAATTTTCTAACTCCAAACGAAGCATGTGTTGCGACTTTTCTATTGGTTAGAAAAACACAAATATAATAAATTATGCAAGTGCACTGGCGTGTAGTATGCAGGTCAAACACAGGGAATTGTGTTTTAAAATATTTGAAATCCATATTTAAATCTTAGGCGTGTTAAACAAATTCGATGGTGGTTCTCGAACAGAAAAATAAAAACAATAATATACTCCAAATCGATTTCGAATCTAATCAAAATTTCAATCAAAATATAAAATAGTAGAAATCAAAGCAGAAACTAAAAAGTGCTAGAAAATAATAGAGCAAACAACTGAAATAAAATGAACTGAATTTATTAACTAAATGGAAAGAGTGTTGAAAATAACTAAGAACAAGAATAAATAAATTACTTAATCTAATTAACAATCCTACGTATTCTGTTCGGAAAAAAAACACTACTGAAATTTAAAACTAAACTAGAAGAAGAGTGATGGGGTAAGAGATGATTTCTTGGTTGATGAATGATGCTGTATATATAGCCTTTTCCAGCCCAGAAAATCAACTGCTGCTTTTTAGGAGGAACTGGTCCTTTGCTTGAATTGGTGAAAGAGAACATATATATGTCCACGTCATTGCTTGAATTGGTCCATATTGCTTTGAATTGATTGCACGTGTGCTTCTTATTGAATTGAAGTGGCCATATAATTTGCTGCTTGAAATGGTCACATTATTGTACCATGTTATTTGATTAACAAGTGGCCTTTCTTTGAAATGACGTTTTCTACTTTGATTTTCACGTGGCCATGCTTTGAGAGATTTTCAGGCTGAACTTTGAAAGTGTACGGCACTTTCAATATTTTGCATTTGATTTCTTGCATGAATAGTACACATGTTGGTGATGTGAGATGCATTTCTTCATGAACGATATATGCTTTCTCTTCGAATTATTCGGTACTCAAAATGTTGCACCCTTTCTGCGTTTCATTTGAATCAATGGACGACACAACCGATTAATTTCAACGTTGCACTTCAGAATCTATAATCTGCAAAACCACAATAAAATACCTGTATATTACCGCTTTATTAAAATAAAAATATATGAAACAAACGGTTTAAAATGCAGAAAAATACATTCATCAAATACCCCCACACTAGAACTTTATTCGTCCTCGAATAAGCAAGAAAATAAAAACTAACTAAATCCTTTTTCGTAGGAAACATGATTGCATTTAGTGTATGCAACAAGCCGTTAAACCTCTAGGTGTCCCTAGTAGGACGAGTGGTGTCTCGTGAGGGTTTTCAGCGGATACTACCCACAAAATCCAAATGCAGTATGTGATGATTCTAATGTACTACATGAATGCAAAATTTTAAACAAATGGAGACTCGATTTACTTCATAATAATTGCAACAAAATAATGTATATCGGTTTGAGTCAACTTCTAGAAATTTTTTGGTTCCTCACTAATTACAAATTTCAATATAACTCAAGTTTCCATACATTAGATTCTAGTTTGGCCAGTTGTTTCGGTCGATAACATGGTGCAGCCATGAAATAAATTCTTTATTGTTAATCATAGTTTTTTAAAATGGTATTTTTCATTTCCATTTGTATAACAAGCCAAATCAATAAAGTCAAGAAGTGTTTGGGTTTCAATAGCTTACTCTCTCTTTATTAATTTTTTTTATTTTTTTATTTTTTTATATACACCTAACTTTTGGACCAAGGTATGCATTGCCTTGCGGGCTTACGTGAGAGTTGGGACAGAGCGTGGCGGATTGTGCAAATCGACGCTGACTATGTCAGAAAAGGTCGGTAATCCTTAGGTGATTATTTATTTAATTTCTTTATACACCTAACTCAGAATGCTGAGGCCAGATATACCATCCATGCACTGCCTTGCGGGCTTACGTGAGAAGAGTATAGAGCGTGGCGAGTGTTCACACTCTCTTAAGTGTGTACACCTATTGACTCTAGGTGTTTCTTATTAATTTTTTTTTAAAAAATAACTAAAGAGAGTTATGCAAATCAACTTAGCACCACTTAACTTCAATGATTTGAAATGTCAACGCATGTACTTTAAATCTGCCACTTTTTTAAACAAAGATTACAGTTTAGAAAGGATTTCATAACCATCACCTACGAATCCCCCTATATACTAACCTCACTATTTTCGCTTGTAATTCAACTTTTCATTATATTTTACATTTGAAATTAGTGATTCACAAAAAATTTCATCAATTGACTTCAATTGTTTACTTACTTTGTCTTGACTAGTTAAAAAAAAATCAGACTCCTGAAAATAATGGAAAATGAGATGAAGCTTGAAAAAAATTGAAAACAAATAATGAGATGATTTTTTTTTAAGTGATGCCACACTGTGAAATATGAACAAACAGTATGAGATATGCATCCCCCCACACTGGATTGAGACAGTGTCCCAACTGTCAAATAGAATGCAAATGCAATACAGAAGGAAAAAAACTAAAAAAAAAAGAAAAAAGAAAATACAACCTGATATGTACAAGATAGTGAGTGGCTTATGTCGAATAGCTTGGTTCGTGGAGATCCACGAACTCGTCGTCCTCTTGTTGTTCAAACTCTAGAAATAGCTTCAAGTGTTGTCCATTGACCTTTGAAATGGAATCGTCCCTAGGATTTTCAATTTCAACTGCACCATAAGGGTACACTGTTTTCATAATATATGGACCTGTCCATCGAGATCTCAATTTGCCCAGAAATAAATGAAGTCTGGAATTATATAAGAGAACTTTCTGACCTACTTCGAATATCTTACGAAGTATGGATTTATCATGATAAAATTTAGTTTTCTCTTTATAAATCTTTGCATTTTCATACGCTTCATTTCTTAGTTCTTCTAATTCTGAAAATTGTAATTTACAATGCGATCCGGCTTTTTCTATGTCAAAATTAAGGTATTTGATTGCCCAAAGTGCGCGGTGCTCGAACTCAATGGGTAAATGGCATGCTTTTCCAAAGACTAATCGGTATGGTGACATTCCTAGATTGGTTTTATAAGCTGTGCAAAATGCCCAAAGGGCATCTATCAATTTTGATGACCAATCTTTTATGTTGGAGTTAAATGTCTTTTCAAGAATTTGTTTAATTTGTTTGTTGGAAACCTCGACTTGACCGCTAGTCTGTGGATGATATGGAGTATATAGTTTATGAGTGATAGAGTATTTCTTAAGAAGAGATTCAAAAGCACGATTACAAAAATGAGAACCGTTATCGCTTATAATAGCTCAAGGTGTGCCAAAACGAGAAAATATGTTTTCTTTCAAAAATTTGACAACAACTTTATTGTCATTCATTCTGGTGGGAATGGCCTCAACCCATTTAGACACGTAATCTACTGTAAATAGGATGTAGAGATTTCCAAAAGAATTAGGAAAAGGACCCATGAAATCGATGCCCCAAACATCAAAAATTTCGATGACAAGGATTCAGTTTAGGGGCATCATGTTACGTTTGGAAATACGACCTGTTTGTTGACATCTAGCGCAATTGGAGCAAAATTCGTGGGCATCACGAAAAAGAGAAGGCCAATAAAAACCGCACTTTAACACCTTGGCAGCAGTTTTCTTTTCTCCAAAATGTCCTCCACATGCTTGATTATGTGAAAAAGAGAGGATGCTATGGAATTCTTGTTCTGGAACACATCTACGTATGATTTGATCGGTGCAATATTTGAAGAGATAAGGATCGTCCTAGTAAAAATTTCGAACATTGGAGAGAAATTTTTTTTATCTTGTTTTGACCAATGGGAAGGTGTTTCATTTGTGACAAGATAATTTACGATGTCCGCGTACCATGGTGCACTGAAGAGGAAAAGAATTTTTTCATCGGGAAAATGATCGTTGATTTGAGATGTTTTCATGAACAATACGAGAAAGATGATCAGCTATGACATTTTCAAAACCTTTTTTATCCCGTATTTCTAGCTCAAACTCTTGAAGAAGGAGAATCCAACGGATTAAGCGGGGTTTGGCATCCTTTTTCATGAGTAAATACCGCAATGCGGCATGATCGGTCTAAACTATGACCTTAGAACCTACGAGATATGATCTAAACTTGTCGAGAGCAAAGATAACTGCTAAAAACTCTTTTTCTGTGGTTGAGTAATTCAATTGAGCTTCGTTAAGAGTTTTGCTAGCATAATAGATGAATCGAGGAAGTTTATCGATTCGTTGACCTAAGATGGCTCCAATGGCATAATCAGAAGCGTCACATATTAATTCGAAAGGTAAAGTCCAATTTGGAGGTTGGATTATAGGTGCAGTGGTCAAGATTGATTTAAGGGTTTCGAAAGACATTTTACATTCATTGGAAAATTCAAATTTAACGTCTTTAGCCAGAAGATTCGAAAGAGGTTTTGAAATCTTTGAAAAATCTTTAATGAACCTCCTATAAAATCCTGCATGCCCGAGAAATGAGCGAATGTCCTTGACGGTCCTTGGAGGAGGAAGGTCAACAATAAGATCAACTTTAGATTTGTCAACTTCTAGACCACTTTTAGAGACAACGTGACCTAAGACTATTCCTCGTTTGACCATAAAATGACATTTTTCCCAATTAAGCACAAGAGATTTCTCCTTACATCGCTTTAAGACACATTCTAGACGAAGGAGGCATTGATTGAAAGATGACCCATAGATTGAAAAATCATCCATGAATATCTCTAAGAAATCCTCTACCATATCAGAAAATATACTCATCATACATCTCAGAAAGGTAGCGGGAGCATTAAAAAGACCGAAGGGCATGCGACGATAAGCGAAAGTTCCGAAGGGACATGTGAACGTCGTTTTGTGTTGGTCCTCTAGCGCAATGGGAATTTGATTATAGCCAGAGTAACCATCAAGAAAACAATAATATTCATGACCAGCTAATCTTTCGAGCATTTGATCAATGAAAGGGAGGGGAAAATGATATTTTCTTGTTGCTGCATTGAGTTTTCGATAATCGATGCAAACACACCATTTTGTTTTGACTTTTTCGGAACAAGTTCGTTATTCTCATTTGTGGTCACGGTGATTCCAGACTTCTTTGGAACAACTTGTAACGGACTTACCCAAGTACTGTCAGAGATAGGGTAGATAATGTTATTGTCTAAACATTTGATAATTTCTTCCTTTACCACTTCTCTCATATTAGGGTTTAATCGCCTTTGAGCTTCACGAGTGGGTTTAGCCTCGTCGACTAAATGTATTCGATGTTCAATGATTAATGGACTAATTCCCTTAATGCCAGCGATTACCCATCCTGATGCCTCTTTATTTTCCCTTAAAATTTTCAAAAGTTGTTCTTCTTGGTCCTTAATGAGATCGGAGGCCAAGATTACAGGGAAATTTTCCGAAGAATCTAAGTATGCATACTTAAGATCGTTTGGAAGAGGTAAGAGGTCTAATTTAGGGCGTACTTCTTTTAAGGCTTCAGTAGACATCAACTGATTGAATTCTAGTGAATTATGAGAAGAGCAGAGCATATCATTTAATTCATAAATGTATTCATCTTCATTTAAATTGGAATTAAAATGATCTAGGCACATGTTAAGAGACTCCGTCGTATCACTAAAATCATTTTCTACAATTGTTTGGATCATGTCAACTTCTTCTGTTCCAAGATCCCTTGGTTGTCTGTTAAGATTGAAGATATTTAGTTCAATGGTTAGGTGCCCAAAGGAAAGTTGGAGTTGACCATTCCTACAATTTATGATAGCATTTGATGTGGCTAAAAATGGACGACCTAATATCAAAGGAATCTGACCATTAGGATTTGAGACAGGTGCAATCTCTAGGACTATGAAATCGACTGGGAAATAGAATTGCTCGATTTGTATCAAAACATCTTCAACTGTGCCCAATGGTTTTTTGACAGATCGATCAGCTAGTTGAATTGTGATGTTTGTAGGCTTTAATTCCCCTAGTCCAAGTTGACAATACACAGTATAAGGAAAAAGATTCACACTCGCTCCAAGATTAAGTAAGGCATGACCAATGTGAGTGTTACCGATTTTACAACCGATTGTAGGACAATCGGGGTCCTTATACTTGATTGGGGAGGGATTTGAAAGAATAGAGCTCGTGTCTGCAGTTAGAAATGCAGTCTTAGGAACGTTAGTGGCACGTTTTTGAGTACATAGCTCTATCAGACATTTGGCATATTGAGGAATTTGCTCGATGGTATCAAGAAGTGGAATATTGATTCGAACTTGTTTGAAGATTTCAAGAATTTGGTCAAAATTAGTGGGCTTCTTCTTTTTGTTGAGTCTATGAGGAAATGGAGCAATGGGTTTATAGACTCGTTCGGAAGTTTTTTTATTCGAAGAAGAAGGTGTTATATTAGAGAGTGAAGATAAGGGAGCTGGAATGTTGGGGTTGCCAACATCAGAAGGTGAAGAGTGGTCGGGATTGCCAACCTTGGATGAAGAATTAGAGTCGTTTGGATTGAAAAAAGTGGTTGTCGACCGAGTTTCAGAATTTTGAACATAGGGAGACTTAAGAAGGATGTCGGGGTTGCCGACGTGGTTGTCTGCCTTCTTTCCAGATCTTAATGTGGTGACAGCATTAACCGGATTTACATTTTCGTCCTCACAAAGATTTACTCCTCGAGAGTTATACTTTGGATTCACTTCAGTTTGACTAGGAAATTTACCTTTCTCATTGATTTTCATGAGATCCTTCATCATTATCAACATTTGTTCATTTTGTTTAGTGATTTGCTTAATTCTCGCATCTTAGTTAGTAATTTGTTCATTTTGTTTGGTGAGTTGTTTTTCCAATCGAGCAATTTCTTGTGAATGCTGAGAAGGTTGGGTTGATGGATTGAAATTAGGATGCCTATATGGTTGATTTGAAGGTTTTGTTTGAGGAGCGGGTTGAGAATTTTGAGCATTAGAAGTGGGGCCTCGATAATTTGGATTTGGTATCATCGGATACATATGCGATGGATTAGCCGCATCATTAGGATTTGACCATGAAAAATTAGGATGGTGCTTCCAGTTAGGATTGTATGTGGATGAATAAGGACTATTTTGAGCTATAGCATTGATTTGGTCTTGTGTGTAGTAATGGGGTAGTCCTTCTCCTTCTTGAAGAGTTTGGGCTTCTATAGGAAGATGTGATGGGTCAATGGCATGTACTCCTCTGTTTGGAGTACGAATTGGAACACGAATTGTTTCCCATTGCATATCATTTTCCGAATATTCTTCTAAATATTCCCAATCTTCCTTGTCTGCATTTGCCATGAATTCTCCTCCGCACATTGATTCGAGTTGGGATCTTGTTTGATAGTTAAGCCCTTCATAAACGATTTGGCACAAGACGTGTCTAGGGATTGCATGATGAGGGCAACTATATAACAATTGATTGAACCTTTTAAAATATTTTGAAAAAGTTTCTCCTTCAATCTGAGAGAATTGATTGATTTCAGTTCGAATTTTAAGTGTTTTGTGGAAAGGAAAAAACTTTTTCAAAAATATAGTAATGAAATCGTCCCAACTTTTAATTGAATTTTTAGGAAGAGAATTAAGCCATCTTTTTGCACTTTTTAGAAGCGCGAATGGAATAAGTCTTAGCTTGATGGATTCATTAGAAAGTTGTTGCATTTTAGTTATGGAAGCATATAACTCAAATTCACTAAGAAATTCATAAGCATTTTCAGACCCGGTGAATTTTGGTACCCCTTGGATAAAAGAATGTTTTAGCTTAAAATTATTTCCTTCGGCAGGTGGAAATGAAATAACTGAAGGTTGAACGGTCCTAGTTGGATAGCATCGGTCTCTAAGGGATAATGGTCGGTTCTCATGAAATTCATTATTTCCAACATGTGATATAGGTGATGATTTAGGTGAACTGTGATGTGAACCGTGATGTGAACTGTGATTGCTCATATTTGTTTGATTTGAAATTTCTGTTGATTTGTTTAATGAGATATTTTGGCTTTGTAAACGGTTAAAATTATTTCTTAACCAAACACGCATAAACAAATCAAAATGTAATAGCCAAAAATAAATTTAAACAATTTTCAGTTGGGTACTTGTAGAGTAGAAAATTACTTACAGAGGGGTACAACAGTCCGTCCAGTGCAACTGAGTAGTGCTAGCGAATCAAACTCCACAGTTTGCAATTGATCGATCCCTAGATCCTTGTTGTTGAATGGCTGAATTTTACTTAGTTGGAGCTATATGTGTTGAAATTAACGTTTGCTATCTGAGTTGAAAAACGAAAAAAAACTTTTTTTTTTGAAAACTAATGTAAAAAAAAGAAAATTAAATTAACACGAATAGACTTAAAAAACAAAAAAAAATCGAAAATTTCAAAATAACTACTCCCCGGCAATGACGCCAAAAACTTGTTGCAACTTTTCTATTGGTTAGAAAAGCACAAATTTTAATAAATTCTGCAAGTGCACAGGCGTGTAGTATGCAAGTCGAACATAGGGAATTGTGTTTTAAAATATTTGAAATCCATATTTAAATCTTAGGCATGTTAAACAAATTCGATGGTGGTTCTCGAACAGAAAAATAAAAACAATAATATACTCCGAATCGATTTCGAATCTAATCAAAATTTCAATCAAAATATAAAATTGTAGAAATCAAAGCAGAAACTAAAAAGTGCTAGAAAATAATAGAGCAAACAACTGAAATAAAATGAACTGGATTTATTAACTAAATGGAAAGAGTGCTGAAAATAACTAAGAACAAGAATAAATAAATTGCTAAATCTAATTAACAATCCTACGTATTCTGTCCGGAAAAAAAACACTGCTGAAATTTAAAACTGAACTGGAAGAAGAGTGATGGGGTAAGAGATGGTTTCTTGGCTGTTGTATGATGCTGTATATATAGCCTTTTCCAGCCCATAAAATCAACTGCTGCTTTTTAGGAGGAACTGGTCCTTTGCTTGAATTGGTGAAAGAGAACATATATACATCCACGTCATTGCTTGAATTGGTCCATATTGCTTTGAATTGATTGCATGTGTGCTGCTTATTGAATTGAAGTGGCCATATAATATGCTGCTTGAATTGGTCACATTATTGTACCATGTTATTTGATTAACAAGTGGCCTTGCTTTGAAATGATGTTTGCTACTTTGATTTTCACGTGGCCATGCTTTGAGAGATTTTCAGGCTGAACTTTGAAAGTGTACAGCACTTTCAATATTTTGCATTTGATTTCTTGCATGAATAGTACACATGTTGGTGACGTGAGATGCATTTCTTCATGAACGATATGTGCTTTCTCTTCGAATTATTCGGTACTCAAAATGTTGCACTCTTTTCTGCGTTTCATTTGAACCAATGGACGACACAACCGATTAATTTCGACGTTGCACTTCGGAATCTATAATCTGCAAAACCACAATAAAATACCTGTATAATAACGCTTTGTTAAAATAAAAATATATGAAACAAACGGTTTAAAATGCAGAAAAATACGTTCATCAGCGTGCCGCCAGGTGTTTATAATGTTTTACCTCTATTCTGAACGTAATGGAATACATACCAGGAGCTTCCCACGACTAAACCGTAAGTCTGATTGACACGAAATTTGAAACACTATAATAATACACTATTACGGATCCAATGAAACTTGTTTCGTCAAAATCCGAGACAATATCAAAAATGACTATTTTTACACGTTAATTAAATATTAAAATTTCCAATTTCTACCAAATCGCTTTTAATTCTATTTTAAAAGTTTACTATCTCTATTCTAATCCAAGTAGAATTTAAAACAACGTTAGAAATTATTTTTATTCATATTTGATTCAATATTCAATTATTTACACAATTCAAATATTAAATTAAACAATTTAATTATCCAAATAAATCACTATATTTGAAATATAAGTTATTCAACTTATAAAATTAACTTTTGAATATTTAAAATCAATTAAATATTCTAAATTCAGACGACTGAAAAACTGGGTCGTTAGAACACTTTTATAGCCATCAATAACTCATTTTTAGATAAACCAATAAAGTTCCAAAGCTGATTTTAAAAGTTAGAATTTACTAAAACAAATACTTAATATTTGAAAATCTACTTACCGAAGTATTTCAATCCTAACTAGTTTAAAATTTCATAGTTTTAAATAATAAAATTTTCCTTTTAAAAGCAAATTTAACTTCTTAAAATTTGAAATATATTTTTAAAACTTCAATAACCAATTCAATTTATAAATTTCCCTCGAATCACATCACATCACTTCCATTTCGATCTCCTTAACCATTTTTACTTTCAAAAATAGTATCCACTATTTCTCTCACCCTATTTCCATATTCTAATATAAATTCTCCCTGTAAATTCATAGTTCCCAACTGATATCGATTTCCCTATTTATAAACATCGTTTATAAATTTTATAACTCCTTTGAGTTTCACTTTTATAAAACTAATCTCGTTTATAAAATTCCCTTTTTATAAATCCATTCCTTTATAAATCCTATTTATAACTTTCAATTATTTTTAATATCGTTTTCAACTTCTTTTAATATTTTCTCAGAATACCATTTATAATTTTTTTTATATAAGTCATTTTTTTAAATCTCCATTTAAAAATCTATAATAGTTATATATAACCAAAAATCAAATTTTTTTTTTCTAACTCAATTTTTTTTAAAATACTTCCAATTTCAATATAAATATTTTAATATCAAAATTCTCTTTAATTTCTTAAATTTTAAATATATATTTATGGTATTAAAATATCAAAATTCAGGCTAGTTCTACAATAGCATCCAATAATTCAAATTACAACAATAATCTATAACAGATTATCTACACACATCATATATCACTATATATGAAAAATAAACAATATATTTAAGGAATCCAGTTGGATCCCTCCAACCTGTTTCCCTGCATCCATAGATGTCAAAACAACATAAAAATACCAAACCCACTTCGAGGGGGTATCGCGGTATATAGGGTCATCCGCTATTATGCGGGGTGTATAAGGTCTCATCCGCTATAATGTGCGGGAATATCACTCCAAACACTAGTATATATACTACTATATATATAATATAATATCATTCAACAGATAATCAATTCACCAAACATCCAGAATTAATTTTTAACTATTTAAAATTAATATCTAGCAATCCAAAAAGAGTGAGATTTACTCACCTTGATTATTAATTTGCCAAATGCCCATTTTAGATTAAATCGAACTTCCGTTCGATTTAACCTAAAATTCCAATTATCTCTAATCGACTCCGAAAATTTCCAGGTTGAAGATTTTCGGCTACGAATCCAAAGTTGTCGGTTTCATACGATTTTGACCTCGTATAAATTTTATATGGATTAATAAACTTTTTTTATAAACTAAACTAAATTAAAATAATCATAACCTTAAATTATTCTCACCTTAAAATAGCCTAGCCCAAACTACTGCAACCCAAACCCTAGCTAGCGCACGACCACATTGCCATTGCTCGACCTCTGCCACTGACATCCCCTCGACTTCAGCCACCAGTGCCTCAGCCGATCGCAACCACCAGCCGCTCACCCTAAGTCAACGCGACAGCCTCCCCGTTCGATAACAAAACCAAACCCTAACGCGACTCAACCCCCTTTATGAACTGCCACGACAGCACGCCCGTGCCTCACCTTCCTACGATCACATTGATACTCTCAGACGTAAGTCGCGACTTTCCCCTTTTGCTTGTGAAAACTCTAACTACGAATCCCATACGCCTTCTACTCTGGTTACCTTCCATTGCATGACTGCTCAGTCGTGTTCGCCCCATTTCAGGCTCGACTTTGATCGAGATCGCCTGCCTTCCTTTTTCTTTTCTTTTTAATTTTTGAATTGATTTTATTTTCGAATAAGAAGTGATTTTGGTTTTTTAGTAACAAGAAGGGAAAAACGCGATTTTTTTTCTTTTAGATTCGTGATTTCAAATCGATTTCGAACTGCTGTGTAGAATTTGAGGGGGAAGGAGAATAATACGCGATTTCATTTTGCTCGGCCATTTTCGTTTTTTTTTTCTTTTTTTGTTCTGAGGATTTGAAATTTGATAGAGGGAGGGGAAGCCATTTAAAAGGAGGAAAAAGGGGATGTCGCATGATTTGAGCTAGTGTGTTTGAATAGGTTTGAGGGCGGCTGGATGTTGACTGGTCAATATATAAATAAATAAATTTTCAAAATATCTCGATTTACGCAACTCAAAATTTCGAACCCCTATCGATGCATGCCGCTAGGTGCTCGTATTGTTATATCCCTATTCCGAATGCAATGGAAAATATTTCGAGTCCTAATTCGATCGCATGGAGAAGATAGCTTTTTGGACCCAGTTAAAATATTAAATTTCGATATTAATTTCAATGCGTTTCTATCCTGTACGACCAAACGATAACTCCAAACACTACAAAATTTGAAATCCAATAATAATACACTATTACGGATCTAATGGAACAAGTTTCGTCGAATTCAGAGACTGTGCCTTGGATCGCTATTTTAACGCGTCGATTAAATCGACGATTTCAAAATTTTACGAAATCGTTTGAAATTTTAGTTTTAAAAACTTATTAACTTAATTATAACCTCAAATCCAGTATTTAAAACCATTAAATATTCAAAGTCGAACGACAAAAAATCTGGGTCGTTACATTCCTTCCCCCGTAAAAGAATTTCGTCCCCAAAATTGCTAAGGCGGGAAAATGCTCCAAACACATTAACTTATCAAAACCCACTTAGTTAAAATTTGATATTCACTTTTCTAATCTTTTAGTTTCGCCCAAAATAATTAGTTTTCAATTCTAATTCAAAAATCCTTTATTTCAATTACAATTCGAAATCAAAATGTCGTTAAAAAAAGTTTTCCAAAAATTTTCTAACACCCTAAATTTTTGTTAGAAATTTTTTGGCAGAGTCTCCTTTGTACGGAGGACCTTTTGCAATATGACAAGAGGGATAGATATATATACATCGACCCACGCGGTCGGAAAACTATATATATATATATCAATATTTATAATTTGTAGTATTTAATCCGAAAACGTACCTTACTTAGCGTTTATAAGCATTATTAAGCGAGCATTTACTTTAAAAGTAATTTCGCAACCCAAATCTAGCCAAAAAGTTCCTATGCATCTATACTTACTCAATTTTAAACA
Organism: Allium fistulosum; assembly: GCA_030737815.1. Taxonomy (NCBI): domain Eukaryota; kingdom Viridiplantae; phylum Streptophyta; class Magnoliopsida; order Asparagales; family Amaryllidaceae; genus Allium; species Allium fistulosum. The sequence goes on from CM060906.1 coordinate 186,734,970, forward strand.
CATGAGTGCCAAAACATGAAATTTTAATAACGTTTCATCTATTCCACTAGTTAACCCATGAATTTCATAAACAATGCATGCTAAACATATATTTATAAGCAATTACGAGGTTCCAACACCAATTTAATTACATCCAATCAATCCATATACCATTTCATTCAATTTAAATGACTTACAACTCACTTTACATGCATTCAATTTATTTTTATACCAAACAAACTCATATCCATTCCAAATTGATTAAAAATCAATTTATTCACATTCTATTTATTCATAGAATTTTATTTACTTTCGTTAGCGTCAAACGACAAAAAAAATCCATGCAAATTCAGTGATATTCATTTAATAGAATAATCATCTTAGCTTATAGCTATTTTAAATTGATTCCAAATCAATTTATATTTAATTTTATTCCATTTCAAATTTATTCTCAGTCAATTCACTTACATTTCATTCGTATCCACATTCATTATATTCAAATCTATTCTATTAAGCTTGGAATCATCCCACGCTATTTACTAAATAACCATTACACAATTTATTCGAGCCAAACTCCCATCCAAAATATTTACTTAAGTTAATCCGTTATTTTTAATTTATTTCCACCTTATAACTTAAGTTTATTTTCATTTCAACCAACTTCCATTTCATTTACTAATTAATTAGCTCATTCATTTTATTCACTTCAATTATAATTCCGTACTCGAATTCATTCTTGAATTTATTTAATTCGTATCCAAGGAGTCATTTAATTTATTTACACTTAAACTGAATTTATTTATAGCTTAAGTCATCACTATTTCAAACTATTTTTATTTTATTCGAGTCGTTCCAATTTTATTCCATTCGCTTACCATTTTAAGTCGAATTTAATTAATACCTCAAGTTCCCTATTAAATTAAATTATCTAATTAGTTCACTTTCAATTTATATTCTAAAATCTGCTTTTTATTTCAAAAAAATCACTTCATTCAATCTACTTGAGTTCAAATTTATTTTATAACTCAAGTTTGGATTTTATTTCTTCACTTTAAAATATCACACCATTTTATTTTGGTTGTTCTATTCCATTTTTTTCCCAAATTTTATAAGCTATTCAAATTTATTTATTCACAATTCCAATTCTTCACTTGAATTTTATTTCATTCAAAATTTATACCTTATGGTTATATAATATTTCACAATTCAAAATTTATATTTACTTCAATTCAATATTATTTCTAATCCAATTCAAATTTTAAAACTTATAGTTATATAGTCACTTTATAATTCACACTTGCATATTTAATTCAATTCGATATAATTCAAATCCGATTCACTTTTTATTTAAATTTCAATTCCTTTTACCCAACATTTCAAAACCATACTCGAGTTATTCATACTTAAATTAAATTTCACTCCAAACAAATTTATTTTAAATTCATTCAATTTCATCATATATTTCATTTACTTCACTTAAGTTAACTCCCATTTCATTAATACACTATATTAATTCAATTGAAATCCAGCCAATTAAATTCTTAAAATTTAATTTACTCAACTTAACTTAAGTTGAATTCCATTTCAACTTTCTCACTTTAAATTTTATCCTAACTTCAATTTTCACACTTCCCTCCTTATAAATATCATCTTACATAGGATTCCAGAATTTTTAAACACCCGGTATTTATTTCAAATCACTTTGAAATCAAATATATATATATACACTCTTTTTGGTTTAACAAACCACTTCCTTGGATTTTCAAAATTCACTTGGTTCCATCCCAAAACAATTTCCCTTCGGAATTTCCAAAACAATACTTGTGTTCACCAAAAAATCTCCATATCAATTTACCATGGTAGCAATCCATCACTTAGAAACTCGAAAATGAATACTGATGATGTTGTACAGTCATCACTAGGATTATTTTCCAGTGACCGAAGTGAGTTCAATGCTATATCACTTCCAAAATCCATTTAAAACCATTTTTTTATTCAAAAATATCTCCAAAATAATAATACCATTATTTAACTTCAAACACTTTGGAAAATACTTCTAAAATTCTCCGGAATTTAAATTTTCCAAATTCTAGTTTGAATCCATTTTAACTATAATCCATTTGTATAATTCATACTTATACAATCTCCCTTTGGTTATATATGACCCTTTCCAATTTTATAATCTTATTTTGATTATATAATAACAACCAAACACACCACTATAATATTTTCAGAAAATTATTCTTTTTTTATATTAAAATATAATTTGGGTAAAATTATTTCATTTACTCGCTCAAAATCATACTGTATCAGTTTACCGTGTTCAAGTTTTTAGAAACTCCTATCGATTTAGTGGAGTCCCACTATTCGATCAGAATTTATATACCACTCAACAAATAAATTAACACAATATAAAACCATTTATATTCACTAACAAGTACGCGCTCATATCTATTATTACACTCAACTCATTCTAGGGCATTACTGACCCTATCTCTAATGAGTAATCCCTACCAGAGCTAAGGTTCTCACTTAACCTTCAGCTCTGATACTAAATGTAGCGACCCGCGGTTCCGTACCCTTTTGAATCAACCATATTCACACTTGTCCAACACAAAGTGTACGGAAGAGCGAATAACTAGGGTAAAGAAGAAGAAAGTGGTAGAAGAAAAATTAAACATCAACATAGAATCTCACAATTGTAGCGGAACAAAATATAATATATAATAACAGATTTTTATACAAGGAAAACAGTATCTGTTAATATACATACAATCATCAGAGTACAACAATTCAATACATCAAAATGGACAGTTATAATAACTTGTCCTCTCAGGGCGGAAATATAACCAAGTACGGAGATACGTCTCAATCATCCAGCTCATCTCCTTATCTCCACAGCACCATATCCTAAATTTGTAATACTCGGTCTGACCCGAGTATTATAATAAAATAACACCCGAGTCAGTCTGGAAAACCAGCGTGAGAAAACACACTCAATTTGAATTATTAGAGTTATCAAAATCCTTTGAAAAACAAAGGTATCTTGTAAGACCGCGTCACACATAAACACGACGGGTTTTTCCCTTACGATAACCAAAACATTTTATAGAAAATCCAGTGATATTATAATAATGTCTGAATACAAATACTTATTCAAATAGCCGAAATTGTTACATTAATTAAATTTCAGCATACTACGCTCTGCAAACAAAACCGTAAGGCTCATATTGGAGAATGGATTCCATACAATTACTAGGCCACTGGGGTACCGCCCATCACAGTACACCTCTAGAACAATGTACCGAGGACCTCGTCGAGATCCCCTGCTACACAAGACCGGTCTACACCTAACCTGGATAGACCGAATATATTATCACCCTGGGTGTTCCCACCCTTAACATCGAGCGCTCCTTCTTTCATGCACAACCATATCCATAATATATAGGTTTCCGAGGATATCTAGAAAAGTGATAACATACCCTAATTGGGTGCGACCCACTTAGCCTTGTTGCATCTCCTTTGTTTTAGTCATTCTCGGTTGATGAGGCTTGAGGCTAAGTGTTACCTTTCAAGAAACAATTCCACTTAGAATGCTCATCGTCCTCCAATAACGATAATCTGTAGCATTCGTCCATACAAGTTGTCTTGGGTCTGGACAAACCGAATCACCGTCTTCATCATCTTCACGGTATTCATTTGTAACGTTCAAACCAGATCGAAGTGGTTTTCGAATAATTAAATCTGATCCTGGTCTCTTCGAAACGATTAACGAAATTGGCTAATATTAATAGTCGGTTATTTAACTATCAATAAACATCCATGAGGAGTCACTAGGCCTTATTATAAATTTTTCAAAAAATATTCTTTTCCAAATACCTTTATATGGTGTGTATTTCAAATTCTTTTCCATATTCAAATATCTGAAAACAGTTTTCAATATTTAAATCCGTAACAGGATATCCCATAACTTTTCTACACTTAGGAAAGTACTCTAAGTCCATTTTCCAAAACCATCTCAAGTGTCAAAACTTAGGAATTTTCTTAGCTTATATCCTACATTTCCAAAAACTATTAATAAATTTCTTCTCACATTTTCCAAAACATATTATATTTATTTATAATCACATCTAACCATTTATAACTTCTTTATTAAACTCGAATTCATTTTTTTCAAGTTTCGGTATTCCAACACTTACGAAATGTCTTAAATTCTCAGCATACCATTATAAAACTCCTCTTATAAAAACCTTCCCGTTAAATAAACCCACCTACAAGTCTCGAGAGAATAAAGTAAAAATCATCAAACTCCTATATTTATATAAAATAAGTATTTAAAAGAATAATAATTTATTTTTAAAACATGTTCAAATAATTATTTAAAATATCGAAATCACTTTTATAACCATCAATAGCTCATTTTTAGATAAACCAATAAATTTCCAAAGCCGATTTTAAAAGTTAGAATTTACTAAATTAGATACTTAATATTTGAAAATCTACTTACCGAAGTATTTCAATCCTAACTAGTTTAAAATTTCATAGTTTTAAATAATAAAATTTTCCTTTTAAAAGCAAACTTAACTTCTTAAAATTTAAAATATTTTTTAAAACTTCAATACCAATTCATTTATAAATTTCTCTCGAATCACATTACTTCCATTCTGATCTCCTTAACCATTTTCACTTTCAAAAATAGTATCCACTATTTCACTCACCCTATTTCCACATTCTAATATAAATTCTCCCTGTAAATTCGTATTTCTCAATCTATCATTTGATATTGATTTCCCTATTTATAAACATCGTTTATAAATTTTATAACTCCTTTGAGTTTCACTTTTATAAAATTAATCTCGTTTATAAAATTCCCTTTTTATAAATCCATTACTTTATAAATCCTATTCATAACTTCCAATCTATTTTTAATATTCTTTTTATATTTTCAGAATACTATTTATAAATTCTTTTATATAATTCATTTTTTTTAAATCTCCATTTAAAAATCTGCAAAAGTTAATTATAACCAAAAATCAATTTTTTTTTCTAACTCATTTTTTTAAATACTTCCAATTTTATATCAAAATTCCCTTTAATTTCTTAAATTTCAAAAATATATTTATTGTATTAAAATATCAAAATTCAGGCCAGTGCTACAGTAGCATCCAATAATTCAAATTACAACAATAATCTATAACAGATTATCTACATACATCATATATCACTATATATGAAAAATAAACAATATATTTGAGGAATCCAGTTGGATCCCTCCAACCCGTTTCCCAGCATCCATAGATGTCAATACAACATAAAAGTACCAATCCCACTTCGAGGGGGATATCGCGATATATAGGATCATCCGCTATTATGCGGACCGTATAGGGTCTCGTCCGCTATAATGTAAGGGAATATCACTCCAAATACTAGTATATATACTATATAATATAATATAATATAATATAATATAATATGATATGATTCAATTGATAATCAATTCAACCAAACATCCAGAATTGATTTTTAACTATTTAAAATTAATATCTAGATATCCAAAAAGAGTGAGATTTACTCACCTTGATTTTTAATTTGCCAAATGCCCATTTTAGATTAAATCGAATTGTCGTTCGATTTAACCTAAAATTCCAGCTATCTCTAATCGACTCCGAAAAATTCCAGGTTGAAGATTTTCAGCTACGAATTCAACGTTGCCGGTTTCATATGATTTTGACTTCGTATAAATTTTATATGGATTAATAAACTTTTTTTTATAAATTAAACTGAATTAAAATAATTATAAGCTTAAATTATTCTCACCTTGAAATAGCTTGGCCTAAACTACTGCAACCCAAACACTAGTTGGCGCGCGACCACACTGCTATTGCTCGATTATTGCTCGACCTCTGCCACTGACATCCCCTCGACTTCAGCCACCAGTGCCTCAGCCGATCGCAACCACCAGTCGCTTACCCTAAGTCAACGCGGAAACCTCCCCGTTTGATCACAAAACCAAACCCTAACATGACTCAACCCCCACCATGAACTACCACGACAGCATGTGCTTGCCCCGTCTTCCTTCGATCAAGCCGATACTCTTAGACGTAAGTCGTGACTTTCCCCTTTTTCTCATGAAAACTCTAACTACGAATCCCACATGCCTTCTACTCCGGTCACCTTCCATTGCACGACTGCTCGGTCACATTCGCCCCCGTTCAGGCTTGACTTTGACCGAGATCGCCTGCCTTCTTTTTATTAATTTTTTTTGAATTGATTTGATTTTCGAATAAGAAGTGATTTAGGTTTTGTCTTTGATTAACAGGAAGGGAAGAACGTGATTTTTTTCTTTTTTTTTTCTTTTATATTCGCGATTTCGAATCGATTTCGAACTACCGTGTAGAATTTGAGGTGGAAGGAGAATAATACGCGATTTCATTTTGCTCGGCCATTTCCTTTTTCTTTTTTGTTCTGAAGGATTTTAAATTTGATAGAGGGAGGGGACGTGATTTAAAAGGAGGAAAAAGGGGATGTCGCATGATTTGAGCTAGCGTGTTTGAATAGGTTTGAGGGCGGGTGGATGTTGACTGGTCAATATATAAATAAATAAATTTTCAAAATATCTCGATTTACGCAACTCAAAATTTCGAATCCCTATCGAGGCGTGCCGCTAGGCATTTATAATATTATACCCCTATTCCGAACACAATGGAAAAGGTTTCTAGTCCTAATTCGATCGTATGGAGTATATAGATTTTTGGACCCAATTAAAATATTAAATTTCGATATTAATTTCAACGCGTTTCTATCCCGTACGACTAAACGATAACTCCAAACACTATGAAATTTGAAATCCAATAATAATACACTATTATGGATCCAATGAAACTGGTTTCGTCGAATTTCGAGACTGTGTCCCGGATCGCTATTTTAACGTGTCGATTAAATCGACGATTTCAAAATTTTATGAAATCGTTTGAAATTTTATTTTTTAAAAACTTATTAACTCAATTATAATCCCAAATCCAATATTTAAAACCATTTAAATATTCAAAATCGAACGATGAAAAATCTGGGACATTACAAACTTACCTTAGTCATTGGAAAATAATCCTAGTGATGACTACGTAGCATCACTAGTATTCATTTGCGGGTGTCTAGATGACGGATTGCTACCATAGTAATTTGATATGGATATTTGTGTTTGTTAAACAGGTGATGTTGGAAATTCCAAGGGAATTGTTTTGGATAAAAATCAAGTTGATTTTTGAAAGTTGAAGGAAATGGTTTGTTGAAAACAGAGTTATATATATATATATATATATATATATATATATATATTATTTCATATGATTTGAAATAAGAACCGGGTGTTTGAATTCTGAAATTTCTAGTTAAAAGAGAAGTGAAATAAGAAGAGAATAAGTTTTTGAAATAAAAACTTGGAAAAAGTAAACTTCAAGATGAAATTAAAATTTAACTCATGTAAGTTAAATAGATTGGATTTGTAAAAGAAAATTTGTAGGAATTGGAATTTAACTTAAAGCAAAAATTAAAGAAAATAAATTAAATGAAGTGATTATAATAATAAAATGAAATGAGTAAAATGTGATGAAGTTAACTAAATATAAGTGCATATGAATGTGTAAGTGAATGGAACAAATAAATATAAGTAAGGAAGTGTGGAAAAATTTGAAATTTGAATTAAATTCTGACTTGATTAAAATGAATGAATTAAAAATAAATTTGTTTGGAGTGAAATTTAATTTAAGTATGAATAACTCGAATATTGTTTTGAAATGTTGGTTAAAGGAATTGAAATTTAAATTAAATTAAATTGGATTGGATTAGAAATAATATCGAATTAAAGTAAGTAAAAATTTTGAGTTATGAACTAATTATATAACCATAAAATATAAATTCTAAATGGAATAAAACATAAGGAAAAAGAATCATGGAATGGTGAATAAATAAGTTATATAGCTTATAAAAATTGAAACTAATGGAATAAAGGTATATTTAAGCTATAAAGTGATGTATAATCTTGAGTTAAAAATAAAATGTGGATATACTCGAGTATAAAATTGAGGGGAATGTGAGGAAAGAAGTTGTGTAACTAATAAAATTGAAAAGTGGAATAGAAAAGCCAAAATAAAAATAATTGGATGTTTTGGTGAAGAAATAAATTCCAAACTTGAAATATAAAAAAATGAATTTGAACTCCAGTAAATTAAATGGAGTGATTTTTGAAATAAAAATCAGATATTGGATTATAAAATGGAAGTGAACTAAGAAGATAAATTAATTAGTAATTGAATATGGGAATGGAACTTAACTTGGTTAAGTAAATTAGATTGCGGTTAAATTTGAAATTAAACGTGGAACTTGAGTTATAAATAAAACTCGACTAAATTGTAAGCAAATTAAATATATTTTGAAATGTTGTCGAATAAAAATAGGAATGAATAAAAATGGGGATGACAAAAGTTATAAATAAATTCAATTTGAGTGTAAATAAATTGAATATGGCCTTGATATCATTTGAATGAATTCGAGTATGAAATTGAAATTTGAAGTGGATTAAATGAAGGGACTGATTAAATAAATTAGAAAACGGGATGGAATTTGATTGCATGAGAATCAATCTAAAATTTGAATCGGAATTTGATGGCAAGGGAAATAAACTTAAGTTATAGAATTAAATTAATTAGATAAACAAATCAACGTAAGTAAATTATTTTAGATCGAAGCTTGGCTCAAATAAAACCATAATGCATAAGTAAATAACATGGGATGATTCCAAGCTTAATAAAATTGATTAGAAAATAATGTGGATATGAATGGAATGCAAATGAATGGATTGAATTTAAAATGGAATAGTATTAAATATAAATGGATTTGGAATCAATTTAAAATAGCTGTAAACTTAAATGGGTATTTTGTAAAATGGATATCACCGAATTTGCATGGAAATATTGTCGTTCGACGCAAACGAAAGTAAATAAACTTATGTAAGTTAATAGGAAGTGAGAAAATTGATTTTTTAAATCAATTTGGAATGGATATGAGTCTGTTTGGTGTAAATATGAATTGAATGCAGATAAATTGGTTGTAAATCATTCAAATTGAATGAAATGGTATATGGATCGATTGAAAGTAATTAAATTAGTATCGGAATCTTAAATTTCCTATAAATCTATGTTGGCATGTGGTTTATGAAATTCATGTGTTAAATTAGTTAAATGAATGAAATGTTAGTGAATTTCATATTTTGATACTTACGTGGTTTAATTGAGTAAGTAAAGGTACCCGTAACCTATTAAGCTAGAGTTGGGTTGCGTAATTGCATATGAAATAAGTCGCTTGCTTAAAACGCTAATATAAGGTACGTTTTCGGATTAAATACAGCAAAAATATAAAATACTGATATATATTTTGTTAGCTAAAAAGTTAATGTTTAAATTGAAATTGAAATCAGGGATTTTGGTTTAGAAATGGAAACTAAATGTTTTGAATAGGACTAAAAGGTTTAAAAAAGTGAATGTCGAGTTTTAACTAAGTGGGTTTTGAATAGGTAGTGGGTTTGGAGTTTTTCCTGCCTTAGCAATTTCGGGGATGAAATTCTTTTAAATGGGAGGAATGTAACGACCTGGATTTTTCTGTCGTTTAATTTTGAAAACTTAAAAGGCTTAAATATTGGATTTGGAATTTATAATTAGGTTAACGAGTTTTAAAAAGACTGAAAATTCAACTGATTTTGTCAATTTTAGAAACCATCGATTTAATCGACGCGTTTAAATAGCGATCCGGGGCACAATCTCGGAATTCGACGAAACTAGTTCCATTAGATCCTTGTGAATTATTATCGGATTTCAAATTTTGTAGCGTTTAGAGTTATAGTTTGGTCGTACGTGATATAAACGCGTTGAATTTAATATCGAAAATTTAATATAATAATTAAGTCCAAAAAGCTATCTTCTCCATACGATCGAATTAGGACTCAAAACCTTTTCCATTGTGTTCAGAATAGGGGAACAACATTATGAACGCCTTACGGCACGCCTCGATAGGGGTTTGAGATTTTAAGCTACGAAAATCGAGATATTTTGAAAATTAATTTAATATATGTGTGTATATATATATATATATATTTCTACACTTCAAATCTATCTTCTCTTTCCATCAGCCTCCTAGGATTGTGACTTTTACCGATTCAAACATGCCATCTCCTTCTTTAAAATCATATCTTCTTCCCCCTTCTTTTCAGATCAAATCCATGAGAGTTAAAAAAAATCAATCGGAGTAAAATCGTGTTTTCCCCGTTTCTTCTTCAAGAACGAAATCAAATTCGTTCTTATATAAAAAAATGCTCCAATGCATTGCCTACTCAAGAAGTTATCCACCAACAGCTCCTCAGCCGGCATGTGTACTTCCGACAACGACGATATTGTCATCGTTACTCCTAACACCCGTCAAGCCCTCAAATCCCTAACCTCCCAAATAAAGGACATGGCAGTGAGGCTTATCAAGCAGTGACGTGACTCTGGTCTCGACGAGTGAGACAATCGAGGAAGAAGTCATACGATCGATCGATGACGAATATGATGGAGGATGGGTCGCGACCTGGCTGTGATGATTCGCGATGATGGTAGGAGGGAAAATTCGATAGGCGACAGTCGATTGGGGTTGTGGCGTTCGCTCATGGAAGTCGACCAAGGCTGGGCGAGCCTACGACGATGATCCAGTGGCGGTTGGAGCTCTAATGCAGCGGCGAGGGACGTTGAAGGTCGACGATGAAGCGTGATGTGCAAGATTTTGGGAAAGGTGGTTAACGACATGGGCTTGATTAAGTAGGGATTAGGTGTTAATTTCTAAGATTAATGGTTAATTATGTTATTGTGACGCCCAACCTCTATACCCAAGCTAGCCAAGAACATTACGGAGTAATGCTGTCAACTAGCGCGGAGAATAAGGCTGTTGAGGAGCGACCACCCATGTAACTTCCTTGTGCGAGCACCGATATGTCAGATAGTATAGCATGCATTACATTTAAAGAGGAAATCCGACATATCGATACAAACTCAAAGCTATCACACATTGGCTTTATATAATCTTCGGAAACAGATATAGAAATAATCATAACAACAATCAGTCACAGACATCCATATCACAAAGGCGGAAAAAGATATGAATATATATATATATATAACACATGAAAGTGTACATCAGAGTAGTGGTCTGAAAGATCCACGATAATACAAAAGAATAGCAACATGTGCTATACAAAAGAATACATCAAAGAGTCGACATCCCAAATGTATACAACAAAAACTACTAATCTAAGTAGTTAGCCAAAAGTCAGATCAATCCCAGAAGAGAAGTCAAGCAGAAGCACCTGTAACATCTCGTTCTGACCCGAGTATTATTTCATAAGAAAATAATAAACGGATCGGTCTAGCTATAAATATCAGATGACATGATATAGAATAAAAGTTATGGCATGAGCATGTAATAACCATAATGGCATACTACTATAAGTATTTAATTGAAAATCAACATGAGATTAATCAATATCACAAGAATCTTCTCAAAGATAGAATAGGGCATCATACCCTAAACTTGTATTCATAACAAGTCAATGACACACAAATTCACCAATGCACAAAAATTGATAAACATATCAATGGAAATCACTAAAATTGGTGAAGCACAAAATTTCAGAATTCATCTCAAGAAATCCAGAAATCACAAGAAGGGGGGAGGCCTATCACAAAACGTGTGACGACTCGGGTTTTGCCCGCTCGAAAATCAACATCCGTACTTCACATTGTACTAGAATGCTGCAGATTCGACCGTTCAAATCCGATTCGCCGAAGCTATAACACAATTAAGTAAATAACACAGCGGAAGAAAAGAATAATACATTGATATATAATATCTGATACAACAGAGTGATACAATGAATATCAATATACATCAGAGATGATACAACAAATATAGCAGCGGAAAAGAAAACGATAACAACAGCAGCGGAACAATATCAATAGAAATGATAACTCCAAAATGATCTTCAGACAAGAATGAATCCACAACTCCAAGATAAGCAACTCCGATGAATGAACTAGCTCCAGATAATCTACTAAACCTGAATATCTGAAAAGAAACCCAACTCTAGACTGCCCGTGTGGAAAATGGTGGGCACCCAGAGTTTAGGAAGGGAACAATAAACTCCGGATCAGTCATGGGACTGGTGTGAGCAACAAAAACAGTTTATCTTTAAACAAACACAAAAGGTTTTAAACATTGAAATCCGCAATGCTTTTGGAAAATGAAACTACCATAAGACCTCCCGCCACACACACAATGCAAACGCAGAATTGGAGGAGATTTCTTCTTATGATAGTCAAAGATGCTTACTACGCCAAATCATCTTGATATTATTATTAGTGCATAGTGCAGAAAACATTTCGAAAGTATAATATTAATCTTAGCCAACATACGACCAGTATCGTATGCCTACTATAGCTACTATGTTCAATAGCAGGTTACCGCCACATTCCATAGCAGGTAATACAACTAAAACCGTACAAGGCTCGTATTGTTTCTTTGGATTTTCCAACAAATGGTCAGGCTAAGGAACTTCCTTCCGCCGCATGGGATCGCCTCTGGCGGGACGTCCCGAGAGACAAACTGCTCTCTGCCAACAAAGCCGGGTTACCCCTGTAACAGGTAACTCACGAATATGCCACCTCCCGGTCCTTTGGGACCTTTATCCGAGCTCGGTATCCAACATCACACATCATAAAGAAAGTGTATCCACATGAGTAAGTATCTGGGCTCCATACCATGATACCACCCCTTTCCAGAAGGAAATGACATACCCTAAAGGGCGCGACCCTCATAACCTTGCCGCAACATTCCTGTTTCGACCATTTCCGGGTAGTGAGGCCCTGACGAAGTCTCGTCCACAAAGCTACGCTTTTTCAAAAAGCCATGCTTTGGGTCAACAGATGATCAACCTATGATCACAAAGATAAATGATCAAACAATTGATCATATCACAAATGATCAAACACTGATCATCACACAGCAACACTCAGCATGCCACATTACCAAATTGGGAATATATCGCTGATAAATTTCAACTACATAACCTCTGAGCTCGTACGTCTCAGAGAAGGGTGTTAAGCTAAGAGAATAAATTCTCCGCCACCAAACAGAAATGTATTTGAAAGAAATCGGCTTTATATCTCAAAGTGTAATGTCAGACATACAATCCATACAAGTCTGTTCCGGGATCGAACAGAACCGAAGGCACTTCTCACGAAGCCCTTGCAATTCCGGATAATTTCCAATCACGTCCGGACTTCCCGTCACTAGGGGTGATAAAACCTCTATATCGGGGATCAGCCGATGCAGAGTAACTCGACGGTAATCCTTCCGTTTTCAAAAAATATCCGGTCTTCAACACCGGTCTTCAAATGCTATCCATATACGACGTATCACATATTTGGAATGGGTTATACGACCCAAAGGTCCTCTCCCGGCTAAACCGAATAGTGAGCGTAATATTTAAAAACATATGGATATGGGATTTCAATTAAGTCACAGCTTATTACCCAAAACTTTCTTTTCAAATGGTTTCAATCGATTACCATTTCAAATCTTTAAACAAAAAGATTCAATCTTTACGGTTTAAACAGTTTCCACATTTTAATCTTTTAAACAAAAGATTCATTCACAGATTTTCCAAATTAATTTCCATTTCAATTTGATTAACTCGTTAAACCTTTAAATCAAAGATTTAACTTATAGCTTTCAAAACAATTCCATTTCAAATGATTTAAACCAATCATTATTTTAAATCTGTTAAAAATAAACAGATTCAATTCATAGCTTTCAAAAAGAATTCATTCATAACTTGGAAAACCATTTTTCAATTCAATATTGAAATTCCTTTAATTAAACTGGAATTTCATTGCTTATCTGAAAGCTTTTATTCTTTTAAAACAAACAGTTTCATTTCAGAAAATCTGATTTATTCATACGAGTTAAAGTCTTTGGGTTAAATCCAAATTTCCAACTTATACTTTTAAAATGGTTTAATTCATACAAACATATTTATATCATCTTTTAATCCCTAGTTTCAAATCATAGGATTCAATTTCAAACTTGAATTCAAATTTAAATCAAATTATTTAAATTTTCAAAACTCGTTTAAGTTATTCAAAATAACTTTTATCTTTGAAATTCCATTTCAAAAGCTTTTTACTTTAAACCCAAATTTCCAATTTCAAAATCAATTGAAATTAAAATTTCAATTTCAAAACATTAAATTTAAATTATCTGTGACTTAACCGATTTCCACGTGAAATCCATATTTGTGTGTGTAAAAGTGTGGTCTGGGGGTTCAACCTAATAGTGCAACATGATGAATCATCACAGATCAAAATACAGGATATAGTTGATAAGCGGTATAAGAACAACGCTTATCGTTCATTCACAGATCACAGATAATATACAGATGAGTAAACTACAGATCACAACATAAATCAGAATGTATCACAAAGCATCATATATCAGGGATATCAAACAATCAAGTCATTCAATAGAATCCAAATATTCATAAGTAAGGTCAATTTATTGTCTGATTAAATTAGATTAGACACTAATCCTGGTTTAATTATCATTAATAAATCACAACCCATTTTATATTAATTTATGAAATTAATAAATAAATTCTTAATTATCCATCTTAATTAATTACCCTTAAATAATAAATAAATTGTCCTTTAATTAATCACATAATTATATTAACCTTAAGTTAATTTCATAATTAATTAACTCTTAATTTCATTAAGTAATTATATTTTCATCATAGATTTATTCACCTTTAATCATTAATTAATTCACCTTTAATCATTAATTAAACTTTTAATTAATCATATTAATTTATTCAATCACATAAATTAAATCTTTAAATTAATTAATCTTAATTATTAAATCAACCCTTAATAAATCACATAAATTAATTTATTCTTGATTTATTGTCCTTGAATTAATTTCCATTTTCAAATTTATCTTCAACACTTAAGCTATAAAGCTTAATTTAATTTCAAACCTTGAAAATCAGATTTAGAGTTAATTCCAGATTTAACTTTTAGTTTCAACTTGCTTAAATTTTTCGTTTAAAATTTAAAAATTAAATCACTTAAATTTCTCTAGCATATTTAATTGCTTTTAAGTTATTTAAACAATTTTGATTATTAAAACTTTTTTATATTTACAAACTACATTTCAATTTAAACTTCAATTTATATTAACATTTTAATTTAATCTCAGTTTAAAACTTTGATTTAAAGTTAAACTTAGTTTTAAAATTTTCAAAACAGAAAACAGTTTCCAGGTTGAAAACTAGAACAGGAATTCAACCCGAGCTACGCCTGACCCTGCTTCGAGTCAATCCTTCGTTTCCTCGTGCTCGAACTCGCGAGTCCTTCTTCCTCTTCGCAACTCAACAGCACATCTCTTAAACCCAAATCGACCACAACTGTGCACGTGCACAGCTCATTGTCAACATCTTGATCATCGTCACCACTGTCCACAGGTCATCAATGACCAGCCCAATTCATCCAACCACCCAAACCATCAAAACGAACCGAGAATCGAAATTTAGCGATTTGGTCAATGCCTGTAACTCGAACAATCGAAAAAAAAATCCCCATTCGTCGTCACCTCCAACCACTGACGAACTCGCCGCCGCTCCTACAGCTGTTCCAGACACCCACGAACATATTCCCCCACCACCGATCTTCTCCACATCACCCGTGACCACGCAACAATCACGAGAACCCAACCATTACCATCTTGACCTTAAACCCTACATTGATCCACCGCAATCACCACACCCATCAGAAAAATTCGTGAGTATTTTTCCCATAACCTATGATCACACTAGCATCTCCTTGCCAAAATTCGATCTTCAAGAATTAGCCGATCATCAGAGAATGATCAAAATCCATTTTCCAGAAAATCCCCAAATACTCTCCCATTTCAACACTAAAAATTATAATGTTTGTTTTAAAAATCATAACTTTCAACACGTATTCAACTTGTAATCTTAAAACAGTGAATTAAGATGATCGATTTTTCCATGTTTAAGGTATCTCTACTGTATTTCTGGATTTCCAGAAAATTATTTCAACTGACCTTACAAAAATATAAAAAAAAATTTCTTAATTCTTTGTTTAGACAAACATAAATTGTTTGAAAATTATAATCTAATAGAGATTTCAATAAGAAGATAGGAATTTTGATCAAAGATTTTAGTTCTGTAACCTCAAAACAGAGATGTACAGATATGTATACTACATACACAGATCCATCCATCCACATATACCTATATACATTCCCAGATATTCATAAGCAACAAATTCAGAAACTTATGTTTAAATAAGGTGATGTTACTCACAAGCATCAAGGAATCAAAACAAGGTAAGCTTCTAAAAATAAGAGTTGCTCACCGTGATTTAGGAATGAACAGAGCTTTGATAAAAATGCTTGATTCTGGAAACTTTGATTTCCTTTAAAACTGAAGTGCTATGTTGTTGAGAAGATTTAAACTTTGAACTGAACTGAAGTTGCTTGACTATCTAGCTTAAACTTTGACAATTAGTTACAGGCTTTAGAAAATTTCCTGGTTTGCCTTGTTTAAATGAACGAAAAGAAGAAGAGTGCTTGATAAATAGAAAACAGGTATTCAGGCTGGTACAAGATTTTTTTTATTTCGATCAGAGATTTTTCTTGCAAAAGGAGGCTGAAAGGATTTTCAAAAGAAATCGAATTGACTTATGTTATGCTTGCATTTAATGAGCAAGTACTTATGTTCCCTATTACTAACTTATGCATAGAAAATTAGTACTTTAGTTTGCATTTGTTTAATTTGCTTCAGCCTGCATCTTTATATACTTTTATTTTGTTTTACTACTGTCTTCTTTGACAAGCTTTCAAGTCTACACTTATTTATTTATCTTTGTTTGCTAATATGAAATAATCTTGTTTCATTCACTTTGTTTCTTGTTCTTTATGTTTCATATAAAACTTTTATAGTATGTATGTATTTAGTTCTTCCTATACAAGCTTGCTTTTACTTTATCTCATTACTTTAAACTAAAATTAACTTCTATTTTAATATGTTGTTGGAATTCGTCTGATTGTGTCAATGTATATACTTAAAATATATTTTCAAACCATTTATATTTTAAGATTTTTAAATTCAATGTATATATATATACATATACCCATTTACTCATATCAATTCCATATACATATATATTCACATATACATTCATATATAGTACAATATTATTAAATTTAAATGATTCATCCAAAAATTTATTGGAAGATCGGGGAAACTCGCATTACTTAAATCGATTTATTTCACAAATTTTATTCGAAAATTCTTTAAATTATCAATTTAAATTTGTATAAAATTCGGGGTCGTTACAGACTTCCCCCCTTAAAAGAATTTCGTCCTCGAAATTACCAAGGAAGACACAAAGATAGATGAAGAATGTTTCATCGAATCAAATTGAACATCTATTCTGCATTTGGCTTACCAAATCAGAATATCAATAACAGATACATAGATACAATTTCAAAATTTCAGTTTAGAAACTAAATTATATCTATCAACCATAGCAACAAAGCAACCAATACACCCAAACAAACAATTTTGGTCCATCCGGAGTTTATGTCCCATATTAATATATCGAATCTTTTCCTGGATCTACCAGAAACTATCGAAGAATTGAGAAGAGATAACGAATCAAAGAGATTGATAGAGAAAAGATTATTTCCTTGTTGTTACAGGGTATTGACCATTTATAATCGTATTCCCCTGTCCTCTATCTCGTCCTCTTCTTGCACTCATACTCGCTATCAGTGGATAGTAAGAGAATTTACTGAGACATTCGGATGGATATCTGAGGAATACTCATTCTAGGGTATACTTCACCCTATCTCTAATGAGCTACTTAACGTGTTATACTCCTGAGCTAAAGTTCAACCTTAGCTCTGATACCACTTGTGACGACTCGGGTTTTGCCCGCTCGAAAATCAACATCCGTACTTCACATTGTACTAGAATGCCACAGATTCGACCGTTCAAATCCGATTCACCGGAGCTATAACACAATTAAGTAAATAACACAGCGGAAGAAAAGAATAATACATTGATATATAATATCTGATACAACAGAGTGATACAATGAATATCAATATACATCAGAGATGATACAACAAATATAGCAGCGGAAAAGAAAATGATAACAACAGCAGCGGAACAATATCAATAGAAATGATAACTCCAAAATGATCTTCAGACAAGAATGAATCCACAACTCCAAGATAAGCAACTCTGATGAATGAACTAGCTCCAGATAATCTACTAAACCTGAATATCTGAAAAGAAACCCAACTCTAGACTGCCCGTGTGGAAAATGGTGGGCACCCAGAGTTTAGGAAGGGAACAATAAACTCCGGATCAGTCATGGGACTGGTGTGAGCAACAAAAACAGTTTATCTTTAAACAAACACAAAAGGTTTTAAACATTGAAATCCGCAATGCTTTTGGAAAATAAAACTACCATAAGACCTCCCGCCACACACACAATGCAAACGCAGAATTGGAGGAGATTTCTTCTTATGATAGTCAAAGATGCTTACTACGCCAAATCATCTTGATATTATTATTAGTGCATAGTGCAGAAAACATTTCGAAAGTATAATATTAATCTTAGCCAACATACGACCAGTATCGTATGCCTACTATAGCTACTATGTTCAATAGCAGGTTACCGCCACATTCCATAGCAGGTAATACAACTAAAACCGTACAAGGCTCGTATTGTTTCTTTGGATTTTCCAACAAATGGTCAGGCTAAGGAACTTCCTTCCGCCGCATGGGATCGCCTCTGGCGGGACGTCCCGAGAGACAAACTGCTCTCTGCCAACAAAGCCGGGTTACCCCTGTAACAGGTAACTCACGAATATGCCACCTCCCGGTCCTTTGGGACCTTTATCCGAGCTCGGTATCCAACATCACACATCATAAAGAAAGTGTATCCACATGAGTAAGTATCTGGGCTCCATACCATGATACCACCCCTTTCCAGAAGGAAATGACATACCCTAAAGGGCGCGACCCTCATAACCTTGCCGCAACATTCCTGTTTCGACCATTTCCGGGTAGTGAGGCCCTGACGAAGTCTCGTCCACAAAGCTACGCTTTTTCAAAAAGCCATGCTTTGGGTCAACAGATGATCAACCTATGATCACAAAGATAAATGATCAAACAATTGATCATATCACAAATGATCAAACACTGATCATCACACAGCAACACTCAGCATGCCACATTACCAAATTGGGAATATATCGCTGATAAATTTCAACTACATAACCTCTGAGCTCGTACGTCTCAGAGAAGGGTGTTAAGCTAAGAGAATAAATTCTCCGCCACCAAACAGAAATGTATTTGAAAGAAATCGGCTTTATATCTCAAAGTGTAATGTCAGACATACAATCCATACAAGTCTGTTCCGGGATCGAACAGAACCAAAGGCACTTCTCACGAAGCCCTTGCAATTCCGGATAATTTCCAATCACGTCCGGACTTCCCGTCACTAGGGGTGATAAAACCTCTATATCGGGGATCAGCCGATGCAGAGTAACTCGACGGTAATCCTTCCGTTTTCAAAAAATATCCGGTCTTCAACACCGGTCTTCAAATGCTATCCATATACGACGTATCACATATTCGGAATGGGTTATACGACCCAAAGGTCCTCTCCCGGCTAAACCGAATAGTGAGCGTAATATTTAAAAACATATGGATATGGGATTTCAATTAAGTCACAGCTTATTACCCAAAACTTTCTTTTCAAATGGTTTCAATCGATTACCATTTCAAATCTTTAAACAAAAAGATTCAATCTTTACGGTTTAAACAGTTTCCACATTTTAATCTTTTAAACAAAAGATTCATTCACAGATTTTCCAAATTAATTTCCATTTCAATTTGATTAACTCGTTAAACCTTTAAATCAAAGATTTAACTTATAGCTTTCAAAACAATTCCATTTCAAATGATTTAAACCAATCATTATTTTAAATCTGTTAAAAATAAACAGATTCAATTCATAGCTTTCAAAAAGAATTCATTCATAACTTGGAAAAGCATTTTTCAATTCAATATTGAAATTCCTTTAATTAAACTGGAATTTCATTGCTTATCTGAAAGCTTTTATTCTTTTAAAACAAACAGTTTCATTTCAGAAAATCTGATTTATTCATACGAGTTAAAGTCTTTGGGTTAAATCCAAATTTCCAACTTATACTTTTAAAATGGTTTAATTCATACAAACATATTTATATCATCTTTTAATCCCTAGTTTCAAATCATAGGATTCAATTTCAAACTTGAATTCAAATTTAAATCAAATTATTTAAATTTTCAAAACTCGTTTAAGTTATTCAAAATAACTTTTATCTTTGAAATTCCATTTCAAAAGCTTTTTACTTTAAACCCAAATTTCCAATTTCAAAATCAATTGAAATTAAAATTTCAATTTCAAAACATTAAATTTAAATTATCTGTGACTTAACCGATTTCCACGTGAAATCCATATTTGTGTGTGTAAAAGTGTGGTCTGGGGGTTCAACCCAATAGTGCAACATGATGAATCATCACAGATCAAAATACAGGATATAGTTGATAAGCGGTATAAGAACAACGCTTATCGTTCATTCACAGATCACAGATAATATACAGATGAGTAAACTACAGATCACAACATAAATCAGAATGTATCACAAAGCATCATATATCAGGGATATCAAACAATCAAGTCATTTAATAGAATCCAAATATTCATAAGTAAGGTCAATTTATTGTCTGATTAAATTAGATTAGACACTAATCCTGGTTTAATTATCATTAATAAATCACAACCCATTTTATATTAATTTATGAAATTAATAAATAAATTCTTAATTATCCATCCTAATTAATTACCCTTAAATAATAAATAAATTGTCCTTTAATTAATCACATAATTATATTAACCTTAAGTTAATTTCATAATTAATTAACTCTTAATTTCATTAAGTAATTATATTTTCATCATAGATTTATTCACCTTTAATCATTAATTAATTCACCTTTAATCATTAATTAAACTTTTAATTAATCATATTAATTTATTCAATCACATAAATTAAATCTTTAAATTAATTAATCTTAATTATTAAATCAACCCTTAATAAATCACATAAATTAATTTATTCTTGATTTATTGTCCTTGAATTAATTTCCATTTTCAAATTTATCTTCAACACTTAAGCTATAAAGCTTAATTTAATTTCAAACCTTGAAAATCAGATTTAGAGTTAATTCCAGATTTAACTTTTAGTTTCAACTTGCTTAAATTTTTCGTTTAAAATTTAAAAATTAAATCACTTAAATTTCTCTAGCATATTTAATTGCTTTTAAGTTATTTAAACAATTTTGATTATTAAAACTTTTTTATATTTACAAACTACATTTCAATTTAAACTTCAATTTATATTAACATTTTAATTTAATCTCAGTTTAAAACTTTGATTTAAAGTTAAACTTAGTTTTAAAATTTTCAAAACAGAAAACAGTTTCCAGGTTGAAAACTAGAACAGGAATTCAACCCGAGCTACCCCTGACCCTGCTTCGAGTCAATCCTTCGTTTCCTCGTGCTCGAACTCGCGAGTCCTTCTTCCTCTTCGCAACTCAACAGCACATCTCTTAAACCCAAATCGACCACAACTGTGCACGTGCACAGCTCATTGTCAACATCTTGATCATCGTCGCCACTGTCCACAGGTCATCAATGACCAGCCCAATTCATCCAACCACCCAAACCATCAAAACGAACCGAGAATCGAAATTTAGCGATTTGGTCAATGCCTGTAACTCGAACAATCGAAAAAAAAATCCCCATTCGTCGTCACCTCCAACCACTGACGAACTCGCCGCCGCTCCTACAGCTGTTCCAGACACCCACGAACATATTCCCCCACCACCAATCTTCTCCACATCACCCGTGACCACGCAACAATCACGAGAACCCAACCATTACCATCTTGACCTTAAACCCTACATTGATCCACCGCAATCACCACACCCATCAGAAAAATTCGTGAGTATTTTTCCCATAACCTATGATCACACTAGCATCTCCTTGCCAAAATTCGATCTTCAAGAATTAGCCGATCATCAGAGAATGATCAAAATCCATTTTCCAGAAAATCCCCAAATACTCTCCCATTTCAACACTAAAAATTATAATGTTTGTTTTAAAAATCATAACTTTCAACACGTATTCAACTTGTAATCTTAAAACAGTGAATTAAGATGATCGATTTTTCCATGTTTAAGGTATCTCTACTGTATTTCTGGATTTCCAGAAAATTATTTCAACTGACCTTACAAAAATATAAAAAAAAATTTCTTAATTCTTTGTTTAGACAAACATAAATTGTTTGAAAATTATAATCTAATAGAGATTTCAATAAGAAGATAGGAATTTTGATCAAAGATTTTAGTTCTGTAACCTCAAAACAGAGATGTACAGATATGTATACTACATACACAGATCCATCCATCCACATATACCTATATACATTCCCAGATATTCATAAGCAACAAATTCAGAAACTTATGTTTAAATAAGGTGATGTTACTCACAAGCATCAAGGAATCAAAACAAGGTAAGCTTCTAAAAATAAGAGTTGCTCACCGTGATTTAGGAATGAACAGAGCTTTGATAAAAATGCTTGATTCTGGAAACTTTGATTTCCTTTAAAACTGAAGTGCTATGTTGTTGAGAAGATTTAAACTTTGAACTGAACTGAAGTTGCTTGACTATCTAGCTTAAACTTTGACAATTAGTTACAGGCTTTAGAAAATTTCCTGGTTTGCCTTGTTTAAATGAACGAAAAGAAGAAGAGTGCTTGATAAATAGAAAACAGGTATTCAGGCTGGTACAAGATTTTTTTTATTTCGATCAGAGATTTTTCTTGCAAAAGGAGGCTGAAAGGATTTTCAAAAGAAATCGAATTGACTTATGTTATGCTTGCATTTAATGAGCAAGTACTTATGTTCCCTATTACTAACTTATGCATAGAAAATTAGTACTTTAGTTTGCATTTGTTTAATTTGCTTCAGCCTGCATCTTTATATACTTTTATTTTGTTTTACTACTGTCTTCTTTGACAAGCTTTCAAGTCTACACTTATTTATTTATCTTTGTTTGCTAATATGAAATAATCTTGTTTCATTCACTTTGTTTCTTGTTCTTTATGTTTCATATAAAACTTTTATAGTATGTATGTATTTAGTTCTTCCTATACAAGCTTGCTTTTACTTTATCTCATTACTTTAAACTAAAATTAACTTCTATTTTAATATGTTGTTGGAATTCGTCTGATTGTGTCAATGTATATACTTAAAATATATTTTCAAACCATTTATATTTTAAGATTTTTAAATTCAATGTATATATATATACATATACCCATTTACTCATATCAATTCCATATACATATATATTCACATATACATTCATATATAGTACAATATTATTAAATTTAAATGATTCATCCAAAAATTTATTGGAAGATCGGGGAAACTCGCATTACTTAAATCGATTTATTTCACAAATTTTATTCGAAAATTCTTTAAATTATCAATTTAAATTTGTATAAAATTCGGGGTCGTTACAAAACGGGAGTATGAAAACTCACCAACACGTGTAACACAAGACGAGACGCTATCTCATGGTAGCTAACCATTAATTTTGAGCCGAAACTCCACAAGAATGGTCCAAAGACCGTGGGGCGCTACCCTACATATGTGATGTAGAAACATCACACAAACGGGGTTTAGTCTCCCTCGTAGACAAAGAGACATCGCACAGTTGCTAGTCTAAATCACAAAAATGATCGTCATGATCATCAAGTAGTGTCAACCACACCAAGCTAGTAAATATATGAGTTTAGCTTCATGTCCCATAACCACTTGCTTAACTTAAATATTTACGAACAAACTGTAGATCTTCACTAGAAAATTGTCACAAAAGGTTCAGTCGAACAAGTCCAAGAATTAACCGACGAAGTGAACGCGAGCATTTCATACCACCTGTTTTACTAAGCCGTTTAATTAGATTTCTCATCCGAGTGATGTAAAGGCTTGTATATACTAATAGATTAGAAAAGGGTTTAGGAAAAAGAGCTTTGTAATAAAATAGAGTTGAAATCGTTTTGATGAAAGAGTTTTGATATTTACTACTAGTATTGAAACCTTCATACTTTTAAAGTGACAAATCACAGAAATTGATTATAGAATCAACAAGTCACAAAAGTTCACGTTCGAAGACGTGAATGAAATCCAAGGAAATCACTTCCAAATCCATCAAAGTAGAAATACCCATGCGACCTAACAAGGCCAAGCTAAAATGCAATGGAACGACTAAAGTAAAATAGGTTGAACGACCTAAGGATGGCATGTCGAGCGACCAAGGAGAGCGCGACCTATCGTGGTGACATGGCCGAGCGACTTATCAAGACAATAGGGAGAGCGACCTATAAGTGATGCGACCTAAGGTGCAAGTGACCTAAGGTGGTGAGGTCGAGCGACCTAAAGGAAGTAAGTTCTAACGACCTAAAGAGTTCGTGACCTAAAGGATACGACCCAAGTGGTGAACGACCTAAGATCAGAGGCCAAGCGACCTAGTGGTTGCGACCTAAGTGGTACGCGACCTAAGGACATATGAGGTCCAACGACCTAAAGGGATGAGGGTCGAGCGACCTAAAGGAAGTAGGTCTAACGACCTAAAGGAAATAAGGTCTAACGACCTAAGTAGTGATGAGCATACAGCCACGGTGGCGCGACCTAATTGGGCGAACGACCTAAGGGGACCGACCTATTGATGGCGAGCTAGGGAACGACTTTGCGACATCTTAGATCACCGAGCGACCTAAAGGATAGACGAGCTAAGGGACGAACGACCTAACTCCGAACGAGCTATCGATGGCGAACGACCTAAGCCCAGAACGAGCTATATGCAGGCAAAGACTTTTCCACGTCGAGCGACCTAGCGAGGCAGAACGACCTAAGTGTAGTTTTCTTGCCAAAAACACTAAAAATTGGAGGTTTTCACCAATTCAATCCAAACCAAATGCAAATGTACATGCTAAAGTGATAGGGAATCATTCCCAACAATCCAAGATAGTTATAGACAAGAAAGTGAGATAAAAATCTCACCTTTTCACGAAATTGATGATGGAGAAGCTTAAAAGTAATGGAAGAAGCTTGAATCCAATGTCTTCTCTCTAGATTTGGAGTTGGATGATGATTTTGTAAGAGAACTTGAGCTTGGAGTTTTAATTTCCCATTCCCTCCACCATTTTTGATGAAGCTTTGTTGTTAGGAAAATGAAGAAGGAATTAATGAAGAGGAGAGGTGGTTGGGCTGAGTTAGTAAGGGCAAAAGAGTTCAGCCCAAACCAAAGTCATAAGCCAAAAAGTGGCGAAAATTCCACTATCTCCAAACATATCGAAGATTACACTCAAAAAGATCGCAAACATCATTTTGAACTCAATGGAGGTGGTCTCGAGTCCTAATTTGACCGTTTGCAAAAGGTAGCTTTTCGGACTAAAATTTGACTAACGATAAAACATTTAAATAAAATATTTAAATATAAAATCGACAAATATGCGGGTTGTTATAGACTCCCCTCCTTAAAGAAATTGCATCCTCGCAATATATATAAGATGGAAATAAAAAGTAACAACCATAAAAGCATATTATCACAAAAGAAATTTGAAATAAGAAGTTCACCTCAAAGAGCATGAGTAAGTAAGTCCGGATGTGTACGCTCGATGAATTCTCTAGATTCCCAAGAGCAATCCTTAGGATTTGAGGACCATTGAACTTTTACAAGCGGAACATCTTTATTTCGAAGTCGTTTGACCTTCGAAGCAATAATTCGAATAGGATGCTGCTCATAAGTTAAATTCGGCGAAACTTCAATTTCTTCCACAACACCGGGCTCAAGAATAGATACGGAATCCTGAAGGCACTTTCGTAATTGAGAAACGTGAAACACGTCATGCATGGCAGAAAACTGAGCCGGTAATGAGAGGCGGTAAGCCATGGAACCAATACGTTCGGTGATAGGAAATGGCCTAATATATCGAGGCGCTAACTTTCCCGATCGACTGAAACGTACAACACCCTTCATCGGTGAAACACGAACAAATACAAGATCTCCAACAGAAAATTCTAATTTCCTTCTTCGATTATCGGCATAGGATTTTTGTCTACTCTGGGCTTCTTTCATCCTATGTCGAATAAGTTCAATCTTTTCTGTGGAATCACGAATAAAATCTGGACCTAAAACCAGCTTCTCACCGGCCTCAAGCCAACAAGAAGGAGATCAGCATGGCCTTCCATAGAGTGCCTCAAAAGGTGCCATACCAATACTAGATTGGAAGCTGTTATTGTAGGAAAATTCAACAAGTGAAATATGATCCTCCCAACTTCCACCGAAATCAAGCACACAAGAATGAAGAAGATCTTCAAGGGTTTGATTCACACGCTCAGTTTGTCCATCGGACTGGGGGTGATAAGCGGTGCTAAAATTAAGCTTCGTTCCCAAAGCTTTTTGAAGACTCTTCCAGAATCCACTAGTAAACAATGGATCATGATCACTAACAATGGAAGTAGGAACTCCATGGAATTTAACAATTTCTTTGATAAAGAGTTTGGTCAGAAGAGGAACGGTTCGGTTCGACCGAACGGGAATAAAATGGGTAGATTTAGTAAGTCTATCAACAATCACCCTTAAGCTATCATGACCCGAACGAGAACGGGGAAGGCCATCAATAAAATCCATAGAAATTTGATCCCACTTCCAAATTGGAATTTCCAAAGGTTGTAATAACCCACCGGGCTTTTGATGTTCAGCCTTAACAAGTTGGCAAGTCATGCAACACTTAACAAAGTTAGCAACATCAGATTTCATTCCCTCCCAATAATAAAGTCGTTTCATATCCGCGTACATTTTACTACTACCGAGATGAATGGAAAATTTGGAACGATGAGAATCTTCTAGAATATCTTTACGAAGATTACTAATATTTGGCACTATAAGTCTACCAAATTTTCGAATGCCGCCACAAGAATCAATATCAAAGTCTGTCAGACCTTCAATATCGGTTTTATCCTTCAAATTCTGGCCAAGCAAAGCCAATTCAGGATCTAGCTTTTGAGCTTCAAGAATGCGGTCTAAAAGAGAAGGATGAGCATCAAGGCTACATAAAACAAAAGATGAACATAAATCGGTTACACGATCTCTAATCTCACAAGTGGATAAAACCTCGAGATCATGCCATTCAGATATCATCATAGAGACAACCGCTTGTTGCTTACGACTAAGAGCATCAGCAACATGATTTCCCTTTCCGGGGGTATAAAGAATATCAAGATCATAGAGGCAAGGAATTCAAGCCAACGCTGTTGACGCAAATTAAGTTCCTTTTGAGAAAATAAATATTTCAAAGACTTATGATCAGTATAAAGTATAAATTTCTCTCTTAAAAGATAATGTCGCCAAATCCGAAGAGCGAAAACGATAGCTGCGAGTTCTAAATCATATGTGACATATCTAGTCTCAACCGGCTTCAATTGCCTAGAAGCATAAGCAATAACACATTCTTTTTGCATAAGAACGGCACCCAAACCAATGCGACTAGCATCGGTATAAACAACAAAATCTTGATTCCCTTCGGGAATAACAAGAATAGGAGCCTCAGAAAGGAGTTCTTTTAATTTCAGAAAAGAAGTTTCACATTTGTTTGACCAAATGTATTTAACACCTTTCTTTGTTAAGCCAGTAAGAGGCACGGCAAATTTAGAAAAGTCCTTGATAAAACGACGGTAATAACCCGCCAATCCAAGGAAGCTATGGATTTCCGTTACACTCTCTGGTCTCTTCCAATTTTGAATTGCTTCAATCTTTGAAGGATCCACTGATATTCCGGATTCGAAAATAATATGACCGAGAAACTTCACACTAGATTGCTAAAAGTGGCATTTAGAAAATTTTGCTTTTAATTGATTGCTCCTCAGAGTTTCCAATACAATCCGAAGATGCTTTTCATGTTCCTCCTCGGTTTTAGAATACACAAGAATATCATCAATAAAGATGAGAACAAACCGATCAAGGAAATCTTTGAAAACTCGATTCATAAGGTCAACGAAATAAGCTGGAGCATTCGTTAAATCAAATGGCATAACCAGTCATTCATAAGATCCATAACGAGTACGGAACGAGGTCAAAGGAATACTGTCCTCTGCAATACGAAGCTGATGAAAACCGGTAGCCAAGTCCAATTGTGAAAAGACTCTAGCACCACTAAGTTGATCAAATAGATCATCAATCCGAGGTAAAGGATATTTATTCTTAATAGTAAGATCATTAAGCTTGCGGTAGTCTACGCAAAGCCTAAGTGTACCATCGGATTTCTTCACGAAAATTGCTGAAGCTCCCAAGGCGAGGAACTAGAGCGAATAAATTGCTTCGTTTCCAATTCGGATAGTTGCTTGCGCATCTCCTCGTTTTCCTTATTGGACATGTGATAAGGAGGACGAGTAATGGGTTGAGCTTCAGGTGTAAGATTAATTCTGAACTCAATTGCTCGCTTAGGTGGTAATCCTAAAACGGGCTCAAATATGTCGAAAAATTCACGAACGACGCGAATACGAGAAATAACGTCTTCCTCATCATCATTATCATTATCACGAGGATTTAAAGAATATAAAGATGTAGCCAAAGTGAAATCCGAATCTTTAAGAACAATAGAAATCTTCTTAACAGATAGTGGATGTTGAAGATAAATAGTCCGCTCGGGATATAGGATATGAGCTTCATAACGGTTAAGCCAATCCATACCCAAAATCATTCCAAATCCTAAATAACGCATGACATGCAAATCGTCTAGGAAAGGAAAATCACACAAAATAATCTCCACATCTTTACAAAGCAAACTAAGAGTTGCGGATCCACCAACCGGATTCGCAATTCTTAAAGAAGTCATTAAAGCAACAACACTTAAGGAAAAAGTATCGACAAGTTCCTTTGATATAAAAGAATGGGATGCACCCGTATCAAAGAGAACTCTAATAGGTTGATCATGAAATATAATAATGCCATCAAGAAAAGAATGAGACATACCTTGACCGCGAGATGTGTTGCCAGTGGCTTGGGCCACGTTTAACTTTCCCTCCTTCTTTCCTTGAAGTTTGGGGCATAAATGTATATAATGATCCGGGCTTTTGCAATAGCGACAAGAACGAGGCTTTGAACACTTGTTCACAAAATGGTCCTTTGAACCACAGTTATAGCATTGCCCGCTACTAGGGGAAAGAGTCTTTACTGCCGGAGGTGCAGGTTTTCCCTTTTTGTTGGGATAAGGACCCTTGAATTTGTTTGGTCTCTTCTTGTTGTTGAAGTTTGGTTTGGAACTCACTACTTCAACATCACTCTCTCTATCGGCCTCTTCAAGACGAAGAGCGATATCAATGAGTTGGTCAAAGGAAACATCTAATTTTAGAAGTAATGGCTTCTTGAGATTTTTGTTCAAGCCATAGACAAATCTTTGGGTCTTCTTCAATGGGGTGTTAATGTATTCAACCCCATATTTAGACAGTGACTCGAACGATGCGACATAATCTGTCACAGAGGATTCACCTTGAACAAGGTCTATGAAACGATGAGCCAATGTTACTTTCTTAGCTTCTGGTACGAATTTCAATTCGAAGCATTCCCGGAATTGCTCCCTGGTGAGATCCGCTTCATTAATCTCAGAAATAAGAAGTTCGTACCAGTCCAATGCTCTTTCTTGGAGCATACTGGAGGCCACCTGAACACGGTGAAGATCGATAAGATTCATGCGAGAAAAGATTCGATCGCATGTTCTTAACCAAGCCTGGACTTTAATAATAGTTTCAGAACCTCTGAATGGTTTCCCACCCAAGTTGGTATAATCGTTGCACAAACGTGCAAATCCAGACTTAGGGTGAGTAGGTTCCTGATTAGGACCAACTGCCTGAGCATTCTTTACTAAATCAAGAAGCTGTTGAGCAGTCATAAAAACTCCATCCTAGGGAGTAACAGTAGATGGTCCGGCTCTGGGACGGCCTGGCCTAGACATTCTCTTCTTTAAGTAAGAGAGAAGAAGAAAAGTTATTCTCCAAATAAATATCAAGCAAATCTTGATAGATAAAACAAGGATACATAAAAGGAAATAGGATGAATCGGTACGAAGACTCGAATTACATCCTAAGGCACGACTCCTAAGTTGGACTTAGGACGATGATCCTTCTTAAGTTATTCTACATTGTTCCGAAGTTTGGCTCTGATACCAAGCTGTGACGCCCCACCTCTATACCCAAGCTAGCCAAGAACATTACGGAATAATGTTGTCAACTAGCACGGAGAATAAGGCTGTTGAGGAGCGACCACCCATGTAACTTCTTTGTGCGAGCACCGATATGTCAGATAGTATAGCATGTATTACATTTAAAGTGGAAATCCGACATACCGATACAAACTCAAAGCTATCACACAGTGGCTTTATATAATCTTCGGAAATAGATATAGAAATAATCATAACACCAATCAGTCACAGACATCCATATACAAAGGCGGAAAAGATATGAATATATATATATAACACATGAAAGTGTACATCAGAGTAGTGGTCTGAAAGATCCACGATAATACAAAAGAATAGCAACATGTGCTATACAAAAGAATACATCAAAGAGTCGACATCCCAAATGTATACAACAAAAACTACTAATCTAAGTAGTTAGCCAAAAGTCAGATCAATCCCAGAAGAGAAGTCAAGCAGAAGCACCTGTAACATCTCGGTCTGACCCGAGTATTATTTCATAAGAAAATAATAAACGGATCAGTCTAGCTATAAATATCAGATGACATGATATAGAATAAAAGTTATGGCATGAGCATGTAATGACCATAATGGCATACTACTATAAGTATGTAATTGAAAATCAACATGAGATTAATCAATATCACAAGAATCTTCTCAAAGATAGAATAGCGCATCATACCCTAAACTTGTATTCATAACAAGTCAATGACACACAAATTCACCAATGCACAAAAATTGATAAACATATCAATGGAAATCACTAAAATTGGTGAAGCACAAAATTCCAGAAATCATCTCAAGAAATCCAGAAATCACAAGAAGGGGGGAGGCCTATCACAAAACGGGAGTATGAAAACTCACCAACACGTGTAACACAAGATGAGACGCTATCTCGTGGTAGCTAACCATTAATTTTGAGCCGAAACTCCACAAGAATGGTCCGAAGACCGTGGGGCGCTACCCCACATATGTGATGTAGAAACATCACACAAACGGGGTTTAGTCTCCCTCGTAGACAAAGAGACATCGCAAAGTTGCTAGTCTAAATCACAAAAATGATCGTCATGATCATCAAGTAGTGTCAACCACACCAAGCTAGTAAATATATGAGTTTAGCTTCATGTCCCATAACCACTTGCTTAACTTAAATATTTACGAACAAATTGTAGATCTTCACTAGAAAATTGTCACAAAAGGTTCAGTCGAACAAGTCCAAGAATTAACCGACGAAGTGAACGCGAGCGTTTCATACCACCTGTTTTACTAAGCCGTTTAATTAGATTTCTCATCCGAGTGATGTAAAGGCTTGTATATACTAATAGATTAGAAAAGGGTTTAGGAAAAAGAGCTTTGTAATAAAATAGAGTTGAAATCGTTTTGATGAAAGAGTTTTGATATTTACTACTAGTAATGAAACCTTCATACTTTTAAAGTGACAAATCACAGAAATTGATTATAGAATCAACAAGTCACAAAAGTTCACGTTCGAAGACGTGAATGAAATCCAAGGAAATCACTTCCAAATCCATCAAAGTAGAAATACCCATGCGACCTAACAAGGCCGAGCTAAAATGCAATGGAACGACTAAAGTAAAATAGGTCGAACGACCTAAGGATGGCATGCCGAGCGACCTAGGAGAGCGCAGCCTATCATGGTGACATGGCCGAGCGACTTATCAAGGCAATATGGAGAGCGACCTATAAGTGATGCGACCTAAGGTGCAAGTGACCTAAGGTGGTGAGGTCGAGCGACCTAAAGGAAGTAAGGTCTAACGACCTAAAGAGTTTGCGACCTAAGGGATACGACCCAAGTGGCGAACGACCTAAGATCAGAGGCCGAGCGACCTAGTGGTTGCAACCTAAGTGGTACGCGACCTAAGGACAAATGAGGTCCAACGACCTAAAGGTATGAGGGTCGAGCGACCTAAAGGAAGTAGGTCTAACGACCTAAAGGAAATAAGGTCTAACGACCTAAGTAGTGATGAGCATACGGCTATGGTGGCGCGACCTAATTGGGCGAATGACCTAAGGTACGAACGACCTATGGGGACCGACCTATTGATGGCGAGCTAGGGAACGACCTAGCGACATCTTAGATCGTCGAGCGACCTAAAGGATAGACGAGCTAAGGGACGAACGACCTAACTCCGAACGAGCTATCGATGGCGAACGACCTAAGCCCAAAACGATCTATATGCAGGCAAAGACATTTCCACGCCGAGCGACCTAGCAAGGCAGAACGACCTAAGTGCAATTTTCTTGCCAAAAACACTAAAAATTGGGGTTTTTCACCAATTCAATCCAAACCAAATGCAAATGTACATGCTAAAGTGATAGGGAATCATTCCCAACAATCCAAGATACTTATAGACAAGAATGTGAGATAAAAATCTCACCTTTTCACGAAATTGATGATGGAGAAGCTTAAAAGTAATGGAAGAAGCTTGAATCCAATGTCTTCTCTCTAGATTTGGAGTTGGATGATGATTTGCAAGAGAACTTAAGCTTGGAGTTTTAATTTCCCATTCCCTCCACCATTTTTGATGAATCTTTGTTGTTAGGAAAATGAAGAAGGAATTAATGAAGAGGAGAGGGGGTTGGGCTGAGTTAGTAAGGGCAAAAGAGTTCAGCCCAAACCAAAGTCATAAGCCAAAAAGTGGCGAAAATTCCACTATCTCCAAACATATCGAAGATTACACTCAAAAAGATCGCAAACGTCATTTTGAACTCAATGGAGGTGGTCTCGAGTCCTAATTTGACCGTTTGCAAAAAGTAGCTTTTCGGACTAAAATTCGACTAACGATAAAACATTTAAATAAAATATTTAAATATAAAATTGAAAAATATGCGGGTTGTTACAGTTATTTAGTTGGAATTCTGGTTAAATCAACTACTCTATCATGCAAGGTCAGAAAATTCGAAACAATCGGCACCGGAATCGTATCGAAGAATATCACGCTATAAAATTGGTTTGGATTTTTTTTCGAAGATAGCAGGAATTTTAAATTAAATTGAAAGCTGTTCAATTTGATTTAAAATTGGAATGGATTGCAATTAAATATCAAGGTGAGAAATTCTCACTCATTTGGATTACCAAATTTAATTTTGAATAGTTAAAATTAATTCTGAATGCCTAGTTGAATTTTATAAATTATTATATGTTGAATGTTATATATATATAGTAGTACATATATATTAGTAGTTGGATATAATATTTCTCGCCGATTGGAGCGGATGAGACCCTATGCGCCCCGCATAATAGCGGATGACCATATATACCGCAATATCCCCTTTGAAGTGGGATTGGTATTTGTATGTTGTATTATCATCTGTGGATGTAGGGAAACAGGTTGGAGGGATCCAACTAGATTCCTCAAAATTATATTGATTGTTTTTCATATATAATAATATATGATGTGTTAGAATAATTTGTCATAGATTATTGTTGTGATGTGAATCATTGGATGCTATAGTAGTGTTGGCCTTAATTTTGGTATTTTAAATACCATAAATATTATTTTGAATTTTTAAGAAATTAAAGGAGATTTTTAAGATGAAAATATTTATATCGGAATTCGGATTATTTAAAAGAAAATGTTTTGGATAAGAAATAATTGATTTTAGTCATACTTAACAATTCAGAAAAAATATATTTTTATAGAGATTTTAAAATAATTTATATAGAAGATTTTAAATAATGGATTTTTAAAAATGATAGCTGGAAAAATATGGAAAGGCGTTGAAATCGATATTAAATATAGATTTGAAAAAAAAATGGAATTTATAAAGAAGTGGACTTATAAATGGATTTTTATAAGTGAGGATAGATTTATAAAAAGGTAAACTCAAAGGATTTATGTAACAACCCGAATTCCAGTGTTCCAGATTTTTCACAAAAATTCTAAAAACCGAGCCCACTGAAGCCCGAGTTGGGTATCTGATATCTTGCAAATAGGCAAAGATAAATATATCAGAGCTCAATTAATTATCTCATAGCGGAATTGACTATAATATAATAATAAGTAAATACCCACCGAAATAATAACACTTTCTAAGCAAGTGTCGTAAAGCTGAGAAGTCTCTGCCATCTACCTAACCTGTAGGATGTTATGAGGAGGGGGTCAGAACAAAAGTTCTGATGAATGAATAAATTATATACTTCTAGGCTTAATTCTACATATATCGTTTTATTTTCATTTACTCTTATATTAGGTTCATTAGGTTACAATACTCTCCCCTCTGTTCGTGAACCTGCCCATCTACTCCATAGTAGATTAAAACCTAATAACTAATGTATACATATATGTAGCTATATGTCCAATAACCATATTGGTCCTAGGTACCACCCATGGTACCTTCCGTATCCTCCTCGTAAAGAGCTCCATCGTCTAGCTTCGAGAGCATTTCGTAGCTACATCTGTAAGGGACCGCTTCGTAAGGCCTACATACAGATGCTTCGTCGTTTTGCTTCGCGAGCGTTTCGTAGCTACATCTATAAAGGACCGCTTCATAAGACCTACAATACAGATGTTCCACTACTTACTATGAAAACATAAATCACGTCTGCACTAGTCTATACCAGTGCTTGGACATCCACAATGTACCACCCAGTGCGTACATTGAGGACTACGTAATCGTTTCGTCTACTATATGAATCCCGCCAACAAGGTATGCCTTGTACGGAACTCGATCGAGGATTTTCTATATCTATAAAGGATCGCTTCATTAGGCCTACAATACAGATACTCTATTTGGTCTATCCCTTTCTCATCGTGGCTATGGCCCCACGCAGCCACCCCTCAACTAATCGAAAGACTTCTAAAGAGTTAAGTGGTCGTGCCCTACTACAAACAATCTAACATATAATTGGCGGTGCCCTTCCATCCAATGTCTCGATAGTGAAAGAATCATTGTCCTGTTGGTTTAACTCTAGTCTTTCCCAAAATCGCTCTTAGTCTTGATGCTGGCCGATATCCGCATGCGACTATCCTTAAACTTACTTGCAAGTACTGGACATACGAATACCCTACTCCGAACAACAAGCCCTTCTGACTGCCTACAAAGGCCCGCTTCGTTAGGCCTACAATGCAAATGCAGTCAAGGCATGCTCCCTTGATGGAACACCCATAGACCTGCCTCCGGGGATGCAGCTTCGTTAGGCCTACCCAGAGGGACATCCTAGAGTATCCTCAAGTCTCGTTGAAGTCTCGTACTTCTTTGATGCCCAAAAATACTAAGTTGGACGTGCTTCACCATTGCTAAAATCTGCGATGAACTGCTTCGTTAGGTGCTTCATCCTTTGGGTTGCTCCAAACGCAATTTGATTCTTTCATTAGACCCTAAGTCTAATCTTTTAATTTGCGTTTAGTTTTCTTTCTTATTTTGTTGGCTACTTATTTTAATTTAATAGAGAATGATGTTAGTATGAGCCACATTCATTATCTTGCTTATTTAACTTAATATATAAATCCCTAAGTTCAATAAAATAAGCCTATTTTATTATTTCTGTGTTATTTGCTTATCAACTTAGTATAAGTTGTTTAAATAAGCTTCTACTATTATTGCTTACCAATTTATTATAAGTCTCACGATAAGCTTTTCCGTTATAATTATAACTTAGGTTATAATTCTACTCGTAATTGTTACTTTTTCTTCTTTTATAGTCCGTTATATAATTACAAGCGTTTCTTGTTTGTTCTAGTCTGCCTTCTTTTATTATGATATAGAATTTGCTTTAATTCTATAATATTACATAATTCACTTATCACAATAATTGCCTATTTAAATAGCCTGCGCAGTAAATACAGACTTAGGCTCATAAATTTTTACAGCTTCAAATTCTTGATTAATAATTTTCTTGTTTCAATTCATACTTTACTTTATTGTCTTCTATTTTAGGAAGTAATTCTATTTTATTTGGTTGGTTATGAAACCTATATAATCCATTTCCATATCTTAATATTGGATAACACTATAAACAATAATCCATAACTACAAGATATTTCTTTTACTATTTTGGAGTAGTGTAAAATACAGCGGTTTCTCTATTTTACACTAGCTCCCATTTTTATTTCTTTTATTCTTACAGTTATGTTTATCATTATCTTTTAGATGTTAAGTTATGTAAATGTATCCTATTTTCTAAACCGACCAATTAATCTAGTAATTACTCCCAAAGTAACATTTTCCCATTTTAATGCAATTTATTACCGTAATTCAATTCCTCAAACTTTTATTATTTTACATCTAATTTCCTTTATTTCATTATTCTTAATTATTTAATCCATATTCGCATTTAATCTATTCTAATCCATATGCGAAGAAAAAGGAGAGGATAGAAGAAAACCGACGCTTGCATAAAATCCAAAACGTCGAAAAGGATGTAAATAAGGCATAGAAAACAGTATATAAATACTAATATTGTACATAAACTGCAAGTTTTCTTATAGTTCAGCATAATTTAATTAATTAATTACCGAATAAAATTTTCTAAATGGGAATCTTACGATAATATATCTTAAACTTAAAAGATATATAAATAAATCCACTCACCTGTCGTACTTAGATTCGCTTGTGCTCCGCTTGGCTCCACAGTCCTTCTGGATCCTCTTCTTCCAAGGTGTATAATATTTTAATTTAGAAGATCTTCTCCGTAGAAATTATTTCTTTTTAGGGTTCAGCCTTAGGCCAAGAACCCAAAGAAATATTTTCTATTTAGGGTTCAGCATTGGGCAATGAACCCATGGGAGAAAATCTAATTGTGTGAAGATAGCTTGGTCTAGGGTCCTATTTATATTGGAGCTTGGGGGCCTCAGACTGTTGGATTCTTGGATTGAACCTAGAGCCACCACGTCACAGGGTCGTTCGGAGCCATAATATCGAAGAACATATGGCTCATATCGCGCAAAAACAAGAAAACACATCACGTACGTACATGGACGAATAATTCGTCCAGGTCGACCACCTCTAAGCACCGATCGACCGTGCAGTCGACCTGTGTGCCAATTGGGTCGACCTATGGTCGACCCATATGTACATATATATATATATTTTTTCGTTTTGTTTCCTATTTTTGTTTCATTCATAACTTCTTCATATTGGTTCAGATTTTGACAAGTTATATATGGAAACTGATCAGAAAATCGCCCAAGACGCAATGGTACAAGTTTCGGAGCCATATTCTGATAATTCCAAAATTATTTATTTTCATTACTTAGCGTTATACGTTAAATTTTAACTATAAAAATGCGGGGTGTTACAAGTTATAAAATTTATAAAAGATGTTTATAAATAAGGGAAAACGATAGCGGTCGCTAAATTGGGAAAATAAAATTCATAGGGTGAATTTATATTAGAATATGGAAACAGGGTTGAGGAAAATAGTGGATACTAATTTTGAAAGTGGAAATGGCTAGGGGAATCGGAATGAAATCGATGAGTTGTGAATCAAGAGGAATCTATAAATTATTTGGTTATTTAGATTTTAAAAATATACTTTATTACTAAGAAATTAAGTTGTTTTTAAAAAGGGAAGTTTTATTTACCAAACTATGAAATTTTGAACTAGTAGAATTGAAATACATCAAAAAGTGAATTTTTCAAATACTTAATATTTATTTAACAAATCCTACAATTTAAAACCACCTTTGAAAAGTGATGTTATAAAAAAGTGTTTCAATATTTTAGATAGTTACTTGAACATGTCTTAAAAATAAATTATTGTTATTCTTTTAAATACTTATTATATATATAGAGTTTAGTAATGTTTTAAATTTATTTATTAATCTTCTCAAAAATCTGGAAAATGGGGTTATTCAGTATATGGGATTTATAAGAGAATTCTCAAAATGGAATTGGGAAAAAGTAAGAAATTTTTTGAACTAGATAAATAAAAGTAAACTTTGAAAAATGAAATAGAATTCACAAAGAAGTAGAAAGGGAGATTGGAATTATAAGCAAGTATATTTGACTTTGGAAATATTAAAGGGAATTAATTAAGGAATTCCGGAACTTATAGAATTCGTTATAAACGAGTTAAGAAAATTACAAATAAATTGTAAATAATTTTGAGAAAATAGGAAATAGGGAATAAATGGAATACTTCCTAAGTGTTGAACATAAAATGGAGTTAGAAAAATATTCTAAGTATTGGAATGGTGGAAATATTCCATTGAATAAATAAGGGTTTGAAATGGTTTCAAATGTTGGAATACTGGAAGTAGTTTAAATACATATCTTATAAAGATATTTTGAAAATAAATTTTGGAAAAATTTAAAATAAGGCCAGTTGTCTGCTTTTGAATGTTTTTTTGATAGTTAAATAACCGACTATCAAATATTGGCCAATTTCGTTAATCGTTTCGAAGAAACCGGGATCAGATTTAATTATCCGAAAACCACTTTGATCCTATTTGAGCGTTAGGAATGGATATTGTGAAGATAGTGAAGACGGTGGTTTGGTTTGTCCAGACCCAAGACAACTTGTATGGACGAATGCTATTAGAACATCGTCATTGGAGGACGATGAGCATTCTAAGTGAAATTTTTCTTGAAAGGTAATCGTAGCCTCAAGCCTCATCAACCGAAATGATTGAAAATCAGGGGAGATGCAGCAAGGCTAAGTGGGTCGCACCCAATTAGGGTATGTTATCACCTTTCTAGATACCCTCAGATATATTATAAATTATGGATACGGTGGTGCAAGCAAAAGAGCTCTCGATAAGGGTGGGAACACCCGGGGTGATAATATATTCGGTTCTATCCAGGTTAGGGATAGGGTTGTTCTTGTATTGTAGGGCATCCCAGCGAGGTCCTCGGTACACTTTTCTAGAAGTGTACTGTGATAGGTGGTACCCCAGTGCCTAGTCATTATATGGAATCCATTCTCCAATAAGCGTTGTACGGTATTGATTGTGCCCAACTATGCTAAAACGTGAGATGCAAGCATTTCAGCTATTTTCTATTTACTTGGTTTAGAAACTATTATAATATCAGGCGGTTTTGATAAAAATGTTTGGTTATCGTAAGGTAAAAACCCGTCGTGTGTATGTGTGACGTGGTCTTACGAGAACCTTTGTTTTTCAAAGGATTTTGAAAAGGTTAATAATTCAAATTGAGTGTGCTTTCTCACGCTGGTTTTCCAGACTGACTCGGGTGTTATTTTATTATAATGCTCGAGTCAGATCGAGTATCACAGATTTAGGTTAGGATGCTATGGAGCTCAGGAGACGAGTTGGAGGAGTTCAGACGTATTCCCGTAGTTGATTTGTATTTCCGCTATGTGAGGATAAGTTATTAAACTGTCAAGATTGATTGTTGTCTATTGTACTCTGATAATGGTATGTATATTAACAGTACGGTTCTTGTATTTAAAATCTGTTATTATATATTATATTTTGTTCCGCAGCGATTGTGAGATTTTATGTTGTTTTTTATTTTTCTTCTTCACCCCAAAATGAACTGGTGTTTCCGGCACTTGATTGCTTAGCATTCTATACATTGGACGTATTGATGTCGATTTTCGAGGGTCGAAAATCTGGTTTGTGACAAGCTTCATGCATATTCTTTTATTATACATAGGACATATTTCGTTCCTTTGTTGAATCGGGTGTAATTATCACCATTCTTAGATGCGCGTGCGCGCCCACACAAACACACACACATAATTGGCTTTTCTAAGATTGTTTCTTCTAAATATAATTTGCATTTTATGCACTTCATATGCTACTATCTCTTTGATGGATATATCGAGATTTTCATTACAATAGTACTTAAAAGTAGGAAGAATCTACTCATCGTGAAGATATCCATATTTTCGTTACAACAATACTTAAAAGAAGGTTTTGATCTACACAGCTTGTGCATTGCATCTTTTAAAACTAGCAAAGTTATGTATTTTCTTTAGGAACTTTTATACTTTCATCATTTAGTATAATTTAACCTACATTCACACTTTCACCATTTAGTATGATTTAACCAACATTTATACTTTCAGTGCTTTAAATGTTTTAAAAACTTTGACAACGTCACTTCCAGTGTTTTTAAAACTATTGTGCTTTTGGCACTTAATACACTCCTGGCACTATTCGTGCTTTAGTGATTTCAGTGTGCTTCCCGATGGAACTAAGCCAAACAGTAGTGGTCTAAACGTGTAACAACCCGTCTTTTTGATCATCAAAAGTCGATACTAATACATTCACGGTGTTCACGTGCCGAGCTTTCAAGTGCCGGAAAGACGGATTATTAGGGAAAAAGAAAAAAAAGACAGGACATAATCTCACATCGTTATGAGCAACATATAATATACAATAGATCTTTACAAAAGGAAATTGTATATATACATACATCAAATCAGATTTAACGAAACAAACATCAACCTGAATAGTTATAACAGTATGTCCTAATAATTTCTAATAAATACATCAGGAAATGCAACGGAAATAAAAAGATACGTAAATACATCTAACAGGCCTCCGACTTGTCTCGTGAAGCTCCAAAGCACCCAAACTAGATCTATAGTATGCTCAGTATGACCCAAGCATTATTAGAAAATAACACCCGGATCAGTTTGGTAAACCAGCTTAAAAAACACACCTCAAATGGATTATTTAATGTTATAAAACTTTCCAAAATAAAAGTATCTCGTAAGACCACACCTCACATAAACACGAACGAGTCTTTACGTTACAATAACCAACCATTCATATTAGAAAACGCAATGATATTATAATAATGCCCGAAGACGAAAATATCAATAATCAAGTAGCTGTGATGCTCGTAAGTGATAGGTATATAATCAAAAACCGTTAAGTCACGTTCGCTAATTGTGTAGGATTCCACGGACGTTTCCTCGATACTTCGAGAATGGTCCTCCTACACAAGGATCGGAGTTATCTTTCCGAAGCAATAATACATCTCTAGTGGTGTATGATAAAAAATACATAGTTGGCCCAAAAAACTATCAAGCCGAGTGCATCGCTCTTTGCATGCATAACAACTGTATGTAACTCTAGGAAGAAGATGACCACACCCTTATGGGTTAGCTAAACCCATGGCCATGCATCCTATCTCTGGTTTTAGTCATTACCGTTGGTGAGGTTGCGTCTGGCATTCCAGCTCATGCACCAACTGAATAGATCACGAAATCACACATGGATTCACATACCTCAACAGGTCTCGGAACCACACATGGGTTCCCATATCTCAACAAAGATCTCGGAATCACACATGGATTCTCATACCCAATGGGTCTCGGAATCACACATGGATCCACACATCTCAACAAACATCAAGGAATCACACATGGATTCTCATACCTCCAACGGATCTCGGAATTACACATGGATCCCCACATCTCAACAAAGAGCTCAGAATCACACGTGGATTCCCATACCCCAATGGGTCTCGGAATATTCCAACATCCAAATAGATCTCGAATCTCCTCCAAGCATAGAACCCGTATATGGTTTTGCGGTGGTTATGGTTTCGAGTCATCTGTTACAAGTACACTCCTATGCTTACCAGATGTTCCATAACCAATCGATCAATTTCTAGAATGTCGTATACCGGTTCTTTTGGAAATAATCAAACAATACATAAAAGCAGGGATCACCCCCTAATCGTTTATGTGGACGGATCTCCTCATCATTTTTCCTAGAAGAACAAAACGAATTTATACGTACAGTATAGCACCACTAACGGTAGTTGTACCATATCATCCCCGTGTTTCTCCTAGATATTTCAGAGTTAAAATCCTTCGGTTTTAAGTATGGAAATTTTTCCGTACCACCTAAATTAAGAAGGATTTCATTTAACATTGCCGAGCATGTTGAAGGATGTTTTTCTCATTTCAGCAAGTAATGGAGGTTAGGTATTACATGTTCACACCCATTATTACTGCATCCTTCTTCATCTTTATCTCCTTTCCTCCATTCAACTCTACCCCCTTATTTCTAAATATCACGCATAAATCGAAAATGAAAAAAAGGAGGAAAAACATCGCACAAACCGACGACAACAAAAAGGAGGACGAAGGCTGGCAGTTTCGAGAGGAGGGCGACGTAAGGGAAGGTGCGCTATGTGTAACTACTATTTTCCTCCTCCATTTCGAAATATCGCATTTTAGCTAAGTTTCTTTATTTTAACATACCACGAACTGAATTCCTTCCTACTTAATACTCCTAAATTAATTTTGCTACCTTGATACCAACGAAACTCAGTATGATCGATCCTTAAATGATTTTCCCCCTTTCTGCTACTGCATATTTGCTAGTTTTGTTTCCAACGTCATCTCCCTTTGCAAAATCAAGTTTCCTTCTTATCGGAATGCAGGGGTAATGA
The DNA here is from genome assembly GCA_030737815.1 of Allium fistulosum. NCBI lineage: Eukaryota > Viridiplantae > Streptophyta > Magnoliopsida > Asparagales > Amaryllidaceae > Allium > Allium fistulosum. The sequence continues at coordinate 186,777,837 of CM060906.1, forward strand.
TTTTAACCTCAATTTAGCATGGTGTTCAATGTTACAATAAGCTCTTATTGGAAGATGTGAATTTTGCACCGTGCAAAGCAAGCTTTTGTTGAATAATGATACCAGGACCAACTAGACTTTGCAGGTTTGGTGTAAAAGGTAATGCCTACAGAAATATAGCCAACATATAGTTAATTGATATCTGCAAATTGGTTCAAAATACCTTTTTCTCATTGTAAACCATCTGTTATGTATTTTATATTACTTGCATAATATTGAAACTATTGAAAATCACAATCTCTTTTACAAATGGTAATACGTTGCACAGTGTATTACATTGTTCGGTCTTTGTACATTGATATGATAGTGAAATGCTTTGTGTATCGTGAGTTTAGTGCATTTTGCTATTTCTATTTTTTATGCTAGCTAACGACCAAATTCATTTACATGCCTTAAATTATGAAACAATACCATTTAGTTTTTCAAAGTCCACCTATATAATGAAATGACAAATAGATTATGAACTGTCACTATATTATAATGAATGATTGGATGACTTTAGGATTATTGACAAGAGAACAAAACATATCAAAGCTAAATGGTTCTGATTAGCATGAGTTTGATGGTAGATCTATTTTCTTTGTTTCTTTAAGATTTAAAACAATATGATTATTCACCGATAGCAATCACATTTCATGCATGATTACTTTTGTAATTCTCAACAAAAAAATAGTTGCTTTATGGATTCTGATGCAGCACAATCTACAAGTTCACAAGTGTTAGGACGGCCACGACTTAAGGAAGAAGAGTTAGGTCGGCCATGACCTAACGAGTCAAGAGAAAAGGAGTTACGGTTTATCCAAGGTTTAGGTCGGCCACGACCTAAGGGAGAAGTTCTAGGTCGACCACGACCTAACGAGGTACTGGAACAAGGCGGTGAAGCGAATTATGCCGACGAAGGAAACCAACGACCTATGATAGGTCGCATACGATCTAACGAAGTAGGCATGCAGAGTTGTTCAGAAGGAGTTTTAGATCGCTCACGACCTAAGTTAAGTCGCTCTATGACTTACGACCTAGTTAGGTCGCGTAAAAACTCTGGATCGCGAACTGTGTTAAGTCGCTGAAGAAGTTAGGTCGCTAACGACCTATTACCGTATGTTAACCACATATGCTTCCTTCCTGAGGTCGCTGCCGCTTGGATCGTTGATGGTTGAGTCGTATGTCGTGTCTGTGTTGTACTGTTAGGTCGTCTACGACCTATGTTAAGTCGGTAAAAGCTTGTAATGTGTTGTATCTGTTTTGTTTTAAGTCGTCTACCTTTAAGTCGTAAGTCGTAGGTCTTGTTAGGTCGTGTACGACCTAAGTGTTGTCAAATTTGAATCGTGTGTGTTGTAAAGCCTATAAATATGCGGATGGTGACACTTGTAAGGGTTGGTTGATTTTGAATAAAATTCTTGTTTGTTAGCTTTGTGCTTTCAATTAAAATCGGTAGTTGAGTGTAATCTCCTATCTCCACCTTCGACATTCGAGTGCGCTCGAATCTTCGATCGTTGAAGCCAATTCGCGGAATCAAGTGCGCTTGATCAACGCTCGAAGAATTGTAGATCTCTCTTCATGGTATCATGCGCGATCAACGTGTCAGAGATAGCTAGAATTCGGTATCTTCGGATCAATGAATTTGGGCATTTCAGTATTTCTCAATCCACCGATTGCTACTTTCATCGATCTACCTTGTTTTTGTTTAATCCGCTGCGTCAGTTTGGTATCGGAGCTTGTTTTAGCCAATCATAGCTAAATCAAGTCTTGGAGCCGAGAATTTCGAAGTTGAAGTGTTAGCCAGTGTTGAGCCGAGCTAAGTAGAAGTGTTGGAGATTGAAAGTGGCATTATTTGGAGAAGTTTGTGTTCATGTTCATCGCAAATTTGCAACAAAAGTGGAGTTTCCGATCCATATCATTTTGGATCTAAGGAGGAAAAGTGTTTGAATTTTGGCCGTGGGAGTTTGCGCGCCAAAACTTGAAGTTTGAAGTGTAGATTCGAGCAAGTGAAGTTGTACATCATTTTGTATCATCTTGAATATCCAAGCCGAGAATTGAAGTTTGAAAATGCCACCAAGAAGAGCTAATCGACATCAAAACGTTGAAGCATTGTATCGAAGAGAAGAAGCTGATGAGATGGAGCAAAGAATTAACGAGAACTTTAATGAGAAGCTCAATGAAGGGATTGGTCGAATAGAGAAGATGATGTTAGAGATGAATCAAAATCAGAGAAGGGTTTCACCTGAATCTAACCATGGGGGAAGTAGAGTCTCACCACATTCCAATCGAGAGAGAAGTGTCGATAACGATCATAGAAGTGTGAGTCGAGATTGTTATAGGAATGATGAAGATTGAAGACGTGAAAGGAATGTGAATGATCGAGATCGGAGGAATGAAGATCGAAGGGATGTGGGTGGGAGAAATGAAGGTAGTAGAGATGTTGGTGGTCAGGATCGACATCGATATACATCAGATTTTGAAGAGGAGTTTGATGGAGGTAGTGTTCGTGGGCCAGGACGAGGTCACAGAAGAAATTATTCAGACTATGATCATAGATGGGAATCTGGGATGAAAACGGAAATTCTTGAATTCAAAGGTGGTATGCAAACAGAGGAGTTTTTGGATTGGTTGTCTAATGTGGAGGAGATTTTTGACTTCAAGGAAGTTCCAAAACATTGTAGAATGAAGTTGGTTGCTACAAGGTTGAGGGGTAGAGCTTTGGCATGGTGGCAGCAAACCAAACTTACACGTGAACGGATGGGAAAGTCAAAGGTTGAATCATGGGAAAAGATGAGGAAAATGATGAAAGCCACATTCTTGCCTTATAATTATCAATCGCTTATGTATCAGAGACTGCAAAACTTGAGGCAAGGAACGAAGTCTGTTAATGACTATGCTGATGAATTCTATCAACTGATTGCAAGGAACGATATCATGGAGACAGAGGAACAATTAACAGCTAGATTTGTTGGAGGGTTGCGTATGCAGATTCAAGACATGGTAAATATGTTTGATCCCAGATCTGTGGCGGAAGCACACCAAAAGGCGTTAGCTTGAGAGAAACAAGGCAGGAGAGGTGGTGGTGTGTTTACAAATTCCAACAATCAAGTGAAAGGGGCTAGTACCAACGTGAATGTTTCAAAGGTTGTTGCAAAACCAGTTGTCGGTGAAGTTGCTAAGACCAGGGTCAACAGTGGAATCAAATGTTTCAATTGTCAGGAGGATGGTCACAAGAGCAATGAATGTCCAAAACCAAAGAAACGAGCAATGATAGCTAGATTGAGGATGAAGATGAGGAGGCTGAATGTTCTAATTCATTACCGGTTGAGGAGGAAGAATTGTTGTCGGGAGATGATGGATATACATTAATGATGAGGAGGAATTGTTTGACACCGAAGCAGGAGGAAGAGACTAGCTGGTTGAGGAGTAACATCTTTCAATCAACATGTACTATCTTGGGAAGGGTTTGCAAGTTTGTCATTGATGCGGGAAGCTGTGATAATATTATCTCTACAGAAGCCGTGAAGAAATTGTCATTGAAGACAGAGAAGCACCTGAAACCGTACAAGTTAGCTTGGTTGGGGAAAGGTGGGGAGGTGAGAGTTAGTCGAAGAGCTTGTGTTAATTTTTCAATTGGGAAGAAGTACAAAGACGAAATTTGGTGTGATGTGGTTGATATGGACGTATGTCATCTGTTGTTGGGGAGACCGTGGCAGTATGATAGAGCGGTACAACATGATGGACGTACGAACAGCTACAGTTTCATGTTTGAAGGCACCAAGATTACTTTAGTTCCCAAGAAACTACAACAAGAGGAAAGCAATTTGAAAGAGATTGAAGAGTTGAAGACTTTGCTATCTTTGAAGGAGTTTGTTAAGGAAGTAGAAGAGGAGCCTGAAGTATTCTTGTTAATTGGACGTGAGAGTCATGAAGTGGTTGAGATCCCTGAAGAAGTGAAACCAGTGCTGGAAGAATTTGATGATGTATTTCCTGAAGAGTTGCCAACGGAGTTACCGCCGTTGAGAGACATTCAACATCAAATTGATCTTGTTCCAGGAGCTATGTTACCACACAGACCACACTACAGAATGAGTCCAAAAGAACATAAGGAGTTGAGAAGGCAAGTGGAAGAATTGCTTGAACAGGGGCGTGTGCAGGAAAGTTTGAGTCCTTGTGCTGTACCAGCTTTGTTGGAACCCAAGAAGGATGGGACGTGGAGAATGTGCACCGATAGTCGGGCATTGAACAAGATTACAGTGAGATATAGATTTCCTATGCCTAGACTGGATGACTTGTTGGATCAACTTAGTGGAGCTGCTATATTTTCGAAGATTGATTTGAAAAGTGGTTATCATCAAATTAGAATCAGACCAGGGGACGAATGGAAGACAGCATTCAAAACAAGAGAAGGGTTATACGAATGGTTGGTTATGTCGTTTGGTCTTTCGAATGCACCGAGTACATTCATGCAGGTGATGAATCAGATATTTAGACCTTTTATTGGGAAGTTTGTAGTGGTGTATTTTGATGATATACTGATATATAGTGGAAGTCCATAAGAACACTTGCAACATCTGAGAGAAGTGTTGATGGTACTGCGACAGGAACAATTTTATGCTGCGACGAAGAAATGTGTGTTCATGACGCATAGTGTTTTATTTTTGGGATATGTTATATCGGGAGGAGGTATACAGGTGGATCAGAATAAAGTTGAAGCAATCAGAAATTGGTCACAACCCAGGACGATTACAGAAGTTAGAAGCTTTCATGGTTTGGCATCATTCTACCGAAGATTCATTCCACACTTCAGTAGCATGATGGCACCAGTTACGGATTGTATGAAAGGGAAGCAATTTTTATGGTCGGATGAAGCAGGATTTGCTTTCGAGAGAATCAAAGAACTTTTGACGACAGCACCAATTCTAGTGTTGCCAGATTTTCAGTTATTATTTGAATTACATACTGATGCATCAAAAGTTCGAATTGGAGGGGTGTTAAGTCAGAAGGGACGTCCTATTGCATATTTCAGTGAGAAGCTATCGGGAGCAAAGATGAGATATAGTACATATGATATGGAATTTTATGCTATTGTGCAAGCTATCAAACATTGGAGACATTATTTGTTTCATAAAGAATTTGTTTTATATACTGATCATGAGACATTGAAGCATATGCAGGGACAGGACAAGATTGCTGCTAGGCATGCTTCATGGATTGCATACTTACAACAATTTACATTTGTGGTGAAGCATAAATCGGGAATTACGAATAGAGTGGAAGATGCACTGAGCAGAAGGAATCATGTGTTGACTACAATGAAGGTCGAAGTGACAGGGTTTGATGTGTTGCCAGAATTATTTGTCGATGATCCTTACTTTGCGAAATTTGCTGATGAAGTCCAGAAGGGGAAGACGGATGAGTTTGTAATGGTGGATGGTTTTCTTTTTAAAGGAAATCGATTATGTATACCGGAGTGCAGCTTACGTATGAAGATTGTAAAGGAGTTACATGAGGAAGGTCATGTGGGAAGAGACCGTACATTACAATTGATTTCACAATCTTATTTTTGGCCTTCAATGAGGAAAGAAGTGGAAAGGTTTGTGGAGAGATGTCATATCTGTCAGGTGTCGAAAGGAACTGCGACCAATGCTGGATTATATATGCCGTTACCTGTACCAACTAAGACTTGGGTTGATGTGAGTATGGATTTTGTTTTGGGGTTACCGCGAACTCAAAGGGAAAACGATTCCATTTATGTGGTGGTTGACCGATTTTCGAAAATGACACATTTTATTGCTTGTAAGAAGATGGCAGATGTTGTTCATGTTGCTCTTTCAAAGAAATATATCGACTTCATGGATTGCCAGAATCTATTGTGTCGAATAGGGATACTCGTTTTCTGAGTCATTTTTGGCTAAGTTTGTGGAAGATGGTCGGAACGAAGTTGAATTTTAGTAGTGCTTACCATCCACAAACTGATGGGCAAACGGAGGTGGTTAACATATCGCTGGGGAATTTATTGCGATGTCTGGTAAAAGATAATCTGAAGAGTTGGGACATGAAGTTATGCCAGGCAGAGTTTGCTCATAATCATGCGGTAAATCGTAGCACAGGTTTCAGTCCATTCCAGATTGTATATTCAAGTTTGCCAAGGGGACCGTTGGACTTAATGGTAGTACCACAACCGAAGGGGACGGTAAAATGAGCTGTAGATTTTGTTGATGGATTGACTGAATGTCATAAAATCGTTCAGAAACGATTGGAGAAGGCAAATGAGAAGTATAAATGATCTGCAGATCTGAAGCGAAGAAATGTTGAGTTTAATGAAGGAGATATGGTATATGCTGTGTTAACAAAGGATCGTTTTCCAGTGGGCGCTTATAACAAGTTGAAAGCCAGGAAAATTGGTCCTGTAGAAGTCATGAAACGGATTAATGAAAATGCTTATAAGTTGAAGCTGCCGGAGGATGTATACACATCTGATGTGTTCAATGTTAAGCATCTCATACCATATTATGGGGATGACCAATCCGATGGGAAAGAACTTTCAAATTCGAGGTCGAATTTTTCTCAACCCGGGGAGGATGATGCAGCACGATCTACAAGTTCACAAGTGTTAGGACGGCCACGACTTAAGGAAGAAGAGTTAGGTCGGCCATGACCTAATGAGTCAAGAGAAAAGGAGTTACGGTTTATCCAAGGTTTAGGTCGGCCACGACCTAAGGGAGAAGTTCTAGGTCGACCACGACCTAACGAGGTACTGGAACAAGGCGGTGAAGCGAATTATGCCGACGAAGGAAACCAACGACCTATGATAGGTCGCATACGATCTAACGAAGGAGGCACGCAGAGTTGTTCAGAAGGAGTTTTAGGTCGCTCACGACCTAAGTTAAGTCGCTCTACGACTTACGACCTAGTTAGGTCGCGTAAAAACTCTGGGTCGCGAACTGTGTTAAGTCGCTGAAGAAGTTAGGTCGCTAACGACCTATTACCGTATGTTAACCACATATGCTTCCTTCCTTAGGTCGCTGCCGCTTGGATCGTTGATGGTTGAGTTGTATGTCGTGTCTGTGTTGTACTGTTAGGTCGTCTACGACCTATGTTAAGTCGGTAAAAGCTTGTAATGTGTTGTATCTGTTTTGTTTTAAGTCGTCTACCTTTAAGTCGTAAGTCGTAGGTCTTGTTAGGTCGTGTACGACCTAAGTGTTGTCAAATTTGAATCGTGTGTGTTGTAAAGCCTATAAATAGGCGGATGGTGACACTTGTAAGGGTTGGTTGATTTTGAATAAAATTCTTGTTTGTTAGCTTTGTGCTTTCAATTAAAATCGGTAGTTAAGTGTAATCTCCTATCTCCACCTTCGACATTCGAGTGCGCTCGAATCTTCGATCATTGAAGCCAATTCACGGAATCAAGTGCGCTTGATCAACGCTCGAAGAATTGTAGATCTCTCTTCACGGTATCGTGCGCGATCAACATGTCAGTGATAACTAGAATTCGATATCTTCGGATCAACGAATTTGGGCATTTCAGTATTTCTCAATCCACCGATTGCTACTTTCATCGATCTACCTTGTTTTTGTTTAATCCGCTGCATCAGATTCTATATGCATTAACATTTTTGGTATGGTGTATTCATTACTATTGATGTTGTAGAGGTTCTTCGACAAAACAAGGAGAATTAGTATCTAAAAAGTTGAGGTATTAATAATTAATTGTACAATTTTATTTAGTTTTTTTTATTAATGAAGTTTATGCTATTATATTGATTTCATGATATATTGAAGAATATTATGTAATACATTAGTTTCATGCTTTAGGAATCTAACGACAATGATAAAGAAGATAAAGAAGATAGGGATGGACCTTCTGCATTTGTTCTTCGGTTTGCTCATGGTCCCAGAATCGGTAACCGTTTTGTGTAATTAAGGTAAAACTACCAGTATTTTATAATAATTCCATTCTAGGTTAACTTAACATAAAACTACTAGCATTTTATTCTAATTATGTTTTATTTACTATATTCATTTCATTACTATTTTGAATATGTATCAATCTTCTTCACATTTCATTACTATATTCATTTCATTACTATATTCTTACCTTGGTTGTTCATATTTCATTTCTTATTGAATGCTTGAAGTTCAATAACACATATGCTTGAAGTTATGGAACCTTTGCATTAATACGGTGAAATCATATGCTAAATTTCACAACTCAAAGAGTAAACTATATATATTTCACGATTATGTATGTTTGCTCGGAACTTGAAAAGCAACAGGTGTTTTTAAATGCATAGAAGTACGTTAGGAGTACTTGATCTGTTCCTTTATTTTAAAACTTTGGCATATTTAATCTTTCAGCTTGATGAATGGTAATGCGCAACATATTTGTGCCTAACATTCTAATATTTTTTGTGCTAACTTTATTTATAAAATATTATTTCAACATAAAGATGAGCATAATCAGAATGAAAAAAAAAGAGTAGGAATATGTGTATATGCACATGTCAGGAATAACCTCGAACATGAATTATTCTTATCACCAAAGATAATAAAATTGGATAGTTTTTCACTTGGTATAATTGATTTGGCTAATTATCTAATTTAATTAACAACTATTTTAATATGAATCTGTGAAGGAATACCACAGTGTTATGCCTATAGAATTCTTAGCTTTAGTCAAGTAATATTGAGTGCTAATATTGTTTTCCAAACCTCCAAAACATCAACTGAAGCGATGTCATTGAACAAGCTAAGCCAAACACTACTACTTGAAAAATGACATTTATTCGCAAACAAAGATAAATGGCCTGGAGAATTCTTTTCGATTTTTTTGTGGTAATTTATTTTACTAAACTTCTTGTCTTAATCTATGTTTAATAAATATGAAGTGAGATCTTTTCGCTCTTAATTTCATCATCGATCGATTTTCTCTTTAGTTTGGTATGTTAAATTGGCATAAACAAAAACCCTTTAGTAAGCATTATTGCATTTTTATCTACTATTTATACTACAAGTTCAGTAATTTTGGAAGAATTAAAAATAACCTTAATAGTGTTAGGGAAATCCCTTTAAATGGAAGAACCCTTTGTCATTGTTTTCTCTTTATTTATGTTTTGCTTTGTTACAAGAGGTTAGTAGTCATTTCTACAAGTAAAATACTGATTTCTAATGTACTAATAAGCATGTATCAATTTTTCAGTTTTGTACAATGAAGATAATTAAGTTTCAATGTCAAGCAAAATGAGTTATCCAGTTGATCTAATTAATTATTGGTATTTAACCATTTAGTTATCGCTCTATTACTGATCAAATTATATTAATTCCTAACTTCTAAAACCGACCTTCATTATGTTTGCCATTGTTTTCTCTTTATTTATGGTTTGCCATTGTTTTCTCTTTATTTATGTTTTGCTTTGTTACAAGAGGTTAGTAGTTGTTTATACAACATGTAAAATACTGTCATCGTCTCTACTCTTACCTTTCTTTCCATTTTACATTTCTCATTAGCAAACATGAATTTGTGTAGCAAATCCTTTTGTGGTAACTAAAAAACCAAACACTATGGGCAAAGAAACTATAAAAACATTGTCATAATAAACTATATTACATGCACTCTCCTATGTATATTCATGTATGCATGCATGCATTTTGCAGTTAGATAAATGAACCAGAATTTAAATTGTGTAAATACTTAATGTTATAATAATATATAAAGACCAATCTCATACAATATCTTATATTTTCCTATTTGAATGTTGAAATAGTTTTCGATCGATCAAACTTTACATTTGTGCAAAACATAACATCATTATCTATTATACTTTCTTACCATGATCATATCCACGTTCACGGTAAGTTATAGCATTATTTTTGTAATCGGACAAACAAATGTTAAATCCAACATTGGTTTTATATCAGACAAGCAAATGTTAAATCCAACATTGATTTTGTAATCAAATAAACAAATGTTAAATCCAACAAGTATTTTCGATCATTTTTATTTTGATATCATATTTATTTCTTTTATTTTTTTGGAAGACTTTGTCAATAAAAGAAATATTTTGGATACTTATTTTTTCCTCTAAATATATGTTATGCTTCTCTCTTTTATCAGCGGATATAAAAATGTAAATAAGAAACAAAATGTATATAGTTTGCTTTGTTTATGGAAAAAATGGTGATTTACCTAAAATAGAAGATACAGATCTAAGATGAAAGATCAATTGATACAACTAATTAAAGTAATTTATAATATGTGCAAAAGTCAACTATTCGTCAATGACCAATATTATTATTATAGAAATGTTTTACTTTGATAATACTATATTCGTGGAATGCAATTAATATACACTATCAACTTGATTTTGGATTAGCAACAGCGGGAGACAGGAATTTTGGGTCGTAGCTCAATTTCAATGGCAGTAGCAACTCGATAATGGTGAATTTATGGATCATTTATCGACAACAACTATTGCCAATCCTACTAGCAACTGTCACTGATATCCAACTCTAACTAAGGCTGCAAAAGTTAGGCCAGAACGGAGGGAGTGAATGTAGGAACATATTGGAAATTGTAGCAACCATATTGGGCTTACTTTTTAAAAGATTTTTTCCATATTAATACAGTGATTTATTACTTCTTAAAACAAACATAATGCAAAAAATTTCTATTCCAAACTACTGGAAATACTAATTTTAATATTTGTTACATTTCTTTGGATATTGATTTAGTAGTCGATTACTTTCTTTACCCATTTAATTATTTCTTGAAACAACTTTGTCTCATTCATGTTTTAATAAATGATTTACTTGTGCATGTACACACATAAAAAAAATGAGACATTACATACACGTTAAAGTCATTTTATAAAATCCAAAAAAATATTACAAACATTGTTTTTTATAACCAAATTCCTTCTGCGCACATGCCAAATTACTCGTACACACACACATACATACAAAGATTGCTTTCCAAACCATTTTATAATTCTCTAATGATGTAGTTTCCTATTTTTTTTATATATCTTAAAATAAATCTTGAATTTTATACGATTTGGAACATTTTCATGTGATTTTTGGATTTTAAAAATAAAATGTTTTACGAACCTTTGTTCGATAATTTGGGAAATACTAATAATTAATGTAGTGTTATCAATTGGTTTAAATGCTCTCGAGTAACACTTCATCGAATATTGAATGACCCACTGAATAAGATGTTTGAGTGGTAATTACTAGCCCATTAGCAAATACTTGAATTTCACCGGATAGTATGGGATGCCTTACTTAATTTCTTATAGTTGCTATAGGGAAGTATTTAACAATTTAGAGTTGAATTCTCTTTTGATTTTTGGCATGGGGCTGCTGGATTGTTAAGAGAATATAGCTTAGGTGTTATCATCAGAAATCACTTCAACTTTATTGAAACCATAAAGAATATAAAAGAAGGATTTACAAATAAAGATAGCAATAACAAAACCTTTCGAAAGAGTTAAAGGGATGTTTAAGCAAAATGTTGGATGGGCAATGAACTTTCAAAGAAGTCGAAAGGTGATGAGGTTGCCCTTCCAATTTAGTTAATTCCTTTCGAAACAGATGATTTCGTGTTCTAAAAGGGGGTTTGGAATGAGTTAAGAAGCACCTTTCGAAGGTATCAGATAACATGCTTCTATATATGCGCCAAACCTTTCGAAACAGTGGGTTTTTCTATTATTTGCCTTCTGCGGAAGAACGTTTGGCCAAAACTACCCCTTTGAAAGCGTAGATCAGCCTTTCAAATCGGTTGAAACCATCCGCGGTCATAAAGAAAAGCTTACATGAGTCCAATATGTCTTCCTCAAACACCAGAAGATGGAGTTCCACATTGTTCAATAGGGATGCTTTCGAAAGCTACCTTTCACAACTAAACTTTCTACTATGCATCAACTTATTCGAAAATCCAAAGATACACCTTTCGACGGTATAGAAAACCCACATCCTTTCCTACTTGCAACAGCACATCAATAACATAGTGTATGGTACATCCACACCTTTCGATGGAGTTGAAAGCACTCAAGTTCTACTCAGAAGCGAAGTTAGAAGGGCGCCTTAAATTTAGTGGCAATGAAAGAACTTCAAGGCACCTTTTCGACTAAGTCAAAAGGACTGATCCTCAAAAGGATTGATTCGAAAGGGTCCAACTTGTGCCTATAAATAAGACCCCAGGGGCATTGTTTTAGGGGTCTGATTTCATTCACTCCGTACTTGTTCTTTCTTGAATTCGTAAACCCTAATTCTAAAATCAAGTTGGGGATTTTACTTCTTTGTAATACTTAAGCTTCTTTTGTGTGTGTGTGTCGACAATGATTGACTACACTACACTGTAAAACTTATTATTATTTAAATCTGAAATCGGGGGCAATGAGCTGTAGCCAAATTGAGGTGCAGCTAATGTTTACTCTATACACACACATATGAATATACACACATACAAATGTTAGGATCATGCAATATACCATTGAGAAGGGGGTGTATAGCGTATTAAAAATTTTTTGCAGATAAACAGATAAAACACACACACACACAAATGTTAGGATTGCACAATGTACCTTCGAGGAGGGAGCGAATATGGTATTTTAAAAAATTCGTAGATAAACAAATAAAATAATACGGATACGTAAATGCGAAAAGTAAATGACACATAGATATTGTAACGACTCGCTATTTTGGACCATTCGCATCTGCACATGTCGAACTTGAATGATTCAAAATACCGAATTGTTAATTATATTTGGCAAAACTGAGCATATACAATAAATAATATAATCACAGATCACAGACATAGAGTAATAAATTTGCAGCGGAAATAAAAGATAGTAGTTCATGAAGCTACTATATACATATCAGAGTTAAATAAGATACAACAGATGTCTCGAATACAATAGTCAAATACAATATCAGAATACATCACTGGAATCAACTGAATATCTGAAAGCTGGATAGATAGCTGGATCTCCAAGCGAAGCTCCAGCTCCAAAGGTGAGTCTCGAATACTGGTACACTCAGTCTGACCCGAGCGTAAAGAAAACACAAAACACTCGAGTCAGGATTAACATTCTTATATCAATAAATCCAACTCAAGTGAAATAGCAACTGAAATACAAGTAACTCAAAGGATGTTTGGAATAACCATCCTTTAAGGATCCGTTAAACTATCTACTATGTAGTAGTGTACGATAAGTAGATAATGCCTATCAGTAATATAAAGTATCAAAATAGTGTTAAGGCATTACCATTATTCCCCTTAACACATTTTTATATAAGCATCATAGACTATACAGCACTGTAAACTCCACCGTAAACTAGTGGGATATCAGGGAGTACTCCATAGGTATAACACGAAACAAATCGTAGTGGTCGCGTATATAGGAATACAAGTATGACAAGGCACATGAGGCAATACCCAAGGTAGTGAAACTACCGTTTGCTTGATCCGGACTGGTGAGAACGCATCGCCGCAGCGATCACAACACCGCGAAACAACACTCCCAAATCAAGGGTGCACCAGTCGATAACAAGTAATGAGTAGTTTCGAAGAAGTGTGTTCGCTCAAGGTGGCTAACCCCATTTGGCCCGGCACGGCTCCTGTTTTAGTCATTTCCAATTTGACACAAGTTTCAATTGAAATCAAATTTAATAAATAAAAGAGCATTAATCGTGAGTGATTGCTCACCTTTCGAGGTTTGAGATGGACGAAAATGGGTTGAATCGCGAATCCAAGCATGAATTTCAGAGTAAAGCAAAATTGGCATGAATACGACGACAAAGCTGATAATGAGATCGATGAACCATTAGAATCAGTTCGATATAAGTTAAAACGAAATGTAAATTATATCGATATACACTTTCTCAAATCAATATAAAGTTTAAAACACATACAAATGTGTTACTTAAAAAAATCAATATTTTATAATATATACGTATTTTAAAACAGTACTCATAACACTATCTATATATACTCTTATACAAATATAAAGTAATATAGCCGAAATGTATACTGTTTCTCCTAAAGACAACACATACGAACGACTGGAAAAAACATATATACATATGGATTATAAACAACAATTATGCGTGCGTACTCCATTTATATACAAATATATATACAAGTCAGACCTTAACACAATACATGCCAAAGTAAATTTAAAAACATGTATATATACGAAACCATGCAGTAACAGTCATATGCAACTTTTATTCATATAAATATATTTTATAAAACCTTTATATATATAAGCTAACTGAGTATATATAGTTTGCTATATAAAATAGATATGTGAACTTTTAAAACTTGTACAAACATATGATTTCATAAAGTAATATGAACAACTAACTTATATAATAAAACTATATAAACAGAAAGTAGAAGATATATATACAATGGCAGGTCATCAAATTTCATAAAATATATATATACATATCTGTTAACCTATCGATTGTCTCTGCACTGGGTAGCTCCTGGTATAGAGATTCCCTAAGTGATGGGAAGTCCGATCGGGATTGTGAATACCCGGATTTGCAAGGGCTTCTTCGAAAGTGCCTTCGGTTCTGTTCGAACCCGGAACAGACTTGTATGGTCACATGTCTGACATTACACTTTAAGATATAAAGCCGATTTCTTTCAAATACATTTCTGTTGGTGGCGGAGAATTTATTCCCTTAGCTTAACACCCTTCTCTGAGATATACGAGCTCAGAGGTTATGTAGTTGAAGGTTATCAGCGATATACTCCCAATTTGGTAATGTGACATGCTGAGTGTTGCTGTGTGATGATCATTGTTTGATCATTCGTGATATGACCATTTGTTTGATCATTTATCTTTACGATCATTACTTTGATCATCTGTTAACCCAAAGCATGGCTTTGTGCCAAAGCGTAGCTTTGTGGACGAGACTTCTTCGGACCTCACAACCTGGAAATGGTCGAAACAGGAATATGCGGCAAGGTTATGAGGGTCACGCCCTTTAGGGTATGTCATTTCCTTCTGGAAAAGGGTGGTATCATGGTATGGAGCCCAGATACTTACTCATGTAGACACACTTTATTTATTATGTGTGATGTTGGTTACCGAGGCCTCGGATAAAGGTCCCAAAGGACCGGGAGGTGGCATATTCGTGAGTTACCTGTTACAGGGGTAACCCAGCCTTGTGTTGGCAGAGAGCAGTTTGTCTCTCGGGACGTCCAGCCAGAGGCGATCCCATTCGGCAGTAGGAAAGGAAGTTCCTTAGCCTGACCATTTGTTGGAAATCCAATTCCCAATACGAACCCAGTACGGTTTTAGTTGTAGAACCTGCCATCTAATATGGTAGCTATAGTAGGCATAGTATAATGGTACCTATGCTGGCTAAGATTAATATTCTACTTTCGAAATGTTTTATACACTATGCACTAGAAATAATATCAAAGAATTTTTCTCGTATTAAGCATCTTTGACTATCATAAGGAGAAATCTTCCCCAATTCTACATTTGCATTGTGTGTGTGGCGGGAGGCCTTATGGTAGTTTCATTTTCCAAAAGCATTGCGAATTGACTTTAAAATTCTCTGCTATTTGTTTTAAAGATAAACTGTTTTTGTTGCTCACACCAGTCCCATGACTGATCCGGAGTTTATTGTTCCCTTCCTAAACTCTGGGTGCCCACCATTTTCCACAGGGGCAGTCTAGAGTTGGGTTTCTCAAATATTCAGGTTGAGTATATTATCTGGAGCTAGTCAGTCCTTGGACGACTGACCTTGCTTTCCGCTAGCTATGGATTGGAGCATTCTATTGGAGATATTCTATCCACTGCTGGTGTTATCTATTTTCTTTCCGCTGTAATTTCTTGTATCATATCTCTGATGTATATTGATATCTGTTGTATCATTCTGTTGTATCATATTGTATCAGATTTTGTATCTATCATTGTATCAATGTTATGTAATTGATTTATTCTTTATTTCGCTGTGTTGTTATACTTAATGGTGTTATAAGCTCCGGAGAACCAGATTCGGCGTTTGAATCTACGGCATTTTGAGTACAAGTGCAGTACGGATGTCGATTTTCGAAGGCCGAGTTTTTGGGTCTTTACATTTGGTATCAGAGCTAAGGGTAAAAATTTAGCGCAGGAGTATAACACATTGAGTAGCTCATTAGAGATAGGGTGAAGTATACCCTAGGATGAGTAATCCTTAAGATATCCGTCCATATGCCTCAGTAAATTCTCTTACTATCCACTGATAGTAAGTATGAGTGCGAGAAGAGGATGAGATAGGGGATAGGGGAATACGACTATAAATGGTCAATGCTCTATAACAACAAGGAAACAATCTTTTCTCTATCAATCTCTTTTGTTCGTCTTCTTTTCTTAATTCTTCGATAATTTCTGGTAGATCCAAGAAGAGATTCAATATATTAATATAGGACATAAACTCCAAATCGGTTGGAATTGTTTGTTTAGATGAATTGTTTGTTTTGATTGCTATGGTTGATAAGTATACTTTAGTTTCTAAACTGAAAGCTTTGAAATTGTATCCATATATCCATCTATTCTTTGGGATTCCGATATGTTCTACGAATGGTTAGTTATCCCTTCAAACTAACCGATGCCACTGCATACTTCGTAGATCTGGATAACCCGAGTATCGTGTGAAAGAATTCAATAGATTTGTTCTTATATCTATTATCCATATTCTGATTTGGTAAGCCAAATGCAGAATAGATATTCAGTTTGAGTTGATGAAACATTCTTCATCTATCTTTTTGTCTCCTTGGCAATTTCAAGGACGAAATTCTTTTAAGGAGGGAAATCTGTAACGACCCCAAATTTTATATAAATTTAAACTAATAATTAATTTAATTTTTGAATTAAATTTGTAAAATTCATTGTAAATTGAAATGAGTTTCCCCGCATTCAAATAAATTCTATGTTAAATCAATTAAAATCTAAATATTGTATATATGTGATTTAGATTAAATTTCAAGTAAATGGTTAATAATGATTTGAATTTATGAAATAAATACAAGACGATAAGTATTAAAGTAAAATAATAATATCTGAGTTAGAAATAGAAATAGAAATGAATATTGTTGATTTGAAATCACTAAAATGAATATATTGAAAATAATATTGGATTCATTAAACTTTTATATGTTAATTGTTAGTAATGAATGATTTGATTTCATATCATTTGTTATAGAATTGTATTAAGTACAAAATAAAATGAGTACATAAATAAACTCAAAACAACATGTTAATAAACTATGTAAAGGTATAAAATAACACATTAGTTAAATTAAAAACCACATATTAAAAATAGCATTTCATTCATATTATAAAGCAAAGAAAACAAACACATATGTATACCAATTGGCTTGCAAAGGAAGATATGGCAAGTAGAAAAAAAATAACTTATAGAAATACATATGTTTGCAAGACAAAGGGGAAAATTATTTGTACAGCCGAAATAAGTAAGTTTGTACAAAGGTAATGAATGCAAGCTATCTTCAGCCATCACAACAAATTATATCAGCCGAAGTCAACTGGTATTGCAAATGAAAACATAAAGGACATTAGCATTGAATGTTTGCATCTCTTAGTACACTATCCTATATCTCATCAGCCACCGAAGTAATGTTTTAGCCTCCATATTCAAGAAAAATCTCTGATCAAAGATTAATAAACAATTTCCAGTACAAAGATATTGCCCTGTACAAAATATCACCTGTAACTTTCTTTCTTTCTTTATATCAAACTCTTCATCCTATTTTTGTTCCATTTCAGCTGAGAAAAACTAAAGTAATATCATTTCATACTTAAACAAAAACTTCAATCTTATAACAAATCAAACCAGAAAAGATTCTAGCAAGAATTCAAAGGCTGCTTCAAACTTAAAGCAAATCATCATCAACAAATAGGAAGATCAAAACTGCATTTTCTTTTCAAAGCAAAAGTGTTCTGTTCAAATTTGTTCCAGGTGAGCAAACTCTTAAACCTATATATATATATATATTTTGGGTTTGCATGTGATGATCTGTTAATGTGTGATAGAAATTATGCTTGAATGATTGTGTGAATTTTCCTTGCATGTTGAAAAAGAAGGGTGATATAACTGTACATGTCTGATATATCTGGTTCATCTCTGTTTATGGTTACAGAGTTTATGTTTAGATCAAAGTTTCTAAATCTCCTCATCTAATCTTTGCTGGGCTTAGGTTTTCAAACAAGAAATGTTTGTTAAGACATAGATTAAGTTTTAAAATAAAAATTTAAGTAAAATAAATTGGAATTTTATCTGGGAAATGGGAAAACAGTAAAGATTTTTAAAATATGATAAAATCAAATATTATGGTTGTTGAATTCGAGTATATATCTCGAATTGACTTTGAAAATTATGATTTTTAAAAGGAAAATCAGGATTTTTAGAACTGAATTGAGTGAGCATTTTGAAGTTGATCAGAAAGTGAATTTTGAGGCTTTTCGGGTGATTGGTAAATGGTGGGGCCTCGTGATCGCCATTGGAGGTTGCTAGGGAGTTGTCGAGCTAAGGAAAAATGGTTTCTGGTTTTATTGTCCACCGAGGCGGCGGCACGACGTTGAACTAGGGTTCGACTGTTGCTTTTCATTAGTAGATTTGTCGAGGCAAATGCATCATCAGCGTGGCACCGGAAGGGACCGGACCAGGGGGAAAAGGAGCGTGGGTCAGTGGCGCAACTATGACTGGGGTGGTGGCGACTCTGATGATCGGGATTGATGATGCGATGCGATTGAATGGATCGAAGTTAGGTACCAGCGAACGTCGACTAGTTCGATTTCGAGTTCAACCTTGTTAAGGCGATACGGGTGGTCGGAGTAGCTGTTGGGGACGTAGGCGACTCGTTGGGGGACTCGGCGACGATCAGCGATGATCGGAGTGATGGTGCACGTACACGTGCACGAGTTGATATTTTGGGTTCGTTCGTTGTTTGAGGAAGAAGCATCTTCCTCGGGTTTGACTCGAGGAGTTTTCGTGGTTGTCTCGAAGCAGACGAGGGACGAGTGTTTCTCGTGTCTTTACTTGGGAAGATCTTGGATTTGCTCGGATTGTTTTTGTTTGAGCTGTTTGAATTGAAATCAGGAAAGTATTCCAGGTTTAAAATTAAAG
Source organism: Allium fistulosum (assembly GCA_030737815.1). Classification (NCBI taxonomy): domain Eukaryota; kingdom Viridiplantae; phylum Streptophyta; class Magnoliopsida; order Asparagales; family Amaryllidaceae; genus Allium; species Allium fistulosum. The sequence goes on from CM060906.1 coordinate 186,797,013, forward strand.
AAATTGAATTTGGCAAATATTTCAAAGTTTAAAAAAAAACAAAGTGAAACAAGTTTTAAAGTTTAGAAGAGATGTTTTAATTATAAATTAACTTTAAAGTCTAAGTTAAATTATTACAAGATTTATTAAATAAAGTTTAAATGAGAATTAAAGTGATTAATGAAGATAAAATGTTTATCTTTTAGTTAATTAAGATCTTAAGTTATTAATGATTTATTAATTAATATAAGTAATTAAAGAATAATTACTTAATTAATGATTGATTAAAGTTTAATTAAAGATTAATTTATTTAAAGAAATTGATTTGAAGATAATTAATCAAAGATTAATTTATTAAATGTGAGTGGTTAGGGATGATCACTTATTGAAATTTTATTAAGTAAGTGGTAATTTATCAATTAAGGGTTAAATTTATTAATTAAAGATAATTTATTAAATGGTGAATTAAATAATTAAAGGTTAATTATTTAATAATTAAAGGTTGATGAATTATAATTAAAGGTTAATTAATTTATTATTAATGGTTAGTTAATAAATGATTAAAGAATAATTAATCAAAATGGTTGAAATTAATTAATGTTAATTAACCAGGATTAGTGATTTATTCATAAGTAATAAATCTGATTTAAATAAATCAGATAAATAAATTGACCTTACTTATGGATGTTTGGATTATATTGAATACTTGATTGTTTGATATCCCTGATATATGATGCCTTGTGATATATCTTGATTTGTGTTGTGATCTATAATTTATTTATCTAGGATGAATGTAATTAATTATCTGCGATATATATATCTGTTTCTGTGATATATTACTATGTGAATGTGAAACCCTTGACCCGTAAACGACACTTGAATTTCGATGCGACAAGGAGTCGGATTCCAGTTGGATATCCGAAACCCACATCGAATTGTAATAGTGAATCTTTATGACTGATAAATTTATTTTATCTATGAATTTGTGAATGAAGATAAGCGTTATGGGTTATACCTCATATCGATATATCTGTGATGATTGATGTTGTGCACTATTGTGTGAAATCCTTGGACTACACTATACACACACAAATATGGATTTCACGTGGAAATCGGTTAAGTCACAGATAATTTAAATTTGATGTTTTTTTTGAAATTGAAATTTTAATTTCAATTGATTTTGAAATTGGAAATTTGGGTTTAAAGTGAAAAGCTTTTGAAATGGAATTTCAAAGTTAAAAGTTACTTTGAATAACTTAATCGAGTTTTGAAAATTTAAATAATTTGATTTAAATTTGAATTCAAGTTTGAAATTGAATTCTATGATTTGAAACTAGGGATTAAAGATGTTATACCAGTTATAAAAAGGTTAAACTATTTTAAAAGTATTGATTTTGGAATGTGAATATAATTCAAAGACTTTAACTCGTATAAATGAATCAGATTCCTAAAATGAAAACTGCTTGTTTTCAAAGAATAAAAGCTTTCATATATATAAGAAACGAAATTCCAATTTAAAGAAATTTCAAGTATGAATTGAAAAATGGTTTTCCAAGTTATGAATGAATTCTTTTTGAAAGCTATGAATCAAATCTGTTTATTTTTAACAGATTTAAAATGATGATTTATTTAAACCATTCGAAATGAAATTGTTTTGAAAGCTATGAGTTAAATCTTTGATTTAAAGATTTAACGAATTAATTAAATTCGTAATGGAAATTGTTTTGGAAAATCTGTGAATAAATCTTTGTGAAAACTGAGTGAACTTTGTGAATTAAATCTTTTATTTAAAAGATTAAAATGGTAATGTGTTTAAACCATTTGAAAGAGAAGTTTGGGTAATAAATTGTGACTTAATTGGAATCCCATTATCCATATATTTTGTAAATATTACGCTCATTATTTGGTTTAGCCGGGAGAGGACCTTTGTGTCACATAACCCATTCTAAATAAGTGATACGTCGTATATGGATTGCATTTGAAGACCGGTGGTGAAGACCGGGTATTTGTGAAAATGATAGGATAACCTATCGATTGTCTCTGCACTGGGTAGCTCCTGGTATAGAGATTCCCTAAGTGATGGGAAGTCCGATCGGGATTGTGAATACCCGGATTTGCAAGGGCTTCTTCGAAAGTGCCTTCGGTTCTGTTCGAACCCGGAACAGACTTGTATGGTTACATGTCTGACATTACACTTTGAGATATAAAGCCGATTTCTTTCAAATACATTTCTATTGGTGGCGGAGAATTTATTCTCTTAGCTTAACACCCTTCTCTGAGACGTACGAGCTCAGAGGTTATGTAGTTGAAGGTTATCAGCGATATACTCCCAATTTGGTAATGTGACATGCTGAGTGTTGTTGTGTGATGATCATTGTTTGGTCATTCGTGATATGATCATTTGTTTGATCATTTATCTTTGTGATCATTACTTTGATCATCTGTTGACCCAAAGCATGGCTTTGTGCCAAAGCGTAGCTTTATGGACGAGACTTCTTCAGACCTCACAACCCGGAAATGGTCGAAATAGGAATATGCGGCAAGGTTATGAGGGTCGCGCCCTTTAGGGTATGTCATTTCCTTCTGGAAAAGGGTGGTATCATGGTATGGAGCCCAGATACTTACTCATGTGGACACACTTTATTTATTATGTGTGATGTTGGTTACCGAAGCCTCGGATAAAGGTCTCAAAGGACCGAGAGGTGGCATATTCGTGAGTTACCTGTTACAGGGGTAACCCGGCCTTGTGTTGGCAGAGAGCAGTTTGTCTCTCGAGACGTCCAGCTAGAGGCGATCCCATTCGGCAGTAGGAAAGGAAGTTCCTTAGCCTGACCATTTGTTGGAAATCCAATTCCTAATACGAACCCAGTACGGTTTTAGTTGTAGAACCTGCCATCTAATATGGTAGCTATAGTAGGCATAGTATAATGGTACCTATGTTGGCTAAGATTAATATTCTACTTTCGAAATGTTTTATACACTATGCACTAGAAATAATATCAAAGAATTTTTCTCGTATTAAGCATCTTTGACTATCATAAGGAGAAATCTTCCCCAATTCTGCATTTGCATTGTGTGTGTGGCGGGAGGCCTTATGGTAGTTTCATTTTCCAAAAGCATTGCGAATTGACTTTAAAATTCTCTGCTATTTGTTTTAAAGATAAACTGTTTTTGTTGCTCACACCAGTCCCATGACTGATCCTGTGATAACCCGGGTTTTGGAATATTTGTAACTGATAAATTAACTAGATTTATTAGTAGAAATACTGATTTATAAGTTAAATAAAATTTCTGGTAATGGAAATATATATATGAATAAGTATTGGTTTGAAATCCTCCTAGTATAATTATTTAAATTGGCAAAATTAATATTTCCAAACAATGATAATAATATGCTGTTTATATATATAGATACGAGTATGGTGGCACGTCCGTTGGACGTGTGAAAAGAAAGAAGTGAGCAAATTTTCTCTTTGCTACAGTTATGGTATTGTGAGAATTATTGTAAAGTTTTCGCTAATTGTGGAAAAAAAGAGGGAAACGATATAGCAACCAAACAAAAAAGACTTCAACGTGTACATAATGTTACATCGTTTATGTGTGTATGCGCACAAATCAATCGTTTTCTATATATTTAGTATAACCATGTTACATAAATAACCAAATTGTTGTAATCAAATTGTATATAAGATGTTAACATAAGTGAATATGCACACACACAGAGTGTGTGGGGGGTGATAATTTACAGTAAAGTTAGTTCTTGAAAAGATATACTCAATTGATATTTTTGGAGATTTACCACATTCATGGCTAAGAATGAAACTTAATATAGTGCATTGATAAAAGTATCCCTGTCTGTGGTACCTGTTGTCAAAATTATCCACGTCATCAAAGTATATATTTGACATTTCATAAAAATGGACGAATTACTTTACTGCAAAAAATTTCATTGATGATTATGTACTTTAAGAAAATATTTCATTACAAATGCATGGATTATCCTTGTCATTATGTGCCTTTGAAAATTCATATAAACGGATATATCAGTGTAAACCAAAATGATTGACTTAAAATTAGTTTAATGTTAAACGCAGCATGCTTATTTATTTGAAACTTATGCATTTAAAACTGTATACACGTTCAAAGTTATATATTTATTTGAAATTATGTATTCATGAGAAACTCATATATATAAGAAGCTTTATGTTTACAAATCCAATATGCTTTCTGAACATGTATTTGAAATTTTATGCATTTCGAAATCATAGGCTTTTCGAAATCATGTTTTGAAAGCCTGAAACTTGCGGTTAATTCCAAAACTTTATATATAAATTTGGAACCATAGATACCTGAAGCCTATATTTATTCATTCAAGACTTGTATATTCACAAACCCCTATATACTTTTCAAAATCTGCCATATAAATTTAAAGCTCTATGCTTTTGAAACTCAGGTACAAACCTGACACACACATGTGTGAAGCTACGTGTGTATCAGAGACTTCATACATTCAGCTGAAGTCATTTGAAATAAGCATATTATTCCAAAATAAATGTCATCAAAGTATATTTGACATCTCATAAAAATGGATACATCAATCTACTCCAAAATAAATGAAATAAAATTACTTTGCTGCAAAATTATTCATTGTTGATTACATACTCAAGAAAATATTGCATTAGAAATGCATGGATCGTCCCTGTCATCAAGTGCCTTTGAAGTTTGATATAATCGGACATAATACTATACTCTTGAACTAAAATTACTTTAATGTTAAACACAGCATGCTTACTTCGAAATGCTGGTTAAACATGTAAGATTTCAACACTGGTTATTACTCTGAGACATGTACCGAGCACACATGACATAAAAGCATATCTAGTATGATCTAGGGATGGATATGACATTTTCTATTTGATTCAAAATATATTTATCACATATTTGGAACTGCAGATATATTTATGTATTTTAGTTAGATTTTTATTTTATTTTAGCATACATGCCATTTAAATCAGGTGATAGAGCAACAACCAAAAGCAAAAGGTAAAATGCAAAACCTTGACTATTGAACATAAATAACTCCAAAAGTCTGCAATTTTTATGTTTAAAGGTTAAAAGTACATCAACAGATTGGTAGACAGGTTATATAATTTAGTACTAACATAACATTCAGCCACAACATCTGTTTATATCCACTAAATATATTTGTTGATTTTGCTCTCTCCCATCTTTGTATTTGATAAAGGAGAATTTGATTCCACCTGTAAGCCAAAAATCATCAATACATGTACATATGATTTAAGAATTTTGATATTCAGTGCGAAAAGATAACATGTATGTTAAGGTGAAAATTACCTATGGTAGTTTAGTTCATCTGATATTAGGGTGCATGTAATCTAAGTACATATTTTATACTATGATGAAAATTAAGCAGTTCATTATATACCCACATATGAAAGGTCATGATAAAAATGAAATGGAATTCAATGCTTTGTTTCCAAACAAAATAAACCAAACAGACTTAATTAATAACAAATATAGAATAAGCAAATGTATATCTTCATGGTCCAAAACAACTATTGAACATGATATTTCTGGAGGTGCTATTGTTGGTAATGAACCGCAAGCATAATTCTAGTTGCAAATAAATTGCTTTTGCTATAAAATACATGTATATTTAACAGGAATTCTCAAACAAAATTAAGATAAGTCTAAGACAATGTGAGAATAGGATGATTTCTATATCTGTCCTTTCAAATACTCAATCCAAGTTTCTATTTTTATGTCAGCCAAATATCATATTCAAAGTGAGAATACATATTTAATTACTCAAATGGTTTTACCGAATACATCTTTTTTCTCCCTTTACATCTAATTGTAAATTTACATCTTCTTTTTTTTGCATTTTTCTGCATTAAGCCTTGCACATTATTATAGTAATAAATGACTATAAAGTTTGATTTTAGCCGAAAATTTGTTTCATAAATAGAATAATCATGGGAAAGTATGAATTACCTAATTTTTAATGAAATGCATACATCACTAAGCAGCAAGATTTTTCTTTCTTAAAACCTTGATGTTCTCAAAGGCAAAATGAAAAATATAAACATTGCAAAGAACTTCCATTTTTTGTCAAGTAAGCCTGTTATATTAGATGATGCATGAAATTTTCCATTTTAGTTTTAGTTAAGTTAGAAATAGTATTAATGAAAGTAAAATTTTGACCAAAAAAGGCAGTCACCTTCGTCGTATTAGCGTGCATTTCAGCCTTTAAAATATGATACATATTTAAAAATTATGATAAAAAAGTTTGAGCAACAAAGTAATAAGTGTAAACCTTCATTATATTGTGTCATTTGATTTCAAATTGTTGCAAGGCAAGATATGAATACAAAAATAAAATTGAAGCAGCCAAAAACTTATGCATTAATAAGTTAGGCATTAAAGTGGTGATTTGGTAGAAGGAAAATATTTTTGGTCCCTACATGTATTGATTTCATTTAAGGGAAGGAAATAAGGAAATTGGTACGAAAAAGGAAGGGACGAACAACTAAGCATGAATTCAAAAAAATGTGTGGTAGATCATGGTGTGTGGATTGTCTCTCCACCTTGCCTTCCTCCATGATCCATTACTACCATGCTTCCGGTCAACACTATAATCTTCCAAACCTCTATCACATTGAAATAATTTGAACTAATTTGCAATCAAAGGGAGGCAGAAGGTCTCTGTTGTACAAACAATGAATGCTTGGATTTAGAAAAAGCTTAACGGCAAGTTTCCATTAATTATTTTTGAAGGATGATAGAATTATAGGAATGAATTGATTGATGGGAGAACTTGATTTAATAGTGAAGAAAACATGTTAGCTTTGTTAATTAATTAGTGAAGAAAACATGTCACAACGATTTAACTACGGAAGATGAAGGTAATCATGGTAATATTTAATGAATGGCAAAACTACTGCTAACTGCTAATTAAGATTTATATTATATTATTAAATGAATATAATTCATGAAAAATAATAATTATGTTTTGTGTGTAAAACACAACGCACAGAGACAATCAAGTTTAAAGATTAGAGTTATATGATTTTAAAGGACAACAAATTCAACTTAATGTACAATTAATTTCTTCTTCAATGCAAATAATATCCATATGTTTAGTATACTATATGAACATAAGGTGAAATAATAACAGTGGGAAAATCATTATGAATTCAACATTTGGTTGAAACTAATGTTTATTGATTACAACTTCAGATGCTATAATGCCCTTGCATTAAGGGATCCATCATACCAAAGATAGACCTGAAAACGGTATAAAATTGTAACTAAGGCAAGGTTTCTTTAAAGTTTCACCACACTCTAACATTTAAGCAAATTCATAGGCCTTCCATGAGCAAATAAATCCATTTTATTAATACTGTTCAAAAGTACCAACTCAAACCACAAAGTAGTTCCGTCCATTCCTTTTGCTATGACAATTGGATCTAATATCTAAAAAATCAAATAAAATTCAAAGTGTGACTCAAAACTGTATACTATAATTGAATTGAACCATTTCTGATTAGCTACGTACCTTCTAGTGATGCTTTGTTTCTCAAAGTTTTTAAACGTTTTGAATGTCAGCACCACTGAATGATATGGGAAACTTAAGGTTGATGCAAAACTTTGTACTACTGTAGAGGATTGATACCTTTTGATGATCGGCGTTTAAGCAGAGGGCAGTGGAACTGAAACCGTGGGAAGAGCCTCTGGTGCAGTGAATCAATCGCGGTGAACATCATTATCGAATCGTTAAGATTATCATGCCTACCCAAAAAATGAAACGCGACATCAGTAATTGGAATTGTAATATGATGACGGTAATAATATGATGAAGGTAACATTTTACCGAACTTAGAATTCGTTTACTAACCTTGTTCTCAGATCCGAGTTTACTTTGGGAGGAGTGGACGTGGTTACATCAAATCAACACTGGCGCACCGCCATTGTTTTCGCTGTTTCCTTATCGTTGTTCATACTGCAGTTACCATTTAGAAGAAGAAAGCGTAAATTAAAATCGATTAGAAGGATGAGTTTATCATCGATGTTGTATGAGAACAGCGCACAAAGTCGACTGTCTTACCGAATCGAAAACGGAGATAAAGAGGTAGAGAAATGGTGTTCTACCATGAATCAATCAAACTGCTCCACTCTACCAATATCAAAATCGCTTTTGAAGGCGGCTACATGGGAGGAAATTGTTTGATTTGTTAGGGTGCGAAAATTGTAAGTTTCAGTTAATGAACATTTTTTTGTCTTTCGATTTGGAAGGAGGAAGGAATAATTGGGAAAGTGGGATCTGGCAACCGATTTGGGAACATGGTGGACGGGAGAAAGACAATGATACCCTCAATCTGTTTTAATTGTCGTGGACTGAAAGGGAGATTTTTGGCAAGGAGAAAAAGGCTTCACTTTGACCGGTTTGACCAAGGTTTTGCATTATAGTATAGATAAATAGATTTTTTTTTAGTAAAATAAATACCAAAGCTTTATAAAACATTTTAAATAAAATAAAGACAAGTGTTAAGATGTTAACACCCAAATTAACAAAAGTAAATCATTTAACATAAGGAATTTATAAATAAGTCTTTATATATTTGTAAGTTTTAAAATGCATAGAATTAACATTTATAATAAATAAATTTATTGTTTGACAATTGTAACTTTTATGCCATGCAAATTTACAAGTGGCCAATATGTTTTCTTTTCAAATTTATAATGAAGAAAAAAAAAATCAAAGAAATTAAACCAGGTTTTCATCTTCTTGCCACCTAAAAAAAAACCTGGAAATCAAAAGAAAAAAAAAACAACTGATTCAAACATTCGCCTGAAATCATCAAGCAACTTCAGATTAGTTTTTGAAAGCCTTAAATCATCTCAGCAATTCAAAGATTCCAGTAAAAACAAGATCATCTCAAACCTCAATAAGCTGAGCAATCAAGCAAATTCGAATTTAAGCCAAAGATTTAAAAGTTGCAAATAAATTCAAACAAGTCCAGATTCAACTCTAATACCAGAAAATCAACTCAACAACAAAATTCAATTCCAGATCAAAACTCAAGTAATTCCAGATTTAAAGAAACTTCCAAGTTCTCTGTTCAAATAAAAAGGTGAGTAAACTTTTAGAACTTGATATATATATCGAATTGGAATGTGATGAATCATTGAAGTATGATGGGAATTTTGTTGTGCATATTTTTAAAAATGATTTATGTATACAAATGGGTGTTAGTATATGTGTTCAGGTCTGGAACAGGCTTGCATGTCTCTGTTTTAAACATTTCAGGATTGAAAACCTGATTAAAAACTCAAACCTTCCACTTAAGTGATTTTTAGTCCTTAATCTCTGTACATAGTTTGTTTGTATGTGAGTAAACATTTATCTGGAAGTTTAGGCTTGTTTATCATGATGTAGATGATAGGTTGTTGATCTAATATGGTGGAACATTTTTGCATGGGTGGATTTAGGTGTTTACATAAAGATACATATGAGTTAAACCTGTTCATGTCTGGAAATAGGAAGATTTCAGTCTCTGAAATCATTTTTCATAGGCTAAACTAACTTTGAAAAATTCAATTCTCTTATAATCTCTAAGTGCATGTCTGGAACAGACATATCATATCTCTGTTAAAAATACTACAGTTTAAAAACCTGGTCTAAAATTCAAATTATCAACCTAAAATGATTTCTGGTCTTGATCTTTAATAAGAAAATGTTCAAGTGTAAATAACATCACTTTTAAAAATAAAGTCTGGGAAAATACTGGTTAACATTTTCGAATTTAAAACATTACATAGAAAATCCTTCAATAACTTAAATTTTGATTTTCAAAGCTTTATGCTTTGACTTTATGCCCAGATTCGTTATCAAAAAGGTTGAATTTTAAAATAAATTTGTAGATTTTTAAGTTGTCAAGTATTGAGAAATTTTGGGTTGATCGAATTTTGGTTTTGGGAAAAATTCTGGTAATCGGCGTTGAGATGGGGGTCAGGGTTGTTGTCAGAGATGGCCTAGGCAATGGGAATCACTGGAAAAATAGTTGAGGACTTTATTATTGGCCATGGTGGCCATGAAGCATTGGACTAGGGCTTGGGAAGTTAGTTCTGTCGAGTTTAATGGCGAGGTGATTTCGCCCAAATGGATGTGTCGAGTTCGATCGCATGGCAAGGGATCGAGGCGAGGAGTTGTAGTGATGCTCTGGGAGGAGGGCCGGAGTTTCCAGCTGCCGTGATCGTCGTGGCGAACTAGTTTTGTCAGTGTGGTATTGGGTTCTATCGTCGCCAGAGTGCTCGATTTACATTGGTCGATGGTTGCATCGATCTGAGAGTTCATACGTGATGCCAAGATGATCGCCGACTTGGTAGCATCGTCGACAGGGAGACAGCGACGTCCAGACTCTCGTGCACGTGTACCATGCACGTTTGAGTATCAGCTGTCGAAGGAAGTTTGGGGGAAGAAGGCTTTGTCTAGAAGTGAACTCGAAAAAATTGGTGAGGCAACTCGGGAAATTTGGGGTAGGGCTCGGGTTTGAAATTGTTTCGAGCCTGGTTTTAAAATTTAAAGTAAACAAGTACAATTTTTTTTTTTAAAGAAAAACCTGTAACAGTTTTTAAATAAAAAGCAAAGACAATTTTATTTCAAATTTCAAAAGCAGTTATAAAGTTACATTCAAATAATTATAAAGTAATGTTTAAACCATATTTCAAATTATATTTTAATAATTAAGTTTAAAGGACATGATAAATTGAGATTTCAAAGATAAATATTTGTTTAAGTTAATATTAGTATATTTGAAAAGGGTTTCCAAAGATTTTAAATGTATAAAAAGTTAAGTGTTTAAATTGTCTTGTTAAAAGTAAGATTTCATTTCAAATATAAAAATTGATTTCTAAATTGGTTTTAATAAAGTAAAGGATTGAAGTAAGTATTTAATATAAATGCAAAGTTTATTCTTAATTAGCTAGAGTGAGATTAATTAAAGATTAATAATTAAAGGTTAATTACTATTTGTAATTAAGGATAATTATTAAATGAAGTAATTAGTGGAAATGAATGTGACTAAGAAATAAGTTTGTATTAGTAATCTGTATTAATAATGTGAGTTATAAATTATTGGTATTTAATAATTCAATTAATCAAGGATGATTAATTAAGATGGATAATTATTGGGAGATTAATTAATTAGTTTGTAATTAACTAATAAGTAGAATTTAAAGGAAATTGAAGTAATAAATTTGATTCATTTATGGTTAATTAAATTAATTAAGAGATGTGTGGTTGATTAATCTTATAAATGACTGAATCATATTATACCTTAGATTAGTAGATATCTCTGGTGTGATGTGTGATGCTATGTGGTATTATATGTTGGGTTAAAACAATAACATCTTGTATTTAAATTTTTGAATTGTATTTCATTAGAAAACTTGGGTTAAGAGGACATTGGATTCGAAGAGACCGGAGTCGGGTATTAGTAAATAACCGAAACCACTTCGACTAGTAATCTATAATTCTTTAAGATTTGATTTGAAAATCAAATAGGCTGGAATGAAATAAATTGAGTAATCTGGACCATTGGAAATAAGTGACGGAACTTAGATATTATTTTGTGAAATAATTGTTTGAATATAATAAGTGAGAACTCGTACAAGATACGAGTTACCCTGGTTTTAAATAAGTTTTATAACCTAGTATTTCATGTTAGATGAGTTTACTCACGCTGGTTTCCAGCCTGACCCGGGTGTTACTTTGATGTAATGCTCGGGTCAGACCGAGTATTACAGATTTCAGGTAAGGACGTTCTGGAGCTCAGGAGGCGAGCTGGATGGCAGGAACGTATGGAGTGTGATATATTGTTAATTCTTAGGACGAGTTATTTTAACTGTCCAGTGATTGTGAAATGTTGTAACTCTGATGTATTAAAATGTAATTGACTGATACAGTTTTCTTTGTATAACTGATATTATTATTTGATATTGTATTTTGATCCGCTGCGAATGTGAGAATCTGTGTCTTGTTCTGTTCTTTCTTCTATCTCTTTTCTTTTTCTTCTAACTATCTGGAAATTTCGGGTAAGAAATTTCTGGGTCGTTACATTTGGTATCAGAGCCAGGTTTAAGCGAGAACCTTGGCTCTGTTGGGATTACTCATTAAAGAATAGGGTCAATGGTACCCTAGAATGAGTTGCGTGTATATATATATATATGAGAGCGTATTTGTTATTTTCATATATAAAGATTTCAAATGATTTTTATATAAGATTATATTTGATATATAAAGCAATATTTTTATAAATATTAAAGAAATTGGTTGTTGAATCATTAAAATTAAATAAAATAATGAGAATTAAGTGGTAATAGTAATACAACCAAATTGAAATTGAATGAAGATAAGTTTGAGATGGATCCAAACTAAAATTAAAATCTTGAATTGTAGAAGTGTTATCAGAATAAAGATAATAATAAATTGGTTTCCAGATATGATAATCTTGGTTATTATCATAAATGGTAGTTGTGTTTAATAATGAATGTTGTTAATAATTAAGCAAAATGAAATGTTTTAGGGAAATAAACTTTTAGGTAAGTATGATTTATAAATTTGAATTGAAGATAATTTTAAATTGTGAAATTTTAAATCTAAATCCAGAAAACTTGAAATTGTTTTAAAGAAGATTGTTTTGAAATTAAAAACCAAAAATGGTTTAAAATTTTAAGTATGACTTGGAGTGTAAAGGAAAGAAAATGTATATATGAGGAATATACATAATACCAATGATAATTTGAAATAAACACTTAGTGTTGAGTTTTAAATTGGAATGTGATGTAAAACCCAAAGTAAAATAAGTTTTTAAACTTAAAAGGCGAAAGACTATTAATCTGAAGTTTAAAATTTGAATGGGAATTCAAATTGTGAAAAGTTGACCGGATTAAGTAAATTTAACTTGAAGGAAGTTAAATAAGTTTGAATAAATAACTTGAATTGGAAATTTCAAGATGAAATTTAAATTTAACTTGGATAGTTAAATGGTTAATTTAAATGGGAGTTATGAGTGATCTCAAAATGGGTTTGAGATCTGGAAATTGAAAATGGATAATAAATTAGAATCTGAAGATTAAATTGTTTTTGAATTCTTATTTGAAATTTGAAATAAGTTAAGTAAATATAATTTTTAAAATGGAATTTTGAAATTTGAATTCAGAATTAAATGGTTTAAAGATTTAATTTGTTAAAATAAAAAAATAAAATAAAGGTTGAATTAATTTAAAAATAAAGGAATTGTGATTTAAGGAATTAAATCAATATTTAAAAATTTTAACTCGAATTTATATAATTCGAGATAGTTTAAAATTGAGATTTAAATTGAATTAGTTCAAACTGAATTTGATTTGAATAAATGGGAATTGGGATTAATTCATATAGAACTTGAAATGGTTTGAATTTAAGTGGATTCAATTTGAAATTAGTTTGAATAATTTGAATTGATGGGAAATTAATTGGAAATGGAGATTGGGAAATTAAACAGTTTGGCTCTGGATTATTTTCAAAATAAATTGTTTTAATACAAATATAATTTTCCAAATTATTTACTATATAATTTTTCTTCTTAAACCCCAAACTATCTTATACTTATTTTACAATTATTTTGGAACTATTTAACTATTTTGGATCTGTCTTATAAATTAATTACTATTTTTCAGTTACTTATATCTAATCACTATTTTAAAAACTATTTTGCAATTATCTAACTATTTTATACCTACTTAACTATTTTACAGCTATTTTACAAACTAATAACTATTTTTCAACTACTTACCTATTTTAAACCTTTTCAAGCTATTTTTAAATTTAAATAAGTCAGAGTTCAAACTGTTTGTAATTGAAGTAATAACTCAATTGGAAATGCAAGCAATTGAGAATAAGTGAATGGAATTAAAGGAAATATGAATAGAAAAGATAATTTATTTAGCTAAAAAAATCAATAATGATAAATACGTAGGATATACGTATATTATTCTATTCGCATAGTGATTTGATCCAGATTCGAACACAGAATTTCGAGATAGTATTATCGATCCGAGTTGGGATTTTTCGCTCGATTTTCGACGGCGAACCTGGATATGGATTTTTGATTGGTTCTGGATATTCTCTATCATAGCTACGACTATGCAAGGAGAATGACGGATTCTGGTCAAGAAACCAGATCTTAGTCCGCACTAGGGAGTCGGGTGGACGACACTAGTTCGAAAGAGAAATTGTGTGATCGAAGGGCGATCAGATTGATATTGCGTACGAATGATATGAGTGCATCGTACGGGTTTGAATGAAATTGATATTGGAAATTTGTGGATAAAATTGTAAAATGGTTTTGAAATAGAAGGGTATATTTTGAAAAATAAATGATGAAATAAAATGGGAGTTAAATATTTCTGTGATTAGAACTCATTTTATAGAAAGGTGATATGGTTAATAACTGTATAAAATATTTATCAAATTTGAATATTTGATTTGGAATAAAACAAAGTTATATATCTTTGTTATATAAGATAAATATTCCCTTATTGAATCTAGCCAGAATAAAAAGGGATTTTGGAAGTATTTGAAGTATAAAAGAGGTTTTATACAAGTTGAGGTGATCCAAAGATTTTTAAAGTCATATATATCTATATATATATAAAGGATATTATGAGAATGATTTTGGAAAAGGTTTTGAGAACCTATGAATTTGGAAATGGCTTTTGATCTTTGAGAAAAATCAGTTTTGGGAATTTGGAAAGCCAAGTTTGGAACTATCGATTTTGGATATCGATTTTGTGTAAAGGAGATTTTGATATAAATCATAAAGGATATGATTTGAAGATACTATAAGTATATAGTATAAAGTGTTTTGTGAATAGCTCTGGGGAAAAAGGCGCTTCCTTGAAATGAACTTCTCAGGAGTGCCACTGGGTGGTACTGCCTTGAACCCCAAGGGGGGATTCTAAAGTTAATCCTGTGAGGAGTCCGGAATAAACTAGTTCCTGAGGATTATTTGTGTAGCGAAAGTCGAGGGGCTGGTGCCCACAGAGGCATTTGGGTTATGCTGTGACGACAGTGTAACTCAATGTCACTGCGATCTACTGCAGACCATAGCGAAAGTCATGTGTGCCGCTGAGAGCCAACTGTCTACGTTTGATTTTATATCGGTAGACTGTGACACTATGGTAACATAGCGAAAGTCGTTTGTGCCGCTGAGAGCCAACTGTCTACGTTTGATTTTATATCGGTAGACTGCGACCTATGTGGGAGAAGTTTCATTTTGACAGCGAAATCGTGTGTGCCGCTGAGAGCCAACAGTTACATGGACTTTTGCTGCGATGGCAACGTAACCCTAGAATGTAACTGCGATCTGTTGTGGGTTCCATGCTGTCATCAGTTACATGGACTTTTGCTGCGATGGCAACGTAACCCGTGATGTAACTGTGACCATGGATGGGGGTGATGATTTCCAGAGCATTCTCACCAAAGATATTTCCTCTATTTTCAAAAATGTTTTCTATAATTTCAATAAATTATTTTCCAAGTATTTTTCACTGGGTGTTGAAAACGGGTCTGCTACGTACTTATAGATTTTCAGTCTTACGCCTGATCAACGTATGACCGAATTTCTGTGAGAACAAGGATGGATTTGTGAGACATCGAGTTATAAAAAGTATTTTATAAAACTATTTTGGTAATATTATATAAATTTTAAAGTGTTTTAAAATTTTTAATGAAAGAGTTTATAGTTGAAATTGATCAAAGAGTAATTTAACTGAAATAGTAGAATAATTAAAATTCTGGCTTCGTTCCTTTTCGAGGACGAAAAGATTTAAAGGGGGGAGGAATGTGATAACCCGGGTTTTGGAATATTTGTAACTGATAAATTAACTAGATTTATTAGTAGAAATACTGATTTATAAGTTAAATAAAATTTCTGGTAATGGAAATATATATATATGAATAAGTATTGGTTTGAAATCCTCCTAGTATTATTATTTAAATTGGCAAAATTAATATTTCCAAACAATGATAATAATATGTTGTTTATATATATAGATATAAATAGATTTTTTTTTAGTAAAATAAATACCAAAGCTTTATAAAACATTTTAAATAAAATAAAGACAAGTGTTAAGATGTTAACACCCAAATTAACAAAAGTAAATCATTTAACATAAGGAATTTATAAATAAGTCTTTATATATTTGTAAGTTTTAAAATGCATAGAATTAACATTTATAATAAATAAATTTATTGTTTGACAATTGTAACTTTTATGCCATGCAAATTTACAAGTGGCCAATATGTTTTCTTTTCAAATTTATAATGAAGAAAAAAAAAATCAAAGAAATTAAACCAGGTTTTCATCTTCTTGCCACCTAAAAAAAAAACCTGGAAATCAAAAGAAAAAAAAACAACTGATTCAAACATTCGCCTGAAATCATCAAGCAACTTCAGATTAGTTTTTGAAAGCCTTAAATCATCTCAGCAATTCAAAGATTCCAGTAAAAACAAGATCATCTCAAACCTCAATAAGCTGAGCAATCAAGCAAATTCGAATTTAAGCCAAAGATTTAAAAGTTGCAAATAAATTCAAACAAGTCCAGATTCAACTCTAATACCAGAAAATCAACTCAACAACAAAATTCAATTCCAGATCAAAACTCAAGTAATTCCAGATTTAAAGAAACTTCCAAGTTCTCTGTTCAAATAAAAAGGTGAGTAAACTTT
Source organism: Allium fistulosum (assembly GCA_030737815.1). Taxonomy (NCBI): domain Eukaryota; kingdom Viridiplantae; phylum Streptophyta; class Magnoliopsida; order Asparagales; family Amaryllidaceae; genus Allium; species Allium fistulosum. The sequence continues at coordinate 186,813,787 of CM060906.1, forward strand.
TAGAACTTGATATATATATCGAATTGGAATGTGATGAATCATTGAAGTATGATGGGAATTTTGTTGTGCATATTTTTAAAAATGATTTATGTATACAAATGGGTGTTAGTATATGTGTTCAGGTCTGGAACAGGCTTGCATGTCTCTGTTTTAAACATTTCAGGATTGAAAACCTGATTAAAAACTCAAACCTTCCACTTAAGTGATTTTTAGTCCTTAATCTCTGTACATAGTTTGTTTGTATGTGAGTAAACATTTATCTGGAAGTTTAGGCTTGTTTATCATGATGTAGATGATAGGTTGTTGATCTAATATGGTGGAACATTTTTGCATGGGTGGATTTAGGTGTTTACATAAAGATACATATGAGTTAAACCTGTTCATGTCTGGAAATAGGAAGATTTCAGTCTCTGAAATCATTTTTCATAGGCTAAACTAACTTTGAAAAATTCAATTCTCTTATAATCTCTAAGTGCATGTCTGGAACAGACATATCATATCTCTGTTAAAAATACTACAGTTTAAAAACCTGGTCTAAAATTCAAATTATCAACCTAAAATGATTTCTGGTCTTGATCTTTAATAAGAAAATGTTCAAGTGTAAATAACATCACTTTTAAAAATAAAGTCTGGGAAAATACTGGTTAACATTTTCGAATTTAAAACATTACATAGAAAATCCTTCAATAACTTAAATTTTGATTTTCAAAGCTTTATGCTTTGACTTTATGCCCAGATTCGTTATCAAAAAGGTTGAATTTTAAAATAAATTTGTAGATTTTTAAGTTGTCAAGTATTGAGAAATTTTGGGTTGATCGAATTTTGGTTTTGGGAAAAATTCTGGTAATCGGCGTTGAGATGGGGGTCAGGGTTGTTGTCAGAGATGGCCTAGGCAATGGGAATCACTGGAAAAATAGTTGAGGACTTTATTATTGGCCATGGTGGCCATGAAGCATTGGACTAGGGCTTGGGAAGTTAGTTCTGTCGAGTTTAATGGCGAGGTGATTTCGCCCAAATGGATGTGTCGAGTTCGATCGCATGGCAAGGGATCGAGGCGAGGAGTTGTAGTGATGCTCTGGGAGGAGGGCCGGAGTTTCCAGCTGCCGTGATCGTCGTGGCGAACTAGTTTTGTCAGTGTGGTATTGGGTTCTGTCGTCGCCAGAGTGCTCGATTTACGTTGGTCGATGGTTGCATCGATCTGAGAGTTCATACGTGATGCCGAGATGATCGCCGACTTGGTAGCGTCGTCGACAGGGAGACAGCGACGTCCAGACTCTCGTGCACGTGTACCATGCACGTTTGAGTATCAGCTGTCGAAGGAAGTTTGGGGGAAGAAGGCTTTGTCTAGAAGTGAACTCGAAAAAATTGGTGAGGCAACTCGGGAAATTTGGGGTAGGGCTCGGGTTTGAAATTGTTTCGAGCCTGGTTTTAAAATTTAAAGTAAACAAGTACAATTTTTTTTTTTAAAGAAAAACCTGTAACAGTTTTTAAATAAAAAGCAAAGACAATTTTATTTCAAATTTCAAAAGCAGTTATAAAGTTACATTCAAATAATTATAAAGTAATGTTTAAACCATATTTCAAATTATATTTTAATAATTAAGTTTAAAGGACATGATAAATTGAGATTTCAAAGATAAATATTTGTTTAAGTTAATATTAGTATATTTGAAAAGGGTTTCCAAAGATTTTAAATGTATAAAAAGTTAAGTGTTTAAATTGTCTTGTTAAAAGTAAGATTTCATTTCAAATATAAAAATTGATTTCTAAATTGGTTTTAATAAAGTAAAGGATTGAAGTAAGTATTTAATATAAATGCAAAGTTTATTCTTAATTAGCTAGAGTGAGATTAATTAAAGATTAATAATTAAAGGTTAATTACTATTTGTAATTAAGGATAATTATTAAATGAAGTAATTAGTGGAAATGAATGTGACTAAGAAATAAGTTTGTATTAGTAATCTGTATTAATAATGTGAGTTATAAATTATTGGTATTTAATAATTCAATTAATCAAGGATGATTAATTAAGATGGATAATTATTGGGAGATTAATTAATTAGTTTGTAATTAACTAATAAGTAGAATTTAAAGGAAATTGAAGTAATAAATTTGATTCATTTATGGTTAATTAAATTAATTAAGAGATGTGTGGTTGATTAATCTTATAAATGACTGAATCATATTATACCTTAGATTAGTAGATATCTCTGGTGTGATGTGTGATGCTATGTGGTATTATATGTTGGGTTAAAACAATAACATCTTGTATTTAAATTTTTGAATTGTATTTCATTAGAAAACTTGGGTTAAGAGGACATTGGATTCGAAGAGACCGGAGTCGGGTATTAGTAAATAACCGAAACCACTTCGACTAGTAATCTATAATTCTTTAAGATTTGATTTGAAAATCAAATAGGCTGGAATGAAATAAATTGAGTAATCTGGACCATTGGAAATAAGTGACGGAACTTAGATATTATTTTGTGAAATAATTGTTTGAATATAATAAGTAAGAACTCGTAGAAGATACGAGTTACCCTGGTTTTAAATAAGTTTTATAACCTAGTATTTCATGTTAGATGAGTTTACTCACGCTGGTTTCCAGCCTGACCCGGGTGTTACTTTGATGTAATGCTCGGGTCAGACCGAGTATTACAGATTTCAGGTAAGGACGTTCTGGAGCTCAGGAGGCGAGCTGGATGGCAGGAACGTATGGAGTGTGATATATTGTTAATTCTTGGGACGAGTTATTTTAACTGTCCAGTGATTGTGAAATGTTGTAACTCTGATGTATTAAAATGTAATTGACTGATACAGTTTTCTTTGTATAACTGATATTATTATTTGATATTGTATTTTGATCCGCTGCGAATGTGAGAATCTATGTCTTGTTCTGTTCTTTCTTCTATCTCTTTTCTTTTTCTTCTAACTATCTGGAAATTTCGGGTAAGAAATTTCCGAGTCGTTACAGATCCGAAGTTTATTGTTCCCTTCCTAAACTCTGGGTGCCCACCATTTTCCACACGGCCAGTCTAGAGTTGGGTTTCTCAGATATTCAGGTTGAGTAGATTATCTGGAGCTAGTAGTCCTTGGACGACTGACCTTGCTTTCCGCTAGCTATGGATTGGAGCATTCTATTGGAGATATTCTATCCACTGCTGGTGTTATCTATTTTCTTTCCGCTGCTATTTCTTGTATCATATCTCTAATGTATATTGATATCTATTGTATCATTCTGTTGTATCATATTGTATCAGATTTTGTATCTGTCATTGTATCAATGTTTTGTAATTGATATATTCTTTATTCCGCTGTGTTGTTATATTTAATGGTGTTATAAGCTCCGGAGAACCTGATTCGGCGTTTGAATCTACGGCATTTTGAGTACAAGTGAAGTACGGATGCCGATTTTCGAAGGTCGAGTTTTTGGGTCTTTACAACATAGTTGGATCTTATAAATAAATTTCATATAAACCAATATATGTATACTTTACAACTTAACCCAAACCGTGTAAACAAATATGTAACAAACACCAGAACACATATATATTTACTTTAAAAAGCATGCCTGAAATGATCGGTTTGCAAAAGAGAAAGGTATGAACCAGGGAAGGAGGTGCTAGGCTCGGGAAGATGGCTACACACGGCGGTTCAAGAAGAGGACAATGGAGGAGTGAAGGCGAAGTGCTGGCAAATCTCGGTGGCGAGTGTTTGAGTGGAGTGACAGTTCAAGGCGGAGGCGACGTAGAGGAGAAGGCGGGTTTGCTGGGTGGAGATGCGGCCTGGGTGCGGTCCGAGGTGGAGGAAGTGGTGGGGTTTCGGGGTGCCGACGTTGCTAGGTCATGGAGTGAAAGCCGTAAGTGATAAGACAAGGAAGTTTCTTTGTTTTTTTTTCTTTTTCGGCCATGATCTCACAGGAGGAAGAAAGTGGACAGCCATAGACATTTGAATCTAGCTTCGCTTTGTGCACTGTCAACAATATAATTTTTTTTTATATTTTAAAACCGAAAAGAAGTGAAACGAGTGGACACACCATTTTATCACAACTAGGGAATAAAAGAGGTTAGAGATTGATTTCTGAAATTATTAAAAGCAAAAGTCCATTGGTGCTGTACGGTGGATATAGAAAGCCAAAAGATTCAAATGCGAAATCAATAGGCTCAAACAACTAACTGCAACGACTGACCGTTTACTGATTTCGCGACGTACCGGGGTTCAAAAATAGAAATGGAAATATTTCTGAGAACAGCACGACGAGACGATCAAAACGGTATACAGATGTCAATGGTACGATTGAATTATAAAAATTCGAATTTTTATACTAGCGGAAAATGCAGGAAAAACACAGAAAATAAGATCGACGGAGCTAAAGAAGTCCGAATTTGAAAAAACGAAAAATGACGTCTTGCTCAAAAGATGATTTAGAATTTTTCTATGTAAAAATATTTAGGTTTCGAAAATGTTTTATTTTCATTAATTTACTAACTGAATTAAATTAAAATAAATTTACGCACGAAATAAACTTTCATATTTTCGGATGAAAATTTACAAGTTGCTTTGTTTAATTAGATGAATTTCAAATATTAAATTTTTATTTCAAATTTTATTTTTAAAAATTCCACAAAATTTCAAATAATAACATTATTAAAATCAGTTAAATTTACGGGTCGTTACACTCTCCCCCACTCAAAACTTTTCGTCCCCGAAAAGAAAGGAGGTAGGAGAATAGAAACAACGAGAAAGAAAATAGATTAAAAGACAAGATAAAACAATTAATTTAAACCATATAATTTCAAATTAAACTAATTAATATTTAACAATTCGGTTAAATCCCTTTGAGTTCACTTAAGTTAAATTAATCTATCTATTTCTAAATTCATTATCTTATTATCTAGTCATCCTCAATTAACAATTTCTAAATCATTAATTTGTATAATCAATTATTGTACTCATATTTTATTCAACAGATTTAATTCTTTTATTCCAAATTATTATTAAGTTTATTTCACTTGATATCTCATTTCATATATTTAAACCATATAAATTAATTTAAACCATATAAATTTCAATTTAAATTAATTTATATTTTTTTTCCAATTTGGTTAAATCCATTTCTATTAAATCAATAAATAGTCATTCGATTTAAATTTGTTAGTTCAACTGTTAATTCTAATCATATAAATTTCATTTTAAATCAATTAATATTCAATAATTGATCTTAATTCAAGGTATTTCATTAAGCTAATTCAATTCAATTTGTTAATTCTTTCAAAATAAAATTTACTTTATTTACCTCATTCAATTAACTTATTATTCTATCATCTTTATTAGCATTTTTTTAATTAAAATCTAAGTGCATAACATTTATTATAAACACTCAAATTTTATTTATAAAATTATTTTATATTGTATATTATCCAATTACATTTTAACTTTTGAATAATTTAGGTAAGTTATTTGAAATGCAATTTAGTACTATACAAATAAAACTTTCAAATTTAATTATTTCAAGTTTTAAATACTTATTCAAAATTTAGCTTTATTTATAATTGAAAACATCTTTTAACATGATTTTTATGAATTAAATTTCCATTTAATTTCAAATCCTTTAGAAATAATTATGTATATACTATATATATTGAACCAAATTAAATTTAAAATAATATACCCATATATATATATAAATCAAGTCATATTAAAGAAATTCGAATCAAAATGTTTTTCCAAAACAAAACCGTAGCAAAGCTATAGAATGGTTTCTCCACTTCGAAACTCGAAAATGAATGTCGATGATGCGGCCGCCATCACCGAAATTATTTTCCAGCGACAAAGAAAAGAGCACTGGTTTCAACATTTTAAAATTATTTGAAAACGATTCCTATTTGAAAATACTTTACATTAAAATTCTTTGGAAACAAATTATAGTCAAAATACCTTTAAATAATGTGCATTTTAAACATTTAAAACCATAGTTCGAAATCATTGGAAATTAAATACTCAAATTCATAATTTAATTTAATTTCAAATTCTAAATCAGTTTATAAACCAAGTTTATAAATTCATTTATCGAATAATAGATGAAAATCAAATATTATCATTCAAACAATGAATTAATTAACCTCTTTTTTTTTCTCTTCTAGAAAAAATTTACTTATATATTTATAATATAATCATACAAAATTATTTCATTTACCAAGTTTGAAAACAATATTGTGTCAGTTTGCTCTTGCTCAAGTGTTTTGGAAATCCTATCGATAGCGTTGATCAGACGAATCGATCGGAAACCCAAATCAACATCAACAACTCAAACAACACAGCATATATTAAAACATTTATACATATTAATTTATAAATTCATTTCTTTGCTCGACGATACAGGAATGAATTTTCAATTAAGGATAAGGTTTCAAATTTGATGGAATCAAATCAAAGAGAAATTTGATTCGAAGATAAGTTCGAAACAAAGATATGATGTTTAATAACAAAGTAGGAAGATTGATAAATTTATATAAATCGCGGGCAACCTTAACCGGGTCAACCGTGACTTCAAAAATAAGATCGGTGCAGAATTTCGAGGCAAATCCACATTCGATCTCAAGAGATAGAATGCAGGTATAGCAGGAAATAGATAGCATCGTAAACCGAGGATACAGAAATCTCCGGTAAATCAATGCCTTTTGTAAATGAGTTTCACCCCTTTACAAAATTTCGAAGATTGGCAAGACCACCGATCCATTATAAAGATAATTCAAAGTGGAGTTATGGGATGCTCCGGAATTGAAAGAAGACGAATAGTGAGGGACACGAATGAAATTTAGAACCGCAGGAAACGTTCCAGAATTCAAAGGAATTGAGTCAAAAGGAAGAGATTGAAACTCGAATGAGAGTGATTCTGTAAATACATTTACCATATATGCTAAGTTTTGCCTAGAGCTACCAAAGCTCTGATACCAACTGTAACGACCCGCTATTTTGGACCATTCACATCCGCACATGTCGAACTTGAATGATTCAAAATACCGAATTGTTAATTATATTTGGCAAAACTGAGCATATACAATAAATAATATAATCACAGATCATAGACATAGAGTAATAAATTTACAGCGGAAACAAAAGATAGTAGTTCATGAAGCTGCTATATACATATCAGAGTTAAATAAGGTACAACAGATGTCTCGAATACAATAGTCAAATACAATATCAAAATACATCACTGGAATCAACTGAATATCTGAAAGCTGGATAGATAGTTGGATCTCCAAGCGAAGCTCCAGCTCCAAAGGTGAGTCTCGAATACTGGTACACTCAGTCTGACCCGAGCGTAAAGAAAACACAAAACACTCGAGTCAGGATTAACATTCTTATATCAATAAATCCAACTCAAGTGAAATAGCAACTGAAATACAAGTAACTCAAAGGATGTTTGGAATAACCATCCTTTAAGGATCCGTTAAACTATCTACTATGTAGTAGTGTACGATAAGTAGATAATGCCTATCAGTAATATAAAGTATCAAAATAGTGTTAAGGCGTTACCATTATTCCCCTTAACACATTTTTATATAAGCGTCGTAGACTATACAGCACTGTAAACTCCACCGTAAACTAGTGGGATATCAGGGAGTACTCCATAGGTATAACACGAAACAAATCGTAGTGGTCGCGTATATAGGAATACAAGTATGACAAGGCACATGAGGCAATACCCAAGGTAGTGAAACTACCGTTTGCCCGATCCGGACTGGTGAGAACGCATCGCCACAGCGATCGCAACACCGCGAAACAACACTCCCAAATCAAGGGTGCACCAATAGATAACAAGTAATGAGTAGTTTCGAAGAAGTGTGTTCGCTCGAGGTGGATAACCCCATTTGGCCCAGCACGGCTCCTGTTTTAGTCATTTCCAATTTGACACAAGTGTCAAGGCTATCCATTATCGTTCTCTTTCTTCAGTCATCACGTACATCATTCCAACCACTTCATTATGGATCACACTCCGCGTACAGTTATTAAAGTGGTTTTCGGTTTAGACAGAGAGTATGTCCATAACCGATTCCAGTCTCTTTAATAACTTTCGTAATTATTACACCGATTGGTCGTTTAATATATTTCTAAACCAAATCAATTACAATTTCAATTAGAATTTGTAAACCAACATTTCATTTGTCTTTCTACAACAATTTCCATAAATTTACGTTTCAAAATTTCCAAATTACCATTTCAAAACTCTATGATTCAATTTCAATTTTTATTTAAAACAATTCAAATATTGATTCAAGTTCGTATTATAAGTTTCATTCCGAAATTATTTAAATTAATTTAATTTAAGATTCAAATCAATTTAAATTCATTAATCGATTTCATTCAATATTTGTTAAGTAAATTTGTCATTCAAAACAATTTCTATTTAATTTCCAATTCATTTAATCAATTACTTAAGTTCAACTTCATTTATCAAAACTTAAAAATTTGATTAGATTAAATTCGTCGAATCAAGTTCTTTAAATTACAAGTCTTACATTAATTTCAAAGAAATCACATTTTCATTTCTTGTTAAAGAAATTAAATTTCACTTATTCATTTACTTAGTTACAATTTCAAAACTCAATTAATAAAGAACTAAATTTCACTAATTCAAGAGGTTCAATTTTATTTAACTATTAAATAATTCAATTTTTATTTAATTATTAAATAAATTCAAAACTTAATTATTAAATAATTTCAAAACTCATTTATTAATTAAATTTAAAACAACGTTCTTTCATCAACTACTATGTTAATATTTGATTCAGATTATTAAATATTAACATTTTCCTTCATAAAAATTCAATTTCCAACTTCATTTCAAAACCTTATTATTTATTCAAATAAAATCTTTATTTTATTTTTAAATCAAACTATTGACCAATCGGGTTTTATTTAATTATCTATCCTAGGTCAAAGTTTAATTTGGGTATTTATCATTTCAACCCGATTCCAATTCAATTCAAAATCAGAGCATACCAAAGGGAACTTGCAGTGTGATAACTGGGATGGTGTCAAAGTAAATAAACAAGCAATAACTATAATCAATATCAATCCAATAATCAATTCAAATAATTCCGAAATAATCGTATTAATTCACATTGTTGTTTGTGTAAATTAATATAATTATTTCTAGAATCTACACTATCATTTCATGTAGATTAAAGATTATTACACTTATTATTCTATGCAATTTTACACTTGACATCAATTATTCAATTTCATACTTCATAAAATAATACAACATAAATTCAAATGGTTCAAGGGTAATTAACTATTTTTCTATGTGTTAAATAACTAAACATTTAAGGGGTCATATTATACAAATTTAACTAATCAAATTCAACACATATGTCGATTCAAATTTTTAACTATCCTACATCAAATTCAATTGCATAATATTTATCACTTTATAAATTACAATTTAACATCCAATATAAACAACAATCAATCAATCAATTATCAATCAAACCGTATTATCATCGCATAAATAATTACAGATAATGGTGTCAGATGTCATGGATGAACAGATACAGGTAATAGCATATATAACAGTGTAAATAACCAACAGCAGCATATTTCAATTGTCGTTTCAATTGAAATCAAATTTAATAAATAAAAGAGCATTAATCGTGAGTGATTGCTCACCTTTCGAGGTTTGAGATGGACGAAAATGGGTTGAATCGCGAATCCAAGCATGAATTTCAGAGTAAAGCAAAATTGGCATGAATACGACGACAAAGTTGATAATGAGAATCGATGAACCATTAGAATCAGTTCGATATAAGTTAAAACGAAATGTAAATTATATCGATATACACTTTCTCAAATCAATATAAAGTTTAAAACACATACAAATGTGTTACTTAAAAAAATTCAATATTTTATAATATATACGTATTTTAAAACAGTACTCATAACACTATCTATATATACTCTTATACAAATATAAAGTAATATAGCCTAAATGTATACTGTTTCTCCTAAAGACAACACATACGAACGACTGGAAAAAACATATATACATATGGATTATAAACAACAATTATGCATGCGTACTCCATTTATATACAAATATATATACAAGTCAGACCTGAACACAATACATGCCAAAGTACATTTAAAAACAGGTATATATACGAAACCATGCAGTAACAGTCATATGCAACTTTTATTCATATAAATATATTTTATAAAACCTTTATATATATAAGCTAACTGAGTATATATAGTTTGCTATATAAAATAGATATGTGAACTTTTAAAACTTGTACAAACATATGATTTCATAAAGTAATATGAACAACTAACTTATATAATAAAACTATATAAACAGAAAGTAGAAGATATATATACAACGGCAGGTCATCAAATTTCATAAAATATCTATATACATATTTGAAAACTAAGTTCACATATTTTATGTATAAACTAGTACTGAAATCTATATAAACTAGTGCTACAGCTTAAAACGAAAGAGTACATAGGCTTAAATAAGATATACAAATAATATATGTATACCTATAACTAAAATGTATGAGCTGACCTATAATAAAATATACACTTATATTTATATATATTTCGAAATGATCATAAAAAAATAGTTTATCATGGATATAAAATATCACCAATATATATAAGAATCAGCAAAACCAAGCTACAAACATATACGTATAAAAGTCTTATATACAAGGATATAACAGCTTATTATATCTTCCATAACTATCATACATAACTATGCATTTCGTAACTAAAAGAAACTCATCATCATGAAAACTGACACATTATTTAGAATTTATATTTATTATACAACTCAATAGAACATTACTTCACTATAACACAACCGATCCCTTATAGACACATACACAAAACTTGCAATATATATATATACTTAGCATCAAAGTATATACAACTTAGTTGGATCTTATAAATAAATTTCATATAAACCAATATATGTATACTTTACAACTTAACCCAAACCGTGTAAACAAATATGTAACAAACACCAGAACACATAAATATTTATTTTAAAAAGCATGTCTGAAATGATCGGTTTGCAAAAGAGAAAGGTACGAACCGGGGGAGGAGGTGCTAGGCTTAGGAAGATGGCTACACACGGCGGTTCAAGAAGAGGACAATGGAGGAGTGAAGGCGAAGTGCTGGCAAATCTCGGTGGCGAGTGTTTGAGTGGAGTGACAGTTCAAGGCGGAGGCGACGGAGAGGAGAAGGCGGGTTTGCTAGGTGGAGATGCGGCCTGGGTGCGGTCCGAGGTGGAGGAAGTGGTGGGGTTTCGGGGTGCCGACGTTGCTAGGTCATGGAGTGAAAGCCGTAAGTGATAAGGCAAGGAAGTTTCTTTGTTTTTTTTCTTTTTCGACCATGATCTTACAGGAGGAAGAAAGTGGACAGCCACAGACATTTGAATCTAGCTTCGCTTTGTGTGTTGTCAACAATATAATTTTTTTTTATTTTAAAACCGAAAAGAAGTGAAACGAGAAAACGAGTGGACACACCATTTTATCACAACTAGGGAATAACAGAGGTTAGAGATTGATTTCTGAAATTATTAAAAGCAAATGTCCATTGGTGCTGTACGGTGGATATAGAAAGCCAAAAGATTCAAATGCGAAATCAATAGGCTCAAACAACTAACCGCAACGGCTGGCCGTTTACTGATTTCGCGACGTACCGGTGTTCAAAAATAGAAATGGAAATATTTTTGAGAACATCACGATGAGACGATCAAAACGGTATACAGATATCAGTGGTACGATTGAATTATAAAAATTCGAATTTTTATACTAGCGGAAAATGCAGGAAAAACACAGAAAATAAGATCGACGGAGCTAAAAAAGTCTAAATTTGAAAAAACGAAAAATGAAGTCTTGCTCAGAAAATGATTTAGAATTTTTCCATGTAAAAATATTTAGGTTTCGAAAACGTTTTATTTTCATTAATTTACCAACTGAATTAAATTAAAATAAATTTACGCACGAAATAAACTTTCATATTTTTGGATGAAAATTTACCAGTTGCTTTGTTTAATTAGACGAATTTCAAATATTAAATTTTTATTTCAAATTTTATTTTTAAAAATTCCACAAAATTTCAAATAATAACATTATTAAAATCAGTTAAATTTACGGGTCGTTACAGATATACTCAGTTTTGACCACTAACCCGTTAGTACTTACTGCTACTTTAGAAGTTATTACTAGAATTATATTTTTGAACGTTTACAACACTTGTAAACTTATTTTCCTGCTAATTTGAAATACTAGTCATATGTACAGTAATTATGTCTCAACTTTATCCCATGTCGAGAATTGATGAACTTTAGGTCAATCCTTTACAGAGTTCAAATTTTGAAAAGAAAAATACAAAACGTACTTTAGACAAGGTCCCTAGTAAAATTATTTCTAGAGCAAACTTTAAAACGTGAGGGGGCAACAAGAAATCATGCGAGCTTCCCTATTTCTCTCCTTTTCCCTTTAACGTTCTGTTTTTCTTCTTAGACCGACCTACACTTGAGACATATGCTTCCCTTCAGCTTTTCAGATCTAAAAAAATTCCTTTTTTTAAAAAAAAAGACGTCTTCTCCTCACAACCCAAATCGTCGTAACCCTAATAGGATAATATTTCTTATTATTATTCCTTTCTACTTCGTCGCGTCAGATCTGGTCGAAGATGGAGCTCTCCGCCTTGTGTCAAACTCGATCCGTCTCCTCCAGTTATGATGAAGTCTTAAAATCACGACCTTCGCTGTCTGTGTCGACCATACGCTTCTCTTCAGCTTTTCAGATCTAAAAAATAAACTCCTCTTTTGAAAAAAACGTCTTCTCCTCACAATCCAAATCGTCGTAGCCCTAAACAAGATAATTGTTCTTATTATTATTCCTTTCTACTTCGTCCCGTCAGATCCGTTTGAAGATGGAGCTCACCGCCTTGTGTCAAACTCGATCCGTCTCCTCCAGTTACGATGAAGTCTGAGAATCACGGCCTTCACTGTCTGTATCGAAATTGCTGCCTGAAGTATTATTGTTATGAGAAGATTACTTAGACTGCCTTGAGATGCTCGCCTGAATTTGAAGCGGTCCGGATCTGACTTTGGGAAGCTCGATGGAGATTGCCGAGATGGAGAGATGCCAATGTTGGCGCCGCTAACAATATCCGCCACAACTGGAGATACTCGAAGAAGATGCTACCGCGCTTGATAACCCCGTGTCTGGACCGATATAAGGGAAGCACTGTGAGATATTGGGTGTAATTTTATTTGGTTCTGATGTATCTCTGAACTACAGAGTGTGATGATGCCCACGTCCTTCGGATGAATTGCTGTCAAAGCTAAAAGTTGCAGCTTGATCAGAGTTTTTTCTTCTTCTTCTTCGCAGGTAATGAAAATGAACACTGCCTTGATAATTTGATCACTAGTTATCGAGCGTTGCTTTGGTTCTAGTTAAGTGCTGAAAATATGCTGTCTTGAAGTATTGTTGACTGTCTAGAATTAGATTTTTTTTAAATCGCTACATCAAATAGGTAAATTAGAAACAGACGATATTTTTACTTTGAAACATTTTTCTAATGTTTCTAGCTCTACAACACTTACCTAGTGTTTTGCATAGCTGTGCAAGTATTTCCACATTTATTTTCTTTCTAAAATTATATTATTATGGTTTTTCAAGAAACCAAAAGGTAAATTAAAGAGGGCGGTCCAAGTCCAATATGCACTGCACTGCTGATACCGTTTCCAAGTCAAATAGCGGCAGCTTCATCTAAGCCCACTCGCATTACTCTTTCCTAAATAATATCTACTTATCTAGCGATTCTCAATCCTATGTTGAGCTTTCGTCTAATCTTGCTTCGATTCAAGGAATTTGAATATGATCGATCTTCCTTCTTTGACGGTGCTTCATTCGTTTACTCAAAAAACCGCAAGGTACTGCATTGTTATTTATAGTTTGATTTCGGCAACTCCAAAGACCTACAGTTGAATGTTGAAACTGATTAGAATTATTATGATATCTTGGAAGAATATTGAAATTGATTAAGAATCTTATTATTGCTAGGTCTATTGAAACACATAGAGATCTTGAGGCGAGAAGTTCGCCCATTGATTTTTGATTGTTTAGTTCTTTTTATTAAAATCAGGTAAAAAAGATAGCTAATAAATGATATATATATTTAGATAGTGTATTCATATAATACAAGATAGCTGCCTAGATTTGATTTAGATAATAAATGAAATATTATGTGATAAGCATGTTGTATTGTGATTCCATATCGATGTAAAAGTATGTAACGACGCTTTGATCAAAAATCACACTATAAATATGAAAGTGTTTTATAAATGTTAGTTCATTGATTGTCTATTTCAAAGCTCACAAATGGAAAGTATATTTATAAGTGCATGTTCATTGATTAGGGTAGATCATCTATTTCAGATCGACTCCTAGTGGACTTTGAATTCCTCCTGTTTTGCTTTTTCATCCTTCCACCACCAGTAGGGGTCGACCTAATGTAGATGAGCTTCCGCAATCAATGAACAAACATTTATAAACCTCTTTCCCCATTTGTTGGCTTTGAAATAAACAATCAATGAACAAACATCTACATAACACTTTCTTTTAATTTGATTTTGGAGCAAATTGCCGTTACCTTCATTTATATTAGTATAAAATCACGTTACTGCGTGCTTATCCCATGATATTTCATTTATTAACGAAAACAATCTAGGCTGCTATCCTTTATTATCTGAGTATACTTTAACTAACTTATTGACTTTTTATATGAATTTGGATGAAACTGCCATAGTTTCAGTCTTCTACAATCTGTTTCACTCAATTGGAAGTTGAAACATTACTTGGCCAGGAATCTTGAATTTGATGACGATCGATGATAAAAAAATCCGGACATAGTTTTGACTGCAAAATTTTTTTGATCAAAAACTCTTCCATATACTTTGTAATTTTTAATTCAGGAAATTATTGTTAAGGTCAAAAATTTTCAGCATTTTAGCCTCAAGGACAGACCTTCAGTATTTTAACATGAAGGATAACTTTCTTTAGGTATCTGTTTGTAGTTATCGATAGCAGTTTTTAGGTATCAGTTTTTGGTTCGGTAGCAGTTTTGGAATAATGTTTGTCCTTGTGAATAATTTTGGAAGAATGTTTGTCCTTATGATTAATTTTTAGGAGAATGTTTGTCTTTGTGGATAAAATATTGAGGTCATGTCCTTGAGGAAGGCTAAAAATATACAAATTTTTGTCCTTTAAATTAATTCCTCTTTTTTAATTCTTGACATGCAATGCCATTTTATTCTCTCTGCTTGTCATAGTAATAGGTTTTACAAACTTAAGAAGTTTAAGCCAAGAACAGTTCTGATCTAAATTTTATGTTTCAACCGAAATTTTGATCAATTTTTTTGGGGTGCATCGTACTGAAAAATAATTTTTACACCTTACTTTTGTACGTCTATGCATATTCACAATCAAATGCAATTTTGTATGTTGTACGTTCCCTAGTTAGAAACATGCACTCCACCTTTTGGAACATTTCAAATGATCAATTTATGTTTCTAGTCATCACGTTGGGAAAACCGTAGACTTGACTTGGTTATATAACTTTCTCTATATTCAATTAGTATTGATGTGGAATTGTGGTACTTAGATGAAGGTTCCTCTTGTTTTAAACTTACATTTTACATCCGAGCCTATCTCAATCAAACAAATGGAAATGCTGATTCATACCATCGATATGTAATACGCGAGTGTTCTTGCATTAAGGCAAGGGAGCATAGGTTTCCGCTTGAATTCATGGGTATTGCAACGATCTATGAAAATACATCTAGTTATATAAATAATTAATTTATTAATTGATACATAGAGTTAAATCCTATTAAAAAATGAATTTTCGAAGCTTAATGAATTTGAACCGTAGAGTATATTGATTAAGTGAAGATATTTACATTAATTGTTTGAAGTTACAGTTAAGAAGTTATGAATTAATTACTTTGTTCTTTTGCATTTTACCAAGTTTCATATTTTTTGTCTTGTAGGCGCATGCACTGGTCTCTGGGAAGGAAAACAAGATTTTACATCTTCATATTTTACATCTTCATATTTACATTAATTGTAGCTTTTTTGTTCGAGAATAAACATAATTGCAGGGTTTCTTTGAAATATTTACCCTTAAGGGGCTTGTAATAAAGATTTTGTTTTGTCATAATTCAAGTCTTATTTTTTTCTTCATATTTCAGTGTTGCTGTACGTGGTGTTTATGTATTGTTGAAATCATGTTGATGTTTTATTTGTATTTTGCTTGCTCATGTATTGTTTATTTACTATTTTACTTTGGTACTGTAGATTGCCAATTTTAAATTCCTTTAACCTGTGGATTATCATTTTGAAACACCTACCCAGTGTTGTAGGTTGTTAATCTGAAATCCTTGGTAAGTGTTTCAATGTGTGAGTGTTTCAATCTATAAATCTGAAGCACCCACCATTTGTAAAATTGGAACACTAACTGTTTCAAATTGTCCATTTGAAACACAAAATAAATGTTTCAAATATCTGCAACATACTAATCTGCAACACTCGTAGAGTATTTCTAAAGTTTATTGCGGTGTTATACTACCGTATCAAATTAATCTTTCTGTTGTAGTGAAGGTTGGGTCTGACGTAGCTTGATATTATATGATGTGATTGTTTTCTCAAAATGAACCGAGTTCGGTTTGTGGGCGGTCCTGTATCGTTAAAGGCATGATTATGAGACGTTGATGGAGAAGTCTTGCTAATGGCCTTGTTACTCTCTTTGATTTGATTAGGTTAGTATGTTGTATTGAAAATGAAAAATAATTTTTTTTATAAGCTGAGTTTGTAATCTATTGGATAAAATATGAATTTTTTTTTTATGAGGTGAGTTTGTAATCTATTGAATAAAATAAGCAGTGAAGATTGTGCTTATATAGGCTGAGAAACGGAGGAGTGATAGGAGCAGAAGATGACTATTTGGATAGAGAAAAAATATGGTAATTTGAGTGTTGGTGTGTTATGTACTTTTGAATTGGTATTTGTGGGTGTGTGTATGTTGTAGCCTATAAAAGTATACATTAAAATATCCGGTTGATAGGTTCTTGTTTTTTGAATGATTTCAAGAATAGTATGATATGTTTCTTTCCTTGTTTGAATGATCCTTCATCTTTCATATTTATTAATATATTGTGAGATTTGGCTTGAAATAGAAAGTTTTTACCGTGATATTTGTTTTTGATTTGAAAATATATTGTACAAGATATTTGTAACGACCCAAAATTTTTAATGATTTTAATAACGTATTTAACTGGAAATTTGTGAAATTTTAAACAATAAAATTTGAAATTAAAAAATTTATTATTTGGAATACGTATATTTTAGTATAGCAACTGGAAAATTTTCATCTGATAATATTGAAGTTTATTTTCCTGTGAAATTTCATTTCAAATCAAACCGGTTAATAACAGTGAATTTAAAAGTTTCCGAAACCAAAATATGTCAACAGGAGAAAATTTATTCAGATCATTATGAATCAGACTGCGAAATTCGTTTTTCCAAATTTGGACGTCTACTGCTCCGTTTATCTTAATTCTGACCAAATAGCAGCATTTTCGGTACCGGTTATCGATTTTTGATTCGATGATCGTACCACCAATATCTGTATACCGTTTTGATCGTCTTATCGTGTTGATCTCCACAGTATATTCATTTCTGTATTTTGAGGTCCGGTACGCGACGGAAACAATAAAACTGTGTGTCGTATCGGTACCAAATGGAGACTTTTAACTTACCGTGCCTTTTAAAAATTCAAACGTGATGTCCAATCAATCAGGAAATTAATTGCTTTGAATATTTCAGTTGAATCAATCTGAGACTATTCCATTTCCTTTCCTTTTTTTCGGTTACTTTTACTTATTTCTTACGCTGCCTAACATTCGTTCAAAAGCTTACTTCTAGATCTGCATCTCACTTCCTAAAAAAAATCTCCTCCCCTCCCATTCGTTCTCTGCCAAAACCCAAGAGCCTTCTTCTCCACGTTTCTCCTTCCTCTCCTCGCCAACACCACTGCCCACCGACTAAGCCTCTCCCTCTGACTTCACTTCCACGCCTTGCTACTCCAGCGCGCATCCTCCCTCTCTCCAAACAAACACCCACGTTCTTCCCAAAACCGAGCACCCTGTCCCTTGCCCTCCTCCATTTCGGCCTTCATCACCGCAGCCGACCTTGCTCCTCCAGACATCAACCCGCGACCTCCATCAACTCCACCGTCCGGCATCCCACCAACGAAACCAATCATCAAACCCCTCTCCTTCCCCTGCACTGCCGCTTCAACCGATCCTGCCTCTTCTTTTGTTCGGCCGAGCTTCTCTCTATATATATTATGGTATATTTTATATATGTTTGTAGGTAATATATATATATATATATATTATTATATTATGTTGTTAGTACATATAGATTTAGCTGGACATATGTTAGTTTGTATATGTACAAGTTTACAATAATTTATATGTATAATATAACAAAGTAAGTTTACACTGAATTTTAATATCCCATGCGTATAAGTATATTTGTGTTCATTGTAAAGGTAGTGTCTAGTCTTGTTTTATATATGTAACTTCTTTTGCTTTATAAAGTACTATTATATATATATTATTATACTATAAGTTCTGCCTGATGGCTCTGTTCTTACATATAAAGTTGTTTATTTATATATCTGTATCTTATACAATGATATGTTTTAGCTAGTATACATGGTTATATATATCAGGTCTGCATGTATATATGGTTATATATCAAGTCGGCGTAAAAGTGGTTGTATATTTTGGTCGGTGGTCTAGTTTCATATTTCCTGTTATCAACTTATTAGTTCACATATATAGTTCATGCGTGAAAAAAAAAGGAAGAAAAAGTTACGTATATAATACAGTATGGCGAAGCCATGTATTCGGGTCTGCATATGTTATTTACTTGTTTTATTATGTAAAAAGCTTACATAAGTTGACTAGTCTGTTAACAATAGACTGATATGTTAGTAAAGTTTACACTATCCATATCTCGTTAGTTGTCTTTATAATAGGTTCTTAATATAATACTTTGTATTTATAACTGGTTCTGAATATTCTACTCGTCATTTTTGTGAAGTCTGCATAAGTGTTTTAGAGAAGCTCACACATATTGCTCAATATATATAGACTGGATTTGAATTCGAGTAGTATATATGTGTGTGGTGTGTTATAACAAAGCAAATCTATATTTATTTTGTTATCAACTGGTGATTTTTAATTTTTTTTATATAAGGTTTTCGTTGGATTAATTTTAGGAATCTATAATATTATACATTTTGGTTTCTGTTAGATTTCTAAAATATATATATAAAGTGATTTGGATATGGATTATGATTTGAAATATAACATGTAATTTAGATTGAATATTGGTTTAAGTAAAAATTAATGATGCCATATATTTTTGTTTTGATTATTTCTTCGTTGATCCAACTCTGATTTAACTTCGTCGATTCCTATCTATCAGCTTTGACCGACGTGCTTGTTTCGTCGTCGAATCGTTCCATCTAACGTTGCTTTGGAATTCGTAGTCCATTTCTTTGTCAGATCTCTCTATCCTCGAAAGGTGAGCAATCACTCACGATTAATGTTCTTATATTTATTAAATTTGATTTCAATTGAAACGACAATTGAAATATGCTGCTGTCAGTTATTTATATTGTTATATCTATGCCATCATCTGTATCGGTTCACTTGTGACACCCGACATCACTATCTGTTATTTAAATTGTTATATATGCTATTATCTGCAACTATTCACCTGTGGGATATGACACCATATCCCGTTGTTCTTATTCTATTGTTATTGATGATATATGCCTGTTGTTTTATTTTATATTATCTGTTATCACCCTGCAAGTTCCCTGTTAGTATAGAATTCACTATGGGTTGAAATGATACATACCCGAACGGACTTTAGAATAGGAGAAAATCGTTATGGGTTGAAATGATAAACCCAAGCGATTTTCATCTGAATTGGAATTGGGATTACGGGTCGAAATGATATCTACCCGTATATATTTAAATTTCGGATTGAAATGATAAATATCCGTATCACTTAACCATATGATAAATATATATACAGACACCGGTCCATATATATAAATATTTTGAAATTGAATTCTATGTTTGAAAAGAAATATATGGTTTTAACAAATGTTGATTCTTAAAATTTATATATAAATGGTAATGATATATATAGATTTAATAATGATATTTAGTTTAATGAAGATGGATTTAAATACATATAATATGTTTAAGATAAAATTTATATTTCAAAATAGATTTTTAGTAATAATTTGAATAAGTTAAAGTTGGGAAGATAATTTGAATTTGGTAAAGAATTTTATTTAATTAAACCGATTTAAACTTATTGAGATTAGGATTTAAGATATGATTTATAACTTGAGTTTGATTTAAATAAATTAAATGAATATTTCTTGTTTAAAAAAAAAATTTAGGAAATTTTTAGTAAAAATAAGATATATGTATATATAATTTGAATTTGTTATTTAGAAACAGAATTGAATTAAAATGGAAAAATTTAGATTGAATTAAATTGAAATTTGGAAATTTAGTTGATTTGAACCGATTTGTGAAACTTGAGGAATTTATAAATGCTTCACCTTATAAATTATTTAATCTATATATACTATTTTGGAAATAGATATGTTTGAAATGAAAATGATATTTGGATTTTGAAGTATGAATAAAATTGAAATGACCACGGTGTTATAGTGTATATTTCCACCTTGTAGATAGTTCCACAGATCCTTAGAGGATGGTTATCCCAAACATCCTTTAAGCTACTTGTATTTCAGTTGATATTTCACTTGAGTTGGATTTATTAGTATAAGAATGTTAATCCTGACTCGAGTGTTTTGTGTTTTGCTTTACGCTCGGGTCAGACCGAGTGATACAGCATTTGAGACTCATCTTTGGAGTTTGGAGCTTCGTTTGGAGATCCAACTATTGATTCAGCTTCCAGCTTTCCAGTTGATTCGTTCACAGAAGTCATCTGTTTGGATTGGAGACTTCACTGCATTTGAGATATTCTGTTGTATTTTATTTCTAACTCTGATGTTTATATAGTAGCTTCATGAACTACTATTTTATCTATTCCGCTGCGTATTATTGTATTACTCTGTGTCTGTGATTCTGTGATTGATTTATTTACTGCATATGCTGAGTTTTGCCAAATTTAAATTAACAATCTGATATTTTGAATTATTCAAGTCAGACATGTGTGGATTTATTGTCGATTTGAATGGTCCAAAATAGCGGGTCGTTACAATATTTTTCCTGTTTGTTTGAATGATCGACTCCATTTTGATTTGAATTGTTCCTTCTGATATACGTGCATCAAATAAGAGGTTTTATATTGTATATGGAATCAATATTTATTACCGAAATTGTCATCATCTATTTGCTTTAGATACACAACACTAAACAAACATATTAGATACAACATATATTTGTTAATACCAAACATAAATTGATTGCGATATTTCATACTATTTCTATTTTGATAATAACGAACATATATTAAATTTTACAAGTAAGATGAAAATATATTTAATACATGATAAATGTAAATCAAACATATGAGAGATAATGGATGACAAATTAACTATAAAAAAATTGTTCTTTGATGAATTTTAGATTGTAACATGCTTTGGAAGAAAAATCAAGTGTGTGTGTGTGTGTGTTTTCATCAAATAATACATATACTCCACAATACATATACATATATCCATTAAAATAGTGTATTACTAAAGACACTCCGAAAACCTCTTATGGCTCTCATAACTAATGGTCATCATACAATCGTTTCTTACATGCTTACTAATATCATATAGTTTTTTTCATCAAATAGACGATCAAATACTGTTTGGATGGTTATCATCGTACGACAGTGAATGATTGTTGTAAATCAAAGAAACATGGTTGTTTATCATCAAACGATAGTGAACGACCATTGAAAATAAAAAACACATGATTTCTTAGGACCGAATGGAAAAATTGAATTTTTTTAAGCAGCATATAAAAAAATTGATATCTATTAAACATTTTGTGGAAGTCAAAAGAGCTTTTTTGGATGTCAATAACATCACACTTGATTTAAGCTATTATATTAGTAAGAAAATGTTAAAAATTTAAACAGATAAGAATCCATTAGAGTAAAAGAGATGAGATATTTCATTCTCTTTAGGTTTGTACATACAATATAATGGAGCTTTATTTATAGACTTGTGGTGAAAAATGAAGATTATGATAATACCCATGTGATATTCATATTCATCCTTATATTTTGTATATATTATATGACTGCCCTTGAATATGAGTATTTGAAATCTTAGATGTTCAAATAGTAACTTGCAGTCGTCTCTTTTAAAACATATATAATGGTTGCTCCTCATCATTATTATCTTTTTTTTTTGCAAGGCAAGCGGGGTTGGCTGGTCCCCTACCAGTTTATTGCTGAAAAGAAAAAAGAAGAAACAGGAACAAGAACAAAAACATAGGTGACTAGAACAGACTCAAGTCACCAGACAGAACACAAAAAAACAAAGAAGAAAGAACAAGGGAGCAACAACACATAAGAAAAATAGGGGAAGGAATAAAGAAGATTACAAGGAAGACATGAGCTACGGCCAGTCAGAAGAGAAGTAATTACTGAAATCAAATTTACTCTCCCTCATCCCAATCTTGATGCTAGCCTTCAAAGCATTCCATAGCATATTTATGTTCCTTGATTTGTTCTCAAAAATTCTCAGATTTCTTTCATCCCATATCAATGTCATGTACCTTTTGATTAAAAAGAATTGCACAAATCTATCCTTTTTCCTCCATTTGGTAGCTTTGGCAATCAGATCCCAATCAAAACTAGTTAGACAAAATTCTCATCATTATTATCTTGCTTATATATATATATATCTATTATTAATAAAGAAAATTTAATAAACATGATTTTCACGGTGTCTTTTTGAAATTCTAAAAATACCATTATCCATCAATAGAATCTCACCACCGATTTGCAACATTCAACACCATCTCATTCCCAACTACCCATCAACAAAATTTTACTACCAATTTGCCAATGATATCACCAACAAAACAGGTTGAAATAAAAGTGTTGTGATTATCAAAACCTTTGCACTTCCAAAGTACATCCGTCCACTCTTTTTTTTATTGATAAAAGGTAAATACCTCTGAATATTAGATGCACATATGTGCCTTGTATACTTGTTTGTGTGTGTGTGTATATGTGCGCGCGTGTGTGTGTATAAATTCAGCCAATATTGATATTATATATTGTCTTGTTAAAAACCTCTAGGAAAACCTGATGAAAAAGACCTTGAACGAGGAAAAAAATGCAAATTGTAAAATCATAGATATCATATTAAAAATGCTATTTGCTGCTAAGGAATTTGATACTTTCATATCAATATAGTGCCTCATTAAAACCATACTAAGAAAACAAGTGGGAAAAATCTTAGTTAAGCAAAAAGAAAACAACTTTCATAACTTTAGTAACATATTTTGATATGTTATTTCTTTAAAAGAAGTTTGATGCATTTGGACAAAGGTAATGTTCCGTTAGAACCTTACTATGAAAAATCCAGTGAGAAAAATCTTACTGAAAGAAAAAAGAGTATCTTGTAACATACTTTTGGATGCTACCCATGATTTAATATTTTCCCTTTGAATTTGAATGTATGTCTTAATAATTCAAATTAGCTACGGATACTCTAGATCCATAAATATGTATGGTATTGCTTAAACAAGCATTAAGAAAATTAAAATCAAATGACAATAATTCCACTTACTCCTCCTTTGGATGTTAATCATTTATTAATAATTGTCTCATTAAAACCATAATAAGGAAAAACCTAATATAGAAAAATAGTCAACATGTAGGAAAAAGAGTACAACCTACATAGTCTTAAAAAACTTCTTTTAAGATGTTATTTCATGCAGGAAATTATGACACTTCTGGATCTTAATAGTGGCTCGCTAAAAATCTTAATAAAAAACCCAGTGGGTAAATTAATTGAGGAAAATAGTAAATAACAATATACTTTATATTTATATTCAAGCTTTGTAACGATCTAGATTTTTCTGTCGTTTAATTTTGAATACTTAAAAGGCTTAAATATTGGATTTGGAATTTATAATTGGGTTAACGAGTTTTAAAAAAAAACTGAAAATTTCAACTGATTTTGTCAAATTTAGAAACCATCGATTTAATCGACGCGTTTAAATAGCGATCTGGGGCGCAGTCTCAGAATTCGACGAAACCAGTTCCATTGGATCCGTAATAGTGAATTATTATCGATTTCAAATTTTGTAGCGTTTGGAGTTATTATTTGGTCGTACGTGATATAAACACGTTGAATTTAATATCGAAAATTTAATATAATAATTGGGTCCAAAAAGCTATCTTCTCCATACGATCGAATTAGGACTCGAAACCTTTTCCATTGTGTTTGGAATATGGGTATAACATTATGAACGTCTGGTGGCATACCTTGATAGGGATTCGAGATTTTAAGCTACGAAAATCGAGATATTTTGAAAATTAATTATATATATATATATTTCTTTCTACACTTCAAATCTGTCTTCTCTTTCCATCGACCTCCTAGGATTGTGACTTTTACTAATTCAAACACGCCATCTCCTTCTTTAAAATCACGTCTTCTTCCCCCTTCTTTTCAGATCAAATTCACGAGAGTTAAAAAAAATCGATCGTAAAATCGTGTTTTTCCCCTTCTCTTCTTCAAGAACGAAATCAAATTCGTTCTTATTTAAAATAAATGCTCCAATGCATTGCCTGCTCA
The DNA here is from genome assembly GCA_030737815.1 of Allium fistulosum. Taxonomy (NCBI): domain Eukaryota; kingdom Viridiplantae; phylum Streptophyta; class Magnoliopsida; order Asparagales; family Amaryllidaceae; genus Allium; species Allium fistulosum. The sequence continues at coordinate 186,838,753 of CM060906.1, forward strand.
AGGAGTTATCCGCCAACTGCTCCTCAGTCGGCATGTGTACTTCCGACAACGACGATGCTTCCGCCGTTACCCCTAACACCCGTCAAGCCCTCAAATCCCTAACCTCCCAAATAAAGGACATGGTAGTGAGGCTTATCGAGCAGTGACACAACTCCGGTCTCGACGAGTGAGACGATCGAGGAAGAAGCCGTGCACTCGATCGATGACGCGATGTGATGGAGGATGGGTCCCGACCTGACTGTGATGATTCGCGATGATAGTAGGAGGGAAAATTCGACAGACGACAGTCAATTGGAGTTGTGGCATCCGCTCGTGGAAGTCGACCAAGGCTGAGTGAGCCTACGACGACGATCCGGTGGCGGTTGGAGGTCTGATGCAGCGGCGAGGGACGTTGAAGGTCGACGATGAAGCATGATGTGCATGATTTTGGGAAAGGTGATTATCGGCTTGGGCTTGATTAAGAAGGGATTAGGTATTAATTTCTGAGATTAATGGTTAATTGTATTATTTAGTTGGAAATCTTGTTAAATCAACTACTATGTCATGCGAGGTCGGAAAATTACGAAACAAGCGGCACCAGAATCGTATCGAAGAATATCACGCTATAAAATTGGTTTGGATTTTTTCTCTCGAAGATAGCTGGAATTTTAAATTAAATTGAAAACTGTTTAATTTGATTTAAAATTGGAATGGATTGCAATTAAAAATCAAGGTGAGAAATTCTCACTCATTTGGATTACCAAATTTAATTTTAAATAGTTAAAATTAATTCTGGATGCCTGGTTGAATTTTATAAATTATTATATATTGAATGTTATATATATATATATAGTAGTATATATATATATTAGTAGTTGGATATATTATTTCCCACCGATTGAAACAGATGAGACCCTATGCGCCCCGCATAATAGCGGATGACCCTATATACCGCGATATCCCCCTCGAAGTGGGATTGGTATTTTTATGTTGTATTAACATCTATGGATGCATGGAAATAGGTTGAAGGGATCCTACTGGATTCCCCAAAACTATATTGATTGTTTTTCATATATAATAATATATGATGTGTTAGAATAATCTATCATAGATTATTGTTGTGATGTGAATCATTGGATGCTATAGTAGTGTTGGCCTTAATTTTGGTATTTTAAATACCATAAATATTATTTTGAATTTTTAAGAAATTAAAGGAGATTTTTAAGATGAAAATATTTATATCGGAATTCGGATTATTTAAAAGAAAATGTTTTGGATAAGCAATAATTGATTTTAATCGTACTTGGCAATTCAGAAAAAATATATTTTTGTAGAGATTTTAAAATAATTTATATAGAAGATTTTAAACAATGGGCTTTTAAAAATGATAGCCGAAAAATATGGAAAGGCGTTGAAATCGATATTAAAAATAGATTTGAAAAGAAATGGAATTTATAAAGTAGTGGACTAATAAATGGAATTTTATAAGTGAGGATAGATTTATAATAAGGTAAACTCAAAGGAGTTATAAAATTTATAAAAGATGTTTATAAATAAGGGAAAACGATAGTAGTTGCTAAATTGGGAATATAAAATTCATAGGGTGAATTTATATTAGAATATGGAAATAGGGTTGAGGAAAATAGTGGATACTATTTTTGAAAGTGGAAATGGTTAGGGGAATCAGAATGAAATCGATGAGTTGCGATTCGAGAGGAATCTACAAAGTATTTGGTTATTGAGATTTTAAAAATATATTTTATTACTAAGAAATTAAGTTGTTTTTAAAAAGGGAAGTTTTATTTACCAAACTATGAACTTTTGAACTAGTAGAATTGAAATACATCGAAAAGTGAATTTTTCAAATACTTAATATTTATTTTAACAAATCCTAAATTTTAAACCCAGCTTTGAAAAGTGATGTTATAAAAAAGTGTTTCAATATTTTAGATAGTTACTTGAACATGTCTTAAAAATAAATTATCATTATTCTTTTAAATACTTATTATATATATATAGAGTTTTGTAATGTTTTAAATTTATTTATTAATCTTCTCAGAAACCTGGAAAATGGAGTTATTCAGTATATGGGATTTATAAGAGAATTCTCAAAATGGAATTGGGAAAACGTAAGAAAATTTCCGAAGTAGTTAAATAAAAGTGAACTTCGAAAAATGATATAGAATTCATAAAGAAGTAGAAAGGGAGATTGGAACAAGTATATTTGACTTTGAAAATATTAAAGGGAATTAATTGAGGAATTCCGGAACTTATAGAATACGTTATAAACGAGTTAAGAAATTTAAAAATAAATTGTAAATGATTTTGAGAAAATAGGAAATAGGGAATAAATGAAATACTTCCTAAGTGTTGAACATAAAATGGAGTTGGAAAAATATTCTAAGTATTGGAATGGTGGAAATATTCCGTTGAATAAATAAGGGTTTGAAATGGTTTCAAATGTTGGAATACTGGAAGTAGTTTAAATACATATCTTATAAAGATATTTTGAAAATAAATTTTGGAAAAATTTAAAATAAGGCCTGATGTTTGCTTATGGATGTTTTTTATAGTTAAATAACCGACTATCAAATATTGGTCAATTTCGTTGTTTCGAAGAGACCGGGATCAGATTTAATTATCCAAAAACCACTTTGATCTGATTTGAGCATTATGAATGGATATCATGAAGATAGCGAAGACGGTGGTTCGGTTTGTCCAGACCCAGGATAACTTGTATGGACGAATGCTATCAGAACATCGTCATTGGAGGACGATGAGCATTCTATGTAAAATTGTTCTTAAAAGGTAATCGTAGCCTCAATCCTCATTAACCGGAATGACTGAAAAACAGGGGAGATGCAGCAAGGCTAAGTGAGTCGCACCCAATTAGGGTATGTTATCAACTTTCTAGATACCCTCGGATATATTATAAATTATAGATACGGTGGTGCATGCAAAAGAGCTCTCGATAAGGGTGGGAATACCCGGGGTGATAACATATTCGGTTCTATCTTGGTTATTGATAAGGCCGGTCTTGTGTTGTAGGGGATCCTGGCGAGGTCCTCAGTACACTTTTCTAGAAGTGTACTGTGATAGGTGGTACCCCAGTGCTTATTCATTGTATGAAATCCATTCTCCAATAAGCGCCGTATGGTCTTGATTGTGCCAAACTATGCTGAAACGTGAGATGCAAGCATTTCAGCTATTTTCTATTTACTTGGTTTAGACACTATTATAATATTAGACGGTTTAGATAAAAATGTTTTGGTTATCGTAAGGTAAAAACCCGTCGTGTTTATGTGTGACGTGGTCTTACGAGATACCTTTGTTTTTCAAAGGATTTTGAAAATGTTAATAATTCAAATTGAGTGTGTTTTCTCACCTTGGTTTTCCAGATTGACTTGGGTGTTATTGTAAAGACCCAAATTATTGAGATGAGAATAATTTTAATAAAATCAAAAAAAGGAAAATTTTCAAAAAAAAAATATAGTCTGAAGATAAATATTGAGAATGAGTTAAATAAAAAAAACTAAATATGAGTAAGTCTTATATTCATATGTGTATATATATATATCTTGAATATAAATAATAAGAAGGAAATGGTATTTCAGAGGGAAGAGGAAATATAACTAAGTGTATATATGGATTATACATTACCATATGTTGTATTTTTATACCCAGAAAGAATAAACATAAAGTAATAAGGAAAGAACACCAGGGTAATTAAAAATATGAATACATTTATATATCAAGAGAAAACAGATAGCTTGAGATATTAACAAGGGGTTAATTGATAAAAGGATATACATGTATACATTACAGTTTAACATAAAGAAAATAAAATAATTCAGTAAAGAGAAAATTGTTTTCAACAATTAAGTGATAAGGAGAAAATGATATATTCTTTGGTAAATTAAAATGCCTAAAAACCAGTTTAATATTAGTTATGCATAAGTACAATTTTCAAAATAAGTCAAGAGTAAACAAATAGGCTGAGATAATAGATAGGAATGGGAAATAACTCGGGCATAATGAAAGGTATTAAAAAAAAAATAAGCCACATGAAAATAATATACAAGTGAATCATGCAAATTACATGCACACAGGAAAAGCAGTGGATAACTGCTTTTACCAGAAATAGAAACCAAAGGAAAATGGCACATTTAGCCATGACAACACACACATAATTCTCTGAGAAATGTGAGGATAAAATGGGTTTTTCCTTTAGTAAAACCCTAGTAAAATGATTTAAATTAAGAGAGAAAGCAGAGGTTTTCTCTAAGGGAAAAAAAAGAAACAGTAACACATTAAAAAAAAAGAAGAACTCACACTGTTTACAAGCTTAGGCAATCTCGGGGAAAAGAAGAAAAGGTGAGTGATTAATCAATCTCATGAGGCTAAGGCATTAAGACCCAAGTTAAGGGCAGCCATTTTATTTTTGTGCTTAATCAATTGTTTTTCTTTGAATACATGAATGCTGAGAATGGTTGGTGTATTGATAAATCTTTGGTTAATGTTATGATTTGTTTGTTTGATTGTTTGATAAGAATAATGCCATGATCTCTGATATGGATCCAGAACCTTAAACCATCATATTGTAAATATGTTTAGTAAGATAAATACATTTTATTATGAAGTAGGGTAATACTAGAAGATAAGCTAGGCAGGGTGAACAAAGGAGGTTCATGCTTATGTCTAGATTGTTTTAAATTGGAGATGAACAAAGCAATAATTATTTATGTGCTGATTTGTTCAGATCTAAAGCTAAAATGTTTTATGGGTTTTTCTCTGAAAACCTTACCCTATGTTCACAAAAGAATTAAGTATAAGAATTTTTATAGAATGCTACTGGATTTGTTTAAGAGATCATGACATTCTTGAATATAGGAGATATGCAAGTGATAAAACAAATTTTGAATGAGACAACTGGAAACATGAATTAAAGCATTATTTTCATGAATGAAAATATGGTCAGTTGAAATCCCTGAGTGAGTCTAACTCTCTCTGATTCATGGAAAAAAAAGAGAAAGAAAGAATGTAAAAGCATTTCAAGAGTTAATAAATCTTTCTGAAATAAGAAATAAGACTGGTCACTAGATTATAAAACTAATCTAGGAGAGAAGCCTTGATCTATTCATCATAAGGAGTATGATGGGTATGTGCATGACTTGTTTAAGTCCTATAGGCCTTTGTGCAGGGGTTAACAGAATTGAGTCCCTTGCAATGCACACATGGTGTTCAATGGCAAAGAGATATGACCAAATTAAATTGATAAATCAAGATTTAGAGCTGAACTATGGAATTAAATTGAGTTAATTCCATAAGAGTATGTGTACATGTAAACTGTATTGAATGATTGAATGGTTGCTTGTGTGCATGAGTGTAGTAGGAGCTTAGATATATATATATATATACTCAGTTACATTGTATATCCAAAGTGCATTTAGCATATGTATACTCTGCACAACAATTTAAAAATGACAAGTTATTATATTTTGTTTTCACTCATACCAGAATTTTATTTCTGACCCAATTTGTTGCTTTGTAACATCTGGGGTGTCTCATTTTTATTGAGGCAGCTCTAGATGTTGCTGCATGAAAGGAAGCATAAGAAACTTGTATGCATGGACAGTTGAAGATTTACTTGCATTAGAATGTTTAAGAAGTTTGGCTGAAGTATTGTAATAATTAGACCAGGCCAAAAATATTATTATGTTTAAGTATTTTCTGGATTGATATGTGTTTGCTTTGTTTTCTGAGAAGAGAACATGTAAGAATTTTAGTATTATATATGAATATGCATATGTGGGTTTCTGATTTAAGTAGCTGATTTGCATAGTCTCTGGTGAAGTATGATATAGGAGATCATGCCATGTAATTTGATATGTGATCATGTCTCCTTTGGCAATGTCTGATGAATCCTTAAAATGGTAGAGTAGAAATAATCATAGGAAGAAAGGAATATAGCACAATCATTGAATCTTGTAAAGGATGAGTTGAACCAAAACTGGGCTAACCAGAAATACATGAATATGACTTATAATTGATATAAGTACATAGTTAACCTGAAATGAAATTTATGACTTTAGTCTAGGTATTTCAATTACAGTAGAAGTTGTATTGCTCTGTGAAGTAGATCCATATATATATTTTGGTAAAACTTGTAGGTCTCACTGCACCATGCTTCACACATTTTACTACTTAAATACAGGACCCAAGTCTGAGTACATTTGATCATGATCAACCTGAGGCTATTATAAATGACTTGCAGTCCTGTTTGTAATAGGCAAAATCATCACCACACAACTCTTTAGACACTTCCACATGATATTTAGAATACTTCAGTTGTTTACTTGATAAGTTCACCTGAGAATTGTGTATTAATTTGGTTTGCAACATGGCTTCAACTATCTTGTCTTCAATCATATGTTAAGTCCTAGATTTGTACATGTGTATGCATATATACTCTGCCTAAATACATTGTTCCTCTGCTTGAACCTCAATCCAATTTAACATCTGATCATTCATAGGAACCTTGTTCAACATATAAATTAGAACATGAATACCCTCACCTGACGTAAAAATTGTTAGAACATGAATTATAAATCCCGTGCTAACTTATAATGAGTAAGTTACCTTAGACACCTTAATATGTAGCATAGAATCTAGTAGTGGATAATCACAAAATCCCAGAATCAGAATCTTCTGCTTGAAAAATTCAGGAATCAAATAATCTGAGGATTAAAACAAGAAAATAAGAAAAATGGAGTATTTGATTTTATAATCAAGCTTGAGCTAAAAAAAATGAATAGAAAAGGCTATGTGACACCATATCTCTGGAATATAAGAGATTAGGTGTGATTGGATTTCTTTGTCAATTTAAATTACTCTGATAGACAAAGAGCCATATATATATCTTCATATATATATATATATGAATCAAGTTAATTTTATATACTAATATTTTTATATTGGTAAAATAAGGAATTCTGGAAAAATTAAATCAAGAGAAGTGGTCCATTAAAGAATGTATATATATATACTTAAAAAAAATCTTAACAGGAAATTCTCTAAAATACTTGAAAATAAAAGTGGGTCACTTCAGTTAGTATCAGAGCTATGTTGTTAAAACATAGCATAAATATATTATCTAATCTTCTTGTAGGGATAAAATTCTAAAAAAAATATAATAAATAAATATTTGTAGTAGAAATAGATTGCAGAAAATAATTAAATTAGAAATATGACTAACTAGCTATGCAACTGAATAGTGAATCATGGTAGGAAGACCACCAAGTCATGGAGCAGGACCCTCCAATACAACACCAATGGTTAACTTGCAAGATATGGTGAGGGAATTTAGAGAAGGAGCAGTGCACAGAGAAGAAAATCCTCATGAGGAACTAGCCAAACTATTGAAGACATTCTCAAATTTAGGAGGCAAGGATTTTGAAGGCACTGAGGGAGTTATGGGAGTGCAGACATGGTTGAGAACTTTGGAAAGGATATTTGCAGATATGCAAATTAATGACCAAAGGAAGAGGCAGATAGCTTCAAGGAGACTCAAAGGAGCAGCCTTAGATTGGTGGGAGGTGATCATCACAGGAAGGCCAGAAAATGAGATAACATGGGATCAATTCAAGGAGATGCTTGAGGCAAGGTTTGTTCCAGCAACAGCTAAGGCAACATTGCTTGAGGAATTTATAAGGCTGAGGCAAGGACAAATGAGTGTGACTGAATACACTCAAAAATTTGAGAGCTTGTCCAAGTATGGAACTATGCTCATAGGAGATGAAGAATCAAAGAATTCAAGATTTATCCAAGGATTAAATGCAGGTCTGAGTCGAGCAATGTTACCATACAAGGATAAAACATTTGATCAGGTCATAGACCTTGCTCTTTCTTTTTAACAACATGACAATGCTAGGGAAAAATTTAGGAGCATGAGGGCTAACAATCAAAAGAAGGGGAAAAATAGAGTACATCCCTATGACAAAAAGAATGTGGAAAAGAAAATGGAGGGAACAACCACTGGAGAAGCTAAGAAAAAAATTACTTGTTATAATTGTGGCAAAGAAGGACACATGAGTAATAAGTGTCAAGCAGCCAAGAAGGCACCATTCAACTGCTATAACTATGGGAAGGAAGGTCATATTAAAAGAAACTGCCCAGAATTCAAAAAGGGAGCAAAGATAGGAGCACTTGAGGGCAAAGCAAAAGCAACTGCTGCGGGAAGTTCTGGACAATTGGAAGGTATACTTCTAATTAAAGATCACCCCATCTCAGTTATATATGACACTGGAGCAACACATTCACTAATATCCCAAGACATAGTGAATAAATTGACTCTCACGTGCTATTTAGTTGATAATCCCTTGTTTATTCAAAGTCCCCTGGGTAGTTCTTGTTTGCTAGGATTAAATGTCTGGGGGTAGAATTAAACATAGGAGGAAATGTGTTTAAATCTGATTTGTTTGTATTAAAATACCCTGGAATAGGAATTATTTTAGGGGTAGATTGGTTGAGCAAATTCAAAGCAATTTTGAATTTGGAAAATTTCACTATTTCTCTGAAAACAGAAAATGGTAAAAATATTATAGTCATGAGTGAAATTGCCAAAATCAATTATTTTAACCAAATATGTAGCATGACTGAGAAAGAATTAGAACTGGAAGACATAAAAATTATAAATGAATACCCAGATGTCTTTGGTGAAGTCATAGGTGTTCCAGAAAATAGGCAAGTAGAATTTCAAATAAGGCTAATCCCTGGAGCAAGTCCAATCATCAAGAAACCTACTAGGATGGGTCCTAAAGAGTTAGTGGAGTTGAAACATCAGTTGGAAGAACTGGAGCAGAAAGGCTTCATAAGGCCTAGTAGTTCAAACTGGGGTTCTCCAGTTATATTTGTGAAGAAGCATGATGGAACTTTGAGAATGTGCATTGATTACAGGGAATTAAACAAAGTCACCATTAAAAACAAATACCCACTCCCCAGAATTGATGATCTATTTGATCAATTGAATGGAGCAAAGATCTTCTCAAGGCTAGATTTAGCCTCTGGGTTTCATCAGATGAAGGTAGAGGAAGAAAGTATTAATTATACTGCCTTCAACACAAGGTATGGATTATATGAATTTTTGGTGATGCCTTTTGGATTGACAAATGCACCATCATATTTTGTAAATTTAATGAATAGAACATTTAGAGATTTTCTAGACAAATTTGTGGTTGTCTTTATTGATGACATATTAGTGTATTCAAAATCAGTAGAAGACCATGCAAAACACTTGCATCTGGTTTTGTCTAGACTAAGGGCACATGATTTAAAGGCCAAATTCTCTAAATGTACATTTTGACTAAAGGAAGTAAAAATTTTGGGGCACATTGTATCACAACAAGGGGTTAGTGTGGACCCAAGTAAGGTGATGGCAGTGCAAACTTGGAGTAGACCCAAATCAGTGACTGAGGTGAGATAATTTTTGGGAATGGCAGGCTATTATAGAAGGTTTATAAAAGACTTTGCAAGAATAGCCATCCCATTGACCAAGTTAACTAAAAAGGAGCAACCATATGTGTGGACAGAGAAATGTGAACAAGCTTTTTCATCACTAAAGAAGGCACTGGTGGAAGCTCCAGTCTTACAGGTTCCAGAGGGTAATGAAGAGTTAGTGGTTTACACAGATGCTAGTGGATCTGGATTAGGGGCAGTGCTTATGCAACATGGTAGAGTCATAGCATATGCATCAAGGCAACTCAAGCCAAATGAAACTAGGTATGCTACACATGACTTAGAACTAGCTGCTGTAGTATATGCATTGAAACTATGGAGACATTACTTATTAGGTGCTAAGTTTGAATTGTTTACAGATCACAAGTCACTTAAATATTTGTTTTCCCAAAAAGACTTGAACATGAGGCAACATAGGTGGGTAGAATTTCTAGTTGCCTATGATCTTGATATATTATACACCCCAGGAAAAGCTAATAAAGTGGCAGATGCATTGAGTAGGCATTAAGCAAAAGTGGAAAGCTTAATGATGAGTGAATTCAAGGATTTGACAATTCTCAGTGAAGTAGAAATAAAAGTAGAAAGTAGAGTAGCAGATAAGGCATGCAGTGATATAATTGAATATGGTAAACTAAGCCTCATTTCCTTAAGGTCAACTCTGGTTGATAAAATAGGACAAATATAGGATCAAGACACAAATTTAAAAGAGAAGAAAGATATGATGTCACAAGGCATGACAGTAGAGAATTATGAAGTAGATGATAAAGGATACTTAAGGAAAAAGGGAAAGCTTTGTCTACCAAATGTAGAAGAACTGAAGCAAGAAGTTATGGATGAGCATCACAAAACAAAATATACTATCCATCCAGGTGGTACAAAAATGTACCATGATCTCAAGAGAAATTACTGGTGGCCAGGAATGAAAGGAGCAGTGGCAAGATATGTGGCAAATTGTTTAACATGCCAACAAGTTAAGGCAGATTATCAAAGACCCTCAGGTTTATTGCAACCTTTGGAAGTGCCTACTTGGAAATGGGAAAGTATATCAATGGATTTTGTGAATGGTTTGCCAAGAACAAGAAGGGGCAATGATAGTATTTGGGTAGTGGTTGATAGACTCACAAAAACAGCACACTTCATCCCAATAAGTTCAAACAGAAATGCTCACAAGCTAGCTCAATTGTTTGTGAAGGAGATAGTGAGATTGCATGGCATCCCCAAGACTATCATTAGTGATAGAGATACTTTGTTTACTTCAAGGTTTCGGAGTAGCTTTCAAGAAGCTATGGGGACAGAACTAAGCCTAAGCACAGCTTACCACCCACAAACAGATGGGCAAACTGAGATTGTTAATAAAGTTTTAGAAGATTTGCTGAGGGCATGCATACTTGATTTTGGAGGCAACTGGGAGGATCATATTTATTTAGCAGAGTTTGCTTATAATAATAGCTACCAGTCCACCATAGGAATGGCTCCATTTGTGGCTTTGTATGGAAAGCCTTGTTTATCTCCTGCATGTTGGATTGAAGCTGGTGAAAGGGTGTTGCTTGGACCAGACCATGTAAAAGAAACTTCTGCAAGAATTGAACTAGTGAGGCAGAGAATGAGAGTAGCTCAAGAGAGACAGAAAGCCTATGCAGATAAAAGGAGAATGTAACGCCCCACCTCTATGCTCATAATAACAAAGAGTATTAAAAGAAATACTGTCTATTATTACGAAGAATAAGGCAGGATAGGAGCGACCATCCGTAATTGGCCTTACACTAATATTGGTTATCTCGATGGGAGTGGTATATACTTTTAAATTTTTCATCTATTATTTATTTACTCCCATCGACATATCCAATTATCAGTATAAAACAAACTACGATAGTTCATAATAGTTTAGGACATTAGATATAACAATAACACAGACAATATAAATGCGGAACACAGATTAACAAAAATCTCATATATATAACCGATGTCAGTTATAATATAGTTGACACGATACATATGATACAACTACAACTGTCGACTCTAAAAGTTATATATACAAGTACATTATCGACTAATAAACATGAATACATATCGTTCTATACAATGACGCGACTACTACAAAATGACACTGACAACTTCAGAAGATGTGAAAAGTCTTCAAATCCCGAACAACAACTCAAAGAAGGAAATCTACAACCTGAAATAACTCGGGTCTGACCCGAGTATTAAATTCAAAAGAAAATAATATACAGGTCAGTCTAATTCAAACTCAGTTATTAGTGCACGGAAGCAATAATAATCAAATAGACGACAGTCACAAAAATTCCCGTCTATCCGACTCTTTAAACAAAGAAATCGGATAACAATAAATATAACACTTAACAGTGTTAAACAATAAATCAGCAGATTTAAATCATCAACAGAGATAAATAAACAATTTATCAAACCGACTAAATCAATTCAAAACGATCGAAATTTGTCACTTTAAAACCATCAAAATATTGATTGGCTGCCGTACACGCACGCGTGTACGGCCTCGCCAATACATCATAGGAAATATGAAACGAATCGATGAATCAAAACAAAAGAAACATCAATTCAAAATTTATAATGAGTGGCTGCAGTACACACGTACATACATGCGCACTGCCTCGCCAATTCGAGTGCTCAAGGTCAAATCAAATCAGATTCAACACAAAGTGCCAATAGACTCGATCAAAATTCAAAGTGTAACTGCAACAAGGCAAATGCATGTACAAGTTCAACAAGACAAGTACAAACTGGACAACAACAAATGCTACCAAGTGAACCAACACAAATGTCACCAAGTAAGTGAAAGCAAGTTACGGACAAATGTACAAGAATGTACACGGTGGCTACTGGAAAATCAAGGCAACAATTCACAGTTCAAATATAACAGTTCAATATGTCAAGTACAAACTGGACAGCAACCACAAAAACCACATCTGGAAACTGTGCAAGTACAACATGAATGAAGGCAACATGAAGCGTGCAAGCTCGAGTACATAGCATGGAAACAAGCAACAATGTAGTATGACCAGAGTACACCACTGAACCATCAAAGGTCCAGATAAACAAACCAGACCAGACCAAAGTCATATATGAAGACTGGAATGAAAGACTCAAGAGACCACAATGGCAACTGAATCAAGAAAATTACAAAAGACTACAGCAGCATCAATGGAAAGCAGATGCAACTGAAACAACATCAACAATCTGCTTCACAGTGTCCAGGATCAAATAAACAAATATAGTTCAAGTGTTCAGTTGCAACACTGATTCAAATGTATGCATATCAGACTTCAGTGAAACAACATGCACAATATTCAAATACATGAAGACCATATTCAAGTGCATAGAATCGTCAAGGAAGTAACACAGACCAACTACAATGAAGAGACCAGACAACTATGCTTGAATATCAAAGGCTGGAAAACAACAAATGTCACCAACAAAACAGCACCAAAGGAACCTGACAAACATAAACAAGACTCAAGGCAACCGTGAATGTGCACCAAATGCAAGCCGAGGTGTAACCGAGAATGCAATCAAGAATGTGTGCATACACATGTATGAAGACCACAAAGTCAGTGCACAACAAATGTCAAATGACTCAAGTGAAGATATCAAAGTGGTCTGCAACAATACCATAGTAGTATGAAAAGAAAATGATGCACTGCAGTTCGTAAGTACAACATATACAATCAAACAAGTGAATAGCTCAATGCAACATTCGATGAATATATGAAGTAACAGAAGTGAGTGCAGAGAAAATAACTTAAATCTCAAGTGAACAGTTCAACTACTACGGTGGGAAATTAGGATTCACAGAGAAATCACATAATGACAACAGTCAATGAATAGAAGAAGTAACAGAAACGCACGTATGTTTATCAGTTGACAAATTCACGGAACTGGGAAAAGAATATATCAAGTTCGTATTTTTGAAAAAGTCAAAAATCAAAATTTAGGAAAGTCTATGCCGTAACCATCAAACAAAATCGAACGATCAAAATCAAAACCGTGCTTATGAAGGAATTTCCCAAAATATCACAACGTATTAAAGGAAAGTCTCAACAACGTGAAGAACACGAATATCAAATCAGACTTCTATATAAAGGACCCCAAAAATCGTCATTGACCGAAGTCAAATAGAACTCAAGCCATAGTGGTAAAAATTGAACAATCCCAAAACCAACACTGTAATGACCATGCAAATAAAATCAGCTCGAAGTCCAGAGAATTCGAAGAAACAATTTCTAACAAAAATCAAAACCATGGGAATCAAATCGTATGACTTTAAATTAGATGTGAGTAATAAAATTACTCACCTTGTTCGAAGAAATTAGAATCAGCCGCGAGCAAGAGGAAGACGAGCGATGATTGATCGAAGAATCGAACGAACGCCGAAGCCCTAAATTTGGAGACGAACGTCGAAATTGAGGCCGAGGCCACCAAAAATCGAGCGAGGTCGAATTCGAAACCTAGCTGCCATTTTTCTCTCGTTCCATTTTGGTTTTTGGGGTTAGCAATAAAAAAGGAAGTGAAGGGAACGGTTTCGAATTGAGTAAGAAGGGAACGACCGCCATTTATTTTCGTTCGTATTTTGTTTGATTTAGGGTTTGAAATTCCAAATGGAAGAGGGGATCGGGTTATACCCTTATCACGGTAACAAGAGAAAGATTTGGGCCAATTAAAATTTTAAAGCCCACAATCCCTTTTAACAATTTATAAAAGAATTTCACTCAAATTTAAAACTTCATTTGCAATTGCTAATCGAATTAAATTGTCATTTGACCAGATTCAACAGCTATAAAACTCTGGGTTGTTACAGACTCCCCTCCTTATAAGAATTGCGTCCCCGCAATTTTCATAATGAAAGTCGTCTATAACGATTATTCTTCCAACATAAACTGGTTAAGCTAGAAAAATAAAGATCGAGAACACAAACACCAAAGGAATCTTTTACTTTCATAAAAGAAATTTACAAATTCTCAACGAAATCTAATTAACAACAGAGATGAATAGAAAGCACAAATCACCATTCGCAAAACTGCAAATATCTAGTTGTCGAACGGATAAATAGAAAACACGAACTTCATAATCAGCATATTCTAGAATCAATTGGAGACTAGAAAATCTCATATCAATAAAATCAGCAAACATCAATTATCTAATTATCTCAACCGATAATCAGAAAACAAATCAGCACATATCTAATTACTACAACCGGTAATTTAAAATTTCAAATCAACAAATATTCAATTATCAAAAACGATAATCAAATTTTAAATTCAACAAATATTTGATTATCTCAAGCGATAATCAAATTTCAAATTCAACAAATATTCGATTATCAAAAGCGATAATCAAATTTCAAATTCAACAAATATTTGATTATCTCAAGCGATAATCAAATTCCAAATTCAGCAAATATTCGATTATCAAAAACGATACTCAAATTTCTCGAATCAACAAATATTCGATTATCAAAAGCGATAATCAAATTTCAAATTCAACAAATATTTGATTATCTCAAGCGATAATCAAATACCAAATTCAACAAATATTCGATTATCAAAAGCGACAATCAAATTTCAAATTCAACAAATATTTGATTATCTCAAGCGATAATCAAATTCCAAATTCAACAAATATTCGATTATCAAAAACGATAATCAAATTTCTCAAATCAACAAATATTCGATTATCAAAAGCGATAATCAAATTTCAAATTCAACAAATATTTGATTATCTCAAGCGATAATCAAATTCCAAATTCAACAAATATTCGATTATCAAAAACGATAATCAAATTTCTCAAATCAACAAATATTCGATTATCAAAAGCGATAATCAAATTTTAAATTCAACAAATATTTGATTATCTCAAGCGATAATCAAATTCAAATCAACCAATATTTAATTATCTCAGGCGATAATTAAATTTCAAATTAGCAAATATTTAATTATCCCAAGCGATAATTAAATCTAAAATCAACAAATATTTATTTATCTCAAGCGATAATTAAATCTAAAATCAACAAATATTTAATTATCTCAGGCGATAATTAAATCTCAAATCAACAAATATTTAATTATCAAAAGCGATAATTAAAAGCAACAAATATCCGATTACCGAAAACGATAATCAGAACTCATATCAACAAATATCTAATTATCACAAGCGATAATTAGAAACAACAAATATCCGATTATCAAAAACGATAATCAGAACTCATATCAACAAATATCTAATTATCACAAGCGATAATTAGAAACAACAAATATCCGATTATCAAAAACGATAATCAGAACTCATATCAACAAATATCCAATTACCTACAGATAATTGGAAACAACAAATATCTAGAAATCAATTAAGAAGACTAGAAAATAGACATAAAAGCTTGGATCGATCCCATCAGATGGTGAGTTTTTAATTCGCCGCACGTGCATCAACAAATGGCCGAAGCCTACCAAGTACTCAACATAATTTTGGCGCCCATCAGATTGACCCGAAGGTCCGCAGAGTGACCCGAAGGTCTAGTACTGGTATTTGACCCGAAGGTCCATCATATGACCCGAAGGTCCAACAAATGACCCGAAGGTCCTCATAGTGGCTCGAAAGCACACGAAAGCATCAAAATATTTCAATTAACGAGTCCGGAATTAACCGAAATAGCAAACGCACATGTCCCATACCACGTGTTTTACTAAATCGTTTGATTCTCTTCATCGTTTCCTTGAAAGTGCAAAATTCATCAAAATCATCAAAACAACAGATATTTCAATTAACGAGTCCGGAATTAACCAAAATAGTAAAAGTGTGGTTCCATACTCCTCACTTTTGCTAAATCGTTTAAATCACTTCTTCGTTTCCTTGAAAGTGCAAAATTGTGTATTTTGTAAAAATACACTTTATATTTTCAAACGGACAAGTCCGGAATTAAGCGAATTAGTAAAAGAAAGGGGTCATAGTCCTCGATTTTGCTGAAACGTTTAAATCGCTTTCTCATTCTTTTGAAATCGCAAACTGTAAAATTTTCTGAAAACATTTTTTTTTCTTTTGTAAAAATAACAATTCACATTCTCAACTGAACAAGTCCGGAGTTAAGCGAAACAGTAAAAGAAAGGGGTCATAATCCTCGATTTTGCTGAATCGTTTAAGTCGCTTTCTCATTCTTTTGAAAACGCAAACTGCTAAAATTTTATAAAACAATTTTCATTTTAAAACGATTTTCTAATCACGTGATTAAAACAGCAAATCAGTAACAATTTCGGTAAGGAAATCGTACTTCTCAAAATACCGTAAAAACGGTCACAAAACAGCATTGCGGAATAACCGCTTGAAAATCCACTTTTAAAACATGACGGTTACTGAAGCCAAAGCGTCAGTAAATTTTAAAACGTCAAAATCATATCAAAACAATTTACATCAAAATGTAATATCAGTGAATTTTCATTCATCAAAATGCCACAAAACACCGTGCTTCAAAAATTTAGCATTGGTGTAAAAATCTCGTTATAAAAATAACGGCAACAAAATACGTTTCATAACCAAGCATCGGTTCAACGTAAATAAATGCAGCAACGTGCAATTCAAATTTTTGCACGTACTACAGAATGAACAAAGAAATCATTCGACGGTATCTTCAATGAAGATAATTCAAAACAGCAAAAATCTAATCAATAGATGATTAGTACGAAAGAAAGCCAGCGGAAATTTCAACAAAATCACATAACTGTAATTTCTTCGAATCCTCAATTCAGATTCGAAATTCTCAAAGAAACAAAATAATTACAGCTACGTAAACAACAAATGAAATTCATATCAATTTCGTATTTCGATTTGTAAATCAAAAAGATTATCAGTTGTACTCAGCGAAGACAGTTCCACTCTTTCCGCTGCGCACTCTGATAAACAGTACTCAAATCAATCAAATCATCAGAACACAAATTTACTTCTTAGTTTTAAATAATGATATTTAAAAACTTTCATCAAAATTTCAAAACTTTAGTTTTGACTCAAATCACAAATAAAACATCGACCGATAGTTGTAACATATGTTCCATCCAAGTTATGTTTTATATTATGTCCATAAACCCCAAGCTCTGATACCAACTGTAACGCCTCACCTCTATGCTCATAATAACAAAGAGTATTAAAAGAAATACTGTCTATTATTACGAAGAATAAGGCTGGATAGGAGCGACCATCCGTAATTGGCCTTACACTAATATTGGTTATCTCGATAGGAGTGGTATATACTTTTTAATTTTTCATCTATTATTTATTTACTCCCATCGACATATCCAATTATCAGTATAAAACAAACTACGATAGTTCATAATAGTTTAGGACATTAGATATAATAATAACACAGACAATATAAATGCGGAACACAGATTAACAAAAATCTCATATATATATAACCGATGTCAGTTACAATATAGTTGACACGATACATATGATACAACTACAACTGTCGACTCTAGAAGTTATATATACAAGTACATTATCGACTAATATACATGAATACATATCGTTCTATACAACGACACGACTACTACAAAATGACACTGACAACTTCAGAAGATGTGAAAAGTCTTCAAATCCCGAACAACAACTCAAAGAAGGAAATCTACAACCTGAAATAACTCGGGTCTGACCCGAGTATTAAATTCAAAAGAAAATAATATACGGGTCAGTCTAATTCAAACTCAGTTATTAGTGCATGGAAGCAATAATAATCAAATAGACGACAGTCACAAAAATTCCCGTCTATCCGACTCTTTAAACAAAGAAATCGGATAACAATAAATATAACACTTAACAGTGTTAAACAATAAATCAGCAGATTTAAATCATCAACAGAGATAAATAAACAATTTATCAAACCGACTAAATCAATTCAAAACGATCGAAATTTGTCACTTTAAAACCATCAAAATATTGATTGGCTGCCGTACACGCACGCGTGTACGGCCTCGCCAATACATCATAGGAAATATGAAACGAATCGATGAATCAAAACAAAAGAAACATCAATTCAAAATTTATAATGAGTGGCTGCAGTACACACGTACATACATGCGCACTGCCTCGCCAATTCGAGTGCTCAAGGTCAAATCAAATCAGATTCAACACAAAGTGCCAATAGACTCGATCAAAATTCAAAGTGTAACTGCAACAAGGAAAATGCATGTACAAGTTCAACAAGACAAGTACAATCTGGACAACAACAAATGCTACCAAGTGAACCAACACAAATGTCACCAAGTAAGTGAAAGCAAGTTATGGACAAATGTACAAGAATGTACACGGTGGCTACTGGAAAATCAAGGCAACAATTCACAGTTCAAATATAACAGTTCAATATGTCAAGTACAAACTGGACAGCAACCACAAAAACCACATCTGGAAACTGTGCAAGTACAACATGAATGAAGCCAACATGAAGCGTGCAAGCTCGAGTACATAGCATGGAAACAAGAAACAATGTAGTATGACCAGAGTACACCACTGAACCATCAAAGGTCCAGATAAACAAACCAGACCAGACCAAAGTCATATATGAAGACTGAAATGAAAGACTCAAGAGACCACAATGGCAACTGAATCAAGAAAATTACAAAAGACTACAGCAGCATCAATGGAAAGCTGATGCAACTGAAACAACATCAACAATCTGCTTCACAGTGTCCAGGATCAAATAAACAAATATAGTTCAAGTGTTTAGTTGCAACACTGATTCAAATGTATGCATATCAGACTTCAGTGAAACAACATGCACAATATTCAAATACATGAAGACCATATTCAAGTGCATAGAATCGTCAAGGAAGTAACACAGACCAACTACAATGAAGAGACCAGACAACTATGCTTGAATATCAAAGGCTGGGAAACAACAAATGGCACCAACAAAACAGCAACAAAGGAACCTGACAAACATAAACAAGACTCAAGGCAATCGTGAATGTGCACCAAATGCAAGCCGAGGTGTAACCGAGAATGCAATCAAGAATGTGTGCATACACATGTATGAAGACCACAAAGTCAGTGCACAACAAATGTCAAATGACTCAAGTGAAGATATTAAAGTGGTCTGCAACAATACCATAGTAGTATGAAAAGACAATGATGCACTGCAGTTCGTAAGTACAACATATACAATCAAACAAGTGAATAGCTCAATGCAACATTCGATGAATATATGAAGTAACAGAAGTGAGTGCAGAGAAAATAACTTAAATCTCAAGTGAACAGTTCAACTACTATGGTGGGAAATTAGGATTCACAGAGAAATCACATAATGACAACAGTAAATGAATAGAAGAAGTAACAGAAACGCACGTATGTTTATCAGTTGACAAATTCACGGAACTGGGAAAAGAATATATCAAGTTCGTATTTTTGAAAAAGTCAAAAATCAAAATTTAGGAAAGTCTATGCCGTAACCATCAAACAAAATCGAACGATCAAAATCAAAACCGTGCTTATGAAGGAATTTCCCAAAATATCACAACGTATTAAAGGAAAGTCTCAACAACGTGAAGAACACGAATATCAAATCAGACTTCTATATAAAGGACCCCAAAAATCGTCATTGACCGAAGTCAAATAGAACTCAAGCCATAGTGGTAAAAATTGAACAATCCCAAAACCAACACTGTAATGACCATGCAAATAAAATCAGCTCGAAGTCCAGAGAATTCGAAGAAACAATTTCTAACAAAAATCAAAACCATGGGAATCAAATCGTATGACTTTAAATTAGATGTGAGTAATAAAATTACTCACCTTGTTCGAAGAAATTAGAATCAGCCGCGAGCAAGAGGAAGACGAGCGAAGATTGATCGAAGAATCGAACGAACGTCGAAGCCCTAAATTTGGAGACGAACGTCGAAATTGAGGCCGAGGCCACCAAAAATCGAGCGAGGTCGAATTCGAAACCTAGCTGCCATTTTTCTCTCGTTCCATTTTGGTTTTTGGGGTTAGCAATAAAAAAGGAAGTGAAGGGAACGGTTTCGAATTGAGTAAGAAGGGAACGACCGCCATTTATTTTCGTTCGTATTTTGTTTGATTTAGGGTTTGAAATTCCAAATGGAAGAGGGGATCGGGTTATACCCTTATCACGGTAACAAGAGAAAGATTTGGGCCAATTAAATTTTTAAAGCCCACAATCCCTTTTAACAATTTATAAAAGAATTTCACTCAAATTTAAAACTTCATTTGCAATTGCTAATCGAATTAAATTGTCATTTGACCAGATTCAACAGCTATAAAACTCTGGGTTGTTACAGAGAAGGCCAGTAGAATTTGAGGTGGGAGACTATGTGTTTCTCAAAGTTTCACCAATGAGGAAAATATTGAGATTTGGCAAAGCATGGAAACTGTCACCAAGATATATAGGACCATATGAAATTGTTCAAAGAATAGGGACTTTAGCTTATAGGTTGAAGTTACCAGAGGAATTGAGCAAAATACATGATGTATTTCATGTATCCCAATTGAGAAAATGGGTGCATGATAAACAGTCCATTCTTGAATCACATACACATGTTGAAATTCAAGAAAATCTGGTTTATAAAAAGGAACCAGTGGGCATTGTGGCTAGAGAAGAAAAGAAACTGAGAAATAAAATAATTAAACTAGTTAAAATCCAATGGAGTTTGGATGGGAATGATTGCACTTGGGAGGCTGAAGAGAGGATAAAGGATAAATATCCTAATCTGTTTTCTGCTTAAGGTATGTTTAAAAATTATGATGAGACTTTAAAATTATTTATGTATGTTTGATTGATTTAGAATGAATGAGTTCCTGAAATTTCATTTAATTGAAATTAAGCTTTGTATACATTTGGATGGAAATGTATGAGAGAATAATTGTGGGACACAATTCCTTTTAGGAGGAGAGTATGTGAAGACCCAAATTATTGAGATGAGAATAATTTTAATAAAATCAGAAAAAGGAAAATTTTCAAAAATAAAATAAAATATAGTCTGAAGATAAATATTGAGAATGAGTTAAATAAAAAAAACTAAATATGAGTAAGTCTTATATTCATATGTGTATATATATATCTTGAATATAAATAATAAGAAGGAAATGGTATTTCAAAGGGAAGAGGAAATATAACTGAGTGTATATATGGATTATACATTACCATATGTTGTATTTTTATACCCAGAAAGAATAAACATAAAGTAATAAGGAAAGAACACCATGGTAATTAAAAATATGAATACATTTATATATCAAGAGAAAACAGATAGCTTGAGATATTAACAAGGGGTTAATTGATAAAAGGATATACATGTATACATTACAGTTTAACATAAAGAAAATAAAATAATTCAGTAAAGAGAAAATTGTTTTCAACAATTAAGTGATAAGGAGAAAATGATATATTCTTTGGTAAATTAAAATGCCTAAAAACCAGTTTAATATTAGTTGTGCATAAGTACAATTTTCAAAATAAGTCAAGAGTAAACAAATAGGCTGAGATAATAGATAGGAATGGGAAATAACTCGGGCATAATGAAAGGTTTTTAAAAAAAATAAGCCACATGAAAATAATATACAAGTGAATCATGCAAATTACATGCACACAGGAAAAGCAGTGGATAGCTGCTTTTACCAGAAATAGAAACCAAGGGAAAATGGCACATTTAGCCATGACAACACACACATAATTCTCTGAGAAATGTGAGGATAAAATGGGTTTTTCGTTTAGTAAAACCCTAGTAAAATGATTTAAATTAAGAGAGAAAGCAGAGGTTTTCTCTGAGGAAAAAAAAAGAAACAGTAACACATTAAAAAAAAGAACTCACACTGTTTACAAGCTTAGGCAATCTCGGGGAAAAGAAGAAAAGGTGAGTGATTAATCAATCTCATGAGGCTTAGGCATTAAGCCCCAAGTTAAGGGCAGCCATTTTATTTTTGTGCTTAATCAATTGTTTTTCTTTGAATACATGAATGCTGAGAATGGTTGGTGTATTGATAAATCTTTGGTTGATGTTATGATTTGTTTGTTTGATTGTTTGATAAGAATAATGCCATGATCTCTGATATGGATCCAGAACCTTAAACCATCAGATTGTAAATATTTTTAGTAAGATAAATACATTTTATTATGAAGTAGGGTAATACTAGAGGATAAGCTAGGCAGTGTGAACAAAGGAGGTTCATGCTTATGTCTAGATTGTTTTAAATTGGAGATGAACAAAGCAATAATTATTTATGTGCTGATTTGTTCAGATCTAAAGCTAAAATGTTTTATGGGGTTTTCTCTGAAAACCTTACCCTATGTTCACAATAGAATTAAGTATAAGAATTTTTATAGAATGCTACTGGATTTGTTTAAGAGATCATGACATTCTTAAATATAGGAGATATGCAAGTGATAAAACAAATTTTGAATGAGACAACTGGAAAAATGAATTAAAGCATTATTTTCATGAATGAAAATATGGTCAGTTGAAATCCCTGAGTGAGTCTAACTCTCTCTAATTCATGGAAAAAAAAGAGAAAGAAAGAATGTAAAAGCATTTCAAGAGTTAATAAATCTTTCTAAAATAAGAAATAAGACTGGTCACTAGATTATAAAACTAATCTAGGAGAGAAGCCTTGATCTATTCATCATAAGGAGTATGATGGGTATGTGCACGACTTGTTTATGTCCTATAGGCCTTTGTGCAGGGGTTAATAGAATTGAGTCCCTTGCAATGCACACATGGTGTTCAATGGCAAAGAGATATGACCAAATTAAATTGATAAATCAAGATTTAGAGCTGAACTATGGAATTAAATTGAGTTAATTCCATAAGAGTATGTGTACATGCATACTATATTGAATGATTGAATGGTTGCTTGTGTGCATGAGTGTAGTAGGAGCTTAGATATATATATATATATACCCAGTTACATTATATATCCAAAGTGCATTTAGCATATGAATACTCTGCACAACAATTTAAAAATGACAAGTTATTATATTTTGATTTCACTCATACCAGAATTTTATTTCTGACCCTATTTGTTGCTTTGTAACATCTGGGGTGTCTCATTTTTATTGAGGCAACTCTAGATGTTGCTGCAGGAAAGGAAGCATAAGAAACTTGTATGCATGGACAGTTGAAGATTTACTTGCATTAAAATGTTTAAGAAGTTTGGCTGAAGTATTGTAATAATTAGACCAGGCCAAAAATATTATTATGTTTAAGTATTTTCTGGATTGATATGTGTTTGCTTTGTTTTCTGAGAAGAGAACATGTAAGAATTTTAGTATTATATATGAATATGCATATGTGGGTTTCTGATTTAAGTAGCTGATTTGCATAGTCTCTGGTGAAGTATGATATATGAGATCATGCCATGTAATTTGATATGTGATCATGTCTCCTTTGGCAATGTCTGATGAATCCTTAAAATGGTAGAGTAGAAATAATCATAGGAAGAAAGGAATATAGCACAATCATTGAATCTTGTAAAGGATGAGTTGAACCAAAACTGGGCTAACCAGAAATACATGAATATGACTTATAATTGATATAAGTACATAGTTAACCTGAAATGAAATTTATGACTTTAGTCTAGGTATTTCAATTACAGTAGAAGTTGTATTGCTCTGTGAAGTAGATCCATATATATATATTTTGGTAAAACTTGTAGGTCTCACTGCACCATGCTTCACACATTTTACTACTTAAATACAAGACCCAAGTCTGAGTACATTTGATCATGATCAACCTGAGGCTATTATAAATGACTTGCAGTCCTGTTTGTAATAGGCTAAATCATCACCACACAACTCTTTAGACGCTTCCACATGATATTTAGAATACTTCAGTTGTTTACTTGATAAGTTCACCTGAGAATTGTGTATTAATTTGGTTTGCAACATGGCTTCAACTATCTTGTCTTCAATCATATGTTAAGTCCTAGATTCGTACATGTGTATGCATATATACTCTGCCTAAATACATTGTTCCTCTGCTTGAACCTCAATCCAGTTTAACATCTGATCATTCATAGGAACCTTGTTCAACATATAAATTAGAACATGAATTATAAATCCCGGGCTAACTTATAGTGAGTAAGTTACCTTAGACACCTTAATATGTAGCATAGAATCTAGTAGTGGCTAATCACAAAATCCCAGAATCTGAATCTTCTGCTTGAAAAATTCAGGAATCAAATAATTTGAGGATTAAAACAAGAAAATAAGAAAAATGGAGTATTTGATTTTATAATCAAGCTTGAGCTAAAAAAATGAATAGAATAGGCTATGTGACACCATATCTCTGGAATATAAGAGATTAGGTGTGATTGGATTTCTTTGTCAATTTAAATTACTCTAATAGACAAAGAGCCATATATATATCTTCATATATATATATATATGAACTAAGTTAATTTTATATACTAATATTTTTATATTGGTAAAATAAGGAATCCTGGAAAAATTAAATCAAGAGAAGTGGTCCATTGAAGAATGTATATATATATACTTAAAAAAAATCTTAACAGGAAATTCTCTAAAATACTTGAAAATAAAAGTGGGTCACTTCAGTTATTTTATTATAATGCTCGAGTCAGACCGAGTATTACAGTTTCAGGTTAGGATGCTATGGAGCTCAAGAGACGAGCTGGAGGAGTTCAGACGTATTCCGTACTTAATTTGTATTTCCGCTGTGTGAGGACAAGTTATTAAACTGTCCAGATTGATTGTTGTATATTGTACTCTGATAATGGTATGTATATTAATAATAGAGTTCTTGTATTTAAAATCTATTATTATATATTATATTTTGTTCTACTACGATTGTGAGATTATGTGTTGTTGTTTTCTATTTTTCTTCTTCTACCTTTTCTTCTTCACCCCAAAATGAACTGGTGTTTCCGGTACTCGATTGTTCGACATTCTATACGGTGGACGTATTGATGTCGATTTTCGAGGGTCGAAAATCTGGTTCATGACAGTTGGTATTAGAGCTGAAGGTTAAGCAAGAACCTTGGCTTTGATAGGGATTACTCATTAGAGATAGGGTCGGTAGTACCCTAGAATGAGTTTGAGCGTATTAATAGATATGAGCTCGTATTTGTTAGTGAATATAAATTGTTTTATATTGTGTTGGTTGACTTATTGAGTGGCATATGAATTCTGGTCGGCACAGTCCGTACAACTGTATCGACATGGGTTTCTAAACACTTGAATAGAGCAATTCGACACAGTATTGTTTTGAAATGGGGTAAATGAAATAATTATACCCAAATTATATTTTGATATAAAAGAAATAATTTTCTGGAATTATTATAGTAGGTTGATGTGTTTGGTTATTATTATATAATCAAATGAGATTATAAAAAAAATTGTAATGAGACATAAAAACAAAGAAAAGTTGTATAAGTGTGAAGTATACAAATAAATTAAAACTAAAGTGGATTCAAACTAGAATTCAGGAATTTGAATCCCGGAGGGTTTGGAAAATATTTTCAGAAAGTTATGGAAATGAAATTGGTGTATTTTGGAAATATTTTAGAAATGAATAATAGTAGTATTTTTGGAATATTTCTGAATAGAAAGTGTTTAAAATGGATTTTGGAAGAGATATAGCACTAAACTGTAGCGAACCGCAATTCTGTACCCCTTTGAGTCGACCATAATTCACACTTGTTCAACACAAAGTGTACGAAAGAGCGAATAACTAGGGTAAAGAAGAAGAAAGAGGTAGAATAAAAATTAAACATAAACACAGAATCTCACAATCGCAGCGGAACAAAATATAATATATAATAACATATTTTTATACAAGGGAAACTATATCTGTTAATATACATACAATCATCAGAGTACAACAATTCAATACATCAAAATGGACAGTTATAATAACTTGTCCTCACACAGCGGAAATATAACCAAGTACGGAGATACGTCTTTATCATTCAGCTCGTCTCCTGCGCTCCACAGCGCCCTATCCTGAATCTGTAATGCTCGGTCTGACCCGAGTATTATAATAAAGTAACACCCGAGTCAGTCTGAAAAACCAGCGTGAGAAAACAAACTCAATTTGAATTATTAGAGTTATCAAAATCCTTTGAAAAACAAAGGTATCTCATAAGATCGCGTCACACATAAACACGACGGGTTTTGTAACAACCCGAGATTTCATATCGATTGATCATCGTCATTAGACGATTGAATTGGTAGCTAATTACTGTTGGTATTTTAAATCGGTTGAATTCATTTAAAAGAAAAGATAAAAATGTAATTAATTATGGTTGGGCTTTAAAAATTAATTTCGGCCCATATTTTTATTCGATACCGTTCCCTTCTTATTGCAGTGCGACCGTCCCCTTTTCCCCATTTTTTTTCATTTCTAAACCCTAGAATAAATCGAACGAACGAGAAAAGAAAAATGGTGGCGATTATTTGTCTTCGATCGGGAAAATTTAGGGCTTCGATGAAGCTGCCGACTATTATCACAATCGAATGATTTTGTGCTTTCGCTCTGTCGATCGATGCTTCGTGTAACTTTGCTTTGGCTTGGCTTCGACTTTGGCTCGTTCTATTCGTCGATGACGACTCGGCTGCTCGAATTCGTGGCCTTCGAAAATGGTGAGTGACACTCACATCACTCACATCTAATTCTCCCTTATTAGTGGGTTTATGTTGTTCGACTTTGTTTTGATGTTGGTGATTTTGATCTGTCTTGGTTCGATTTTTGTTTACCACGACACCGATTTTGTTTGAGTTCTGCAAACTTGATTTTTGGTTTCGCACTTGCTTTGTATTATTTCGTGATTGTTAAGGCTTGAATTGACTTGATTTTGAACTGCGAAATTATTTGTTGACCACGTTATTGATTCTATCACAGTCTGGTTCATCTAGTATCATCACTTTATCTTTGAACTGTATTTGATATTGCTACTGTGTTTTGAACTGCAACTCTACATTCAATTTTGTTCAATCATATTTCATCCTGCAGTTCACTGTGTTGCATTATCGTAGCCTTCACTATTGCTGTAGCTTGCTGGTTCATTTTCTGGTCATGTTGCATTTGGCTCGACATTTGAGTTGTAGTTTGTATTGAGTCTGTTACCTTGGTGTACATGAGATATTGTGTAGTCTCTACTTAAACCTTGAACAGTCTGCATTAATTTGTACTACTCACTGTTTCAATTTGGGATTGCACTGTTATAGTAGTGCACTTGTCATTCGAATTGATGATGTTCTGTGTGGTTGCTTTTGAGTTTTACGACATCTTGTACCACTTGGTGTTGTAGTGCACTGAGCATTCTTGTATTTGCAGTATTGCCATATCAATCCCTTTGCTTGCCTCGGCTTCATTGCATCTTCATCTACCTGTTGCCTACTGTCACTTACTTGGTTTTGTTTACATGAGCACTACTTGGATCACCGTTCATCATGTCACTTGCATTCTACAATTTTGAACCGCAGCATGTTTGTTAGGTTGAATTGAGTTGCATACTGTGTCTGGTACACATTCTTGGTTTGTTGGCACTGTTAAACTTCATGTTGAGGCTGCACTTCCCTGTCTGCTACTTGACACGAAGTTTGGCCCTCATGTAGCTTGTCTGCACTTTTATAATTCTTGGTGGTTGTGACCACTGCCTGTTTCAATCTACGAATTGTTTTGGATTATAGTCTCGACACTGTCCACTGTTGCATTATGTTGTACCGATGTTGCACTTCTGTACACTTTGCAGTCTCGTCTTGATGTAATATTTGGAGTGGTAGTTGCCCTGTGCATGCCTGTATATAAACATGAGTCTGAGATTTTTGAAGCTTGTATAATCTAGTTTCAATGTCGCATTCACGTAGTTGTCTAACCTGTCCACTGTTTGACTTAGTGGCCTTCCACTTCGGCTGGCACTTTAATGTGCAGTCTGGTTGCATGTTGTTGATCTTCACGTGACTGCAATCTTGTTGCAGTCTTGTCCCTGTATTCATGCGGTGCCATCTCGAAGCCTGTACATTGTTAGGTTGTGTTTATATCCATGGTTGAATTTGACTGGGTATTGAATTATATAGATTAGTCAGAGAGGTTGCAGTTTCTGTTTTTCTGTTATTTGGTTTGAACTATGGTCGAGGCTTAAATTTTATGTTTTGACCATCTCATTTGAATTTATGCTTGAGTTGAATCCGGCTTAAACGCTCGGATTTGACCTTTGCAGTTTCGACGTACGGTAGTGGCGAGGCAGTGCACGCGTGCGTGTACTGCAGCCACACCGAGATTTAATTTAATTTGATGCCATCTGTTTCTGTTGTATTAAGCATATTTTGAAATAGTTCATTTTGATTTAAGTTGGAATTGTTGGCTTTTGGATTCATTGATCTTCTGAATATTGGTTAGACTGTATTGGCGAGGCAGTACACGTCAGCGTGTACTGCAGCCAATCAGCACTGTTGTTTTTAAATTGACATTTCAATTGTTTAAATTGATCTGGATTGCTGATTTGTTGATTTACACTGCTTAGTGTTATATCTGCCGTTATCCAATTCTCGTATCGAGAGTTGGATACACGAGATTTTGTGACTGTCGTCTATTTAAATTATTATTGCATATATGCACTAATAAACTGGTTTGAATTAGACTGACCTGGGTATTATTTTCTTTTGAATGTAATACTCGGGTCAGACCCGAGTATTTCAGGTTGTAGATTTCTTTCTTTGAGTTGCTGTTCGGGATTGAAGACTTTTCACATCTTCTGAAGTTGTCAGAGTCATTTTGTAGTAGTCGTGTCGTTGTAGAGAATGATATGTATTCATGTATATTAGTCGATAATGTACTTGTATATATAACTTCTAGAGTCGACAGTTGTAGTTGTATCATATGTATCGTGTCAACTATGTATTAACTGACATCAGTTATAAATATATATGAGACTTTTGTTTTTATCTGTGTTCCGCATTTATATTATCTGTGTTATTGTTATATCTAATGTCCTAAACTATTATGAACCGTCGTAGTTCGTTTTATACTAGTATTGGGTGTGTCGATGGGAGTAAAGAAATAATAGAAGAAAAATAAAAAGTATGTACCACTCCTATCGAGATAACCAATATTAGTGTAAGGTCAATTACGGATGGTCGCTCCTATCCAGCCTTATTCTTCGTAATAATAGACAGTATTTCCTTTAATACTCTTTGTTATTATGAGCATAGAGGTGGGGCGTCACAGGTTTTTCCCTTATGATAACCAAAACATTTTATAGAAAATCCAGTGATATTATAATAGTGTCTAAATACAAATACTTATTCAAATAGCCGAAATTGTTACATTAATTAAATTCCAACATACTAGGCTTTACAAACAAAACCGTAAGGCTTGTATTGGAGAATGGATTCCATACAATGACTGGGCCATTGGGGTACCGCTCATCACAGTACACCTCAAGAACAATGTACCGAGGACCTCGCTGGGATCCCCTGCTACATAAGACCGGCCTACCCCTAACCTGGATAGACCGAATATGTTATCACCTCGGGTGTTCCCACCTTTACCATCGACCGCTCCTTCTTTCATGCACAACCATATCCATAATATATAGGTTTCCGAGGATATCTAGAAAAGTGATAACATACCCTAATTGGGTGTGACCCACTTAGTGTAACGCTCCGGAATTTTCGACTTCCGAAAATCGACATTAATACGTCCACGGTATCAACTGCCGAGCAATCGAATGCCGGAAAACCGAATTGTTATGGTTAAAAAGAAGAGGTAGAAGAAGACAAAAAGAAAGAAAGAAGAAACAACAGAAACAATATCAGAATCTCACATATCACAGCGGAACAACATATAATAGATAAATGAATAATCTTTAAATCAAAAGAACTATACATTTTATACATTACATCATCAGAGTCAATATACACACAATACGTCAATGGACAGTTATACAAACTTGTCCTCATACAGAATACACAATGGAATAATAATATCATATATAAATGCTACGCCTCGCCATCCATCTCGCCACTGAGCTCCACAGCATCTCCTGAATCCAGAATGACCTGATAACCTGACTTTAGGCTGCCCGTGTGGAAAATGATGGGCACCCAGAGTTTAGGAAGGGAACAATAAACTCCATGTCAGTCATGGGACTGGTGTCAGAACTAAGAACAGTTTACCTTTTAAACAAATACAAAGAATTTTAAACATTGAAATTCGCAATGCTTTTGGAAAATGGAACTACCATAAGACCTCCCACCACACACACAATGTAATCGCAGACTTGGAGGAGATTTCTTCTTATGATAGTCAAATATGCTTACTACGCAATAAAACTCTTTTGATATTATTACTAGTGCATAGTGTGCAAATCATTTCGAAAATACAATATTAATCTTAGCCAGCATAGGTACCATTATATTATGCCTGCTATAGCTGCCGCCTGATGAGACGGGTTATACAACTGCAATCGTAAAGGGCTCGTATTATTTCTTTGGATTTTCCAACAAATGGTCAGGCTAAGGAACTTCCTACTGCCACATGGGTACGCCTTTGGCAGGACGTCCCGAGAGTCAACCTGCTCTCTGCCAACACAAGGCCGGGTTACCTCTTACACTAGGTAACTACTACACGAATATGCCACCCCTCGGTCCTTTGGGACCTTTATCCGAGCCGCCTCGACAAAACAACAATCACACAGTAAATGAGATTGGAGTAACCACATAGGTTAAATACTAGGGCTCCATACCTGATACCACCCTTTTCCAGAAGGAAATGACATACCCTAATGGGAGCGATCCTCATAACCTTGCCGGATATTCCTGTTTCGACCATTTCCGGGTTGTGAGGTCCGGACGAAGTCTCATCCACAAAGCTACGCTTTTTCACAAAGCCATGCTTTGATCAACAAATGATCAATAAATAATCATCACACAGCAACACTCAGCATGCCACACTAACAAATTGGGAGTATATCACTGATAACCTTCAACTACATAACCACTGAGCTCGTACGTCTCAAAGAAGGGTGTTAAGCTAAGAGAATAAATTCTCCGCCACCAACAGAAATGTATTTGAAAGAAATCAGCTTTATATCTCAAAATGTAATGTCAGACATGTAACCATACAAGTCTGTTCCGGATTCGAACAGAACCGAAGGCACTTCCAAAGAAGCCCTTGCAATCCGGGTATTCACAATCCCGATCGAACTTCCCATCACAAAGGAAATCTCTATACCGTAGCTAATGGTGCAGAGACAATCGATAGGTCATCCTATCGTTTTCACAAATACCCGGTCTTCACCACCGGTCTTCAATGCGATCCATATCGTCGTATCACTTATTCGGAATGGATAATATGACACAAAGGTCCTTTCATGGAAAAAATCGAATAGTGAGCACAATATTTAAAACATATGGATATAGGGATTTCAATTAAGTCACAACTTATTACCCAAATCCTTTCCTTTAAATGGTTTAAACAAATTACCATTTTAAATCTTTAAACAAAAAGATTTACTTCACAAAGTTCACCCAATTTCATAAAGATTCATTCACAGATTTCCAAATCAATTTCCATTTCGATTGGATTAACCCATTAAATCTTTAAATCAAGATTCAACTTATAGCTTTCAAAACTATTCACAATTCAAGTCTTTTATAATATAAAAGATACACCTTTTAAAATCTTCTTTGATTTCAAAATAAAGCTTAATCATCTTCACAAAGGTTAATTCATTGTTTTTCCAAACTATTAACAATTTCATTTCAACTTGAAATGTTTCGATACAAATTGGAAATCTTTTCACTTTATGAAAGCTATTATTATCTGAAAACAGATAGTTTTCGTTTTGGGAAAAACTGGTTACAATTACACAGGTTAAAGCCATCTAAGTATAAAACTTGAATTTAAATTTAAATTTCCAAAACCATATTTTAAATGGTTAAAAACCCATATAAACACCTTTTACACTTGTAAAATCTTTTAAACCAAAATTCCCAAAATTTTGAATTCAATTTCAAGTATTGAATTCAAAATTTAAATCAAATTATTTAAATTTCAATTTTATTAAGATATTTAAAATAACTCTTATTTTTGAAACTCTTTTTCAAAAAAAAACTTCCAATTCCAATTCCAAAACTATTTTGGATTCAAGAATTCAATTTTCAAAATTGATAAAAATCTGTGACTTAATCGATTTCCACGTGAAATCCACATTTGTGTGTGTGTTGTGTAGTCCAAGGGTTTAACACAATAGTGCAACAACATTCAATCATCACAGATCAAATATAACAATATAATTGATAAGTGATATAAACTATAACGCTTATCTTTTATTCACAAATCACAGATATATATATATATATATATCACAAATAAACAAATTACAGATCACAACACAAATCAGGATATATCACAAAGCATCACATATCAGAGACATCAAACAATTCAACATCCAATATAATCCAGACATCCATAAGTAGGATTAATTTAATTATCTAATTAATTTAAATCAGGTAAATTTTTATGTATAAATTTTTGCTAGTTATGGTAAATTACTAATCAATTAATTTCAAATTTATTTCAAAACACCAAATCAAATTTTCAACGAATTTTCGAATTATTTCCTTTTTAAAATACATTTCTTTATCTCTTCAAATCTATTTAAAAAAATCCAATTTTTAAATAAATTCTTCAACTTATAAATAATATTTTCGAAATCCATTTATTAAGCCTTTTTCCTGAAATTTGAAATTTAATTCAATATGGTTCAAAAATAAAACCTTTATCTTTTTAAAACTCCTTTAAAATTTATCCAATTCTCAAAAATAAGTTTTAAAATAAACTTTCAACTTGAATTTTAAAAATCCAATTTTATTTATTTCTGGTATCTAACGATACCAAAAATATATTCGGCTAACCTATAGCCTTCAACAATTTCAATCACAAAGATAATCACACAGAGATTATAAATAATCAACACACAACATATGAAATAATTTCAAATGTTTGAGGAACCTAGTTGGATCCCTCCAACCTGTTTCCCTGCATCCACATATGTTAGCACAATACCAATTCCACTTCGAGGTGGAATATCGCGGTATATGGGATTTATAAATATTATCCGCTATTATGCGGCGCAATAGGGTCTCATCCGCTATATAATGCGGGAAATCAACTCCAAATACATATATAATACCAATTTCACTTCACGGTGGAATATCGCGGTATATGTTTTTAATATAATAACCTCCGCTATGAATACGTGCATAGCCTAATTTCTATATTATCCGCTATTAGGTAAAACGCGTGCTATGAACACGTGCATTTGTCTAATCATTTAATTCTCCTCCCTCTTCGCTCGAAGTGCAAAATTGTGTGTTTTATATAGAAATTAGGTTGAAGAAAACGAGTTTTAGGAACGCTTCAAAATCGCTTTAGAAATTGCCTTTGAAATTCTCCTATTATGGAGTAATTAATTTAATACTTAAAAATAATATTAAATAATAATTTAAAAAGTCAATTTGCTTGAAAAACACTTTGTAATACTTTATAAAACCTGTGCACGAAATCTAAAGAGAAAACTCAAGAATTCGGGAAAATATCAAAAATGGCGAAAATTATTCCAAGTATAGAAACTGCTGAAATTCAGCGATTTTACCTTGTTTTGGGCCGACTTTGAAACGACGTAGATTCTTCGTTTCAAATCGGATTTGAATGATTCTTTTTGCAGATTGAAGTAGGAATGTTGAACTATATTCGTGCCAAATTTCATGTCATTTGGACTCTGTTTTCAGGTCCAAACCTGCTATCGAACTAGTGATAAATATGCGGCGTATATGGTCTATTTCAATACAATAGATAGCAACCATCATTCAATCACACAACCAAGCAATTTTAAATTTAACTATTTAAAATTTAAATCGAAACACAATTCGATTGAGTGAGAAGTTCTCACCTTGAGTTTCCGATAACAGTTGTAGTATTTTATTTCGAATAAAATTAAATGAGCGTTTAATTTTACCCGAAATTATCACTAGCTCCAATCGACTCCAATCTAGCTCCATTGCGTAGTGCTTGACAAAACGGTTCCAACGCAATTCGTTTCGTGTGAAACGGACCTCGTATCAAAAAGATATGGCGTTTTAAAGATTATACAATTTTTTATATAAGAAATTTACAATTTTTTTTAACCTTTATAAACCACGGCCGTTGATTTCTGGAGATAAGATCGTGGCCGCTCGTTTTCTTCTTCTTCCCCCAGTATACGATCGCGCGAAGAACCCATTTGGCCGCCACTATCTATGAATTAACGCGACCACCACGCGATGTTTGAAGACGATCAGACACCTTCATTTCGAAGCTCGAGCTCCACCACACCTACTCCCAAAACCACGTCGAACTCGGTCAACTATCCCACTCGAAAAACGTGCGTGAACTCTTGACGTTTAACCTTGATTTGCCGGCAATCTACTCGATTACATTTGATCATCACCGTACAGTCGATAGATCTCTCCACCCTCTCCATTTTCATAGTTGACGTCGAAGGCTATAGGGGCGTGGATGAGGGGATAAATGAGGGAGAAAGTTGGTTGTTTTCTGGCCATCGAATCTCTTAGTGGCGGCCTGGAGCTTTAGAACTAGGGTTTGTGAAAAAACAGAATAATGAAGTCCTTTTATAGAAAATGGCCAAAACACTATTCATCTCGAAATTTTCCGAACTCCAAACGAAGCGTGTCGGCTGACGTTTCTAAGGTTTAACCCGTGTTCCGAACACAATGGAACATGTTTCGGAAGCTAATTCGATCATATGTGCGAGTTACGGAAATAAACGATCAAATTTAAATTAAATCGGTTAAAACGATTTCTATGCGTTTTGGCTTGCCCCGGACAAACCGTAAATCCGATTGACACGAAATTTGAAACCATATAATAAATTTCACATTACGGATCCGATGAAACTGGTTTCGTCGAAATCCAAGACTGTTTGAAAAATGACTATTTTTACTAGTCAATTAAATATTAAAATAATCAATTTTCACAAATTAACTTTTAATTCAATTTTAAAAGTTCTATAACATCATTCTAACTTCAATATGATTTAATATTACTTTATAAATCATTTTTATACACATTTAATTCAATTTCCAATTATTTCTGGAATTTCAAATATTAAATTATCGATTTAATTAAACAATTAAATCTCTATATTCGAAATATAATTTATTCGACTTACAAATTTTACTTGTTAATATTTAAAATCAATTAAAATATTTAAAATCAATTAAATATACTAATTTCAAATGAAAGAAATTCTGGGCCGTTACACTTAGCCTTGCTGCATCTCCCCTGTTTTAGTCATTTCCGGTTGATAAGACTTGAGGCTAAGCGTTACCTTTCAAGAAACAATTCCACTTAGAATGCTCATCGTCCTCCAATGACGATCTTCTGATAGCATTTGTCTATACAAGTTGTCTTGGGTCTAGACAAACCGAATCACCATCTTCATCATCTTCACAGTATCCATTCGTAACTTCAAACCGGATCGAAGTATTTTTCGGATAATTAAATCTGATCCCTGTCTCTTTGAAACGATTAACGAAATTGGCCAATATTAATAGTCGGTTATTTAACTATCAATAAAACATCCATGAGCCGTCACTAGGCCTTATTATAAATTTTCCAAAAAATAACTTTTCCAAATACCTTTACAAGGTGTATATTTCAAATTCCTTTCCATATTCAAATATTTGAAAACAATTTTCAATATTTATATCCATAACAGGATATCCCACAACTTTTCAACACTTAGGAAAATATTCTAAGTCCATTTTCCAAAACCATCTCAAGTATCAAAACTTAGGAATTTTCTTAGCTTATCTTCACATTTCCGAAAACTATTAATAATTTCTTCTCACAATTTCCAAAATCGATTATATTTATTTATAATCCCATCTAACCATTTATAACATCTTTATTAAACTCGAATTCCATTTTTTCAAGTTTCGGTATACGAACACTTAGGAAATGTCTTAAATTCCCAGCATACCATTATAAAACTCCTCTTATAAAAACCTTCCCGTTAAATAAACCCACCTATAAGTCTCGAGAGAATAAAGTAAAAATCATTTCAAACTCTTATATTTATATAAAATAAGTATTTAAAAGAATAATAATTTATTTTTAAAACATGTTCAAATAATTATTTAAAATATCGAAAACACTTATGACGACCCGCACTCGGCACCCTCTGAATCTGACAATAAACCACACATGTCTGAACCAGAGTGCACTGATTGCAGATGATCAGGAGAAAGAAAAGAGTGGGTGAGAAGAAAGAGAGAAGAAAGAAGAAGAGAAGAAGAAGAGAGAAACAAAACCAAAACAACACAGAATCTCACATCGTAGCGGAAAACATGTAATATAGATCAATAATCTTTACAAAGAGAAACTGTAATATACATAAATCAATATCAGAGTACACAATAAGCAATCATCAGCTTGGACAGTTATAACAACCTGTCCTCACAATTGTTGATAATTTACAACAACAACAATGCAAAGCAGCAAAAAAATAATAGATACGTGTATACGACATGAAGATCTCCAGCTCGCCTGCTGAAGCTCTAAAAGCACCAAATCTGAACCTGTAAATATACTCGGCCTGACCCGAGCATTGAAAGGAAAGAATGTCCGGATCAGTCTGGCAAACCAGCGTGAGAAAACACACCTCAACTGAATTTATAAAGTTATCAAAACTTTTCCTTTATCAAAACAAAAAGGTACCTTGTATGACCACGTCGCAAATAAATACCGACAAGGTTTTTACCTTACGATAACCAAAACATCTCATATCAAATCCTCATTATATTATAATAGTGTCTATTGCACACAAATAATATTAAAATAGCTGAAATTGTTACTTTATTAAATTCCAGCATACATCTTGTAATACAAGGCTTTCTACAATAGAAAATGGTAGGCACGTATTGGATTTTGGATTTCCATACAAATGACTAGGTGAATGGGCTACCTTTCCAAAAACTCGGTATACCTCTAAAGGGATGTACCTAGGGTCCAGATACTGGGCACCTAAACCAACACAAGACAAGCCTACCCCTTCTTGGATAGTACCGAATATGTCATCACTCCAGTCATTACCGACCTAAAATCCGTAGCCGCAAGCATACACAACAATAATTAGATACACGACGTCATATCGTGTAAAGGTATATCTAGAAGAGTGATGACATCTCCTAATGGGAGTGACCCATTGTAGCCTTGCTACTTCTATCCTGTTTTAGTCATTTTTCGGGGAGTGAGGCCAAAGAGGTATCGATTACCTTTCACATATCACATATCACATCATCTTTGAATGCCATATTGCCATTTCCGTTGACTACTAATTGTCTTCCACAAAAATACAACCCCTGAGTTCGTACGTCTAAAGGAGGGTGTTAAGCTAAGAGAAGTTGCCTTCTCCGCCACCACAGACGTACGTTTGTAAAAACCAATGTACGTAATCTTAGAAATGCAATATCAGACACTCATCCATACAAGTTGTCCAGGAACAGGACAAACCGAATGTACTTTCCTACCACATCCTGTCGGGAAATCCCTAAAATTAGTAGCGAATAGCCCTTGCAATGGATATTTCAAAACGAAGAGACTACTGCTATTGGATTTATATTGGGATTTTAACCACAAACAATCAACAAGCAGTCCATCACTATGAAAATCCTAATATCAATATCATCGACCAACTTGCACAACCGTCGTATAAATGTTGGTCCGAAGTGGTTTTCAGATAAATATGATCCCGGTCTCTTTGCACCAACAATGCAAAAGCGTTTCTCAACCTCACACAGAAACTAAGTCTCATTGACTTATCACGTCTCCAACTTTTAACTTGCTATCCTTCGGCCAAGAAGGAAGCTCGATAGATTGGAGTAATCATTCCGCACCACATGAATCAACATTCTCAACACAAACGATAATCAAGCCAACACAGTCAGTTACGTACTAAGTGTATGACTAATTAGTTTCTCCATCAAGTTAATAAACTAAAATGGCCAAATTTGATAGTCGGTTATTTAAGTATCAAAGCAACAAACAAAATCTAGCACTTAAGTAATCACTGGGCCTGATTTTTATTAATCGTTTCTAAATCAAAACACTTTCCAATTATTCACTTCAAAATATCTTTTAAAAAGATAATATTCAAAACTATTTCACTTATTGGATATTTGGAAAACATTTCCGTATACTTATTTTAATAATAAGTAAATTCACAACTCATTTTATTTTCAAACCATTTAAATTCCCTTTTAATATCACTTTCCAAAAAAACCATTTTATTTAAAGGATTATTCACTGTCCAAAATCGTGAATATAATTCCTTTAATAAATTCATTCTTCTACACATTTAATTTAAAGGATTATTCACTGTCCAAAATCGTGAATAAACTTCCATTAATAAAAATCCATATTTAGCTTATCAAATTAAATTGATTTCAGATTTGTAAAACAATGTTTATAAATTCCATTTATATTTTATAAACTTCCATATACAAAATTCCCTTACTAATAAAGTACATTTATATCTCATTTATATGCCAAAATCCAATTATAAGTTAATTACTTATAAATCTCTTATTTACAAATTCATTCCTTTCAAATCTTATTATTTATAAAATCCATTATAAGTTCATTTCTAAACCTCAATTGCAAATCCATATACAAATTTGATTACAATCCTATTTCTAATATTTATAAAACACCGTTTATAATTTCATTACTTTTATTTATAAAATATCCACACTACAACAAAAAGGACCTTTCGCAGCGTTTTTAAAGTGCTGCCATAATTAGTAGCAGCATTTCGAAGAACGCTACCTAATATCATGCCGCAATAGAGTTAGGAAATTCTCTAGCGTTTTTGAAATGTTGCTAAATAAATGGCTATCGTTGCATTCATAAAACACTGCAATAAATTAATTTTGCATTGCTAATTAAACGCTGCAAACTCATTTAGCAGCGTTTGGCAACGCAACCTAACATCATTACTTCAGGATAACCAGTAATACAGCAGCAATTTTGAAACGCTGCAAAAGTAAGTTATGCAGCTTTTTTGAAAGGCTGCGGTTTATCAACGTTTTTGCTACATTTTACAACTACTGCAACAGTTTTAAAACAATTATATAAACCATGAATAATGTATTCAAAACAGCTCAATTTATAACACACTAATATATATAATCTGATACTATAAGCAGTTATAACGATTGAACATAATCAAAGCTACATCAATTTCATACACCATACTATTTAGTCATATACAACGTTTCATGAACAATGTTTTAAGCACAAATGTTAATGACATAAAATATTACAAAAAGAGTTTGCTAAAAGAGAAAATGTAAATCATGGAAAATCCAAGCCCGTCTCCTTCAAAAGGCTTTCAGAAAAATGTTCTTTTAGGATACAATGGAGTTGTTTTGCGCAAGTTGTGATTACTTGCACAAATCGGAAGAACACTCGAATTTGATCAGATGATGCTAATAGAGTTATTGATTCAGAAAATAGAAATTTTATTTTATATTGTTTCCGAAAAACGAAGGCTGCCAAGTATATATAGGGGGAAGGCGTCTGTTGGTGGTGATTGTTCGAAATGAACAAATATCTTCCCAACAGTTATACCCGTTTGCTATTTGAATTCGAATTCAAACAGTAAATGAAATGTACCATTTTCGGAAGAGGCGCTTCCCCTTGGACCCCCACGACCTGACCGCCCAGGTCGACTGTTGTTAACGGGGGCGTTGCCCCTGTACTCCCACCTAGGGGCGTTGCCACCCCCCTAGACCCCTCCTTCGTAGTGGCAACCAATTTAAACAATTTTATGAAAAACTTACAATGTTAACTAATTTACATATTTGTTTAAATAAAAAAACTAGGTAATATGAATGGTGAATCATTCATGAAACTATAAAAGCTCTCCCTCTTTATATTAGTTGTAGTTAAGAAATTAACCTTAGCTTTAGCAAATTCGAGAGAAATATGATCTGAGAATTTACCGAGAGGTCATAGTAATCTCAGCCATGTGAATCAAATAGTTAAAATGAGTAACAAATGATACTTCTATATACAAATATCTAGCTTTAACGAAAACAAGGGAACTATGCTAGATTAAAAAATTGGCATATGTCAATTTGTTCTCTATGAGACTTGGAAGTTGCAACTAAGAATTAAATCAAACATTTACAAGCAAGAATGTTTATATCACCTTCATTTAATATTCTTAGCTAATATATCTGTAGGATGTACTGCATTATGATTCTTACAATACTATAATATACTAGAGGATCATATTTTGATCAAATTTCTCCCTAAAATGAATAAAAAATACACCAAGTAAAATAATGATGTTCCCCATCTAAATTAACATGGTTTTAGCAAATCAAAGGCTTATTAAAAAAATTGATTGATTTTTTACATCAAAGTAACTAATAACGGTGAAACTTTTCTACAACAATTCTGCATACGTATAGGTAACAGATATCTTGGATATCTTAAATCCAGTATTGAAAAATTTGTTTTGATTACATCAAAAAAATGGTACCAAGTATCTTATTCATCACACTTATACATGTACTAGATGACAATTGCGAGTAGCAAATAATAAAAGATAGAGGAATACTCACTGGACCGCCCTCTTAATCATCAAGATCAGCGGTATGTGTCCTAGGTTCAGGGACAGTTACACATTTTGAATGTCAAATTAAATGTGTAATTTTACTTCAAAAGGCAGTAAAATTCCACATGTTTCTTTCCTTGAATCATATCTAAACACATAACTTTTACTTCACTCTTACTTAACAATTTTGCACACCAATATGTGCAAGTGTGTGTAATTTCCAAAAACACCAACATCGAAGTTAACAGATACTTTTTTTCAGCTTTTTATTTCAAAAGCAAACGAAGAAAAGAAAACTACCTCCATCAAAATGGTTTTAAGATTGTTATCAATGTTCCATAATTCTCTTAACCCAACTAATAAATGAAACTAAAATAGAATAGCTTAGAAAATCAAACCAACTAGCCAATAGAAAGCAAAATCGCAAAGCAGTAGTCAAAGACCAAAAATGGTTTACAAATCAACCAAGTACTGCATAGTGTATGAGAAGTAATTCAGAGATAAATACTATTTTAAGCATTCCTACTTACCAATTGAGGTCATAAGTTGAGCATGGTGATAGGAAGAGGCACTACGATTGGCTAAGACATGACGATAGGTTGCAGCATGGCGGTAGGTTGTGGTCAAGATGCGATTTGACATGAACTGTATTTTTGAGAGCTAGGGATTGAATGAGACAATATTGGGGATTTTAGCTTCAGATCTAAATGGAATTGAATTCATGCAATAGTATGATTATTCTAGTGGTTTAAATATGATGTACAAAACTAATAAAATAAAACTAAAAATGCAATAAATTTTGTCATATGTTTGAAAAGCATGGTAAGAATGTCAAAAAAATCCAGCAAAATATAACTTGAAGGAACGACCTGAGTACTGGATCTCCAAGTCTCTATGAAAATATAGCTAAGCAATAAAACTTACTTCCTTATCGAGCAAGCAAAATGTTTTAAGAGTGGTTATTTCATCTACATAGCCTGGAAATTATAAAAAAGAAGTTCGTTAATGAATGTTGATGAAACATCAGCACTTGCTTGTGGTGACATTGCCCTTTGGAATAGATGTGTTGATATATGACAAAGTAAAGAAATACCATTTGATAATCGATTTAGATGCCTTGTCATGCTACTGAAACCACTAAAAGAAACAGGTGACTGAATACCACTAGCATCACCAACTTGAAAAAGACATGTGAAATTAAGTTAATGACTACCCAGTTCATATATGAAAAAACATAAACCTAGCATTATATTCTATCTTAATTTTAGTCCATACTGCTTCAGAAGCATTAAAACGTTAATTAATGATGTTGTAAAATTGCAAATTTTGAAGGAATCAAAACATAGCATTGATAGGTTATGTATGACGTCTCATATACCAGTTAGATATCTCCTTAATTATCTGAGTATTATGTAATGTCAAAGGCAAAATACCTACACTTCCTCGAAAATCATAAAAACGTGATAAAAGTAGAAATCTTCTTATAATTTTTCATTTATATTACATGACTTGGTAGCCAAAAAAAAGGTGGAAACCTTGAAATAATTCTTACTTCCATAGATTAAACTTATTTGAAATCAATAATAGGGACAACACATTTCATGTATAATGAGGCACTAGCCCTGGTATAATTTGAATGACGGGTATATTGACAACTAGAATGTTAATGGTTTGAAATAAAATAAAATTAAAATTGTGTAAACTTAAATTAGAAATAAAATATAACACACCTGCAATATGCAATTAAATGCTGCTCTTAATGGGCAGCAAAAATGACATTTACTGAGTGCTAGAATTAAAAAAAACGAAGAGGTCGAAACTAAATGCACAAGGCTACACATGAATGGTACTTTGGGGAAGGGGTTAGAGATCCTATGTCTTCCCCTTATTTGAGAAAGCAATGCAATTTAATAACACGCCGTATGACAACAAAAGGAAACAAAGTATGTTTGGCATATTCATTGTAGAAAGGAAAAGTTTCCAACTGGAATCTGCATATATCTTGCAGTCTTTAGAACTATCTATATCAGTGTATCACCATGTCGTGTCAAGTATATTTTGTCGATGGATAGTTTTAGTTACCTATCACGGTAAGTAGGAAAAATTCCACAATTAACTCGTAGTATCTCCAGTTTGTCAAGATCTACTCGCTGAAAATAAATGCTACCTTAGCATTTGTTGATGTTATTAATTTGAGTCAAATTAGTTACATACGATTAACTGTCATAACTGTAGTTTAATTATAGTACTTTCCATAAATACCATCATACAAATATATATTTACCAATAAGTTTAAAAGAAATTACATTTTAACACGTCACTTATTTATAGTTAATTGTGTATGTTTCATTTTATTGTCGATAAAAAGGATCCAAAGGACAAAAGAAAGATTCCAATACTACATAGACAAGTTATTTAGCTATTCTGAAGGAAATATAAATATTGGGATGGTATTAGATAAAACCAAACTAAGCTATAGAGTGATTCTGCACTTGCCCTTGAAACTCAAAATCTGGCTGTAATAACATCACATTAGATGTGTACGTTTTTTTCTTGCAAAACTTAATGATGAGAAACTAAGCTTGACCTGATAGTTAGGCATTAAATCCCAATAATCTTCTAATAACTCTTCCAATTTTGGAGCAACCGGTTGCGGTGATACATAAGTGAATAAGTACATAGTTCTATCAGTCTGACCAGAACCAGCTGGAAATTCCTACATAATTTAAGACAATATGAAACTACCTTCTATTCTCACATATATAAACTTAAAATAAACTATGATCAATGTCGGGTAAAGTTTTATTTTAAACTAAATAAATAATAACATCGGGTTGAATTGTTGACCATTCAATATTAAGGAGTTTTAGTTTACTTTAAATATGCTTGTTGAACAAACAACCTTTTTTAAAATAGAAAACGTAAGATTTCCAGTATAGTAACTTTCCTTTTTCAATTTACAACATGTTGTGATGTGACATTGTTACTTTTGATTCATTTTGTCAACATATTCACATATTACCTTAGCAAAATCGGTTACGTTAGTTAATCGGAGTTTCGCTTAACTCTTATTTT
The DNA here is from genome assembly GCA_030737815.1 of Allium fistulosum. Lineage (NCBI taxonomy): Eukaryota > Viridiplantae > Streptophyta > Magnoliopsida > Asparagales > Amaryllidaceae > Allium > Allium fistulosum. The sequence continues at coordinate 186,882,998 of CM060906.1, forward strand.
TATGTAATGACTCCAGCGTTGCCTTGCTTGTACATCATCTCAATATGCCACTGACTTGCATGTGCACCACTTACTTCAGTCATTATTATCAACTTTCATGTAGAAAAATAAAAAGTGCATAACAAACAGAATTACCAAACAAAACTGGGAAATTACGAACAAATCAAATTTTTACCAGATATGAAATTTCCATGTTTTGATTGAGAGTGCATAGGTCTCCTTTCAAGTATTCTTGAGAAACTGTATCCTGAAACAAATTGTGAAATGCTTATTCTAAATGTTGATCTGAAATAGAAGAACCAACTATAAATGTATTTCAAAAACTGATACACACACACACATAGAGAGAGAGAGGAACTATCATGATTTTAGGAAACAACTACCAACTATATAATCAAGCGTTGGATGTGGAAAGAAAACAATAGATACAACCGTAGAGTAGTATTCTGCAACCACTACAACCTGTATTAGTTAATGAAATATTATATAAGCAACAACTTACACAGTTAAAGTTTACCACTAAGAGCTCTGCATTACATGATACAAAAAATAATATAATAGAGATCGAAAAGGTAAAAAAGGATGGTGTTCATGGAAGCAGTAATGTGTGTGACCGGTGGTAGTGACCTTACGATTTTGTTGAAGATAAAATATGTTGAACTGATGAGGAGTAATGCAAAACAAATGGGGGTATTTCTTATAGTTGATGTTTCTAATTTAATTCTCTTTTAGTTTGGTTTATACCCTATTTTAACTAGTACATTTTAATATACATTAGTATATTTTATCTCCATCACCTACTAATTTCCTAAAAAGCCTTCACCTTTTTCTTTTACATTTTCAAATTCTTTGTTTTTACCAGAAAATAACTGAAATGTGTGTTTAGTTTCATTTTTGTTAGACTAAGTGCATGTATATTTTGATAAGCTCTAAAGTCAAAACAGCTTCATAGTGGGAATGTTCCCATATTACTTTAAATTTTCATTAACTTCCCTGCATACTCAGGTGCTCAAGTTTTTAAAAGCCCAGAGTATTTTTACCTTATGATATTTGAAAGAAGTAAATAATTATGAGTACTAAATAAAGTGTCTCTATAGTACCAGGTTCTGGTTTATGAAGGGTATGGGATAGAAAACGCATGAGACCAATAAAAGTGACATGGTTTGCAAATACTCCCAAATTAAGTTCTCATTCCACCAAGCAAAGTTAAAAAGTGAAGACTATATTTTTGCCACATGCATGTTGAAAAAGTTGAATGTTCCTTTAACCTTGATTATGCTCCAACATTTATAATATGCATGTATTCTTTATTGGAACAGAGAGTCTTAATTGACTTAGGATAATCTCTGTAATATCACCTGCCTTATACCTAACTTCCTAAATGATTGATACAAAAAAAGGAAAACATCAAAACCTGAAAGCTGTAGAAATTAATAACCAAGAACAAAATACAAAAGCATTATGAACTTACTCTGGATAATGTTTCAAGTTCAAAATGGTGCACATCTCTGTCACCATCTTTGGACAAATGTGTGTTCTTTACCTAAACCGATAGTTATAATAATTAAAGTAAAACAAGCATAAGAATACAAGTTTTCCTGAAGTAAGAGATTCAAACATGGCAAGACAATACAAGTTTCATTCCCTTCAATCGAAGTGCCTTCAAAAAAGTAGACTTCAACTCAAGAGCCCTCACATCCACCTTTTCCATCGCCCTTCTAAACTCCTCCTTTTGCATAGCCTTTTTTATTGATAAAATGAATCTGACCAGTGCTGTTGATGCTACCTCACTTGGCAGGTTATGATGGCTCTGTTAATTGCAATGGAGGAGAATGGATGCAGAACTGAAGAATAAAGCTGCGAAAAGAGGACCGAACTTGTGAAAGGAGGAACTAGCCCAATGACTCAAACCAAAGAAGAGGGGAGGGGAGCACCGTTCATTGGAGGAGGGAAAAGAGGTGTAGTGTTGATCGTCAAGTTTGGGGAAAAGTAATTAGGATGTTTGAGAGGGAAAAAAGAATTGGGGAAAAGTGAGAGAGTAATTAGGGCATTTGGGAGGGATTCAATTTGTGTACAAAGAAAAAGAGCCACGTAAACAGGTGTTGGTAGAGGCAGCGTTTTGTTAGTATTTAAGTATGTTTTGAGACATAACAAGCAGCATTTTGTATTAAAATGTTGCATATTAGTGCTGTCAAAAATGTATTTTCTTGTAGTGCCATTTTTTAAATATTATATATAAACCATTTATAATAAGTTCAAAAATCTCAATTTAACTTATTTTAATAATATAGTTAACTCCATATTTCAAAAATCATATTTTGCTTATATTTCATAAAACCGTAATTTTTATAACATAAAAATTATAACTTTTGATTTATTTAAAATAAATCCATTTCTTTAACAATTTAAAATTTATTAAAACATATATTTTCAAAATCACTTTGAAATCTTTATTAAATTGAAAACATTATTTTAATATTTTTAATTTTCCAAAATATGGCCTAATGCTGCAAAAGCGCTAAATAAAGGCATTCACATCAATCATATCAATCACGACGTCCAAATATCATATATCACATGAGAACAGCATATATAACAATATCTGTAAATAAAAATCAACAATGGTGAGGAATCCAGTTGTATCCCTCCAACCTGTAACCTGCAACAAATATATATATGAGAAAATATGTACAATGTCCACTTCGAGGCAGACGCGTGTACAAAGGGTCATCCGCTCATACACGGGAACGTATAGGGTTTCATCCGCTAAAATATGCGGGAATATATCCAAACCAATCAATATATACATACATACATATATATATATATATATCATATATCACCCAAACAATCATCAATCATCATAAATAAATTTTATTCTCACTTATATAAAAATATAAGCGAGGCAGAGAGAGTGAGTTGTACTCACTTTGATTCCAGTCGTCGTAATAGTGATTTATTTCGATTAAAATGAAACGAGCGTTTAATTTTAACCAAAATTTTCACTAGCTCAAATAAATCCCAACCAAGTTCCATCGCGTAGTATTTGTCAATACGAATCCAACGCAATTTGTTTCGTGCGAAACGGACCTCGTATGACCAAGTTATGAATTTTTAAACATTCGAAAATTAATAATATAATTAACTATGTCATTAACAAATAAAAATTAACCTTAATTATCATCTCCCTTTCACCATATAACCCAGGCTACAAAGAACCCATCACACACGCTGTTCTCTTTGATGGTTGCTCCTCCCTCGCTCGCCCATTCAACGATCGAACTCCGCCACGTCGAAGCTCTTCCCCCACCACACCTACGCCTAGAGGCCGCGCCTCCCTAGCTCCACCGACGCCTCTAAAATCGCGCTCGAATGCGGCCAAGACGCGAGCCAAATCCTCCCCGTACGACGCGCCGTTTCAGATCTTAGTCGTTGATCGGCTAGATCTCACTGCCCTCTACAATCTTTTAGTTGAGAGTTTCCTCTAATTGTTAATGGATCAAAGAAAATTGAGGAGGAAGGAGATGCATTTCTGGCCATGGGTTTGAAAACGGCGGCTAGGGTTTAGAGAAATCAGGGTTGAGTAATTTTTAGAAAACAATGTCCTTTTATAGAAAATTTCGCGCACTATTCATCCGAAAAATTTTCGAACTCCAAACGAAGCATGCCGCCAGGCGTTTGCAATGTTTTACCCTTATTCTGAATGCAATAGAATATATATCAGGAGCCAATTCCATCATATTTGGAAGACAGGTTTCCGAATCAAATTATTTTAATTAAAAATTTACTTAAACAAATTTCTACATGTTTCAGCTTCCCACGACTAAACCGTAAGTCTAATTGACACGAAATTTGAAAACCTATAATAATACACTATTACAGGTCCAATGAAACTGGTTTGGTCGAAATCCGAGACAGTGTCAAAAATGATTATTTTTACACAATTAAATATTAAAATTTCCAATTTCTGCCAAATCGCTTTTAATTCAACTTTAAAAGTTTACTGTCTCTATTTTAATCCAAATAGAATTTAAAACAAAGTTAGAAATTATTTTTATTCATATTTGATTCAATATTCAATTATTTAGACAATTCAAATATTAAATTAAACAATTCAATTATCCAAATAAATCACTATATTTGAAATATAAGTTATTCAACTTATAAAATTAACTTTTGAATATTTAAAACCAATTAAATATTCTAAATTCAGACGACTGAAAAACTGGGTCGTTACATTCTTCCCCCTTTAAAAGAATTTCGTCCCCGAAATTTCTAAGTAAGAAAAGATGCTACAACTCCATTAACTTTCAAAACAATTTAGTTGAAATAGATTATCAATTCTTTTAAGTGATTAACTTTCACAAAAACAATTAGTTACACTTCTGTAAAAACTTTTCTAAGTCTCTAAATTCATACTTAGTTATTTTCTAATACCATTCCATAAATCAACTAACATCATTTCAAAAACCAACAAATCTCATTTCAAATTATAACTAAAAAATCACATTTTTGTTAACAAAAATTTTCCTAATTTTCCAAAAAAATTCTAGCGCTTTAAATTTTTAGAAAAAATCACCATAGCCTCCTTTGCGCGGTTTGATCCGGAAAAATCACAGTATTTATAATATCACAAATATACATCTCATCTTCGAGGATGAGGCATTCCGTTGGGAAAAAGTGTAAAAGTACGATATGTAATCCGAGATATGTACCTTATATATTATTTGCGAGCATATACGGCTAATATAGCGCGAAAGCGAGCTCCAAATGCGAAGCAAGTGCCATCCGCACCTACTAAACACTCAACAAACCATAAGAACACATATATGGAAAGTAATATCAACATATATAACATATACTACACATACTATACAACAATTATGTGCAAGGGAAACATATGCAAACAAAGAAACCATCAATAACTAATATCCATCCAATATAACCAAATCAATTATACATTCAATTCTTATTACACTACTTGAATTGGTTTTCAATTTATTCACATTCATTAATCACAATTGATTATATTCAATTAAAATTGAATTCAATTTAGCTACATTCACTTTAGATTCAATTCATATTTACTTTACAATTCACTTAGCATAATTCTTTTAATACCAATAACACATAACACTACTTTACTTCATTCTTCACTTAAGCTTATAAACATTTTAACCCCACTCATCTTATGTTCATTTCACTTCCTCGCTTAAGTTTATTTCAATATTCATATACACATTCAATTGATTTATATTCATTATCCACATTAGCACATAATCACATTCAATTCTAGTTTTCATTCAATTCCTATACATTCAATTAATTCTCATTTAATTAATTACATTCTGTTAATTTACTTACTTTCAATTTAATTCATATTCAATTAGTTCACATTCAACTAATTTATATCCAATCCAATTCAGATTTATTAACATTCATTTGTTATTTACATTCAACTTCGTTTACATTTACATTCCTTACTTAGTACATTTTCTTATAATACCAATAACGTTTATGATTTATTTCCAAAATCACATATTTAAGTTCAGTTTACATTGATTCTTCATTTAAGTTAACTTCCTTTACAACATTCATTTTATTTAACTTAACTTCCAACTTATAATTTAAATTTAGATTTCATTTCTTAACCTTCATATTTAACAAATAGAAATTTGCTTTACTTATTATTCTCCCAAATTTTAAGTCATAAACTTATTTACTTCGGTTTTCATGAATATATACTTAAGTTTATAATTAATTTTATTTGATTCATTTCAAATATTTATCTTATTCATTCCAAATCTAATTCAATTCCATTTATTTAACTTTTCTTAAGTTAAACTTCAATTCATATAATCATTTTACTAACTCAATTTTATTTAACTTTTACTTAAGTTAAAAATTTAATTTCATATCCCAAATTGAATTTTCTTATTTATACTAATTCCAATTATAAGTTCAAAACTTATTTCACTTATATTTATCAATTTCAAACTTGGATTTTAAATTCAAATTTATTTATCATAACCGAATCTTCAATTTTCAATTTACTAGTAGTAGCAAATCAATCACATAGAAACTCGAAAATGATATTGATGATGCTGCAGTCATCACCCTTATTATTTTCCAACAAATGTAGTGAATTCGGTGCTTTATATTCTTTCAAAATCCATTTATTTATAAATCACATTTATAAAATTTTACTTATATAATTTCCCTTATTTCACTTTACTTATATAAGATTCATTCCAAATTTGTTTATCCTATTTAGATTTATAATAATAACAACTTTCATTAAACACAACAATTAATAACAAATGATAACAATCAAATATTACCATTCATTAACCAATCAAACAATTTATATACTACTATATAAAATATAATCAAGGTAAAATTATTTCATTTACCCAATTTCGAAAACAATATTATGTCCAATCTCCATGTTCAAGTGTTTAGAGATCCCTATCGATAACGTTAGCTAGACGCAAAGATCAGAACACATAAGCCACTCAACAACTCAATCAACACAATATAAAACATTTTCATATCACTAAAAAATACGCACTCATATATATAATACACTCAAACTCAATCTAAGGTGCTACTGACCCTATCTATACTGAGTACACATCAAAGCCTAGAAATATACTAAACCTAAGCTCTGATTCCACGCTATGACGATCTAGGCTTTGCAACCATCAACAGTGGATAAACTCCACCGTAGCTCACATAGTTACCTCACAATTTGCTTTTACGGCCAGCCTCTCGACTGTAAGCCAAACTAGCAAACCAACCCCTCGATACTCGATCTCAAGGACATGTAGAAGTAAGAGTCATCCGTTCACTACCTAACAAGAAGCGAGAACCCCCTATCATGTACGAACATCACTAAGAAAATCCGATCCTGATCTCTTCGCACCAACAATGCAAAAGCTTTTCTTAACCTCACACAGAAACTAAGTCTCATAGACTTATCACGTCTCCAACTTTCAACTTGCTATCCTTTGGCTAAGAAGGAAGCTCGATAGATTGGAGTAATCACTCTGCACTATACGGATCAACATTCTCAACACAAACGATAATCAAGTCTACACAGTCAGTTACGTACTAAGTGAACGACTAATTAGTTTCTCCATCAAGTTGAGGAACTAAAATGACCAAATTTGGTAGTCGGTAATTTAACTATCAAAGCAACAAACAAAATCTAGTACTTAAGTAATCACTAGGCCTGGTTTTTATTAATCGTTCCTAAATCAAATCACTTTCCAATTACTCACTTCAAAATATCTTTTAAAAAGATAATATACAAAACCATTTCACTTATTAGATATTTGGAAAACAATTTTGTATACTTATTTTAATAATAAGTAAATTCACAACTCATTTTATTTTCAAACCATTTAAATTCCCTTTTATAATATCACTTTCCAAAAACATCCATTTTATTTAAAGGCTTATTCATTGTCCAAAATCATGAATATAATTCCTTTAATAAATTCATTCTTCTACACATTTAATTTATAGGATTATTCACTGTCCAAAATCGTGAATATACTTCCATTAACAAAAATCCATATTTAGCTTATCAAATTAAATTGATTTTAGATTTATAAAACAATGTTTATAAATTCCATTTATATTCTATAAACTTCCATATACAAAATTCCTTTACTAACAAATTCCATTCATATCTCATTTATATGCCAAAATCCAATTATAAGTTAATTACTTATAAATCGCTTATTTACAAATTCATTCCTTTCAAATCTTATTATTTATAAAATCCATTATAAGTTCATTTCTAAATCTCAATTTCTAATCCATATACAAATTTGATTACAATCCTATTTCTAATATTTATAAAACACCGTTTATAATTTCATTACTTTTATTTATAAAATATCCATTTTATAAATCTTATATATAAACCATTTATAATAAGTTCAAAAATCTCAATTTAACTTATTTTAACAATATAGTTAACCCTATATTTGAAAAGTCATATTTTGCTTATATTTTACAAAACCATAATTTTTATAACATAAAAAATATAACTTTTGATTTATTTAAAATATATCCATTTCTTTAACAATTTAAAATTTATTAAAACATATATTTTCAAAATCACTTAGAAATCTTTATTAAATTGAAAGCATTATTTTAATATTTTTAAATTTCCAAACTATGACCCAATGCTGGAAAAGCGCTAAATAAAGGCATTCACATCAATCATATCAACCACGATGTCAAAATATCATATATCATGTGATAACAGCATATATAACAATATCTGTAAGTAAAAATCAACAACGGTGAGGAATCCAGTTGGATCCCTCCAACTTGTAACCTACAACAAATATACATATGAGAAAATATGTACAATGTCCGCTTCGAGGCAGACGTGCGTATAAAAGGTCATCCGCTCATACACGGGAACGTATAGAGTCTCATCCGCTAAAATATGTAGGAATATATCCAAACCAATCAATGTATATATAATATAACATATATCACCCAAACAATCATCAATCATCATAAACAAATTTTATTCTCACTTATATAAAAATTTAAGCGAGGCAGAGAGAGTGAGTTGTACTCACTTTGATTGCAGTCGTTGTAATAGCGATTTATTTTGATTAAAACGAAATGAACATTTAATTTAAACCAAAATTTTCACTAGCTCAAACAAATCCCAATCTAGCTCCATCGTGTAGTATTTGTCAATACGAATCCAATGCAATTTGCTTCGTGCGAAACAGACTCGTATGACAAAGTTATGAATATTTAAACATTCGAAAATTAATAATATAATTAACTATGTCATTAGCAAATAAAAATTAACCTTAATTATCGTCTCCCTTTCACCACGTAATCCAGGCCACAAAGAACACATCACGCATGACGTTCTCTTTGATGGTCGCTCCTCGCTCGCCCATTCGACGATCGAACTACACCACGTCGAAGCTCTTCCCCCACCTCACCTGTGCCTAGAGGCCATGCCTCCCTAGCTCCACCAATGCCTCGAAATTCATGCTCGAACGCGGCCAAGACGTGATCCAAATCCTCCCCGTACGACGTGTCATTTCAGATCTTAGTCTTTGATCGGCTAGATCTCACTACCCTCTACAATCTTCTAGTTGAGAGTTTCCTCTAATTGTTAATGGATCAGAAGAAAATTGAGGAGGAAGGAGATGCATTTTTGTCCATAGGTTTGAAAACGGCGGCTAGGGTTCAAGGAAATTAGGGTTAAGTAATATTTAGAAAACAATGTCCTTTTATAGAAAATTTCGCGCACTATTCATCCGAAAAATTTTCTAACTCCAAACGAAGCGTGTGTTGCGACTTTTCTGTTGGTTAGAAAAGCACAAATTTTAATAAATTCTACAAGCGCACATGCGTGTAGTGTGCAGGTAGAACACAGGGAATTGTGTTTTAAAATATTTGGAATCCATATTTAAATCTTAGGCGTGTTAAACAAATTCAATGGTGTTCTCGAACAGAAAAATAAAAACAATTATATACTCCGAATCGATTTCGAATCGAATCAAAATTTCAATCAAAATATAAAATTGTAGAAATCAAAGCAGAAACTAAAAAGTGCTAGAAAATAATTGAGCAAACAACTGAAATAAAATGAATTGAATTTACTAACTAAATGGAAAGAGTGCTGAAAATAACTAAGAACAAGAATAAATAACTTGCTAAATCTAATTAACAATCCTACGTATTCTGTCCGAAAACAAACACTACTGAAATTTAAAACTGAACTAGAAGAAGAGTGATGGGGTAAGAGATGATTTATTGGTTGTCGTATGATGCTGTATATATAGCCTTTTCCAGCCCAGAAAATCAACTGCTGCTTTTTAGGAGGAACTGGTCCTTTGCTTGAATTGGTGAAAGAGAACATATATACGTCCATGTCATTGCTTGAATTGGTCTATATTGCTTTGAATTGATTGCACGTGTGCTGCTTGTTGAATTGAAGTGGCCATATAATATGCTACTTGAATTGGTCACATTATTGTACCATGTTATTTGATTAACAAGTGGCCTTGCTTTGAAATGATGTTTGCTACTTTGATTTTCACGTGGCCATGCTTTGAGAGAATTTCATGCTGAACTTTGAAAGTGTACAGCACTTTCAATATTTTGCATTTGATTTCTTGCATGAATAGTACACATGTTGGTGACGTGAGATGCATTTCTTCATGAATGATATGTGCTTTTTCTTTGAATTATTCGGTACTCAAAATGTTGCACTCTTTTCTGTGTTTCATTTGAACCAATGGATGGCACAACCAATTAATTTCAACATTGCACTTCGGAATCTATAATCTGCAAAACCACAATAAAATACCCGTATAATACCGCTTTATTAAAATAAAAATATATGAAACAAATGGTTTAAAATGCAGAAAAATACGTTCATCAAATACCCCCACACTAGAACTTTATTCGTCCTCGAATAAGCAAGAAAATAAAAACTAACTAAATCCTTTTTCATAGGAAACATGATTGCATTTAGCATATGCAACAAGCCATTAAACCTCTAGGTGTCCCTAGTAGGACGAGTGGTGTCTCGTGAGGGTTTTCAGGGGATACTACCCACAAAATCCAAATGTAGTATGTGATGATTCTAATGTACTACATGAATGCAAAATTTTAAACAAATGGAGACTCGATTTACTTCATAAGAATTGCAATAAAATAATGTATCGGTTTGAGTCAACTTCTAGAAATTTTTTGGTTCCTCACTAATCACAAATTTCAATATAACTCAAGTTTTCATACATTAGATTCTAGTTTGGCCAGTTGTTTCGGTCGATAACATGGTGCAGCCATGAAATAAATTCTTTATTGTTAATCATAGTTTTTTAAAATGGTATTTTTCATTTCCATTTGTATAACAAGCCAAATCAATAAAGTCAAGAAGTGTTTGGGTTTCAATAGCTTACTCTCTCTTTATTAAATTTTTTTTTATTTTTTTATATACACCTAACTTTTGGACCAAGGTATACCACCCGTGCATTGCCTCGTGGGCTTACGTGAGAGTTGGGACAGAGCTTGGCGGATTGTTCAAATCAATGCTGACTATGTCAGAAAAGGTCGGTAATCCTTAGGTGATTATTTATTTAATTTACGTGAGAAGAGTACAGAGCGTGGCAAGTGTTCACACTCTCTTAAGTGTGCACACCTATTGACTCTAGGTGTTTCTTATTAATTTTTTAAAAAAATAACAACTAAAGAGAGTTATGAAAATCAACTTAGCACCACTTAACTTCAATGATTTGAAATGTCAACGCATGTACTTTAAATCTGCCACTTTTTTAAACAAAGATTACAGTTTAGAAAGGATTTCATAACCATCACCTACGAATCCCCCTATATACTAACCTCACTATTATCGCTTGTAATTCAACTTTTCATTATATTTTACATTTGAAATTAGTGATTCACAAAAAATTTCATCAATTGACTTCAACTGTTTACTTACTTTATCTTGACTAGTTAAAAAAAATCAAAGTCCTGAAAATAATGGAAAATGAGATGAAGCTTAAAAAAAATTGAAAACAAATAATGAGATGATTTTTTTAAGTGATGCCACACTGTGAAATATGAACAAACAGTATGAGATATGCATCCCCCCCACACTGGAATGAGACAGTGTCCCAACTTTCAAATGGAATGCAAATGCAATACAGAAGGAAAAAAACTGAAAAAAAGAAAATACAACCTGATATGTACAAGATAATGAGTGGCTCATGCCGAATAGCTAGGTTCGTGGAGATCCACGAACTCGTCGTCCTCGTGTTGTTCAAACTCTAGAAATAGCTTCAAGCGTTGTCCATTGACCTTTGAAATGGAACTGTCCCTTGGATTTTCAATTTCAACTGCACCATAAGGGTACACTGTTTTCACAATATATGGACCTGTCCATCGAGATCTCAATTTTCCCGGAAATAAATGAAGTTTGGAATTATATAAGAGAACTTTCTGACCTACTTCGAATGTCTTACGAAGTATGGATTTATCATGATAAAATTTAGTTTTCTCTTTATAAATCTTTGTATTTTCATACGCATCATTTCTCAGTTCTTCTAATTCTGACAATTGTAATTTACAATGCGATCCGGCTTTTTCTATGTCAAAATTAAGGTATTTGATTGCCAAAGTGCGTGGTGCTCGAGCTCAATGGGCAAATGGCATGCTTTTCCAAAGACTAATCGGTATGGTGACATTCCTAGATTGGTTTTATAAGCTGTGCGAAATTCCCAAAGGGCATCTATCAATTTTGATGACCAATCTTTTATGTTGGAGTTAACTGTCTTTTCAAGAATTTGTTTAATTTGTCTGTTGGAAACCTCGACTTGACCACTAGTCTGTGGATGATATGGAGTAGATAGTTTATGAGTGATAGAGTATTTCTTAAGAAGAGATTCAAAAGCATGATTACAAAAATGAGAACCGTTATCGCTTATAATAGCTCGAGGCATGCCAAAACGAGAAAATATGTTTTCTTTCAAAAATTTGACAACAACTTTATTTTCATTCATTCTGGTGGGAATGGCCTCGACCCATTTAGACACGTAATCTACTGCAAATAGGATGTAGAGAATTCCAAAAGAATAAGGAAAAGGACCCATGAAATCGATGCCCCAAACATCAAAAATTTCGATGACAAGGATTGGGTTTAGGGGCATCATGTTACGTTTGGAAATACGACCTGTTTGTTGACATCTAGCGCATTTGGAGCAAAATTCGTGGACATCACGAAAAAGAGAAGGCCAATAAAAACCGCACTGTAACACCTTGGCAGCAGTTTTCTTTTCTCCAAAATGTCCTCCACATGCTTGATTATGTGAAAAAGTGAGGATGCTATGGAATTCTTGTTCTGGAACACATCTACGTATGATTTGATCGGTGCAATATTTGAAGAGATAAGGATCGTCCCAGTAAAAGTTTCGAACATTGGAGAGAAATTTTTGTTTATCTTGTTTTGACCAATGGGAAGGTGTTTCATTTGTGACAAGATAATTTACGATGTCCGCGTACCATGATGCACTGGAGAGGGAAAGAATTTGTTCATCGGGAAAATGATCGTTGATTTGAGAGTTATCGATGTTTTCATGAACAATACGAGAAAGATGATCAGCTATGACATTTTCAGAACCCTTTTTATCCCATATTTCTAGGTCAAACTCTTGAAGAAGGAGAATCCAACGTATTAAGCGGGGTTTGGCATCCTTTTTCATGAGTAAATACCGCAATGCGGCATGATCGGTGTAAACTATGACCTTAGATCCTACGAGATATGATCTAAACTTATCGAGGGCAAAGATAACTGCTAAAAACTCTTTTTCTGTGGTTGAGTAATTCAATTGAGCTTCGTTAAGAGTTTTGCTAGCATAATAGATGACTCGAGGAAGTTTATCGATTCGTTGACCTAAGATGGCTCCAATGGCATAATCAGAAGCGTCACACATTAATTCGAAAGGCAAAGTCCAATTTGGAGGTTGGATTATAGGTGCAGTGGTCAAGATTGATTTAAGGGTTTCAAAAGACGTTTTACATTCATTGGAAAATTCAAATTTAACGTCTTTAGCCAGAAGATTCGAAAGAGGTTTTGAAATCTTTGAAAAATCTTTAATGAACCTCCTATAAAATCCAGCATGCCCGAGAAATGAGCGAATGTCCTTGACGGACCTTGGAGGAGGAAGGTCAATAATAAGATCAGCTTTAGATTTGTCAACTTCTAGGCCACTTTTAGAGACAACGTGACCTAAGACTATTCCTCGCTTAACCATAAAATGACATTTTTCCCAATTAAGCACAAGAGATTTCTCCTTACATCGCTTTAAGACACGAAGGAGGCATTGATTGAAAGATGACCCATAGATTGAAAAATCATCCATGAATATTTCTAAGAAATCCTCTACCATATCAGAAAATATACTCATCATACATCTTTGAAAGGTAGCGGGAGCATTACAAAGACCGAAGGGCATGCGATGATAAGCGAAAGTTCCGAAGGGACATGTGAACGTCGTTTGTGTTGGTCTTCTAGCGCAATGGGAATTTGATTATAGCCAGAGTAGCCATCAAGAAAACAATAATATTCATGATCGGCTAAGCTTTCGAGCATTTGATCAATGAAAGGGAGGGGAAAATGATCTTTTCTTGTTGCTACATTGAGTTTTTAATAGTCGATGCAAACGCGCCATTTTGTTTTGACTTTTGTCGGAACAAGTTCGTTATTCTCATTTGTGGTCATAGTGATTCCAGAATTCTATGGCACAACTTGTACCGGACTTACCCAAGTACTGTCAGAGATAGGGTAGATAATGTTATTGTCTAAACATTTGATAATTTCTTCCTTTACCACTTCTCTCATATTAGGATTTAATCGCCTTTGTGCTTCGCGAGTGGGTTTAGCCTCATCGACTAAATGTATTCGATGTTCGATGATTGATGGACTAAATCCCTTAATGTCAGCGATTACCCATCCTAATGCCTCTTTATTTTCCCTTAAAATTTTCAAAAGTTGTTCTTCTTGGTCCTTAATGAGATCGAAGGCCAAGATTACAGGGAAATTTTCCGAATAATCTAAGTATGCGTACTTAAGATCGTTTGGAAGAGGTTTGAGGTCTAATTTAGGGCGTACTTCTTTTGAGGCTTCATTAGACATCAACTGATTGAATTCTAGTGAATTATGAGAAGAGCATAGCATATCATTTAATTCATAAATGTATTCATCTTCATTTAAATTGGAATTAAAATGATCTAGGCACATGTTAAGAGACTCCGTAGTATCACTAAAATCATTTTCTACAATTGTTTGGATCATGTCAACTTCTTCTGTTTCAAGATCCCTTGGTTGTCCGTTAAGATTGAAGATATTTAGTTCAATGGTTAGGTGCCCAAAGGAAAGTCGGAGTTGACCATTCCTACAATTTATGATAGCATTTGATGTTGTTAAAAATGGATGACCTAATATCAAAGGAATCTGACCATTAGGATTTGAGACAGGTGCAGCCTTTAGGACTATGAAATCGACTAGGAAATAGAATTGCTCGATTTGTATCAAAACATCTTCAACTATGCCCAATGGTTTTTTGATAGATCGATCAACTAGTTAAATTGTGATGTTTGTAGGCTTTAATTCCCCTAGTCCAAGTTGACAGTACACAGTATAAGGCAAAAGATTCACACTCGCTCCAAGATCGAGTAAGGCATGACCAATATGAGTGTTACCGATTTTACAACCAATTGTAGGACAACTGGGGTCCTTATACTTGATTGGGGAGGGATTTCAAAGAACAGAGCTCGTGTTTGCAGTTAGAAATGCAGTCTTAGGAACATTAGTGGCACGTTTTTGAGTACATAGCTCTTTCAAACATTTGGCATATTGAGGAATTTGCCCGATGGTATCAAGAAGTGGAATATTGATTCGAACCTGTTTGAAGATTTCAAGAATTTGGTCAAAATTAGTGGGCTTCTTCTTTTTGTTGAGTCTATGAAGAAATGGAGCAATTGGTTTATAGACTCGTTCGGAAGTTTTTTTATTCGAAGAAGAAGGTGTTATATTAAAGGATGAAGATAAGGGAGTTGGAATGTTGGGGTTGCCAACATCAAAAGGTGAAGAGTGGTCGGGATTGCCAACCTTGGATGAAGAATTAGAGTCGTTTGGATTGACAACAGTGGTTATCGACTGAGTTTCAGAATTTTGAACATGGGGAGACTTAAGAAGGATGTCGGGGTTGCCGACGTGGTTGTCTACCTTCTTTCCAGTTCTTAATGTGGTGACAGCATTAACCGGATTTACATTTTTGTCCTCCCAAAGATTTACTCCTCGATAATTATACTTTGGATTCACTTCGGTTTGACTAGGCAATTTACCTTTCTCATTGATTTTCATGAGATCCTTCATCATTATCAACATTTGTTAATTTTATTTAGTGATTTTCTTAATTCTCGCATCTTGGTTAGTAATTTGTTCATTTTGTTTGGTGAGTTGTTTTTCCAATCGAGCAATTTCTTGTGAATGCTGAGAAGGTTGGGTTGATGGATTGAAATTAGGATGCCTAAATGGTTGATTTGAAGGTTTTGTTTGAGGAGTGGGTTGATAATTTTGAGCATTAGAAGTGGGGCCTCGATAATTCGGATTTGGTATCATCGGATACATATGCGATGGATTAGCCGCATTGTTAGGATTTGACCATGAAAAATTGGGATGGTGCTTCCAGTTAGGATTGTATGTGGATGAATAAGGACTATTTTGAGCTATAGCATTGATTTGGTTTTGTGTGTAGTAATGGGGTAGTCCTTCTCCTTCTTGAGGAGTTTGGGCTTCTATAGGAAGATGTGATGGGTCAATGGCATGTACTTCTCTGTTTAGAGTACGAATTGGAACACGAATTGTTTCCTATTGCATATCATTTTCCGAATATTCTTCTAAAAATTCCCAAGCTTCCTTGTCTGTATATGCCATGAATTCTCCTCCGCACACTGATTTGAGTTGGGATCTTGTTTGATAGTTAAGCCCTTTATAGACGATTTGGCACAAGACGTTTCTATGGATTGCATGATGAGGGCAACTATATAACAATTGATTGAACCTTTCAAAATATTTTGAAAAAGTTTCTCCTTCATTCTGAAAGAATTGATTGATTTTAGTTCGAATTTTAAGTATTTTGTGGAAAGGAAAAAACTTTTTCAAAAATATAGTAATGAAATCATCCCAACTTTTAATTGAATTTTTAGGAAGAGAATTAAGCCATCCTTTTGCACTTTCTAGAAGCGTGAATGGGATAAGTCTTAGCTTGATGGATTCATTAGAAAGTTGTTGCATTTTAGTTGTGGAAGCATATAACTCAAATTCACTAAGAAATTCATAAGCATTTTCAGACCTGGTGAATTTTGGTACCCCTTGGATAAAAGAATGTTTTAGCTCAAAATTATTTCCTTCGGCATGTGGAAATGAAATAACCGAAGGTTGAACGGTCCTAGTTGGATAGCATCGGTCTCTAAAGGATAATGGTCGGTTCTCAGGAAATTCATTATTTCCAACATGTGATTTAGGTGGTGATTTAGGTGAACTGTGATGTGAACCATGATGTGAACTGTGATTGCTCATATTTGTTTGATTTGAAATTTCCGTTGATTTGTTTAATGAGATATTTTGGCTTTGTAAACGGTTAAAATTATTTCTTGACCAAATGCTCATAAACAAATCAAAATGTAATAGCCAAAAGTAAATTTAAACAGTTTTCAGTTGGGTACTTGTAGAGTAGAAAATTACTTATAGAGGGGTATGACAGTCCGTCCAGCGCAACTGAGTAGTGCTAGCGAATCAAACTCCATAGTTTGCAATTGCTCGATCCCTAGATCCTTGTTGTTGAATGGCTGAAACTTACTTAGTTGGAGCTATCTGTGTTGAAATTAACGTTTGCTATCTGAGTTGAAAAACGAAAAAAAACTTTTTTTGAAAACTAATGTAAAAAAAAGAAAATTAAATTAACACGAATAGACTTAAAAAATAGAAAAAATCGAAAATTTCAAAATAACAACCCCCCGACAACGCCGCCAAAAACTTGTTACGACTTTTCTATTGGTTAGAAAAGCACAAATTTTAATAAATTCTGCAAGCGCACAGGCGTGTAGTATGCAGGTCGAACATAGGGAATTGTGTTTTAAAATATTTGAAATCCATATTTAAATCTTAGGCGTGTTAAACAAATTCGGTGGTGGTTCTCGAATAGAAAAATATAAACAATAATATACTCCAAATCGATTTTGAATCTAATCAAAATTTCAATCAAAATATAAAATTGTAGAAATCAAAGCAGAAACTAAAAAGTGCTAGAAAATAATAGAGCAAACAACTAAAATAAAATGAACTGAATTTATTAACTAAATGGAAAGAGTGCTGGAAATAACTAAGAACAAGAATAAATAAATTGCTAAATCTAATTAACAATCCTACGTATTCTGTCCGAAAAAAGAAAAAAACATTGCTGAAATTTAAAACTGAACTAGAAGAAGAGCGATGGGGGTAAGAGATGATTTCTTGGTTGTTGTATGATGCTGTATATATAGCCTTTTCCAGCCCTGAAAATCAACTGCTGCGTTTTAGGAGGAACTGGTCCTTTGCTTGAATTGGTGAAAGAGAACGTATATACGTCCACGTCATTGCTTGAATTGGTCCATATTGCTTTGAATTGATTACACATGTGTTGCTTATTGAATTGAAGTGGCCATATAATATGCTGCTTGAATTGGTCACATTATTGTACCATGTTATTTTATTAACAAGTGGCCTTGCTTTGAAATGATGTTTGCTACTTTGATTTTCACGTGGCCATGCTTTGAGAGATTTTCAGGCTGAACTTTGAAAGTGTACAACACTTTCAATATTTTGCATTTGATTTCTTGCATGAATAGTACACATGTTGGTGACGTGAGATGCATTTCTTCATGAATGATATGTGCTTTCTCTTTGAATTATTCGGTACTCAAAATGTTGCACTCTTTTCTGTGTTTCATTTGAACCAATGGATGGCACAACCAATTAATTTCAACGTTGCACTTCGGAATCTATAATCTGCAAAACCACAATAAAATACCCGTATAATACCGCTTTATTAAAATAAAAATATATGAAACAAATGGTTTAAAATGCCGAAAAATATGTTCATCAGTGTGCCGCCAGTTGTTTATAATGTTTTACCCCTATTCCGAACGTAATGGAATTTATACCGGGAGCCAATTCCATCATATTTGAAAGATAGGTATCCGAATCGAATTATTTTAATTAAAAATTACTTAAACAAATTTCTACGCATTTCAGCTTCCCACGACTAAACCGTAAGTCCGATTGACACGAAATTTGAAACACTATAATAATACACTATTACGGATCCAATGAAACTTGTTTTGTCAAAATCCGAGACAATGTCAAAAATGACTATTTTTACACGTTAATTAAATATTAAAATTTCCAATTTCTACCAAATCACTTTTAATTCTATTTTAAAAGTTTACTATCTCTATTCTAATCCAAGTAGAATTTAAAACAACGTTAGAAATTATTTTTATTCATATTTGATTCAATATTCAATTATTTACACAATTCAAATATTAAATTAAACAATTTAATTATCCAAATAAATCATTATATTTGAAATATAAGTTATTCAACTTATAAAATTAACTTTTGAAAATTTAAAATCAATGAA
Source organism: Allium fistulosum (assembly GCA_030737815.1). Lineage (NCBI taxonomy): Eukaryota > Viridiplantae > Streptophyta > Magnoliopsida > Asparagales > Amaryllidaceae > Allium > Allium fistulosum. Next base: position 186,902,239 of record CM060906.1, read on the forward strand.
ATATTATAAATTCAGACGACTGAAAAACTGGGTTGTTACAACACTTTTATAACCATCAATAACTCATTTTTAGATAAACCAATAAAGTTCTAAAGCTGATTTTAAAAGTTAGAATTTACTAAAATAAATACTTAATATTTGAAAATCTACTTACCGAAGTTTTCAATCCTAACTAGTTTAAAATTTCATAGTTTTAAATAATAAAATTTTCCTTTTAAAAGTAAACTTAACTTCTCAAAATTTGAAATATATTTTTAAAACTTCAATAACCAATTCAATTTATAAATTTCCCTCGAATCACATCACATCACTTCCATTCCGATCTCCTTAACCATTTTTACTTTCAAAAATAGTATCCACTATTTTTCTCACCCTATTTCCATATTCTAATATAAATTCTCCTTGTAAATTCATATTTCCCAACTAATATCGATTTCTGTTATCCCGCCTTTTGGCAAGGCCGTGACACCAAAAATTTGACTGGAAAACTAAAGACAGTTCGTCATAAAAGTTCGATATGCACTGTTTCACCATGGATATCAATGAATTTTGTCCGAGTCCGGATCGGGCTACAATTGATAAGACACGTCAAGGAAAGCCATAGGAGCCAGCGTTCCAAATCTCGAGTCAATCCGAGTTCGTACGCCCAAGATATCATCGATGCAAGTGAAGGACATAGCCTTGTGTTCGTCTCCGTATGGTTCGTATCCATCAAGGTCGACTCCATCAAGATTGACTCCATCCCCTTCGTATCCCTCAGAACAAACCCTTAGCTCGAATCCATCGTCCCTGCATTACTTCGAATCCATGAGAAGTACCATTGCTTCGACTCCATCAAAACATCCTCCACGTTCGAATCCATCCAAGGCCTCCCGTGGTTCGAATCCATCAAAATATTTCCAGCTTCGAATCGATCAATGGGAAGGTCTTCGAATCCATGCAGTTGAAGTCTTCGAATCCATCCAGACATAGTTGCTTCGTATCGATCGAATGGAACACGTCACGATCGATACGAACGAACCCTTGTTCGAATCCAGATATGATCACTGTCTTCGAATCCAACGTCTCGAGTCCACACAGCTAAAACCCCCGGGTACGACTCAGTAAAACTCGGAGATAAAGCGGGGTTGACCCGAGGCATGCGCACCACGCCGAAGTCTTCGCATACGGGGGGATCGATTCGAACGAATCGATTCAAACGTATCGATTCGAACGACTCCAGGAAACGAAATGCAGTCTTGAATCGATCATAACTCGAGTTCTACAAGTCCAAATGCTATGAAATTTTCACAGAAGCTTAAGCACATGATGAAGAATGTCCACGCCAAATTTCAGCTCGATTGGATGATTTCTTGATCGATTCGAACCAAGGGTCGAATCGATCCCAAAGTGGGCCCAGATCTCCAGATTTCGGCCAGGTGGGCCCCCTGACGTACCAGAACTGGTCTCCCCTCATTTTAGGCGAAATATCAGCCTCCTACACCTATAAATAGAGCCCCTGGTCATTCAGAAAAGGGGTCGGACAATTTCGAGAGCTAAAGAGCGCCCAGACTCTGCCAGATCTACTCAGAATCACCACTGCTTCCTTAGATTCAGATTGTAATCATATAATCAGTTGTACTACATCAGAATAAATTGTAATCATCAAGAGAACATCAATAAAATCATCAACTTCAGAGTGGACGTAGGCAAGATCGCCGAACCACTATAAATCTCGCGTTTATGTTCATTATTTCTGAATTGTAATACTCTGTTTGCTTAGATTTGAGATTCGTGTGTGAATATTGTTGATTTATATCCATACACTGGTGCTTTCACAACATTCGGGGTTTGTGACCAATTTTGGCGCAAACACTTTGGTGCTTTCACTGAGAAGAACTAGCACCCGCTACACAAGATTTGAAAATTTGAAAGACAATGACTCGACAAACAAGTAGAAGGCAAAGAGCTGAGAGAAGTCAGCACGAAGGAAGTCAAGAGGCTTCCTCAGGAGCAAACCAAGCATCGATCTTCATCACCAGGGATGAGATGGAGACAATGATGAAGAGACAGGAGGAGATGATCCAGAATTTGCTTCAACAAATTGGACAACTTGGAGCACAAAACCAAGGAACAACCGGAATCCAGAACGGAGCAGGACCATCTGGCGCAGCGCCGGAGCTGGGGGGCACCCACTTAGGACATGTTGATCCGAACACGGGGAGAGAGACAAGGACATCCGAGCAACCTGACAGCAATAGAGGGATGAACGCTCAGTCAGGGGGGCAAACACCCGAAAGCTCACACGGACTCGGGGGGCAGATCGAAGGTAGTGAACGAGGACTACAGCTTGGAGACAATGATAGATTGGCAGAGATGGTCAGGCGAGCCATGAGAGGAGGATTAGTAAACAGAGATCTTGAAGATGTGAACAAGAGTCCCTTTTCTCCTGCGATTAGGTTGGCTAGGAACCCACTAGAATTCAAACTACCAACAGTAGAAGGGTATGATGGGAGGACGGACCCTGCGGTCCATCTAACGAGGTATATAAGGCACATGGAAGTGCTGGGGGCATCACAGGAAGTCATGGCCCGGTGCTTCCCATTGTATTTGACAGACATAGCAGCTTTATGGTTCAGACAGCTAGAGAGCGGCTCCATTGGGACATGGACCGATTTGATTGAGAAATTTATGAGGCAATTCAGAGTTCATATTTCGAGACCCAAGAATGTGATGAGTTTGGCAACGCTAAAGCAGAAAGCTGGGGAGTCTTTGAGGAATTTCTTGACGCGATTCAATGCGGCAGCAGCATCGGTGAATCGGCCAGATCCATCCATGGTTATGATGGCAGCTGTGTCCGGAGTAGCTGATGGCACGGAATTCAAAAATTCATTAACTAAGGATCCGCCTATGGATCTAGGAGAATTCTATCATGAGGCAGAAAAGTTTTTACGATTGGAAGATGCTAATGCTGAGAGAGAAGAAGGAGAGGGAATAGAAGTTTATGCACTTAAAGACAAAAAGCCTCTCGAAAATGATTCAGGCAAGGATAAAGGAAAACGAAAGGCTGAGGACAATGGTGACAGGTCAAAGCGACTGCGAAGAGAGCCACGATTCACCACTTATTCAGAGCTGAATGAGAGTTTGGAGCGAATCTACCAAGATACACGAGAGCAAGTTCCCTACCGTAGGCCAATACGAAGGGATCCCACTGTCGACGAGAGGAAATCAGACAGATACTGCTTATTCCACGAACTGAATGGTCATAACACTAACGACTGTAGACATCTGAAGGATGAGGTGGAAGGGCACATCAGGAACGGTATGCTTCTTCAATATGTGAGGAGGCGAGCTCCAGCGATGGAGCCAGAGCGACCACCGTCTACATCAGCCAGGGGTGCCCCCGAGCCAGGACATCATATGATTATCAATTAGTTGAAATAACGATGGACAAGTTGTAAACCTCTCACCAACACGGGTAAGTCGTTTAAACATGTGCGAGATCACGAACGGTCCATGGGCATGTTGTGAATGACTACTGACCCTATCGTTGTGGGAGTTTACACTTTGACATCCTTGCTTTGCTTTTGTTTCATTTTGATTTGAACATTTGAACTTGACTTTGTTTAACATTTCTGCTAAAGACTTATTTTCAATGAAAAAATGCTACTTGTGATTTCATAACGGTTAAGCCACTTACACATGTACGGGATCACGAACGGTCCCTAGGCATGCTCTGAGATGGCGATAAACTGTTGCAAGAAACAATCCGGGGATTCACCCGAACGTGAAACCTGGTATTGATGATACTAAGTCCCTCCCCGGGCACACTCAATTCGCCTCGAACGGCATCCGACCGCGAACGGTCACAATTCGATCACGAACGATCACACTTCGCCACGAACGGCACCCGACCTCGAACGGTCACCATTAGCCTCGAACGGCACCCGACCGCGAACGGTCACACTTCATCTAGTACACCATTCGATCACGAACGATCACACTCTGCCTCGTACGGCACTCGACCACGAACGGTCATAATCCATCCTAATTCGTCTAGAACGACATCCGACTTCGAACAGTCACAATTCGTCAAAAACGACACCCGACCTCGAACGGTCACCGCTCGCCTCGAACGGCACCCCTCAACTCAAATGGCTTGATCACGAACGGTCGTCATTTGGGGCCATATGAAAATGGCTAGATCGCGAACGGTCGTCATTTAAGGTCATACAAAAAATACTAGATCGCGAACGGTCGCATTCCACCTCAAAATGGCTAGATCGCGAACGGTCGTCATTTAAGGTCAGATAAAACAATCAATGTCTTTGCAGGTCATCAACAGGATATGAACATCCAGCTTATGAAACTACAAAACACACCTTCCTATCGCAAGGCATGTTTTGGGGGGCAAATGTTATCCCGCCTTTTGGCAAGGCCGTGACACCAAAAATTTGACTAGAAAACTAAAGACAGTTCGTCGTAAAAGTTCGATATGCACTGTTTCACCATGGATATCAATGAATTTTGTCCGAGTCCGGATCGGGCTACAATTGATAAGACACGTCAAGGAAAGCCATAGGAGCCAGCGTTCCAAATCTCGAGTCAATCCGAGTTCGTACGCCCAAGATATCATCGATGCAAGTGAAGGACATAGCCTTGTGTTCGTCTCCGTATGGTTCGTATCCATCAAGGTCGACTCCATCAAGATTGACTCCATCCCCTTCGTATCCCTCAGAACAAACCCTTAGCTCGAATCCATCGTCCCTGCATTACTTCGAATCCATGAGAAGTACAATTGCTTCGACTCCATCAAAACATCCTCCACGTTCGAATCCATCCAAGGCCTCCCGTGGTTCGAATCCATCAAAATATTTCCAGCTTCGAATCGATCAATGGGAAGGTCTTCGAATCCATGCAGTTGAAGTCTTCGAATCCATCCAGACATAGTTGCTTCGTATCGATCGAATGGAACACGTCACGATCGATACGAACGAACCCTTGTTCGAATCCAGATATGATCACTGTCTTCGAATCCAACGTCTCGAGTCCACACAGCTAAAACCCCGGGTACGACTCAGTAAAACTCGGAGATAAAGCGGGGTTGACCCGAGGCATGCGCACCACGCCGAAGTCTTCGCATACGGGGGGATCGATTCGAACGAATCGATTCGAACGTATCGATTCGAACGACTCCAGGAAACGAAATGCAGTCTTGAATCGATCATAACTCGAGTTCTACAAGTCCAAATGCTATGAAATTTTCACAGAAGCTTAAGCACATGATGAAGAATGTCCACGCCAAATTTCAGCTCGATTGGATGATTTCTTGATCGATTCGAACCAAGGGTCGAATCGATCCCAAAGTGGGCCCAGATCTCCAGATTTCGGCCAGGTGGGCCCCCTGACGTACCAGAACTGGTCTCCCCTCATTTTAGGCGAAATATCAGCCTCCTACACCTATAAATAGAGCCCCTGGTCATTCAGAAAAGGGGTCGGACAATTTCGAGAGCTAAAGAGCGCCCAGACTCTGCCAGATCTACTCAGAATCACCACTGCTTCCTTAGATTCAGATTGTAATCATATAATCAGTTGTACTACATCAGAATAAATTGTAATCATCAAGAGAACATCAATAAAATCATCAACTTCAGAGTGGACGTAGGCAAGATCGCCGAACCACTATAAATCTCGCGTTTATGTTCATTATTTCTGAATTGTAATACTCTGTTTGCTTAGATTTGAGATTCGTGTGTGAATATTGTTGATTTATATCCATACACTGGTGCTTTCACAACATTCGGGGTTTGTGACCAATTTTGGCGCAAACAATTTCCCTATTTATAAAAATCGTTTATAAATTTTATAACTACTTTGAGTTTCACTTTTATAAAACTAATCTCGTTTATAAAATTCCCTTTTTATAAATCCATTCCTTTATAAATCCTATTTATAACTTTCAATTATTTTTAATATCGTTTTCAACTTCTTTTTATATTTTCAGAATACCATTTATAAAATTTTTATATAAGTAATTTTTTTAAATCTCCATTTAAAAATCTATAATAGTTAAATATAACCAAAAATCAAATATATATTTTTTTCTAACACAATTTTTTTAAAATACTTCCAATTTCGATACAAATATTTTTATATCAAAATTCTCTTTAATTTCTTAAATTTTAAAAATATATTTATGGTATTAAAATATCAAAATTCAGGCCAGTGCTACAATAGCATCCAATAATTCAAATTACAACAATAATCTATAACAGATTATCTACACACATCATATATCACTATATATGAAAAATAAATAATATATTTGAGGAATCCAGTTGGATCCCTCCAACATGTTTCCCTGCATCCACAGATGTCAGAACAACATAAAAATACCAATCCCACTTCGAGGGGGTATCGTGGTATATAGGGTCATCCGCTATTATGCGGGGTGTATAAGGTCTCATCCGCTATAATGTGTGGGAATATCACTCCAAACACTAGTATATATACTACTATATATATAATATAATATCATTCAACAGATAATCAGTTCACCAAACATCCAGAATTAATTTTTAACTATTTAAAATTAATATCTAGCAATAAAAAAAGAGTGAGATTTACTCACCTTGATTTTTAATTTTCCAAATGCCCATTTTAGATTAAATCGAACTGCCGTTCGATTTAACCTAAAATTCCAGTTATCTCTAATCGACTCCGAAAATTTCCAGGTTGAAGATTTTTAAGCTACGAATCCAAAGTTATTGGTTTCATACGATTTTGACCTCGTATAAATTTTATATGGATTAATAAACTTTTTTTTATAAACTAAACTGAATTAAAATAATCATAAGCTTAAATTATTCTCACCTTAAAATAGCCTGACCCAAACTAGTGCAACCCAAACCCTAGCTAGCGCACGACCACACTGCCATTGCTCGACTATTGCTCGACCTCTACCAATGACATCCCCTCGACTTCAGCCACCAGTGCCTCAACCGATCACAACCACCAGCCGCTCACCCTAAGTCAACGCGGCAGCCTCCCCGTTCGATCACAAAACCAAACCCTAACGCGACTCAACCCCCATCATGAACTGCCACGACAGCACGCCCGTGCCCCGCCTTCCTACGATCACGTTGATACTCTCAGACGTAAGTCGCGACTTTCCCCTTTTGCTCATGAAAACTCTAACTACGAATCCCATATGCCTTCTACTCCGGTCACCTTCCATTGCATGACTGCTCGGTCGCGTTCGCCCCATTTTAGGCTTGACTTTGATCGAGATCGCTTGCCTTCTTTTTTTATTTTATTTTTTATTTTTGAATTGATTTTATTTTCGAATAAGAAGTGATTTCGGTTTTGTTTTTGAGTAACAAGAAGGGAAGAACGCGATTTTTTTTCTTTTAGATTCGTGATTTCGAATCGATTTCGAACTGCTGTGTAGAATTTGAGGGGGAAGGAGAATAATACGCGATTTCATTTTGCTCGGGCATTTTCTTTTTATTTTATTTTATTTTCATTTTTTGTTCTGAGGATTTGAAATTTGATAGAGGAAGGGACGTCATTAAAAGGAGGAAAAAGGGGATGCCGCGTGATTTGAGCTAATGTGTTTGAATAGGTTTGAGGGCGGTTGGATGTTGACTGGTCAATATATAAATAAATAAATTTTCAAAATATCTCGATTTGCGCAACTCAAAATTTCAAACCCCTATCGAGGCATGCCACTAGGCGCTCATAATGTTATATCCCTATTCCGAATACAATGGAAAAGATTTCGAGTCCTAATTCGATCGTATGGAGAAGATAGCTTTTTGGACCCAGTTAAAATATTAAATTTCGATATTAATTTCAATTCGTTTCTATCCCGTACGACCAAACGATAACTCCAAACACTATGAAATTTGAAATACAATAATAATACACTATTACGGATCTAATGGAACTAGTTTTGCCGAATTCTGAGACTGTGCCTCGGATTGCTATTTTAACGCGTCGATTAAATCGATGATTTCAAAATTTTACGAAATCGTTTGAAATTTTAGTTTTAAAAACTTATTAACTCAATTATAACCTCAAATCCAATATTGAAAACCATTTAAATTTTCAAAGTCGAACGACGAAAAATCCGGATCGTTACATTCCTTCCCCCTTAAAAGAACTTCATCCCCGAAATTGCTAAGGCAGGAAAATGCTCCAAACACATTAACTTATCAACACCCACTTAGTTAAAATTCGATATTCACTTTTCTAATCTTTTAGTTTTGCCCAAAACAATTAGTTTTCAATTCTAATTCAAAAATCCTTTATTTCAATTACAATTCGAAATCAAAATGTCGTTAACAAAAGTTTTCCAAAAATTTTCTAACACCCTAAATTTTTGTTAGAATTTTTTTGGCAGATTCTCCTTTGTACGGAGGACCTTTTGCAATATGACAAGAGGGATAAATATATATACATTGACCCACATGGTCGGAAAACAATATATATATATATATATATATATCAATATTTATAATTTGTAGTATTTAATCCGAAAACGTACCTTACTTAGAGTTTATAAGCATTATTAAGCGAGCATTTACTTTAAAAGCAATTTCGCAACCAAAATCTAGCCAAAAAGTTCCTCTGCGCCTGTACTTACTCAATTTTAAACACATGAGTGCCAAAACATGAAATTCTAATAACGTTTAATCTATTCCACTAGTTAACCCATGAATTTTAAATAAGGAATGCATGCTAAACATATATTTATAAGCAATTACGAGGTTCCAACACCAATTTAATTACTTCCAATCAATCCATATACCATTTCATTCAATTTAAATGACTTACAACTCACTTTACATGCATTCAATTTATTTTTATACCAAACAAACTCATATCCATTCCAAATTGATTAAAAATCAATTTATTCACATTCTATTTATTCATAGAATTTTATTTACTTTCGTTTGCGTCAAACGACAAAAAAATTTCCATGCAAATTCGCCGATATTCATTTAATAGAATAATCATCTTAGCTTATAGCTATTTTAAATTGATTCCAAATCAATTTATATTTAATTTTATTCCATTTCAAATTTATTCTCAATCAATTTACTTACATTTCATTCGTATCCACATTCATTATATTCAAATCTATTCTATTAAGCTTGGAATCATCCCACACTATTTATTAAATAACCATTTCACAATTTATTCGAGCCAAACTCCCATCCAAAATATTTACTTAAGTTAATCCGTTATTTTTAATTTATTTCCACCTTATAACTTAAGTTTATTTTCATTTCAACCAACTTCCATTTCATTTACTCATTATTAATTAATTAGCTCATTCATTTTATTCACTTCAATTTTAATTCCATACTCGAATTCATTCTCGAATTTATTTAATTCGTATCCAAGGAGTCATTCAATTTATTTACACTTAAATCGAATTTATTTATGACTTAAGTCATCACTATTTCAAACAATTTTTATTTTATTCGACTCGTTCCAATTTTATTCCATTCGTTTACCATTTTAAGTCGAATTTAATTAATAACTCAAGTTCCCTATTAAATTAACTTATCTAATTAGTTCACTTTCAATTTATATTCCAAAATCTGCTTTTTATTTCAAAAAAATCACTTCATTCAATCTACTTGAGTTCAAATTTATTTTATAACTCAAGTTTGGATTTTATTTCTTCACTTTAAAATATCACACCATTTTATTTGGTTGTTCTATTCCATTTTTTCCCCAAATTTTATAAGCTATTCAAATTTATTTATTCACAATTCCAATTCTTCACTTGAATTTTATTTCATTCAAAATTTATACCTTATGGTTATATAATATTTCACAATTCAAAATTTATATTTACTTCAATTCAATATTATTTCTAATCCAATTCAAATTTTATAACTTATAGTTATATAGTCACTTTATAATTCACACTTACATATTTAATTCAATTCGATATAATTCAAATCCGATTCACTTTTTATTTAAATTTCAATTCCTTTTACCCAACCTTTCAAAACCATACTTGAGTTATTCATACTTAAATTAAATTTCACTCCAAACAAATTTATTTTAAATTCATTCAATTTCATCATATATTTTATTTACTTCACTTAAGTTAACTCCCATTTCATTAATACACTATATTAATTCAATTCAAATCCAGCCAATTAAATTCTTAAAATTTAATTTACTCAACTTAACTTAAGTTGAATTCCATTTCAACTTTCTCACTTTAAATTTTATCCCAACTTCAATTTTCACACTTTCCTCCTTATAAATATCATCTTACACAGGATTCCAGAATTTTTAAACACCCGGTATTTATTTCAAATCGCTTTGAAATCAAATATATATATACACACACTCTTTTTGGTTTAACAAACCACTTCCTTGGGTTTTCCAAATTCACTTGGTTCCATCCCAAAACAATTTCCCTTCGGAATTTCCAAAACAACACTTGTGTTCACCAAAAAATCTCCATATCAATTTACTATGGTTGCAATCCGTCACTTAGAAACTTGAAAATGAATATTGATGATGCTGCGCAGTCATCACTAGGATTATTTTCCAGTGAACGAAGTGAGTTCAATGCTATATCACTTCCAAAATCCATTTAAAACCATTTTTCATTCAAAAATATCTCCAAAATAATAATACCATTATTTAACATCAAACCCTTTGGAAAATACTTCTAAAATTCTCCGGAATTTAAAATTTCCAAATTCTGGTTTGAATCCATTTTAACTATAATCCATTTGTATAATTCATACTTATACAATCTCCCTTTGGTTATATATGACCCTTTTTAATTTTATAATCTTATTTTGATTATACAATAACAACCAAACACACCACTATAATAATTTTTAGAAAATTATTCTTTTTTATATCAAAATATCATTTGGGTAAAATTATTTCATTTACCCGCACAAAATCATACTGTATCAGTTTACCGTGTTCAAGTGTTTAGAAACTCCTATCGATTTAGTGGCGTCCCACTATTCGATCAGAATTTATATACCACTCAACAGATAAATTAACACAATATAAAACCATTTATATTCACTAACAAGTACGCGCTCATATCTATTATTACACTCAACTCATTCTAGGGCATTACTGACCCTATCTCTAATGAGTAATCCCCACCAGAGCCAAGGTTCTCACTTAACCTTCAGCTCTGATACCAAATGTAGTGACCCGCAGTTCCGTACCCCTTTGAATCAACCATAATTCACACTTGTTCAACACAAAGTGTACGAAAGAGCGAAGAAAGAGGTAGAAGAAAAATTAAACATCAACATAGAATCTCACAATTATAGCGGAACAAAATATAATATATAATAACAGATTTTTATACAAGGGAAACTGTATCTGTTAATATACATACAATCTTAAGAGTACAATAATTCAATTCATCAAAATGGACAGTTATAATAACTTGTCCTCACACGGAGGAAATATAACCAAGTACGGAGATACGTCTCTGTCATCCAGCTCGTCTCCTAAGCTCCACAACACCCTATCCTGAATCTGTAATACTCGGTCTGACCTGAGTATTATAATAAAATAACACCCGAGTCAGTCTGGAAAACTAGCGTGAGAAAACACACTCAATTTGAATTATTAGAGTTATCAAAATCCTTTGAAAAACAAAGGTATCTTGTAAGACCGCATCACACATAAACACGATGGGTTTTCCCCTTACGATAACCAAAACATTTGATAGAAAATCCAGTGATATTATAATAATGTCTAAATAAAAATACTTATTCAAATAGCTGAAATTGTTACATTAATTAAATTCCAGCATACTAGGCTCTATAAACAAAACCGTAAGGCTCATATTGGAGAATGGATTCCATACAATTACTGGGCCACTGGGTACCGCCCATCACAGTACACCTCTGGAACAATGTACCGAGGACCTCGTCGGGATCCCTTGCTACACAAGACCGGTCTACACCTAACCTGGATAGACCGAATATGTTATCACCCTGGGTGTTTCCACCCTTACCATCGAGCGCTCCTTCTTTCATGCACAACCATATCCATAATATATGGTTTCCGAGGATATAGAAAAGTGATAACATACCCTAATTGGGTGCGACCCACTTAGCCTTGCTGCATCTCCTCTGTTTTAGTCATTCCCGGTTGATGAGGCTTGAGGCTAAGTGTTACCTTTCAAGAAACAATTCCACTTAGAATGCTCATCGTCCTCCAATGACGATAATCTATAGCATTCGTCCATACAAGTTGTCCTAGGTCTGGACAAACCGAATCACCGTCTTCATCATCTTCACGGTATTCATTCGTAACGTTCAAACCAGATCAAAGTGGTTTTCGAATAATTAAATCCGATCTCGGTCTCTTCGAAATGATTAATGAAATTGGCTAATATTGATAGTCGATTATTAAACTATCAATAAAACATCCATGAGCAGTCACTAGGCCTTATTATAAATTTTTCAAAAAATATTCTTTTCCAAATACCTTTACAAGGTGTGTATTTCAAATCTTTTCCATATTCAAATATTTGAAAACAATTTTCTATATTTAAATCCGTAACAGGATATCCCACAACTTTTCAACACTTAAGAAAATACTCTAAGTCCATTTTCCAAAACCATCTCAAGTGTCAAAACTTAGGAATTTTCGTAGCTTATCTCCTACATTTCCGAAAACTATTAATAAATTTCTTCTCATAATTTCCAAAACATATTATATTTATTTATAATCGCATCTAACCATTTATAACTTATTTATTAAACTCGAATTCATTTTTTCAAGTTTCAGTATTCCAACACTTACGAAATGTCTTAAATTCCTAGCATACCATTATAAAACTCCTCTTATAAAAACCTTCCCGTTAAATAAACCCACCTACAAGTCTCGAGAGAATAAAGTAAAAATCATTTCAAACTCTTATATTTATATAAAATAAGTATTTAAAAGAATAATAATTTATTTTTAAAACATGTTCAAATAATTATTTAAAATATCGAAACCACTTTTAAAACCATCAATAACTCATTTTTAGATAAACCAATAAATATCCAAAGCCGATTTTAAAAGTCAGAATTTACTAAATTAGATACTTAATATTTGAAAATCTACTTACCGAAGTATTTCAATCCTAACTAGTTTAAAATTTCATAGTTTTAAATAATAAAATTTTCCTTTTAAAAGCAAACTTAACTTCTTAAAATTTAAAATATTTTTTAAACTTCAATACCAATTCATTTATAAATTTCTATCGAATCACATCACTTCCATTCCGATCTCCTTAACCATTTTCACTTTCAAAAATAGTATCCACTATTTCTCTCACCCTATTTCCACATTCTAATATAAATTCTCCCTGTAAATTCGTATTTCTCAATCCATCATATGATATCGATTTCCCTATTTATAAACATTGTTTATAAATTTTATAACTCCTTTGAGTTTCACTTTTATAAAACTAATCTCGTTTATAAAATTCCCTTTTTATAAATCCATTCCTTTATAAATCCTATTTATAACTTTCAATTATTTTTAATATCGTTTTCCACTTCTTTTTATATTTTCAGAATACCATTTATAATTTTTTTTATATAAGTCATTTTTTAACTCTCCATTTAAAAATCTATAAAGTTAAATATAACCAAAAATCAAATATATATTTTTTTCTAACTCAATTTTTTTTAAAATACTTCCAATTTCGATATAAATATTTTTATATCAACTTTCTCTTTAATTTCTTAAATTTTAAAAATATATTTATGGTATTAAAATATCAAAATTCAGGCCAGTGCTACAATAGCATCCAATAATTCAAATTACAACAATAATCTATAACAGATTATCTACACACATCATATATCACTATATATGAAAAATAAACAATATATTTGGGGAATCCAGTTGGATCCCTCCAACATGTTTCCCTGCGTCCACAGATGTCAAAACAACATAAAAATACCAATCCCACTTCGAGGGGGTATCGCGGTATATAGGGTCATCCGCTATTATGCGGGGTGTATAAGGTCTCATCCGCTATAATGTGCGGGAATATCACTCCAAACACTAGTATATATACTACTATATATATAATATAATATCATTCAACAGATAATCAATTCACCAAACATCCAGAATTAATTTTTAACTATTTAAAATTATTATCTAGCAATCCAAAAAGAGTGAGATTTACTCACTTTGATTTTTAATTTGCCAAATGCCCATTTTAGATTAAATCGAACTGCCGTTCGATTTAACCTAAAATTCCAGTTATCTCTAATCGACTCCGAAAAATTCCAGGTTGAAGATTTTTCAGGTACGAATCCAACGTTGCCGGTTTCATATGATTTTGACCTCATATAAATTTTATATGGATTAATAAACTTTTTTTTATAAATTAAACTGAATTAAAATAATTATAAGCTTAAATTATTCTCACCTTAAAATAGCCTGGCCTAAACTACTGCAACCCAAACACTAGTTGGCGCGCGACCACACTACTATTGCTCGACCTCTGCCACCGACATCCCCTCGACTTCAGCCACCAGTGCCTCAGCCGATTGCAACCACCAGTCGCTTACCCTAAGTCAACGCGGATGCCTCCCCGTCGATCACAAAACCAAACCCTAACGCGACTCAACCCCTACCATGAACTACCACGATAGCACGTGCATGCCCCTTCTTCCTACGATCACGTTGATACTCTTAGTCGTAAGTCATGGCTTTCCCCTTTTGCTCGTGAAAACTCTAACTACGAATCCCACATGCCTTCTACTCCGGTCACCTTCCATTGCACGACTGCTCGGTCGCGTTCGCCCCTGTTCAGGCTAGACTTTGATCGAGATCGCCTGCCTTCTTTTTTTTTAAATTTTTTTGAATTGATTTGATTTTCAAATAAGAAGTGATTTCGGTTTTGTTTTTGATTAACAGGAAGGGAAGAACGTGATTTTTTTTCTTTTGTATTCGTGATTTCGAATCGATTTCGAACTACTGTGTAGAATTTTAGGGGGAAGGAGAATAATACGCGATTTCCTTTTGCTCGGCTATTTTATTTTTCTTTTTCTTTTTTGTTCTGAGGATTTTAAATTTGATAGAGGGAGGGGACGTGATTTGAAAGGAGGAAAAAGGGGATGTCGCGTGATTTGAGCTAGCATGTTTGAATAGGTTTGAGGGCGGGTGGATGTTGACTGGTCAATATATAAATAAATAAATTTTCAAAATATCTCGATTTACGCTACTCAAAATTTCGAATCCCTATTGAGGCGTGCCGCTAGGCGTTCATAACGTTATACCCCTATTCCGAACGCAATGGAAAAGGTTTCGAGTCCTAATTCGATCGTATGGAGAAGATAGCTTTTTGGACCCAATTAAAATATTAAATTTCGATATTAATTTCAATGCGTTTCTATCCCGTATGTTAACGTTAAAAATGGTGAATGCTAACACCCCGGTGTAAGTTGTGACAATGTGAAAGCACCACCCGTTGGTACGGGAACAGAAATAAGCAAAAAATAGCAAAATCAGTAAAAAGACAATAGTTTTTATTGTGGTTCGGCTTAAAATCAAGCCTACATCCACTTTATCTCTTCTTTATTGCTGATCTGATTACAACTTTTACAATGAATCTTCAAATACAACATGATCAAGACAAGAAGCTAGAACTCTAACGGTGAATTGCTCTTCGGATACATGTTGGATGTGGTTGACTTTTTCTCTTGGCTTTTTGAAATGTTGTTGGATGTGAAGTGTTGTAGAGGTTGAGAGAGTAGTAGAGCTTCAACGCTTCCAAGTCCGGAAAAGAAGTCCCCTTTGAATGCGGAGTAGGCCAAGTATTTATAGGAGTGGCTGGACTTAGGTCGGCCAGGTTATAGGTCTTGGGTGACCTAAGGGGTTGGTCGTAGGTCGTTAGCGACCTAAGGGGTAGCAGGAGAGGGAGTGGCGACCTAAAGAGCAAAGGTACATGGATTGGTAGGTAGTTAGCGACCTAAGGGAAGAGATAGTGTATGGCGTAGGTCGCGAGCGATCTAAAGAAAGAGGAGGCAATTAGTGAAAAGGTCGTCAGGCTACTAGGTCGCGGAGAGTTTTTGTAACGATACGATTTTTCGACGCTCGAAAGTTGACATTAATACGTTCACTGTATCAAATGCAGCGCAATCGAATGCCGGAAAACCGAACCATTAGGGTTAAAAAGAAGAGGTAGAAGAAGACAGAAGAAAAGAAAGAAAACAGAAACACAGAACCAGAGACAATATCAGAATCTCACATTTCGCAGCAGAACAAAATATAATAGATAATCACTAGTCCTTTAAAACAAAGAACTATATCAGTTTATACATACATCAATCAGAGTCAATATACAACTCAATACAACAATGGACAGTTATATAAACTTGTCCTCATACAGAATACACATCGGAATAAATAAACAAGTACGGGAGTACGTCTCGCCATCCAGCTTGTTTCCAAAGCTCCAGAATATCCTGATAACAAACTCTAGGCTGCCCGTGTGGAAAATTATGGGCACCCAGAGTTTAGAAGGGAACAATAAACTCCGAGTCAGTCATGGTGACTGGTGTGACATCGTAAAACAGTTATTTTCACAAAGAAAATAAAACAGATTCGCAATGCTTTTGGGAAAATGAAACTACCAGAAGACCTCCCGCCACACACACAATGCAAACGCAGAATTGGAGGAGATTTCTTCTTATTATAGTCAAAGATGCTTACTACGCCAATCATTGGATTATTATTATTAATGTCTAGTGTAGAAAACATTTCGAAAGTATAATATTAATCTTAGCCAGCATAGGCATTCCGCACTTATGCCTACTATAGCTACTATGTTCAATAGCAGGTTACCGCCACATTCCATAGCAGGTAATACAACTAAAACCGTACAAGGTTCGTATTGTTTCTTTGGATTTTCCAACAAATGGTCAGGCTAAGGAACTTCCTTTCCTACTGCCGAATGGGATCGCCTCTGGCTGGACGTCCCGAGAGACAAACTGCTCTCTACCAACAAAGCCGGGTTACCCCTGTAACTAGGTAACTCACGAATATGCCATCCCCCGGTCCTTTGGGACCTTTATCCGAGCGCTCGGTAACCAACATCACACATAATAAATAAAGTGTGTCCACACGAGTAAGTATCTGGGCTCCATACCATGATACCACCCCTTTCCAGAAGGAAATGACATACCCTAAAGGGCGCGACCCTCATAACCTTGCCGCAACATTCCTGTTTCGACCATTTCCGGGTTGTGAGGTCCTCACGAAGTCTCGTCCACAAAGCAATGCTTTTTCACAAAGCCATGCTTTGATCACAAATGATCAAATAAATGATCATCATCACAGCAACACTCAGCATGCCACATTACCAAATTGGGAATATATTGTTGATAAATTTCAACTACATAACCTCTGAGCTCGTACGTCTCAGAGAAGGGTGTTAAGCTAAGAGAATAAATTCTCCGCCACCAACAGAAATGTATTTGAAAGAAATCAGCTTTATATCTCAAAACGTAATGTCAGACACGTAACCATACAAGTCTATTCCGGGTTCGAACAGAACCGAAGGCACTTCCAAAGAAGCCCTTGCAATCCGGATATTCACAATCCCGATAAAACTTCCCATCACAAAGGAATCTCTATACCGTAGCTAACGGTGCAGAGACAATCGATAGGTCATCCTATCGTTTTCACAAATACCCGGTCTTCACCACCGGTCTTCAATACGATCCATATCGTCGTATTATTATTCGAAATGGGTTATCTGACACAAAGGTCCTTTCCCGGCTAAACCGAATAATAAGCGTCTGTTTTTAAAAACAAATTCAAGTGCCATTTCAAAGGCAATATTGATAGTCGGTGATTTAACTATCAATAATATTCACAACAATCATCAGATTCAAATAATTTTCCCAAATTATTTATTTTCAAAATATCTTCATGAGATATATATTTTTACACACTTCAACACTTTGAAAATAAATTTCAAATCACTTTTCCTTACATGGAATATATTTCCAAATATATCTTTTCAAAAACCAGCTTCAGAACCTTTAATTTTTATTTTAAAAAGCTACTTTGGAAAATATACTCGGCTTTATAGTGAAAATACAATTTCACTTCAAAATGGTCCATTTAAACCAATTTAAACAAATCCTTATCGATTTATTTTAAATTTACGTTCAAAATCCGTAAATTTATTTCCACGCTTCAAAAATAAATCAATGTTTATTTTTAAAACAAGTTTCCCTTTTCTTTATAAATTCTATTCGGAATTTACATTCTCAAATATTCATTTTCAACACCAAATCGACTTTCAAATTGATTTCTCAATTTTATTTCAAACTCCAAATCAAATTCCAAATTGATTTCTAAGTTTTATTTCAATAGAACAAAACATTGCAATTTATTTCTGAATTTATCTCCAAATAACAAATCATTTGTAAATCAATTTACACATTTATTCTCAACACCAAAAATCGATTTTCATTCAAACACCAAATAGATTTTTATATCGATTTCCCAAACTATTTATTTCTTCAATACAAAATCAATTAGCAATTGGGATTTCAACAAATTTATCGCTTTTAAAATAAATTCTTTTATATTTTCCAAACCATTTAAAATTCCATTTCAAATAAATTTTCCAATCTTCCGAATAATACTATTCAAAATTCATTTATAAAAATCTTTTTCCATATCTTGGAATTTATTCAATAAGATTTCGACAATCCATTTTAATTTCAAAATTTCTTCTTTCAAATAAATTCAATTCTTAAAAATAAATTCACTTAAAGTTTTCCGCTTTAATTTCAAAATTCAATTTATATTCATATCTGGTATCCAACGATACCAAAAATACATTCCGCTAAATTATAGCCTTCAACACATTCAATCACAGATATAATCATACACAAATTATAAATAATCACATCATTCACTTATGAAATAATATTCAAACAATTTGAGGAATCCAATTGGATCCCTCCAACCTGTTTCCCTGCATCCACAGATGTTAGCACAATACCAATTCCACTTCGAGGTGGAATATCGCGGTATATGGGATTTATAAAATATCAATCCGCTTACTAATGGCGCAATAGGGTCTCATCCGCTATATAATGCGGGAAATCACAACTGCAATATATACATATGCCAATATATATATATTGCTATATATAGATATATCCTACTATATCTAATATCACATCCAAACATCAAGCAATCAATCAATAACTGTAAAATCAACTTTACATTCGAGTGAGAAGATCTCACCTTTGCTTTTAATTTGCAATTCATTTCCAATCCAGTTTGTTTTCTTCATCGTTTTAGACCTTGTATAAACAATTATATCATTCATTAATATATTGGAACCGATTGAACAATTTATTTCTTTAAAATAGATTAAATTAACTAATAATTGAGCAATTAATTTTCCCTTTCTAATAAATTTATCAAATAACATTTTATCTAATAATTTTAAGTTTAAACTAATTTTCCTTTAGAAACTACCCATATATATATATATTTATCTTTTCTTTTGAAACCACATTTCAAATTTCTATATTTTCCCAAATTATTTTTATTTATCTATATATATATATTCAAATTAAAAATAGATGTGTATATATATATATTTATGTTATTAATTTCTTTACTATATACGTAAAAATTTAAAATCTAAAAATAAATAGTTTTATACCTTACTTTAATGTATCCATACCTATATAAATTAAATTAAGACTAAATTGAGAAATAAATAAATGATAAAATCGAAATAATAAAAATAAAATAGGATGAATACCTTCAGCCTCGACAATGACCACGCGACGCTCACATGCTCGAGCTCGCGAATGTCGCCGCCACTAAAGCCCTAGCTCGCCACGACTTCGAGTCGAACGACTCTACCTTCTCGACTTTCTTCCCACAGCTGCGATATGCCGCCGCCGTCCACAGCTCGAAATCGAGCTACCCCTTTGTGCCTTCGTGCCAAACTCCAACGCGACCTCGCTGTCAAAAATGTCAGACATCGCCATCCATCGAATAGACTTCCTCACACACGCGTGCTTCCGACGAGACTCGGCCTCCACTTCTTGAGCTCATCGTCGAGGAAATCGCGACTTCTAGATCGAATGTGATAACCAGACGCGAATACTTCTCTTCTGGAATTTTAAATACATACCTTTGTTGAGAAATTCAAATTCATCTTCAAAATCAAAATCCAATTCCATTTTCCTTAGCCTTTACAATTCCTGTATATTTTACTTAACAGCAGTATCCAAATTTACTTATTGGATTTCCATTATCGATTTCCTTAAGAATTTCATTCATTCATTTCTTAAGTACAATATAAGTATTTCTTATATTCGTTTTCACTTCACGAACAAAGTTGTATATTCATTTCCTTATACTTTGCATTTTCAATTCCATTTGAATTCAATTTACAATTTCAATTCTATTTGAATTCATCTTACTTTCAAATTTTCATTCAGATTTTCATTTCGAATTTTACTTGAATTCGATTCATCTTCTAATTCTGAATATTGAGTTTTATTTACCTTTATTCCAAATTCCAATTTCAAATCTTTTGTCATTAGTGAAAAATTTCCAAAAATTTCAAAAATTTTCTAACTCCCAAAATTTTCAGAAAATTTTGGCGGAATCTCCTTTGTACGGAGGAGCTTTTGCAATTTGACAAAAGATATAAATATATATACATCGACCCACTCGGTCGGAAAAGCAGAAAACAGTTCATATTTCCTATTTTTTATTGCGTAGGCGTACCTTTTTAGCATTTTTAAGCAAAGCGGTTTATTATTAGCATATTAGCGTGCTCAAATCCAGCCAAACGGCTTGTAAAAACCTGTACTTACTCAATTTAAACAGGTAAGTGACAAATATAGGAAATCTATTTAACAATTCACTTATTTCAATAACAAATATATAGATTTCATTAGCCATACATCCAAAATAAATTCCATTAACAATTCATAAGGTTTCAATTCAACTTAAATCGCTTCCATCTAATTCACATTCAATTTCTATTCAATTCAAGTAATTAACAACTCACTTTCTTACATTCAATTCATTTCTAATTGAATCTAACTCATATCTATTTCAATTGATACAAAAATCAATTTCTATTTGCTTTTATTAACTCATAGAATTTATACAATCTCGTTTTCGTCAAACGATAATTCTTTCTATTTAGATTTGTTAATATTCATGCAACTAAATGATTACTTGAGCTAACAATCATTTAAATTGATTCCATCCAATTTAACTTACATTCCATATTCTCATTCATTTCATTTGAAACCATTTCACAAAAATTTTCTTAAGTCGAGCATTTATTCAATATTTACTTAAGCTATTTCACTTCAAAACTCAAGTTCATTTCTTGTAAACAGTTTCCAATTTCAATTCTTGATTTGATTTTCATTTATCAAATTTATTCCATTCACTAATTTAATTCAATTAGTACATTTACTTATTCATTTTAAATTTCTCATTTCCATATTCAATTCATCGTGAATTCATTTTATCTTTATCAAGGAAATTCAATTTATTTCTACTACTAGTTACTTGAATTTATATACAAATTCAATCATTTTCTTATTCAGCTCACAATTCAACTTTAGTTTAACCAATTCAATCTCCAATTCATTATTTCGTGAATTAATAAATTATCAAATCAGTTTACTTAAACTCAATCCATTTTATTTTATTTTATTTTCCCAAGTTTGGATTTTTTTATTCAACTTTATTCAAATCAAATTTCATTCCATTTCAATTTGAATCTTATTCCAAATCAACTTTCTCTTTATTTAATTTTCATTTATACTTTCTTTAATTTAACTTCATCCTTTAAGTTAAATTTATTCTATCAAAATTCAAATTGTATAAGTTATCAACTCATTTATTAATTCACTTTACCATTTTATTAGATTAATGAATTTTATTTCAAATATCTCTGGAATTCTATTTCAATTATAAATCTCATTACAATTTATATTTACAAATCTCATTTGTATATGAATTTATTTCCTCGTCTTTTCAATTCATATTTATAAATTTCATTTGTTAATGAATTTATCTTCAAATCTTTGGTTATATCATTTTATTTCTTATTCATTTTTTCATATAACAGTGATAATAATTCAATATCATCTTTTCCTAACAACCAAGCATCCATATACTATGATAATTCATAGAAAATCATTTCTTTTCTATACAAAAATAGTTTTGGGCAAAATTATTTCATTTACCCTATTTAAAACAATACTGTGTCAGTTTATCTTGTTTAAGAGTTTAGAAACTCCTATCGATTACAGTTGGCCAGACTGCACCGACCAGAATCTATAAACTATCAACCGATAAGTCAACACAATACAAAACAAATTTTATATTCACTAACAAATACGCGCTCATATCGATTATTACACTCACACTCATTCTAGAGTACTACTGACTCTATCTCTAATGAGTAACACCCAACAGAGCCAAGGGTTATCGCTTAACCGGATGCTCTGATACCACATGTAACGATACGATTTTTCGACGCTTGAAAGTCGACATTAATATGTTCACTGTATCAAATGCCGCACAATCGAATGCCGGAAAACCGAACCATTAGGGTTAAAAAGAAGAGGTAGAAGAAGACAGAAGAAAGAAAGAAAACAGAAACATAGAGCCAGAGACAATATCAGAATCTCACATTTCACAGCGGAACAAAATATAATAGATAATCACTAGTCTTTTAAAACAAAGAACTATATCAGTTTATACATACATCAATCAGAGTCAATATACAACTCAATACAACAATGGACAGTTATATAAACCTGTCCTCATACAGAATACACAGCGGAATAAATAAACAAGTACGAGAGTACGTCTCGCCATCCAGCTTGTTTCCAAAGCTCCAGAATATCCAGAATATCCTAATAACATAACTCTAGGCTGCCCGTGTGGAAAATTATGGGCACCCAGAGTTTAGAAGGGAACAATAAACTCCGAGTCAGTCATGGTGACTGGTGTGAGATCGTAAAACAGTTATTTTCACAAAGAAAATAAAACAGATTCGCAATGCTTTTGGGAAAATGAAACTACCATAAGACCTCCCGCCACACACACAATGCAAACGCAGAATTAGAGGAGATTTCTTCTTATGATAGTCAAAGATGCTTACTACGCCAATCATTGGATTAGTATTATTAATGTCTAGTGTAGAAAACATTTCGAAAGTATAATATTAATCTTAGCCAGCATAGGCATTCTGCACTTATGCCTACTATAGCTGCTATGTTCAATAGCAGGTTACCGCCACATTCCATAGCAGGTAATACAACTAAAACCGTACAAGGTTCGTATTGTTTCTTTGGATTTTCCAACAAATGGTCAGGCTAAGGAACTTCCTTTCCTACTGCCGAATGGGATCGCCTCTGGCTGGACGTCCCGAGAGACAAACTGCTCTCTGCCGACAAAGCCGGGTTACCCCTGTAACTAGGTAACTCACGAATATGCCATCCCCTGGTCCTTTGGGACCTTTATCCGAGCGCTCGGTAACCAACATCACACATAATAAATAAAGTGTGTCCACACGAGTAAGTATCTGGGCTCCATACCATGATACCACCCCTTTCTAGAAGGAAATGACATACCCTAAAGGGCGCGACCCTCATAACCTTGCCGCAACATTCCTGTTTCGACCATTTCCGGGTTGTGAGGTCCTGACGAAGTCTCGTCCACAAAGCTACGCTTTTTCACAAAGCCATGATTTAATCACAAATGATCAAATAAATGATCATCATCACAGCAACACTTAGCATGCCACATTACCAAATTGGGAATATATCGCTGATAAATTTCAACTACATAACCTCTGAGCTCGTACGTCTCAGAGAAGGGTGTTAAACTAAGAGAATAAATTCTCCGCCACCAACAGAAATGTATTTGAAAGAAATCAGCTTTATATCTCAAAACGTAATGTCAGACACGTAACCATACAAGTCTGTTCCGGGTTCGAACAGAACCGAAGGCACTTCCAAAGAAGCCCTCGCAATTAGGGATGGCAATGGGGCGGGTCTAGGGTCCAAACCCGATCGACCCGCCCCTGTTTTGGCCCGTCAAGACCCGCCCCATTGGGTCATTGGGGCGGGTAGACCCGTGACCCGTTCTTGAGTACTCCGGGTCTAGGGTCGGGTTGGGGCTTGGCCGACCCGACCCGCACTACTAACATCTCATGAAACCACTTTATTATTATAATGATTTATTAATCTTTTTAGTTATAAGTGATTCTAGCATGGATATTAAAATGTTCCAATCAATATCTATAGAAAAAATTAGAGTATTAAGTTGCGTCATTGATAATTATACAATAACATATGTATATATTTTCTGAATTGTTATTGTAGACATCATTTTTATTAACTTCCCATAGACACATTGTTATTTGTATTTCATATATTATTTGGTGATAACGATTATAAACAAATAAATATATGTATGTTGCTACATAATTTTCAATCAATACATAGAGACTCATCGGGTCTTGGGGCGGGTCGGGTCTACCCTGACCCGCACGGGTCCCAGGTACGGGGCAAAATTCCAGACCCGCACCGGGTCTACGGGGCGGGTCTGGGGCGAGGTCTAAAAAATCCGGGGCGGGTATGGGGCACTAAAAACCCGCCCCAACCCGCCCCATTGCCATTCCTACTTGCAATCCGGACATTCACAATCCCGATAAAACTTCCCATCACAAAGGAATCTCTATACCGTAGCTAACGGTGCAGAGACAATCGATAGGTCATCCTATCGTTTTCACAAATACCCGGTCTTCACCACCGGTCTTCAATACGATCCATATCATCGTATTATTATTCGGAATGGGTTATCTGACACAAAGGTCCTTTCCCGGCTAAACCGAATAATAAGCATCTGTTTTTAAAAACAAATTCAAGTGCCATTTCAAAGGCAATATTGATAGTCGGTGATTTAACTATCAATAATATTCACAACAATCATCAGATTCAAATAATTTTCCCAAATTATTTATTTTCAAAATATCTTCACGAGATATATATTTACACACTTCAACACTTTGAAAATAAATTTCAAATCACTTTTCCTTACACGGAATATATTTCCAAATATATCTTTTCAAAAACCAGCTTCAGAACCTTTAATTTTTATTTTAAAAATCTACTTTGGAAAATATACTCGGCTTTATAGTGAAAATACAATTTCACTTCAAAATGGTCCATTTAAACCAATTTAAACAAATCCTTATCGATTTATTTTAAATTTACGTTCAAAATCCGTAAATTTATTTCCACGCTTCAAAAATAAATCAATGTTTATTTTTAAAACAAGTTTCCCTTTTCTTTATAAATTCTATTCAGAATTTACATTCTCAAATATTCATTTTCAACACCAAATCGACTTTCAAATTGATTTCTCAATTTTATTTCAAACTCCAAATCAAATTCCAAATTGATTTCTAAGTTTTATTTCAATAGAACAAAACATTGCAATTTTTTTCTGAATTTATCTCCAAATAACAAATCATTTGTAAATCGATTTACACATTTATTCTCAACACCAAAAATCGATTTTCATTCAAACAGCAAATAGATTTTTATATCGATTTCCTAAATTATTTATTTCTTCAATACAAAATCAATTATCAATTGGGATTTCAACAAATTTATCGCTTTTAAAATAAATTCTTTTATATTTTCCAAACCATTTAAAATTCCATTTCAAATAAATTTTCCAATCTTCCGAATAATACTATTCAAAATTCATTTATAAAAATCTTTTCCCATATCTTGGAATTTATTCAATAAGATTACGACAATCCATTTTAATTTCAAAATTTCTTCTTTTAAATAAATTAAATTCTTAAAAATAAATTCACTTAAAGTTTTCCGCTTTAATTTCAAAATTCAATTTATATTCATTTCTGGTATCCAACGATACCAAAAATACATTCGGCTAAATTATAGCCTTCAACACATTCAATCACAGATATAATCATACACAAATTATAAATAATCACATCATTCACTTATGAAATAATATTCAAACAATTTGAGGAATCCAGTTGGATCCCTCCAACCTGTTTCCCTGCATCCACAGATGTTAGCACAATACCAATTTCACTTCGAGGTGGAATATCGCGGTATATGGGATTTATAAAATATCAATCCGCTTACTAACGGCGCAATAGGGTCTCATACGCTATATAATGCGGGAAATCACAACTGCAATATATACATATGCCAATATATATATATTGCTATATATAGATATATCCTACTATATCTAATATCACATCCAAACATCAAGCAATCAATCAATAACTGTAAAATCAACTTTACATTCGAGTGAGAAGATCTCACCTTTGCTTTTAATTTGCAATTCATTTCCAATCCAGTTTGTTTTCTTCATCGTTTTAGACCTTGTATAAACAATTATATCATTCATTAATATATTGGAACCGATTGAATAATTTATTTCTTTAAAATAGATTAAATTAACTAATAATTGAGCAATTAATTTTCCCTTTCTAATAAATTTATCAAATAACATTTTATCTAATAATTTTAAGTTTAAACTAATTTTCCTTTAGAAACTACCCACATATATATATATTTATCTTTTCTTTTGAAACCACATTTCAAATTTCTATATTTTCCCAAATTATTTTTATTTATCTATATATATATATATTCAAATTAAAAATAGATGTGTATATATATATATTTATGTTATTAATTTCTTTACTATATACGTAAAAATTTAAAATCTAAAAATAAATAGTTTTATACCTTACTTTAATGTATCCATACCTATATAAATTAAATTAAGACTAAATTGAGAAATAAATAAATGATAAAATCGAAATAATAAAAATAAAATAGGATGAATACCTTCAGCCTCGACAATGACCACGCGACGCTCACATGCTCGAGCTCGCGAATGTCGCCGCCACTAAAGCCCTAGCTCGCCACGACTTCGAGTCGAACGACTCTACCTTCTCGACTTTCTTCCCACAGCTCGAAATCGAGCTACCCCTTTGTGCCTTCGTGCCAAACTCCAATGCGACCTCGCTGTCAAAAATGTCAGACATCGCCATCCATCGAATAGACTTCCTCACCCATGCGTGCTTCCGACGAGACTCGACCTCCACTTCTTGAGCTCATCGTCGAGGAAATCGCGACTTCTAGATCGAACGTGATCACCAGACGCGAATACTTCTCTTCGTAATCCCAAATCCCAGTTGTATTCGATTTCGAGATTAATAAAAAATACGACTATTGATTAAGTGCATTTGATTTGAAGCTCTGTGATTTTGGTTTTGAGTTCGATTTCAATGTCGTTTGAATGATTAGAGGAGGGGAGAAAATTTGGTTCGACCGTGATTTGAATTTGAAGAGAAACTGGGGCCATTATTCTTATTTTGAACGAGTTGGTCTTCTTTTGAATGAAGAAAATGTTTCATTCGTTTTGAACGAATGGAGAGGAGACAAGAGAACGTGATTAAGCAGAGAAAAAGTAAGTCGGTATTGAAAAGTTGATTAAAAATATATATTTATATATATAAAAATATCCCGTTATATTATATCAGCGCGTTTGCTTATCGTACGATCACACGACAGCTCTAATCACCACGAAAATTGAAATCCGATAATAATACAATATTATGGATCCAATGGAACTAGTTTCGTCGAATTCCGAGACCGTGCTCCGGAATGCTATTTTCAAATTCAATTTAAACGATATAAATTCAAAATTGAACAAAACAGCTTCAAATCCAATTATGAAAGTTCCAGTACCTTCAGAATTATCAATATGAATTTTCAAAGCCTTGAAATTATTTTTAATCGGCTTAAAACTGAAGATTCAAAATTTTACCCAGATTAAATAATTAAATTCAATAATCTAATCGCCAAATTCATTTTGATATTTGAATTTCAAATTAAACAATCATTCGAATATTTAAACTCAATTAAATATTCACATTTCAAATGTCAAAAATTCAGGGTCGTTACAATCTTCCCACCTTAAAAGAATTTCGTCTCGAAATTACAAGTTAAGAAGAATGATCGAATACCCGTTTAACATTTTCCCAAAACCAAACAGTTTTCTCAAATTTTCAAAACAAATCTTTTTATTATAGATTATCATTTCAACTAACTATCCAAACACTTTCATAGTTTTCAAACAACTTCATTTTACTTCACCATTCAAATTTAAATTCGAATTCAAATTGTCCAAAATTTCTCAAAAATTTTCTACTCTCGAAATTTTCGAAAAATTTCGCCAGCGTCTCCTTTGCGCGGCTAACACGGTACGACTACAAAACATCCCTACGGACTCCCAAATTCCAAAAGAAAACAAAATGCCAAGTGGCAAAATCAGAATCGCATCAAATCTCATACTGGAATTTTAAATACATACCTTTGTTGAGAAATTCAAATTCATCTTCAAAATCAAAATCCAGTTCCATTTTCCTTAGCCTTTACAATTCCTGTATATTTTACTTAACAGCAGTATCCAAATTTACTTATTGGATTTCCATTATCGATTTCCTTAAGAATTTCATTCATTCATTTCTTAAGTACAATATAAGTATTTCTTATATTCATTTTCACTTCACGAACAAAGTTGTATATTCATTTCCTTATACTTTGCATTTTCAATTCCATTTGAATTCAATTTACAATTTCAATTCTATTTGAATTCATTTTACTTTCAAATTTTCATTCAGATTTTCATTTCGAATTTTACTTGAATTCGATTCATCTTCTAATTCTGAATATTGAGTTTTATTTACCTTTATTCCAAATTCCAATTTCAAATCTTTTGTCATTAGTGAAAAATTTCCAAAAATTTCAAAAATTTTCTAACTCCCAAAATTTTCAGAAAATTTTGGCGGAGTCTCCTTTGTACGGAGGAGCTTTTGCAATTTGACAAAAGATATAAATATATATACATCGACCCACTCGATCGGAAAAGTAGAAAACAGTTCATATTTCCTATTTTTTATTGCGTAGGCGTACCTTTTTAGCATTTTTAAGCAAAGCGGTTTATTATTAGCATATTAGCGTGCTAAAATCCAGCCAAACGGCTTGTAAAAACCTGTACTTACTCAATTTAAACAGGTAAGT
This sequence comes from Allium fistulosum, assembly GCA_030737815.1. Lineage (NCBI taxonomy): Eukaryota > Viridiplantae > Streptophyta > Magnoliopsida > Asparagales > Amaryllidaceae > Allium > Allium fistulosum. Next base: position 186,931,419 of record CM060906.1, read on the forward strand.
GACAAATATAGAAAATCTATTTAACAATTCACTTATTTCAATAACAAATATATAGATTTCATTAGCCATACATCCAAAATAAATTCCATTAACAATTCATAAGGTTTCAATTCAACTTAAATCGCTTCCATCTAATTCACATTCAATTTCTATTCAATTCAAGTAATTAACAACTCACTTTCTTACATTCAATTCATTTCTAAGTGAATCTAACTCATATCTATTTCAATTGATACAAAAATCAATTTCTATTTGCTTTTATTAACTCATAGAATTTATACAATCTCGTTTTCGTCAAACGATAATTCTTTCTATTCAGATTTGTTAATATTCATGCAACTAAATGATTACTTGAGCTAACAATCATTTAAATTGATTCCATCCAATTTAACTTACATTCCATATTCTCATTCATTTCATTTGAAACCATTTCACAAAAAATTTCTTAAGTCGAGCATTTATTCAATATTTACTTAAGCTATTTCACTTCAAAACTCAAGTTCATTTTCTTGTAAACAGTTTCCAATTTCAATTCTTGATTTGATTTTCATTTATCAAATTTATTCCATTCACTAATTTAATTCAATTAGTACATTTACTTATTCATTTTAAATTTCTCATTTCCATATTCAATTCATCGTGAATTCATTTTATCTTTATCAAGGAAATTCAATTTATTTCTACTACTAGTTACTTGAATTTATATACAAATTCAATCATTTTCTTATTCAGCTCACAATTCAACTTTAGTTTAACCAATTCAATCTCCAATTCATTATTTCGTGAATTAATAAATTATCAAATCAGTTTAATTAAACTCAATCCATTTTATTTTATTTTATTTTCCCAAGTTTGGATTTTTTTATTCAACTTTATTCAAATCAAATTTCATTCCATTTCAATTTGAATCTTATTCCAAATCAACTTTCGCTTTATTTAATTTTCATTTATACTTTCTTTAATTTAACTTCATGCTTTAAGTTAAATTTATTCTATCAAAATTCAAATTGTATAAGTTATCAACTCATTTATTAATTCACTTTACCATTTTATTAGATTAATGAATTTTATTTCAAATATCTCTGGAATTCTATTTCAATTATAAATCTCAGTACAATTTATATTTACAAATCTTATTTGTATATGAATTTATTTCCTCGTCTTTTCAATTCATATTTATAAATTTCATTTGTTAATGAATTTATCTTCAAATCTTTGGTTATATCATTTTATTTCTTATTCGTTTTTTCATATAACAGTGATAATAATTCAATATCATCTTTTCCTAACAACCAAGCATCCATATACTATGATAATTCATAGAAAATCATTTCTTTTCTATACAAAAACAGTTTTGGGCAAAATTATTTCATTTACCCTATTTAAAACAATACTGTGTCAGTTTATCTTGTTTAAGAGTTTAGAAACTCCTATCGATTACAGTTGGCCAGACTGCACCGACCAGAATCTATAAACTATCAACCGATAAGTCAAAACAATACAAAACAAATTTTATATTCACTAACAAATACGCGCTCATATCTATTCTTACACTCACACTCATTCTAGAGTACTACTGACTCTATCTCTAATGAGTAACACCCAACAGAGCCAAGGGTTATCGCTTAACCGGATGCTCTGATACCACATGTAACGATACGATTTTTCGACGCTTGAAAGTCGACATTAATACGTTCACTGTATCAAATGCCGCGCAATCGAATGGCGAAAAACCGAACCATTAGGGTTAAAAAGAAGAGGTAGAAGAAGACAGAAGAAAAGAAAGAAAACAGAAACATAGAACCAGAGACAATATCAGAATCTCACATTTCGCAGCGGAACAAAATATAATAGATAATCACTAGTCTTTTAAAACAAAGAACTATATCAGTTTATACATACATCAATCAGAGTCAATATACAACTTAATACAACAATGGACAGTTATATAAACCTGTCCTCATACAGAATACACAGCGGAATAAATAAACAAGTACGGGAGTACGTCTCGCCATCCAACTTGTTTCCAAAGCTCCAGAATATCCAGAATATCCTGATAACATAACTCTAGGCTGCCCGTGTGGAAAATTATGGGCACCCAGAGTTTAGAAGGGAACAATAAACTCCGAGTCAGTCATGGTGACTGGTGTGAGATCGTAAAACAGTTATTTTCACAAAGAAAATAAAACAGATTCGCAATGCTTTTGGGAAAATGAAACTACCATAAGACCTCCCGCCACACACACAATGCAAACGCAGAATTGGAGGAGATTTCTTCTTATGATAGTCAAAGATGCTTACTACGCCAATCATTGGATTATTATTATTAATGTCTAGTGTAGAAAACATTTCGAAAGTATAATATTAATCTTAGCCAGCATAGGCATTCCGCACTTATGCCTACTATAGCTGCTATGTTCAATAGCAGGTTACCGCCACATTCCATAGCAGGTAATACAACTAAAACCGTACAAGGTTCGTATTGTTTCTTTGGATTTTCCAACAAATGGTCAGGCTAAGGAACTTCCTTTCCTACTGCCGAATGGGATCGCCTCTGGCTGGACATCCCGAGAGAAAAACTGCTCTCTGCCAACAAAGCCGGGTTACCCCTGTAACTAGGTAACTCACGAATATGCCATCCCCCGGTCCTTTGGGACCTTTATCCGAGCGCTCGGTAACCAACATCACACATAATAAATAAAGTGTGTCCACACGAGTAAGTATCTGGGCTCCATACCATGATACCACCCCTTTCCAGAAGGAAATGACATACCCTAAAGGGCGCGACCCTCATAACCTTGCCGCAACATTCCTATTTCGACCATTTCCGGGTTGTGAGGTCCTGATGAAGTCTCGTCCACAAAGCTACGCTTTTTCACAAAGCCATGCTTTGATCACAAATGTTCAAATAAATGATCATCATCACAGCAACACTCATCATGCCACATTACCAAATTGGGAATATATCGCTGATAAATTTCAACTACATAACCTTTGAGCTCGTATGTCTCAGAGAAGGGTGTTAAGCTAAGAGAATAAATTCTCCGCCACCAACAGAAATGTATTTGAAAGAAATCAGCTTTATATCTCAAAACGTAATGTCAGACACGTAACCATACAAGTCTGTTCCGGGTTCGAACAGAACCGAAGGCACTTCCAAAGAAGCCCTTGCAATCCGGATATTCACAATCCCGATAAAACTTCTCATCACAAAGGAAATCTCTATACCGTAGCTAACGGTGCAGAGACAATCGATAGGTCATCCTATCGTTTTCACAAATACCCGGTCTTCACCACCGGTCTTCAATACGATCCATATCATCGTATTATTATTCGGAATGGGTTATCTGACACAAAGGTCCTTTCCCGGCTAAACCGAATAATAAGCGTCTGTTTTTAAAAACAAATTCAAGTGCCATTTCAAAGGCAATATTGATAGTCGGTGATTTAACTATCAATAATATTCACAACAATCATCAGATTCAAATAATTTTCCCAAATTATTTATTTTCAAAATATCTTCACGAGATATATATTTTTACACACTTCAACACTTTGAAAATAAATTTCAAATCACTTTTCCTTACACGGAATATATTTCCAAATATATCTTTTCAAAAACCAGCTTCAGAACCTTTAATTTTTATTTTAAAAAGCTACTTTGGAAAATATACTCGGCTTTATAGTGAAAATACAATTTCACTTCAAAATGGTCCATTTAAACCAATTTAAACAAATCCTTATCGATTTATTTTAAATTTACGTTCAAAATCCGTAAATTTATTTCCACACTTCAAAAATAAATCAATGTTTATTTTTAAAACAAGTTTACCTTTTCTTTATAAATTCTATTCGGAATTTACATTCTCAAATATTCATTTTCAACACCAAATCGACTTTCAAATTGATTTCTCAATTTTATTTCAAACTCCAAATCAAATTCCAAATTGATTTCTAAGTTTTATTTCAATAGAACAAAACATTGCAATTTATTTCTGAATTTATCTCCAAATAACAAATCATTTGTAAATCGATTTACACATTTATTCTCAACACCAAAAATCGATTTTCATTCAAACACCAAATAGATTTTTATATCGATTTCCCAAATTATTTATTTGTTCATTACAAAATCAATTATCAATTGGGATTTCAACAAATTTATCGCTTTTAAAATAAATTCTTTTATATTTTCCAAACCATTTAAAATTCCATTTCAAATAAATTTTCCAATCTTCCGAATAATACTATTCAAAATTCATTTATAAAAATCTTTTCCCATATCTTGGAATTTATTCAATAAGATTTCGACAATCCATTTTAATTTCAAAATTTCTTCTTTCAAATAAATTCAATTCTTAAAAATAAATTCACTTAAATTTTTCCGCTTTAATTTCAAAATTCAATTTATATTCATTTCTGGTATCCAACGATACCAAAAATACATTCGGCTAAATTATAGCCTTCAACACATTCAATCACAGATATAATCATACATAGATTATAAATAATCACATCATTCACTTATGAAATAATATTCAAACAATTTGAGGAATCCATTTGGATCCCTCCAACCTGTTTCCCTACATCCACAGATGTTAGCACAATACCAATTCCACTTCGAGGTGGAATATCGCGGTATATGAGATTTATAAAATATCAATCCGCTTACTAACGGCGCAATAGGGTCTCATCCGCTATATAATGCGGGAAATCACAACTGCAATATATACATATGCCAATATATATATATTGCTATATATAGATATATCATACTATATCTAATATCACTTCCAAACATCAAGCAATCAATCAATAACTATAAAATCAACTTTACATTCGAGTGAGAAGATCTCACCTTTGCTTTTAATTTGCAATTCATTTCCAATCCAGTTTGTTTTCTTCATCGTTTTAGACCTTGTATAAACAATTATATCATTCATTAATATATTGGAACCGATTGAACAATTTATTTCTTTAAAATAGATTAAATTAACTAATAATTGAGAAATTAATTTTCCCTTTCTAATAAATTTATCAAATAACATTTTATCTAATAATTTTAAGTTTAAACTAATTTTCCTTTAGAAACTACCCATATATATATATTTATCTTTTCTTTTGAAACCACATTTCAAATTTCTATATTTTCCCAAATTATTTTTATTTATCTATATATATATATATATATATTCAAATTAAAAATAGATGTGTGTATATATATATATATATATTTACGTTATTAATTTCTTTACTGTATACATAAAAATTTAAAATCTGAAAATAAATAGTTTTATACCTTACTTTAATGTATACATACCTATATAAATTAAATTAAGACTAAATTGAGAAATAAATAAATGATAAAATCGAAATAATAAAAATAAAATAGCATGAATACCTTCAGCCTCGACAATGACCACGTGACGCTCACATGCTCGAGCTCGCGAATGTCGCCGCCACTAAAGCCCTAGCTCACCACGACTTCGAGTCGAACGACTTTACCTTCTCGACTTTCTTCCCACAGCTGCGATATGCCGTCGCCGTCCGCAGCTCGAAATCGAGCTACCCCTTTGTGCCTTCGTGCCAAACTCCAACGCGACCTCGCTGTCAAAAATGTCAGACATCGCCATCCATCGAAAAGACTTCCTCACCCACGCATGCTTCCGACGAGACTCGGCCTCCACTTCTTGAGCTCATCGTCGAGGAAATCGCGACTTCCAGATCGAACGTGATCACCAGACGCGAATACTTCTCTTCGTAATCCCAAATCCCAGTTGTATTCGATTTCGAGATTAATAAAAAATACGGCTATTGATTTAGTGTCGTTTGATTTGAAGCTCTATGATTTTGGTTTTGAGTTCGACTTCATTCTCGTTTGAATGATTAGAGGAGGGGAGAAAATTTGGTTCGGCCGTGATTTGAATTTGAAGAGAAACTGGGGCCATTATTCTTATTTTGAATGAGTTGGTCTTCTTTTGAATGGAGAAAATGTTTCATTCGTTTTGAACGAATGGAGAGGAGATAAGAGAACGTGATTAAGCAGAGAAAAAGTAAGTCGGTATTGAAAAGTTGATTAAAAATATATATTTATATATATAAAAATATCCCGTTATATTATATCAGCGCGTTTGCTTATCGTACGATCACACGACAGCTCCAATCACCACGAAAATTGAAATCCGATAATAATACAATATTATGGATCCAATGGAACTGGTTTTGTCGAATTCCGAGACTGTGCTCCGGAACGCTATTTTCAAATTCAATTTAAACGATATAAATTCAAAATTGAACAAAACAGCTTCAAATCCAATTCTGAAAGTTCCAGTACCTTCAGAATTATCAATATGAATTTTCAAAGCCTTGAAAATATTATTAATCGGCTTAAAACTGAAGATTCAAAATTTTACCCAGATTAAATAATTAAATTCAATAATCTAATCGCCAAATTCATTCTGATATTTGAATTTCAAATTAAACAATCATTCGAATATTTAAACTCAATTAAATATTCACATTTCAAATGTCAAAAATTCAGGGTCGTTACAGTTTTAGGTCGCGGAGAGTCTTAGGTCGCAGATAGTTTTAGGTCGCGGAGAGTCTTAGGTCGCGGATAGTTTTCGGTCGCGGAGAGTCTTAGGTCGCGGATAGTTTTCGGTCGCGGAGAGTCTTAGGTCGCGGATAGTTTTAGGTCGCCGAGAGTATTAGGTCGTTAACCTCCTTAGGTTGCTTAGTCCTTTCTGTGGTTAGGTCGCGGAATACTTGAGTCGTTAGGTCACGTGGGAGTTAAGTAGCAAGGTAGTTAGGTCGCGAGGAAGTTAGGTCGAGGAGGCTAATAGGTCGCTGAGGGTTTTAGGTCGCGGAGGCTACTAGGTCGCTGCTTTCTTAACTCGTTAACTCACTGGAGGCTTTGAACTGTTAGGTCGCTGGAACCTTTAAGTCGTTGATCACTAGGTCATTGAAGCTTCTTAGGTCGCCGAGGTTATTAGGTCGCTGGAACTCCTAAGTCGCTTCACACTTTAGGTCGTAGGTCGAGAACGACCTAACAAGGACTTGCTCTGTTGAAGGCTAAGTTGACCAATCTTTGAGATGAACTATCTTTGACTTCTCGGTCGATCTTTTGGTATTAAAGCCTTGCTTAAAAGGCGGGATAACACTTGCCCCCCAAAACATGCCTTGTGGTAGGAAGGTATGTTTTGTAATGCCATAAGCCGGATGTTCATATCCTGTTGATGACCTGCAAAGGAACTGATAGTTTTATGTGGCCCCAAATAACGACCGTTCGGGATCGAGCTATTTGAGATAGAGTGCGACCGTTCACGGTCAAGCACCTAACTTCAAATGACGATCGTTTGTGATCGAGCCATTTGAGGTGAAGTGCGACCGTGCGCGGTCAAGTGTCGTTCATGGTCAAGCGCCTTACTTCAAATGACGATCATTTGGGATCGAGTCATTTGTGGTAAGGTGCGACCATGTGTGGTCAAGTGGCAGAGCTCAGATGATGACCGTTCGTGGTCAAGCGCTTTACTTCAAATGACGATCATTTGGGATCGAGTCATTTGTGGTAAAGTGCGACCGTGTGCGGTCAAGTGGCGGGTCTCAAGTGATGATCGTTTGGGATCGAGCCGCTTGAGGTGAAGTGCGACCGTTCACGGTCAAGCGCCTAACTTACAATGACGATCGTTTGGGTTCGAGTCATTTGAGCTGAAGTGCGACTGTGCGCGGTCAAGCGCTTATCTTCATGTGATGATTATTCGAGATTGAATCATATGAGATGAAATGTGACCGTTCACGGTCAAGCGCCTTACTTCAAATGACGATCGTTCAGGATCAAGCCATTTGTGGGAAAACGCGACCGTGCCCGGTTAGGGGCGGACCCTCAAATGACGATCATTTGGGATCGAGCCATTCGAGGTGAAGCATGACCGCTCACGGTCAAGCGCCTTACTTCAAATGACGATCGTTCTGGATCGAGCCATTCGAGGTAAATTGCGACCGTTGGCGGTAAGGGGGTGGACCCCAAATGACGATCGTTCGGGATCGAGCCATCTGAGGTGAAATGTGATCGCTCGCGGTCAAGCGCCTTACTTCAAATGACGATCGTTTGGGATCGAGCCATTCGATGCAAAGTGCGATCGTTGGCGATCAGGGGTGGACCCTAGATGACTATCGTTCGGGATCGAGCCATCTGAGGCAAGTTTTTTTTGCCGTTCGAGGCGAGTTTTTGACTGTTCGAAGTCGGGTGCCTATTCGAGGCGAGTTTGTGACTGTTCGAAGTCGGGTGCCTGTTCGAGGCGAGTTTGTGACTGTTCGAAGTCGGGTGCCTGTTCGTAGGGCTTAATCATTGCAAGATCATCAAAATCAAATATTCAACTGAAAAGTTGTCAAGTAGAAATGTCTGAAAAAGTCAAATCCAAACATCATAAACAAATCATGAAAGCAAAGTAGGGTCAAACTCAAAACACCAAAGGCAAAGCATGAAAGCAATATAGAGTTACAAACATCGGAAGCAAAGCATGAAAGCCATGTAATCAGTCATCTGAAGTAAAATACGAAAGTAAAGTAGTCAATCATCAGAATTAAAACAAAAACAAAGAATTGACGTTCGAGTGCAAACATCTACATCGATATGATTTATAGTTGTATCAGAGCATGCCTGGGGATCGTTCGCGGTCCCATACATGTGTGAACAACTTAATTGTGTCGATATAGAGTTTTTTTACTCATTCGTCGTAACCTCAGTCAGTCGATAACAAGCTGACACCTTGATCCTGAGTCGTCTCTAGTTGGTGCAGGAGGTGGACATTCTTGTTCCACCGTTGCAGCTTTCTTTTTTACATATTGCGATAGCAGACCATCCCGGATATATCCCTCAACTTCGTCTTTCAAGTGTCTGCAGTCATTTGTGCTATGACCATTTAGCTCATGGAACAAGCAGTACTTGTCCGACTTTCTCTCGTTGTTAGTCGGATCTCTCCTAATTGGCTTTCGATAAGGAACCTGTCCCTTAGTGTTTTGGTAGATCCGCTCCAAAGTCTCATTCAATTCTGTGTATGAGGTGAATCTTGGTCCCCTTCACTGTCATGCTGATCTATCGTTGTCATCCTCAGCCTTTCGTTTACCTTTGATAGTTTCTGCACCTTTCTCAAGAGGATTCCCACCTTTGACTACAAAAACATCAATTCCTTCTCCTTCTTCTCTTTTAGCCTTTGCGTCTTCTAATCGTAGAAATCCTTCAGCCTCATGGTAAAATTCCCCTAGATCAATAGGGGGATCTCTTGTCAGCGAATCCTTGAAATATGTACCGTCAACTATGCCCGACACAGCTGCCATCAAGACCATATATGGATCTGGTCGATCCACCGATGCCGCAGCTGCGTTAAATCGCGTCAAAAAACTTCTCAAAGATTCTCCAGTTCTTTGCTTCAGCGCTGTCAAACTCATAACATTCTTGGGCCTCGAGATGTGGACCCTGAATTGCCTCATAAACCTCTCAATCAAATCATTCCATGTCCCGATAGATCCATTTTCTAATTGTCTGAACCACAATGCCGCAATATCTGCCAAGTACAACGGAAAGCATCGAGCCATAACTTCCTCTGATGCCCCCAGCAGTTCCATATGTCTCATATATTTTGTAAGATGAACTGTAGGGTTTGTCCTTCCATTATACATATCCAATGAGGGTAGCTTAAAGTCTGGTGGGTTCTTAGCTCTCCTAATTGTTGTGGTAAAAGTACTCTTATTCACATCCTCCAAGTCTTTGTTTACCAAACCACCTCTCATGGCTCTTTTGACCATTTCCACCAATCTGTCATTGCCTCCAAATTGTAGTCCTCGTCCATTGCCTTCGTCCTGCCCCCCGAGTTCACGAGGGGTTGGTGGAATCTGTTCTTCTTGTTGGGCTTCTATCCCTCTCTGATTCTGTGCTCCAAGTTGCTCAATCTGGTGAAACAAACCCTGGATCGACTCTTCTTGCCTTTTCATCATTGCCTCCATCTCGTCCCTGGTCATGAAGGCTGAAGTTTGGTTTGCTCTCGAAGAAGCCTCTTGACTACCTCTATGCTAACTACTCTCTGGTGCCATAATTCTTCGAATCTCAGTCCTAATCCCTCGGATCCAACTCTTGGTTGACAGAATTTCTGAGTTCGATTCTCAGTGAAAGCACCAAAATGTTAACATTAAAAATGGTGAACGCTAACACCCCGGTGTAAGTTGTGACAATGTGAAAGCACCACCCGTTGGTACGGGAACAGAAATAAGCAGAAAATAGCAAAAACAGTAAAAAGACAACAGTTTTTATAGTGGTTCGGCTTAAAATCAAGCCTACATCCACTTTATCTCTTCTTTATTGCTGATCTGATTACAACTTTTACAGTGAATCTTCGAATACAACATGATCAAGACAAGAAGCTAGAACTCTAACGGTGAATTGCTCTTTGGATACATGTTGGATGTGGTTGACTTCTTCTCTTGGCTTTTTGAAATGTTGTTGGATGTGAAGTGTTGTGGAGGTTGAGAGAGTAGCAGAGCTTCGACGCTTCCCAGTCCGGAAAAGAAGTCCCCTTTGAATGCGGAGTAGGCCAAGTATTTATAGGAGTGGCTGGACTTAGGTCGGCCAGGTTATAGGTCGTGGGCGACCTAAGGGGTAGGTCGTAGGTCGTTAGCGACCTAAGGGGTAGCAGGAGAGGGAGTGGCGACCTAAAGAGCAAAGGTACATGGATTGGTAGGTCGTTAGCGACCTAAGGGAAGAGATAGTGTATGGCGTAGGTCACGAGCGATCTAAAGAAAGAGGAGGCAATTAGTGACTTGGTCGTTAGGCTACTAGGTCGCGGAGAGTTTTAGGTCGCGGATAGTTTTAGGTCACGGAGAGTCTTAGGTCGTAAATAGTTTTAGGTCGCGGAGAGTCTTAGGTCGCGGATAGTTTTAGGTCGTGGAGAGTCCTAGGTCGTTAACCTCCTTAGGTTGCTTAGTCCTTTCTGTGGTTAGGTCGCGGAATACTTGAGCCGTTAGGTCGTGCGGGAGTTAGGTCGCGAGGTAGTTAGGTCGCGAGGAAGTTAGGTCGCGGAGGCTAATAGGTCGCTGAGGGTTTTAGGTCGCGGAGGCTACTAGGTCGCTGCTTTCTTAACTCGTTAACTCACTAGAGGCTTTGAACTATTAGGTCGCTGGAACCTTTAAGTCGTTGATCACTAGGTCATTGAAGCTTCTTAGGTCGCCGAGGTTATTAGGTCGTTGGAACTCCTAAGTCGCTTCACACTTTAGGTCGTAGATCGAGAACGACCTAACAAGGACTTGCTCTGTTGAAGGCTAAGTTGACCAATCTTTGAGACGAACTATCTTTGACTTCTCGGTCGATCTTTTGGTATTAAAGCCTTGCTTAAAAGGCGGGATAACACCGTACGACCAAACAATAACTCCAAACACTACGAAATTTGAAATCCAATAATAATACACTATTATGGATCCAATGGAACTGGTTTCGTCGAAGTTCGAGATTATGCCCCGGATCGTTATTTTAACGTGTCGATTAAATCGACGATTTCAATATTTTACGAAATCGTTTGAAATTTTATTTTTTAAAAACTTTTTAACTCAATTATAATCCCAAATCCAATATTTAAAACCATTTAAATATTCAAAATCGAACGATGAAAAATCTGGGTCGTTACAAACTTACCTCGGTCATTGGAAAATAATCTTGGTGATGACTATGTAGCATCACTAGTATTCATTTACGAGTGTCTAGATGAAGGATTGCTACCATAGTAATTTGATATGGAGATTTGTGTTTGTTAAACAGGTGTTGTTGGAAATTACGAGGGAATTGTTTTGGTTAAAAATCAAGTTGATTTTTGAAAGTTGAAGGAAATGGTTTGTTGAAAACAGAGTTATATATATATATATATATATATATTATTTCAGATGATTTGAAATAAGAACCGGGTGTTTAAATTATGAAATTTCTAATCAAAAGAGAAGTGAAATAAGAAGAGAATAAGTTTTTGAAATAAAAACTTGGAAAAAGTAAACTTCAAGATAAAATTAAAATTTAACTCATGTAAGTTAAATAAATTGGATTTATAAAAGAAAATTTGCAGGAATTGGAATTTAACTTAAAGAAAAAGTTAAAGAAAATAAATTAAATGAAGTTAATATAATAAATAAAATGAAATGAGTAAAATGTGATGAAGTTAACTAAATATAAGTGCATATGAATGTGAATGGAACAAATAAGTATAAGTAAGGAAGTGTGGAAAATTTTGAAATTTGAATTAAATTCTTACTTGATTAAAATGAATGAATTAAAAATAAATTTATTTGGTGTGAAATTTAATTTAAGTATGAATAAATCGAATATTGTTTTGAAATGTTGGTTAAAGGAATTGAAATTTAAATTAAATTAAATTAAATTGGATTGGATTAGAAATAATATCGAATTGAAGTAAGTAAAAAATTTGAGTTATGAACTAATTATATAACCATAAAATATAAATTCTGAATGGAATAAAACTTAAGGAAAAAGAATCATGGAATGGTGAATAAATAAGTTATATAGCTTATAAAAATTGAAACTAATGGAATAAAGGTATATTTAAGCTATAAAGTGATGTATAATCTTGAGTTAAAAATAAAATGTGGATATACTCGAGTATAAATTTGAGGGGAATGTGAGGAAATAAGTTGTGTAACTTATAAAATTGAAAATTAGAATAGAAAAGCCAAAATAAAAATAATTGGATGTTTTGGTGAAGAAATAAATTCCAAACGTGAAATATAAAAAAATGAATTTGAACTCAAGTAAATTAAATGGAGTGATTTTTGAAATAAAAATCAGATATTGGATTATAAAATGGAAGTGAACTAAGTAGATAAATTAATTAGTAATTGAATATGGGAATGGAACTTAACTTGGTTAAGTAAATTAGATTGCGGATTAAATTTGAAATTAAATGTGGAACTTGAGTTATAAATAAAACTCGACTAAATTGTAAGCAAATTATATATATTTTGAAATGTTGTCGAATAAAAATAGGAATGAATAAAAATGGGGATGACTAAAGTTAAAATAAATTCAATTTGAGTGTAAATAAATTGAATATGGCCTTGATATCATTTGAATGAATTCGAGAATGAATTCGAGTAAGAAATTGAAATTTGAAGTGGATTAAATGAAGGGACTAATTAAATAAATTAGTAAACGAGATGGAATTTGATTACATGAGAATCAATCTAAAAATTGAATTAGAAATTGATGGCAAGGGAAATAAACTTAAGTCATAGAATTGAATTAATTAGATAAACGAATCAACGTAAGTAAATTATTTTAGATCGAAGCTTGGCTCAAATAAAACCATAATGCATAAGTAAATAACATGGGATGATTCCAAGCTTAATAAAATGGATTTGAAAATAATGTGGATATGAATGGAATGCAAACGAATGGATTGAATTTCAAATGGAATAGTATTAAATATAAATTGATTTGGAATCAATTTAAAATAGCTGTAAACTGAAATGGGTATTTTATAAAATTGATATCACCGAATTTGCATGGAAATATTGTCGTTCGACGCAAACGAAAGTAAATAATCTTATGTAAATTAATAGGAAGTGAGAAAATTGATTTTTTAAATCAATTTGGAATGGATATGAGTTTGTTTGGTGTAAATATGAATTGAATGCAGATAAATTGGTTGTAAATCATTCAAATTGAATGAAATGGTATATGGATCGATTGAAAGTAATTAAATTAGTATCGAAATCTTAAATTGCTTATAAATCAATGTTGGCATGTGGTTTATGAAATTCATGTGTTAAATTAGTTAAATGAATGAAATGTTAGTGGATTTCATATTTTGATACTTACGTGGTTTAATTGAGTAAGTAAAGGTACCCGGAAGCTATTAAGCTAGAGTTGGGTTGCGTAATTGCATATGAAATAAGTCGCTCGCTTAAAAACGCTAATATAAGATACGTTTTCGGATTAAATACAGCAAAAATATAAAATATTGATATATATTTTGTTTTCCGATCGTGTATGTTGATGTATACATCTTTATCTCTCTTGTCATATTGCAAAAGGCTCTTTGTACAATGGAGACTCTACCAAAAAAATTCGAGAATTTAGGGAGTTAGAAATTTTTTTGAAAATTTTGAAAAAAATTTGTTAACTAAAAAATTGATGTTTAAATTTAAATTGAAATCAGAGATTTTGGTTTAGAAATGGAAACTAAATGTTTTGAATAGGACTAAAAGGTTTAAAAAAGTGAATGTCAAGTTTTAACTAAGTGGGTTTTGAATAGGTAGTGGGTTTGGAGTTTTTCCTGCCTTAGCAATTTCGGAGACGAAATTCTTTTAAGTGGTGAGGAATGTAACGACCTGGATTTTCCTGTCCTTTAATTTTGAAAACTTAAAAGGCTTAAATATTGGATTTGGAATTTATAATTAGGTTAACGAGTTTTAAAAAAACTGAAAATTCAACTGATTTTGTCAATTTTAGAAACCATCAATTTAATCGACGCGTTTAAATAGCGATCCGGGGCACAATCTCAGAATTCAATGAAACTAGTTCCATTGGATCCGTAATAGTGAATTATTATCGGATTTCAAATTTCGTAGCGTTTAGAGTTATCGTTTGGTCGTACGTGATATAAACGCGTTGAATTTAATATCGAAAATTTAATATAATAGTTAGGTCCAAAAAGCTATCTTCTCCATACGATCGAATTAGGACTCGAAACCTTTTCCATTGTGTTCGGAATAGGGGAACAACATTATGAACGCCTTGCGGCACGCCTCGATAGGGGTTTGAGATTTTAAGCTACGAAAATCGAGATATGTTGAAAATTATATATATATATATATATATATCTACAGTTCAAATCTGTCTTCTCTTTCCATCAGCCTCCTAGGATTGTGACTTTTACCGATTCAAACACGCCATCTCCTTCTTTAAAATCGTCTCTTCTTCCCCCTTCTTTTCAGATCAAATCCACGAGAGTTAAAAAAAAATCGATCGGAGTAAAATCGTGTTTTCCCCTTTTCTTCTTCAAGAACGAAATCAAATTCGTTCTTATATAAAAAATGCTCCAATGCATTGCCTACTCAAGAAGTTATCCACCAACAGCTCTTCAGCTGGCATGTGTACTTCCGACAATGACGATGTTGTCGTCGTTACTCCTATTACCCGTCAAGCCCTCAAATCCCTAACCTCCCAAATAAAGGACATGGCAATGAGGCTTATAAAGCAGTGACGCGACTCTGGTCTCGACGAGTGAGACGATCGAGGAAGAAGTCATACGATTGATCGATGACGTAATGTAATGGAGGATGGGCCATGACCTGGCTGTGATGATTCGCGATGATGGTAGGAGGAAAAATTCGATAGGCGACAATCGATTAGGGTTGTGGCGTTCGCTCGTGGAAGTCGACCAAGGCTGGGCGAGCTTACGACGACGATCTGGTGGCAGTTGGAGCTCTAATGCAGCGGCGAGGGACGTTGAAGGTCGACGATGAAGCGTGATGTGCAAGATTTTGGGAAAGGTGGTTAACGACATGGGCTTGATTAAGAAGGGATTAGGTGTTAATTTCTGAGATTAATGGTTAAATATGTTATTTAGTTGGAATTCTTGTTAAATCAACTACTCTATCATGCGAGGTCAGAAAATTCGAAACAATCGGCACCGGAATCGTATCGAAGAATATCACGCAGTAAAATTGGTTTGGATTTTTTTCCGAAGATAGCAGGAATTTTAAATTAAATTGAACGTTGTTCAATTTGATTTAAAATTGGAATGGATTGCAATTAAAAATCAAGGTGAGAAATTCTCACCCATTTGGATTACCAAATTTAATTTTAAATAGTTAAAATTAATTCCGAATGCCTAGTTGAATTTTATAAATTATTATATGTTGAATGTTATATATATAGTAGTACATATATATTAGTAGTTGGATATATTATTTCTCGCCGATTGGAGCGGATGAGACCCTATGCGCCCCGTATAATAGCGGATGACCATATATACCGTAATATCCCCCTTAAAGTGGGATTGGTATATTTATGTTGTATTATCATCTGTGGATGTAGGGAAACAGGTTGGAGGGATCCAACTAGATTCCTCAAAATTATATTGATTGTTTTTCATATATAATAATATATGATGTGTTAGAATAATTTGTCATAGATTATTGTTGTGATGTGAATCATTGGATGCTATAGTAGTGTTGGCCTTAATTTTGGTATTTTAAATACCATAAATATTATTTTGAATTTTTAAGAAATTAAAGGAGATTTTTAAGATGAAAATATTTATATCGAAATTCGGATTATTTAAAAGAAATTTTTTTGAATAAGCAATAATGGATTTTAATCATACTTAACAATTCATAAAAATATATTTTTATAAAGATTTTAAAATAATTTATATAGAAGATTTTAAACAATAGATTTTTAAAAATGATAGCTGGAAAAATATGGAAAGGCGTTGAAATCGATATTAAAAATAGATTTGAAAAAAAATGGAATTTATAAAGAAGTGAACTTATAAATGGAATTTTATAAGTGAGGATATATTTATAAAAAGGTAAACTCAAAGGATTTATGTAACAACCCGAATTCCAGTGTTCCGGATTTTTCACAAAAATGCTAAAAACCGAGCCCACTGAAGCCCGAGTTGGGTATCTGATATCCTGCAAATAGGCAAAGATAAATATATCAGAGCTCAATTAATTATCTCACAGCGGAATTGACTAAAATATAATAGTAAGTAAATACCCACCGCAATAATAACACTTTCTAAGCAAGTGTCATAAAGTTGAGAAGTCTCTGCCATCTACCTAACCTGTAGGAAGTTATGAGGAGGGGGTCAAAACAAAAGTTCTCGTGAATGAATAAATTATATACTTCTAGGCTTAATTCTACATATATCATTTTATTTTCATTTACTCTTATATTAGGTTCATTAGGTTACAATACTCTCCCCTATGTTCGTGAACCGTGCCCATCTACTCCATAGTAGATTAAAACCTAATAACTAATGTATACATATATGTAGCTATATGCCCAATGACCGTATTGGTCCTAGGTACCACCCATGGTACCTTCCGTATCCTCCTCGTAAGAGCTCCATCGTCTAGCTTCGAGTGCGTTCCGTAGCTACATCTGTAAGGGACCGCTTCGTAAGGCCTACAATACAGATGCTCCGTCGTTTTGCTTCGCGAGCGTTTCGTAGCTACATCTGTAAAGGACCGCTTCGTAAGGCCTACAATACAGATGCTCCACTACTTACTATGAAAACGTAAATCGTGTCTGCACTAGTCTATACCAGTGCTCGAACATCCACAATGTACCACCCAGTGCGTACATTGAGGACTACGTAATCGTTCTGTCTACTATCTGAATCCCGCCAACAAGGTCTGCCTTGTACGGAACTCAGTCGGGGATTTTCTATATCTGTAAAGGACCGCTTCATTAGGCCTACAAATACAGATACTCTAGTTGGTATGTCCCTTTCTCATCATGGCTATAGCCCCACGCAGCCACCCCTCAACTAATCGAGATACTTCTAAAGAGTTAAGTGGTCGTGCCCTACTGCAAAAATCTAACATCTAATTGGTGGTGCCCTTCCATCCAATGTCTCGATAGTGAAATAATCATTGGCCTGTTGGTTTAACTCTAGTCTTTCCCAAAATCGCTCTTGGTCTTGATGTCGGCCGATATCCGCATGCAACTATCCTTAAACTTACTTGCAAGTACTGAACATACGAATACCCTACTCCGAACACCAAGCCCTTCTGACTTCCTACAAAGGTCCGCTTCATTAGGCCTACAATGCAAATGCAGTCAAGGCATGCTCCCTTGATGGAACACCTACAGACCTGCCTCCGAGGATGCAGCTTCGTTAGGCCTACCCAAAGGGACATCCTAGAGTATCCTCACGTCTCGTTGAAGTCTCGTACTTCTTTGAAGCCCTAAAATACTAAGTTGGACGTGCTTCTCCATTGCTAAAATCCGTGATGAACTGCTTCGTTGGGTGCTTCATCCTTTGGGCTGCTCCAAACGCAATTTGATTCTTTTATTAGACCCTAGTCTAATCTTTTAATTTGCGTTTAGTTTGCTTTCTTATTATGTTGGCTACTTATTTTAATTTAATTAGCATATTCTTGCCCTCATCTCACTTCTAACTATTGTGAGATAACCATAGATCTAATACGGAATGCTGTTAGTATGAGCCACATTCATTATCTTGCTTATTTAACTTAATATATAAATCCCTAAGTTCAATAAAATAAGCCGATTTTATTATTTCTGTGTTATTTGCTTATCAACTTCGTATAAGTTGTTTAAATAAGCTTCTACTATTATTGCTTACCAATTTATTATAGGGTAAGTTTGGCTCACATCCCTAATAAGTTTCAAAATAAACAAAACATCCTTCACATACAAAACTTACATTTCCGCTCCCTATTTTCAAATTCACGCAAGCAAAAATACACAAATACCCTTTATGTTTTTAACAATTCAAACGCGTATAACTTTATGTACGAAAACCGGATCAACAAACCGTTTTCACCAAAAAATCACAAATTTTATGATCTTTGAAATGAGATCCATTATTGATACCAAAAATTTAAATTTGTATTAAAGCTGCAATTATTTCAAATATTTGCACACAATTCAGCAAATATTGAACATTTTCGATTTTTTTACAAATTTATAAAAATAGCAAAAAATTGTAGATATTTCTGCAACTATATGATATAGTTGCAGAAATGTCTGCAACTATTTCATATAGTTGCAGACATTTCTGCAACTATTGCATATAGTTGCAGAAATGCAACTATTGCAAATAGTTGCAGATGCAACTATTGCAAATAGTTGCAGAAAACGAACTTACACAGTACTTCAGTAAAAATCTTTTATTGCAAACAGATAAATCATTAAGCAAGGATAATTTTATCGTTCAATATAAACCAAATAATCACAGGTAGAAAAAATAGAGCACAGTATAAACGAGGGTATTTATGGAAAAGAATTAAGCTGAAACAAAAATAGGGACCGGATTTATAAAGTTTCGAACAGAAGGAGTTTTTGTGAATTACGTTTGGTTTTAGGGATGCGACCCTAATTTTCACTTTATTATAAGTCTCACGATAAGATTTTCTGTTATAATTATAACTTAGGTTATAATTCTACTCATAATTGTTACTTTTTCTTCTTTTATAGTCCGTTATATAATTACAAGCGTTTCTTATCTGTTCTAGTCTGCCGTCTTTTATTATGATATAGAATTTGCTTTAATTCTCTAATATTACATAATTCACTTATCACAATAATTGCCTATTTAAATAGCCTGCGCAGTAAATACAGACTTAGGCTCATAAATTTTTACAGCTTCAAATTCTTGATTAATAATTTTCTTATTTCAATTCATACTTTACTTTATTGTCTTCTATTTTAGGAAGTAATTCTATTTTATTTGGTTGGTTATGAAAACTATATAATCCATTTCCATATCTTAATATTGGATAACACTATAAACAATAATCCATAACTACAAGATATTTCTTGTACTATTTTGGAGTAGTGTAAAATACAACGGTTTCTCTATTTTACACTAGCTCCCATTTTTATTTCTTTTATTCTTACAGTTATGTTTATCGTTATCTTTTAGATGTTAAGTTATGTAAATGTATCCTATTTTCTAAACCGACCAATTAATCTAGTAATTACTCCCAAATTAACCTTTTCCCGTTTTAATGCAATTTATTATCGTAATTCAATTCCTCAAACTTTTATTATTCTACATCTAATTTCCTTTATTTCAGTATACTTAATTATTTAATCCATATTCACGTTTAATCTATTCTAATCCATATGCAAAGAAAAAGGAGAGGATAGAAGAAAACCGACGCTTGCATAAAATCCAAAACGTCGAAAAGGATGTAAATAAGGCATAGAAAATAGTATATAAATACTAATATTGTACATAAACTGCAAGTTTTCTTATAGTTCAGCATAATTTAATTAATAAATTACCGAATAAAATTTTCTAAATGGAAATCTAACGATAATATATCTTAAACTTAAAAGATATATAAATAAATCCACTCACCTGTCGTACTTAGATTCGCTTGTGCTCCGCTTGGCTCCACAGTCCTTCTGGATCCCCTTCTTCCAAGGTGTATAATATTTTAATTTAGAAGATCTTCTCCCTAGAAATTATTTTCTTTTTAGGGTTTAGCCTTAGGCCAAGAACCCAAAGAAATATTTTCTATTTAGGGTTCAGCCTTGGGCAATGAACCCATGGGAGAAAATCTAATTGTGAGAAGATAGCTATGCCTAGGGTCTTATTTATATTGGAGCTTGGGGGCCTCAGACCGTTAGATTCTTGGATTGAACCTGGAGCCACCACCTCACAGGGTCTTTCGGAGCCATAGTATCGAAGAACATATGGCTCAGATCGCGCAAAAACAAGAAAACACATCACGTACGTTCCTGGATGAAAAATTCGTCCAGGTCGCACGCGGATCGACCGGGTGGTCGACCGCCTGTAAGCACCGGTCGCAAAAATTCGTCCTGTTTTTGTTTTGTTCATAACTTCTTCATATTGGTTCAGATTTTAACAAGTTATATATGGAAACTGATCGCAAAATTGCCCCAGACGCAATGATACAAGTTTCGGAGCCATATTCCGATAATTCCAAAATTATTTATTTTCAATACTTAGCGTTATACGTTAAATTTTAACTGTATAAAAATGCAGGGTGTTACAAGTTATAAAATTTATAAAAGATGTTTATAAATAAGGGAAAACGATAGCAGTCGCTAAATTGGGAAAATAAAATTCATAGGGTGAATTTATATTAGAATATGGAAACATGGTTGAGGAAAATTGTGGATACTAATTTTGAAAGTGGATATGGTTAGGAGAATCGGAATGAAATCGACGAGTTGTGAATCAAGAGGAATCTATAAATTATTTGGTTATTGAGATTTTAAAAATATACTTTATTACTAAGAAATTAAGTTGTTTTTAAAAAGGGAAGTTTTATTTACCAAACTATGAAATTTTGAACTAGTAGAATTGAAATACATCAAAAAGTGAATTTTTCAAATACTTAATATTTATTTTAACAAATCCTACATTTTAAAACCAACTTTGAAAAGTGATGTTATAAAAAAGTGTTTCAATATTTTAGATAGTTACTTGAACATGTCTTAAAAATAAATTATTATTATTCTTTTAAATACTTATTATATATATAGAGTTTTGTAATGTTTTAAATTAATTTATTAATCTTCTCGAAAATCTAGAAAATGGGGTTATTCAGTATATGGGATTTATAAGAGAATTCTCATAATGAAATTGGGAAAAAGTAAGAAAATTTTTGAAGTAGTTAAATAAAAGTGAACTTCAAAAAATGAAATAGAATTCATAAAGAAGTAGAAAGGTAGATTGGAATTATAAGCAAGTATATTTGACTTTGGAAATATTAAAGGGAATTAATTAAGGAATTCAGGAACTTATAGAATTCATTATAAATGAGTTAAGAAATTTACAAATAAATTGTAAATGATTTTGAGAAAATAGGAAATAGGGAATAAATGGAATACTTCCTAAGTGTTGAACATAAAATGGAGTTGGAAAAATATTCTAAGTATCGGAATGGTGGAAATATTCCGTTGAATAAATAAGGGTTTGAAATGGTTTCAAATGTTGGAATACTGGAAGTAGTTTAAATACATATCTTATAAAGATATTTTGAAAATAAATTTTGGAAAAAATTAAAATAAGGCCTGATGTCTGCTTTTGAATGTTTTTTTGATAGTTAAATAATCGACTATCAAATATTGGCCAATTTCGTTAATCGTTTCGAAGAAACCGGGATCGGATTTAATTATCCGAAAACACTTTGATCCTATTTGAGCGTTAGGAATGGATATCGTGAAGATAGTGAAGACGGTGGTTTGGTTTGTCCAGACCCAGGACAACTTGTATGGATGAATGCTATCAGAACATCATCATTGGAGGACGATGAGCATTCTAAGTGAAATTTTTCTTGAAAGGTAATCGTAGCCTCAAGCCTCATCGACCGGAATGACTGAAAATTAGGGGAGATGCAGCAAAGCTAAGTGGGTCACAACCAATTAGGGTATGTTATCACCTTTCTATATACCCTCAGATATATTATAAATTATGGATACGGTGGTGCAAGCAAAAGAGCTCTCGATAAGGGTGGGAACACCCGAGGTGATAACATATTTGGTTCTATCCAGGTTAGGGATAGGGCCGATCTTGTGTTGTAGGGCATCCCGACGAGGTAATTGGCACACTTTCTAGAAGTGTACTGTGATAGGTGGTACCCCAGTGCCTAGTCATTATTTGGAATCCATTCTCCAATAAGCAATGTACGGTATTGATTGTGCCCAACTATGCTGAAACGTGAGATGCAAGCATTTCAGCTATTTTCTATTTACTTGGTTTAGAAACTATTATAATATCAGGCGGTTTTGATAAAAATGTTTGGTTATCGTAAGGTAAAAAACCATCGTGTTTATGTGTGACGTGGTCTTACGAGAACCTTTGTTTTTCAAAGGATTTTGAAAAGGTTAATAATTAAAATTGAGTGTGTTTTCTCACGCTGGTTTTAGTCATTACCGTTGGTGAGGTTGCATCTGGCATTCCAGCTCATGCACCAACTGAATAGATCACGGAATCACACATGGATTCACATACCTCAACAGGTCTCGGAACCACACATGGGTTCCCATATCTCAACAAAGAACTCGGAATCACACATGGATTCTCATACCCAACGGGTATCGGAATCACACATGGATCCACACATCTCAACAAACATCAAAAAATCATACATGGATTCTCATACCCCCAACGGATCTCGGAATCACACATGGATCCCCACATCTCAACAAAGATCTCAGAATCACACGTGGATTCCCATACCCCAATGGGTCTCGGAATATTCCAACATCCAAATAGATCTCGAATCTCCTCCAAGCATAGAACCCATATATGGTTTTGCGGTGGTTACGGTTTCGAGTCATCTGTTACAAGTACACTCCTACGCTTACCAGACGTTCCATAACCAATCGATCGATTTCCAGAATGTCGTATACCGGTTCTTTTGGAAATAATCAAACAATACAAAAAAGCAGGGATCACCCCCTAATCGTTTATGTGGACGGATCTCCTCATCATTTTTCCTAGAAGAACAAAATGAATTTATATGTACAGTATAGCACCACTGACGGTAACTGTACCATATCGTCCCTGTGTTTCTCCTATATATTTCAGAGTTAAAATCCTTCGGTTTTAAGTACGGAAATATTTCCGTACCACCTAAATTAAGAAGGATTTCATTTAACATTGCCGAGCATGTTGAAGGATGTTTTTCTCATTTCAGCAAGTAATGGAGGTTAGGTATTACATGTTCACACCCATTATTACTGCATCCTTCTTCATCCTTATCTCCTTTCCTCCATTCAACTCTACCCCCTTATTTCTAAATATCATGCATAAATCGAAAACGAAAAAAGGAGGAAAAAACATCGCACAAACCGACGACAACAAAAAGGAGGACGAAGGCTGGCAGCTTCGAGAGGAGGGCG
This sequence comes from Allium fistulosum, assembly GCA_030737815.1. Classification (NCBI taxonomy): domain Eukaryota; kingdom Viridiplantae; phylum Streptophyta; class Magnoliopsida; order Asparagales; family Amaryllidaceae; genus Allium; species Allium fistulosum. The sequence goes on from CM060906.1 coordinate 186,955,057, forward strand.
ACGTAAGGGAAAGTGCGCTACGTGTAACTACTATTTTCCTCCTCCATTTCGAAATATCGCATTTCAGCTTCGTTTGTTTATTTTAACATACCACGAACTGAATTCCTTCCTACCTAATACTCCCAAGTTAATTTTTCTACCTCGATACCAACGAAACTCAGTATGACCGATACTTAAATGATTTCCCCCCTTTCTGCTACTGCATATTTGCTAGTTTTGTTTCCAACGTCATCTCCCTTTGAAAAATCAAGTTTCCTTCTTATCGGAATGCATGGGTAATGATTTTAACCTCAATTTAGCATGGTGTTCAATGTTACAATAAGCTCTTATTGGAAGATGTGAATTTCGCAACGTGCAAAGCAAGCTTTTGTTGAATAAAGATACCAGGACCAACTAGACTTTGCAGGTTTGGTGTAAAAGGTAATGCCTACAGAAATATAGCCAATATATAGTTAATTGATATCTGCAAATTGGTTCAAAATACCTTTTTTCTCATTGTAAACCATCTGTTATGTATTTTCTTTTACTTGCATAATATTGAAACTATTGAAAATCACAATCTCTTTAACAAATGGCAATACGTTGCACATCGTATTTCATTGTACGTTGATACGATAGTGAAATGCTTTATGTATCGTGACTTAGTGCATTTTGCTATTTCTATTTTTTTATGCTAGCTAACGACCAAATTCATTTACATGCCTTAAATTATGAAACAATACCCTTTAGTTTTTCAAAGTCCACATATCTAATGAAATGACTAATAGATTCTAAACTGTCACTATATTATAATGAATGATTGGATGACTTTAGGATTATTGACAAGAGAACAAAACATATCAAAGCTAAATGGTTCTGATTAGCATGAGTTTGATGGTAGATCTATTTTCTTTGTTTCTTTAAGATTTAAAACAATATGATTATTCACCGATAGCAATCACATTTCATGCATGGTTACTTTTGTTATTTTCAACAAAAAAATAGCTGCTTTACAGATTCTATACGAATTAACATTCTTGTTATGGTGTATTCATTACTATTGATGTTGTAGAGGTTCTTCGACAAAACAAGGAGAATTAGTATCTAAAAAGTGGAGGTATTAATAAAAAATTGTACAATTTTATTTAATTTTTTTATTAATGAAGTTTATGCTATTATATTGATTTCATGATATATTGAAGAATATTATGTAATACATTAGTTTCATGCTTTAGGAATCTAACGACAATGATAAAGAAGATAAATAAGATAGGGATTCTGCATTTGTTCTTCAGTTTGCTCATGGTCCCAGAACCGGTAACCGTTTTGTGTAATTAAGGTAAAACTACCATTATTTTATAATAATTCCATTCTAGGTTAGCTTAACATAAAACTACTAGCATTTTATTCTAATTATGTTTTATTAACTATATTCATTTCATTACTATTTTGAATATGTATCGATCTTCTTCACATGCCATATTCTTACCTTGGTTGTTCATATTTCATTTCTTATTGAATGCTTGAAGTTCAATAACACATACGCTTGAAGTTATGGAACCTTTGCATTAATACGGTGAAAGCGTATGCTAAATTTCACAACTCAAAGAGTAAACTAAATATATTTCACGATTATGTATGTTTGCTTGGAACTTGAAAAGCAACATGTGTTTTTAAATGCATAGAAGTACGCTAGGAGTACTTGATCTGTTCCTTTATTTTACAACTTTGGCATATTTAATCTTTCAGCTTGATGAATGGTGGTGCGCAACATATTTATGCCTAACATTCTAATATTTTTTGTGCTAACTTTATTTATAAAATATTATTTCAACATAAAGATGAGCATAATCAGAATGAAAAAAGAGAGTAGGAATATGTGTATGTGCACATGTCAGGAATAACCTCGAACACGAATTATTCTTATCACCAAAAATAATAAAATTGGATAGTTTTTCTCTTGGTATAATTGATTTTCCTAATAATCTAATTTAATTAACAACTATTTTAATATGAATCTGTGAAGGAATACCGCAGTGTTATGCCTATAGAATTCTTATCTTTAGTCCAGTAATAATGAGTGCTTATATTGTTTTCCAAAGCTCCAAAACATCAACTAAAGCGATGTCATTAAACAAGCTACGCCAAACACTACTACTTGAAAAATGACATTTATTCACAAACAAAGATAAATGGCTTGGAGAATTCTTTTCAATCTTTTTGTCTTAATTTATTTTACTAAACTTCTTGTCATAATCTATGTTTAATAAATATGAAGTGAGATCTTTTCGCTCTTAATTTCATCATCAATCGATTTTCTCTTTAGTTTGGTTTGTTAAATTGGCATAAACGAAAACCCTTTAGTAAGCATTATTGCATTTTTATCTACTATTTATACTACAAGTTCAGTAATTTTGGAGGAATTAAAAATAACTTTAATAGTGTTAGGGAAATCCCTTTAAATGGAAGAACCCTTTGTCATTGTTTTCTCTTTATTTATGTTTTGCTTTGTTACAAGAGGTTAGTAGTCATTTCTATAAGTAAAATGCTGATTTCTAATGTACTAATAAGCATGCATCAATTTTTCAGTTTTGTACAATGAAGATAATTAAGTTTCAATGTCAAGCAAAATGAGTTATACAGTTGATCTAAACAATTTTTGGTATTTAACCATTTAGTGATCGCTCTATTACTGATCAAATTATATTAATTTCTAACTTCTAAAACCGACCTTCATTATATTTGCCATTTTTTTCTCTTTATTTATGGTTTGCCAGTATTTTCTCTTTATTTATGTTTTGCTTTTTTACAAGAGGTTAGTAGTTGTTTATACAACAAGTAAAATACTGTCATCGTCTCTACTCCTACCTTTCTTTCCATTTTACATTTCTCATTAGCAAACATGAAATTGTGTAGCAAATCCTTTTATGGTAACTAAAAAAACCGAACATATGGGCAAAGAAACAATAAAAACATTGCCATAATAAACTATATTTCATGCACTCTCATATGTATATTCATGTATGCATGCATGCATTTTGCAGTAAGATAAATGAACCAGAATTTAAATTGTGTAAATACTTAATGTTATAATAATATATAAAGACCAATCTCATATAATATCTTATTTTTTCCTATTTGAATGTTGAAATAGTTTTCGATCGATCAAACTTTACATTTGTGTAAAACATGACATCATTATCTATTATACTTTCTTACCATGATCATATCCACGTTCATGGTAAGTTATAGCATTATTTTTGTAATCGGACAAACAAATGTTAAATCCAACATTGGTTTTATATCAGACAAGCAAATGTTAAATCCAACATTGATTTTGTAATCAAACAAACAAATGTTAATCCAACAAGTATTTCCGATCATTTTTATTTTGATAACATATTTATTTCTTTTATTTTTTTGGAAGACTTTGTCAATAAAAGAAATATTTTGGATACTTATTTTTTCCTCTAAATATATGTTATGCTTCTCTCTTTTATCAGCCGATATAAAAATGTAAATAAGAAACAAAATGTATATAGTTTGCTTTGTTTATGGAAAAAATGGTGATTTACCTAAAATAGAAGATACAGATCTAAGATGAAAGATCAATTGATACTACTAATTAAAGTAATTTATAATATGTGCAAAAGTCAACTATTTGTCAATGACCAATATTATTATTATAGAAATGTCTTACTTTGATAATACTATATTTGTGGCATGCAATTAATATATACTATCAACTTAGTTTTAGATTCAGCAGCAGCGGAGACAGGAATTTTAGGTCACAGCTCAATTTCAATGGCAGTAGCAACTCGGTATTGGTGAATTTATGGATCATTTATCGACAACAACTATTGCCAATCCTACTAGCAACTGTCACTGATATCCAACTCTAACTAAGGCTGTAAAAGTTAGTCCAGAACGGAGGGAGTGAATGTAGGAACATATTGGAAATTGTAGCAACCATATTGGGCTTACTTTTTAAAAGATTTTTTCCATATTAATACAGTGATTTATTTCTTCTTAAAACAAACATGATGCAAAAAAATTCTGTTCCAAACTACTGGAAATGCTAATTTTAATATTTGTTACATTTCTCTGGATATTGATTTAGTAGTCGATTACTTTCTTTACCCATTTAATTATTTCCTGAAACAACTTTGTCTCATTTGTGTTTTAATAAATGATTTATTTGTGCATGTACACACATAAAAAAAATGAAACATTACATACACGTTAAAGTCATTTTATAAGATCCAAAAAAATATTACAAACATTGTTTTTTATAACCAAATTCCTTCTACGCACATGCCAAATTACTCGTACACACACACAAACATACAAAGATTGCTTTCCAAACCATTTTATAATTCTCTAATGATGTAGTTTCCTATTTTTTATATATCTTAAAATAAATCTTGAATTTTATACGATTTGGAACATTTTCATGTGATTTTTGGATTTTAAAAATAAAATGTTTTACGAACCTTAGTTCGATAATTTGGGAAATACTAATAATTGATGTAGTGTTATCAATTGGTTTAAATGCTCTCGAGTAACACTTCATCGAATATTGAATGACCCAATGAATAAGATGTTTGAATGGTAATTACTAGCCAATTAGCAAATGCTTGAATTTCACCGGATAGTATGGGATGCCTTGCTTAATTTCTTGTGACTGCTATAGGGAAGTATTTAACAATTTAGAGTTGTATTCTCTTTTGATTTTCGACATGGGGCTGCTGGATCCTTAAGAGAATATAGCTTAGGTGTTATCATCAGAAATCACTTCAACTTTATAGAAACCTTTAAGAATATAAAAGAAGGATTCGCAAATAAAGATAGCAATAACAAAACCTTTCGAAAGAGTTAAAGGGATGTTTAAGAAAAATGTTGGATGAGCAATGAACTTTTGAAGAAGTCAAAAGGTGATGAGGTTGCCCTTCCGATTTAGTTAATTCCTTTCAAAACAAATGATTTCGTGTTCTAAAAGGGGGTTTCGAATGAGTTAAGAAGCACCTTTCGAAGGTATCAGATAACATGCTTCTATATATGCGCCAAACCTTTTGAAACAGTGGGTTTTTCTATTATTTGCCTTCTGCAGAAGAACGTTTGGCCAAAACTACCCCTTCGAAAGCGTAGATCGGCCTTTCGAATTGGTTGAAACCATCTGCGGTTATAAAGAAAAGCTTACATGAGTCCAATATGTCTTCCTCAAACACCAGAAGATGGAGTTCCACATTGTTCAATGGGGATGATTTCGAAAGCTACCTTCACAACTAAACTTTCTACTATGCATCAACTTATTTGAAAATCCAAAGATACACCTTTCGACGGTATCGAAAACCCACATCCTTTCCTACTTGCAACAGCACATCAATAACATAGTGTAAGGTACATCCACACCTTTCGATGGAAGCACTCAAGTTCTACTCAGAAGTGAAGTTAGAAGGGCGCATTAAATTTAGCGACAATGAAAGAACTTCAAGGTACCTTTTCGACTAAGTCAAAAGGACTGATTCTCAAAAGGATTGATTCGAAAGGGTCCAACTTATGCCTATAAATAAGACCCTAGGGGCATTGTTTTAGGGGTCTGATTTCATTCACTCCATACTTGTTCTTTCTTGAAGTCGTAAACCCTAATTCTAAAATCAAGTTGGGGATTTTACTTCTTTGTAATACTTAAGCTTCTTTTGTGTGTGTGTCGGCAATGATTGACTACACTACACTGTAAAACTTATTATTATTTAAATCTGAAATCGGGGGAAATGAGCTGTAGCCAAATTGAGGTGCAGCTAATGTTTACTCTATACACACACATATGAATATACACATATACAAATGTTAGGATCACGCAATATACCCTTGAGGAGGGGGTGTATAGCATATTAAAAAGAATTCGCAGATAAATAGATAAAACACACACACACAAATGTTAGGATTGCACAATGTACCTTCGAGGAGGGAGCGAATATGGTATTTAAAAAATTTCGTAGATAAACAGATAAAATAATACGGATACGTAAATGAAAAAAGTAAATGACACACAGATATACTCGGTTTTGACCACTAACCCGTTAGTACTTACTGCTACTTTAGAAGTTATTACTAGAATTATATTTTTGAACATTTACAACACTTGTAAACTTACATTTCCTACTAATTTGAAATACTAGTCATATGTACAGTAATTATGTCTTAACTTTATCCCATGTCGAGAATTCATGAACTTTAGAGCATCTCCAACAGCACGAGAATTCTCAAATCCGCACCCAAATTCGTCCCCAACAGAGCGCGAGAAATTGTAATAGTGCAGATTGGGGGGCCTTCGGGCTGAGAATTGGAGATGCATTGAGGCGCCTGTTGAACAGGCGCCTGTTGCCAGGCGCCTGTTGAACAGGCGCCTGATGTTCAGGCGCCTGTTCAACAGGCGCCTGGCAACAAGCGCCTGTTGCTAGTAGGCGCCTGTTGAACATGCGCCTACTATCTTCAACGGCTATTTCCCAACGGTCGTTTTCCCTCTTTAAATAACACTCTCCCCCTCTTCTTTCATTTCAAACCAATTTTCAGTTTTGCAATTTTTTTCTGCCACCGATCTCAACTGAAAATGTACTCCGATTTCGACGATGTAGCTGCAAGGGCCAGTTTTGAAGAATACGACTTGCAAGACGCTACGATTCCTATTGGGGGGGAAGTAACTAATGCAAGTTGGAGCGCTGCGGAAGACTACGATCTTTGCTACATTTACTGTGCACTATCAGTCGATCCTATTCGAGGGACCGATCAAAGTGGTGAATCTTTTTGGGGCAAAATTACTAATTGCTACAATCGGAAGAACATTAATCGAAAAAGAACGCTATCTTCGGTCAAAGGTCATTATGGAAAAATAAATCGTCAAACGCAAACGTTCGATTCTCAAATGTTCAAATTGAAGCAAACGAATCCTAGTGGCTTTGGGAATGAAACGCATTTAGTAAGCTTCAACGTAATTTCATTGTATTTTTTTTATCTTAGTTCCTTAAGTTTACCAGTTTTTTTTTGAACAGAGAATGGCCGCAAACAAGTTGTTCAAACAAATCTATAAACCTGATAGTAAACAAGCACCACATTTTTATCAGTTCATGCACGTGTATGACATGTTGGTCGAGCATGTTAAATGGAAATCATCGCTTCAGAAGACCGTTCAACAAGTTCAATCAAACAGCGGTAGGGGTAAAACGCCTAGAGTTGGAGAAACCTCCAGTCCTATGGAATCCCAAGGAAGCTTCGGTTTAGGATCAGAAGAAGGCCCATCCCCAAATGAAGATCATTTTGTTAGGCCACAGGGAGCAAAAGCGGCCAAAAAGAAGCAGACTGCGGCAGCGGATCAAGATGAAATTAAAAAATTCATGCTTGAATCTGAGGAAAGATTTAACCGGGCAATGGACACTCGAGCACTGCAACACCAAGAAAAGTTATCAAGAATGGATCAACTTATTGCTAGAAACCGCCAAAGAGATGAAGATGCAATCATGTTTATGGATACGTCACATATGTCTGCAGAACAACTGCAGTATACAGAGCAAAGAAGGAGAGAAATTATGAGGCGTAGACTTGAAGAGGATCATTAAATGAATTACCGTTTCTACAACCATTGTATCTTTAAGTACCGTTATTTGTATTGTGTTCTTAATGCAAGCAATTAGTAATATAAGTTTTTCATTTAAATTGCATTACACTAAAAAATGATTTTAACAACCTTAGCTTAATTATACAGAAACAGATTACAATAACCTTAATACGAAACAACATAAACAGTAGTAGAAAACGTAAGAATAGAAATAGAGTTTCACTGATTTCCAGAAAACCCCCAAAGATGATCTATGAGATCATTTTGTAGTCTTCGATGAAGTTGAGCACTACGGTATGACATTTGACTTTGTACATGAAACTCGAGTTCAAGTGCGCTTCCAATCATATCGTTGCGCCAAACAGGCGGTGGTGTAGGAGCACCCTCGTACACGTAATCTTCTTCCATGTCTTTTTCATCCTCTATAATCATATTATGTAAAATAATACAAGTGTATATTATTTTTGTCATTTTAACTGGTGACCAAAGTCTGCATGGATTACTGACTATGGCAAATCTAGACTGAAGAACCCCAAATGCTCTTTCAACATCCTTCCTCTGGCCTTCTTGCATCGCTGCAAACTTTGCTTGTTTATTGTTTTGTGGGTTAGAAATTGTCTTGACAATGGTACTCCATTTCAGATATATACCATCACCTAGATAATATCCATGATCGTACGTGTTACCTCCCAAAGTAAATGTACAAGGAGTAGATCTTCCGTTTGCTAAATCATTGAACAACGTAGATCGTTCGACTACGTTAAGATCATTGTTCGAACCTGGCATTCCAAAAAATGCATGCCATATCCATAAGTCATAAGACGCTACAGCTTCAAGAATAATAGAGGACCTATGAGATTTACCCTGATAAGCTCCAGCATACGCCTTTGGACAATTCTTCCACTCCCAATGCATGCAGTCTATACTGCCTAACATTCCGGACCAACCTCTACTACCATGCATATTTAATAAGTTAATTATATCGGCCTCGTTCGGTCGGCGTAAGTATTGATCACCGTAAATGTCCACGATAGCTTGACAGAAATGTTCCAAACACTCTAATACCGTGCTTTCCGCCACTTTCAAATTTTCGTCAAGTGCGTCCGCCGGTCCTGCATATGCAAGCATTCTGAGTGCAGCTGTCATTTTTTGAATTCCTGTCAAACCCATTGTACGAGATGCATTGGGTTTGAAGATAAAGTATTTGTCATGCTGCTTGATACATTGGAGGATTCTAAGAAATAGAGGACGCCGCATGCGGAATCTTCTTCTAAAATCGGCATCTGTGTAAGTAGGATTCGGAACAAAGTAGTCTTCCATCAGTCTGTCGTTGTGCCATGAATGTCTACGATTTTTATACCGACAACCAACAACTGATCCACCGTGTTGCCTGCTCGATTGACCAACCTATAGCGCAGCCATACTTAGTAGTTCCTTTTCGCGGCGAAAATGATCTTCCATCATTTCATCAAATTCGTCGTCGCTATCATCAAAAAATATATAATCTTCGGCCGCCATTTGTTATATTTGAAATTGTATGAAATAAGACTGAGCAATAATACTTCTCAACATCTAGCAAGCCTTTTATAGCTTAATTCCCGGTACTGTTCCCATCCCATCATACAACTGTAGCCATCCCAGCATACAACTGTAGCCATCCCATCAAACAACTGTAGCCATCCCATGTTTAAGAAACTACTGTATGTAGGAGCAGTGTTGAATGGTTCTTATCGTACAACTGTAGCAATATTACTTTATCTTATCATACAACTGTAGCCATCCCATCAAACAACTGTATCATCACATCATTCAACTGTAGCCATTTTCTTAACGCAATAATACAGAAAGAAACAAGCCAATGTTACTGAAACAGCCAACAGTAATACAACCAACAAAAAAATACCACTACAACCAACAAGTAACAAACTCAACGAGAATACACTCAACTTAAGGATATCCAAATCGTTCTAGCCAATTTTGACGTACGATATAAGCCTCATGTCCAGTGAATGTGCTGTGATATTTGAGAAAGTAACGACCTTCAAAGGTGGAACGGGTTGGTTCGAATACATTTTCAAATATAACTTCATTGATAACTGTACTGTACCGCGTACAGGCGTTGCAGAAGTTCCCATACGTAGTCCTCAACTCTACCTTCGTACGTCTAGTTCTACACTCAACATTGTTATTGTATAGTTCAGCAATGGTGTCCCAAAACTGAGTTGCCATTATCTCTTCATCGTCGCACATCTGATCAGTTTGTATAAAAACATTTACTAACTGTTTCAATTCCGTAGCCGAAAATATTATGTTACTCATTGATTGAATTTACCGAACTTTTAAATGCTGTGATATAAGAGTACAAAACTTTCTCTTAAATAAACAAGTCGTGATCCGCGTACAATAAAATGAAGCATGAGATTAAAGACCACGTGTCAAACATCCATAAACTGTTTGACAAACAAACACAAATGTGTTTGTTACATCAAAATCTTCACAATTCTAGTACATATACGCTCAATAATAACCAAGCATAAATTAGCATCATCACCACCATATATACAGTCACATAATAACACAGTCTAAAACATCTAAATGGAGCACATCAGTCTATGTGATCAGAACCGCTATCAATCTCCTCATCGTCGTCACTATCGTCGTTGACGTCATCAAAGTCTTGCGGCTGAGGTCCCGCATGGAGCTGCTCCTGAAGCTGCTGAATCTGGGTCTGTAATCCCTGTATCTGCGCATCATACTGGGTCTGCTGTTGTTGGACCGCGGTCTGGTAACTCTGATACATCATCCCTGTATAATCGAGCGTCATACGCTCAAATGCAGCAATCATCCGTCTATCATAATCCATGTACTGAGAAAACTGATATGCGCACAAGAAAAATTATACACAAGTGGATAATATAATGACAAGTAATATAATGACAAGTAAATTAAGGAAAATTAAAAACTAATACAGACCTGATGAGGCTGGTACAATCCGGTGGATGGTATACCCGTAATAGCGTCGTCTGTAGGATACTGCAAGGGATACTCCACAACCTGACCGTGTACATCATACGCTCTAAACGAATGAGGTGGTGGGTCGAAAGTAGGAGGCTGTGTGTACTGAGATGATGTAGGCTCAAAGGTGGCAGGCGGTAGTGGAACTCTACCAGAAGAGGTACGCGGCCCAATATGATCGGAGTTCAAACCCCGAATATAATCAGGTAAAGCGTAAGCACGTGGGGCTACTCGAGCCCAATATGAATCAAAGTCTCCCAAAACTGTAAATGGCTCACCATCCACCCAACCCGCACCCCTCATCGCATGAATATAAGCTGGTCCAACCCGAATATCACCATACATATCATCCCATGGTAGCGGATCTGATGGAATGCGAACTATATCATACAACTGTAGCCAACACCGATCCCCTAAATACCATATGAATGGACATGTAGCAACCTGAAAGCAAATCCTACGTCGCGACATGGATACATGAAAAGTGAGTGGATGGTCAGGACCGGGCTCTAGGAACTGTAAGTACTGATCCCATGGACGAATGATAATGTTACCACGCCGCCTCATATCCATCTGCTGTCTAGCCTCCATCAACTCATTGTGCACCCCTTGTGCAACACGGGACAAATGCATAGGAGGACCCCAACGACGCAATCTGGGAAAGTAAATATAAGGTGTGGCATTCGCCTCTACAATAAGTCGGGGGTGCATATTGGCAGTATACTCGTAGTACTAAAATGGAAGAATGTACCAAAAGCCATACATCTGTCTGGACTGCTGAAGCGCATATGTATCTAATGCTACGTACAAATAACCAATAATAGCAGTACCATAATCATATATATGGAGTCCATCCACATCTACTAACCCAGCTAGAAAACCAAGTCTAATAGTACCCTTATTGTTACTAAAAAATGTAGACCCAAAAAGTTATAGTATGAATGCACGGATAACGGGAGTGTGCATATCCTCAACGGCCATGTACTCTACTATATAACGCTGCAAACAAGGTAGAGTAACAGCTCCTCCTCTAACCTCCTCATCGGCCATAGTCGGTAAATAAGCTGAATATGACTCGAACTCCTCAAATGAACTATCAAATGGAACAGGGAGACGGTCAGGTCGACCAACCTCTATGCCAGTGAGCATATAAAAATCTAGGGGAGTCAGTCCTAACTCAAAATCAGGAAAATGAAATGTGTGAGTGGTCGGCCACCATCTCTCGGTAAGGGCCTCTACTAGACAACGATCTACATGTGCAAATCTAGGTAAAGCAATCGGCTCCGGTAACTGATCAAAATATTCAGACATACACCTATACCAACTACCTCGCATCGCTACGTGACGAACCTAAACATATGATTATTTAATGTTAAAGTAAATAAGGAATTATTATACATTTATATTTACATGGTCGTTTATTAAGCAATAATAAATAAACGTATACCTGTGGCGTCGCTATAGCTGCAGTAAGTCGATGCGAAACAGTAGGAGGCAAGTCGTGCAAAGATCGAAGATCGGCTAGAGTCACGGTAGCATCGGGAGGGATATGAACAGGTCCGATATTGGCATCAGTTGTATATCGAACGGTGCGTCTACCAGTTTTGACCGGACGGGGCGGCATCTAGACGTGAAGCTGGTTAGAAAATGGGGGATGGGAAGAGTGTGGAATGAGAGGGAACGTGGAAAATGCGCCTGATATAGGCGCATTAACCAGGCGCCTGTTGAACAGGCGCCTGATGTCCAGGCGCCTGTTCAACAGGCGCCCGCCCTCATTTCTGTTGTAGAAATGAGGGCTCCAACATTTTGGAGTGCGGAAAATCGAATTTCCGCACTCCAAACTGTTGGAGATGCTCTTAGGTTAATCCTTTACAGAGTTCAAATTTTGAAAAGAAAAATACAAAACGTACTGTAGACAAGGCCCCTAGTAAAATTATTTCTAGAGCAAACTTTAAAACGTGAGGGGGCAACAAGAAATCATGTGAGCTTCCCTATTTCTCTCATTTTCCCTTTAACGTTCTGTTTTTCTTCTTAGACCGACCTACGCTTGAAACATATGCTTCCCTTCAGCTTTCCAGATCTAAAAAAACTCCTCTTTTTTAGAAAAAGACGTCTTCTCCTCACAATCCAAATCGTCGTAGCCCTAACAAGATAATTTTTCTTAATATTATTCCTTTCTACTTCGTCCCGTCAGATCCGTTTGAAGATGGAGCTCACCGCCTTGTGTCAAACTCGATCTGTCTCCTCCAGTTATGATGAAGTCTGAGAATCACGGCCTTCACCGTCTGTATCGAAATTGCTGCCTGAAGTATTATTGTTTTGAGAAGATTACTTTGACTGCCTTGAGATGCTCGCCTAAATTTGAAGCGGTCCGGATCTGACTTTGGGAAGCTCGATGGAGATTGCCGAGATGGAGAGATGCCAATGTTGGCGCCGCTAACAATATCCGCCACAACTGGAGATACTCGAAGAAGATGCTACCGCGCTTGATAACCCCGTGTCTAGACCGATATAAGGGAAGCACTGTGAGATATTGGGTGTAATTTAAGTTGGTCCTGATGTGTCTCTGAACTACAGAGTGTGATGATGCCCACGTCCTTCAAATGAATTGCTGTCAAAGCTAAAAGCTGCAGCTTGATCAGAGTTTTTTTCTTCTTCGCAGGTAATGAAAATGAACACTGCCTTTATAATTTGATCACTAGTTATCGAGCGTTGCTTTGGTTCTAGTTAAGTGCTAAAAATATGTTGTCTTGAAGTATTGTTGACTGTCTAGAATTAGATTTTTTTTAAATCGCTACATCAAATAGGTAAATTAGAAACAGACGATATTTTTACTTTGAAACATTTTTCTAATGTTTCTAGCTCTACAATACTTACCTAGTATTTTGCATAGCTGTGCAAGTATTTCCACATTTATTTTCTTTTTAAAATTATATTATTATGGTTTTTCAAGAAACCAAAAGGTAAATTAAAAGGGGCGGTCCAAGTCCAATATGCACTGCACTGCTGATACCGTTTCCAAGTCAAATAGCGGCAGCTTCATCTAAGCCCACTCGCATTACTCTTTCCTAAATAATATATACTTATCTAGCGATTCTCAATCCTATGTTGAGCTTTCGTCTAATCTTGCTTCGATTCAAGGAATTTGAATATGATCGATCTTCCTTCTTTGACGGTGCTTCATTCGTTTACTCAAAAAACCGCAAGGTACTGCATTGTTATTTATAGTTTGATTTCGGCAACTCCAAAAACCTACAGTTGAATGTTGAAACTGATTAGAATTATTATGATATCTTGGAAGAATATTGAAATTGATTAAGAATCTTATTATTGCTAGGTCTATTGAAACACATAGAGATCTTGAGGCGAGAAGTTCGCCCATTGATTTTTGATTGTTTAGTTCTTTTTATTAAAATCAGGTAAAAAGGATAGCTAATAAATGATATATATATTTAGATAGTGTATTCATATAATACAAGATAGCTGCCTAGATTTGATTTAGATAATAAATGAAATATTATGTGATAAGCATGTTGTATTGTGATTCCATATCGATGTAAAAGTATGTAACGACGCTTTGATCAAAAATCACACTATAAATATGAAAGTGTTTTATAAATGTTAGTTCATTGATTGTCTATTTCAAAGCTCACAAATGGAAAATAGATTTATAAGTGCTTGTTCATTGATTAGGGTAGATCATCTATTTCAGATCGACTCCTAGTGGACTTTGAATTCCTCCTGTTTTGCTTTTTCATCCTTCCACCACCAGTAGGGGTCGACCTAATGTAGATGAGTTTCCGCAATCAATGAACAAACATTTATAAACCTCTTTCCCCATTTGTTGGCTTTGAAATAAACAATCAATGAACAAACATCTACATAACACTTTCTTTTAATTTGATTTTGGAGCAAATTGCCGTTACCTTCATTTATATTAGTATAAAATCACGTTACTGCGTGCTTATCCCATGATATTTCATTTATTAACGAAAACAATCTAGGCTGCTATCCTTTATTATCTGAGTATACTTTAACTAACTTATTGACTTTTTATATGAATTTGGATGAAACTGCCATAGTTTCAGTCTTCTACAATCTGTTTCACTCAATTGGAAGTTGAAACATTACTTGGCCAGGAATCTTGAATTTGATGACGATCAATGATAAAAAAATCCGGACATAGTTTTGACTGCAAAAATTTTTTGATCAAAAACTCTTCCATATACTTCGTAATTTTTAATTCAGGAAATTATTGTTAAGGTCAAAAATTTTCAGCATTTTAGCCTCAAGGACAGACCTTCAGTATTTTAACATGAAGGATAACTTTCTTTAGGTATCTGTTTGTAGTTATCGATAGCAGTTTTTAGGTATCAGTTTTTGGTTCGGTAGCAGTTTTGGAATAATGTTTGTCCTTATGAATAATTTTGGAAGAATGTTTGTCCTTATGATTAATTTTTAGGAGGATGTTTGTCTTTGTGGATAAAATATTGAGGTCATGTCTTTGAGGAAGGCTAAAAATATACAAATTTTTGTCCTTTAAATTAATTCCTCTTTTTTAATTCTTGACATGCAATGCCATTTTATTCTCTCTGCTTGTCATAGTAATAGGTTTTACAAACTTAAGAAGTTTAAGCCAAGAACAGTTCTGATCTAAATTTTATGTTTCAACCGAAATTTTGATCAATTTTTTTGGGGTGCATCGTACTGAAAAATAATTTTTACACCTTACTTTTGTACATCTATGCATATTCACAATCAAATGCAATTTTGTATGTTGTACGTTCCCTAGTTAGAAACATGCACTCCACCTTTTGGAACATTTCAAATGATCAATTTATGTTTCTAGTCATCACGTTGGGAAAACCGTAGACTTGACTTGGTTATATAACTTTCTCTATATTCAATTAGTATTGATGTGGAATTGTGGTACTTAGATGAAGGTTCCTCTTGTTTTAGACTTACATTTTACATCCGAGCCTATCCCAATCAAACAAATGGAAATGCTGATTCATACCATCGTTATGTAATACGCGAGTGTTCTTGCATTAAGGCAAGGGAGCATAGGTTTCCGCTTGAATTCATGGGTATTGCAACGATCTATGGAAATACATCTAGTTATATAAATAATTAATTTATTAATTGATACATAGAGTTAAATCCTATTAAAAAATGAATTTTCGAAGCTTAATGAATTTGAACCGTAGAGTATATTGATTAAGTGAAGATATTTACATTAATTGTTTGAAGTTACAGTTAAGAAGTTATGAATTAATTACTTTGTTCTTTTGCATTTTACCAAGTTTCATATTTTTTTGTCTTGTAGGCGCATGCACTGGTCTCTGGGAAGGAAAACAAGATTTTACATCTTCATATTTTACATTAATTGTAGCTTTTTTGTTCGAGAATAAACATAATTGCAGGGTTTCTTTGAAATATTTACCCTTAAGGGGCTTGTAATAAAGATTTTGTTTTGTCATACTTCAAGTCTTATTTTTTTCTTCATATTTCAGTGTTGCTGTACGTGGTGTTTATGTATTGTTGAAATCATGTTGATGTTTTATTTGTATTTTGCTTGCTCATGTATTGTTTATTTACTATTTTACTTTGGTACTGTAGATTGCCAATTTTAAATTCCTTTAACCTGTGGATTATCATTTTGAAACACCTACCCAGTGTTGTAGGTTGTTAATCTGAAATCCTTGGTAAGTGTTTCAATGTGTGAGTGTTTCAATCTATAAATCTGAAGCACCCACCATTTGTAAAATTGGAACACTAACTGTTTCAAATTGTCCATTTGAAACACAAAATAAATGTTTCAAATATCTGCAACATACTAATCTGCAACACTCGTAGAGTATTTCTAAAGTTTATTGCGGTGTTATACTACCGTATCAAATTAATCTTTCTGTTGTAGTGAAGGTTGGGTTTGACGTAGCTTGATATTATATGATGTGATTGTTTTCTCAAAATGAACCGTTGTTCGGTTTGTGAGCGGTGCTGTATCGTTAAAGGCATGATTATGAGACGTTGATGGAGAAGTCTTGCTAATGGCCTTGTTACTCTCTTTGATTTGATTAGGTTAGTATGTTGTATTGAAAATGAAAAATAATTTTTTTTATGAGCTGAGTTTGTAATCTATTGGATAAAATATGAAAAATAATTTTTTTTATGAAGTGAGTTTGTAATCTATTGGATAAAATAAGCAGCGAAGATTATGCTTATATAGGCTGAGAAACGGAGGAGTGATAGGAGCAGAAGATGACTATTTGGATAGAGAAAAAATATGGTAATTTGAGTGTTGGTGTGTTATGTACTTTTGAATTGGTATTTGTTTGTGTGTGTATTGTAGCCTATAAAAGTATACATTAAAATATCCGGTTGATAGGTTCTTGTTTTGAATGATTTCAAGAATAGTATGATATGTTTCTTTCCTTGTCTGAATGATCCTTCATCTTTCATATTTATTAATATATTGTGAGATTTGGCTTGAAATAGAAAGTTTCTACCGTGATATTTGTTTTTGATTTGAAAATATTGTACAAGATATTTTTCCTGTTTGTTTGAATGACCGACTCCATTTTGATTTCTTTTATCATCAAACGATAGTGAACGACCATTGAAAATAAAAAACACATGATTTCTTAGGACCGAATGAAAAAATTGAATTTTTTTTAAGCAACATATAAAAAAATTGATATCTATTAAACATTTTGTGGAAGTCAAAAGAGCTTTTTTGGATGTCAATAACATCATACTTGATTTAAGCTATTATATTAGTAAGAAATTGTTAAAAATTTAAACGGATAAGAATCCATTAGAGTAAAAGAGATGAGATATTTCATTCTCTTCAGGTTTGTACATACAATATAATGGAGCTTTATTTATAGACTTGTGGTGAAAAATGAAGATTATGATAATGCCCATGTGATATTCATATTCATCCTTATATTTTGTATATATTATATGACTGCCCTTGAATATGAGTATTTGAAATCTTAGATGTTCAAATAGTAACTTGCAGTCGTCTCTTTTAAAACATATATAATGGTTACTCCTCATCATTATTATCTTGCTTATATATATATATATATATATATATATATATATCTACTATTAATAAAGAAAATTCAATAAAAATGATTTTCACGGTGTCTTTTTGAAATTATGAAAATACCATCATCCATCGTAATTTGATTCTTTTATTAGACCCTAGTCTAATCTTTTAATTTGCGTTTAGTTTGCTTTCTTATTCTGTTGGCTACTTATTTTAATTTAATTAGCATATTCTTGCCCTCATATCACTTCTAACTATTGTGAGATAACCATAGATCTAATAGGGAATGCTGTTAGTATGAGCCACATTCATTATCTTGTTTATTTAACTTAATATATAAATCCCTAAGTTCAATAAAATAAGCCGATTTTATTATTTCTGTGTTATTTGCTTATCAACTTCGTATAAGTTGTTTAAATAAGCTTCTACTATTATTGCTTACCAATTTATTATAGGGTAAGTTTGGCTCACATCCCTAATAAGTTTCAAAATAAACAAAACATCCTTCACATACAAAACTTACATTTCCGCTCCCTATTTTCAAATTCACGCAAGCAAAAATACACAAATACCCTTTATGTTTTTAACAATTCAAACGCGTATAACTTTATGTACGAAAACCGGATCAACAAACCGTTTTCACCAAAAAATCACAAATTTTATGATCTTTGAAATGAGATCCATTGTTGATACCAAAAATTTAAATTTGTATTAAAGCTGCAATTATTTCAAATATTTGCAGACAATTCAGCAAATATTGAATAAAATAAGCAGTGAAGATTGTGCTTATATAGGCTGAGAAACGGAGGAGTGATAGGAGCAGAAGATGACTATTTGGATAGAGAAAAAATATGGTAATTTGAGTGTTGGTGTGTTATGTACTTTTGAATTGGTATTTGTTTGTGTGTGTGTATTGTAGCCTATAAAAGTATACATTAAAATATCCGGTTGATAGGTTCTTGTTTTGAATGATTTCAAGAATAGTATGATATGTTTCTTTCCTTGTCTGAATGATCCTTCATCTTTCATATTTATTAATATATTGTGAGATTTGGCTTGAAATAGAAAGTTTCTACCGTGATATTTGTTTTTGATTTGAAAATATTGTACAAGATATTTTTCCTGTTTGTTTGAATGACCGACTCCATTTTGATTTCTTTTATCATCAAACGATAGTGAATGACCATTGAAAATAAAAAAACACATGATTTCTTAGGACCGAATGGAAAAATTGAATTTTTTTTAAGCAACATATAAAAAAATTGATATCTATTAAACATTTTGTGGAAGTCAAAAGAGCTTTTTTGGATGTCAATAACATCATACTTGATTTAAGCTATTATATTAGTAAGAAAATGTTAAAAATTTAAATGGATAAGAATCCATTAGAGTAAAAGAGATGAGATATTTCATTCTCTTCAGGTTTGTACATACAATATAATGGAGCTTTATTTATAGACTTGTGGTGAAAAATGAAGATTATGATAATGCCCATGTGATATTCATATTCATCCTTATATTTTGTATATATTATATGACTGCCCTTGAATATGAGTATTTGAAATCTTAGATGTTCAAATAGTAACTTGCAGTCGTCTCTTTTAAAACATATATAATGGTTACTCCTCATCATTATTATCTTGCTTATATATATATATATCTACTATTAATAAAGAAAATTCAATAAAAATGATTTTCACGGTGTCTTTTTGAAATTATGAAAATACCATCATCCATCGGAGATTTGAAATTATGAAAATTCAATATTTTAGATAGTTACTTGAACATGTCTTAAAAATAAATTATTATTATTCTTTTAAATACAATATATATATATAGAGTTTTGTAATGTTTTAAATTTATTTATTAATCTTCTCGAAAATCTGGAAAATGGGGTTATTCAGTATATGGGATTTATAAGAGAATTCTCAAAATGGAATTGGGAAAAAGTAAGAAAATTTTCGAAGTAGTTAAATAAAAGTGAACTTCGAAAAATGAAATAGAATTCATAAAGAAGTAGAAAGGGAGATTGGAATTATAAGCAAGTATATTTGACTTTGAAAATATTAAAGGGAATTAATTGA
Organism: Allium fistulosum; assembly: GCA_030737815.1. NCBI lineage: Eukaryota > Viridiplantae > Streptophyta > Magnoliopsida > Asparagales > Amaryllidaceae > Allium > Allium fistulosum. The sequence goes on from CM060906.1 coordinate 186,974,807, forward strand.
GGAATTCCGGAACTTATAGATTCGTTATAAACGAGTTAAGAAATTTACAAATAAATTGTAAATGATTTTGAGAAAATAGGAAATAGGGAATGAATGGAATACTTCCTAAGTGTTGAACATAAAATGGAGTTGGAAAAATATTATAAGTATTGGAATGGTGGAAATATTCCGTTGAATAAATAAGGGTTTGAAATGGTTTCAAATGTTGGAATACTGGAAGTAGTTTAAATACATATCTTATAAAGATATTTTGAAAATAAATTTTGGAAAAATTTAAAATAAGGCCTGATGTCTGCTTATGAATGTTTTTTTCTGATAGTTAAATAACCGAATATCAAATATTGGTCAATTTCGTTGTTTCGAAGAGACCTGGATTAGATTTAATTATCCGAAAACCACTTTGATCCGATTTGAGCGTTATGAATGGATATCGTGAAGATAGCGAAGACGGTGGTTCGGTTTGTCCAGACCCAGGATAACTTGTATGGACGAATTCTATTAGAACATCGTCATTGGAGGACGATGTGCATTCTAAGTCAAATTGTTCTTGAAAGGTAATCGTAGCCTCAAGCCTCATTAATCGGAATGACTGAAAATCAGGGGAGATGCAGCAAGGCTAAGTGATTCGCACCCAATTAGGGTATGTTATCACCTTTCTAGATACCCTCGGATATATTATAAATTATGGATACGGTGGTGCATGCAAAAGTGCTCTCGATAAGGGTGGGAACACCCGGGGTGATAACATATTCGGTTCTATCCTGGTTAGGGATAGGGTCGGTCTTGTGTTGTAGGGGATCCCGGCGAGGTCCTCGGTACACTTTTCTAAAAGTGTACTGTGATAGGTGGTATCCCAGTGCGTAGTCATTGTATGGAATCCATCTCCAATAAGCGCCGTATGGTTTTGATTGTGCCAAACTATGCTGAAACGTGAGATGCAAGCATTTCAGCTATTTTCTATTTACTTGGTTTAGACACTATTATAATATTAGACGGTTTTGATAAAAATGTTTTGGTTATCGTAAGGTAAAAACCCGTCGTGTTTATGTGTGACGTGGTCTTACGAGATACCTTTGTTTTTCAAAGGATTTTGAAAATGTTAATAATTCAAATTGAGTGTGTTTTCTCACGCTGGTTTTCCAGACTGACTTGGGTGTTATTTTATTATAATTCTCGGGTCAGACCGAGTATTACAGATTCAGGTTAGGATGCCATAGAGCTCAGGAGACGAGCTGGAGGAGTTCAGACGTATTCTCGTACTTAATTTGTATTTCCGCTGTGTGAGGATAAGTTATTAAACTATCCAGATTGATTGTTGTCTATTGTACTCTGATAATGGTATGTATATTAACAGTATAGTTCTTGTATTTAAATCTATTATTATATATTATATTTTGTTCCGCTGCGATTGTGAGATTCTATGTTGTTGTTTTCTGTTTTTCTTCTTTTACCTTTTCTTCTTCACCCCAAAATGAACCGGTGTTTCCAGTACTCGATTGCTCGACATTCTATACAGTGGACGTATTGATGTTGATTTTCGAGGGTCGAAAATCTGGTTCATGACAGTTGGTATCAGAGCTGAAGGTTAAGCGAGAACCTTGGCTTTGATGGGTACTCATTAGAGATAGGGTCGGTTGTGTCCTAGAATGAGTTTGAGCGTATTAATAGATATGAGCGCATATTTGTTAGTGAATATAAATTGTTTTATATTGTGTTGGTTGACTTATTGAGTGGCTTATGAATTCTGGTCGGCAAAGTCCGTACAACTATACCGATAGGGGTTTCTAAACACTTGAATAGAGCAATTCGACACAGTATTGTTTTGAAATGGGGTAAATGAAATAATTTTACCCAAATTATATTTTGATATAAAAGAAATAATTTACTGGAATTATTATAGTAGATTGATGTGTTTGGTTATTATTATATAATCAAATGAGATTATAAAAAAAATATAATGAAACATAAAAACAAAGAAAAATTGTATAAGTGTGAAGTATACAAATAAATTAAAACTAAAGTAGATTCAAACTAGAATTCAGGAATTTGAATTTCGGAGGGTTTGGAAAATATTTTCAGAAAGTTATGGAAATGAAATTGGTGTTATTTTGGAAATATTTTAGAAATAACATAAATACAGAATCTCACAATCGCAGCGGAATAAAATATAATATATAATAACATATTTTTATACAAGGGAAACTATATCTGTTAATATACATACAATCATCAAAGTACAACAATTCAATACATCAAAATGGAAAGTTATAATAACGTGTCCTCACACAACGGAAATATAACCAAGTACGGAGATACATCTCTGTCACTTAGCTCGTCTCCTGAGCTCCACAACACCCTATCCTGAATCTGTAATACTCGGTCTGACCCGAGTATTATAATAAAGTAACACCCGAGTCAGTCTGAAAAACCAGCGTGAGAAAACAAACTCAATTTGAATTATTAGAGTTATCAAAATTCTTTGAAAAACAAAGGTATCTCTTAAGATCGCGTCACACATAAACACGACGGGTTTTTCCCTTATGATAACCAAAACATTTTATAGAAAATCCAGTGATATTATAATAGTGTCTAAATACAAATACTTATTCAAATAGCCGAAATTGTTACATTAATTAAATTCCAGCATTTTAGGCTTTACAAACAAAACCGTAAGGCTCGTATTGGAGAATGGATTCCATACAATGACTGGGCCATTGAGGTACCGCTCATCACAGTACACCTCTAGAACAATGTACCGAGGACCTCGCCGTGATCCCCTGCTACATAAGACCGGCCTATCCCTAACCTGGATAGACCGAATATGTTATTACCCCGGGTGTTCCCACCTTTACCATCGACCGCTCCTTCATTCATGCACAACCATATCCATAATATATAGGTTTCCGAGGATATCTAGAAAAGTGATAACATACCCTAATTGGGTGTGACCCACTTAGCCTTGCTGCATCTCCCCTAGTTTAGTCATTCCCGGTTGATAAGGCTTGAGGCTAAGCGTTACCTTTCAAGAAACAATTCCACTTAGAATGCTCATCGTCCTCCAATGACGATCTTCTGATAGCATTCGTCTATACAAGTTGTCTTGGGTCAGGACAAACCGAATCACCATCTTCATCATCTTCACAGTATTCATTCGTAACTTAAAACCGGATCGAAGTGTTTTTCGAATAATTAAATCTGATCCCGGTCTCTTTGAAACGATTAACGAAATTGGCCAATATTGATAGTCGGTTATTTAACTATCAATAAAACATCCATGAGCAGTCACTAGGCCTTATTATAAATTTTCCAAAAAATATCTTTTCCAAATACCTTTACAAGGTGTATATTTTAAATTCCTTTCCATATTCAAATATTTGAAAACAATTTTCAATATTTAAATCCATAACAGGATATCCCACAACTTTTCAACACTTAGGAAAATATTCTAAGTCCATTTTCCAAAACCATCTCAAGTATTAAAACTTAGGAATTTTCTTAGCTTATCTCCTACATTCCCGAAAACTATTAATAAATTTCTTCTCACAATTTCCAAAAACGATTATATTTATTTATAATCCTATCTTACCATTTATAACTTCTTTATTAAACTCGAATTCATTTTTTTCAAGTTTCAGGTTTACCAACACTTAGGAAATGTCTTAAATTCCCAGCATACCATTATAAAACTCCTCTTATAAAAACCTTCTCGTTAAATAAACCCACCTATAAGTCTTGAGAGAATAAAGTAAAAATCATTTCAAACTCTTATATTTATATAAAATAAGTATTTAAAAGAATAATAATTTATTTTTAAAACATGTTCAAATAATTATTTAAAATATCGAAAACACTTGTGACGACCCGCACTCGGCACCCTCTGAATCCGACAACAAACCACACATGTCTGAACCAGAGCGCACTGATTGCAGATGATCATGAGAAAGAAAAGAGAGGGCGAGAAGAAAGAGAGAAGAAAGAAGAAGAGAAGAAGAAGAGAGAAGCAGAACCAAAACAACATAGAATCTCAAATCGCAGCGGAAAACATATAATATAGGTCAATAATCTTTACAAAGAGAAACTGTAATATACATAAATCAATATCAGAGTACACAATAAGTAATCATCAGCTCAGACAGTTATTACAACATGTCCTCACAATTGTTGATAATTTACAACAACAACAATGCAAAGCAGCGAAAAAATAACAGATACGTGTATACAACATGAAGATCTCCAGCTCGCTTGCTGAAGCTCTAAAAGCACCAAATCTGAACCTGTAAATATACTCGACCTGACCCAAGCATTGAAAGGAAAGAACGTCCGGACCAGTCTGGTAAACCAGCGTGAGAAAACACACCTCAACTGAATTTATAAAGTTATCAAAACTTTTCCTTTATCAAAACAAAAAGGTATCTCGTATTACCACGTCGCAAATAAATACCGACAAGGTTTTTACCTTACGATAACCAAAACATCTCATATCAAATTCTCATTATATTATAATAGTGTCTATTGCACACAAATAATATTAAAATAGCTGAAATTGTTACTTTATTAAATTCCAGCATACACCTTGTAATACAAGGCTTTCTACAATAGAAAATTGCAGGCACGTATTGGATTTTGAATTTCCATACAAATGACTAGGTGAAGGGGCTACCTTTTCGAAAACTCGGTATACCTCTAGAGGGATGTACCTAGGGTCCAGATACTGGGCGCCTAAACCAACACAAGACCGACCTATCCCTTCTTGGATAGTACCGAATATGTCATCACTCCAGTCGTTACCGACCTAAAATCCATGGCCACAAGCACACACAACAATAATTAGATACACGACGTCATAGCGTGTAAAGGTATATCTAGAAGAGTGATGACACCTCCTAATGGGAGTGACCCATTGTAGCCTTGCTACTTCTATCCTGTTTTAATCATTTTCCGGGGAGTGAGGCTAAAGAGGTATCGATTACCTTTCACATATCACATCATCTTTGAATGCCATATTGCCATTTCCGTTGACTACTAATTGTCTTCCACAAAAATACAACCCCTGAGCTCGTATGTCTCAAGGACGGTGTTAAGCTAAGATAAGTTGCCTTCTCCTCCACCACAGATGTACTTTTGTAAAAACCAATGTACGTAATCTTAGAAATGCAATGTTAGACACTCATCCATACAAGTTGTCCAGGAACAGGACAAACCGAATGTACTTTCCTACCACATCCTGTCAGGAAATCCCTAGAATTAGTAGCGAATAGCCCTTGCAATGGATATTTCATAACGAAGAGACTACTTCTATTGGATGTATATTGGGATTTTAACCACAAACAATCAACAAGCAGTCCTTCACTATGAAAATCCTAATATCAATATCATCGACCAACCTGCACAACCATCGTATAAATGTTAGTCCGAAGTGGTTTCTAGATAAATATGATCCCGGACTCTTTGCACCAACAATACAAAAGCGTTTCTCAACCTCACACAGAAACTAAGTCTCATTGACTTATCACGTCTCCAACTTTCAACTTGCTATCCTTCGGCCAAGAAGGAAGCTCGAAAGATTGGAGTAATCATTCCGCACTACATGAATCAACATTCTCAACACAAACGATAATCATGCCAACACAGTCAGTTACGTACTAAGTGTATGACTAATTAGTTTCTCCATCAAGTTGAGAAACTAAAATGGCCAAATTTGATAGTCGGTTATTTAAGTATCAAAGCAATAAACAAAATCTAACACTTAAGTAATCACTGGGCCTGATTTTTATTAATCGTTTCTAAATCAAATCACTTTCCAATTATTCACTTTAAAATATCTTTTAAAAAGATAACATTCAAAACTATTTCACTTATTGGATATTTGGAAAACATTTCTGTATACTTATTTTAATAATAAGTAAATTCACAACTCATTTTATTTTCAAACCATTTAAATTCCCTTTTATAATATCACTTTCCAAAAACATCCATTTTATTTAAAGGATTATTCACTGTCCAAAATCGTGAATATAATTCCTTTAATAAATTCATTCTTCTACACATTTAATTTAAAGGATTATTCACCGTCCAAAATCGTGAATATACTTCTTTTAATAAAAATCCATATTTAGCTTATCAAATTAAATTGATTTCAAATTTATAAAACAATGTTTATAAATTCCATTTATATTTTATAAACTTCCATATACAAAATTCCTTTACTAACAAATTACATTTATATCTCATTTATATGCCCAAATCCAATTATAAGTTAATTACTTATAAATCTCTTATTTACAAATTCATTCCTTTCAAATCTTATTATTTATAAAATCCATTATAAGTTCATTTCTAAATCTCAATTGCAAATCCATATACAAATTTGACTACAATCCTATTTCTAATATTTATAAAACACTGTTTATAATTTCATTACTTTTATTTATAAAATATCCACACTACAACAAAAAGGACCTTTCGCAGCGTTTTTAAAGTGTTGCCATAATCAGTAGCAGCATTTCAAGAACGCTACCTAATATCATGCTGCAATAGAGTTAGGAAATTCTCCAGCGTTTTTGAAATGTTGCTAAATAAATGGCTATCGTTGCATTTATAAAACGCTGCAATAAATTAATTTTGCATCGCTAATTAAACACTGCAAACTTATTTAACAGCGTTTGGCAACGCAACCTAACATCATTACTTCGGGATAACCAGTAATACAGCAGCAATTTTGAAACGCTGCAAAAGTAAGTTATGCAGCTTTTTTGAAAGGCTGCGGTTTATCAACATTTTTGCTACATTTTACAACTACTGCAACAATTTTAAAACAATTATATAAACCATGAATAATGTATTCAAAACAGCTCAATTTATAACACACTAATATATATAATCTGATACTATAAGCAGTTATAACGATTGAACATAATCAAAGCTACATCAATTTCATACACTATAAAATTTAGTCATATACAACGTTTCATGAACAATGTTTTAAGCACAAATGTTAATGACATAAAATCTTACAAAAAGAGTTTACTAAAAGAGAAAATATAAATCATGCAAATACTCCCAAATTAAGTTCTCATTCCACCAAGCAAAGTAAAAAAGTGAAGAATATATTTTTGCCACATGCAAGTTGAAAAAGTTGAATGTTACTTTAACCTTGACTATGCTCCAACATTTATAATACACATGTATTCTTTATTGGAACAGAGAGTCTTAATTGACCTAGGAGAATCTCTATAATATCACCTACCTTATACCTAACTTCCTAAATGATTGATACATAAAAAGGAAAACATCAAAACCTGAAAGCTGTAGAAATTAATAACCAAGAACAAAATACAAAAGCATTATGAACTTACTCTGGATAATGTTTCAAGTTCAAAATGGTGCACATCTCTGTCACCATCTTTGGACAAATGCGTGTTCTTTACCTAAACCGATAGTTATAATAATTAAAGTAAAACAAGCATAAGAATACAAGTTTTCCTGAAGTAAGAGATTCAAACCTGGCAAGACAATACAAGTTTCATTCCCTTCAGTCGAAGTGCCTTCAAAAAAGTAGACTTCCAACTCAAGAGCCCTCACATCCACCTTTTCCATCGCCCTTCTAAACTCCTCCTCCTTTTGCATAGCCTTTTTTATTGATAAAATGAATCTGACCAGTGTTGTTGATGCTACCTCACTTGGCAGGTTATGATGGCTCTGTAAATTGCAATGGAGGAGAATGGATGCAGAACTGAAGATAAAGCTGCGAAAAGAGGACCGAACTTGTGAAAGGAGGAACTAGCCCGATGACTCAAATCAAAGAAGAGGGGAGGGGAGCATCGTTCATTGGAAGAGGGAAAAGAGGTGTAGTGTTGATCGTCAAGTTTGGGGGAAAGTAATTAGGATTTTTGATAGGGAAAAAAGAATTGGGAAAAAGTGAGAGAGTAATTAGGGAATTTGGGAGGGATTCAATTTGCGTACAAAGAAAAAGAGCCGCATAAACAGGTGTTGGCAAAGGCAGCGTTTTGTTAGTATTTAAGTATGTTTTGAGACATAAAAAGCAGCATTTTGTATTAAAATGCTGCATATTAGTGCTGCCAAAAATGTATTTTCTTGTAGTGCCATTTTTTAAATCTTATATATAAACCATTTATAATAAGTTCAAAAATCTCAATTTAACTTATTTTAACAATATAGTTAACTCCATATTTCAAAAATCATATTTTGCTTATATTTCACAAAACCGTAATTTTTATAACATAAAAATTATAACTTTTGATTTATTTAACAATTTAAAATTTATTAAAACATCTATTTTAAAAACCACTTTGAAATCTTTATTAAATTGAAAACATTATTTTAATATTTTTAAATTTCCAAAAAATGGCCTAATGCTGCAAAAGCGCTAAATAAAGGCATTCACATCAATCATATCAATCACGACGTCCAAATGTCATATATCACATGAGAACAGCATATATAACAATATCTGTAAATAAAAATCAACAATGGTGAGGAATCAGTTGGATCCCTCCAACCTGTAACCTACAACAAATATACATATGAGAAATATGTACAATGTCCACTTCGAGGCAGACGCGCGTACAAAGGGTCATCCACTCATACATGGGAACATATAGGGTCTCATCCGCTAAAATATGCGGGAATATATCCAAACCAATCAATATATATATATATATATATATAATATATCATATATCACCCAAACAATCATCAATCATCATAAATAAATTTTATTCTCACTTATATAAAAATATAAGCGAGGCAGAGAGAGTGAGTTGTACTCACTTTGATTGAAGTCGTTGTAATAGCGATTTATTTCAATTAAAACGAAACGAGCATTTAATTTTAACCAAAATTTTCACTAGCTCAAATAAATCCCAATCCAGCTCCATCGCGTAGTATTTGTCAATACGAATCCAATGCAATTTGTTTCGTGCGAAACGGACCTCGTATGACCAAGTTATGAATTTTTAAACATTCGAAAATTAATAATATAATTAACTATGTCATTAGCAAATAAAAATTAACCTTAATTACCATCTCCCTTTCACCACATAACCCAGGCCACAAAGAACCCATCACACACACTGTTCTCTTTGATGGTCGCTCCACCCTCGCTCGCCCATTCGACGATCGAACTCCACCACGTCGAAGCTCTTCCCCCACCACACCATGCCTAGAGGCCGCGCCTTCTTAGCTCCATCGACGTCTCTAAAATCACACTCGAACGCGGCCAAGATGCGAGCCAAATCCTCCCCGTACGATGCGCCGTTTTAGATCTTAGTCGTTGATCGGCTAGATCTCACTGCCCTCTACAATCTTCTAGTTGAGAGTTTCCTCTAATTGTTAATGGATAGGAAGAAAATTGAGGAGGAAGGAGATGCATTTCTGGCCATGGGTTTGAAAACGGCGGCTAGGGTTTAGAGAAATCAGGGTGGAGTAATTTTTAGAAAACATTGTCCTTTTATAGAAAATTTCGCGCACTATTCATCCGGAAAATTTTCGAACTCCAAACGAAGCATGCCGCCAGGCGTTTGCAATGTTTTACCCCTATTCCGAATGCAATGGAATATATATCAGGAGCCAATTTCATCATATTTGGAAGATAGGTTTCCGAATCGAATTATTTTAATTAAAAATTACTTAAACAAATTTCTACACGTTTCAGCTTCCCACAACTAAACTGTAAGTCCGATTGACACGAAATTTAAAAACCTATAATAATACACTATTACAGATCCAATGAAACTAGTTTGGTCGAAATCCGAGACAGTGTCAAAAATGATTATTTTTACACGTTAATTAAATATTAAAATTTCCAATTTCTGCCAAATCGCTTTTAATTCAACTTTAAAAGTTTACTCTCTCTATTATAATCCAAATAGAATTTAAAACAAAGTTAGAAATTATTTTTATTCATATTTGATTCAATATTCAATTATTTAGACAATTCAAATATTAAATTAAACAATTTAATTATCCAAATAAATCACTATATTTGAAATATAAGTTATGCAACTTATAAAATTAACTTTTGAATATTTAAAATCAATTAAATATTCTAAATTCAGACGACTGAAAAATGGGTTGTTACATTCTTCCCCCCTTAAAATAATTTCGTCCCCGAAATTTCTAAGTAAGAAAAGATGCTACAACTCCATTAACTTTCAAAACAATTTAGTTGAAATATATTATCAATTCTTTTAAGTGATTAACTTTCACAAAAACAATTAGTTACACTTTTATAAAAACATTTCTAAGTCTCTAAATTCATACTTAGTTATTTACTAATACCATTCCATAAATCAACTAACATCATTTCAAAACCAACAAATCTCATTTCAAATTATAAATTAAAAATCACATTTTTGTTAACAAAAATTTTCCTAAATTTTCGAAAAAATTCTAGCGCTTTAAATTTTTAGAAAAATTTGCCATAGCCTCCTTTGCGCGGTTAGATCCCGAAAAATCACAATATTTATAATTTCACAAATATACATCTCATCTTCGAGGATGAGGCATTCCGTAGGGAAAAAGTGTAAAAGTACGATATGTAATCCAAGATGTGTACCTTATATATTATTTGCGAGCATATACGGCTAATATAGCGCGAAAGCGAGCTCCAAATGTGTAGCAAGTGCCATCCGCACCTACTAAACACTCAACAAACCATAAGAATACATATATGGAAAGTAATATCAACATATATAACACATACTACACATACTATACAACAATTATGTGTAAGGGAAACATATGCAAACAAAGAAACCATCAATAACTAATATCCATCCAATATAACCAAATTAATTATACATTCAATTCTTATTACACTACTTGAATTGGTTTTCAATTTATTCACATTCATTAATCACAATTGATTATATTCAATTAAAATTGAATTCAATTTAGCTACATTCACTTTAGATTCAATTCATATTTACTTTACAATTCGCTTAGCATAATTCTTTTAATACCAATAACACATAACACTACTTTACTTCATTCTTCACTTAAGCTTAAAACATTTTAACCCCACTCATCTTATGTTCATTTCACTTCCTCACTTAAGTTTATTTCAATATTCATATACACATTCAAGTGATTTATATTCATTATCCACATTAGCACATAATCACATTCAATTCTAGTTTTCATTCAATTCCTATACATTCAATTAATTCTCATTCAATTAATTACATTCCATTAATTTACTTACTTTCAATTTAATTCATATTCAATTAGTTTACATTCAACTAATTTATATCCAATCCAATTCAAATTTATTAACATTCATTTGTTATTTACATTCAACTTCGTTTACATTTACATTCCTTACTTAGTATATTTTCTTATAATACCAATAACGTTTATGATTTATTTCCTAAATCACATACTTAAGTTCAGTTTACATTGATTCTTCATTTAAGTTAACTTCCTTTACAACATTCATTTTATTTAACTTAACTTCCAACTTATAATTCAAATTTAAATTTCATTTCTTAACCTTCATATTAACAAATAGAAATTTGCTTTATTATTATTCTCCCAAATTATAAGTTATAAACTTATTTACTTCGGTTTTCATGAATATATACTTAAGTTTATGATTAATTTTATTTGATTCATTTCAAATATTTATCTTATTCATTCCAAATCTAATTCAATTCCATTTATTTAACTTTTCTTAAGTTAAACTTCAATTCATATAATCATTTTACTAACTCAATTTTATTTAACTTTTACTTAAGTTAAAAATTTAATTTCATATCCCTAATTGAATTTTCTTATTTATACTAATTCCAATTGTAAGTTCAAAACTTATTTGACTTATATTTATCAATTTCAAACTTGGATTTTAAATTCAATTTATTTATCACAACCGAATCTTCAATTTTCAATTTACTAGTGGTAGCAAATCAATCACATAGAAACTTGAAAATGATAGTGATGATGCTGCAGTCATCACCCTTATTATTTTCCAGCAAATGTACTGAATTCGGTGCTTTATATTCTTTCAAAATTCATTTATTTATAAATCACATTTATAAAATTTTACTTATATAATTTCTCCTATTTCACTTTACTTATATAAGATTCATTCCAAATTTGTTTATCCTATTTAGATTTATAATAATAACGACTTTCATTAAACACAACAATTAATAACAAATGATAACAATCAAATATTACCATTCATTAACCAATCAAACAATTTATATACTACTATATAAAATATAATCAAGGTAAAATTATTTCATTTACCCAATTTCGAAAACAATATTATGTCCAATCTCCATGTTCAAGTGTTTAGAGATCCCTATCGATAATGTTAGCTAGATGCAAAGATCAGAACCCATAAGCCACTCAACAGCTCAATAAACACAATATAAAACATTTTTATATCACTAAAAAATACGCACTCATATATATAATACACTCAAACTCAATCTAAGGCGCTACTAACCCTATCTATACTGAGTACACATCAAAGCATAGAAATATACTAAACCTAAGCTCTGGTACCACGCTGTGACGATCTAGGCTTTGCAACCATCAATAGTGGATAAACTCCACCGTAGCTCACATCGGTACCTCACAATTTGCTTTTACGGCCAACCTCTCGACTGTAAGCCAAACTGGCAAACCAACCCCTCGATACTCGATCTCAGGGACACATAGAAGTAAGAGTCATCCGTTCGCTACCTAACAAGAAGCGAGAACCCCCTATCATGTACGAACATCACTAAGCAAATCTGATCCTGATCTCTTCGCACCAACAATGCAAAAGCTTTTCTCAACCTCACACAGAAACTAAGTCTCGTAGACTTATCACGTCTCTAAATTTCAACTTGCTATCCTTCGGCCAAGAAGGAAGCTCGATAGATTGGAGTAATCACTCCGCACTACATGAATCAACATTCTCAACACAAACGATAATCAAGTCTACACAGTCAGTTACGTACTAAGTGTACGACTAATTAGTTTCTCCATCAAGTTGAGAAACTAAAATGGCCAAATTTGGTAGTCGATTATTTAACTACCAAAGCAACAAACAAAATCTAGCACTTAAGTAATCACTGTGCCTGATTTTTATTAATCGTTCCTAAATCAAATCACTTTCCAATTATTCACTTCAAAATATCTTTTAAAAAGATAATATTCAAAACCATTTCACTTATTGGATATTTGGAAAACATTTCTGTATACTTATTTTAATAATAAGTAAATTCACAACTCATTTTATTTTCAAACCATTTAAATTCCCTTTTATAATATCACTTTCCAAAAACATCCATTTTATTTAAAGGATTATTCACTGTCCAAAATCATGAATATAATTCCTTTAATAAATTCATTCTTCTACACATTTAATTTAAAGGATTATTCACTGTCCAAAATCGTGAATATACTTCCATTAATAAAAATCCATATTTAGCTTATCAAATTAAATTGATTTTAGATTTATAAAATGATGTATATAAATTCCATTTATATTTTATAAACTTCCATATACAAAATTCCTTTACTAACAAATTCCATTCATATCTCATTTATATGCCAAAATCCAATTATAAGTTAATTACTTATAAATCTCTTATTTACAAATTCATTCCTTTCAAATCTTATTATTTATAAAATCCATTATAAGTTTATTTCTAAACCTCAATTGCTAATCCATATACAAATTTGATTACAATCTTATTTCTAATATTTATAAAACACCGTTTATAATTTCATTACTTTTATTTATAAAATATCCATTTTATAAATCTTATATATAAACCATTTATAATAAGTTCAAAAATATCAATTTAACTTATTTTAACAATATAGTTAACTCTATATTTCAAAAATCATATTTTGCTTATATTTTACAAAACCATAATTTTTATAACATAAGAATTATAACTTTTGATTTATTTAAAATAAATCCATTTCTTTAACAATTTAAAATTTATTAAAACATATATTTTCAAAATCACTTTGAAATCTTTATTAAATTGAAAACATTATTTTAATATTTTTAAATTTCCAAACTATGACCCAATGCTACAAAAGCGCTAAATAAAGGCATTCACATCAATCATATCAACCACGGCGTCAAAATATCATATATCACATGATAACAGCATATATAACAATATCTGTAAATAAAAATTAACAACAATGAGGAATCCAGTTGGATCCCTCCAACCTGTAACCTGCAACAAATATACATATGAGAAAATATGTACAATGTCTGCTTCGAGGCAGACGCGCGTACAAAGGGTCATCCGCTCATACACTGGAACGCATAAGGTCTCATCCACTAAAATATGCTTGAATATATCCAAACCAATCAATGTATATATAATATATCATATATCACCCAAACAATCATCAATCATCATAAAAAAAATTATTCTCACTTATATCAAAATTTAAGCGAGGCAGAGAGAGTGATTTGTACTCACTTTGATTGCAGTCATCGTAATAGCAATTTATTTCGATTAAAATGAAATGAGCATTTAATTTAAACCAAAATTTTCACTAGCTCAAACAAATCCCAATCCAACTCCATCGTGTAGTATTTGTCAATACAAATCCAACGCAATTTGTTTCGTGCGAAACGGACCTCGTATGACAAAGTTATGAATATTTAAACATTCGAAAATTAATAATATAATTAACTATGTCATTAGCAAATAAAAATTAACCTTAATTATTGTCTCCCTTTCACCACGTAATCCAGGCCACAAAGAAACCATCACGCACGCCGTTCTCTTTGATGGTCGCTCCTCGCTCGCCCATTTGACGATCGAACTCCACCACGTCGAAGCTCTTCCCCCACCTCACCTGTGCCTAGAGGTCGCGCCTCCCTAGCTCCACCAATGCCTCGAAAATCGTGCTTGAACGTAGCCAAGACGTGATCCAAATCCTACCTGTACGACGTGTCGTTTTGGATCTTAGTCGTTGATCGGCTAGATCTCACTGCCCTCTACAATCTTCTAGTTGAGAGTTTCCTCTAATTGTTAATGGATCGGAAGAAAATTGAGGAGGAAGGAGATGCATTTCTGGCCATAGGTTTGAAAACGGCAGCTAGGGTTCAAGGAAATTAAGGTTGAGTAGTATTTAGAAAACAATATCCTTTTATAGAAACTTTCGCGCAATATTCATCCAAAAAATTTTCTAACTCCAAACGAAGCATGTGTTGCGACTTTTCTATTGGTTAGAAAAACACAAATATAATAAATTCTGCAAGCGCACTGGCGTGTAGTATGCAGGTCAAACACAGGGAATTGTGTTTTAAAATATTTGAAATCCATATTTAAATCTTAGGCGTGTTAAACAAATTCGATGGTGGTTCTCGAACAGAAAAATAAAAACAATAATATACTCCAAATCGATTTCGAATCTAATCAAAATTTCAATCAAAATATAAAATTGTAGAAATCAAAGCAGAAACTAAAAAGTGCTAGAAAATAATAGAGCAAACAACTGAAATAAAATGAACTGAATTTATTAACTAAATGGAAAGAGTGCTGAAAATAACTAAGAACAAGAATAAATAAATTACTTAATCTAATTAACAATCCTACGTATTCTGTTCGGAAAAAAAACACTACTGAAATTTAAAACTGAACTAGAAGAAGAGTGATGGGGTAAGAGATGATTTCTTGGTTGATGAATGATGCTGTATATATAGCCTTTTCCAGCCCAGAAAATCAACTGCTGCTTTTTAGGAGGAACTGGTCCTTTGCTTGAATTGGTGAAAGAGAACATATATATGTCCACGTCATTGCTTGAATTGGTCCATATTGCTTTGAATTGATTGCACGTGTGCTTCTTATTGAATTGAAGTGGCCATATAATTTGCTGCTTGAAATGGTCACATTATTGTACCATGTTATTTGATTAACAAGTGGCCTTGCTTTGAAATGACGTTTGCTACTTTGATTTTCACGTGGCCATGCTTTGAGAGATTTTCAGGCTGAACTTTGAAAGTGTACGGCACTTTCAATATTTTGCATTTGATTTCTTGCATGAATAGTACACATGTTGGTGATGTGAGATGCATTTCTTCATGAACGATATATGCTTTCTCTTCGAATTATTCGGTACTCAAAATGTTGCACCCTTTCTGCGTTTCATTTGAATCAATGGACGACACAACCGATTAATTTCAACGTTGCACTTCAGAATCTATAATCTGCAAAACCACAATAAAATACCTATATATTACCGCTTTATTAAAATAAAAATATATGAAACAAACGGTTTAAAATGCAGAAAAATACGTTCATCAAATACCCCCACACTAGAACTTTATTCGTCCTCGAATAAGCAAGAAAATAAAAACTAACTAAATCCTTTTTCATAGGAAACATGATTGCATTTAGTGTATGCAACAAGCCGTTAAACCTCTAGGTGTCCCTAGTAGGACGAGTGGTGTCTCGTGAGGGTTTTCAGCGGATACTACCCACAAAATCCAAATGCAGTATGTGATGATTCTAATGTACTACATGAATGCAAAATTTTAAACAAATGGAGACTCGATTTACTTCATAATAATTGCAACAAAATAATGTATATCGGTTTGAGTCAACTTCTAGAATTTTTTTGGTTCCTCACTAATTACAAATTTCAATATAACTCAAGTTTCCATACATTAGATTCTAGTTTGGCCAGTTGTTTCGGTCGATAACATGGTGCAGCCATGAAATAAATTCTTTATTGTTAATCATAGTTTTTTAAAATGGTATTTTTCATTTCCATTTGTATAACAAGCCAAATCAATAAAGTCAAGAAGTGTTTGGGTTTCAATAGCTTACTCTCTCTTTATTAATTTTTTTTATTTTTTTATTTTTTTATATACACCTAACTTTTGGACCAAGGTATGCATTGCCTTGCGGGCTTACGTGAGAGTTGGGACCGAGCGTGGCGGATTGTGCAAATCGACGCTGACTATGTCAGAAAAGGTCGGTAATCCTTAGGTGATTATTTATTTAATTTCTTTATACACCTAACTCAGAATGCTGAGGCCATATATACCATCCATGCACTGCCTTGCGGGCTTACGTGAGAAGAGTATAGAGCGTGGCGAGTGTTCACACTCTCTTAAGTGTGTACACCTATTGACTCTAGGTGTTTCTTATTAATTTTTTTTAAAAAATAACTAAAGAGAGTTATGCAAATCAACTTAGCACCACTTAACTTCAATGATTTGAAATGTCAACGCATGTACTTTAAATCTGCCACTTTTTTAAACAAAGATTACAGTTTAGAAAGGATTTCATAACCATCACCTACGAATCCCCCTATATACTAACCTCACTATTTTCGCTTGTAATTCAACTTTTCATTATATTTTACATTTGAAATTAGTGATTCACAAAAAATTTCATCAATTGACTTCAATTGTTTACTTACTTTGTCTTGACTAGTTAAAAAAAAATCAAAGTCCTGAAAATAATGGAAAATGAGATGAAGCTTGAAAAAAATTGAAAACAAATAATGAGATGATTTTTTTTAAGTGATGCCACACTGTGAAATATGAACAAACAGTATGAGATATGCATCCCCCCACACTGGATTGAGACAGTGTCCCAACTGTCAAATAGAATGCAAATGCAATACAGAAGGAAAAAAAACTAAAAAAAAGAAAAAAGAAAATACAACCTGATATGTACAAGATAGTGAGTGACTTATGTCGAAAAGCTTGGTTCGTGGAGATCCACGAACTCGTCGTCCTCGTGTTGTTCAAACTCTAGAAATAGCTTCAAGTGTTGTCCATTGAACTTGGAAATGGAATCGTCCTTAGGATTTTCAATTTCAACTGCACCATAAGGGTACACTGTTTTCATAATATATGGACCTGTCCATCGAGATCTCAATTTGCCCAGAAATAAATGAAGTCTGGAATTATATAAGAGAACTTTCTGACCTACTTTGAATGTCTTACGAAGTATGGATTTATCATGATAAAATTTAGTTTTCTCTTTATAAATCTTTGCATTTTCATACGCTTCATTTCTTAGTTCTTCTAATTCTGACAATTGTAATTTACAATGCGATCCGGCTTTTTCTATGTCAAAATTAAGGTATTTGATTGCCCAAAGTGCGCGGTGCTCGAACTCAATGGGTAAATGGCATGCTTTTCCAAAGACTAATCGGTATGGTGACATTCCTAGATTGGTTTTATAAGCTGTGCAAAATGCCCAAAGGGCATCTATCAATTTTGATGACCAATCTTTTCTGTTGGAGTTAAATGTCTTTTCAAGAATTTGTTTAATTTGTTTGTTGGAAACCTCGACTTGACCGCTAGTCTGTGGATGATATGGAGTATATAGTTTATGAGTGATAGAGTATTTCTTAAGAAGAGATTCAAAAGCACGATTACAAAAATGAGAACCGTTATCGCTTATAATAGCTCAAGGTGTGCCAAAACGAGAAAATATGTTTTCTTTCAAAAATTTGACAACAACTTTATTGTCATTCGTTCTGGTGGGAATGGCCTCAACCCATTTAGACACGTAATCTACTGTAAATAGGATGTAGAGATTTCCAAAAGAATTAGGAAAAGGACCCATGAAATCGATGCCCCAAACATCAAAAATTTCGATGACAAGGATTGAGTTTAGAGGCATCATGTTACGTTTGGAAATACGACCTGGTTGTTGACATCTAGCGCAATTGGAGCAAAATTCGTGGGCATCACGAAAAAGAGAAGGCCAATAAAAACCGCACTTTAACACCTTGGCAGCAGTTTTCTTTTCTCCAAAATGTCCTCCACATGCTTGATTATGTGAAAAAGAGAGGATGCTATGAAATTCTTGTTCTGGAACACATCTACGTATGATTTGATCGGTGCAATATTTGAAGAGATAAGGATCGTCCTAGTAAAAATTTCGAACATTGGAGAGAAATTTTTTTTATCTTGTTTTGACCAATGGGAAGGTGTTTCATTTGTGACAAGATAATTTACGATGTCCGCGTACCATGGTGCACTGAAGAGGAAAAGAATTTTTTCATCGGGAACATGATCGTTGATTCGAGATGTTTTCATGAACAATACGAGAAAGATGATCAGCTATGACATTTTCAAAACCCTTTTTATCCCGTATTTCTAGCTCAAACTCTTGAAGAAGGAGAATCCAACGGATTAAGCGGGGTTTGGCATCCTTTTTCATGAGTAAATACCGCAATGCGGCATGATCGGTCTAAACTATGACCTTAGAACCTACGAGATATGATCTAAACTTGTCGAGAGCAAAGATAACTGCTAAAAACTCTTTTTCTGTGGTTGAGTAATTCAATTGAGCTTCATTAAGAGTTTTTCTAGCATAATAGATGAATCGAGGAAGTTTATCGATTCGTTGACCTAAGATGGCTCCAATGGCATAATCAGAAGCGTCACATATTAATTCGAAAGGTAAAGTCCAATTTGGAGGTTGGATTATAGGTGCAGTGGTCAAGATTGATTTAAGGGTTTCAAAAGACGTTTTACATTCATTAGAAAATTCAAATTTAACGTCTTTAGCCAGAAGATTCGAAAGAGGTTTTGAAATCTTTGAAAAATCTTTAATGAACCTCCTATAAAATCCTGCATGCCCAAGAAATGAGCGAATGTCCTTGACGGTCCTTGGAGGAGGAAGGTCAACAATAAGATCAACTTTAGATTTGTCAACTTCTAGGCCACTTTTAGAGACAACGTGACCTAAGACTATTCCTCGTTTAACCATAAAATGACATTTTTCGCAATTAAGCACAAGAGATTTCTCCTTACATCGCTTTAAGACACATTCTAGACGAAGGAGGCATTGATTGAAAGATGACCCATAGATTGAAAAATCATCCATGAATATCTCTAAGAAATCCTCTACCATATCAGAAAATATACTCATCATACATCTCAGAAAGGTAGCGGGAGAATTAAAAAGACCGAAGGGCATGCGATGATAAGCGAAAGTTCCGAAGGGACATGTGAACGTCGTTTTGTGTTGGTCCTCTAGCGCAATGGGAATTTGATTATAGCCAGAGTAACCATCAAGAAAACAATAATATTCATGACCAGCTAATCTTTCGAGCATTTGATCAATGAAAGGGAGGGGAAAATGATCTTTTCTTGTTGCTGCATTGATTTTTCGATAATCGATGCAAACACGCCATTTTGTTTTGACTTTTGTCGGAACAAGTTCGTTATTCTCATTTGTGGTCACGGTGATTCCAGACTTCTTTGGCACAACTTGTAACGGACTTACCCAAGTACTGTCAGAGATAGGGTAGATAATGTTATTGTCTAAACATTTGATAATTTCTTCCTTTACCACTTCTCTCATATTAGGGTTTAATCGCCTTTGAGCTTCACGAGTGGATTTAGCCTCGTCGACTAAATGTATTCGATGTTCAATGATTAATGGACTAATTCCCTTAATGTCAGCGATTACCCATCCTGATGCCTCTTTATTTTCCCTTAAAATTTTGAAAAGTTGTTCTTCTTGGTCCTTAATGAGATCGGAGGCCAAGATTACAGGGAAATTTTCCGAAGAATCTAAGTATGCATACTTAAGATCGTTTGGAAGAGGTTAGAGGTCTAATTTAGGGCGTACTTCTTTTGAGGCTTCAGTAGACATCAACTGATTGAATTCTATTGAATTATGAGAAGAGCAGAGCATATCATTTAATTCATAAATGTATTCATCTTCATTTAAATTGGAATTAAAATGATCTAGGCACATGTTAAGAGACTCCGTCGTATCACTAAAATCATTTTCTACAATTGTTTGGATCATGTCAACTTCTTCTGTTCCAAGATCCCTTGGTTGTCTGTTAAGATTGAAGATATTTAGTTCAATGGTTAGGTGCCCAAAGGAAAGTTGGAGTTGACCATTCCTACAATTTATGATAGCATTTGATGTGGCTAAAAATGGACGACCTAATATCAAAGGAATCTGACCATTAGGATTTGAGACAGGTGCAATCTCTAGGACTATGAAATCGACTGGGAAATAGAATTGCTCGATTTGTATCAAAACATCTTCAACTGTGCCCAATGGTTTTTTGACAGATCGATCAGCTAGTTGAATTGTGATTTTTGTAGGCTTTAATTCCCCTAGTCCAAGTTGACAATACACAGTATAAGGAAAAAGATTCAAACTCGCTCCAAGATTAAGGCATGACCAATGTGAGTGTTACCGATTTTACAATCGATTGTAGGACAATCGGGGTCCTTATACTTGATTGGGGAGGGATTTGAAAGAATAGAGCTCGTGTCTGCAGTTAGAAATGCAGTCTTAGGAACGTTAGTGGCACGTTTTTGAGTACATAGCTCTATCAGACATTTGGCATATTGAGGAATTTGCTCGATGGTATCAAGAAGTGGAATATTGATTCGAACTTGTTTGAAGATTTCAAAAATTTTGTCAAAATTAGTGGGCTTCTTCTTTTTGTTGAGTCTATGAGGAAATGGAGCAATGGGTTTATAGACTTGTTCGGAAGTTTTTTTATTCGAAGAAGAAGGTGTTATATTAGAGAGTGAAGATAAGGGAGCTGGAATGTTGGGGTTGCCAACATCAGAAGGTGAAGAGTGGTCGGGATTGCCAACCTTGGATGAAGAATTAGAGTCGTTTGGATTGAAAAAAGTGGTTGTCGACCGAGTTTCAGAATTTTGAACATGGGGAGACTTAAGAAGGATGTCGGGGTTGCCGACGTGGTTGTCTACCTTCTTTCCAGATCTTAATGTGGTGACAGCATTAACCGGATTTACATTTTCATCCTCACAAAGATTTACTCCTCGAGAGTTATACTTTGGATTCACTTCAGTTTGACTAGGAAATTTACCTTTCTCATTGATTTTCATGAGATCCTTCATCATTATCAACATTTGTTCATTTTGTTTAGTGATTTGCTTAATTCTCGCATCTTAGTTAGTAATTTGTTCATTTTGTTTGGTGAGTTGTTTTTCCAATCGAGCAATTTCTTGTGAATGCTGAGAAGGTTGGGTTGATGGATTGAAATTAGGATGCCTATATGGTTGATTTGAAGGTTTTGTTTGAGGAGCGGGTTGAGAATTTTGAGCATTAGAAGTGGGGCCTCGATAATTCGGATTTGGTATCATCGGATACATATGCGATGGATTAGCCGCATCATTAGGATTTGACCATGAAAAATTAGGATGGTGCTTCCAGTTAGGATTGTATGTGGATGAATAAGGACTATTTTGAGCTATAGCATTGATTTGGTCTTGTGTGTAGTAATGGGGTAGTCCTTCTCCTTCTTGAAGAGTTTGGGCTTCTATAGGAAGATGTGATGGGTCAATGGCATGTACTCCTCTGTTTGGAGTACGAATTGGAACATGAATTGTTTCCCATTGCATATCATTTTCCGAATATTCTTCTAAAAATTCCCAAGCTTCCTTGTCTGCATTTGCCATGAATTCTCCTCCGCACATTGATTCGAGTTGGGATCTTGTTTGATAGTTAAGCCCTTCATAGACGATTTGGCACAAGACGTGTCTAGGGATTGCATGATGAGGGCAACTATATAACAATTGATTGAACCTTTCAAAATATTTTGAAAAAGTTTCTCCTTCAATCTGAGAGAATTGATTGATTTTAGTTCGAATTTTAAGTGTTTTGTGGAAAGGAAAAAACTTTTTCAAAAATATAGTAATGAAATCGTCCCAACTTTTAATTGAATTTTTAGGAAGAGAATTAAGCCATCTTTTTGCACTTTCTAGAAGCGCGAATGGAATAAGTCTTAGCTTGATGGATTCATTAGAAAGTTGTTGCATTTTAGTTATGGAAGCATATAACTCAAATTCACTAAGAAATACATAAGCATTTTCAGACCCGGTGAATTTTGGTACCCCTTGGATAAAAGAATGTTTTAGCTTAAAATTATTTCCTTCGGCAGGTGGAAATGAAATAACCGAAGGTTGAACGGTCCTAGTTGGATAGCATCGGTCTCTAAGGGATAATGGTCGGTTCACATGAAATTCATTATTTCCAACATGTGATATAGGTGATGATTTAGGTGAACTGTGATGTGAACCGTGATATGAACTGTGATTGCTCATATTTGTTTGATTTGAAATTTCTGTTGATTTGTTTAATGAGATATTTTGGCTTTGTAAACGGTTAAAATTATTTCTTAACCAAACACGCATAAACAAATCAAAATGTAATAGCCAAAAATAAATTTAAACAGTTTTCAGTTGGGTACTTGTAGAGTAGAAAATTACTTACAGAGGGGTATAACAGTACGTCCAGTGCAACTGAGTAGTGCTAGCGAATCAAACTCCACAGTTTGCAATTGATCGATCCCTAGATCCTTGTTGTTGAATGGCTGAATTTTACTTAGTTGGAGCTATCTGTGTTGAAATTAACGTTTGCTATCTGAGTTGAAAAACGAAAAAAAACTTTTTTTTTTGAAAACTAATGTAAAAAAAAGAAAATTAAATTAACACGAATAGACTTAAAAAACAAAAAAAATCGAAAATTTCAAAATAACTACTCCCCGGCAACGACGCCAAAAACTTGTTGCAACTTTTCTATTGGTTAGAAAAGCACAAATTTTAATAAATTCTGCAAGTGCACAGGCATGTAGTATGCAAGTCGAACACAGGGAATTGTGTTTTAAAATATTTGAAATCCATATTTAAATCTTAGGCATGTTAAACAAATTCGATGGTGGTTCTCGAACAGAAAAATAAAAACAATAATATACTCCGAATCGATTTCGAATCTAATCAAAATTTCAATCAAAATATAAAATTGTAGAAATCAAAGTAGAAACTAAAAAGTGCTAGAAAATAATAGAGCAAACAACTGAAATAAAATGAACTGGATTTATTAACTAAATGGAAAGAGTGCTGAAAATAACTAAGAACAAGAATAAATAAATTGCTAAATCTAATTAACAATCCTACGTATTCTGTCCGGAAAAAAAACACTGCTGAAATTTAAAACTGAACTGGAAGAAGAGTGATGGGGTAAGAGATGGTTTCTTGGCTGTTGTATGATGCTGTATATATAGCCTTTTCCAGCCCATAAAATCAACTGCTGCTTTTTAGGAGGAACTGGTCCTTTGCTTGAATTGCTGAAAGAGAACATATATACATCCACGTCATTGCTTGAATTGGTCCATATTGCTTTGAATTGATTGCACGTGTGCTGCTTATTGAATTGAAGTGGCCATATAATATGCTGCTTGAATTGGTCACATTATTGTACCATGTTATTTGATTAACAAGTGGCCTTGCTTTGAAATGATGTTTGCTACTTTGATTTTCACGTGGCCATGCTTTGAGAGATTTTCAGGCTGAACTTTGAAAGTGTACAGCACTTTCAATATTTTGCATTTGATTTCTTGCATGAATAGTACACATGTTGGTGACGTGAGATGCATTTCTTCATGAACGATATGTGCTTTCTCTTCGAATTATTCGGTACTCAAAATGTTGCACTCTTTTCTGCGTTTCATTTGAACCAATGGACGACACAACCGATTAATTTCGACGTTGCACTTCGGAATCTATAATCTGCAAAACCACAATAAAATACCTGTATAATAACGCTTTGTTAAAATAAAAATATATGAAACAAACGGTTTAAAATGCAGAAAAATACGTTCATCAGCGTGCCGCCAGGTGTTTATAATGTTTTACCTCTATTCTGAACGTAATGGAATACATACCAGGAGCTTCCCACGACTAAACCGTAAGTCCGATTGACACGAAATTTGAAACACTATAATAATACACTATTACGGATCCAATGAAACTTGTTTCATCAAAATCCGAGACAATATCAAAAATGACTATTTTTACACGTTAATTAAATATTAAAATTTCCAATTTCTACCAAATCGCTTTTAATTCTATTTTAAAAGTTTACTATCTCTATTCTAATCCAAGTAGAATTTAAAACAACGTTAGAAATTATTTTTATTCATATTTGATTCAATATTCAATTATTTACACAATTCAAATATTAAATTAAACAATTTAATTATCCAAATAAATCACTATATTTGAAATATAAGTTATTCAACTTATAAAATTAACTTTTGAATATTTAAAATCAATTAAATATTCTAAATTCAGACGACTGAAAAACTGGGTCGTTAGAACACTTTTATAGCCATCAATAACTCATTTTTAGATAAACCAATAAAGTTCCAAAGCTGATTTTAAAAGTTAGAATTTACTAAAACAAATACTTAATATTTGAAAATCTACTTACCGAAGTATTTCAATCCTAACTAGTTTAAAATTTCATAGTTTTAAATAATAAAATTTTCCTTTTAAAAGCAAATTTAACTCTTAAAATTTGAAATATATTTTTAAAACTTCAATAACCAATTCAATTTATAAATTTCCCTCGAATCACATCACATCACTTCCATTTCGATCTCCTTAACCATTTTTACTTTCAAAAATAGTATCCACTATTTCTCTCACCCTATTTCCATATTCTAATATAAATTCTCCCTGTAAATTCATATTTCCCAACTGTTATCGATTTCCCTATTTATAAACATCGTTTATAAATTTTATAACTCCTTTGAGTTTCACTTTTATAAAACTAATCTCGTTTATAAAATTCCCTTTTTATAAATCCATTCCTTTATAAATCCTATTTATAACTTTCAATTATTTTTAATATCGTTTTCAACTTCTTTTAATATTTTCTCAGAATACCATTTATAATTTTTTTTATATAAGTCATTTTTTTAAATCTCCATTTAAAAATCTATAATAGTTAAATATAACCAAAAATCAAATATTTTTTTTTTCTAACTCAATTTTTTTAAAAATACTTCCAATTTCAATATAAATATTTTAATATCAAAATTCTCTTTAATTTCTTAAATTTTAAATATATATTTATGGTATTAAAATATCAAAATTCAGGCTAGTTCTACAATAGCATCCAATAATTCAAATTACAACAATAATCTATAACAGATTATCTACACACATCATATATCACTATATATGAAAAATAAACAATATATTTAAGGAATCCAGTTGGATCCCTCCAACCTGTTTCCCTGCATCCACAGATGTCAAAACAACATAAAAATACCAAACCCACTTCGAGGGGGTATCGCGGTATATAGGGTCATCCGCTATTATGCGGGGTGTATAAGGTCTCATCCGCTATAATGTGCGGGAATATCACTCCAAACACTAGTATATATACTACTATATATATAATATAATATCATTCAACAGATAATCAATTCACCAAACATCCAGAATTAATTTTTAACTATTTAAAATTAATATCTAGCAATCCAAAAAGAGTGAGATTTACTCACCTTGATTATTAATTTTCCAAATGCCCATTTTAGATTAAATCGAACTTCCGTTCGATTTAACCTAAAATTCCAGTTATCTATAATCGACTCCGAAAATTTCCAGGTTGAAGATTTTCAGCTACGAATCCAAAGTTGTCGGTTTCATACGATTTTGACCTCGTATAAATTTTATATGGATTAATAAACTTTTTTTTATAAACTAAACTAAATTAAAATAATCATAACCTTAAATTATTCTCACCTTAAAATAGCCTAGCCCAAACTACTGCAACCCAAACCCTAGCTAGCGCACGACCACATTGCCATTGCTCGACCTCTGCCACTGACATCCCCTCGACTTCAGCCACCAGTGCCTCAGCCGATCGCAACCACCAGCCGCTCACCCTAAGTCAACGCGATAGCCTCCCCGTTCGATAACAAAACCAAACCCTAACGCGACTCAACCCCCTTTATGAACTGCCACGACAGCACGCCCGTGCCTCACCTTCCTACGATCACATTGATACTCTCAGACGTAAGTCGCGACTTTCCCCTTTTGATTGTGAAAACTCTAACTACGAATCCCATACGCCTTCTACTCTGGTTACCTTCCATTGCATGACTGCTCAGTCGCGTTCGCCCCATTTCAGGCTCGACTTTGATCGAGATCGCCTGCCTTCCTTTTTCTTTTCTTTTTAATTTTTGAATTGATTTTATTTTCGAATAAGAAGTGATTTTGGTTTTTTTAGTAATAGGAAGGGAAAAACGCGATTTTTTTCTTTTAGATTCGTGATTTCAAATCGATTTCGAACTGCTGTGTAGAATTTGAGGGGGAAGGAGAATAATACGCGATTTCATTTTGCTCGGCCATTTTCGTTTTTTTTTGTTTTTTTTCTTTTTTTGTTCTGAGGATTTGAAATTTGATAGAGGGAGGGGAAGCCATTTAAAAGGAGGAAAAAGGGGATGTCGCATGATTTGAGCTAGTGTGTTTGAATAGGTTTGAGGGCGGCTGGATGTTGACTGGTCAATATATAAATAAATAAATTTTCAAAATATCTCGATTTACGCAACTCAAAATTTCGAACCCCTATCGAGGCATGCCGCTAGGTGCTCGTATTGTTATATCCCTATTCCAAATGCAATGGAAAAGATTTCGAGTCCTAATTCGATCGCATGGAGAAGATAGCTTTTTGGACCCAGTTAAAATATTAAATTTCGATATTAATTTCAATGCGTTTCTATCCTGTACGACCAAACAATAACTCCAAACACTACGAAATTTGAAATCCAATAATAATACACTATTACGGATCTAATGGAACAAGTTTCGTCGAATTCTGAGACTGTGCCTTGGATCGCTATTTTAACGCGTCGATTAAATCGACGATTTCAAAATTTTACGAAATCGTTTGAAATTTTAGTTTTAAAAACTTATTAACTTAATTATAACCTCAAATCTAGTATTTAAAACCATTTAAATATTCAAAGTCGAACGACGAAAAATCTGGGTCGTTACATTCCTTCCCCCGTAAAAGAATTTCGTCCCCAAAATTGCTAAGGCGGGAAAATGCTCCAAACACATTAACTTATCAAAACCCACTTAGTTAAAATTTGATATTCACTTTTCTAATCTTTTAGTTTCGCCCAAAATAATTAGTTTTCAATTCTAATTCAAAAATCCTTTATTTCAATTACAATTCGAAATCAAAATGTCGTTAACAAAAGTTTTCCAAAAATTTTCTAACACCCTAAATTTTTGTTAGAAATTTTTTGGTAGAGTCTCCTTTGTACGGAGGACCTTTTGCAATATGACAAGAGGGATAGATATATATACATCAACCCACGCGGTCGGAAAACTATATATATATATATATATATATATCAATATTTATAATTTGTAGTATTTAATCCGAAAACGTACCTTACTTAGCGTTTATAAGCATTATTAAGCGAGCATTTACTTTAAAAGTAATTTCGCAACCCAAATCTAGCCAAAAAGTTCCTATGCATCTATACTTACTCAATTTTAAACACATGAGTGCCAAAACATGAAATTTTAATAACGTTTCATCTATTCCACTAGTTAACCCATGAATTTCATAAACAATGCATGCTAAACATATATTTATAAGCAATTACGAGGTTCCAACACCAATTTAATTACATCCAATCAATCCATATACCATTTCATTCAATTTAAATGACTTACAAATCACTTTACATGCATTCAATTTATTTTTATACCAAACAAACTCATATCCATTCCAAATTGATTAAAAATCAATTTATTCACATTCTATTTATTCATAGAATTTTATTTACTTTCGTTAGCGTCAAACGACAAAAAAAATCCATGCAAATTCAGTGATATTCATTTAATAGAATAATCATCTTAGCTTATAGCTATTTTAAATTGATTCCAAATCAATTTATATTTAATTTTATTCCATTTCAAATTTATTCTCAGTCAATTCACTTACATTTCATTCGTATCCACATTCATTATATTCAAATCTATTCTATTAAGCTTGGAATCATCCCACGCTATTTACTAAATAACCATTACACAATTTATTCGAGCCAAACTCCCATCCAAAATATTTACTTAAGTTAATCCGTTATTTTTAATTTATTTCCACCTTATAACTTAAATTTATTTTCATTTCAACCAACTTCCATTTCATTTACTAATTAATTAGCTCATTCATTTTATTCACTTCAATTTTAATTCCGTACTCGAATTCATTCTTGAATTTATTTAATTCGTATCCAAGGAGTCATTTAATTTATTTACACTTAAACTGAATTTATTTATAGCTTAAGTCATCACTATTTCAAACTATTTTTATTTTATTCGAGTCGTTCCAATTTTATTCCATTCGCTTACCATTTTAAGTCGAATTTAATTAATACCTCAAGTTCCCTATTAAATTAAATTATCTAATTAGTTCACTTTCAATTTATATTCTAAAATCTGCTTTTTATTTCAAAAAAATCACTTCATTCAATCTACTTGAGTTCAAATTTATTTTATAACTCAAGTTTGGATTTTATTTCTTCACTTTAAAATATCACACCATTTTATTTTGGTTGTTCTATTCCATTTTTTTCCCAAATTTTATAAGCTATTCAAATTTATTTATTCACAATTCCAATTCTTCACTTGAATTTTATTTCATTCAAAATTTATACCTTATGGTTATATAATATTTCACAATTCAAAATTTATATTTACTTCAATTCAATATTATTTCTAATCCAATTCAAATTTTATAACTTATAGTTATATAGTCACTTTATAATTCACACTTGCATATTTAATTCAATTCGATATAATTCAAATCCGATTCACTTTTTATTTAAATTTCAATTCCTTTTACCCAACATTTCAAAACCATACTCGAGTTATTCATACTTAAATTAAATTTCACTCCAAACAAATTTATTTTAAATTCATTCAATTTCATCATATATTTCATTTACTTCACTTAAGTTAACTCCCATTTCATTAATACACTATATTAATTCAATTGAAATCCAGCCAATTAAATTCTTAAAATTTAATTTACTCAACTTAACTTAAGTTGAATTCCATTTCAACTTTCTCACTTTAAATTTTATCCTAACTTCAATTTTCACACTTCCCTCCTTATAAATATCATCTTACATAGGATTCCAGAATTTTTAAACACCCGGTATTTATTTCAAATCACTTTGAAATCAAATATATATATATACACTCTTTTTGGTTTAACAAACCACTTCCTTGGATTTTCAAAATTCACTTGGTTCCATCCCAAAACAATTTCCCTTCGGAATTTCCAAAACAATACTTGTGTTCACCAAAAAATCTCCATATCAATTTACCATGGTAGCAATCCATCACTTAGAAACTCGAAAATGAATACTGATGATGTTGTACAGTCATCACTAGGATTATTTTCCAGTGACCGAAGTGAGTTCAATGCTATATCACTTCCAAAATCCATTTAAAACCATTTTTTTATTCAAAAATATCTCCAAAATAATAATACCATTATTTAACTTCAAACACTTTGGAAAATACTTCTAAAATTCTCCGGAATTTAAATTTTCCAAATTCTAGTTTGAATCCATTTTAACTATAATCCATTTGTATAATTCATACTTATACAATCTCCCTTTGGTTATATATGACCCTTTCCAATTTTATAATCTTATTTTGATTATATAATAACAACCAAACACACCACTATAATATTTTCAGAAAATTATTCTTTTTTTATATTAAAATATAATTTGGGTAAAATTATTTCATTTACTCGCTCAAAATCATACTGTATCAGTTTACCGTGTTCAAGTTTTTAGAAACTCCTATCGATTTAGTGGAGTCCCACTATTCGATCAGAATTTATATACCACTCAACAAATAAATTAACACAATATAAAACCATTTATATTCACTAACAAGTACGCGCTCATATCTATTATTACACTCAACTCATTCTAGGGCATTACTGACCCTATCACTAATGAGTAATCCCTACCAGAGCTAAGGTTCTCACTTAACCTTCAGCTCTGATACTAAATGTAGTGACCCGCAGTTCCGCACCCTTTTGAATCAACCATATTCACACTTGTCCAACACAAAGTGTACGGAAGAGCGAATAACTAGGGTAAAGAAGAAAAAAGTGGTAGAAGAAAAATTAAACATCAACATAGAATCTCACAATTGTAGCGGAACAAAATATAATATATAATAACAGATTTTTATACAAGGAAAACTGTATCTGTTAATATACATACAATCATCAGAGTACAACAATTCAATACATCAAAATGGACAGTTATAATAACTTGTCCTCTCACGGCGGAAATATAACCAAGTACGGAGATACGTCTCAATCATCCAGCTCATCTCCTGAGCTCCACAGCACCATATCCTAAATTTGTAATACTCGGTCTGACCCGAGTATTATAATAAAATAACACCCAAGTCAGTCTGGAAAACCAGCGTGAGAAAACACACTCAATTTGAATTATTAGAGTTATCAAAATCCTTTGAAAAACAAAGGTATCTTGTAAGACCGTGTCACACATAAACACGACGGGTTTTTCCCTTACGATAACCAAAACATTTTATAGAAAATCCAGTGATATTAT
The DNA here is from genome assembly GCA_030737815.1 of Allium fistulosum. Classification (NCBI taxonomy): domain Eukaryota; kingdom Viridiplantae; phylum Streptophyta; class Magnoliopsida; order Asparagales; family Amaryllidaceae; genus Allium; species Allium fistulosum. The sequence goes on from CM060906.1 coordinate 187,006,241, forward strand.
AATAATGTCTGAATACAAATACTTATTCAAATAGCCGAAATTGTTACATTAATTAAATTTCAGCATACTACGCTCTGCAAACAAAACCGTAAGGCTCATATTGGAGAATGGATTCCATACAATTACTAGGCCACTGGGGTACCGCCCATCACAGTACACCTCTAGAACAATGTACCGAGGACCTCGTCGGGATCCCCTGCTACACAAGACCGGTCTACACCTAACCTGGATAGACCGAATATGTTATCACCCCGGGTGTTCCCACCCTTACCATCGAGCGCTCCTTCTTTCATGCACAACCATATCCATAATATATAGGTTTCCGAGGATATCTAGAAAAGTGATAACATACCCTAATTGGGTGCGACCCACTTAGCCTTGTTGCATCTCCTTTGTTTTAGTCATTCTTGGTTGATGAGGCTTGAGGCTAAGTGTTACCTTTCAAGAAACAATTCCACTTAGAATGCTCATCGTCCTCCAATAACGATAATCTGTAGCATTCGTCCATTCAAGTTGTCTTGGGTCTGGACAAACCGAATCACCGTCTTCATCATCTTCACGGTATTCATTTGTAACGTTCAAACCAGATCGAAGTGGTTTTCGAATAATTAAATCCGATCCCGGTCTCTTCGAAACGATTAACGAAATTGGCTAATATTGATAGTCGGTTATTTAACTATCAATAAACATCCATGAGGAGTCGCTAGGCCTTATTATAAATTTTTCAAAAAATATTCTTTTCCAAATACCTTTATATGGTGTGTATTTCAAATTCTTTTCCATATTCAAATATCTGAAAACAGTTTTCAATATTTAAATCCGTAACAGGATATCCCATAACTTTTCTACACTTAGGAAAGTACTCTAAGTCCATTTTCCAAAACCATCTCAAGTGTCAAAACTTAGAAATTTTCTTAGCTTATATCCTACATTTCCAAAAACTATTAATAAATTTCTTCTCACATTTTCCAAAACATATTATATTTATTTATAATCACATCTAACCATTTATAACTTCTTTATTAAACTCGAATTCATTTTTTTCAAGTTTCGATATTCCAACACTTACGAAATGTCTTAAATTCTCAGCATACCATTATAAAACTCCTCTTATAAAAACCTTCCCGTTAAATAAACCCACCTACAAGTCTCGAGAGAATAAAGTAAAAATCATCAAACTCCTATATTTATATAAAATAAGTATTTAAAAGAATAATAATTTATTTTTAAAACATGTTCAAATAATTATTTAAAATATCGAAATCACTTTTATAACCATCAATAGCTCATTTTTAGATAAACCAATAAATTTCCAAAGCCGATTTTAAAAGTTAGAATTTACTAAATTAGATACTTAATATTTGAAAATCTACTTACCGAAGTATTTCAATCCTAACTAGTTTAAAATTTCATAGTTTTAAATAATAAAATTTTCCTTTTAAAAGCAAACTTAACTTCTTAAAATTTAAAATATTTTTTAAAACTTCAATACCAATTCATTTATAAATTTCTCTCGAATCACATCACTTCCATTCTGATCTCCTTAACCATTTTCACTTTCAAAAATAGTATCCACTATTTCACTCACCCTATTTCCACATTCTAATATAAATTCTCCCTGTAAATTCGTATTTCTCAATCTATCATTTGATATTGATTTCCCTATTTATAAACATCGTTTATAAATTTTATAACTCCTTTGAGTTTCACTTTTATAAAACTAATCTCGTTTATAAAATTCCCTTTTTATAAATCCATTACCTTATAAATCCTATTCATAACTTCCAATCTATTTTTAATATTCTTTTTATATTTTCAGAATACTATTTATAAATTATTTTATATAATTCATTTTTTTTAAATCTCCATTTAAAAATCTGCAAAAGTTAATTATAACCAAAAATCAATTTTTTTTTCTAACTCATTTTTTTTAAATACTTCCAATTTTATATCAAAATTCCCTTTAATTTCTTAAATTTCAAAAATATATTTATTGTATTAAAATATCAAAATTCAGGCCAGTGCTACAGTAGCATCCAATAATTCAAATTACAACAATAATCTATAACAGATTATCTACATACATCATATATCACTATATATGAAAAATAAACAATATATTTGAGGAATCCAGTTGGATCCCTCCAACCCGTTTCCCTGCATCCATAGATGTCAATACAACATAAAAGTACCAATCCCACTTCGAGGGGGATATCGCGATATATAGGATCATCCGCTATTATGCGGGCCGTATAGGGTCTCGTCCGCTATAATGTATGGGAATATCACTCCAAATACTAGTATATATACTATATAATATAATATAATATAATATAATATAATATAATATAATATAATATAATATGATTCAATTGATAATCAATTCAACCAAACGTCCAGAATTGATTTTTAACTATTTAAAATTAATATCTAGATATCCAAAAAGAGTGAGATTTACTCACCTTGATTTTTAATTTGCCAAATGCCCATTTTAGATTAAATCGAATTGTCGTTCGATTTAACCTAAAATTCCAGCTATCTCTAATCGACTCCGAAAAATTCCAGGTTGAAGATTTTCAGCTACGAATTCAACGTTGCCGGTTTCATATGATTTTGACTTCGTATAAATTTTATATGGATTAATAAACTTTTTTTTATAAATTAAACTGAATTAAAATAATTATAAGCTTAAATTATTCTCACCTTGAAATAGCTTGGCCTAAACTACTGCAACCCAAACACTAGTTGGCGCGCGACCACACTGCTATTGCTCGATTATTGCTCGACCTCTGCCACTGACATCCCCTCGACTTCAGCCACCAGTGCCTCAGCCGATCGCAACCACCAGTCGCTTACCCTAAGTCAACGCGGAAACCTCCCCGTTCGATCACAAAACCAAACCCTAACATGACTCAACCCCCACCATGAACTACCACGACAGCATGTGCTTGCCCCGTCTTCCTTCGATCAAGCCGATACTCTTAGACGTAAGTCACGACTTTCCCCTTTTTCTCATGAAAACTCTAACTACGAATCCCACATGGCTTCTACTCTGGTCACCTTCCATTGCACGACTGCTCGGTCACATTCGCCCCCGTTCAGGCTTGACTTTGACCGAGATCGCCTGCCTTCTTTTTATTAATTTTTTTTGAATTGATTTGATTTTCGAATAAGAAGTGATTTCGGTTTTGTCTTTGATTAACAGGAAGGGAAGAACGTGATTTTTTTTCTTTTTTTTCTTTTATATTCGCGATTTCGAATCGATTTCGAACTACCGTGTAGAATTTGAGGTGGAAGGAGAATAATACGCGATTTCATTTTGCTCGGCCATTTCCTTTTTCTTTTTTGTTCTGAGGATTTTAAATTTGATAGAGGGAGGGGACGTGATTTAAAAGGAGGAAAAAGGGGATGTCGCATGATTTGAGCTAGCGTGTTTGAATAGGTTTGAGGGCGGGTGGATGTTGACTGGTCAATATATAAATAAATAAATTTTCAAAATATCTCAATTTACGCAACTCAAAATTTCGAATCCCTATCGAGGCGTGCCGCTAGGCATTTATAATATTATACCCCTATTCCGAACACAATGGAAAAGGTTTCTAGTCCTAATTCGATCGTATGGAGAAGATAGATTTTTGGACCCAATTAAAATATTAAATTTCGATATTAATTTCAACGCGTTTCTATCCCGTACGACCAAACGATAACTCCAAACACTATGAAATTTGAAATCCAATAATAATACACTATTATGGATCCAATGAAACTGGTTTCGTCGAATTTCGAGACTGTGTCCCGGATCGCTATTTTAACGTGTCGATTAAATCGACGATTTCAAAATTTTACGAAATCATTTGAAATTTTATTTTTTAAAAACTTATTAACTCAATTATAATCCCAAATCCAATATTTAAAACCATTTAAATATTCAAAATCGAACGATGAAAAATCTGGGACATTACAAACTTACTTTAGTCATTGGAAAATAATCCTAGTGATGACTACGCAGCATCACTAGTATTCATTTGCGGGTGTCTAGATGACGGATTGCTACCATAGTAATTTGATATGGATATTTGTGTTTGTTAAACAGGTGATGTTGGAAATTCCGAGGGAATTGTTTTGGATAAAAATCAAGTTGATTTTTGAAAGTTGAAGGAAATGGTTTGTTGAAAACAGAGTTATATATATATATATATATATTATTTCATATGATTTGAAATAAGAACCGGGTGTTTGAATTCTGAAATTTCTAGTTAAAAGAGAAGTGAAATAAGAAGAGAATAAGTTTTTGAAATAAAAACTTGGAAAAAGTAAACTTCAAGATGAAATTAAAATTTAACTCATGTAAGTTAAATAAATTGGATTTGTAAAAGAAAATTTGTAGGAATTGGAATTTAACTTAAAGCAAAAATTAAAGAAAATAAATTAAATGAAGTGATTATAATAATAAAATGAAATGAGTAAAATGTGATGAAGTTAACTAAATATAAGTGCATATGAATGTGTAAGTGAATGGAACAAATAAATATAAGTAAGGAAGTGTGGAAAAATTTGAAATTTGAATTAAATTCTGACTTGATTAAAATGAATGAATTAAAAAAAAATTTGTTTGGAGTGAAATTTAATTTAAGTATGAATAACTCGAATATTATTTTGAAATGTTGGTTAAAGGAATTGAAATTTAAATTAAATTAAATTGGATTGGATTAGAAATAATATCGAATTAAAGTAAGTAAAAATTTTGAGTTATGAACTAATTATATAACCATAAAATATAAATTCTGAATGGAATAAAACATAAGGAAAAAGAATCATGGAATGGTGAATAAATAAGTTATATAGCTTATAAAAATTGAAACTAATGGAATAAAGGTATATTTAAGCTATAAAGTGATGTATAATCTTGAGTTAAAAATAAAATGTGGATATACTCGAGTATAAAATTGAGGGGAATGTGAGGAAAGAAGTTGTGTAACTAATAAAATTGTAAAGTGGAATAGAAAAGCCAAAATAAAAATAATTGGATGTTTTGGTGAAGAAATAAATTCCAAACTTGAAATATAAAAAAATGAATTTGAACTCCAGTAAATTAAATGGAGTGATTTTTGAAATAAAAATCAGATATTGGATTATAAAATGGAAGTGAACTAAGAAGATAAATTAATTAGTAATTGAATATGGGAATGGAACTTAACTTGGTTAAGTAAATTAGATTGCGGATTAAATTTGAAATTAAACGTGGAACTTGAGTTATAAATAAAACTCGACTAAATTGTAAGCAAATTAAATATATTTTGAAATGTTGTCGAATAAAAATAGGAATGAATAAAAATGGGGATGACAAAAGTTATAAATAAATTCAATTTGAGTGTAAATAAATTGAATATGGCCTTGATATCATTTGAATGAATTCGAGTATGAAATTGAAATTTGAAGTGGATTAAATGAAGGGACTGATTAAATAAATTAGAAAACGGGATGGAATTTGATTGCATGAGAATCAATCTAAAATTTGAATCGGAATTTGATGGCAAGGGAAATAAACTTAAGTTGTAGAATTAAATTAATTAGATAAACAAATCAACGTAAGTAAATTATTTTAGATCGAAGCTTGGCTCAAATAAAACCATAATGCATAAGTAAATAACATAGGATGATTCCAAGCTTAATAAAATTGATTAGAAAATAATGTGGATATGAATGGAATGCAAATGAATGGATTGAATTTAAAATGGAATAGTATTAAATATAAATGGATTTGGAATCAATTTAAAATAGCTGTAAACTTAAATGGGTATTTTATAAAATGGATATCACCGAATTTGCATGGAAATATTGTCGTTCGACGCAAACGAAAGTAAATAAACTTATGTAAGTTAATAGGAAGTGAGAAAATTGATTTTTTAAATCAATTTGGAATGGATATGAGTCTGTTTGGTGTAAATATGAATTGAATGCAGATAAATTGGTTGTAAATCATTCAAATTAAATGAAATGGTATATGGATCGATTGAAAGTAATTAAATTAGTATCGGAATCTTAAATTGCCTATAAATCTATGTTGGCATGTGGTTTATGAAATTCATGTGTTAAATTAGTTAAATGAATGAAATGTTAGTGAATTTCATATTTTGATACTTACGTGGTTTAATTGAGTAAGTAAAGGTACCCGTAAGCTATTAAGCTAGACACTACGCCATAAATGGCCTACTGCAACATTTTTGCAAGGTGTTGCCAGCTCAAATGTTGCGATAGATATAAAAATTTGGTCCTACTGCAACATTGTATTTATGGTGTTACCTTAGCCATAAAAATGTGTTGCTCTAGCTAAACAAGTGTAACACGATGCAACATTTTTATATAGTGTTGCTATAGATGTATACAAATTAAAAAATTAATAAAGTTAGCAATCCACGTGAATACGATCCAACGGTCTACATTTAATCCAACTGTTAAAATGGATCACCGCTGCACTTTTTACCAAATTTTCGTTTTCCCGCTTATGTTGGTGTAGATCCCCTTTCAGTTTACCATATTCACGAAATCCCCAAATTCATACTTCCAGCAAATTCACGAAATCCCCAAATCAAAAAGCAAATTCACGAAATCCAGCAAATTCACGAAATCCAGCAAATTCACGAAATCCAGCAAATTCATACTTCCAATTCGCGATTAGAATCAATTCATAATTCTCAAATCAATTCGCGTGGAGATGGAAGATGATTTCAGGCGATTAGAATAAATCAAGTATCAAGTTCCAATTCGCGATTCATCTTCTTTGGGGATCCGCAAGTCTGATTGATGAAGTCGCCTGCTGCTTCATGTTGCGTTCAGTGCTTGGAAAGTTTGCTGAAGATTGCCGAGATAGAGCCTTGGATACTACTGAGATTACGATGCCACTGACCGGTGATGCTGTGTTTCAGATCTAGAGTGGCTCGCAGTGCCATCATTCGGTCTAGAAGCGAAATTAACAACAGACAACGAATGTTGTGTTTCAGATCTAGAAGCAAAATCAAGGGCGTCATCTTCAAATTCAGTATCTCAGACTCAAGCATCTTCACAGCAGCAATCTGTTTTGCATATGAAGGCTTCTGGTTTGTTTTTTTAATATTATTTGTGCTTTTTGATGATTTCTTCTTCAGTTTTTGAAGCTTGGGAATATGTTAGCTTATTGACTTTGGATGTTTTGCAGCTCCTAAGAGAAAAAATCATTTTAGAAAATATGTATCCAAATGAGTTCAGATTCTTGATGGATACTAGTTCTGTTGTACAGTCAAATTTGGTATTCACGCTCAACTTGTATATTTAGTTTGTTAGATATATATCTAACCTTAAGTTTGTTAACATGAACTGGTGCTCCAAGTCATGCTAACCTTATATATTTGGTCTGGACTGAACTGGTACCATGCTAACCTTGTTCTTTAACATGAACTGATGCTCCAAGTCCTTTGTATATCATATTACTGCCTATGTTTCTCTTGTACATGCCTGATGCATTCACTGTTTTTGCTTGATAGGCTGCCTATGTGTTGATGATGTAATTTGATGAGGCAGTGAGTGGGTGTTTTGTGAAAGAGGTTGGGAGTGTGGTCAGTGTTTGGTAGATGGTCAGTGTTTCAGGCAATTGTGTTTCAGGTAAGTGGTAGATGGGCAGTAGTTCCGATGGGTGATGAAGTTGCTGAGGATGGGGTTTGCTAAGTTCAGTCTTCATTTGTGCATCATTTTAGGTCGATCCCCGCCGGGACTGCGGTGCCCCGGACCCCCGCCGGCGCTGCGCCCGGACCCGCTTCTCGCCTCGCCTTCGGCTCGGCACTCGGCTCGCCTTCGGCTCGACATATATTTGTCAGTGTCGGTGTCTGTATAAATTGAAACTGCATATGTAATGAGTGAACTGAGTGATGTAGTGAGGAATATCTGTATATGTGAATATCAGTGTTATATATCATTGAATTGTAAAATAGTGGAGTCAGGAATTTGTACTATTTCAAATGTTGAAATAAAATATTTATTTAAATAAATTACTGTTTAAATATCAAATTCTGTGCAATAGCATTTTATTAAATAAATATTTATTTTTATTAAAAAATCAAATATGCTCTACATTGTGGGCCCCACAAATTCAAAAAGTTCATATCTATAGCAACATTTTGGAATGTTGCTACAGATACCTATGGGTGTTGCCATAGACCCAAATAGGGTTCTATTGCAACAATATTACTTATGTTGCCTTAGATAGTCAAAATGTTGCCTTTGAGGTCTAAGGCAACGGCAAAAATTGCATCACCCTAAAAGTGTTGCCATAGACCTATGGCAACATTTTTCGGGCCTGAGCCAACATTTTTTTTGTGTTGCAGTAGGCCATTTATGGCGTAGTGAGAGTTGGGTTGCGTAATTGCATATGAAATAAGTCGCTTGCTTAAAACGCTAATATAAGGTACGTTTTCGGATTAAATACAGCAAAAATATAAAATACTGATATATATTTTGTTAGCTAAAAAGTTAATGTTTAAATTGAAATTGAAATCAGAGATTTTGGTTTAGAAATGGAAACTAAATGTTTTGAATAGGACTAAAAGGTTTAAAAAAGTGAATGTCGAGTTTTAACTAAGTGGGTTTTGAATAGGTAGTGGGTTTGGAGTTTTTCCTGCCTTAGCAATTTCGGGGATGAAATTCTTTTAAATGGGAGGAATGTAACGACCTGGATTTTTCTGTCGTTTAATTTTGAAAACTTAAAAGGCTTAAATATTGGATTTGGAATTTATAATTAGGTTAACGAGTTTTAAAAAGACTGAAAATTCAACTGATTTTGTCAATTTTAGAAACCATCGATTTAATCGACGCGTTTAAATAGCGATCCGGGGCACAATCTCGGAATTCGACGAAACTAGTTCCATTAGATCCTTGTGAATTATTATCGGATTTCAAATTTTGTAGCGTTTAGAGTTATAGTTTGGTCGTACGTGATATAAACGCGTTGAATTTAATATCGAAAATTTAATATAATAATTAAGTCCAAAAAGCTATCTTCTCCATACGATCGAATTAGGACTCAAAACCTTTTCCATTGTGTTCAGAATAGGGGAACAACATTATGAACGCCTTACGGCACGCCTCGATAGGGGTTTGAGATTTTAAGCTACGAAAATCGAGATATTTTGAAAATTAATTTAATATATGTGTGTGTGTGTGTATATATATATATATATATATATATTTCTACACTTCAAATCTATCTTCTCTTTCCATCAGCCTCCTAGGATTGTGACTTTTACCGATTCAAACATGCCATTTCCTTCTTTAAAATCATATCTTCTTCCCCCTTCTTTTCAGATCAAATCCACGAGAGTTAAAAAAAATTCGATCGGAGTAAAATCGTGTTTTCCCCGTTTCTTCTTCAAGAACGAAATCAAATTCGTTCTTATATAAAAAAAATGCTCCAATGCATTGCCTACTCAAGAAGTTATCCACCAACAGCTCCTCAGCCGGCATGTGTACTTCCGACAATGACGATATTGTCATCGTTACTCCTAACACCCGTCAAGCCCTCAAATCCCTAACCTCCCAAATAAAGGACATGGCAGTGAGGCTTATCAAGCAGTGACGTGACTCTGGTCTCGACGAGTGAGACAATCGAGGAAGAAGTCATACGATCGATCGATGACGAATGTGATGGAGGATGGGTCGCGACCTGGCTGTGATGATTCGCGATGATGGTAGGAGGGAAAATTCGATAGGCGACAATCGATTGGGGTTGTGGCGTTCGCTCGTGGAAGTCGACCAAGGCTGGGCGAGCCTACGACGATGATCCAGTGGCGGTTGGAGCTCTAATGCAGCGGCGAGGGACGTTGAAGGTCGACGATGAAGCGTGATGTGCAAGATTTTGGGAAAGGTGGTTAACGACATGGGCTTGATTAAGTAGGGATTAGGTGTTAATTTCTAAGATTAATGGTTAATTATGTTATTGTGACGCCCAACCTCTATACCCAAGCTAGCCAAGAACATTACGGAGTAATGGTGTCAACTAGCGCGGAGAATAAGGCTGTTGAGGAGCGACCACCCATGTAACTTCCTTGTGCGAGCACCGATATGTCAGATAGTATAGCATGCATTACATTTAAAGAGGAAATCCGACATATCGATACAAACTCAAAGCTATCACACAGTGGCTTTATATAATCTTCGGATACAGATATAGAAATAATCATAACACCAATCAGTCACAGACATCCATATCACAAAGGCGGAAAAAGATATGAATATATATATATAACACATGAAAGTGTACATCAGAGTAGTGGTCTGAAAGATCCACGATAATACAAAAGAATAACAACATGTGCTATACAAAAGAATACATCAAAGAGTCGACATCCCAAATGTATACAACAAAAACTACTAATCTAAGTAGTTAGCCAAAAGTCAGATCAATCCCAGAAGAGAAGTCAAGCAGAAGCACCTGTAACATCTCGGTCTGACCCGAGTATTATTTCATAAGAAAATAATAAACGGATCTGTCTAGCTATAAATATCAGATGACATGATATAGAATAAAAGTTATGGCATGAGCATGTAATAACCATAATGGCATACTACTATAAGTATTTAATTGAAAATCAACATGAGATTAATCAATATCACAAGAATCTTCTCAAAGATAGAATAGGGCATCATACCCTAAACTTGTATTCATAACAAGTCAATGACACACAAATTCACCAATGCACAAAAATTGATAAACATATCAATGGAAATCACTAAAATTGGTGAAGCACAAAATTTCAGAAATCATCTCAAGAAATCCAGAAATCACAAGAAGGGGGGAGGCCTATCACAAAACGGGAGTATGAAAACTCACCAACACGTGTAACACAAGACGAGACGCTATCTCATGGTAGCTAACCATTAATTTTGAGCCGAAACTCCACAAGAATGGTCCGAAGACCGTGGGGCGCTACCCCACATATGTGATGTAGAAACATCACACAAACGGGGTTTAGTCTCCCTCGTAGACAAAGAGACATCGCACAGTTGCTAGTCTAAATCACAAAAATGATCATCATGATCATCAAGTAGTGTCAACCACACCAAGCTAGTAAATATATGAGTTTAGCTTCATGTCCCATAACCACTTGCTTAACTTAAATATTTACGAACAAACTGTAGATCTTCACTAGAAAATTGTCACAAAAGGTTCAGTCGAACAAGTCCAAGAATTAACCGACGAAGTGAACGCGAGCGTTTCATACCACCTGTTTTACTAAGCCGTTTAATTAGATTTCTCATCCGAGTGATGTAAAGGCTTGTATATACTAATAGATTAGAAAAGGGTTTAGGAAAAAGAGCTTTGTAATAAAATAGAGTTGAAATCGTTTTGATGAAAGAGTTTTGATATTTACTACTAGTATTGAAACCTTCATACTTTTAAAGTGACAAATCACAGAAATTGATTATAGAATCAACAAGTCACAAAAGTTCACGTTCGAAGACGTGAATGAAATCCAAGGAAATCACTTCCAAATCCATCAAAGTAGAAATACCCATGCGACCTAACAAGGCCAAGCTAAAATGCAATGGAACGACTAAAGTAAAATAGGTTGAACGACCTAAGGATGGCATGTCGAGCGACCAAGGAGAGCGCGACCTATCGTGGTGACATGGCCGAGCGACTTATTAAGACAATAGGGAGAGCGACCTATAAGTGATGCGACCTAAGGTGCAAGTGACCTAAGGTGGTGAGGTCGAGCGACCTAAAGGAAGTAAGGTCTAACGACCTAAAGAGTTCGTGACCTAAAGGATACGACCCAAGTGGTGAACGACCTAAGATCAGAGGCCAAGCGACCTAGTGGTTGCGACCTAAGTGGTACGCGACCTAAGGACATATGAGGTCCAACGACCTAAAGGGATGAGGGTCGAGCGACCTAAAGGAAGTAGGTCTAACGACCTAAAGGAAATAAGGTCTAACGACCTAAGTAGTGATGAGCATACAGCCACGGTGGCGCGACCTAATTGGGCGAACGACCTAAGGTACGAACGACCTAAGGGGACCGACCTATTGATGGCGAGCTAGGGAACGACTTAGCGACATCTTAGATCACCGAGCGACCTAAAGGATAGACGAGCTAAGGGACGAACGACCTAACTCCGAACGAGCTATCGATGGCAAACGGCCTAAGCCCAGAACAAGCTATATGCAGGCAAAGACTTTTCCACGCCGAGCGACCTAGCGAGGCAAAACGACCTAAGTGTAGTTTTCTTGCCAAAAACACTAAAAATTGGAGGTTTTCACCAATTCAATCCAAACCAAATGCAAATGTACATGCTAAAGTGATAAGGAATCATTCCCAACAATCCAAGATAGTTATAGACAAGAAAGTGAGATAAAAATCTCACCTTTTCACGAAATTGATGATGGAGAAGCTTAAAAGTAATGGAAGAAGCTTGAATCCAATGTCTTCTCTCTAGATTTGGAGTTGGATGATAATTTTGCAAGAGAACTTGAGCTTGGAGTTTTAATTTCCCATTCCCTCCACCATTTTTGATGAAGCTTTGTTGTTAGGAAAATGAAGAAGGAATTAATGAAGAGGAGAGGTGGTTGGGCTGAGTTAGTAAGGGCAAAAGAGTTCAGCCCAAACCAAAGTCATAAGCCAAAAAGTGGCGAAAATTCCACTATCTCCAAACATATCGAAGATTACACTCAAAAAGATCGCAAACGTCATTTTGAACTCAATGGAGGTGGTCTCGAGTCCTAATTTGACCGTTTGCAAAAGGTAGCTTTTCGGACTAAAATTTGACTAACGATAAAACATTTAAATAAAATATTTAAATATAAAATCGACAAATATGCGGGTTGTTATAGACTCCCCTCCTTAAAGAAATTGCATCCTCGCAATATATATAAGATGGAAATAAAAAGTAACAACCATAAAAGCATATTATCACAAAAGAAATTTGAAATAAGAAGTTCACCTCAAAGAGCATGAGTAAGTAAGTCCGGATGTGTACGCTCGATGAATTCTCTAGATTCCCAAGAGCAATCCTTAGGATTTGAGGACCATTGAACTTTTACAAGCGGAACATCTTTATTTCGAAGTCGTTTGACCTCCGAAGCAATAATTCGAATAGGATGCTGCTCATAAGTTAAATTCGACGAAACTTCAATTTCTTCCACAACACCGGGCTCAAGAATAGAATCGGAATCCCGAAGGCACTTCCGTAATTGAGAAACGTGAAACACGTCATGCATGGCAGAAAACTGAGCCGGTAATGAGAGGCGGTAAGCCATGGAACCAATACGTTCGGTGATAGGAAATGGCCTAATATATCGAGGCGCTAACTTTCCCGATCGACTGAAACGTACAACACCCTTCATCGGTGAAACACGAACAAATACAAGATCTCCAACAGAAAATTCTAATTTCCTTCTTCGATTATCGGCATAGGATTTTTGTCTACTCTGGGCTTCTTTCATCCTATGTCGAATAAGTTCAATCTTTTCTGTGGAATCACGAATAAAATCTGGACCTAAAACCAGCTTCTCACCGGCCTCAAGCCAACAAGAAGGAGATCAGCATGGCCTTCCATAGAGTGCCTAAAAAGGTGCCATACCAATACTAGATTGGAAGCTGTTATTGTAGGATAATTCAACAAGTGAAATATGATCCTCCCAACTTCCACCGAAATCAAGCACACAAGAATGAAGAAGATCTTCAAGGGTTTGATTCACACGCTCAGTTTGTCCATCGGAATGGGGGTGATAAGCGGTGCTAAAATTAAGCTTCGTTCCCAAAGCTTTTTGAAGACTCTTCCAGAATCCACTAGTAAACAATGGATCATGATCACTAACAATGGAAGTAGGAACTCCATGCAATTTAACAATTTCTTTGATAAAGAGTTTGGTCAGAAGAGGAACGGTTCGGTTCGACCGAACGGGAATAAAATGGGTAGATTTAGTAAGTCTATCAACAATCACCCTTAAGCTATCATGACCCGAACGAGAACGGGGAAGGCCATCAATAAAATCCATAGAAATTTGATCCCACTTCCAAATTGGAATTTCCAAAGGTTGTAATAACCCACCGGGCTTTTGATGTTCAGCCTTAACAAGTTGGCAAGTCATGCAACACTTAACAAAGTTAGCAACATCAGATTTCATTCCCTCCCAATAATAAAGTCGTTTCATATCCGCGTACATTTTACTACTACCGGGATGAATGGAAAATTTGGAACGATGAGAATCTTCTAGAATATCTTTACGAAGATTACTAATATTTGGCACTATAAGTCTACCAAATTTTCGAATGCCGCCACAAGAATCAATATCAAAGTCTGTCAGACCTTCAATATCGGTTTTATCCTTCAAATTCTGGCCAAGCAAAGCCAATTCAGGATCTAGCTTTTGAGCTTTAAGAATGCGGTCTAAAAGAGAAGGATGAGCATCAAGGATACATAAAACAAAAGATGAACATAAATCGGTTACACGATCTCTAATCTCACAAGTGGATAAAACATCGAGATCATGCCATTCAGATATCATCATAGAGACAACCGCTTGTTGCTTACGACTAAGAGCATCGGCAACATGATTTCCCTTTCCGGGGGTATAAAGAATATCAAGATCATAGAGGCAAGGAATTCGAGCCAACGCTGTTGACGCAAATTAAGTTCCTTTTGAGAAAATAAATATTTCAAAGACTTATGATCAGTATAAAGTATAAATTTCTCTCCTAAAAGATAATGTCGCCAAATCCGAAGGGCGAAAACGATAGCTGCGAGTTCTAAATCATATGTGACATATCTAGTCTCAACCGGCTTCAATTGCCTAGAAGCATAAGCAATAACACATTCTTTTTGCATAAGAACGGCACCTAAACCAATTCGACTAGCATCGGTATAAACAACAAAATCTTGATTCCCTTCGGGAATAACAAGAATAGGAGCCTCAGAAAGGAGTTCTTTTAATTTCAGAAAAGAAGTTTCACATTTGTTCGACCAAATGTATTTAACACCTTTCTTTGTTAAGCCAGTAAGAGGCACGGCAATTTTAGAAAAGTCCTTGATAAAACGACGGTAATAACCCGCCAATCCAAGGAAGCTATGGATTTCCGCTACACTCTCTGGTCTCTTCCAATTTTGAATTGCTTCAATCTTTGAAGGATCCACTGATATTCCGGATTCGAAAATAATATGACCGAGAAACTTCACACTAGATTGCCAAAAGTGGCATTTAGAAAATTTTGCTTTTAATTGATTGCTCCTCAGAGTTTCCAATACAATCCGAAGATGCTTTTCATGTTCCTCCTCGGTTTTAGAATACACAAGAATATCATCAATAAAGATGAGAACAAACCGATCAAGGAAATCTTTGAAAACTCGATTCATAAGGTCAACGAAATAAGCTGGAGCATTCGTTAAATCAAATGGCATAACTAGTCATTCATAAGATCCATAACGAGTACGGAACGAGGTCAAAGGAATACTGTCCTCTGCAATACGAAGCTGATGAAAACCGGTAGCCAAGTCCAATTGTGAAAAGACTCTAGCACCACTAAGTTGATCAAATAGATCATCAATCCGAGGTAAAGGATATTTATTCTTAATAGTAAGATCATTAAGCTTGCGGTAGTCTACGCAAAGCCTAAGTGTACCATTGGATTTCTTCACGAAATTGCTGAAGCTCCCCAAGGCGAGGAACTAGAGCGAATAAATTGCTTTGTTTCCAATTCGGATAGTTGCTTGCGCATCTCCTCGTTTTCCTTATTGGACATGTGATAAGGAGGACGAGTAATGGGTTGAGCTTCAGGTGTAAGATTAATTCTGAACTCAATTGCTCGCTTAGGTGGTAATCCTAAAACGGGCTCAAATATGTCGAAAAATTCACGAACGACGCGAATACGAGAAATGACGTCTTCCTCATCATCATTATCATTATCACGAGGATTTAAAGAATATAAAGATGCAGCCAAAGTGAAATCCGAATCTTTAAGAACAATAGAAATCTGCTTAACAGATAGTGGATGTTGAAGATAAATAGTCCGCTCGGGACATAGGATATGAGCTTCATAACGGTTAAGCCAATCCATACCCAAAATCATTCCAAAGCCTAAATAACGCATGACATGCAAATCGTCTAGGAAAGGAAAATCACACAAAATAATCTCCACATCTTTACAAAGCAAACTAAGAGTTGCGGATCCACCAACCGGATTCACAATTCTTAAAGAAGTCATTAAAGCAACAACACTTAAGGAAAAAGTATCGACAAGTTCCTTTGATATAAAAGAATGGGATGCACCCGTATCAAAGAGAACTCTAATAGGTTGATCATGAAATATAATAATCCCATCAAGAACAGAATGAGACATACCTTGACCGCGAGATGTGTTGCCAGTGGCTTGGGCCACGTTTAACTTTCCCTCCTTCTTTCCTTGAAGTCTGGGGCATAAATGTATATAATGATCCGGGCTTTTGCAATAGCGACAAGAACGAGGCTTTGAACACTTGTTCGCAAAATGGTCCTTTGAACCACAGTTATAGCATTGCCCACTAGGGGAAAGAGTCTTTACTGCCGGAGGTGCAGGTTTTCCCTTTTTGTTGGGATAAGGACCCTTGAATTTGTTTGGTCTCTTCTTGTTGTTGAAGTTTGGTTTGTAACTCACTACTTCAACATCACTCTCTCTATCGGCCTCTTCAAGACGAAGAGCGATATCAATGAGTTGGTCAAAGGAAACATCTAATTTTAGAAGTAATGGCTTCTTGAGATTTTTGTTCAAGCCATAGACAAATCTTTGGGTCTTCTTCAATGGGGTGTTAATGTATTCAACCCCATATTTAGACAGTGACTCGAACGATGCGACATAATCTGTCACAGAGGATTCACCTTGAACAAGGTCTATGAAACGATGAGCCAATGTTACTTTCTTAGCTTCTGGTACGAATTTCAATTCGAAGCATTCCCGGAATTGCTCCCTGGTGAGATCCGCTTCATTAATCTCAGAAATAAGAAGTTCGTACCAGTCCAATGCTCTTTCTTGGAGCATACTGGAGGCCACCTGAACATGGTGAAGATCGATAAGATTCATGCGAGAAAAGATTCGATCGCATGTTCTTAACCAAGCCTGGACTTTAATAATAGTTTCAGAACCTCTGAATGGTTTCCCACCCAAGTTGGTATAATCGTTGCACAAACGTGCAAATCCAGACTTAGGGTGAGTAGGTTCCTGATTAGGACCAACTGCCTGAGCATTCTTTACTAAATCAAGAAGCTGTTGAGAAGTCATAAAAACTCCATCCTAGGGAGTAACAGTAGATGGTCCGGCTCTGGGACGGCCTGGCCTAGACATTCTCTTCTTTAAGTAAGAGAGAAGAAGAAAAGTTATTCTCCAAATAAATATCAAGCAAATCTTGATAGATAAAACAAGGATACATAAAAGGAAATAGGATGAATTGGTACGAAGACTCGAATTACATCCTAAGGCACGACTCCTAAGTTGGACTTAGGACGATGATCCTTCTTAAGTTATTCTACATTGTTCCAAAGTTTGGCTCTGATACCAAGCTGTGACACCCCACCTCTATACCCAAGCTAGCCAAGAACATTACGGAATAATGCTGTCAACTAGCACGAAGAATAAGGCTGTTGAGGAGCGACCACCCATGTAACTTCTTTGTGCGAGCACCGATATATCAGATAGTATAGCATGTATTACATTTAAAGTGGAAATCCGACATACCGATACAAACTCAAAGCTATCACACAGTGGCTTTATATAATCTTCGGAAATAGATATAGAAATAATCATAACACCAATCAGTCACAGACATCCATATCACAAAGGCGGAAAAGATATGAATATATATATATATATAACACATGAAAGTGTACATCAGAGTAGTGGTCTGAAAGATCCACGATAATACAAAAGAATAGCAACATGTGCTATACAAAAGAATACATCAAAGAGTCGACATCCCAAATGTATACAACAAAAACTACTAATCTAAGTAGTTAGCCAAAAGTCAGATCAATCCCAGAAGAGAAGTCAAGCAGAAGCACCTGTAACATCTCGGTCTGACCCGAGTATTATTTCATAAGAAAATAATAAACGGATCAGTCTAGCTATAAATATCAGATGACATGATATAGAATAAAAGTTATGGCATGAGCATGTAATGACCATAATGGCATACTACTATAAGTATGTAATTGAAAATCAACATGAGATTAATCAATATCACAAGAATCTTCTCAAAGATAGAATAGGGCATCATACCCTAAACTTGTATTCATAACAAGTCAATGACACACAAATTCACCAATGCACAAAAATTGATAAACATATCAATGGAAATCACTAAAATTGGTGAAGCACAAAATTCCAGAAATCATCTCAAGAAATCCAGAAATCACAAGAAGGGGGGAGGCCTATCACAAAACGGGAGTATGAAAACTCACCAACACGTGTAACACAAGACGAGACGCTATCTCATGGTAGCTAACCATTAATTTTGAGCCGAAACTCCACAAGAATGGTCCGAAGACCGTGGGGCGCTACCCCACATATGTGATGTAGAAACATCACACAAACGGGGTTTAGTCTCCCTCGTAGACAAAGAGACATCGCACAGTTGCTAGTCTAAATCACAAAAATGATCGTCATGATCATCAAGTAGTGTCAACCACACCAAGCTAGTAAATATATGAGTTTAGCTTCATGTCCCATAACCACTTGCTTAACTTAAATATTTACGAACAAACTGTAGATCTTCACTAGAAAATTGTCACAAAAGGTTCAGTCGAACAAGTCCAAGAAATAACCGACGAAGTGAACGCGAGCGTTTCATACCACCTGTTTTACTAAGCCGTTTAATTAGATTTCTCATCCAAGTGATGTAAAGGCTTGTATATACTAATAGATTAGAAAAGGGTTTAGGAAAAAGAGCTTTGTAATAAAATAGAGTTGAAATCGTTTTGATGAAAGAGTTTTGATATTTACTACTAGTATTGAAACCTTCATACTTTTAAAGTGACAAATCACAGAAATTGATTATAGAATCAACAAGTCACAAAAGTTCACGTTCGAAGACGTGAATGAAATCCAAGGAAATCACTTCCAAATCCATCAAAGTAGAAATACCCATGCGACCTAACAAGGCCGAGCTAAAATGCAATGGAACGACTAAAGTAAAATAGGTCGAACGACCTAAGGATGGCATGTCAAGCGACCAAGGAGAGCGCGACCTATCGTGGTGACATGGCCGAGCGACTTATCAAGGCAATATGGAGAGCGACCTATAAGTGATGCGACCTAAGGTGCAAGTGACCTAAGGTGGTGAGGTCGAGCGACCTAAAGGAAGTAAGGTCTAACGACCTAAAGAGTTCGCGACCTAAGGGATACAACCCAAGTGGCGAACGACCTAAGATCAGAGGCCGAGCGACCTAGTGGTTGCGACCTAAGTGGTACGCGACCTAGGGGCAAATGAGGTCCAACGACCTAAAGGGATGAGGGTCGAGCGACCTAAAGGAAGTAGGTCTAACGACCTAAAGGAAATAAGGTCTAACGACCTAAGTAGTGATGAGCATACGGCTATGGTGGCGCGACCTAATTGGGCAAACGACCTAAGGTACGAACGACCTATGGGGACCGACCTATTGATGGCGAGCTAGGGAACGACCTAGCGACATCTTAGATCGTCGAGCGACCTAAAGGATAGACGAGCTAAGGGACGAACGACCTAACTCCGAACGAGCTATCGTTGGCGAACGACCTATGCCCAAAACGAGCTATATGCAGGCAAAGACATTTCCACGCCTAGCGACCTAGCAAGGCAGAACGACCTAAGTGCAATTTTCTTGCCAAAAACACTAAAAATTGGGGTTTTTCACCAATTCAATCCAAACCAAATGCAAATGTACATGCTAAAGTGATAGGGAATCATTCCCAACAATCCAAGATACTTATAGACAAGAATGTGAGATAAAAATCTCACCTTTTCACGAAATTGATGATGGAGAAGCTTAAAAGTAATGGAAGAAGCTTGAATCCAATGTCTTCTCTCGATTTGGAGTTGGATGATGATTTGCAAGAGAACTTAAGCTTGGAGTTTTAATTTCCCATTCCCTCCACCATTTTTGATGAATCTTTGTTGTTAGGAAAATGAAGAAGGAATTAATGAAGAGGAGAGGGGGTTGGGCTGAGTTAGTAAGGGCAAAAGAGTTCAGCCCAAACCAAAGTCATAAGCCAAAAAGTGGCGAAAATTCCACTATCTCCAAACATATCGAAGATTACACTCAAAAAGATCGCAAACGTCATTTTGAACTCAATGGAGGTGGTCTCGAGTCCTAATTTGACCATTTGCAAAAAGTAGCTTTTCGGACTAAAATTCGACTAACGATAAAACATTTAAATAAAATATTTAAATATAAAATTGAAAAATATGCGGGTTGTTACAGTTATTTAGTTGGAATTCTTGTTAAATCAACTACTCTATCATGCGAGGTCAGAAAATTTGAAACAATCGGCACCGGAATCGTATCGAAGAATATCACGCTATAAAATTGGTTTGGATTTTTTTTCGAAGATAGCAGGAATTTTAAATTAAATTGAAAGCTGTTCAATTTGATTTAAAATTGGAATGGATTGCAATTAAATATCAAGGTGAGAAATTCTCACTCATTTGGATTACCAAATTTAATTTTAAATAGTTAAAATTAATTCTGAATGCCTAGTTGAATTTTATAAATTATTATATGTTGAATGTTATATATATAGTAGTACATATATATTAGTAGTTGGATATAATATTTCTCGTCGATTGGAGCGGATGAGACCCTATGCGCCCCGCATAATAGCGGATGACCATATATACCGCAATATCCCCTTTGAAGTGGGATTGGTATTTTTATGTTGTATTATCATCTGTGGATGTAGGGAAACAGGTTGGAGGGATCCAACTAGATTCCTCAAAATTATATTGATTGTTTTTCATATATAATAATATATGATGTGTTAGAATAATTTGTCATAGATTATTGTTGTGATGTGAATCATTGGATGCTATAGTAGTGTTGGCCTTAATTTTGGTATTTTAAATACCATAAATATTATTTTGAATTTTTAAGAAATTAAAGGAGATTTTTAAGATGAAAATATTTATATTGGAATTCGGATTATTTAAAAGAAAATGTTTTGGATAAGAAATAATTGATTTTAATCATACTTAACAATTCAGAAAAAATATATTTTTATAGAGATTTTAAAATAATTTATATAGAAGATTTTAAACAATGGATTTTTAAAAATGATAGCTGGAAAAATATGGAAAGGCGTTGAAATCGATATTAAATATAGATTTGAAAAAAAAATGGAATTTATAAAGAAGTGGACTTATAAATGGATTTTTATAAGTGAGGATAGATTAATAAAAAGGTAAACTCAAAGGATTTATGTAACAACCCAGATTTTTCACAAAAATTCTAAAAACCGAGCCCACTGAAGCCCGAGTTGGGTATCTGATATCTTGCAAATAGGCAAAGATAAATATATCAGAGCTCAATTAATTATCTCATAGCGGAATTGACTATAATATAATAATAAGTAAATACCCACCGAAATAATAACACTTTCTAAGCAAGTGTCGTAAAGCTGAGAAGTCTCTACCATCTACCTAACCTGTAGGATGTTATGAGGAGGGGGTCAGAACAAAAGTTCTGATGAATGAATAAATTATATACTTCTAGGCTTAATTCTACATATATCGTTTTATTTTCATTTACTCTTATATTAGGTTCATTAGGTTACAATACTCTCCCCTCTGTTCGTGAACCTGCCCATCTACTTCATAGTAGATTAAAACCTAATAACTAATGTATACATATATGTAGCTATATGTCCAATGACCATATTGGTCCTAGGTACCACCCATGGTACCTTCCGTATCCTCCTCGTAAAGAGCTCCATCGTCTAGCTTCGAGAGCATTTCGTAGCTACATCTGTAAGGGACCGCTTCGTAAGGCCTACATACAGATGCTCCGTCGTTTTGCTTCGCGAGCGTTTCGTAGCTACATCTATAAAGGACCGCTTCATAAGACCTACAATACAGATGTTCCACTACTTACTATAAAAACATAAATCACGTCTGCACTAGTCTATACCAGTGCTTGGACATCCACAATGTACCACCCAGTGCGTACATTGAGGACTACGTAATCGTTCCGTCTACTATATGAATCCCGCCAACAAGGTCTGCCTTGTACGGAACTCGATCGAGGATTTTCTATATCTATAAAGGATCGCTTCATTAGGCCTACAATACAGATACTCTATTTGGTCTATCCCTTTCTCATCGTGGCTATGGCCCCACGCAGCCACCCCTCAACTAATCGAAAGACTTCTAAAGAGTTAAGTGGTCGTGCCCTACTACAAACAATCTAACATATAATTGGCGGTGCCCTTCCATCCAATGTCTCGATAGTGAAAGAATCATTGTCTTGTTGGTTTAACTCTAGTCTTTCCCAAAATCGCTCTTAGTCTTGATGCTGGCCGATATCCGCATGCGACTATCCTTAAACTTACTTGCAAGTACTGGACATACGAATACCCTACTCCGAACAACAAGCCCTTCTGACTGCCTACAAAGGCCCGCTTCGTTAGGCCTACAATGCAAATGCAGTCAAGGCATGCTCCCTTGATGGAACATCCATAGACCTGCCTCCGGGGATGCAGCTTCGTTAGGCCTACCCAGAGGGACATCCTAGAGTATCCTCAAGTCTCGTTGAAGTCTCGTACTTCTTTGATGCCCAAAAATACTAAGTTGGACGTGCTTCACCATTGCTAAAATCTACGATGAACTACTTCGTTAGGTGCTTCATCCTTTGGGTTGCTCCAAACGCAATTTGATTCTTTTATTAGACCCTAAGTCTAATCTTTTAATTTGCGTTTAGTTTTCTTTCTTATTCTGTTGGCTACTTATTTTAATTTAATAGAGAATGATGTTAGTATGAGCCACATTCATTATCTTGCTTATTTAACTTAATATATAAATCCCTAAGTTCAATAAAATAAGCCTATTTTATTATTTCTGTGTTATTTGCTTATCAACTTAGTATAAGTTGTTTAAATAAGCTTCTACTATTATTGCTTACCAATTTATTATAAGTCTCACGATAAGCTTTTCCGTTATAATTATAACTTAGGTTATAATTCTACTCGTAATTGTTACTTTTTCTTCTTTTATAGTCCGTTATATAATTACAAGCGTTTCTTGTCTGTTCTAGTCTGCCTTCTTTTATTATGATATAGAATTTGCTTTAATTCTATAATATTTCATAATTCACTTATCACAATAATTGCCTATTTAAATAGCCTGCGCAGTAAATACAGACTTAGGCTCATAAATTTTTACAGCTTCAAATTCTTGATTAATAATTTTCTTGTTTCAATTCATACTTTACTTTATTGTCATCTATTTTAGGAAGTAATTCTATTTTATTTGGTTGGTTATGAAACCTATATAATCCATTTCCATATCTTAATATTGGATAACACTATAAACAATAATCCATAACTGCAAGATATTTCTTTTACTATTTTGGAGTAGTGTAAAATACAGCGGTTTCTCTATTTTACACTAGCTCCCATTTTTATTTCTTTTATTCTTACAGTTATGTTTATCATTATCTTTTAGATGTTAAGTTATGTAAATGTATCCTATTTTCTAAACCGACCAATTAATCTAGTAATTACTCCCAAAGTAACATTTTCCCATTTTAATGCAATTTATTACCGTAATTCAATTCCTCAAACTTTTATTATTTTACATCTAATTTCCTTTATTTCATTATTCTTAATTATTTAATCCATATTCGCATTTAATCTATTCTAATCCATATGCGAAGAAAAAGGAGAGGATAGAAGAAAACCGACGCTTGCATAAAATCCAAAACGTCGAAAAGGATGTAAATAAGGCATAGAAAACAGTATATAAATACTAATATTGTACATAAACTGCAAGTTTTCTTATAGTTCAGCATAATTTAATTAATTAATTACCGAATAAAATTTTCTAAACGGGAATCTTACGATAATATATCTTAAACTTAAAAGATATATAAATAAATCCACTCACCTGTCGTACTTAGATTCGCTTGTGCTCCGCTTGGCTCCACAGTCCTTCTGGATCCTCTTCTTCCAAGGTGTATAATATTTTAGTTCAGAAGATCTTCTCCGTAGAAATTATTTCTTTTTAGGGTTCAGCCTTAGGCCAAGAACCCAAAGAAATATTTTCTATTTAGGGTTCAGCCTTAGGCCAAGAACCCAAAGAAATATTTTCTATTTAGGGTTCAGCCTTGGGCAATGAACCCATGGGAGAAAATCTAATTGTGAGAAGATAGCTTGGCCTAGGGTCCTATTTATATTGGAGCTTGGGGGCCTCAGACCGTTGGATTCTTGGATTGAACCTAGAGCCACCACGTCACAGGGTCGTTCGGAGCCATAATATCGAAGAACATATGGCTCAGATCGCGCAAAAACAAGAAAACACATCACGTACGTACCTGGACGAATAATTCGTCCAGGTCGACCACCTCTAAGCACCGATCGACCGTGCAGTCGACCTGTGTGCCAATTGGGTCAACCTATGGTCGGCCCATATGTACATATATATATATATATTCGTTTTGTTTCCTATTTTTGTTTCATTCATAACTTCTTCATATTGGTTCAGATTTTGACAAGTTATATATGGAAACTGATCAGAAAATCGCCCAAGACGCAATGGTACAAGTTTCGGAGCCATATTCTGATAATTCCAAAATTATTTATTTTCATTACTTAGCGTTATACGTTAAATTTTAACTATAAAAATGCGGGGTGTTACAAGTTATAAAATTTATAAAAGATGTTTATAAATAAGGGAAAACGATAGCGGTCGCTAAATTGGGAAAATAAAATTCATAGGGTGAATTTATATTAGAATATGGAAACAGGGTTGAGGAAAATAGTGGATACTAATTTTGAAAGTGGAAATGGTTAGGGGAATCGGAATGAAATCGATGAGTTGTGAATCAAGAGGAATCTATAAATTATTTGGTTATTTAGATTTTAAAAATATACTTTATTACTAAGAAATTAAGTTGTTTTTAAAAAGGGAAGTTTTATTTACCAAACTATGAAATTTTGAACTAGTAGAATTGAAATAGATCAAAAAGTGAATTTTTCAAATACTTAATATTTATTTAACAAATCCTACAATTTAAAACCACCTTTGAAAAGTGATGTTATAAAAAAGTGTTTTAATATTTTAGATAGTTACTTGAACATGTCTTAAAAATAAATTATTGTTATTCTTTTAAATACTTATTATATATATAGAGTTTAGTAATGTTTTAAATTTATTTATTAATCTTCTCAAAAATCTGGAAAATGGGGTTATTCAGTATATGGGATTTATAAGAGAATTCTCAAAATGGAATTGGGAAAAAGTAAGAAATTTTTTGAACTAGATAAATAAAAGTGAACTTCGAAAAATGAAATAGAATTCACAAAGAAGTAGAAAGGGAGATTGGAATTATAAGCAAGTATATTTGACTTTGGAAATATTAAAGGGAATTAATTAAGGAATTCCGGAACTTATAGAATTCGTTATAAACGAGTTAAGAAAATTACAAATAAATTGTAAATAATTTTGAGAAAATAGGAAATAGGGAATAAATGGAATACTTCCTAAGTGTTGAACATAAAATGGAGTTAGAAAAATATTCTAAGTATTGGAATGGTGGAAATATTCCATTGAATAAATAAGGGTTTGAAATGGTTTCAAATGTTGGAATACTGGAAGTAGTTTAAATACATATCTTATAAAGATATTTTGAAAATAAATTTTGGAAAAATTTAAAATAAGGCCTGATGTCTGCTTTTGAATGTTTTTTTGATAGTTAAATAACCGACTATCAAATATTGGCCAATTTCGTTAATCGTTTCGAAGAAACCGGGATCAGATTTAATTATCTGAAAACCACTTTGATCCTATTTGAGCGTTAGGAATGGATATTGTGAAGATAGTGAAGACGGTGGTTTGGTTTGTCCAGACCCAAGACAACTTGTATGGACGAATGCTATTAGAACATCGTCATTGGAGGACGATGAGCATTCTAAGTGAAATTTTTCTTGAAAGGTAATCGTAGCCTCAAGCCTCATCAACCGAAATGATTGAAAATCAGGGGAGATGCAGCAAGGCTAAGTGGGTCGCACCCAATTAGGGTATTTTATCACCTTTCTAGATACCGTCAGATATATTATAAATTATGGATACGGTGGTGCAAGCAAAAGAGCTCTCGATAAGGGTGGGAACACCCGGGGTGATAATATATTCGGTTCTATCCAGGTTAGGGATAGGGCCGTTCTTGTATTGTAGGGCATCCCAGCGAGGTCCTCGGTACACTTTTCTAGAAGTGTACTGTGATAGGTGGTACCCCAGTGCCTAGTCATTATATGGAATCCATTCTCCAATAAGCGTTGTACGGTATTGATTGTGCCCAACTATGCTGAAACGTGAGATGCAAGCATTTCAGCTATTTTCTATTTACTTGGTTTAGAAACTATTATAATATCAGGCGGTTTTGATAAAAATGTTTGGTTATCGTAAGGTAAAAACCCGTCGTGTGTATGTGTGACGTGGTCTTACGAGAACCTTTGTTTTTCAAAGGATTTTGAAAAGGTTAATAATTCAAATTGAGTGTGCTTTCTCACGCTGGTTTTCCAGACTGACTCGGGTGTTATTTTATTATAATGCTTGTGTCAGATCGAGTATCACAGATTTAGGTTAGGATGCTATGGAGCTCAGGAGACGAGTTGGAGGAGTTCAGACGTATTCCCGTAGTTGATTTGTATTTCCGCTATGTGAGGATAAGTTATTAAACTGTCAAGATTGATTGTTGTCTATTGTACTCTGATAATGGTATGTATATTAACAGTACGGTTCTTGTATTTAAAATCTGTTATTATATATTATATTTTGTTCCGCAGCGATTGTGAGATTTTATGTTGTTTTTTTGTTTTTCTTCTTCACCCCAAAATGAAATGGTGTTTCCGGCACTTGATTGCTTAGCATTCTATACATTGGACGTATTGATGTCGATTTTCGAGGGTCGAAAATCTGGTTCGTGACAAGCTTCATGCATATTCTTTTATTATACATAGGACATATTTCGTTCCTTTGTTGAATCGGGTGTAATTATCACCATTCTTAGATGCGCGTGCGCGCCCACACAAACACACACACATAATTGGCTTTTCTAAGATTGTTTCTTCTAAATATAATTTGCATTTTATGCACTTCATATGCTACTATCTCTTTGATGGATATATCGAGATTTTCATTACAATAGTACTTAAAAGTAGGAAGAATCTACTCATCGTGAAGATATCCATATTTTCGTTACAACAATACTTAAAAGAAGGTTTTGATCTACACAGCTTGTGCATTGCATCTTTTAAAACTAGCAAAGTTATGTATTTTCTTTAGGAACTTTTATACTTTCATCATTTAGTATAATTTAACCTACATTCACACTTTCACCATTTAGTATGATTTAACCAACATTTATACTTTCAGTGCTTTAAATGTTTTAAAAACTTTGACAACGTCACTTCCAGTGTTTTTAAAACTATTGTGCTTTTGGCACTTAATACACTCCTGGCACTATTCGTGCTTTAGTGATTTCAGTGTGCTTCCTGATGGAACTAAGCCAAACAGTAGTGGTCTAAACGTGTAACAACCCATCTTTTCGATCATCAAAAGTCGATACTAATACATTCACGGTGTTCACGTGCCGAGCTTTCAAGTGCCGGAAAGATGGATTATTAGGGAAAAAGAAAAAAAGACAGGACATAATCTCACATCGTTATGAGCAACATATAATATACAATAGATCTTTACAAAAGGAAATTGTATATATACATACATCAAATCAGATTTAACGAAACAAACATCAACCTGAATAGTTATAACAGTATGTCCTAATAATTTCTAATAAATACATCAGGAAATGCAACAGAAATAAAAAGATACGTAAATACATCTAACAGGCCTCCGACTTGTCTCGTGAAGCTCCAAAGCACCCAAACTAGATCTATAGTATGCTCAGTATGACCCAAGCATTATTAGAAAATAACACCCGGATCAGTTTGGTAAACCAGCTTAAAAAACACACCTCAAATGGATTATTTAATGTTATAAAACTTTCCAAAATAAAAGTATCTCGTAAGACCACACCTCACATAAACACGAACGAGTCTTTACGTTACAATAACCAACCATTCATATTAGAAAACGCAATGATATTATAATAATGCCCGAAGACGAAAATATCAATAATCAAGTAGCTGTGATGCTCGTAAGTGATAGGTATATAATCAAAAACCGTTAAGGCACGTTCGCTAATTGTGTAGGATTCCACGGACGTTTCCTCGGTACTTCGAGAACGGTCCTCCTACACAAGGATCGGAGTTATCTTTCTGAAGCAACAATACATCTCTAGTGGTGTATGATAAAAAATACATAGTTGGCCCAAAAAACTATCAAGCCGGGTGCATCGCTCTTTGCATGCATAACAACTGTATGTAACTCTAGGAAGAAGATGACCATACCCTTATGGGTTAGCTAAACCCTTGGCCATGCATCCTATCTCTGGTTTTAGTCATTACCGTTGGTGAGGTTGCGTCTGGCATTCCAGCTCATGCACCAACTGAATAGATCACGAAATCACACATGGATTCACATACCTCAACAGGTCTCGGAACCACACATGGGTTCCCATATCTCAACAAAGATCTCGGAATCACACATGGATTCTCATACCCAATGGGTCTCGGAATCACACATGGATCCACACATCTCAACAAACATCAAGGAATCACACATGGATTCTCATACCCCCAACGGATCTCGGAATTACACATGGATCCCCACATCTCAACAAAGAGCTCAGAATCACACGTGGATTCCCATACCCCAA
Organism: Allium fistulosum; assembly: GCA_030737815.1. Lineage (NCBI taxonomy): Eukaryota > Viridiplantae > Streptophyta > Magnoliopsida > Asparagales > Amaryllidaceae > Allium > Allium fistulosum. The sequence continues at coordinate 187,035,255 of CM060906.1, forward strand.
TGGGTCTCGGAATATTCCAACATCCAAATAGATCTCGAATCTCCTCCAAGCATAGAACCCGTATATGGTTTTGCGGTGGTTATGGTTTCGAGTCATCTGTTACAAGTACACTCCTATGCTTACCAGATGTTCCATAACCAATCGATCAATTTCTAGAATGTCGTATACCGGTTCTTTTGGAAATAATCAAACAATACATAAAAGCAGGGATCACCCCCTAATCGTTTATGTGGACGGATCTCCTCATCATTTTTCCTAGAAGAACAAAACGAATTTATACGTACAGTATAGCACCACTAACGGTAGTTGTACCATATCATCCCCGTGTTTCTCCTAGATATTTCAGAGTTAAAATCCTTCGGTTTTAAGTATGGAAATATTTCCGTACCACCTAAATTAAGAAGGATTTCATTTAACATTGTCGAGCATGTTGAAGGATGTTTTTCTCATTTCAGCAAGTAATGGAGGTTAGGTATTACATGTTCACACCCATTATTACTGCATCCTTCTTCATCTTTATCTCCTTTCCTCCATTCAACTCTACCCCCTTATTTCTAAATATCACGCATAAATCGAAAATGAAAAAAAGGAGGAAAAACATCGCACAAACCGATGACAACAAAAAGGAGGACGGAGGCTGGCAGTTTCGAGAGGAGGGCGACGTAAGGGAAGGTGCGCTATGTGTAACTACTATTTTCCTCCTCCATTTCGAAATATCGCATTTTAGCTAAGTTTCTTTATTTTAACATACCACGAACTGAATTCCTTCCTACCTAATACTCCTAAATTAATTTTGCTACCTCGATACCAACGAAACTCAGTATGATCGATCCTTAAATGATTTTCCCCCTTTCTGCTACTGCATATTTGCTAGTTTTGTTTCCAACGTCATCTCCCTTTGCAAAATCAAGTTTCCTTCTTATCGGAATGCAGGGGTAATGATTTTAACCTCAATTTAGCATGGTGTTCAATGTTACAATAAGCTCTTATTGGAAGATGTGAATTTCGCAACGTGCAAAGCAAGCTTTTGTTGAATAATGATACCAGGACCAACTAGACTTTGCAGGTTTGGTGTAAAAGGTAATGCCTACAGAAATATAGCCAACATATAGTTAATTGATATCTGCAAATTGGTTCAAAATACCTTTTTTCTCATTGTAAACCATCTGTTATGTATTTTATATTACTTGCATAATATTGAAACTATTGAAAATCACAATCTCTTTTACAAATGGTAATACGTTGCACAGTGTATTACATTGTTCGGTCTTTGTACATTGATATGATAGTGAAATGCTTTGTGTATCGTGAGTTTAGTGCATTTTGCTATTTCTATTTTTTATGCTAGCTAACGAACAAATTCATTTACATGCCTTAAATTATGAAACAATACCATTTAGTTTTTCAAAGTCCACCTATATAATGAAATGACAAATAGATTATGAACTGTCACTATATTAATGATTGGATGACTTTAGGATTATTGACAAGAGAACAAAACATATCAAAGCTAAATGGTTCTGATTAGCATGAGTTTGATGGTAGATCTATTTTCTTTGTTTCTTTAAGATTTAAAACAATATGATTATTCACCGATAGAAATCACATTTCATGCATGATTACTTTTGTAATTTTCAACAAAAAAATAGCTGCTTTATGGATTCTGATGCAGCACGATCTACAAGTTCACAAGTGTTAGGACGGCCACGACTTAAGGAAGAAGAGTTAGGTCGGCCATGACCTAACGAGTCAAGAGAAAAGGAGTTACGGTTTATCAAAGGTTTAGGTCGGCCATGACCTAAGGGAGAAGTTCTAGGTCGACCACGACCTAACGAGGTACTGGAACAAGGCGGTGAAGCGAATTATGTCGACGAAGGAAACCAACGACCTATGATAGGTCGCATACGATCTAACGAAGTAGGCACGCAGAGTTGTTCAGAAGGAGTTTTAGATCGCTCACGACCTAAGTTAAGTCGCTCTACGACTTACGACCTAGTTAGGTCGCGTAAAAACTCTGGGTCGCGAACTGTGTTAAGTCGCTGAAGAAGTTAGGTCGCTAACGACCTATTACCGTATGTTAACCACATATGCTTCCTTCCTTAGGTCGCTGCCGCTTGGATCGTTGATGGTTGAGTCGTATGTCGTGTCTGTGTTGTACTGTTAGGTCGTCTACGACCTATGTTAAGTCGGTAAAAGCTTGTAATGTGTTGTATCTGTTTTGTTTTAAGTCGTCTACCTTTAAGTCGTAAGTCGTAGGTCTTGTTAGGTCGTGTATGACCTAAGTGTTGTCAAATTTGAATCGTGTGTGTTGTAAAGCCTATAAATAGGCGGATGGTGACACTTGTAAGGGTTGGTTGATTTTGAATAAAATTCTTGTTTGTTAGCTTTGTGCTTTCAATTAAAATCGGTAGTTGAGTGTAATCTCCTATCTCCACCTTCGACATTCGAGTGCGCTCGAATCTTCGATCGTTGAAGCCAATTCGCGGAATCAAGTGCACTTGATCAACGCTCGAAGAATTGTAGATCTCTCTTCATGGTATCATGCGCGATCAACGTGTCAGAGATAGCTAGAATTCGGTATCTTCGGATCAATGAATTTGGGCATTTCAGTATTTCTCAATCCATCGATTGCTACTTTCATCGATCTACCTTGTTTTTGTTTAATCCGCTGCGTCAGTTTGGTATCGGAGCTTGTTTTAGCCAATCATAGCTAAATCGAGTCTTGGAGCCGAGAATTTCGAAGTTGAAGTGTTAGCCAGTGTTGAGCCGAGCTAAGTAGAAGTGTTGGAGATTGAAAGTGGCATTATTTGGAGAAGTTTGTGTTCGTCGTGTTCATCGCAAATTTGCAACAAAAGTGGAGTTTCCGATCCATATCATTTTGGATCTAAGGAGGAAAAGTGTTTGAATTTTGGCCGTGGGAGTTTGCGTGCCAAAACTTGAAGTTTGAAGTGTAGATTCGAGCAAGTGAAGTTGTACATCATTTGGTATCATCTTGAATATCCAAGCCGAGAATTGAAGTTTGAAAATGCCACCGAGAAGAGCTAATCGACATCAAAACGTTGAAGCATTGTATCGAAGAGAAGAAGCTGATGAGATGGAGCAAAGAATTAACGAGAACTTTAATGAGAAGCTCAATGAAGGGATTGGTCGAATAGAGAAGATGATGTTAGAGATGAATCAAAATCAGAGAAGGGTTTCACCTGAATCTAACCATGGGGGAAGTAGAGTCTCACCACATTCCAATCGAGAGAGAAGTGTCGATAACGATCATAGAAGTGTGAGTCGAGATTGTTATAGGAATGATGAAGATTGAAGACGTGAAAGGAATGTGAATGATCGAGATCGGAGGAATGAAGATCGAAGGGATGTGGGTGGGAGAAATGAAGGTAGTAGAGATGTTGGTGGTCAGGATCGACATCGATATACATCAGATTTTGAAGAGGATTTTGATGGAGGTAGTGTTCGTGGGCCAGGACGAGGTCACGGAAGAAATTATTCAGACTATGATCACAGATGGGAATCTGGGATGAAAACGGAAATTCTTGAATTCAAAGGTGGTATGCAAACAGAGGAGTTTTTGGATTGGTTGTCTAATGTGGAGGAGATTTTTGACTTCAAGGAAGTTCCAGAACATTGTAGAATGAAGTTGGTTGCTACAAGGTTGAGGGGTAGAGCTTTGGCATGGTGGCAGCAAACCAAACTTACACGTGAACGGATGGGAAAGTCAAAGGTTGAATCATGGGAAAAGATGAGGAAAATGATGAAAGCCACATTCTTGCCTTATAATTATCAATCGCTTATGTATCAGAGACTGCAAAACTTGAGGCAAGGAACGAAGTCTGTTAATGACTATGCTGATGAATTCTATCAACTGATTGCAAGGAACGATATCATGGAGACAGAGGAACAATTAACAGCTAGATTTGTTGGAGGGTTGCGTATGCAGATTCAAGACATGGTAAATATGTTTGATCCCAGATCTGTGGCGAAAGCACACCAAAAGGCATTAGCTTGGGAGAAACAAGGCAGGAGAGGTGGTGGTGTGTTTACAAATTCCAACAATCAAGTGAAAGGGGCTAGTACCAACGTGAATGTTTCAAAGGTTGTTGCAAAACCAGTTGTCGGTGAAGTTGCTAAGACCAGGGTCAACAGTGGAATCAAATGTTTCAATTGTCAGGAGGTTGGTCACAAGAGCAATGAATGTCCAAAACCAAAGAAACGAGCAATGATAGCTGAGATTGAGGATGAAGATGAGGAGGCTGAATGTTCTAATTCATTACCGGTTGAGGAGGAAGAATTGTTGTCGGGAGATGATGGATATACATTAATGATGAGGAGGAATTGTTTGACACCGAAGCAGGAGGAAGAGACTAGCTGGTTGAGGAGTAACATCTTTCAATCATCATGTACTATCTTGGGAAGGGTTTGCAAGTTTGTCATTGATGCGGGAAGCTGTGATAATATTATCTCTACAGAATCCGTGAAGAAATTGTCATTGAAGACAGAGAAGCACCCGAAACCGTACAAGTTAGCTTGGTTGGGGAAAGGTGGGGAGGTGAGAGTTAGTCGAAGAGCTTGTGTTAATTTTTCAATTGGGAAGAAGTACAAAGACGAAATTTGGTGTGATGTGGTTGATATGGACGTATGTCATCTGTTGTTGGGGAGACCGTGGCAGTATGATAGAGCGGTACAACATGATGGACGTACGAACAGCTACAGTTTCATGTTTGAAGGCACCAAGATTACTTTAGTTCCCAAGAAACTACAACAAGAGGAAAGCAATTTGGAAGAGATTGAAGAGTTGAAGACTTTGCTATCTTTGAAGGAGTTTGTTAAGGAAGTAGAAGAGGAGCCTGAAGTATTCTTGTTAATTGGATGTGAGAGTCATGAAGTGGTTGAGATCCCTGAAGAAGTGAAACCAGTGCTGGAAGAATTTGACGATGCATTTCCTGAAGAGTTGCCAATGGAGTTACCGCCGTTGAGAGACATTCAACATCAAATTGATCTTGTTCCAGGAGCTGTGTTACCACACAGACCACACTACAGAATGAGTCCAAAAGAACATAAGGAGTTGAGAAGGCAAGTGGAAGAATTGCTTGAACAGGGGCGTGTGCAGGAAAGTTTGAGTCCTTGTGCTGTACCAGCTTTGTTGGTACCCAAGAAGGATGGGACGTGGAGAATGTGCACCGATAATCGGGCATTGAACAAGATTACAGTGAGATATAGATTTCCTATGCCTAGACTGGATGACTTGTTGGATCAACTTAGTGGAGCTGCTATATTTTCGAAGATTGATTTGAAAAGTGGTTATCATCAAATTAGAATCAGACCAGGGGACGAATGGAAGACAGCATTCAAAACAAGAGAAGGGTTATACGAATGGTTGGTTATGCCGTTTGGTCTTTCGAATGCACCGAGTACATTCATGCAGGTGATGAATCAGATATTTAGACCTTTTATTGGGAAGTTTGTAGTGGTGTATTTTGATGATATACTGATATATAGTGGAAGTCCATAAGAACACTTGCAACATCTGAGAGAAGTGTTGATGGTACTGCGACAGGAACAATTTTATGCTGCGACGAAGAAATGTGTGTTCATGACGCATAGTGTTTTATTTTTGGGATATGTTATATCGGGAGGAGGTATACAGGTGGATCAGAATAAAGTTGAAGCAATCAGAAATTGGTCACAACCCAGGACGATTACAGAAGTTAGAAGCTTTCATGGTTTGGCATCATTCTACCGAAGATTCATTCCACACTTCAGTAGCGTGATGGCACCAGTTACGGATTGTATGAAAGGGAAGCAATTTTTATGGTCGGATGAAGCAGGATTTGCTTTTGAGAGAATCAAAGAACTTTTGACGACAGCACCAATTCTAGTGTTGCCAGATTTTCAGTTATTATTTGAATTACATACTGATGCATCAAAAGTTGGAATTGGAGGGGTGTTAAGTCAGAAGGGACGTCCTATTGCATATTTCAGTGAGAAGCTATCGGGAGCAAAGATGAGATATAGTACATATGATATGGAATTTTATGCTATCGTGCAAGCTATCAAACATTGGAGACATTATTTGTTTCATAAAGAATTTGTTTTATATACTGATCATGAGGCATTGAAGCATATGCAGGGACAGGACAAGATTGCTGCTAGGCATGCTTCGTGGATTGCATACTTATAACAATTTACATTTGTGGTGAAGCATAAATCGGGAATTACGAATAGAGTGGAAGATGCACTGAGCAGAAGGAATCATGTGTTGACTACAATGAAGGTCGAAGTGACAGGGTTTGATGTGTTGCCAGAATTATTTGTCGATGATCCTTACTTTGCGAAATTTGTTGATGAAGTCCAGAAGGGGAAGACGGATGAGTTTGTAATGGTGGATGGTTTTCTTTTTAAAGGAAATCGATTATGTATACCGGAGTGCAGCTTACGTATGAAGATTGTAAAGGAGTTACATGAGGAAGGTCATGTGGGAAGAGACCGTACATTACAATTGATTTCACAATCTTATTTTTGGCCTTCAATGAGGAAAGAAGTGGAAAGGTTTGTGGAGAGATGTCATATCTGTCAGGTGTCGAAAGGAACTGCGACCAATGCTGGATTATATATGCCGTTACCTGTACCAACTAAGACTTGGGTTGATGTGAGTATGGATTTTGTTTTGGGGTTACCGCGAACTCAAAGGGGAAACGATTCCATTTATGTGGTGGTTGACCGATTTTCGAAAATGACACATTTTATTGCTTGTAAGAAGACGACAGATGTTGTTCATGTTGCTCTTTCAAAGAAATATATCGACTTCATGGATTGCCAGAATCTATTGTGTCGAATAGGGATACTCGTTTTCTGAGTCATTTTTGGCTAAGTTTGTGGAAGATGGTCGGAACGAAGTTGAATTTTAGTAGTGCTTACCATCCACAAACTGATGGGCAAACGGAGGTGGTTAACATATCGCTGGGGAATTTATTGCGATGTCTGGTAAAAGATAATCTGAAGAGTTGGGACATGAAGTTATGCCAGGCAGAGTTTGCTCATAATCATGCGGTAAATCGTAGCACAGGTTTCAGTCCATTCCAGATTGTATATTCAAGTTTGCCAAGGGGACCGTTGGACTTAACGGTAGTACCACAACCGAAGGGGACGGTAAAGCGAGATGTAGATTTTGTTGATGGATTGACTGAATGTCATAAAATCGTTCAGAAACGATTGGAGAAGGCAAATGAGAAGTATAAACGATCTGCAGATCTGAAGCGAAGAAATGTTGAGTTTAATGAAGGAGATATGGTATATGCTGTGTTAACAAAGGATCGTTTTCCAGTGGGCGCTTATAACAAGTTGAAAGCCAGGAAAATTGGTCCTGTAGAAGTCGTGAAACGGATTAATGAAAATGCTTATAAGTTGAAGCTACCGGAGGATGTATACACTTCTGATGTGTTCAATGTTAAGCATCTCATACCATATTATGGGGATGACCAATCCGATGGGAAAGAACTTTCAAATTCGAGGTCGAATTTTTCTCAACCCGGGGAGGATGATGCAGCACGATCTACAAGTTCACAAGTGTTAGGACGGCCACGACTTAAGGAAGAAGAGTTAGGTCGGCTACGACCTAATGAGTCAAGAGAAAAGGAGTTACGGTTTATCCAAGGTTTAGGTCGGCCACGACCTAAGGGAGAAGTTCTAGGTCGACCACGACCTAACGAGGTACTGGAACAAGGCGGTGAAGCGAATTATGCCGACGAAGGAAACCAACGACCTATGATAGGTCGCATACGATCTAACGAAGGAGGCACGCAGAGTTGTTCAGAAGGAGTTTTAGGTCGCTCACGACCTAAGTTAAGTCGCTCTACGACTTACGACCTAGTTAGGTCGCGTAAAAACTCTGGGTCGCGAACTGTGTTAAGTCGCTGAAGAAGTTAGGTCGCTAACGACCTATTACCGTATGTTAACCACATATGCTTCCTTCCTTAGGTCACTGCCGCTTGGATCGTTGATGGTTGAGTTGTATGTCGTGTCTGTGTTGTACTGTTAGGTCGTCTACGACCTATGTTAAGTCGGTAAAAGCTTGTAATGTGTTGTATCTGTTTTGTTTTAAGTCGTCTACCTTTAAGTCGTAAGTCGTAGGTCTTGTTAGGTCGTGTACGACCTAAGTGTTGTCAAATTTGAATCGTGTGTGTTGTAAAGCCTATAAATAGGCGGATGGTGACACTTGTAAGGGTTGGTTGATTTTGAATAAAATTCTTGTTTGTTAGCTTTGTGCTTTCAATTAAAATCGGTAGTTGAGTGTAATCTCCTATCTCCACCTTCGACATTCGAGTGCGCTCGAATCTTCGATCATTGAAGCCAATTCACGGAATCAAGTGCGCTTGATCAACGCTCGAAGAATTGTAGATCTCTCTTCACGGTATCGTGCGCGATCAACGTGTCAGAGATAGCTAGAATTCGGTATCTTCAGATCAACGAATTTGGGCATTTCAGTATTTCTCAATCCACCGATTGCTACTTTCATCGATCTACCTTGTTTTTGTTTAATCCACTGCATCAGATTCTATATGCATTAACATTTTTGGTATGGTGTATTCATTACTATTGATGTTGTAGAGGTTCTTCGACAAAACAAGGAGAATTAGTATCTAAAAAGTTGAGGTATTAATAATTAATTGTACAATTTTATTTAGTTTTTTTTATTAATGAAGTTTATGCTATTATATTGATTTCATGATATATTGAAGAATATTATGTAATACATTAGTTTCATGCTTTAGGAATCTAACGACAATGATAAAGAAGATAAAGAAGATAGGGATGGACCTTCTGCATTTGTTCTTCGGTTTGCTCATGGTCCCAGAATCGGTAACCGTTTTGTGTAATTAATGTAAAACTACCAGTATTTTATAATAATTCCATTCTAGGTTAACTTAACATAAAACTACTAGCATTTTATTCTAATTATGTTTTATTTACTATATTTATTTCATTACTATTTTGAATATGTATCAATCTTCTTCACATTTCATTACTATATTCATTTCATTACTATATTCTTACCTTGGTTGTTCATATTTCATTTCTTATTGAATGCTTGAAGTTCAATAACACATATGCTTGAAGTTATGGAACCTTTGCATTAATACGGTGAAAGCATATGCTAAATTTCACAACTCAAAGAGTAAACTATATATATTTCACGATTATGTATGTTTGCTCGGAACTTGAAAAGCAACAGGTGTTTTTAAATGCATAGAAGTACGTTAGGAGTACTTGATCTGTTCCTTTATTTTAAAACTTTGGCATATTTAATCTTTCAGCTTGATGAATGGTAATGCGCAACATATTTGTGCCTAACATTCTAATATTTTCTGTGCTAACTTTATTTATAAAATATTATTTCAACATAAAGATGAGCATAATCAGAATGAAAAAAAAGAGTAGGAATATGTGTATGTGCACATGTCAGGAATAACCTCGAACATGAATTATTCTTATCACCAAAGATAATAAAATTGGATAGTTTTTCACTTGGTATAATTGATTTGGCTAATTATCTAATTTAATTAACAACTATTTTAATATGAATCTGTGAAGGAATACCGCAGTGTTATGCCTATAGAATTCTTAGCTTTAGTCAAGTAATATTGAGTGCTCATATTGTTTTCCAAACCTCCAAAACATCAACTGAAGTGATGTCATTGAACAAGCTAAGCCAAACACTACTACTTGAAAAATGACATTTACTCGCAAACAAAGATAAATGGCCTGGAGAATTCTTTTCAATTTTTTTGTGGTAATTTATTTTACTAAACTTCTTGTCTTAATCTATGTTTAATAAATATGAAGTGAGATCTTTTCGCTCTTAATTTCATCATCGATCGATTTTCTCTTTAGTTTGGTATGTTAAATTGGCATAAACGAAAACCCTTTAGTAAGCATTATTGCATTTTTATCTACTATTTATACTACAAGTTCAGTAATTTTGGAGGAATTAAAAATAACCTTAATAGTGTTAGGGAAATCCCTTTAAATGGAAGAACCCTTTGTCATTGTTTTCTCTTTATTTATGTTTTGCTTTGTTACAAGAGGTTAGTAGTCATTTCTACAAGTAAAATACTGATTTCTAATGTACTAATAAGCATGTATCAATTTTTCAGTTTTGTACAATGAAGATAATTAAGTTTCAATGTCAAGCAAAATGAGTTATCCAGTTGATCTAATTAATTTTTGGTATTTAACCATTTAGTTATCGCTCTATTACTGATCAAATTATATTAATTTCTAACTTCTAAAACCGACCTTCATTATGATTGCCATTGTTTTCTCTTTATTTATGGTTTGCCATTGTTTTCTCTTTATTTATGTTTTGCTTTGTTACAAGAGGTTAGTAGTTGTTTATACAACATGTAAAATACTGTCATCGTCTCTACTCTTACCTTTCTTTCCATTTTACATTTCTCATTAGCAAACATGAAATTGTGTAGCAAATCCTTTTGTGGTAACTAAAAAACCAAACACTATGGGCAAAGAAACTATAAAAACATTGTCATAATAAACTATATTACATGCACTCTCCTATGTATATTCATGTATGCATGCATGCATTTTGCAGTTAGATAAATGAACCAGAATTTAAATTGTGTAAATACTTAATGTTATAATAATATATAAAGACCAATCTCATACAATATCTTATATTTTCCTATTTGAATGTTGAAATAGTTTTCGATCGATCAAACTTTACATTTGTGCAAAACATAACATCATTATCTATTATACTTTCTTACCATGATCATATCCACGTTCACGGTAAGTTATAGCATTATTTTTGTAATCAGACAAACAAATGTTAAATCCAACATTGGTTTTATATCAGACAAGCAAATGTTAAATCCAACACTGATTTTGTAATCAAATAAACAAATGTTAAATCCAACAAGTATTTTCGATCATTTTTATTTTGATATCATATTTATTTCTTTTATTTTTTTGGAAGACTTTGTCAATAAAAGAAATATTTTGGATACTTATTTTTTCCTCTAAATATATGTTATGCTTCTCTCTTTTATCAGCGGATATAAAAATGTAAATAAGAAACAAAATGTATATAGTTTGCTTTGTTTATGGAAAAAATGGTGATTTACCTAAAATAGAAGATACAGATCTAAGATGAAAGATCAATTGATACAACTAATTAAAGTAATTTATAATATGTGCAAAAGTCAACTATTCGTCAATGACCAATATTATTATTATAGAAATGTTTTACTTTGATAATACTATATTCGTGGAATGCAATTAATATACACTATCAACTTGATTTTGGATTAGCAACAGCGGGAGACAAGAATTTTGGGTCGCAGCTCAATTTCAATGGCAGTAGCAACTCGGTAATGGTGAATTTATGGATCATTTATCGACAACAACTATTGCCAATCCTACTAGCAACTGTCACTGATATCCAACTCTAACTAAGGCTGCAAAAGTTAGGCCAGAACGGAGGGAGTGAATGTAGGAACATATTGGAAATTGTAGCAACCATATTGGGCTTACTTTTTAAAAGATTTTTTCCATATTAATACAGTGATTTATTACTTCTTAAAACAAACATAATGCAAAAAATTTCTGTTCCAAACTACTGGAAATACTAATTTTAATATTTGTTACATTTCTTTGGATATTGATTTAGTAGTCGATTACTTTCTTTACCCATTTAATTATTTCTTGAAACAACTTTGTCTCATTCATGTTTTAATAAATGATTTACTTGTGCATGTACACACATAAAAAAAATGAGACATTACATACACGTTAAAGTCATTTTATAAAATCCAAAAAAATATTACAAACATTGTTTTTTATAACCAAATTCCTTCTGCGCACGTGCCAAATTACTCATACACACACACATACATACAAAGATTGCTTTCCAAACCATTTTATAATTCTCTAATGATGTAGTTTCCCATTTTTTATATATATCTTAAAATAAATCTTGAATTTTATACGATTTGGAACATTTTCATGTGATTTTTGGATTTTAAAAATAAAATGTTTTACGAACCTTTGTTCGATAATTTGGGAAATACTAATAATTAATGTAGTGTTATCAATTGGTTTAAATGCTCTCGAGTAACACTTCATCGAATATTGAATGACCCACTGAATAAGATGTTTGAGTGGTAATTACTAGCCCATTAGCAAATACTTGAATTTCACCGGATAGTATGGGATGCCTTACTTAATTTCTTATGGTTGCTATAGGGAAGTATTTAACAATTTAGAGTTGAATTCTCTTTTGATTTTTGGCATGGGGCTGCTGGATTGTTAAGAGAATATAGCTTAGGTGTTATCATCAGAAATCACTTCAACTTTATTGAAACCATAAAGAATATAAAAGAAGGATTCACAAATAAAGATAGCAATAACAAAACCTTTCGAAAGAGTTAAAGGGATGTTTAAGCAAAATGTTGGATGGGCAATGAACTTTCAAAGAAGTCGAAAGGTGATGAGGTTGCCCTTCCAATTTAGTTAATTCCTTTCGAAACAGATGATTTCGTGTTCTAAAAGGGGGTTTCGAATGAGTTAAGAAGCACCTTTCGAAGGTATCAGATAACATGCTTCTATATATGCGCCAAACCTTTCGAAACAGTGGGTTTTTCTATTATTTGCCTTCTGCGGAAGAACGTTTGGCCAAAACTACCCCTTCGAAAGCGTAGATCAGCCTTTCAAATTGGTTGAAACCATCCGCGGTCATAAAGAAAAGCTTCCATGAGTCCAATATGTCTTCCTCAAACACCAGAAGATGGAGTTCCACATTGTTCAATGGGGATGCTTTCGAAAGCTACCTTTCACAACTAAACTTTCTACTATGCATCAACTTATTCGAAAATCCAAAGATACACCTTTCGACGGTATAGAAAACCCACATCCTTTCCTACTTGCAACAGCACATCAATAACATAGTGTATGGTACATCACCACCTTTCGATGGAGTTGAAAGCACTCAAAGTTCTACTCAGAAGCGAAGTTAGAAGGGCGCCTTAAATTTAGTGGCAATGAAAGAACTTCAAGGCACCTTTTCGACTAAGTCAAAAGGACTGATTCTCAAAAGGATTGATTCGAAAGGGTCCAACTTGTGCCTATAAATAAGACCCCAGGGGCATTGTTTTAGGGGTCTGATTTCATTCACTCCGTACTTGTTCTTTCTTGAATTCGTAAACCCTAATTCTAAAATCAAGTTGGGGATTTTACTTCTTTGTAATACTTAAGCTTCTTTTGTGTGTGTGTGTCGACAATGATTGACTACACTACACTGTAAAACTTATTATTATTTAAATCTGAAATCGGGGGCAATGAGCTGTAGCCAAATTGAGGTGCAGCTAATGTTTACTCTATACACACACATATGAATATACACACATACAAATGTTAGGATCATGCAATATACCATTGAGAAGGGGGTGTATAGCGTATTAAATTTTTTTTGCAGATAAACAGATAAAACACACACACACACAAATGTTAGGATTGCACAATGTACCTTCGAGGAGGGAGCGAATATGGTATTTTTAAAAATTCGTAGATAAACAAATAAAATAATACGGATACGTAAATGCGAAAAGTAAATGACACATAGATATTGTAACGACCTGCTATTTTGGACCATTCGCATCCGCACATGTCGAACTTGAATGATTCAAAATACCGAATTGTTAATTATATTTGGAAAAACTGAGCATATACAATAAATAATATAATCACAGATCACAGACACAGAGTAATAAATTTGCAGCGGAAACAAAAGATAGTAGTTCATGAAGCTACTATATACATATCAGAGTTAAATAAGATACAACAGATGTCTCGAATACAATAGTCAAATACAATATCAGAATACATCACTGGAATCAACTGAATATCTGAAAGCTGGATAGATAGCTGGATCTCCAAGCGAAGCTCCAGCTCCAAAGGTGAGTCTCGAATACTGGTACACTCAGTCTGACCCGAGCATAAAGAAAACACAAAACACTCGAGTCAGGATTAACATTCTTATATCAATAAATCCAACTCAAGTGAAATAGCAACTGAAATACAAGTAACTCAAAGGATGTTTGGAATAACCATCCTTTAAGGATCCGTTAAACTATCTACTATGTAGTAGTGTACGATAAGTAGATAATGCCTATCAGTAATATAAAGTATCAAAATAGTGTTAAGGCGTTACCATTATTCCCCTTAACACATTTTTATATAAGCGTCATAGACTATACAGCACTGTAAACTCCACCGTAAACTAGTGGGATATCAGGGAGTACTCCATAGGTATAACACGAAACAAATCGTAGTGGTCGCGTATATAGGAATACAAGTATGACAAGGCACATGAGGCAATACCCAAGGTAGTGAAACTACCGTTTGCTTGATCCGGACTGGTGAGAACGCATCGCCGCAGCGATCACAACACCGCGAAACAACACTCCCAAATCAAGGGTGCACCAGTCGATAACAAGTAATGAGTAGTTTCGAAGAAGTGTGTTCGCTCAAGGTGGCTAACCCCATTTGGCCCGGCACGGCTCCTGTTTTAGTCATTTCCAATTTGACACAAGTTTCAATTGAAATCAAATTTAATAAATAAAAGAGCATTAATCGTGAGTGATTGCTCACCTTTCGAGGTTTGAGATGGACGAAAATGGGTTGAATCGTGAATCCAAGCATGAATTTCAGAGTAAAGCAAAATTGGCATGAATACGACGACAAAGATGATAATGAGAACGATGAACCATTAGAATCAGTTCGATATAAGTTAAAACGAAATGTAAATTATATCGATATACACTTTCTCAAATCAATATAAAGTTTAAAACACATACAAATGTGTTACTTAAAAAAATCAATATTTTATAATATATACGTATTTTAAAACAGTACTCATAACACTATCTATATATACTCTTATACAAATATAAAGTAATATAGCCGAAATGTATACTGTTTCTCCTAAAGACAACACATACGAACGACTGGAAAAAACATATATACATATGGATTATAAACAACAATTATGCGTGCGTACTCCATTTATATACAAATATATATACAAGTCAGACCTTAACACAATACATGCCAAAGTACATTTAAAAACATGTATATATACGAAACCATGCAGTAACAGTCATATGCAACTTTTATTCATATAAATATATTTTATAAAACCTTTATATATATAAGCTAACTGAGTATATATAGTTTGCTATATAAAATAGATATGTGAACTTTTAAAACTTGTACAAACATACGATTTCATAAAGTAATATGAACAACTAACTTATATAATAAAACTATATAAACAGAAAGTAGAATATATATATACAATGGCAGGTCATCAAATTTCATAAAATATATATATATACATATCTGTTAACCTATCGATTGTCTCTGCACTGGGTAGCTCCTGGTATAGAGATTCCCTAAGTGATGGGAAGTCCGATCGGGATTGTGAATACCCGGATTTGCAAGGGCTTCTTCGGAAGTGCCTTCGGTTCTGTTCGAACCCGGAACAGACTTGTATGGTCATATGTCTGACATTACACTTTAAGATATAAAGCCGATTTCTTTCAAATACATTTCTGTTGGTGGCGGAGAATTTAT
The DNA here is from genome assembly GCA_030737815.1 of Allium fistulosum. Taxonomy (NCBI): domain Eukaryota; kingdom Viridiplantae; phylum Streptophyta; class Magnoliopsida; order Asparagales; family Amaryllidaceae; genus Allium; species Allium fistulosum. Next base: position 187,050,909 of record CM060906.1, read on the forward strand.
TTCCTTAGCTTAACACCCTTCTCTGAGATATACGAGCTCAGAGGTTATGTAGTTGAAGGTTATCAGCGATATACTCCCAATTTGGTAATGTGACATGCTGAGTGTTGCTGTGTGATGATCATTGTTTGATCATTCGTGATATGATCATTTGTTTGATCATTTATCTTTATGATCATTACTTTGATCATCTGTTGACCCAAAGCATGGCTTTGTGCCAAAGCGTAGCTTTGTGGACGAGACTTCTTCGGACCTCACAACCTGGAAATGGTCGAAACAGGAATATGCGGCAAGGTTATGAGGGTCACGCCCTTTAGGGTATGTCATTTCCTTCTGGAAAAGGGTGGTATCATGGTATGGAGCCCAGATACTTACTCATGTGGACACACTTTATTTATTATGTGTGATGTTGGTTACCGAGGCCTCGGATAAAGGTCCCAAAGGACCGAGAGGTGGCATATTCGTGAGTTACCTGTTACAGGGGTAACCCAGCCTTGTGTTGGCAGAGAGCAGTTTGTCTCTCGGGACGTCCAGCCAGAGGCGATCCCATTCGGCAGTAGGAAAGGAAGTTCCTTAGCCTGACCATTTGTTGGAAATCCAATTCCCAATACGAACCCAGTACGGTTTTAGTTGTAGAACCTGCCATCTAATATGGTAGCTATAGTAGGCATAGTATAATGGTACCTATGCTGGCTAAGATTAATATTCTACTTTCGAAATGTTTTATACACTATGCACTAGAAATAATATCAAAGAATTTTTCTCGTATTAAGCATCTTTGACTATCATAAGGAGAAATCTTCCCCAATTCTACATTTGCATTGTGTGTGTGGCGGGAGGCCTTATGTAGTTTCATTTTCCAAAAGCATTGCGAATTGACTTTAAAATTCTCTGCTATTTGTTTTAAAGATAAACTATTTTTGTTGCTCACACCAGTCCCATGACTGATCCGGAGTTTATTGTTCCCTTCCTAAACTCTGGGTGCCCACCATTTTCCACACGGGCAGTCTAGAGTTGGGTTTCTCAAATATTCAGGTTGAGTATATTATCTGGAGCTAGTCAGTCCTTGGACGACTGACCTTGCTTTCCGCTAGATATGGATTGGAGCATTCTATTGGAGATATTCTATCCACTGCTGGTGTTATCTATTTTCTTTCCGCTGCAATTTCTTGTATCATATCTCTGATGTATATTGATATCTGTTGTATCATATTGTATCATCTTTTGTATCTATCATTGTATCAATGTTATGTAATTGATTTATTCTTTATTCCGCTGTGTTGTTATACTTAATGGTGTTATAAGCTCCGGAGAACCAGATTCGGCGTTTGAATCTACGGCATTTTGAGTACAAGTGAAGTACGGATGTCGATTTTCGAAGGCCGAGTTTTTGGGTCTTTACATTTGGTATCAGAGCTGAGGGTAAAACTTTAGCTCAGGAGTATAACACATTGAGTAGCTCATTAGAGATAGGGTGAAGTATACCCTAGGATGAGTAATCCTTAAGATATCCGTCCATACGCCTCAGTAAATTCTCTTACTATCCACTGATAGTAAGTATGAGTGCGAGAAGAGGATGAGATAGGGGACATGGGAATACGACTATAAATGGTCAATGCTCTATAACAACAAGGAAACAATCTTTTCTCTATCAATCTCTTTTGTTCGTCATATTTTCTTAATTCTTCGATAATTTCCGGTAGATCCAAGAAGAGATTCAATATATTAATATGGGACATAAACTCCAAATCGGTCGGAATTGTTTGTTTGGATGAATTGTTTGTTTTGATTGCTATGGTTGATAGGTATACTTTAGTTTCTAAACTGAAAGCTTTGAAATTGTATCCATATATCCATCTATTCTTTGGGATTCCGATATGTTCTACGAATGGTTAGTTATCCCTTCGAACTAACCGATGCCACTGCATACTTCGTAGATCTGGATAACCCGAGTATCGTGTGAAAGAATTCAACAGATTTGTTCTTATATCTGTTATCCATATTCTGATTTGGTAAGCCAAATGCAGAATAGATATTCAGTTTGAGTTGATGAAACATTCTTCATCTATCTTTTTGTCTCCTTGGCAATTTCGAGGACGAAATTCTTTTAAGGAGGGAAATCTGTAACGACCCCAAATTTTATATAAATTTAAACTGATAATTAATTTAATTTTTGAATTAAATTTGTAAAATTCATTGTAAATTGAAATGAGTTTCCCCGCATTCAAATAAATTCTATGTTAAATCAATTAAAATCTAAATATTGTATATATGTGATATAGATTAAATTTCAAGTAAATGGTTAATAATGATTTGAATTTATGAAATAAATACAAGACGATAAGTATTAAAGTAAAATAATAATATCTGAGTTAGAAATAGAAATAGAAATGAATATTGTTGATTTGAAATCACTAAAATGAATATATTGAAAATAATATTGGATTCATTAAACTTTTATATGTTAATTTTTAGTAATGAATGATTTGATTTCATATCATTTGTTATAGAATTGTATTAAGTACAAAATAAAATGAATACATAAATAAACTCAAAACAACATGTTAATAAACTATGTAAAGGTATAAAATAACACATTAGTTAAATTAAAAACCACATATTAAAAATAGCATTTCATTCATATTATAAAGCAAAGAAAACAAACACATATGTATACCAATTGGCTTGCTATGGAAGATATGGCAAGTAGAAAAAAAAATAACTTATAGAAATACATATGTTTGCAAGACAAAGGGGAAAATTATTTGTACAGCCGAAATAAGTAAGTTTGTACAAAGGTAATGAATGCAAGCTATCTTCAGCCATCACAACAAATTATATCAGCCGAAGTCAACTGGTATTGCAAATGAAAACATAAAGGACATTAGCATTGAATGTTTGCATCTCTTAGTACACTATCCTATATCTCATCAGCCACCGAAGTAATGTTTCAGCCTCCATATTCAAGAAAAATCTATGATCAAAGATTAATAAACAATTTCCAGCACAAAGATATTGCCCTGTACAAAATATCACCTGTAACTTTCTTTCTTTCTTTATATCAAACTCTTCATCCTATTTTTGTTCCATTTCAGCTGAGAAAAACTAAAGTAATATCATTTCATACTTAAACAAAAACTTCAATCTTATAACAAATCAAACCAGAAAAGATTCTAGCAAGAATTCAAAGGCTGCTTCAAACTTAAAGTAAATCATCATCAACAAATAGGAAGATCAAAACTGCATTTTCTTTTCAAAGCAAAAGTGTTCTGTTCAAATTTGTTCCAGGTGAGAAAACTCTTAAACCTATATATATATATATATATATATATTGGGTTTGCATGTGATGATCTGTTAATGTGTGATAGAAATTATGCTTGAATGATTGTGTGAATTTGCCTTGCATGTTGAAAAAGAAGGGTGATATAACTGTACATGTCTGATATATCTGGTTAATCTCTATTTATGGTTACAGAGTTTATGTTTAGATTAAAGTTTCTAAATCTCCTCATCTAATCTTTGCTGGGCTTAGGTTTTCAAACAAGAAATGTTTGTTAAGACATAGATTAAGTTTTAAAATAAAAATTTAAGTAAAATAAATTGGAATTTTATCTGGGAAATGGGAAAACAGTAAAGATTTTTAAAATATGATAAAATCAAATATTATGGTTGTTGAATTCGAGTATATATCTCGAATTGACTTGAAAATTATGATTTTTAAAAGGAAAATCAGGATTTTTAGAACTGAATCGAGTGAGCATTTTGAAGTTGATCAGAAAGTGAATTTTGAGGCTTTTCGGGTGATTGGTAAATGGTGGGGCCTCGTGATCGCCATTGGAGGTTGCTGGGGAGTTGTCGAGCTAAGGAAAAATGGTTGCTGGTTTTATTGTCCACCGAGGCGGCGGCACGACGTTGAACTAGGGTTCGACTGTTGCTTTTCATTAGTAGATTTGTCGAGGCAAATGCATCATCAGCGTGGCACTGGAAGGGACCGGACCAGGGGGAAAAGGAGCGTGGGTCAGTGGCGCAACTATGACTGGGGTGGCGGCGACTCTGATGATCGGGATTGATGATGCGATGCGATTGAATGGATCGCAGTTAGGTACCAGCGAACGTCGACTAGTTCGATTTCGAGTTCAACCTTGTTAAGGCGATACGGGTGGTCGGAGTAGCTATTGGGGTCGTAGGCGACTCATTGGGGGACTCGGCGACGATCAGCGATGATCGGAGTGATGGTGCACGTACACGTGCACGAGTTGATATTTTGGGTTCGTTCGTTGTTTGAGGAAGAAGCATCTTCCTCGGGTTTGACTCGAGGAGTTTTCGTGGTTGTCTCGAAGCAGACGAGGGACGAGTGTTTCTCGTGTCTTTACTCGGAAAGATCTTGGATTTGCTCGGATTGTTTTTGTTTGAGCTGTTTGAATTGAAATCAGGAAAGTATTCCAGGTTTAAAATCAAAGAAATTGAATTTGGCAAATATTTCAAAGTTTAAAAAAAACAAAGTGAAACAAGTTTTAAAGTTTAGAAGAGATGTTTTAATTATAAATTAACTTTAAAGTCTAAGTTAAATTATTACAAGATTTATTAAATAAGGTTTAAATGAGAATTAAAGTGATTAATGAAGATAAAATGTTTATCTTTTAGTTAATTAAGATCTTAAGTTATTAATGATTTATTAATTAATACAAGTAATTAAAGAATAATTACTTAATTAATGATTGATTAAAGTTTAATTAAAGATTAATTTATTTAAAGCAATTGATTTGAAGATAATTAATCAAAGATTAATTTATTAAATGTGAGTGGTTAGGGATGATCACTTATTGAAATTTTATTAAGTAAGTGGTAATTTATCAATTAAGGGTTAAATTTATTAATTAAAGATAATTTATTAAATGGTGAATTAAATAATTAAAGGTTAATTATTTAATAATTAAAGGTTGATGAATTATAATTAAAGGTTAATTAATTTATTATTAATGGTTAGTTAATAAATGATTAAAGAATAATTAATCAAAATGGTTGAAATTAATTAATGTTAATTAACCAGGATTAGTGATTTATTCATAAGTAATAAATCTGATTTAAATAAATTAGATAAATAAATTGACCTTACTTATGGATGTTTGGATTATATTGAATACTTGATTGTTTGATATCCCTGATATATGATGCCTTGTGATATATCTTGATTTGTGTTGTGATCTATAATTTATTTATCTGGGATGAATGTAATTAATTATCTGCGATATATATATCTGTTTCTGTGATATATTACTATGTGAATGTGAAACCCTTGACCCGTAAACGACACTTGAATTTTGATGCGACAAGGAGTCGGATTCCAGTTGGATATCCGAAACCCACATCGAATTGTAATAGTGAATCTTTATGACTGATAAATTTATTTTATCTATGAATTTGTGAATGAAGATAAGCGTTATGGGTTATACCTCTTATCGATATATCTGTGATGATTGATGTTGTGCACTATTGTGTGAAATCCTTGGACTACACTATACACACACAAATATGGATTTCACGTGGAAATCGGTTAAGTCACAGATAATTTAAATTTTGATGATTTTTTTTTAAATTGAAATTTTAATTTCAATTGATTTTGAAATTGGAAATTTGGGTTTAAAGTGAAAAGCTTTTGAAATGGAATTTCAAAGTTAAAAGTTACTTTGAATAACTTAATCGAGTTTTGAAAATTTAAATAATTTGATTTAAATTTGAATTCAAGTTTGAAATTGAATTCTATGATTTGAAACTAGGGATTAAAGATGTTATACCAGTTATAAAAAGGTTAAACTATTTTAAAAGTATTGATTTTGGAATGTGAATATAATTCAAAGACTTTAACTCGTATAAATGAATCAGATTCCTAAAATGAAAACTGCTTGTTTTCAAAGAATAAAAGCTTTCATATATATAAGAAATGAAATTCCAATTTAAAGAAATTTCAAGTATGAATTGAAAAATGGTTTTCCAAGTTATGAATGAATTCTTTTTGAAAGCTATGAATCAAATCTGTTTATTTTTAACAGATTTAAAATGATGATTTATTTAAACCATTCGAAATGAAATTGTTTTGAAAGCTATGAGTTAAATCTTTGATTTAAAGATTTAACGAATTAATTAAATTCGTAATGGAAATTGTTTTGGAAAATCTGTGAATAAATCTTTGTGAAAACTGAGTGAACTTTGTGAATTAAATCTTTTATTTAAAAGATTAAAATGGTAATGTGTTTAAACCAATTGAAAGAGAAGTTTGGGTAATAAATTGTGACTTAATTGGAATCCCATTATCCATATATTTTGTAAATATTACGCTCATTATTCGGTTTAGCCGGGAGAGGAACTTTGTGTCACATAACCCATTCTGAATAAGTGATACGTCGTATATGGATTGCATTTGAAGACCGGTGGTGAAGACCGGGTATTTGTGAAAATGATAGGATAACCTATCGATTGTCTCTGCACTGGGTAGCTCCTGGTATAGAGATTCCCTAAGTGATGGGAAGTCCGATCGGGATTGTGAATACCCGGATTTGCAAGGGCTTCTTCGAAAGTGCCTTCGGTTCTGTTCGAACCCGGAACAGACTTGTATGGTTACATGTTTGACATTACACTTTGAGAAATAAAGCCGATTTCTTTCAAATACATTTCTATTGGTGGCGGAGAATTTATTCTCTTAGCTTAACACCCTTCTCTGAGACGTACGAGCTCAGAGGTTATGTAGTTGAAGGTTATCAGCGATATACTCCCAATTTGGTAATGTGACATGCTGAGTGTTGCTGTGTGATGATCATTGTTTGGTCATTCGTGATATGATCATTTGTTTGATCATTTATCTTTGTGATCATTACTTTGATCATCTGTTGACCCAAAGCATGGCTTTGTGCCAAAGCGTAGCTTTATGGACGAGACTTCTTCGGACCTCACAACCCGGAAATGGTCGAAACAGGAATATGCGGCAAGGTTATGAGGGTCGCGCCCTTTAGGGTATGTCATTTCCTTCTGGAAAAGGGTGGTATCATGGTATGGAACCCAGATACTTACTCATGTGGACACACTTTATTTATTATGTGTGATGTTGGTTACCAAGGCCTTGGATAAAGGTCCCAAAGGACCGAGAGGTGGCATATTCGTGAGTTACCTGTTACAGGGGTAACCCGGCCTTGTGTTGGCAGAGAGCAGTTTGTCTCTCGGGACGTCCAGCTAGAGGCGATCCCATTCGGCAGTAGGAAAGGAAGTTCTTTAGCCTGACCATTTGTTGGAAATCCAATTCCCAATACGAACCCAGTACGGTTTTAGTTGTAGAACCTGCCATCTAATATGGTAGCTATAGTAGGCATAGTATAATGGTACCTATGCTGGCTAAGATTAATATTCTACTTTCGAAATGTTTTATACACTATGCACTAGAAATAATATCAAAGAATTTTTTCTCGTATTAAGCATCTTTGACTATCATAAGGAGAAATCTTCCCCAATTCTACATTTGCATTGTGTGTGTGGCGGGAGGCCTTATGTAGTTTCATTTTCCAAAAGCATTGCGAATTGACTTTAAAATTCTCTGCTATTTGTTTTAAAGATAAACTGTTTTTGTTGCTCACACCAGTCCCATGACTGATCTGAAGTTTATTGTTCCCTTCCTAAACTCTGGGTGCACACCATTTTCCACACGGGCAGTCTAGAGTTGGGTTTCTCAGATATTCAGGTTGAGTAGATTCTCTGGAGCTAGTAGTCCTTGGACGACTGACCTTGCTTTCCGCTAGCTATGGATTGGAGCATTCTATTGGAGATATTCTATCCACTGCTGGTGTTATCTATTTTCTTTCCGCTGTTATTTCTTGTATCATATCTCTGATGTATATTGATATCTATTGTATCATTCTGTTGTATCATATTGTATCAGATTTTGTATCTGTCATTGTATCAATGTTTTGTAATTGATATATTCTTTATTCCGCTGTGTTGTTATACTTAATGGTGTTATAAGCTCCGGAGAACCAGATTCGGTGTTTGAATCTACGGCATTTTGAGTACAAGTGAAGTACGGATGCCGATTTTCGAAGGCCGAGTTTTTGGGTCTTTACAACATAGTTGGATCTTATAAATAAATTTCATATAAACCAATATATGTATACTTTACAACTTAACCCAAACCGTGTAAACAAATATGTAACAAACACCAGAACACATATATATTTACTTTAAAAAGCATGCCTGAAATGATCGGTTTGCAAAAGAGAAAGGTACGAACCAGGGGAGGAGGTGCTAGGCTCGGGAAGATGGCTACACACGGCGGTTCAAGAAGAGGACAATGGAGGAGTGAAGGCGAAGTGCTGGCAAATCTCGGTGGCGAGTGTTTGAGTGGAGTGACAGTTCAAGGCGGAGGCGACGTAGAGGAGAAGGCGGGTTTGCTGGGTGGAGATGCGGCCTGGGTGCGGTCCGAGGTGGAGGAAGTGGTGGGGTTTCGGGGTGCCGACGTTGCTAGGTCATGGAGTGAAAGCCGTAAGTGATAAGACAAGGAAGTTTCTTTGTTTTTTTTTCTTTTTCGGCCATGATCTCACAGGAGGAAGAAAGTGGACAGCCATAGACATTTGAATCTAGCTTCGCTTTGTGCGCTGTCAACAATATAAATTTTTTTTATATTTTAAAACCGAAAAGAAGTGAAACGAGGAAACGAGTGGACACACCATTTTATCACAACTAGGGAATAACAGAGGTTAGAGATTGATTTTTGAAATTATTAAAAACAAAAGTCCATTGGTGCTGTACGGTGGATATAGAAAGCCAAAAGATTCAAATGCGAAATCAATAGGCTCAAACAACTAACTGCAACGACTGACCGTTTACTGATTTCGCGACGTACCGGGGTTCAAAAATAGAAATGGAAATATTTCTGAGAACAGCACGACGAGACGATCAAAACGGTATACAGATGTCAATGGTACGATTGAATTATAAAAATTCGAATTTTTATACTAGCGGAAAATGCAGGAAAAACACAGAAAATAAGATCGACGGAGCTAAAGAAGTCCGAATTTGAAAAAACGAAAAATGAGCTCAAAAGATGATTTAGAATTTTTCTATGTAAAAATATTTAGGTTTCAAAAATGTTTTATTTTCATTAATTTACTAACTGAATTAAATTAAAATAAATTTACGCACAAAATAAACTTTCATATTTTCGGATGAAAATTTACCAGTTGCTTTGTTTAATTAGACGAATTTCAAATATTAAATTTTTATTTCAAATTTTATTTTAAAAAATTCCACAAAATTTCAAATAATAACATTATTAAAATCAGTTAAATTTACGGGTCGTTACACTCTCCCCCACTCAAAACTTTTCGTCCCCGAAAAGAAAGGAGGTAGGAGAATAGAAACAACGAGAAAGAAAATAGATTAAAAGACAAGATAAAACAATTAATTTAAACCATATAATTTCAAATTAAACTAATTAATATTTAACAATTCGGTTAAATCCCTTTGAGTTCACTTAAGTTAAATTAATCTATCTATTTCTAAATTCATTATCTTATTATCTAGTCATCCTCAATTAACAATTTCTAAATCATCAATTTGTATAATCAATAATTGTACTCATATTTTATTCAACAGATTTAATTCTTTTATTCCAAATTATTATTAAGTTTATTTCACTTGATATCTCATTTCATATATTTAAACCATATAAATTTCAATTTAAATTAATTTATATATTTTTTTCCAATTTGGTTAAATCCATTTCTATTAAATCAATAAATAGTCATTCGATTTAAATTTGTTAGTTCAACTGTTCATTCTAATCATATAAATTTCATTTTAAATCAATTAATATTCAATAATTGATCTTAATTCAAGGTATTTCATTAAGCTAATTCAATTCAATTTGTTAATTCTTTCAAAATAAAATTTACTTTATTTACCTCATTCAATTAACTTATTATTCTATCATCTTTATTAGCATTTTTTTAATTAAAATCTAAGTGCATAACATTTATTATAAACACTCAAATTTTATTTATAAAATTATTTTATATTGTATATTATCCAATTACATTTTAACTTCTGAATAATTTAGGTAAGTTATTTGAAATGCAATTTAGTACTATACAAATAAAACTTTCAAATTTAATTATTTCAAGTTTAAATACTTATTCAAAATTTAGCTTTATTTATAATTGAAAACATCTTTTAACATGATTTTTATGAATTAAATTTCCATTTAATTTCAAATCCTTTAGAAATAATTATGTATATACTATATATATTGAACCAAATTAAATTTAAAATAATATACCCATATATATATATATATATATAAATCAAGTCATATTTAAGAAATTCGAATCAAAATGTTTTTCCAAAACAAAACCGTAGCAAAGCTATAGAATGGTTTCTCCACTTCGAAACTCAAAAATGAATGTCGATGATGCGGCCGCCATCACCGAAATTATTTTCCAGCGACAAAGAAAAGAGCACTGGTTTCAACATTTTAAAATTATTTGAAAACGATTCCTATTTGAAAATACTTTACATTAAAATTCTTTGGAAACAAATTATAGTCAAAATACCTTTAAATAATGTGCATTTTAAACCTTTAAAACCATAGTTCGAAATCATTGGAAATTAAATACTCAAATTCTTAATTTAATTTAATTTCAAATTCTAAATCAGTTTATAAACCAAGTTTATAAATTCATTTATCGAATAATAGATGAAAATCAAATATTATCATTCAAACAATGAATTAATTAACCTCTTTTTTTTTCTCTTCTAGAAAAAATTTACTTATATATTTATAATATAATCATACAAAATTATTTCATTTACCAAGTTTGAAAACAATATTGTGTCAGTTTGCTCTTGCTCAAGTGTTTTGGAAATCCTATCGATAGCGTTGATCAGACGAATCGATCGAAAACCCAAATCAACATCAACAACTCAAACAACATAGCATATATTAAAACATTTATACATATTAATTTATAAATTCATTTCTTTGCTCGACGATACAGGAATGAATTTTCAATTAAGGATAAGGTTTCAAATTTGATGGAATCAAATCAAAGAGAAATTTGATTCGAAGATAAGTTCGAAACAAAGATATGATGTTTAATAACAAAGTAGGAAGATTGATAAATTTATATAAATCGCGGGCAACCTTAACCGGGTCAACCGTGACTTCAAAAATAAGATCAGTGCAGAATTTCGAGGCAAATCCACATTCGATCTCAAGAGATAGAATGCAGGTATAGCAGGAAATAGATAGCATCGTAAACCGAGGATACAGAAATCTCCGGTAAATCAATGCCTTTTGTAAATGAGTTTCACCCCTTTACAAAATTTCGAAGATTGGCGAGACCACCGATCCATTATAAAGATAATTCAAAGTGGAGTTATGGGATGCTCCGGAATTGAAAGAAGACGAATAGTGAGGGACACGAATGAAATTTAGAACCGCAGGAAACGTTCCAAAATTCAAAGGAATTGAGTCAAAAGGAAGAGATTGAAACTCGAATGAGAGTGATTCTGTAAATACATTTACCATATATGCTAAGTTTTGCCTAGAGCTACCAAAGCTCTGATACCAACTGTAACGACCCGCTATTTTGGACCATTCACATCCGCACATGTCGAACTTGAATGATTCAAAATACCGAATTGTTAATTATATTTGGCAAAACTGAGCATATACAATAAATAATATAATCACAGATCATAGACACAGAGTAATAAATTTACAGTGGAAACAAAAGATAGTAGTTCATGAAGCTGCTATATACATATCAGAGTTAAATAAGGTACAACAGATGTCTCGAATACAATAGTCAAATACAATATCAGAATACATCACTGGAATCAACTGAATATCTGAAAGCTGGATAGATAGTTGGATCTCCAAGCGAAGCTCCAGCTCCAAAGGTGAGTCTCGAATACTGGTACACTCAGTCTGACCCGAGCGTAAAGAAAACACAAAACACTCGAGTCAGGATTAACATTCTTATATCAATAAATCCAACTCAAGTGAAATAGCAACTGAAATACAAGTAACTCAAAGGATGTTTGGAATAACCATCCTTTAAGGATCCGTTAAACTATCTACTATGTAGTAGTGTACGATAAGTAGATAATGCCTATCAGTAATATAAAGTATCAAAATAGTGTTAAGGCGTTACCATTATTCCCCTTAACACATTTTTATATAAGCGTCATAGACTATACAGCACTGTAAACTCCACCGTAAACTAGTGGGATATCAGGGAGTACTCCATAGGTATAACACGAAACAAATCGTAGTGGTCGCGTATATAGGAATACAAGTATGACAAGGCACATGAGGCAATACCCAAGGTAGTGAAACTACCGTTTGCCTGATCCGGACTGGTGAGAACGCATCGCCACAGTGATCGCAACACCGCGAAACAACACTCCCAAATCAAGGGTGCACCAATAGATAACAAGTAATGAGTAGTTTCGAAGAAGTGTGTTCGCTCGAGGTGGATAACCCCATTTGGCCCGGCACGGCTCCTGTTTTAGTCATTTCCAATTTGACACAAGTGTCAAGGCTATCCATTATCGTTCTCTTTCTTTAGTCATCACGTACATCATTCCAACCACTTCATTATGGATCACACTCCGCGTACAGTTATTAAAGTGGTTTTCGGTTTAGACAGAGAGTATGTCCATAACCGATTTCGGTCTCTTTAATAACTTTCGTAATTATTACACCGATTGGTCGTTTAATATATTTCTAAACCAAATCAATTACAATTTCAATTAGAATTTGTAAACCAACATTTCATTTGTCTTTCTACAACAATTTCCATAAATTTACGTTTCAAAATTTCCAAATTACCATTTCAAAACTCTATGATTCAATTTCAATTTTTATTTAAAACAATTCAAATATTGATTCAAGTTCGTATTATAAGTTTCATTCCGAAATTATTTAAATTAATTTAACATTCAAATCAATTTAAATTCATTAATCGATTTCATTCAATATTTGTTAAGTAAATTTGTCATTCAAAACAATTTCTATTTAATTTCCAATTCATTTAATCAATTACTTAAGTTCAACTTCATTTATCAAAACTTAAAAATTTGATTAGATTAATTTCGTCGAATCAAGTTCTTTAAATTACAAGTCTTACATTAATTTCAAAGAAATCACATTTTCATTTCTTGTTAAAGAAATTAAATTTCACTTATTCATTTACTTAGTTACAATTTCAAAGCTCAATTAATAAAGAGCTAAATTTCACTAATTCAAGAGGTTCAATTTTATTTAACTATTAAATAATTCAATTTTTATTTAATTATTAAATAAATTCAAAACTTAATTATTAAATAATTTCAAAACTCATTTATTAATTAAATTTAAAACAACGTTCTTTCATCAACTACTATGTTAATATTTGATTCAGATTATTAAATATTAACATTTTCCTTCATACAAATTCAATTTCCAACTTCATTTCAAAACCTTATTATTTATTCAAATAAAATCTTTATTTTATTTTTAAATCAAACTATTGACCAATCGGGTTTTATTTAATTATCTATCCTAGGTCAAAGTTTAATTTGGGTATTTATCATTTCAACCCGATTCCAATTCAATTCAAAATCAGAGCATACCAAAGGGAACTTGCAGTGTGATAACTGGGATGGTGTCAAAGTAAATAAACAAGCAATAACTATAATCAATATCAATCCAATAATCAATTCAAATAATTCCGAAATAATCGTATTAATTCACATTGTTGTTTGTGTAAATTAATATAATTATTTCTAGAATCTACACTATCATTTCATGTAGATTAAAGATTATTACACTTATTATTCTATGCAATTTTACACTTGACATCAATTATTCAATTTCATACTTCATAAAATAATACAACATAAATTCAAATGGTTCAAGGGTAATTAACTATTTTTCTATGTGTTAAATAACTAAACATTTAAGGGGTCATATTATACAAATTTAACTAATCAAATTCAACACATATGTCGATTCAAATTTTTAACTATCCTACGTCAAATTCAATTGCATAATATTTATCACTTTATAAATTACAATTTAACATCCAATATAAACAACAATCAATCAATCAATTATCAATCAAACCGTATTATCATCGCATAAATAATTACAGATAATGGTGTCAGATGTCATAGGTGAACATATACAGGTAATAGCATATATAATAGTGTAAATAACCAACAGTAGCATATTTCAATTGTCGTTTCAATTGAAATCAAATTTAATAAATAAAAGAGCATTAATCGTGAGTGATTGCTCACCTTTCGAGGTTTGAGATGGACGAAAATGGGTTGAATCGCGAATCCAAGCACGAATTTCAGAGTAAAGCAAAATTGGCATGAATACGACGACAAAGTTGATAATGAGAATCGATGAACCATTAGAATCAGTTCGATATAAGTTAAAACGAAATGTAAATTATATCGATATACACTTTCTCAAATCAATATAAAGTTTAAAACACATACAAATGTGTTACTTAAAAAAATTCAATATTTTATAATATATACGTATTTTAAAACAGTACTCATAACACTATCTATATATACTCTTATACAAATATAAAGTAATATAGCCTAAATGTATACTGTTTCTCCTAAAGACAACACATACGAACGACTGGAAAAAACATATATACATATGGATTATAAACAACAAATATGCATGCGTACTCCATTTATGTACAAATATATATACAAGTCAGACCTGAACACAATACATGCCAAAGTACATTTAAAAACAGGTATATATACGAAACCATGCAATAACAGTCATATGCAACTTTTATTCATATAAATATATTTTATAAAACCTTTATATATATAAGCTAACTGAGTATATATAGTTTGCTATATAAAATAGATATGTGAACTTTTAAAACTTGTACAAACATATGATTTCATAAAGTAATATGAACAACTAACTTATATAATAAAACTATATAAACAGAAAGTAGAAGATATATATACAACGGTAGGTCATCAAATTTCATAAAATATCTATATACATATTTGAAAACTAAGTTCACATATTTTATGTATAAACTAGTACTGAAATCTATATAAACTAGTGCTACAGCTTAAAACGAAAGAGTACATAGGCTTAAATAAGACATACAAATAATATATGTATACCTATAACTAAAATGTATGAGCTGACCTATAATAAAATATACACTTATATTTATATATATTTCGAAATGATCATAAAAAAACAGTTTATCATGGATATAAAATATCACCAATATATATAAGAATCAGCAAAACCAAGCTACAAACATATACGTATAAAAGTCTTATATACAAGGATATAATAGCTTATTATATCTTCCATAACTATCATACATAACTATGCATTTCGTAACTAAAAGAAACTCATCATCATGAAAACTGACACATTATTTAGAATTTATTTTTATTATACAACTCAGTAGAACATTACTTCACTATAACACAACCGATCCCTTATAGACACATACACAAAACTTGCAATATATATATACTTAGCATCAAAGTATATACAACTTAGTTGGATCTTATAAATAAATTTCATATAAACCAATATATGTATACTTTACAACTTAACCCAAACCGTGTAAACAAATATGTAACAAACACCAGAACACATATATATTTATTTTAAAAAGCATGCCTGAAATGATCGGTTTGCAAAAGAGAAAGGTACGAACCGGGGGAGGAGGTGCTAGGCTCAGGAAGATGGCTACACACGGCGGTTCAAGAAGAGGACAATGGAGGAGTGAAGGCGAAGTGCTGGCAAACCTCGGTGGCGAGTGTTTGAGTGGAGTGACAGTTCAAGGCGGAGGCGACGAAGAGGAGAAGGCGGGTTTGCTGGGTGGAGATGCGGCCTGGGTGCGGTCCGAGGTGGAGGAAGTGGTGGGGTTTCGGGGTGCCGACGTTGCTAGGTCATGGAGTGAAAGCCGTAAGTGATAAGGCAAGGAAGTTTCTTTGTTTTTTTTTCTTTTTCGACCATGATCTCACAGGAGGAAGAAAGTGGACAGCCACAGACATTTGAATCTAGCTTCGCTTTGTGCGTTGTCAACAATATAAATTTTTATTATTTTAAAACCGAAAAGAAGTGAAACGAGAAAACGAGTGGACACACCATTTTATCACAACTAGGGAATAACAGAGGTTAGAGATTGATTTCTGAAATTATTAAAAGCAAATGTCCATTGGTGCTGTACGGTGGATATAGAAAGCCAAAAGATTCAAATGCGAAATCAATAGGCTCAAACAACTAACCGCAACGGCTGACCGTTTACTGATTTCGCGACGTACCGGGGTTCAAAAATAGAAATGGAAATATTTTTGAGAACATCACGATGAGACGATCAAAACGGTATACAGATATCAGTGGTACGATTGAATTATAAAAATTCGAATTTTTATACTAGCGGAAAATGCAGGAAAAACACAGAAAATAAGATCGACGGAGCTAAAGAAGTCAGAATTTGAAAAAACAAAAAATGACGTCTTGCTCAGAAAATGATTTAGAATTTTTCCATGTAAAAATATTTAGGTTTCGAAAACGTTTTATTTTCATTAATTTACTAACTGAATTAAATTAAAATAAATTTACGCACGAAATAAACTTTCATATTTTCGGATGAAAATTTACCAGTTGCTTTGTTTAATTAGACGAATTTCAAATATTAAATTTTTATTTCAAATTTTATTTTTAAAAATTCCACAAAATTTCAAATAATAACATTATTAAAATCAGTTAAATTTACGGGTCGTTACAGATATACTCAGTTTTGACCACTAACCCTTTAGTACTTACTGCTACTTTAGAAGTTATTACTAGAATTATATTTTTGAACGTTTACAACACTTGTAAACTTATTTTCCTGCTAATTTGAAATACTAGTCATATGTACAGTAATTATGTCTCAACTTTATCCCATGTCGAGAATTCATGAACTTTAGGTCAATCCTATACCGAGTTCAAATTTTGAAAAGAAAAATACAAAACGTACTATAGACAAGGCCCCTAGTAAAATTATTTCTAGAGCAAACTTTAAAACGTGAGGGGGCAACAAGAAATCATGTGAGCTCCCTATTTCTCTCCTTTTCCCTTTAACGTTCTGTTTTTCTTCTTAGACCGACCTACACTTGAAACATATGCTTCCCTTCAGCTTTTCAGATCTAAAAAAATTCCTTTTTTTAAAAAAAAAGACGTCTTCTCCTCACAACCCAAATCGTCGTAACCCTAATAGGATAATATTTCTTATTATTATTCCTTTCTACTTCGTCGCGTCAGATCTGGTCGAAGATGGAGCTCTCCGCCTTGTGTCAAACTCGATCCGTCTCCTCCAGTTATGATGAAGTCTTAAAATCACGACCTTCGCTGTCTGTGTCGACCATACGCTTCTCTTCAGCTTTTCAGATCTAAAAAATAAACTCCTCTTTTGAAAAAAACGTCTTCTCCTCACAATCCAAATCGTCGTAGCCCTAAACAAGATAATTGTTCTTATTATTATTCCTTTCTACTTCGTCCCGTCAGATCCGTTTGAAGATGGAGCTCACGGCCTTGTGTCAAACTCGATCCGTCTCCTCCAGTTAAGATGAAGTCTGAGAATCACGGCCTTTACAGTCTGTATCGAAATTGCTGCCTGAAGTATTATTGTTTTGAGAAGATTGGTTAGACAGCCTTGAGATGCTCGCCTGAATTTGAAGCGGTCCGGATCTGACTTTGGGAAGCTCGATGGAGATTGCCGAGATGGAGAGATGCCAATGTTGGTGCCGCTGACAATATCTGCCACAACTGGAGATACTCGAAGAAGATGCTACCGCGCTTGATAACCCCGTATCTGGACCGATATAAGGCGAAGTACTGTGAGATATTGGGTGTAATTTAGGTTGGTTCTGATGTATCTCTGAACTACAGAGTGTGATGATGCCCACGTCCTTGGGATGAATGCTGTCAAAGCTAAAAGTTGCAGCTTGATCAGAGTTTTTTTTCTTCGCAGGTAATGAAACTGAACACTGCCTTGAGAATTTGATCACTAGTTATCGAGCGTTGCTTTGGTTCCAGTCAAGTGCTGAAAAATATGATGTCTTGAAGTATTGTTGACTGTCTAGAATTAGATTGTTTTTAAATCGCTACACCAAATAGGTAAATTAGAAACAGACGAAATTTTTACTTTGAAACATTTTTCTAATGTTTCTAGCTCTACAACACTTACCTAGTGTTTTGCATAGCTGTGCAAGTATTTCCACATTTATTTTCTTTTCAAAATTATATTATTATGGTTTTTCAAGAAACCAAAAGGTAAATTAAAAGGGGCGGTCCAAGTCGCATTACTCTTTCCTAAATAAATATCTACTTATCTAGTGATTCTCATTCCTATGTCGAGCTTTTGTATAATCCTGCTCCGATTCAAGGAATTCAAATCTGATCGATCTTCCTTCTTTGACAGTGCTTCATTCGTTTACTCAAAAAACCGCAAGGTACTGCATCATTATTTATAGTTTGATTTAGGCAACTCCAAAGACCTACAGTTGAATGTTGAAACTGATTAGAATTATTATGATATCTTGGAAGAATATTGAAATTGATTAAGAATCTTATTATTGCTAGGTCTATTGAAACACAAAGAGATCTTAAGGTGAGAAGTTCGCCCATTGATTTTTGATCATTTATTTCTTTTTATTAAAATCAGGTAAAAAGGATAGCTAATAAATGATATATATTTAGATAGTGTATTCATATAATACAAGATAGCTGCCTAGATTTGATTTAGTTAATAAATGAAATATTATGCGTATGCATGATGTATTGTGATTTCATATCGATGTAAAAGTAGGTAACACCGCTTTGATCAAAAATCACACTATAAATATGAAAGTGTTTTATAAATGTTAATTCATTGATTGTCTATTTCAAAGCTCACAAATGGAAAGTATATTTAAAATGATTGTTCATCGATTGAGGGAGATCATCTATTTCAGATCGACTCCTAGCGGACTTTGAATTCCTCATGCTTTGCTTTTTCATTCTTCCACCACCAATACGAGTCGACCTGATATAGACGAGCTACCGCAATCAATGAACAAAAATTTATAAACTTTTTTCCCATTTGTCGGTTTTGAAATAAACAATCAATGAACAAACATTTATAAAACACTTTCATATCTATAATTTGATTTTGGAGCAAATTGCCGTTACCTTCATTTATATTAGTATAAAATAACATTACTGCGTGTTTATCCCATGATATTTCATTTACTAACGAAAACAATCTAGGCTGCTATCCTTTATTATATGAGTATACTTTAACTAACTTACTGACTTTTTATATGAATTTGGATGAAACTGCCCTAGTTTCCGTCTTCTACAATCTGTTTCACTCAATTGGAAGTTGAAACATTACTTGGCCATGAATCTTGAATTTGATGACGATCGATAATAAAAAAATCCAGACATAGTTTTGCCTGCTAAAATTTTTTGATCAAAAACTCTTCCATATACTTCGTAATTTTTAATTCAGGAAATTATTGTCAAGATCAAAAATTTTCAGCGTTTTAGCCTCAAGGACAGACCTTCAGTATTTTAGCCTGAAGGACAACTTTCTTTAGGTATCAGTTTTTAGTTATTGATAGTAGTTTTTAGGTATATGTTGTAGTTATCGGTATCAGTTTTTAGGTATCAGTTTTTAGTTCGGTAGCAGTTTTGGAAGAATATTTGTCCTTATGAATAATTTTAGAAGAATGGAAGAATGTTTGTCGTTGTGATTAATTTTTAGGAGTGTTTTTCTTTGTGATTAAAATATTGAGGTCGTGTCCTTGAGGCTAAAAATATACAAATTTTTGTCCTTTAAATTAATTCCTCCTTTTTAATTCTTGACATGCAATGTCATTTTATTCTCTCTACTTGCCATAGTAATAGGTTTTTACAAACTTAAGGAGTTTAGGCCAAGAACATTTCTGATCTAAATTTTATGTTTCGATCGAAATTTTGATCAATTTATTTGGGGTGTATCGTACTGAAAAAGAATTTTTACACCTTACTTTTGTACATGCATGCATATTCACAATCAAATGCAATTTTGTATGTTGTACGTTACCTAGTTAGAAATATGCACTCCACCTTTCGGAACATTTCAAATGATCTATTTATGTTTCTAGTCACCACGTTGGGAAAACCATAGACTTGACTTGGTTATATATATATAACCTTCTCTATATTCAATTAGTATTAATGTGGAATTGTGGTACTTAGATGAAGGTTCCTCTTGTTTTAGACTTACATTTTACATCCGAGCCTATCCCAATCAAACAAATGGAAATGCTGATATGTAATACGCAAGTGTTCTTACATTGGAGGCAAGGGAGCATAGATTGCCGCTTGAATTCATGGGTATTGCAACGATCCATGAAAATACATCTAGTGATATAAATAATTAATTTATTAATTGGTACATAGAGTTAAATCCATATTAAAAAATGAATTTTCATAGAGTTAAACCTAAGCTTAATGAATTTGTACCGTAGAGTATATTGATTAAGTGAAGATATTTGCGTTAATTGTTTGAAGTTACAGTTAAGATATTTGCGTTAATTGTTTGAAGTTACAGTTAAGAAGTTATGAATTAATTACTTTGTTCTTCTTTTGCATTTTACCAAGTTTCATATTTTTTGTCTTGTAGGCGCGTTCACTGGTCTTTGGGAAGGAAAACAAGATTTTACATCTTCTTATTTTTCTTTATTGAATGGTTGTTGGGTAGCTTTTTAGTTCGAGAATATACATAATTGCAGGGTTTCTTTGAAATATTTACCCTCAAGGGGCTTGTAATAAAGATTTTCTTTTGTCATAATTCTAAAGATAAATCATAGTCTTATTTTTTTTTCTTCATATTTCAGTGTTGCTGTAAGTGGTGTTTATGTATTGTTGAAATCACGTTGATGTTTTATTTGTATTTTGCTTGCTCGTGTATTGTTTATTTACTATTTTACTTTGGTACTGTAGATTGCCAATTTGAAATTCTATGCACTAACCCAAGTATACTTTAAAAATCTGGTTTTTAGATTCAGTATGGCTATGTAGAGAGTATTTCCTTTGAGTAATACCCAAACAGATTTCTACTTTCAAATTTCTGTACTCTTATTTAAGTAGAAAATGACTTATATATCTTCATATATGTAAGTTTAAGATGAAATGAGTAAACCAATATTTTTATATTGACAAAAGGTCCTGGATAAAAGAAAAATTGGAATGCAATGTTTTCTTGATTAAATGGCCACTATATAAATTTTTTTTAAGTGGGTCATTTCATTTGGTAAGTGCTGTGGATTATCATTTTGAAACAGCTACACAGTGTTGTAGGTTGTTAATCTGAAATCCTTGGTAAATGTTTCAATGTGTAAGTGAGTGTTTCAACCTATAAATCTAAAGCACTTGCCATTTGTAAAATTAGTATCAAATTAATCTTTCTGCTGTAGTGAATGTTGGGTCTGATATAGCTTGATATTATATGATGTGATTATTTTCTTAAAATGAACCGAGCTCGGTTTGTGAGCGGTACTATATCGTTCAAGGCATGATTATGAGATGTTGATGGAGAAGTCTTGCTAATGGCCTTGTTACTCTCTTTGATTTGATTAGGTTAGTATGTTGTATTGGAAATGAAAAATAATTTTTTTATGAGCTGAGTTTGTAATCTATTGGATAAAATATGAAAAATAATTTTTTTTATGAGGTGAGTTTGTAATCCATTGGAAAAATTAAGCAGTGAATATTAAGCTTATATAGGCTGAGAAACGGAGGAGTAATAGGAGCAGAAGATGACTATTTAGATAGAGGAAAATATATGGTACTTTGAGTGTTGGTTGATAAGTTCTTGTTTTGAATGATTTCAAGAATAGTATGATATGTTCCTTTCCTTCTTTGAATGATCCTTCATCTTTCATATTTATTAATATATTGTGAGATTTGGATTAAAATAGAAAGTTTCTACCATGATATTTGTTTTTGATTTGAAAATATATTGTACAAGATATTTTTTCTGTTTGTTTGAATGACCGACTCCATTTTGATTTGAATTGTTCCTTCTGATATACGTGCATCAAATAAGAGGTTTTATATTGTATATGGAATCAATATTCATTGCTGAATTTGTCATCATCTGTATCCTTTAGATACACAACACTAAACAAACACATTAGATACAACATATATTTGTTAATATCAAACATAAAATAGATTGCGATGTTTCATAATATTTCTATTTTGATAATAACGAACATATAATAAATTTTACAAGTAAGATGCAAATATATTTAATACGTGATAAATGTAAATCAAACATATGAGGGATAATGGATGACAAATTAACTATAAAAAATTATGCTTTGATGATTTTTAGACTGTAACGCACTCTGGAAGAAAAATCAAATGTATGTGTGTGTCTACATATATGTATATGTATGTATGTATGTATCTTATCATCAAATAATACATACACTCCACAATACATATACATTACATATATCCATTAAAATAGTGTATTACTAAAGACGGTCCGAAAACCTCTTATGGCTCTCATAACTAATGGTCATTATACAATCGTTTCTTACATGCTTACTAATACCATATAGTTTTTTTTTCATCAAATATACGCTCAAATACTATTTGGATGGTTATCATCGTACGATAGTGAATGATCGTTGTAAACCAAAGAAACATGGTTGTTTATCATCAAACGATAGTGAACGACCATTGAAAATAAAAAAAAAACACATGATTTTTTAGGACCGAATGGAAAATTTGAATTTTTTTTAAGCAACATATAAAAAAATCGATATCTATTAAACATTTCGTGGAAGTCGAAAGAGCATTTTTGGATGCCAATAACATCACACTTGATTTAAGCTATTATATTAGTAAGAAAATGTTAAAAATTTAAACGGATAAGAATCCATTAGAGCAAAAGAGAGGAGATATTTCATTCACTTCAGTTTTGTACATACAATATAATGGAGCTTTATTTATAGACTTGTGGTGGAAAATGAAGATTATGATAATGCCCATGTGATATTCATATTCATCTTTATATTTTGTATATATTATAAGACTACCCTTGAATATGAGTATTTGAAATCTTAGATGTTCAAATAGTAACTTGCAGTCGTTTCTTTTAAAACATATATAATGGTTGCTACTCATCATTATTATTTTGCTTACATATATGTATATGTATGTATATATATATATGCTATTGACAAAGAAAATTCAATATACATGATTTTCACGGTGTCTTTTTAAAATTCTGAAAATACCATCATCCATCAATAGAATCTCACCACTGATTTGCAACATTCAACACCATCTCATTCCCAACTACCCATCAATAAAATTTTACTACCAATTTGCCACTGATATCACCAACAAAACAGGTTGAAATAAAAGTGTTACGACTATTAAAACCTTTGCACTTCCAACGTTCATCCGTCCACTCGTTTTTTTATTGAATAAAAAGTAAATACCTCTGAATATTAGGTGAATGTATATGCCTTTTATACTAGTATATTTACATACATACATACATACATACATACATACATACATACATACATACATATATAAATTCAACCAATATAGATATTATCTATTGTCTTGTTAAAAAACTCTAGGAAAACCCGATGAAAAAGATCTTGAACGAGGAAAAAATGTGAGTTGTAAAATCATAGATATCATATTAAAAATGTTATTTATTGCTAAGGAATTTGATACTTTCATATCAATATAGTGCCTCGTTAAAACCATACTAAGAAAACAAGTGGGAAAAATCTTAGTTAAGCAAAAAGAAAACAACTTTCATAACTTTAATAACATATTTTGATATGTTATTTCTTTAAAAGAAGTTTGATGCATTTGAACAAAGGTAATGTTCTGTTAGAACCTTACTATGAAAAATCAGTGAGAAAAATCTTACTGAAAGAAAAAAGAGTATCTTGTAACATACTTCTGGATGCTACCCATGATTCAATATTTTCCCTTTGAATTTGAATGTATGTCTTGATAATTCAAATCAGCTACGGATACTCTAGATCCATAAATATGTATTGCTTCAACAGGCATTAAAAAAATTGAAATCAAATGACAATAATTCCACTTACTCCTCCTTCGGATGTTTATCATTTATTAATAGTTGCCTCATTAAAACCTTACTAAGGAAAAACCTAATAGAGAAAAATAATCAACATGCAGAAAAAAGAGTACAACCTACATAGTCTTAAAAAATTTCTTTTAAGATGTTATTTCATGCAGGAAACTGTGACACTTCTGGATCTTAATAGTGACTCGCTAAAAGTCTTAATAAAGAAACCCAGTGGGTAAAAAATTAATTAAGGAAAATAGTAAATTACAATATACTTCATATTTATATTCAAGCTTCTTGCATATTCTCTTATTATACATAGGACATATTTCGTTCCTTTGTTGAATCGTGTGTAATTATCACCATTCTTAGATGCGTGCGCGCGCACACACACATAATCGATTTTTCCAAGATTGTTTCTTCCAAATATAATTTGCACTTTATGCACTTCGTATGCTACTATCTATTCGATGGATATATCGAGATTTTCATTACAATAATACTTAAAAGTAGGAAGAATCTACTCATCGTGAAGATATCCATATTTTCATAACAACAATACTTAAAAGAAGGTTTTGATCTACACAGCTTGTGCATTGCATCTTTTATAACTAGCAAAGTTATGTATTTTTTTAGGAACTTTTATACTTTCATCATTTAGTATAATTTAACTTACATTCATACTTTCACCATTTAGTATGATTTAACCAACATTTATACTTTCAGTGCTTTAAATGTTTTAAAAACTTTGATAACGTCACTTCCAGTGTTTTTAAAACTATTGTGCTTTTGGCACTTAATACACTCCTGGCACTATTCGTGCTTTAGTGATTTCAGTGTGCTTCCTGATGGAACTAGGCCAAACAGTAGTGGTCTAAATGTGTAACAACCCATCTTTTCGACCATCAAAAGTTGACACTAATACACTCACGGTATTCACGTGCCGAGCTTTCAAGTGCCAGAAAGACAGATTGTTGGAAAAAAAGTAAAGACAGGACAGAACCTCACATCGTGACAAGCAACATATAATATACAACATATCTTTACAAAAGAAATTGTAATATACATACATCAAATCAGAGTTAACTAAACAGCCATCAACCTAAATAGTTATAACAGTCCGTCCTAACAATTTCTAATAAATACATCAGGAAATGCAGCGGAAATAAAAAGATACGTGAATACATCTAAGAGGCATCTGACTTGTCTCCTGAAGCTCCAAAGCACCCAAACTAGATCTGTAATATGCTCGGTCTGACCCAAGCATATTAGAAAATAATAGCCGGATCAGTCTGGTAAATCAGAGTAAAAAACACACCTCAAGGTTATTTAATGTTATAAAAATTTCAAAAATAAAAGTATCTCGTAAGACTGTCTCATATAAACACGGACGAGTCTATTCATTACGATAACCAACCATTCATATTAGAAAAGGCAGTGATATTATAATAATGCCCGGGGACGAAAATATCAATAATCAAGTAGCTGTGATGCTCGTAGTGATAGGTATATAATCAAAAACAGTTAAGGCGCGTTCGCTAATTGTGTAGGATTCCACGGAGGTTTCCTCGGTACTTCGAGAACAGTTCTCCTATACAAGGATCAAAGTTATCCTTCCAAAGCAACAATACATCTTTAGTGATGTATAATAAGAAATACATAGCTGGCCCCCAAAACGATCAAGTCGAGTGCATCACTCCATGCATGCATAACAACCGTATGTAACTCTAGGAAGGAGATGACCTCACCCTTATAGGTTAGCTAAACCCTTGGCCATGCATCCTATCTTTGGTTTTAGTCATTACCGTTGGTGAGGTTGTGTCTGGCATTCCAGCTCATGCACCAACTAAACAGATCACGGAACCACACATGGATTCTCATACCTCAACTGGTCTCGGAACCACACATGGGTTCCCATATCTCAACAAAGATCTCAGAATCATACATGGATTCTCATAGCCAATGGGTATCGGAATCACACATGGATCCACACATCTCAACTAAGATCAAGGAATCATACATGGATTCTCTACCCCCAACGTGTCTCGGAATCACACATGGATCCCCACATCTCAACAAAGATCTCGGAATCACACATGGATTCCCATACCCCAATGGGTCTCGGAATCACACATGGATTCCTGCATCCAAATAGATCTCAAATCTCCTCCAAGCATAGAACCCGTATATGATTTTGGAGTGGTTATGGTTGTGATCTACACATTGTGAAGATATCTAGATTTTCATTACAATAATACTTAAAAGTAGGAAGAATCTACTCATCGTGAAAAGTTGTGATCTACATAGCTTGTGCATTGCATCTTTTAAAACTAGCAAAGTTATGTATTTTCTTTAAGAACTTTTGCACTTTCATCATTTGGTGTGATTTAACCTACATTTATACTTTTATCATTTAGTATGATTTAACCAACATTTATATTTTCAGTGCTTTAAATGTTTTAAACACTTTGACAACGTCACTTCAGGTGTTTTTAAAATTAATGTGCTTTTGGCACTTAACACACTCCTGGCACTATTTGTGCTTTAGTGATTTCAGTGTGCTTCCTGATGGAACTAGGCCAAATAACAGTGGTCTAAATGTGTAATAACATGCCTTTTCTGTAACAACCCGGGATTTCGCAGTGATCTATAATCATCATTAAACGATTAATCTGTTGGCTAATTACTGTTGGAAGCTTTTAAATTGTTGAAAAATTATTGTGGGCTTTAAATAAATATTTTTGGGCCATGTTTTAATTGGGTTTGTGAAAATTAGCTAAGTAATACCGTTCCCCTCAAATTTGACATTCATTCGAAAACCCTAACTAATTATACGAGAAAATGGTGGCGGCTCGTTCGTTCTCCTTGGTTCTCTGACGATTTAGCTCCTCGATTCTCTGTGCCTTCGAATCTAGAATCAAGGCTATGTCGTTACTCGATGCTTCTTTGCCTCGATTCTGGTTTTAAGGCTTTCCCTATTGCGATTTGCTGGCTAATTTAAGCTTCTGCTTCGTCGACTCTTTGTAGCTCCTTTGTGATGACTATGGCTTCGGCTTTGCTGTTTGCTTTTGGCGATTCTTATTTGAAGCTACAGCTTCGTCTTCACTTCCGTGGCAAAGGTGAGTAATGACTTACTCACATCTAATTCGTACTCATTTCTGCTCGTTTTAACTTGTTTGCTTAAATTGATTACTCCTGCTTGGTCTCTGTTAATGATGGTTTGGGTTTCTCTTTGCTCACACCCAGTCGGGGATGTTTGGGGTTGTTTATTTAGTCGTCTGGTTTTGATTTCCAAGGCTTCATCTCTGATCGATTTTCTGTTAACTTTGATTGTGATATTTGATTTTGATATTGATGAATTTCCGGCTTTGATGATTTTCGATCTGAGTTTGACATTGTTGTTTTATTCGACTTTGGCTATTTTGTTTATCACCTCTGGAAGCTTTATCAACCTTGTTCGTCTTCACCTGCTGTTTCATGACTGTGACCACTTTGTGAATTTTTGGCTTCACTAATTTTGTGACCCTGTGAGCTTCATCTCTGGCCATCTATTCCGTTGCACTTTGTTCATGGTAGTCTGCACTGCTTCATGTTGTCGCTTGATCTGTTTCACTATGGTTTCATGCCTTGTAGTTGCATTCCATTCCATGGTTGTATTGTTGTATACATTCCTTACTGTCACTGCCTACTGTTTTGTGGTCAGTTGCTTCGAGTTGATCTTGTCTGGGTTGAGTCTTGATATACTTGTTTCACAGTATATTTAGTAGCCACATTACCTCGACTTTGCAAGCACTTTGCTTGTGCTTGTCATTGATACTGTCTGGTTGCATACCTTAACCACTGTGGCACTGATTCAGGTTGTATGTTTTTGACATTGCTGAGTCTGTGCCTTTGATGGTTCAGTGGTACACTTGCTTGGTCTTTTGTCCATGTTGATACTGTGCACCGTTGACTTACGTGGTGCTTCTACTTTGAACAGTTTGCAACTGTTTTCCAGTATTTTGTTGATTTGAATGCGTTCTTTTGTTGTCTGGTTGTCTGGACAATTGTTGTATAACTCGAGCTTGTTACTATGGTCTCTCTGACCTGGTGCCTGTAGTATCGTTGCCTTTGACTTTGCATTGATGGGTTGTTACCACTTAAATTTGACTTTGGGTTACTCTGTTGTTATTTTTCTTAGAGAGTGGGCTGTTTCTATACAGTATTAAATGGTTCATGTTGTATTGACGTTTGAATTGATTTTGTGTTGTTTTACATGGGGTTCGACACTGTCTTTGGTGGCTTTGTTCAAACTACCCGTGTCTCTTACTTATGTGGGTGCTGTTCTAGTTTGAGATAGACACGTCTGCATATTCAGAGTTATGCATACATTCATTCTTGTACTACTTGTATCTGCACGTTGCTAACCTGTCTCGTGCAGTTGCTTTGGGTTTTGTAGTGGCGAGGCAGTACACGCGTGCGTGTACTGCAGCCCTAGCAGGATTGAAAGATTTTGCTGATATTTCGATTGTGAAATTTTTCGTTGGTTTAATTCAATATTTGAAGTTGTATTTTGAAATGGTTCATTTTGATTTGGGATGGATCCGTTTGCTTTTGGACTCATTGACCTTCTGAGTATTTCATAGGCTGTATCGGCGAGGCAGTACACGTTAGCGTGTACTGCAGCCAATCAGCATTGATGTTTTTAATTGACATTTCAATTGTTTAAATTGTTTTGGATTGCTTAATTGTTGTTTAACACTGTTTAGTGTTATATCTGCCGTTATCCGATTCTTTTATCAAGGAGTCGGATATACGAGATTTTTGTGACTGTCGTCTATTTGATATTCGATTATTACTGCTTCTGTGCATTAATAACTGAGTTTGAATTAGACTGACCCATGTATTATTTTCCTTTGAATTTAATACTCAGGTCAGACCCGAGTTATTTCAGGTTGTAGATTTCCTGCTTTGAGTTGCTGTTCGAGATATGAAGACTTTTTATATCTTCTGGAGTAGTTTTCGTCATTTTGTAGAAGTTGTGTCAAATTGTATAGGTTGATATGTATTCATGTATATTAGTTGATAATGTACGTGTATATATAACTCCCAGAGTCGACAGTTGTAGTTGTATCATATGTATTGTGTCAACTATATTGTAACTGACATCAGTTATATATATATATATATATATATATGAGATTCTGTTATATCTGTGTTCCGCATTCTTTTTGTATCTGTGTTGTTTTTATATATATTGTCCTAAACTATTATGAACCATCGTAGCTTGTTTTATACTGGAATTGGGTATGTCGATGGGAGTAAATAAATAAGAGGATGAAAAATAAAAATATATACCACCTCTATCGAAATAACCAATACTAGTGTAAGGCCAACTACGGATGGCCGCTCCTATCCAGCCTTATTCTTCGTAATAATAGACATTATTTCTTTTAATACTCTTTGTTGTTATGAGCATAGAGGTGGGGCGTCACAGTTGGTATCAGAGCTTGGGGTTTATGGACATAATATAAAACATAACTTGGATGGAACATGTGTTACAACTATTAGTCGATGTTTTATTTGTGCTTTGAGTCAAAACTAAAGTTTTGAAATTTGGATGAAAATTTTAAATATCTTTATTTAAAAATAAAAAGTGAAACCGTGTTTTGTTGATTTGATTGATTTGAGTACTGTTTATCAGAGTGCGCAGCAGAAACAGTGAAACTGTCTTCGCTGAGTACAACTGATAATCGTTTTGATTTAAAAATCAAAATATGAAATTGATATGAATTTCATTTGTTGTTTACATAGCTGTGTTTATTTTGTTCTTTGAGAATTTCGAATCCGAATTTAGGATTCGAACCAATTGCAGTTATGTGATTTTTATTGAGATCTTTGCTGGTTTTCTTTTATGCTAATCATATATTGATTAGATTTTTGCTGTTTTGAATTATCTTCATTGAAGATACATTCAAATGATTTTTTTTTGTTTATTTTGTAGTACGTGCAAATTTGAGTTGCACGTTATTGCATTTATTTTACGTTGAACCGATGCTTGGTTATGAAACGTATTTTGTTGCCGTTATTTTTATAACGGAATTTTTACACCAATGCTATATTTTGAAGCACGGTGTTTTGTGGCATTTTGATGAATGAAAATTCACTGATATTACATTTTGATGTAAATTGTTTTGATGTGATTTTGACGTTTTAAAATTTCTGTTGCTTTGGCTTCAGTAACCGTCAAATTTTAAAAGTGGATTTTCAAGCGGTTATTCCGCAATCCTGATTTTGAGATACGATTTTACGGTATTTTGAGAAGTACAATTTCTTTATCGAAATTGTTACTGATTTGTTGCTTTAATCGCGTGATTGGAAAATCGTTTTAAAATGAAAATTGTTTTATAAATTTTTAACAGTTTACGTTTTCAAAAGAATGAGGAAGCGACTTAAACGATTCAGCAAAATCGAGGATTATGACCCCTTTCTTTTACTGATTCGCTTAACTCCGGACTTGTCCAGTTGAGAATGTGAATTGTTATTTTACAAAATAAATAAAATTATTTTCAGGAATTTAACAGTTTGCGTTTTCAAAAGAATGATGAAGCGATTTAAACGTTTCAGCAAAATCGAGGACTATGACCCCTTTCTTTTACTGATTCGCTTAATTCCGGACTTGTCCGTTTGAGAATGTAAAGTGTATTTTTACAAAATACACAATTTTGCACTTTCAAGGAAACAATGAAGAGATTTAAACGATTTAGCAAAAGTGCGGAGTATGGAACCACACTTTTACTATTTCGGTTAATTCCGGACTCATTAATTGAAATATCTGCTGTTTTGATGATTTTGATAATTTTGCACTTTCAAGGAAACGATGAAGAGAATCAAACAATTTAGTAAAACACGGGGTATGGGATATGTGCGTTTGCTATTTCGGTTAATTCCAGACTCGTTAATTGAAATATTTGATGATTTCGTGTGCTTTCGAGCCACTATGATGGACCTTCGGGTCATATGAGGACCTTCGGGTCAAATACCAGTACTAGACCTTCGGGTCACTCTGCAGACCTTCGGGTCATTTGTTGGGCGCCAAAATTATGTTGAGTACTTGGTAGGCTTCGGCCATTTGTTGATGCACGTGCGGCGAATTAAAAACTCGCCATCTGATGGGATCGATCCAAGCTTTTATGTTGATTTCTAGATATTTGTTAATTGATTTCTAGATATTTGTTGTTTCTAATTATCTGTAGGTAATTAGATATCTGATGTTATGAGGTTTAATTATCGTATCGATAATTAAATATTTGAGATTCTGATTATCGTTTTTGATAATCGGATATTTGTTGTTTCTAATTATCGCTTGTGATAATTAGATATTTGTTGATATGAGTTCTTGATTATCGTTTTTGATAATCGGATATTTGTTGTTTCTAATTATCGCTTGTGATAATTAGATATTTGTTGATATGAGTTCTGATTATTGTTTTTGATAATCAGATATTTGTTGTTTCTAATTATCGCTTGTGATAATTGGATATTTGTTGATATGGGTTTTGATTATCGTTTTTGATAATCGAATATTTTTGAATTGAAATTTTATTATCATTTGTGATAATCGAATATTTATTGATTTGAAATTTGATTATCGCTTTTGTAATCGAATAATTGTTGATTTGAAATTTGATTATCATTTGTGATAATCGAATATTTATTGATTTGAAATTTGATTATCGCTTTTGATAATTAAATATTTGTTGATTTGAGATTTAATTATCGCTTTTGATAATTAAATATTTGTTGATTTGAGGTTTAATTATCCCTTTTGATAATTAAATATTTGCTGATTTGAGATTTAATTATCGCTTTTGATAATTAAATATTTGCTGATTTGAGATTTGATTATCGCTTTTGATAATCGAATATTTGTTGATTTGAGACTTGATTATCATCTTAGATAATTTGATATTTGTTGATTTGTTTTCTGAGTACCATTTGGATAATTGGATATTTGCTAATTTTGCTGATTATGTGATTCTCTAGTCCCTAATTGATTCTAGAGTATGCTGATTTTGTTGAATTGCTATTTTCTATCTATTTCTGTAATAGTTAGAGTTTGTTGATTATGAAGTTTATGTTTTAGTTATTTGATGGATAACTAGATATTGCAGTTATGCGATTCGTGATTGTGTTTTCTAATTATCCTTGTTGATAATTGGACTTTTGCTGTTTTCTAATTATCGTATCGATTCGGTGTCCCCATCCGTCCAACCAAATTGCACAGATCCGATTGGTTCCCCCTCATCGCCAAGATAGAAAAAAGACTCCACTCATGGAAAGCCCATTCCTTGTCCTCAGCAGGGCGCCTAGTCCTCGTTAAATCCGTTCTATCATCGATCCCCACTTACTGGATGTCACTATACAAACTCCCTACCTGGGTAATCAAAAAAATCGATTCAATCAGAAGTTCCTTTCTTTGGAATGGTAGCAACATAAAGAGGCTCGTAAACTGGCAAACTGCCTGCCTACCCTTGAGAAACGGTGGCCTTGGAATCACTAATCTAATTGACTTCAACTTATCGCTCCTCGCCAAATGGCTCTGGCGATTCCTAACCCCTGGCCCCACCCTCTGGAAATCATGGATCACCACCCTACACTATCACTCTAACCCTCACCTAGTCCTACACGCCCCCAACGGCATAAAATCATCCCCCTTCTGGTCTGGAGTAGTCTCAACCCTACCACGTGTCAAAAGGCTATTCCACGTCAACTTGGGAAATGGGGCTAATTGTCTCTTCTGGTTCGACACTTGGCACAATCAACTTCCACTCTCCTCCATTCTCCCCAACCTCTTCGCTCATACAACTAATATCTTCACCTCCATCTCTGACATTTCCACTTCGGGCCCAGCCCAGCTTCTCCCGGCTTCATACTTTGACCTCTCTACCCTCACCGAGATTCACCTCGTCTCCTCAATTCTCCGCAACACCCACCTCAACTCCCGACCAGACTCCTTCACCTGGGCACCCAACCCCTCATCCGGCTTCTCTGTTGCCTCCTGCTATGCCCACCTAAACAACCCTGGACGACTATTCACATTCCCCAGACTCTGGAAGTGCAGGATTCAGCCCCGCTTTGCTTTCCTGCAGTGGTGCCTCATCCATGGGCGAATTAACACAAGAGACAGACTCCTCCGCCATAACATTGTAGTAGACCCCAGCTGCGTCCTATGTTCCACCTCAACAGAAAGTTTGCAACATCTCTTCTTCGAGTGTGATTTTGCTGTCAGGGTCTGGGCGGCGACAACTGCTCACATCCTCGGACATATTCCCACGATCACCTCATTTTACGACCACTGGCAGAACAACCCCCCCAACTACCACATAGATCTCACGGTTGCTATTTTCAGTTGGTGGATCTGGGCCGAGCGCAATGCACGTGTATTCTGCAAGCCCATATCCAGCCTTGAAGAAACCTGTAGACGTATTACTCACCATTTCTCATCTATATCAGGTCGTAGCTTCTCCGCTCCGTTCAGGCTGAGACTTCCTCACCCCAGCTCTCCACAGGCTGAATCCTCGGGCAGCACATCAGCAGTTCCTCCTGACAGGCATCGTGGGCACCACTAAACCGCGACTTAGCTCCGGCCTTTTCATCACTGTGTTTTTTTCCACTATATGTATTTTGTATAAATA
Source organism: Allium fistulosum (assembly GCA_030737815.1). Classification (NCBI taxonomy): domain Eukaryota; kingdom Viridiplantae; phylum Streptophyta; class Magnoliopsida; order Asparagales; family Amaryllidaceae; genus Allium; species Allium fistulosum. The sequence continues at coordinate 187,084,771 of CM060906.1, forward strand.
ACTCAGTCTGCTTCTCAATACTTTTTGGCCAGCGATCAGGCTTGTTGATCGCAATATTTACTTATTCATATAATATCTAATCGGCTGTGTAGTGCCACGCTACACAACCGTGTCGCTCAAAAAAAAAAAAGATTTCTGAATATCTAATTGATAATTGAATATTGTTGAAGATTGCATTTATTCAGTTTTGTTGTTTTCTGATTATCTTTTGATAGTTAGATTTTGTTGAGAATTTGTGAATTTCTCTTATTGAAAATAAAAGATTTCTTTGGCGTTTGTATTCCCGACTTTTATCTTCTAGCTTAACCAGTTTATGTTAGAGAAATAATTGTTAGTGACGACCTTAATTATGAAAATTGCGTGGACACAATTTTTATAAGGAGGGGAGTCTGTAACAACCCGGGATTTCGCAGTGCTCTATAATCGTCATTAAACGATTAATCTGTTGGCTAATTACTGTTGGAAGCTTTTAAATTGTTGAAAAATTATTGTGAGCTTTAAATAAATATTTTTGGGCTATGTTTTAATTGGGTTTGTGAAAATTAGCTAAGTAATACCGTTCCCCTCAAATTTGACATTCATTCGAAAATCCTAACTAAATATACGAGAAAATGGTGGCGGCTCGTTCTCTCGTTCGTTCTCCTTGGTTCTCTGACGATTTAGCTCCTCGATTCTCTATGCCTTCGAATCTAGAATCAAGGCTATGTCGTTACTCGATGCTTCTTTGCCTCGATTCTGGTTTTAAGGCTTTCCCTATTGCGATTTGCTGGCTAATTTAAGCTTCTGCTTCGTCGACTCTTTGTAGCTCCTTTGTGATGACTATGGCTTCGGCTTTGCTGTTTGCTTTTGGCGATTCTTATTTGAAGCTACAGCTTCGTCTTCACTTCCATGGAAAAGGTGAGTAATGACTTACTCACATCTAATTCGTACTCATTTCTGCTCGTTTTAACTTGTTTGCTTAAATTGATTACTCCTGCTTGGTCTCTGTTAATGATGGTTTGGGTTTCTCTTTGCTCACACCCAGTCGGGGATGTTTGGGGTTGTTTATTTAGTCGTCTGGTTTTGATTTCCATGGCTTCATCTCTGATCGATTTTCTATTGACTTTGATTGTGATATTTGATTTTGATATTGATGAATTTCCGGCTTTGATGATTTTCGATCTGAGTTTGACATTGTTGTTTTATTCGACTTTGGCTATTTTGTTTATCACCTCTGGAAGCTTTATCGACCTTGTTCGTCTTCACCTGCTGTTTCATGACTGTGACCACTTTGTGAATTTTTGGCTTCACTAATTTTGTGACCCTATGAGCTTCGTCTCTGGCCATCTATTCCGTTGCACTTTGTTCATGGTAGTCTGCATTGCTTCATGTTGTCGCTTGATCTGTTTCACTATGGTTTCATGCCTTGTAGTTGCATTCCATTCCATGGTTGTATTGTTGTATACATTCCTTACTGTCACTGCCTACTGTTTTGTGGTCAGTTGCTTCGAGTTGATCTTGTCTGGGTTGAGTCTTGATATACTTGTTTCACAGTATATTTAGTAGACACATTACCTCGACTTTGCAAGCACTTTGCTTGTGCTTGTCATTGATACTGTCTGATTGCATACCTTAACCACTGTGGCACTGATTCAGGTTGTATGTTTTTGACATTGCTGAGTCTGTGCCTTTGATGGTTCAGTGGTACACTTGCTTGGTCTTTTGTCCATGTTGATACTGTGCACCGTTGACTTACATGATGCTTCTACTTTGAACAGTTTGCAACTGTTTTCCAGTATTTTGTTGATTTGAATGCGTTCTTTTGTTGTCTGGTTGTCTGGACAATTGTTGTATAACTCGAGCTTGTTACTATGGTCTCTCTGACCTGGTGCCTGTAGTATCGTTGCCTTTGACTTTGCATTGATGGGTTGTTACCACTTAAATTTGACTTTGGGTTACTCTGTTGTTATTTTTCTTAGAGAGTGGGCTGTTTCTGTACAGTATTAAATGGTTCATGTTGTATTGACGTTTGAATTGATTTTGTGTTGTTTTACATGGGGTTCGACACTGTCTTTGGTGGCTTTGTTCAAACTACCCGTGTCTCTTACTTATGTGGGTGCTGTTCTAGTTTGAGATAGACACGTCTGCATATTCAGAGTTATGCATACATTCATTCTTGTACTACTTGTATCTGCATGTTGCTAACCTGTCTCGTGCAGTTGCTTTGGGTTTTGTAGTGGCGAGGCAGTACACGCGTGCGTGTACTGCAGCCCTAGCAGGATTGACAGATTTTGCTGATATTTCGATTGTGAAATTGTTCGTTGGTTTAATTCAATAATTTGAAGTTGTATTTTGAAATGGTTCATTTTGATTTGGGATGGATCCGTTTGCTTTTGGACTCATTGACCTTCTGAGTATTTCATAGGCTGTATCGGCGAGGCAGTACACGTTAGCGTGTACTGCAGCCAATCAGCATTGATGTTTTTAATTGACATTTCAATTGTTTAAATTGTTTTGGATTGCTTAATTGTTGTTTAACACTGTTTAGTGTTATATCTGCCGTTATCCAATTCTTTTATCAAGGAGTCGGATATACGAGATTTTTGTGACTATCGTCTATTTGATATTCGATTATTACTGCTTCTGTGCATTAATAACTGAGTTTGAATTAGACTGACCCGTGTATTATTTTCCTTTGAATTTAATACTCGGGTCAGACCCGAGTTATTTCAGGTTGTAGATTTCCTGCTTTGAGTTGCTGTTCGAGATATGAAGACTTTTTATATCTTCTGGAGTAGTTTTCGTCATTCTGTAGAAGTCGTGTCAAATTGTATAGGTTGATATGTATTCATGTATATTAGTTGATAATGTACGTGTATATATAACTCCTAGAGTCGACAGTTGTAGTTGTATCATATGTATTGTGTCAACTATATTGTAACTGACATCAGTTATATATATATATATATGAGATTCTGTTATATCTGTGTTCCGCATTCTTTTTGTATCTGTGTTGTTTTTATATATATTGTACTAAACTATTATGAACCATCGTAGCTTGTTTTATACTGGAATTGGGTATGTCGATGGGAGTAAATAAATAAGAGGATGAAAAATAAAAATATATACTACTCCTATCGAAATAACCAATACTAGTGTAAGGCCAACTACGGATGGCCGCTCTTATCCAGCCTTATTCTTCGTAATAATAGACAGTATTTCTTTTAATACTCTTTGTTGTTATGAGCATAGAGGTGGGGCGTCACATTTTCGATCATCAAAAGTCGACATTAATACATTCACGGTATTCGCGTGTCGAACTTCCAAGTGCTGGAAAGACGGATTGCTGGGGAAAAAAGAAAAGAAAGGACAGATTCTCACATCATGACGAATAACATATAATATACAATAGATTTTTACAAAAGGAAATTATAATATGCATACATCAAATCAGAGTCAACTAAACAATCATCAGCTTGGACAGTTATAACAGCCCATCCTTACAATTTCTAATAAATACAACAGGGAATGCAGCGGAAATAAAAAGATATGTGAATACATCGAAGAAGCATTCAGCTCATCTCCTGAAGCTCCAAAGCACAAATTAGATCTGTAGTATGCTCGGTCCGACCCGAACATTATTAGAAAATAACCCTCGGATCAGTCTGGTAAATCAGCGTGAGAAACACACCTCGGGCCAACCTGTTCCAGCCTGCTCAACTGTAAGATCACACACTTCCCCATCTCCTACCTCGGTGTCCCCATCCGTCCAACCAAATTGCACAGATCCGATTGGTTCCCCCTCATCGCCAAGATAGAAAAAAGACTCCACTCATGGAAAGCCCATTCCTTGTCCTCAGCAGGGCGCCTAGTCCTCGTTAAATCCGTTCTATCATCGATCCCCACTTACTGGATGTCACTATACAAACTCCCTACCTGGGTAATCAAAAAAATCGATTCAATCAGAAGTTCCTTTCTTTGGAATGGTAGCAACATAAAGAGGCTCGTAAACTGGAAAACTGCCTGCCTACCCTTGAGAAACGGTGGCCTTGGAATCACTAATCTAATTGACTTCAACTTATCGCTCCTCGCCAAATGGCTCTGGCGATTCCTAACCCCTGGCCCCACCCTCTGGAAATCATGGATCACCACCCTACACTATCACTCTAACCCTCACCTAGTCCTACACGCCCCCAACGGCATAAAATCATCCCCCTTCTGGTCTGGAGTAGTCTCAACCCTACCACGTGTCAAAAGGCTATTCCACGTCAACCTGGGAAATGGGGCTAATTGTCTCTTCTGGTTCGACACTTGGCACAATCAACTTCCACTCTCCTCCATTCTCCCCAACCTCTTCGCTCATACAACTAATATCTTCACCTCCATCTTTGACATTTCCACTTCGGGCCCAGCCCAGCTTCTCCCGGCTTCATACTTTGACCTCTCTACCTTCACCGAGATTCACCTCGTCTCCTCAATTCTCCGCAACACCCACCTCAACTCCCGACCAGACTCCTTCACCTGGGCACCCAACCCCTCATCCGGCTTCTCTGTTGCCTCCTGCTATGCCCACCTAAACAACCCTGGACGACTATTCACATTCCCCAGACTCTGGAAGTGCAGGATTCAGCCCCGCTTTGCTTTCCTGCAGTGGTGCCTCATCCATGGGCGAATTAACACAAGAGACAGACTCCTCCGCCATAACATTGTAGTAGACCCCAGCTGCGTCCTATGTTCCACCTCAACAGAAAGTTTGCAACATCTCTTCTTCGAGTGTGATTTTGCTGTCAGGGTCTGGGCGGCGACAACTGCTCACATCCTCGGACATATTCCCACGATCACCTCATTTTACGACCACTGGCAGAACAACCCCCCCAACTACCACATAGATCTCACGGTTGCTATTTTCAGTTGGTGGATCCGGGCCGAGCGCAATGCACGTGTATTCTGCAAGCCCATATCCAGCCTTGAAGAAACCTGTAGACGTATTACTCACCATTTCTCATCTATATCAGGTCGTAGCTTCTCCGCTCCGTTCAGGCTGAGACTTCCTCACCCCAGCTCTCCACAGGCTGAATCCTCGGGCAGCACATCAGCAGTTCCTCCTGACAGGCATCGTGGGCACCACTAAACCGCGACTTAGCTCCGGCCTTTTCATCACTGTGTTTTTTTCCACTATATGTATTTTGTATAAATAACTCAGTCTGCTTCTCAATACTTTTTGGCCAGCGATCAGGCTTGTTGATCGCAATATTTACTTATTCATATAATATCTAATCGGCTGTGTAGTGCCACGCTACACAACCGTGTCGCTCAAAAAAAAAAAAGATTTCTGAATATCTAATTGATAATTGAATATTGTTGAAGATTGCATTTATTCAGTTTTGTTGTTTTCTGATTATCTTTTGATAGTTAGATTTTGTTGAGAATTTGTGAATTTCTCTTATTGAAAATAAAAGATTTCTTTGGCGTTTGTATTCCCGACTTTTATCTTCTAGCTTAACCAGTTTATGTTAGAGAAATAATTGTTAGTGACGACCTTAATTATGAAAATTGCGGGGACACAATTTTTATAAGGAGGGGAGTCTGTAACAACCCGGGATTTCGCAGTGCTCTATAATCGTCATTAAACGATTAATCTGTTGGCTAATTACTGTTGGAAGCTTTTAAATTGTTGAAAAATTATTGTGAGCTTTAAATAAATATTTTTGGGCTATGTTTTAATTGGGTTTGTGAAAATTAGCTAAGTAATACCGTTCCCCTCAAATTTGACATTCATTCGAAAATCCTAACTAAATATACGAGAAAATGGTGGCGGCTCGTTCTCTCGTTCGTTCTCCTTGGTTCTCTGACGATTTAGCTCCTCGATTCTCTATGCCTTCGAATCTAGAATCAAGGCTATGTCGTTACTCGATGCTTCTTTGCCTCGATTCTGGTTTTAAGGCTTTCCCTATTGCGATTTGCTGGCTAATTTAAGCTTCTGCTTCGTCGACTCTTTGTAGCTCCTTTGTGATGACTATGGCTTCGGCTTTGCTGTTTGCTTTTGGCGATTCTTATTTGAAGCTACAGCTTCGTCTTCACTTCCATGGAAAAGGTGAGTAATGACTTACTCACATCTAATTCGTACTCATTTCTGCTCGTTTTAACTTGTTTGCTTAAATTGATTACTCCTGCTTGGTCTCTGTTAATGATGGTTTGGGTTTCTCTTTGCTCACACCCAGTCGGGGATGTTTGGGGTTGTTTATTTAGTCGTCTGGTTTTGATTTCCATGGCTTCATCTCTGATCGATTTTCTATTGACTTTGATTGTGATATTTGATTTTGATATTGATGAATTTCCGGCTTTGATGATTTTCGATCTGAGTTTGACATTGTTGTTTTATTCGACTTTGGCTATTTTGTTTATCACCTCTGGAAGCTTTATCGACCTTGTTCGTCTTCACCTGCTGTTTCATGACTGTGACCACTTTGTGAATTTTTGGCTTCACTAATTTTGTGACCCTATGAGCTTCGTCTCTGGCCATCTATTCCGTTGCACTTTGTTCATGGTAGTCTGCATTGCTTCATGTTGTCGCTTGATCTGTTTCACTATGGTTTCATGCCTTGTAGTTGCATTCCATTCCATGGTTGTATTGTTGTATACATTCCTTACTGTCACTGCCTACTGTTTTGTGGTCAGTTGCTTCGAGTTGATCTTGTCTGGGTTGAGTCTTGATATACTTGTTTCACAGTATATTTAGTAGACACATTACCTCGACTTTGCAAGCACTTTGCTTGTGCTTGTCATTGATACTGTCTGATTGCATACCTTAACCACTGTGGCACTGATTCAGGTTGTATGTTTTTGACATTGCTGAGTCTGTGCCTTTGATGGTTCAGTGGTACACTTGCTTGGTCTTTTGTCCATGTTGATACTGTGCACCGTTGACTTACATGATGCTTCTACTTTGAACAGTTTGCAACTATTTTCCAGTATTTTGTTGATTTGAATGCGTTCTTTTGTTGTCTGGTTGTCTGGACAATTGTTGTATAACTCGAGCTTGTTACTATGGTCTCTCTGACCTGGTGCCTGTAGTATCGTTGCCTTTGACTTTGCATTGATGGGTTGTTACCACTTAAATTTGACTTTGGGTTACTCTGTTGTTATTTTTCTTAGAGAGTGGGCTGTTTCTGTACAGTATTAAATGGTTCATGTTGTATTGACGTTTGAATTGATTTTGTGTTGTTTTACATGGGGTTCGACACTGTCTTTGGTGGCTTTGTTCAAACTACCCGTGTCTCTTACTTATGTGGGTGCTGTTCTAGTTTGAGATAGACACGTCTGCATATTCAGAGTTATGCATACATTCATTCTTGTACTACTTGTATCTGCATGTTGCTAACCTGTCTCGTGCAGTTGCTTTGGGTTTTGTAGTGGCGAGGCAGTACACGCGTGCGTGTACTGCAGCCCTAGCAGGATTGACAGATTTTGCTGATATTTCGATTGTGAAATTGTTCGTTGGTTTAATTCAATAATTTGAAGTTGTATTTTGAAATGGTTCATTTTGATTTGGGATGGATCCGTTTGCTTTTGGACTCATTGACCTTCTGAGTATTTCATAGGCTGTATCGGCGAGGCAGTACACGTTAGCGTGTACTGCAGCCAATCAGCATTGATGTTTTTAATTGACATTTCAATTGTTTAAATTGTTTTGGATTGCTTAATTGTTGTTTAACACTGTTTAGTGTTATATCTGCCGTTATCCAATTCTTTTATCAAGGAGTCGGATATACGAGATTTTTGTGACTATCGTCTATTTGATATTCGATTATTACTGCTTCTGTGCATTAATAACTGAGTTTGAATTAGACTGACCCGTGTATTATTTTCCTTTGAATTTAATACTCGGGTCAGACCCGAGTTATTTCAGGTTGTAGATTTCCTGCTTTGAGTTGCTGTTCGAGATATGAAGACTTTTTATATCTTCTGGAGTAGTTTTCGTCATTCTGTAGAAGTCGTGTCAAATTGTATAGGTTGATATGTATTCATGTATATTAGTTGATAATGTACGTGTATATATAACTCCTAGAGTCGACAGTTGTAGTTGTATCATATGTATTGTGTCAACTATATTGTAACTGACATCAGTTATATATATATATATATGAGATTCTGTTATATCTGTGTTCCGCATTCTTTTTGTATCTGTGTTGTTTTTATATATATTGTACTAAACTATTATGAACCATCGTAGCTTGTTTTATACTGGAATTGGGTATGTCGATGGGAGTAAATAAATAAGAGGATGAAAAATAAAAATATATACTACTCCTATCGAAATAACCAATACTAGTGTAAGGCCAACTACGGATGGCCGCTCTTATCCAGCCTTATTCTTCGTAATAATAGACAGTATTTCTTTTAATACTCTTTGTTGTTATGAGCATAGAGGTGGGGCGTCACATTTTCGATCATCAAAAGTCGACATTAATACATTCACGGTATTCGCGTGTCGAACTTCCAAGTGCTGGAAAGACGGATTGCTGGGGAAAAAAGAAAAGAAAGGACAGATTCTCACATCATGACGAATAACATATAATATACAATAGATTTTTACAAAAGGAAATTATAATATGCATACATCAAATCAGAGTCAACTAAACAATCATCAGCTTGGACAGTTATAACAGCCCATCCTTACAATTTCTAATAAATACAACAGGGAATGCAGCGGAAATAAAAAGATATGTGAATACATCGAAGAAGCATTCAGCTCATCTCCTGAAGCTCCAAAGCACAAATTAGATCTGTAGTATGCTCGGTCCGACCCGAACATTATTAGAAAATAACCCTCGGATCAGTCTGGTAAATCAGCGTGAGAAACACACCTCAAATGGATTATTTAATGTTATAAATCTTTCCAAAATAAAAGTATCTCATAAAACCACGCCTCATATAAACACGGACGAGGTTTTATGTTACGATAACGAAACTATTTATATTAGAAAATCCAGTGATATTATAATAATGTCTAAGGGCGAAAATATCAATAATCAAGTAGCTGTGATGCTCGTGAGTGATAGGTATATAATCAAAAATCATTAATAGCGAATGCGCCTTAATGGTTTTTGATTATATACCTATTATTGTTGTGATGTACCCTCACGATCATCACAACTACTTGATTATATACCTATTATTGTTGGGAAAAAGGAAAAGAAAAGACAGAACAAAATCTCACATCATGACGAGTAACATATAATATACACCGGATCTTTATAAAAGGAAACTGTAATATGCGTACATCAAATCGGAGTCTACTAAATAACCATCAGCCTGGACAGTTTTAAAAGTCTGTCCTTGCAATTTCTGATAAATACAATAGGGAATATAGCGGAAATAAAAAGATACATAAATACGTCTAGGAGGTATCCGACTCGTCTCATGAAGCTCCAAAGCATCCAAACTAGATCTGTAATATGCTTGGTCTGACCCGACCATTATTAGAAATTAACACTCGGATCAGTCTGGTAAACCAACGTGAGAAACACACCTCAAATTGATTTTTAATGTTTTAAATCTTTCCAAAATAGAATTATCTCATAAGACAGGCCTCACACAAAAAACGGATGGGATTTTACCTTACGATAACCAAACCATTTATATTAGAAAATCCAGTGATATTATAATAATGTCTAAGGGAGAAAATATAAATAGTTGTGATGCTTGTTGGTGATAGGTATATAATCAAAAACCGTTAAGGCGCATTCACTAGTTCTGTAGGATTCCATGGACGTGCCCTCAGTACTTCAAGAACGGTCCTCCTGCAAAAGGATCGGAGTTACTATTCTGAAGCAAAAATACATCCCTCGTGATGTACAATAAGAAATACATAGCTGGCCCCAAAAATAGTCAAGTCGAGTGCATCAATCCACGCATGCATAATAACTATAGATAACTCTAGGAAGGAGACGAATGCACCCTTACGGCTTAGCTAAACTCCTAGCCAAGCATCATATATCTGTTTTTAGCCATTACCATTGGTGAGGCTACGTCCAGCATTCCAGCTCGCGCACCGCCAACTAAACAAATCACAGAACCACACATGGATTCTCATACCTCAAAAGGTCTCAAAACCACACATGGGTTCCCACATCTCAACAGAGATCTCGGAATCACACATGGATTCCCGTACCCCAACGAGTCTCGAAATCACACGTGGATCCCCATATCTCAACAAAGATCTTGGAATCACACATGGATTCTCATACCCCAACGATCTCAAAATCACACATGGATCCCCACATCTCAACAAAGATCTTAGAATCACACATGGATTCCCATACCCCAATGGGTCTCAGAATAACACATGGATTTCAACATCCAAACAGATCACAAATCTCCTCCAAGCATAAAACCCATATATGGTTTCGAGTGGTTACGGTTTCGAGCTATCTCAACAAAGAACCCATACAAGTACACTCCCATGCTTACCGAATGTTCCAAAACCAATCGTTCGATTTCCAAAATGTCGTATACTGGTTCATTGGGAAATAACAGATCACAAATCAGACTACACAAAATGTCGTATACTGGTTCATTGGTCCAAAATGTTGTACACAATAAATTTCACAAATTACATATTTAGTTAGTGATTACCCTATCCTAAACACTTTTTCCTAATTCAAAATCCCGCTAAAGCCTGAAGCTTGCTCTTCCCATGGCAGAACTCTTTACCATCCCTCTCTCCCTCGTCGGTGAATGATATCGTGAACGGACTTCGCCATAGCCTTCCTCTTTCCGAGAGCTCCGCCACCATCCCAAAAATGACACGTCCGAACCTTCCCTATAAATCATGTTGATGACCACCTGCTCATGGCCCACTCACAATGCATGACAAAAAAAGGTTCCAAACTTCTCCAAAAAATCATCGTCGGTGCTACTTCCACCCACGAACACCAAACCAAACTCCATTCTGCGAAGGGAAGCCTAAAACTCCCACTATTCCAAACCCTAGCTCGCCAACACTCACGTTCCCAAGACTGTCGAACCACCAATATTCAAATGCAACTCTCATAAACCCTACTACATGAAGAACTACCCAATTGGAGTTCAAAGTTCCAAAATTTTATTTTTTTGGATTTTTAATTATTTTTGAATTTTTCCGAGTGCAAAAGGAAACTAATTTTCTTGTTTTGATTTTGAAAGACGATAGAATGGAAAACATAGGGAAATGTGTGCTGCTTGTATGAGTTGTGCTGAGTTAGGTTTATAATTTAAGTTTTTCTTGCCGCCATGTGGATTTCTGTTCGCATACGGACCCCGAAAGATAAAATAGAAATATGGTCGTGCTCAGAACAGCGATGCGACCCCAAAACAATAATAATATACACTGGTTATTGATTTCTCAAAAATCACAAAAATACTGTCGTTTGTCGATAATTCGTCTAATGAATTATTTCAATATTTTTCAAATTAAAAATTATGGAAAAATCAAATAAATTAAATTAAGAATACGTCAATATAAATCGAGTCGTTATATTAAAATAAATTTTCTAATTTATTATTCGAACTATTTATTACTACAAATAAATTACAAAATGGATCCATCATTAACATTTATTAATTTAGAAGGAGTTAAATAAGGCCATTAAATGCAGTTAATAAATATTCAATTAAAAATCCACATATTTGGAACAATATTCAAATATTAGTTCACAAATCAAATATTTTAAACAATCCCTATATTTAATTCAAGTTTAAAGCTTCAAAAGTCAATTATTCAGTATTTAAAATTAATAAATATTTAAAATCCAATGACCAAAATTCTGGGTTGTTACATTCTCCTCCCTTAAAAGAATTTCATCCCCGAAATTCCAAAGGTAGAAAAAATGCGTTCAAACCCTTAAACTTTTCAAAATCAATTTGTTGAAACTTGCTATCAAATTTTCTAAGTCCCTTTTAAATTTCAGAAAATTTCGATATCATCTCCTTTGCACGGCTTAATCAAAAAAACTACAAATCGCCACTGCAGACCCAAATCAATAAATAAAACAAAAAGCAAGTGACCTTCCATATCTGGGGCATAAAACTATAAACCAAACAACAATATAAACATGTACCTATTAGTCGGGCAAACAATTCTACTCATGAAACCAAAAGCATCAAACTAGCCTTTGTTTCCACGAACCTGCATCTCACTTACACATAATATCCAACCATATAACTCATAGCCACAAAATTTTTCTTTTTTCCAATGACAAACATTATATAATTTATTTAAAGCTGGTACATATACATATATCATCCATATGCAATATCAAATCTGATCTCTCGCTTGATCACACAATTTCACTTTCAAATAGTGTCGGTACTCGACCACTCTAGTGCGGATTTCGATCTGGTTCCTTGATTAGAAACCTCCGTTCTCCTTGCATAGCCATATACTATGATAGAAAACTTCAGAATCTAATTAAAAATTTGTATCAAGTGTTCGCGATCGAGAGTGAAAAATCCTAACTTGGATCGGTGTAAATCACCTCGAATTCATGTACCCGAATCTGAATGAAAGATCCTTACGCAAATAAAATAATCTACGTACATCTTATGTATTTATTCCACTGGTTTTTTAATTACCATAATTCCCTTTTCACTTTAAAACTCATTCATTTTTACTTATAGTATATTTCCTTTAATACTAAAATCACTCATGAACCAATTCATTAAACACTATTTTTATTTAAACCCATTCCATAATACATTAGTTAAGAACACAAATATTTCACAATTTAAGTTTATAAACATCTTATAAAACACAACTTAGGTTTATCAACACTTTTTAAACTTAAGTTCATATTGTTAATTAAAACTAGAATTAATTTTCTGAGTCATTTCATAACATATTACTTTAAGCCTACAAACACTTTATAAAGACTTATCTTCATCAATAAAACATTTTTCAAGATTATAATTACCTTTTTAAGGAATCATTATTTTACTTAAGAGAAATCACTTAAGTCTATTGGCATTCTAAAACTCAAGCTCGTATTTGCAAAATACTCTTCTATTTCCTAAGAGTATATTCAATATCAGATTTGTTTTACTTACCCAGGATGTTCAACAAATTTTAAAATTTGTCTAACTTACTATTTTTCAAATTACTAGTTACAAAAACTTTTTTCCTTATAATTTCACCAAAAATATCTAGCTTCAATTTCTATATCAAATTTGAAAGTCCCGACTATCTAAAATCGTCGAAAATGCCATTTCATTTAAATAAATGAGAAACAACTAAACCACATATCAAAATGAGATACAAAATCAAACTACCCTAATGCATAAGACACATGCATCTATATAATAATTTAATTGAAAACTTCAGAATTAAACACCATGGTTTTATTTCAAACCATTTTGAAATAATACATATATATATATATCCTTTTATATATCAAATCTTTCCTTTGGGATTTTTAAATCATGACCCGTTTACCCAACAACTCTGAACAAATTTTCATGGTAGCAATTCCCCACTTAGAAACTCGAAAATGAACACCGAGCTGTAGTCATCATCATAATTATTTTCCAATGACCGAAGTGAGCTCAGTGCTTTCTATCTTCTTCAAAATCTTTTAAACATATTTCTATTCTAAATTACTTCCAAATAATACGATATTTTTGTTCTTTCCAAAACTTTTAAATCCATTTCAAAAAACACTAGGATTAAAATTCTCAAATTATCAACTTAAATCCTTTTTCTTTTAAACCACATTTATAAATTATACTTATATAATTTCACCTTTCTTATGTAAAATCATTTCACAAATGTATATCTTTATTTTGACTATAATAAACAACTTTTATTAAAGTTAAATTTCAATCCAACATTATCACCGAACGTCTTATATTCAAATTGTGAAACTAAATTCACAAGGTGTTCGTTTCAATGTTCCCACAATTACTATTTGCCTAACCATGCAGTGAAAAGGATAAAACCGCTCTTAATCAACCACAATAGTCAATGCCCATAAATTGGTCAGGCATAACTGCTTAATCAACAAACAATAGCTAATGCTCCTAACTGGGTGAGCATGACTAATCAACCAATAAATGATAATAATTGAATATTATCATTCCCTAACAAATAACACATCAATAATAACTATATTAATTTTGAAAATTATTCTTTTATACATGCTAAAATATTCTAGGTAAAATTATTTCATTTACCCAATTTTAAAACAATTCTATATCAATTTTCCTTATTCAAGTATTTAAAAATCCTACCGACATCGAGGCATCACACTATCAAACAGAATTCATAAACCATTAAGCAGATAAATCAACACAATATAAAACATTTTTATAGCACTAACAAATACGCGCTCTTATATATAATACACTCAAACTCATCCTAGGGTCTCACTTACCCTATCTCAAATGAGTTAACCCCACCAAAGCGAAGGTGTTCGCTCAACCTAAGCTCTATTACCACATGTAACGACATGCCTTTTCGATCCTCAGAAGCAGATACTAATACATCGACGATATTCACGTGCCGAGCTTCCAAGTGCCAGAAAGATAGATTGTTGGGAAAAAGGAAAAGAAAAGACAGGACAAAATCTCACATCGTGACGAGTAACATATAATATACACCAGATCTTTATAAAAGAAAACTGTAATATACAAATCAAAATCTACTAAACAATCATCAGACTGGACAGTTATAACAGCCTGTCCATGCAATTTTTGATAAATACAGTAAGGAATATAGCAAAAATAAAATGATACATAAATATGTCTAGGAGGCATCCGGCTCGTCTCATGAAGCTCCAAAGCATCCAAACTAGATATGAAATATGCTCGGTCTAACCCGACTATCATTAGAAATTAACACTCGGATCAGTCTGGTAAACCAGCGTGAGAAACAAACCTCAAATGGATTTTTTAATGTTATAAACCTTTCCAAAATAGAAGTATCTTGTAAGACCATGCCTCACATAAACACGGACGGGGTTTTACCTTACGACAACCAAACCATTTATATTAGAAAATCCAATGATATTATAATAATGTCTATGGGCGAAAATATGAATAATCAAGTAGTAGTGATGCTCGTGAGTGTACATCACAAGAATAATAGGTATATAATCAAAAACCATTAAGGCGCATTCGCTAATTGTGTAGGATTCCATGGAGGTGTCTTCAGTACTTTGAGAACGGTCCTCCTGCACATGTATCAGAGTTATCCTTCGGAAGCAACAATACATCCCTAGTGAAGTACAATAAGAAATACATAACTAGCATAAAAAACTATCAAGCCGAGTGCATCGCTCCATGCATGCATAACAACGTTAGGTAACTCTAGGAAGGAGACGACTACACCCTTATGGGTTAGCTAAAGCCATGGCCATGCAACCTATCTTTGGTTTTAGTCATTACTGCTGGTGAGGCTACGTTTGGCATTCAGCTCACGCACCGCCAAATAAACAGATCACCGAACCGCACATGGATTCCCATGCCTCAACAGGTCTTGGAACCATACATGGGTTCCCACATCTCAACAGAGATCTCAGAATCACACATGGATTCCCATACCCCAATGGGTCTCAGAATCGCACATGGATCCCCACATCTAAGCAAAGACCTTGAAATCACATATGGATCCCCACATCTCAATAAATATCTCGGAGTCACACATGGATTTCCATAATCCAATGGGTCCGAAATTCACACATAGATTCCAATAATCAAACAGATCTTGAATCTCCTCCAAGCATAGAACTCGTATATGGTATTGGAGTGATTATGGTTTCAATTCATCTCTTACAAGTACACTTTCCCACTTACCGGATGTGACGACCCACATTTTGGAAGGTTTAAATCGACAATAATCCACACATATCCAACTCCAATAATCCGAAACACAGATAATCAATGGGGTTAATTAAGAAGAATAAGAAAAGAAGGAACAAATACAAAATCTCATAGCGGAATAAAAAAATAATAATTAAATAAACAGTTCATGAAGCTGTTATACTATATAGTTGATTATAATTTATACAACACTTCTCAGAGTTATATATACAACAGAGACAAAGGAATAATGCAGTATAACAAACAATGTGGTGAAATTATACTAGTAATAATATATACCAAATCTTCGTCTTCGTCCTCCAGAAATAATCTTCAATGCGCTGAAACTCAGGGCTGACCTGAGCGTAATGAAAAGACAAAACACTTGAGTCAGGACTAAAATAGCCTTAGGTGAGTCCAATCAATATCACATATAACATGAGTGTAATAGCATCAGAGATGTTTATGGGGTTTTACATCTCTTATCCAGTATATAACGTGCGTACAATAACTCAAGAGATGTTATGAGATTTTCCATCTTTTAAGGATCCGTCAAAATATTTATATATACAGTAGAATACGCTATATACATAATGTCTAATCAGTAAAATAAATATATTTCTTAGAGTTAAGGCTTTACATTAATCCCATTTAACGCATTTTTAAGCATTGTCATAAATTTTGCTTATAATGCCCCAGTAACACATCGAGGGATAGGGATGCGTCGTGGTACGACAACACTAAGCCAAAATCGTAGTGGTCTCGTACAAGGATAAGAATATGATAAGGCACATGAGGCAATGCCCAAGGATGGATACTACTAGTTCGAGTCGCAGGACTGGTGGTAACGCATCGTAGCCACGACCGCCTACTGTGTCCATCCATCCCATATTGAGTCAAAGGGAGGTTATCCCAAAATCAAGGTGCACCATCGAAACCAACATCAAAAGTAATAGTATGGACCAACTCCAAGAAGAAAATCGAAGAATAGATGTCCGCTAGGGGTAGTTAGCCCGCTTGGCCCTATCAAGCCATCCTATTTTGGTCATTTCAAATTGGCACAAGTGCCGGGTTCTATCCATAATCGTTCTCTTTCTTCAAATCCAATAAACGATTACGCCAAATACAACCACTTCATTTTGGAGTCTCCTCCGCGTACACAATTGTTAAAGTGGTTCCAATATTGACAGAGAGTATGCCAATAAGAGACTCTGGTCTCATAAACAACCAAACGTCATTTACACACCGGTTGATACTTTTTACATTTCGAAAATAATTCAAACTTGATATCAAAGTATCATATTCGCTTCAAAAATCATATTTACTTAAAATATGCTAATTTCACTTCAATAATCATTTCGAATTTCAGCTTAGGTTATAACGTCATTTAACCTAATTATCATTTAAATCAACGATTTAAATATAGCAATTCCAACCTTGCACGGTTTGAATTTTTAGAAAATAGTCTGAATAGTTTAAATAGTTTAAAAGTTAAAATAGTTTGATAACCTGGTTTAGATATTAAAAATGATTTATATAGGAAAATAGTTTGGAAATTCAAAATAATTTGAACGTTTAAAAAGATAGATTTTTAAACAGTTTATATATTAAAATAATTTATTTTGAAAATAATTTCAACTCGAACTATCTCTTTCCAATTCAATAAATCTAGACCCAGGTCTAAATTTCTATCAAATTGATTTAATTTCAAATCTCTAAATTTAAAATCATCTTCAATCTCAATTCAATTCAAGTCGATTCAATTCCGATTTCAATTCGAATTAACTTTAATTTTAATTTGAATTCAAATTAGTTTCAATTTCAAAACGTTCATTTTAACTTCAAATTCACGATTCGATTCGATGGTTTAAATTTAAATTCAATTCTCAATTTTAAACCATTTCAGTTTATATAAATTCCAAGTACAATTTCAGTTTACTGATTTATATCACTTAAATCAAATTTAAACTTCAATATTCAATTTATGGTTCAAATCTTTAAAATGATTCAATTTCGAGCCCAAGTTTGAAATTTCCATTTAAATTACCTTTACTTAAATAACTTCGAAGTTCAAGTAAAGGTTCAAATCTTTTTAAAAAATTCAATTTCTATAATTCAAGTCATATTTTCCATCATGACTTTAAATTCCAATTAAATTCTTTAAAGTGATTTCTTTTAACTAAATTTAATTTCAACATTTCAAACTCGAATTCAAGTTCCATATTTCAATTCCTTTTTTTATGAAACGAAAATCATTTGAATAAATTCAAATCTAGGAATTTAAAATATTTTAATTTGACTAGTTCGGTGTCTGTATATAATTTTCTATCATATGACCAAGTGATCAGTTATTTTAATTTTAATTTCAAAGATAGATATATATCATTTCAATCCAAATCAAAGTTTCATTGGTATATATCATTTCAACTTATTTCTTAACTTATTCGAATATAATTCAAATAATAGTTTATATGATGTCAATAATATACAAGGTGATTATAGGAGTATATATAAATAAATAAACATCAAAATCATTCAAAATATCAACCAATAGCATCCATCACAATTTTCATTCCAAAAAAGTCAATATATCACAATACTTAACCAGTTGTCAATAATCGGCAATTTAACTCGCAGTTTAATTCCAATATCAATTTAACTGTCAATTTTAATTTCTAACAATCAATTTAAATGTCAATTTAGATTACCAAATAACAGTCAATAAAATTAAATTACTTCATGATTATCAATTTAACTAACACAAAAATATTTTAGTACTTCGTGAGCGTTTAAAACACTCACATTTGTTCGAATTTGAAAATTTGAATGAAACGAATTGCAACAAATTAAACACCATAGCGTAGACAAAGTCAATACGAATCCAACGCAAAAGGCGGCACTCGAATCCGACCTCGCACGAACGATATATCAATGAATTAGCCAAAAGAATAAATAAAAATTTAATTAACATAATTAAAAGCCAAAAAAAATCCTTACCTTAATCTTTTTGCTCATCTCCCAGGCCCGCCTCTATCTTCCAGTACCGCACGCGGCCACTCTTTTTTTATATATATGCGCGAATGCCGTACGACAATCGCCCTGCTACCACGCCACATGACGCGCCGCCCTACCTGCAACCGCCTTACTCCAGCGCCCCTCCGGTCGCATGCATCAAGCTTAGAAAAATCCTAAAAACACAGTTGAACCTAGGGAAAAATCCGCTCCAATCGTCGTCAATAACACGATCTAGCCGTACATCGGGTAAAGCTCGACGAGATCTTCATTTCTCGTGTTGAAGCCGAGTTGAGACTGTGGGTGGATTGAGAGAAAACGAGAGGAGAAGGAGAGTGGTTTTCGGCCATTAATCGTTCTAGAGAAGCGGTTGTTGATTTTTTTTATTAGGGTTACACGAATGAAAATAAACACGGCCTATTATATATCTGATACTATTCACACGTAAATTTTTCGAACTCCAAACGAAGCGTGTCGCCTGGCATTCTACATGTAATACCCCTATTCTGAATACAATTGAACTAGTTTCGGGAGCCAATTCCATCATATTCAGAAGATAGCATTTCAAAATCAAATTATTATAATTAAATTCCTTTAATTTTCTATAACGTCCCGGGATTTTCGCGCACGAAAATCGACATCCATACTTTACATCGTACTCGAATGCTGTAGATTCGACCGTTCAAATCCGAGTCGCCGGAGCTTATAACAACATTAAGTAAATAACACAGCGGAATAAATGAATAATACATTGATAGACAATATCTGATACAACAGAATGATACAATGAATATCAATATACATCAGAGATATGATACAACAAATAGCAGCGGAAAAGAAAACGATAACATCAGCAGCGGATAATCTCCATCTTCAAAGCACCAATCCAGAAATAGCTAGAACTCCCAATAACGATGCACAAAGATAAGCAAGTGCAGTCCGATCCAAATACTGAACTAGCTCCAGAAAATCTACTAATCTGACTATCTGAAAAAACCCAACTCTAGACTGCTCGTGTAGAAAAATTTTGAGCACCCAGAGTTTAGGAAAGAAACAATAAACTCCGGATCAGTCATGGGACTGGTGTGAGCAACAAAAACAGTTTATCTTTAAAACGAACAAGCAAAAGAATTTAAAGTCAATTCGCAATGCTTTTGGAAAATGAAACTACCATAAGACCTCCCGCCACACACACAATGCAAACGCAGAATTGGAGGAGATTTCTTCTTATGATAGTCAAAGATGCTTACTACGCAAAATCAAATCATTTTTGATATTATTATTAGTGCATAGTGTAGAAAGTATTTCGGAAATAGAATATCAATCTTAGCCAGCATAAACATTTCGAACTATGCCTACTATAGCTACCATCCAAACAGTGGGGCGCCACCATAAGTGAATGATAGGTTCTACAACTAAAACCGTACAAGTCTCGTATTGTTTCTTTGGATTTCCAACAAATGGTCAGGCTAAGGAACTTCCTATGCCACGAAGGAACGCCTCTGGAATGACATCCCGAGAACCTAACCGGATCTCTGCCAACACAAGGCCGGGTTACCTCTGCAAAAATAGGTAACTACTGACACGCGTATGCCATCCCCCAATCGTAACCGATCTTCCCGAGGATCCTCGATTCCAACAACCACATAATAAGCAGTATCAACATAGGTTAAGTATCTGGGCTCCATACCATGATACCACCTCTATCCAGAAAGAATGACATACACTAAGGGGCGCTACTCCCTAGAACCTTGCCGCATCCTTCCTGTTTTGACCATTTCCGGGGTGTGAGGTCCGACGAAGTCTCGTCCACAAAGCTACGCTTTTTCAAAAAGCCACGCTTTGGGTCAACAGAGGATCAAAGAAATGATCACAAAGATATAAGATCAAACAAATGATCATATCACAAATGATCAAACACTGATCATCACACAGCAACACTCAACATGTCACATTACCAAATTGGGATATATCGCTGATAACTTCAACTACATAACCTCTGAGCTCGTACGTCTCAGAGAAGGGTGTTAAGCTAAGAGAATAAATTCTCCGCCACCAAACATAAATGTATTTGAAAGAAATCGGCTTTATATCTCAAAGTGTAATGTCAGACATGTAACCATACAAGTCTGTTCCGGGTTCGAACAGAACCGAAGGCACTTCTTACGAAGCCCTTGCAATTCCGGGTATTCACAATCCCGATCGGATTTCCCATCACTTAGGGGATCTCTATACCAGGAGCGACCCAGTGCAGAGACAATCGACGAGTTATCTTTTCGTTCTCGTGAATATCCGGTCTTCAACACCGATCTTCAAATGCTATCCATATACGACGTATCACTATTCGGAATGGGTTATATGACACAAAGGTCTTTTCCCTGCTAACCCGAATAGTGAGCGCAATATTCAAAAACTAATGGATAATGGGATTTCAATTAAGTCACAATTTAAACCCAAACTTTCTTTTCAAATGGTTTAACAAATTACCATTTTAATCTTTTAAAAAAAAGATTCAATTCACAAAGTTCACTTAATTTCACAGATTCATTCACAGATTTTCCAAATCGATTTCCATTTTAATTTAATTAATTCATTTAAATCTTTAAATCAAATATTTAACTAATAGCTTTCAAAACAATTTCATTTCGAATGGGTTAAACAAATCATCACTTTAAATCTGTTAAAAATAACAGATTCAATTCATAGCTTTCAAAAAGAATTCATTCATAACTTGGAAAGTCCATTTTTCAATTCAATCTTGAAATTCCTTTAATTAAACTGGAATTTCATTTCTTATCTGAAAGCCTTTATCATTTGAAAACAAACAGTTTTCATTTTGAAAATCTGATTCATCTATACGAGTTAAGGTTCTTGGGTTAAATCCGAATTCTCAAAATTTTACTTTTAAAATGGTTTAATTTCATATAAACTCATAAATAAGTTGAACAGCCTTTTTAAACCCTAGTTTCCAAATCATAGAATTCAATTTCAAATATTGAATTCAAATCTAAATCAAATTATTTAAATTTTCAAAACTCGATTAAGTTATTCAAAAATAAATTTTATCTTTGAAATTCCATTTCAAAAGCTTTTCATTTTAAACCCAAATTTCCAATTTCAAAATCAATTGAAATTAAAATTTCAATTTCAAAAATATCAAATTTACATTATTTGTGACTTAACCGATTTCCACGTGAAATCCATATTTGTGTGTGTAAAGGTGTAGTCCAGGGGTTTAACACAATAGTGCAACACAATGAATCATCACAGATCAAAATACAGGATATAGTTGATAAGCGATATTAACTATCACGCTTATCGCTCATTCACAGGTCACAGATACATATCACAGATAAGAAAATTACAGATCACAACATAAATCAGGGTATATCATAGAGCATCATATATCAGGGATATCAAACAATCAAGTCATCCAATGGAATCCAAACATTCATAAGTAAGGCCAGTTAATCGTCTGATTATTTCAAATCAGATTAATTTCTTATGAATTACTAATCCTGGTTAATTAACATTAATTAATTTCAACCATTTTGATAAATTATTCTTTAATCATTTATTAATTAACCATTAATAATAAATTAATTAACCTTTAATTATAATTCATTAACCTTTAATTATTAAATAATTAACCATTCATTATTTAATTCACCATTTAATTAATTATCTTTAATTAATTGCTTTAATTAATTATTCCTCAATTAATTATCATTCTTTAATCACCTTCATTAATTAATTAACCTTTAATTAAAATTCATCAACCTTTAATCATTTAAAGAATTAATCTTTATAAATTAATCAACCTTTAATAAATCATATAAATTAATTATCCTTAAATCATTAATTAATTAATTTCTCTTTAATTACTTCATTAAGTTAATTTCCTTCAAAATAATTTAAGCATTTAACTTACAAATTTAAGTTAAACAAATTATAACTTCCTTTAATGAAATAATTTAAACATTTATCATATAACCGTTTTAAACTAGATTAAATTTAAATTTAAACTTGCTTTTATAAAACCATAAATCAACTTAAATTTTTAATTAACCCACACATGAATACATATTGTATAAAATGATTAATTTAACAAAATTTGGTTAAAACCGATTTAAACTTTGAAAACTTGTTCCACATTTTAAACTTTTGCAGCAATCAATCCTGAACCTGAGCCAACAACTAAATTCCTCGAGCCAAACTTCGAGTTCCACCCCTCATTTCCTGCTTTATTACTTCGAGTCCATGCGATAATGTTCCCGAGACCAACCCGAGCTCTTCGCTTCTTCCCCAAATCCACAACTACCTCAGATATCATCACCCACGCGTGCACGTGCACGCGAACGCTGGCGAACTTCGATCGAATTGCCACCCACCACCAGTTCACCGTTAACCCACGCAAGCCTTTCGTACAACCAGATCGAGGAATACAATCGAAATCCAAAATCGAACCCATCGCTCCAAACTCCGGAACTAACCTCGACCATCAATTCGCCTCGCGCCGCCACGGTACTTCACCATCGTTCTCGCAACTTCCCACAGAGCTCTGTCACTCACCCACGAAGCCATCCCCATAGGTGCGATCGCCCAGATCACCGCGATGATGACGCGATTTGCTCGTGAACAATAGCATACCAAAACGAACCCAAAACCCTAAAACTGTTTCGCGCGGCCACCAAGATCAAAAATAAAATCCCAAGGTATTTTTCCCATGATCCTTGTCCCCTCCATGACCTCCATGCTCCACCGCGATCCCCAGTTCGCCGTCGTTTGCCC
Source organism: Allium fistulosum (assembly GCA_030737815.1). Classification (NCBI taxonomy): domain Eukaryota; kingdom Viridiplantae; phylum Streptophyta; class Magnoliopsida; order Asparagales; family Amaryllidaceae; genus Allium; species Allium fistulosum. The sequence continues at coordinate 187,108,387 of CM060906.1, forward strand.
CCAGTTGGCCAATTTGTCCAAAACAGCCAAACCCAGAATTCACTCTAATTACTAAACTAAAAATCATGCTACAACCATCAAAATTTACGGTTTTGCATCACGGATCCTATCATATAATTTAAACTTAAAATTGCTTTGATTTATTTTTGCCCCAAATTAAAGATTCACTGCAAATTTTTAAAATCCTGAACACAAGATTCATTTTATATACCTATAATTATTTTTAGATGAAAGATTACATGATTTCCAATATCTTTTATTTACAAATCATAAGCAAATTCGAATTCAAAGTTTAGTTATTGAATTTTATTATAAAATTTTAGACCTGAAATCAACAGACAGAGTACATGTTTAAACTACCCAGGCATTCAAATATACTTAATTCAAACATGCTTCCAATTTTAATTCAAATCAGATAATATCAAGATATTCGTTCACGAGAACAAGATGAAACCAGGATTTAACTGCTTTTAAAATTCATTTCAAAATGAAGTTACTCACATGGATCTTGAATAAGGCAGAGAACAAGAAGAATAGAGAAAGAACAGAGAAGCTTGAAAAATTGTTGAATTGGAAACACTGAATTTGACCTTGTGCTTTTGTTTTGATTTCCTGGTTGTCGTTGTTTTCAGGTTGAAGTTGTTTATGGTTTTACTTAGTCTCGAATGAACAACTGAAGATGTTTGATATATAAAAAGAAAAATGTCCAGGGGGATTGTATTTGTTTATACAATAGGGTATGGGCTAGAGATGCTTGCATTTATTTGTTTGATCTTTTGATTTGCCTGAAACAGTTTCCAGGCTTGACTACCCATGCTTATATTTGTACTTTGTAAATATATATATGTTTTGTTCGGCTGAAGATGATGTATATACTTTAGAGATGTTTTGTTATGTTGAGTTGCTTTGAAGCTAGCATTTATTTGTTTGTACCAATTCATTTTTTTCTCTTTGATTTCGGCTGAGATGTTCTTATTCATGGCTAAAGAGTAAATGGCATTTAATGCCTGTCCTATTTTGTTTACACTTATACCATTTGTTATGTATGTATATGTACAGTTTGTATTATACACAAATGTTTTGTTGTTTCTTGTGTTGCATGACTTAATTTCCATAATTCATATGTCATATTTATTATGTTGTTATACTTTATCAAATTTGTTTTACTTTATATCTTACAAAGTTCACTAACATGTTGTTTTAAATTCCTTTATGTGAATTTAATTCATTTATTGGTTAAATTTAACATTTATTTAACTCACATACTTTTAGCCTTGTAATATAAATAATTTCTATTTTAATTTGTTGTTAGAAACTTAGCTAACGGGTTACTTTTATATTTTTAAACCATTTATTCATAATTTAAATTCAAAACAACATATATACATATATTTATAACTTCAGATTGACTCATATATGTTCAAACACATATATATTCACATATATACAATTCTTAAAGTTTAAATGATTTATATTGAATTTATTTAAATTTGGGGAAACTCGAATTAATTAATCAATTAATTTTACAGATTTTATTCAAAAATCCAATTAATTATTAATTTAAATATATATAAAATTCAGGGTCGTTACAAACTTCCCCCCTTAAAAGAATTTCGTCCTCGAAATTCGCAGGCATGAAACAAAGACAGAGATAGACAGATTCGATCTCCTATAATTCCTCAAACACAAGATACGGATTCCGAATTCAAGTCGGAATATCACAGAATACATACCAATTTGTCCCTCTTCGGACTTTGGTATACCTAAGAAATTACAATAGAATTTCAAAATTGGGATTCAAACGAAATCGTTTTATCGATACAATTCAATTTATCCTTCATATTCTATTAATCTATTTAATTCAATTTAAAATTTCCAATTCCAATTCATTAAGGCTTAAATCAAAAATTGATAAGAAACCGATGAAGATACGAAGTAAGGATTTTCTACAACGATTCGTAGGGCCATCATCACACCGAACTTCTTCTGGTAGCTGGTACGAAGCAATCAAAGAATTTGGAAACGAATCAAAGAAAAATTGATAAGAAAGTTGTTTCCACTGTTGCAGGGTATTGACCATTGATAGTCGTATTTCCCTGTTCCCTATCTCGTCCTCTTCTTGCACTCATACTCACTATCAGTGGATAGTAAGAGAATTTACTGAGACGTTCAGACGGATATCTTAGAGATTACTTATTCTAGAGTTTACTTCACTCTATCTCTAATGAGCTACTTAACGTGTTATACTCCTGAGCTAAAGTTCAACCATAGCTCTGATACCAAATGTAACGTCCCAGGATTTTCGCGCACGAAAATCGACATCCATACTTTAGATCGTACTCGAATGCCGTAGATTCGACCGTTCAAATCCGAGTCGCCGGAGCTTATAACAACATTAAGTAAATAACATAGCGGAATAAATGAATAATACATTGATAGACAATATCTGATACAACAGAATGATACAATGAATATCAATATACATCAGAGATATGATACAACAAATAGCAGCGGAAAAGAAAACGATAACATCAGCAGCGGATAATCTCCATCTTCAAAGCACCAATCCAGAAATAGCTAGAACTCCCAATAACGATGCACAAAGATAAGCAAGTGCAGTCCGATCCAAATACTGAACTAGCTCCAGAAAATCTACTAATCTGACTATCTGAAAAAAACCCAACTCTAGACTGCTCGTGTAGAAAAATTTTGAGCACCCAGAGTTTAGGAAAGAAACAATAAACTCCGGATCAGTCATGGGACTGGTGTGAGCAACAAAAACAGTTTATCTTTAAAACGAACAAGCAAAAGAATTTAAAGTCAATTCGCAATGCTTTTGGAAAATGAAACTACCATAAGACCTCCCGCCACACACATAATGCAAACGCAGAATTGGAGGAGATTTCTTCTTATGATAGTCAAAGATGCTTACTATGCAAAATCAAATCATTTTTGATATTATTATTAGTGCATAGTGTAGAAAGTATTTCGGAAATAGAATATCAATCTTAGCCAGCATAGACATTTCGAACTATGCCTACTTTAGCTACCATCCAAACAGTGGGGCGCCACCATAAGTGAATGATAGGTTCTACAACTAAAACCGTACAAGTCTCGTATTGTTTCTTTGGATTTCCAACAAATGGTCAAGCTAAGGAACTTCCTATGCCACGAAGGAACGCCTCTGGAATGACGTCCCGAGAACCTAACCGGATCTCTGCCAACACAAGGCCGGGTTACCTCTGCAAAATAGGTAACTACTGACACGCGTATGCCATCCCTTGATCGTAAACGATCTTCCCGAGGATCCTCGATTCCAACAACCACATAATAAGCAGTATCAACATAGGTTAAGTATCTGGGCTCCATACCATGATACCACCTCTATCCAGAAAGAATGACATACACTAAGGGGCGCTACTCCCTAGAACCTTGCCGCATCCTTCCTGTTTTGACCATTTCCGAGGTGTGAGGTCCGACGAAGTCTCGTCCACAAAGCTACGCTTTTTCAAAAAGCCACGCTTTGGGTCAACAGAGGATCAAAGAAATGATCACAAAGATATAAGATCAAACAAATGATCATATCACAAATGATCAAACACTGATCATCACACAGCAACACTCAACATGTCACATTACCAAATTGGGATATATCGCTGATAACTTCAACTACATAACCTCTGAGCTCGTACGTCTCAGAGAAGGGTGTTAAGCTAAGAGAATAAATTCTCCGCCACCAAACATAAATGTATTTGAAAGAAATCGGCTTTATATCTCAAAGTGTAATGTCAGACATGTAACCATACAAGTCTGTTCCGGGTTCGAACAGAACCGAAGGCACTTCTTACGAAGCCCTTGCAATTCCGGGTATTCACAATCCCGATCGGATTTCCCATCACTTAGGGGATCTCTATACCAGGAGCGACCCAGTGCAGAGACAATCGACGAGTTATCTTTTCGTTCTCGTGAATATCCGGTCTTCAACACCGATCTTCAAATGCTATCCATATACGACGTATCACTATTCGGAATGGGTTATATGACACAAAGGTCTTTTCCCGGCTAACCCGAATAGTGAGCGCAATATTCAAAAACAAATGGATAATGGGATTTCAATTAAGTCACAATTTAAACCCAAACTTTCTTTTCAAATGGTTTAACAAATTACCATTTTAATCTTTTTTTAAAAAAAAGATTCAATTCACAAAGTTCACTTAATTTCACAGATTCATTCACAGATTTTCCAAATCGATTTCCATTTTAATTTAATTAATTCATTTAAATCTTTAAATCAAATATTTAACTAATAGCTTTCAAAACAATTTCATTTCGAATGGGTTAAACAAATCATCACTTTAAATCTGTTAAAAATAACAGATTCAATTCATAGCTTTCAAAAAGAATTCATTCATAACTTGGAAAGTCCATTTTTCAATTCAATCTTGAAATTCCTTTAATTAAACTGGAATTTCATTTCTTATCTGAAAGCCTTTATCATTTGAAAACAAACAGTTTTCATTTTGAAAATCTGATTCATCTATACGAGTTAAGGTTCTTGGGTTAAATCCGAATTCTCAAAATTTTACTTTTAAAATGGTTTAATTTCATATAAACTCATAAATAAGTTGAACAGCCTTTTTAAACCCTAGTTTCCAAATCATAGAATTCAATTTCAAATATTGAATTCAAATCTAAATCAAATTATTTAAATTTTCAAAACTCGATTAAGTTATTCAAAAATAACTTTTATCTTTGAAATTCCATTTCAAAAGCTTTTCATTTTAAACCCAAATTTCCAATTTCAAAATCAATTGAAACTAAATTTCAATTTCAAAAATATCAAATTTACATTATCTGTGACTTAACCGATTTCCACGTGAAATCCATATTTGTGTGTGTAAAGGTGTAGTCCAGGGGTTTAACACAATAGTGCAACACAATGAATCATCACAGATCAAAATACAGGATATAGTTGATAAGCGATATTAACTATCACGCTTATCGCTCATTCACAGATCACAGATACATATCACAGATAAGTAAATTACAGATCACAACATAAATCAGGGTATATCATAGAGCATCATATATCAGGGATATCAAACAATCAAGTCATCCAATGGAATCCAAACATTCATAAGTAAGGTCAGTTAATCGTCTGATTAATTCAAATCAGATTAATTTCTTATGAATTACTAATCCTGGTTAATTAACATTAATTAATTTCAACCATTTTGATAAATTATTCTTTAATCATTTATTAATTAACCATTAATAATAAATTAATTAACCTTTAATTATAATTCATTAACCTTTAATTATTAAATAATTAACCATTCATTATTTAATTCACCATTTAATTAATTATCTTTAATTAATTGCTTTAATTAATTATTCCTCAATTAATTATCATTCTTTAATCACCTTCATTAATTAATTAACCTTTAATTAAAATTCATCAACCTTTAATCATTTAAAGAATTAATCTTTATAAATTAATCAACCTTTAATAAATCACATAAATTAATTATCCTTAAATCATTAATTAATTAATTTCTCTTTAATTACTTCATTAAGTTAATTTCCTTCAAAATAATTTAAGCATTTAACTTACAAATTTAAGTTAAACAAATTATAACTTCCTTTAATGAAATAATTTAAACATTTATCATATAACCGTTTTAAACTAGATTAAATTTAAATTTAAACTTGCTTTTATAAAACCATAAATCAACTTAAATTTTTAATTAACCCACACATGAATACATATTGTATAAAATGATTAATTTAACAAAATTTGGTTAAAACCGATTTAAACTTTGAAAACTTGTTCCACATTTTAAACTTTTGCAGCAATCAATCCTGAACCCGAGCCAACAACTAAATTCCTCGAGCCTAACTTCGAGTTCCACCCCTCATTTCCTGCTTTATTACTTCGAGTCCACGCGATAATGTTCCCGAGACCAACCCGAGCTCTTCGCTTCTTCCCCAAATCCACAACTACCTCAGATATCATCACCCACGCGTGCACGTGCACGCGAACGCTGGCGAACTTCGATCGAATCGCCACCCACCACCAGTTCGCCGTTAACCCACGCAAGCCTTCCGTACAACCAGATCGAGGAATACAATCGAAATCCAAAATCGAACCCATCGCTCCAAACTCCGGAACTAACCTCGACCATCAATTCGCCTCGCGCCGCCACGGTACTTCACCATCGTTCTCGCAACTTACCACAGAGCTCCGTCACTCACCCACGAAGCCATCCCCATAGGTGCGATCGCCCAGATCACCGCGATGATGACGCGATTTGCTCGTGAACAATAGCAAACCAAAACGAACCCAAAACCCTAAAACTGTTTCGCGTGGCCACCACGATCAAAAATAAAATCCCAAGGTATTTTTCCCATGATCCTTGTCCCCTCCATGACCTCCATGCTCCACCGCGATCCCCAGTTCGCCATCGTTTGCCCCCAGTTGGCCAATTTGTCCAAAACAGCCAAACCCAGAATTCACCCTAATTACTAAACTAAAAATCATGCTACAACCATCAAAATTTACGGTTTTGCATCACGGATCCTATCATATAATTCAAACTTAAAATTTCTTTGATTTATTTTTGTCCCAAATTAAAGATTCACTGCAAATTTTTAAAATCCTGAACACAAGATTCATTTTATATACCTATAATTATTTTTAGATGAAAGATTACATGATTTCCAATATCTTTTATTTACAAATCATAAGCAAATTCGAATTCAAAGTTTAGTTATTGAATTTTATTATAAAATTTTAGAAATCAACAGACAGAGTACATGTTTAAACTACCCAGGCATTCAAATATACTTAATTCAAACATGCTTCCAATTTTAATTCAAATCAGATAATATCAAGATATTCGTTCACGAGAACAAGATGAAACCAGGATTTAACTGCTTTTAAAATTCATTTCAAAATGAAGTTACTCACATGGATCTTGAATAAGGCAGAGAACAAGAAGAACAGAGAAAGAACAGAGAAGCTTGAAAAATTGTTGAACTGGAAACACTGAATTTGACCTTGTGCTTTTGTTTTGATTTCCTGGTTGTTGTTGTTTTCAGGTTGAAGTTGTTTATGGTTTTACTTAGTCTCGAATGAACAACTGAAGATGTTTGATATATAAAAAGAAAAATGTCCAGGGGGATTGTATTTGTTTATACAATAGGGTATGGGCTAGAGATGCTTGCATTTATTTGTTTGATCTTTTGATTTGCCTGAAATAGTTTCCAGGCTTGACTACCCATGCTTATATTTGTACTTTGTAAATATATATATATATGTTTTGTTCGGCTGAAGATGATGTATATACTTTAGAGATGTTTTGTTATGTTGAGTTGCTTTGAAGCTAGCATTTATTTGTTTGTACCAATTCATTTTTTTTCTTTGATTTCGGCTGAGATGTTCTTATTCATGGCTAAAGAGTAAATGGCATTTAATGCCTGTCCTATTTTGTTTACACTTATACCATTTGTTATGTATGTATATGTACAGTTTGTATTGTACACAAATGTTTTGTTGTTTCTTGTCTTGCATGACTTAATTTCCATAATTCATATGTCATATTTATTATGTTGTTATACTTTATCAAATTTGTTTTACTTTATATCTTACAAAGTTCACTAACATGTTGTTTTAAATTCCTTTATGTGAATTTTTAATTCATTTATTGGTTAAATTTAACATTTATTTAACTCACATACTTTTAGCCTTGTAATATAAATAATTTCTATTTTAATTTGTTGTTAGAAATTTAGCTAACGGGTTACTTTTATATTTTTAAACCATTTATTCACAATTTTAATTCAAAACAACATATATACATATATTTATAACTTTAGATTGACTCATATATGTTCAAACACATATATATTCACATATATACAATTCTTAAAGTTTAAATGATTTATATTGAATTTATTTAAATTTGGGGAAACTCAAATTAATTAATCAATTAATTTTACAGATTTTATTCAAAAATCCAATTAATTATTAATTTAAATATATATAAAATTCAGGGTCGTTACATTTTCTACACAATACAAGCTCATACGACAAAAAAATAATTCCGATCGCCACGAAACTTGAAATCCTATAATAATTCACTATTATGGATCTGATGAAATTGGTTTCATCGAAATCCGAGACAGTGCCCAAAAAGACTATTCTACTCATTAATTAAAACAACAAATTTCCAAAATCAATTTAGTCACCTTAAATTCAATTTTAAAAGTTAAAAATTTTCATTCTTGTTTAAATAAAATTTTAATCAACTTCAAATATCATTTTCGTTCATATTAAATTCAAGATTCAATTATTTAGATAATTTCCAATATTAAATTTAAACAATTTAATTATCTAGTAAATCATTATACTTGAACTATAAGTTATCTAACTTACAAAATTTAACTTTTAAAACGAATTCAAATAACAAAACAACTACTATACTTAGTTCCACTTCTTTGTTTAAAGTATTCCAATGATCAAATTTTCGTGGAATTCCAGTATTAGAATTTCAATAAATCCCAATATTAGATTTCAAATGAATTTTAGTTATCAAACAATTATTTTATTTTCATCTAAATAATTCAACATTTATTATTCAATCCCAACTATTGATTATAAACACATTCAAAATATAAAATTTCATTCAATACTGGTTATTGCTTAAGCTTTGAAATTTGTTATTTCAAAATTTTATTCAAGTTCATAATTAATAAATTACATAAATAAATCATTAAATTTTTTATTTCGAACCCTTTTTATTCAATAATCGTATTAAATTTAATAATTTAAAATGATTAAAATTACGGGTCGTTACATTCACCCTTGCTCAAAAATTTTCATCTTCGAAAAGGAGTTAAATAAGAAATTTAACATTTGATATATTTTATTCAAAATAATAAACTTATAAAACATAAAATCTTATTCACAAAATCTTTACCATGCTTCCACTACGCAACTCTGATATTGGCTTTATGGAAATTACAACTTATATATAAAAACAAGTTATAAAAATTTTAAAATCTCAAAATTTTTCTGACACCCGAATTTACGGAAAATTTCGGCGGCGTCTTCTTTGCGCGACTCAATCGGAAATTTTTACAATACAAATATAGGTCACAAATATGGCAAATATACATCTCATCTCAATGATAAGGCATCCCATGGGGAAAAATATATAAATGCGATATGTAATCCAAGATATGTACTTTATTATTAATAATATGAGCGAGTTGGCTCATATTAAGCAAGCAAAAGCAAATCAAATCCGCGTATACATCCAATGGTCTTCGTACGTACCTATCTCAACTCAAACTAGAATATTAGTTGCATATAAAGGATATAAAATGCATGTATGAGTTTATTGGAACTATATAACATGAATTCTAAATCCAAACCATAAACATAAGCTCTAATACACAACAAATCAATCATATGCAGCCAAAAGCAGTTATAACAATGGTTTTCGACAAAAGAAACCATTCAACAAATAATATACATCTAATTAATTCATAATTATCACAATTTTATATTTCGACTGTTAATATTTAATTTATGCACTATCATTCTTATTAACATTCATTATTTATTAATATCCAATTTTTATTAACATTTATTGGTTTACTTCCAATTTATTCACATCTGTTTCATTTATATTTAGTTTATTCAAATTTCAATTATTTCACTTATGTTTAACATATTTCTTATAAATTCATTTATGGACCATTTTATAAATCATTTCATTTAACCTTGTTTAAATTAAAATTTATTTCATTACCACTTAGTATATTCTCTTTAATACTAACATTTCATAAAACCATTTAAGTTTATTATAAACATTTTATAAAATGCAACTCATGTTTTTTTTTTCATAACTTAAGTTCATATTAATTCATTGATTCACTTCATTAGTTCATTTCATTAATTCATATCATTAACTTTACTTAAGTAAATTTTATTTTATAACTCAAATTCATATTAATAAATTTTCTTTTTATGACAATTGATTTCATTCAACTTTCCTTAAGTTAACTTTCATCTTATAATTCATTTCATTAACTTATTTCATTAATTCATTCCATTCAACTTGACTTAAGTAAAAATTTATTTCATAATTCAAATTTCAACTTTCTTATTTCATTAATCATTTCTTATGTTTATAATCATTTTATACAGATGTATCTTCTTTTACACAATATTATTCAAATTATAATTATCTCAGAAAGCTAAAATTAAATTTTGAAACATCCTTTGCAAATTTATTTTTATTTTTACAAACAATTTACAAAAATATGATTTAATTTATTATTTGTTTACCATCTCTTAAGTTCATATCTAAATTGTATTGTCTTTTTACTACTCAAATTATTCATTTAACATTTCAAATTTTTTTAAACATTTCTGGTAAGTTTTATGTATGTTTTTAGAATGTAATTGAGTGTTATACAAATTTATCTTATTCACTTTAGTTAACAAGAATATTCAATAATTTACACATCTTTAAATTTCCATTATCTTGAAATTTAAGAGTTATAATTTTACTTCTCATATTTCATTTAAACACTTAGCTTCAATTTCTTATTTCTCATCTTTGAAGTTTTTAACAATTCAAAAAATTACTTATTCCAACAACTGAAAATCATTAATTAACAGGAACTTAAGAATTCAAATACCGGGTTCATTTTAAATCATCTTGAAATAATATATATACACTCATATCTTTTATTTACATCAAATAATATTAGGAAATTTTAAACCAAAATCTGTTTATTGAATCAATTGCGTAGCAAAGCTACTAAGTCCTCTCCTCCACTTTGAGACTTGAAAATGAATGTCGATGATGCGGCCGTCATCACGGAAATTATTATCCAGCGATAGAAAAGGGGAGTACGGGCCTTATTTCCTTTTAGTTCCTTTTGAAACACTTTTATTCATAAATATTATTAAATAATACTAATTATTATATCATAATCTTATAATACAATTTCGAAAGCACAAGAATTTAAGTTCTCAAATTCTTAGTTTAAATTCATTCTTTTAACTTAAACTAAGATTAGATTTTTATTTCATAACTCACTACTTAAGTTTGTAAACACCCATAACTCAAACTAGTTAAGTTAACATTTCTAAACTTGGTTTTACAACCTATTCACTTCATATTCACTTTACTTTATAAATCTATTCATTTCATAATTTAAACTTAAAGTATTTCTTACCACTTATACTTAAGTGTATCGACATTTCTTTATTTAACATTCCCTTATTTCATATTCAATTAGTTAACATTCAGTTTATTAAAACTCATTCCATTTGCATTCAATTTATTAACAGCTAATTTAAATCATATTCAATTCATTAAATCTTTATTAATTTAAATTTTATTTCATTTACTCAATTTTTAGAACAATATTATGTTGAATAGCCTCGTTTAAGTGTTTAGAAACTCATATCGATAACATGGCGTCCCACGCATCGATCAGAATTCATAAACAACTCAACGGACAAGCAAACACAATATAAAACATTTTATAACACTAACAAGTACGCACTCTCATGTGTGTGTGTACATGCACACTCAATCAAACTCATTTTAGGGTATTACTACACTATCTCTAATGAGTCAAATCCCACAAAGCTAAGGTTATCACTAAACCAAAGATCTGATACTAATTGTGACGACCCATATTCCGTAAGATTTAGATCGACAATAATCCACATATGTCCAACTCCAACAATCCGAAACACAGATAATCAATGGGATTAGTTAAGAAGAATAAGAAAATAAGGAAACAAATACAGAATCTCGCAGCGAAATGATAAAATATAATAATCAGATAAACAGTTCATGAAACTGTTATACTATACTATTTGATTATAAGTTATACAACATTTATCAGAGTTATATATACAATAGAGACAAGGGAATAATGCAACAGAACAAACAATGTGGTGAAATAATACTAGTAATAATATATACCAAATCTTTGTCTTCATCCTCTAGAAATAATCTTCAATGCGCTGAAAAATCATGGCTGACCCGAGCGTAATGAAAAGACAAAACTCTCGAGTCAGGGCTAAAATATCCTTAGGTGAGTCAAATCAATATCACATATAACAGAAGTGTAATAGCATCAGAGATGTTTATGGGGTTTACATTTCCTATCCAACATATAACGTGCGTGCTATAACTCAAGGAATGTTATGAGATTTTCCATCTCTTAAGGATCCGTCAAAATATTTATATATAGTAGAATATGCCATATATATAATGTCTATTGTCTAATCAGTAAAATAAACATATTTCTTAGCATTAAGGCTTTACATTAATCCACTTTAATGCGTATTTAAGCATTGTCGTACAGTTTGCATATAACGCCCCAGTAGCACACCGGGGGATAGGGATGCACCGTGATACGACAACATTAAACCAAAATCGTAGTAGTCTCGTATAGGGATAAGAGTATGACAAGACAAGTGAGGCAATGCCCAAGGTAGGATACTACCAGTTCGGGTCGCAGGGCTAGTGGTAACACATCGTAGCCATGACCGCCCATCGTATCCATCCATCCCATATCGAGTAAAAGGGAGGTTATCCCAAAATCAAGGTTCCCCAACCGAAACAAACATCCAAAGTAATAGTATGGACCAAGTCCAAGAAGAAAACTGAAGAACGAATGTCCGTTAGGGGTAGCTAGCTCGCTTGGCCCTGTCAAGCCATCCTGTTTTTGTCATTTCAAATTGGCACAAGTGCCGAGGTCTATCTATCATCGTTCTTCTTCTTCAAATCCATCAAACGTACACCAAATCCAACCACTTCGTTCTGGACTCTCCTCCGGGTACACAGTTGTTAAAGTGGTTCCAATATTTATAGAGCGTATGCCAATAAGAGGCCCCGGTCTCTTTAACAACCAAATGTCATTTTACACACTGATCGGCACTTTTTACATTTCGAAAACAATTCATACTTGATATCAAAATATCATATTCGCTTCAAAAATCATATTTACTTAAAATATGTTATTTTCACATCAATAATCATTTCGAATTTCAACTTAGGTTATAATTTCATTTTAACCCAATTTGCATTTAAACCAACGATTTGAATATAAACATTCCAACCTTGCACACCAATTCGCATTTAAACCAACGATTTGAATATAAACATTCCAACCTTGCACAAATTTAATTTTTAGAAAATTGTCTGAATAGTTTTAAATAGTTTAAAAGTTAAAATAGTTTGATGAACTGGTTTTGATATAAAAAATGGTTTATATAGGAAAATAGTTTGGAAAATCAAAATAATTTGAATGTTTAAAAAGATAGATTTTTAAACAATTTATATATTAAAATAATTTATTTTGAAAATAATTTCATCTCAAACTATCTCTTTCCGATTCAACAAATCTGGACCCAGGTCCAAATTTCCAACAAATTGATTCAATTTCAAATCTCTTACTTTAAAATCATCTTCAATCTCAATTCAATTCAAATCGATTAAATTGCAATTTTAATTAGAATTAACTTCAATTTTAATTTCAATTCAAATTTATTTCAATTTCGAAACGTTCATTTCAACTTCAACTTCACGATTCGATTCAATGGTTTAAATTTCAATTAAATTCTCAATTTTAAACCATTTAAGTTTATATAAATTCCATGTACAATTTCAATTTACCGATTTATATCACTTAAATCAAATTTAAACTTTAATATTGTAACAATCCCGTTTTTTTAGCCAATTTTAATTTTGTGATTAATACAATTTTTAGAATCAAATTGTGAATTAATTGGTGAATTAATTTGAATTTTTCTAAAATAAATAAATTTTATGGATTGGAAATTCAAAAAGAAATATCTTTATAAACATGTAATATATAAGATAAAAGGGTTTAAAACAAAATGTATAAATTAAATAAAGAGGGCGTTAAACATAAATTTAAGTGTTTTAACATTTGCAAGCCATGTAATTTGAAAATTTACAAGTGTTAGCTAGCAAAGACAAGTGGCAATTAATCTTATTTTAAATTTAATTTTATGTAATATATTTCAAAAAGAAAAACTAGGCTGCTCATTTTATTTTTAGTTCAAACTCTCTCCATCTTCAAAACAAAACCTGAGATAAACTAAAACCAAAAAAAAAAGAAAAACTGAAAAGCTGAATCAAAACAACAACTTCAACCTGAGCAAGTAGATTTCAGATTCAAACTCAACATCAAAGATTTAAATTCAACAAACAAGTTTCAGTTTCAGCCTGGAAATCAAAATACAAAACAAAAGAAAATTTCAACCTGAGTTTAAAGCTTCAGGCAATCTAAACAAAATCAAAGATCAACATCAAATACAGGCTAGATCAAATAATCATTAGGTTTCAGATCTAAAACTCAAAGCTTGTCCTCTGTTCAACTTTCTAGGTGAGCAAACCCCTAAACTAAATCCTTTTATCTGTTGTTGCTTATGAGTGAGTAAACCCTTTAAAAATCTGGAATATCACTTGTTGTTTGTAATCATGCTTGAAGAAAATTGGTAAAGTGTTTGCATGCATATAAATATATGCATATATATATATATATATATGTGCAGAGATGGGTGTGCATGTCAGTTACAGGCATATTGCCTCTGTTTGGTTCCAGGTTTCAAAAACCTGTTCAAATTTCAAATTCACTTTCTCTAATCCTCTTAAGGTTTCAGGATTCAAACAAAACATGTTTATATAATCATGTTTTAAGTTTTAAAAATAAATTCAAGCATGATTAATCTAAGAATTTCCGGGAAAATCAAGAAATACAGTTGAAGACAAAATATATAGGAATTTTGAAAATCATGTTGTTAACTCTTTCAGTTCAGCGACCTAAAACTTTACGACCTAAGGAGATGCTGCGACCTAAAGATGCTGTGACCTAAGGAAATGCTGCGACCTAGGGATGCTGCGACCTAAAGATGCTGCGACCTAAGGAAATGCTGCGACCTAAAGAGATGCTGCGACCTAAGGATGCTGCGACCTAAGGATGCTGCGACCTAAGGATGAGCTGCGACCTAAGGAGATGCTGCGACCTAAGGATGCTGCGACCTAAGGATGAGCTGCGACCTAAGGAGATGCTGCGACCTAAGGATGCTGCGACCTAAGGATGAGCTGCGACCTAACTTCTTTGCGACCTAAGGTCCAGAAGATCTCGCGACCTAAGGAGGCAGAAAGGATTGCGACCTATGGAACTCAACGACCTAAGGTAGCTAGCGACCTAAAGGGCTTAACAACCTAAGGTAGTTAGCGACTTAAGAAACTTGACGACTTAAATAGGTTAGCGACCTAACTATTAAAGAAAGTTGAGCGCCCTACGACCTAGAGTCCCCACAGCTATTCTGTAACTCGCGTGCGACCTATTACTTGATCAAATGAAGACAAGCACAGTAACTCGTGGAACCGCAAGGTGACAACGACCTAGTTTAGGTCGTTCGCGACCTACGACCTAACTAAGGTCGCGCGCGACCTAAGACTTAGGCAAATTTTCTACCCAGAAATCAGCTTCTATAAATAGGACATCACTTCCAACTTGAGGAGGACTTTTGGGCAATTCATTTCTAAAGCACCGTTACTCTGTCGAACTCTCCAATCATTCAGCAAACAAGTATCCTTCAAGCATTCAAGACACTACAACAAACTTCGAGAGAAATTCTTAACATCCGACATGAATTCATCGAGTTTCATCGCCAAAGATTGAGCTAGTAGTCAAGATTGCTTCTTGTGATCGAATTGTATTGTTTTTCATAGGAGATTTGTATCAATTTGTAACCAGATTCTATAATAAAGAGATTCAAAGTGGATGTAGGCTAAATCTCAAGCCGAACCACTATAAATTGCTGTCTTTTACTGCATTTTCTACGATATTCCTGCTTGATTTCTGTTCCCGTTACACGGGTGGTGCTTTCACAATCTTATTACACACACCGGGTGTTGGCGTTCACATTTTGACGTTAACATTTTGGTGCTTCCACTGAGAATCCAACTCAGGCTGCCACTCACTATTGCTTCTCAGAAGTTTGCTGAAAGAATTTCCCACAAAGTCAGAAGTTTATCAGACATAATGGCTCCCGGAAGGAAACGAAAGTCTGTCAGAACTGATGATGACCGTGACAATACTGCCACTTCTCTCTCTCCAAATCAAGCAGCTCCGAGCATCGGTGTTACGCGACAGGAGTTAGATGCTGCTGTATCCGGACTGTACCAGCAGATTGAAACTCAGAATAACCTGATGATGGAAAGGCTGAATGCTCTATTTGGTACGAGTCAAAGACCAGTAAATAATGAGGGAAACTTTGCTAATGCTGCTCCCAATTCCGAGGGAAGAAATATTCCTCACGGGGGATCAGGTGCTGCTGAAGGGGCACCCCTCCAGGCCGAAGGATCTAGGCCGTCACCAGTTCTTCATGAGCATTTACCTGGACAAACTCCTGAAAAGATGGCTGAGGCCTACTCTGCGAAATCTCTAAACAATGAGGAATATCTCTCTGGAATGATCAAGCAAATAATGAAAGAAAGCATGCAAAGAGATGAAGACGAAAGCGAATGGGGATTCGCACCAAGTAGAACTCCGTTTACCGAGAAGATTCTGAAAGCTGAATTTCCTAGAAAGTTTGTTCCCCCCACTATTCCTGCTTATCGGGGGACAAGTGATCCAAATCAGTTCTTGTATAAATACGACTGGCATATGACCGGCGCAAGGGCGACCGACGAGATAAAGTGCCGATATTTCCCAGTTTATTTAGAAGGAGTGGCGCTTCTCTGGTTTACCAAGCTTCCAGTCCGATCTGTAGATCAGTTTTCCGATCTCACCCGAAAATTCAAAGAGCAATTCAGGCTATACGCTTCAAAGGCAAAAGATATAATGTCACTATCCAGTCTTGAACAGAATCCGGGAGAACCTATTAAGTCATTCTTGAACCGCTTCAACTTAGCTCTGGCAGAAGTCGATAATGCAGAGCCACGAATGATCTTGACCTATTTGATGCGTGCCGTTGACAAATCGAGCGAATTTGGGAAATGGCTGAAGATGAAAGAGCCAAATTCGCTCGAGAAATTCTACAAAAAGGCTGACGAATTTATACGCCTAGAGAATCTTTCCGCACCAGCTAAAGTTGTGACAACGGTGGCGGAAAATAATGCTACTACTCAAAGCAAGAAAGAACTGGCAGATCAGAAAAGGGAAAGTAATGGTGGGAAAAGGCAGAAAGACTTCAAAAAGCCCCGTTTTCTTAAACCATCAGACTTTACTCCTTTGACCGATACCCCGGAAAATATATTCATCGCCACTAAAGATGCTGTTGAATTTCCGAAACCACCGGCCGTGAAAGTTGGGAAGAATGCTGTTCAGAGCGGAAGATTTTGCAAGTTTCACAACCAACCAGGGCATGATACCAATGAGTGCCGCCATTTGAAAAGTTTGATTGAAGAATTGCTAAGAGAGAATAAATTGCAGCAATACGTCAAGAGAAATAGAAAGGACCCATCTTCATCCAGCCAAGGGCAGTTACCTCCAACTAATTCATCTGATTCAGGAGAGAGGCCAGTTGGAAAGGAAAGACCTGTTATTAATGTGATCACAGGGGGGCCTCACCCGGCTGGCAGGAGTTGGGGTGAAATGGAAAGGTATGCAAAAGCTTTGAAGTATGCACCAACCGAAGAAAGTGTCTTAATCCTGGAAGATGTTTCGCCCCTAAAGCAGCAAAAAACTTTCCATGATGATATTATGTTCAGAGCCAGGGATTCTGTTAATGTGGAAGCTCCTACTGAGGACCCTATGGTTGTCTCTGTCGGTATTGGGCCGGCTATTGTCAGAAGAGTGTTAGTTGATAGTGGTGCCTCATGCAACATCCTCTTTAAAAGGACATTTGACCAAATGAAAATTCCGATGACTGATGTACGTGCTTCTTCACACAAGATCGCCGGATTCACAGGAGAGCTGAAACAGCCAGTCGGAACAGTGGATTTGTTTGTTGAAATGGGTGAAGGACCCAAGAAATTGGTTCGGAAGCAAACCTTTGTAATTGTGGACGGATTCTCTGCCTATAACGCTTTCTTGGGCCGGCCTACTCTTGCAGCTTTCAGGGCCGTCCTCGCTCCTTGGTGCTTAACAATGAAATTTCCTACTGATAATGGGATTGCTGTTATCAAAGGAGATCAAAACGCAGGACGAGAATGTTATCTTGTAGAACTCCGAGAGGCCAGGAGAAAAGAAATGGGGAAAGATGCGGCAACTCCGCTCCGCATCAAGGAACCAACCCTGTAGCAACTACGGAGCGGCCCCTGTACTGGCGAACACAGCAACGCGAGAAAAGAAATGGATCCCAGAAAAGCCAGTACAGGGGAGAATAGGGTGGTACCTGTGGAGGTAACGGTACCAGTATCTGTAGACCCGAAAGACCCGAATAAAGTGCTCAATGTGGGTTCACAGCTAAGTATAACAGTTCAAAACACACTGATATCGTTCTTGAAAGCCAATCTAGATGTGTTCGCTTGGTGTCATGCTGATATGTGCGGAATTTCTCCAACAATTGCTGTTCACACCCTGAATGTCGATCCGAAATTCACTCCAGTAAAACAGAAGAGGAGAACTCAAGGTCCAGAAAGGTCAGCAGCTTTAAAAGAAGAGGTAGATCGTCTCCTAGAGAATAATTTCATCAAGGAATCCACTTATCCAAATTGGGTTTCAAATCCAGTGTTGGTGAAGAAGGCAAATGGAAAGTGGAGAGTATGCATTGATTTCTCAGATCTGAACAAGGCTTGCCCCAAAGACTGCTTCCCGTTGCCTAGAATCGATCAACTAGTAGATGGGACGGCTGGACATGAGTTGTTATCTTTTATGGATGCCTATTCCGGATACAATCAGATTATGATGAATGAACCAGATCAGGAGGACACAAGCTTTATTACAGATGTGGGACTCTACTGTTACAAAGTCATGCCATTCGGGTTGAAGAATGCAGGGGCAACATACCAAAGACTTGTCAACGCCATGTTCAAGCCACAGATTGGCAAAACAATGGAAGTCTATGTTGATGATATGTTAGTAAAGTCAAAGAAAGCAATAGACCACATGGATCACTTGGCAGAAATGTTCTCAATTCTCCGGAAGTACGGAATGAAGCTCAATCCATTGAAATGTTCATTCGGAGTAGAGTCTGGGAAATTCCTGGGTTTCATTGTGAGCGCTAGGGGCATCGAGGCCAATCCTGCTCAAATCACAGCTCTAAGAGAGGTTAAAGCCCCTAGAACAAAGAAAGAACTGCAAAGTCTCAATGGGAAGGTTGCCGCTCTTAGTCGCTTCATTTCCAAGGCCACAGACAAATGCATTCCCTTCTTTGATGCTCTAAGGAAAGGAAAGAAATTTTTTGAATGGACTCCTGAATGTCAGAATGCTTTCGATCAACTGATTCATCATATGAGAACTCCTCCGGTCCTCTCCAAGCCTAGTGATGGTGAAGACCTCTTCATCTATTTAGCAATTTCATCCCATGCTTTAAGTGCAGCACTCGTACGAGAAGATATGAAAATACAACGTCCAGTTTACTACATCAGCAAACGGTTCGCTGGAGCTGAAATGAATTATTCAAAAATAGAAAAACTTGCTTATTGTCTGCTAATCGCTTCCAGGAAGTTGAGACCTTATTTTCAATCTCATCCTATTAAGGTCCTAACTGATCAACCTTTGAAGCAAGTCCTGTATCGTCCGGAAACTTCGGGTCGTCTCCTGAAGTGGAACATAGAGCTCAGTCAATATGACATCACTTACCATCCCCGAAGAGCAATTAACGGACAAGCTTTAGCAGATTTCATTGCAGAATCCACAGACAAAGGTGACAATAAGGAAGAAGCAACTGACTGCATTCCGATACAGTGGAAGTTGTATGTTGATGGCTCGAGAAATGACTATTGTTCTGGGGCGGGAGTTGTGCTCGAAACTCCTGAAGGACGATCACTATGTTATGCATTGAGACTGGAATTTCCTTCGACAAACAATGAAGCAGAATATGAAGCCCTTATTGCCGGATTGAAAATCGCCAAGGAATTGAATATCAAAGTGATACAGATTTTCAGTGATTCTCAGCTTATTGTCTGCCAGGTGAAGAAGGAATTCCAAGCCAAAGGAGGGAATTTGCCTGCATATTTGACAAAAACTTCCGAACTCCTCAATGATTTAGATCACTACTCAATAAGCCACATACCCCGAGAGGAAAATATGAAGGCGGATTCCTTAGCGAAGTACTCAAGTTCCGGAGAAGCTCAATTGCTGGGATTAGTTCCCGTAGAAGTTCTGTCAGCTCCAAGCATTGATGAAATGGATATTGATTGGATCATGACTACATCTCAAGAACATGAATCGTGGATGAGTCCAATCAAAGAATACTTACTCAGTGGTTCCCTGCCAGAGAGTTCTAAGGAACGTCGAAAATTACTAAGAAAAGCATCGAGGTATGTAATTCAAGATGGCCGATTATACAGGCGAGGATTTTCAATCCCACTACTCCGATGTGTAACTAAAGAAGAAGCCAAGACAATCTTAGCAGAGGTGCACGGAGGAGAATGTGGAGACCATTCAGGTGGTCAAACACTTGCAAAGAAAATTCTCCGATATGGGTATTTCTGGCCGGATATTAATCGAGATGCTGCAGCTTACTCCAGGAAGTGTGACAAATGCCAAAGATTTGCAAAAATCTCAAGAGCACCTTCCACCGAACTCACACAAATGGTCAGTCCATGGCCATTTGCCATCTGGGGGATAGACCTAATTGGACCATTACCGATCGCCAAATCAGGGATTAAATATGCTATTGTTGCCGTTGATTATTTCACCAAGTGGGCTGAAGCTGAACCTTTGGCCACCATCACTTCTAAAAAGATGATAAATTTTGTAACGAAGAATATCATTTGCAGATATGGTGTGCCACAGAAGATAATCACCGACAATGGCACTCAATTTGAAAGTGAAGAATTCCAGGATTTTTGCAAGCGGTTCAGAATTCGAAAAAGCTTCTCAGCAGTAGCTCATCCGCAGGCAAATGGGCAAGTGGAAGCAGTTAATAAGATCATCAAGTCAACTATCAAAAAGCAACTTGAAAAAGCAAAAGGTGGTTGGGTTGATAAACTTCCATTAGCACTATGGGCGTACAGAACTACTCACAAAACTGCGACTGGGCACACTCCATTTTCACTGGCATACGGATCTGAGGCAATGATTCCAGTAGAAGTAGAGGTCCCTTCACATAGAAGAGTTCATTTCAATGAAACCGAAAATGAAAAACTGCAACTTGAAGCGCTTGATTTTCTTGATGAGAAAAGAGAAGAAGCTAGGCTCAGAGTTTCAGCTCATCAGCAGAGAATAGCCAGATATTTCAATTCCAAAGTTCGCCAACGCAGCTTTGAAGTCGGAGACTTGGTTTTGAAAAGGATCATGACAGCAACTGGTGTGTTTGGGCCAAACTGGGAAGGACCATATGTCATAGGAACTAAACTTCTCGATGGCACTTTCAAACTCATAACTGTTGAAGGGGATCCGATTCCGAGGGCCTGGAACAGCAACCATTTGCGTCCTTACTTTACCTGAAAAAAGCTCAGCTCAAAATTGTAAAATGATGATGAATGTATCAGTTGTATTATGAAACATTGTAAATCAGTGTAAATGAATGAAAGCTATAAAGTGGACGTAGGCCCGATTTTTGGCCGAACCACTATAAATCTTGTGTTCTTTACTATTTCATGATGCCTGTTTTATTTTGATATGTAAATACTTTG
Source organism: Allium fistulosum (assembly GCA_030737815.1). Taxonomy (NCBI): domain Eukaryota; kingdom Viridiplantae; phylum Streptophyta; class Magnoliopsida; order Asparagales; family Amaryllidaceae; genus Allium; species Allium fistulosum. The sequence goes on from CM060906.1 coordinate 187,130,211, forward strand.
AATGTATCGCTAAAATATCAATTCAAAATTGCAGGACATTATAACGAGGCTTGCTCATCACAAAGCTAAGCAACTTTCATAAATCAGCTATTATACGAAAACCAAGCCGCAGAAAATCTTTGTCCAAATTCAAATCCCAAGCAAGGAAAACTTCACATAAAAAGTTGGCGACTCCACTGTGACAAACCTTTGTTCACTAGTTGAGATTGCCGTTATGAATAGACATCCGACTAGATAACCTGCGTTTGTCTCATGAAGTCGTTCAACAGTGAAGTTCACTTTTTCGGATAAAGCAATTTACTTGTAAGAAGAAAAGAAGAAGATGTGCTTGGAAACGATAATAAGAGAACGCTAACAGGCAGATAATGAGGAAAACTCGCTAACCAACCAAAGCCCTCTAACGAGGCACACCAATAAATGGGAGTGCTTTCCTCAACCAAAAAGATCGGTGGGACTACCGAAAGGGCATCTTGTTAATTGGTTGCGGTCGTTTGTACAAACAAACATCCAATCAAACAACTTACACCTACCCCGCGAACCCATCCGACCATGAGAAAGTAACTCCCAGACACTCAAAAGCCCTCTTCGGAGGCACAAGCCCTCTTCGGAGGCACATGACCTCTTCGGAGGCAAAAGCCCTTTCCCAAGGCACTGCAAGCCCTCTTCGGAGGCACATGACCTCTTCGGAGGCAAAAGCCCTTTCCCAAGGCACTGCAAGCCCTCTTCGGAGGCACATGACCTCTTCGGAGGCAAAAGCCCTTTCCCAAGGCACCACAAGCCCTCTTCGGAGGCACAAGCCCTCCTCGGAGGCACAAGCCCTTTTCGAAGGCACAAGACCTCTTCGGAGGCACAACTCTTTAAGAGGAGCCCTCTCCGGAGGCATGTCCCAAAATAAAATGCTTAAACAAAAAGCATCGTCCAGAAGCACAGTTCAACCCCCAAAGGAAGGAAGGACTAACTTGTTCATCTAGAAAGGTTCCTCCATAAAAAAAAGAGGGGTTGAAAAAGGCTACAAAATTCTTTCAGAAAAAGTTCATTTCACTTCATAGGGAAATTCACTTCTAAATAAATAAAAGTGGTTATCCCCGAAAGTTGAAGCATTCTTCAGAAATAGAAAGTAAAAATTCTTCTAAAGACTGGATATACTCTATTAAAAGCGGAATAATTGTCCTCTGAAGTAAGAGTATTAGTTTAAAAAAAAAAAAAAAACTAGGAATATTGCAATGCACTTACGGCATGGGGGCAATACTGTACAATTCAATTACATTAATGAACGCAACATGCCACAAGTTCGTTGCAATACTACGGAAAACAGATGTGGAATAAATGCATTCTCAAACGCAGACAGAAAGTTTGCACAAATAAGAAGAATCGTTTGTTCTACACTTAAGATAAAAGATAGATTATTCTTACATACACAAGAGTTTGTACAAGTAAAATAATTGTTTTATTTAGTACTATGAAAATTCTTTACATGTGCAGATATCTCAAAAAGCAAAAGCGAGGACCGGTACCCGCACAATCCTCGGTCAATACATGCAAAGAGTAAAAATAAAAAGTAGAAAATCCAGCTTGATTATTCCTTCTTCTCACCACCCTTGGAACCCTTTCCCGGTCTGATGATTAGCTTTTGAAGTCGTTGAGAACGGGCAGGGGCAGAAGGAGAAAGCGGTACAGCCGGATCAACTACTGCTTCCTCTTCAGTGGAAGTCTTCTTCTTCTTCCTTACAGCACGCTTCCCCTTCCTCTTTGAAGAAGACTCATTCCCCGGAGTAGTCAGCAATGTTGAAAGCTTTGTATCGTCGTCAAGAGACCGCTCCGGGGTCTTCTCGATGTCTTCAAAATCCTCCGCCTTCTGTTCCTGAGAAGCAGCCGGATCATCCAAGCCTTGAAGAGCTTCGATTTTCTCTGCCTGTGATCCCGGTTGGGAAGCAGAGGGAGGAGTAATTTGGGAAGACAGAGGAACGGTAATCGAAGGAGTGAAAGCTTGTGTAGTGCTTGGTGCCTCCGCTGTAGAAGAAAAGAAGTTAAAGTCAGCATCCCCCGAAAATAAAGAAGACATCGGTTCATCAAAGTTTAAGTAACAAGTAAGAAGGTCATCGAATTCGGCTAAGTCAAATGACTGGTCCATTAGACCCGAGACGACACCAAGAGTACCTGGAGGAGTTGGCTTCACAAGATCCACCTCAAACTTCTCGGCTTCAATATCATCCAGTGCCTCATCTTCAGTAGGAGTAGTTGCAGTCTCCTGGGCAACTTTAGCTAAATGTAAAGAATGAGGGCTGGAATCTACAATATTAACGTCAGCTGAAGTGGAAGTTTGGACGGGGGCAGTTAAAGGAGCTTCTTCTTTTGGAGGCTCTTCTCCCGCTGTTTCAGCTCGTACTTTGGCAAGTAGCTCCTTCCCCTTGACAAGAGCGGCACGATCCTCATCATTGAGATAGCGCTCCTCAAGTTCCAGCTCATTATAGCCGGCCCCGCCAAGCATGTCCATCGCGACTTCCCACACTTCAGCCAATGTAATTTCATAATCAGGACCAAGAAAAGAGAGGCTCCCACGACCCAGAACGCTGTGTAAATAAAAGTCGAATAAGGTAGAGCTGACGTCTGCTTTCGTCGCCTCATGTGATTGCTCAGCCGCTTCCTTTTCGGCAACGGCAGCAACCCGACCAGCAGTAGCCTCATCACGCTCTGCCTCAACTTTAGCAAGTCGAGATAGTAACTCAATCTCTGCGTTCTGAGAGGTGACCTTTTCCCGCAAATCGGTATTTTCTGTGCGGTACTTCTCAGTAATATGCTGTTCAGCGGCGAGCTTCATTTCAACATCTCTCTGTGCAGCATGGGCATCCCGCACTTGTTTTTGAAAAACTTCTTCTTTTTGAATATGAGACGCAGAAGAAGAGGCAAGATCGTCCTTAAGTCTTTTAACCTCGGACTCAAGTTTTGCATAACCATCAGCAATATTTGTCATCTCGAGATTATGCTGTTTGCAAACTTTGTCCCACTCCGCCTTGTCGTTTTCCATAGTCAGCATTGCCTCAAGGTTTGCACGATTAACCCTTTGGAGTTCATCGACAAGCTTCTGCCACTGCGACATCCTCTCGATATTAAGTCTGACTGCATCAAGACTGCTAAGCATGTCTGATTTATCAATCGGAACTATGTCCAAGTCAAAGCGTACCCCTTTTAGGCACCAATTCGGGAAACGGCTCTGGAGTGTTGGGGGACCGTCCTTGACTTGATATTGCGGTCTGTTAATGATAGTCTGAATGTCAGATTTCTTCAGAGGAGGAGAGCTAGCTAGGACATCAGAAGGAATGGGAGCATCAGTCTTTTCAGAAATTTCAGACGCGTCAATCGGTTTAGATCGTTTGTTCGGTTCATCGGCAATCTGAGTTTTTCCCTTATCATCGTAGGACTTCCGCTTATGAGAGTGATCACTCCTGTGCGAAGAGTCATATCGCTCGGCATCTTTCCTTCTTTGCCACTGATCGTAATCCCGCTTCTCCTGGGCTTTCCTTCGAGCCCTCTCTTCATCTGTTTCTTTTGGGGTATCAAGGTACTTCCTAAAGTCATAGGTGCCGCGGCCTCCACGGTACTTGAATGAGTCATAATATGAACCTGTACGTCCCATTGGAGAACCTGAAAGCAGAAGAAGGGTAGAGTTTAGAAATTTCCAGGAAAAAGAGGATAAATGCTTATAAGTGCTGAAAAGTCCTAAGTGTGTGTGGCGTGCAAGCTACATGCGTCAAGCTACAGACCACGTTTTAGTGTGGAAACAGAGACGACTGGCGTAGTAGGCATCTGGGTTTGTTTAAAGGTGGAAGTCGCCTCGACAACGGGAGAAGTCACTTTTGGATTGATATCCCCAAAAAGCTCTTGGGAAGTTATCATGATATCACTCAAGCCGTCAAAGGCGTCATCCAGGAGTTCAGCAGACTTCTCTTTTTCAACCTCTGTATCAATGGATTTCTCAGGAACTTGAGGATTCTCTTCCTCTTCGGTAATTGGGGTAAGCGCCGACTTGCTGACTAACCCTGCGACATCGATGGGTGTGGAACATTTTACCAAGGCAGCCTCCATGACGGGTGCTTCAGATGCAGTTTCTTCTACAGAAGCTGGGGCATTCGAGGCCTCTGCTTGGGAATCTGAAGCAATTAACGTTTCCGCCTCAGAGCTAGAAACTTCATGAATCTGAGTCGATCTAGAAGAATGTAAAAGGCCAAACTGGTGCAGAAATTCATCTTTCAACAAGAATTTGGCACTCCTTTCTTCAGCGTCAACAGCATTCAAAGTGTCTAAAATTGACTTACGGCTGGTATCTCGAAGAAGAGAAGGAAGCGCTGCACGAAGAAAGAATGGAATTAAGCATTTGATGGTTCGAATTATGAGAAATTTAGAACAAAAAAATGAATTGGTAAGAGGTAATCCTACTTCCGACTCTCCAAATAGCATAAAATCCCGGAGGACAGCGAACATAGAAGAATTGAGTCAAAAATCCGTGGGCACTTTCAGGCAAGTCCAGGATCAGTTTGCGATTCCTAGCACTCCTCACAAGTATAATAGAAGGATGGTCCTTGTTCTTTGCAAATGTGCACAAGAAGCGAATTTCATCAAAAGAGGGAAAACGGTTCAACGTTCTCCTGAAAAGCACGCACAATCCCAGCAGGATGGAGTATCCGTTAGGGTGTAGTTGAAAGGGAGAGATAGTTAGCCGAAGGAGGAGTTCCCGAAGACAATCATTAAATGGAGGGATGGCTCCACTTGAACACATCTGCCGGTTCACAGCAACGAAGCCAAGAGGCGGCCTGTCAGCAGTATCGCTTGGCCCAGGAAGTAAAGCATCTGCTTTGGCAATGCCGAATTGGATGCACAGTTGTCGGAAGACTTTATGACTCAAAGTAGTAGAAGTTCTTTCTGGAGGGTCGATTAGCGGAGTAGCAATTGGAAAAGATTCTCCGGCTATTTCCAAGTCTTCTTGTTGAGATTCCATTCTACACAAGGAACTGGACGATCAAATATTAAGGTGCACGTTTCCTAAAAAGAGTGAAGTGTTGTGCAAAACTAATACAATAACGAGCAAACGTAAATGAAATTAAACTAATTGATACTTGTCGATTAAAAAGTTTCGGGGCTTAATATTTTAAGTCCAGGAATAGTGTCGCGTTAATACAAATAAATCAGCTTTAGTTGATCACTTCAATTTTGTTTTAATACATCACTTAGATTTGTTAGTTCACAACATTTCATTCACGAAGTTCATTTAAATTCGGTTTTCTTTAACAACTAATCTGCTGTTTGAAGTGGGCAATCAATAGCAGTATATTCGTCCCATTTTTTCTGTGAATGTTGCTTATAAACAGGTTATTAGCATTAAAGTCGAGGCAATCCGAGAAGAAGTGCAAAACCCAAAATGATTCAAGTCCAGAAAGTCAGTCAAAAGCTGTTCAAAGTTCTAAGTGTTAGGTCGCTTACAACCTAACACAGGTTGCAATGTTCTTGTGCCATGTTGTTCAGGTTGAAAGTTCAAGACTGTGAAAAATTGCTAAGTCTTAGGTCGGTCAGCGACCTATCATAAGTCAGGATTTCTGTAGGTCGCGTAATGCAGCTGAATGGATTAAGGCGAGGCAATTCTCTTAAGTCCTAGGTCGAGCACAATTGTTTTTAAGATTGGAGATACTCTAGGTCGTAAATGTCGTCAGGTCGCAAAGGCTAAGGTCGATAAACATTCCCACACGACCTAACTCTTAAGGCGTTCGAATCTGATAGGTTGATGACTTCTTCTCCAAGCAACATCATATTGGGTCCAATAACCCAATACCACCAGTTCAAAAAAAAAAAAAGAATCATCATCCCCTTCATCCCACCTCAACCTATCACCGATTGACTAGGGAATCAATGGCGAATCCTACAGATCCATAGCAAAACCTTCCGTATGATCGAAAATCATCTCAACACGTCAAACGACGAACGAAAGTCGATTAAGACTACCGTACAAAAAGGCGTGATGCATGGAATTGGGCTTAGGTCGAGCGACAACGATTCGTGTTCAAAACAGTGACTATGGGCAAGTATAAGCTGATCCACTTACGAATTATGATCGGCGAGGAAGAATCGTTTGCTGATTAAGTCAAATTTATCTCTGGAAGATCGAAGGAACTGTTAATGGCGATGGAGGCTCAGGACAATAGGGTTAGAAGAAAGATGCGACCTAACCAATTTATATGGGACTGAAGAAGGGAGGTGAACAGGCGTGAAGTTTTAAGTCGATTCGCGACCTAGCCAAGTTGAGTCGAAGCATACGACCTAGAGTATAGTCATATACTTCGAGGGGCAAATGTTAACTCTTTCAGTTCAGCGACCTAAAACTTTACGACCTAAGGAGATGCTGCGACCTAAAGATGCTGTGACCTAAGGAAATGCTGCGACCTAGGGATGCTGCGACCTAAAGATGCTGCGACCTAAGGAAATGCTGCGACCTAAGGAGATGCTGCGACCTAAGGATGCTGCGACCTAAGGATGCTGCGACCTAAGGATGAGCTGCGACCTAAGGAGATGCTGCGACCTAAGGATGCTGCGACCTAAGGATGAGCTGCGACCTAAGGAGATGCTGCGACCTAAGGATGAGCTGCGACCTAACTTCTTTGCGACCTAAGGTCCAGAAGATCTCGCGACCTAAGGAGGCAGAAAGGATTGCGACCTATGGAACTCAACGACCTAAGGTAGCTAGCGACCTAAAGGGCTTAACAACCTAAGGTAGTTAGCGACTTAAGAAACTTGACGACTTAAATAGGTTAGCGACCTAACTATTAAAGAAAGTTGAGCGCCCTACGACCTAGAGTCCCCACAGCTATTCTGTAACTCGCGTGCGACCTATTACTTGATCAAATGAAGACAAGCACAGTAACTCGTGGAACCGCAAGGTGACAGCGACCTAGTTTAGGTCGTTCGCGACCTACGACCTAACTAAGGTCGCGCGCGACCTAAGACTTAGGCAAATTTTCTACCCAGAAATCAGCTTCTATAAATAGGACATCACTTCCAACTTGAGGAGGACTTTTGGGCAATTCATTTCTAAAGCACCGTTACTCTGTCGAACTCTCCAATCATTCAGCAAACAAGGATCCTTCAAGCATTCAAGACACTACAACAAACTTCGAGAGAAATTCTTAACATCCGACATGAATTCATCGAGTTTCATCGCCAAAGATTGAGCTAGTAGTCAAGATTGCTTCTTGTGATCGAATTGTATTGTTTTTCATAGGAGATTTGTATCAATTTGTAACCAGATTCTATAATAAAGAGATTCAAAGTGGATGTAGGCTAAATCTCAAGCCGAACCACTATAAATTGCTGTCTTTTACTGCATTTTCTACGATATTCCTGCTTGATTTCTGTTCCCGTTACACGGGTGGTGCTTTCACAATCTTATTACACACACCGGGTGTTGGCGTTCACATTTTGACGTTAACACATGTCTTCTGATTTCAATTATATCATCGAAAACGCTTTTGGAAATAATGATTTTTAAAAGTAGAATCAAAAATTTTAAACATGTATTCACCGAGAAATTGTAAGTTGAACGTAAAATGGGTTTTGACAAAAATCTGGTGATCGGAGTAATGATAAATCTTGTGATCGAAGATAGAGCATGTTTGGAGGTCAGGGATCATCAGAAAAATGTTCGATGATTTTATAATTCATCATGGAAGGCAGACGAGATCCATTTGGTGTTTTTGGTCCATGTTTGATCGGGGTTAGAATTTTTATTATTGCGTCATCGTTAGTTGATCAGAGTTGATCGCTCCGATGGGATTCGAAGCGTAGGAGTTTGACGTAGTTCTAACCGGCGTTGCGTGACCTCTGATGGTCGGAGGTGGAAATACGAGGTGAACTTTGGTGGTTCATCTTTGTTCCAAGATTGAGTCAGGTTGCTCGATTTCAATTGGCATACAAATTCGTCGATCTGGGCAGTCTGAAAGATTGAGTAGACGATCGTAGACTTATGGAAGGCGGTGAGGTTGACTGGAGTTCGTCGGAGCTCTGGTGCATGTGCACATGCCACTGGGTTGTGTCAGTGGATAGGATTTGGGAAGAAAGGTGGATGTCTCGAAGTAGACTTCGGGAAACAATGTTGTTGGCTTGAGTAAACACTCGGGTGTACTTGCGAGAGGTTAGCATGTTTAACAAATTTTAAACCTTAAAACAAAAACAAAGTAAAAATTTAGGGTGGCTCGGGGAAGACTCGAAGGAGATTGGTCTGGGCTCAGGGGTGAACTCGGGGTTGCCTCGGGTTGGTTTAAAATAGTTTTCAAATTTTAAAACAAATTCAAGTTTGAAAAATTTTTAGCTCCCTCTTTTAAGAATAATTGTTTTATTTAAAAATGGGATTAGTAAAGGTTTAAGTAACTTATTTTGAAATAATTAAGTTTATTTAATTATGTGACATGATTTATAAATTAATTCTTAAGATTAATTAAAATAAATTTAATAGTGTAATTAAAAGTTAATTAAGAAGAAATGTTTTCAATTATTAATTAACCTAAATATCTTAAGTTAATCTATGTGTTAATGTTGATTAATTACAAGGGTTATTAATTAAAAGATTTTAATGATAATTAGATGATTAATTACAATAAATGATTTAAAATTAATCAATAATTAAAGGATAATTAATAAAAGGCTAATCTATTATTAATTAAAGGTTAATTAATTAATAATTAAGGATTCATTAATTAATGTAATTAATTAAGGAATAATTAATTAATGAAAGTAATTAAGTTATTAATTAATTATAATCACATGATTAATTCATCTTACTTATATATGATTAAATTATTATTGAATGCTTTGAATTATTGAATATCTCTGATATGTGTTTATAATACTTTGTGATATGAATTGCTTTGTTCTGAGCTGTGACATCTGTGATATATTGCTATGTGATTGTGAACTTCTGAATTGAAATAAAATTGTTGGCCTTTAAAACGGCATTTGAATTTCGATGCGACCAGGGGTCGGATTCCAAATGGTTATCCGAAAACCACATCGAATCTTAATGGTGGATCTTTCGTTTGAAAGATTATAAATGGAAATTTGTTGTGACTTATGTATCCACGTGTTTTTGAATAAGCGCTCATTATTCGGTTAAGCCGGGAGAGGACATTAAATCATAAAACCCATTCCGAATAGTGATACGACGAAATGGGATCGCATTTGAAGACGGTGGAGAAGACCGGGTATTTTCGAGAACAAAGGGATTACCTGTCGATTGTCTTCGCACTGAGTCGCGCCGGTATAGAGATCTCCATATGTGATGGGGAGTTCGATCGAGATTGTGAATACCCGGATTTGCAAGGGCTTCTTTTGAAGTGCCTTCTGTTCCGTTCAGACCCAGGATGGACTTGTATGGATGTATGTCTGACATTACACCTTGAGATATAAAGCTGATTTCTATCAAATACATTTCTGTTTGGTGGCGGAGAATTTATTCTTTTAGCTTAACACCCTTCTTTGAGACGTACGAGCTCAGAGGTTATGTAGTTGATGGTTACTGGTGATATATTCCCAATTTGGTAATGTGGCATCATTGGTTGATCGAAGCATGGCTTTTGTGAAAAGCGTAGCTTTGTGGGACGAGACTTCATCGAACCTCACACCCCGGAAATGGTCGAAACAGGAAGGATGCGGCAAGGTTGTTCGGGGGTAGCGCCCTTAGGGTATGTACATTTCCTTCTGGATAAAAAGTGGTATTCTGGTATGGAGCCCAGATATTTCTCTTATGTGGTTGTTGGTGATAGAGGTACCTCGATAAAGGTTGGTTACGACCGGGGATGGCATACTCGTGTGTGGAGTTATCTAGTTACAGCTTCATTGCACCAGAAGCGTGAGGTAACTCGGCCTTGTGTTGGTAGAGATCCGATTAGGTTCTCGGGGCGTCCCTCCAGAGGCGTACCCATTCGGTAAGGAAGTTCCTTAGCCTGGCCATTTGTTGGAAATCCAAACAAAACAATACGAGCTTTGTACAGTTTTAGTTGTATAACCTGCCATTTACTTATAGTGGTGACCTGCCGTTTGAATGGTATCTATAGTAAGTATACTATAATGTGTATGCTGACTAAGATTAATATTATATTTTTGGAATGTTTTCTACACTATGCACTAATAATAATATCAAAAGGATTTTCGCATATCAAGCATGTTTGACTGCTATAAGGAGAAATCTCCCCCTAGTGTGCGATTGCATTGTGTGTGTGCCGGGAGGCCTTATGGTAGTTTCATTTTCCAAAAAAAGGCATAGTGGATTTCTTTTTATTGCTTTTGTTCAATCAAAATGTTTTTGTTTGCTTACACCAGTTCCATGACTAACCTGGAGTTTATTGTTCCCTTTCTAAACTCTGGGTGCCCATAATTTTTCACACGGGCGGCCTAGAGTCAGGTTATCAGCTAGTTCAGATAGTCTTTGGATCTAGAAGTCTTTGGATTTGGAAGTTACTTAGTTTGCTTAAGTTCAGCGTGATTGGGGGTTCGAGCTATCTTTGGTTTGGAGCTTTGGATATGAAGATGCACTCGTTGGATTCTATCTCTCTCTTGAAGACTATATTGAAGTTATCTTTCTTTTGGAGCTCTGTCGATGGTCGTCAAGCTAGACTATTGCAATGACCCTAAAATAAAATAAAATAAAATAAAATAATATATATATTTATATTAGGAAATTCTGAGATATATAAATATATATATTGCATTAAAACAGAAAAGAATTTGGCAATAAATAAAATTTGCATGGGAGCTTCTGTTTGATAAAATGCAAGGAATTAAGGTGATTAGAAGAAAAATTGGAACTCAAAATAAATATAGCTTTATGTTCAAAGAATTATGTAAATATACATATACATTTAATATATATGGGGTATTTGCTGTTTTATATAAAGATAGAATAAAATGAAGTTTAATAAAAAAATTATGGTAAATGTCTTATAATTATGCTGGAAATAATTAATATAATATGTGTGATTTTTATTTAAAAATAGAAGGAGTTACTGATTTTTACAAAGAGGCAGAAATATATATATACATACAGAATCAAATAAAAATTTGATTATCTTATATTTATTTCAAGAAAATAATATGGGTGAATGATTTTTACATTACATAATAAAGTATGATAGTATGCATGATTGAATGGAGATAATAGATAGGTAGAAAATACAAAGGAGATTTTCAGATTCCTTAAACTTATAAAAAGAAATGAATAAAGGATCACATGCATATGGCATGAATAAAATGGAGACATGAAAATAGCATGTAGTGTTAAAAATGCATGATCCCTGAAATAACTAATTAAAGCAACCTAATGTGTACATTTCCAACTTAGGACCACACAGGAATGTGATGTGTAAATAAACATCTAAGGGTATCAGGGGAATTACCCATTTTCTTAAACCCTAGAATGGAATTATAAATAACTGCACATAGCCAAAACCATCACTCTCTCGGGATCAAAACAAAAATAAAATAAGCAAGGAGAAACACTAGCTTGAGGCTTTGGGGGATTTACCGTTCTAAGAAATTAAGGCAGTGAAAGGAAAAACATAATGTGAGTATTTATTCTTTGTATGCAATGGCATTAAGTCCTATTGCAGGCAACCTAAAATATTATGAGTCATTTAAATCTCTAAAATGATTTGTTATGGGTGATATGGATGTCTGTTTGTGCATTTTTGATTGGAGCATTAATCTGTAAGTGGGCTTTTAGAGTTAACATGTTTTGAGCATTCTTGTTCTATCTTATCATCATTAAACATGGATATAGATTAAATAGGGGAACATGGGGTTGAACCAGAAAATATACAAGTAGTTATATCTTTCTGAAATATGAATGAAAGAAAAACTAAATTGGTCACTTGGGAGTTAGTCAATGATCTGCTTACTTCAGGTGGGAGCAAGTATATGCATGGTGCAACTGCACCCTGAGGCCTTTGTGTGTTGGAATAAATTAAGTAACCTGGGAGTTTCCTTCACAATGCATACATAGTGTTCATTTGACAAGGAGTTAAAGACCATAAAATAAATGTGGACAGGGGTTTAAAAATCTGGGTTATAAATATTCAGATATGGTGTTAGATTTAGTCAAGATAAACATTGTTCATTGATTAATTGCTGGGTGAAATCTGGAGTATAAAACCTGAATTTACTTATCTAAGATTTGGTAAGGATGATTTAAGAATTGTACACATGATTATTTTAACTGTTTGTTGTGTATTGTTTAATTTGTTGAAAGTGATTTTGTATCTCTTTGTATGAACCAAAACATGCTAAGTATAAAACCTGTTAAACTAAGAAGGCATTGCAAGATTACTAAAATTATGAATATGTATACAAAATTGATAAATGCTCATACCAGTGTAAACTGACCCTTTTGGTTGCCCTTGCAATCATCTGGGTGTCTCAAAAATTCTTTGGGGCAGCTAAATGATTTGCTTGCAGGAAATTGAAGTTGGCTTGATGAGTAAAGAAGGCATTGGCTGCTAGTATAAATAAGAGAGACTTGTTTTAAAATTTGCAGTTGCATTGTAATGAAATTACTAGACAAATTCTATTTTCTGTAATTGAAGTTACTTGTAGGAAACTTTCTAAGTATTTGGGGTTGAAAATATGTACTTAAGCAAAACCTGTTGTGAGTGATCATTGATGATGTTTGGTTAACTACTAATTTATTTTATGAATGTCTGGTTTGGAGAAAATAAGGAGATAGACATATCATATACATATGATATGTGCATATATATATATTTGATCACTGATTTTTATTGCCTATATTTTGCCTTATGGAAATTAAACAGCTAAGGGGATTGATTTTTTTTGAAATAAACTCTTAAGATATTAGTAGAATATTCAAGTGAAATGAATTTGTGCATGGCAGGTAGATGATACTGGCATGTGCATGAATTCTGGAAGTTTGTATGTAATTGAGTATTTAAATTTCAATTTTTAAACCTTTGAGACGTCTGTCATAAAAATTTAGACGTCTGAGATCGAATTTAGACGTCTGTTACAAAAATTTGAGATGTCTGAATTTAGTTCAAAATGTTTTTTACTCTCTGTTTCAATTTTAGATCTCTGAGCCGTCTGTCATAAAAATTTATACGTCTGAGATCAAATTTAGACGTCTGTCATAAAAATTTAGACGTCTGAGATCGAATTTAGACGTCTGTTACAAAAAATTGAGATGTCTGAATTTAGTTCAAAATGTTTTTTACTCTCTGTTTCAATTTTAAACCTCTAAGACGTCTGTCATAAAAATTTAGACGACTGAGATCAAATTTAGACGTCTGTCATAAAAACTTAGACGTCTGAACTGCTGATTTTGCCTAGTTTGCCTATTTTCGAGTAAATTTCCAAGATTTATCGATTTTTGTCGATCCGACTTATTGTTATTAATTATTATTGACTTTGATAACTATCATGAGATTAAGTAAATGCTATTTTATTGATAATAGAATTATCTAGGCAGATAAATATATATAAGTGTTATAATTTGTCAAAGTATACCTCTCGTAGTAGAACAAGACTTAGAAAAGAGACAAGTGACTATGTCAATAGCTTGTATGGTATTTTGATTTCTATTTGATTTAAATTCCCTCTGATAAAAAAAATAATAATAAAGAAACAATTGTATATCATCAAATATACAATTGACTTAATTCGTTTGTACACTGATATGATTATATTGGTAAAACCAGGGTCTTGGGAAAAATATTTGGAAATTATATAAATATTCAAATATAAAAAGAATTGGGGTTTAGTGGTGAATTCCTCTTGAAAGTTTAAAAAAAAAAATCTATGTGTTATAGAGTGAGGGTCACCACAGTTGGTATCAGAGCTATGTTTTGAACAACATAGTAAATATTATTGTATGCATATGGATGTTTGAATGCATTGTTTGAATTATTGATGTTGAATGCTTTTGTTTTATGACTGAAAAAAAAATATATACATGTGTACATGTGATACATGCACAGTGTGCACAGAAATAAAAATGAACCAAGTAAAGACACCAAAAATGATAGGGGTAAATAAACTAATGTAAAAATCATATTTATAGCATTATGGTAGGACCAAGGCACCATACAGGTGCAGGATCATCACGAGAGCCACCTGTGATGAGCATGGAGGATTTTGTGAGAACTTTAAGGGATGGAATGGCACCAAGGCAAGACAATCCTCATGAAGAACTCTCCAAACTGCTAAAGACATGTACCCCTTTGGGAGGAAAGGATTTTGAAGGTACTGAAGGAGCTATAGGTGTTCAAACTTGGATAAGAACTATGGAGAGGGTCTTCACAGATATGCAAATCAATGACCAGAGGAAGAGACAGATAGCTTCAAGGAAATTGAAGGGGGTTGCACTGGATTGGTGGGAAGTTGTGACAGCAGGGAGTAAGTGTAGATCCAAGCAAGGTCATTGCAGTTCAATCATGGAGTAGACCCAAGACAGTGACTGAGGTGAGGTCATTCTTAGGTTTGGCAGGGTATTATAGGAGGTTCATCAAGGATTTTTCAAGAATAGCTGCACCAATGACCAAACTAACCAAGAAGAACCAACCATATGTGTGGACTGAGCAATGTGAACAAGCTTTTGAGAAATTGAAGCAAGCATTGGTGGAAGCTCCTGTCCTACAAATCCCAGAAGCAAATGAAGGAATGGTTGTATACACTGATGCTAGTGGGTCTGGGTTAGGTGCAGTACTCATGCAACATGGCAAGGTAGTGGCATATGCATCAAGACAGCTTAAACCTAATGAGACCAAATATGCAACTCATGATCTAGAATTAGCTGCAATAGTGTTTGCACTAAAACTATGGAGGCATTATTTGCTTGGGGCAAAATTTGAATTATTCACAGATCATCAAGCATTGAAATATTTATTTTCTCAAAAAGATTTAAATATGAGGCAAGCAAGGTGGTTGGAGTTTCTAGCTGCATATGATTTAGATATTTTGTACACTCCTGGAAAAGCTAATAGAGTGGCAGATGCTTTGAGAAGAAATCATGTTAGATTAGCCAGTTTGATGATTGATGAGTTTAAAAACCTTGCAGTGCTTGGGGAGGCAGATATATACAGCAAGGATGCAGTGAATTTTAAAGAACATGGTGATATGGTGGAGTATGGTGCACTAGGAATAATCACAGTGAAGTCTAATCTGGTGGAGAAAGTTGGTAGCATGCAAGATCAAGATCAAAGTCTAAAGGAGAAGAAAGAAATGTTATTAAATAAAATTGAGTCAGAGAATTTTAAAATAGATTCCCAAGGTTATTTGAGGAAAAATGATAAGCTTTGTGTACCAAACATTACAGAGTTGAAGGAAGAAATCATGAATGAGCATCACAAGACCAGGTACACCATACACCCTGGTGGTACTAAAATGTATCATGATTTAAAAAGAAGCTACTGGTGGCCAGGAATGAAGCAAGCAGTGGCAAGATATGTGGCAAAGTGTTCCACATGTCAACAAATTAAAGCAGACTACCAAAATCCTTCTGGCATGTTACAACCTTTGGAGGTACCTCAGTGGAAATGGGAAAGTATTTCCATGGATTTTGTGGATGGTTTTCCTAGAACTAAGAAAGACAATGATAGTATATGGGTAATTGTTGATAGACTAACCAAATCAGCTCACTTTGTCCCTGTCAGGTCAGATAGAAATGCATCTAAGCTTGCACAATTATTTATTAAGGAAGTGGTGAGGCTACATGGTATACCCAAGACTATTGTAAGTGATAGAGACACTTTGTTCACCTCAAGATTTTGGGAAAGCTTCCAAGAAGCAATGGGAACACAACTTTGTTTAAGCACTGCCTACCATCCTCAAAGTGATGGGCAAACAGAGATAGTGAATAAAATATTGGAAGATTTACTTAGAGCATGTGTGCTTGATTTTGGGGGTAATTGGGAGGATCATATTCATTTGACATAATTCAATTACAACAATAGCTATCAATCAACCATAGGAATGGCTCCCTTTGAAGCCTTGTATGGGAGACTGTCACGTACCGGAATTTTCGACTTTCGAAAATTCGACATCGATACTCACTTTATCGACTGCCGAGCAATCGAGTGCCGGAAACTCCAATAGTGAGGGTTTTTAAATAGAAGAAAAAGGCAGAAGAAGAAGAAGATAGAAGAAGAAAGCAGAAGAAGAAAGAAAGAAGAACAACTGAACAACATCAGAACAGAAAACAATATCAGAATCTTACACATCGCAGCGGAACAATATATAATAGATAATCATTAGTCTTTTAAAACAAAGAACTATATCAGTTTATACATACATCAATCAGAGTCAATATACAACTCAATACAACAATGGACAGTTATGTAAACTTGTCCTCATACAGAATACACAGCGGAATAAATACTATCAGATACAAATACTACGTCTTGTCATCCAGCTTATCTCCAAAGCTCCAGAATATCCTGATAACATAACTCTAGGCTGCCCGTGTGGAAATTGGTGGGCACCCAGAGTTTAGAAGGGAACAATAAACTCCGAGTCAGTCATGGTGACTGGTGTGAGATCGTAAAATAGTTATTTTTCACAAAGAAAATAAAACAAATTCGCAATGCTTTTGGAACATGAAACTACCATAAGACCTCCCGCCACACACACAATGCAAACGCAGAATTGGAGGAGATTTCTTCTTATGATAGTCAAAGATGCTTACTACGCAAAATCAAATCATTTTTGATATTATTATTAGTGCATAGTGTAGAAAACATTTCGAAAGTACAATATTAATCTTAGCCAGCATAGGCATTCCGCACTTATGCCTACTATAGCTACTATGTTCAATAGCAGGTTACCGCCACATTCCATAGCAGGTAATACAGCTAAAACCGTACAAGTCACGTATTGTTTCTTTGGATTTCCAACAAATGGTCAGGCTAAGGAACTTCCTATGCCACGATGGGTACGTCCCTGGAATAGATGATCCGAGAAATAACCTAACATTACGGTTAGATCTCTGCCAACACAAGGCCGGGTTACCTCTGCAAAAATAGGTAACTACTGACACGCGTATGCCATCCCCCGATCGTAACCGATCTTCCCAAGGATCCCCGATTCGCAACAAACCACATAATAAAAATGCAGCAACCACATAGGTTAAGTATCTGGGCTCCATACCATGATACCACCTCTATCCAGAAGGAATGACATACACTAAGGGGCGCTACTCCCTAGAACCTTGCCGCATCCTTCCTGTTTTGACCATTTCCGGGGTGTGAGGCTCGACGAAGTCTCGTCCACAAAGCTACGCTTCTCAAAAAGCCATGCTTCGGGTCAAACAAATGATCAACCTATGATCACAAAGATATAAGATCAAACAAATGATCATATCACAAATGATCAAACACTGATCATTTCACAGCAACACTCAGTATGCCACGTTACCAAATTGGGAATATATCGCTGATAAATTTCAACTACATAACCTCTGAGCTCGTACGTCTCAGAGAAGGGTGTTAAGCTAAAAGAATAAATTCTCCGCCACCAACAGATATGTATTTGAAAGAAATCAGCTTTATATCTCAAATTGTAACGTCAGACACACAATCCATACAAGTCTGTTCCGGGATCGAACAGAACCGAAGGCACTTCTCACGAAGCCCTTGCACATCCGGATAATTTTCTAATCACGTCCGGACTTCCCGTCACTAAGGGTGATAAAAAACTCTAAATCGAAGATCAGTCGATGTAGAGTAACTCGACGGTAATCCTTCCGTTTTCAAAAATATCCGGTCTTCAACACCGGTCTTCGAATGCAATTCATAACGACGTATCACATATTCGGAATGGGTTATACGACCCCATGGTCCTTTCCCGGCTAACCCGAATAGTGAGCGTTTATTCAAAAATAAGTGTGGCATTCAAATTCATCCAATTCACAACAAATACCATTCAAGGTAATTATTGTAGTCGGTTATTTAACTATCAATAAAGATGCGCAACATCATCAGATTCCAAATAGTTTTCCAAATTATTTATCTTCCAAAATATCTTTACTAGATATAAAGTTTCCACACTTCAAAAATAAATCAACATTTATTTTTTCTAAACAGTTTCCCTTTCCTTTATAAATTCCATAGTGAATTTATATTTTCAAAATATCTACTGATATACGATTTTCAATCGATTTCAAACATTCACTTTCAATTTATCTTTAAGAAGATAAATTATCAAAACGTTTCATTTCATATTGGAAAACATTTCCATACTTATTTAATAATAAGTATTTCACAAATCATTTATTTTCAACACTTGGAAAATATTCTATATACTTAAATCAAAATTAAGTATATATTTCATTCTTTAAGGAAATCATTTACTTTGACAACATTTATTTGAGTCAAAACGAATGTTACATAAAACATCGTTACGACGACTCAAAATCACTAGTATAGGGATTCGGAATTAAGATAGATGTATAAATCCCAATACTAGATAAAAAATATTTTCTTTTGAAAATCATTTACTATAACAACAGTGTTATAGTCTGAAATGACCCTCCTATTTCCACCCTAATTTCATAAGGATTTTTTTTTAAGAGATGATATATAGATATATCATTCATTACAAATATATTTCCCAGGGTCATTTTCTTTCTCCAATAAACAAAATACATCCAGGATCTTTCACAATATAAAAATATTGTTTTAAATCTAAATCATTCCTAACATACATATATGAAGATATCTATGTTATATTCTACTAGAATCAGAGTATGATAATATATAAGTAGAAATCCTTTTAAATCTATTAAAATGTGATAATTCCCTTTTAAAAGATTAATTATTGTATCCTGATTTTTGACCATAGAATCCACTGGAAACCTGTGCTTTAGTCTGTTATTCTAATTAAGAAATGATCAAGTAATAATCAGTGGAAAGCAAGCTTTTAATAAGGATGATTGTGTTAAAGTCTGTTTAGTATCAAACTCAGGTTAAAAGAAGGTGTATCATAAGTGAACACAAGCAACATCTAGGCGTAATGGAAACGCGCCTAACTTATACATGAGAGGTCACGAGTTCGAGTGCTATGCTGGTCGGTTCAAACCCAATTTTTTTGTTTTTTTTCCTGTATGGTTTGAAATCTGATATCTACCTATATCTGCACATATATACTTAATTTCATCCTATAATCTAACATACAAAACAAAATTTCTTGCTTTATTATTTTTAAAACCCTTTCCTACAATTGTTCTAGGAATTTATGTTTATATTTTTGCCCAGATATCAACATGTACACAGATATACATGTACATGTCAATATCTTTGCTCATTTTCCAGAAAACTGGGTGAAACAATTGCTAAATGTACTAAGCTTTTGAAATGCATTTTTACTTTCAAAATACAATCTATCATGATCAACCAATACTTCATTTATTTGAAGCTGGTTAACTCATGTATCCTGTATCTGCTACACACTAGTTCAAAGCAATGGAGATACCATTCATTGCATTCTGTCTGAAGCTTTTAAAAACATTTTACTTTTCTCAATACGATTCAGAAATGAATTCAAACTTATTTACAAAGCATTTCAGTAAAAAGAAACTAAAATCCTTTTAAGTTTACTTCTAGCTAAATCCAGATTTATTCTAAAACTCAGTGCTCTGTTATGTCTCAAGATTAACTAATACATAATATAAATTATGCAAAACAGTAGCTCACCTACATATGCATATTTCTTTTCCAAGCATCCATATCAATACTTAAGATCATTTCCTTGTTTCCCACTCAGATATTTCTTTTAGATTTTAAACCTTAGTGCATAACAATATATTTAACATGATACAACTAGTCCATCTAACCATAATAGAATTCATTACATGACTGGAAATCTTAGAAACATAAAATTCTTCCTGAATACATGCAGATATAATCAATTTAAGCTCTTATTGAAACTAGCTAGCATGTTCATTCACTCCTCCATAATAGCCATAACTTCATTTTTACTTAGTGCCTGCGTTCCTTGAAAGAGCATAAGTGGCTGCCTCATTTTAAAATGAGACACCCCATATGCCATGAGCAAACAAGGGTCAGATCTATGATCTGGTATGAGTAACATCAATACATTCATGATATTAAGCAATAGAGAATATAAGAGCACCAATTAGTTATTTAAGCAAATTCCTGCAATTAATTACTTTATCATAGTATAATTAAGTTGATTCAGGTATGATATATTCATCTATCTTTCTTCACTTGCATACATAATCATGCAAACATAATTATCTATCTGCAACATTTGCATTCACTGGAACCATCATGGTTCCATACCAACCAACCTAAGAAATTTTCATATTCCTATTTCTTCATTTACAGGTTGTCTAATTCAATTTAAATTCCTGCCTCATCTGCTATTAAGGAATCACGGGGACACATTACAATGAACTAATTCACATCATTGCACAAAGATCTCAGGGCTTAAACAAACCATGTGCCAACTTGCATACTTCAAATATGACAAGCATTCCAGCAGCCTTCTTGGCCTTCCCTTCCCTAGTTTATTTACTAGTGTATTGTCTTAAATCCTATCATCAAATATGCTAAGTGAACATGTCACTGCAAACATGGAAACATCCATAATCTTTCCTAGCATAATTCTCCTCAGAAATAAGCAGACAGTTATTTCCTAAATGGGGTCAATATGTCTTGATCTCAGTAAGATATAAGAATATTTTCAACTGTAAAAGAGGCATGGCATGTTCTTATTATATTGATCTGCAAGCCTTTATGATTGATTCAGATTCAAGATCTGGTTCAATCATAATTTTAGCTTGTGAGTTTCTTCTTCTTTTTTTTTGATTTGATTAAGGGCTCAGCACTTAGAAAATTTCTATTGCACCCTTAACACATTTTTTTTTCTTTTCAAGCCTCAGCACTTATACCAAGTATAATGCAGCTCCCAACATTTTTTGTAAAGTTTCCATGCCATAGATCTATAACAGTTGAGAGTATTCTCTATATAATTTTAAGATCCTAGACTTTAACATTTATGAGTATAAATAAAACAGTATGATACACATCCAAAGACAAATGTCTCAGCAAATCAAAGATCACCAAAATCATCCATATTAAATCATATCAGATTTAAAATAAGACATCCAAAAAGCATTGATGAAATCATATACATCAAAACCAGAAATATATATATAAATGGCAATAAAAAGTGGCTGCCTCATCTCAGGTCTTAATGCCATGAACTCAGTGAGGTTACTCACCTAAATATTTCTTCTTATTAATCCAGAAAATCCTTGTATGAGTGTTTTCTTCTTCCTTCCAATATTTTTCTTCCTTTCTTATTTTTGTGCAGCTCGGGGTAAAGGTAATTCTACTGGCAAAAACTGCCTATTTATATGCATTTTTTTCCACTAGGGTTTTGTTAAAACAGAATTCCATTTCTGTCCTGGCTAGCATCATGCATTTTTCATTCATAATACCTCGGCCATATTAACCAATTTAAAGGCTGCATTTTCTTTCTTTTACTTTTCAGAAAATGGCCACTCACCTAGTCATGTTAAAAGTGTGACTATCCTATCTTATATTTTTATTATTCCTGAGAATCCCCTTTGCTATTTTTGCCTACACAAGCATATTGACTTGTATCACATTTCATGTCATTTTAATGTTATAGTTTCACTTGCTTATATATATATATACTTTTCAGTACTTAAAAATGTATATTTGTATACATATCTTATCTAGGCTTTTTAATTCCTCTTTAATTTCAGAAACATATGCACCTATATGTATACAGGTTTACAAATCCTTATAACATATATATATATAATTTTCTTTTCTGGGTTTTGAATAAAATCTGTTTACTGATTTAAAGTAAAACTTACTTTTCTTATTTTCTAAGATGACCATATAATTCCAGAAATCAAATATCCATGTTGCAAAATCATGTTTGTATTGCCATTTAATTCTTGTTTTAAATCCAAGAAATCTGGAGTCCTTCCTTGTGCCATTTCAGTGTGCACGTGCACACATATACTTGCACACTATTTATTCCAAAAATTTCACCATATTTAAATCTAAATATTTCAAAAATTAAATCATTTTACAAAAATGATTTTTCACAAAATTTTGGGGTATTACATTCACCCCTCCTTTTAGGAATTGTGTCCTCACAATTTTTCTAACATTTATAACAAGCATCATTTTCTTTTCTGAAAACTTATCAAACATATGCATAAGCAAACAAATTCAACCATATCAACCATGCATAACAAAAATTTTCCAAAAAAAAAATTACCTTTTAATTTGCAAAAAGCTTAGGATAATCCATTCTAATCTTATCCTCTAACTCCCATGTGCAGTCATTAGGATCACTACTCCACTGGATCTTAACTAGTTTCAAGGTTTTGCTCCTTAATTTCTTTTCTTCCTTGGCCACAATCCCCACTGGCTCTTTTTCATAAACCAAGTCAGGATTTATTTGAATTTGGGTAGGCTCTTCCAAAATGTCTTCTTTATCATGTACCCATCTTCTAAGTTGGGACACATGAAAAACATTATGCATTGCTTTCATTTCCTCTGGTAGTTCTAATTTGTAAGCCAATGAACCAATTCTTTCCAGAATTTTATAGGGTCCAACATACCTTGGTGTGAGCTTACCTTGCTTTCCAAATCTCAAGACTTTCTTCATAGGTGAAATCTTGATGAAAACAAAGTCTCCCACTTCATATTCCACTTGCTTTCTCTTCCTATCTGCAAATTTCTTTTGCCTATCTTGAGCTGCTGCTATTCTTTTTCTTATTAACCCAATTTTCTCTGTAGTTTCTTTAACATATTCAGGTCCTAGAACAACCCTTTCTCCAGTCTCTACCCAGCATATAGGTGATAAACATGGCTTGCCATATAAGGCTTCAAATGGTGCCATCCCTATGGTGCTTTGGTAACTGTTATTGTATGTGAATTCAGCTAGATGGAGGTGGTCTTCCCAGTTGCCTCCAAAGTCCAGTGTACATGCTCTCAACAAATCCTCTAAGACTTTGTTCACCACCTCAGTTTGACCATCTGTTTGTGGATGGTAGGCAGTGCTTAAGCACAATTCACTCTCCATGGCCCCTTGAAAACTTTTCCAAAACCTTGAGGTGAAGATAGTATCCCTATCACTCACAATGGTTTTGGGTATGCCATGCAACCTTACTACCTCTTTCATGAATATTTGAGCCAATTTTGGAGCATTTCTGTCTGTTCTAACTGGGATAAAATGTGCTACCTTAGTTAGCCTATCCACTATTACCCATATACTTGTGTTTCCCTTCTTAGATCTAGGCAGACCATCTATGAAATCCATAGATATATCCTCCCACTTCCACTGTGGTATACTAAGGGGTTGCAATAGTCCTGATGGCCTTTGTGTCTCTGCCTTGACTTGTTGGCAAGTCATGCACCTTGCAACATATCTGGCCACATCTGACTTCATCCCCTTCCACCAAAGATTTCTTTTCAAATTTTGATACATCTTGGTGCTACCTGGGTGTATGGAGTACTTACTCCTATGGTACTCATTTAATATTTCCTCCTTCAATTCTATATTTTCTGGAACACATATCCTATTTTTATTCCTTAAATAACCATTTTTATCAACTTGATAATTTATTACTTCCTCCCCTTTTGATATGAGCATTTTCTTTTCCACCATGTTTAGGTCTTGTTCCTGCATTTTCCCAATCTTAAGAAGTAAATCTGATTGCAGAGATATCATACTTAATTTCCCTTTACCTTCATCTTCTTCAATGGGCATCATTTGTACCTTACTGTTTTCCTCAATTTCCAAATCAGTAAGTATAGACAAATCCCTAAACTCTTCCATCATCAACATGGCTACTTTGGCATGTTGTCTACTCAAGGCATCTGCAACTTTATTTGCCTTGCCTGGTGTATACAGTATATCTAGATCATAGGCAGCTAGGAACTCTATCCATCTATGTTGCCTCATATTCAAATCTTTTTGTGAGAATAAATATTTCAGTGCCTTATGATCAGTGTACAAAATGAATTTGGCACCTAACAAATAATGTCTCCAAAGTTTCAAAGCATACACAACTGCTGCTAGTTCAAGATCATGGGTTGCATATCTGGTTTCATGTGGCTTTAATTGCCTAGATGCATAGGCTACCACTTGGTCTTGCTGCATCAACACAGCCCCTAACCCAGAGCCACTTGCATCAGTGTACACAACCAAATTTTCATTTCCTTCTGGCACTCTCAATACTGGTGCATTAATTAGAGCTTCCTTTATTTTGATAAAAGCTTGCTCACATTTTTCTGTCCATACAAAGGCTTGGTTCTTTCTAGTTAAATTGGTAAGTGGTGATGATATTTTTGAGAAATCTTTTATAAATCTCCTATAATATCCTGCCATCCCCATAAATGATCTAATCTCACTGATGGTGCTAGGCCTTTTCCATGCTTGGATTGCCACTACCTTATTAGGGTTTACTGATATTCCTTTGGCAGAGATAACATGCCCAAGAAAATGCACTTCTTCTTTCCAAAATGCACATTTTGAAAATTTTGCCTTTAAATCATTTTTCCTTAGTCTTGACAAAACTAAATGCAAATGATTTTTATGCTCTTCCACTGTCTTAGAATAAATCAAAATGTCATCAATAAAAATCAGTACAAACTTGTCTAAATAATCTCTAAATATTCTATTCATTAAATCAACAAAATATGAAGGAGCATTTGTCAAACCAAATGGCATAACCAAAAATTCATATAAGCCATATCTTGTGTTAAATGCAGTATACTTAACACTTGAGTCTTCAACCTTCATTTGATGGAATCCTGATGCTAAGTCTAGCCTAGAAAATATTTTAGCTTCACTGAGTTGGTCAAAGAGATCATCTATTCTAGGCAATGGGTATTTATTCTTGATGGTTACTTTATTTAGTTCCCTGTAATCTATGCACATTCTCAAGGTACCATCATGTTTTCTTACAAACACTACTGGAGAACCCCAGCAGGAATTGCTTGGCCTTATAAATCCCTTGCCTTCTAATTCTTCCAACTGATTTTTCAATTCTTTCAGTTCACTTGGCCCCATTCTATAAGGTTTCTTGATTATTGGACTTGCTCCTGGAATGAGATTAATTTGGAACTCAACTGGTCTGTGGTGTGGAACACCCTTAACTTCCCCAAACACATCCAAGTATTCATTAACTATGGGAATTTCTTCAATGGTTAGTTCACTCAGATCTTTTTCTAAGTCAACTAAATGATACAATTTCCCTTCCTTAGCTACTTCACATAGAACTGTGATCCTCTGGCCACTAGAATTTTGCAATGATATGGTGGATGAGTCTAAATTAATTATGGCTTTAAATTGCCTTAACCAATCTACCCCCAATATAACTCCTATATTTGGGTAATTTAAAACATATAAATTGGAAATAAAAATATTTCCTCCTATGTTTAACTCCACATCCACACAATTCATGTTCAAAACACTAGAACTCCCTAGGGGACTTTGTACAAGCAATGGGGTTTCAACCAAAATGCAGTTTAATTTTAACACTTTAACTAATTCATAGGAAATCAAAGAGTGTGTTGCTCCAGTATCATATACTACTGGTATGGGTATGGCACAAATGAGTAATGTACCTTCCACTTGGCCATGATTTTCAGCATCAATTTTCACTGCAGATTTGCCTTTACCTTCCAAAGTTGCCAATTTCCCTTGCTGTTTATTCTCAGGACAGTTCCTCTTCATATGCCCCTCTTTCCCACATAGGTAGCATTTGAAGGCTCCTCCTTTTAACTCTGGGCACCTTGGTTTGATGTGTCCTTCTTTTCCACAATGATGGCAAACCAATTTCTTCTTAGTATCATTGGCTTTTGTATCTTTACTCTTCCTGTTGTCTGCCTCCTCCTTCTTTTTATCATAAGGGTGATATCTTCCCTTATCCTTCTTGTTGTTGCTCTTAAAATTCCTATATTTATCTCTTTCTTTGTCATGTTGTTCCAGTTTCAAGGCCAGATCAATTACTTGATCAAATGTTCTATCTGCATATGGTAGCATAGCTCTGCTAAGTCCTGGGTTCAGTCCTTTTATATACCTATCATTTTTGGATGCTTCATCTGCCACTAGCATTGCTCCATAATTAGATAGCCCCTCAAACTTTTGAGTGTATTCAGTGACATTCAAAGTTCCCTGCCTAAGTTTGATAAATTCTTCAAGCAAAATGGTCTTGGCTGATGCTGGTACAAATCTTGCCTCCAACATCTCCTTGAACTGATTCCAAGTGATTTCATTTTCATTTCTTCCAGCTATGATCACCTCCCACCAGCTTAAAGCTACCCCTTTCAGTTGTCTTGAAGCTACTTGCCTCTTCCTTTGGTCATCCAACTGCATGTCATTGAAAATCCTATCAAGTGTTCTCAACCATGCTTGAATTTCCATCACACTCTCAGTTCCTTCAAAACTCTTGCCTCCCAAATTGGAATAAGTCTTCAGTAGTTTTGAAAGCTCTTCATGTGGGTTCTCAGGCCTATGCCCAATTCCATCTCTTAAAACCCTCACAAATTCTTGCATATCAAGCATTTGAGGTGCACTGGGTCCTGCATTGTGATGAGATCCTCTTCCTACCATGGTCTGCTAACTAAACTCTGGGCAAATGGTATTAGTATATTATGAGTACTTCTATAATTTCTATTTTCTTATCTAAATTATTTCATCCAAAACAAACAGACATAATACATTTCTATAATACTTAACAATCAATGCAACCTGGCTCTGATACCAACTGAAATGACCCTCCTATTTCCACCCTAATTTCATAAGGATTTTTTTTAAGAGATGATATATAGATATATCATTCATTACAAATATATTTCCTAGGGTCATTTTCTTTCTCCAATAAACAAAATACATCCAGGATCTTTCACAATATAAAAATATTGTTTTAAATCTAAATCATTTCTAACATACATATATGAAGATATCTATGTTATATTCTACTAGAATCAGAGTATGATAATATATAAGTAGAAATCCTTTTAAATCTATTAAAATGTGATAATTCCCTTTTAAAAGATTAATTATTGTATCCTAATTTTTGATCATAGAATCCACTGGAAACCTGTACTTTAGTCTGTTATTCTAATTAAGAAATGATCAAGTAATAATCAGTGGAAAGCAAGCTTTTAATAAGGATGATTGTGTTAAAGTCTGTTTAGTATCAAACTCAGGTTAAAAGAAGGTGTATCATAAGTGAACACAAGCAACATCTAGGCGTAATGGAAACGCGCCTAACTTATACATGAGAGGTCACGAGTTCGAGTGCTATGCTGGTCGGTTCAAACCCAATTTTTTTGTTTTTTTTTCCTGTATGGTTTGAAATCTGATATCTACCTATATCTGCACATATATACTTAATTTCATCCTATAATCTAACATACAAAACAAAATTTCTTGCTTTATTATTTTTAAAACCCTTTCCTACAATTGTTCTAGGAATTTATGTTTATATTTTTGCCCAGATATCAACATGTACACAGATATACATGTACATGTCAATATCTTTGCTCATTTTCCAGAAAACTGGGTGAAACAATTGCTAAATGTACTAAGCTTTTGAAATGCATTTTTACTTTCAAAATACAATCTATCATGATCAACCAATACTTCATTTATTTGAAGCTGGTTAACTCATGTATCCTGTATCTGCTACACACTAGTTCAAAGCAATGGAGATACCATTCATTGCATTCTGTCTGAAGCTTTTAAAAACATTTTACTTTTCTCAATACGATTCAGAAATGAATTCAAACTTATTTACAAAGCATTTCAGTAAAAAGAAACTAAAATCCTTTTAAGTTTACTTCTAGCTAAATCCAGATTTATTCTAAAACTCAGTGCTCTGTTATGTCTCAAGATTAACTAATACATAATATAAATTATGCAAAACAGTAGCTCACCTACATATGCATATTTCTTTTCCAAGCATCCATATCAATACTTAAGATCATTTCCTTGTTTCCCACTCAGATATTTCTTTTAGATTTTAAACCTTAGTGTATAACAATATATTTAACATGATACAACTAGTCCATCTAACCATAATAGAATTCATTACATGACTGGAAATCTTAGAAACATAAAATTCTTCCTGAATACATGCAGATATAATCAATTTAAGCTCTTATTGAAACTAGCTAGCATGTTCATTCACTCCTCCATAATAGCCATAACTTCATTTTTACTTAGTGCCTGCGTTCCCTGAAAGAGCATAAGTGGCTGCCTCATTTTAAAATGAGACACCCCATATGCCATGAGCAAACAAGGGTCAGATCTATGATCTGGTATGAGTAACATCAATACATTCATGATATTAAGCAATAGAGAATATAAGAGCACCAATTAGTTATTTAAGCAAATTCCTGCAATTAATTACTTTATCATAGTATAATTAAGTTGATTCAGGTATGATATATTCATCTATCTTTCTTCACTTGCATACATAATCATGCAAACATAATTATCTATCTGCAACATTTGCATTCACTGGAACCATCATGGTTCCATACCAACCAACCTAAGAAATTTTCATATTCCTATTTCTTCATTTACAGGTTGTCTAATTCAATTTAAATTCCTGCCTCATCTGCTATTAAGGAATCACGGGGACACATTGCAATGAACTAATTCACATCATTGCACA
The DNA here is from genome assembly GCA_030737815.1 of Allium fistulosum. NCBI lineage: Eukaryota > Viridiplantae > Streptophyta > Magnoliopsida > Asparagales > Amaryllidaceae > Allium > Allium fistulosum. Next base: position 187,158,949 of record CM060906.1, read on the forward strand.
AAGATCTCAGGGCTTAAACAAACCATGTGCCAACTTGCATACTTCAAATATGACAAGCATTCCAGCAGCCTTCTTGGCCTTCCCTTCCCTAGTTTATTTACTAGTGTATTGTCTTAAATCCTATCATCAAATATGCTAAGTGAACATGTCACTACAAACATGGAAACATCCATAATCTTTCCTAGCATAATTCTCCTCAGAAATAAGCAGACAGTTATTTCCTAAATGGGGTCAATATGTCTTGATCTCAGTAAGATATAAGAATATTTTCAACTGTAAAAGAGGCATGGCATGTTCTTATTATATTGATCTGCAAGCCTTTATGATTGATTCAGATTCAAGATCTGGTTCAATCATAATTTTAGCTTGTGAGTTTCTTTTTCTTTTTGATTTGATTAAGGGCTCAGCACTTAGAAAATTTCTATTGCACCCTTAACACATTTTTTTTTCTTTTCAAGCCTCAGCACTTATACCAAGTATAATGCAGCTCCCAACATTTTTTGTAAAGTTTCCATGCCATAGATCTATAACAGTTGAGAGTATTCTCTATATAATTTTAAGATCCTAGACTTTAACATTTATGAGTATAAATAAAACAGTATGATACACATCCAAAGACAAATGTCTCAGCAAATCAAAGATCACCAAAATCATCCATATTAAATCATATCAGATTTAAAATAAGACATCCAAAAAGCATTGATGAAATCATATACATCAAAACCAGAAATATATATATAAATGGCAATAAAAAGTGGCTGCCTCATCTCAGGTCTTAATGCCATGAACTCAGTGAGGTTACTCACCTAAATATTTCTTCTTATTAATCCAGAAAATCCTTGTATGAGTGTTTTCTTCTTCCTTCCAATATTTTTCTTCCTTTCTTATTTTTGTGCAGCTCGGGGTAAAGGTAATTCTACTGGCAAAAACTGCCTATTTATATGCATTTTTTTCCACTAGGGTTTTGTTAAAACAGAATTCCATTTCTGTCCTGGCTAGCATCATGCATTTTTCATTCATAATACCCCGGCCATATTAACCAATTTAAAGGCTGCATTTTCTTTCTTTTACTTTTCAGAAAATGGCCACTCACCTAGTCATGTTAAAAGTGTGACTATCCTATATTATATTTTTATTATTCCTGAGAATCCCCTTTGCTATTTTTGCCTACACAAGCATATTGACTTGTATCACATTTCATGTCATTTTAATGTTATAGTTTCACTTGCTTATATATATATATACTTTTCAGTACTTAAAAATGTATATTTGTATACATATCTTATCTAGGCTTTTTAATTCCTCTTTAATTTCAGAAACATATGCACCTATATGTATACAGGTTTACAAATCCTTATAACATATATATATATATATAATTTTCTTTTCTGGGTTTTGAATAAAATCTGTTTACTGATTTAAAGTAAAACTTACTTTTCTTATTTTCTAAGATGATCCATATAATTCCAGAAATCAAATATCCATGTTGCAAAATCATGTTTGTATTGCCATTTAATTCTTGTTTTAAATCCAAGAAATCTGGAGTCCTTCCTTATGCCATTTCAGTGTGCACGTGCACACATATACTTGCACACTATTTATTCCAAAAATTTCACCATATTTAAATCTAAATATTTCAAAAATTAAATCATTTTACAAAAATGATTTTTCACAAAATTTTGGGGTATTACATAGTCCATCATTTCCTTATTTCTCGAAAACGTCTATTTCAACAAGAACTGCGGAAATCTATGCTTTCGATTCATAATACATTTTAAAACATCTTTAAAATGTTTAACTTCATTTTTAATATCACTTCTTCAAAAATAAATCCATTTTATTTAATAATATATTCATTGTCCAAAATCGTGAATATAATTCACTTAACCCAATTTCAATCATTTCTACACATTTTTATCTCAATAAAAATTCGCTATCCAAAATCGCGAATATATCTTCTTTAAAAATCTTCTATATTTAATTTCTCAAATTCAACTGATTTTGAATTTATAAACACGTTTATAAATTCTATTTCTATTTTAATAACAACTTCGACTTATAAATTTTCTTTTATTTACTTCTATAATTTACTTATCAAAATAAGTGATTTCGGATTTATAAACAATGTTTATAAATCGCATTTATACTTTATAACAATTTCAACTTATAAAATCATTTCATTTAGCAATTTCTATTCATATCTCATCTAAGTGTAAAAGTCAAATTTATAAGTAAATTTCTTATAAATCCTTTATTCTACGGTATCTATTCACTTTATAACTTCACGTTATAAATCTATTTATTTCATTCACTTATACTTCTTTTTAACACTTATAAAAAAAATTCGTTTTATAAGTCCAATATTTTGATTTATAAATTATCAAATTTATAAACCTTTTTATACAAATCATTTATAGTTATTCAAAAATCCCAACTTAAACCATTTTATAAATAAATCAACTATTTATTTCAAAAATCACACTTTGGTTAAATTTCACCAAAAATCTTAACTTTTATAACTTTAAGATTTTAAACGTTTATTCATTTGAAATAACTCAATTCAAAAATTCAATAAAACGTCTATTTTCAAAAATCACTTTAAAAATCCTTTTATAGTAAAAGTCGTTATTTTTAAGCTTCAAAAACTGAATCCAATGATGCAACAGCACCAATTAGTCTATCACAACATCAAACATCATATATCAATATGATAACAGAATATACATCAATATCTGTAAATAAATAAATACAGTTGAGGAATCCAGTTGGATCCCTCCAACCTGTTTCCCTGCATCTAAAGACGTTAGCACAATACCAATTCCACTTCGAGGTGGAATATCGTGGTATATGGGTTTTATAAAAATAATCCGCTTACTAACGGCGCAATAGGGTCTCATCCGCTATACGAGGCGGGAATCAATCAATCCAATATATACATATGCCAATATGTATATATTGCTATATATATATATAGATATATCCTACTATATCTAATATCACATCCAAACAGTCAATCATCAATAACTGCAAACATCAATTTATTTTGAGTGAGAAGATCTCACCTTAAGCTTTTAATTTGCCATCCATTTCCATCCAATTTGTTTTCTTGATTTAACCTTGTATAAATAAATTTATACAATTCATTAATATTCGAACAGTCGAATAAGTCAATTACCGTTTAATAATCGAATTAACTGATAGTTTTATTTAAACCAATCCTCCTTTAAATAAATTTATTTGACTAAACATTTCAATTTCTACTAACTTCCCTGTTTTTATCTATATATTAACTTTCTGTAAATCAAAAGATGATATACAGTTTTTTTTTCTTTACTGTCTATAATTTTAAACCAATTTTTACCCCCTGTTTCACTGGAAAAAACTGCATATATATTCTTCTTTCTCTAATATCATATTATATAAACTATATTGTTTATTTCCAATCTATAAACATTTACTTAAATTTGTTTGAATAAAACTGATACCTCACAGAAGAAAAATTTGCGAACCACTTCACGTCGCTGTATCTTACGCTCGCCATCAACAACGTGCCGTGCTCGAGAACCCTCAGCAAGAATCGTGACCACGAACGAACGCGCTCGAACATCACTGTACCCCATCGGTCGATCATCCATCTCCGGCTATTCCACCACTTCGAACTGCTCGCGTGTCCACGAGACTTCCCAGGTTTTGATTCGCGAGAATACGACTTCGTTACTTCCCTAATTCGCGAAACTGCCAGTATCGGGCGCCACCAACTCCACAACCCAACTTCGACTTGCCTCTTCTCAACCTCGAACGACTCATAACTGAATCCCCAAATAACCACGACACTGACCTTGCGACCAAACCCATCCACCAGTCGTCCCCTCGCTCGCGACTCGAATCGCGATGGATGCCCTCGCGATAAATCGATTTTCCTCCCCCCATTTTTTTATAGAGACGAAATGATTAGTTTCTCGATTGAAGACAGGTTTCGAATTGAGGACTGCGGCCATGTATTTGTTTTCACGATTGAATAGAAGGAGGAGAATAGCACGCGGCCATTAATTTTCTTTTCAACAAAATGATGAAGTGTTCTGCTGTGAATGAAATAAAAGGGACAAGATGCGTACGTGCTAGGAAAAGGCAGGAGACAAAGTAGGCAGTAGGGTGGCTGAGTTGACCAATAATTTAAATTAAAAATGAATTTGAATTTGATTTTATTCTGATGCGTTTGCATATCGTACGGTCACGTATTAACTCTGAAAAATACGAAAATTGAAATCCGGTAATAACAAACTATTATGGACCCAATGAAACTGGTTTCGTCGAATTTCGAGACTGTGTGAAAATTGACTATTTTTAAATATCGATTCGAACGACTTAATTTCAAAAATGGACAAAACAGTTTAAATTTCAATTCTGAAGGTTCGATTATCTTCGGTATTATAAATGCGAATTTTAAAAGCTTTCGAAATATTTTTCTTCAACTTAAAATTGAAGATTTTAATTTTTATTCAACATTCACTAGATTAAATTTTATAATTTAATCGTCAAATTCAAATTTATATCGGGGATTCAAATTAAATCAGCGTTCAAATATTTAAAATTAATTAAATATTTCCAATTTAATTTGTTCAAAATTCTGGGTCGTTACAAACTTCCCCCCTTAAAAGAATTTCGTCCCGAAATTACAAGTTAGGAAAAGTGGTCCTTAACTCGTCTACTGTTTTTCAACATCCAATAGTTTTATCAATTTATCAAAACAAATCTTCCTACCAAAGATTCGTTATTATTTCAACTAGTTTTCCAAACCTTTCATAGTTTTCAAACAATATTGTTTAACTTCTCTTTTCAAATTTAAATTCAAATTCAAATTTAAACTTTCAAAATTTTCTCAAAAATTTTCTAACGCCCGATATTTTCGAAAAATTTCGCCATCGTCTCCTTTGCGCGGCTAATACGGCACGACTACAAAACGTTCCTACGGACTCTCAGATTTCAAAAAGCAAAAGAAAAAGCCATGCGGCTAGACAAGAAATCATCAAATCTCATATAGAAATTCAAATACTTACCTTTTTGTCGAGCGATTCAAATTCTCTTCAAAATTAAAATCCCAATTCCTTTTATACACCTGTATGTCCTACTAGCCATAATATCTAGTTACACATTCAAACCATTTTGCAAATTCTATTACAAAATTTTCAATATAAACTACTTACATCATTTTTAGCTTACTATTGAAGTTACATTCGTTTTTAAACAAAATGAATTCATATCGATTCTAGTTTGTAACCAATTCAAACTGAGACAAATTCAATTTATTTTAATTCTACTTCATTTGCAATTGATTCCATTCAATTTATTTGCTTACAAATTCGAAATGAGTTTCAACATTTAATTTCACTTTCATTAAATCACAATTGATTCACTTGTACTTACATTTATTTAACTTCATCTTTAAGTTAAATTTATTCTATCAAAATTTAAATTATATAAGTTATCAACTTAATAATATTTCATAAATATCTTTATATAGCATTCCAGAGTCTTTTCAACTTTTCAAAAATTATTTTGAAAACAATTCAAATTATCCCTTGAATTTCCAAAACAAAACCCAAATTTTCAAACAACTCCTATTTAAAACAATTTGGCAGCAATTCCTCTTTTGGAAACCCGAAAATGAATTCTAATGATGTGGCCATCATCATCAGGATTATTTTCCAGCGACCGAAAAGAGTTTAGAGCTTTCATCTCTCCAAAATACTTTTCAAACCTTTGAAATTCATTTTCAAATCAAAAATGATTTAAACTTTCCAAATCTTCAAAGTTTTCAAATTTTTTTCAAAGCGTTTCCAAAAACTTCTCCGGAATTTCCATTTCAAATTACAATTCACATTTATAATTTACATTCTTTAATTTCATTTGTATATGAATTTATTTCTTAACTTTGGAGTTACGATTTCAATTTCTTATTCAATTTCAGTGATGATAATTCACTATTATTACTTCCTAACATCCATGCAACCATATACTATAGTACTTTATAGAAAAATATTTCTTTTCTATACAAAAATAGTTTTGGGCAAAATTATCTCATTTACCCTATTTTAAAACAATACTGTGCCGAATTGTTCTATTCAAGTGTTTAGAAACCCCTTCGATCCAGTTTTGAAGACTGTGCCGACGAAGGTTCATATGCCACTCAATAAATCAATCATCACAATATAAAACAATTTTATATTCAAATAACAAATACGCGCTCATATCTATTATTACACTCAACTCATTCTAGAGTACTACTGACTCTATCTCTAATGAGTAACACCCAACAGAGCAGGGTTGTCGCTTAACCATATGCTCTGATACCACGCTGTCACGTACTGGAATTTTCGACTTTCGAAAATTCGACATCGATACTCACTTTATCGACTGCCGAGCAATCGAGTGCCGGAAACTCCAATAGTGAGGGTTTTTAAATAGAAGAAAAAGGAAGAAGAAGAAGAAGATAGAAGAAGAAAGCAGAAGAAGAAAGAAAGAAGAACAACTGAACAACATCAGAACAGAAAACAATATCAGAATCTTACACATCGCAGCGGAATAATATATAATAGATAATCATTAGTCTTTTAAAACAAAGAACTATATCAGTTTATACATACATCAATCAGAGTCAATATACAACTCAATACAACAATGGACAGTTATGTAAACTTGTCCTCATATAGAATACACAACGGAATAAATACTATCAGATACAAATACTACGTCTCGTCATCCAGCTTATCTCCAAAGCTCCAGAATATCCTAATAACCTAACTCTAGGCTGCCCGTGTGGAAATTGGTGGGCACCCAGAGTTTAGAAGGGAACAATAAACTCCGAGTCAGTCATGGTGACTGGTGTGAGATCATAAAACAGTTATTTTTCACAAAGAAAATAAAACAAATTCGCAATGCTTTTGGAAAATGAAACTACCATAAGACCTCCCGCCACACACACAATGCAAACGCAGAATTAGAGGAGATTTCTTCTTATGATAGTCAAAGATGCTTACTACGCAAAATCAAATCATTTTTGATATTATTATTAGTGCATAGTGTAGAAAACATTTCGAAAGTATAATATTAATCTTAGCCAGCATAGGCATTCCGCACTTATGCCTACTATAGCTACTATGTTCAATAGCAGGTTACCGCCACATTCCATAGCAGGTAATACAATTAAAACCGTACAAGTCACTTATTGTTTCTTTGGATTTCCAACAAATGGTCAGGCTAAGGAACTTCCTATGCCACGATGGGTACGTCCCTGGAATAGACGACCCGAGAAATAACCTAACATTACGGTTAGATCTCTGCCAACACAAGGCCGGGTTACCTCTGCAAAAATAGGTAACTACTGACACGCGTATGCCATCCCCCGATCGTAACCGATCTTCCCGAGGATCCCCGATTCGCAACAAACCACATAATAAAAATGCAGCAACCACATAGGTTAAGTATCTGGGCTCCATACCATGATACCACCTCTATCCAGAAGGAATGACATACACTAAGGGGCGCTACTCCCTAGAACCTTGCCGCATCCTTCCTGTTTTGACCATTTCCGGGGTGTGAGGCTCGACGAAGTCTCATCCACAAAGCTACGCTTCTCAAAAAGCCATGCTTCGGGTCAAACAAATGATCAACCTATGATCACAAAGATATAAGATCAAACAAATGATCATATCACAAATGATCAAACACTGATCATTTCACAGCAACACTCAGTATGCCACGTTACCAAATTGGGAATATATCGCTGATAAATTTCAACTACATAACCTCTGAGCTCGTACGTCTCAGAGAAGGGTGTTAAGCTAAAAGAATAAATTCTCCGCCACCAACAGATATGTATTTGAAAGAAATCAGCTTTATATCTCAAATTGTAACGTCAGACACACAATCCATACAAGTCTGTTCCGGGATCGAACAGAACCGAAGGCACTTCTCACAAAGCCCTTGCACATCCGGATAATTTTCTAATCACGTCCCGACTTCCCGTCACTAAGGGTGATAAAAAACTCTAAATCGAAGATCAGTCGATGTAGAGTAACTCGACGGTAATCCTTCCGTTTTCAAAAATATCCGGTCTTCAACACTGGTCTTCGAATGCAATTCATAACGACGTATCACATATTCGGAATGGGTTATACGACCCCATGTTCCTTTCCCGGCTAACCCGAATAGTGAGCGTTTATTCAAAAATAAGTGTGGCATTCAAATTCATCCAATTCACAACAAATACCATTCAAGGTAATTATTGATAGTCGGTTATTTAACTATCAATAAAGATGCGCAACATCATCAGATTCCAAATAATTTTCCAAATTATTTATCTTCCAAAATATCTTTACTAGATATAAAGTTTCCACACTTCAAAAATAAATCAACATTTATTTTTTCTAAACAGTTTCCCTTTCCTTTATAAATTCCATAGCGAATTTATATTTTCAAAATATCTACTGATATACGATTTTCAATCGATTTCAAACATTCACTTTCAATTTATCTTTAAGAAGATAAATTATCAAAACGTTTCATTTCATATTGGAAAACATTTCCATACTTATTTAATAATAAGTATTTCACAAATCATTTATTTTCAACACTTGGAAAATATTCTATATACTTAAATCAAAATTAAGTATATATTTCATTCTTTAAGGAAATCATTTACTTTGACAACATTTATTTGAGTCAAAACGAATGTTACGTAAAACATCGTTACGACGACTCAAAATCACTAGTATAGGGATTCGGAATTAAGATAGATATATAAATCCCAATACTAGATAAAAAATATTTTCTTTTGAAAATCATTTACTATAACAACAGTGTTATAGTCCATCATTTCCTTATTTCTCGAAAACGTCTATTTCAACAAGAACTGCGGAAATCTATGCTTTCGATTCATAATACATTTTAAAACATCTTTAAAATGTTTAACTTCATTTTTAATATCACTTCTTCAAAAATAAATCCATTTTATTTAATAATATATTCACTGTCCAAAATCGTGAATATAATTCACTTAACCCAATTTCAATCATTTCTACACATTTTTATCTCAATAAAAATTCGCTATCCAAAATCGCGAATATATCTTCTTTAAAAATCTTCTATATTTAATTTCTCAAATTCAACTGATTTTGAATTTATAAACACGTTTATAAATTCTATTTCTATTTTAATAACAACTTCAACTTATAAATTTTCTTTTATTTACTTCTATAATTTACTTATCAAAATAAGTGATTTCGGATTTATAAACAATGTTTATAAATCGCATTTATACTTTATAACAATTTCAACTTATAAAATCATTTCATTTAGCAATTTCTATTCATATCTCATCTAAGTGTAAAAGTCAAATTTATAAGTAAATTTCTTATAAATCCTTTATTCTACGGTATCTATTCACTTTATAACTTCACGTTATAAATCTATTTATTTCATTCACTTATACTTCTTTTTAACACTTATAAAAAAAATTCGTTTTATAAGTCCAATATTTTGATTTATAAATTATCAAATTTATAAACCTTTTTATACAAATCATTTATAGTTATTCAAAAATCCCAACTTAAACCATTTTATAAATAAATCAACTATTTATTTCAAAAATCACACTTTGGTTAAATTTCACCAAAAATCTTAACTTTTATAACTTTAAGATTTTAAACGTTTATTCATTTGAAATAACTCAATTCAAAAATTCAATAAAACGTCTATTTTCAAAAATCACTTTAAAAATCCTTTTATAGTAAAAGTCGTTATTTTTAAGCTTCAAAAGCTAAATCCGATGATGCAACAGCACCAATTAGTCTATCACAACATCAAACATCATATATCAATATGATAACAGAATGTACATCAATATCTGTAAATAAATAAATACAGTTGAGGAATCCAGTTGGATCCCTCCAACCTGTTTCCCTGCATCCAAAGACGTTAGCACAATACCAATTCCACTTCGAGGTGGAATATCGCGGTATATGGGTTTTATAAAAATAATCCGCTTACTAACGGCGCAATAGGGTCACATCCGCTATACGAGGCGGGAATCAATCAATCCAATATATACATATGCCAATATGTATATATTGCTATATATATATAAATATATCCTACTATATCTAATATCACATCCAAACAGTCAATCATCAATAACTGCAAACATCAATTTATTTTGAGTGAGAAGATCTCACCTTAAGCTTTTAATTTGCCATCCATTTCCATCCAATTTGTTTTCTTGATTTAACCTTGTATAAATAAATTTATACAATTCATTAATATTCAAACAGTCGAATAAGTCAATTACCGTTTAATAATCGAATTAACTGATAGTTTTATTTAAACCAATCCTCCTTTAAATAAATTTATTTGACTAAACATTTCAATTTCTACTAACTTCCCTGTTTTTATCTATATATTAACTTTCTGTAAATCAAAAGATGATATACAGTTTTTTTTTCTTTACTGTCTATAATTTTAAACCAATTTTTACCCCCTGTTTCACTGGAAAAAACTGCATATATATTCTTCTTTCTCTAATATCATATTATATAAACTATATTGTTTATTTCCAATCTATAAACATTTACTTAAATTTGTTTGAATAAAACTGATACCTCACAGAAGAAAAATTTGCGAACCACTTCACGTCGCTGTATCTTACGCTCGCCATCAACAACGCGCCGTGCTCGAGAACCCTCAGCAAGAATCGTGACCACGAACGAACGCGCTCGAACATCACTGTACCCCATCGGTCGATCATCCACCTCCGGCTATTCCACCACTTTGAACTGCTCGCGTGTCCACGAGACTTCCCAGGTTTTGCTTCGCGAGAATACGACTTCGTTACTTCTTGAATTCGCGAAACTGCCAGTATCGGGCGCCACCAACTCCACAACCCAACTTCGACTTGCCTCTTCTCAACCTCGAACGACTCATAACTGAATCCCCAAATAACCACGACACTGACCTTGCGACCAAACCCATCCACCAGTCGTCCCCTCGCTCGCGACTCGAATCGCGATGGCTGCCCTCGCGATAAATCGATTTTCCTCCCCCCATTTTTTTATAGAGACGAAATGATTAGTTTCTCGATTGAAGACAGGTTTCGAATTGAGGACTGCGGCCATGTATTTGTTTTCGCGATTGAATAGAAGGAGGAGAATAGCACGCGGCCATTAATTTTCTTTTCAACGAAATGATGAAGTGTTCTGCTGTGAACGAAATAAAAGGGATAAGATGCGTACGTGCTTGGAAAAGGCAGGAGACAAAGTAGGCAGTAGGGTGGCTGAGTTGACCAATAATTTAAATTAAAAATGAATTTGAATTTGATTTTATTCTGATGCGTTTGCATATCGTACGGTCACGTATTAACTCTGAAAAATACGAAAATTGAAATCCGGTAATAACAAACTATTATGGACCCAATGAAACTGGTTTCGTCGAATTCCGAGACTGTGTGAAAATTGACTATTTTTAAATATCGATTCGAACGACTTAATTTCAAAAATGGACAAAACAGTTTAAATTTCAATTCTGAAGGTTCGATTATCTTCGGTATTATAAATACGAATTTTAAAAGCTTTCGAAATATTTTTCTTCAACTTAAAATTGAAGATTTAAATTTGTATTCAACATTCACTAGATTAAATTTTATAATTTAATCGTCAAATTCAAATTTATATCGGGGATTCAAATTAAATCATCGTTCAAATATTTAAAATTAATTAAATATTTCCAATTTAATTTGTTCAAAATTCTGGGTCGTTACAGAGACCCTGCATGTCTCCTGCCTGTTGGTTGGAAGCAGGAGAAGGTGTACTATTGGGGCCAGATCATGTTAAAGAAACCACCAACATGATTGAATTAGTTAGACACAGAATGAAGGTAGCACAATCAAGACAAAAGTCTTATGCAGATAGAAAGAGAAAGCCAATGGAGTTTGAAGTAGGAGAGCATGTTTTTCTAAAAGTATCACCAATGAAGAAAGTGTTCAGGTTTGGAAAATCTGGTAAACTATCACCAAGATTTGTAGGACCGTTTGAAATTATGCAGAGAATTGGTGCTATGGCCTACAGACTTAAGTTACCTGAGGAGTTGAGTGGTGTGCATCCTGTATTTCATGTTTCTCAATTGAGAAAATGGGTGCATGATGAAGGAGCAATTCTGGAGTCACCTACTCAAGTTCAAGTCCAGAAGAATTTGGTTTATACAAATGAACCAGTAGGGATAGTTGCCAAGGAAGAGAAAAAGTTGAGGAACAAGGTGATCAAACTGGTGAAAATCCAATGGAGCTTGGACACTAATGATTGTACATGGGAGGTTGAAGATAAAATGAGGGCTAAATACCCCAATTTGTTTACTGATGGAGAGGTATGTTTAAGCAGCCTAAAATGATTTTTCTAAATATATTTATATATTGTTTGTTTTCATAAAATATGGGTATGGGGTTATGGAGTTAAAACAGGCTATGGATTAGTGCTTTAATTGGAGAAATTAGGTGAAATTATGGGGACATAATTCCTTTAAGGGGGAGGGTATGTAATGACCCTAAAATAAAATAAAATAAAATAATATATATATTTATATTAGGAAATTCTGAGATATATAAATATATATTGCATTAAAACAGAAAAGAATTTGGAAATAAATAAAATTTGCATGGGAGCTTCTGTTTGATAAAATGCAAGGAATTAAGGTGATTAGAAGAAAAATTGGAACTCAAAATAAATATAGCTTTATGTTCAAAGAATTATGTAAATATATATATACATTTAATATATATGGGGTATTTGCTGTTTTATATAAAGATAGAATAAAATGAAGTTTAATAAAAAAATTGTGGTAAATGTCTTATAATTATGCTGGAAATAATTAATATAATATGTGTGATTTTTATTTAAAAATAGAAGGAGTTACTGATTTTTACAAAGAGGCAGAAATATATATATACATACAGAATCAAATAAAAATTTGATTATCTTATATTTATTTCAAGAAAATAATATGGGTGAATGATTTTTACATTACATAATAAAGTATGATAGTATGCATGATTGAATGGAGATAATAGATAGGTAGAAAATACAAAGGAGATTTTCAGATTCCTTAAACTTATAAAAAGAAATGAATAAAGGATCACATGCATATGACATGAATAAAATGGAGACATGAAAATAGCATGCAGTGTTAAAAATGCATGATCCCTGAAATAACTAATTAAAGCAACCTAATGTGTGCATTTCCAACTTAGGACCACACAGGAATGTGATGTGTAAATAAACATCTAAGGGTATCAGGGGAATTACCCATTTTCTTAAACCCTAGAATGGAATTATAAATAACTGCACATAGCCAAAACCATCACTCTCTCGGGATCAAAACAAAAATAAAATAAGCAAGGAGAAACACTAGCTTGAGGCTTTGGGGGATTTACTGTTCTAAGAAATTAAGGCAGTGAAAGGAAAAACATAATGTGAGTATTTATCCTTTGTATGCAATGGCATTAAGTCCTATTGCAGGCAGCCTAAAATATTATGAGTCATTTAAATCTCTGAAATGATTTGTTATGGGTGATATGGATGTTTGTTTGTGCATTTTTGATTGGAGCATTAATCTGTCAGTGGGCTTTTAGAGTTAACATGTTTTGAGCATTCTTGTTCTATCTTATCATCATTAAACATGGATATAGATTAAATAGGGGAACATGGGGTTGAACCAGAAAATATACAAGTAGTTATATCTTTCTGAAATATGAATGAAAGAAAAACTAAATTGGTCACTTGGGAGTTAGTCAATGATCTGCTTACTTCAGGTGGGAGCAAGTATATGCATGGTGCAACTGCACCATGAGGCCTTTGTGTGTTGGAATAAATTAAGTAACCTGGGAGTTTCCTTCATAATGCATACATAGTGTTCATTTGACAAGGAGTTAAAGACCATAAAATAAATGGGGACAGGGGTTTAAAAATCTGGGTTATAAATATTCAGATATGGTGTTAGATTTAGTCAAGATAAACATTGTTCATTGATTAATTGCTCGGTGAAATCTGGAGTATAAAACCTGAATTTACTTATCTAAGATTTGGTGAGGATGATTTAAGAACTATACACATGATTATTTTAACTGTTTGCTGTGTATTGTTTAATTTGTTGAAAGTGATTTTGTATCTCTTTGTATGAACCAAAACATGCTAAGTATAAAACCTGTTAAACTAAGAAGGCATTGCAAGATTACTAAAATTATGAATATGTATACAAAATTGATAAATGCTCATAACAGTGTAAACTGACCCTTTTGGTTGCCCTTGCAATCATCTGGGTGTCTCAAAAATTCTTTGGGGCAGCTAAATGATTTGCTTGTAGGAAATTGAAGTTGGCTTGATGAGTAAAGAAGGCATTGGCTGCTAGTATAAATAAGAGAGACTTGTTTTAAAATTTGCAGTTGCATTGTAATGAAATTACTAGACAAATTCTATTTTCTGTAATTGAAGTTACTTGTAGGAAACTTTCTAAGTATTTGGGGTTGAAAATATGTACTTAAGCAAAACCTGTTGTGAGTGATCATTGATGATGTTTGGTTAACTACTAATTTATTTTATGAATGTCTGGTTTGGAGAAAATAAGGAGATAGACATATCATATACATATGATATGTGCATATATATATTTGATCACTGATTTTTATTGCCTATATTTTGCCTTATGGAAATTAAACAGCTAAGGGGATTGATTTTTTTGAAATAAACTCTTAAGATATTAGTAGAATATTCAAGTGAAATGAATTTGTGCATGGCAGGTAGATGATACTGGCATGTGCATGAATTCTGGAAGTTTGTATGTAATTGAGTATTTAAATTTCAATTTTTAAACCTTTGAGACGTCTGTCATAAAAATTTAGACGTCTGAGATCGAATTTAGACGTCTGTTACAAAAATTTGAGATGTATGAATTTAGTTCAAAATGTTTTTTACTCTCTGTTTCAATTTTAGATCTCTGAGCCGTCTGTCATAAAAATTTAGACGTCTGAGATCAAATTTAGACGTCTGTCATAAAAATTTAGACGTCTGAGATCGAATTTAGACGTCTGTTACAAAAAATTGAGATGTCTGAATTTAGTTCAAAATGTTTTTTACTCTCTGTTTCAATTTTAAACCTCTAAGACGTCTGTCATTAAAATTTAGACGACTGAGATCAAATTTAGACGTCTGTCATAAAAACTTAGACGTCTGAACTGTTGATTTTGCCTAGTTTGCCTATTTTCGAGTAAATTTCCAAGATTTATCGATTTTTGTCGATCCGACTTATTGTTGTTAATTATTATTGACTTTGATAACTATCATGAGATTAAGTAAATGCTATTTTATTGATAATAGAATTATCTAGGCAGATAAATATATATAAGTGTTATAATTTGTCAAAGTATACCTCTGGTAGTAGAACAAGACTTAGAAAAGAGACAAGTGACTATGTCAATAGCTTGTATGGTATTTTGATTTCTATTTGATTTAAATTCCCTCTGATAAAAATAATAATAATAAAGAAACAATTGTATATCATCAAATATACAATTGACTTTATTCGTTTGTACACTGATATGATTATATTGGTAAAACCAGGGTCTTGGGAAAAATATTTGGAAATTATATAAATATTCAAATATAAAAAGAATTGGGGTTTAGTGGTGAATTCCTCTTGAAAGTTTTAAAAAAAAATCTATGTGTTATAGAGTGAGGGTCACCACAGTTGGTATCAGAGCTATGTTTTGAACAACATAGTAAATATTATTGTATGCATATGGATGTTTGAATGCATTGTTTGAATTATTGATGTTGAATGCTTTTGTTTTATGACTGAAAAAATATATATATATATACATGTGTACATGTGATACATGCACAGTGTGCACAGAAATAAAAATGAACCAAGTAAAGACACCAAAAATGATAGGGGTAAATAAACTAATGTAAAATTCATATTTATAGCATTATGGTAGGACCAAGGCACCATGCAGGTGCAGGATAATCACGAGAGCCACCGGTGATGAACATGGAGGATTTTGTGAGAACTTTAAGGGATGGAATGGCACCAAGGCAAGACAATCCTCATGAAGAACTCTCCAAACTGCTAAAGACATGTACCACTTTGGGAGGAAAGGATTTTGAAGGTACTGAAGGATCTATAGGTGTTCAAACTTGGATAAGAACTATGGAGAGGGTCTTCACAGATATGCAAATCAATGACCAGAGGAAGAGACAGATAGCTTCAAGGAAATTGAAGGGGGTTGCACTGGATTGGTGGGAAGTTGTGACAGCAGGGAGTAAGTGTAGATCCAAGCAAGGTCATTGCAGTTCAATCATGGAGTAGACCCAAGACAGTGACTGAGGTGAGGTCATTCTTAGGTTTGGCAGGGTATTATAGGAGGTTCATCAAGGATTTTTCAAGACTAGCTGCACCAATGACCAAACTAACCAAGAAGAACCAACCATATGTGTGGACTGAGCAATGTGAACAAGCTTTTGAGAAATTGAAGCAAGCATTGGTGGAAGCTCCTGTCCTACAAATCCCAGAAGCAAATGAAGGAATGGTTGTATACACTGATGCTAGTGGGTCTGGGTTAGGTGCAGTACTCATGCAACATGGCAAGGTAGTGGCATATGCATCAAGACTGCTTAAACCTAATGAGACCAAATATGCAACTCATGATCTAGAATTAGCTGCAATAGTGTTTGCACTAAAACTATGGAGGCATTATTTGCTTGGGGCAAAATTTGAATTATTCACAGATCATCAAGCATTGAAATATTTATTTTCTCAAAAAGATTTAAATATGAGGCAAGCAAGGTGGTTGGAGTTTCTAGCTGCATATGATTTAGATATTTTGTACACTCCTGGAAAAGCTAATAGAGTGGCAGATGCTTTGAGCAGAAATCATGTTAGATTAGCCAGTTTGATGATTGATGAGTTTAAAAACCTTGCAGTGCTTGGGGAGGCAGATATATACAGCAAGGATGCAGTGAATTTTAAAGAACATGGTGATATGGTGGAGTATGGTACACTGGGAATAATCACAGTGAAGTCTAATCTGGTGG
Source organism: Allium fistulosum (assembly GCA_030737815.1). NCBI lineage: Eukaryota > Viridiplantae > Streptophyta > Magnoliopsida > Asparagales > Amaryllidaceae > Allium > Allium fistulosum. The sequence goes on from CM060906.1 coordinate 187,176,078, forward strand.
AGAAAGTTGGTAGCATGCAAGATCAAGATCAAAGTCTAAAGGAGAAGAAAGAAATGTTATTAAATAAAATTGAGTCAGAGAATTTTAAAATAGATTCCCAAGGTTATTTGAGGAAAAATGATAAGCTTTGTGTACCAAACATTACAGAGTTGAAGGAAGAAATCATGAATGAGCATCACAAGACCAGGTACACCATACACCCTGGTGGTACTAAAATGTATCATGATTTAAAAAGAAGCTACTGGTGGCCAGGAATGAAGCAAGAAGTGGCAAGATATGTGGCAAAGTGTTCCACATGTCAACAAATTAAAGCAAACTACCAAAAGCCTTCTGGCATGTTACAACCTTTGGAGGTACCTCAGTGGAAATGGGAAAGTATTTCCATGGATTTTGTGGATGGTTTGCCTAGAACTAAGAAAGGCAATGATAGTATACGGGTAATTGTTGATAGACTAACCAAATCAGCTCACTTTGTCCCTGTCAAGTCAGATAGAAATGCATCTAAGCTTGCATAATTATTTATTAAGGAAGTGGTGAGGCTACATGGTATACCCAAGACTATTGTAAGTGATAGAGACACTTTGTTCACCTCAAGATTTTGGGAAAGCTTCCAAGAAGCAATGGGAACACAACTTTGTTTAAGCACTGCCTATCATCCTCAAAGTGATGGGAAAACAGAGATAATGAATAAAATATTGGAAGATTTACTTAGAGCATGTGTGCTTGATTTTGGGGGTAATTGGGAGGATCATATTCATTTGGCAGAATTCACTTACAACAATAGCTATCAATCAACCATAGGAATGGCTCCCTTTGAAGCCTTGTATTGGAGACCCTGCATGTCTCCTGCCTGTTGGTTGGAAGCAGGAGAAGGTGTACTATTGGGGCCAGATCATGTTAAAGAAACCACCAACATGATTGAATTGGTTAGACACAGAATGAAGGTAGCACAATCAAGACAAAAGTCTTATGCAGATAGAAAGAGAAAGCCAATGGAGTTTGAAGTAGGAGAGCATGTTTTTCTAAAAGTATCACCAATGAAGAAAGTGTTCAGGTTTGGAAAATCTGGTAAACTATCACCAAGATTTGTAGGACCGTATGAAATTATGCAGAGAATTGGTGCTATGGCCTACAGACTTAAGTTACCTGAGGAGTTGAGTGGTGTGCATCCTGTATTTCATGTTTCTCAATTGAGAAAATGGGTGCATGATGAAGGAGCAATTCTGGAGTCACCTACTCAAGTTCAAGTCCAGAAGAATTTGGTTTATACAAATGAACCAGTAGGGATAGTTGCCAAGGAAGAGAAAAAGTTGAGGAACAAGGTGATCAAACTGGTGAAAATCCAATGGAGCTTGGACACTAATGATTGTACATGGGAGGTTGAAGATAAAATGAGGGCTAAATACCCCAATTTGTTTACTGATGGAGAGGTATGTTTAAGCAGCCTAAAATGATTTTTCTAAATATATTTATATATTGTTTGTTTTCATAAAATATGGGTATGGGGTTATGGAGTTAAAACAGGCTATGGATTAGTGCTTTAATTGGAGAAATTAGGTGAAATTATGGGGACATAATTCCTTTAAGGGGGAGGGTATGTAATGACCCTAAAATAAAATAAAATAAAATAAAATAAAATATATATTTATATTAGGAAATTCTGAGATATATAAATATATATTGCATTAAAACAGAAAAGAATTTGGCAATAAATAAAATTTGCATGGGAGCTTCTGTTTGATAAAATGCAAGGAATTAAGGTGATTAGAAGAAAAATTGGAACTCAAAATAAATATAGCTTTATGTTCAAAGAATTATGTAAATATATATATACATTTAATATATATGGGGTATTTGCTGTTTTATATAAAGATAGAATAAAATGAAGTTTAATAAAAAAATTATGGTAAATGTCTTATAATTATGCTGGAAATAATTAATATAATATGTGTGATTTTTATTTAAAAATAGAAGGAGTTACTGATTTTTACAAAGAGGCAGAAATATATATATACATACAGAATCAAATAAAAATTTGATTATCTTATATTTATTTCAAGAAAATAATATGGGTGAATGATTTTTACATTACATAATAAAGTATGATAGTATGCATGATTGAATGGAGATAATAGATAGGTAGAAAATACAAAGGAGATTTTCAGATTCCTTAAACTTATAAAAAGAAATGAATAAAGGATCACATGCATATGGCATGAATAAAATGGAGACATGAAAATAGCATGCAGTGTTAAAAATGCATGATCCCTGAAATAACTAATTAAAGCAACCTAATGTGTGCATTTCCAACTTAGGACCACACAGGAATGTGATGTGTAAATAAACATCTGAGGGTATCAGGGGAATTACCCATTTTCTTAAACCCTAGAATGGAATTATAAATAACTGCACATAGCCAAAACCATCACTCTCTCGGGATCAAAACAAAAATAAAATAAGCAAGGAGAAACACTAGCTTGAGGCTTTGGGGGATTTACTGTTCTAAGAAATTAAGGAAGTGAAAGGAAAAACATAATGTGAGTATTTATCCTTTGTATGCAATGGCATTAAGTCCTATTGCAGGCAGCCTAAAATATTATGAGTCATTTAAATCTCTGAAATGATTTGTTATGGGTGATATGGATGTTTGTTTGTGCATTTTTGATTGGAGCATTAATCTATAAGTGGGCTTTTAGAGTTAACATGTTTTGTGCATTCTTGTTCTATCTTATCATCATTAAACATGGATATAGATTAAATAGGGGAACATGGGGTTGAACCAGAAAATATACAAGTAGTTATATCTTTCTGAAATATGAATGAAAGAAAAACTAAATTGGTCACTTGGGAGTTAGTCAATGATCTGCTTACTTCAGGTGGGAGCAAGTATATGCATGGTGCAACTGCACCCTGAGGCCTTTGTGTGTTGGAATAAATTAAGTAACCTGGGAGTTCCTTCACAATGCATACATAGTGTTCATTTGACAAGGAGTTAAAGACCATAAAATAAATGGGGACAGGGGTTTAAAAATCTGGGTTATAAATATTCAGATATGGTGTTAGATTTAGTCAAGATAAACATTGTTCATTGATTAATTGCTGGGTGAAATCTGGAGTATAAAACCTAAATTTACTTATCTAAGATTTGGTGAGGATGATTTAAGAATTGTACACATGATTATTTTAACTGTTTGCTGTGTATTGTTTAATTTGTTGAAAGTGATTTTGTATCTCTTTGTATGAACCAAAACATGCTAAGTATAAAACCTGTTAAACTAAGAAGGCATTGCAAGATTACTAAAATTATGAATATGTATACAAAATTGATAAATGCTCATACAAGTGTAAACTGACCCTTTTGGTTGCCCTTGCAATCATCTGGGTGTCTCAAAAATTCTTTGGGGCAGCTAAATGATTTGCTTGCAGGAAATTGAAGTTGGCTTGATGAGTAAAGAAGGCATTGGCTGCTAGTATAAATAAGAGAGACTTGTTTTAAAATTTGCAGTTGCATTGTAATGAAATTACTAGACAAATTCTATTTTCTGTAATTGAAGTTACTTGTAGGAAACTTTCTAAGTATTTGGGGTTAAAAATATGTACTTAAGCAAAACCTGTTGTGAGTGATCATTGATGATGTTTGGTTAACTACTAATTTATTTTATGAATGTCTGGTTTGGAGAAAATAAGGAGATAGACATATCATATACATATGATATGTGCATATATATATTTGATCACTGATTTTTATTGCCTATATTTTGCCTTATGGAAATTAAACAGTTAAGGGGATTGATTTTTTTTGAAATAAACTCTTAAGATATTAGTAGAATATTCAAGTGAAATGAATTTGTGCATGGTAGGTAGATGATACTGGCATGTGCATGAATTCTGGAAGTTTGTATGTAATTGAGTATTTAAATTTCAATTTTTAAACCTTTGAGACGTCTGTCATAAAAATTTAGACGTCTGAGATCGAATTTAGACGTCTGTTACAAAAATTTGAGATGTCTGAATTTAATTCAAAATGTTTTTTACTCTCTGTTTCAATTTTAGATCTCTTAGCCGTCTGTCATAAAAATTTAAACGTCTGAGATCAAATTTAGACGTCTGTCATAAAAATTTAGACGTCTGAGATCGAATTTAGACGTCTGTTACAAAAAATTGAGATGTCTGAATTTAGTTCAAAATGTTTTTTACTCTCTGTTTCAATTTTAAACCTCTGAGACGTCTGTCATAAAAATTTAGACGACTGAGATCAAATTTAGACGACTGTCATAAAAACTTAGACGTCTGAACTGCTGATTTTGCCTAGTTTGCCTATTTTCGAGTAAATTTCCAAGATTTATTGATTTTTGTCGATCCGACTTATTGTTATTAATTATTATTGACTTTGATAACTATCATGAGATTAAGTAAATGCTATTTTATTGATAATAGAATTATCTAGGCAGATAAATATATATAAGTGTTATAATTTGCCAATGTATACCTCTGGTAGTAGAACAAGACTTAGAAAAGAGACAAGTGACTATGTCAATAGCTTGTATGGTATTTTGATTTCTATTTGATTTAAATTCCCTCTGATAAAAAAAATAATAATAAAGAAACAATTGTATATCATCAAATATACAATTGACTTAATTCGTTTGTACACTGATATGATTATATCGGTAAAACCAGGGTCTTGGGAAAAATATTTGGAAATTATATAAATATTCAAATACAAAAAGAATTGGGGTTTAGTGGTGAATTCCTCTTGAAAGTTAAAAAAAAAATCTATGTGTTATAGAGTGAGGGTCACCACAACTATCACATTTGCTGTTGTGTTCCGTTTGTTGTGTTGTATTCCGCTGTGGTGTTGCGTTGTATATATTGGCTCTGAAATTGTTGGGTATCTATTGTATCATATTGTATCAGATATTGTATCCATTGTTGTATATCAATGATATATTCATTTCTGTTTTCCGCTGTGTTGTTATTACTTAATGTGTTATAAGCTCCGACGATACGGTTTTCGAGCGTCGAATTCCAGGTCGTCACAAATATTCAATTTAAGGTTCAAATCTTTAAAATGATTTAATTTCGAGCCCAAGTTTGAAATATCCATTTAAATTACCTTTACTTAAATTACTTCGAAGTTCAAGTAAAAGTTCAAATCTTTTTAATTAATTCAATTTCGATAATTCAAGTCATATTTCAATCATGACTTCAAATTTCAATTAAATTCTTTAAAACAGTTTCTTTTAACTAAACTAATTTCAACATTTTAAAATCGAATTCAATTTCCATATTTCAATTCAATTTTACATGTTTCTTTATAAAACGAAATCATTTGAATAAATTCAAATCTAAAAATTTAAAATCGTTTAATTTAACCAATCTGGTGTCCATATGTTATTTTCTATCCTATGGACAAGTGATCAGTTATTTTAATTTTAATTTCAGGGATGGATATATATATATATATATCATTTCAATCCTATTTCTTAATTTATTCAAATATAATTAAAATAACAGTTTATATGATGTCAATAATATACTGGGTGATAACAGGAATATATATAAATAAATAAACATTCAAATCATTCAAAATATCAACCAATAGCATCTTTCTTAATCAACATTTCAAAACAGTCAATATATCACAACTGTTAACCAGTTTAATAATCAGAAATTTAACTAGCAGTTTAATTCCAATTTAACTGGCAATTTTATTTCTAATAATCAATTTAAATTTCAGTTTAGATGTCAATTTAGATCACCAAATAATTGTCAACAAAATTAAATTACTTTATTATTATCAATTTAACTAACATAAAAATATTTTAGTACCTTTTGAGCGTTTAAAACAATCACCTTTGTTCGAATCTGAAAATTCGAATGAAACGAATTGCAACAAATTAAACTCTATAGTGTAGACAACGTCAATACGAATCCAATGCAAAAGACGACACTCGAATCTGACCTCGCATGAATGATATACGAATGAATTAGCAAAATGAATGAATAAAAATTTAATTAACATACTTAATTAAAAGTTAAACAAATCCTCACCAATTATTCTCTCTGCTCATTTCCTAGGCTCGCGTCCGTCTTCCAGAAACACACGCGGCCTTATTATTTTGTATACACAAACGCCAATCGACAATCGCCCTACCACTGCGCCAGGCGATGCGCCGCCCTACCCGCAATCGCCTCCGCTCCAGCACCCCTCCGGTCACGCGCATCAAGCTCAGTAAAAACCCTAAAAACTCAGTTGAATGCGGGGCAAAATACACTTCAATCGTCATCAATAACATGATCCAGCCGTACATTGGGTAGAGCTCGATGAGATCTTCATCTTTCATGTTGAAGCCGAGTTGAGATTGTGGGTGGATTGGGAGAAAACGAGAGGAGAAGGAGAGTGGTTTTCGGCCATTAATTGTTTTAGAGAAGCGACTGTCGATTTTTTTTTATTAGGGTTGCACGAATGAAAATAAACACGGCCTATTATATAAATATCCGACAGTATTCATATATAAAATTTCCGAACTCCAAACGAAGCGTGCCGTTTGGCGTTCTACATGTTATACCCCTATTCCAAACACAATGGAACCAGTTTCAGTAGCCAATTCCATCATATTTAGAAGATATCATTTCAAAATCAAATTATTATAATTAAATTCCTTTAATTAATTTCTACACGTTTCAAGCTCGCACGACCAGACGATAAGTCCGATCGCCACGAAACTTGAAATCCTATAATAATTCACTATTATGGATCTAATGAAATTGGTTACGTCGAAATCCGAGACAGTGCCCAAAAAGACTATTCCACTCATTAATTAAACTAAGAAATTTCCAAAATCAATTTAATCACCTTAAATTCAATTTAAAAGTTAAAAATTTTCATTCTTGTTTAAATAAAATTTAAATCAACTTTCAATATCATTTTCATTCATATTAAATTCAAGATTCAATTATTTAAACAATTTCCAATATTAAATTTAAATAATTTAATTATCCAATAAATCATTATACTTGAAGTATAAGTTATTTAACTTGTAAAATTTAATTTTTAAAACGAATTCAAATAATAAAACAACTACTACACTTAATTCCACTTCTTTGTTTAAAGTATTATGATAATCAAATTTCCAATGAATTCCAATATTAGAATTTCAGTAAATTCCAATATTAGATTTCAAATGAAATTTAGTTATCAAACAATTATTTTATTTTCATCTACATAATTCAACATTTATTATTCAATCCCAGCTATTTATTATAAACATATTCAATATATAAAATTTCATTTCAATACTAGTTATTGCTTAAGCTTCGAAATATGTTATTTTAAAATTTTATTCAAGTTCATATTCAATAAATTACATAAATAAATCATTAAATTTTTTATTTCTAACCATTTTTATTTAATGATCATATTTATTTAATAATTTAAAATAGTTAAAAATACGGGTCGCTACACCGGATGTTCCATAACCAATAGATCGATTTCTAGAATACTCAATACCGGTTCTTTTGGAAGTAATCATACAATACATAAGAGCGGGAATCACCTCTTAACCATTTATGTGGATGTATCTCCTCATCATTTATCCTAGAAGAACAAAACGAGTTTATACGTACAGTATAACACCACTGATGGTAACTTACCTTATAATCCTCATGTTTCTCCTAGATATTTCAAGAGTTAAAATCCTTCGATGTTAAGTACGAAAAAATTTCCATACCATTAAAATTAATGACTATATATTTAGGACAAGATTTGATAGTCGGTTATTTAACTATCAAATAAACGAACATTCAGAAAAGAGATTACATTTCCTATGGAAACCACTAAGCTTCTTAAAATTAATCTTCCATCAATTCTCTTTTCAAAACATTTATCAAATTATTCATATACTTATCTCACCGGAATAAGTATATTCACAAACCATTCCTTTCAAAACTTGGATAACCTTTTCACATACTTATAAAATGGAATAAGTATATTCACTAACATTTAGAGAGATTTTCTATTTCAAAATCATATTAAAATGATGTCATTAAAATAGGGATATTAATAATCCAAAACACGAATCCTTTTCATAAATCTCTTTTTTAAATATTCAAATCTATTTATAAAGCTCCTTTATAAATTTCCAAGTTGATTTATAAAAATACCCTTCATAAATCTCAAAAAATCTGTTGTTCAAACTTCCCTTTCAAAATCTCTAAAACTATTTACCAAACTCCTTTCTAAAATCATTTAAAAACCAACTTCTTTTCAATTCCCCATTCTCTTTCAAATTAAAAATTCCTTAAATAAATACTTTTATAAAAAGGAATTCTATTATAAACAATTTATTATATAATTATAATGAATACAAACTTTAACATCATATTAAAACATTATTAATAATATAATAATAGACTTTAAAAACTTTTTAAATGATATAATAATTAACCTTTAAAACATTTAAAATTATATAATATAGTAAAATAACTTTAAACAATTTTCAAAAAAAATAAAATTAATTAACTATCAAACGGTAATATCAATACAATAATTAACTAGCTTTAGTTAATCAATAATAAAATAATTATTGTCTTTAAAACAACCTCAATAAGTATTTAATTACCTTTAAAGAACATTAATAAGTAATTGATTTTAAAACATTATAAATATCATAATTAACCTTATTAATGAAATAATTTTACAAAATACTTTGTAAAATAAAAATTTAACAAAACACTTTGTTAAAATAATAATTAAATAATCACTATACTTCAAATAATAATTAAACAAAACACTTTACCTCAATTTTAAAAATTGAAGTTAATTTTAATCCATAATTTTTCATTTTCAGAAAGAGGCTTAGCGATCACAATGATACTTAAGCAAGCTACCATTAAATTAAATTTCCCATATCAATTTAAATTACAAGTATTTACATAAGCATGCATATATGTAAACCAAATTCATATTTAACAACTAATTATTAACACATCACGTATCCATTATAAATCAACCGGCACTTAAATGAATGTCCAAAATAATATAATAGCAGAATGAGGATTTATTCTGCTAAAAGATTATCATTCAAAATAAACTCGTTCATTTATTATTAGATGGTGTTTATTTAGCCAAATAGATAACACCAAAGAAGTATGCTTAAATTAACTACGTTATTATTTAAACAACGTAATTGTTTTAAATCAGTATTATTTTATCACTCTATACATTGTCCAATTTCAAAAAAATGATAATTTATCCAAACGAAGCAACTAGTAAATAAAACATCCTAGCATTCAGTCAATAAATTTTATCTACTATATACCATACCGATTAAATATTCCCTACTTTATTAATCTTCCTGATGTCTCAGGTTTACTGAAGACTTGTTTGAGCAACTTGTTTGAGCAGAGAGTTAGTTAAGACTTTAATTGGATGTGCTTGAAAATAGACCCTTAGCTTTCCAACGGTGAGAATTAAGCAGAATGCCAACTTTTCTATTAATGGATATCTAATTTCCACATCTTTGAGCCTTTGCTAACATAGTATATCGGAAGCCGAGTTCTATTCTTTTCCCTTACTAAAACGGAGCGTACTACATACTTGAAAACTACCATATAGAGATAAAGATTCTCCCCTTTTTTGTGCTAGATAGGGTTGGAGGCTTTTCTAAATGATCTTTCAGCTCTTTAAAGGCCTTTTGGAAATCTCTTCCTAATTCGAAGTTTTTCTTCTTCTTAATCACATCGAAGAACGGTATGCATTTATCAGTGGCCAAAGAAATAAATCTATTCAATGCTGCTACAGCTCCATTGGAGCCCATTACATCCTTACTTGTCTTCGGCTCGGCCATGTCCGTGATAGCCTGAATTTGATCTGGATTGACTTCAATTCCTCAAGCACCAGCAATGTATCCTAGGAATTTTCCAAAGTGGATTCCAGAAGAACATTTCTATGGATTAAGCTTCATCCGATATTTTCTTAACACCTCGAACATTTCTTCGAGATCACTTAGATGGTTGCCGTCCTCTTGGGATTTGACTAGCATATCATCTACGTACACTTCTACATTTCAACCAATATACTCTCTGAACATTCTATTTACCTATCTTTGGTATGTTGCCCCATCATTTTTTAGTCCGAATGACATGACTTCATAAAAGTATGCTCCCCAATCTATTATAAAACTTGTGTTTTCCTCATCCAATTTGAACATTGGAATTTGGTTATAGCCGAAATACGCATCCATAAAGGATAACAATTTATGTCCACTTGTTGCGTCGACTAATTGATCTATTCTTGGAAGGGGATAACAATCTTTGGGGTATGCTTTGAATTTTTTAGTTTGTTATCACAACTATCTGACGATTTTTTTAACTACATGCATTATGCTATCTTTTATAAAGTTAAATAATCATTTCAAGGTGATATATCTAACTTTTGTCAGTGCATGTTATCAAATAATTTGCTTTTCTACATAGTTAGGAATATCACCTAAAAGGCGGTACTAAAAGACAAATCCAAAACACATGAAGTCAAATCTTATAGTTCATGAATGCGACTTCTTTTGCATTTTTACCAAGTTTCAAATTTTTGTCTTGTGGGCGCATGCGCTGGTCTTTGGGAAGGAAAATAAGATTTTACATCTTCATATTTTTCTTCTTTGAATGGTTGTTGGGTAGCTTTTTTGTTCGAGAATAAACATAATTACAGGGCCTCTTTGAAATATTTACCCTTTAGGGGCTTGTAATAAAAAATTTCTTTTGTCATAATTCTGAAGATAAATTGTTGTCTTATATTTTTTCTTCATATTTGAGTGTTGCTATACTTGGTGTATATGTATTGTTGAAATCATGTTGATATGTTATTGATATTTTGCTTGCTCATGTATTGTTTATTTGCTATTTTACTTTGGTACTGTAGATTGTCAATTTGAAATACCTTGTAAGTGTTGTGGATTATCATTTTGAAACACCTACCTAGTGTTGTAGGTTGTCAATTCGAAATCCTTGGTAAGTGTTTCAATCTGTAAATATAAAACGCTCAGCGAGTGTTTCAACCTATAAATCCGAAACATCCACCAAATGTGCCAATTTATAAAATTGAAACACTAACTGACTGTTTCAAATTGTCCATCTGAAACACAAAATAAATGTTTCAAATATCTGCAACATACTAATCTGCAACACTCCTAAAGTGTTTCTAAAATTTATTGCAACATTATACTACGTATCAAATTGATTTTTTTGGTGTAGTGAATGTTGGATCAGATAAAGCTTGATATTGTTTGATGTCGTGACGATTTTCTTAAAGTGAACCGAGTTCGGTTTGTGAGTGGTACTATCTCGCTGTCAAGACCCGTAAATCCGTACTCCTTGATTAAACACTAATCTCCATTGATTAACTCAAGGGGCATGGAAATACGAACCCTGAGGGGTTTTAAGAACAAGAAAAGGGAGAAAAAGAAGAAAGAAGAGAAGAAAGAACAACCGAACAACATCAGAACAGAAAACAATATCAGAATCTCACATTCGCAGCGGAACAATATATAATAGATAATCACTAGTCTTTTAAAACAAAGAACTATATCGATTTATACATACATCAATCAGAGTCAATATACAACTCAATACAACAATGGACAGTTATATATACTTGTCCTCATACAGAATACACAGCGGAATAAATAAATAAGTACGGATGATACGTTACGCCATCCAGCTTGCTTCCAAAGCTCCAGAATATCCAGAATATCCTGATAACATAACTCTAGGCTGCCCGTGTGGAAATTGGTGGGCACCCAGAGTTTAGAAGGGAAACAATAAACTCCGAGTCAGTCATGGTGACTGGTGTGAGATCGTAAAAAAATTATTTTTAAAAGATAACAAAGGAATATTTTAAAATAGATTCGCAATGCTTTTTGGAAAATGAGACTACCATAAGACCTCCCGCCACACACACAATGCAAACGCAGAATTGGAGGAGATTTCTTCTTATGATAGTCAAAGATGCTTGATACGCAAAATCAAATCATTTTGATATTATTATTAATGTCTAGTGTAGAAACATTTCGAAAATATAATATAAATCTTAGCCAGCATAGGCATTCCGCACTTATGCCTACTATAGCTATCATCCAAACAGTGGTGACCACCATAAGTGAATGATAGGTTCTACAACTAAAACCGTACAAGTCACGTATTGTTTCTTTGGATTTCCAACAAATGGTCAGGCTAAGGAACTTCCTATGCCACGAAGGAACGCCTCTGGAATGACGTCCCGAGAACCTAACCGGATCTCTGCCAACACAAGGCCGGGTTACCTCTGCAAAAATAGGTAACTATTGACACATGTATGCCATCCTCCGATCGTAACCGATCTTCCCGAGGATCCCCGATTCGCAACAACCACATAATAATAATAATGCAGTAACCACATAGGTTAAGTATCTGGGCTCCATACCATGATACCACCTCTATCCAGAAGGAATGACATACACTAAGGGGCGCTACTCCCTAGAACCTTGCCGCATCCTTCCTGTTTTGACCATTTTCGGGGTGTGAGGCTCGACGAAGTCTCGTCCACAAAGCTACGCTTTTCAAAAGCCATGCTTCGGGTCAAACAAATGATCAACCTATGATCACAAAGATATAAGATCAAACAAATGATCATATCGCAAATGATCAAACACTGATCATTTCACAGCAACACTCAGTATGTCACGTTACCAAATTGGGAGTATATCGCTGATAAATTTCAACTACACAACCTCTGAGCTCGTACGTCTCAGAGAAGGGTGTTAAGCTAAGAGAATAAATTCTCCGCCACCAACAGAAATGTATTTGAAAGAAATCAGCTTTATATCTCAATTTGTAACGTCAGACACACAATCCATACAAGTCTGTTCCGGGATCGAACAGAACCAAAGGCACTTCTCATGAAGCCCTTGCACATCCGGATAATTTTCTAATCACGTCCGGACTTCCCGTCACTAAGGGTGATAAAAACCTCTAAATCGGAGATCAGCCGATGTAGAGTAACTCGACGGTAATCCTTCCGATTTCAAAAAATATCCGGTCTTCAACACCGGTCATCAAATGCAATTCATAACGACGTATCACATATTCAGAATGGGTTATACGACCCCATGGTCCTTTCCCGGCTAACCCGAATAGTGAGCGATTATTCAAAAATAAGTGTGGCATTCAAATTCATCCAATTCACAACAAATACCTATTTAAAGGTAAATATTGATAGTCGGTTATTTAACTATCAATAAAGATGCGCAACATCATCAGATTCCAAATAATTTTCCCAAATTATTTATTTTCCAGAAATATCTTTACTAGATATAAATTTCCACACTTCAAAAATAAATCGATATTTATTTTTAAAACAAATTCCCATTTCTTTTATAAATTCCATAGTGAATTTATATTTTTCGAATATCTACTGATATTCGATTTTCTAATCGATTTCAAATATTCAATTTCAATTTATCTTTAAGAAGATAAAATCTCAAAATGTTTCATTTCATTTTGAAAATGCATTTCCATACTTATTTAATAATAAGTATTTCACAAATCTATTTATTTTCAACATTAGAAAATATTCAATATACTTAAAATCAAAATTAAGTATATATTTCATTCTTTAAGGAAAACATTTACTATAACAACATCTATTTGAGTCAAAACGAATGTTACGTAAAACATCGTTACGACGACTCAAAATCACTAGTATAGGGATTCGGAATTAAGATAGATATATAAATCCCAATACTAGATAAAAATATTTCCTTTCGGAAATCATTTACTATAACAACAGTGTTATAGTCCACCATTTCCTTATTTCTCGAAAACGTCTATTTCAACAATAAATGTTGAAATCTATGCTTTCGATTCATAATACATTTTAAAACATCTTTAAAATGTTTAACTACATTTTTAATATCATTTCTTCAAAAATAAATCCATTTTATTCAATAATATATTCACTGTCCAAAAATTGTGAATATAATTCACTTAACCCAAATTTCAATCATTTCTACGCATTTTATTTCAATAAAAATTCGCTATCCAAAATTGCGAATATATCTTCTTTAATAATCCTCTATATTAAATTTATCAAATTTAATTGATTTCGAATTTATAAAACAACGTTTATAAATTCTATTTCTATTTTTTTATCTTTGATTTATAAATCTTCTTTTATTAACTTCTATAATTCACTTATCAAAATAAGTGATTTCGGATTTATAAACAACATTTATAAATTTCAATTTTATTTATAAAAACTTCAATTTATAAATCTCCTTTGTTAACTAATTCAATTCACAATTCAATTTTTTATACCAACAATCCATATTATAAGTTAAATACTTATAATTTCATTTATTTACAAAGATCGTTCTTTTAAACTTTACAAACTGTATATTTTTATCCTTTTATAAACCCATTTTAACATCATTTCCAAATACTTCATCGATTACAGATTGATTTCCAAAATTTTATCATTTCTAAATAATTTCCTTATTCTTTCCAATTTATTCAATATTCTATTTTTAAAAGAATTCTTCAATTTGAAATCATTTTTACATTGATTTCCCAAGTTATTTCAATTCATAAATTTAATTTCTAATTGGACTTCCAACTTATTTCATTTTAAATAAATTCCTTTTAAAGAGAATTAATTTCTTTGTCTCTTTCAATCTATTTAAAAATCCAAATCTAAATTAAATTCTTCAATTTATAATCACTATTTTATGAAATACATTTATTTAACATTTTCATTTTATTCTAGAGATAAATTCGATAAGATTATAAAATCAACTTTTTATGTTTTAAAATTCTTCTTTCTTCAAATTTATTCAATTTCTAAAATTAATTCACTTAAAAATTTCTACTTGAATTTCAAAAATTCAATTTCATTTATTTTTGGAATCCAATGATATCAAACATCCATTCAGCTAAATTTTAGCTTTCAAACAATTTCCAGACATCAATATGATCAATAACATCAATATAATCATTCACATATTCATATCACAGTATAAATAAATTCAATCAATATGTGGGGTCCAATTGGATCCCTCCAACCTGTTTTCCTGCATCCAAAGACGTTAGCACAATACCAATTCCACTTCGAGGTGGAATATCGTGGTATATGAGTTTTATAAAAATCATCCGCTTACTAACGGCGCAATAGGGTCTCATCCGCTATACGAGGCGGGAAATCAATCAATCCAATATATACATATGCCAATATGTATATATTGCTATATATATAGATATATCCTACTATATCTAATATCACATCCAATAGCAATCAAATCAATAACTGCAATATCAACTTTTTATTTGAGTGAGGAAAATCTCACCTTAGCTTTAATTTGCAATCCCATTTCCAATCCAATTTGTTTTCCCTTCATTGTATTAAACCTTGTATAAACAATTTATAACATTTATTAATATTCAAGATTTTTGAACATTAAATTTCCTTTTTAATAAATTCAAATTAGTTAACACATTAATTCTAACCAAAATTTTAATGTAAACTAATTTTCCTTTAATATATCTTTTAATAACTAAATAATTTAAATAAATTTATTAACCACCCTAATCTCTAATATACATTATGAAAATAAACTGGTAGATTTCCATTTCTAAACTGTATATATAAAAAAAATTATATAGGCTTACAAATCTAACTTTTATATAAACTCCTTTATATTCCCAAAATCTTATTCATGCATATAGTTTCTGTTTACATTTTTATTTTTATTCACTAGCTGAAACAAATTTTCTGTTTTCTGAATATATATATCTTGAAAACTTAAATAGGCCTTACTGCTATTAAAATTTTCGTTTTCTTTTCTAACAGTTTAAATTTCCAAAACCTAAATTTTTATATAACTTTACAATTCAAAGTATTTTAAAATTGCTGCCTTCTCAGATTTATAAACATAAATATAGTTTAATAAGATAAAGTAAAATACCATACTGTTTTTAACATATTTTTTTTTCTTCTTTCTGAAATTCAGTTAAGTAATACAGACTTAGGTTTTAATAAGTTAAAAGAAAAATAAATACAAGCAAACCTCATCAATGGCCAGATATATCTCGACCAACCTCAACATCATCGTGCCAGCCCATTCACGAGCACGCCATCACGCCGCGAATCCCCAAATCGAACACGTGCTCGAGTTCTCGTACGCGAGCCTCAGGCAATCGCCAACATCCCCATACCCCAGCGCCTCCTCTCTCTGACATTTCCCCTAACTTCGAACTGCCATCTTCAGTTGCCACTGCCTCGAGAACGAGGCCTCCATCGCCTATCCCTGACAATGCCGCTGCCGAGCTCGACCCAATTCAACGCGCCACCACGAAATACTCCACCTTCCCAGCATTCGATCGGAGCCCCTAGACTCGCGAACTCTATTGCGAACGACACCACAGGGTCGCAGCTCCGATTTGATTTAATTCTTGAACAGATGTTGATTTTATTTTAAGGGGGAGAAACTGAGGAACGCAGCTCTGAAGTATAAATTGAAATAAATCCTCGATTTGCTCTTGCGTTCGATTTTGATTATAAGAGAGGATGGACGGCCATTTATATTGTTTTGAACGAAAGAAAATTTCGTTTGATTTTTTTGTTGAACAGAGGGATATTTAAAATTGGAAGGAGGCATGGGAATCACGATTATCCTTCGTGATTTTAGGCGTGATTCACTGCTAGATTAAAGGGAGATAACATGCTGTGTTGACCAGCTTCCAAATTTAAATTTAAATTTTAAATTGAATTTCATTTTATTTCAACGCGTTTGCATATCGTATGGTCACATATCAACTTCGAAAAATACGAAAATTGAAACCCGGCAATCATACAATATTCCGGATCCAATGGAACTGGTTTCGTCAAATTCCGAGACTGTGCCTCGGACGGCTATTTTAAATATCGGTTCGAACGATAAAATTTCAAAACTGAACAAATAATTGTAAACTTCAATTCTGAAGCTTCTATTATCTTCAGTGTTATCAATACGAATTTTAAAAGCTTTTGAAATATTTTTCTTCAGCTTAAAATTGAAGATTCAAATTTTTATTCAATTCAATAGATTAAATTTAAAAATTTAATTGTCAAATTCAAAGTTATATTGGGGATTAAAATTAAATCATCATTCAAATATTTAAAATTAATTAAATATTCTCAATTTAATTTTTTAAAAATTCAGGGTCGTTACAATCTCGTTCAAGGCATGATTATGAGATGTTTATGGAGAAGTCTTGTTAATGACCTTATTACTCTCTTTGATTTGATCAGATTTGTATGTTGTATTGGAAATGAAAAATAATTTTTTTATGAGGTGAGTTTGTAATCTATTGGATAAAATATGAAAAATAAATTTTTTATGAGGTGAGTTTGTAATCTATTAGATAAAATAAGCAGTGAATATTATGCTTATATAGTTGAGAAACGGAGGAGTAATAAGAGCAGAAGATGAATTTTTGGATAGAGAAAAAATATGGTAATTTGAGTGTTGGTGTGTTATGTACTTTTGAATTGGTATTGGAATATATATATATATATATATATATATATATATATTATAGTCTATAAAAGTATACTTTAAAATATCTGGTTGATAGGTTCTTGATTTTAGCGATTTCAAGAATAATATGATATGTTCCTTTTCTTCTTTGAAAGATCCTTCATCTTTCATATTTATTAATATATTGTGAGATTTGGCTTGAAATAGAAAGTTTCTACCATGATATTTGTTTTTGATTTGAAAATATATTGTACAAGATATTTTTTCTGTTTGTTTGAATGACTGACTCCATTTTGATTTCAATTGTTTCTTCTGATATACTTGCATCAAATAAGACGTTTTATACTGAATATGGAATCAATATGCATTACTGAAATTGTCATCAACTGTATCCTGTAGATACACAACATTAAACAAACACATTAAATACAACATATATTTGTTAATATCAAACATAAATTGATTGCGATATTTCATAATATTTCTATTTGGATAATAACGAACATATATTAAATTTTACTAGCAAGTTGTGAATATATTTAATATGTGATACATGTAAATCAAACATATGAGAGATAATGGATGACAAATTAACTATAAAAAAACTGTACTGTGATGATTTTTAGACAGTAACACTCTGGAAGAAAAACCAAATGTGTGTGTCTATATATATATATATATGTATGTATGTATGTATGTATGTTTGTTATCATCAAACAATACATATACTCCACAATACATATAAATATATCCATTAAAATAGTGTACTACTAAAGACACTCCGAAAACCTCTTATGGCTCTCATAACGAATGGTCATCATATAATCGTTTCTTACATTCTTACTAATACCATATAGTATCTTGTTTTCATCAAATAGACACTTAAATACTATTTGGATGGTTATCATCGTACGATGGTGAATGATCGTTGTAAACCAAAGAAACGTGGTTGTTTATCATCATACGATTGTGAACGATCAATGAAAATAAAAAAACACACGATTTCTTAGGAACGAATGGAAAAATTGAATTTTTTTTATGCAGCATATAAAAAGATTGGTATCTATTAAACATTTTGTGGAATTCGAAAGTGCTTTTTTAGATGCCAATAACATCACACTTGATTTAAGCTATTAAATTAGTAAGAAAATGTCAAAAAAATTTAAACATATAAGAATCCATTAGAGTAAAAGAGAGGAGATTTTATTCACTTCAGGTCTGTACATACAATATAACGGAGCACTATTTATAGACTTATGGTGGAAAATGAAGATTATGATAATGCCCATGTGATATTCATATTCATCCTTATATTTTGTATATATTATAAGACTACCCTTGAATATGAGTATTTGAAATCTTAGATGTTCAAATGGTAACTTGCAGTCGTCTCTTTTAAAACATATGTCTCTTTTAAAACATATATAATGGTTGCTCCCCATCATTATTATCTTGCTTATATATATATACTATTAATAAAGAAAATTCAATAAAGATGATTTCCACGTTGTCTTTTTGAAATTTCGAAAATGCCATCATCCATCAACAGAATCTTACCACTGATTTGCAACATTCAACACCATCTCATTCCCAACTACCCATTAACAAAATTTTACTACCAATTTGCCACTGATATCACCAACAAAACAAGTTGAAATAAAAGTGTTACGACTATCAAAATCATTGCACTTCCAACGCACGTCCGTCCACTCATTTTTTATTGAATAAAAAGTAAATACATCTGAATATTAGATGCACATATGTGCTTTTTATACTAGTGTGTGTGTGTATATATATATATAAAAATTTAGTAAATAAAGATATTATCTATTGTCTTGTTAAAAAACCTCTAGGAAAACCCGATGAAAAAGACCTTGAACGAGGAAAAAAGTGCAAATTATAAAATCATAGATATTATATTAAAAATGTTATTTGTTGCTAAGAAATTTGATACTTTCATATCAATATAATGCCTCGTTAAACCATACTAAGAAAACATGTGGGAAAAATCTTAGTAAAGCAAAAAGAAATTAACTTTCATAACTTTAATAACATATTTTGATATGTTATTTCTTTAAAAGAAGTTTGATGCATTTGGACAATGGTAATGTTTCGTTAGAACCTCACTATGAAAAATCCAGTGAGAAAAATCTTATTGAAAGAAAAAAGAGTATCTTGTAACATACTTCTGGATGCTTCCCATGATTTAATATTTTCCTTTTGAATTTGAATGCATGTCTTGAAAATTCAAATCAGCTACGGATACTCTAGATCCGTAAATATGTATGATATTGCATAAACAAGTATTAAGAAAATTAAAATCAAATGACAATAATTCCACTTACTCCTCCTTCGGATGTTCATCATTTATTAAGGAAAAATCTAATAGAGAAAATGCAAGAGTCCATAAACTCGGCCTTCGAAAATCGACACCCGTACTTCACGTGTACTCAAAATGCCGTAGATTCAAACGCCGAATCTGGCTTCCCGGAGCTATAACACCATTAAGTATAACAACACAGCAGAATAAAGAAATAGATGATATCATATACAACTCCAATGAATACAATATCCAGAATGATATACAACAATGATATCAATATGATACAACAATATCAGAGATAAATAATGATACAGCGGAAATAACAGAAGTGACAACTCCAAATCATCTTCAAAAGAGAATGAGCAATAACTCCAACATCAAGCTCGAACCACAAAGAGAAGCAAGTGCAGTCCTGAACTCCAAGAACTGAACCAGCTCCAGATAATCTACTAAACCTGAATATCTGAAAACCCCAACTCTAAACTGCCCGTGTGGAAAATGGTGGGCACCCAGAGTTTAGGAAGGGAACAATAAACTCCGAGTCAGTCGTGGGACTGGTGTGAGCAACAAAAACAGTTTATCTTTAAAACAACACAACAAAAGAGTTTTTAACATTGAAATCCGCAATGCTTTTGGAAAATGAAACTACCATAAGGCCTCCCGCACACACACACAATGCAAACGCAGAATCAGAGGAGATTTCTCCTTATGATAGTTAAAGATGCTTACTACGCAAAACAAATCATTGAATATTATTACTAGTGCATAGTGAAGAAAACGTTTCGAAAGTATAATATTAATCTTAGCCAGCATAGACATTTCGAACTATGCCTACTATAGCTACCATCTAAACAGTGGGGCGCCACCATAAGTAAATGACAGGTTCTACAACTAATACCGTACAAGTTCCGTATTGGGAAATGGATTTCAAACAAATGGTCAGGCTAAGGAACTTCCTATCCTACTGCCGAATGGGATCGCCTCTGGCTGGACGTCCCGAGAGACAAACTGCTCTCTGCCAACACAAGGCCGGGTTACCCCTGTAACAGGTAACTCACGAATATTCCACCCCCGGTCCTTTGGGACCTTTATCCGAGGCCTCGGTAACCAACATCACACATAATAAATAAAGTGTGTCCACATGAGTAAGTATCTGGGCTCCATACCATGATACCACCCATTTCCAGAAGGAAATGACATACCCTAAAGGGCGCGACCCCCATAACCTTGTCGCATATTCCTGTTTCGACCATTTCCGGGTTGTGAGGTCCGTAGAGGTCTCGTCCAAAAAGCTACGCTTTGGCACAAAGCCATGCTTTGGGTCAAGAGATGATCAAAGCAATGATCACAAAGATAAATGATCAAACAAATGATCATATCACAAATGATCAAACAATGATCATCACACAACAACACTCAGCATGTCACATTACCAAATTGGGAATATATCGCTGATAACCTTCAATTACATAACCTCTGAGCTCGTACGTCTCAAAGAAGGGTGTTAAGCTAAGGGAATAAATTCTCCGCCACCAAACAGAAATGTATTTGAAAGAAATCGGCTTTATATCTCAAAGTGTAATGTCAGACATGTAACCATTCAAGTCTGTTCTGGGTTCGAACAGAACCGAAGGCACTTCCAAAGAAGCCCTTGCAATTCCGGGTATTCACAATCCCGTCCGGACTTCCCATCACAAAGGGTGATAAAATCTCTATATCGGGGCCAGTCGATGCAGAGACATTCGACGAGTTGTCCTTTTGTTTTTGAAAATATCCGGTCTTCACCACCGGTCTTCAAATGCTATCCATATACGACGTATCATTATTCGGAATGGGTTATGTGACACAAAGGTCTTTTCCCGATTAACCCGAATAATGAGTGCAATATTTAAAAACATATGAATATTGGGATTTCAATTAAGTCACAACTTAATAATTTAACTTCCTTTTTAAATGGTTCCAATCGATTACCATTTCAAATCTTTTAAACAAAAAGATTTATTTCACAAAGTTCACCCAGTTTCATAAAAATCCATTCACAAATTTCAAAACAATTTCCGTTTCAATTGGATTAACTCGTTAAATCTTTAAAACAAAGATTCAACTTATAGCTTTCAAAACAATTTCATTTCGAATGGTTTAAACAAATTACCATTTTCAAATCTATTAAAAATAAACAGATTTAATTCATAGCTTTCAAAAAGAATACATTCATAGCCTTTCAAAACATTTCAATTTCATTTTAAATTTGAAACCTTTCAACACAAATTGGAAGTTCACTTCTTATATGAAAGCTGTTATTATTTGAAAACAAATAGTTTTCGTTTAAGAAAAATCCAATTATATTTGCACGAGTTAAAGCCCTTAAATTATATTCACATTCCAAAATCAATACTCTTAAAATAGTTTAACCCAATAAAACTTTTACAGTATCTTTAATCCCCAGTTTCAAATCATAGAATTCAATTTCAAACTTGAATTCAAATTTAAATCAAATTATTTAGATTTCCAAAACTTGATTAAGTTATTCAAAATAACTTTTATCTTTGAAATTCCATTTCGAAAGCTTTTCATTTTAAAACCCAAATTTCCAACTTCAAAATCAATTGAAATTGAAACTTCAATTTCAAAAACGTCAAATTTACATTATCTGTGACTTAACCGATTTCCACGTGAAATCCATATTTGTGTGTATAGGTGTAGTCCAGGGGTTTTACACGCAATAGTGCAACATCAATCATCACAGATATATTGATAAGCGGTATAATCGATAACGCTTATCTTCATTCACAGATTCATAGATAAAATAAATTTATCAGTCACAAAGATTCACTATTACAATTCGATGTGGGTTTCGGATAACCAATTGGAATCCGACTCCCTGTCGCATCGAAATTCAAATGCCGTTTTACGGGCCATGGGTTTTCACATATATACAAAAACAACTACAAATCACAGTCTAGCATAAGGCAAGTCACATCATACAGTATCATAATCACAAACAGAAATATTAATCCAGTACACAATATTTGATGACAGTCAATCATCTTCAATTTAAGGTGAAGGTGATTTAAAAGAATTAACCACATAACTATTTAAATCAATCATTAACTATAAATTAATTCAATTTTAATTAATTATTTCTTAATCAATTATCTTAATTAACTACTAATTATTAATTAACTTTAATTAACGATTCTTAATTACAAATAAACTCTTAATTGTTAATTAACCAATCTTTAATTCAATTACAAATTAATTAAACACTTAATTATTAATTAACCAAATCTTTAATTTCAAATTGACTAATCTCTAGTCACTTAGTTAATTACAATTATAAATAAATTAATCATTCTTAATTACCCTTTTTAAACAACTAATAATTAATAATTCTTTGTCTTAATTAACATTTTAAAATCTTCCATTAACTTTGAAATCAATTTATTATTAACTTATAAGACTTTAATTTTAATTACTCTAACGCTTAACTTTAGTTATTTACTTAATTGAAAGATTAATTGAGATTTTAAAACATTCTAAAGTGTTAACAGGAAATAATTAACCTTATATTAAAGTTTATCTTCATTTGTTAAACATTTCATTTATTATCATTTATAAAACATCAGTTTGGAAAAAAACTCACAAACCCGAGACTTCCAGGCTTTTACTCGAGTTCAACCCGAGTCTCTCTCCTTTCTTCCTCGTGCCTGATCTTCTTCTCTTTTTTTCTTCTTCTTTCTTTTCCAGTTTAACTATACAAACTAAGATAGCAACGTATACTCGCATTCGCGAGTTTCATCCCGAAGCAAACGTGCTTTTACTCGAGCCATCTTCCTCTTCTCCCCATCCCAGTTTCTTCTTCTTCCCCCTTTTTTTTCTTAAGTTTTAAACCGACACTCCAGAACACAGACACTAACACCACCGTGCACGTGTACATCACCGATGGTCGCCTTCGACTACTCGCGACCCCTTGCGCAAGTCAACGATCAACACCCCATACTATTCCGATCATCAATACAAAAATCCAACCCTTCGATCGAAAATATGCAACCCAGTCGAACCTGGAACCAAAAACCCACCTCCAACCCAAACCTTTCAACGCCGACTGCTCGACGCTCCGACCACCGTTCGTCACCAAACTCCGACCGCAGCTTCACCTACGACCCATCCACCATCCCTCCAAATCGCATCGAACTCGATGCATCCAATAGGGTGAACGAATCAAAAGTACTCGACCCTCCAAAACTAGGTCACCGGAATTCAATCGCCACCCGCCGCCACTGTGATCATTAGTCGACCCTCGGAACATTTTTCCTGTGACCACCGAACACTCCTCCACCTCCTCGAACAACCCTAGCGCCTCCAGTACCCCCAATCGCCAGAAATCCCCAAAAAAACACTTTCGTTCAATGTCGAACTGCACCTAAACCACTTAACTAAAAATCATCATACCATGATTAAAAATCAAGTCTTCCAGTACGAATTTAAGTTATATATTTAAATCAATATCACGTGAAGTTCGAAATTTGGTCCATCTTGAGTTTGTTTAAGATTTTGGGTTTCCAGAGATAAATTTAAGTTGTTTAAATCTTAACTAAATTTTAAAGCTTAGTTTACAATGATATAAACATATTTTGTTTAAGTCTTAAGTTCAATCATCAATCAGAAGGAGAGTAAATGATTTTGAATCATACAGTTTGAGTTTTATTTGGAAACAGAAGCAAATTTTAGAACAACAGCCCGCATACCTATTTTCAATCTTCCCATATATATATATATACAGATAATTATATATGCACACACATACATTTCTCAGATACACTTGCATAGATTCAAACCCTTAAAAAATGAGATGTTACTCACAGATTCTCAAACATTGGATTCAAATAAATGGTTTTAAAGATTAAAGTTGCTCACTTGACATTAAAACAGTAAGCTTGACCTTTTGTTTGAAAACAGGAAGGCTTGAACTGGAATTTGAAAACTTTGCATATCTTTGTTGTTTTGATCCTTGAAAACTTTGAACTAGCTTTGAAACTTGAACATGAATTGCTGGAAATCTTATTGTAGTTGAGATGCCTTAATTTTTGATTTGAAACTGAAGTGCTAGGCTTTCTTATTTGATTTTAGGTTACATTTGTTTAAATGAACAAAAATGAGAAGAAACTTGCTCGGTCTTTTGTATACGAAATGAAATGAGGTAAGTTGATAAATAAAAAAAGTAAAGAGAATTGTTTATTGACCAGGTACACAACAATTCAGAGATTTTTATGAAGTTTGGGGGCTGAAAGCATTTTCGAACAGGCTTTGTTTTGTGCTAGGATGGAAAGCATTAAATGCTAATGTACCTTATGTATCATACTTTCCTTCTTTGTACATAGATGTTTTATATTTTACTTTGTTTATACACTTGGATTCTTACCTGCATTTCGGCTGAGATGTGTTGGAAGTATGTTGCATTAATTGCTAAGTACTCTATGTTTCATATGCCATACTTGCTGACTTCGGCCATACTTACCTTTATACTTGTATTTAATTACTTTGTTTGTTTATTTGCCTAGACTTATTTTCTATTACTTTGTCTAGTGGCTGATATGATTTATATTTTGTTGTCTTATTTCAAAAGCTTCTGCATTTTTTTTCCTTTTGTCTAGTCTAATTGCTTAGCAATATAAATGAAATTCTATGTTGTCATTTTTATCTATGTGTTCACTTTATATTTTATAGTTTAACATCTATTATTATTTAACTCTAATACTAATTATTTTATTTTCATAAATATTATTTAAATTTAAATGATTCATATCAATTTTATTTAAATTCGGGGAAACTCGCTTTCATCGATAATAAATTATATAATTTTAATTCAAAAATTCAATAAATTATTAATTTAAATTAAATTAAAATCTGGGGTCGTTACAAACTTCCCCCTTAAAAGAATTTCGTCCTCGAAATTTACAGGCACGAAAACAACTTAGATAGATAAATTCAATCTCCTATAATTACTCGAACACAAGATACAGATTTCGAATTCAAGTCGGAATATTTCAAAATATATACTAGTTTGTCCCTCTTCAAACTTCGATTAACCCGAGAAATTATAATAGAATTTCAAATTTGTTTTTAAACGATATCCTTTTATTGATACAATTCAAATTTAGCTTCATATTCTATTAATCAATTTAACTCAATTTAAATTTCCAATTTATTCATATTTATTAAGGTTCAAATCGAAAATTGATAAGAAACCGATGAAGATACGAAGTAAGGATCTTCTACAACGATTCGTAGGGCCATCATCACACCAAAACTTCTTCTTGTAGCTGGTACGAAGAAATCAAAAGAATTTTGGAAACGAATCAAAGAAGATTGATAGAGAAAGAATATTTCCACTGTTGCAGGGTATTGACCATTTATAGTCGTATTCCCTTGTCCCCTATCTAGTCCTCTTCTTGCACTCATACTCACTATCAGTGGATAGTAAGAGAATTTACTGAGGTATACGGATAGATATCTTAGGGATACTCATTCTAGAGTTTACTTCACTCTATCTCTAATGAGCTACTTAACATGTTATATTCCTGAGCTAAAGTTCAACCTTAGCTCTGATACCAAATGTAAGAGTCCAAAAACTCGGCCTTCGAAAATCGACACCCGTACTTCACGTGTACTCAAAATGCCGTAGATTCAAACGCCGAATCTGGCTTCCCGGAGCTATAACACCATTAAGTATAACAACACAGCGGAATAAAGAAATAGATGATATCATATACAACTCCAATGAATACAATATCCAGAATGATATACAACAATGATATCAATATGATACAACAATATCAGAGATAAATAATGATACAGCGGAAATAACAGAAGTGACAACTCCAAATCATCTTCAAAAGAGAATGAGCAATAACTCCAACATCAAGCTCGAACCACAAAGAGAAGCAAGTGCAGTCCTGAACTCCAAGAACTGAACCAGCTCCAGATAATCTACTAAACCTGAATATCTGAAAACCCCAACTCTAAACTGCCCGTGTGGAAAATGGTGGGCACCCAGAGTTTAGGAAGGGAACAATAAACTCCGAGTCAGTCGTGGGACTGGTGTGAGCAACAAAAACAGTTTATCTTTAAAACAACACAACAAAAGAGTTTTTAACATTGAAATCCGCAATGCTTTTGGAAAATGAAACTACCATAAGGCCTCCCGCACACACACACAATGCAAACGCAGAATCAGAGGAGATTTCTCCTTATGATAGTTAAAGATGCTTACTACGCAAAACAAATCATTGAATATTATTACTAGTGCATAGTGAAGAAAACGTTTCGAAAGTATAATATTAATCTTAGCCAGCATAGACATTTCGAACTATGCCTACTATAGCTACCATCTAAACAGTGGGGCGCCACCATAAGTAAATGACAGGTTCTACAACTAATACCGTACAAGTTCCGTATTGGGAAATGGATTTCAAACAAATGGTCAGGCTAAGGAACTTCCTATCCTACTACCGAATGGGATCGCCTCTGGCTGGACGTCCCGAGAGACAAACTGCTCTCTGCCAACACAAGGCCGGGTTACCCCTGTAACAGGTAACTCACGAATATTCCACCCCCGGTCCTTTGGGACCTTTATCCGAGGCCTCGGTAACCAACATCACACATAATAAATAAAGTGTGTCCACATGAGTAAGTATCTGGGCTCCATACCATGATACCACCCATTTCCAGAAGGAAATGACATACCCTAAAGGGCGCGACCCCCATAACCTTGTCGCATATTCCTGTTTCGACCATTTCCGGGTTGTGAGGTCCGTAGAGGTCTCGTCCAAAAAGCTACGCTTTGGCACAAAGCCATGCTTTGGGTCAATAGATGATCAAAGCAATGATCACAAAGATAAATGATCAAACAAATGATCATATCACAAATTGTAACGACCCGCCATTCATTCCATAGAATGACGCATCATTAATAAGAAAGAAAGGGATAGAAAAGAGAAAAGAAGGGAAGAGAGAAAGAAACAACATCAGAATCTCAACAGCGGAACGAATAAATTATATTAATAACATAAACTATTACATAGTATACAACACTTATCAAAGTTTACACAACATATACATCACATACTAGACAGTATTAAACATCTGTCTAGACATTACAATTCAAATACATTCAAGACACTATCACAGATCAACACAGTGGAACACTATATATCTACGAACGCTGAAGCCTCCTGCTCCATTGCTCCTCCAGAAAACTCGTCAAAGCTAAACCTGAATCCCTTGGCTACTCGTAAAAATTTTGAGTACCCAAGAGTTTATAAAACAGAAAATAAACACTTGGGTCAAACATGGGTCTGGTGTGAGTAACAGGTTAAAGTTGATTAATTTTGAAAAACCTTTGAAAGAAAAGGTATCTCGTAAGACTTCCCGCACATAAACACGGAAAAGTTTTTACCTTACGATAACCAAAAAATTTATAGGAAATCCAGTTATATTACAATAGGTCTAGGGTTTTCAAATAAATAAGAAATAGCTGAAATTGTTACATTATTAAATTCCAGCATACTAGCCACAAAGTGGGTTATACAATCAAGTCTGTTATCACTTATTGGAGATTGGATTCCATACAATGGCAGGGCTACCGGGGTACCGCCCGTCACAGTACGAGGCCTAGATCACCGTACCGAGGATTACTCCCAATCCCCTGCAACACAAAGTCGGAACCATCCCTTACTGGATAATTCCGAATAAAATCACCCCACAGATGGCCGTCGCCAACTGCACCACTAAGCCGAAATAAAGGAACTCTCTAGACAGGGATGACCTTACTCTCAGTGGGTGCTACCCACGAAGCCTTACTGCACCTCCCCTGTTTTAGCCATTCCCGGTTGATGAGGCTTGAGGCTACGATTACCTTTAATCAGAACACACCACTTAGAATGCTCATCGTCCACCTGACGATGTTCTGAAAGCATTCAATCTATACAAGTTCGTTCCGGGTTCGAATGAAACCGAAGGCATTATCTCATTACACTCATTTTGGAATCACCCTCAAAGTTAACGACAATAACTCTTGCACTCTGAATCTTCATCTTCACTTGAGATTCACGACCTATCGTTAATTTGGATCGATGTGGTATTCGGATATCCAAATCTGGAAACCCGATCTCGGTCTCATCGAAATCCAAAACGTATCTTTTAAGGACAAGTTGTTTTAAAGTTAAAACAATTCAATTCAATTATCTATATTCACATAGATAGATAATTCACAATAGATAATCCATATTATCATCACAAACAGATAATTTACATTATCATTACAATTCAACCAAAACATCCATATCATAGATCAGTACATATCTCATCAGAGATATCAAACAATGCAAAGCATTCGATAACATTCATCCATCCCTAAGTAATGATTTATATCATCTCTAATTAATTTAAAATGAATTAAATTAATTACTTCATTCTATAAATCCTGCTTACTTAATCATTAATTAAACCAATTAATTAATCATATTATAAGTATCCATCTTAATTAATCATTCTTGATTAATTATCCTTTAATTACTTTAAGTAATTAACCCTTAATTAATTTCACAAATTAATTATCTTAAACCATTACAGTAATTAATCTTTAATTACTTCATTAATTAATTAACTATACTTAATTACATTAATCCTTAATTAATTACAATTAATTAATTACCCTTTAATCACTTATTATTGATTAATTAGTTTAATTAATCAACCCTTAATTACATCTTTAATTATATTAATTAATGATTCTTAATTACTTCTTTAATTAATTACTCCATTTAAATTAATTATATTTAATAATTAATCTTTAATTAGTCACATTTATTAATCACCTTTGATTAATCTCATTTAGTAATTAACTACCCTTAATTACTTCTTTACATAAATTAATTACTCCTTAATTAATTATCTTTTAATTAATCCCTTGATTAATTATACAAAGTAATTAAACTCAAATTACTTTCATTATTAAATCTCCTTTAATTAATTATATCCAGTAATTACCTTTAATTACTTTCCTAAGTAATTACACTTCATTAATTACATTTAAGTAATTATTCTTGTCAAATCACCAAGTAATTATCTTAAATTAATTCAATTAATTAATTTAAACTTATCAAATTTATTTAATTAATTACCTTATGTAATTAATTACTTTAATTACTTCCATTAAGTAATTTATACTTAACCAATTTCTTATTAATTAATAAATCTAATTGATTATTAAAATTAATCATATTAATTAATTATTTAATAATCCCTAATTAATGATCTCTCATTAATTATTAACAATTCTTTATTTAAGTAATTAAACTTAAATCAACAATTATTAATTACAAATTAATTAATTCTTAATTACAAATTAATTAATCTCTAATTACTTAATTTCTTAATTAATCTTTAATCACTTGATTAATTAATTCCTAATCATTTATTAATAATCTATACTTATATAAATAAATGATCCTTAATTCCAAATTAATTAACCCTTAATTAATTAACTTATAATCCTAATTATTTAATTAATTAACACCAAATCATTAATTAATTAAATTATTAAATTACCCTTTAATTACCTTATTAATTTAATTTATCCTAAATCATTAAACCTTAATTAATCTCTAAATTAAAGTATTAACCTTTATAACTACTTTAATTATTATTAACAAAAGTTTTGAAACATTTTTACTTTTAAAATCTTCCTTTTTATTCATTTCAAATTAAAGATTTAGATTTGAATTACAAATTTAACTTTAACCAAATTTAAATAAAATTTACAAAACTTTTTAAATCCAAATGTTAAAGAAACACTTAACATTTATAAAAGAAATTTAAGATTTTTAAACCAATTCATTTATTCAAACCTTTTTAAATTATTCTTTAAACATTTAAAGTTGTTTAAACATTTTAATAAAAACTTATTTATTTCACAACTGGAATTCAAGTTTAAATTTGAATCCACACCTAAAGATTTGATTTTAAACTTTGTTTAAATTTCTGTTTCAAATTATAAATCAATTTTAAAATTTTAAAAACAAACAGGCTTTAAAACCTATAACCACTCAATTACCCCGAGTTTTATCAAAAATGCTTCGAGTCGAAACCCTCCACGCTTCGAGTCAATTCATCAATTTACTCGAGTAACACTTCTCTGTTAAAAACCCAAACTCACCAGTATCCAAATCATCACCGTGCACATGCACGGTGACGCCGCTCCACTTCGATCACCGCCGATGATCTCCTCAAGTCAACGTTCACCTTCATACCCAAACTTGATCACCAGAACCTCGACATCAACTCGAATTTGAAATCGAGTATCCCATCACCATCAAGAACAGGAACCCAAAGCCTGGAAATCCCTCGAATCCACCTTTCCGATCACCGGAGCACCTGACCTTCCAGCCACGCCTTCGCCAGTCTTCCCGCTACCAGTTTCCAGAGTCTGGTGGAACTCGATCCACCAGAGACACCGTGATGACAATTATTCCGACCACATCAAAAACTAGGTCTACATACTTTCCCGATCAACCCCCATCGCCGCAGTGAATTTCACCATCATCAGACATTTTCTCAAACTCTCCGATCATCCCTCTATCTCCAGTTGAAACCACAACCTCCCCGAGCATTTAGATCATCAGAGACTACCAAAAATGTAAAATCTGTTCAACCTCGAACTGCTCTCTCATCCTACTTCTAAAAATCAAGATTTAAATCTTAAAAATCATGTTTTCACACCAGGATTCAGATCATATGCCTGAATCAATAAATTTAGAAGTTTGAAATTTTCACTTATTTCAGATTGCTCTGTTGTTTTGATTTTTATAGCCATTCGAGTTTTATTTTAACTTAAATAAAATTTTAAACACTAACCCATGACTAAACAAACAAATATTGTTTGAATCCTAAGTTCTAATAAAGATCAGATAGGGAGATAATGAATTTTGATTAAAATTTAGCTTCTGAACTAAGAACAGGCAGAAACAAATACAACTACAACATGCATCTATACATCCATATATATACATAGAAATTTCAATCATATTCATCCATACAATACACATTTTATTCCAGAAATCCATATGCAAACAGATATCATATACTTAAGTTTTAAAATGAATGTTACTCACCATTTTTTAAAAGCAGAGAAATTCCCAGGCTTTAAATTTTGATCTGGCAAATGCTTTTGATTTAAAAACTTGAATTGCCTTTGCTTCTTTGATTGAAGACTTGAAATCTTTTGTTACTGAGATGTTTTAGCTTGTACTGAAATGATCTTGCTTTTTAAATAAATCTCAGGTTTGCAAAAGAACAGGCTTTGAGTTGTTTTGATCTGAAAAGAATTACAGTTTTGACTTGAAGAAGAATGTTCAGGTTTTAGGCAAATGGTTTGATTCTCTGGTTAGAGGAGTGTTGATTACAGATTGTTTTGAGAAATTTTGTTTGAGAATTTGGTTTGAGTTACAGATTTTGTTTTTGAGTATCCTTCAGGCTGAAGTTTTCTTATCTTTGAATTGAAGAGGATAGAAAAAGGAAATGAGATGAGAAGCATATGTTTATATAAATTAGAATGTAGTTTATTAAAAATAAAAGAAAAACTAAAATTTAAAAGCTTGACATTTGTCATTTACTCTAATTTATTAACTAACACATGTCACCATGGTTACTTAATATATTAACACTTGTCTTTTTTAATTAATTAGTATTTATTTTAAATGTTAATAAAAGTTAATGTAAGATTATACTTAATAAATTAGTTAATAAGCACTTATATATATATATATATATATATATATATATATAGATTCAACAACACATTTTATTTGAAAATAACAATTCTATTTCTTTAAAATCTATTTATATCTATATATAAAACAATACATTGAAAATAACAAATTTATCAATTTTAAAATAATTTATAAAAGAGATTATAAATTACTACTATTACTAAATGAATTAACATATCATATGTATATTGTATTTTAAACTTATATATATATACTCTTAAATCATATTTATTAAGCAATTTTAAAAAGAAAATAAAATAAACCTTATTATAAATCTTATTTAAAACCATATAGTTATTTGTTTAAATAGCTTTGAAAAGCTTAATATTAAATAAATCATAATTTCCAAACTATCAAAAATGTATATTAGAAATTTAAAAACAAGATTTTATTTATTCATTAAATTCAAACCAAAGCTTATCTATTTACAATATACAAAAATATATACATTATAAATAGAAATCATTTTATTGGTTTTTAAAAGATAAAATTCACTAATTAAATATTTATTTAATTAGATTTTTAAATCAATTCAAATTTTATTATCAAAGATTATCAAATCAATTTAATTATTTAAACAGATTATTAAATTGATATTGCCTAAAAATTCCGGGATATCACACAAATGATCAAACAATGATCATCACACAGCAACACTCAGCATGTCACATTACCAAATTGGGAATATATCGCTGATAACCTTCAATTACATAACCTCTGAGCTCGTACGTCTCAGAGAAGGGTGTTAAGCTAAGAGAATAAATTCTCCGCCACCAAACAGAAATGTATTTGAAAGAAATCGGCTTTATATCTCAAAGTGTAATGTCAGACATGTAACCATACAAGTCTGTTCCGGGTTCGAACAGAACTGAAGGCACTTCCAAAGAAGCCCTTGCAATTCCGGGTATTCACAATCCCGTCCGGACTTCCCATCACAAAGGGTGATAAAATCTCTATATCGGGGCCAATCGATGCAGTGACATTCGACGAGTTGTCCTTTCGTTTTTGAAAATATCCGGTCTTCAAATGCTATCCATATACGATGTATCATTATTCGGAATGGGTTATGTGACACAAAAGTCTTTTCCCGGTTAACCCGAATAATGAGTGCAATATTTAAAAACATATGAATATTGGGATTTCAATTAAGTAACAACTTAATAATTTAACTTCCTTTTTAAATGGTTCCAATCGATTACCATTTCAAATCTTTTAAACAAAAAGATTTACTTCACAAAGTTCACCCAGTTTCATAAAAATCCATTCACAGATTTCAAAACAATTTCTGTTTCAATTGGATTAACTCGTTAAATCTTTAAAACAAAGATTCAACTTATAGCTTTCAAAACAATTTCATTTCGAATGGTTTAAACAAATTACCATTTTCAAATCTGTTAAAAATAAACAGATTTAATTCATAGCTTTCAAAAAGAATTTATTCATAGCCTTTCAAAACATTTCAATTTCATTTTAAATTTGAAACCTTTCAACACAAATTGGAAGTTCACTTCTTATATGAAAGCTGTTATTATTTGAAAACAAATAGTTTTCGTTTAAGAAAAATCCAATTATATTTGCACGAGTTAAAGCCCTTAAATTATATTCACATTCCAAAATCAATACTCTTAAAATAGTTTAACCCAATAAAACTTGTACAGTATCTTTAATCCCCAGTTTCAAATTATAGAATTCAATTTCAAACTTGAATTCAAATTTAAATCAAATTATTTAGATTTCCAAAACTTGATTAAGTTATTCAAAATGTAACAACCCGCATATCTATCGATTTTATATTTAAATATTTTATCGTTAGTCGGATGTTAGTCCGAAAAGCTACTTTTTGCATACGGTCAAATTAGGACTCGAGACCACCCCCATTGAGTTCAAAATGACGTTTGCGATCTTTTTGAGTGTAAACTTCGATATGTTTGGAGATAGTGAAATTTTCGTCACTTTTCCCACTTGTGACTTTGGTTGGGACTGCACCTTCTTAACTCAGCCCAACTCCCTCTTCTCTTCATCACTTCATCAAATACTTCAAGCTTCTTCAAAAATGGTGGAGGGAAAGAGAAATTAAAATTCCAAGCTCGAGATCTTTAGTGAATTCAGCATCAAACTCCGACTTCAAGGTGAAGAACATAGATTCAAGCTAGGGGTTGATTCTTGCTTTGCTCTTAAGCTCTCCAACATCAATTTCATGGAAAAGGTGAGATTTTTGATCTCACATCTTGCCTATGATTGTCATTGGACTGTTGGGAATGATTCCCTATCACTCTAGCATCTACATTTGCATTTGGTTTGGATTGGATTGGCGAAAAACTCCAAAATTTAGTGATTTTGGTGAAAAACTGCTACTAGGTCGTTCTGGCCATCTTTAGCTCGTTCGGAGTTAGGTCGTTCTGGCCCTTAAGTCGTAGGTCGTTGCCGACCTATAATCTCCAGGCAAAATGTTAAGTCGTTCACGAGCTAAAGGCATAAGTCGTTCAGGAGTTAAAGGCATAAGTCGTTCACGAGTTAAAGGCTTAAGTCGTTTGCAGTTAGCTCGCTCGCCCTGGCTTAAGTCGTAGGTCGTCCCCGACCTAATTTCACTAGGTCGTTCCAGGCCTTAAGTCGTAGGTCGTCCTCGACCTAACTTCACTAGGTCGTTCCAACTTTAGCTCGTAGCTTGTATTTGAGCTTAAGTCGTTAAGTCATTCAAGGCTTAAGTCGTTAAGTCGTTCAAGGCTTAGGTCGTTAAGTCGTTTGTTCCACTAAGTCGTTCAAGGCTTAGGTCGTTAAGACATTCGTTTGCTAGGTCGTAGGTCGCTCGACTCTGTTAAGCCGTAGGTCGTTGGACCTTAAGTCGCTCGCCTCCCTTAACTCCACTTAGGTCGTATGACCTTATCCCTTAAGTCGTAAGTCGCTTGCCTCCCTTAAGTCGTAAGTCTCTTGCCTCCCTTAAGTCGTAAGTCGCTTGCCTTCCTTAAGTCGTTCATCTGGTTGAGTCGCACCATTCCTTAGCTCGGTCATGCTACCACTGGACCAGCTTGCCTTCACTAAGTCTGAACCCCGTATTACTCTGCGTAGGCAATCTCTTCTGAAAAACATTTATCAGAATTTCTACTTTGATGGTTTTGGGATTGACTTCTTTGGACTTTACTCACGTCTTCGAACGTGAATTGATTTGTTTCTACAATCGTTTTATGACTTGTCACTTTAAAGATATATGAAGGTTTCAATACTAATAGCAAATATCAAAACTCTTTCATCAAAGCGATTTCAACACTATTTTAAATATCAAAAGTTCGTTTTCTCAAACCGATTTTAAATCTACTAGTATATACAAGCCTTTACTTCACTCGAATGAGAAATCGACTTAAACGACTTAGTAAAACGAGTGGTATGAAACGCTTGCGTTCACTTCGTCGGTTAGCTCTTGGACTTGTTCGA
This sequence comes from Allium fistulosum, assembly GCA_030737815.1. Taxonomy (NCBI): domain Eukaryota; kingdom Viridiplantae; phylum Streptophyta; class Magnoliopsida; order Asparagales; family Amaryllidaceae; genus Allium; species Allium fistulosum. The sequence continues at coordinate 187,212,209 of CM060906.1, forward strand.
TTGAACCCTTTTGTGACAATTTCCTAGTGAAGATCTACAGTTTGTTCGTAAATATTTAAGTTAAGCAAGTGGTTATGGGACATGAAGCTAAACTCATATATTTACTAGCTTAGTGTGATTGACACTTCCTTATGATCATGACGATCATTCTTGTGATTTAGACTAGCGATTGAGCGATGTCTCTTCGTCCGTGTGTTCGGACTTGCCTTTGGGCCATCCGTGTGTTCGGAAAAATTAAATGGATAGCTTCCATGAGATAGCTTCTCGTCCGTGTGTTCGGACTTCCCCCTTTTAGTGATTTCTGGATTTCGTGTGTTGATTTCTGGGATTTGTTCTGGATTTCGTGTGTTGATTTCTGGATTTAGTGCTTCACCAACTTTTGTGGTTTTCACTGATATGATATCAGTTTTTGTGTATTGGTGAATTTATGTGTCATTACCTTTTTATGTGTTTGGATCTTTGAGAAGATTCTTGTGACATTGATTAATCCCTTGTTGATTATCATTTACATACTTATAGTAGTATGCCATCATGGTTATTATATGTTTATGCCATACCCCTTATCCTATATCATGTCATCTGATATTTATAGTTAGACTGATCCATTTATTATTTTCTTATAAATAATACTCGGGTCAGACCGAGATGTTACAGGTGCTTCTGCTTGACTTCTCTTCTGGATTACTCTGACTTTTGGCTAACTACATAGATTAGTAGTTTTTGGATGTACACCTTTGAGATATAGACTCTATGTTATGTACTTATTTTTTTGTATAGCACGTGATGCTATTCTTTTGTATTATAGTGGATCTTTCTGACCACTACTCTGATGTACACTTTCATGTGTTATATATTTATTCATATCTTCTTCCGCCTTTGTGATATGGATGTCTGTGACTGATTTATGTTATGATTATTTCTATGTTTGTTTCCGAAGATTATATATAGCCACCGTGTGATAGCTTTGTGTTTGTATCGGTATGTCGGATTTCCTCCTTAAAAGATATGCATTCTATTCTATCTGACGTATCGGTGCTCGCACAAAGAAGTTACATGGATGGTCGCTCCTCCACAGCCTTATTCTCCATGCTAATTGACAGCACTACATCGTAGTGTTCTTGGTTAGCGTGGGTATAGAGGTGGGGCGTCACACAAAATAACTTTTATCTTTGAAATTCCATTTCGAAAGCTTTTCATTTTAAAACCCAAATTTCCAACTTCAAAATCAATTAAAATTAAATTTTCAATTTCAAAAACATCAAATTTACATTATCTGTGACTTAACCGATTTCCACGTAAAATCCATATTTGTGTGTATAGGTGTAGTCCAGGGGTTTTACACACAATAGTGCAACATCAATCATCACAGATATATTGATAAGCGGTATAATCGATAACGCTTATCTTCATTCACAGATTCATAGATAAAATAAATTTATCGGTCACAAAGATTCACTATTACAATTCGATGTGGGTTTCGGATAACCAATTGGAATCCGACTCCCCGTCGCATCGAAATTCAAATGCCGTTTTACGGGCCATGGGTTTTCACATATATACAGAAACAACTACAAATCATAGTCCAGCATAAGGCAAGTCACATCATACAGTATCATAATCACAAACAGAAATATTAATCCAGTACACAATATTTGATGACAGTCAATCATCTTCAATTTAAGGTGAAGGTGATTTAAAAGAATTAACCACATAACTATTTAAATCAATCATTAACTATAAATTAATTCAATTTTAATTAATTATTTCTTAATCAATTATCTTAATTAACTACTAATTATTAATTAACTTTAATTAACGATTCTTAATTACAAATAAACTCTTAATTGTTAATTAACCAATCTTTAATTCAATTACAAATTAATTAAACACTTAATTATTAATTAACCAAATCTTTAATTTCAAATTGACTAATCTCTAGTAATTAATATTGTGTACTAATAATTACAATTATAAATAAATTAATCATTCTTAATTACCCTTTTTAAACAACTAATAATTAATAATTCTTTGTCTTAATTAACATTTTAAAATCTTCCATAAACTTTGAAATCAATTTATTATTAACTTATAAGACTTTAATTTTAATTACTCTAACACTTAACTTTAGTTATTTACTTAATTGAAAGATTAATTGAGATTTTAAAACATTCTAAAGTGTTAACTGGAAATAATTAAACTTATATTAAAGTTTAACTTCATTTGTTAAACATTTTCATTTATTATCATTTATAAAACAACAGTTTGGAAAAAAACCCACAAACCTGAGACTTCCAGGCTTATACTCGAGTTCAACCCGAGTCTCTCTCCTTTCTTCCTCGTGCCTGATCTTCTTCTCTTTATTTTTCTTCTTTCTTTTCCAGTTTAACTATACAAACTAAGATAGCAACGTATACTCGCGTTCGCGAGTTTCATCCCGAAGCAAACGTGCTTTTACTCGAGCCATCTTCCTCTTCTCCCCATCCCAGTTTCTTCTTCTTCCCCCTTTTTTTTCTTAAATTTTAAACCGACACTCCAGAACACAGACACTAACACCACCGTGCACGTGTACATCACCGATGGTCGCCTCCGACTACTCGCGACCCCTTGCGCAAGTCAACGATCAACACCCCATACTATTCCGATCATCAATACAAAAATCCAACCCTTCGATCGAAAATATGCAACCCAGTCGAACCTAGAACCAAAAACCCACCTCCAACCCAAACCTTTCAACGCCGACTGCTCGACGCTCCGACCACCGTTCGCCACCAAACTCCGCCCGCAGCTTCACCTATGACCCATCCACCATCCCTCCAAACCACATCGAACTCGATGCATCCAATAGGGTGAACGAATCAAAAGTACTCGACCCTCCAAAACTAGGTCACCGGAATTCAAACGCCACCCGCCGCCACTGTGATCATCAGTCAACCCTCGGAACATTTTTCCTGTGACCACCGAACACTCCTCCACCTCCCCGAACAACCCTAGCGCCTCCAGTACCCCCGATCGCCAGAAATCCCCAAATAAAACACTTCCGTTCAATGTCGAACTGCACCTAAACCACTCAACTAAAAATCATCATACCATGATTAAAAATCAAGTCTTCCAGTACGAATTCAAGTTATATATTTAAATCAATATCTCATGAAGTTCGAAATTTGGTCCATCTTGAGTTTGTTCAAGATTTTGGGTTTCCAGAGATAAATTTAAGTTGTTTTAATCTTAACTAAATTTTAAAGCTTAGTTTACAATGATATAAACATATTTTGTTTAAGTCTTAAGTTCAATCATCAATCAGAAGGAGAGTAAATGATTTTGAATCAAACAGTTTGAGTTTTATCTGGAAACAGAAGCAAATTTTAAAACAACAGCCCGCATACCTATTTTCAATCTTCCCATATATATATATATATATATATATACAGATAATTATATATGCACACACATACATTTCTCAGATACACTTGCATAGATTCAAACCCTTAAAAAAATAAGATGTTACTCACAGATTCTCAAACATTGGATTCAAAGAAATGGTTTTAAAGATTAAAGTTGCTCACCTGACATTAAAACAGTAAGCTTGACCTTTTGTTTGAAAACAGGAAGGCTTGAACTGGAATTTGAAAACTTTGCATATCTTTGTTGTTTTGATCCTTGAAAACTTTGAACTAGCTTTGAAACTTGAACATGAATTGCTGGAAATCTTGTTGTAGTTGAGATGCCTTAATTTTTGATTTGAAACTGAAGTGCTAGGCTTTCTTATTTGATTTTAGGTTACATTTGTTTAAATGAACAAAAATGAGAAGAAACTTGCTAGGTCTTTTGTATACGAAATGAAATGAGGTAAGTTGATAAATAAAACAAGTAAAGAGAATTGTTTATTGACCAGGTACACAACAATTCAGAGATTTTTATGGAGTTTGGGGACTGAAAGCATTTTCGAACATGCTTTGTTTTGTGCTAGGATGGAAAGCATTAAATGCTAATGTACCTTATGTATCATACTTTCCTTCTTTGTACATAGATGTTTTATATTTTACTTTGTTTATACACTTGGATTCTTACCTGCATTTCGGCTGAGATGTGTTGGAAGTATGTTGCATTAATTGCTAAGTACTCTATGTTTCATATGCCATACTTGCTGACTTCGGCCATACTTACCTTTATACTTGTATTTATTACTTTGTTTGTTTATTTGCCTAGACTTATTTTCTATTACTTTGTTTAGTGGCTGATATGTTTTATATTTTGTTGTCTTATTTCAAAAGCTTCTGCATTTTTTTCCTTTTGTCTAGTCTAATTGCTTAGCAATATAAATGAAATTCTATGTTGTCATTTTTATCTATGTGTTCACTTTATATTTTATAGTTTAACATCTATTATTATTTAACTCTAATACTAATTATTTTATTTTCATAAATATTATTTAAATTTAAATGATTCATATCAATTTTATTTAAATTCGGGGAAACTCGCTTTCATTGATAATAAATTATACAATTTTAATTCAAAAATTCAATAAATTATTAATTTAAATTAAATTAAAATCTGGGGTCGTTACAGAAAAATAATCAACATGTAGGAAAAAGAGTACAACGTACATAGTCTTAAAAAACTTATTTTAAGATGTTATTTCATGCAAGGAATTGTGACACTTCTGGATCTTAATAATGCCTCGCTAAAAATCTTAATAAAAAAACCTCGTTGGTATAAAATTGATTAAGGAAAATAGTAAATTACAATATACTTCATATTTATTTTCAAGCTTCGTGCATATTCTCTTATTATACATAGGACATATTTCGTTCCTTTGTTGAATCGTGTGTAATTATTACCATTCTTAGATGCGCGCACGCACGCGCACACACAAACACACACTCACATAATCGGTTTTTCCAAGATTGTTTCTTCCAAACATAATTTGCATTTTATGCACTTCGTATGGTACTATTCTTTGATGGATATATCAAGATTTTCATTACAATAATACTTAAAAGTAGGAAGAATCTACTCATCGAGAAGAAATCATGATTTTCATTACAACAATAGTTAAAAGAAGGTTGTGATCTACATAGCTTGTTCATTACATCTTTTAAAACTAGCAAAGTTATGTATTTTCTTTAGGAACTTCTATACTTTCATCATTTAGTATAATTTAACCTACATTCATACTTTTATCATTTAATATGATTTAACCAACATTTATACTTTTAGTGCTTTAAATGTTTTAAAAACTTTGGCAACGTCACTTCTAGTGTTTTTAAAACTATTGTGCTTTTGGCACTTAATACACTCCAGGCAATATTCATGATTTAGTGTTTTCAGTGTGCTTCCTGATGGAACTAGGCCAAACAGGAGTGGTCTAAATGTGTAACAATCCGTATTTTCGATCATCAAAAGTTGACACTAATACATTCACGGTATTCACGTGCCGAGCTTTCAAGTGCCGAAAAGACAGATTGTTGGGAAAAAAAGTAAAGACAGGAAAAAACCTCACATCGTGACAAGCAACATATAATATACAATAGATCTTTACAAAAGGAAATTGTAATATACATACGTGAAATCAGAGTTAACTAAACAACCATCAACCTAAATAGTTATAATAGTCCGTCCTAATGTTTTCTAATAAATACATGAGGAAATGCAGCGAAAATAAAAAGATACGTGAATACATCTAACCGCCATCCGACTCGTCTCCTGAAGCTCCGAAGCACACGAACTAGATCTGTAATATGCTCGGTCTGACCCAAGCATTATTAGAAAATAACACCCGGATCGTTCTGGTAAACCAGCGTAAGAAATACACCTAAAATAGATTATTTAATGTTATAAAACTTTCCAAAATAAAAGTATCTCGTTAGACCATACCTCACATAAACACGGATGAGTTTTTATGTTAAGATAACCAAACCATTCATATTAGAAAATACAGTGATATTATAATAATGTCAAAGGGCGATAATATCAATAATCAAGTAGCTGTGATGCTCGTAAGTGATAGGTATTGTGACGCCCCACCTCTATACCCACGCTAGCCCAGAACACTACGGTGTAATGTTGTCAACTAGCATGGAGATTAAGGCCGTTGAGGAGCGACCATCCGTGTAATTGCTTTGTGCGAGCACCGATATGTCAAATAGTATAACATGCATTTTTATTTCAGGAGGAAATCCGACATACCGATACAAACTCAAAGCTACTACACAGTGACTATAATAGTTTAGGACAATAAATATAATAATAACACAGATATAAAAGATGCGGAACACAGATAAAACAAAAGTCTCATATATATATAACTGATGTTAGTTACAATACATTTGACACGATACATATGATACAACTACAACTGTCGACTCTGGAAGTTATATATACAAGTACATTATCGACTAATATACATGAATACATATCAACCTAAATCAGTACATTGACTACTACAAAAAGACGCAGACCACTTCAAAAGATATGAAAAGTCTTCGTAGCTAAAACAGCAACTCAAAGCAGGAAATCTACAACCTGAAATAACTCGGGTCTGACCCGAGTATTAAATTCAAAAGAAGATAATACACGGGTCAGTCTAATTCAAACTCAGTTATTAATGCACAGAAGCAATAATAATCAAATAACAATATAGACGACAATCACAGAAATCTCATATATCCGACTCCTCGATAAGAGAATCGGATAACGGTAGATTTAACACTAAACAGTGTTAATCAACAAATCAGCAGTCCAAATCACCAGCCAGATGAATAAAACGATTATCAATGAAGATAATATGAAAACTCCAGAATTGCCTAAACAACAATTTACAACAAATTCCAATTATTAAACAGATAATTAGAATCTCAAAATGATCAATCAAATCAAATTTCTGTGTGGCTGCAGTACACGCATGCATGCACTGCCTTGCCACACAGTACGTGAAATCATCACAACAGTGAATACTACAACAATCAAAACTGCAGAGGTCAATATAAATGAACCAAAAACAACTAGCACTAACCCAAATCAAAAGGAACGAATTATACACGAGTACACAATGAAAGTTTACATTCGAGTACAGGGTCAAGCCCAAGTCTTTGAGACTGGATTCAACTCGCTGTAAAATCTCAAAAAAATCAACCTGAAACAATCAAAACCAACAAACCAAGCTCAACCAATTCAAGCAAAAGGAAACAGTGAACAAGTTCACGCTTCAGATCAAAAATGCCAATGTAGAAAATGCAATAACATACTTACATAAATGTATGTATACTGAAAGCAAACAGAAATGCATTGACACTACAGGTATGAAGACCACAAGGCAAGGTACCAGTTCAACTCAAGAGCAACACAACACAAGTGTACATAAGCAACAATGCACTGTACATCAAGTGATACAACAATGCAACACTAAGAATACAATGCATCTATACCCTATCTCAATAAAAGTGCATGAAGACTTGAGTGAAACTCAAAGTCAAAACAGTGCACAGGTAAACAAATAGTGAAACAACACTGTCCCAAAGCCACAAGAATAAAACAGTGGACAGATAGTTTCCTTTTTAGCAAAGGTAGAATGCATCAGGCACCAAGTATAGCCATAGCAGTTCCGAACTACTCAATGACAATTTCATGAAGTCAACATGTAAACAGTAGTGACAAAAAGGCTACTGCCAAACAAGTTCAGGCATGAAGCCATATGCAATACTACAACGATGTATAGATACCCAATAACAACCTGACCGATCAACATAAAACACAAAATAGCAATTTACAATCAAATTCATGAAGCAGCAGTTTCAAATAAAAGGGTCGAACAAGTTCGAATGATTCCACAGCTGAGCAAATACAGTTATACATGTATGCATATATATATATATATGTACACACATACATGTCAATATCAAATGAAACAGTACCAAAGTCAAAATAGTACAAGTGGCCGGAGTCATGAAACGACAATGAAAATTCACAAACAAGTCAAGTTACAGGTTGTAAATGACCCGAGGCAATGAACAGCGAAGCCAAAGCATCGAACCACAAATAAGGTCGCAGGTGAAAATGACCGAAGGCAACAGTTCACTTTCAAATAAATAGCCAAATTCAAACGAAATCACACAATGTCATGATAACCCAGAAAACAAGAAATCGAACTCAGTCAAAAATCAGGGTACAACAGTTCCGAACAAAGACAGAAATGTCTTGAATATCATCGCATAAAACAAAGGCAAGTGACCGAGATTAACTAGTGACAATTTCAAATAAACTCAGACGAACAAAAACAAGGAGTTTCAAACCCTAAATTTCACTTGAGTAGGAATTAGATGTGAGTAGAACTCACCTTCATCCGGTCGAGAAGGCGAAGTCGAACTCAATCAAACGAGGAGCAGCCACAAACGAGCGCAAGTGATCGACATTTCACGAAGCCCCAATTTGCAAAGGAACGAGCTAAAACGAGTATGCCCTAATTTGAAGACGAAACCGCCACCATTTTTTTCGTTCGATTTATTTTAGGGTTTTCGAAAAAAATGAAGAAGGGGGGAACGGTCGCTGCTATTATCTCAACGAAAAGAAAGCAGGCCCAATCAAATAAAAAGGGAGCGGGCTAATACAAATTTTAAAGCCCGTATTCCCTTAACAAATTTTTAAACGAATTTTACTTGATATAAATTCCAAACAGCAATTAGCTATCAACACTAATCGTTTTATGACGATTATAAATTTTCACAAAACCCTGGGTTGTTACAGACTCCCCACCTTATAAAAATTGCATCCCCGCAATTTTCGTAGTTAAAGTCGTCAATAACATTATTTTTCTAACATAAACTGGTTAAGCTAGAACAATAAACATCAAAACACAAACGCCAAAGAAATCTTTTAATTTCAAATAAAAGAAATTCACAAATTCTCAACAAAATCTAACTATCAGATAGATAATCAGAAAACAACAAAACTGAATAAATGTAATCATCAGCAATATTCAATTACCGATTAGACATTCAGAAATACAGAAATCTCAAAACAGCAATATCTAATTATCGATGTGATAATTTAGAAAATAGCAAAATCTAATTATCAACAAAGATAATTAGAAAACACAAATCACAAATCGTAAAATTGCCAATATCTAGTTATTAATCAGATAATCGGAAAACAACAACTATCTAATCATCAAAACGATAATCAGAAATCTCAGATCAACAATTATTTAATTATCACAATCGATAATCAAATTTCAAATCAACAAATATTCAATTATCAAAAACGATAATCAAATTAACAAATATTTAATTATCACAATTGATAATCAAATCTCAAATATCTAATTATCACAAGCGATAATCAGAAATCTCAAATCAACAATTATTTAATTATGACAATCGATAATCAAATTTCAAATCAACAAATATTCAATTATCAAAAACGATAATCAAATTAACAAATATTTAATTATATCAATTGATAATCAAATCTCAAATATCTAATTATCACAAGCGATAATCAGAAATCTCAAATCAACAATTATTTAATTATCACAATCGATAATCAAATTTCAAATCAACAAATATTCAATTATCAAAAACGATAATCAAATTAGCAAATATGTAATTATCACAATTGATAATCAAATCTCAAATATCTAATTATCACAAGCGATAATCAGAAATCTCAAATCAACAATTATTTAATTATCACAATCGATAATCAAATTTCAAATCAACAAATATTCAATTATCAAAAACGATAATCAAATTAACAAATATTTAATTATCACAAATGATAATCAAATCTCAAATATCTAATTATCACAAGCGATAATCAGAAATCTCAAATCAACAATTATTTAATTATCACAATCGATATCAAATTTCAAATTAACAAATATTCAATTATCAAAAACGATAATCAAATTAACAAATATTTAATTATCACAATTGATAATCAAATCTCAAATATCTAATTATCACAACAATAATCAGAAACACAAATATCTGATTATCAAAAACGATAATCAGAATCACAAATCAGCAAATATTTAATTATCACAAATGATAATCAAATCTGAAATCAACAAATATTCAATTATCAAAAATGATAATTAAATCTCAAATCAACAAATATCCGATTATCAAAAACGATAATCAGAAATCACAAATATCCGATTATCAAAAACGATAATCAGAATTCACAAATATCCGATTATCAAAAACGATAATCAGAAATCACAAATATCCGATTATCAAAAACGATAATCAGAATTCACAAATATCCGATTATCAAAAACGATAATCAGAAATCACAAATATCCGATTATCAAAAACGATAATCAGAAATCATAAATATCCAATTATCAAAAACGATAATCAGAAATCACAAATATCCGATTATCAAAAACGATAATCAGAAATCACAAATATCGGATTATCAAAAACGATAATCAGAAATCACAAATATCCGATTATCAAAAAAGATAATCAGAAATCACAAATATCCGATTATCAAAAACGATAATCAGAAATCACAAATATCCGATTATCAAAAACGATAATCAGAAATCACAAATATCCGATTATCAAAAACGATAATCAGAAATCACAAATATTTCAATTAACGAGTCCGTAATTAACCGAAATAGCAAACACACATGTCCCATAATCCACGAGTTTTACTAAATCGTTTAATTCTCTTCATCGTTTCCTTGAAAGTGCAAAATTGTGTATATTAAAAATAATATTTCACATTCTCAAACGAACAAGTTCGGAATTAAGCGAATCAGCAAAAGAAAGGGGTCATAGTCCTCGATTTTGCTGAAACGTTTAAATCGCTTCCTCATTCTTTTGAAAGCGTAAACTGTAAAAAAATTTGAAAACAATTTTTATTTTGAAACAATTTTTTAAAACACGTAATTAAGACAGCAACATAAATAGAATCTTCGACAAGGAAATTACACTTCTCAAAATACCGTAAAAACGGACAACAAAATCAGAATTGCGGGATAACTGCTTGAAAATCCATTTTAAAATTGACTGTTACTGAAGTTAAAGCGACAGTAATTTTTATACGTCAAAATCTCATCAAAATAATTGGCATCAAAACATAATACCAGTGAATTTTCATTCATTAAAAATGTCACAAGAATCTTCTCAAAGATCAAAAGGAATGTCAAACTCCTTAAACTTTTATTCATAAAAAGTTAATGACACACGAATTCACCAATGCACAAAAATTGATAAAATTTATCAATGGAAATCACGAAATTTGGTGAAGCACAAAATTCTAGAAATCATCACAAGAAATCCAAAAATCACAAAAAGGGGGGGAGGCCTATCACAAGAACGGGAGCATGAAAGCTCACCAACACGTGTAACACAAGAACGAGAAGCTATCTCATGGAAGCTATCCATTAAATTTTGACACACGAATGGCCCGAAGACCGTGGGACGCTACCCCACATATGTGATGATGAAACATCACACAAACGGGGTTTAGTCTCCTTCGTAGACAAAGAGACATCGCACAATTGCTAGTCTAAATCACAAAAAGGGGAAGGCCTATCCCAAAACGGGAGTATGAAAACTCACCAACACGTGTAACACAAGAACGAGAAGCTATATCATGGAAGCTATCCATTAAATTTTGACACACGAATGGCCTGAAGACCGTGGGGCGCTACCCCACATATGTGATGATGAAACATCGCACAAACGGGGTTTAGTCTCCCTCGTAGACAAAGAGACATCGCACAATTGCTAGTCTAAATCACAAAAATGATCGTCAATGATCATAAAGAAGTGTCAATCTCACCAAGCTAGTAAATATATGAGTTTAGCTTCATGTCCCATAACCAATTGCTTAACTCAAATATTTACGAACAAACTGTAGACCTTCACTAGAAAATTGTCACAAGAGATTCAATCGAACAAGTCTAAAAATTAACCGGCGAAGTAAACGCAAGCGTTTCATACCACTCGTTTTACTAAGTCGTTTAATTAGATTTCTCATATGAGTGAGGTAAAGGTTTGTATATACTAGTAGATAGAAAAACGGTTTTGAGAAAACGAGCTTTATAAATAAAATAGTGTTGAAATCATTTTAATGGAAGAATTTTAATATTTACTACTAGTATTGAAACCTTTATATTTTTAATGTGACAAATCACAAAAATGATTGTAGGAACAATCAATCACTAAAATTCACATGCGAAGACGTGAATTAACTCCAAAGAAATCGATATCAAATCCATCAAAGTGGAAATACCCAAAATCCCAAAAATAGAAGTTATCAAAGTTGACAAAGGTGATAACAACTAATCGGAGAAGAAGAATCGATTAACAATTGGAAAAACAAAGCAAAACGAGCATAAGTAGGCAAGCAGGGAAACAAGAGCAGGTCGGTTGACCGAACTACAAATTCTGCAATTCCTACCCTATTTAATAAAAGTGCAATCTCTCACTCAATTTGCAACCGGTCGAGCACGGACGCTTAGGGATTACGCCCATCGGCTACCCGGTCCTATTGGCTCGTCGATGCATCACTAAAAACATGTTCGAACATCAAAGTCAGGATCTTTAAAAATTTGATCCCAAATCACTAAAAATTGGAATATTCACAAAACCAATCCAAATCAAAATCAAATGCACATGAATAAGCGTTAGGAATTCATACCTAACAAATCAAAGATAATCATACACAAAGATGTGAGATAAAACATCGACAAATAGTTGTAACACATGCTCCATCTAAGTTATGTTTTATAATTGTCCTAAACCCCAGGCTCTGATACCAAGCTGTGACGCCCCACCTCTATACCCACGCTAGCCAAGAACACTATGGTGTAATGTTGTCAACTAGCACGGAGAATAAGGCTGTTGAGGAGCGACCATCCGTGTAATTGCTTTGTGCGAGCACCGATATGTCAGATAGTATAACATGCATTTTTATTTCAGGAGGAAATCCGACATACCGATACAAACTCAAAGCTACTACACAGTGGCTATAATAGTTTAGGACAATAAATATAATAATAACACAGATATAAAAGATGCGGAACACAGATAAAACAAAAGTCTCATATATATATATATAACTGATGTCAGTTACAATACATTTGACACGATACATATGATACAACTACAACTGTCGACTCTGGAAGTTATATATACAAGTACATTATCGACTAATATACATGAATACATATCAACCTAAATCGGTACACTGACTACTACAAAAAGACGCAGACCACTTCAAAAGATATGAAAAGTCTTCATAGCTCAAACAGCAACTCAAAGCAGGAAATCTACAACCTGAAATAACTCGGGTCTGACCCAAGTATTAAATTCAAAAGAAGATAATACACGGGTCAGTCTAAATCAAACTCAGTTATTAATGCACAGAAGCAATAATAATCAAATAACAATATAGACGACAATCACAGAAATCTCATATATCCGACTCCTCGATAAGAGAATCAGATAACGGAAGATATAACACTAAACAGTGTTAATCAACAAATCAACAGTCCAAATCATCAGCCAGATGAATAAAACGATTATCAATGAAGATAATATGAAAACTCCAAAATTGCCTAAACAGCAATTTACAACAAATTCCAATTATTAAATAGATAATTAGAATCTCAAAATGATCAATCAAATCAAATTTCTGTGTGGCTGCAGTACACGCACGCGTGCACTGCCTCGCCACACAGTACGTGAAATCATCACAACAGTGAATACTACAACAATCAAAACTGCAGAGGTCAATATAAATGAACCAAAAACAACTGGCACTAACCCAAATCAAAAGGAACGAATTATACACGAGTACACAATGAAAGTTTACATTCGAGTACAGGGTCAAACCCAAGTCTTTGAGACTGGATTCAACTCGCTGTAAAATCTCAAAAAAATCAACCTGAAACAATCAAAACCAACAAACCAAGCTCAACCAATTCAATCAAAAGGAAATAGTGAACAAGTTCACGCTTCAGATCAAAAATACCAATGTAGACAATGCAATAACATACTTACATAAATGTATGTATACTGAAAGCAAACAGAAATGCACTGACACTATAGGTATGAAGACCACAAGGCAAGGTACCAGTTCAACTCAAGAGCAACACAACACAAGTGTACATAAGCAACAATGCACTGTACATCAAGTGATACAACAATGCAACACTAAGAATACAATGCATCTATACCCTATCTCAATAAAAGTGCATGAAGACTTGAGTGAAACTCAAAGTCAAAACAGTGCACAGGTAAACAAACAGTGAAACAACACTGTCCCATAGCCACAAGAATGAAACAGTGGACAGATAGTTTCCTTTTTAGCAAAGGTAGAATGCATCAGGCACCAAGTATAGCCATAGCAGTTCCGAACTACTCAATGAAAATTTCATGGAGTCAACATGTAAACAGTAGTGACAAAAAGGCTACTGCCAAACAAGTTCAGGCATGAAGCCATACGCAATACTATAGCGATGTGTAGATACCCAATAACAACCTGACCGATCAACATAAAACACCAAATAGCAATTTACAATCAAATTCATGAAGCAGCAGTTTCAAATAAAAGGGTCAAACAAGTTCGAATGATTCCACAACCGAGCAAATACAATTATACATGTATGCATATATATATGTACACACATACATGTCAATATCAAATGAAACAGTACCAAAGTCAAAATAGTACAAGTGCCCGGAGTCATGAAACGGCAATGAAAATTCACAAACAAGTCAAGTTATAGGTTGCAAATGACCCGAGGTAGTGAACAGGGAAGCCAAAGCATCGAACCACAAATAAGGTCGCAGTTGAAAGTGACCGAAGCAACAGTTCACTTTCAAATAAATAGCCAAATTCAAACGAAATCACACAGTGTCATGATAACCCAGAAAACAAGAAATCGAACTCAGTCAAAAATCAGGGTACAACAGTTCCGAACAAAGACAGAAATGTCTTGAATATCATCGCATAAAACAAAGGCAAGTGACTGAGATTAACTAGTGACAATTTCAAATAAACTCAGACGAACAAAAACAAGGAGTTTCAAACCCTAAATTTCACTTGAGTAGGAATTAGATGTGAGTAGAACTCACCTTCATCCGGTCGAGAAGGCGAAGTCGAACTCGATCAAACGAGGAGCAGCCACAAACGAGAGCAAGTGATCGACATTTCATGAAGCCCCAATTTACAAAGGAACGAGCTAAAACGAGTATGCCCTAATTTGAAGACGAGCCCGCCACCATTTTTCTTCGTTCGATTTATTTTAGGGTTTTCGAAAAAAATGAAGAAGGGGGGAACGGTCGCTGCTATTATCTCAACGAAAAGAAAGCAGGCCCAATCAAATAAAAAGGGAACGGGCTAATACAAAATTTAAAGCCCGTATTCCCTTAACAAATTTTTAAATGAATTTTACTTGATATAAATTCCAAATAGCAATTAGCTATCAACACTAATCGTTTTATGACGATTATAAATTTTCACAAAACCCTGGATTGTTACAGGTATATAATCAAAAACCGTTAAGGCGCGTTTGCTAATTGTGTAGGATTCCATGGAGGTGTCTTCGGTACTTCGAGAACGGTCCTCATACACAAGGATCAGAGTTATCTTTCTGAAGCAACAATACATCTCTAGTGATGTACAATAAGAAATACATAACTAGCCCTAAAAACTATCAAGCAGAATGCATCGCTCCATGCATGCATAACAACTGTAGGTAACTCTAGGAAGGAGACAACTGCACCCTTACGGGTTACCTAAACCCCTGGTCATGCATCGTATCTCTGGTTTTAGTTATTACCATTGGTGAGGTTACGTCTGGCATTCTAGCTCATGCACTAACTGAACAGAACACGGAACCACACATGGATTCCCATACCTCAACAGATCTTGGAACCACACATGGGTTTCCATATCTCAAAAAAGATCTTGGAATCACACATGGATTCTCATACACAACGGGTCTTGGAATCACACATGGATCCACAGATCTCAACAAAGATCAAGGAATCACACATGGATTCCCTGACCCCCAACCCGTCTCGGAATCACACATGGATCCCCACATCTCAACAAAGATCTCGGAATCACACATGGATTCCCAAACCTAACGGGTCTCAGAATCATACATGGATTCCAACATCCAAATAGATCTCGAATCGCCTCCAAGCATATAACCTGTATATGGTTTTGAAGTGCTTACGGTTTCGAGTCATCTGTTACAAGCACACTCTTAAGCATACTGAACGTTCCAAAATCAATCGATCGATTTCCAAAATGCCGTATACCGGTTCTTTTGGAAATAATCAGATAGTGCATAAAAGCAGGGATCACCCCCTAATCGTTTATGTGGACTGATCTACTCATCATTTGTCCTAGAAGAACAAAACGAGTTTATACATACAGTATAGCACTACTGACGGTAACTATACCATATCATTCCCGTGTTTCTCCTAGATATTTCCAGGTTTAAAATTCTTCAGTTTTATGTACGAAAATATTTCCGTACCACCTAAATTAAGAAGGATTTCATTTAACATTGCCGAGCATGCTGAAGGATGTTTTTGTCATTTGAGCAAGTATTGGAGGTTAGGTATTACATGTTCGCACTCATTATTACTGCATCCTTCTTCATCCTTATCTCCTTTCCTCCATTCAACCCTACCCCCTTATTTTTAAACATCATGCATAAATCGAAAACGAAAAAAAGGAAAAAAAAACATTGCACAAAACGACGACAACAAAAAGGAGGACGAAGGCTGGTAGCTTCGAGAGGAGGGCGACGTAAGGGAAGGTGCGCTACGTGTAACCACTATTTTCCTCTTCCATTTCAAAATATCGAATTTTAGTTTCGTTTCTTTTTTTTAACATACTGCGAACTGAATTCCTTCCTACCTAATACTCCCAAATTAATTTTTGCTACCTCGGTACCAACTAAACTCAGTATAACCGCTCCTCAAATGATTTTTCCCCTTTCTACTACTGCATATTTGCCAGTTTCATTTCCAATGTCATCTCCCTTTGCAAAATCAAGTTTCCTTCTTATCAGAGTGCAGGGGTAATGATTTTAACCTCAATTTAGCATGGTGTTCAATGCTACAATAAGCTCTTATTGGAAGATGTGAATTTCGCAGTGTGCAAAGCAAGCTTTTGTTGAATAAAGATACCAGGACCAACTAGACTTCGCAAGTTTGGTGTAAAAGGTAATGCCTACTGAAATATAGCCAACATATAGTTAATTGACATATGCAAATTGGTTCAAAATTCCTTTTTTCTCATTGTAAACCATCTGTTATGTATTATCTTTTACTTACATAATATTGAAACTATTGAAAATCTCAATATCTTTTACAAACGGCAATACGTTGCACACTGTATTACATTGTTCGGTCTTTGTACGGTTGATATGATAGTGAAATGCTTTGCGTATCGTGAGTTTAGTGCATTTTTCTCTTTCTATTTGTTTTTTGATGCTGACTAATGACCAAATTCATTTACATGCCTCAAATTATGAAACAATATCATTTAGTCTTTCAGAGTCCACCTATCTAATGAAATGACAAATAGATTCTGAACAGTCACTGCATTATAATGAATGATTGGATGACTTTAGGATTATTGACAAGAGAACAAAGCATATCAAAGCTAAATGGTTCTGATTTGCATGAGTTTGATAGTAGATCTATTTTCTTTGTTTCTTTAAGATTTAAAACAATATGATTGTTCACTAATAGCATCACATTTCATGCATGATTGCTTTTGTTATTTCAATAAAAAAATAGTTGCTTTACGGATTCTATATGCATTAACATTTTTTGGTATTGTGTATTCATTACAATTGATTCTGTAGAGGTTCTTCGACAAAACAAGGAGAATTGTTATCTAAAAGGTTAAGGTATTAATCAAAAGTTGTACAATTTTTTTTAATTTTTTTTATTAATAATGTTTACGCTATTATATCGATTTCATGATATATTGAAGAATATTATGTAATACATTAATTTCATGTTTTAGGAATCTAAGGACGATGATACAGAAGATAAAGAAGATAGGGATTGACCTTCTACATTTGTTCTTCAGTTTGACATGGTCCCAGAACTGGTAACCATTTTGTGTAATTAAGGTAAAACTACCAGTATTTTATTCTAATTCCATTTTAGGTTAACTTAACATAAAACTACTAGCATTTTATTCTAATTATGTTCTATTTGCTATATTCATTTCATTACTATTTTGAATATGTATCAACCTTCTTCACATGCCTTATTCTTACCTTGGTTGTTCATACTTCATTTTTTATTGAATGCTTGAAGTTCAATAACACATATATCATGCTTGAAGTTATGGAACCTTTGCAATGATACGGTGAAAGTGTATGCTAAATTTCACAACTCAAAAAGTAAACTAAATATATTTCACGATTATGTATGTTTGCTCAGAACTTGAAAAGCAACGGGTGTTTTTAAATGTATAGAAGTACTTGATCTGTTCCTTTACTTTACATCTTTGGCGTATTTAATCTTTCAGCTTGATGAATGGTAGTGCGCAACATATTTATGCCTAACATTCTAATATTTTTTATGCTAACTTTATTTATAAAATATTATTTCAACATAAAGATGAGCATAATTAGAATGAAAAAAAAGGTAGGAATATGTGTATGTGCACATGTTAGGAATAACCTCGAACATGAATTATTCTTATCACCAAAAATAATAAAATTGGATAGTTTTTCTCTTGGTATAATTAATTAGGCTAATTATCTAATTTAGTTAACAACTGTTTTAATATAAATCTGTGAAGAATACCGTAATTTTATGCCTATATAATTCTTAGCTTTAGTCAAGTAATAATGAGTGCTTATATTGTTATCCAAACCTCCAAAGCATCAACTGAAGCGATGTCATTGAACAAGCTAAGCCAAACATACTTGAAAACGGACATTTATCCACAAACAAAGATAAATGGCCTAGAGGATTCTTTCCAACCTTTTTGTGGTAATTTATTTTACTAAACTTCTTGCCTTGATCTATATTTAATAAATATGAAATAAGACCTTTTCGCTCTTAATTTCATCATCGATCGATTTTCTCTTTAGATTGGTTTGTTAAATTAGCATAAACGCAAATCCTTTAGTAAGCATTATTGCATTTTTTTTCTACTATTTATACTACAAGGTCAGTAATATTGGAGGTATTAAAACTGACCTTAATTGTGTTAGGGAAATCCCTTTAAATAGAAGAACCCTTTGTCATTGTTTTCTCTTTATTTAGGTTTTGCTTTGTTACAAGAGGTTAGTAGTCATTTCTACAACAAGTAAAATACTGATTTCTAATGTACTGATAAGCATGTATCAATTTTTCAATTTTGTATAATGAAGATAATTAAGCATTTCATTGTCAAGCAAAATGAGTTATCCAGTTTATCTAATCAATTTTTAGCATTTAACCATTTAGTGATCGCTCTATTACTGATCAAATTACATTAATTTCTAACTTCTAAAATTAACCATTGTGTTTGCCATTGTTTTCTCTTTATTTATGGTTTGCCATTGTTTTCTCTTTATTTATGTTTTTCTTTGTTACAAGAGGTTAGTAGTTGTTTCTACAACAAGTAAAATAGTGTCATCGTCTCTACTCTTACCTTTCTTTCCATTTTACATTTCTCATTAACAAACATGAAAGTGTGTAGCAAATCAACTTTTGGTAACTAAAAAACCGAACATTATGTGCAAAGAAACTATAAAAACTTTTCCATAATGAACTATATGACATGCACTCTCCTATGTATATTCATGTATGCATGCATGCTAACCCCCAAGGTAGTGCAGTGGCTAGGACATGCGGCGCTCACCTTAAAGGTTGATGGTTCAATCTCCACCAACTAAATATCCTTGTGATTTACCTGAAGTATGTGTTGTGGGTTTGGTGCATACTTCCTTGAGTTTACAAGCAAAGCTTGATTCTCTAGGTCTTCAAAAAAATGTATGCGTGCATGCATTTTGCATTTAGATAAATGAACTAGAAATTAAATTGTGTAAATACTTAATGTTATAATATATAAAGACCAATATCATATTTTTTCCTATTTGAATGTTGAAATAGTTTTCGATCGATCCAACTTTGCATTTGTGCAAAACATAACATTATTATTTATTATACTTTCTTACCATGATCATTTCCACGTTCACTATAAATTATAGCATTGTTTTTGTAATCAGACAAACAAATGTTAAATCCAACAAGTATTTCCCATCGTGTTTCGTTTGATATCATATGTATTTCTTTTATTTTTGTGGAAGACTTTGTCAATAAAAGAAATATTTTGGATACTTATTTTTTCCTATAAATTTATGCTATGATTCTCTCTTTTATCAGTGGATATAAAAATGGAAATAAGAAATAAAATGCATATAGTTGCTTTGTTTATGGAAAAAATGGTGATTTACCTAAAATAAATGGTACAAATCTAAGATGAAAGATCAATTGACACAACTAATTAAAGTAATTTATAATATGTGAAAAAGTCAACGAACGACAATGATAAAAAAGATAGGGATGGACCTTCTGCATTTGTTCTTCAGTTTGCTCATGGTCCTAGAACTGGTAACCATTTTGTGTAATTAAGGTAAAACTACTAGTATTTTATTCTAATTCCGTTCTAGGTTAACTTAACATAAAACGACTAGTATTTTATTCTAATTATGTTTTATTTACTATATTCATTTTATTACTATTTTGAATATGTATCAATCTTCTTCACATGGCTTATTCTTACCTTGATTGTTCATATTTTATTTGTTATTGAATGCTTGAAGTTCAATAACACATATGTCATGCTTGAAGTTATGGAACCTTTGCATTGATACGGTGAAAGTGCATGCTAAATTTCACAACTCAAAGATGAGCATAGTCAGAATGAAAAAAGGGTAGGAATATGTGTATGTGCACATGTCAGGAATAACCTCGAACATGAATTATTCTTATCACCAAAAATAATAAAATTGGATAGTTTTTCTCTTGGTATAATTGATTTGGCTAATTATCTAATTTAATTAACAACTGTTTTAGTATGAATCCCTGCAGGAATACCGTAATGTTATGCCTATAGAATTCTTAGAGTCAAGTAATAATGAGTGCTTGTATTGTTTTCCAAACCTCCAAAACATCAACTGAAGCGATGTCATTGAACAAGCTAAGCCAAACACTACTGCTTGAATAATATCATTTATCTACAAACAGAGATAAGTGGCTTAGAGGATTCTTTTCAATCTTTTTGTGGTAATTTATTTTACTAAACTTTTTGCCTTATTCTATGAAGTGAGATCTTTTCGCTCTTAATTTCATCACCGATCGATTTTCTCTTTAGATTGGTTTGTTAAATTGACATAAACGCAAGTCCTTTAGTAAGCATTATTGCATTTTTTTTCTACTATTTATACTATAAGGTCAGTAATATTAGAGGTATTAAAACTAATCTTAATTGTGTTAAGGAAATCCCTTTAAATGGAAGAACCCTTTGTCTTTGTTTTCTCTTTATTTATGTTTGGCTTTGTTACAAAAGGTTAGTAGTCATTTCTACAACAAGTAAAATACTGATTTCTAATGTACTAATAAGTATGTATCAATTTTTTAGTTTTGTACAATGAAGATAATTAAGCATTTCATTGTCAAGCAAAATGAGTTATCCAGTTGATCTAATCAATTTTTGGTATTTAACCATTTAGTGATCGCTCTATTACTAATCAAGTTATATTAATTTCTAACTTCTAAAACTGACCTTCATTGTGTTTGCCATTGTTTTCTCTTTATTTATGATGGTTTACCATTGTTTTCTCTTTGTTTATGTTTTGCTTTGTTTCAAGAGGTCAGTAGTTGTTTCTACAACAAGTAAAATACTGTCATCGTCTCTACTCTTACCTTTATTTCTTTTTTACCTTTCCCATTAGCAAACATGAAATTGTGTAGCAAATCATTTTGTGGTAACTAAAAACACAGAACACTATGGGCAAATAAACTACAAAAACTTTGCCATAATAAACTATATTACATGCACTCTCTTATGTATATTCATGTATGCATACATGCATTTTGCATTTAGATAAATGAACCAGAATTTAAATTGTGTAAATACTAGTGTTATAATATATAAAGACCAATCTCATATAATATCATATTTTTTCCTATTTGAATGTTGAGATAGTTTTCGATCGATCAAACTTAACATTTGTGCAAAACATAACATCATTATATATTATACTTTTTACCATGACCATATCCACGTTCACTGTAAGTTATAGCATTGATTTTGTAATCAGACAAACAAATGTTAAAGCTAACATTGATTTTGTAATCAGACAAACAAATGTTAAATCCAACAAGTATTTCCCATCATTTTCCTTTTGATATCATAGTTATTTCTTTTATTTTTTTTGGAAGACTTTGTCAATAAAAGAAATATTTTTGATACTTATTTTTTCCTATAAATATATGTTATGCTTCTCTATTTTATTAGCGGATATAAAAGTGTAAATAAGAAACAAAATGTATATAGTTTACTTTGTTTGTGGAAAAAATGGTGATTTACCTAAAATAGAAGATACAAATCTAAGAAGAAAGATCAATTGATACAACTAATTAAAGTAATTTATATTATGTGAAAAAGTCAACTATTTGTAAATAACGAATATTATTATTATGGAAAAGTTTTACTTTGATAATATTATATTCGTGGCATGCAATTATTATATACTATCAGCATTATTTTATATTCAGCAACAGTAGAGACGGGAATTTTGGGTTGCAGCTCAATTTCAATGGTAGTAGCAACTCGGTAATGGTGAATTTATGGATCATTTATCGATAACAACTATTGCCAATCCTACCAACAACTGTCACTGGTATCCAACTCTAGCTAAGGCTGCAAAAGTCAGGCCAAAGCGGAGGGAGTGAATGTAGGAACATATTGGAAATTATAGCAACCATATTGAGCTTACTATTTAAACGAAAAATTCTCTCTATATTAATATAGTGATTTATTACTTTTTAACACAAACATGATGCAAATTTTTTCTATTCCAAACTACTAGAAATGCTAATTTTAATATTTGTTACATTTCTCTAGATATTGATTTACTAGTCGATTTCTTTCTTTACCCGTTTAATTATTTCCTAAAACAACTTAGTCTCATTCGTGTTTTAATAAGTGATTTATTTGTGCATGTACACACATAAAAAAATGAGACATTACATATACGTTAAAGTCATTTTATAAGATCTAAAAAACTATTACAAACATTGTATTTTATAACCAAATTCCTTCTACGCATGTGCATCGCACGTCCCAAATTACTTGTGTATATACATACATACATACATACACACAGATATATATATATATATACACATACACACATACAAACAAAGATTGATTTCCAAACCATTTTATAATTCTCTAATGATGTAGTCTCCTATTTTTTATATATCTTAAAATAAATCTTGAATTTTATACGATTTGGAACATTTTCATGTGATTTTTGGATTTTAAAAATAAAATGTTTTACGAACCTTAATTCGATAATTTAGGGAATACTAATAATCGATGTAGTGTTACCGATTGGTTTAAATGCTCTCGAGTAACTCTTCATCGGATATTGTACGACCTACTGAATAAGGTGCTTGAGTGGTAATTACTAGCCCATTAGCAAATACTTGAATTTCACCGGGTAGTATGGGATGCCTTGTTTAAGTTCTTGTGATTGCTATAGGAAAGTATTTAACACTTTAGAGTTGTATTCTCTTTTGATGTTCGACATGGGGCTATTGGATCCTTAAGAGAATATATCTTAGGTGTTATCATTAGAAATCACTTCAACTTTTGTCGAAACCATGAAGAATATAAAAGAAGGATTCATAAAGAAAGATAGCAATAACAAAACCTTTCGAAAGAGTCGAAGGGATGCTTAAGCAAAACGTTGGATGAACAATGAACTTTCGAAGAAGTCGAAAGGTGATGAGGCTGCCCTTCCGATTCAGTTAATTGCTTTCGAAACAGATGATTCCGTGTTCTAAAAGGGAGTTTCGAATGAGTTAAGAAGCACCTTTCGAAGGTATTAGATAACATGCTTCTATATATGCGCCAAATGCTTTCAAAACAGTGGGTTTTGCCATTATTTGCCTTGCGTAGAAGAACGTTTGGCCAAAACTACCCATCGAAAGCGTAGATCAGCCATTCAAATCGGTTGAAATCATCCACAATTATAAAGGAAAGCTTACATGAGTCCAAAATGTCTTCCTCAAACACCAGAAGATGGGGTTCCACATTGATCAATGAGGATGCTTTCGAAAGCTACCTTTCACAGCTAAACTTTCCACTATGCATCAACTTATTCGAAACTCCAAAGATACACCTTTCGACAGTATCGAAAGCCCAAATCCTTTCCTACTTGCAATAGCACATCAATAACAAAGTGTAGGGTACATCCACGCCTTCCGATAGAGTTGAAAGCACTCAAGTTCTAATCAGAAGCGAAGTTAGAAGGGCGCCTATAAATAAGACCCTAGGGGCATTGTTTTAGGGATCCGATTTCATTCACTCCATACTTGTTCTTTCTTGAATTCGTAAACCCTAATTCTAAAATGAAGTTGGGAATTTTACTTCTTTGTAATACTTAATGTGTGTGTGTGGGTGGGTGGGGGGGGCGCAATGATTGACTACACTACACTGTAACACTTATTATTATTTAAATCCAAAATCGGGGGAAATTAGCTGTAGCCAAATTGAGGTGCAGCTGATGTTTACTCTATACACACACCTATAAATATAGACACATACAAATGTTAGGATTACGAAATATACCCTTGAGGAGGGGATGTATAGTGTATTTCAAAAATTTCGTAGAAAAACTGATAAACTAAACGCACACAAAAATTAGAATTGCACAATATACCTTTGAGTATGGAGTGAATATGGTATTTATAAATTTTCGTAGATAAACAAATAAAACAACACAGAAATGTAAATGCAAAAAGTAAATGACACACAAATATACTCAGGTTTGACCACTAATCCATTGGTACTTACTGTTGCCTCAAAAATTATTACTAGAATGATATATTTGAACGTTTACAAATGTTAGGATTACACAATATATCCTTAACTTTATCCCAGTCGAGAATTCATGAACTTTAGGTCAATCCTATACCGAGTTCAAATTTTGAAAAGAAAATTACAAAACGTACTATTGACGCAGCGGATTAATCAAAACAATGTAGATCGATGAAAGTAGCAATCGATGAATTGATGAATACTGAAATGCCCAAATTCGTTGATCCGAAGATACCGAATTCTAGCTATCCCAAACTCGTTGATCGCGCACGATACCGGGTTCAAAGATCTGCGATTCTTCGCACGTTGATCTAGCGCACTAGATTCCGTGAATCGGCTTCTGCAGTCGTTGAATCGAGCGCACTCGATTAACCGAAAGAGGAGATAGGAGATTACACTCGACTACCAATTTGGTGAAAGCACAAGCTAACAAAACAAGAGTTTTATTTCAAATCAACTAAACTATTACAAATGAGACACACGGCCTATTTATAGGCGAACAACTCCTCATGACACAAATTTGTACAACACATAAGTCGGTTCCGACTTAAGACACCCTCCGACTTACGACTTAAGTAAGACACATGACCTACAAACAAACGACTTAAAAACAAATGCGATCTACGACTTAACAAACAGAAAATACAAACAGAAATTACATCACTTAGGTCGTTGCCGACCTATCAACTTCTCATGACTCAACTTAGGTCGTACGCGACCTAACTTCAATGCTCCAGCTTCCATCAGCGACTTAAAGAATCAACGGCAGAGATTAACGCGACATAAGATTCAACGGCATCAAGCTTCAGCGACTTAAAAAACACTTCATAGAACTGCGCAACCTAAGTCTTGCGACCTAAGTCCTCGCGACTTAAGACCTCGCGACTTATAGTGTGCGACTTATCTTCCCAGATCACCCAGCGACCTATCTTAAGTCGTTCCTGTTTCCTGCGACCTAGCATAGGTCGTGACTTGTTAGGTCGTAGCACCCCGTTAGCTCGTTCCAGCAACCTCTTTCTTATCTCGTTAGGTCGTACACGACCTAAAAACATGTTAGGTCGTTCCAGCGACCTATCTCTTTGCTTTAGCTCGCCATTCTCAAACCCGTTAGGTCGTCCATGACCTAAGTCCCTGTTAGGTTGTTTGTGCGCCTTTCCTTTGAGTTCGTTAGCTCTCGAGTCTTCAGTAGGTCGTTGCGATCTTCACTAGGTCGTTGGTGCGACCTAAAGGCCTTGTTAGGTC
Organism: Allium fistulosum; assembly: GCA_030737815.1. Classification (NCBI taxonomy): domain Eukaryota; kingdom Viridiplantae; phylum Streptophyta; class Magnoliopsida; order Asparagales; family Amaryllidaceae; genus Allium; species Allium fistulosum. Next base: position 187,238,561 of record CM060906.1, read on the forward strand.
ATTTGCGACCTAACACTTTACCCATTTGTGCTTCATCAACCAGTAACGACTTAAAGGATTCGTTAGGTCGTACGCAACCTAACTCTTCATCATTCTGGGCATCCTTCTGGGCTGCATCATCCTCCCCAGGTTGAGAAAAATTCATCCTCGAATTTGCACCCTCTTCTTCCCCAACAAACTCACTCCCATGATATGGTACAAGTTGTTTAACATTGAATACGTCCGACGTGTACACACCCTCCGGCAGTTTCAATTTATAAGCATTTTCGTTAATCCGTTTGACGATATCTATAGGACCAATTTTTCTGGCTTTAAATTTGTTATAAGCGCCTACTGGAAAACGATCCTTTGTTAACACTGCATAAACCCAATCACCTTCATTAAATTCAACATTTCTTCGCTTCAAGTCTGCAGATCGTTTATACTTCTCATTTGCTTTCTCCCATCGTTCCTGAACGATTTTATGACATTCCGCCAATCCATCAACAAAATCAGCAGCTTTCTTAACTGTCTTCTTTGATTGTGGCACTATCGTTAAATCCAACGGTCCCTTCGGTAATCTTGAATATACTATCTGAAATGGACTGAAACCCGTACTACGGTTTACTACATGATTATGAGCAAACTCTGCCTGGCATAACTTCACATCCCAACTCTTTAGATTATCTTGCACAAGACACCTCAACAAATTTCCCAACGATCTGTTCACGACCTCGGTCTGTCCATCCGTTTGCGGATGATAAGCGCTGCTAAAGTTCAACTTCGTTCCCACCATCTTCCACAAACTTAGCCAAAAATGACTCAGAAAACGAGTATCTCTATCCGACACAATAGATTCTGGCAATCCATGGAGTCGATATATCTCTTTGAAAAACAACTGAGCAACATGAACAACATCCGCCGTCTTTTTACAAGCAATAAAATGTGCCATTTTCGAAAATCGGTCAACCACCACATAAATGGAATCATTTCCACGCTGTGTTCTTGGCAACCCCAACACAAAGTCCATACTCACATCAACCCATGGTTTAGTTGGTACAGGTAACGGCATATATAAACTAGCATTAGTCGCAGTTCCTTTCGAAACCTGACAGATATGACATCGTTCCATAAATCGCTCAACCTCTTTTCTCATCGTTGGCCAAAAATAAGAGTGTGAAATCAACTGTAATGTACGGTCTCTACCCACGTGGCCTTCCTCATGTAGCTCCTTTACAATCTTCATTCTCAAACTACAATCAGGTATGCACAATCGATTTCCTTTGAACAGAAAACCATCTACCATCAAAAACTCATCTGTCTCCCCATTCTTGACTTTATCTACAAACTTTGCAAAGTAAGAATCATCGACAAATAATTCCGGCAACATATCAAACCCCGTCACTTCAACCTTCATTGTTGTTAACAAATGATTCCTTCTACTCAAAGCATCAGCCACACGATTCGTCACTCCTGACTTGTGTTTAACAATAAAAGTAAACTATTGCAGATATGCAATCCATGATGCATGTCTCGCTGAAATTTTGTCTTGCCCTTGTAAATGCTTCAATGCCTCATGATCAGTGTAAAGAACAAACTCCTTCTGAAATAGATAATGTCTCCAGTGTTTAATAGATTGCACAACAGTATAAAATTCCGCATCATATGTACTGTATCTCATCTTCGCTCCTGATAACTTTTCACTGAAATATGCAATAGGACGTCCCCTCTGACTTAACACTCCTCCAATCCCAACCTTGGATGCATCAGTATGTAGTTCAAATACTAATTGAAAATCTGGTAATACTAGAATTGGTGCAGACGTCAGCAACTCCTTGATCTTCCCAAAAGCATCCCCTGCTTCCTCTGACCATGAAAACTGTTTACCCTTCATACAATCAGTCATAGGCGCCATCACACTACTAATGTGTGGAATAAACCTTCGATAAAATGAAGCCAACCCGTGAAAACTACGAACTTCCGTTATCGTCTTGGGTTGCGGCCAATTCCTGATAGCTTCAACTTTACATTGGTCAACCTGTATTCCTTCTTCCGACACAACATACCCCAAAAATAAAACACTCCTCGTCATAAAAACACACTTCTTTGTAGCAGCATAGAATTGTTCTTCACGAAGAATAATTAACACTTTCTTCAAATGTTGAACATGCTCTTCTGTACTAGCACTGTAGATCAGAATATCATCAAAATAAACCACCACAAATTTCCCAATGTATGGCCTGAAAATTTGGTTCATCACCCTCATGAATGTACTTGGTGCATTCGATAGACCAAACGGCATTACCAGCCATTCATACAATCCTTCCCTCGTTTTGAACGCTGTCTTCCATTCGTCCCCTGGTCTAATGCAAATTTGATGATAACCGCTCTTCAAGTCAATCTTAGAAAATATTACGGACCCACTGATTTGATCCAATAAATCATCAAGCCTCGGCATCGGAAATCTATATCTGACTGTGATCTTATTCAATGCTCTACTATCTGTGCACATCCTCCACGTTCCATCCTTTTTGGGTACCAATAAAGCTGGTACAGCACAAGGACTTAAACTCTCCTGCACACGCCCCTGTTCAAGCAATTCTTCCACTTGCCTTCGTAACTCTTCATGTTCCTTCGGACTCATTCGATAATGTGGTCTATGTGGCAACATTGCTCCCGGAACAAGATCGATTTGATGTTGAATGTCTCTTAGTGGCGGTAACTCCTTCGGTAACTCCTCGGGAAACACATCATTGAATTCCTCCAAAACTGGTTTTACTTCCTCTGGAACTTCAACCTCTTCACTGCTCTCACGCCCAATCAACAAGAATACCTCAGGCTCCTCTTCAATCTCCTTAACAAACTCCTTTAAAGATAATAAAGTTTTCAGCTCTTCAATCTCTTCCGACTTACTTTCTCCTTGTTGTCTCTTCTTTGGAACTAGGATAATCTTCGTACCTTCAAACATAAAGCTGTAGCTATTGGTCCGACCGTCATGTTGTACTGCTCGATCATACTGCCATGGTCTTCCCAATAGTAAGTGGCAAACATCCATCTCTACTACATCACACCAGATCTCGTCTTTGTATTTCTTCCCAATAGAGAATGGAACACGAACTCGTCTATCCACTTTCACTTCTCCTCCTTTTCTCAACCATGCTAGCTTATATGGATTCGGATGTTTCTCTGTCTTCAATTTCAACTTTGTCACAGCCTCGGTTGAAACGATATTGTCACAGCTTCCTACGTCAATCACAAATTTACACACCTTCCCCAGTATAGTGCATGTCGACTGAAAGATATTACTCCTCAACCAACTAGCTTCTTCCTGCTTCGGTGTCAAACATGATATCCTCAGCATTAGATTACAACCTTCATCTCCTGATGCAATATCCTGTTCATCCTCCTCAACTGGACTAGAATAATCTCCATCAACATCCTCATCTTCAACTTCTGCAACCATGGTTCTCTTCTTTGGCTTTAGACACTCATTGCTTTTATGACCCAATTCCTGACAATTATAACATTTGAAACCATTGTTAATCCTCGCCTTCTCTGCCTCCTTCACCACTGGTTTACTGATAGGTTTAGAAACATTAGAACTCCCACTAACACCCTTCACCTGATTGTTGGAATTAGTAAACACACCACTTCCTCATCGTCCCTGTTTCTCCCAAGCCAACGCTTTCTGATGTGCTTCTGCCACAGATCTTGGATCGAACATATTCACCATATCCTGGATCTGCATTCTCAATCCTCCAATGAATCTAGATGTCAGCTGCTCTTCCGTTTCCATAATATCATTCCTCGCAATAAGCTGATAAAACTCATCCGCATAATCATTAACAGTCTTTGTGCCTTGCCTCAAATTCTGCAAACGTTGATACATCAAAGATTGATAATTGTAAGGTAAGAACGTTGCTTTCATCAATTTCTTCAGCTTCTCCCAAGATTCAATTTTTGACTTTCCCATTCGATCACGTGTAAGTTTGGTTTGCTGCCACCATGCCAAAGCTCTACCCCTCAACCTTGTAGCAACCAACTTCACTCTACGATGTTCTGGAACTTCTTTGAAGTCAAAAATCTCCTCAACATTAGCCACCCAATCTAGAAACTCCTCCGCTTGCATACCACCTTTGAATTCAGGAATTTCAGTCTTCATCCCCGACTCCCACTTGTGATCATACTCCGACTGATTTCTGCCTTGTCCTCGTCCTTGTCCATGAACACTACCACCGTCATACTCCTCTTCAAAATCAGATGTATATCGATGTCGACCCTGACCACCAACATCTCTACTCCCTTCGCATCTTCCACCAACATCCCCTCTATCTATATTCCTCCGTTCTCGATCATTCACGTTCCTTCCACGTCTTTAATCATCATCAATACTTCTTTCTCGATTGGATTGTGGTGAGACTCTACTTCTCCCGTGGTTAGATTCAGGTGATACCCTTCTCCGATTCTAATTCATCTCTAACATCATCTTCTCTAACCGACCAATTCCTTCGTTAAGCTTTTCACTAAAGTTTTCATTGATTCTTTGCTCCATCTCATCAGCTTCTTCTCTTCGATACAATGCTTCAACGTTTTGATGTCGATTAGCTCTTCTTGGCGGTATGCTTGAAAACTTCACAAACACTTCAATTCTCGGTCAAATGATGTACACGGCCTTCACTTGCTTATCTCGGCCGAAGTTCTTCACACTTCAAATTCAAACACAATTCGAACTTAGATCCAAAGTGATGTGGATCGAAAACTCCCCCTTTGTTGCAATTTGCGATGAACACGATGAACAACAACTTCAACACTTCAAACAAATCGGCTCCAAGACTCGATTTAGCTATGATTGGCTAAAACAAGCTCTGATACCAAAACTAAAGCAGTGGATTAATCAAAACAATGTAGATCGATGAAAGTAGCAATCGATGAATTGATGAATACTGAAATGCCCAAATTCGTTGATCCGAAGATACCGAATTCTAGCTATCCCGAACTCGTTGATCGCGCACGATACCGGGTTCAAAGATCTGCGATTCTTCGCATGTTGATCTAGCGCACTAGATTCCATGAATCGGCTTCTGCAGTCGTTGAATCGAGCGCACTCGATTAACCGAAAGAGGAGATAGGAGATTACACTCGACTACCAATTTGGTGAAAGCACAAACTAACAAAACAAGAGTTTTATTTCAAATCAACTAAACTATTACAAATGAGACACACGGCCTATTTATAGGCGAACAACTCCTCATGACACAAATTTGTACAACACATAAGTCAGTTCCGACTTAAGACACCCTCCGACTTACGACTTAAGTAAGACACACGACCTACAAACAGACGACTTAAAAACAAATGCGATCTACGACTTAACAAACAGAAAATACAAACAGAAATTACATCACTCAGGTCGTTGCCGAACTATCAACTTCTCATGACTCAACTTAGGTCGTACGCGACCTAACTTCAATGCTCCAGCTTCCATCAGCGACTTAAAGAATCAACGGCAGAGATTAACGCGGCATAAGATTCAACGGCATCAAGCTTCAGCGACTTAAAAAACACTTCATAGAACTGCGCGACCTAAGTCTTGCGACCTAAGTCCTCGCGACTTAAGACCTCGCGACTTATAGTGTGCGACTTATCTTCCCAGATCACCCAGCGACCTATCTTAAGTCGTTCCTGTTTCCTGCGACCTAGCATAGGTCGTGACTTGTTAGGTCGTAGCACCCCGTTAGCTCGTTCCAGCAACCTCTTTCTTATCTCGTTAGGTCGTACACGACCTAAAAACATGTTAGGTCGTTCCAGCGACCTATCTCTTTGCTTTAGCTCGCCATTCTCAAACCCATTAGGTCGTCCACGACCTAAGTCCCTGTTAGGTTGTTTGTGCGCCTTTCCTTTGAGTTCGTTAGCTCGTGAGTCTTCAGTAGGTCGTTGCCGATCTTCACTAGGTCGTTGGTGCGACCTAAAGGCCTTGTTAGGTCGTTTGCGACCTAACACTTTACCCATTTGTGCTTCATCAACCAGTAACGACTTAAAGGATTCGTTAGGTCGTACGCGACCTAACTCTTCATCATTCTGGGCATCCTTCTGGGCTGCATCAACTATAGACAAATGCCCCTGGTAAAAATATTTCTAGTGCAAACTTTAAAACGTGAGGGTGTAACAAGAAATCATGTGAGATTCCCTATTTCTCTCCTTTTCCCTTTAACGTTCTGTTTTCTTCTTTGACCGACCTACACCTGAACCATATACTTCCCTTCAGCTTTTCAGATCTAGAAAAAACTCCTCTTTTTTTAAAAAAAAAAATGTCTCCTCCTCACAATCCAAATCGTCGTAGCCCTAACAGGATAATTTTTCTTATTATTATTCCTTTCTACTTAGTCGCGTCAGATCTGGTTGAAGATGGAGCTCTCCGCCTTGTGTCAAAATCGATCAGTCTCCTCTAGTTATGATGAAGTCTTAAAATCACGACCTTCGCTGTCTGTATCGAAATTGCTGCCTGAGTATTATTGTTTTGAGAAGATTACTTAGACTGCCTTGAGATGCTCGCCTAAATTTGAAGCGGTCCGGATCTGACTTTGGGAAGCTCGATGGAGATTGCCGAGATGGAGAGATGCCAATGTTGGCGCCGCTAACAATATCCGCCACAACTGGAGATACTCGAAGAAGATGCTACCGCGCTTGATAACCCCGTGTCTAGACCGATATAAGGGAAGCACTGTGAGATATTGGGTGTAATTTAAGTTGGTCCTGATGTGTCTCTGAACTACAGAGTGTGATGATGCCCACGTCCTTCAAATGAATTGCTGTCAAAGCTAAAAGCTGCAGCTTGATCAGAGTTTTTTTCTTCTTCGCAGGTAATGAAAATGAACACTGCCTTTATAATTTGATCACTAGTTATCGAGCGTTGCTTTGGTTCTAGTTAAGTGCTAAAAATATGTTGTCTTGAAGTATTGTTGACTGTCTAGAATTAGATTTTTTTTAAATCGCTACATCAAATAGGTAAATTAGAAACAGACGATATTTTTACTTTGAAACATTTTTCTAATGTTTCTAGCTCTACAATACTTACCTAGTATTTTGCATAGCTGTGCAAGTATTTCCACATTTATTTTCTTTTTAAAATTATATTATTATGGTTTTTCAAGAAACCAAAAGGTAAATTAAAGGGGGCGGTCCAAGTCCAATATGCACTGCTGATACCGTTTCCAAGTCAAATAGCGGCAGCTTCATCTAAGCCCACTCGCATTACTCTTTCCTAAATAAATATCTACTTATCTAGCAATTCTCAATCCTATGTTGAGCTTTCGTCTAATCTTGCTTCGATTCAAGGAATTTGAATCTGATCGATCTTCCTTCTTTGACAGTGCTTCATTCGTTTACTCAAAAAACCGCAAGGTACTGCATTGTTATTTATAGTTTGATTTCGGCAACTCCAAAGACGTATAGTTGAATGTTGAAACTGATTAGAATTATTATGATATCTTGGAAGAATATTGAAATTGATTAAGAATCTTATTATTGCTAGGTCTATGAAATACATAGAGATCTTGAGGCGAGAAGTTCGCCCATTGATTTTTGATTGTTTATTTCTTTTTATTAAAATCAGGTAAAAAGGATAGCTAATAAATGATATATATATTTAGATAGTGTATTCATATAATACAAGATAGCTACCTAGATTTGATTTAGATAATAAATGAAATATTATGTGATAAGCATGCTGTATTGTGATTCCATATCGATGTAAAAGTAGGTAACGACGCTTTGATAAAAAATCACACTATAAATACGAAAGTGTTTTATAAATGTTAGTTTATTGATTGTCTATTTCAAAGCTCACAAATGGAAAATAGATTTATAAGTGCTTGTTCATTGATTAGGGTAGATCATCTATTTCAGATCGACTTCTAGTGGACTTTGAATTCCTCCTGCTTTGCTTTTTCATCCTTCCACCACTAGTAGGGGTCGACCTAATGTAGATGAGCTACCGCAATCAATGAACAAACATTTATAAACCTCTTCCCCATTTGTCGGCTTTGAAATAAACAATCAATGAACAAACATCTAAAAACACCTTTATTTTTATAATTTGATTTTGGAGCAAATTGCCGTTACCTTCATTTATATTAGTATAAAATCACATTACTGCGTGCTTATCCCATGATATTTCATTTATTAACGAAAACAATCTAGGCTGCTATCCTTTATTATCTGAGTATACTTTAACTAACTTATTGACTTTTCATATGAATTTGGATGAAACTGCCATAGTTTTAGTCTTCTACAATCTGTTTCACTCAATTGGAAGTTGAAACATTACTTGGCCAGGAATCTTGAATTTGATGACGATCGATGATAAAAAAATCCGGACATAGTTTTGACTGCTAAATTTTTTTGATAAAAAACTCTTCTATATACTTTATAATTTTTAATTCAGGAAATTATTGTCAAGGTCAAAATTTTTTAGCATTTTAGCCTCAAGGACAGACCTTCAGTATTTTAGCCTGAAGGACAACTTTCTTTAGGTATCAGTTTTTAGTTATTGATAACCGTTTTTAGGTATCTGTTTGTAGTTATCGATAGCAGTTTTTAGGTACCAGTTTTTGGTTCGGTGGCAGTTTTGGAATAATGTTTGTCCTTATGAATAATTTTGAAAGAATGTTTGTCCTTATGATTAATTTTTAGGAGAATGTTTGTCTTTGTGGTTAAAATATTGAGGTCATGTCCTTGAGGAAGGCTAAAAATATACAAATTTTTGTTTTTTAAATTAATTCCTTCTTTTTAATTCTTGACATGCAATGCCATTTTATTCTCTCTACTTGTCATAGTAATAGGTTTTACAAACTTAAGGAGTTTAAGCCAAGAACATTTCTGATCTAAATTTTATGTTTCAACCGAAATTTTGATCAATTTTTTTGGGGTGCATCGTACTGAAAAAGAATTTTTACCCCTTACTTTTGTACATGTATGCATATTCACAATCAAATGCAATTTTGTATGTTGTACGTTCCCTAGTTAGAAACATGCACTCCACCTTTTGGAACATTTCAAATAATCTATTTTTGTTTCTAGTCATCACGTTGGGAAAACTGTAGACTTGACTTGGTTATATAACTTTCTCTATATTCATTTAGTATTGATGTGGAATTGCGGTACTTAGATGAAGGATCCTCTTGTTTTAGACTTACATTTTACATCTGAGCCTATCCCACTCAAACAAATGGAAATGTTGATATTCATACCATCGATATGTAATACGCAAGTGTTCTTACATTGGAGGCAAGGGAGCATAGATTGTCACTTCTATTCATGGTTATTGCAACGATCCATGAAAATACATCTAGTTATATAAATAATTAATTTATTAATTAATAAATAGAGTTAAATCCTATTAAAAAATGAATTTTCGAAGCATAATGAATTTGTACCGTGGAGTATATTGATTAAGTGAAGATATTTACCTTAATTGTTTGAAGTTACAGTTAAGAAGTTATGAATTAATTACTTTGTTCTTCTTTTGCATTTTACCAAGTTTCATATTTTTTGTCTGGTAGGCGCATGCACTGGTCTCTGGGACGGAAAACAGGATTTTACATTTCTGCAACATACTAATCTGCAACACTCGTAAAGTATTTTTAAAATTATTGCAACGTTATACTACCGTATCAAATTAATCTTTCTGCTGTAGTGAATGTTGGGTCTGATATAGCTTGATATTATATGATGTGATTTTTTTCTTAAAATGAACTGAGTTCGGTTTGTGAGCGGTACTATATCGTTCAAGGCATGATTATGAGATGTTGATGGAGAAGTCTTGCTAATGGCCTTGTTACTCTATTTGATTTGATTAGGTTAGTATGTTGTATTGGAAATGAAAAATAATTTTTTTTATGAGCTGAGTTTGTAATCTATTGGATAAAATATGAAAAATAATTTTTTTTATGAAGTGAGTTTGTAATCTATTGGATAAAATAAGCAGTGAAGATTGTGCTTATATAGGCTGAGAAACAGAGGAGTGATAGGAGCAGAAGATGACTATTTGGATAGAGAAAAAATATGGTAATTTGAGTGTTGGTGTGTTATGTACTTTTGAATTGGTATTTGTTTGTGTGTGTATTGTAGCCTATAAAAGTATACATTAAAATATCCGGTTGATAGGTTCTTGTTTTGAATGATTTCAAGAATAGTATGATATGTTTCTTTCCTTGTCTGAATGATCCTTCATCTTTCATATTTATTAATATATTGTGAGATTTGGCTTGAAATAGAAAGTTTCTACCGTGATATTTGTTTTTGATTTGAAAATATTGTATAAGATATTTTTCCTGTTTGTTTGAATGACCGACTCCATTTTGATTTCTTTTATCATCAAACGATAGTGAACGACCATTGAAAATAAAAAACACATGATTTCTTAGGACCGAATGGAAAAATTGAATTTTTTTTAAGCAACATATAAAAAAATTGATATCTATTAAACATTTTGTGGAAGTCAAAAGAGCTTTTTTGGATGTCAATAACATCACACTTGATTTAAGCTATTATATTAGTAAGAAAATGTTAAAAATTTAAACAGATAAGAATCCATTAGAGTAAAAGAGATGAGAATTTCATTCTCTTTAGGTTTGTACATACAATATAATGGAGCTTTATTTATAGACTTGTGGTGAAAAATGAAGATTATGATAATACCCATGTGATATTCATATTCATCCTTATATTTTGTATATATTATATGACTGCCCTTGAATATGAGTATTTGAAATCTTAGATGTTCAAATAGTAACTTGCAGTCGTCTCTTTTAAAACATATATAATGGTTGTTCCTCATCATTATTATCTTGCTTATATATATATATATATTATTAATAAAGAAAATTTAATAAACATGATTTTCACGGTGTCTTTTTGAAATTCTAAAAATACCATCATCCATCAATAGAATCTCACCACCGATTTGCAACATTCAACACCATCTCATTCCCAACTACCCATCAACAAAATTTTACTACCAATTTGCCAATGATATCACCAACAAAACAGGTTGAAATAAAAGTGTTGTGATTATCAAAACCTTTGCACTTTCAAAGTACATCCGTCCACTCATTTTTTTATTGATAAAAGGTAAATACCTCTAAATATTAGATGCACATATGTGCCTTGTATACTTGTTTGTGCGTGTGTGTATATGTGCGTGTGTGTGTGTGTATAAATTCAGCCAATATTGATATTATATATTGTCTTGTTAAAAACCTCTAGGAAAACCTGATGAAAAAGACCTTGAACGAGGAAAAAAATGCAAATTGTAAAATCATAGATATCATATTAAAAATGCTATTTGCTGCTAAGGAATTTGATACTTTCATATCAATATAGTGCCTCATTAAAACCATACTAAGAAAACAAGTGGGAAAAATCTTAGTTAAGCAAAAAGAAAACAACTTTCATAACTTTAGTAACATATTTTGATATGTTATTTCTTTAAAAGAAGTTTGATGCATTTGGACAAAGGTAATGTTCCGTTAGAACCTTACTATGAAAAATCCAGTGAGAAAAATCTTACTGAAAGAAAAAAGAGTATCTTGTAACATACTTTTGGATGCTACCCATGATTTAATATTTTCCCTTTGAATTTGAATGTATGTCTTAATAATTCAAATTAGCTACGGATACTCTAGATCCATAAATATGTATGGTATTGCTTAAACAAGCATTAAGAAAATTAAAATCAAATGACAATAATTCCACTTACTCCTCCTTTGGATGTTAATCATTTATTAATAGTTGTCTCATTAAAACCATAATAAGGAAAAACCTAATATAGAAAAATAGTCAACATGCAGGAAAAAGAGTACAACCTACATAGTCTTAAAAAACTTCTTTTAAGATGTTATTTCATGCAGGAAATTGTGACACTTCTGGATCTTAATAGTGGCTCGCTAAAAATCTTAATAAAAAACCCAGTGGGTAAATTAATTGAGGAAAATAGTAAATAACAATATACTTTATATTTATATTCAAGCTTTGTAACGACCTAGATTTTTCTGTCGTTTAATTTTGAATACTTAAAAGGCTTAAATATTGGATTTGGAATTTATAATTGGGTTAACGAGTTTTAAAAAAAAACTGAAAATTTCAACTGATTTTGTTAAATTTAGAAACCATCGATTTAATCGACGCGTTTAAATAGCGATCTGGGGCGCAGTCTCAGAATTCGACGAAACCAGTTCCATTGGATCCGTAATAGTGAATTATTATCGATTTCAAATTTTGTAGCGTTTGGAGTTATTGTTTGATCGTACGTGATATAAACACGTTGAATTTAATATCGAAAATTTAATATAATAATTGGGTCCAAAAAGCTATCTTCTCCATACGATCGAATTAGGACTCGAAACCTTTTCCATTGTGTTTGGAATATGGGTATAACATTATGAACGTCTGGTGGCATACCTTGATAGGGATTCGAGATTTTAAGCTACGAAAATCGAGATATTGTGAAAATTAATTATATATATATATATATATATATATATATATATATATATTTCTTTCTACACTTCAAATCTGTCTTCTCTTTCCATCGACCTCCTAGGATTGTGACTTTTACTGATTCAAACACGCCATCTCCTTCTTTAAAATCACGTCTTCTTCCCCCTTCTTTTCAGATCAAATTCACGAGAGTTAAAAAAAATCGATCGTAAAATCGTGTTTTTCCCCTTCTCTTCTTCAAGAACGAAATCAAATTCGTTCTTATTTAAAAAAAATGCTCCAATGCATTGCCTGCTCAAGGAGTTATCCGCCAACTGCTCCTCAGTCGGCATGTGTACTTCCGACAACGACGATGCTGCCGCCGTTACCCCTAACACCCGTCAAGCCCTCAAATCCCTAACCTCCCAAATAAAGGACATGGTAGTGAGGCTTATCGAGCAGTGACGCAACTCCGGTCTCGACAAGTGAGACGATCGAGGAAGAAGCCGTGCACTCGATCGATGACGCGATGTGATGGAGGATGGATCCCGACCTGACTTTGATGATTCGCGATGATAGTAGGAGGGAAAATTCGACAGACGACAGTCAATTGGAGTTGTGGCATCCGCTCGTGGAAGTCGACTAAGGCTGAGCGAGCCTACGACGACGATCCGGTGGCAGTTGGAGGTCTGATGCAACGGCGAGGGACGTTGAAGGTCGACGATGAAGCGTGATGTGCATGATTTTGGGAAAGGTGATTATCGGCTTGGGCTTGATTAAGAAGGGATTAGGTATTAATTTCTGAGATTAATGTTTAATTGTATTATTTAGTTGGAAATCTTGTTAAATCAACTACTATGTCATGCGAGGTCGGAAAATTACGAAACAAGCGGCACCAGAATCGTATCGAAGAATATCACGCTATAAAATTGGTTTGGATTTTTTTTCTCGAAGATAGCTGGAATTTTAAATTAAATTGAACGCTGTTTAATTTGATTTAAAATTGGAATGGATTGCAATTAAAAATCAAGGTGAGAAATTCTCACTCATTTGGATTACCAAATTTAATTTTAAATAGTTAAAATTAATTCTGGATGCCTGGTTGAATTTTATAAATTATTATATATTGAATGTTATATATATATAGTAGTATATATATATATTAGTAGTTGGATATATTATTTCCCACCGATTGGAACAGATGAGACCCTATGCGCCCCGCATAATAGCGGATGACCCTATATACCGCGATATCCCCCTCGAAGTGGGATTGGTATTTTTATGTTGTATTAACATCTATGGATGCATGGAAATAGGTTGAAGGGATCCTACTGGATTCCCCAAAACTATATTGATTGTTTTTCATATATAATAATATATGATGTGTTAGAATAATCTGTCATAGATTATTGTTGTGATGTGAATCATTGGATGCTATAGTAGTGTTGGCCTTAATTTTGGTATTTTAAATACCATAAATATTATTTTGAATTTTTAAGAAATTAAAGGAGATTTTTAAGATGAAAATATTTATATCGGAATTCGGATTATTTAAAAGAAAATGTTTTGGATAAGCAATAATTGATTTTAATCGTACTTGGCAATTAAAAAAAAAAATATTTTTGTAGAGATTTTAAAATAATTTATATAGAAGATTTTAAACAATGGGCTTTTAAAAATGATAGCCGGAAAATATGGAAAGGCGTTGAAATCGATATTAAAAATAGATTTGAAAAGAAATGGAATTTATAAAGTAGTGGACTAATAAATGGAATTTTATAAGTGAGGATAGATTTATAATAAGGTAAACTCAAAGGAGTTATAAAATTTATAAAAGATGTTTATAAATAAGGGAAAACGGTAGTAGTCGCTAAATTGGGAATATAAAATTCATAGGGTGAATTTATATTAGAATATGGAAATAGGGTTGAGGAAAATAGTGGATACTATTTTTGAAAGTGGAAATGGTTAGGGGAATCAGAATGAAATCGATGAGTTGCGATTCGAGAGGAATCTACAAAGTATTTGGTTATTGAGATTTTAAAAATATATTTTATTACTAAGAAATTAAGTTGTTTTTAAAAAGGGAAGTTTTATTTACCAAACTATGAACTTTTGAACTAGTAGAATTGAAATACATCGAAAAGTGAATTTTTCAAATACTTAATATTTATTTTAACAAATCCTAAATTTTAAACCCAGCTTTGAAAAGTGATGTTATAAAAAAGTGTTTCAATATTTTAGATAGTTACTTGAACATGTCTTAAAAATAAATTATCATTATTCTTTTAAATACTTATTATATATATATAGAGTTTTGTAATGTTTTAAATTTATTTATTAATCTTCTCAGAAACCTGGAAAATGGAGTTATTCACTATATGGGATTTATAAGAGAATTCTCAAAATGGAATTGGGAAAAAGTAAGAAAATTTCCGAAGTAGTTAAATAAAAGTGAACTTCGAAAAATGATATAGAATTCATAAAGAAGTAGAAAGGGAGATTGGAACAAGTATATTTGACTTTGAAAATATTAAAGGGAATTAATTGAGGAATTCCGGAACTTATAGAATACGTTATAAACGAGTTAAGAAATTTAAAAATAAATTGTAAATGATTTTGAGAAAATAGGAAATAGGGAATAAATGGAATACTTCTTAAGTGTTGAACATAAAATGGAGTTGGAAAAATATTCTAAGTATTGGAATGGTGGAAATATTCCATTGAATAAATAAGGGTTTGAAATGGTTTCAAATGTTGGAATACTGGAAGTAGTTTAAATACATATCTTATAAAGATATTTTGAAAATAAATTTTGGAAAAATTTAAAATAAGGCCTGATGTTTGCTTATGAATGTTTTTTTATAGTTAAATAACCGACTATCAAATATTGGTCAATTTCGTTGTTTCGAAGAGACCGGGATCAGATTTAATTATCCGAAAACCACTTTGATCTGATTTGAGCATTATGAATGGATATCATGAAGATAGCGAAGACGGTGGTTCGGTTTGTCCAGACCCAGGATAACTTGTATGGACGAATGCTATCAGAACATCGTCATTGGAGGACGATGAGCATTCTAAGTAAAATTGTTCTTGAAAGGTAATCATAGCCTCAATCCTCATTAACCGGAATGACTGAAAATCAGGGGAGATGCAGCAAGGCTAAGTTAGTCGCACCCAATTAGGGTATGTTATCACCTTTCTAGATACCCTCGGATATATTATAAATTATAGATACGGTGGTGCATGCAAAAGAGCTCTCGATAAGGGTGGGAATACCCGGGGTGATAACATATTCGGTTCTATCTTGGTTATTGATAAGGCCGGTCTTGTGTTGTAGGGGATCCTGGCGAGGTCCTCGGTACACTTTTCTAGAAGTGTACTGTGATAGGTGGTACCCCAGTGCTTATTCATTGTATGAAATCCATTCTCCAATAAGCGCCGTATGGTCTTGATTGTGCCAAACTATGCTGAAACGTGAGATGCAAGCATTTCAGCTATTTTCTATTTACTTGGTTTAGACACTATTATAATATTAGACGGTTTAGATAAAAATGTTTTGGTTATCGTAAGGTAAAAACCCGTCGTGTTTGTGTGTGACGTGGTCTTACGAGATACCTTTGTTTTTCAAAGGATTTTGAAAATGTTAATAATTCAAATTGAGTGTGTTTTCTCACCTTGGTTTTCCAGATTGACTTGGGTGTTATTGTAAAGACCCAAATTATTGAGATGAGAATAATTTTAATAAAATCAGAAAAAGGAAAATTTTCAAAACAAAAAATATAGTCTGAAGATAAATATTGAGAATGAGTTAAATAAAAAAACTAAATATGAGTAAGTCTTATATTCATATGTGTATATATATATATCTTGAATATAAATAATAAGAAGGAAATGGTATTTCAGAGGGAAGAGGAAATATAACTGAGTGTATATATGGATTATACATTACCATATGCTGTATTTTTATACCCAGAAAGAATAAACATAAAGTAATAAGGAAAGAACACCAGGATAATTAAAAATATGAATACATTTATATATCAAGAGAAAACAGATAGCTTGAGATATTAACAAGGGGTTAATTGATAAAAGGATATACATGTATACATTACAGTTTAACATAAAGAAAATAAAATAATTCAGTAAAGAGAAAATTGTTTTCAACAATTAAGTGATAAGGAGAAAATGATATATTCTTTGGTAAATTAAAATGCCTAAAAACCAGTTTAATATTAGTTATGCATAAGTACAATTTTCAAAATAAGTCAAGAGTAAACAAATAGGCTGAGATAATAGATAGGAATGGGAAATAACTCGGGCATAATGAAAGGTATTAAAAAAAATTAAGCCACATGAAAATAATATACAAGTGAATCATGCAAATTACATGCACACAGTAAAAGCAGTGGATAACTGCTTTTACCAGAAATAGAAACCAAAGGAAAATGGCACATTTAGCCATGACAACACACACATAATTCTCTGAGAAATGTGAGGATAAAATGGGTTTTTCCTTTAGTAAAACCCTAGTAAAATGATTTAAATTAAGAGAGAAAGCAGAGGTTTTCTCTGAGGGAAAAAAAAGAAACAGTAACACATTAACAAAAAAGAAGAACTCACACTGTTTACAAGCTTAGGCAATCTCGGGGAAAAGAAGAAAAGGTGAGTGATTAATCAATCTCATGAGGCTAAGGCATTAAGACCCAAGTTAAGGGCAGCCATTTTATTTTTGTGCTTAATCAATTGTTTTTCTTTGAATACATGAATGCTGAGAATGGTTGGTGTATTGATAAATCTTTGGTTAATGTTATGATTTGTTTGTTTGATTGTTTGATAAGAATAATGCCATGATCTCTGATATGGATCCAGAACCTTAAACCATCATATTGTAAATATGTTTAGTAAGATAAATACATTTTATTATGAAGTAGGGTAATACTAGAAGATAAGCTAGGCAGTGTGAACAAAGGAGGTTCATGCTTATGTCTAGATTGTTTTAAATTGGAGATGAACAAAGCAATAATTATTTATGTGCTGATTTGTTCAGATCTAAAGCTAAAATGTTTTATGGGTTTTTCTCTGAAAACCTTACCCTATGTTCACAATAGAATTAAGTATAAGAATTTTTATAGAATGCTACTGGATTTGTTTAAGAGATCATGACATCCTTGAATATAGGAGATATGCAAGTGATAAAACAAATTTTGAATGAGACAACAGGAAACATGAATTAAAGCATTATTTTCATGAATGAAAATATGGTCAGTTGAAATCCCTGAGTGAGTCTAACTCTCTCTGATTCATGGAAAAAAAAGAGAAAGAAAGAATGTAAAAGCATTTCAAGAGTTAATAAATCTTTCTGAAATAAGAAATAAGACTGGTCACTAGATTATAAAACTAATCTAGGAGAGAAGCCTTGATCTATTCATCATAAGGAGTATGATGGGTATGTGCATGACTTGTTTAAGTCCTATAGGCCTTTGTGCAAGGGTTAACAGAATTGAGTCCCTTGCAATGCACACATGGTGTTCAATGGCAAAGAGATATGACCAAATTAAATTGATAAATCAAGATTTAGAGCTGAACTATGGAATTAAATTGAGTTAATTCCATAAGAGTATGTGTACATGCATACTGTATTGAATGATTGAATGGTTGCTTGTGTGCATGAGTGTAGTAGGAGCTTAGATATATATATATATATACCCAGTTACATTATATATCCAAAGTGCATTTAGCATATGAATACTCTGCACAACAATTTAAAAATGACAAGTTATTATATTTTGATTTCACTCATACCAGAATTTTATTTCTGACCCTATTTGTTGCTTTGTAACATCTGAGGTGTCTCATTTTTATTGAGGCAGCTCTAGATGTTGCTGCAGGAAAGGAAGCATAAGAAACTTGTATGCATGGACAGTTGAAGATTTACTTGCATTAGAATGTTTAAGAAGTTTGGCTGAAGTATTGTAATAATTAGACCAGGCCAAAAATATTATTATGTTTAAGTATTTTCTGGATTGATATGTGTTTGCTTTGTTTTCTGAGAAGAGAACATGTAAGAATTTTAGTATTATATATGAATATGCATATGTGGGTTTCTGATTTAAGTAGCTGATTTGCATAGTCTCTGGTGAAGTATGATATAGGAGATCATGCCATGTAATTTGATATGTGATCATGTCTCCTTTGGCAATGTCTGATGAATCCTTAAAATGGTAGAGTAGAAATAATCATAGGAAGAAAGGAATATAGCACAATCATTGAATCTTGTAAAGGATGAGTTGAACCAAAACTGGGCTAACCAGAAATACATGAATATGACTTATAATTGATATAAGTACATAGTTAACCTGAAATGAAATTTATGACTTTAGTCTAGGTATTTCAATTACAGTAGAAGTTGTATTGCTCTGTGAAGTAGATCCATATATATATTTTGGTAAAACTTGTAGGTCTCACTGCACCATGCTTCACACATTTTACTACTTAAATACAAGACCCAAGTCTGAGTACATTTGATCATGATCAACCTGAGGCTATTATAAATGACTTGCAGTCCTGTTTGTAATAGGCAAAATCATCACCACACAACTCTTTAGACACTTCCACATGATATTTAGAATACTTCAGTTGTTTACTTGATAAGTTCACCTGAGAATTGTGTATTAATTTGGTTTGCAACATGGCTTCAACTATCTTGTCTTCAATCATATGTTAAGTCCTAGATTTGTACATGTGTATGCATATATACTCTGCCTAAATACATTGTTCCTCTGCTTGAACCTCAATCCAGTTTAACATCTGATCATTCATAGGAACCTTGTTCAACATATAAATTAGAACATGAATACCCTCACCTGACATAAAAATTGTTAGAACATGAATTATAAATCCCGGGCTAACTTATAATGAGTAAGTTACCTTAGACACCTTAATATGTAGCATAGAATCTAGTAGTGGCTAATCACAAAATCCCAGAATCTGAATCTTCTGCTTGAAAAATTCAGGAATCAAATAATCTAAGGATTAAAACAAGAAAATAAGAAAAATGGAGTATTTGATTTTATAATCAAGCTTGAGCTAAAAAAAATGAATAGAAAAGGCTATGTGACACCATATCTCTGGAATATAAGAGATTAGGTGTGATTGGATTTCTTTGTCAATTTAAATTACTCTGATAGACAAAGAGCCATATATATATCTTCATATATATATATATATGAATCAAGTTAATTTTATATACTAATATTTTTATATTGGTAAAATAAGGAATTCTGGAAAAATTAAATCAAGAGAAGTGGTCCATTGAAGAATGTATATATATATACTTAAAAAAAATCTTAACAGGAAATTCTCTAAAATACTTGGAAATAAAAGTGGGTCACTTCAGTTGGTATCAGAGCTATGTTGTTAAAACATAGCATAAATATATTATCTAATCTTCTTGTAGGGATAAAATTCTAAAAAAAATATAATAAATAAATATCTGTAGTAGAAATAGATTGCAGAAAATAATTAAATTAGAAATATGACTAACTAGCTATGCAACTGAATAGTGAATCATGGTAGGAAGACCACCAAGTCATGGAGCAGGACCCTCCAATACAACACCAATGGTTAACTTGCAAGATTTGGTGAGGGCATTTAGAGAAGGAGCAGTGCACAGAGAAGAAAATCCTCATGAGGAACTAGCCAAACTATTGAAGACATTCTCAAATTTAGGAGGCAAGGATTTTGAAGGCACTGAGGGAGTTATGGGAGTGCAGACATGGTTGAGAACTTTGGAAAGGATATTTGCAGATATGCAAATTAATGACCAAAGGAAGAGGCAGATAGCTTCAAGGAGACTCAAAGGAGCAGCCTTAGATTGGTGGGAGGTGATCATCACAGGAAGGCCAGAAAATGAGATAACATGGGATCAATTCAAGGAGATGCTTGAGGCAAGGTTTGTTCCAGCAACAGCTAAGGCAACATTGCTTGAGGAATTTATAAGGCTGAGGCAAGGACAAATGAGTGTGACTGAATACACTCAAAAATTTGAGAGCTTGTCCAAGTATGGAACTATGCTCATAGGAGATGAAGAATCAAAGAATTCAAGATTTATCCAAGGATTAAATGCAGGTCTGAGTCGAGCAATGTTACCATACAAGGATAAAACATTTGATCAGGTCATAGACCTTGCTCTTTCTTTTTAACAACATGACAATGCTAGGGAAAAATTTAGGAGCATTAGGGCTAACAATCAAAAGAAGGGGAAAAATAGAGTACATCCCTATGACAAAAAGAATATGGAAAAGAAAATGGAGGGAACAACCATTGGAGAAGCTAAGAAAAAAATTACTTGTTATAATTGTGGCAAAGAAGGACACATGAGTAATAAGTGTCAAGCAGCCAAGAAGGCACCATTCAGCTGCTATAACTATGGGAAGGAAGGTCATATTAAAAGAAACTGCCCAGAATTCAAAAAGGGAGCAATGATAGGAGCACTTGAGGGCAAAGCAAAAGAAACTGCTGTGGGAAGTTCTGGACAATTGGAAGGTATACTTCTAATTAAAGATCACCCCATCTCAGTTATATATGACACTGGAGCAACACATTCACTAATATCCCAAGACATAGTGAATAAATTGACTCTCACATGCTATTTAGTTGATAATCCCTTGTTTATTCAAAGTCCCCTGGGTAGTTCTTGTTTGCTAGGATTAAAATGTCTGGGGGTAGAATTAAACATAGGAGGAAATGTGTTTAAATCTGATTTGTTTGTATTAAAATACCCTGGAATAGGAATTATTTTAGGGGTAGATTGGTTGAGCAAATTCAAAGCAATTTTGAATTTAGAAAATTTCACTATTTCTCTGAAAACAGAAAATGGTAAAAATATTATAGTCATGAGTGAAATTGCCAAAATCAATTATTTTAACCAAATATGTAGCATGACTGAGAAAGAATTAGAACTGGAAGACATAAAAATTATAAATGAATACCCAGATGTCTTTGGTGAAGTCATAGGTGTTCCAAAAAATAGGCAAGTAGAATTTCAAATAAGGCTAATCCCTGGAGCAAGTCCAATCATCAAGAAACCTACTAGGATGGGTCCTAAAGAGTTAGTGGAGTTGAAACATCAGTTGGAAGAACTGGAGCAGAAAGGCTTCATAAGGCCTAGTAGTTCAAACTGGGGTTCTCCAGTTGTATTTGTGAAGAAGCATGATGGAACTTTGAGAATGTGCATTGATTACAGGGAATTAAACAAAGTCACCATTAAAAACAAATACCCACTCCCCAGAATTGATGATCTATTTGATCAATTGAATGGAGCAAAGATCTTCTCAAGGCTAGATTTAGCCTCTGGGTTTCATCAGATGAAGGTAGAGGAAGAAAGTATTAATTATACTGCCTTCAACACAAGGTATGGATTATATGAATTTTTGGTGATGCCTTTTGGATTGACAAATGCACCATCATATTTTGTAGATTTAATGAATAGAACATTTAGAGATTTTCTAGACAAATTTGTGGTTGTCTTTATTGATGACATATTAGTGTATTCAAAATCAGTAGAAGACCATGCAAACACTTGCATCTGGTTTTGTCTAGACCAAGGGCACATGATTTAAAGGCCAAATTCTCTAAATGTACATTTTGGCAAAAGGAAGTAAATTTTTTGGGGCACATTGTATCACAACAAGGGGTTAGTGTGGACCCAAGTAAGGTGATGGCAGTGCAAACTTGGAGTAGACCCAAATTAGTGACTGAGGTGAGATAATTTTTGGGAATGGCAGGCTATTATAGAAGGTTTATAAAAGACTTTGCAAGAATAGCCATCCCATTGACCAAGTTAACTAAAAAGGAGCAACCATATGTGTGGACAGAGAAATGTAAACAAGCTTTTTCATCACTAAAGAAGGCACTGGTGGAAGCTCCAGTCTTACAGGTTCCAGAGGGTAATGAAGAGTTAGTGGTTTACACAGATGCTAGTGGATCTGGATTAGGGGCAGTGCTTATGCAACATGGTAGAGTCATAGCATATGCATCAAGGCAACTCAAGCCAAATGAAACTAGGTATGCTACACATGACTTAGAACTAGCTGCTGTAGTATATGCATTGAAACTATGGAGACATTACTTATTAGGTGCTAAGTTTGAATTGTTTACAGATCACAAGTCACTTAAATATTTGTTTTCCCAAAAAGACTTGAACATGATGCAACATAGGTGGGTAGAATTTCTAGTTGCCTATGATCTTGATATATTATACACCCCAGGAAAAGCTAATAAAGTGGCAGATGCATTGAGTAGGCATCAAGCAAAAGTGGAAAGCTTAATGATGAGTGAATTCAAGGATTTGACAATTCTCAGTGAAGTAGAAATAATAGTAGAAAGTAGAGTAGCAGATAAGGCACGCAGTGATATAATTGAATATAGTAAACTAAGCCTCATTTCCTTAAGGTCAACTCTGGTTGATAAAATAGGACAAATGCAGGATCAAGACACAAATTTAAAAGAGAAGAAAGATATGATGTCACAAGGCATGACAGTAGAGAATTATGAAGTAGATGATAAAGGATACTTAAGGAAAAAGGGGAAGCTTTGTCTACCAAATGTAGAAGAACTGAAGCAAGAAGTTATGGATGAGCATCACAAAACAAAATATACTATCCATCCAGGTGGTACAAAAATGTACCATGATCTCAAGAGAAATTACTGGTGGCCAGGAATGAAAGGAGCAGTGGAAAGATATGTGGCAAATTGTTTAACATGCCAACAAGTTAAGGCAGATTATCAAAGACCCTCAGGTTTATTGCAACCTTTGGAAGTGCCTACTTGGAAATGGGAAAGTATATCAATGGATTTTGTGGATGGTTTGCCAAGAACAAGAAGGGGCAATGATAGTATTTGGGTAGTGGTTGATAGACTCACAAAAACAGCACACTTCATCCCAATAAGTTCAAACAGAAATGCTCACAAGCTAGCTCAATTGTTTGTGAAGGAGATAGTGAGATTGCATGGCATCCCCAAGACTATCATTAGTGATAGAGATATTTTGTTTACTTCAAGGTTTCGGAGTAGCTTTCAAGAAGCTATGGGGACAGAACTAAGCCTAAGCACAGCTTACCACCCACAAACAGATGGGCAAACTGAGATTGTTAATAAAGTTTTAGAAGATTTGCTGAGGGCATGCATACTTGATTTTAGAGGCAACTGGGAGGATCATATTTATTTAGCTGAGTTTGCTTATAGTAATAGCTACCAGTCCACCATAGGAATGGCTCCATTTGTGGCTTTGTATGGAAAGCCTTGTTTATCTCCTGCATGTTGGATGGAAGCTGGTGAAAGGGTGTTGCTTGGACCAGACCATGTAAAAGAAACTTCTGCAAGAATTGAACTAGTGAGGCAGAGAATGAGAGTAGCTCAAGAGAGACAGAAAGCCTATGCAGATAAAAGGAGAAGGCCAGTAGAATTTGAGGTGGGAGACTATGTGTTTCTCAAAGTTTCACCAATGAGGAAAATATTGAGATTTGGCAAAGCATGGAAACTGTCACCAAGGTATATAGGACCATATGAAATTGTTCAAAGAATAGGGACTTTAGCTTATAGGTTGAAGTTACCAGAGGAATTGAGCAAAATACATGATGTATTTCATGTATCCCAATTGAGAAAATGGGTGCATGATAAAGAGTCCATTCTTGAATCACATACACATGTTGAAATTCAAGAAAATCTGGTTTATAAAAAGGAACCAGTGGGCATTGTGGCTAGAGAAGAAAAGAAACTGAGAAATAAAATAATTAAACTAGTTAAAATCCAATGGAGTTTGGATGGGAATGATTGCACTTGGGAGGCTGAACAGAGGATAAAGGATAAATATCCTAATCTGTTTTCTGCTTAAGGTATGTTTAAAAATTATGATGAGACTTTAAAATTATTTATGTATGTTTGATTGATTTAGAATGAATGAGTTCCTGAAATTTCATTTAATTGAAATTAAGCTTTGTATACATTTGGATGGAAATGTATGAGAGAATAATTGTGGGACACAATTCCTTTTAGGAGGAGAGTATGTGAAGACCCAAATTATTGAGATGAGAATAATTTTAATAAAATCAGAAAAAGGAAAATTTTCAAAAATAAAATAAAATATAGTCTGAAGATAAATATTGAGAATGAGTTAAATAAAAAAAAACTAAATATGAGTAAGTCTTATATTCATATGTGTATATATATATCTTGAATATAAATAATAAGAAGGAAATGGTATTTCAGAGGGAAGAGGAAATATAACTGAGTGTATATATGGATTATACATTACCATATGTTGTATTTTTATACCCAGAAAGAATAAACATAAAGTAATAAGGAAAGAACACCAGGGTAATTAAAAATATGAATACATTTATATATCAAGAGAAAACAAATAGCTTGAGATATTAACAAGGGTTAATTGATAAAAGGATATACATGTATACATTACAGTTTAACATAAAGAAAATAAAATAATTCAGTAAAGAGAAAATTGTTTTCAACAATTAAGTGATAAGGAGAAAATGATATATTCTTTGGTAAATTAAAATGCCTAAAAACCAGTTTAATATTAGTTGTGCATAAGTACAATTTTCAAAATAAGTCAAGAGTAAACAAATAGGCTGAGATAATAGATAGGAATGGGAAATAACTTGGGCATAATGAAAGGTTAAAAAAAAAAATAAGCCACATGAAAATAATATACAAGTGAATCATGCAAATTACATGCACACAGGAAAAGCAGTGGATAACTACTTTTACCAGAAATAGAAACCAAGGGAAAATGGCACATTTAGCCATGACAACACACACATAATTCTCCGAGAAATGTGAGGATAAAATGGGTTTTTCCTTTAGTAAAACCCTAGTAAAATGATTTAAATTAAGAGAGAAAGCAGAGGTTTTCTCTGAGGAAAAAAAAGAAACAGTAACACATTAAAAAAAAAGAAGAACTCACACTGTTTACAAGCTTAGGCAATCTCGGGGAAAAGAAGAAAAGGTGAGTGATTAATCAATCTCATGAGGCTTAGGCATTAAGCCCCAAGTTAAGGGCAGCCATTTTATTTTTGTGCTTAATCAATTGTTTTTCTTTGAATACATGAATGCTGAGAATGGTTGGTGTATTGATAAATCTTTGGTTAATGTTATGATTTGTTTGTTTGATTGTTTGATAAGAATAATGCCATGATCTCTGATATGGATCCAGAACCTTAAACCATCATATTGTAAATATGTTTAGTAAGATAAATACATTTTATTATGAAGTAGGGTAATACTAGAAGATAAGCTAGGCAGTGTGAACAAAGGAGGTTCATGCTTATGTCTAGATTGTTTTAAATTGGAGATGAACAAAGCAATAATTATTTATGTGCTGATTTGTTCAGATCTAAAGCTAAAATGTTTTATGGGTTTTTCTCTGAAAACCTTACCCTATGTTCACAATAGAATTAAGTATAAGAATTTTTATAGAATGCTACTGGATTTGTTTAAGAGATCATGACATCCTTGAATATAGGAGATATGCAAGTGATAAAACAAATTTTGAATGAGACAACAGGAAACATGAATTAAAGCATTATTTTCATGAATGAAAATATGGTCAGTTGAAATCCCTGAGTGAGTCTAACTCTCTCTGATTCATGGAAAAAAAAGAGAAAGAAAGAATGTAAAAGCATTTCAAGAGTTAATAAATCTTTCTGAAATAAGAAATAAGACTGGTCACTAGATTATAAAACTAATCTAGGAGAGAAGCCTTGATCTATTCATCATAAGGAGTATGATGGGTATGTGCATGACTTGTTTAAGTCCTATAGGCCTTTGTGCAGGGGTTAACAGAATTGAGTCCCTTGCAATGCACACATGGTGTTCAATGGCAAAGAGATATGACCAAATTAAATTGATAAATCAAGATTTAGAGCTGAACTATGGAATTAAATTGAGTTAATTCCATAAGAGTATGTGTACATGCATACTGTATTGAATGATTGAATGGTTGCTTGTGTGCATGAGTGTAGTAGGAGCTTAGATATATATATATATACCCAGTTACATTATATATCCAAAGTGCATTTAGCATATGAATACTCTGCACAACAATTTAAAAATGACAAGTTATTATATTTTGATTTCACTCATACCAGAATTTTATTTCTGACCCTATTTGTTGCTTTGTAACATCTGGGGTGTCTCATTTTTATTGAGGCAGCTCTAGATGTTGCTGCAGGAAAGGAAGCATAAGAAACTTGTATGCATGGACAGTTGAAGATTTACTTGCATTAGAATGTTTAAGAAGTTTGGCTGAAGTATTGTAATAATTAGACCAGGCCAAAAATATTATTATGTTTAAGTATTTTCTGGATTGATATGTGTTTGCTTTGTTTTCTGAGAAGTGAACATGTAAGAATTTTAGTATTATATATGAATATGCATATGTGGGTTTCTGATTTAAGTAGCTGATTTGCATAGTCTCTGGTGAAGTATGATATAGGAGATCATGCCATGTAATTTGATATGTGATCATGTCTCCTTTGGCAATGTCTGATGAATCCTTAAAATGGTAGAGTAGAAATAATCATAGGAAGAAAGGAATATAGAACAATCATTGAATCTTGTAAAGGATGAGTTGAACCAAAACTGGGCTAACCAGAAATACATGAATATGACTTATAATTGATATAAGTACATAGTTAACCTGAAATGAAATTTATGACTTTAGTCTAGGTATTTCAATTACAGTAGAAGTTGTATTGCTCTATGAAGTAGATCCATATATATATATTTTGGTAAAACTTGTAGGTCTCACTGCACCATGCTTCACACATTTTACTACTTAAATACAAGACCCAAGTCTGAGTACATTTGATCATGATCAACCTGAGGCTATTATAAATGACTTGCAATCCTGTTTGTAATAGGCAAAATCATCACCACACAACTCTTTAGACACTTCCACATGATATTTAGAATACTTCAGTTGTTTACTTGATAAGTTCACCTGAGAATTGTGTATTAATTTGGTTTGCAACATGGCTTCAACTATCTTGTCTTCAATCATATGTTAAGTCCTAGATTTGTACATGTGTATGCATATATACTCTGCCTAAATACATTGTTCCTCTGCTTGAACCTCAATCCAGTTTAACATCTGATCATTCATAGGAACCTTGTTCAACATATAAATTAGAACATGAATTATAAATCTCGGGCTAACTTATAATGAGTAAGTTACCTTAGACACCTTAATATGTAGCATAGAATCTAGTAGTGGCTAATCACAAAATCCCAGAATCTGAATCTTCTGCTTGAAAAATTCAGGAATCAAATAATTTGAGGATTAAAACAAGAAAATAAGAAAAATGGAGTATTTGATTTTATAATCAAGCTTGAGCTAAAAAAAATGAATAGAAAAGGCTATGTGACACCATATCTCTGGAATATAAGAGATTAGGTGTGATTGGATTTCTTTGTCAATTTAAATTACTCTGATAGACAAAGAGCCATATATATATCTTCATATATATATATGAACTAAGTTAATTTTATATACTAATATTTTTATATTGGTAAAATAAGGAATCCTGGAAAAATTAAATCAAGAGAAGTGGTCCATTGAAGAATGTATATATATATACTTAAAAAAATCTTAACAAGAAATTCTCTAAAATACTTGAAAATAAAAGTGGGTCACTTCAGTTATTTTATTATAATGCTCGAGTCAAACCGAGTATTACAGATTCAGGTTAGGATGCTATGGAGCTCAAGAGACGAGCTGGAGGAGTTCAGACGTATTCCCGTACTTAATTTGTATTTCCGCTGTGTGAGGACAAGTTATTAAACTGTCCAGATTGATTGTTGTATATTGTACTCTGATAATGGTATGTATATTAATAATACAGTTCTTGTATTTAAAATCTATTATTATATATTATATTTTGTTCTACTACGATTGTGAGATTATGTGTTGTTGTTTTCTATTTTTCTTCTTCTACCTTTTCTTCTTCACCCCAAAATGAACTGGTGTTTCCGGTACTCGATTGCTCGACATTCTATACGGTGGACGTATTGATGTCGATTTTCGAGGGTCGAAAATCTGGTTCATGACAGTTGGTATTAGAGCTGAAGGTTAAGCAAGAACCTTGGCTTTGATAGGGATTACTCATTAGAGATAGGGTCGGTAGTACCCTAGAATGAGTTTGAGCGTATTAATAGATATGAGCTCGTATTTGTTAGTGAATATAAATTGTTTTATATTGTGTTGGTTGACTTATTGAGTGGCATATGAATTCTGGTCGGCACAGTCCGTACAACTGTATCGACATGGGTTTCTAAACACTTGAATAGAGCAATTCGACACAGTATTGTTTTGAAATGGGGTAAATGAAATAATTATACCCAAATTATATTTTGATATAAAAGAAATAATTTTCTGGAATTATTATAGTAGGTTGATGTGTTTGGTTATTATTATATAATCAAATGAGATTATAAAAAAAATTGTAATGAGACATAAAAACAAAGAAAAGTTGTATAAGTGTGAAGTATACAAATAAATTAAAACTAAAGTGGATTCAAACTAGAATTCAGGAATTTGAATCCCGGAGGGTTTGGAAAATATTTTCAGAAAGTTATGGAAATGAAATTGGTGTTATTTTGGAAATATTTAGAAATGAATAATAGTAGTATTTTTGGAATATTTCTGAATAGAAAGTGTTTAAAATGGATTTTGGAAGAGATATAGCACTAAACTGTAGCGAACCGCAATTCTGTACCCCTTTGAGTCGACCATAATTCACACTTGTTCAACACAAAGTGTACGGAAGAGCGAATAACTAGGGTAAAGAAGAAGAAAGAGGTAGAATAAAAATTAAACATAAACACAGAATCTCACAATCGCAGCGGAACAAAATAAAATATATAATAACATATTTTTATACAAGGGAAACTATATCTGTTAATATACATACAATCATCAGAGTACAACAATTCAATACATCAAAATGGACAGTTATAATAACTTGTCCTCACACAGCGGAAATATAACCAAGTACGGAGATACGTCTTTGTCATTCAGCTCGTCTCCTGCGCTCCACAGCGCCCTATCCTGAATCTGTAATGCTCGGTCTGACCCGAGTATTATAATAAAGTAACACCCGAGTCAGTCTGAAAAACCAGCGTGAGAAAACAAACTAAATTTGAATTATTAGAGTTATCAAAATCCTTTGAAAAACAAAGGTATCTCGTAAGATCGCGTCACACATAAACACGACGGGTTTTTCCCTTATGATAACCCAAACATTTTATAGAAAATCCAGTGATATTATAATAGTGTCTAAATACAAATACTTATTCAAATAGCCAAAATTGTTACATTAATTAAATTCCAACATACTAGGCTTTACAAACAAAACCTTAAGGCTTGTATTGGAGAATGGATTCCATACAATGACTGGGCCATTGGGGTACCGCTCATCACAGTACACCTCAAGAACAATGTACCGAGGACCTCGCTGGGATCCCCTGCTACATAAGACCGGCCTACCCCTAACCTGGATAGACCGAATATGTTATCACCTCGGGTGTTCCCACCTTTACCATCGACCGCTCCTTCTTTCATGCACAACCATATCCATAATATATAGGTTTCCGAGGATATCTAGAAAAGTGATAACATACCCTAATTGGGTGTGACCCACTTAGTATAACGCTCCGGAATTTTCGACTTCCGAAAATCGACATTAATACGTCCACGGTATCAACTGCCGAGCAATCGAATGCCGGAAAACCGAATTGTTATGGTTAAAAAGAAGAGGTAGAAGAAGACAAAAAGAAAGAAAGAAGAAACAACAGAAACAATATCAGAATCTCACATATCACAGCGGAACAACATATAATAGATAAATGAATAATCTTTAAATCAAAAGAACTGTACATTTTATACATTACATCATTAGAGTCAATATACACACAATACGTCAATGGACAGTTATACAAACTTGTCCTCATACAGAATACACAATGGAATAATAATATCATATATAAATGCTACGCCTCGCCATCCAGCTCGCCACTGAGCTCCACAGCATCTCCTGAATCCAGAATGACCTGATAACCTGACTTTAGGCTGCCCATGTGGAAAATGATGGGCACCCAGAGTTTAGGAAGGGAACAATAAACTCCAGGTCAGTCATGGGACTGGTGTCAGAACTAAGAACAGTTTACCTTTTAAACAAATACAAAGAATTTTAAACATTGAAATCCGCAATGCTTTTGGAAAATGAAACTACCATAAGACCTCCCACCACACACACAATGTAATCGCAGACTTGGAGGAGATTTCTTCTTATGATAGTCAAATATGCTTACTACGCAATAAAACTCTTTTGATATTATTACTAGTGCATAGTGTGCAAATCATTTCGAAAATACAATATTAATCTTAGCCAGCATAGGTACCATTATATTATGCCTGCTATAGCTGCCGCCTGATGAGACAGGTTATACAACTGCAATCGTAAAGGGCTCGTATTGTTTCTTTGGATTTTCCAACAAATGGTCAGGCTAAGGAACTTCCTACTGCCACATGGGTACGCCTTTGGTAGGACGTCCCAAGAGTCAACCTGCTCTCTGCCAACACAAGGCCGGGTTACCTCTTACACTAGGTAACTACTACACGAATATGCCACCCCTCGGTCCTTTGGGACCTTTATCCGAGCCGCCTCGACAAAAAAACAATCACACAGTAAATGAGATTGGAGTAACCACATAGGTTAAATACTAGGGCTCCATACCTGATACCACCCTTTTCCAGAAGGAAATGACATACCCTAAAGGGAGCGACCCTCATAACCTTGCCGCATATTCCTATTTCGACCATTTCCGGGTTGTGAGGTCCTGACGAAGTCTCGTCCACAAAGCTACGCTTTTTCACAAAGCCATGCTTTGATCAACAAATGATCAATAAATAATCATCACACAACAACACTCAGCATGCCACACTAACAAATTGGGAGTATATCACTGATAACCTTCAACTACATAACCTCTGAGCTCGTACGTCTCAGAGAAGGGTGTTAAGCTAAGAGAATAAATTCTCCGCCACCAACAGAAATGTATTTGAAAGAAATCAGCTTTATATCTCAAAATGTAATGTCAGACATGTAACCTTACAAGTCTGTTCCGGGTTCGAACAGAACCGAAGGCACTTCCAAAGAAGCCCTTGCAATCCGGGTATTCACAATCCCGATCGAACTTTCCATCACAAAGGAAATCTCTATACCGTAGCTAATGGTGCAGAGACAATCTATAGGTCATCCTATCGTTTTCACAAATACCCGGTCTTCACCACCGGTCTTCAATGCGATCCATATCGTCGTATCACTTATTCGGAATGGATAATATGACACAAAGGTCCTTTCATGGCAAAAATCGAATAGTGAGTACAATATTTAAAACATATGGATATGGGGATTTCAATTAAGTCACAACTTATTACCCAAATCCTTTCCTTTAAATGGTTTAAACAAATTACCATTTTAAATCTTTAAACAAAAAGATTTACTTCACAAAGTTCACCCAATTTCACAAAGATTCATTCATAGATTTCCAAATCAATTTCCATTTCGATTGGATTAACCCATTAAATCTTTAAATCAAGATTCAACTTATAGCTTTCAAAACTATTCACAATTCAAGTCTTTTATAATATAAAAGATACACCTTTTAAAATCTTCTTTGATTTCAAAATAAAGCTTAATCATCTTCACAAAGGTTAATTCATTGTTTTTCCAAACTATTAACAATTTCATTTCAACTTGAAATGTTTCGATACAAATTAGAAATCTTTTCACTTTATGAAAGCTATTATTATCTGAAAATAGATAGTTTTCGTTTTGGGAAAAACTGGTTACAATTACACAGGTTAAAGCCATCTAAGTATAAAACTTGAATTTAAATTTAAATTTCCAAAACCATATTTTAAATGGTTAAAAACCCATATAAACACCTTTTACACTTGTAAAATCTTTTAAACCAAAATTCCCAAAATTTTGAATTCAATTTCAAGTATTGAATTCAAAATTTAAATCAAATTATTTAAATTTCAATTTTATTAAGATATTTAAAATAACTCTTATTTTTGAAACTCATTTTCAAAAAAAAACTTCCAATTCTAATTCCAAAACTATTTTGGATTCAAGAATTCAATTTTCAAAATTGATAAAAATCTGTGACTTAATCGATTTCCACGTGAAATCCACATTTGTGTGTGTGTTGTGTAGTCCAAGGGTTTAACACAATAGTGCAACAACATTCAATCATCACAGATCAAATATAACAATATAATTGATAAGTGATATAAACTATAACGCTTATCTTTTATTCACAGATCACAGATATATATATATATATATATATATATATATATATCACAAATAAACAAATTACAGATCACAACACAAATCAGGATATATCACAAAGCATCACATATCAGAGACATCAAACAATTCAACATCCAATATAATCCAGACATCCATAAGTAGGATTAATTTAATTATCTGATTAATTTAAATCAGGTAAATTTCTATGTATAAATTTTTGCTAGTTATGGTAAATTACTAATCAATTAATTTCAAATTTATTTTCAAATTTATTTCAAAACACCAAATCAAATTTTCAACGAATTTTCAAATTATTTCCTTTTTAAAATACATTTCTTTATCTCTTCAAATCTATTTAAAAAAAATCAAATTTTTAAATAAATTCTTCAACTTATAAATAATATTTTCGAAATCCATTTATTAAGCCTTTTTCCCGAAATTTGAAATTTAATTCAATATGGTTCAAAAATAAAACCTTTATCTTTTTAAAACTCCTTTAAAATTTATCCAATTCTCAAAAATAAGTTTTAAAATAAACTTTCAACTTGAATTTTAAAAATCCAATTTTATTTATTTCTGGTATCTAACGATACCAAAAATATATTCGGCTAACCTATAGCCTTCAACAATTTCAATCACAAAGATAATCACACAGAGATTATAAATAATCAACACACAACATATGAAATAATTTCAAATGTTTGAGGAACCTAGTTGGATCCCTCCAACCTGTTTCCCTGCATCCACATATGTTAGCACAATACCAATTCCACTTCGAGGTGGAATATCGCGGTATATGGGATTTATAAATATTATCCGCTATTATGCGGCGCAATAGGGTCTCATCCGCTATATAATGCGGGAAATCAACTCCAAATACATATATAATACCAATTTCACTTCACGGTGGAATATCGCGGTATATGTTTTTAATATAATAACCTCCGCTATGAATACGTGCATAGCCTAATTTCTATATTATCCGCTATTAGGTAAAACGCGTGCTATGAACACGTGCATTTATCTAATCATTTAATTCTCCTCCCTCTTCGCTCGAAGTGCAAAATTGTGTGTTTTATATAGAAATTAGGTTGAAGAAAACGAGTTTTAGGAACGCTTCAAAATCGCTTTAGAAATTGCATATGAAATTCTCCTATTATGGAGTAAATAATTTAATACTTAAAAATAATATTAAATAATAATTTAAAAAGTCAATTTGCTTGAAAAACACTTTGTAATACTTTATAAAACCCGTGCACGAAATCTAAAGAGAAAACTCTAGAATTCGGGAAAATATCAAAAATGGCGAAAATTATTCCAAGTATAGAAACTGCTGAAATTCAGCGATTTTACCTTGTTTTGGGCCGACTTTGAAACGACGCAGATTCTTCGTTTCAAATCGGATTTGAATGATTCTTTTTGCAAATTGAAGTAGGAATGTTGAACTATATTCGTGCCAAATTTCATGTCATTTGGACTCTGTTTTCAGGTCCAAACCTGTTATCGAACTAGTGATAAATATGCGGCGTATATGGTCTATTTCAATACAATAGATAGCAACCATCATTCAATCACACAACCAAGCAATTTTAAATTTAACTATTTAAAATTTAAATCGAAACACAATTCGATTGAGTGAGAAGTTCTCACCTTGAGTTTCCGATAACAGTTGTAGTATTTTATTTCGAATAAAATTAAATGAGCATTTAATTTTACCCAAAATTATCACTAGCTCCAATCGACTCCAATCCAGCTCCATTGCGTAGTGCTCGACAAAACGGTTCCAACGCAATTCGTTTCGTGTGAAACAGACCTCGTATCAAAAAGATATGGCGTTTTAAAGATTATACAATTTTTTATATAAGAAATTTACAATTTTTTTTAACCTTTATAAACCACGGCCGTTGATTTCTGGAGATAAGATCGTGGCCGCTCGTTTTCTTCTTCTTCCCCCAGTATACGATCGTGCGAAGAACCCATTTGGCCGCCACTATCTATGAATTAACGCGACCACCACGCGATGTTTGAAGACAATCAGACACCTTCATTTCGAAGCTCGAGCTCCACCACACCTACTCCCAAAACCACGTCGAACTCGGTCAACTATCCCACTCGAAAAACGTGCGTGAACTCTTGACGTTTAACCTCGATTTGCCGGCAATCTACTCGATTACATTTGATCATCACCGTACAGTCGATAGATCTCTCCACCCTCTCCATTTTCATAGTTGACGTCGAAGGCTATAGGGGCGTGGATGAGGGGATAAATGAGGGAGAAAGTTGGTTGTTTTCTGGCCATCGAATCTCTTAGTGGCGGCCTGGAGCTTTAGAACTAGGGTTTGTGAAAAAACAGAATAATGAAGTCCTTTTATAGAAAATGGCCAAAACACTATTCATCTCGAAATTTTCCGAACTCCAAACGAAGCGTGTCAGCTGACGTTTCTAAGGTTTAACCCGCGTTCCGAACACAATGGAACATGTTTCGGAAGCTAATTCGATCATATGTGCGAGTTACGGAAATAAACGATCAAATTTAAATTAAATCGGTTAAAACGATTTCTATGCGTTTTGGCTTGCCCCGGACAAACCGTAAATCCGATTGACACGAAATTTGAAACCATATAATAAATTTCACATTACGGATCCGATGAAACTGGTTTCGTCAAAATCCAAGACTGTTTGAAAAATGACTATTTTTACTAGTCAATTAAATATTAAAATAATCAATTTTCACAAATTAACTTTTAATTCAATTTTAAAAGTTCTATAACATCATTCTAACTTCAATATGATTTAATATTACTTTATAAATCATTTTTATACACATTTAATTCAATTTCCAATTATTTCTGGAATTTCAAATATTAAATTATCGATTTAATTAAACAATTAAATCTCTATATTCGAAATATAATTTATTCGACTTACAAAATTTACTTGTTAATATTTAAAATCAATTAAAATATTTAAAATCAATTAAATATACTAATTTCAAATGACAGAAATTCTGGGCCGTTACACTTAGCCTTGCTGCATCTCCCCTGTTTTAGTCATTTCCAGTTGATAAGACTTGAGGCTAAGCGTTACCTTTCAAGAAACAATTCCACTTAGAATGCTCATCGTCCTCCAATGACGATCTTCTGATAGCATTTGTCTATACAAGTTGTCTTGGGTCTAGACAAACCGAATCACCATCTTCATCATCTTCACAGTATTCATTCGTAACTTCAAACCGAATCGAAGTATTTTTCGGATAATTAAATCCGATCCCTGTCTCTTTGAAACGATTAACGAAATTGGCCAATATTAATAGTCGGTTATTTAACTATCAATAAAACATCCATGAGCCGTCACTAGGCCTTATTATAAATTTTCAAAAAAATATCTTTTCCAAATACCTTTACAAGGTGTATATTTCAAATTCCTTTCCATATTCAAATATTTGAAAACAATTTTCAATATTTATATCCATAACAGGATATCCTACAACTTTTCAACACTTAGGAAAATATTCTAAGTCCATTTTCCAAAACCATCTCAAGTATCAAAACTTAGGAATTTTCTTAGCTTATCTTCACATTTCCGAAAACTATTAATAATTTCTTCTCACAATTTCCAAAACCGATTATATTTATTTATAATCCCATCTAACCATTTATAACATCTTTATTAAACTCGAATTCCATTTTTTCAAGTTTCGGTATACCAACACTTAGGAAATGTCTTAAATTCCCAGCATACCATTATAAAACTCCTCTTATAAAAACCTTCCCGTTAAATAAACCCACCTACAAGTCTAGAGAGAATAAAGTAAAAATCATTTCAAACTCTTATATTTATATAAAATAAGTATTTAAAAGAATAATAATTTATTTTTAAAACATGTTCAAATAATTATTTAAAATATCGAAAACACTTATGACGACCCGCACTCGGCACCCTCTGAATCCGACAATAAACCACACATGTCTGAACCAGAGTGCACTGATTGCAGATGATCAGGAGAAAGAAAAGAGTGGGTGAGAAGAAAGAGAGAAGAAAGAAGAAGAGAAGAAGAAGAGAGAAACAAAACCAAAACAACACAGAATCTCACATCGTAGCGGAAAACATGTAATATAGATCAATAATCTTTACAAAGAGAAACTGTAATATACATAAATCAATATCAGAGTACACAATAAGCAATCATCAGCTTGGACAGTTATAACAACCTGTCCTCACAATTGTTGATAATTTACAACAACAACAATGCAAAGCAGCAAAAAAATAATAGATACGTGTATACGACATGAAGATCTCCAGCTCGCCTGCTGAAGCTCTAAAAGCACCAAATCTGAACCTGTAAATATACTCGGCCTGACCCGACCATTGAAAGGAAAGAATGTCCGGATCAGTCTGGCAAACCAGCGTGAGAAAACACACCTCAACTGAATTTATAAAGTTATCAAAACTTTTCCTTTATCAAAACAAAAAGGTACCTCGTATGACCACGTCGCAAATAAATACCAACAAGGTTTTACCTTACGATAACCAAAACATCTCATATCAAATCCTCATTATATTATAATAGTGTCTATTGCACACAAATAATATTAAAATAGCTGAAATTGTTACTTTATTAAATTCCAGCATACACCTTGTAATACAAGGCTTTCTACAATAGAAAATGGCAGGCACGTATTGGATTTTGGATTTCCATACAAATGACTAGGTGAATGGGCTACCTTTCCGAAAACTCGGTATACCTCTAAAGGGATGTACCTAGGGTCCAGATACTGGGCACCTAAACCAACACAAGACCGGCCTACCCCTTCTTGGATAGTACCGAATATGTCATCACTCCAGTCATTACCGACCTAAAATCCGTAGCCGCAAGCATACACAACAATAATTAGATACACGACGTCATAGCGTGTAAAGGTATATCTAGAAGAGTGATGACATCTCCTAATGGGAGTGACCCATTGTAGCCTTGCTACTTCTATCCTGTTTTAGTCATTTTCCGGGGAGTGAGGCCAAAGAGGTATCGATTACCTTTCACATATCACATATCACATCATCTTTGAATGCCATATTGCCATTTCTGTTGACTACTAATTGTCTTCCACAAAAATACAACCCCTAAGTTCGTACGTCTAAAGGAGGGTGTTAAGCTAAGAGAAGTTGCCTTCTCCGCCACCACAGACGTACGTTTGTAAAAACCAATGTACGTAATCTTAGAAATGCAATATCAGACACTCATCCATACAAGTTGTCCAGGAACAGGACAAACCGAATGTACTTTCCTACCACATCCTGTCGGGAAATCCCTAGAATTAGTAGCGAATAGCCCTTGCAATGGATATTTCATAACGAAGAGACTACTGCTATTGGATTTATATTGGGATTTTAACCACAAACAATCAACAAGCAGTCCTTCGTTATGAAAATCCTAATATCAAAATCATCGACCAACTTGCACAACCGTCGTATAAATGTTGGTCCGAAGTGGTTTTCAGATAAATATGATCCCGGTCTCTTTGCACCAACAATGCAAAAGCGTTTCTCAACCTCACACAGAAACTAAGTCTCATTGACTTATCACGTCTCCAACTTTTAACTTGCTATCCTTCGGCCAAGAAGGAAGTTCGATAGATTGGAGTAATCATTCCGCACCACATGAATCAACATTCTCAACACAAACGATAATCAAGCCAACACAGTCAGTTACGTACTAAGTGTATGACTAATTAGTTTCTCCATCAAGTTAAGAAACTAAAATGGCCAAATTTGATAGTCGGTTATTTAAGTATCAAAGCAACAAACAAAATCTAGCACTTAAGTAATCACTGGGCCTGATTTTTATTAATCGTTTCTAAATCAAAACACTTTCCAATTATTCACTTCAAAATATCTTTTAAAAAGATAATATTCAAAACTATTTCACTTATTGGATATTTGGAAAACATTTCCGTATACTTATTTTAATAATAAGTAAATTCACAACTCATTTTATTTTCAAACCATTTAAATTCCCTTTTAATATCACTTTCCAAAAAAACCATTTTATTTAAAGGATTATTCACTGTCCAAAATCGTGAATATAATTCCTTTAATAAATTCATTCTTCTACACATTTAATTTAAAGGATTATTCACTGTCCAAAATCGTGAATATACTTCCATTAATAAAAATCCATATTTAGCTTATCAAATTAAATTGATTTCAGATTTGTAAAACAATGTTTATAAATTCCATTTATATTTTATAAACTTCCATATACAAAATTCCCTTACTAATAAAGTACATTTATATCTCATTTATATGCCAAAATCCATTTATAAGTTAATTACTTATAAATCTCTTATTTACAAATTCATTCCTTTCAAATCTTATTATTTATAAAATCCATTATAAGTTCATTTCTAAACCTCAATTGCAAATCCATATACAAATTTGATTACAATCCTATTTCTAATATTTATAAAACACCGTTTATAATTTCATTACTTTTATTTATAAAATATCCACACTACAACAAAAAGGACCTTTCGCAGCGTTTTTAAAGTGCTGCCATAATCAGTAGTAGCATTTCGAAGAACGCTACCTAATATCATGCCGCAATAGAGTTAGGAAATTCTCTAGCGTTTTTGAAATGTTGCTAAATAAATGGCTATCGTTGCATTCATAAAACACTGCAATAAATTAATTTTGCATCGCTAATTAAACGCTGCAAACTCATTTAGCAGCGTTTGGCAACGTAACCTAACATCATTACTTTGGGATAACCAGTAATACAACAGCAATTTTGAAACGCTGCAAAAGTAAGTTATACAGCTTTTTTGAAAGGCTACGGTTTATCAACGTTTTTGCTACATTTTACAACTACTGCAACAGTTTTAAAACAATTATATAAACCATGAATAATGTATTCAAAACAGCTCAATTTATAACACACTAATATATATAATCTGATACTATAAGCAGTTATAACGATTGAACATAATCAAAGCTACATCAATTTCATACACCATACTATTTAGTCATATACAACGTTTCATGAACAATGTTTTAAGCACAAATGTTAATGACATAAAATATTACAAAAAGAGTTTGCTAAAAGTGAAAATGTAAATCATGGAAAATCCAAGCCCGTCTCCTTCAAAAGGCTTTTAGAAAAATGTTCTTTTAGGATACAATGGAGTGTGTTTTGCGCAAGTTGTGATTACTTGCACAAATCGGAAGAACACTCGAATTTGATCAGATGATGCTAATAGAGTTATTGATTCAGAAAATAGAAAATTTATTTTATATTGTTTCCGAAAAACGAAGGCTGCCAAGTATATATAGGGGGAAGGCGTCTGTTGGTGGTGATTGTTCGAAATGAACAAATATCTTCCCAACAGTTATACCCGTTTGCTATTTGAATTCGAATTCAAACAGTAAATGAAATGTACCATTTTCGAAAGAGGCGCTTCCCCTTGGACCCCCACGACCTGACCGCCCAGGTCGACTGCTGTTAACAGGGGCGTTGCCCCTGTACTCCCACCTAGGGGCGTTGCCACCCCCCTAGACCCCTCCTTCGTAGTGGCAACCAATTTAAACAATTTTATGAAAAACTTACAATGTTAACTAATTTACATATTTGTTTAAATAAAAAAACTAGGTAATATGAATGGTGAATCATTCATGAAACTATAAAAGCCCTCCCTCTTTATATTAGTTGTAGTTAAGAAATTAACCTTAGCTTTAGCAAATTCGAGAGAAATATGATCTGAGAATTTACCGAGAGGTCATAGTAATCTCAGCCATGTGAATCAAATAGTTAAAATGAGTAACAAATGATACTTCTATATACAAATATCTAGCTTTAACGAAACAAGGGAACTATGCTAGATTAAAAAATTGGCATATGTCAATTTGTTCTCTATGAGACTTGGAAGTTGCAACTAAGAATTAAATCAAACATTTACAAGCAAGAATGTTTATATCACCTTCATTTAATATTCTTAGCTAATATATCTGTAGGATGTACTGCATTATGATTCTTACAATACTATAATATACTAGAGGATCATATTTTGATCAAATTTCTCCCTAAAATGAACAAAAAATACACCAAGTAAAATAATGATGTTCCCCATCTAAATTAACATGGTTTTAGCAAATCGGAGGCTTATTAAAAAATTGATTGATTTTTTACATCAAAGTAACTAATAACGGTGAAACTTTTCTACAACAATTCTGCATACGTATAGGTAATAGATATCTTGGATATCTTAAATCCAGTATTGAAAAATTTGTTTTGATTACATCAAAAAAATGGTACCAAGTATCTTATTCATCACACTTATACATGTACTAGATGACAATTGCGAGTAGCAAATAATAAAAGATAGAGGAATACTCATTGGACCGCCCTCTTAATCATCAAGATCAGCAGTATGTGTCC
The DNA here is from genome assembly GCA_030737815.1 of Allium fistulosum. Taxonomy (NCBI): domain Eukaryota; kingdom Viridiplantae; phylum Streptophyta; class Magnoliopsida; order Asparagales; family Amaryllidaceae; genus Allium; species Allium fistulosum. The sequence continues at coordinate 187,279,853 of CM060906.1, forward strand.
TAGGTTCAGGGACAGTTACACATTTTGAATGTCAAATTAAATGTGTAATTTTACTTCAAAAGGCAGTAAAATTCCGCATGTTTCTTTCCTTGAATCATATCTAAACACATAACTTTTACTTCACTCTTACTTAACAATTTTGCACACCAATATGTGCAAGTGTGTAATTTCCAAAAACACCAACATCGAAGTTAACAGATACTTTTTTTCAGCTTTTTATTTCAAAAGCAGACGAAGAAAAGAAAACTACCTCAATCAAAATGGTTTTAAGATTGTTATCAATGTTTCATAATTCTCTTAACCCAACTATTAAATGAAACTAAAATAGAATAGCTTAGAAAATCAAACCAACTAGCCAATAGAAAGCAAAATCGCAAAGCAGTAGTCAAAGACCAAAAATGGTTTACAAATCAACCAAGTACTGCATAGTGTATGAGAAGTAATTCAGAGATAAATACTATTTTAAGCATTCCTACTTACCAATTGAGGTCATAAGTTGAGCATGGTGATAGGAAGAGGCACTACGATTGGCTAAGACATGACGATAGGTTGCAGCATGGCGGTAGGCTGTGGTCAAGATGCGATTTGACATGAACTGTATTTTTGAGAGCTAGGGATTGAATGAGACAATATTGGGGATTTTAGCTTCAGATCTAAATGGAATTGAATTCATGCAATAGTATGATTATTCTAGTGGTTTAAATATGATGTACAAAACTAATAAAATCAAACTAAAAATGCAATAAATTTTGTCATATGTTTGAAAAGCATGGTAAGAATGTCAAAAAAATCCAGCAAAATATAACTTGAAGGAACGACCTGAGTACTGGATCTCCAAGTCTCTATGAAAATATAGCCAAGCAATAAAACTTACTTCCTTATCGAGCAAGCAAAATGTTTTAAGAGTGGTTATTTCATCTACATAGCCTGGAAATTATAAAAAAGAAGTTCGTTAATGAATGTTGATGAAACATCAGCACTTGCTTGTGGTGACATTGCCCTTTGGAATAGATGTGTTGATATATGACAAAGTAAAGAAATACCATTTGATAATTGATTTAGATGCCTTGTCATGCTACTGAAACCACTAAAAGAAACAGGTGACTGAATACCACTAGCATCACCAACTTGAAAAAGACATGTGAAATTAAGTTAATGACTACCCAGTTCATATATGAAAAAACATAAACCTAGCATTATAGTCTATCTTAATTTTAGTCCATACTGCTTCAGAAGCATTTAAACGTTAATTAATGATGTTGTAAAATTGCAAATTTTGAAGGAATCAAAACATAGCATGGATAGGTTATGTATGACGTCTCATATACCAGTTATATATCTCCTTAATTATCTGAGTATTATGTAATGTCAAAGGCAAAATACCTACACTTCCTCGAAAATCATAAAAACGTGATAAAAGTAGAAATCTTCTTATAATTTTTCATTTATATTACATGACTTGGTAGCCAAAAAAAAGGTGGAAACCTTGAAATAATTCTTACTCCCATAGATTAAACTTATTTGAAATCAATAATAGGGACAACACATTTCATGTATAATGAGGCACTAGCCCTGGTATAATTTGAATGACGGGTATATTGACAACTAGAATGTTAATGGTTTGAAATAAAATAAAATTAAAATTGTGTAAACTTAAATTAGAAATAAAATATAACACACCTGCAATATGCAATCAAATGCTGCTCTTAATGGGCTGCAAAAATGACATTTATTGAGTGCTAGAATTAAAAAAAACGAAGAGGTCGAAACTAAATGCACAAGGCTACACATGAATGGTACTTTGGGGAAGGGGTTAGAGATCCTATGTCTTCCCCTTATTTGAGAAAGCAATGCAATTAATAACACGCCGTATGACAACAAAAGGAAACAAAGTATGTTTGGCATATTCATTGTAGAAAGGAAAAGTTTCCAACTGGAATCTGCATATATCTTGCAGTCTTTAGAACTATCTATATCAGTGTATCACCATGTCGTGTCAAGTATATTTTGTCGATGGATAGTTTTAGTTACCTATCACGGTAAGTAGGAAAAATTCCACAATTAACTCGTAGTATCTCCAGTTTGTCAAGATCTACTCGCTGAAAATAAATGCTACCTTAGCATTTGTTGATGTTATTAATTTGAGTCAAATTAGTTACATACGATTAACTGTCATAACTGTAGTATAATTATAGTACTTTCCATAAATACCATCATACAAATATATATTTACCAATAAGTTTAAAAGGAATTACATTTTAACACGTCACTTATTTATAGTTAATTGTGTATGTTTCATTTTATTGTCGATAAAAAGGATCCAAAGGACAAAAGAAAGATTCCAATACTACATAGACAAGTTATTTAGCTATTCTAAAGGAAATATAAATATTGGGATGGTATTAGATAAAACCAAACTAAGCTATAGAGTGATTCTGCACTTGCCCTTAAAACTCAAAATCTGGCTGTAATAACATCACATTAGATGTGTACGTTTTTTTCTTGCAAAACTTAATGATGAGAAACTAAGCTTGACCTGATAGTTAGGCATTAAATCCCAATAATCTTCTAATAACTCTTCCAATTTTGGAGCAACCGGTTGCGGTGATACATAAGTGAATAAGTACATAGTTCTATCAGTCTGACCAGAACCAGCTGGAAATTCCTACATAATTTAAGACAATATGAAACTACCTTCTATTCTCACATATATAAACTTAAAATAAACTATGATCAATGTCGGGTAAAGTTTTATTTTAAACTAAATAAATAATAACATCGGGTTGAATTGTTGACCATTCAATATTAAGGAGTTTTAGTTTACTTTAAATATGCTTGTTGAACAAACAACCTTTTTTAAAATAGAAAACGTAAGATTTCCAGTATAGTAACTTTCCTTTTTCAATTTACAACATATTGTGATGTGACATTGTTACTTTTGATTCATTTTGTCAATATATTCACATATTACCTTAGCAAAATCGGTTACGGTAGTTAATCGGAGTTTCGCTTAACTCTTATTTTTATGTAATGACTCCAGCGTTGCCTTGCTTGTACATCATCTCAATATGCCACTGACTTGCATGTGCACCACTTACTTCAGTCATTATTATCAACTTTCATGTAGAAAAATCAAAAGTGCATAACAAACAGAATTACCAAACAAAACTGGGAAATTACGAACAAATCAAATTTTTACCAGATATGAAATTTCCATGTTTTGATTGAGAGTGCATAGGTCTCCTTTCAAGTATTCTTGAGAAACTGTATCCTGAAACAAACTGTGAAATGCTTATTCTAAATGTTGATCTGAAATAGAAGAACCAACTATAAATGTATTTCAAAAACTGATACACACACACACATAGAGAGAGAGAGGAACTATCATGATTTTAGGAAACAACTACCAACTATATAATCAAGCGTTGGATGTGGAAAGAAAACAATAGATACAACCGTAGAGTAGTATTCTGCAACCACTACAACCTGTATTAGTTAATGAAATATTATATAAGCAACAACTTACACAGTTAAAGTTTACCACTAAGAGCTCTGCATTACATGATACAAAAAATAATATAATAGAGATCGAAAAGGTAAAAAAGGATGGTGTTCATGGAAGCAGTAATGTGTGTGACCGGTGGTAGTGACCTTACGATTTTGTTGAAGATAAAATATGCTGAACTGATGAGGAGTAATGCAAAACAAATGGGGGTATTTCTTATAGTTGCTGTTTCTAATTAAATTTCTTTTAGTTTGGTTTATACCCTATTTTAACTAGTACATTTTAATATACATTAGTATATTTTATCTCCATCACCTACTAATTTCCTAAAAAGCCTTCACCTTTTTCTTTTACATTTTCAAATTCTTTGTTTTTTACCAGAAAATAACTGAAATGTGTGTTTAGTTTCATTTTTGTTAGACTAAGTGCATGTATATTTTGATAAGCTCTAAAGTCAAAACAGCTTCATCGTGGGAATGTTCCCATATTACTTTAAATTTCCATTAACTTCCCTGCATAATCAGGTGCTCAAGTTTTTAAAAGCCCAGAGTATTTTTACCTTATGATATTTGAAAGAAGTAAATAATTATGAGTACTAAATAAAGTGTCTCTATAGTACCAGGTTCTGGTTTATGAAGGGTATGGGATAGAAAACGCATGAGACCAATAAAAGTGACATGGTTTGCAAATACTCCCAAATTAAGTTCTCATTCCACCAAGCAAAGTTAAAAAGTGAAGACTATATTTTTGCCACATGCAGGTTGAAAAAGTTGAATGTTCCTTTAACCTTGATTATGCTCCAACATTTATAATACGCATGTATTCTTTATTGGAACAGAGAGTCTTAATTGACTTAGGATAATCTCTATAATATCACCTGCCTTATACCTAACTTCCTAAATGATTGATACAAAAAAAGGAAAACATCAAAACCTGAAAGCTGTAGAAATTAATAACCAAGAACAAAATACAAAAGCATTATGAACTTACTCTGGATAATGTTTCAAGTTCAAAATGGTGCACATCTCTGTCACCATCTTTGGACAAATGCGTGTTCTTTACCTAAACCGATAGTTATAATAATTAAAGTAAAACAAGCATAAGAATACAAGTTTTCCTGAAGTAAGAGATTCAAACATGGCAAGACAATAAAAGTTTCATTCCCTTCAATCGAAGTGCCTTCAAAAAAGTAGACTTCAACTCAAGAGCCCTCACATCCATCTTTTCCATCGCCCTTCTAAACTCCTCCTTTTGCATAGCCTTTTTTATTGATAAAATGAATCTGACCAGTGCTGTTGATGCTACCTCACTTGGCAGGTTATGATGGCTCTGTTAATTGCAATGGAGGAGAATGGATGCAGAACTGAAGAATAAAGCTGCGAAAAGAGGACCGAACTTGTGAAAGGAGGAACTAGCCCAATGACTCAAACCAAAGAAGAGGGGAGGGGAGCACCGTTCATTGGAGGAGGGAAAAGAGGTGTAGTGTTGATCGTCAAGTTTGGGGGAAAGTAATTAGGATGTTTGAGAGGGAAAAAAGAATTGGGGAAAAGTGAGAGAGTAATTAGGGCATTTGGGAGGGATTCAATTTGTGTACAAAGAAAAAGAGCCACGTAAACAGGTGTTGGTAGAGGCAGCGTTTTGTTAGTATTTAAGTATGTTTTGAGACATAACAAACAACATTTTGTATTAAAATGTTGCATATTAGTGCTGTCAAAAATGTATTTTCTTGTAGTGCCATTTTTTAAATATTATATATAAACCATTTATAATAAGTTCAAAAATCTCAATTTAACTTATTTTAATAATATAGTTAACTCCATATTTCAAAAATCATATTTTGCTTATATTTCACAAAACCGTAATTTTTATAACATAAAAATTATAACTTTTGATTTATTTAAAATAAATCCATTTCTTTAACAATTTAAAATTTATTAAAACATATATTTTCAAAATCACTTTGAAATCTTTATTAAATTGAAAACATTATTTTAATATTTTTAAATTTCCAAAATATGGCCTAATGCTGCAAAAGCGCTAAATAAAGGCATTCACATCAATCATATCAATCACGACGTCCAAATATCATATATCACATGAGAACAGCATATATAACAATATCTGTAAATAAAAATCAACAATGGTGAGGAATCCAGTTGTATCGCTCCAACCTGTAACCTGCAACAAATATACATATGAGAAAATATGTACAATGTCCACTTCGAGGCAGACGCGCGTACAAAGGGTCATCCGCTCATACACGGGAACGTATAGGGTCTCATCCGCTAAAATATGCGGGAATATATCCAAACCAATCAATATATACATATATATATATATCATATATCACCCAAACAATCATCAATCATCATAAATAAATTTTATTCTCACTTATATAAAAATATAAGCGAGGCAGAGAGAGTGAGTTGTACTCACTTTGATTCCAGTCGTCGTAATAGCGATTTATTTCGATTAAAATGAAACGAGCGTTTAATTTTAACCAAAATTTTCACTAGCTCAAATAAATCCCAACCAAGTTCCATCGCGTAGTATTTGTCAATACGAATCCAACGCAATTTGTTTCGTGCGAAACGGACCTCGTATGACCAAGTTATGAATTTTTAAACATTCAAAAATTAATAATATAATTAACTATGTCATTAGCAAATAAAAATTAACCTTAATTATCATCTCCCTTTCACCATATAACCCAGGCCACAAAGAACCCATCACACACGCTGTTCTCTTTGATGGTCGCTCCTCCCTCGCTCGCCCATTCGACGATCGAACTCCACTACGTCGAAGCTCTTCCCCCACCACACCTACGCCTAGAGGCCGCGCCTCCCTAGCTCCACCGACGCCTCTAAAATCGCGCTCAAATGCGGCCAAGACGCGAGCCAAATCCTCCCCGTACGACGCGCCGTTTCAGATCTTAGTCGTTGATCGGCTAGATCTCACTGCCCTCTACAATCTTCTAGTTGAGAGTTTCCTCTAATTGTTAATGGATCAAAGAAAATTGAGGAGGAAGGAGATGCATTTCTGGCCATGGGTTTGAAAACGGCGGCTAGGGTTTAGAGAAATCAGGGTTGAGTAATTTTTAGAAAACAATGTCCTTTTATAGAAAATTTCGCGCACTATTCATCCGAAATTTTTTCGAACTCCAAACGAAGCATGCCGCCAGGCGTTTGCAATGTTTTACCCCTATTCCGAATGAAATAGAATATATATCAGGAGCCAATTCCATCATATTTGGAAGACAGGTTTCCGAATCAAATTATTTTAATTAAAAATTTACTTAAACAAATTTCTACACGTTTCAGCTTCCCACGACTAAACCGTAAGTCTAATTGACACGAAATTTGAAAACCTATAATAATACACTATTACAGGTCCAATGAAACTGGTTTGGTCGAAATCTGAGACAGTGTCAAAAATGATTATTTTTACACAATTAAATATTAAAATTTCCAATTTCTGCCAAATCGCTTTTAATTCAACTTTAAAAGTTTACTGTCTCTATTTTAATCCAAATAGAATTTAAAACAAAGTTAGAAATTATTTTTATTCATATTTGATTCAATATTCAATTATTTAGACAATTCAAATATTAAATTAAACAATTCAATTATCCAAATAAATCACTATATTTGAAATATAAGTTATTCAACTTATAAAATTAACTTTTGAATATTTAAAACCAATTAAATATTCTAAATTCAGACGACTGAAAAACTGGGTCGTTACATTCTTCCCCCTTTAAAAGAATTTTGTCCCCGAAATTTCTAAGTAAGAAAAGATGCTACAACTCCATTAACTTTCAAAACAATTTAGTTGAAATAGATTATCAATTCTTTTAAGTGATTAACTTTCACAAAAACAATTAGTTACACTTTTGTAAAAACTTTTCTAAGTCTCTAAATTCATACTTAGTTATTTTCTAATACCATTCCATAAATCAACTAACATCATTTCAAAAACCAACAAATCTCATTTCAAATTATAACTAAAAAATCACATTTTTGTTAACAAAATTTTTCCTAATTTTCCAAAAAAATTCTAGCGCTTTAGTTTTTAGAAAAAATCACCATAGCCTCCTTTGCGCGGTTCGATCCGGAAAAATCACAGTATTTATAATATCACAAATATACATCTCATCTTCGAGGGTGAGGCATTCCGTAGGGAAAAAGTGTAAAAGTACGATATGTAATCCGAGATATGTACCTTATATATTATTTGTGAGCATATACGGCTAATATAGCGCGAAAGCGAGCTCCAAATGCGAAGCAAGTGCCATCCGCACCTACTAAACACTCAACAAACCATAAGAACACATATATGGAAAGTAATATCAACATATATAACATATACTACACATACTATACAACAATTATGTGCAAGGGAAACATATGCAAACAAAGAAACCATCAATAACTAATATCCATCCAATACAACCAAATCAATTATACATTCAATTCTTATTACACTACTTGAATTGGTTTTCAATTTATTCACATTCATTAATCACAATTGATTATATTCAATTAAAATTGAATTCAATTTAGCTACATTCACTTTAGATTCAATTCATATTTACTTTACAATTCACTTAGCATAATTCTTTTAATACCAATAACACATAACACTACTTTACTTCATTCTTCACTTAAGCTTATAAACATTTTAACCCCACTCATCTTATGTTCATTTCACTTCCTCGCTTAAGTTTATTTCAATATTCATATACACATTCAATTGATTTATATTCATTATCCACATTAGCACATAATCACATTCAATTCTAGTTTTCATTCAATTCCTATACATTCAATTAATTCTCATTTAATTAATTACATTCTGTTAATTTACTTACTTTCAATTTAATTCATATTCAATTAGTTCACATTCAACTAATTTATATCCAATCCAATTCAAATTTATTAACATTCATTTGTTATTTACATTCAACTTCGTTTACATTTACATTCCTTACTTAGTACATTTTCTTATAATACCAATAACGTTTATGATTTATTTCCAAAATCACATATTTAAGTTCAGTTTACATTGATTCTTCATTTAAGTTAACTTCCTTTACAACATTCATTTTATTTAACTTAACTTCCAACTTATAATTTAAATTTAGATTTCATTTCTTAACCTTCATATTTAACAAAAAAAAAATTGCTTTACTTATTATTCTCCCAAATTTTAAGTCATAAACTTATTTACTTCGGTTTTCATGAATATATACTTAAGTTTATAATTAATTTTATTTGATTCATTTCAAATATTTATCTTATTCATTCCAAATCTAATTCAATTCCATTTATTTAACTTTTCTTAAGTTAAACTTCAATTCATATAATCATTTTACTAACTCAATTTTATTTAACTTTTACTTAAGTTAAAAATTTAATTTCATATCCCAAATTGAATTTTCTTATTTATACTAATTCCAATTATAAGTTCAAAACTTATTTCACTTAAATTTATCAATTTCAAACTTGGATTTTAAATTCAAATTTATTTATCACAACCGAATCTTCAATTTTCAATTTACTAGTAGTAGCAAATCAATCACATAGAAACTCGAAAATGATATTGATGATGCTGCAGTCATCACCCTTATTATTTTCCAACAAATGTAGTGAATTCGGTGCTTTATATTCTTTCAAAATCCATTTATTTATAAATCACATTTATAAAATTTTACTTATATAATTTCTCTTATTTCACTTTACTTATATAAGATTCATTCCAAATTTGTTTATCCTATTTAGATTTATAATAATAACAACTTTCATTAAACACAACAATTAATAACAAATGATAACAATCAAATATTACCATTCATTAACCAATCAAACAATTTATATACTACTATATAAAATATAATCAAGGTAAAATTATTTCATTTACCCAATTTCGAAAACAATATTATGTCCAATCTCCATGTTCAAGTGTTTAGAGATCCCTATCGATAACGTTAGCTAGACGCAAAGATCAGAACACATAAGCCACTCAACAACTCAATCAACACAATATAAAACATTTTTATATCACTAAAAAATACACACTCATATATATAATACACTCAAACTCAATCTAAGGTGCTACTGACCCTATCTATACTGAGTACACATCAAAGCCTAGAAATATACTAAACCTAAGCTCTAATTCCACGCTATGACGATCTAGGCTTTGCAACCATCAACAGTGGATAAACTCCACCGTAGCTTACCTCGTTACCTCACAATTTGCTTTTACGGCCAGCCTCTCGACTGTAAGCCAAACTAGCAAACCAACCCCTCGATACTCAATCTCAAGGACATGTAGAAGTAAGAGTCATCCGTTCACTACCTAACAAGAAGCGAGAACCCCCTATCATGTACGAACATCACTAAGAAAATCCGATCCTGATCTCTTCGCACCAACAATGCAAAAGCTTTTCTTAACCTCACACAGAAACTAAGTCTCATAGACTTATCACGTCTCCAACTTTCAACTTGCTATCCTTCGGCCAAGAAGGAAGCTCGATAGATTGGAGTAATCACTCTGCACTATACGGATCAACATTCTCAACACAAACGATAATCAAGTCTACACAGTCAGTTACGTACTAAGTGAATGACTAATTAGTTTCTCCATCAAGTTGAGGAACTAAAATGACCAAATTTGGTAGTCGGTAATTTAACTATCAAAGCAACAAACAAAATCTAGTACTTAAGTAATCACTAGGCCTGGTTTTTATTAATCGTTCCTAAATCAAATCACTTTCCAATTACTCACTTCAAAATATCTTTTAAAAAGATAATATACAAAACCATTTCACTTATTAGATATTTGAAAACAATTTTGTATACTTATTTTAATAATAAGTAAATTCACAACTCATTTTATTTTCAAACCATTTAAATTCCCTTTTATAATATCACTTTCCAAAAACATCCATTTTATTTAAAGGCTTATTCACTGTCCAAAATCATGAATATAATTCCTTTAATAAATTCATTCTTCTACACATTTAATTTATAGGATTATTCACTGTCCAAAATCGTGAATATACTTCCATTAACAAAAATCCATATTTAGCTTATCAAATTAAATTGATTTTAGATTTATAAAACAATGTTTATAAATTCCATTTATATTCTATAAACTTCCATATACAAAATTCCTTTACTAACAAATTCCATTCATATCTCATTTATATGCCAAAATCCAATTATAAGTTAATTACTTATAAATCGCTTATTTACAAATTCATTCCTTTCAAATCTTATTATTTATAAAATCCATTATAAGTTCATTTCTAAATCTCAATTGCTAATCCATATACAAATTTGATTACAATCCTATTTCTAATATTTATAAAACACCGTTTATAATTTCATTACTTTTATTTATAAAATATCCATTTTATAAATCTTATATATAAACCATTTATAATAAGTTCAAAAATCTCAATTTAACTTATTTTAACAATATAGTTAACTCTATATTTGAAAAGTCATATTTTGCTTATATTTTACAAAACCATAATTTTTATAACATAAAAAATATAACTTTTGATTTATTTAAAATATATCCATTTCTTTAACAATTTAAAATTTATTAAAACATATATTTTCAAAATCATTTAGAAATCTTTATTAAATTGAAAGCATTATTTTAATATTTTTAAATTTCCAAACTATGACCCAATGCTGGAAAAGCGCTAAATAAAGGCATTCACATCAATCATATCAACCACGATGTCAAAATATCATATATCATGTGATAACAGCATATATAACAATATCTGTAAGTAAAAATCAACAACGGTGAGGAATCCAGTTGGATCCCTCCAACTTGTAACCTACAACAAATATACATATGAGAAAATATGTACAATGTCCGCTTCGAGGCAGACGCGCGTATAAAAGGTCATCCGCTCATACACGGGAACGTATAGAGTCTCATCCGCTAAAATATGTAGGAATATATCCAAACCAATCAATGTATATATAATATAACATATATCACCCAAACAATCATCAATCATCATAAACAAATTTTATTCTCACTTATATAAAAATTTAAGCGAGGCAGAGAGAGTGAGTTGTACTCACTTTGATTGCAGTCGTTGTAATAGCGATTTATTTCGATTAAAACGAAATGAACATTTAATTTAAACCAAAATTTTCACTAGCTCAAACAAATCCCAATCTAGCTCCATTGTGTAGTATTTGTCAATACGAATCCAATGAAATTTGCTTCGTGCGTAACGGACCTCGTATGACAAATTTATGAATATTTAAACATTCGAAAATTAATAATATAATTAACTATGTCATTAGCAAATAAAAATTAACCTTAATTATCGTCTCCCTTTCACCACGTAATCCAGGCCACAAAGAACACATCACGCACGACGTTCTCTTTGATGGTCGCTCCTCGCTCGCCCATTCGACGATCGAACTCCACCACGTCGAAGCTCTTCCCCCACCTCACCTGTGCCTAGAGGCCATGCCTCCCTAGCTCCACCAATGCCTCGAAATTCGTGCTCGAATGCGGCCAAGACGTGATCCAAATCCTCCCCGTACGACGTGTCGTTTCAGATCTTAGTCTTTGATCGGCTAGATCTCACTGCCCTCTACAATCTTCTAGTTGAGAGTTTCCTCTAATTGTTAATGGATCAGAAGAAAATTGAGGAGGAAGGAGATGCATTTTTGTCCATAGGTTTGAAAACGGCGGCTAGGGTTCAAGGAAATTAGGGTTGAGTAATATTTAGAAAACAATGTCCTTTTATAGAAAATTTCACGCACTATTCATCCGAAAAATTTTCTAACTCCAAACGAAGCGTGTGCTGCGACTTTTCTATTGGTTAGAAAAGCATAAATTTTAATAAATTCTACAAGCGCACATGCGTGTAGTGTGCAGGTAGAACACAGGGAATTGTGTTTTAAAATATTTGGAATCCATATTTAAATCTTAGGCGTGTTAAACAAATTAAATGGTGTTCTCGAACAGAAAAATAAAAACAATTATATACTCCGAATCGATTTCGAATCTAATCAAAATTTCAATCAAAATATAAAATTGTAGAAATCAAAGCAGAAACTAAAAAGTGCTAGAAAATAATTGAGCAAACAACTGAAATAAAATGAATTGAATTTACTAACTAAATGGAAAGAGTGCTGAAAATAACTAAGAACAAGAATAAATAACTTGCTAAATCTAATTAACAATCCTACGTATTCTGTCCGAAAACAAACACTACTGAAATTTAAAACTGAACTAGAAGAAGAGTGATAGGGTAAGAGATGATTTATTGGTTGTCGTATGATGCTGTATATATAGCCTTTTCCAGCCCAGAAAATCAACTGCTGCTTTTTAGGAGGAACTGGTCCTTTGCTTGAATTGGTGAAAGAGAACATATATACGTCCATGTCATTGCTTGAATTGGTCTATATTGCTTTGAATTGATTGCACGTGTGCTGCTTGTTGAATTGAAGTGGCCATATAATATGCTGCTTGAATTGGTCACATTATTGTACCATGTTATTTGATTAACAAGTGGCCTTGCTTTGAAATGATGTTTGCTACTTTGATTTTCACGTGGCCATGCTTTGAGAGAATTTCAGGCTGAACTTTGAAAGTGTACAGCACTTTCAATATTTTGCATTTGATTTCTTGCATGAATAGTACACATGTTGGTGACGTGAGATGCATTTCTTCATGAATGATATGTGCTTTCTCTTTGAATTATTCGGTACTCAAAATGTTGCACTCTTTTCTGTGTTTCATTTGAACCAATGGACGGCACAACCAATTAATTTCAACGTTGCACTTCGGAATCAATAATCTACAAAACCACAATAAAATACCCATATAATACCGCTTTATTAAAATAAAAATATATGAAACAAACGGTTTAAAATGCAGAAAAATACGTTCATCAAATACCCACACACTAGAACTTTATTCGTCCTCGAATAAGCAAGAAAATAAAAACTAACTAAATCCTTTTTCATAGGAAACATGATTGCATTTAGTGTATGCAACAAGCCATTAAACCTCTAGGTGTCCCTAGTAGGACGAGTGGTGTCTCGTGAGGGTTTTCAGGGGATACTACCCACAAAATCCAAATGTAGTATGTGATGATTCTAATGTACTACATGAATGCAAAATTTTAAACAAATGGAGACTCGATTTACTTCATAAGAATTGCAACAAAATAATGTATAACGGTTTGAGTCAACTTCTAGAAATTTTTTGGTTCCTCACTAATCACAAATTTCAATATAACTCAAGTTTTCATACATTAGATTCTAGTTTGGCCAGTTGTTTCGGTCGATAACATGGTGCAGCCATGAAATAAATTCTTTATTGTTAATCATAGTTTTTTAAAATGGTATTTTTCATTTCCATTTGTATAACAAGCCAAATCAATAAAGTCAAGAAGTGTTTGGGTTTCAATAGCTTACTCTCTCTTTATTAAATTTTTTTTATTTTTTTATATACACCTAACTTTTGGACCAAGGTATACCACCCATGCATTGCCTCGCGGGCTTACGTGAGAGTTGGGACAGAGCTTGGCGGATTGTTCAAATCAATGCTGACTATGTCAGAAAAGGTCGGTAATCCTTAGGTGATTATTTATTTAATTTACGTGAGAAGAGTACAGAGCGTGGAAAATGTTCACACTCTCTTAAATGTGCACACCTATTGACTCTAGGTGTTTCTTATTAATTTTAAAAAAAAATAACAACTAAAGAGAGTTATGCAAATCAACTTAGCACCACTTAACTTCAATGATTTGAAATGTCAACGCATGTACTTTAAATCTGCCACTTTTTTAAACAAAGATTACAGTTTAGAAAGGATTTCATAACCATCACCTACGAATCCCCCTATATACTAACCTCACTATTATCGCTTGTAATTCAACTTTTCATTATATTTTACATTTGAAATTAGTGATTCACAAAAAATTTCATCAATTGACTTCAACTGTTTACTTACTTTATCTTGACTAGTTAAAAAAAATCAAAGTCCTAAAAATAATAGAAAATGAGATGAAGCTTAAAAAAAATTGAAAACAAATAATGAGATGATTTTTTTAAGTGATGCCACACTGTGAAATATGAACAAACAGTATGAGATATGCGTCCCCCCCCCCACACTGGAATGAGACAGTGTCCTAACTTTCAAATGGAATGCAAATGCAATACAGAAGGAAAAAAACTGAAAAAAAAAGAAAATACAACCTGATATGTACAAGATAATGAGTGGCTCATGCCGAATAGCTAGGTTTGTGGAGATCCACGAACTCGTCGTCCTCGTGTTGTTCAAACTCTAGAAATAGCTTCAAGCGTTGTCCATTGACCTTTGAAATGGAACCGTCCCTTGGATTTTCAATTTCAACTGCACCATAAGGGTACACTGTTTTCACAATATATGGACCTGTCCATCGAGATCTCAATTTGCTCGGAAATAAATGAAGTCTGGAATTATATAAGAGAACTTTCTGACCTACTTCGAATGTCTTACGAAGTATGGATTTATCATGATAAAATTTAGTTTTCTCTTTATAAATCTTTGCATTTTCATACACATCATTTCTTAGTTCTTCTAATTCTGACAACTGTAATTTACAATGCGATCCGGCTTTTTCTATGTCAAAATTAAGGTATTTGATTGCCAAAGTGCGCGGTGCTCGAGCTCAATGGGCAAATGGCATGCTTTTCCAAAGACTAATCGGTATGGTGACATTCCTAGATTGGTTTTATAAGCTGTGCGAAATGCCCAAAGGGCATCTATCAATTTTGATGATCAATCTTTTATGTTGGAGTTAACTGTCTTTTCAAGAATTTGTTTAATTTGTCTGTTGGAAACCTCGACTTGACCACTAGTCTGTGGATGATATGGAGTAGATAGTTTATGAGTGATAGAGTATTTCTTAAGAAGAGATTCAAAAGCACGATTACAAAAATGAGAACCGTTATCGCTTATAATAGCTCGAGGCGTGCCAAAACGAGAAAATATGTTTTCTTTCAAAAATTTGACAACAACTTTATTTTCATTCATTCTGGTGGGAATGGCCTCGACCCATTTAGACACGTAATCTACTGCAAATAGGATGTAGAGAATTCCAAAAGAATAAGGAAAAGGACCCATGAAATCGATGCCCCAAACATCAAAAATTTCGATGACAAGGATTGGGTTTAGGGGCATCATGTTACGTTTGGAAATACGACCTGTTTGTTGACATCTAGCGCATTTGGAGCAAAATTCGTGGACATCACGAAAAAGAGAAGGCCAATAAAAACCGCACTGTAACACCTTGGCAGCAGTTTTCTTTTCTCCAAAATGTCCTTCACATGCTTGATTATGTGAAAAAGTGAGGATGCTATGGAATTCTTGTTCTGGAACACATCTACGTATGATTTGATCGGTGCAATATTTGAAGAGATAAGGATCGTCCCAGTAAAAGTTTCGAACATTGGAGAGAAATTTTTGTTTATCTTGTTTTGACCAATGGGAAGGTGTTTCATTTGTGACAAGATAATTTACGATGTCCGCGTACCATGATGCACTGGAGAGGGAAAGAATTTGTTCATCGGGAAAATGATCGTTGATTTGAGAGTTATCGATGTTTTCATGAACAATACGAGAAAGATGATCAGCTATGACATTTTCAGAACCCTTTTTATCCCGTATTTCTAGGTCAAACTCTTGAATAAGGAGAATCCAACGTATTAAGCGGGGTTTGGCATCCTTTTTCATGAGTAAATACCGCAATGCGGCATGATCGGTGTAAACTATGACCTTAGATCCTACGAGATATGATCTAAACTTATCGAGGGCAAAGATAACTGCTAAAAACTCTTTTTCTGTGGTTGAGTAATTCAATTGAGCTTCGTTAAGAGTTTTGCTAGCATAATAGATGACTCGAGGAAGTTTATCGATTCGTTGACCTAAGATGGCTCCAATGGCATAATCAGAAGCGTCACACATTAATTCGAAAGGCAAAGTCCAATTTGGAGGTTGGATTATAGGTGCAGTGGTCAAGATTGATTTAAGGGTTTCAAAAGACGTTTTACATTCATTGGAAAATTTAAATTTAACGTCTTTAGCCAGAAGATTTGAAAGAGGTTTTGAAATCTTTGAAAAATCTTTAATGAACCTCCTATAAAATCCTGCATGCCCGAGAAATGAGCGAATGTCCTTGACGGACCTTGGAGGAGGAAGGTCAACAATAAGATCAGCTTTAGATTTGTCAACTTCTAGGCCACTTTTAGAGACAACGTGACCTAAGACTATTCCTCGCTTAACCATAAAATGACATTTTTCCCAATTAAGCACAAGAGATTTCTCCTTACATCGCTTTAAGACACATTCTAAACGAAGGAGGCATTGATTGAAAGATGACCCATAGATTGAAAAATCATCCATGAATATTTCTAAGAAATCCTCTACCATATCAGAAAATATACTCATCATACATCTCTGAAAGGTAACGGAAGCATTACAAAGACCGAAGGGAATGCGATGATAAGAGAAAGTTCCGAAGGGACATGTGAACGTCGTTTGTGTTGGTCTTCTAGCGCAATGGGAATTTGATTATAGCCAGAGTAGCCATCAAGAAAACAATAATATTCATGATCGGCTAAGCTTTCGAGCATTTGATCAATGAAAGGGAGGGGAAAATGATCTTTTCTTGTTGCTACATTGAGTTTTTAATAGTCGATGCAAACGCGCCATTTTGTTTTGACTTTTGTCGAAACAAGTTCGTTATTCTCATTTGTGGTCATAGTGATTCCAGAATTCTATGGCACAACTTGTATCGGACTTACCCAAGTACTGTCAGAGATAGGGTAGATAATGTTATTGTCTAAACATTTGATAATTTCTTCCTTTACCACTTCTCTCATATTAGGGTTTAATCGCCTTTGCGCTTCGCGAGTGGGTTTAGCCTCATCGACTAAATGTATTCGATGTTCGATGATTGATGGACTAAATCCCTTAATGTCAGTGATTACCCATCCTAATGCCTCTTTATTTTCCCTTAAAATTTTCAAAAGTTGTTCTTCTTGGTCCTTAATGAGATCGAAGGCCAAGATTACAGGGAAATTTTCCGAATAATCTAAGTATGCGTACTTAAGATCGTTTGGAAGAGGTTTGAGGTCTAATTTAGGGCGTACTTCTTTTGAGGCTTCATTAGACATCAACTGATTGAATTCTAGTGAATTATGAGAAGAGCAGAGCATATCATTTAATTCATAAATGTATTCATCTTCATTTAAATTGGAATTAAAATGATCTAGGCACATGTTAAGAGACTCCGTAGTATCACTAAAATCATTTTCTACAATTGTTTGGATCATGTCAACTTCTTCTGTTTCAAGATCCCTTGGTTGTCCGTTAAGATTGAAGATATTTAGTTCAATGGTTAGGTGCCCAAAGGAAAGTTGGAGTTGACCATTCCTACAATTTATGATAGCATTTGATGTTGTTAAAAATGGATGACCTAATATCAAAGGAATCTGACCATTAGGATTTGAGACAGGTGCAGCCTCTAGGACTATGAAATTGACTGGGAAATAGAATTGCTCGATTTGTATCAAAACATCTTCAACTATGCCCAATGGTTTTTTGATAGATCGATCAACTAGTTAAATTGTGATGTTTGTAGGCTTTAATTCCCCTAGTCCAAGTTGACAGTACACAGTATAAGGCAAAAGATTCACACTCGCTCCAAGATCGAGTAAGGCATGACCAATATGAGTGTTACCGATTTTACAACCAATTGTAAGACAACCGGGGTCCTTATACTTGATTGGGGAGGGATTTCAAAGAACAGAGCTCGTGTTTGCAGTTAGAAATGCAGTCTTAGGAACGTTAGTGGCACGTTTTTGAGTACATAGCTCTTTCAGACATTTGGCATATTGAGGAATTTGCCCGATGGTATCAAGAAGTGGAATATTGATTCGAACTTGTTTGAAGATTTCAAGAATTTGGTCAAAATTAGTGGGCTTCTTCTTTTTGTTGAGTCTATGAAGAAATGGAGCAATGGGTTTATAGACTCGTTCGGAAGTTTTTTTATTCGAAGAAGAAGGTGTTATATTAGAGGATGAAGATAAGGGAGTTGGAATGTTGGGGTTGCCAACATCAGAAGGTGAAGAGTGGTCGGGATTGCCAACCTTGGATGAAGAATTAGAGTCGTTTGGATTGACAACAGTGGTTATCGGCTGAGTTTCAGAATTTTGAACATGGGGAGACTTAAGAAGGATGTCGGGGTTGCCGACGTGGTTGTCTACCTTCTTTCCAGTTCTTAATGTGGTGACAGCATTAACCGGATTTACATTTTTGTCCTCCCAAAGATTTACTCCTCGAGAGTTATACTTTGGATTCACTTCGGTTTGACTAGGCAATTTACCTTTCTCATTGATTTTCATGAGATCCTTCATCATTATCAACATTTGTTAATTTTATTTAGTGATTTTCTTAATTCTCGCATCTTGGTTAGTAATTTGTTCATTTTGTTTGGTGAGTTGTTTTTCCAATCGAGCAATTTCTTGTGAATGCTGAGAAGGTTGGGTTGATGGATTGAAATTAGGATGCCTAAATGGTTGATTTGAAGGTTTTGTTTGAGGAGCGGGTTGAGAATTTTGAGCATTAGAAGTGGGGCCTCGATAATTCGGATTTGGTATCATCGGATACATATGCGATGGATTAGCCGCATTGTTAGGATTTGACCATGAAAAATTGGGACGGTGCTTCCAGTTAGGATTGTATGTGGATGAATAAGGACTATTTTGAGCTATAGCATTGATTTGGTTTTGTGTGTAGTAATGGGGTAGTCCTTCTCCTTCTTGAGGAGTTTGGGCTTCTATAGGAAGATGTGATGGGTCAATGGCATGTACTTCTCTGTTTAGAGTACGAATTGGAACACGAATTGTTTCCTATTGCATATCATTTTCCGAATATTCTTCTAAAAATTCCCAAGCTTCCTTGTCTGTATTTTCCATGAATTCTCCTCCGCACACTAATTCGAGTTGGGATCTTGTTTGATAGTTAAGCCCTTCATAGACGATTTGGCACAAGACGTTTCTATGGATTGCATGATGAGGGCAACTATATAACAATTGATTGAACCTTTCAAAATATTTTGAAAAAGTTTCTCCTTCATTCTGAGAGAATTGATTGATTTTAGTTTGAATTTTAAGTATTTTGTGGAAAGGAAAAAACTTTTTCAAAGATATAGTAACGAAATCATCCCAACTTTTAATTGAATTTTTAGGAAGAGAATTAAGCCATCCTTTTGCACTTTCTAGAAGCGTGAATGGGATAAGTCTTAGCTTGATGGATTCATTAGAAAGTTGTTGCATTTTAGTTGTGGAAGCATATAACTCAAATTCACTAAGAAATTCATAAGCATTTTCAGACCTGGTGAATTTTGGTACCCCTTGGATAAAAGAATGTTTTAGCTCAAAATTATTTCCTTCGGCATGTGGAAATGAAATAACCGAAGGTTGAACGGTCCTAGTTGGATAGCATCGGTCTCTAAGGGATAATGGTCGGTTCTCATGAAATTCATTATTTCCAACATGTGATTTAGGTGGTGATTTAGGTGAACTGTGATGTGAACCATGATGTGAACTGTGATTGCTCATATTTGTTTGATTTGAAATTTCCGTTGATTTGTTTAATGAGATATTTTGGCTTTGTAAACGGTTAAAATTATTTCTTGACCAAATGTGCATAAACAAGTCAAAATGTAATAGCCAAAAGTAAATTTAAACAGTTTTCAGTTAGGTACTTGTAGAGTAGAAAATTACTTATAGAGGGGTATGACAGTCCGTCCAGCGCAACTGAGTAGTGCTAGCGAATCAAACTCCACAGTTTGCAATTGCTCGATCCCTAGATCCTTGTTGTTGAATGGCTGAAACTTACTTAGTTGGAGCTATCTGTGTTGAAATTAACGTTTGCTATCTGAGTTGAAAAACGAAAAAAAACTTTTTTTTGAAAACTAATGTAAAAAAAAGAAAATTAAATTAACACGAATAGACTTAAAAAATAGAAAAAATCGAAAATTTCAAAATAACAACTCCCCGGCAACGCCGCCAAAAACTTGTTGCGACTTTTCTATTGGTTAGAAAAGCACAAATTTTAATAAATTCTGCAAGCGCACAGGCGTGTAGTATGCAGGTCGAACATAGGGAATTGTGTTTTAAAATATTTGAAATCCATATTTAAATCTTAGGCGTGTTAAACAAATTCGGTGGTGGTTCTCGAACAGAAAAATATAAACAATAATATACTCCAAATCGATTTCGAATCTAATCAAAATTTCAATCAAAATATAAAATTGTAGAAATCAAAGCAGAAACTAAAAAGTGCTAGAAAATAATAGAGCAAACAACTAAAATAAAATGAACTGAATTTATTAACTAAATGGAAAGAGTGCTGAAAATAACTAAGAACAAGAATAAATAAATTGCTAAATCTAATTAACAATCCTACGTATTCTGTCCGAAAAAAGAAAAAAAACATTGCTAAAATTTAAAACTGAACTAGAAGAAGAGCGATGGGGGTAAGAGATGATTTCTTGGTTGTTGTATGATGCTGTATATATAGCCTTTTCCAGCCCTGAAAATCAACTGTTGCGTTTTAGGAGGAACTGGTCCTTTGCTTGAATTGGTGAAAGAGAACGTATATACGTCCACGTCATTGCTTGAATTGGTCCATATTGCTTTGAATTGATTACACATGTGCTGCTTATTGAATTGAAGTGGCCATATAATATGCTGCTTGAATTGGTCACATTATTGTACCATGTTATTTGATTAACAAGTGGCCTTGCTTTGAAATGATGTTTGCTACTTTGATTTTCACGTGGCCATGCTTTGAGAGATTTTCAGGCTGAACTTTGAAAGTGTACAACACTTTCAATATTTTGCATTTGATTTCTTGCATGAATAGTACACATGTTGGTGACGTGAGATGCATTTCTTCATGAATGATATGTGCTTTCTCTTTGAATTATTTGGTACTCAAAATGTTGCACTCTTTTCTGTGTTTCATTTGAACCAATGGATGGCACAACCGATTAATTTCAACGTTGCACTTCAGAATCTATAATCTGCAAAACCACAATAAAATACCCGTATAATACCGCTTTATTAAAATAAAAATATATGAAACAAACGGTTTAAAATGCCGAAAAATACGTTAATCAGTGTGCCGCCAGTTGTTTATAATGTTTTACCCCTATTCCGAACGTAATGGAATTTATACCGGGAGCCAATTCCATCATATTTGAAAGATAGGTATCCGAATCGAATTATTTTAATTAAAAATTACTTAAACAAATTTCTACGCATTTCAGCTTCCCACGACTAAACCGTAAGTCCGATTGACACGAAATTTGAAACACTATAATAATACACTATTACGGATCCAATGAAACTTGTTTTGTCAAAATCCGAGACAATGTCAAAAATGACTATTTTTACACGTTAATTAAATATTAAAATTTCCAATTTCTACCAAATCACTTTTAATTCTATTTTAAAAGTTTACTATCTCTATTCTAATCCAAGTAGAATTTAAAACAACGTTAGAAATTATTTTTATTCATATTTGATTCAATATTCAATTATTTACACAATTCAAATATTAAATTAAACAATTTAATTATCCAAATAAATCATTATATTTGAAATATAAGTTATTCAACTTATAAAATTAACTTTTGAATATTTAAAATCAATTAAATATTATAAATTCAGACGACTGAAAAACTGGGTTGTTACAACACTTTTATAACCATCAATAACTCATTTTTAGATAAACCAATAAAGTTCTAAAGCTGATTTTAAAAGTTAGAATTTACTAAAATAAATACTTAATATTTGAAAATCTACTTACCGAAGTTTTCAATCCTAACTAGTTTAAAATCAATTAAACTAGTTAGAATTAACTTTTGAATATTTAAAATCAATTAAATATTATAAATTCAGACGACTGAAAAACTGGGTTGTTACAACACTTTTATAACCATCAATAACTCATTTTTAGATAAACCAATAAAGTTCTAAAGCTGATTTTAAAAGTTAGAATTTACTAAAATAAATACTTAATATTTGAAAATCTACTTACCGAAGTTTTCAATCCTAACTAGTTTAAAATTTCATAGTTTTAAATAATAAAATTTTCCTTTTAAAAGTAAACTTAACTTCTCAAAATTTGAAATATATTTTTAAAACTTCAACAACCAATTCAATTTATAAATTTCCCTCGAATCACATCACATCACTTCCATTCCGATCTCCTTAACCATTTTTACTTTCAAAAATAGTATCCACTATTTTTCTCACCCTATTTCCATATTCTAATATAAATTCTCCTTGTAAATTCATATTTCCCAACTAATATCGATTTCCCTATTTATAAAAATCGTTTATAAATTTTATAACTACTTTGAGTTTCACTTTTATAAAACTAATCTCGTTTATAAAATTCCCTTTTTATAAATCCATTCCTTTATAAATCCTATTTATAACTTTCAATTATTTTTAATATCGTTTTCAACTTCTTTTTATATTTTCAGAATACCATTTATAAATTTTTTATATAAGTAATTTTTTTAAATCTCCATTTAAAAATCTATAATAGTTAAATATAACCAAAAATCAAATATATATTTTTTTCTAACACAATTTTTTTAAAATACTTCCAATTTCGATACAAATATTTTTATATCAAAATTCTCTTTAATTTCTTAAATTTTAAAAATATATTTATGGTATTAAAATATCAAAATTCAGGCCAGTGCTACAATAGCATCCAATAATTCAAATTACAACAATAATCTATAACAGATTATCTACACACATCATATATCACTATATATGAAAAATAAACAATATATTTGAGGAATCCAGTTGGATCCCTCCAACATGTTTCCCTGCATCCACAGATGTCAGAACAACATAAAAATACCAATCCCACTTCGAGGGGGTATCGCGGTATATAGGGTCATCCGCTATTATGCGGGGTGTATAAGGTCTCATCCGCTATAATGTGTGGGAATATCACTCCAAACACTAGTATATATACTACTATATATATAATATAATATCATTCAACAGATAATCAGTTCACCAAACATCCAGAATTAATTTTTAACTATTTAAAATTAATATCTAGCAATCAAAAAAGAGTGAGATTTACTCACCTTGATTTTTAATTTTCCAAATGCCCATTTTAGATTAAATCGAACTGCCGTTCGATTTAACCTAAAATTCCAGTTATCTCTAATCGACTCCGAAAATTTCCAGGTTGAAGACTTTTAAGCTACGAATCCAAAGTTATCGGTTTCATACGATTTTGACCTCGTATAAATTTTATATGGATTAATAAACTTTTTTTTATAAACTAAACTGAATTAAAATAATCATAAGCTTAAATTATTCTCACCTTAAAATAGCCTGACCCAAACTAGTGCAACCCAAACCCTAGCTGGCGCACGACCACACTGCCATTGCTCGACTATTGCTCGACCTCTACTAATGACATCCCCTCGACTTCAGCCACTAGTGCCTCAACCGATCACAACCACCAGCCGCTCACCCTAAGTCAACGCGGCAGCCTCCCCGTTCGATCACAAAACCAAACCCTAACGCGACTCAACCCCCATCATGAACTGCCACGACAGCACGCCCGTGCCCCGCCTTCCTACGATCACGCTGATACTCTCAGACGTAAGTCGCGACTTTCCCCTTTTTCTCATGAAAACTCTAACTACGAATCCCATATGCCATCTACTCCGGTCACCTTCCATTGCATGACTGCTCGGTCGCGTTCGCCCCATTTCAGGCTTGACTTTGATCGAGATCGCTTGCCTTCTTTTTTATTTTATTTTTAATTTTTGAATTGATTTTATTTTCGAATAAGAAGTGATTTCGGTTTTGTTTTGAGTAACAAGAAGGGAAGAACGTGATTTTTTTTCTTTTAGATTCGTGATTTCGAATCGATTTCGAACTGCTGTGTAGAATTTGAGGGGGAAGGAGAATAATACGCGATTTCATTTTGCTCGGGCATTTTCTTTTTATTTTATTTTATTTTCATTTTTTGTTCTGAGGATTTGAAATTTGATAGAGGGAGGGACGTCATTAAAAGGAGGAAAAAGGGGATGCCGCGTGATTTGAGCTAGTGTGTTTGAATAGGTTTGAGGGCGGTTGGATGTTGACTGGTCAATATATAAATAAATAAATTTTCAAAATATCTCGATTTACGCAACTCAAAATTTCAAACCCCTATCGAGGCATGCCACTAGGCGCTCATAATGTTATATCCCTATTCCGAATACAATGGAAAAGATTTCGAGTCCTAATTCGATCGTATGGAGAAGATAGCTTTTTGGACCCAGTTAAAATATTAAATTTCGATATTAATTTCAATGCGTTTCTATCCCGTACGACCAAACGATAACTCCAAACACTACGAAATTTGAAATACAATAATAATACACTATTACGGATCTAATGGAACTAGTTTTGCCGAATTCTGAGACTGTGCCTCGGATTGCTATTTTAACGCGTCGATTAAATCGACGATTTCAAAATTTTACGAAATCGTTTGAAATTTTAGTTTTAAAAACTTATTAACTCAATTATAACCTCAAATCCAATATTTAAAACCATTTAAATTTTCAAAGTCGAACGACGAAAAATCCGGATCGTTACATTCCTTCCCCCTTAAAAGAATTTCATCCCCGAAATTGCTAAGGCAGGAAAATGCTCCAAACACATTAACTTATCAAAACCCACTTAGTTAAAATTCGATATTCACTTTTCTAATCTTTTAGTTTCGCCCAAAACAATTAGTTTTCAATTCTAATTCAAAAATCCTTTATTTCAATTACAATTCGAAATCAAAATGTCGTTAACAAAAGTTTTCCAAAAATTTTCTAACACCCTAAATTTTTGTTAGAAATTTTTTGGCAGAGTCTCCTTTGTACGGAGGACCTTTTGCAATATGACAAGAGGGATAAATATATATACATTGACCCACATGGTCGGAAAACAATATATATATATATATATATATCAATATTTATAATTTGTAGTATTTAATCCGAAAACGTACCTTACTTAGAGTTTATAAGCATTATTAAGCGAGCATTTACTTTAAAAGCAATTTCGCAACCAAAATCTAGCCAAAAAGTTCCTCTGCACCTGTACTTACTCAATTTTAAACACATGAGTGCCAAAACATGAAATTCTAATAACGTTTAATCTATTCCACTAGTTAACCCATGAATTTTAAATAAGGAATGCATGCTAAACATATATTTATAAGCAATTACGAGGTTCCAACACCAATTTAATTACTTCCAATCAATCCATATACCATTTCATTCAATTTAAATGACTTACAACTCACTTTACATGCATTCAATTTATTTTTATACCAAACAAACTCATATCCATTCCAAATTGATTAAAAATTAATTTATTCACATTCTATTTATTCATAGAATTTTATTTACTTTCGTTTGCGTCAAACGACAAAAAAATTTCCATGCAAATTCGTCGATATTCATTTAATAGAATAATCATCTTAGCTTATAGCTATTTTAAATTGATTCCAAATCAATTTATATTTAATTTTATTCCATTTCAAATTTATTCTCAATCAATTTACTTACATTTCATTCGTATCCACATTCATTATATTCAAATCTATTCTATTAAGCTTGGAATCATCCCACGCTATTTATTAAATAACCATTTCATAATTTATTCGAGCCAAACTCCCATCCAAAATATTTACTTAAGTTAATCCGTTATTTTTAATTTATTTCCACCTTATAACTTAAGTTTATTTTCATTTCAACCAACTTCCATTTCATTTACTCATTATTAATTAATTAGCTCATTCATTTTATTCACTTCAATTTTAATTCCATACTCGAATTCATTTTCGAATTTATTTAATTCGTATCCAAGGAGTCATTCAATTTATTTACACTTAAATCGAATTTATTTATGACTTAAGTCATCACTATTTCAAACTATTTTTATTTTATTCGACTCGTTCCAATTTTATTCCATTCGCTTACCATTTTAAGTCGAATTTAATTAATAACTCAAGTTCCCTATTAAATTAACTTATCTAATTAGTTCACTTTCAATTTATATTCCAAAATCTGCTTTTTATTTCAAAAAAATCACTTCATTCAATCTACTTGAGTTCAAATTTATTTTAAAACTCAAGTTTGGATTTTATTTCTTCACTTAAAAATATCACACCATTTTATTTGGTTGTTCTATTCCATTTTTTCCCCAAATTTTATAAGCTATTCAAATTTATTTATTCACAATTCCAATTCTTCACTTGAATTTTATTTCATTCAAAATTTATACCTTATGGTTATATAATATTTCACAATTCAAAATTTATATTTACTTCAATTCAATATTATTTCTAATCCAATTCAAATTTTATAACTTATAGTTATATAGTCACTTTATAATTCACACTTACATATTTAATTCAATTCGATATAATTCAAATCCGATTCACTTTTTATTTAAATTTCAATTCCTTTTACCCAACCTTTCAAAACCATACTTGAGTTATTCATACTTAAATTAAATTTCACTCCAAACAAATTTATTTTAAATTCATTCAATTTCATCATATATTTTATTTACTTCACTTAAGTTAACTCCCATTTCATTAATACACTATATTAATTCAATTCAAATCCAGCCAATTAAATTCTTAAAATTTAATTTACTCAACTTAACTTAAGTTGAATTCCATTTCAACTTTCTCACTTTAAATTTTATCCCAACTTCAATTTTCACACTTTCCTCCTTATAAATATCATCTTACACAGGATTCCAGAATTTTTAAACACCCGGTATTTATTTCAAATCGCTTTGAAATCAAATATATATATACACACACTCTTTTTGGTTTAACAAACCACTTCCTTGGGTTTTCCAAATTCACTTGGTTCCATCCCAAAACAATTTCCCTTCGGAATTTCCAAAACAACACTTGTGTTCACCAAAAAATCTCCATATCAATTTACTATGGTTGCAATCCGTCACTTAGAAACTTGAAAATGAATATTGATGATGCTGCGCAGTCATCACTAGGATTATTTTCCAGTGAACGAAGTGAGTTCAATGCTATATCACTTCCAAAATCCATTTAAAACCATTTTTTCATTCAAAAATATCTCCAAAATAATAATACCATTATTTAACATCAAACCCTTTGGAAAATACTTCTAAAATTCTCCGGAATTTAAAATTTCCAAATTCTGGTTTGAATCCATTTTAACTATAATCCATTTGTATAATTCATACTTATACAATCTCCCTTTGGTTATATATGACCCTTTCCAATTTTATAATCTTATTTTGATTATACAATAACAACCAAACACACCACTATAATAATTTTTAGAAAATTATTCTTTTTTATATCAAAATATCATTTGGGTAAAATTATTTCATTTACCCGCTCAAAATCATACTGTATCAGTTTACCGTGTTCAAGTGTTTAGAAACTCCTATCGATTTAGTGGCGTCCCACTATTCGATCAGAATTTATATACCACTCAACAGATAAATTAACACAATATAAAACCATTTATATTCACTAACAAGTACGCGCTCATATCTATTATTACACTCAACTCATTCTAGGGCATTACTGACCCTATCTCTAATGAGTAATCCCCACCAGAGCCAAGGTTCTCACTTAACCTTCAGCTCTGATACCAAATGTAGTGACCCGCAGTTCCGTACCCCTTTGAATCAACCATAATTCACACTTGTTCAACACAAAGTGTACGGAAGAGCGAAGAAATAGGTAGAAGAAAAATTAAACATCAACATAGAATCTCACAATTATAGCGGAACAAAATATAATATATAATAACAGATTTTTATACAAGGGAAACTGTATCTGTTAATATACATACAATCTTAAGAG
This sequence comes from Allium fistulosum, assembly GCA_030737815.1. Lineage (NCBI taxonomy): Eukaryota > Viridiplantae > Streptophyta > Magnoliopsida > Asparagales > Amaryllidaceae > Allium > Allium fistulosum. Next base: position 187,308,366 of record CM060906.1, read on the forward strand.
TACAATAATTCAATTCATCAAAATGGACAGTTATAATAACTTGTCCTCACACGGAGGAAATATAACCAAGTACGGAGATACGTCTCTGTCATCCAGCTCGTCTCCTAAGCTCCACAACACCCTATCCTGAATCTGTAATACTCGGTCTGACCCGAGTATTATAATAAAATAACACCCGAGTCAGTCTGGAAAACTAGCGTGAGAAAACACACTCAATTTGAATTATTAGAGTTATCAAAATCCTTTGAAAAACAAAGGTATCTTGTAAGACCGCGTCACACATAAACACGACGGGTTTTCCCCTTACGATAACCAAAACATTTGATAGAAAATCCAGTGATATTATAATAATGTCTAAATACAAATACTTATTCAAATAGCCGAAATTGTTACATTAATTAAATTCCAGCATATTAGGCTCTATAAACAAAACCGTAAGGCTCATATTGGAGAATGGATTCCATACAATTACTGGGCCACTGGGTACCGCCCATCACAGTACACCTCTGGAACAATGTACCGAGGACCTCGCCGGGATCCCCTGCTACACAAGACCGGTCTACACCTAACCTGGATAGACCGAATATGTTATCACCCCGGGTGTTTCCACCCTTACCATCGAGCGCTCCTTCTTTCATGCACAACCATATCCATAATATATGGTTTCCGAGGATATAGAAAAGTGATAACATACCCTAATTGGGTGCGACCCACTTAGCCTTGCTGCATCTCCTCTGTTTTAGTCATTCCCGGTTGATGAGGCTTGAGGCTAAGTGTTACCTTTCAAGAAACAATTCCACTTAGAATGCTCATCGTCCTCCAATGACGATAATCTGTAGCATTCGTCCATACAAGTTGTCCTAGGTCTGGACAAACCGAATCACCGTCTTCATCATCTTCACGGTATTCATTCGTAACGTTCAAACCAGATCAAAGTGGTTTTCGAATAATTAAATCCGATCTTGGTCTCTTCGAAATGATTAACGAAATTGGCTAATATTGATAGTCGGTTATTTAACTATCAATAAAACATCCATGAGCAGTCACTAGGCCTTATTATAAATTTTTCAAAAAATATTCTTTTCCAAATACCTTTACAAGGTGTGTATTTCAAATCTTTTCCATATTCAAATATTTGAAAACAATTTTCTATATTTAAATCCGTAACAGGATATCCCACAACTTTTCAACACTTAAGAAAATACTCTAAGTCCATTTTCCAAAACCATCTCAAGTGTCAAAACTTAGGAATTTTCGTAGCTTATCTCCTACATTTCCGAAAACTATTAATAAATTTCTTCTCACAATTTCCAAAACATATTATATTTATTTATAATCACATCTAACCATTTATAACTTATTTATTAAACTCGAATTCATTTTTTCAAGTTTCGGTATTCCAACACTTACGAAATGTCTTAAATTCCTAGCATACCATTATAAAACTCCTCTTATAAAAACCTTCCCGTTAAATAAACCCACCTACAAGTCTCAAGAGAATAAAGTAAAAATCATTTCAAACTCTTATATTTATATAAAATAAGTATTTAAAAGAATAATAATTTATTTTTAAAACATGTTCAAATAATTATTTAAAATATCGAAACCACTTTTAAAACCATCAATAACTCATTTTTAGATAAACCAATAAATTTCCAAAGCCGATTTTAAAAGTCAGAATTTACTAAATTAGATACTTAATATTTGAAAATCTACTTACCGAAGTATTTCAATCCTAACTAGTTTAAAATTTCATAGTTTTAAATAATAAAATTTTCCTTTTAAAAGCAAACTTAACTTCTTAAAATTTAAAATATTTTTTAAACTTCAATACCAATTCATTTATAAATTTCTATCGAATCACATCACTTCCATTCCGATCTCCTTAACCATTTTCACTTTCAAAAATAGTATCCACTATTTCTCTCACCCTATTTCCACATTCTAATATAAATTCTCCCTGTAAATTCGTATTTCTCAATCTATCATATGATATCGATTTCCCTATTTATAAACATTGTTTATAAATTTTATAACTCCTTTGAGTTTCACTTTTATAAAACTAATCTCGTTTATAAAATTCCCTTTTTATAAATCCATTCCTTTATAAATCCTATTTATAACTTTCAATTATTTTTAATATCGTTTTCAACTTCTTTTTATATTTTCAGAATACCATTTATAATTTTTTTTATATAAGTCATTTTTTAACTCTCCATTTAAAAATCTATAAAGTTAAATATAACCAAAAATCAAATATATATTTTTTTCTAACTCAATTTTTTTTAAAATACTTCCAATTTCGATATAAATATTTTTATATCAAAATTCTCTTTAATTTCTTAAATTTTAAAAATATATTTATGGTATTAAAATATCAAAATTCAGGCCAGTGCTACAATAGCATCCAATAATTCAAATTACAACAATAATCTATAACAGATTATCTACACACATCATATATCACTATATATGAAAAATAAACAATATATTTGGGAAATCCAGTTGGATCCCTCCAACATGTTTCCCTGCGTCCACAGATGTCAAAACAACATAAGAATACCAATCCCACTTCGAGGGGGTATCGCGGTATATATGGTCATCCGCTATTATGCGGGGTGTATAAGGTCTCATCCGCTATAATGTGCGGGAATATCACTCCAAACACTAGTATATATACTACTATATATATAATATAATATAATATCATTCAACATATAATCAATTCACCAAACATCCAGAATTAATTTTTAACTATTTAAAATTATTATCTAGCAATCCAAAAAGAGTGAGATTTACTCACTTTGATTTTTAATTTGCCAAATGCCCATTTTAGATTAAATCGAACTGTCGTTCGATTTAACCTAAAATTCCAGTTATCTCTAATCGACTCCGAAAAATTCCAGGTTGAAGATTTTTCAGGTACGAATCCAACGTTGCCGGTTTCATATGATTTTGACCTCATATAAATTTTATATGGATTAATAAACTTTTTTTTATAAATTAAACTGAATTAAAATAATTATAAGCTTAAATTATTCTCACCTTAAAATAGCCTGGCCTAAACTAGTGCAACCCAAACACTAGCTGGCGCGCGACCACACTACTATTGCTCGACCTCTGCCACTGACATCCCCTCGACTTCAGCCACCAGTGCCTCAGCCGATTGCAACCACCAGTCGCTTACCCTAAGTCAATGCGGATGCCTCCCCGTCGATCACAAAACCAAACCCTAACGCGACTCAACCCCTACCATGAACTACCACGATAGCACGCGCATGCCCCTTCTTCCTACGATCACGTTGATACTCTTAGTCGTAAGTCACGGCTTTCCCCTTTTGCTCGTGAAAACTCTAACTACGAATCCCACATGCCTTCTACTCCGGTCACCTTCCATTGCACGACTGCTCGGTCGCATTCGCCCCTGTTCAGGCTAGACTTTGATCGAGATCGCCTGCCTTCTTTTTTTTAAAAATTTTTTGAATTGATTTGATTTTCGAATAAGAAGTGATTTTGGTTTTGTTTTTGATTAACAGGAAGGAAAGAACATGATTTTTTTTCTTTTGTATTCATGATTTCGAATCGATTTCGAACTACTGTGTAGAATTTTAGGGGGAAGGAGAATAATACGCGATTTCCTTTTGCTCGGCTATTTTATTTTTCTTTTTCATTTTTGTTCTGAGGATTTTAAATTTGATAGAGGGAGGGGATGTGATTTAAAAGGAGGAAAAAGGGGATGTCGCGTGATTTGAGCTAGCATGTTTGAATAGGTTTGAGGGCGGGTGGATGTTGACTGGTCAATATATAAATAAATAAATTTTCAAAATATCTCGATTTACGCAACTCAAAATTTTGAATCCCTATTGAGGCGTGCCGCTAGGCGTTCATAACGTTATACCCCTATTCCGGACGCAATGGAAAAGGTTTCGAGTCCTAATTCGATCGTATGGAGAAGATAGCTTTTTGGACCCAATTAAAATATTAAATTTCGATATTAATTTCAACGCGTTTCTATCCCGTATGTTAACGTTAAAAATGGTGAACGCTAACACCCCGGTGTAAGTTGTGACAATGTGAAAGCACCACCCGTTGGTACGGGAACAGAAATAAGCAGAAAATAGCAAAATCAGTAAAAAGACAATAGTTTTTATAGTGGTTTGGCTTAAAATCAAGCCTACATCCACTTTATCTCTTCTTTATTGCTGATCTGATTACAACTTTTACAATGAATCTTCGAATACAACATGATCAAGACAAGAAGCTAGAACTCTAACGGTGAATTGCTCTTCGGATACATGTTGGATGTGGTTGACTTCTTCTCTTGGCTTTTTGAAATGTTGTTGGATGTGAAGTGTTGTAGAGGTTGAGAGAGTAGTAGAGCTTCAACGCTTCCAAGTCCGGAAAAGAAGTCCCCTTTGAATGCGGAGTAGACCAAGTATTTATAGGAGTGGCTGGACTTAGGTCGGCCAGGTTATAGGTCGTGGGCGACCTAAGGGGTTGGTCGTAGGTCGTTAGCGACCTAAGGGGTAGCAGGAGAGGGAGTGGCGACCTAAAGAGCAAAGGTACATGGATTGGTAGGTAGTTAGCGACCTAAGGGAAGAGATAGTGTATGGCGTAGGTCGCGAGCGATCTAAAGAAAGAGGAGGCAATTAGTGAAAAGGTCGTCAGGCTACTAGGTCGCGGAGAATTTTTGTAACGATACAATTTTTCGACGCTCGAAAGTCGACATTAATACGTTCACTGTATCAAATGCCGCGCAATCGAATGCCGGAAAACCGAACCATTAGGGTTAAAAAGAAGAGGTAGAAGAAGACAGAAGACAAGAAAGAAAACAGAAACACAGAACCAGAGACAATATCAGAATCTCACATTTCGCAGCAGAACAAAATATAATAGATAATCACTAGTCCTTTAAAACAAAGAACTATATCAGTTTATACATACATCAATCAGAGTCAATATACAACTCAATACAACAATGGACAGTTATATAAACCTGTCCTCATACAGAATACACATTGGAATAAATAAACAAGTACGGGAGTACGTCTCGCCATCCAGCTTGTTTCCAAAGCTCCAGAATATCCAGAATATCCTGATAACATAACTCTAGGCTGCCCGTGTGGAAAATTATGGGCACCCAGAGTTTAGAAGGGAACAATAAACTGCGAGTCAGTCATGGTGACTAGTGTGAGATCGTAAAACAGTTATTTTCACAAAGAAAATAAAACAGATTTGCAATGCTTTTGGGAAAATGAAACTACCAGAAGACCTCCCGCCACACACACAATGCAAACGCAGAATTGGAGGAGATTTCTTCTTATTATAGTCAAAGATGCTTACTACGCCAATCATTGGATTATTATTATTAATGTCTAGTGTAGAAAACATTTCGAAAGTATAATATTAATCTTAGCCAGCATAGGCATTCCGCACTTATGCCTACTATAGCTACTATGTTCAATAGCAGGTTACCGCCACATTCCATAGCAGGTAATACAACTAAAACCGTACAAGGTTCGTATTGTTTCTTTGGATTTTCCAACAAATGGTCAGGCTAAGGAACTTCCTTTCCTACTGCCGAATGGGATCGCCTCTGGCTGGACGTCCCGAGAGACAAACTGCTCTCTGCCAACAAAGCCGGGTTACCCCTGTAACTAGGTAACTCACGAATATGCCATCCCCCAGTCCTTTGGGACCTTTATCCGAGCGCTCGGTAACCAACATCACACATAATAAATAAAGTGTGTCCACACGAGTAAGTATCTGGGCTCCATACCATGATACCACCCCTTTCCAGAAGGAAATGACATACCCTAAAGGGCGCAACCCTCATAACCTTGCCGCAACATTCCTGTTTCGACCATTTCCGGGTTGTGAGGTCCTGACGAAGTCTCGTCCACAAAGCTATGCTTTTTCACAAAGCCATGCTTTGATCACAAATGATCAAATAAATGATCATCATCACAGCAACACTAAGCATGCCACATTACCAAATTGGGAATATATTGTTGATAAATTTCAACTACATAACCTCTGAGCTCGTACGTCTCAGAGAAGGGTGTTAAGCTAAGAGAATAAATTCTCCGCCACCAACAGAAATGTATTTGAAAGAAATCAGCTTTATATCTCAAAACGTAATGTCAGACACGTAACCATACAAGTCTATTCCGGGTTCGAACAGAACCGAAGGCACTTCCAAAGAAGCCCTTGCAATCCGGATATTCACAATCCCGATAAAACTTCCCATCACAAAGGAATCTCTATACAGTAGCTAACGGTGCAGAGACAATCGATAGGTCATCCTATCGTTTTCACAAATACCCGGTCTTCACCACCGGTCTTCAATACGATCCATATCGTCGTATTATTATTCGGAATGGGTTATCTGACACAAAGGTCCTTTCCCGGCTAAACCGAATAATAAGCGTCTGTTTTTAAAAACAAATTCAAGTGCCATTTCAAAGGCAATATTGATAGTCGGTGATTTAACTATCAATAATATTCACAACAATCATCAGATTCAAATAATTTTCCCAAATTATTTATTTTCAAAATATCTTCACGAGATATATATTTTTACACACTTCAACACTTTGAAAATAAATTTCAAATCACTTTTCCTTACACGGAATATATTTCCAAATATATCTTTTCAAAAACCAGCTTCAGAACCTTTAATTTTTATTTTAAAAAGCTACTTTGGAAAATATACTCGGCTTTATAGTGAAAATACAATTTCACTTCAAAATGGTCCATTTAAACCAATTTAAACAAATCCTTATCGATTTATTTTAAATTTACGTTCAAAATCCATAAATTTATTTCCACGCTTCAAAAATAAATCAATGTTTATTTTTAAAACAAGTTTCCCTTTTCTTTATAAATTCTATTCGGAATTTACATTCTCAAATATTCATTTTCAACACCAAATCGACTTTCAAATTGATTTCTCAATTTTATTTCAAACTCCAAATCAAATTCCAAATTGATTTCTAAGTTTTATTTCAATAGAACAAAACATTGCAATTTATTTCTGAATTTATCTCCAAATAACAAATCATTTGTAAATCGATTTACACATTTATTCTCAACACCAAAAATCGATTTTCATTCAAACACCAAATAGATTTTTATATCGATTTCCCAAACTATTTATTTCTTCAATACAAAATCAATTAGCAATTGGGATTTCAACAAATTTATCGCTTTTAAAATAAATTCTTTTATATTTTCCAAACCATTTAAAATTCCATTTCAAATAAATTTTCCAATCTTCCGAATAATACTATTCAAAATTCATTTATAAAAATCTTTTCCCGTATCTTGGAATTTATTCAATAAGATTTCGACAATCCATTTTAATTTCAAAATTTCTTCTTTCAAATAAATTCAATTCTTAAAAATAAATTCACTTAAAGTTTTCCGCTTTAATTTCAAAATTCAATTTATATTCATTTCTGGTATCCAACGATACCAAAAATACATTCGGCTAAATTATAGCCTTCAACACATTCAATCACAGATATAATCATACACAGATTATAAATAATCACATCATTCACTTATGAAATAATATTCAAACAATTTGAGGAATCCAATTGGATCCCTCCAACCTGTTTCCCTGCATCCACAGATGTTAGCACAATACCAATTCCACTTCGAGGTGGAATATCGCGGTATATGGGATTTATAAAATATCAATCCGCTTACTAATGGCGCAATAGGGTCTCATCCGCTATATAATGCGGGAAATCACAACTGCAATATATACATATGCCAATATATATATATATATATATATATTGCTATATATAGATATATCCTACTATATCTAATATCACATCCAAACATCAAGCAATCAATCAATAACTGTAAAATCAACTTTACATTCGAGTGAGAAGATCTCACCTTTGCTTTTTATTTGCAATTCATTTCCAATCCAGTTTGTTTTCTTCATCGTTTTAGACCTTGTATAAACAATTATATCATTCATTAATATATTGGAACCGATTGAACAATTTATTTCTTTAAAATAGATTAAATTAACTAATAATTGAGCAATTAATTTTCCCTTTCTAATAAATTTATCAAATAACATTTTATCTAATAATTTTAAGTTTAAACTAATTTTCCTTTAGAAACTACCCATATATATATTTATCTTTTCTTTTGAAACCACATTTCAAATTTCTATATTTTCCCAAATTATTTTTATTTATCTATATATATATATTCAAATTAAAAATATATGTGTATATATATATATATATACATACGTTATTAATTTCTTTACTGTATACGTAAAAATTTAAAATCTGAAAATAAATAGTTTTATACCTTACTTTAATGTATACATACCTATATAAATTAAATTAAGACTAAATTGAGAAATAAATAAATGATAAAATCGAAATAATAAAAATAAAATAGGATGAATACCTTCAGCCTCGACAATGACCACGCGACGTTCACATGCTCGAGCTCGCGAATGTCGCCGCCACTGAAGCCCTAGCTCGCCACGACTTCGAGTCGAACGACTCTACCTTCTCGACTTTCTTCCCACAGCTGCGATATGTCGCCGCCGTCCACAGCTCGAAATCGAGCTACCCCTTTGTGCCTTCGTGCCAAACTCCAACGCGACCTCGCTGTCAAAAATGTCAGACATCGCCATCCATCGAATAGACTTCCTCACCCACGCGTGCTTCCGACGAGACTCGGCCTCCACTTCTTGAGCTCATCGTCGAGGAAATCGCGACTTCTAGATCGAACGTGATCATCAGACGCGAATACTTCTCTTCATAATCCCAAATCCCAGTTGTATTCGATTTCGAGATTAATAAAAAATACGGCTGTTGATTTAGTGTCGTTTGATTTGAAGCTCTGTGATTTTGGTTTTGAGTTCGATTTCATTCTCGTTTGAATGATTAGAGGAGGGGAGAAAATTTGGTTCGACCGTGATTTGAATTTGAAGAGAAACTGGGGCCATTATTCTTATTTTGAACGAGTTGGTCTTCTTTTGAACGAAGAAAATGTTTCATTCGTTTTGAACGAATGGAGAGGAGACAAGAGAACGTGATTAAGCAGAGAAAAAGTAAGTCGGTATTGAAAAGTTGATTAAAAATATATATTTATATATATAAAAATATCCCGTTATATTATATCAGCGCGTTTGCTTATCGTACGATCACACGACAGCTCCAATCACCACGAAAATTGAAATCCGATAATAATACAATATTATGGATCCAATGGAACTGGTTTCGTCGAATTCCGAGACTGTGCTCCGGAATGCTATTTTCAAATTCAATTTAAACGATATAAATTCAAAATTGAACAAAACAACTTCAAATCCAATTATGAAAGTTCCAGTACCTTCAGAATTATCAATATGAATTTTCAAAGCCTTGAAATTATTTTTAATCGGCTTAAAACTGAAGATTCAAAATTTTACCCAGATTAAATAATTAAATTCAATAATCTAATCGCCAAATTCATTCTGATATTTGAATTTCAAATTAAACAATCATTCGAATATTTAAACTCAATTAAATATTCACATTTCAAATGTCAAAAATTCAGGGTCGTTACAATCTTCCCACCTTAAAAGAATTTCGTCCCGAAATTACAAGTTAAGAAGAATGATCCAATACCCGTTTAACATTTTCCCAAAACCAAACAGTTTTCTCAAATTTTCAAAACAAATCTTTTTATTAAAGATTATCATTTCAACTAACTATCCAAACACTTTCATAGTTTTCAAACAACTTCATTTTACTTCACCATTCAAATTTAAATTCGAATTCAAATTGTCCAAAATTTCTCAAAAATTTTCTAACTCTCGAAATTTTCGAAAAAATTCGCCAACGTCTCCTTTGCGCGGCTAACACGGTACGACTACAAAACGTCCCTACGGACTCCCAAATTCCAAAAGAAAACAAAATGCCAAGTGGCAAAATCAGAATCGCATCAAATCTCATACTGGAATTTTAAATACATACCTTTGTTGAGAAATTCAAATTCATCTTCAAAATCAAAATCCAGTTCCATTTTCCTTAGCCTTTACAATTCCTGTATATTTTACTTAACAGCAGTATCCAAATTTACTTATTGGATTTCCATTATCGATTTCCTTAAGAATTTCATTCATTCATTTCTTAAGTACAATATAAGTATTTCTTATATTCGTTTTCACTTCACGAACAAAGTTGTATATTCATTTCCTTATACTTTGCATTTTCAATTCCATTTGAATTCAATTTACAATTTCAATTCTATTTGAATTCATCTTACTTTCAAATTTTCATTCAGATTTTCATTTTGAATTTTACTTGAATTCGATTCATCTTCTAATTCTGAATATTGAGTTTTATTTACCTTTATTCCAAATTCCAATTTCAAATCTTTTGTCATTAGTGAAAAATTTCCAAAAATTTCAAAATTTTTCTAACTCCCAAAATTTTCAGAAAATTTTGGCGGAGTCTCCTTTGTACGGAGGAGCTTTTGCAATTTGACAAAAGATATAAATATATATACATCGACCCACTCGGTCGGAAAAGCAGAAAACAGTTCATATTTCCTATTTTTTATTGCGTAGGCGTACCTTTTTAGCATTTTTAAGCAAAGCGGTTTATTATTAGCATATTAGCGTGCTCAAATCCAGCCAAACGGCTTGTAAAAACCTGTACTTACTCAATTTAAACAGGTAAGTGACAAATATAGGAAATCTATTTAACAATTCACTTATTTCAATAACAAATATATAGATTTCATTAGCCATACATCCAAAATAAATTCCATTAACAATTCATAAGGTTTCAATTCAACTTAAATCGCTTCCATCTAATTCACATTCAATTTCTATTCAATTCAAGTAATTAACAACTCACTTTCTTACATTCAATTCATTTCTAAGTGAATCTAACTCATATCTATTTCAATTGATACAAAAATCAATTTCTATTTGCTTTTATTAACTCATAGAATTTATACAATCTCATTTTCGTCAAACGATAATTCTTTCTATTCAGATTTGTTAATATTCATGCAACTAAATGATTACTTGAGCTAACAATCATTTAAATTGATTCCATCCAATTTAACTTACATTCCATATTCTCATTCATTTCATTTGAAACCATTTCACAAAAATTTTCTTAAGTCGAGCATTTATTCAATATTTACTTAAGCTATTTCACTTCAAAACTCAAGTTCATTTTCTTGTAAACAGTTTCCAATTTCAATTCTTGATTTGATTTTCATTTATCAAATTTATTCCATTCACTAATTTAATTCAATTAGTACATTTACTTATTCATTTTAAATTTCTAATTTCCATATTCAATTCACCGTGAATTCATTTTATCTTTATCAAGGAAATTCAATTTATTTCTACTACTAGTTACTTGAATTTATATACAAATTCAATCATTTTCTTATTCAGCTCACAATTCAACTTTAGTTTAACCAATTCAATCTCCAATTCATTATTTCGTGAATTAATAAACTATCAAATCAGTTTACTTAAACTCAATCCATTTTATTTTATTTTATTTTCCCAAGTTTGGATTTTTTTATTCAACTTTATTCAAATCAAATTTCATTCCATTTCAATTTGAATCTTATTCCAAATCAACTTTCGCTTTATGTAATTTTCATTTATACTTTCTTTAATTTAACTTCATCCTTTAAGTTAAATTTATTCTATCAAAATTCAAATTGTATAAGTTATCAACTCATTTATTAATTCACTTTACCATTTTATTAGATTAATGAATTTTATTTCAAATATCTTTGGAATTCTATTTCAATTATAAATCTCATTACAATTTATATTTACAAATCTCATTTGTATATGAATTTATTTCCTCGTCTTTTCAATTCATATTTATAAATTTCATTTGTTAATGAATTTATCTTCAAATCTTTGGTTATATCATTTTATTTCTTATTCGTTTTTTCATATAACAGTGATAATAATTCAATATCATCTTTTCCTAATAACCAAGCATCCATATACTATGATAATTCATAGAAAATCATTTCTTTTCTATACAAATATAGTTTTGGGCAAAATTATTTCATTTACCCTATTTAAAACAATACTGTGTCAGTTTATCTTGTTTAAGAGTTTAGAAACTCCTATCGATTACAGTTTGCCAGACTGCACCGACCAGAATCTATAAACTATCAACCGATAAGTCAACACAATACAAAACAAATTTTATATTCACTAACAAATACGCGCTCATATCTATTATTACACTCACACTCATTCTAGAGTACTACTGACTCTATCTCTAATGAGTAACACCCAACAGAGCCAAGGGTTATCGCTTAACCGGATGCTCTGATACCACATGTAACGATACGATTTTTCGACACTTGAAAGTCGACATTAATACGTTCACTGTATCAAATGCCGCGCAATCGAATGCCGGAAAACCGAACCATTAGGGTTAAAAAGAAGAGGTAGAAGAAGACAGAAGAAAAGAAAGAAAACAGAAACATAGAACCAGAGACAATATCAGAATCTCACATTTCGTAGCGGAACAAAATATAATAGATAATCACTAGTCTTTTAAAACAAAGAACTATATCAGTTTATACATACATCAATCAGAGTCAATATACAACTCAATACAACAATGGACAGTTATATAAACTTGTCCTCATACAGAATACACAGCGGAATAAATAAACAAGTACGGGAGTACGTCTCGCCATCCAGCTTGTTTCCAAAGCTCCAGAATATCCAGAATATCCTGATAACATAACTCTAGGCTGCCCGTGTGGAAAATTATGGGCACCCAGAGTTTAGAAGGGAACAATAAACTCCGAGTCAGTCATGGTGACTGGTGTGAGATCGTAAAACAGTTATTTTCACAAAGAAAATAAAACAGATTCGCAATGCTTTTGGGAAAATGAAACTACCATAAGACCTCCCGCCACACACACAATGCAAACGCAGAATTGGAGGAGATTTCTTCTTATGATAGTCAAAGATGCTTACTACGCCAATCATTGGATTATTATTATTAATGTCTAGTGTAGAAAACATTTCGAAAGTATAATATTAATCTCAGCCAGCATAGGCATTCCGCACTTATGCCTACTATAGCTGCTATGTTCAATAGCAGGTTACCGCCACATTCCATATCAGGTAATACAACTAAAACCGTACAAGGTTCGTATTGTTTCTTTGGATTTTCCAACAAATGGTCAGGCTAAGGAACTTCCTTTCCTACTGCCGAATGGGATCGCCTCTGGCTGGACGTCCCGAGAGACAAACTGCTCTCTGCCGACAAAGCCGGGTTACCCCTGTAACTAGGTAACTCACGAATATGCCATCCCCCGGTCCTTTGGGACCTTTATCCGAGCGCTCGGTAACCAACATCACACATAATAAATAAAGTGTGTCCACACGAGTAAGTATCTGGGCTCCATACCATGATACCACCCCTTTCTAGAAGGAAATGACATACCCTAAAGGGCGCGACCCTCATAACCTTGCCGCAACATTCCTGCTTCGACCATTTCTGGGTTGTGAGGTCCTGACGAAGTCTCGTCCAGAAAGCTACGCTTTTTCACAAAGCCATGCTTTGATCACAAATGTTCAAATAAATGATCATCATCACAGCAACACTCATCATGCCACATTACCAAATTGGGAATATATCGCTGATAAATTTCAACTACATAACCTTTGAGCTCGCACGTCTCAGAGAAGGGTGTTAAGCTAAGAGAATAAATTCTCCGCCACCAACAGAAATGTATTTGAAAGAAATCAGCTTTATATCTCAAAATGTAATGTCAGACACGTAACCATACAAGTCTGTTCCGGGTTCGAACAGAACCGAAGGCACTTCCAAAGAAGCCCTTGCAATCCGGATATTCACAATCCCGATAAAACTTCCCATCACAAAGGAAATATCTATACCGTAGCTAACGGTGCAGAGACAATCGATAGGTCATCCTATCGTTTTCACAAATACCCGGTCTTCACCACCGGTCTTCAATACAATCCATATCATCGTATTATTATTCGGAATGGGTTATCTGACACAAAGGTCCTTTCCCGGATAAACCGAATAATAAGCGTCTGTTTTTAAAAACAAATTCAAGTGCCATTTCAAAGGCAATATTGATAGTCGGTGATTTAACTATCAATAATATTCACAACAATCATCAGATTCAAATAATTTTCCCAAATTATTTATTTTCAAAATATCTTCACGATATATATATTTTTACACACTTCAACACTTTGAAAATAAATTTCAAATCACTTTTCCTTACACGGAATATATTTCCAAATATATCTTTTCAAAAACCAGCTTCAGAACCTTTAATTTTTATTTTAAAAAGCTACTATGGAAAATATACTCGGCTATATAGTGAAAATACAATTTCACTTCAAAATGGTCCATTTAAACCAATTTAAACAAATCCTTATCGATTTATTTTAAATTTACGTTCAAAATCCGTAAATTTATTTCCACACTTCAAAAATAAATCAATGTTTATTTTTAAAACAAGTTTCCCTTTTCTTTATAAATTCTATTCGGAATTTACATTCTCAAATATTCATTTTCAACACCAAATCGACTTTCAAATTGATTTCTCAATTTTATTTCAAACTCCAAATCAAATTCCAAATTGATTTCTAAGTTTTATTTCAATAGAACAAAACATTGCAATTTATTTCTGAATTTATCTCCAAATAACAAATCATTTGTAAATCGATTTACACATTTATTCTCAACACCAAAAATCGATTTTCATTCAAACACCAAATAGATTTTTATATCGATTTCCCAAATTATTTATTTGTTCAATACAAAATCAATTATCAATTGGGATTTCAACAAATTTATCGCTTTTAAAATAAATTCTTTTATATTTTCCAAACCATTTAAAATTCCATTTCAAATAAATTTTCCAATCTTCCGAATAATACTATTCAAAATTTATTTATAAAAATCTTTTCCCATATCTTGGAATTTTTTCAATAAGATTTCGACAATCCATTTTAATTTCAAAATTTCTTCTTTCAAATAAATTCAATTCTTAAAAATAAATTCACTTAAAGTTTTCCGCTTTAATTTCAAAATTCAATTTATATTCATTTCTGGTATCCAACGATACCAAAAATACATTCGGCTAAATTATAGCCTTCAACACATTCAATCACAGATATAATCATACATAGATTATAAATAATCACATCATTCACTTATGAAATAATATTCAAACAATTTGAGGAATCCAGTTGGATCCCTCCAACCTGTTTCCCTACATCCACAGATGTTAGCACAATACCAATTCCACTTCGAGGTGGAATATCGCGGTATATGAGATTTATAAAATATCAATCCGCTTACTAACGGCGCAATAGGGTCTCATCCGCTATATAATGCGGGAAATCACAACTGCAATATATACATATGCCAATATATATATATTGCTATATATAGATATATCATACTATATCTAATATCACTTCCAAACATCAAGCAATCAATCAATAACTGTAAAATCAACTTTACATTCGAGTGAGAAGATCTCACCTTTGCTTTTAATTTTCAATTCATTTCCAATCCAGTTTGTTTTCTTCATCGTTTTAGACCTTGTATAAACAATTATATCATTCATTAATATATTGGAACCGATTGAACAATTTATTTCTTTAAAATAGATTAAATTAACTAATAATTGAGCAATTAATTTTCCCTTTCTAATAAATTTATCAAATAACATTTTATCTAATAATTTTAAGTTTAAACTAATTTTCCTTTAGAAACTACCCATATATATATATTTATCTTTTCTTTTGAAACCACATTTCAAATTTCTATATTTTCCCAAATTATTTTTATTTATCTATATATATATATTCAAATTAAAAATAGATGTGTATATATATATATATATTTACGTTATTAATTTCTTTACTGTATACGTAAAAATTTAAAATCTGAAAATAAATAGTTTTATACCTTACTTTAATGTATACATACCTATATAAATTAAATTAAGACTAAATTGAGAAATAAATAAATGATAAAATCGAAATAATAAAAATAAAATAGCATGAATACCTTCAGCCTCGACAATGACCACGTGACGCTCACATGCTCGAGCTCGCGAATGTCGCCGCCACTGAAGCCCTAGCTCACCACGACTTCGAGTCGAACGACTCTACCTTCTCGGCTTTCTTCCCACAGCTGCGATATGCCGCCGCCGTCCGCAGCTCGAAATCGAGCTACCCCTTTGTGCCTTCGTGCCAAACTCCAACGCGACCTCGCTGTCAAAAATGTCAGACATCGCCATCCATCGAAAAGACTTCCTCACCCACGCGTGCTTCCGACGAGACTCGGCCTCCACTTCTTGAGCTCATCGTCGAGGAAATCGCGACTTCCAGATCGAACGTGATCACCAGACGCGAATACTTCTCTTCGTAATCCCAAATCCCAGTTGTATTCGATTTCGAGATTAATAAAAAATACGACTATTGATTTAGTGTGTTTGATTTGAAGCTCTGTGATTTTGGTTTTGAGTTCGACTTCATTCTTGTTTGAATGATTAGAGGAGGGGAGAAAATTTGGTTCGGTCGTGATTTGAATTTGAAGAGAAACTGGGGCCATTATTCTTATTTTGAACGAGTTGGTCTTCTTTTGAACGAAGAAAATGTTTCATTCGTTTTGAACGAATGGAGAGGAGATAAGAGAACGTGATTAAGCAGAGAAAAAGTAAGTCGGTATTGAAAAGTTGATTAAAAATATATATTTATATATATAAAAATATCCCGTTATATTATATCAGCGCGTTTGCTTATCGTACGATCACACGACAGCTCCAATCACCACGAAAATTGAAATCCGATAATAATACAATATTATGGATCCAATGGAACTGGTTTTGTCGAATTCCGAGACTGTGCTCCGGAACGCTATTTTCAAATTCAATTTAAACGATATAAATTCAAAATTGAACAAAACAGCTTCAAATCCAATTCTGAAAGTTCCAGTACCTTCAGAATTATCAATATGAATTTTCAAAGCCTTGAAAATATTTTTAATCGGCTTAAAACTGAAGATTCAAAATTTTACCCAGATTAAATAATTAAATTCAATAATCTAATCGCCAAATTCATTCTGATATTTGAATTTCAAATTAAACAATCATTCGAATATTTAAACTCAATTAAATATTCACATTTCAAATGTCAAAAATTCAGGGTCGTTACAGTTTTAGGTCGCGGAGAGTCTTAGGTCGCAAATAATTTTAGGTCGCGGAGAGTCTTAGGTCGCGGATAGTTTTAGGTCGCGGAGAGTCTTAGGTCGCGGATAGTTTTAGGTCGCGGAGAGTCTTAGGTCGTTAACCTCCTTAGGTTGCTTAGTACTTTTTGTGGTTAGGTCGCGGAATACTTGAGTCGTTAGGTCACGTGGGAGTTAAGTAGCGAGGTAGTTAGGTCGCGAGGAAGTTAGGTCGCGGAGGCTAATAGGTCGCTGAGGGTTTTAGGTCGCGGAGGCTACTAGGTCGCTGCTTTCTTAACTCGTTAACTCACTGGAGGCTTTGAACTGTTAGGTCGTTGGAACCTTTAAGTCGTTGATCACTAGGTCATTGAAGCTTCTTAGGTCGCCGAGGTTATTAGGTCGCTGGAACTCCTAAGTCGCTTCACACTTTAGGTCGTAGGTCGAGAACGACCTAACAAGGACTTGCTCTGTTGAAGGCTAAGTTGACCAATCTTTGAGACGAACTATCTTTGACTTCTCGGTCGATCTTTTGGTATTAAAGCCTTGCTTAAAAGGCGGGATAACACTTGCCCCCCAAAACATGCCTTGTGGTAGGAAGGTATGTTTTGTAATGCCATAAGCCGGATGTTCATATCCTGTTGATGACCTGCAAAGGAACTGACAGTTTTATGTGGCCCCAAATAACGACCGTTCGGGATCGAGCTATTTGGGATAGAGTGTGACCGTTCACGGTCAAGCGCCTAACTTCAAATGACGATCGTTCGTGATCGAGCCATTTGAGGTGAAGTGCGACCGTGCGCGGTCAGGTGTCGTTCATGGTCAAGCGCCTTACTTCAAATGACGATCACTTGGGATCGAGTCATTTGTGGTAAAGTGCGACCGTGTGCGGTCAAGTGGCGGAGCTCAGATGATGACCGTTCGTGGTCAAGCGCTTTACTTCAAATGACGATCATTTGGGATCGAGTCATTTGTGGTAAAGTTCGACCGTGTGCGGTCAAGTGGCGGGTCTCAAGTGACGATCGTTTGGGATCGAGCCGCTTGAGGTGAAGTGCGACCGTTCACGGTCAAGCGCCTAACTTACAATGACGATCGTTTGGGTTCGAGTCATTTGAGGTGAAGTGCGACTGTGTGCGGTCAAGCGCTTATCTTCATGTGATGATTGTTCGAGATTGAATCATATGAGATGAAATGTGACCGTTCACGGTCAAGCGCCTTACTTCAAATGACGATCGTTCAGGATCAAGCCATTTGTGGGAAAACGCGACCGTGCCCGGTTAGGGGCGGACCCTCAAATGACGATCATTTTGGATCGAGCCATTCGAGGTGAAGCATGACCGCTCACGGTCAAGCGCCTTACTTCAAATGACGATCGTTCTGGATCGAGCCATTCGAGGTAAATTGTGACCGTTGGCGGTGAGGGGGTGGACCCCAAATGACGATCGTTCGGGATCGAGCCATCTGAGGTGAAATGTGATCGCTCGCGGTCAAGCGCCTTACTTCAAATGACGATCGTTTGGGATCGAGCCATTCGATGCAAAGTGCGATCGTTGGCGATCAGGGGTGGACCCTAGATGACTATCGTTCGGGATCGAGCCATCTGAGGCAAGTTTTTTTTGCCGTTCGAGGCGAGTTTTTGACTGTTCGAAGTCGGGTGCCTATTCGAGGCGAGTTTGTGACTGTTCGAAGTTGGGTGCCTGTTCGAGGCGAGTTTGTGACTGTTCGAAGTCGGGTGCCTGTTCGTAGGGCTTAATCATTGCAAGATCATCAAAATCAAATATTCAACTGAAAAGTTGTCAAGTAGAAATGTCTGAAAAAGTCAAATCCAAACATCATAAACAAATCATGAAAGCAAAGTAGGGTCAAACTCAAAACACCAAAGGCAAAGCATGAAAGCAATGTAGAGTTACAAACATCGGAAGCAAAGCATGAAAGCCATGTAATCAGTCATCTGAAGTAAAATACGAAAGTAAAGTAGTCAATCATCAGAATTAAAACAAAAACAAAGAATTGACGTCCGAGTGCAAACATCTACATCGATATGATTTATAGTTGTATCAGAGCATGCCTGGGGATCGTTCACGGTCCCATACATGTGTGAACAACTTAATTGTGTCGATGTAGAGTTTTTTTTACTCATTCGTCGTAACCTCAGTCAGTCGATAACAAGCTGACACCTTGATCCTGAGTCGTCTCTAGTTGGTGCAGGAGGTGGACATTCTTGTTCCACCGTTGCAGCTTTCTTTTTTACATATTGCGATAGCAGACCATCCCGGATATATCCCTCAACTTCGTCTTTCAAGTGTCTGCAGTCATTTGTGCTATGACCATTTAGCTCATGGAACAAGCAGTACTTGTCCGACTTTCTCTCGTTGTTAGTCGGATCTCTCCTAATTGGCTTTTGATAAGGAACCCGTCCCTTAGTATTTTGGTAGATCCGCTCCAAAGTCTCATTCAATTCTGTGTATGAGGTGAATCTTGGTCCCCTTCGCTGTCATGCTGATCTATCGTTGTCATCCTCAGCCTTTCGTTTACCTTTGATAGTTTCTGCACCTTTCTCAGGAGGATTCCCACCTTTGACTACAAAAACATCAATTCCTTCTCCTTCTTCTCTTTTAGCCTTTGCGTCTTCTAATCGTAGAAATCCTTCAGCCTCATGGTAAAATTCCCCTAGATCCATAGGGGGATCTCTTGTCAGCGAATCCTTGAAATCTGTACCGTCAACTATGCCCGACACAGCTGCCATCAAGACCATATATGGATCTGGTCGATCCATCGATGTCGCAGCTGCGTTAAATCGCGTCAAAAAACTTCTCAAAGATTCTCCAGTTCTTTGCTTCAGCGCTGTCAAACTCATAACATTCTTGGGCCTCGAGATGTGGACCCTGAATTGCCTCATAAACCTCTCAATCAAATCATTCCATGTCCCGATAGATCCATTTTCTAATTGTCTGAACCACAATGCCGCAATATCTGCCAAGTACAACGGAAAGCATCGAGCCATAACTTCCTCTGATGCCCCCAGCACTTCCATATGTCTCATATATTTTGTAAGATGAACTGTAGGGTCTGTCCTTCCATTATACATATCCAATGAGGGTAGCTTAAAGTCTGGTGGGTTCTTAGCTCTCCTAATTGTTGTGGTAAAAGGACTCTTATTCACATCCTCCAAGTCTTTGTTTACCAAACCATCTCTCATGGCTCTTTTGACCATTTCCACCAATCTGTCATTGCCTCCAAATTGTAGTCCTCGTCCATTGCCTTCGTCCTGCCCCCCGAGTTCACGAGGGGTTGGTGGAATCTGTTCTTCTTGTTGGGCTTCTGTCCCTCTCTGATTCTGTGCTCCAAGTTGCTCAATCTGGTGAAACAAACCCTGGATCAACTCTTCTTGCCTTTTCATCATTGCCTCCATCTCGTCCCTGGTCACGAAGGCTGAAGTTTGGTTTGCTCTCGAAGAAGCCTCTTGACTACCTCTATGCTGACTACTCTCTGGTGCCATAATTCTTCGAATCTCAGTCCTAATCCCTCGGATCCAACTCTTGGTTGACAGAATTCCTGAGTTTGATTCTCAGTGAAAGCACCAAAATGTTAACATTAAAAATGGTGAACGCTAACACCCTGGTGTAAGTTGTGACAATGTGAAAGCACCACCCGTTGGTACGGGAACAGAAATAAGCAGAAAATAGCAAAAACAGTAAAAAGACAACAGTTTTTATAGTGGTTCGGCTTAAAATCAAGCCTACATCCACTTTATCTCTTCTTTATTGCTGATCTGATTACAACTTTTACAGTGAATCTTCGAATACAACATGACCAAGACAAGAAGCTAGAACTCTAACGGTGAATTGCTCTTTGGATACATGTTGGATGTGGTTGACTTCTTCTCTTGGCTTTTTGAAATGTTGTTGGATGTGAAGTGTTGTGGAGGTTGAGAGAGTAGCAGAGCTTCGACGCTTCCAAGTCCGGAAAAGAAGTCCCCTTTGAATGCGGAGTAGGCCAAGTATTTATAGGAGTGGCTGGACTTAGGTCGGCCAGGTTATAGGTCGTGGGCGACCTAAGGGGTAGGTCGTAGGTCGTTAGCGACCTAAGGGGTAGCAGGAGAGGGAGTGGCGACCTAAAGAGCAAATGTACATGGATTGGTAGGTCGTTAGCGACCTAAGGGAAGAGATAGTGTATGGCGTAGGTCACGAGCGATCTAAAGAAAGAGGAGGCAATTAGTGACTAGGTCGTTAGGCTACTAGGTCGCGGAGAGTTTTAGGTCGCGGATAGTTTTAGGTCACGGAGAGTCTTAGGTCGCAGATAGTTTTAGGTCGCGGAGAGTCTTAGGTCGTGGATAGTTTTAGGTCGCGGAGAGTCTTAGGTCGCGGATAGTTTTAGGTCGTGGAGAGTCTTAGGTCGTTAACCTCCTTAGGTTGCTTAGTCCTTTCTGTGGTTAGGTCGCGGAATACTTGAGCCGTTAGGTCGCACGGGAGTTAGGTCGCGAGGTAGTTAGGTCGCAAGGAAGTTAGGTCGCGGAGGCTAATAGGTCGCTGAGGGTTTTAGATCGCGGAGGCTACTAGGTCGCTGCTTTCTTAACTCGTTAACTCACTATAGGCTTTGAACTATTAGGTCGCTGGAACCTTTAAGTCGTTGATCACTAGGTCATTGAAGCTTCTTAGGTCGCTGAGGTTATTAGGTCGTTGGAACTCCTAAGTCGCTTCACACTTTAGGTCGTAGGTCAAGAACGACCTAACAAGGACTTGCTCTGTTGAAGGCTAAGTTGACCAATCTTTGAGACGAACTATCTTTGACTTCTCGGTCGATCTTTTGGTATTAAATCCTTGCTTAAAAGGAGGGATATGTGAGGCCCCACCTCTATACCCACGCTAATCAAGAACACTACGGTGTAGTGCTGTCAACTAGCACGGAGAATAAGGCTGTTGAGGAGCGACCATCTATGTAATTTCTTTGTGCGAGCACCGATATGTCAGATAGTATAGCTTGCATTTCGTTTAAGGAGGAAATCCGACATACCGATACAAACTCAAAAATATCACACAGTGGCTATATATAATCTTCGGAAACAAATATAGAAATAAACATAACACAAATCAGTCACAGACATCCATATCACGAAGGCGGAAAAAGATATGAATATATAACTAACACATGGAAGTGTACATCAGAGTAGTGGTCAAAAAGATCCACAATAATACAAAAGAATAGCAACACATGCTATACCAAAAGAATACAACTATGAGTCCATATCTCAAGTGTATACAACAAAAACTGCTAAACTAAATAGTTAGCCAAAAGTCAGAGTAGCAAATCCCGGGAGGAAGTCAAGCAGAAGCACCTGTAACATCTCGGTCTGACCCGAGTATTATTTAAGAAAATAATAAACGGATCAGTCTAACTATAAATATCAGATGACATGATATAAAATAATAGATATGGCATAAACATAGAATACCCATACTGACATACTACTATAAGTATGAAAATGATGATCAACAGGAGATCAACCGATGAGAAATGATCAATATCACAAGAATCTTCTCAAAGATCCAAAGAGGGCATCATACCCTAAACTTGTACTCATAACAAGTCAATGACATAAAAATCCAGAATTCAAAACAAGAAATCCAGAAATCATAAAAAGAGAAAGAGGCCTATCACATGATGGTCCGAAGACCATGGGGCGCTACCCCATATGTGTGAGTCGGAATCACACTGATTGAGGCCTAGGCTAACCAAAAAGCAAAAAGGTATGTGTGAATGGAATCACACAAGTGGTGTCTAGCCTAACCTCGCAAACAAAAAGATATGTGTGAGTCGGAATCACACTACTGCGGTCTAGACTAACCTTGGGGACAAAGAGATGTGTGTGAGTCGGAATCACACTACTGCGGTCTAGTCTTACCTTGCAAACAAAGAGACATCGCACAATTGCTAGTCTAAATCATAAAATGATCATCATGATCAGCGAGAAGTGTCAATCACACCAAGCTAGTAAATATATGAGTTTAGCTTCATGTCCCATAACCACTTGCTTAACTTAAATATTTACGAACAAGCTGTAAATCTTCACTAGGAAATTGTCATGAAAAGGGTTCAATCGAACAAGTCCAAGAGCTAACCGACGAAGTGAACGCAAGCGTTTCATACCACTCGTTTTACTAAGTCGTTTAAGTCGATTTCTCATTCGAGTGAAGTAAAGGCTTATATATATTAGTAGATTGGAAATCGGTTTGAGAAAACGAACTTTTGACATATAAAAAAATAGTGTTGAAATCGATTTGATGAAAGAGTTTTGATATTTACTACTAGTATAGAAAACCTTTATATTTTGAAGTGACAAATCATAGAAGTGATTGTAGAAACAATCAATCATAAAAATTCACGTTCGAAGACGTGAGTAAAGTTCAAAGAAATCAATTCTCAAAACCATCAAAGTAAGAAGTTCGGATAAGATTGCCTACGCAGAGTAATACGGGGTTCGACCTGCCCGGTTAGGTCGCGGGGGTCCAGGGGGCAGCGCCCCGTCAAAACGGTACGCCCTTTTGAAGACAAGATGAGGTCTAACGACCTAAGGGGGATAGGGTCGAGCGACCCAACGAGGTACCATCCCGAAAGAGGAGTCATCAAAGTCTTAGAGATGATAACAACAAATAGGAGACCACACGAATCGATTAAAGTTGGAAGTTCAAACAAAAATAGGAAATATAGGCAAAACTGGCAAATAGGAGCAGGTCGGTCAACCAGACTCCCTGAGTCGGCTGACCGGACCAGAGACAGAAGTGCTCGGGTAGCAGGTCGGTCGACCGGACCCTGAGGTCGGTCGGCCGAAGCCTGTAATCTGCACTTCCAAATAGAGGCAGGGAGATGCTAGAGTAGCAGGTCGGTCGACCGGACTCTGAGGTCGGTCGACCGGAGCCTGTTTCCAGCACTCCCATGCCAATCAAATGAATGCCAAACACTTCCGAAATGCAATCGGTCGAGCAACGGCGCTAAGGGTTTACGCCTATCGACTACCCGACCTTATAAGCTCTTCAATGCATCACAAAAATCATGATCAAAGATCAAAGTTTGGATTTTTAAAGAATTGGACTCAAAACACTAAAAATTGGAATATCACCAAATCAATCCAAACCAAAAGCAATTGCACAAGAATAAGTGTTAGGAATTCATACCTAACAATCGAAGATAAATATAGATTAAGATGTGAGATAAAAATCTCACCTTTTCACAAAATCAATGAAGAAGAAGCTATAGAGCAATGGCAAGAACAATCTCTTCAATTCCAACCCAACAAGCTTGAAACTAAGCTTAAAAGAGAAACATTTTCAAAATTAGGTTTAGGAAATTTCTGAAATTGAATGGAGAAGGAGTTGGAAAAGATGAAGGGAAGGCTTACCAAAGCTTCTTCTTGAATTTGGAGGTAGGAGCTTGAATTTGCAATGGAACTAGGGCTTAGGAATTTCCATTTCCAATCTTTTCCCCCATTATTCTCTTGAGCTTAAGAGAGTTAGGAAATGAGGAATGAATGAAGAGAAGAGGAGAGGGGCTGGGTTGATATAACCAGAATTGGGCAAATGGGCTAATCCAAACACAAAGTCCAAAGTGAAAAAGTAGCGAAATTCGACTTACTCCAAACATATCAAAGATTATACTCAAAAAGATCGCAAACGGCATTTTGAACTCAATGGAAGTGGTCCCGAGTCCTAATTCGACTGTTTGCAAAAAGTAGCTTTTCGGACTTCAATCCGATCAACGATTCTATATTTAAACAAAATACTTAAATATAAAATCGACAAATATGTGGGTTGTTACAGGATAACACCGTACGACCAAACGATAACTCCAAACACTACGAAATTTGAAATCCAATAATAATACACTGTTATGGATCCAATGGAACTGGTTTCGTCGAAGTTCGAGACTATGCCCCGGATCGCTATTTTAACATGTCGATTAAATCGACGATTTCAATATTTTACGAAATCGTTTGAAATTTTATTTTTTAAAAACTTTTTAACTCAATTATAATCCCAAATCCAATATTTAAAACCATTTAAATATTCAAAATCGAACGATGAAAAATCTGGGTCGTTACAAACTTACCTCAGTCATTGGAAAATAATCTTGGTGATGACTGTGTAGCATCACTAGTATTCATTTACGAGTGTCTAGATGAAGGATTGCTACCATAGTAATTTGATATGGAGATTTGTGTTTGTTAAACAGGTGTTGTTGGAAATTACGAGGGAATTGTTTTGGTTAAAAATCAAGTTGATTTTTGAAAGTTGAAGGAAATGGTTTGTTGAAAACAGAGTTATATATATATATATATATATATATATATATTATTTCAGATGATTTGAAATAAGAACCGGGTGTTTAAATTATGAAATTTCTAATCAAAAGAGAAGTGAAATAAGAAGAGAATAAGTTTTTGAAATAAAAACTTGGATAAAGTAAACTTCAAGATAAAATTAAAATACTCATGTAAGTTAAATAAATTGGATTTATAAAAGAAAATTTGCAGGAATTGGAATTTAACTTAAAGAAAAAGTTAAAGAAAATAAATTAAATGAAGTTATTATAATAAATAAAATGAAATGAGTAAAATGTGATGAAGTTAACTAAATATAAGTGCATATGAATGTGAATGGAACAAATAAGTATAAGTAAGGAAGTGTGGAAAATTTTGAAATTTGAATTAAATTCTTACTTGATTAAAATGAATGAATTAAAAATAAATTTATTTGGTGTGAAATTTAATTTAAGTATGAATAAATCGAATATTGTTTTGAAATGTTGGTTAAAGGAATTGAAATTTAAATTAAATTAAATTAAATTGGATTGGATTAGAAATAATATCGAATTGAAGTAAGTAAAAATTTTGAGTTATGAACTAATTATATAACCATAAAATATAAATTCTAAATGGAATAAAACTTAAGGAAAAAGAATCATGGAATGGTGAATAAATAAGTTATATAGCTTATAAAAATTGAAACTAATGGAATAAAGGTATATTTAAGCTATAAAGTGATGTATAATCTTGAGTTAAAAATAAAATGTGGATATACTCGAGTATAAATTTGAGGGGAATGTGAGGAAATAAGTTGTGTAACTTATAAAATTGAAAATTAGAATAGAAAAGCCAAAATAAAAATAATTGGATGTTTTGGTGAAGAAATAAATTCCAAACGTGAAATATAAAAAAATGAATTTGAACTCAAGTAAATTAAATGGAGTGATTTTTGAAATAAAAATCAGATATTGGATTATAAAATGGAAGTGAACTAAGTAGATAAATTAATTAGTAATTGAATATGGGAATGGAACTTAACTTGGTTAAGTAAATTAGATTGCGGATTAAATTTGAAATTAAATGTGGAACTTGAGTTATAAATAAAACTCGACTAAATTGTAAGCAAATTATATATATTTTGAAATGTTGTCGAATAAAAATAGGAATGAATAAAAATGGGGATGACTAAAGTTAAAATAAATTCAATTTGAGTGTAAATAAATTGAATATGGCCTTGATATCATTTGAATGAATTCGAGAAAGAATTCGAGTATGAAATTGAAATTTGAAGTGGATTAAATGAAGGGACTAATTAAATAAATTAGTAAACGAGATGGAATTTGGTTACATGAGAATCAATCTAAAAATTGAATCAGAAATTGATGGCAAGGGAAATAAACTTAAGTCATAGAATTGAATTAATTAGATAAACGAATCAACGTAAGTAAATTATTTTAGATCGAAGCTTGGCTCAAATAAAACCATAATGCATAAGTAAATAACATGGGATGATTCCAAGCTTAATAAAATGGATTTGAAAATAATGTGGATATGAATGGAATGCAAACGAATGGATTGAATTTCAAATGGAATAGTATTAAATATAAATTGATTTGGAATCAATTTAAAATAGCTGTAAACTGAAATGGGTATTTTATAAAATGGATATCACCGAATTTGCATGGAAATATTGTCGTTCGACGCAAACGAAAGTAAATAATCTTATGTAAATTAATAGGAAGTGAGAAAATTGATTTTTTAAATCAATTTGGAATGGATATGAGTTTGTTTGGTGTAAATATGAATTGAATGCAGATAAATTGGTTGTAAATCATTCAAATTGAATGAAATGGTATATGGATCGATTGAAAGTAATTAAATTAGTATCGAAATCTTAAATTGCTTATAAATCAATGTTGGCATGTGGTTTATGAAATTCATGTGTTAAATTAGTTAAATGAATGAAATGTTAGTGGATTTCATATTTTGATACTTACGTGGTTTAATTGAGTAAGTAAAGGTACCCGGAAGCTATTAAGCTAGAGTTGGGTTGCGTAATTGCATATGAAATAAGTCGCTCGCTTAAAAACGCTAATATAAGATACGTTTTCGGATTAAATACAGCAAAAATATAAAATATTGATATATATTTTGTTTTTCGATCGTGTATGTTGATGTATACATCTTTATCTCTCTTGTCATATTGCAAAAGGCTCTTTGTACAATGGAGACTCTACCAAAAAAATTCGAGAATTTAGGGAGTTAGAAATTTTTTTGAAAATTTTGAAAAAAATTTGTTAACTAAAAAGTTGATGTTTAAATTTAAATTGAAATCAGAGATTTTGGTTTAGAAATGGAAACTAAATGTTTTGAATAGGACTAAAAGGTTTAAAAAAGTGAATGTCGAGTTTTAACTAAGTGGGTTTTGAATAGGTAGTGGGTTTGGAGTTTTTCCTGCCTTAGTAATTTCGGAGACGAAATTCTTTTAAGTGGTGAGGAATGTAACGACCTGGATTTTTCTGTCCTTTAATTTTGAAAACTTAAAAGGCTTAAATATTGGATTTGGAATTTATAATTAGGTTAACGAGTTTTAAAAAAACTGAAAATTCAACTGATTTTGTCAATTTTAGAAACCATCGATTTAATCGACGCGTTTAAATAGCGATCCGGGGCACAATCTCAGAATTCGATGAAACTAGTTCCATTGGATCCGTAATAGTGAATTATTATCGGATTTCAAATTTCGTAGCGTTTAGAGTTATCGTTTGGTCGTACGTGATATAAACGCGTTGAATTTAATATCAAAAATTTAATATAATAGTTAGGTCCAAAAAACTATCTTCTCCATACGATCGAATTAGGACTCGAAACCTTTTCCATTGTGTTCGGAATAGGGGAACAACATTATGAACGCCTTGCGGCATGCCTCGATAGGGGTTTGAGATTTTAAGCTACGAAAATCGAGATATTTTGAAAATTATATATATATATATATATATATATATATATTTCTACAGTTCAAATCTGTCTTCTCTTTCCATCAGCCTCCTAGGATTATGACTTTTACCGATTCAAACACGCCATCTCCTTCTTTAAAATCATCTCTTCTTCCCCCTTCTTTTCAGATCAAATCCACGAGAGTTAAAAAAAATTCGATCGGAGTAAAATTGTGTTTTCCCCTTTTCTTCTTCAAGAACGAAATCAAATTCGTTCTTATATAAAAAATGCTCCAATGCATTGCCTACTCAAGAAGTTATCCACCAATAGCTCTTCAGATGGCATGTGTACTTCCAACAATGACGATATTGTCGTCGTTACTCCTATTACCCGTCAAGCCCTCAAATCCCTAACCTCCCAAATAAAGGACATGGCAGTGAGGCTTATAAAGCAGTGATGCGACTCTGGTCTCGACGAGTGAGACGATCGAGGAAGAAGTCATACGATTGATCGATGACGTAATGTAATGGAGGATGGGCCATGACCTGGCTGTGATGATTCGCGATGATGGTAGGAGGGAAAACTCGATAGGCGACAATCGATTAGGGTTGTGGCGTTCGCTCGTGGAAGTCGACCAAGGCTGGGCGAGCTTACGACGACGATCTGGTGGCAGTTGGAGCTCTAATGCAGCGGCGAGGGACGTTGAAGGTCGACGATGAAGCGTGATGTGCAAGATTTTGGGAAAGGTAGTTAACGACATCGGCTTGATTAAGAAGGGATTAGGTGTTAATTTCTGAGATTAATGGTTAATTATGTTATTTAGTTGGAATTCTTGTTAAATCAACTACTCTATCATGCGAGGTCGGAAAATTCGAAACAATCGGCACCGGAATCGTATCAAAGAATATCACGCAGTAAAATTGGTTTGGATTTTTTTCCGAAGATAGCAGGAATTTTAAATTAAATTGAACGTTGTTCAATTTGATTTAAAATTGGAATGGATTGCAATTAAAAATCAAGGTGAGAAATTCTCACCCATTTGGATTACCAAATTTAATTTTAAATAGTTAAAATTAATTCCGAATGCCTAGTTGAATTTTATAAATTATTATATGTTGAATGTTATATATATATATAGTAGTACATATATATTAGTAGTTGGATATATTATTTCTCGCCGATTGGAGCGGATGAGACCCTATGCGCCCCGCATAATAGCGGATGACCATATATACCGCAATATCCCCCTTAAAGTGGGATTGGTATATTTATGTTGTATTATCATCTATGGTTGTAGGGAAACAGGTTGGAGGGATCCAACTAGATTCCTCAAAATTATATTGATTGTTTTTCATATATAATAATATATGATGTGTTAGAATAATTTTTCATAGATTATTGTTGTGATGTGAATCATTGGATGCTATAGTAGTGTTGGCCTTAATTTTGGTATTTTAAATACCATAAATATTATTTTGAATTTTTAAGAAATTAAAGGAGATTTTTAAGATGAAAATATTTATATCGGAATTCGGATTATTTAAAAGAAATTTTTTTGGATAAGCAATAATGGATTTTAATCATACTTAACAATTCATAAAAATATATTTTTATAGAGATTTTAAAATAATTTATAGAAGATTTTAAACAATAGATTTTTAAAAATGATAGCTGGAAAAATATGGAAAGGCGTTGAAATCGATATTAAAAATAGATTTGAAAAAAAATGGAATTTATAAAGAGGTGAACTTATAAATGGAATTTTATAAGTGAGGATAGATTTATAAAAAGGTAAACTCAAAGGATTTATGTAACAACCCGAATTCCAGTGTTCCGGATTTTTCACAAAAATGCTAAAAACCGAGCCCACTAAAGCCCGAGTTGGGTATCTGATATCCTGCAAATAGGCAAAGATAAATATATCAGAGCTCAATTAATTATCTCACAGTGGAATTGACTAAAATATAATAGTAAGTAAATACCCACCGCAATAATAACACTTTCTAAGCAAGTGTCATAAAGTTGAGAAGTCTCTGCCATCTACCTAACCTGTAGGATGTTATGAGGAGGGGGTCAAAACAAAAGTTCTCGTGAATGAATAAATTATATACTTCTAGGCTTAATTCTACATATATCATTTTATTTTCATTTACTCTTATATTAGGTTCATTAGGTTACAATACTCTCCCCTTTGTTCGTGAACCGTGCCCATCTACTCCATAGTAGATTAAAACCTAATAACTAATGTATACATATATGTAGCTATATGCCCAATGACCGTATTGGTCCTAGGTACCACCCATGGTACCTTCCGTATCCTCCTCGTAAGAGCTCCATCGTCTAGCTTCGAGTGCGTTCCGTAGCTACATCTGTAAGGGACCGCTTCGTAAGGCCTACAATACAGATGCTCCGTCGTTTTGCTTCGCGAGCGTTTCGTAGCTACATCTGTAAAGGACCGCTTCGTAAGGCCTACAATACAGATGCTCCACTACTTACTATGAAAACGTAAATCGTGTCTGCACTAGTCTATACCAGTGCTCGAACATCCACAATGTACCACCCAGTGCGTACATTGAGGACTACGTAATCGTTCTGTCTACTATCTGAATCCCGCCAACAAGGTCTGCCTTGTACGGAACTCAGTCGGGGATTTTCTATATCTGTAAAGGACCGCTTCATTAGGCCTACAAATACAGATACTCTAGTTGGTCTGTCCCTTTCTCATCATGGCTATAGCCCCACGCAGCCACCCCTCAACTAATCGAGATACTTCTAAAGAGTTAAGTGGTCGTGCCCTACTGCAAAAATCTAACATCTAATTGGCGGTGCCCTTCCATCCAATGTCTCGATAGTGAAATAATCATTGGCCTGTTGGTTTAACTCTAGTCTTTCCCAAAATCGCTCTTGGTCTTGATGTCGGCCGATATCCGCATGCGACTATCCTTAAACTTACTTGCAAGTAATGAACATACGAATACCCTACTCCGAACACCAAGCCCTTCTGACTTCCTACAAAGGTCCGCTTCATTAGGCCTACAATGCAAATGCAGTCAAGGCATGCTCCCTTGATGGAACACCTACAGACCTGCCTCCGAGGATGCAGCTTCGTTAGGCCTACCCAAAGGGACATCCTAGAGTATCCTCACGTCTCGTTGAAGTCTCGTACTTCTTTGAAGCCCAAAAATACTAAGTTGGACGTGCTTCTCCATTGCTAAAATCCGTGATGAACTGCTTCGTTGGGTGCTTCATCCTTTGGGCTGCTCCAAACGCAATTTGATTCTTTTATTAGACCCTAGTCTAATCTTTTAATTTGCGTTTAGTTTGCTTTCTTATTCTGTTGGCTACTTATTTTAATTTAATTAGCATATTCTTGCCCTCATCTCACTTCTAACTATTGTGAGATAACCATAGATCTAATAGGGAATGCTGTTAGTATGAGCCACATTCATTATCTTGCTTATTTAACTTAATATATAAATCCCTAAGTTCAATAAAATAAGCCGATTTTATTATTTCTGTGTTATTTTCTTATCAACTTCGTATAAGTTGTTTAAATAAGCTTCTACTATTATTGCTTACCAATTTATTATAGGGTAAGTTTGGCTCACATCCCTAATAAGTTTCAAAATAAACAAAACATCCTTCACATACAAAACTTACATTTCCGCTCCCTATTTTCAAATTCACGCAAGCAAAAATACACAAATACCCTTTATGTTTTTAACAATTCAAACGCGTATAACTTTATGTACGAAAACCGGATCAACAAACCGTTTTCACCAAAAAATTACAAATTTTATGATCTTTGAAATGAGATCCATTGTTGATACCAAAAATTTAAATTTGTATTAAAGCTGCAATTATTTCAAATATTTGCAGACAATTCAGCAAATATTGAACATTTTCGATTTTTTTACAAATTTATAAAAATAGCAAAAAATTGCAGATATTTCTGCAACTATATGATATAGTTGCAGAAATGTCTGCAACTATTTCATATAGTTGCAGACATTTCTGCAACTATTGCATATAGTTGCAGAAATGCAACTATTGCAAATAGTTGCAGAAAACGAACTTACACAGTACTTCAGTAAAAATCTTTTATTGCAAACAGATAAATCATTAAGCAAGGATAATTTTATCGTTCAATATAAACCAAATAATCACAGGTAGAAAAAATAGAGCACAGTATAAACGAGGGTATTTATGGAAAAGAATTAAGCTGAAACAAAGATAGGGACCGGATTTATAAAGTTTCGAACAGAAGGAGTTTTTGTGAATTACGTTTGGTTTTAGGGATGCGACCCTAATTTCACTTTATTATAAGTCTCACGATAAGCTTTTCTGTTATAATTATAACTTAGGTTATAATTCTACTCATAATTGTTACTTTTTCTTCTTTTATAGTCCGTTATATAATTACAAGCGTTTCTTATCTGTTCTAGTCTGCCGTCTTTTATTATGATATAGAATTTTCTTTAATTCTCTAATATTACATAATTCACTTATCACAATAATTGCCTATTTAAATAGCCTGCGCAGTAAATACAGACTTAGGCTCATAAATTTTTACAGCTTCAAATTCTTGATTAATAATTTTCTTATTTCAATTCATACTTTACTTTATTGTCTTCTATTTTAGGAAGTAATTCTATTTTATTTGGTTGGTTATGAAAACTATATAATCCATTTCCATATCTTAATATTGGATAACACTATAAACAATAATCCATAACTACAAGATATTTCTTTTACTATTTTGGAGTAGTGTAAAATACAACGGTTTCTCTATTTTACACTAGCTCCCATTTTTATTTCTTTTATTCTTACAGTTATGTTTATCATTATCTTTTAGATGTTAAGTTATGTAAATGTATCCTATTTTCTAAACCGACCAATTAATCTAGTAATTACTCCCAAATTAACCTTTTCCCGTTTTAATGCAATTTATTATCGTAATTCAATTCCTCAAACTTTTATTATTTTACATCTAATTTCCTTTATTTCAGTATACTTAATTATTTAATCCATATTCACGTTTAATCTATTATAATCCATATGCGAAGAAAAAGGAGAGGATAGAAGAAAACCGACGCTTGCATAAAATCCAAAACGTCGAAAAGGATGTAAATAAGGCATAGAAAATAGTATATAAATACTAATATTGTACATAAACTGCAAGTTTTCTTATAGTTCAGCATAATTTAATTAATAAATTACCGAATAAAATTTTCTAAATGGGAATCTAACGATAATATATCTTAAACTTAAAAGATATATAAATAAATCCACTCACCTGTCGTACTTAGATTCGCTTGTGCTTCGCTTGGCTCCACAATCCTTCTGGATCCCCTTCTTCCAAGGTGTATAATATTTTAATTTAGAAGATCTTCTCCCTAGAAATTATTTTCTTTTTAGGGTTTAGCCTTAGGCCAAGAACCCAAAGAAATATTTTCTATTTAGGGTTCAGCCTTGGGCAATGAACCCATGGGAGAAAATCTAATTGTGAGAAGATAGCTATGCCTAGGGTCTTATTTATATTGGAGCTTGGGGGCCTCAGACCGTTGGATTCTTGGATTGAACCTGGAGCCACCACGTCACAGGGTCTTTCGGAGCCATAGTATCGAAGAACATATGGCTCAGATCGCGCAAAAATAAGAAAACACATCACGTACGTTCCTGGACGAAAAATTCGTCCAGGTCGCACGCGGGTCGACCGGGTGGTCGACCGCCTGTAAGCACCGGTCGCAAAAATTCGTCCTGTTTTTGTTTTGTTCATAACTTCTTCATATTGGTTCAGATTTTAACAAGTTATATATGGAAACTGATCGCAAAATTGCCCCAGACGCAATGGTACAAGTTTCGGAGCCATATTCCGATAATTCCAAAATTATTTATTTTCATTACTTAGCGTTATACGTTAAATTTTAACTGTATAAAAATGCGGGGTGTTACAAGTTATAAAATTTATAAAAGATGTTTATAAATAAGGGAAAACGATAGCAGTCGCTAAATTGGGAAAATAAAATTCATAGGGTGAATTTATATTAGAATATGGAAACATAGTTGAGGAAAATTGTGGATACTAATTTTGAAAGTGGAAATGGTTAGGAGAATCGGAATGAAATCGACGAGTTATGAATCAAGAGGAATCTATAAATTATTTGGTTATTGAGATTTTAAAAATATACTTTATTACTAAGAAATTAAGTTGTTTTTAAAAAGGGAAGTTTTATTTACCAAACTATGAAATTTTGAACTAGTAGAATTGAAATACATCAAAAAGTGAATTTTTCAAATACTTAATATTTATTTTAACAAATCCTACATTTTAAAACCAACTTTGAAAAGTGATGTTATAAAAAAGTGTTTCAATATTTTAGATAGTTACTTGAACATGTCTTAAAAATAAATTATTATTATTCTTTTAAATACTTATTATATATATAGAGTTTTGTAATGTTTTAAATTTATTTATTAATCTTCTCGAAAATCTAGAAAATGGGGTTATTCAGTATATGGGATTTATAAGAGAATTCTCATAATGGAATTGGGAAAAAGTAAGAAAATTTTTGAAGTAGTTAAATAAAAGTGAACTTCGAAAAATGAAATAGAATTCATAAAGAAGTAGAAAGGTAGATTGGAATTATAAGCAAGTATATTTGACTTTGGAAATATTAAAGGGAATTAATTAAGGAATTCAGGAACTTATAGAATTCATTATAAATGAGTTAAGAAATTTACAAATAAATTGTAAATGATTTTGAGAAAATAGGAAATAGGGAATAAATGGAATACTTCCTAAGTGTTGAACATAAAATGGAGTTGGAAAAATATTCTAAGTATCAGAATGGTGGAAATATTCCGTTGAATAAATAAGGGTTTGAAATGGTTTCAAATGTTGGAATACTGGAAGTAGTTTAAATACATATCTTATAAAGATATTTTGAAAATAAATTTTGGAAAAAATTAAAATAAGGCCTGATGTCTGCTTTTGAATGTTTTTTTGATAGTTAAATAATCGACTATCAAATATTGGCCAATTTCGTTAATCGTTTCGAAGAAACCGGGATCGGATTTAATTATCCAAAAACCACTTTGATCCTATTTGAGCGTTAGGAATGGATATCGTGAAGATAGTGAAGACGGTGGTTCGGTTTGTCCAGACCCAGGACAACTTGTATGGATGAATGCTATCAGAACATCATCATTGGAGGACGATGAGAATTCTAAGTGAAATTTTTCTTGAAAGGTAATCGTAGCCTTAAGCCTCATCAACCGGAATGACTGAAAATTAGGGGAGATGCAGCAAAGCTAAGTGGGTCACAACCAATTAGGGTATGTTATCACCTTTCTATATACCCTCAGATATATTATAAATTATGGATACGGTGGTGCAAGCAAAAGAGCTCTCGATAAGGGTGGGAACACCCGAGGTGATAACATATTTGGTTCTATCCAGGTTAGGGATAGGGCCGATCTTGTGTTGTAGGGGATCCCGGTGAGGTAATTGGCACACTTTTCTAGAAGTGTACTGTGATAGGTGGTACCCCAGTGCCTAGTCATTATTTGGAATCCATTCTCCAATAAGCAATGTACGGTATTGATTATGCCCAACTATGCTGAAACGTGAGATGCAAGCATTTCAGCTATTTTCTATTTACTTGGTTTAGAAACTATTATAATATCAGGCGGTTTTGATAAAAATGTTTGGTTATCGTAAGGTAAAAAACCATCGTGTTTATGTGTGACGTGGTCTTACGAGAACCTTTGTTTTTCAAAGGATTTTGAAAAGGTTAATAATTCAAATTGAGTGTGTTTTCTCACGCTGGTTTTAGTCATTACCGTTGGTGAGGTTGCATCTGGCATTCCAGCTCATGCACCAACTGAATAGATCACGGAATCACACATGGATTCACATACCTCAACAGGTCTCGGAACCACACATGGGTTCCCATATCTCAACAAAGAACTCGGAATCACACATGGATTCTCATACCCAATGGGTATCGGAATCACACATGGATCCACACATCTCAACAAACATCAAGGAATCATACATGGATTCTCATACCCCCAACGGATCTTGGAATCACACATAGATCCCCACATCTCAACAAAGATCTCAGAATCACACGTGGATTCCCATACCCCAATGGGTCTCGGAATATTCCAACATCCAAATAGATCTCGAATCTCCTCCAAGCATAGAACCCATATATGGTTTTGCGGTGGTTACGGTTTCGAGTCATCTGTTACAAGTACACTCCTACGCTTACCAGACGTTCCATAACCAATCGATCGATTTCCAGAATGTCGTATACCGGTTCTTTTGGAAATAATCAAACAATACAAAAAAGCAGGGATCACCCCCTAATCGTTTATGTGGACGGATCTCCTCATCATTTTTCCTAGAAGAACAAAATGAATTTATATGTACAGTATAGCACCACTGACGGTAACTGTACCATATCGTCCCTGTGTTTCTCCTATATATTTCAGAGTTAAAATCCTTCGGTTTTAAGTACGGAAATATTTCCGTACCACCTAAATTAAGAAGGATTTCATTTAACATTGCCGAGCATGTTGAAGGATGTTTTTCTCATTTCAGCAAGTAATGGAGGTTAGGTATTACATGTTCACACCCATTATTACTGCATCCTTCTTCATCCTTATCTCCTTTCCTCCATTCAACTCTACCCCCTTATTTCTAAATATCATGCATAAATCGAAAACGAAAAAAGGAGGAAAAAACATCGCACAAACCGACGACAACAAAAAGGAGGACGAAGGCTGACAGCTTCGAGAGGAGGGCGGCGTAAGGGAAAGTGCGCTACGTGTAACTACTATTTTCCTCCTCCATTTCGAAATATCGCATTTCAGCTTCGTTTCTTTATTTTAACATACCACGAACTGAATTCCTTCCTACCTAATACTCCCAAGTTAATTTTTCTACCTCGATACCAACGAAACTCAGTATGACCGATCCTTAAATGATTTTCCCCCTTTCTGCTACTGCATATTTGCTAGTTTTGTTTCCAACGTCATCTCCCTTTGAAAAATCAAGTTTCCTTCTTATCGGAATGCAGGGGTAATGATTTTAACCTCAATTTAGCATGGTGTTCAATGTTACAATAAGCTCTTATTGGAAGATGTGAATTTCGCAACGTGCAAAGCAAGCTTTTGTTGAATAAAGATACCAGGACCAACTAGACTTTGCAGGTTTGGTGTAAAAGGTAATGCCTACAGAAATATAGCCAATATATAGTTAATTGATATCTGCAAATTGGTTCAAAATACCTTTTTCTCATTGTAAACCATCTGTTATGTATTTTCTTTTACTTGCATAATACTGAAACTATTGAAAATCACAATCTCTTTAACAAACGGCAATACGTTGCACATTGTATTTCATTGTACGTTGATACGATAGTGAAATGCTTTATGTATCGTGAGTTTAGTGCATTTTGC
Source organism: Allium fistulosum (assembly GCA_030737815.1). Classification (NCBI taxonomy): domain Eukaryota; kingdom Viridiplantae; phylum Streptophyta; class Magnoliopsida; order Asparagales; family Amaryllidaceae; genus Allium; species Allium fistulosum. The sequence goes on from CM060906.1 coordinate 187,346,328, forward strand.
TATTTCTATTTTTTTTATGCTAGCTAACGACCAAATTCATTTACATGCCTTAAATTATGAAACAATACCATTTAGTTTTTCAAAGTCCACATATCTAATGAAATGACTAATAGATTCTAAACTGTCACTGTATTATAATGAATGATTGGATGACTTTAGGATTATTGACAAGAGAACAAAACATATCAAAGCTAAATGGTTCTGATTAGCATGAGTTTGATGGTAGATCTATTTTCTTTGTTTCTTTAAGATTTAAAACAATATGATTATTCACCGATAGCAATCACATTTCATGCATGGTTACTTTTGTTATTTTCAACAAAAAAATAGCTGCTTTACAGATTCTATACGAATTAACATTCTTGTTATGGTGTATTCATTACTATTGATGTTGTAGAGGTTCTTCGACAAAACAAGGAGAATTAGTATCTAAAAAGTTGAGGTATTAATAAAAAATTGTACAATTTTATTTAATTTTTTTATTAATGAAGTTTATGCTATTATATTGATTTCATGATATATTGAAGAATATTATGTAATACATTAGTTTCATGCTTTAGGAATCTAACGACAATGATAAAGAAGATAAATAAGATAGGGATTCTGCATTTGTTCTTCAGTTTGCTCATGGTCCCAGAACCGGTAACCGTTTTGTGTAATTAAGGTAAAACTACCATTATTTTATAATAATTCCATTCTAGGTTAGCTTAACATAAAACTACTAGCATTTTATTCTAATTATGTTTTATTAACTATATTCATTTCATTACTATTTTGAATATGTATCAATCTTCTTCACATGCCATATTCTTACCTTGGTTGTTCATATTTCATTTCTTATTGAATGCTTGAAGTTCAATAACACATACGCTTGAAGTTATGGAACCTTTGCATTAATACGGTGAAAGCGTATGCTAAATTTCACAACTCAAAGAGTAAACTAAATATATTTCACGATTATGTATGTTTGCTTGGAACTTGAAAAGCAACAGGTGTTTTTAAATGCATAGAAGTACGCTAGGAGTACTTGATCTGTTCCTTTATTTTACAACTTTGGCATATTTAATCTTTCAGCTTGATTAATGGTGGTGCGCAACATATTTATGCCTAACATTCTAATATTTTTTGTGCTAACTTTATTTATAAAATATTATTTCAACATAAAGATGAGCATAATCAGAATGCAAAAAAAGAGTAGGAATATGTGTATGTGCACATGTCAGGAATAACCTCGAACACGAATTATTCTTATCACCAAAAATAATAAAATTGGATAGTTTTTCTCTTGGTATAATTGATTTGCCTAATTATCTAATTTAATTAACAACTATTTTAATATGAATCTGTGAAGGAATACCGCAGTGTTATGCCTATAGAATTCTTAGCTTTAGTCCAGTAATAATGAGTGCTTATATTGTTTTCCAAAGCCCCAAAACATCAACTAAAGTGATGTCATTAAACAAGCTACGCCAAACACTACTACTTGAAAAATGACATTTATTCACAAACAAAGATAAATGGCTTGGAGAATTCTTTTCAATCTTTTTGTCTTAATTTATTTTACTAAACTTCTTGTCATAATCTATGTTTAATAAATATGAAGTGAGATCTTTTCGCTCTTAATTTCATCATCAATCGATTTTCTCTTTAGTTTGGTTTGTTAAATTGGCATAAACGAAACCCTTTAGTAAGCATTATTGCATTTTTATCTACTATTTATACTACAAGTTCAGTAATTTTGGAGGAATTAAAAATAACTTTAATAGTGTTAGGGAAATCCCTTTAAATGGAAGAACCCTTTGTCATTGTTTTCTCTTTATTTATGTTTTTCTTTGTTACAAGAGGTTAGTAGTCATTTCTATAAGTAAAATGCTGATTTCTACTGTACTAATAAGCATGCATCAATTTTTCAGTTTTGTACAATGAAGATAATTAAGTTTCAATGTCAAGCAAAATGAGTTATACAGTTGATCTAAACAATTTTTGGTATTTAACCATTTAGTGATCGCTCTATTACTGATCAAATTATATTAATTTCTAACTTCTAAAACCGACCTTCATTATATTTGCCATTTTTTTCTCTTTATTTATGGTTTGCCAGTATTTTCTCTTTATTTATGTTTTGCTTTTTTACAAGAGGTTAGTAGTTGTTTATACAACAAGTAAAATACTGTCATCGTCTCTACTCCTACCTTTCTTTCCATTTTACATTTCTCATTAGCAAACATGAAATTGTGTAGCAAATCCTTTTGTGGTAACTAAAAAAACCGAACATATGGGCAAAGAAACAATAAAAACATTGCCATAATAAACTATATTTCATGCACTCTCATATGTATATTCATGTATGCATGCATGCATTTTGCAGTAAGATAAATGAACCAGAATTTAAATTGTGTAAATACTTAATGTTATAATAATATATAAAGACCAATCTCATATAATATCTTATTTTTTCCTATTTGAATGTTGAAATAGTTTTCGATCGATCAAACTTTACATTTGTGTAAAACATGACATCATTATCTATTATACTTTCTTACCATGATCATATCCACGTTCACGGTAAGTTATAGCATTATTTTTGTAATCGGACAAACAAATGTTAAATCCAACATTGGTTTTATATCAGACAAGCAAATGTTAAATCCAACATTGATTTTGTAATCAAACAAACAAATGTTAATCCAACAAGTATTTCCGATCATTTTTATTTTGATAACATATTTATTTCTTTTATTTTTTTGGAAGACTTTGTCAATAAAAGAAATATTTTGGATACTTATTTTTTCCTCTAAATATATGTTATGCTTCTCTCTTTTATCAACGGATATAAAAATGTAAATAAGAAACAAAATGTATATAGTTTGCTTTGTTTATGGAAAAAATGGTGATTTACCTAAAATAGAAGATACAGATCTAAGATGAAAGATCAATTGATACTACTAATTAAAGTAATTTATAATATGTGCAAAAGTCAACTATTTGTCAATGACCAATATTATTATTATAGAAATGTCTTACTTTGATAATACTATATTTGTGGCATGCAATTAATATATACTATCAACTTAGTTTTAGATTCAGCAACAGCGGAGACATGAATTTTGGGTCGCAGCTCAATTTCAATGGTAGTAGCAACTCGGTATTGGTGAATTTATGGATCATTTATCGACAACAACTATTGCCAATCCTACTAGCAACTGTCACTGATATCCAACTCTAACTAAGGCTGCAAAAGTTAGTCCAGAACGGAGGGAGTGAATGTAGGAACATATTGGAAATTGTAGCAACCATATTGGGCTTACTTTTTAAAAGATTTTTTCCATATTAATACAGTGATTTATTTCTTCTTAAAACAAACATGATGTAAAAAATTTCTGTTCCAAACTACTGGAAATGCTAATTTTAATATTTGTTACATTTCTCTGGATATTGATTTAGTAGTCGATTACTTTCTTTACCCATTTAATTATTTCCTGAAACAACTTTGTCTCATTCGTGTTTTAATAAATGATTTATTTGTGCATGTACACACATAAAAAAAATGAAACATTACATACACGTTAAAGTCATTTTATAAGATCCAAAAAAATATTACAAACATTGTTTTTATAACCAAATTCCTTCTACGCACATGCCAAATTACTCGTACACACACACATACATACAAAGATTGCTTTCCAAACCATTTTATAATTCTCTAATGATGTAGTTTCCTATTTTTTATATATCTTAAAATAAATCTTGAATTTTATACGATTTGGAACATTTTCATGTGATTTTTGGATTTTAAAAATAAAATGTTTTACGAACCTTAGTTCGATAATTTGGGAAATACTAATAATTGATGTAGTGTTATCAATTGGTTTAAATGCTCTCGAGTAACACTTCATCGAATATTGAATGACCCACTGAATAAGATGTTTGAATGGTAATTACTAGCCCATTAGCAAATACTTGAATTTCACCGGATAGTATGGGATGCCTTGCTTAATTTCTTGTGACTGCTATAGGGAAGTATTTAACAATTTAGAGTTGTATTCTCTTTTGATTTTCGACATGGGGCTGCTGGATCCTTAAGAGAATATAGCTTAGGTGTTATTATCAGAAATCACTTCAACTTTATAGAAACCATTAAGAATATAAAAGAAGGATTCGCAAATAAAGATAGCAATAACAAAACCTTTCGAAAGAGTTAAAGGGATGTTTAAGAAAAATGTTGGATGAGCAATGAACTTTCGAAGAAGTCAAAAGGTGATGAGGTTGCCCTTCCGATTTAGTTAATTCCTTTCAAAACAAATGATTTCGTGTTCTAAAAGGGGGTTTCGAATGAGTTAAGAAGCACCTTTCGAAGGTATCAGATAACATGCTTCTATATATGCGCCAAACCTTTTGAAACAGTGGGTTTTTCTATTATTTGCCTTCTGCAGAAGAACGTTTGGCCAAAACTACCCCTTCGAAAGCGTAGATCGGCCTTTCGAATTGGTTGAAACCATCTGCGGTTATAAAGAAAAGCTTACATGAGTCCAATATGTCTTCCTCAAACACCAGAAGATGGAGTTCCACATTGTTCAATGGGGATGATTTCGAAAGCTACCTTCACAACTAAAATTTCTATTATGCATCAACTTATTTGAAAATCCAAAGATACACCTTTCGACGGTATCGAAAACCCACATCCTTTCCTACTTGCAACAGCACATCAATAACATAGTGTAAGGTACATCCACACCTTTCGATGGAGTTGAAAGCACTCAAGTTCTACTCAGAAGTGAAGTTAGAAGGGCACATTAAATTTAGCGGCAATGAAAGAACTTCAAGGTACCTTTTCGACTAAGTCAAAAGGACTGATTCTCAAAAGGATTGATTCGAAAGGGTCCAACTTATGCCTATAAATAAGACCCTAGGGGCATTGTTTTAGGGGTCTGATTTCATTCACTCCATACTTGTTCTTTCTTGAAGTCGTAAACCCTAATTCTAAAATCAAGTTGGGGATTTTACTTCTTTGTAATACTTAAGCTTCTTTTGTGTGTGTGTCGGCAATGATTGACTACACTACACTGTAAAACTTATTATTATTTAAATCCGAAATCGGGGGAAATGAGCTGTAGCCAAATTGAGGTGTAGCTAATGTTTACTCTATACACACACATATGAATATACACATATACAAATGTTAGGATCACGCAATATACCCTTGAGGAGGGGGTGTATAGCGTATTAAAAAGAATTCGCAGATAAATAGATAAAACACACACACACAAATGTTAGGATTGCACAATGTACCTTCGAGGAGGGAGCGAATATGGTATTTAAAAAATTTCGTAGATAAACAGATAAAATAATACGGATACGTAAATGCAAAAAGTAAATGACACACAGATATACTCGGTTTTGACCACTAACCCGTTAGTACTTACTGCTACTTTAGAAGTTATTACTAGAATTATATTTTTGAACGTTTATAAACTTACATTTCCTACTAATTTGAAATACTAGTCATATGTACAGTAATTATGTCTTAACTTTATCCCATGTCGAGAATTCATGAACTTTAGGTTAATCCTTTACAGAGTTCAAATTTTGAAAAGAAAAATACAAAACGTACTATAGACAAGGCCCCTAGTAAAATTATTTCTAGAGCAAACTTTAAAACGTGAGGGGGCAACAAGAAATCATGTGAGCTCCCTATTTCTCTCAATTTCCCTTTAACGTTCTGTTTTTCTTCTTAGACCGACCTACGCTTGAAACATATGCTTCCCTTCAGCTTTCCAGATCTAAAAAAACTCCTCTTTTTTAGAAAAAGACGTCTTCTCCTCACAATCCAAATCGTCGTAGCCCTAACAAGATAATTTTTCTTAATATTATTCCTTTCTACTTCGTCCCGTCAGATCCGTTTGAAGATGGAGCTCACCGCCTTGTGTCAAACTCGATCCGTCTCCTCCAGTTACAATGAAGTTTGAGAATCACGGCCTTCACTGTCTGTATCGAAATTGCTGCCTGAAGTATTATTGTTTTGAGAAGATTACTTAGACTGCCTTGAGATGCTCGCCTGAATTTGAAGCGGTCCGGATCTGACTTTGGGAAGCTCGATGGAGATTGCCGAGATGGAGAGATGCCAATGTTGGCGCCGCTAACAATATCCGCCACAACTGGAGATACTCGAAGAAGATGCTACCGCGCTTGATAACCCCGTGTCTGGACCGATATAAGGGAAGCATTGTGAGATATTGGGTGTAATTTAGGTTGGTTCTGATGTATCTCTGAACTACAGAGTGTGATGATGCCCACGTCCTTCGGATGAATTGCTGTCAAAGCTAAAAGCTGCAGCTTGATTAGAGTTTTTTTTCTTCTTCGCAGGTAATGTAAATGAACACTGCCTTGAGAATTTGATCACCAGTTATCGAGCGTTGCATTGGTTCCAGTCAAGTGCTGAAAAATATGCTGTCTTGAAGTATTGTTGACTGTCTAGAATTAGATTGTTTTTAAATCGCTACACCAAATAGGTAAATTAGATAACAGACGAAATTTTTACTTTGAAACATTTTTCTAATGTTTCTAGCTCTACAACACTTACCTAGTGTTTTGCATAGCTGTGCAAGTATTTCCACATTTATTTTCTTTCTAAAATTATATTATTATGGTTTTTCAAGAAACCAAAAGGTAAATTAAAGAGGGCGGTCCAAGTCCAATATGCACTGCACTGCTGATACCGTTTCCAAGTCAAATAGCGGCAGCTTCATCTAAGCCCACTCGCATTACTCTTTCCTAAATAATATATACTTATCTAGCGATTCTCAATCCTATGTTGAGCTTTCGTCTAATCTTGCTTCGATTCAAGGAATTTGAATATGATCGATCTTCCTTCTTTGACGGTGCTTCATTCGTTTACTCAAAAAACCGCAAGGTACTGCATTGTTATTTATAGTTTGATTTCGGCAACTCCAAAAACCTACAGTTGAATGTTGAAACTGATTAGAATTATTATGATATCTTGGAAGAATATTGAAATTGATTAAGAATCTTATTATTGCTAGGTCTATTGAAACACATAGAGATCTTGAGGCGAGAAGTTCGCCCATTGATTTTTGATTGTTTAGTTCTTTTTATTAAAATCAGGTAAAAAGGATAGCTAATAAATGATATATATATTTAGATAGTGTATTCATATAATACAAGATAGCTGCCTAGATTTGATTTAGATAATAAATGAAATATTATGTGATAAGCATGTTGTATTGTGATTCCATATCGATGTAAAAGTATGTAACGACGCTTTGATCAAAAATCACACTATAAATATGAAAGTGTTTTATAAATGTTAGTTCATTGATTGTCTATTTCAAAGCTCACAAATGGAAAATAGATTTATAAGTGCTTGTTCATTGATTAGGGTAGATCATCTATTTCAGATCGACTCCTAGTGGACTTTGAATTCCTCCTGTTTTGCTTTTTCATCCTTCCACCACCAGTAGGGGTCGACCTAATGTAGATGAGTTTCCGCAATCAATGAACAAACATTTATAAACCTCTTTCCCCATTTGTTGGCTTTGAAATAAACAATCAATGAACAAACATCTACATAACACTTTCTTTTAATTTGATTTTGGAGCAAATTGCCGTTACCTTCATTTATATTAGTATAAAATCACGTTACTGCGTGCTTATCCCATGATATTTCATTTATTAACGAAAACAATCTAGGCTGCTATCCTTTATTATCTGAGTATACTTTAACTAACTTATTGACTTTTTATATGAATTTGGATGAAACTGCCATAGTTTCAGTCTTCTACAATCTGTTTCACTCAATTGGAAGTTGAAACATTACTTGGCCAGGAATCTTGAATTTGATGACGATCAATGATAAAAAAATCCGGACATAGTTTTGACTGCAAAAATTTTTTGATCAAAAACTCTTCCATATACTTCGTAATTTTTAATTCAGGAAATTATTGTTAAGGTCAAAAATTTTCAGCATTTTAGCCTCAAGGACAGACCTTCAGTATTTTAACATGAAGGATAACTTTCTTTAGGTATCTGTTTGTAGTTATCGATAGCAGTTTTTAGGTATCAGTTTTTGGTTCGGTAGCAGTTTTGGAATAATGTTTGTCCTTATGAATAATTTTGGAAGAATGTTTGTCCTTATGATTAATTTTTAGGAGGATGTTTGTCTTTGTGGATAAAATATTGAGGTCATGTCTTTGAGGAAGGCTAAAAATATACAAATTTTTGTCCTTTAAATTAATTCCTCTTTTTTAATTCTTGACATGCAATGCCATTTTATTCTCTCTGCTTGTCATAGTAATAGGTTTTACAAACTTAAGAAGTTTAAGCCAAGAACAGTTCTGATCTAAATTTTATGTTTCAACCGAAATTTTGATCAATTTTTTTGGGGTGCATCGTACTGAAAAATAATTTTTACACCTTACTTTTGTACATCTATGCATATTCACAATCAAATGCAATTTTGTATGTTGTACGTTCCCTAGTTAGAAACATGCACTCCACCTTTTGGAACATTTCAAATGATCAATTTATGTTTCTAGTCATCACGTTGGGAAAACCGTAGACTTGACTTGGTTATATAACTTTCTCTATATTCAATTAGTATTGATGTGGAATTGTGGTACTTAGATGAAGGTTCCTCTTGTTTTAGACTTACATTTTACATCCGAGCCTATCCCAATCAAACAAATGGAAATGCTGATTCATACCATCGTTATGTAATACGCGAGTGTTCTTGCATTAAGGCAAGGGAGCATAGGTTTCCGCTTGAATTCATGGGTATTGCAACGATCTATGGAAATACATCTAGTTATATAAATAATTAATTTATTAATTGATACATAGAGTTAAATCCTATTAAAAAATGAATTTTCGAAGCTTAATGAATTTGAACCGTAGAGTATATTGATTAAGTGAAGATATTTACATTAATTGTTTGAAGTTACAGTTAAGAAGTTATGAATTAATTACTTTGTTCTTTTGCATTTTACCAAGTTTCATATTTTTTTGTCTTGTAGGCGCATGCACTGGTCTCTGGGAAGGAAAACAAGATTTTACATCTTCATATTTTACATTAATTGTAGCTTTTTTGTTCGAGAATAAACATAATTGCAGGGTTTCTTTGAAATATTTACCCTTAAGGGGCTTGTAATAAAGATTTTGTTTTGTCATACTTCAAGTCTTATTTTTTTCTTCATATTTCAGTGTTGCTGTACGTGGTGTTTATGTATTGTTGAAATCATGTTGATGTTTTATTTGTATTTTGCTTGCTCATGTATTGTTTATTTACTATTTTACTTTGGTACTGTAGATTGCCAATTTTAAATTCCTTTAACCTGTGGATTATCATTTTGAAACACCTACCCAGTGTTGTAGGTTGTTAATCTGAAATCCTTGGTAAGTGTTTCAATGTGTGAGTGTTTCAATCTATAAATCTGAAGCACCCACCATTTGTAAAATTGGAACACTAACTGTTTCAAATTGTCCATTTGAAACACAAAATAAATGTTTCAAATATCTGCAACATACTAATCTGCAACACTCGTAGAGTATTTCTAAAGTTTATTGCGGTGTTATACTACCGTATCAAATTAATCTTTCTGTTGTAGTGAAGGTTGGGTTTGACGTAGCTTGATATTATATGATGTGATTGTTTTCTCAAAATGAACCGTTGTTCGGTTTGTGAGCGGTGCTGTATCGTTAAAGGCATGATTATGAGACGTTGATGGAGAAGTCTTGCTAATGGCCTTGTTACTCTCTTTGATTTGATTAGGTTAGTATGTTGTATTGAAAATGAAAAATAATTTTTTTTATGAGCTGAGTTTGTAATCTATTGGATAAAATATGAAAAATAATTTTTTTTATGAAGTGAGTTTGTAATCTATTGGATAAAATAAGCAGCGAAGATTATGCTTATATAGGCTGAGAAACGGAGGAGTGATAGGAGCAGAAGATGACTATTTGGATAGAGAAAAAATATGGTAATTTGAGTGTTGGTGTGTTATGTACTTTTGAATTGGTATTTGTTTGTGTGTGTATTGTAGCCTATAAAAGTATACATTAAAATATCCGGTTGATAGGTTCTTGTTTTGAATGATTTCAAGAATAGTATGATATGTTTCTTTCCTTGTCTGAATGATCCTTCATCTTTCATATTTATTAATATATTGTGAGATTTGGCTTGAAATAGAAAGTTTCTACCGTGATATTTGTTTTTGATTTGAAAATATTGTACAAGATATTTTTCCTGTTTGTTTGAATGACCGACTCCATTTTGATTTCTTTTATCATCAAACGATAGTGAACGACCATTGAAAATAAAAAACACATGATTTCTTAGGACCGAATGAAAAAATTGAATTTTTTTTAAGCAACATATAAAAAAATTGATATCTATTAAACATTTTGTGGAAGTCAAAAGAGCTTTTTTGGATGTCAATAACATCATACTTGATTTAAGCTATTATATTAGTAAGAAATTGTTAAAAATTTAAACGGATAAGAATCCATTAGAGTAAAAGAGATGAGATATTTCATTCTCTTCAGGTTTGTACATACAATATAATGGAGCTTTATTTATAGACTTGTGGTGAAAAATGAAGATTATGATAATGCCCATGTGATATTCATATTCATCCTTATATTTTGTATATATTATATGACTGCCCTTGAATATGAGTATTTGAAATCTTAGATGTTCAAATAGTAACTTGCAGTCGTCTCTTTTAAAACATATATAATGGTTACTCCTCATCATTATTATCTTGCTTATATATATATATATATATATATCTACTATTAATAAAGAAAATTCAATAAAAATGATTTTCACGGTGTCTTTTTGAAATTATGAAAATACCATCATCCATCGTAATTTGATTCTTTTATTAGACCCTAGTCTAATCTTTTAATTTGCGTTTAGTTTGCTTTCTTATTCTGTTGGCTACTTATTTTAATTTAATTAGCATATTCTTGCCCTCATATCACTTCTAACTATTGTGAGATAACCATAGATCTAATAGGGAATGCTGTTAGTATGAGCCACATTCATTATCTTGTTTATTTAACTTAATATATAAATCCCTAAGTTCAATAAAATAAGCCGATTTTATTATTTCTGTGTTATTTGCTTATCAACTTCGTATAAGTTGTTTAAATAAGCTTCTACTATTATTGCTTACCAATTTATTATAGGGTAAGTTTGGCTCACATCCCTAATAAGTTTCAAAATAAACAAAACATCCTTCACATACAAAACTTACATTTCCGCTCCCTATTTTCAAATTCACGCAAGCAAAAATACACAAATACCCTTTATGTTTTTAACAATTCAAACGCGTATAACTTTATGTACGAAAACCGGATCAACAAACCGTTTTCACCAAAAAATCACAAATTTTATGATCTTTGAAATGAGATCCATTGTTGATACCAAAAATTTAAATTTGTATTAAAGCTGCAATTATTTCAAATATTTGCAGACAATTCAGCAAATATTGAATAAAATAAGCAGTGAAGATTGTGCTTATATAGGCTGAGAAACGGAGGAGTGATAGGAGCAGAAGATGACTATTTGGATAGAGAAAAAATATGGTAATTTGAGTGTTGGTGTGTTATGTACTTTTGAATTGGTATTTGTTTGTGTGTGTGTATTGTAGCCTATAAAAGTATACATTAAAATATCCGGTTGATAGGTTCTTGTTTTGAATGATTTCAAGAATAGTATGATATGTTTCTTTCCTTGTCTGAATGATCCTTCATCTTTCATATTTATTAATATATTGTGAGATTTGGCTTGAAATAGAAAGTTTCTACCGTGATATTTGTTTTTGATTTGAAAATATTGTACAAGATATTTTTCCTGTTTGTTTGAATGACCGACTCCATTTTGATTTCTTTTATCATCAAACGATAGTGAATGACCATTGAAAATAAAAAAACACATGATTTCTTAGGACCGAATGGAAAAATTGAATTTTTTTTAAGCAACATATAAAAAAATTGATATCTATTAAACATTTTGTGGAAGTCAAAAGAGCTTTTTTGGATGTCAATAACATCATACTTGATTTAAGCTATTATATTAGTAAGAAAATGTTAAAAATTTAAATGGATAAGAATCCATTAGAGTAAAAGAGATGAGATATTTCATTCTCTTCAGGTTTGTACATACAATATAATGGAGCTTTATTTATAGACTTGTGGTGAAAAATGAAGATTATGATAATGCCCATGTGATATTCATATTCATCCTTATATTTTGTATATATTATATGACTGCCCTTGAATATGAGTATTTGAAATCTTAGATGTTCAAATAGTAACTTGCAGTCGTCTCTTTTAAAACATATATAATGGTTACTCCTCATCATTATTATCTTGCTTATATATATATATATCTACTATTAATAAAGAAAATTCAATAAAAATGATTTTCACGGTGTCTTTTTGAAATTATGAAAATACCATCATCCATCGGAGATTTGAAATTATGAAAATTCAATATTTTAGATAGTTACTTGAACATGTCTTAAAAATAAATTATTATTATTCTTTTAAATACAATATATATATATAGAGTTTTGTAATGTTTTAAATTTATTTATTAATCTTCTCGAAAATCTGGAAAATGGGGTTATTCAGTATATGGGATTTATAAGAGAATTCTCAAAATGGAATTGGGAAAAAGTAAGAAAATTTTCGAAGTAGTTAAATAAAAGTGAACTTCGAAAAATGAAATAGAATTCATAAAGAAGTAGAAAGGGAGATTGGAATTATAAGCAAGTATATTTGACTTTGAAAATATTAAAGGGAATTAATTGAGGAATTCCGGAACTTATAGATTCGTTATAAACGAGTTAAGAAATTTACAAATAAATTGTAAATGATTTTGAGAAAATAGGAAATAGGGAATGAATGGAATACTTCCTAAGTGTTGAACATAAAATGGAGTTGGAAAAATATTATAAGTATTGGAATGGTGGAAATATTCCGTTGAATAAATAAGGGTTTGAAATGGTTTCAAATGTTGGAATACTGGAAGTAGTTTAAATACATATCTTATAAAGATATTTTGAAAATAAATTTTGGAAAAATTTAAAATAAGGCCTGATGTCTGCTTATGAATGTTTTTTTCTGATAGTTAAATAACCGAATATCAAATATTGGTCAATTTCGTTGTTTCGAAGAGACCTGGATTAGATTTAATTATCCGAAAACCACTTTGATCCGATTTGAGCGTTATGAATGGATATCGTGAAGATAGCGAAGACGGTGGTTCGGTTTGTCCAGACCCAGGATAACTTGTATGGACGAATTCTATTAGAACATCGTCATTGGAGGACGATGTGCATTCTAAGTCAAATTGTTCTTGAAAGGTAATCGTAGCCTCAAGCCTCATTAATCGGAATGACTGAAAATCAGGGGAGATGCAGCAAGGCTAAGTGATTCGCACCCAATTAGGGTATGTTATCACCTTTCTAGATACCCTCGGATATATTATAAATTATGGATACGGTGGTGCATGCAAAAGTGCTCTCGATAAGGGTGGGAACACCCGGGGTGATAACATATTCGGTTCTATCCTGGTTAGGGATAGGGTCGGTCTTGTGTTGTAGGGGATCCCGGCGAGGTCCTCGGTACACTTTTCTAAAAGTGTACTGTGATAGGTGGTATCCCAGTGCGTAGTCATTGTATGGAATCCATCTCCAATAAGCGCCGTATGGTTTTGATTGTGCCAAACTATGCTGAAACGTGAGATGCAAGCATTTCAGCTATTTTCTATTTACTTGGTTTAGACACTATTATAATATTAGACGGTTTTGATAAAAATGTTTTGGTTATCGTAAGGTAAAAACCCGTCGTGTTTATGTGTGACGTGGTCTTACGAGATACCTTTGTTTTTCAAAGGATTTTGAAAATGTTAATAATTCAAATTGAGTGTGTTTTCTCACGCTGGTTTTCCAGACTGACTTGGGTGTTATTTTATTATAATTCTCGGGTCAGACCGAGTATTACAGATTCAGGTTAGGATGCCATAGAGCTCAGGAGACGAGCTGGAGGAGTTCAGACGTATTCTCGTACTTAATTTGTATTTCCGCTGTGTGAGGATAAGTTATTAAACTATCCAGATTGATTGTTGTCTATTGTACTCTGATAATGGTATGTATATTAACAGTATAGTTCTTGTATTTAAATCTATTATTATATATTATATTTTGTTCCGCTGCGATTGTGAGATTCTATGTTGTTGTTTTCTGTTTTTCTTCTTTTACCTTTTCTTCTTCACCCCAAAATGAACCGGTGTTTCCAGTACTCGATTGCTCGACATTCTATACAGTGGACGTATTGATGTTGATTTTCGAGGGTCGAAAATCTGGTTCATGACAGTTGGTATCAGAGCTGAAGGTTAAGCGAGAACCTTGGCTTTGATGGGTACTCATTAGAGATAGGGTCGGTTGTGTCCTAGAATGAGTTTGAGCGTATTAATAGATATGAGCGCATATTTGTTAGTGAATATAAATTGTTTTATATTGTGTTGGTTGACTTATTGAGTGGCTTATGAATTCTGGTCGGCAAAGTCCGTACAACTATACCGATAGGGGTTTCTAAACACTTGAATAGAGCAATTCGACACAGTATTGTTTTGAAATGGGGTAAATGAAATAATTTTACCCAAATTATATTTTGATATAAAAGAAATAATTTACTGGAATTATTATAGTAGATTGATGTGTTTGGTTATTATTATATAATCAAATGAGATTATAAAAAAAATATAATGAAACATAAAAACAAAGAAAAATTGTATAAGTGTGAAGTATACAAATAAATTAAAACTAAAGTAGATTCAAACTAGAATTCAGGAATTTGAATTTCGGAGGGTTTGGAAAATATTTTCAGAAAGTTATGGAAATGAAATTGGTGTTATTTTGGAAATATTTTAGAAATAACATAAATACAGAATCTCACAATCGCAGCGGAATAAAATATAATATATAATAACATATTTTTATACAAGGGAAACTATATCTGTTAATATACATACAATCATCAAAGTACAACAATTCAATACATCAAAATGGAAAGTTATAATAACGTGTCCTCACACAACGGAAATATAACCAAGTACGGAGATACATCTCTGTCACTTAGCTCGTCTCCTGAGCTCCACAACACCCTATCCTGAATCTGTAATACTCGGTCTGACCCGAGTATTATAATAAAGTAACACCCGAGTCAGTCTGAAAAACCAGCGTGAGAAAACAAACTCAATTTGAATTATTAGAGTTATCAAAATTCTTTGAAAAACAAAGGTATCTCTTAAGATCGCGTCACACATAAACACGACGGGTTTTTCCCTTATGATAACCAAAACATTTTATAGAAAATCCAGTGATATTATAATAGTGTCTAAATACAAATACTTATTCAAATAGCCGAAATTGTTACATTAATTAAATTCCAGCATTTTAGGCTTTACAAACAAAACCGTAAGGCTCGTATTGGAGAATGGATTCCATACAATGACTGGGCCATTGAGGTACCGCTCATCACAGTACACCTCTAGAACAATGTACCGAGGACCTCGCCGTGATCCCCTGCTACATAAGACCGGCCTATCCCTAACCTGGATAGACCGAATATGTTATTACCCCGGGTGTTCCCACCTTTACCATCGACCGCTCCTTCATTCATGCACAACCATATCCATAATATATAGGTTTCCGAGGATATCTAGAAAAGTGATAACATACCCTAATTGGGTGTGACCCACTTAGCCTTGCTGCATCTCCCCTAGTTTAGTCATTCCCGGTTGATAAGGCTTGAGGCTAAGCGTTACCTTTCAAGAAACAATTCCACTTAGAATGCTCATCGTCCTCCAATGACGATCTTCTGATAGCATTCGTCTATACAAGTTGTCTTGGGTCAGGACAAACCGAATCACCATCTTCATCATCTTCACAGTATTCATTCGTAACTTAAAACCGGATCGAAGTGTTTTTCGAATAATTAAATCTGATCCCGGTCTCTTTGAAACGATTAACGAAATTGGCCAATATTGATAGTCGGTTATTTAACTATCAATAAAACATCCATGAGCAGTCACTAGGCCTTATTATAAATTTTCCAAAAAATATCTTTTCCAAATACCTTTACAAGGTGTATATTTTAAATTCCTTTCCATATTCAAATATTTGAAAACAATTTTCAATATTTAAATCCATAACAGGATATCCCACAACTTTTCAACACTTAGGAAAATATTCTAAGTCCATTTTCCAAAACCATCTCAAGTATTAAAACTTAGGAATTTTCTTAGCTTATCTCCTACATTCCCGAAAACTATTAATAAATTTCTTCTCACAATTTCCAAAAACGATTATATTTATTTATAATCCTATCTTACCATTTATAACTTCTTTATTAAACTCGAATTCATTTTTTTCAAGTTTCAGGTTTACCAACACTTAGGAAATGTCTTAAATTCCCAGCATACCATTATAAAACTCCTCTTATAAAAACCTTCTCGTTAAATAAACCCACCTATAAGTCTTGAGAGAATAAAGTAAAAATCATTTCAAACTCTTATATTTATATAAAATAAGTATTTAAAAGAATAATAATTTATTTTTAAAACATGTTCAAATAATTATTTAAAATATCGAAAACACTTGTGACGACCCGCACTCGGCACCCTCTGAATCCGACAACAAACCACACATGTCTGAACCAGAGCGCACTGATTGCAGATGATCATGAGAAAGAAAAGAGAGGGCGAGAAGAAAGAGAGAAGAAAGAAGAAGAGAAGAAGAAGAGAGAAGCAGAACCAAAACAACATAGAATCTCAAATCGCAGCGGAAAACATATAATATAGGTCAATAATCTTTACAAAGAGAAACTGTAATATACATAAATCAATATCAGAGTACACAATAAGTAATCATCAGCTCAGACAGTTATTACAACATGTCCTCACAATTGTTGATAATTTACAACAACAACAATGCAAAGCAGCGAAAAAATAACAGATACGTGTATACAACATGAAGATCTCCAGCTCGCTTGCTGAAGCTCTAAAAGCACCAAATCTGAACCTGTAAATATACTCGACCTGACCCAAGCATTGAAAGGAAAGAACGTCCGGACCAGTCTGGTAAACCAGCGTGAGAAAACACACCTCAACTGAATTTATAAAGTTATCAAAACTTTTCCTTTATCAAAACAAAAAGGTATCTCGTATTACCACGTCGCAAATAAATACCGACAAGGTTTTTACCTTACGATAACCAAAACATCTCATATCAAATTCTCATTATATTATAATAGTGTCTATTGCACACAAATAATATTAAAATAGCTGAAATTGTTACTTTATTAAATTCCAGCATACACCTTGTAATACAAGGCTTTCTACAATAGAAAATTGCAGGCACGTATTGGATTTTGAATTTCCATACAAATGACTAGGTGAAGGGGCTACCTTTTCGAAAACTCGGTATACCTCTAGAGGGATGTACCTAGGGTCCAGATACTGGGCGCCTAAACCAACACAAGACCGACCTATCCCTTCTTGGATAGTACCGAATATGTCATCACTCCAGTCGTTACCGACCTAAAATCCATGGCCACAAGCACACACAACAATAATTAGATACACGACGTCATAGCGTGTAAAGGTATATCTAGAAGAGTGATGACACCTCCTAATGGGAGTGACCCATTGTAGCCTTGCTACTTCTATCCTGTTTTAATCATTTTCCGGGGAGTGAGGCTAAAGAGGTATCGATTACCTTTCACATATCACATCATCTTTGAATGCCATATTGCCATTTCCGTTGACTACTAATTGTCTTCCACAAAAATACAACCCCTGAGCTCGTATGTCTCAAGGACGGTGTTAAGCTAAGATAAGTTGCCTTCTCCTCCACCACAGATGTACTTTTGTAAAAACCAATGTACGTAATCTTAGAAATGCAATGTTAGACACTCATCCATACAAGTTGTCCAGGAACAGGACAAACCGAATGTACTTTCCTACCACATCCTGTCAGGAAATCCCTAGAATTAGTAGCGAATAGCCCTTGCAATGGATATTTCATAACGAAGAGACTACTTCTATTGGATGTATATTGGGATTTTAACCACAAACAATCAACAAGCAGTCCTTCACTATGAAAATCCTAATATCAATATCATCGACCAACCTGCACAACCATCGTATAAATGTTAGTCCGAAGTGGTTTCTAGATAAATATGATCCCGGACTCTTTGCACCAACAATACAAAAGCGTTTCTCAACCTCACACAGAAACTAAGTCTCATTGACTTATCACGTCTCCAACTTTCAACTTGCTATCCTTCGGCCAAGAAGGAAGCTCGAAAGATTGGAGTAATCATTCCGCACTACATGAATCAACATTCTCAACACAAACGATAATCATGCCAACACAGTCAGTTACGTACTAAGTGTATGACTAATTAGTTTCTCCATCAAGTTGAGAAACTAAAATGGCCAAATTTGATAGTCGGTTATTTAAGTATCAAAGCAATAAACAAAATCTAACACTTAAGTAATCACTGGGCCTGATTTTTATTAATCGTTTCTAAATCAAATCACTTTCCAATTATTCACTTTAAAATATCTTTTAAAAAGATAACATTCAAAACTATTTCACTTATTGGATATTTGGAAAACATTTCTGTATACTTATTTTAATAATAAGTAAATTCACAACTCATTTTATTTTCAAACCATTTAAATTCCCTTTTATAATATCACTTTCCAAAAACATCCATTTTATTTAAAGGATTATTCACTGTCCAAAATCGTGAATATAATTCCTTTAATAAATTCATTCTTCTACACATTTAATTTAAAGGATTATTCACCGTCCAAAATCGTGAATATACTTCTTTTAATAAAAATCCATATTTAGCTTATCAAATTAAATTGATTTCAAATTTATAAAACAATGTTTATAAATTCCATTTATATTTTATAAACTTCCATATACAAAATTCCTTTACTAACAAATTACATTTATATCTCATTTATATGCCCAAATCCAATTATAAGTTAATTACTTATAAATCTCTTATTTACAAATTCATTCCTTTCAAATCTTATTATTTATAAAATCCATTATAAGTTCATTTCTAAATCTCAATTGCAAATCCATATACAAATTTGACTACAATCCTATTTCTAATATTTATAAAACACTGTTTATAATTTCATTACTTTTATTTATAAAATATCCACACTACAACAAAAAGGACCTTTCGCAGCGTTTTTAAAGTGTTGCCATAATCAGTAGCAGCATTTCAAGAACGCTACCTAATATCATGCTGCAATAGAGTTAGGAAATTCTCCAGCGTTTTTGAAATGTTGCTAAATAAATGGCTATCGTTGCATTTATAAAACGCTGCAATAAATTAATTTTGCATCGCTAATTAAACACTGCAAACTTATTTAACAGCGTTTGGCAACGCAACCTAACATCATTACTTCGGGATAACCAGTAATACAGCAGCAATTTTGAAACGCTGCAAAAGTAAGTTATGCAGCTTTTTTGAAAGGCTGCGGTTTATCAACATTTTTGCTACATTTTACAACTACTGCAACAATTTTAAAACAATTATATAAACCATGAATAATGTATTCAAAACAGCTCAATTTATAACACACTAATATATATAATCTGATACTATAAGCAGTTATAACGATTGAACATAATCAAAGCTACATCAATTTCATACACTATAAAATTTAGTCATATACAACGTTTCATGAACAATGTTTTAAGCACAAATGTTAATGACATAAAATCTTACAAAAAGAGTTTACTAAAAGAGAAAATATAAATCATGCAAATACTCCCAAATTAAGTTCTCATTCCACCAAGCAAAGTAAAAAAGTGAAGAATATATTTTTGCCACATGCAAGTTGAAAAAGTTGAATGTTACTTTAACCTTGACTATGCTCCAACATTTATAATACACATGTATTCTTTATTGGAACAGAGAGTCTTAATTGACCTAGGAGAATCTCTATAATATCACCTACCTTATACCTAACTTCCTAAATGATTGATACATAAAAAGGAAAACATCAAAACCTGAAAGCTGTAGAAATTAATAACCAAGAACAAAATACAAAAGCATTATGAACTTACTCTGGATAATGTTTCAAGTTCAAAATGGTGCACATCTCTGTCACCATCTTTGGACAAATGCGTGTTCTTTACCTAAACCGATAGTTATAATAATTAAAGTAAAACAAGCATAAGAATACAAGTTTTCCTGAAGTAAGAGATTCAAACCTGGCAAGACAATACAAGTTTCATTCCCTTCAGTCGAAGTGCCTTCAAAAAAGTAGACTTCCAACTCAAGAGCCCTCACATCCACCTTTTCCATCGCCCTTCTAAACTCCTCCTCCTTTTGCATAGCCTTTTTTATTGATAAAATGAATCTGACCAGTGTTGTTGATGCTACCTCACTTGGCAGGTTATGATGGCTCTGTAAATTGCAATGGAGGAGAATGGATGCAGAACTGAAGATAAAGCTGCGAAAAGAGGACCGAACTTGTGAAAGGAGGAACTAGCCCGATGACTCAAATCAAAGAAGAGGGGAGGGGAGCATCGTTCATTGGAAGAGGGAAAAGAGGTGTAGTGTTGATCGTCAAGTTTGGGGGAAAGTAATTAGGATTTTTGATAGGGAAAAAAGAATTGGGAAAAAGTGAGAGAGTAATTAGGGAATTTGGGAGGGATTCAATTTGCGTACAAAGAAAAAGAGCCGCATAAACAGGTGTTGGCAAAGGCAGCGTTTTGTTAGTATTTAAGTATGTTTTGAGACATAAAAAGCAGCATTTTGTATTAAAATGCTGCATATTAGTGCTGCCAAAAATGTATTTTCTTGTAGTGCCATTTTTTAAATCTTATATATAAACCATTTATAATAAGTTCAAAAATCTCAATTTAACTTATTTTAACAATATAGTTAACTCCATATTTCAAAAATCATATTTTGCTTATATTTCACAAAACCGTAATTTTTATAACATAAAAATTATAACTTTTGATTTATTTAACAATTTAAAATTTATTAAAACATCTATTTTAAAAACCACTTTGAAATCTTTATTAAATTGAAAACATTATTTTAATATTTTTAAATTTCCAAAAAATGGCCTAATGCTGCAAAAGCGCTAAATAAAGGCATTCACATCAATCATATCAATCACGACGTCCAAATGTCATATATCACATGAGAACAGCATATATAACAATATCTGTAAATAAAAATCAACAATGGTGAGGAATCAGTTGGATCCCTCCAACCTGTAACCTACAACAAATATACATATGAGAAATATGTACAATGTCCACTTCGAGGCAGACGCGCGTACAAAGGGTCATCCACTCATACATGGGAACATATAGGGTCTCATCCGCTAAAATATGCGGGAATATATCCAAACCAATCAATATATATATATATATATATATAATATATCATATATCACCCAAACAATCATCAATCATCATAAATAAATTTTATTCTCACTTATATAAAAATATAAGCGAGGCAGAGAGAGTGAGTTGTACTCACTTTGATTGAAGTCGTTGTAATAGCGATTTATTTCAATTAAAACGAAACGAGCATTTAATTTTAACCAAAATTTTCACTAGCTCAAATAAATCCCAATCCAGCTCCATCGCGTAGTATTTGTCAATACGAATCCAATGCAATTTGTTTCGTGCGAAACGGACCTCGTATGACCAAGTTATGAATTTTTAAACATTCGAAAATTAATAATATAATTAACTATGTCATTAGCAAATAAAAATTAACCTTAATTACCATCTCCCTTTCACCACATAACCCAGGCCACAAAGAACCCATCACACACACTGTTCTCTTTGATGGTCGCTCCACCCTCGCTCGCCCATTCGACGATCGAACTCCACCACGTCGAAGCTCTTCCCCCACCACACCATGCCTAGAGGCCGCGCCTTCTTAGCTCCATCGACGTCTCTAAAATCACACTCGAACGCGGCCAAGATGCGAGCCAAATCCTCCCCGTACGATGCGCCGTTTTAGATCTTAGTCGTTGATCGGCTAGATCTCACTGCCCTCTACAATCTTCTAGTTGAGAGTTTCCTCTAATTGTTAATGGATAGGAAGAAAATTGAGGAGGAAGGAGATGCATTTCTGGCCATGGGTTTGAAAACGGCGGCTAGGGTTTAGAGAAATCAGGGTGGAGTAATTTTTAGAAAACATTGTCCTTTTATAGAAAATTTCGCGCACTATTCATCCGGAAAATTTTCGAACTCCAAACGAAGCATGCCGCCAGGCGTTTGCAATGTTTTACCCCTATTCCGAATGCAATGGAATATATATCAGGAGCCAATTTCATCATATTTGGAAGATAGGTTTCCGAATCGAATTATTTTAATTAAAAATTACTTAAACAAATTTCTACACGTTTCAGCTTCCCACAACTAAACTGTAAGTCCGATTGACACGAAATTTAAAAACCTATAATAATACACTATTACAGATCCAATGAAACTAGTTTGGTCGAAATCCGAGACAGTGTCAAAAATGATTATTTTTACACGTTAATTAAATATTAAAATTTCCAATTTCTGCCAAATCGCTTTTAATTCAACTTTAAAAGTTTACTCTCTCTATTATAATCCAAATAGAATTTAAAACAAAGTTAGAAATTATTTTTATTCATATTTGATTCAATATTCAATTATTTAGACAATTCAAATATTAAATTAAACAATTTAATTATCCAAATAAATCACTATATTTGAAATATAAGTTATGCAACTTATAAAATTAACTTTTGAATATTTAAAATCAATTAAATATTCTAAATTCAGACGACTGAAAAATGGGTTGTTACATTCTTCCCCCCTTAAAATAATTTCGTCCCCGAAATTTCTAAGTAAGAAAAGATGCTACAACTCCATTAACTTTCAAAACAATTTAGTTGAAATATATTATCAATTCTTTTAAGTGATTAACTTTCACAAAAACAATTAGTTACACTTTTATAAAAACATTTCTAAGTCTCTAAATTCATACTTAGTTATTTACTAATACCATTCCATAAATCAACTAACATCATTTCAAAACCAACAAATCTCATTTCAAATTATAAATTAAAAATCACATTTTTGTTAACAAAAATTTTCCTAAATTTTCGAAAAAATTCTAGCGCTTTAAATTTTTAGAAAAATTTGCCATAGCCTCCTTTGCGCGGTTAGATCCCGAAAAATCACAATATTTATAATTTCACAAATATACATCTCATCTTCGAGGATGAGGCATTCCGTAGGGAAAAAGTGTAAAAGTACGATATGTAATCCAAGATGTGTACCTTATATATTATTTGCGAGCATATACGGCTAATATAGCGCGAAAGCGAGCTCCAAATGTGTAGCAAGTGCCATCCGCACCTACTAAACACTCAACAAACCATAAGAATACATATATGGAAAGTAATATCAACATATATAACACATACTACACATACTATACAACAATTATGTGTAAGGGAAACATATGCAAACAAAGAAACCATCAATAACTAATATCCATCCAATATAACCAAATTAATTATACATTCAATTCTTATTACACTACTTGAATTGGTTTTCAATTTATTCACATTCATTAATCACAATTGATTATATTCAATTAAAATTGAATTCAATTTAGCTACATTCACTTTAGATTCAATTCATATTTACTTTACAATTCGCTTAGCATAATTCTTTTAATACCAATAACACATAACACTACTTTACTTCATTCTTCACTTAAGCTTAAAACATTTTAACCCCACTCATCTTATGTTCATTTCACTTCCTCACTTAAGTTTATTTCAATATTCATATACACATTCAAGTGATTTATATTCATTATCCACATTAGCACATAATCACATTCAATTCTAGTTTTCATTCAATTCCTATACATTCAATTAATTCTCATTCAATTAATTACATTCCATTAATTTACTTACTTTCAATTTAATTCATATTCAATTAGTTTACATTCAACTAATTTATATCCAATCCAATTCAAATTTATTAACATTCATTTGTTATTTACATTCAACTTCGTTTACATTTACATTCCTTACTTAGTATATTTTCTTATAATACCAATAACGTTTATGATTTATTTCCTAAATCACATACTTAAGTTCAGTTTACATTGATTCTTCATTTAAGTTAACTTCCTTTACAACATTCATTTTATTTAACTTAACTTCCAACTTATAATTCAAATTTAAATTTCATTTCTTAACCTTCATATTAACAAATAGAAATTTGCTTTATTATTATTCTCCCAAATTATAAGTTATAAACTTATTTACTTCGGTTTTCATGAATATATACTTAAGTTTATGATTAATTTTATTTGATTCATTTCAAATATTTATCTTATTCATTCCAAATCTAATTCAATTCCATTTATTTAACTTTTCTTAAGTTAAACTTCAATTCATATAATCATTTTACTAACTCAATTTTATTTAACTTTTACTTAAGTTAAAAATTTAATTTCATATCCCTAATTGAATTTTCTTATTTATACTAATTCCAATTGTAAGTTCAAAACTTATTTGACTTATATTTATCAATTTCAAACTTGGATTTTAAATTCAATTTATTTATCACAACCGAATCTTCAATTTTCAATTTACTAGTGGTAGCAAATCAATCACATAGAAACTTGAAAATGATAGTGATGATGCTGCAGTCATCACCCTTATTATTTTCCAGCAAATGTACTGAATTCGGTGCTTTATATTCTTTCAAAATTCATTTATTTATAAATCACATTTATAAAATTTTACTTATATAATTTCTCCTATTTCACTTTACTTATATAAGATTCATTCCAAATTTGTTTATCCTATTTAGATTTATAATAATAACGACTTTCATTAAACACAACAATTAATAACAAATGATAACAATCAAATATTACCATTCATTAACCAATCAAACAATTTATATACTACTATATAAAATATAATCAAGGTAAAATTATTTCATTTACCCAATTTCGAAAACAATATTATGTCCAATCTCCATGTTCAAGTGTTTAGAGATCCCTATCGATAATGTTAGCTAGATGCAAAGATCAGAACCCATAAGCCACTCAACAGCTCAATAAACACAATATAAAACATTTTTATATCACTAAAAAATACGCACTCATATATATAATACACTCAAACTCAATCTAAGGCGCTACTAACCCTATCTATACTGAGTACACATCAAAGCATAGAAATATACTAAACCTAAGCTCTGGTACCACGCTGTGACGATCTAGGCTTTGCAACCATCAATAGTGGATAAACTCCACCGTAGCTCACATCGGTACCTCACAATTTGCTTTTACGGCCAACCTCTCGACTGTAAGCCAAACTGGCAAACCAACCCCTCGATACTCGATCTCAGGGACACATAGAAGTAAGAGTCATCCGTTCGCTACCTAACAAGAAGCGAGAACCCCCTATCATGTACGAACATCACTAAGCAAATCTGATCCTGATCTCTTCGCACCAACAATGCAAAAGCTTTTCTCAACCTCACACAGAAACTAAGTCTCGTAGACTTATCACGTCTCTAAATTTCAACTTGCTATCCTTCGGCCAAGAAGGAAGCTCGATAGATTGGAGTAATCACTCCGCACTACATGAATCAACATTCTCAACACAAACGATAATCAAGTCTACACAGTCAGTTACGTACTAAGTGTACGACTAATTAGTTTCTCCATCAAGTTGAGAAACTAAAATGGCCAAATTTGGTAGTCGATTATTTAACTACCAAAGCAACAAACAAAATCTAGCACTTAAGTAATCACTGTGCCTGATTTTTATTAATCGTTCCTAAATCAAATCACTTTCCAATTATTCACTTCAAAATATCTTTTAAAAAGATAATATTCAAAACCATTTCACTTATTGGATATTTGGAAAACATTTCTGTATACTTATTTTAATAATAAGTAAATTCACAACTCATTTTATTTTCAAACCATTTAAATTCCCTTTTATAATATCACTTTCCAAAAACATCCATTTTATTTAAAGGATTATTCACTGTCCAAAATCATGAATATAATTCCTTTAATAAATTCATTCTTCTACACATTTAATTTAAAGGATTATTCACTGTCCAAAATCGTGAATATACTTCCATTAATAAAAATCCATATTTAGCTTATCAAATTAAATTGATTTTAGATTTATAAAATGATGTATATAAATTCCATTTATATTTTATAAACTTCCATATACAAAATTCCTTTACTAACAAATTCCATTCATATCTCATTTATATGCCAAAATCCAATTATAAGTTAATTACTTATAAATCTCTTATTTACAAATTCATTCCTTTCAAATCTTATTATTTATAAAATCCATTATAAGTTTATTTCTAAACCTCAATTGCTAATCCATATACAAATTTGATTACAATCTTATTTCTAATATTTATAAAACACCGTTTATAATTTCATTACTTTTATTTATAAAATATCCATTTTATAAATCTTATATATAAACCATTTATAATAAGTTCAAAAATATCAATTTAACTTATTTTAACAATATAGTTAACTCTATATTTCAAAAATCATATTTTGCTTATATTTTACAAAACCATAATTTTTATAACATAAGAATTATAACTTTTGATTTATTTAAAATAAATCCATTTCTTTAACAATTTAAAATTTATTAAAACATATATTTTCAAAATCACTTTGAAATCTTTATTAAATTGAAAACATTATTTTAATATTTTTAAATTTCCAAACTATGACCCAATGCTACAAAAGCGCTAAATAAAGGCATTCACATCAATCATATCAACCACGGCGTCAAAATATCATATATCACATGATAACAGCATATATAACAATATCTGTAAATAAAAATTAACAACAATGAGGAATCCAGTTGGATCCCTCCAACCTGTAACCTGCAACAAATATACATATGAGAAAATATGTACAATGTCTGCTTCGAGGCAGACGCGCGTACAAAGGGTCATCCGCTCATACACTGGAACGCATAAGGTCTCATCCACTAAAATATGCTTGAATATATCCAAACCAATCAATGTATATATAATATATCATATATCACCCAAACAATCATCAATCATCATAAAAAAAATTATTCTCACTTATATCAAAATTTAAGCGAGGCAGAGAGAGTGATTTGTACTCACTTTGATTGCAGTCATCGTAATAGCAATTTATTTCGATTAAAATGAAATGAGCATTTAATTTAAACCAAAATTTTCACTAGCTCAAACAAATCCCAATCCAACTCCATCGTGTAGTATTTGTCAATACAAATCCAACGCAATTTGTTTCGTGCGAAACGGACCTCGTATGACAAAGTTATGAATATTTAAACATTCGAAAATTAATAATATAATTAACTATGTCATTAGCAAATAAAAATTAACCTTAATTATTGTCTCCCTTTCACCACGTAATCCAGGCCACAAAGAAACCATCACGCACGCCGTTCTCTTTGATGGTCGCTCCTCGCTCGCCCATTTGACGATCGAACTCCACCACGTCGAAGCTCTTCCCCCACCTCACCTGTGCCTAGAGGTCGCGCCTCCCTAGCTCCACCAATGCCTCGAAAATCGTGCTTGAACGTAGCCAAGACGTGATCCAAATCCTACCTGTACGACGTGTCGTTTTGGATCTTAGTCGTTGATCGGCTAGATCTCACTGCCCTCTACAATCTTCTAGTTGAGAGTTTCCTCTAATTGTTAATGGATCGGAAGAAAATTGAGGAGGAAGGAGATGCATTTCTGGCCATAGGTTTGAAAACGGCAGCTAGGGTTCAAGGAAATTAAGGTTGAGTAGTATTTAGAAAACAATATCCTTTTATAGAAACTTTCGCGCAATATTCATCCAAAAAATTTTCTAACTCCAAACGAAGCATGTGTTGCGACTTTTCTATTGGTTAGAAAAACACAAATATAATAAATTCTGCAAGCGCACTGGCGTGTAGTATGCAGGTCAAACACAGGGAATTGTGTTTTAAAATATTTGAAATCCATATTTAAATCTTAGGCGTGTTAAACAAATTCGATGGTGGTTCTCGAACAGAAAAATAAAAACAATAATATACTCCAAATCGATTTCGAATCTAATCAAAATTTCAATCAAAATATAAAATTGTAGAAATCAAAGCAGAAACTAAAAAGTGCTAGAAAATAATAGAGCAAACAACTGAAATAAAATGAACTGAATTTATTAACTAAATGGAAAGAGTGCTGAAAATAACTAAGAACAAGAATAAATAAATTACTTAATCTAATTAACAATCCTACGTATTCTGTTCGGAAAAAAAACACTACTGAAATTTAAAACTGAACTAGAAGAAGAGTGATGGGGTAAGAGATGATTTCTTGGTTGATGAATGATGCTGTATATATAGCCTTTTCCAGCCCAGAAAATCAACTGCTGCTTTTTAGGAGGAACTGGTCCTTTGCTTGAATTGGTGAAAGAGAACATATATATGTCCACGTCATTGCTTGAATTGGTCCATATTGCTTTGAATTGATTGCACGTGTGCTTCTTATTGAATTGAAGTGGCCATATAATTTGCTGCTTGAAATGGTCACATTATTGTACCATGTTATTTGATTAACAAGTGGCCTTGCTTTGAAATGACGTTTGCTACTTTGATTTTCACGTGGCCATGCTTTGAGAGATTTTCAGGCTGAACTTTGAAAGTGTACGGCACTTTCAATATTTTGCATTTGATTTCTTGCATGAATAGTACACATGTTGGTGATGTGAGATGCATTTCTTCATGAACGATATATGCTTTCTCTTCGAATTATTCGGTACTCAAAATGTTGCACCCTTTCTGCGTTTCATTTGAATCAATGGACGACACAACCGATTAATTTCAACGTTGCACTTCAGAATCTATAATCTGCAAAACCACAATAAAATACCTATATATTACCGCTTTATTAAAATAAAAATATATGAAACAAACGGTTTAAAATGCAGAAAAATACGTTCATCAAATACCCCCACACTAGAACTTTATTCGTCCTCGAATAAGCAAGAAAATAAAAACTAACTAAATCCTTTTTCATAGGAAACATGATTGCATTTAGTGTATGCAACAAGCCGTTAAACCTCTAGGTGTCCCTAGTAGGACGAGTGGTGTCTCGTGAGGGTTTTCAGCGGATACTACCCACAAAATCCAAATGCAGTATGTGATGATTCTAATGTACTACATGAATGCAAAATTTTAAACAAATGGAGACTCGATTTACTTCATAATAATTGCAACAAAATAATGTATATCGGTTTGAGTCAACTTCTAGAATTTTTTTGGTTCCTCACTAATTACAAATTTCAATATAACTCAAGTTTCCATACATTAGATTCTAGTTTGGCCAGTTGTTTCGGTCGATAACATGGTGCAGCCATGAAATAAATTCTTTATTGTTAATCATAGTTTTTTAAAATGGTATTTTTCATTTCCATTTGTATAACAAGCCAAATCAATAAAGTCAAGAAGTGTTTGGGTTTCAATAGCTTACTCTCTCTTTATTAATTTTTTTTATTTTTTTATTTTTTTATATACACCTAACTTTTGGACCAAGGTATGCATTGCCTTGCGGGCTTACGTGAGAGTTGGGACCGAGCGTGGCGGATTGTGCAAATCGACGCTGACTATGTCAGAAAAGGTCGGTAATCCTTAGGTGATTATTTATTTAATTTCTTTATACACCTAACTCAGAATGCTGAGGCCATATATACCATCCATGCACTGCCTTGCGGGCTTACGTGAGAAGAGTATAGAGCGTGGCGAGTGTTCACACTCTCTTAAGTGTGTACACCTATTGACTCTAGGTGTTTCTTATTAATTTTTTTTAAAAAATAACTAAAGAGAGTTATGCAAATCAACTTAGCACCACTTAACTTCAATGATTTGAAATGTCAACGCATGTACTTTAAATCTGCCACTTTTTTAAACAAAGATTACAGTTTAGAAAGGATTTCATAACCATCACCTACGAATCCCCCTATATACTAACCTCACTATTTTCGCTTGTAATTCAACTTTTCATTATATTTTACATTTGAAATTAGTGATTCACAAAAAATTTCATCAATTGACTTCAATTGTTTACTTACTTTGTCTTGACTAGTTAAAAAAAAATCAAAGTCCTGAAAATAATGGAAAATGAGATGAAGCTTGAAAAAAATTGAAAACAAATAATGAGATGATTTTTTTTAAGTGATGCCACACTGTGAAATATGAACAAACAGTATGAGATATGCATCCCCCCACACTGGATTGAGACAGTGTCCCAACTGTCAAATAGAATGCAAATGCAATACAGAAGGAAAAAAAACTAAAAAAAAGAAAAAAGAAAATACAACCTGATATGTACAAGATAGTGAGTGACTTATGTCGAAAAGCTTGGTTCGTGGAGATCCACGAACTCGTCGTCCTCGTGTTGTTCAAACTCTAGAAATAGCTTCAAGTGTTGTCCATTGAACTTGGAAATGGAATCGTCCTTAGGATTTTCAATTTCAACTGCACCATAAGGGTACACTGTTTTCATAATATATGGACCTGTCCATCGAGATCTCAATTTGCCCAGAAATAAATGAAGTCTGGAATTATATAAGAGAACTTTCTGACCTACTTTGAATGTCTTACGAAGTATGGATTTATCATGATAAAATTTAGTTTTCTCTTTATAAATCTTTGCATTTTCATACGCTTCATTTCTTAGTTCTTCTAATTCTGACAATTGTAATTTACAATGCGATCCGGCTTTTTCTATGTCAAAATTAAGGTATTTGATTGCCCAAAGTGCGCGGTGCTCGAACTCAATGGGTAAATGGCATGCTTTTCCAAAGACTAATCGGTATGGTGACATTCCTAGATTGGTTTTATAAGCTGTGCAAAATGCCCAAAGGGCATCTATCAATTTTGATGACCAATCTTTTCTGTTGGAGTTAAATGTCTTTTCAAGAATTTGTTTAATTTGTTTGTTGGAAACCTCGACTTGACCGCTAGTCTGTGGATGATATGGAGTATATAGTTTATGAGTGATAGAGTATTTCTTAAGAAGAGATTCAAAAGCACGATTACAAAAATGAGAACCGTTATCGCTTATAATAGCTCAAGGTGTGCCAAAACGAGAAAATATGTTTTCTTTCAAAAATTTGACAACAACTTTATTGTCATTCGTTCTGGTGGGAATGGCCTCAACCCATTTAGACACGTAATCTACTGTAAATAGGATGTAGAGATTTCCAAAAGAATTAGGAAAAGGACCCATGAAATCGATGCCCCAAACATCAAAAATTTCGATGACAAGGATTGAGTTTAGAGGCATCATGTTACGTTTGGAAATACGACCTGGTTGTTGACATCTAGCGCAATTGGAGCAAAATTCGTGGGCATCACGAAAAAGAGAAGGCCAATAAAAACCGCACTTTAACACCTTGGCAGCAGTTTTCTTTTCTCCAAAATGTCCTCCACATGCTTGATTATGTGAAAAAGAGAGGATGCTATGAAATTCTTGTTCTGGAACACATCTACGTATGATTTGATCGGTGCAATATTTGAAGAGATAAGGATCGTCCTAGTAAAAATTTCGAACATTGGAGAGAAATTTTTTTTATCTTGTTTTGACCAATGGGAAGGTGTTTCATTTGTGACAAGATAATTTACGATGTCCGCGTACCATGGTGCACTGAAGAGGAAAAGAATTTTTTCATCGGGAACATGATCGTTGATTCGAGATGTTTTCATGAACAATACGAGAAAGATGATCAGCTATGACATTTTCAAAACCCTTTTTATCCCGTATTTCTAGCTCAAACTCTTGAAGAAGGAGAATCCAACGGATTAAGCGGGGTTTGGCATCCTTTTTCATGAGTAAATACCGCAATGCGGCATGATCGGTCTAAACTATGACCTTAGAACCTACGAGATATGATCTAAACTTGTCGAGAGCAAAGATAACTGCTAAAAACTCTTTTTCTGTGGTTGAGTAATTCAATTGAGCTTCATTAAGAGTTTTTCTAGCATAATAGATGAATCGAGGAAGTTTATCGATTCGTTGACCTAAGATGGCTCCAATGGCATAATCAGAAGCGTCACATATTAATTCGAAAGGTAAAGTCCAATTTGGAGGTTGGATTATAGGTGCAGTGGTCAAGATTGATTTAAGGGTTTCAAAAGACGTTTTACATTCATTAGAAAATTCAAATTTAACGTCTTTAGCCAGAAGATTCGAAAGAGGTTTTGAAATCTTTGAAAAATCTTTAATGAACCTCCTATAAAATCCTGCATGCCCAAGAAATGAGCGAATGTCCTTGACGGTCCTTGGAGGAGGAAGGTCAACAATAAGATCAACTTTAGATTTGTCAACTTCTAGGCCACTTTTAGAGACAACGTGACCTAAGACTATTCCTCGTTTAACCATAAAATGACATTTTTCGCAATTAAGCACAAGAGATTTCTCCTTACATCGCTTTAAGACACATTCTAGACGAAGGAGGCATTGATTGAAAGATGACCCATAGATTGAAAAATCATCCATGAATATCTCTAAGAAATCCTCTACCATATCAGAAAATATACTCATCATACATCTCAGAAAGGTAGCGGGAGAATTAAAAAGACCGAAGGGCATGCGATGATAAGCGAAAGTTCCGAAGGGACATGTGAACGTCGTTTTGTGTTGGTCCTCTAGCGCAATGGGAATTTGATTATAGCCAGAGTAACCATCAAGAAAACAATAATATTCATGACCAGCTAATCTTTCGAGCATTTGATCAATGAAAGGGAGGGGAAAATGATCTTTTCTTGTTGCTGCATTGATTTTTCGATAATCGATGCAAACACGCCATTTTGTTTTGACTTTTGTCGGAACAAGTTCGTTATTCTCATTTGTGGTCACGGTGATTCCAGACTTCTTTGGCACAACTTGTAACGGACTTACCCAAGTACTGTCAGAGATAGGGTAGATAATGTTATTGTCTAAACATTTGATAATTTCTTCCTTTACCACTTCTCTCATATTAGGGTTTAATCGCCTTTGAGCTTCACGAGTGGATTTAGCCTCGTCGACTAAATGTATTCGATGTTCAATGATTAATGGACTAATTCCCTTAATGTCAGCGATTACCCATCCTGATGCCTCTTTATTTTCCCTTAAAATTTTGAAAAGTTGTTCTTCTTGGTCCTTAATGAGATCGGAGGCCAAGATTACAGGGAAATTTTCCGAAGAATCTAAGTATGCATACTTAAGATCGTTTGGAAGAGGTTAGAGGTCTAATTTAGGGCGTACTTCTTTTGAGGCTTCAGTAGACATCAACTGATTGAATTCTATTGAATTATGAGAAGAGCAGAGCATATCATTTAATTCATAAATGTATTCATCTTCATTTAAATTGGAATTAAAATGATCTAGGCACATGTTAAGAGACTCCGTCGTATCACTAAAATCATTTTCTACAATTGTTTGGATCATGTCAACTTCTTCTGTTCCAAGATCCCTTGGTTGTCTGTTAAGATTGAAGATATTTAGTTCAATGGTTAGGTGCCCAAAGGAAAGTTGGAGTTGACCATTCCTACAATTTATGATAGCATTTGATGTGGCTAAAAATGGACGACCTAATATCAAAGGAATCTGACCATTAGGATTTGAGACAGGTGCAATCTCTAGGACTATGAAATCGACTGGGAAATAGAATTGCTCGATTTGTATCAAAACATCTTCAACTGTGCCCAATGGTTTTTTGACAGATCGATCAGCTAGTTGAATTGTGATTTTTGTAGGCTTTAATTCCCCTAGTCCAAGTTGACAATACACAGTATAAGGAAAAAGATTCAAACTCGCTCCAAGATTAAGGCATGACCAATGTGAGTGTTACCGATTTTACAATCGATTGTAGGACAATCGGGGTCCTTATACTTGATTGGGGAGGGATTTGAAAGAATAGAGCTCGTGTCTGCAGTTAGAAATGCAGTCTTAGGAACGTTAGTGGCACGTTTTTGAGTACATAGCTCTATCAGACATTTGGCATATTGAGGAATTTGCTCGATGGTATCAAGAAGTGGAATATTGATTCGAACTTGTTTGAAGATTTCAAAAATTTTGTCAAAATTAGTGGGCTTCTTCTTTTTGTTGAGTCTATGAGGAAATGGAGCAATGGGTTTATAGACTTGTTCGGAAGTTTTTTTATTCGAAGAAGAAGGTGTTATATTAGAGAGTGAAGATAAGGGAGCTGGAATGTTGGGGTTGCCAACATCAGAAGGTGAAGAGTGGTCGGGATTGCCAACCTTGGATGAAGAATTAGAGTCGTTTGGATTGAAAAAAGTGGTTGTCGACCGAGTTTCAGAATTTTGAACATGGGGAGACTTAAGA
This sequence comes from Allium fistulosum, assembly GCA_030737815.1. Classification (NCBI taxonomy): domain Eukaryota; kingdom Viridiplantae; phylum Streptophyta; class Magnoliopsida; order Asparagales; family Amaryllidaceae; genus Allium; species Allium fistulosum. The sequence goes on from CM060906.1 coordinate 187,380,839, forward strand.
AGGATGTCGGGGTTGCCGACGTGGTTGTCTACCTTCTTTCCAGATCTTAATGTGGTGACAGCATTAACCGGATTTACATTTTCATCCTCACAAAGATTTACTCCTCGAGAGTTATACTTTGGATTCACTTCAGTTTGACTAGGAAATTTACCTTTCTCATTGATTTTCATGAGATCCTTCATCATTATCAACATTTGTTCATTTTGTTTAGTGATTTGCTTAATTCTCGCATCTTAGTTAGTAATTTGTTCATTTTGTTTGGTGAGTTGTTTTTCCAATCGAGCAATTTCTTGTGAATGCTGAGAAGGTTGGGTTGATGGATTGAAATTAGGATGCCTATATGGTTGATTTGAAGGTTTTGTTTGAGGAGCGGGTTGAGAATTTTGAGCATTAGAAGTGGGGCCTCGATAATTCGGATTTGGTATCATCGGATACATATGCGATGGATTAGCCGCATCATTAGGATTTGACCATGAAAAATTAGGATGGTGCTTCCAGTTAGGATTGTATGTGGATGAATAAGGACTATTTTGAGCTATAGCATTGATTTGGTCTTGTGTGTAGTAATGGGGTAGTCCTTCTCCTTCTTGAAGAGTTTGGGCTTCTATAGGAAGATGTGATGGGTCAATGGCATGTACTCCTCTGTTTGGAGTACGAATTGGAACATGAATTGTTTCCCATTGCATATCATTTTCCGAATATTCTTCTAAAAATTCCCAAGCTTCCTTGTCTGCATTTGCCATGAATTCTCCTCCGCACATTGATTCGAGTTGGGATCTTGTTTGATAGTTAAGCCCTTCATAGACGATTTGGCACAAGACGTGTCTAGGGATTGCATGATGAGGGCAACTATATAACAATTGATTGAACCTTTCAAAATATTTTGAAAAAGTTTCTCCTTCAATCTGAGAGAATTGATTGATTTTAGTTCGAATTTTAAGTGTTTTGTGGAAAGGAAAAAACTTTTTCAAAAATATAGTAATGAAATCGTCCCAACTTTTAATTGAATTTTTAGGAAGAGAATTAAGCCATCTTTTTGCACTTTCTAGAAGCGCGAATGGAATAAGTCTTAGCTTGATGGATTCATTAGAAAGTTGTTGCATTTTAGTTATGGAAGCATATAACTCAAATTCACTAAGAAATACATAAGCATTTTCAGACCCGGTGAATTTTGGTACCCCTTGGATAAAAGAATGTTTTAGCTTAAAATTATTTCCTTCGGCAGGTGGAAATGAAATAACCGAAGGTTGAACGGTCCTAGTTGGATAGCATCGGTCTCTAAGGGATAATGGTCGGTTCACATGAAATTCATTATTTCCAACATGTGATATAGGTGATGATTTAGGTGAACTGTGATGTGAACCGTGATATGAACTGTGATTGCTCATATTTGTTTGATTTGAAATTTCTGTTGATTTGTTTAATGAGATATTTTGGCTTTGTAAACGGTTAAAATTATTTCTTAACCAAACACGCATAAACAAATCAAAATGTAATAGCCAAAAATAAATTTAAACAGTTTTCAGTTGGGTACTTGTAGAGTAGAAAATTACTTACAGAGGGGTATAACAGTACGTCCAGTGCAACTGAGTAGTGCTAGCGAATCAAACTCCACAGTTTGCAATTGATCGATCCCTAGATCCTTGTTGTTGAATGGCTGAATTTTACTTAGTTGGAGCTATCTGTGTTGAAATTAACGTTTGCTATCTGAGTTGAAAAACGAAAAAAAACTTTTTTTTTTGAAAACTAATGTAAAAAAAAGAAAATTAAATTAACACGAATAGACTTAAAAAACAAAAAAAATCGAAAATTTCAAAATAACTACTCCCCGGCAACGACGCCAAAAACTTGTTGCAACTTTTCTATTGGTTAGAAAAGCACAAATTTTAATAAATTCTGCAAGTGCACAGGCATGTAGTATGCAAGTCGAACACAGGGAATTGTGTTTTAAAATATTTGAAATCCATATTTAAATCTTAGGCATGTTAAACAAATTCGATGGTGGTTCTCGAACAGAAAAATAAAAACAATAATATACTCCGAATCGATTTCGAATCTAATCAAAATTTCAATCAAAATATAAAATTGTAGAAATCAAAGTAGAAACTAAAAAGTGCTAGAAAATAATAGAGCAAACAACTGAAATAAAATGAACTGGATTTATTAACTAAATGGAAAGAGTGCTGAAAATAACTAAGAACAAGAATAAATAAATTGCTAAATCTAATTAACAATCCTACGTATTCTGTCCGGAAAAAAAACACTGCTGAAATTTAAAACTGAACTGGAAGAAGAGTGATGGGGTAAGAGATGGTTTCTTGGCTGTTGTATGATGCTGTATATATAGCCTTTTCCAGCCCATAAAATCAACTGCTGCTTTTTAGGAGGAACTGGTCCTTTGCTTGAATTGCTGAAAGAGAACATATATACATCCACGTCATTGCTTGAATTGGTCCATATTGCTTTGAATTGATTGCACGTGTGCTGCTTATTGAATTGAAGTGGCCATATAATATGCTGCTTGAATTGGTCACATTATTGTACCATGTTATTTGATTAACAAGTGGCCTTGCTTTGAAATGATGTTTGCTACTTTGATTTTCACGTGGCCATGCTTTGAGAGATTTTCAGGCTGAACTTTGAAAGTGTACAGCACTTTCAATATTTTGCATTTGATTTCTTGCATGAATAGTACACATGTTGGTGACGTGAGATGCATTTCTTCATGAACGATATGTGCTTTCTCTTCGAATTATTCGGTACTCAAAATGTTGCACTCTTTTCTGCGTTTCATTTGAACCAATGGACGACACAACCGATTAATTTCGACGTTGCACTTCGGAATCTATAATCTGCAAAACCACAATAAAATACCTGTATAATAACGCTTTGTTAAAATAAAAATATATGAAACAAACGGTTTAAAATGCAGAAAAATACGTTCATCAGCGTGCCGCCAGGTGTTTATAATGTTTTACCTCTATTCTGAACGTAATGGAATACATACCAGGAGCTTCCCACGACTAAACCGTAAGTCCGATTGACACGAAATTTGAAACACTATAATAATACACTATTACGGATCCAATGAAACTTGTTTCATCAAAATCCGAGACAATATCAAAAATGACTATTTTTACACGTTAATTAAATATTAAAATTTCCAATTTCTACCAAATCGCTTTTAATTCTATTTTAAAAGTTTACTATCTCTATTCTAATCCAAGTAGAATTTAAAACAACGTTAGAAATTATTTTTATTCATATTTGATTCAATATTCAATTATTTACACAATTCAAATATTAAATTAAACAATTTAATTATCCAAATAAATCACTATATTTGAAATATAAGTTATTCAACTTATAAAATTAACTTTTGAATATTTAAAATCAATTAAATATTCTAAATTCAGACGACTGAAAAACTGGGTCGTTAGAACACTTTTATAGCCATCAATAACTCATTTTTAGATAAACCAATAAAGTTCCAAAGCTGATTTTAAAAGTTAGAATTTACTAAAACAAATACTTAATATTTGAAAATCTACTTACCGAAGTATTTCAATCCTAACTAGTTTAAAATTTCATAGTTTTAAATAATAAAATTTTCCTTTTAAAAGCAAATTTAACTCTTAAAATTTGAAATATATTTTTAAAACTTCAATAACCAATTCAATTTATAAATTTCCCTCGAATCACATCACATCACTTCCATTTCGATCTCCTTAACCATTTTTACTTTCAAAAATAGTATCCACTATTTCTCTCACCCTATTTCCATATTCTAATATAAATTCTCCCTGTAAATTCATATTTCCCAACTGTTATCGATTTCCCTATTTATAAACATCGTTTATAAATTTTATAACTCCTTTGAGTTTCACTTTTATAAAACTAATCTCGTTTATAAAATTCCCTTTTTATAAATCCATTCCTTTATAAATCCTATTTATAACTTTCAATTATTTTTAATATCGTTTTCAACTTCTTTTAATATTTTCTCAGAATACCATTTATAATTTTTTTTATATAAGTCATTTTTTTAAATCTCCATTTAAAAATCTATAATAGTTAAATATAACCAAAAATCAAATATTTTTTTTTTCTAACTCAATTTTTTTAAAAATACTTCCAATTTCAATATAAATATTTTAATATCAAAATTCTCTTTAATTTCTTAAATTTTAAATATATATTTATGGTATTAAAATATCAAAATTCAGGCTAGTTCTACAATAGCATCCAATAATTCAAATTACAACAATAATCTATAACAGATTATCTACACACATCATATATCACTATATATGAAAAATAAACAATATATTTAAGGAATCCAGTTGGATCCCTCCAACCTGTTTCCCTGCATCCACAGATGTCAAAACAACATAAAAATACCAAACCCACTTCGAGGGGGTATCGCGGTATATAGGGTCATCCGCTATTATGCGGGGTGTATAAGGTCTCATCCGCTATAATGTGCGGGAATATCACTCCAAACACTAGTATATATACTACTATATATATAATATAATATCATTCAACAGATAATCAATTCACCAAACATCCAGAATTAATTTTTAACTATTTAAAATTAATATCTAGCAATCCAAAAAGAGTGAGATTTACTCACCTTGATTATTAATTTTCCAAATGCCCATTTTAGATTAAATCGAACTTCCGTTCGATTTAACCTAAAATTCCAGTTATCTATAATCGACTCCGAAAATTTCCAGGTTGAAGATTTTCAGCTACGAATCCAAAGTTGTCGGTTTCATACGATTTTGACCTCGTATAAATTTTATATGGATTAATAAACTTTTTTTTATAAACTAAACTAAATTAAAATAATCATAACCTTAAATTATTCTCACCTTAAAATAGCCTAGCCCAAACTACTGCAACCCAAACCCTAGCTAGCGCACGACCACATTGCCATTGCTCGACCTCTGCCACTGACATCCCCTCGACTTCAGCCACCAGTGCCTCAGCCGATCGCAACCACCAGCCGCTCACCCTAAGTCAACGCGATAGCCTCCCCGTTCGATAACAAAACCAAACCCTAACGCGACTCAACCCCCTTTATGAACTGCCACGACAGCACGCCCGTGCCTCACCTTCCTACGATCACATTGATACTCTCAGACGTAAGTCGCGACTTTCCCCTTTTGATTGTGAAAACTCTAACTACGAATCCCATACGCCTTCTACTCTGGTTACCTTCCATTGCATGACTGCTCAGTCGCGTTCGCCCCATTTCAGGCTCGACTTTGATCGAGATCGCCTGCCTTCCTTTTTCTTTTCTTTTTAATTTTTGAATTGATTTTATTTTCGAATAAGAAGTGATTTTGGTTTTTTTAGTAATAGGAAGGGAAAAACGCGATTTTTTTCTTTTAGATTCGTGATTTCAAATCGATTTCGAACTGCTGTGTAGAATTTGAGGGGGAAGGAGAATAATACGCGATTTCATTTTGCTCGGCCATTTTCGTTTTTTTTTGTTTTTTTTCTTTTTTTGTTCTGAGGATTTGAAATTTGATAGAGGGAGGGGAAGCCATTTAAAAGGAGGAAAAAGGGGATGTCGCATGATTTGAGCTAGTGTGTTTGAATAGGTTTGAGGGCGGCTGGATGTTGACTGGTCAATATATAAATAAATAAATTTTCAAAATATCTCGATTTACGCAACTCAAAATTTCGAACCCCTATCGAGGCATGCCGCTAGGTGCTCGTATTGTTATATCCCTATTCCAAATGCAATGGAAAAGATTTCGAGTCCTAATTCGATCGCATGGAGAAGATAGCTTTTTGGACCCAGTTAAAATATTAAATTTCGATATTAATTTCAATGCGTTTCTATCCTGTACGACCAAACAATAACTCCAAACACTACGAAATTTGAAATCCAATAATAATACACTATTACGGATCTAATGGAACAAGTTTCGTCGAATTCTGAGACTGTGCCTTGGATCGCTATTTTAACGCGTCGATTAAATCGACGATTTCAAAATTTTACGAAATCGTTTGAAATTTTAGTTTTAAAAACTTATTAACTTAATTATAACCTCAAATCTAGTATTTAAAACCATTTAAATATTCAAAGTCGAACGACGAAAAATCTGGGTCGTTACATTCCTTCCCCCGTAAAAGAATTTCGTCCCCAAAATTGCTAAGGCGGGAAAATGCTCCAAACACATTAACTTATCAAAACCCACTTAGTTAAAATTTGATATTCACTTTTCTAATCTTTTAGTTTCGCCCAAAATAATTAGTTTTCAATTCTAATTCAAAAATCCTTTATTTCAATTACAATTCGAAATCAAAATGTCGTTAACAAAAGTTTTCCAAAAATTTTCTAACACCCTAAATTTTTGTTAGAAATTTTTTGGTAGAGTCTCCTTTGTACGGAGGACCTTTTGCAATATGACAAGAGGGATAGATATATATACATCAACCCACGCGGTCGGAAAACTATATATATATATATATATATATATCAATATTTATAATTTGTAGTATTTAATCCGAAAACGTACCTTACTTAGCGTTTATAAGCATTATTAAGCGAGCATTTACTTTAAAAGTAATTTCGCAACCCAAATCTAGCCAAAAAGTTCCTATGCATCTATACTTACTCAATTTTAAACACATGAGTGCCAAAACATGAAATTTTAATAACGTTTCATCTATTCCACTAGTTAACCCATGAATTTCATAAACAATGCATGCTAAACATATATTTATAAGCAATTACGAGGTTCCAACACCAATTTAATTACATCCAATCAATCCATATACCATTTCATTCAATTTAAATGACTTACAAATCACTTTACATGCATTCAATTTATTTTTATACCAAACAAACTCATATCCATTCCAAATTGATTAAAAATCAATTTATTCACATTCTATTTATTCATAGAATTTTATTTACTTTCGTTAGCGTCAAACGACAAAAAAAATCCATGCAAATTCAGTGATATTCATTTAATAGAATAATCATCTTAGCTTATAGCTATTTTAAATTGATTCCAAATCAATTTATATTTAATTTTATTCCATTTCAAATTTATTCTCAGTCAATTCACTTACATTTCATTCGTATCCACATTCATTATATTCAAATCTATTCTATTAAGCTTGGAATCATCCCACGCTATTTACTAAATAACCATTACACAATTTATTCGAGCCAAACTCCCATCCAAAATATTTACTTAAGTTAATCCGTTATTTTTAATTTATTTCCACCTTATAACTTAAATTTATTTTCATTTCAACCAACTTCCATTTCATTTACTAATTAATTAGCTCATTCATTTTATTCACTTCAATTTTAATTCCGTACTCGAATTCATTCTTGAATTTATTTAATTCGTATCCAAGGAGTCATTTAATTTATTTACACTTAAACTGAATTTATTTATAGCTTAAGTCATCACTATTTCAAACTATTTTTATTTTATTCGAGTCGTTCCAATTTTATTCCATTCGCTTACCATTTTAAGTCGAATTTAATTAATACCTCAAGTTCCCTATTAAATTAAATTATCTAATTAGTTCACTTTCAATTTATATTCTAAAATCTGCTTTTTATTTCAAAAAAATCACTTCATTCAATCTACTTGAGTTCAAATTTATTTTATAACTCAAGTTTGGATTTTATTTCTTCACTTTAAAATATCACACCATTTTATTTTGGTTGTTCTATTCCATTTTTTTCCCAAATTTTATAAGCTATTCAAATTTATTTATTCACAATTCCAATTCTTCACTTGAATTTTATTTCATTCAAAATTTATACCTTATGGTTATATAATATTTCACAATTCAAAATTTATATTTACTTCAATTCAATATTATTTCTAATCCAATTCAAATTTTATAACTTATAGTTATATAGTCACTTTATAATTCACACTTGCATATTTAATTCAATTCGATATAATTCAAATCCGATTCACTTTTTATTTAAATTTCAATTCCTTTTACCCAACATTTCAAAACCATACTCGAGTTATTCATACTTAAATTAAATTTCACTCCAAACAAATTTATTTTAAATTCATTCAATTTCATCATATATTTCATTTACTTCACTTAAGTTAACTCCCATTTCATTAATACACTATATTAATTCAATTGAAATCCAGCCAATTAAATTCTTAAAATTTAATTTACTCAACTTAACTTAAGTTGAATTCCATTTCAACTTTCTCACTTTAAATTTTATCCTAACTTCAATTTTCACACTTCCCTCCTTATAAATATCATCTTACATAGGATTCCAGAATTTTTAAACACCCGGTATTTATTTCAAATCACTTTGAAATCAAATATATATATATACACTCTTTTTGGTTTAACAAACCACTTCCTTGGATTTTCAAAATTCACTTGGTTCCATCCCAAAACAATTTCCCTTCGGAATTTCCAAAACAATACTTGTGTTCACCAAAAAATCTCCATATCAATTTACCATGGTAGCAATCCATCACTTAGAAACTCGAAAATGAATACTGATGATGTTGTACAGTCATCACTAGGATTATTTTCCAGTGACCGAAGTGAGTTCAATGCTATATCACTTCCAAAATCCATTTAAAACCATTTTTTTATTCAAAAATATCTCCAAAATAATAATACCATTATTTAACTTCAAACACTTTGGAAAATACTTCTAAAATTCTCCGGAATTTAAATTTTCCAAATTCTAGTTTGAATCCATTTTAACTATAATCCATTTGTATAATTCATACTTATACAATCTCCCTTTGGTTATATATGACCCTTTCCAATTTTATAATCTTATTTTGATTATATAATAACAACCAAACACACCACTATAATATTTTCAGAAAATTATTCTTTTTTTATATTAAAATATAATTTGGGTAAAATTATTTCATTTACTCGCTCAAAATCATACTGTATCAGTTTACCGTGTTCAAGTTTTTAGAAACTCCTATCGATTTAGTGGAGTCCCACTATTCGATCAGAATTTATATACCACTCAACAAATAAATTAACACAATATAAAACCATTTATATTCACTAACAAGTACGCGCTCATATCTATTATTACACTCAACTCATTCTAGGGCATTACTGACCCTATCACTAATGAGTAATCCCTACCAGAGCTAAGGTTCTCACTTAACCTTCAGCTCTGATACTAAATGTAGTGACCCGCAGTTCCGCACCCTTTTGAATCAACCATATTCACACTTGTCCAACACAAAGTGTACGGAAGAGCGAATAACTAGGGTAAAGAAGAAAAAAGTGGTAGAAGAAAAATTAAACATCAACATAGAATCTCACAATTGTAGCGGAACAAAATATAATATATAATAACAGATTTTTATACAAGGAAAACTGTATCTGTTAATATACATACAATCATCAGAGTACAACAATTCAATACATCAAAATGGACAGTTATAATAACTTGTCCTCTCACGGCGGAAATATAACCAAGTACGGAGATACGTCTCAATCATCCAGCTCATCTCCTGAGCTCCACAGCACCATATCCTAAATTTGTAATACTCGGTCTGACCCGAGTATTATAATAAAATAACACCCAAGTCAGTCTGGAAAACCAGCGTGAGAAAACACACTCAATTTGAATTATTAGAGTTATCAAAATCCTTTGAAAAACAAAGGTATCTTGTAAGACCGTGTCACACATAAACACGACGGGTTTTTCCCTTACGATAACCAAAACATTTTATAGAAAATCCAGTGATATTATAATAATGTCTGAATACAAATACTTATTCAAATAGCCGAAATTGTTACATTAATTAAATTTCAGCATACTACGCTCTGCAAACAAAACCGTAAGGCTCATATTGGAGAATGGATTCCATACAATTACTAGGCCACTGGGGTACCGCCCATCACAGTACACCTCTAGAACAATGTACCGAGGACCTCGTCGGGATCCCCTGCTACACAAGACCGGTCTACACCTAACCTGGATAGACCGAATATGTTATCACCCCGGGTGTTCCCACCCTTACCATCGAGCGCTCCTTCTTTCATGCACAACCATATCCATAATATATAGGTTTCCGAGGATATCTAGAAAAGTGATAACATACCCTAATTGGGTGCGACCCACTTAGCCTTGTTGCATCTCCTTTGTTTTAGTCATTCTTGGTTGATGAGGCTTGAGGCTAAGTGTTACCTTTCAAGAAACAATTCCACTTAGAATGCTCATCGTCCTCCAATAACGATAATCTGTAGCATTCGTCCATTCAAGTTGTCTTGGGTCTGGACAAACCGAATCACCGTCTTCATCATCTTCACGGTATTCATTTGTAACGTTCAAACCAGATCGAAGTGGTTTTCGAATAATTAAATCCGATCCCGGTCTCTTCGAAACGATTAACGAAATTGGCTAATATTGATAGTCGGTTATTTAACTATCAATAAACATCCATGAGGAGTCGCTAGGCCTTATTATAAATTTTTCAAAAAATATTCTTTTCCAAATACCTTTATATGGTGTGTATTTCAAATTCTTTTCCATATTCAAATATCTGAAAACAGTTTTCAATATTTAAATCCGTAACAGGATATCCCATAACTTTTCTACACTTAGGAAAGTACTCTAAGTCCATTTTCCAAAACCATCTCAAGTGTCAAAACTTAGAAATTTTCTTAGCTTATATCCTACATTTCCAAAAACTATTAATAAATTTCTTCTCACATTTTCCAAAACATATTATATTTATTTATAATCACATCTAACCATTTATAACTTCTTTATTAAACTCGAATTCATTTTTTTCAAGTTTCGATATTCCAACACTTACGAAATGTCTTAAATTCTCAGCATACCATTATAAAACTCCTCTTATAAAAACCTTCCCGTTAAATAAACCCACCTACAAGTCTCGAGAGAATAAAGTAAAAATCATCAAACTCCTATATTTATATAAAATAAGTATTTAAAAGAATAATAATTTATTTTTAAAACATGTTCAAATAATTATTTAAAATATCGAAATCACTTTTATAACCATCAATAGCTCATTTTTAGATAAACCAATAAATTTCCAAAGCCGATTTTAAAAGTTAGAATTTACTAAATTAGATACTTAATATTTGAAAATCTACTTACCGAAGTATTTCAATCCTAACTAGTTTAAAATTTCATAGTTTTAAATAATAAAATTTTCCTTTTAAAAGCAAACTTAACTTCTTAAAATTTAAAATATTTTTTAAAACTTCAATACCAATTCATTTATAAATTTCTCTCGAATCACATCACTTCCATTCTGATCTCCTTAACCATTTTCACTTTCAAAAATAGTATCCACTATTTCACTCACCCTATTTCCACATTCTAATATAAATTCTCCCTGTAAATTCGTATTTCTCAATCTATCATTTGATATTGATTTCCCTATTTATAAACATCGTTTATAAATTTTATAACTCCTTTGAGTTTCACTTTTATAAAACTAATCTCGTTTATAAAATTCCCTTTTTATAAATCCATTACCTTATAAATCCTATTCATAACTTCCAATCTATTTTTAATATTCTTTTTATATTTTCAGAATACTATTTATAAATTATTTTATATAATTCATTTTTTTTAAATCTCCATTTAAAAATCTGCAAAAGTTAATTATAACCAAAAATCAATTTTTTTTTCTAACTCATTTTTTTTAAATACTTCCAATTTTATATCAAAATTCCCTTTAATTTCTTAAATTTCAAAAATATATTTATTGTATTAAAATATCAAAATTCAGGCCAGTGCTACAGTAGCATCCAATAATTCAAATTACAACAATAATCTATAACAGATTATCTACATACATCATATATCACTATATATGAAAAATAAACAATATATTTGAGGAATCCAGTTGGATCCCTCCAACCCGTTTCCCTGCATCCATAGATGTCAATACAACATAAAAGTACCAATCCCACTTCGAGGGGGATATCGCGATATATAGGATCATCCGCTATTATGCGGGCCGTATAGGGTCTCGTCCGCTATAATGTATGGGAATATCACTCCAAATACTAGTATATATACTATATAATATAATATAATATAATATAATATAATATAATATAATATAATATGATTCAATTGATAATCAATTCAACCAAACATCCAGAATTGATTTTTAACTATTTAAAATTAATATCTAGATATCCAAAAAGAGTGAGATTTACTCACCTTGATTTTTAATTTGCCAAATGCCCATTTTAGATTAAATCGAATTGTCGTTCGATTTAACCTAAAATTCCAGCTATCTCTAATCGACTCCGAAAAATTCCAGGTTGAAGATTTTCAGCTACGAATTCAACGTTGCCGGTTTCATATGATTTTGACTTCGTATAAATTTTATATGGATTAATAAACTTTTTTTTATAAATTAAACTGAATTAAAATAATTATAAGCTTAAATTATTCTCACCTTGAAATAGCTTGGCCTAAACTACTGCAACCCAAACACTAGTTGGCGCGCGACCACACTGCTATTGCTCGATTATTGCTCGACCTCTGCCACTGACATCCCCTCGACTTCAGCCACCAGTGCCTCAGCCGATCGCAACCACCAGTCGCTTACCCTAAGTCAACGCGGAAACCTCCCCGTTCGATCACAAAACCAAACCCTAACATGACTCAACCCCCACCATGAACTACCACGACAGCATGTGCTTGCCCCGTCTTCCTTCGATCAAGCCGATACTCTTAGACGTAAGTCACGACTTTCCCCTTTTTCTCATGAAAACTCTAACTACGAATCCCACATGGCTTCTACTCTGGTCACCTTCCATTGCACGACTGCTCGGTCACATTCGCCCCCGTTCAGGCTTGACTTTGACCGAGATCGCCTGCCTTCTTTTTATTAATTTTTTTTGAATTGATTTGATTTTCGAATAAGAAGTGATTTCGGTTTTGTCTTTGATTAACAGGAAGGGAAGAACGTGATTTTTTTTCTTTTTTTTCTTTTATATTCGCGATTTCGAATCGATTTCGAACTACCGTGTAGAATTTGAGGTGGAAGGAGAATAATACGCGATTTCATTTTGCTCGGCCATTTCCTTTTTCTTTTTTGTTCTGAGGATTTTAAATTTGATAGAGGGAGGGGACGTGATTTAAAAGGAGGAAAAAGGGGATGTCGCATGATTTGAGCTAGCGTGTTTGAATAGGTTTGAGGGCGGGTGGATGTTGACTGGTCAATATATAAATAAATAAATTTTCAAAATATCTCAATTTACGCAACTCAAAATTTCGAATCCCTATCGAGGCGTGCCGCTAGGCATTTATAATATTATACCCCTATTCCGAACACAATGGAAAAGGTTTCTAGTCCTAATTCGATCGTATGGAGAAGATAGATTTTTGGACCCAATTAAAATATTAAATTTCGATATTAATTTCAACGCGTTTCTATCCCGTACGACCAAACGATAACTCCAAACACTATGAAATTTGAAATCCAATAATAATACACTATTATGGATCCAATGAAACTGGTTTCGTCGAATTTCGAGACTGTGTCCCGGATCGCTATTTTAACGTGTCGATTAAATCGACGATTTCAAAATTTTACGAAATCATTTGAAATTTTATTTTTTAAAAACTTATTAACTCAATTATAATCCCAAATCCAATATTTAAAACCATTTAAATATTCAAAATCGAACGATGAAAAATCTGGGACATTACAAACTTACTTTAGTCATTGGAAAATAATCCTAGTGATGACTACGCAGCATCACTAGTATTCATTTGCGGGTGTCTAGATGACGGATTGCTACCATAGTAATTTGATATGGATATTTGTGTTTGTTAAACAGGTGATGTTGGAAATTCCGAGGGAATTGTTTTGGATAAAAATCAAGTTGATTTTTGAAAGTTGAAGGAAATGGTTTGTTGAAAACAGAGTTATATATATATATATATATATTATTTCATATGATTTGAAATAAGAACCGGGTGTTTGAATTCTGAAATTTCTAGTTAAAAGAGAAGTGAAATAAGAAGAGAATAAGTTTTTGAAATAAAAACTTGGAAAAAGTAAACTTCAAGATGAAATTAAAATTTAACTCATGTAAGTTAAATAAATTGGATTTGTAAAAGAAAATTTGTAGGAATTGGAATTTAACTTAAAGCAAAAATTAAAGAAAATAAATTAAATGAAGTGATTATAATAATAAAATGAAATGAGTAAAATGTGATGAAGTTAACTAAATATAAGTGCATATGAATGTGTAAGTGAATGGAACAAATAAATATAAGTAAGGAAGTGTGGAAAAATTTGAAATTTGAATTAAATTCTGACTTGATTAAAATGAATGAATTAAAAAAAAATTTGTTTGGAGTGAAATTTAATTTAAGTATGAATAACTCGAATATTATTTTGAAATGTTGGTTAAAGGAATTGAAATTTAAATTAAATTAAATTGGATTGGATTAGAAATAATATCGAATTAAAGTAAGTAAAAATTTTGAGTTATGAACTAATTATATAACCATAAAATATAAATTCTGAATGGAATAAAACATAAGGAAAAAGAATCATGGAATGGTGAATAAATAAGTTATATAGCTTATAAAAATTGAAACTAATGGAATAAAGGTATATTTAAGCTATAAAGTGATGTATAATCTTGAGTTAAAAATAAAATGTGGATATACTCGAGTATAAAATTGAGGGGAATGTGAGGAAAGAAGTTGTGTAACTAATAAAATTGTAAAGTGGAATAGAAAAGCCAAAATAAAAATAATTGGATGTTTTGGTGAAGAAATAAATTCCAAACTTGAAATATAAAAAAATGAATTTGAACTCCAGTAAATTAAATGGAGTGATTTTTGAAATAAAAATCAGATATTGGATTATAAAATGGAAGTGAACTAAGAAGATAAATTAATTAGTAATTGAATATGGGAATGGAACTTAACTTGGTTAAGTAAATTAGATTGCGGATTAAATTTGAAATTAAACGTGGAACTTGAGTTATAAATAAAACTCGACTAAATTGTAAGCAAATTAAATATATTTTGAAATGTTGTCGAATAAAAATAGGAATGAATAAAAATGGGGATGACAAAAGTTATAAATAAATTCAATTTGAGTGTAAATAAATTGAATATGGCCTTGATATCATTTGAATGAATTCGAGTATGAAATTGAAATTTGAAGTGGATTAAATGAAGGGACTGATTAAATAAATTAGAAAACGGGATGGAATTTGATTGCATGAGAATCAATCTAAAATTTGAATCGGAATTTGATGGCAAGGGAAATAAACTTAAGTTGTAGAATTAAATTAATTAGATAAACAAATCAACGTAAGTAAATTATTTTAGATCGAAGCTTGGCTCAAATAAAACCATAATGCATAAGTAAATAACATAGGATGATTCCAAGCTTAATAAAATTGATTAGAAAATAATGTGGATATGAATGGAATGCAAATGAATGGATTGAATTTAAAATGGAATAGTATTAAATATAAATGGATTTGGAATCAATTTAAAATAGCTGTAAACTTAAATGGGTATTTTATAAAATGGATATCACCGAATTTGCATGGAAATATTGTCGTTCGACGCAAACGAAAGTAAATAAACTTATGTAAGTTAATAGGAAGTGAGAAAATTGATTTTTTAAATCAATTTGGAATGGATATGAGTCTGTTTGGTGTAAATATGAATTGAATGCAGATAAATTGGTTGTAAATCATTCAAATTAAATGAAATGGTATATGGATCGATTGAAAGTAATTAAATTAGTATCGGAATCTTAAATTGCCTATAAATCTATGTTGGCATGTGGTTTATGAAATTCATGTGTTAAATTAGTTAAATGAATGAAATGTTAGTGAATTTCATATTTTGATACTTACGTGGTTTAATTGAGTAAGTAAAGGTACCCGTAAGCTATTAAGCTAGACACTACGCCATAAATGGCCTACTGCAACATTTTTGCAAGGTGTTGCCAGCTCAAATGTTGCGATAGATATAAAAATTTGGTCCTACTGCAACATTGTATTTATGGTGTTACCTTAGCCATAAAAATGTGTTGCTCTAGCTAAACAAGTGTAACACGATGCAACATTTTTATATAGTGTTGCTATAGATGTATACAAATTAAAAAATTAATAAAGTTAGCAATCCACGTGAATACGATCCAACGGTCTACATTTAATCCAACTGTTAAAATGGATCACCGCTGCACTTTTTACCAAATTTTCGTTTTCCCGCTTATGTTGGTGTAGATCCCCTTTCAGTTTACCATATTCACGAAATCCCCAAATTCATACTTCCAGCAAATTCACGAAATCCCCAAATCAAAAAGCAAATTCACGAAATCCAGCAAATTCACGAAATCCAGCAAATTCACGAAATCCAGCAAATTCATACTTCCAATTCGCGATTAGAATCAATTCATAATTCTCAAATCAATTCGCGTGGAGATGGAAGATGATTTCAGGCGATTAGAATAAATCAAGTATCAAGTTCCAATTCGCGATTCATCTTCTTTGGGGATCCGCAAGTCTGATTGATGAAGTCGCCTGCTGCTTCATGTTGCGTTCAGTGCTTGGAAAGTTTGCTGAAGATTGCCGAGATAGAGCCTTGGATACTACTGAGATTACGATGCCACTGACCGGTGATGCTGTGTTTCAGATCTAGAGTGGCTCGCAGTGCCATCATTCGGTCTAGAAGCGAAATTAACAACAGACAACGAATGTTGTGTTTCAGATCTAGAAGCAAAATCAAGGGCGTCATCTTCAAATTCAGTATCTCAGACTCAAGCATCTTCACAGCAGCAATCTGTTTTGCATATGAAGGCTTCTGGTTTGTTTTTTTAATATTATTTGTGCTTTTTGATGATTTCTTCTTCAGTTTTTGAAGCTTGGGAATATGTTAGCTTATTGACTTTGGATGTTTTGCAGCTCCTAAGAGAAAAAATCATTTTAGAAAATATGTATCCAAATGAGTTCAGATTCTTGATGGATACTAGTTCTGTTGTACAGTCAAATTTGGTATTCACGCTCAACTTGTATATTTAGTTTGTTAGATATATATCTAACCTTAAGTTTGTTAACATGAACTGGTGCTCCAAGTCATGCTAACCTTATATATTTGGTCTGGACTGAACTGGTACCATGCTAACCTTGTTCTTTAACATGAACTGATGCTCCAAGTCCTTTGTATATCATATTACTGCCTATGTTTCTCTTGTACATGCCTGATGCATTCACTGTTTTTGCTTGATAGGCTGCCTATGTGTTGATGATGTAATTTGATGAGGCAGTGAGTGGGTGTTTTGTGAAAGAGGTTGGGAGTGTGGTCAGTGTTTGGTAGATGGTCAGTGTTTCAGGCAATTGTGTTTCAGGTAAGTGGTAGATGGGCAGTAGTTCCGATGGGTGATGAAGTTGCTGAGGATGGGGTTTGCTAAGTTCAGTCTTCATTTGTGCATCATTTTAGGTCGATCCCCGCCGGGACTGCGGTGCCCCGGACCCCCGCCGGCGCTGCGCCCGGACCCGCTTCTCGCCTCGCCTTCGGCTCGGCACTCGGCTCGCCTTCGGCTCGACATATATTTGTCAGTGTCGGTGTCTGTATAAATTGAAACTGCATATGTAATGAGTGAACTGAGTGATGTAGTGAGGAATATCTGTATATGTGAATATCAGTGTTATATATCATTGAATTGTAAAATAGTGGAGTCAGGAATTTGTACTATTTCAAATGTTGAAATAAAATATTTATTTAAATAAATTACTGTTTAAATATCAAATTCTGTGCAATAGCATTTTATTAAATAAATATTTATTTTTATTAAAAAATCAAATATGCTCTACATTGTGGGCCCCACAAATTCAAAAAGTTCATATCTATAGCAACATTTTGGAATGTTGCTACAGATACCTATGGGTGTTGCCATAGACCCAAATAGGGTTCTATTGCAACAATATTACTTATGTTGCCTTAGATAGTCAAAATGTTGCCTTTGAGGTCTAAGGCAACGGCAAAAATTGCATCACCCTAAAAGTGTTGCCATAGACCTATGGCAACATTTTTCGGGCCTGAGCCAACATTTTTTTTGTGTTGCAGTAGGCCATTTATGGCGTAGTGAGAGTTGGGTTGCGTAATTGCATATGAAATAAGTCGCTTGCTTAAAACGCTAATATAAGGTACGTTTTCGGATTAAATACAGCAAAAATATAAAATACTGATATATATTTTGTTAGCTAAAAAGTTAATGTTTAAATTGAAATTGAAATCAGAGATTTTGGTTTAGAAATGGAAACTAAATGTTTTGAATAGGACTAAAAGGTTTAAAAAAGTGAATGTCGAGTTTTAACTAAGTGGGTTTTGAATAGGTAGTGGGTTTGGAGTTTTTCCTGCCTTAGCAATTTCGGGGATGAAATTCTTTTAAATGGGAGGAATGTAACGACCTGGATTTTTCTGTCGTTTAATTTTGAAAACTTAAAAGGCTTAAATATTGGATTTGGAATTTATAATTAGGTTAACGAGTTTTAAAAAGACTGAAAATTCAACTGATTTTGTCAATTTTAGAAACCATCGATTTAATCGACGCGTTTAAATAGCGATCCGGGGCACAATCTCGGAATTCGACGAAACTAGTTCCATTAGATCCTTGTGAATTATTATCGGATTTCAAATTTTGTAGCGTTTAGAGTTATAGTTTGGTCGTACGTGATATAAACGCGTTGAATTTAATATCGAAAATTTAATATAATAATTAAGTCCAAAAAGCTATCTTCTCCATACGATCGAATTAGGACTCAAAACCTTTTCCATTGTGTTCAGAATAGGGGAACAACATTATGAACGCCTTACGGCACGCCTCGATAGGGGTTTGAGATTTTAAGCTACGAAAATCGAGATATTTTGAAAATTAATTTAATATATGTGTGTGTGTGTGTATATATATATATATATATATATTTCTACACTTCAAATCTATCTTCTCTTTCCATCAGCCTCCTAGGATTGTGACTTTTACCGATTCAAACATGCCATTTCCTTCTTTAAAATCATATCTTCTTCCCCCTTCTTTTCAGATCAAATCCACGAGAGTTAAAAAAAATTCGATCGGAGTAAAATCGTGTTTTCCCCGTTTCTTCTTCAAGAACGAAATCAAATTCGTTCTTATATAAAAAAAATGCTCCAATGCATTGCCTACTCAAGAAGTTATCCACCAACAGCTCCTCAGCCGGCATGTGTACTTCCGACAATGACGATATTGTCATCGTTACTCCTAACACCCGTCAAGCCCTCAAATCCCTAACCTCCCAAATAAAGGACATGGCAGTGAGGCTTATCAAGCAGTGACGTGACTCTGGTCTCGACGAGTGAGACAATCGAGGAAGAAGTCATACGATCGATCGATGACGAATGTGATGGAGGATGGGTCGCGACCTGGCTGTGATGATTCGCGATGATGGTAGGAGGGAAAATTCGATAGGCGACAATCGATTGGGGTTGTGGCGTTCGCTCGTGGAAGTCGACCAAGGCTGGGCGAGCCTACGACGATGATCCAGTGGCGGTTGGAGCTCTAATGCAGCGGCGAGGGACGTTGAAGGTCGACGATGAAGCGTGATGTGCAAGATTTTGGGAAAGGTGGTTAACGACATGGGCTTGATTAAGTAGGGATTAGGTGTTAATTTCTAAGATTAATGGTTAATTATGTTATTGTGACGCCCAACCTCTATACCCAAGCTAGCCAAGAACATTACGGAGTAATGGTGTCAACTAGCGCGGAGAATAAGGCTGTTGAGGAGCGACCACCCATGTAACTTCCTTGTGCGAGCACCGATATGTCAGATAGTATAGCATGCATTACATTTAAAGAGGAAATCCGACATATCGATACAAACTCAAAGCTATCACACAGTGGCTTTATATAATCTTCGGATACAGATATAGAAATAATCATAACACCAATCAGTCACAGACATCCATATCACAAAGGCGGAAAAAGATATGAATATATATATATAACACATGAAAGTGTACATCAGAGTAGTGGTCTGAAAGATCCACGATAATACAAAAGAATAACAACATGTGCTATACAAAAGAATACATCAAAGAGTCGACATCCCAAATGTATACAACAAAAACTACTAATCTAAGTAGTTAGCCAAAAGTCAGATCAATCCCAGAAGAGAAGTCAAGCAGAAGCACCTGTAACATCTCGGTCTGACCCGAGTATTATTTCATAAGAAAATAATAAACGGATCTGTCTAGCTATAAATATCAGATGACATGATATAGAATAAAAGTTATGGCATGAGCATGTAATAACCATAATGGCATACTACTATAAGTATTTAATTGAAAATCAACATGAGATTAATCAATATCACAAGAATCTTCTCAAAGATAGAATAGGGCATCATACCCTAAACTTGTATTCATAACAAGTCAATGACACACAAATTCACCAATGCACAAAAATTGATAAACATATCAATGGAAATCACTAAAATTGGTGAAGCACAAAATTTCAGAAATCATCTCAAGAAATCCAGAAATCACAAGAAGGGGGGAGGCCTATCACAAAACGGGAGTATGAAAACTCACCAACACGTGTAACACAAGACGAGACGCTATCTCATGGTAGCTAACCATTAATTTTGAGCCGAAACTCCACAAGAATGGTCCGAAGACCGTGGGGCGCTACCCCACATATGTGATGTAGAAACATCACACAAACGGGGTTTAGTCTCCCTCGTAGACAAAGAGACATCGCACAGTTGCTAGTCTAAATCACAAAAATGATCATCATGATCATCAAGTAGTGTCAACCACACCAAGCTAGTAAATATATGAGTTTAGCTTCATGTCCCATAACCACTTGCTTAACTTAAATATTTACGAACAAACTGTAGATCTTCACTAGAAAATTGTCACAAAAGGTTCAGTCGAACAAGTCCAAGAATTAACCGACGAAGTGAACGCGAGCGTTTCATACCACCTGTTTTACTAAGCCGTTTAATTAGATTTCTCATCCGAGTGATGTAAAGGCTTGTATATACTAATAGATTAGAAAAGGGTTTAGGAAAAAGAGCTTTGTAATAAAATAGAGTTGAAATCGTTTTGATGAAAGAGTTTTGATATTTACTACTAGTATTGAAACCTTCATACTTTTAAAGTGACAAATCACAGAAATTGATTATAGAATCAACAAGTCACAAAAGTTCACGTTCGAAGACGTGAATGAAATCCAAGGAAATCACTTCCAAATCCATCAAAGTAGAAATACCCATGCGACCTAACAAGGCCAAGCTAAAATGCAATGGAACGACTAAAGTAAAATAGGTTGAACGACCTAAGGATGGCATGTCGAGCGACCAAGGAGAGCGCGACCTATCGTGGTGACATGGCCGAGCGACTTATTAAGACAATAGGGAGAGCGACCTATAAGTGATGCGACCTAAGGTGCAAGTGACCTAAGGTGGTGAGGTCGAGCGACCTAAAGGAAGTAAGGTCTAACGACCTAAAGAGTTCGTGACCTAAAGGATACGACCCAAGTGGTGAACGACCTAAGATCAGAGGCCAAGCGACCTAGTGGTTGCGACCTAAGTGGTACGCGACCTAAGGACATATGAGGTCCAACGACCTAAAGGGATGAGGGTCGAGCGACCTAAAGGAAGTAGGTCTAACGACCTAAAGGAAATAAGGTCTAACGACCTAAGTAGTGATGAGCATACAGCCACGGTGGCGCGACCTAATTGGGCGAACGACCTAAGGTACGAACGACCTAAGGGGACCGACCTATTGATGGCGAGCTAGGGAACGACTTAGCGACATCTTAGATCACCGAGCGACCTAAAGGATAGACGAGCTAAGGGACGAACGACCTAACTCCGAACGAGCTATCGATGGCAAACGGCCTAAGCCCAGAACAAGCTATATGCAGGCAAAGACTTTTCCACGCCGAGCGACCTAGCGAGGCAAAACGACCTAAGTGTAGTTTTCTTGCCAAAAACACTAAAAATTGGAGGTTTTCACCAATTCAATCCAAACCAAATGCAAATGTACATGCTAAAGTGATAAGGAATCATTCCCAACAATCCAAGATAGTTATAGACAAGAAAGTGAGATAAAAATCTCACCTTTTCACGAAATTGATGATGGAGAAGCTTAAAAGTAATGGAAGAAGCTTGAATCCAATGTCTTCTCTCTAGATTTGGAGTTGGATGATAATTTTGCAAGAGAACTTGAGCTTGGAGTTTTAATTTCCCATTCCCTCCACCATTTTTGATGAAGCTTTGTTGTTAGGAAAATGAAGAAGGAATTAATGAAGAGGAGAGGTGGTTGGGCTGAGTTAGTAAGGGCAAAAGAGTTCAGCCCAAACCAAAGTCATAAGCCAAAAAGTGGCGAAAATTCCACTATCTCCAAACATATCGAAGATTACACTCAAAAAGATCGCAAACGTCATTTTGAACTCAATGGAGGTGGTCTCGAGTCCTAATTTGACCGTTTGCAAAAGGTAGCTTTTCGGACTAAAATTTGACTAACGATAAAACATTTAAATAAAATATTTAAATATAAAATCGACAAATATGCGGGTTGTTATAGACTCCCCTCCTTAAAGAAATTGCATCCTCGCAATATATATAAGATGGAAATAAAAAGTAACAACCATAAAAGCATATTATCACAAAAGAAATTTGAAATAAGAAGTTCACCTCAAAGAGCATGAGTAAGTAAGTCCGGATGTGTACGCTCGATGAATTCTCTAGATTCCCAAGAGCAATCCTTAGGATTTGAGGACCATTGAACTTTTACAAGCGGAACATCTTTATTTCGAAGTCGTTTGACCTCCGAAGCAATAATTCGAATAGGATGCTGCTCATAAGTTAAATTCGACGAAACTTCAATTTCTTCCACAACACCGGGCTCAAGAATAGAATCGGAATCCCGAAGGCACTTCCGTAATTGAGAAACGTGAAACACGTCATGCATGGCAGAAAACTGAGCCGGTAATGAGAGGCGGTAAGCCATGGAACCAATACGTTCGGTGATAGGAAATGGCCTAATATATCGAGGCGCTAACTTTCCCGATCGACTGAAACGTACAACACCCTTCATCGGTGAAACACGAACAAATACAAGATCTCCAACAGAAAATTCTAATTTCCTTCTTCGATTATCGGCATAGGATTTTTGTCTACTCTGGGCTTCTTTCATCCTATGTCGAATAAGTTCAATCTTTTCTGTGGAATCACGAATAAAATCTGGACCTAAAACCAGCTTCTCACCGGCCTCAAGCCAACAAGAAGGAGATCAGCATGGCCTTCCATAGAGTGCCTAAAAAGGTGCCATACCAATACTAGATTGGAAGCTGTTATTGTAGGATAATTCAACAAGTGAAATATGATCCTCCCAACTTCCACCGAAATCAAGCACACAAGAATGAAGAAGATCTTCAAGGGTTTGATTCACACGCTCAGTTTGTCCATCGGAATGGGGGTGATAAGCGGTGCTAAAATTAAGCTTCGTTCCCAAAGCTTTTTGAAGACTCTTCCAGAATCCACTAGTAAACAATGGATCATGATCACTAACAATGGAAGTAGGAACTCCATGCAATTTAACAATTTCTTTGATAAAGAGTTTGGTCAGAAGAGGAACGGTTCGGTTCGACCGAACGGGAATAAAATGGGTAGATTTAGTAAGTCTATCAACAATCACCCTTAAGCTATCATGACCCGAACGAGAACGGGGAAGGCCATCAATAAAATCCATAGAAATTTGATCCCACTTCCAAATTGGAATTTCCAAAGGTTGTAATAACCCACCGGGCTTTTGATGTTCAGCCTTAACAAGTTGGCAAGTCATGCAACACTTAACAAAGTTAGCAACATCAGATTTCATTCCCTCCCAATAATAAAGTCGTTTCATATCCGCGTACATTTTACTACTACCGGGATGAATGGAAAATTTGGAACGATGAGAATCTTCTAGAATATCTTTACGAAGATTACTAATATTTGGCACTATAAGTCTACCAAATTTTCGAATGCCGCCACAAGAATCAATATCAAAGTCTGTCAGACCTTCAATATCGGTTTTATCCTTCAAATTCTGGCCAAGCAAAGCCAATTCAGGATCTAGCTTTTGAGCTTTAAGAATGCGGTCTAAAAGAGAAGGATGAGCATCAAGGATACATAAAACAAAAGATGAACATAAATCGGTTACACGATCTCTAATCTCACAAGTGGATAAAACATCGAGATCATGCCATTCAGATATCATCATAGAGACAACCGCTTGTTGCTTACGACTAAGAGCATCGGCAACATGATTTCCCTTTCCGGGGGTATAAAGAATATCAAGATCATAGAGGCAAGGAATTCGAGCCAACGCTGTTGACGCAAATTAAGTTCCTTTTGAGAAAATAAATATTTCAAAGACTTATGATCAGTATAAAGTATAAATTTCTCTCCTAAAAGATAATGTCGCCAAATCCGAAGGGCGAAAACGATAGCTGCGAGTTCTAAATCATATGTGACATATCTAGTCTCAACCGGCTTCAATTGCCTAGAAGCATAAGCAATAACACATTCTTTTTGCATAAGAACGGCACCTAAACCAATTCGACTAGCATCGGTATAAACAACAAAATCTTGATTCCCTTCGGGAATAACAAGAATAGGAGCCTCAGAAAGGAGTTCTTTTAATTTCAGAAAAGAAGTTTCACATTTGTTCGACCAAATGTATTTAACACCTTTCTTTGTTAAGCCAGTAAGAGGCACGGCAATTTTAGAAAAGTCCTTGATAAAACGACGGTAATAACCCGCCAATCCAAGGAAGCTATGGATTTCCGCTACACTCTCTGGTCTCTTCCAATTTTGAATTGCTTCAATCTTTGAAGGATCCACTGATATTCCGGATTCGAAAATAATATGACCGAGAAACTTCACACTAGATTGCCAAAAGTGGCATTTAGAAAATTTTGCTTTTAATTGATTGCTCCTCAGAGTTTCCAATACAATCCGAAGATGCTTTTCATGTTCCTCCTCGGTTTTAGAATACACAAGAATATCATCAATAAAGATGAGAACAAACCGATCAAGGAAATCTTTGAAAACTCGATTCATAAGGTCAACGAAATAAGCTGGAGCATTCGTTAAATCAAATGGCATAACTAGTCATTCATAAGATCCATAACGAGTACGGAACGAGGTCAAAGGAATACTGTCCTCTGCAATACGAAGCTGATGAAAACCGGTAGCCAAGTCCAATTGTGAAAAGACTCTAGCACCACTAAGTTGATCAAATAGATCATCAATCCGAGGTAAAGGATATTTATTCTTAATAGTAAGATCATTAAGCTTGCGGTAGTCTACGCAAAGCCTAAGTGTACCATTGGATTTCTTCACGAAATTGCTGAAGCTCCCCAAGGCGAGGAACTAGAGCGAATAAATTGCTTTGTTTCCAATTCGGATAGTTGCTTGCGCATCTCCTCGTTTTCCTTATTGGACATGTGATAAGGAGGACGAGTAATGGGTTGAGCTTCAGGTGTAAGATTAATTCTGAACTCAATTGCTCGCTTAGGTGGTAATCCTAAAACGGGCTCAAATATGTCGAAAAATTCACGAACGACGCGAATACGAGAAATGACGTCTTCCTCATCATCATTATCATTATCACGAGGATTTAAAGAATATAAAGATGCAGCCAAAGTGAAATCCGAATCTTTAAGAACAATAGAAATCTGCTTAACAGATAGTGGATGTTGAAGATAAATAGTCCGCTCGGGACATAGGATATGAGCTTCATAACGGTTAAGCCAATCCATACCCAAAATCATTCCAAAGCCTAAATAACGCATGACATGCAAATCGTCTAGGAAAGGAAAATCACACAAAATAATCTCCACATCTTTACAAAGCAAACTAAGAGTTGCGGATCCACCAACCGGATTCACAATTCTTAAAGAAGTCATTAAAGCAACAACACTTAAGGAAAAAGTATCGACAAGTTCCTTTGATATAAAAGAATGGGATGCACCCGTATCAAAGAGAACTCTAATAGGTTGATCATGAAATATAATAATGCCATCAAGAACAGAATGAGACATACCTTGACCGCGAGATGTGTTGCCAGTGGCTTGGGCCACGTTTAACTTTCCCTCCTTCTTTCCTTGAAGTCTGGGGCATAAATGTATATAATGATCCGGGCTTTTGCAATAGCGACAAGAACGAGGCTTTGAACACTTGTTCGCAAAATGGTCCTTTGAACCACAGTTATAGCATTGCCCGCTACTAGGGGAAAGAGTCTTTACTGCCGGAGGTGCAGGTTTTCCCTTTTTGTTGGGATAAGGACCCTTGAATTTGTTTGGTCTCTTCTTGTTGTTGAAGTTTGGTTTGTAACTCACTACTTCAACATCACTCTCTCTATCGGCCTCTTCAAGACGAAGAGCGATATCAATGAGTTGGTCAAAGGAAACATCTAATTTTAGAAGTAATGGCTTCTTGAGATTTTTGTTCAAGCCATAGACAAATCTTTGGGTCTTCTTCAATGGGGTGTTAATGTATTCAACCCCATATTTAGACAGTGACTCGAACGATGCGACATAATCTGTCACAGAGGATTCACCTTGAACAAGGTCTATGAAACGATGAGCCAATGTTACTTTCTTAGCTTCTGGTACGAATTTCAATTCGAAGCATTCCCGGAATTGCTCCCTGGTGAGATCCGCTTCATTAATCTCAGAAATAAGAAGTTCGTACCAGTCCAATGCTCTTTCTTGGAGCATACTGGAGGCCACCTGAACATGGTGAAGATCGATAAGATTCATGCGAGAAAAGATTCGATCGCATGTTCTTAACCAAGCCTGGACTTTAATAATAGTTTCAGAACCTCTGAATGGTTTCCCACCCAAGTTGGTATAATCGTTGCACAAACGTGCAAATCCAGACTTAGGGTGAGTAGGTTCCTGATTAGGACCAACTGCCTGAGCATTCTTTACTAAATCAAGAAGCTGTTGAGAAGTCATAAAAACTCCATCCTAGGGAGTAACAGTAGATGGTCCGGCTCTGGGACGGCCTGGCCTAGACATTCTCTTCTTTAAGTAAGAGAGAAGAAGAAAAGTTATTCTCCAAATAAATATCAAGCAAATCTTGATAGATAAAACAAGGATACATAAAAGGAAATAGGATGAATTGGTACGAAGACTCGAATTACATCCTAAGGCACGACTCCTAAGTTGGACTTAGGACGATGATCCTTCTTAAGTTATTCTACATTGTTCCAAAGTTTGGCTCTGATACCAAGCTGTGACACCCCACCTCTATACCCAAGCTAGCCAAGAACATTACGGAATAATGCTGTCAACTAGCACGAAGAATAAGGCTGTTGAGGAGCGACCACCCATGTAACTTCTTTGTGCGAGCACCGATATATCAGATAGTATAGCATGTATTACATTTAAAGTGGAAATCCGACATACCGATACAAACTCAAAGCTATCACACAGTGGCTTTATATAATCTTCGGAAATAGATATAGAAATAATCATAACACCAATCAGTCACAGACATCCATATCACAAAGGCGGAAAAGATATGAATATATATATATATATATAACACATGAAAGTGTACATCAGAGTAGTGGTCTGAAAGATCCACGATAATACAAAAGAATAGCAACATGTGCTATACAAAAGAATACATCAAAGAGTCGACATCCCAAATGTATACAACAAAAACTACTAATCTAAGTAGTTAGCCAAAAGTCAGATCAATCCCAGAAGAGAAGTCAAGCAGAAGCACCTGTAACATCTCGGTCTGACCCGAGTATTATTTCATAAGAAAATAATAAACGGATCAGTCTAGCTATAAATATCAGATGACATGATATAGAATAAAAGTTATGGCATGAGCATGTAATGACCATAATGGCATACTACTATAAGTATGTAATTGAAAATCAACATGAGATTAATCAATATCACAAGAATCTTCTCAAAGATAGAATAGGGCATCATACCCTAAACTTGTATTCATAACAAGTCAATGACACACAAATTCACCAATGCACAAAAATTGATAAACATATCAATGGAAATCACTAAAATTGGTGAAGCACAAAATTCCAGAAATCATCTCAAGAAATCCAGAAATCACAAGAAGGGGGGAGGCCTATCACAAAACGGGAGTATGAAAACTCACCAACACGTGTAACACAAGACGAGACGCTATCTCATGGTAGCTAACCATTAATTTTGAGCCGAAACTCCACAAGAATGGTCCGAAGACCGTGGGGCGCTACCCCACATATGTGATGTAGAAACATCACACAAACGGGGTTTAGTCTCCCTCGTAGACAAAGAGACATCGCACAGTTGCTAGTCTAAATCACAAAAATGATCGTCATGATCATCAAGTAGTGTCAACCACACCAAGCTAGTAAATATATGAGTTTAGCTTCATGTCCCATAACCACTTGCTTAACTTAAATATTTACGAACAAACTGTAGATCTTCACTAGAAAATTGTCACAAAAGGTTCAGTCGAACAAGTCCAAGAAATAACCGACGAAGTGAACGCGAGCGTTTCATACCACCTGTTTTACTAAGCCGTTTAATTAGATTTCTCATCCAAGTGATGTAAAGGCTTGTATATACTAATAGATTAGAAAAGGGTTTAGGAAAAAGAGCTTTGTAATAAAATAGAGTTGAAATCGTTTTGATGAAAGAGTTTTGATATTTACTACTAGTATTGAAACCTTCATACTTTTAAAGTGACAAATCACAGAAATTGATTATAGAATCAACAAGTCACAAAAGTTCACGTTCGAAGACGTGAATGAAATCCAAGGAAATCACTTCCAAATCCATCAAAGTAGAAATACCCATGCGACCTAACAAGGCCGAGCTAAAATGCAATGGAACGACTAAAGTAAAATAGGTCGAACGACCTAAGGATGGCATGTCAAGCGACCAAGGAGAGCGCGACCTATCGTGGTGACATGGCCGAGCGACTTATCAAGGCAATATGGAGAGCGACCTATAAGTGATGCGACCTAAGGTGCAAGTGACCTAAGGTGGTGAGGTCGAGCGACCTAAAGGAAGTAAGGTCTAACGACCTAAAGAGTTCGCGACCTAAGGGATACAACCCAAGTGGCGAACGACCTAAGATCAGAGGCCGAGCGACCTAGTGGTTGCGACCTAAGTGGTACGCGACCTAGGGGCAAATGAGGTCCAACGACCTAAAGGGATGAGGGTCGAGCGACCTAAAGGAAGTAGGTCTAACGACCTAAAGGAAATAAGGTCTAACGACCTAAGTAGTGATGAGCATACGGCTATGGTGGCGCGACCTAATTGGGCAAACGACCTAAGGTACGAACGACCTATGGGGACCGAC
Organism: Allium fistulosum; assembly: GCA_030737815.1. Lineage (NCBI taxonomy): Eukaryota > Viridiplantae > Streptophyta > Magnoliopsida > Asparagales > Amaryllidaceae > Allium > Allium fistulosum. Next base: position 187,410,242 of record CM060906.1, read on the forward strand.
CTATTGATGGCGAGCTAGGGAACGACCTAGCGACATCTTAGATCGTCGAGCGACCTAAAGGATAGACGAGCTAAGGGACGAACGACCTAACTCCGAACGAGCTATCGTTGGCGAACGACCTATGCCCAAAACGAGCTATATGCAGGCAAAGACATTTCCACGCCTAGCGACCTAGCAAGGCAGAACGACCTAAGTGCAATTTTCTTGCCAAAAACACTAAAAATTGGGGTTTTTCACCAATTCAATCCAAACCAAATGCAAATGTACATGCTAAAGTGATAGGGAATCATTCCCAACAATCCAAGATACTTATAGACAAGAATGTGAGATAAAAATCTCACCTTTTCACGAAATTGATGATGGAGAAGCTTAAAAGTAATGGAAGAAGCTTGAATCCAATGTCTTCTCTCGATTTGGAGTTGGATGATGATTTGCAAGAGAACTTAAGCTTGGAGTTTTAATTTCCCATTCCCTCCACCATTTTTGATGAATCTTTGTTGTTAGGAAAATGAAGAAGGAATTAATGAAGAGGAGAGGGGGTTGGGCTGAGTTAGTAAGGGCAAAAGAGTTCAGCCCAAACCAAAGTCATAAGCCAAAAAGTGGCGAAAATTCCACTATCTCCAAACATATCGAAGATTACACTCAAAAAGATCGCAAACGTCATTTTGAACTCAATGGAGGTGGTCTCGAGTCCTAATTTGACCATTTGCAAAAAGTAGCTTTTCGGACTAAAATTCGACTAACGATAAAACATTTAAATAAAATATTTAAATATAAAATTGAAAAATATGCGGGTTGTTACAGTTATTTAGTTGGAATTCTTGTTAAATCAACTACTCTATCATGCGAGGTCAGAAAATTTGAAACAATCGGCACCGGAATCGTATCGAAGAATATCACGCTATAAAATTGGTTTGGATTTTTTTTCGAAGATAGCAGGAATTTTAAATTAAATTGAAAGCTGTTCAATTTGATTTAAAATTGGAATGGATTGCAATTAAATATCAAGGTGAGAAATTCTCACTCATTTGGATTACCAAATTTAATTTTAAATAGTTAAAATTAATTCTGAATGCCTAGTTGAATTTTATAAATTATTATATGTTGAATGTTATATATATAGTAGTACATATATATTAGTAGTTGGATATAATATTTCTCGTCGATTGGAGCGGATGAGACCCTATGCGCCCCGCATAATAGCGGATGACCATATATACCGCAATATCCCCTTTGAAGTGGGATTGGTATTTTTATGTTGTATTATCATCTGTGGATGTAGGGAAACAGGTTGGAGGGATCCAACTAGATTCCTCAAAATTATATTGATTGTTTTTCATATATAATAATATATGATGTGTTAGAATAATTTGTCATAGATTATTGTTGTGATGTGAATCATTGGATGCTATAGTAGTGTTGGCCTTAATTTTGGTATTTTAAATACCATAAATATTATTTTGAATTTTTAAGAAATTAAAGGAGATTTTTAAGATGAAAATATTTATATTGGAATTCGGATTATTTAAAAGAAAATGTTTTGGATAAGAAATAATTGATTTTAATCATACTTAACAATTCAGAAAAAATATATTTTTATAGAGATTTTAAAATAATTTATATAGAAGATTTTAAACAATGGATTTTTAAAAATGATAGCTGGAAAAATATGGAAAGGCGTTGAAATCGATATTAAATATAGATTTGAAAAAAAAATGGAATTTATAAAGAAGTGGACTTATAAATGGATTTTTATAAGTGAGGATAGATTAATAAAAAGGTAAACTCAAAGGATTTATGTAACAACCCAGATTTTTCACAAAAATTCTAAAAACCGAGCCCACTGAAGCCCGAGTTGGGTATCTGATATCTTGCAAATAGGCAAAGATAAATATATCAGAGCTCAATTAATTATCTCATAGCGGAATTGACTATAATATAATAATAAGTAAATACCCACCGAAATAATAACACTTTCTAAGCAAGTGTCGTAAAGCTGAGAAGTCTCTACCATCTACCTAACCTGTAGGATGTTATGAGGAGGGGGTCAGAACAAAAGTTCTGATGAATGAATAAATTATATACTTCTAGGCTTAATTCTACATATATCGTTTTATTTTCATTTACTCTTATATTAGGTTCATTAGGTTACAATACTCTCCCCTCTGTTCGTGAACCTGCCCATCTACTTCATAGTAGATTAAAACCTAATAACTAATGTATACATATATGTAGCTATATGTCCAATGACCATATTGGTCCTAGGTACCACCCATGGTACCTTCCGTATCCTCCTCGTAAAGAGCTCCATCGTCTAGCTTCGAGAGCATTTCGTAGCTACATCTGTAAGGGACCGCTTCGTAAGGCCTACATACAGATGCTCCGTCGTTTTGCTTCGCGAGCGTTTCGTAGCTACATCTATAAAGGACCGCTTCATAAGACCTACAATACAGATGTTCCACTACTTACTATAAAAACATAAATCACGTCTGCACTAGTCTATACCAGTGCTTGGACATCCACAATGTACCACCCAGTGCGTACATTGAGGACTACGTAATCGTTCCGTCTACTATATGAATCCCGCCAACAAGGTCTGCCTTGTACGGAACTCGATCGAGGATTTTCTATATCTATAAAGGATCGCTTCATTAGGCCTACAATACAGATACTCTATTTGGTCTATCCCTTTCTCATCGTGGCTATGGCCCCACGCAGCCACCCCTCAACTAATCGAAAGACTTCTAAAGAGTTAAGTGGTCGTGCCCTACTACAAACAATCTAACATATAATTGGCGGTGCCCTTCCATCCAATGTCTCGATAGTGAAAGAATCATTGTCTTGTTGGTTTAACTCTAGTCTTTCCCAAAATCGCTCTTAGTCTTGATGCTGGCCGATATCCGCATGCGACTATCCTTAAACTTACTTGCAAGTACTGGACATACGAATACCCTACTCCGAACAACAAGCCCTTCTGACTGCCTACAAAGGCCCGCTTCGTTAGGCCTACAATGCAAATGCAGTCAAGGCATGCTCCCTTGATGGAACATCCATAGACCTGCCTCCGGGGATGCAGCTTCGTTAGGCCTACCTAGAGGGACATCCTAGAGTATCCTCAAGTCTCGTTGAAGTCTCGTACTTCTTTGATGCCCAAAAATACTAAGTTGGACGTGCTTCACCATTGCTAAAATCTACGATGAACTACTTCGTTAGGTGCTTCATCCTTTGGGTTGCTCCAAACGCAATTTGATTCTTTTATTAGACCCTAAGTCTAATCTTTTAATTTGCGTTTAGTTTTCTTTCTTATTCTGTTGGCTACTTATTTTAATTTAATAGAGAATGATGTTAGTATGAGCCACATTCATTATCTTGCTTATTTAACTTAATATATAAATCCCTAAGTTCAATAAAATAAGCCTATTTTATTATTTCTGTGTTATTTGCTTATCAACTTAGTATAAGTTGTTTAAATAAGCTTCTACTATTATTGCTTACCAATTTATTATAAGTCTCACGATAAGCTTTTCCGTTATAATTATAACTTAGGTTATAATTCTACTCGTAATTGTTACTTTTTCTTCTTTTATAGTCCGTTATATAATTACAAGCGTTTCTTGTCTGTTCTAGTCTGCCTTCTTTTATTATGATATAGAATTTGCTTTAATTCTATAATATTTCATAATTCACTTATCACAATAATTGCCTATTTAAATAGCCTGCGCAGTAAATACAGACTTAGGCTCATAAATTTTTACAGCTTCAAATTCTTGATTAATAATTTTCTTGTTTCAATTCATACTTTACTTTATTGTCATCTATTTTAGGAAGTAATTCTATTTTATTTGGTTGGTTATGAAACCTATATAATCCATTTCCATATCTTAATATTGGATAACACTATAAACAATAATCCATAACTGCAAGATATTTCTTTTACTATTTTGGAGTAGTGTAAAATACAGCGGTTTCTCTATTTTACACTAGCTCCCATTTTTATTTCTTTTATTCTTACAGTTATGTTTATCATTATCTTTTAGATGTTAAGTTATGTAAATGTATCCTATTTTCTAAACCGACCAATTAATCTAGTAATTACTCCCAAAGTAACATTTTCCCATTTTAATGCAATTTATTACCGTAATTCAATTCCTCAAACTTTTATTATTTTACATCTAATTTCCTTTATTTCATTATTCTTAATTATTTAATCCATATTCGCATTTAATCTATTCTAATCCATATGCGAAGAAAAAGGAGAGGATAGAAGAAAACCGACGCTTGCATAAAATCCAAAACGTCGAAAAGGATGTAAATAAGGCATAGAAAACAGTATATAAATACTAATATTGTACATAAACTGCAAGTTTTCTTATAGTTCAGCATAATTTAATTAATTAATTACCGAATAAAATTTTCTAAACGGGAATCTTACGATAATATATCTTAAACTTAAAAGATATATAAATAAATCCACTCACCTGTCGTACTTAGATTCGCTTGTGCTCCGCTTGGCTCCACAGTCCTTCTGGATCCTCTTCTTCCAAGGTGTATAATATTTTAGTTCAGAAGATCTTCTCCGTAGAAATTATTTCTTTTTAGGGTTCAGCCTTAGGCCAAGAACCCAAAGAAATATTTTCTATTTAGGGTTCAGCCTTAGGCCAAGAACCCAAAGAAATATTTTCTATTTAGGGTTCAGCCTTGGGCAATGAACCCATGGGAGAAAATCTAATTGTGAGAAGATAGCTTGGCCTAGGGTCCTATTTATATTGGAGCTTGGGGGCCTCAGACCGTTGGATTCTTGGATTGAACCTAGAGCCACCACGTCACAGGGTCGTTCGGAGCCATAATATCGAAGAACATATGGCTCAGATCGCGCAAAAACAAGAAAACACATCACGTACGTACCTGGACGAATAATTCGTCCAGGTCGACCACCTCTAAGCACCGATCGACCGTGCAGTCGACCTGTGTGCCAATTGGGTCAACCTATGGTCGGCCCATATGTACATATATATATATATTCGTTTTGTTTCCTATTTTTGTTTCATTCATAACTTCTTCATATTGGTTCAGATTTTGACAAGTTATATATGGAAACTGATCAGAAAATCGCCCAAGACGCAATGGTACAAGTTTCGGAGCCATATTCTGATAATTCCAAAATTATTTATTTTCATTACTTAGCGTTATACGTTAAATTTTAACTATAAAAATGCGGGGTGTTACAAGTTATAAAATTTATAAAAGATGTTTATAAATAAGGGAAAACGATAGCGGTCGCTAAATTGGGAAAATAAAATTCATAGGGTGAATTTATATTAGAATATGGAAACAGGGTTGAGGAAAATAGTGGATACTAATTTTGAAAGTGGAAATGGTTAGGGGAATCGGAATGAAATCGATGAGTTGTGAATCAAGAGGAATCTATAAATTATTTGGTTATTTAGATTTTAAAAATATACTTTATTACTAAGAAATTAAGTTGTTTTTAAAAAGGGAAGTTTTATTTACCAAACTATGAAATTTTGAACTAGTAGAATTGAAATAGATCAAAAAGTGAATTTTTCAAATACTTAATATTTATTTAACAAATCCTACAATTTAAAACCACCTTTGAAAAGTGATGTTATAAAAAAGTGTTTTAATATTTTAGATAGTTACTTGAACATGTCTTAAAAATAAATTATTGTTATTCTTTTAAATACTTATTATATATATAGAGTTTAGTAATGTTTTAAATTTATTTATTAATCTTCTCAAAAATCTGGAAAATGGGGTTATTCAGTATATGGGATTTATAAGAGAATTCTCAAAATGGAATTGGGAAAAAGTAAGAAATTTTTTGAACTAGATAAATAAAAGTGAACTTCGAAAAATGAAATAGAATTCACAAAGAAGTAGAAAGGGAGATTGGAATTATAAGCAAGTATATTTGACTTTGGAAATATTAAAGGGAATTAATTAAGGAATTCCGGAACTTATAGAATTCGTTATAAACGAGTTAAGAAAATTACAAATAAATTGTAAATAATTTTGAGAAAATAGGAAATAGGGAATAAATGGAATACTTCCTAAGTGTTGAACATAAAATGGAGTTAGAAAAATATTCTAAGTATTGGAATGGTGGAAATATTCCATTGAATAAATAAGGGTTTGAAATGGTTTCAAATGTTGGAATACTGGAAGTAGTTTAAATACATATCTTATAAAGATATTTTGAAAATAAATTTTGGAAAAATTTAAAATAAGGCCTGATGTCTGCTTTTGAATGTTTTTTTGATAGTTAAATAACCGACTATCAAATATTGGCCAATTTCGTTAATCGTTTCGAAGAAACCGGGATCAGATTTAATTATCTGAAAACCACTTTGATCCTATTTGAGCGTTAGGAATGGATATTGTGAAGATAGTGAAGACGGTGGTTTGGTTTGTCCAGACCCAAGACAACTTGTATGGACGAATGCTATTAGAACATCGTCATTGGAGGACGATGAGCATTCTAAGTGAAATTTTTCTTGAAAGGTAATCGTAGCCTCAAGCCTCATCAACCGAAATGATTGAAAATCAGGGGAGATGCAGCAAGGCTAAGTGGGTCGCACCCAATTAGGGTATTTTATCACCTTTCTAGATACCGTCAGATATATTATAAATTATGGATACGGTGGTGCAAGCAAAAGAGCTCTCGATAAGGGTGGGAACACCCGGGGTGATAATATATTCGGTTCTATCCAGGTTAGGGATAGGGCCGTTCTTGTATTGTAGGGCATCCCAGCGAGGTCCTCGGTACACTTTTCTAGAAGTGTACTGTGATAGGTGGTACCCCAGTGCCTAGTCATTATATGGAATCCATTCTCCAATAAGCGTTGTACGGTATTGATTGTGCCCAACTATGCTGAAACGTGAGATGCAAGCATTTCAGCTATTTTCTATTTACTTGGTTTAGAAACTATTATAATATCAGGCGGTTTTGATAAAAATGTTTGGTTATCGTAAGGTAAAAACCCGTCGTGTGTATGTGTGACGTGGTCTTACGAGAACCTTTGTTTTTCAAAGGATTTTGAAAAGGTTAATAATTCAAATTGAGTGTGCTTTCTCACGCTGGTTTTCCAGACTGACTCGGGTGTTATTTTATTATAATGCTTGTGTCAGATCGAGTATCACAGATTTAGGTTAGGATGCTATGGAGCTCAGGAGACGAGTTGGAGGAGTTCAGACGTATTCCCGTAGTTGATTTGTATTTCCGCTATGTGAGGATAAGTTATTAAACTGTCAAGATTGATTGTTGTCTATTGTACTCTGATAATGGTATGTATATTAACAGTACGGTTCTTGTATTTAAAATCTGTTATTATATATTATATTTTGTTCCGCAGCGATTGTGAGATTTTATGTTGTTTTTTTGTTTTTCTTCTTCACCCCAAAATGAAATGGTGTTTCCGGCACTTGATTGCTTAGCATTCTATACATTGGACGTATTGATGTCGATTTTCGAGGGTCGAAAATCTGGTTCGTGACAAGCTTCATGCATATTCTTTTATTATACATAGGACATATTTCGTTCCTTTGTTGAATCGGGTGTAATTATCACCATTCTTAGATGCGCGTGCGCGCCCACACAAACACACACACATAATTGGCTTTTCTAAGATTGTTTCTTCTAAATATAATTTGCATTTTATGCACTTCATATGCTACTATCTCTTTGATGGATATATCGAGATTTTCATTACAATAGTACTTAAAAGTAGGAAGAATCTACTCATCGTGAAGATATCCATATTTTCGTTACAACAATACTTAAAAGAAGGTTTTGATCTACACAGCTTGTGCATTGCATCTTTTAAAACTAGCAAAGTTATGTATTTTCTTTAGGAACTTTTATACTTTCATCATTTAGTATAATTTAACCTACATTCACACTTTCACCATTTAGTATGATTTAACCAACATTTATACTTTCAGTGCTTTAAATGTTTTAAAAACTTTGACAACGTCACTTCCAGTGTTTTTAAAACTATTGTGCTTTTGGCACTTAATACACTCCTGGCACTATTCGTGCTTTAGTGATTTCAGTGTGCTTCCTGATGGAACTAAGCCAAACAGTAGTGGTCTAAACGTGTAACAACCCATCTTTTCGATCATCAAAAGTCGATACTAATACATTCACGGTGTTCACGTGCCGAGCTTTCAAGTGCCGGAAAGATGGATTATTAGGGAAAAAGAAAAAAAGACAGGACATAATCTCACATCGTTATGAGCAACATATAATATACAATAGATCTTTACAAAAGGAAATTGTATATATACATACATCAAATCAGATTTAACGAAACAAACATCAACCTGAATAGTTATAACAGTATGTCCTAATAATTTCTAATAAATACATCAGGAAATGCAACAGAAATAAAAAGATACGTAAATACATCTAACAGGCCTCCGACTTGTCTCGTGAAGCTCCAAAGCACCCAAACTAGATCTATAGTATGCTCAGTATGACCCAAGCATTATTAGAAAATAACACCCGGATCAGTTTGGTAAACCAGCTTAAAAAACACACCTCAAATGGATTATTTAATGTTATAAAACTTTCCAAAATAAAAGTATCTCGTAAGACCACACCTCACATAAACACGAACGAGTCTTTACGTTACAATAACCAACCATTCATATTAGAAAACGCAATGATATTATAATAATGCCCGAAGACGAAAATATCAATAATCAAGTAGCTGTGATGCTCGTAAGTGATAGGTATATAATCAAAAACCGTTAAGGCACGTTCGCTAATTGTGTAGGATTCCACGGACGTTTCCTCGGTACTTCGAGAACGGTCCTCCTACACAAGGATCGGAGTTATCTTTCTGAAGCAACAATACATCTCTAGTGGTGTATGATAAAAAATACATAGTTGGCCCAAAAAACTATCAAGCCGGGTGCATCGCTCTTTGCATGCATAACAACTGTATGTAACTCTAGGAAGAAGATGACCATACCCTTATGGGTTAGCTAAACCCTTGGCCATGCATCCTATCTCTGGTTTTAGTCATTACCGTTGGTGAGGTTGCGTCTGGCATTCCAGCTCATGCACCAACTGAATAGATCACGAAATCACACATGGATTCACATACCTCAACAGGTCTCGGAACCACACATGGGTTCCCATATCTCAACAAAGATCTCGGAATCACACATGGATTCTCATACCCAATGGGTCTCGGAATCACACATGGATCCACACATCTCAACAAACATCAAGGAATCACACATGGATTCTCATACCCCCAACGGATCTCGGAATTACACATGGATCCCCACATCTCAACAAAGAGCTCAGAATCACACGTGGATTCCCATACCCCAATGGGTCTCGGAATATTCCAACATCCAAATAGATCTCGAATCTCCTCCAAGCATAGAACCCGTATATGGTTTTGCGGTGGTTATGGTTTCGAGTCATCTGTTACAAGTACACTCCTATGCTTACCAGATGTTCCATAACCAATCGATCAATTTCTAGAATGTCGTATACCGGTTCTTTTGGAAATAATCAAACAATACATAAAAGCAGGGATCACCCCCTAATCGTTTATGTGGACGGATCTCCTCATCATTTTTCCTAGAAGAACAAAACGAATTTATACGTACAGTATAGCACCACTAACGGTAGTTGTACCATATCATCCCCGTGTTTCTCCTAGATATTTCAGAGTTAAAATCCTTCGGTTTTAAGTATGGAAATATTTCCGTACCACCTAAATTAAGAAGGATTTCATTTAACATTGTCGAGCATGTTGAAGGATGTTTTTCTCATTTCAGCAAGTAATGGAGGTTAGGTATTACATGTTCACACCCATTATTACTGCATCCTTCTTCATCTTTATCTCCTTTCCTCCATTCAACTCTACCCCCTTATTTCTAAATATCACGCATAAATCGAAAATGAAAAAAAGGAGGAAAAACATCGCACAAACCGATGACAACAAAAAGGAGGACGGAGGCTGGCAGTTTCGAGAGGAGGGCGACGTAAGGGAAGGTGCGCTATGTGTAACTACTATTTTCCTCCTCCATTTCGAAATATCGCATTTTAGCTAAGTTTCTTTATTTTAACATACCACGAACTGAATTCCTTCCTACCTAATACTCCTAAATTAATTTTGCTACCTCGATACCAACGAAACTCAGTATGATCGATCCTTAAATGATTTTCCCCCTTTCTGCTACTGCATATTTGCTAGTTTTGTTTCCAACGTCATCTCCCTTTGCAAAATCAAGTTTCCTTCTTATCGGAATGCAGGGGTAATGATTTTAACCTCAATTTAGCATGGTGTTCAATGTTACAATAAGCTCTTATTGGAAGATGTGAATTTCGCAACGTGCAAAGCAAGCTTTTGTTGAATAATGATACCAGGACCAACTAGACTTTGCAGGTTTGGTGTAAAAGGTAATGCCTACAGAAATATAGCCAACATATAGTTAATTGATATCTGCAAATTGGTTCAAAATACCTTTTTTCTCATTGTAAACCATCTGTTATGTATTTTATATTACTTGCATAATATTGAAACTATTGAAAATCACAATCTCTTTTACAAATGGTAATACGTTGCACAGTGTATTACATTGTTCGGTCTTTGTACATTGATATGATAGTGAAATGCTTTGTGTATCGTGAGTTTAGTGCATTTTGCTATTTCTATTTTTTATGCTAGCTAACGAACAAATTCATTTACATGCCTTAAATTATGAAACAATACCATTTAGTTTTTCAAAGTCCACCTATATAATGAAATGACAAATAGATTATGAACTGTCACTATATTAATGATTGGATGACTTTAGGATTATTGACAAGAGAACAAAACATATCAAAGCTAAATGGTTCTGATTAGCATGAGTTTGATGGTAGATCTATTTTCTTTGTTTCTTTAAGATTTAAAACAATATGATTATTCACCGATAGAAATCACATTTCATGCATGATTACTTTTGTAATTTTCAACAAAAAAATAGCTGCTTTATGGATTCTGATGCAGCACGATCTACAAGTTCACAAGTGTTAGGACGGCCACGACTTAAGGAAGAAGAGTTAGGTCGGCCATGACCTAACGAGTCAAGAGAAAAGGAGTTACGGTTTATCAAAGGTTTAGGTCGGCCATGACCTAAGGGAGAAGTTCTAGGTCGACCACGACCTAACGAGGTACTGGAACAAGGCGGTGAAGCGAATTATGTCGACGAAGGAAACCAACGACCTATGATAGGTCGCATACGATCTAACGAAGTAGGCACGCAGAGTTGTTCAGAAGGAGTTTTAGATCGCTCACGACCTAAGTTAAGTCGCTCTACGACTTACGACCTAGTTAGGTCGCGTAAAAACTCTGGGTCGCGAACTGTGTTAAGTCGCTGAAGAAGTTAGGTCGCTAACGACCTATTACCGTATGTTAACCACATATGCTTCCTTCCTTAGGTCGCTGCCGCTTGGATCGTTGATGGTTGAGTCGTATGTCGTGTCTGTGTTGTACTGTTAGGTCGTCTACGACCTATGTTAAGTCGGTAAAAGCTTGTAATGTGTTGTATCTGTTTTGTTTTAAGTCGTCTACCTTTAAGTCGTAAGTCGTAGGTCTTGTTAGGTCGTGTATGACCTAAGTGTTGTCAAATTTGAATCGTGTGTGTTGTAAAGCCTATAAATAGGCGGATGGTGACACTTGTAAGGGTTGGTTGATTTTGAATAAAATTCTTGTTTGTTAGCTTTGTGCTTTCAATTAAAATCGGTAGTTGAGTGTAATCTCCTATCTCCACCTTCGACATTCGAGTGCGCTCGAATCTTCGATCGTTGAAGCCAATTCGCGGAATCAAGTGCACTTGATCAACGCTCGAAGAATTGTAGATCTCTCTTCATGGTATCATGCGCGATCAACGTGTCAGAGATAGCTAGAATTCGGTATCTTCGGATCAATGAATTTGGGCATTTCAGTATTTCTCAATCCATCGATTGCTACTTTCATCGATCTACCTTGTTTTTGTTTAATCCGCTGCGTCAGTTTGGTATCGGAGCTTGTTTTAGCCAATCATAGCTAAATCGAGTCTTGGAGCCGAGAATTTCGAAGTTGAAGTGTTAGCCAGTGTTGAGCCGAGCTAAGTAGAAGTGTTGGAGATTGAAAGTGGCATTATTTGGAGAAGTTTGTGTTCGTCGTGTTCATCGCAAATTTGCAACAAAAGTGGAGTTTCCGATCCATATCATTTTGGATCTAAGGAGGAAAAGTGTTTGAATTTTGGCCGTGGGAGTTTGCGTGCCAAAACTTGAAGTTTGAAGTGTAGATTCGAGCAAGTGAAGTTGTACATCATTTGGTATCATCTTGAATATCCAAGCCGAGAATTGAAGTTTGAAAATGCCACCGAGAAGAGCTAATCGACATCAAAACGTTGAAGCATTGTATCGAAGAGAAGAAGCTGATGAGATGGAGCAAAGAATTAACGAGAACTTTAATGAGAAGCTCAATGAAGGGATTGGTCGAATAGAGAAGATGATGTTAGAGATGAATCAAAATCAGAGAAGGGTTTCACCTGAATCTAACCATGGGGGAAGTAGAGTCTCACCACATTCCAATCGAGAGAGAAGTGTCGATAACGATCATAGAAGTGTGAGTCGAGATTGTTATAGGAATGATGAAGATTGAAGACGTGAAAGGAATGTGAATGATCGAGATCGGAGGAATGAAGATCGAAGGGATGTGGGTGGGAGAAATGAAGGTAGTAGAGATGTTGGTGGTCAGGATCGACATCGATATACATCAGATTTTGAAGAGGATTTTGATGGAGGTAGTGTTCGTGGGCCAGGACGAGGTCACGGAAGAAATTATTCAGACTATGATCATAGATGGGAATCTGGGATGAAAACGGAAATTCTTGAATTCAAAGGTGGTATGCAAACAGAGGAGTTTTTGGATTGGTTGTCTAATGTGGAGGAGATTTTTGACTTCAAGGAAGTTCCAGAACATTGTAGAATGAAGTTGGTTGCTACAAGGTTGAGGGGTAGAGCTTTGGCATGGTGGCAGCAAACCAAACTTACACGTGAACGGATGGGAAAGTCAAAGGTTGAATCATGGGAAAAGATGAGGAAAATGATGAAAGCCACATTCTTGCCTTATAATTATCAATCGCTTATGTATCAGAGACTGCAAAACTTGAGGCAAGGAACGAAGTCTGTTAATGACTATGCTGATGAATTCTATCAACTGATTGCAAGGAACGATATCATGGAGACAGAGGAACAATTAACAGCTAGATTTGTTGGAGGGTTGCGTATGCAGATTCAAGACATGGTAAATATGTTTGATCCCAGATCTGTGGCGAAAGCACACCAAAAGGCATTAGCTTGGGAGAAACAAGGCAGGAGAGGTGGTGGTGTGTTTACAAATTCCAACAATCAAGTGAAAGGGGCTAGTACCAACGTGAATGTTTCAAAGGTTGTTGCAAAACCAGTTGTCGGTGAAGTTGCTAAGACCAGGGTCAACAGTGGAATCAAATGTTTCAATTGTCAGGAGGTTGGTCACAAGAGCAATGAATGTCCAAAACCAAAGAAACGAGCAATGATAGCTGAGATTGAGGATGAAGATGAGGAGGCTGAATGTTCTAATTCATTACCGGTTGAGGAGGAAGAATTGTTGTCGGGAGATGATGGATATACATTAATGATGAGGAGGAATTGTTTGACACCGAAGCAGGAGGAAGAGACTAGCTGGTTGAGGAGTAACATCTTTCAATCATCATGTACTATCTTGGGAAGGGTTTGCAAGTTTGTCATTGATGCGGGAAGCTGTGATAATATTATCTCTACAGAATCCGTGAAGAAATTGTCATTGAAGACAGAGAAGCACCCGAAACCGTACAAGTTAGCTTGGTTGGGGAAAGGTGGGGAGGTGAGAGTTAGTCGAAGAGCTTGTGTTAATTTTTCAATTGGGAAGAAGTACAAAGACGAAATTTGGTGTGATGTGGTTGATATGGACGTATGTCATCTGTTGTTGGGGAGACCGTGGCAGTATGATAGAGCGGTACAACATGATGGACGTACGAACAGCTACAGTTTCATGTTTGAAGGCACCAAGATTACTTTAGTTCCCAAGAAACTACAACAAGAGGAAAGCAATTTGGAAGAGATTGAAGAGTTGAAGACTTTGCTATCTTTGAAGGAGTTTGTTAAGGAAGTAGAAGAGGAGCCTGAAGTATTCTTGTTAATTGGATGTGAGAGTCATGAAGTGGTTGAGATCCCTGAAGAAGTGAAACCAGTGCTGGAAGAATTTGACGATGCATTTCCTGAAGAGTTGCCAACGGAGTTACCGCCGTTGAGAGACATTCAACATCAAATTGATCTTGTTCCAGGAGCTGTGTTACCACACAGACCACACTACAGAATGAGTCCAAAAGAACATAAGGAGTTGAGAAGGCAAGTGGAAGAATTGCTTGAACAGGGGCGTGTGCAGGAAAGTTTGAGTCCTTGTGCTGTACCAGCTTTGTTGGTACCCAAGAAGGATGGGACGTGGAGAATGTGCACCGATAATCGGGCATTGAACAAGATTACAGTGAGATATAGATTTCCTATGCCTAGACTGGATGACTTGTTGGATCAACTTAGTGGAGCTGCTATATTTTCGAAGATTGATTTGAAAAGTGGTTATCATCAAATTAGAATCAGACCAGGGGACGAATGGAAGACAGCATTCAAAACAAGAGAAGGGTTATACGAATGGTTGGTTATGCCGTTTGGTCTTTCGAATGCACCGAGTACATTCATGCAGGTGATGAATCAGATATTTAGACCTTTTATTGGGAAGTTTGTAGTGGTGTATTTTGATGATATACTGATATATAGTGGAAGTCCATAAGAACACTTGCAACATCTGAGAGAAGTGTTGATGGTACTGCGACAGGAACAATTTTATGCTGCGACGAAGAAATGTGTGTTCATGACGCATAGTGTTTTATTTTTGGGATATGTTATATCGGGAGGAGGTATACAGGTGGATCAGAATAAAGTTGAAGCAATCAGAAATTGGTCACAACCCAGGACGATTACAGAAGTTAGAAGCTTTCATGGTTTGGCATCATTCTACCGAAGATTCATTCCACACTTCAGTAGCGTGATGGCACCAGTTACGGATTGTATGAAAGGGAAGCAATTTTTATGGTCGGATGAAGCAGGATTTGCTTTTGAGAGAATCAAAGAACTTTTGACGACAGCACCAATTCTAGTGTTGCCAGATTTTCAGTTATTATTTGAATTACATACTGATGCATCAAAAGTTGGAATTGGAGGGGTGTTAAGTCAGAAGGGACGTCCTATTGCATATTTCAGTGAGAAGCTATCGGGAGCAAAGATGAGATATAGTACATATGATATGGAATTTTATGCTATCGTGCAAGCTATCAAACATTGGAGACATTATTTGTTTCATAAAGAATTTGTTTTATATACTGATCATGAGGCATTGAAGCATATGCAGGGACAGGACAAGATTGCTGCTAGGCATGCTTCGTGGATTGCATACTTATAACAATTTACATTTGTGGTGAAGCATAAATCGGGAATTACGAATAGAGTGGAAGATGCACTGAGCAGAAGGAATCATGTGTTGACTACAATGAAGGTCGAAGTGACAGGGTTTGATGTGTTGCCAGAATTATTTGTCGATGATCCTTACTTTGCGAAATTTGTTGATGAAGTCCAGAAGGGGAAGACGGATGAGTTTGTAATGGTGGATGGTTTTCTTTTTAAAGGAAATCGATTATGTATACCGGAGTGCAGCTTACGTATGAAGATTGTAAAGGAGTTACATGAGGAAGGTCATGTGGGAAGAGACCGTACATTACAATTGATTTCACAATCTTATTTTTGGCCTTCAATGAGGAAAGAAGTGGAAAGGTTTGTGGAGAGATGTCATATCTGTCAGGTGTCGAAAGGAACTGCGACCAATGCTGGATTATATATGCCGTTACCTGTACCAACTAAGACTTGGGTTGATGTGAGTATGGATTTTGTTTTGGGGTTACCGCGAACTCAAAGGGGAAACGATTCCATTTATGTGGTGGTTGACCGATTTTCGAAAATGACACATTTTATTGCTTGTAAGAAGACGACAGATGTTGTTCATGTTGCTCTTTCAAAGAAATATATCGACTTCATGGATTGCCAGAATCTATTGTGTCGAATAGGGATACTCGTTTTCTGAGTCATTTTTGGCTAAGTTTGTGGAAGATGGTCGGAACGAAGTTGAATTTTAGTAGTGCTTACCATCCACAAACTGATGGGCAAACGGAGGTGGTTAACATATCGCTGGGGAATTTATTGCGATGTCTGGTAAAAGATAATCTGAAGAGTTGGGACATGAAGTTATGCCAGGCAGAGTTTGCTCATAATCATGCGGTAAATCGTAGCACAGGTTTCAGTCCATTCCAGATTGTATATTCAAGTTTGCCAAGGGGACCGTTGGACTTAACGGTAGTACCACAACCGAAGGGGACGGTAAAGCGAGATGTAGATTTTGTTGATGGATTGACTGAATGTCATAAAATCGTTCAGAAACGATTGGAGAAGGCAAATGAGAAGTATAAACGATCTGCAGATCTGAAGCGAAGAAATGTTGAGTTTAATGAAGGAGATATGGTATATGCTGTGTTAACAAAGGATCGTTTTCCAGTGGGCGCTTATAACAAGTTGAAAGCCAGGAAAATTGGTCCTGTAGAAGTCGTGAAACGGATTAATGAAAATGCTTATAAGTTGAAGCTACCGGAGGATGTATACACTTCTGATGTGTTCAATGTTAAGCATCTCATACCATATTATGGGGATGACCAATCCGATGGGAAAGAACTTTCAAATTCGAGGTCGAATTTTTCTCAACCCGGGGAGGATGATGCAGCACGATCTACAAGTTCACAAGTGTTAGGACGGCCACGACTTAAGGAAGAAGAGTTAGGTCGGCTACGACCTAATGAGTCAAGAGAAAAGGAGTTACGGTTTATCCAAGGTTTAGGTCGGCCACGACCTAAGGGAGAAGTTCTAGGTCGACCACGACCTAACGAGGTACTGGAACAAGGCGGTGAAGCGAATTATGCCGACGAAGGAAACCAACGACCTATGATAGGTCGCATACGATCTAACGAAGGAGGCACGCAGAGTTGTTCAGAAGGAGTTTTAGGTCGCTCACGACCTAAGTTAAGTCGCTCTACGACTTACGACCTAGTTAGGTCGCGTAAAAACTCTGGGTCGCGAACTGTGTTAAGTCGCTGAAGAAGTTAGGTCGCTAACGACCTATTACCGTATGTTAACCACATATGCTTCCTTCCTTAGGTCACTGCCGCTTGGATCGTTGATGGTTGAGTTGTATGTCGTGTCTGTGTTGTACTGTTAGGTCGTCTACGACCTATGTTAAGTCGGTAAAAGCTTGTAATGTGTTGTATCTGTTTTGTTTTAAGTCGTCTACCTTTAAGTCGTAAGTCGTAGGTCTTGTTAGGTCGTGTACGACCTAAGTGTTGTCAAATTTGAATCGTGTGTGTTGTAAAGCCTATAAATAGGCGGATGGTGACACTTGTAAGGGTTGGTTGATTTTGAATAAAATTCTTGTTTGTTAGCTTTGTGCTTTCAATTAAAATCGGTAGTTGAGTGTAATCTCCTATCTCCACCTTCGACATTCGAGTGCGCTCGAATCTTCGATCATTGAAGCCAATTCACGGAATCAAGTGCGCTTGATCAACGCTCGAAGAATTGTAGATCTCTCTTCACGGTATCGTGCGCGATCAACGTGTCAGAGATAGCTAGAATTCGGTATCTTCAGATCAACGAATTTGGGCATTTCAGTATTTCTCAATCCACCGATTGCTACTTTCATCGATCTACCTTGTTTTTGTTTAATCCACTGCATCAGATTCTATATGCATTAACATTTTTGGTATGGTGTATTCATTACTATTGATGTTGTAGAGGTTCTTCGACAAAACAAGGAGAATTAGTATCTAAAAAGTTGAGGTATTAATAATTAATTGTACAATTTTATTTAGTTTTTTTTATTAATGAAGTTTATGCTATTATATTGATTTCATGATATATTGAAGAATATTATGTAATACATTAGTTTCATGCTTTAGGAATCTAACGACAATGATAAAGAAGATAAAGAAGATAGGGATGGACCTTCTGCATTTGTTCTTCGGTTTGCTCATGGTCCCAGAATCGGTAACCGTTTTGTGTAATTAATGTAAAACTACCAGTATTTTATAATAATTCCATTCTAGGTTAACTTAACATAAAACTACTAGCATTTTATTCTAATTATGTTTTATTTACTATATTCATTTCATTACTATTTTGAATATGTATCAATCTTCTTCACATTTCATTACTATATTCATTTCATTACTATATTCTTACCTTGGTTGTTCATATTTCATTTCTTATTGAATGCTTGAAGTTCAATAACACATATGCTTGAAGTTATGGAACCTTTGCATTAATACGGTGAAAGCATATGCTAAATTTCACAACTCAAAGAGTAAACTATATATATTTCACGATTATGTATGTTTGCTCGGAACTTGAAAAGCAACAGGTGTTTTTAAATGCATAGAAGTACGTTAGGAGTACTTGATCTGTTCCTTTATTTTAAAACTTTGGCATATTTAATCTTTCAGCTTGATGAATGGTAATGCGCAACATATTTGTGCCTAACATTCTAATATTTTCTGTGCTAACTTTATTTATAAAATATTATTTCAACATAAAGATGAGCATAATCAGAATGAAAAAAAAGAGTAGGAATATGTGTATGTGCACATGTCAGGAATAACCTCGAACATGAATTATTCTTATCACCAAAGATAATAAAATTGGATAGTTTTTCACTTGGTATAATTGATTTGGCTAATTATCTAATTTAATTAACAACTATTTTAATATGAATCTGTGAAGGAATACCGCAGTGTTATGCCTATAGAATTCTTAGCTTTAGTCAAGTAATATTGAGTGCTCATATTGTTTTCCAAACCTCCAAAACATCAACTGAAGTGATGTCATTGAACAAGCTAAGCCAAACACTACTACTTGAAAAATGACATTTACTCGCAAACAAAGATAAATGGCCTGGAGAATTCTTTTCAATTTTTTTGTGGTAATTTATTTTACTAAACTTCTTGTCTTAATCTATGTTTAATAAATATGAAGTGAGATCTTTTCGCTCTTAATTTCATCATCGATCGATTTTCTCTTTAGTTTGGTATGTTAAATTGGCATAAACGAAAACCCTTTAGTAAGCATTATTGCATTTTTATCTACTATTTATACTACAAGTTCAGTAATTTTGGAGGAATTAAAAATAACCTTAATAGTGTTAGGGAAATCCCTTTAAATGGAAGAACCCTTTGTCATTGTTTTCTCTTTATTTATGTTTTGCTTTGTTACAAGAGGTTAGTAGTCATTTCTACAAGTAAAATACTGATTTCTAATGTACTAATAAGCATGTATCAATTTTTCAGTTTTGTACAATGAAGATAATTAAGTTTCAATGTCAAGCAAAATGAGTTATCCAGTTGATCTAATTAATTTTTGGTATTTAACCATTTAGTTATCGCTCTATTACTGATCAAATTATATTAATTTCTAACTTCTAAAACCGACCTTCATTATGATTGCCATTGTTTTCTCTTTATTTATGGTTTGCCATTGTTTTCTCTTTATTTATGTTTTGCTTTGTTACAAGAGGTTAGTAGTTGTTTATACAACATGTAAAATACTGTCATCGTCTCTACTCTTACCTTTCTTTCCATTTTACATTTCTCATTAGCAAACATGAAATTGTGTAGCAAATCCTTTTGTGGTAACTAAAAAACCAAACACTATGGGCAAAGAAACTATAAAAACATTGTCATAATAAACTATATTACATGCACTCTCCTATGTATATTCATGTATGCATGCATGCATTTTGCAGTTAGATAAATGAACCAGAATTTAAATTGTGTAAATACTTAATGTTATAATAATATATAAAGACCAATCTCATACAATATCTTATATTTTCCTATTTGAATGTTGAAATAGTTTTCGATCGATCAAACTTTACATTTGTGCAAAACATAACATCATTATCTATTATACTTTCTTACCATGATCATATCCACGTTCACGGTAAGTTATAGCATTATTTTTGTAATCAGACAAACAAATGTTAAATCCAACATTGGTTTTATATCAGACAAGCAAATGTTAAATCCAACACTGATTTTGTAATCAAATAAACAAATGTTAAATCCAACAAGTATTTTCGATCATTTTTATTTTGATATCATATTTATTTCTTTTATTTTTTTGGAAGACTTTGTCAATAAAAGAAATATTTTGGATACTTATTTTTTCCTCTAAATATATGTTATGCTTCTCTCTTTTATCAGCGGATATAAAAATGTAAATAAGAAACAAAATGTATATAGTTTGCTTTGTTTATGGAAAAAATGGTGATTTACCTAAAATAGAAGATACAGATCTAAGATGAAAGATCAATTGATACAACTAATTAAAGTAATTTATAATATGTGCAAAAGTCAACTATTCGTCAATGACCAATATTATTATTATAGAAATGTTTTACTTTGATAATACTATATTCGTGGAATGCAATTAATATACACTATCAACTTGATTTTGGATTAGCAACAGCGGGAGACAAGAATTTTGGGTCGCAGCTCAATTTCAATGGCAGTAGCAACTCGGTAATGGTGAATTTATGGATCATTTATCGACAACAACTATTGCCAATCCTACTAGCAACTGTCACTGATATCCAACTCTAACTAAGGCTGCAAAAGTTAGGCCAGAACGGAGGGAGTGAATGTAGGAACATATTGGAAATTGTAGCAACCATATTGGGCTTACTTTTTAAAAGATTTTTTCCATATTAATACAGTGATTTATTACTTCTTAAAACAAACATAATGCAAAAAATTTCTGTTCCAAACTACTGGAAATACTAATTTTAATATTTGTTACATTTCTTTGGATATTGATTTAGTAGTCGATTACTTTCTTTACCCATTTAATTATTTCTTGAAACAACTTTGTCTCATTCATGTTTTAATAAATGATTTACTTGTGCATGTACACACATAAAAAAAATGAGACATTACATACACGTTAAAGTCATTTTATAAAATCCAAAAAAATATTACAAACATTGTTTTTTATAACCAAATTCCTTCTGCGCACGTGCCAAATTACTCATACACACACACATACATACAAAGATTGCTTTCCAAACCATTTTATAATTCTCTAATGATGTAGTTTCCCATTTTTTATATATATCTTAAAATAAATCTTGAATTTTATACGATTTGGAACATTTTCATGTGATTTTTGGATTTTAAAAATAAAATGTTTTACGAACCTTTGTTCGATAATTTGGGAAATACTAATAATTAATGTAGTGTTATCAATTGGTTTAAATGCTCTCGAGTAACACTTCATCGAATATTGAATGACCCACTGAATAAGATGTTTGAGTGGTAATTACTAGCCCATTAGCAAATACTTGAATTTCACCGGATAGTATGGGATGCCTTACTTAATTTCTTATGGTTGCTATAGGGAAGTATTTAACAATTTAGAGTTGAATTCTCTTTTGATTTTTGGCATGGGGCTGCTGGATTGTTAAGAGAATATAGCTTAGGTGTTATCATCAGAAATCACTTCAACTTTATTGAAACCATAAAGAATATAAAAGAAGGATTCACAAATAAAGATAGCAATAACAAAACCTTTCGAAAGAGTTAAAGGGATGTTTAAGCAAAATGTTGGATGGGCAATGAACTTTCAAAGAAGTCGAAAGGTGATGAGGTTGCCCTTCCAATTTAGTTAATTCCTTTCGAAACAGATGATTTCGTGTTCTAAAAGGGGGTTTCGAATGAGTTAAGAAGCACCTTTCGAAGGTATCAGATAACATGCTTCTATATATGCGCCAAACCTTTCGAAACAGTGGGTTTTTCTATTATTTGCCTTCTGCGGAAGAACGTTTGGCCAAAACTACCCCTTCGAAAGCGTAGATCAGCCTTTCAAATTGGTTGAAACCATCCGCGGTCATAAAGAAAAGCTTCCATGAGTCCAATATGTCTTCCTCAAACACCAGAAGATGGAGTTCCACATTGTTCAATGGGGATGCTTTCGAAAGCTACCTTTCACAACTAAACTTTCTACTATGCATCAACTTATTCGAAAATCCAAAGATACACCTTTCGACGGTATAGAAAACCCACATCCTTTCCTACTTGCAACAGCACATCAATAACATAGTGTATGGTACATCACCACCTTTCGATGGAGTTGAAAGCACTCAAAGTTCTACTCAGAAGCGAAGTTAGAAGGGCGCCTTAAATTTAGTGGCAATGAAAGAACTTCAAGGCACCTTTTCGACTAAGTCAAAAGGACTGATTCTCAAAAGGATTGATTCGAAAGGGTCCAACTTGTGCCTATAAATAAGACCCCAGGGGCATTGTTTTAGGGGTCTGATTTCATTCACTCCGTACTTGTTCTTTCTTGAATTCGTAAACCCTAATTCTAAAATCAAGTTGGGGATTTTACTTCTTTGTAATACTTAAGCTTCTTTTGTGTGTGTGTGTCGACAATGATTGACTACACTACACTGTAAAACTTATTATTATTTAAATCTGAAATCGGGGGCAATGAGCTGTAGCCAAATTGAGGTGCAGCTAATGTTTACTCTATACACACACATATGAATATACACACATACAAATGTTAGGATCATGCAATATACCATTGAGAAGGGGGTGTATAGCGTATTAAATTTTTTTTGCAGATAAACAGATAAAACACACACACACACAAATGTTAGGATTGCACAATGTACCTTCGAGGAGGGAGCGAATATGGTATTTTTAAAAATTCGTAGATAAACAAATAAAATAATACGGATACGTAAATGCGAAAAGTAAATGACACATAGATATTGTAACGACCTGCTATTTTGGACCATTCGCATCCGCACATGTCGAACTTGAATGATTCAAAATACCGAATTGTTAATTATATTTGGAAAAACTGAGCATATACAATAAATAATATAATCACAGATCACAGACACAGAGTAATAAATTTGCAGCGGAAACAAAAGATAGTAGTTCATGAAGCTACTATATACATATCAGAGTTAAATAAGATACAACAGATGTCTCGAATACAATAGTCAAATACAATATCAGAATACATCACTGGAATCAACTGAATATCTGAAAGCTGGATAGATAGCTGGATCTCCAAGCGAAGCTCCAGCTCCAAAGGTGAGTCTCGAATACTGGTACACTCAGTCTGACCCGAGCATAAAGAAAACACAAAACACTCGAGTCAGGATTAACATTCTTATATCAATAAATCCAACTCAAGTGAAATAGCAACTGAAATACAAGTAACTCAAAGGATGTTTGGAATAACCATCCTTTAAGGATCCGTTAAACTATCTACTATGTAGTAGTGTACGATAAGTAGATAATGCCTATCAGTAATATAAAGTATCAAAATAGTGTTAAGGCGTTACCATTATTCCCCTTAACACATTTTTATATAAGCGTCATAGACTATACAGCACTGTAAACTCCACCGTAAACTAGTGGGATATCAGGGAGTACTCCATAGGTATAACACGAAACAAATCGTAGTGGTCGCGTATATAGGAATACAAGTATGACAAGGCACATGAGGCAATACCCAAGGTAGTGAAACTACCGTTTGCTTGATCCGGACTGGTGAGAACGCATCGCCGCAGCGATCACAACACCGCGAAACAACACTCCCAAATCAAGGGTGCACCAGTCGATAACAAGTAATGAGTAGTTTCGAAGAAGTGTGTTCGCTCAAGGTGGCTAACCCCATTTGGCCCGGCACGGCTCCTGTTTTAGTCATTTCCAATTTGACACAAGTTTCAATTGAAATCAAATTTAATAAATAAAAGAGCATTAATCGTGAGTGATTGCTCACCTTTCGAGGTTTGAGATGGACGAAAATGGGTTGAATCGTGAATCCAAGCATGAATTTCAGAGTAAAGCAAAATTGGCATGAATACGACGACAAAGCTGATAATGAGAACGATGAACCATTAGAATCAGTTCGATATAAGTTAAAACGAAATGTAAATTATATCGATATACACTTTCTCAAATCAATATAAAGTTTAAAACACATACAAATGTGTTACTTAAAAAAATCAATATTTTATAATATATACGTATTTTAAAACAGTACTCATAACACTATCTATATATACTCTTATACAAATATAAAGTAATATAGCCGAAATGTATACTGTTTCTCCTAAAGACAACACATACGAACGACTGGAAAAAACATATATACATATGGATTATAAACAACAATTATGCGTGCGTACTCCATTTATATACAAATATATATACAAGTCAGACCTTAACACAATACATGCCAAAGTACATTTAAAAACATGTATATATACGAAACCATGCAGTAACAGTCATATGCAACTTTTATTCATATAAATATATTTTATAAAACCTTTATATATATAAGCTAACTGAGTATATATAGTTTGCTATATAAAATAGATATGTGAACTTTTAAAACTTGTACAAACATACGATTTCATAAAGTAATATGAACAACTAACTTATATAATAAAACTATATAAACAGAAAGTAGAATATATATATACAATGGCAGGTCATCAAATTTCATAAAATATATATATATACATATCTGTTAACCTATCGATTGTCTCTGCACTGGGTAGCTCCTGGTATAGAGATTCCCTAAGTGATGGGAAGTCCGATCGGGATTGTGAATACCCGGATTTGCAAGGGCTTCTTCGGAAGTGCCTTCGGTTCTGTTCGAACCCGGAACAGACTTGTATGGTCATATGTCTGACATTACACTTTAAGATATAAAGCCGATTTCTTTCAAATACATTTCTGTTGGTGGCGGAGAATTTATTTCCTTAGCTTAACACCCTTCTCTGAGATATACGAGCTCAGAGGTTATGTAGTTGAAGGTTATCAGCGATATACTCCCAATTTGGTAATGTGACATGCTGAGTGTTGCTGTGTGATGATCATTGTTTGATCATTCGTGATATGATCATTTGTTTGATCATTTATCTTTATGATCATTACTTTGATCATCTGTTGACCCAAAGCATGGCTTTGTGCCAAAGCGTAGCTTTGTGGACGAGACTTCTTCGGACCTCACAACCTGGAAATGGTCGAAACAGGAATATGCGGCAAGGTTATGAGGGTCACGCCCTTTAGGGTATGTCATTTCCTTCTGGAAAAGGGTGGTATCATGGTATGGAGCCCAGATACTTACTCATGTGGACACACTTTATTTATTATGTGTGATGTTGGTTACCGAGGCCTCGGATAAAGGTCCCAAAGGACCGAGAGGTGGCATATTCGTGAGTTACCTGTTACAGGGGTAACCCAGCCTTGTGTTGGCAGAGAGCAGTTTGTCTCTCGGGACGTCCAGCCAGAGGCGATCCCATTCGGCAGTAGGAAAGGAAGTTCCTTAGCCTGACCATTTGTTGGAAATCCAATTCCCAATACGAACCCAGTACGGTTTTAGTTGTAGAACCTGCCATCTAATATGGTAGCTATAGTAGGCATAGTATAATGGTACCTATGCTGGCTAAGATTAATATTCTACTTTCGAAATGTTTTATACACTATGCACTAGAAATAATATCAAAGAATTTTTCTCGTATTAAGCATCTTTGACTATCATAAGGAGAAATCTTCCCCAATTCTACATTTGCATTGTGTGTGTGGCGGGAGGCCTTATGTAGTTTCATTTTCCAAAAGCATTGCGAATTGACTTTAAAATTCTCTGCTATTTGTTTTAAAGATAAACTATTTTTGTTGCTCACACCAGTCCCATGACTGATCCGGAGTTTATTGTTCCCTTCCTAAACTCTGGGTGCCCACCATTTTCCACACGGGCAGTCTAGAGTTGGGTTTCTCAAATATTCAGGTTGAGTATATTATCTGGAGCTAGTCAGTCCTTGGACGACTGACCTTGCTTTCCGCTAGATATGGATTGGAGCATTCTATTGGAGATATTCTATCCACTGCTGGTGTTATCTATTTTCTTTCCGCTGCAATTTCTTGTATCATATCTCTGATGTATATTGATATCTGTTGTATCATATTGTATCATCTTTTGTATCTATCATTGTATCAATGTTATGTAATTGATTTATTCTTTATTCCGCTGTGTTGTTATACTTAATGGTGTTATAAGCTCCGGAGAACCAGATTCGGCGTTTGAATCTACGGCATTTTGAGTACAAGTGAAGTACGGATGTCGATTTTCGAAGGCCGAGTTTTTGGGTCTTTACATTTGGTATCAGAGCTGAGGGTAAAACTTTAGCTCAGGAGTATAACACATTGAGTAGCTCATTAGAGATAGGGTGAAGTATACCCTAGGATGAGTAATCCTTAAGATATCCGTCCATACGCCTCAGTAAATTCTCTTACTATCCACTGATAGTAAGTATGAGTGCGAGAAGAGGATGAGATAGGGGACATGGGAATACGACTATAAATGGTCAATGCTCTATAACAACAAGGAAACAATCTTTTCTCTATCAATCTCTTTTGTTCGTCATATTTTCTTAATTCTTCGATAATTTCCGGTAGATCCAAGAAGAGATTCAATATATTAATATGGGACATAAACTCCAAATCGGTCGGAATTGTTTGTTTGGATGAATTGTTTGTTTTGATTGCTATGGTTGATAGGTATACTTTAGTTTCTAAACTGAAAGCTTTGAAATTGTATCCATATATCCATCTATTCTTTGGGATTCCGATATGTTCTACGAATGGTTAGTTATCCCTTCGAACTAACCGATGCCACTGCATACTTCGTAGATCTGGATAACCCGAGTATCGTGTGAAAGAATTCAACAGATTTGTTCTTATATCTGTTATCCATATTCTGATTTGGTAAGCCAAATGCAGAATAGATATTCAGTTTGAGTTGATGAAACATTCTTCATCTATCTTTTTGTCTCCTTGGCAATTTCGAGGACGAAATTCTTTTAAGGAGGGAAATCTGTAACGACCCCAAATTTTATATAAATTTAAACTGATAATTAATTTAATTTTTGAATTAAATTTGTAAAATTCATTGTAAATTGAAATGAGTTTCCCCGCATTCAAATAAATTCTATGTTAAATCAATTAAAATCTAAATATTGTATATATGTGATATAGATTAAATTTCAAGTAAATGGTTAATAATGATTTGAATTTATGAAATAAATACAAGACGATAAGTATTAAAGTAAAATAATAATATCTGAGTTAGAAATAGAAATAGAAATGAATATTGTTGATTTGAAATCACTAAAATGAATATATTGAAAATAATATTGGATTCATTAAACTTTTATATGTTAATTTTTAGTAATGAATGATTTGATTTCATATCATTTGTTATAGAATTGTATTAAGTACAAAATAAAATGAATACATAAATAAACTCAAAACAACATGTTAATAAACTATGTAAAGGTATAAAATAACACATTAGTTAAATTAAAAACCACATATTAAAAATAGCATTTCATTCATATTATAAAGCAAAGAAAACAAACACATATGTATACCAATTGGCTTGCTATGGAAGATATGGCAAGTAGAAAAAAAAATAACTTATAGAAATACATATGTTTGCAAGACAAAGGGGAAAATTATTTGTACAGCCGAAATAAGTAAGTTTGTACAAAGGTAATGAATGCAAGCTATCTTCAGCCATCACAACAAATTATATCAGCCGAAGTCAACTGGTATTGCAAATGAAAACATAAAGGACATTAGCATTGAATGTTTGCATCTCTTAGTACACTATCCTATATCTCATCAGCCACCGAAGTAATGTTTCAGCCTCCATATTCAAGAAAAATCTATGATCAAAGATTAATAAACAATTTCCAGCACAAAGATATTGCCCTGTACAAAATATCACCTGTAACTTTCTTTCTTTCTTTATATCAAACTCTTCATCCTATTTTTGTTCCATTTCAGCTGAGAAAAACTAAAGTAATATCATTTCATACTTAAACAAAAACTTCAATCTTATAACAAATCAAACCAGAAAAGATTCTAGCAAGAATTCAAAGGCTGCTTCAAACTTAAAGTAAATCATCATCAACAAATAGGAAGATCAAAACTGCATTTTCTTTTCAAAGCAAAAGTGTTCTGTTCAAATTTGTTCCAGGTGAGAAAACTCTTAAACCTATATATATATATATATATATATTGGGTTTGCATGTGATGATCTGTTAATGTGTGATAGAAATTATGCTTGAATGATTGTGTGAATTTGCCTTGCATGTTGAAAAAGAAGGGTGATATAACTGTACATGTCTGATATATCTGGTTAATCTCTATTTATGGTTACAGAGTTTATGTTTAGATTAAAGTTTCTAAATCTCCTCATCTAATCTTTGCTGGGCTTAGGTTTTCAAACAAGAAATGTTTGTTAAGACATAGATTAAGTTTTAAAATAAAAATTTAAGTAAAATAAATTGGAATTTTATCTGGGAAATGGGAAAACAGTAAAGATTTTTAAAATATGATAAAATCAAATATTATGGTTGTTGAATTCGAGTATATATCTCGAATTGACTTGAAAATTATGATTTTTAAAAGGAAAATCAGGATTTTTAGAACTGAATCGAGTGAGCATTTTGAAGTTGATCAGAAAGTGAATTTTGAGGCTTTTCGGGTGATTGGTAAATGGTGGGGCCTCGTGATCGCCATTGGAGGTTGCTGGGGAGTTGTCGAGCTAAGGAAAAATGGTTGCTGGTTTTATTGTCCACCGAGGCGGCGGCACGACGTTGAACTAGGGTTCGACTGTTGCTTTTCATTAGTAGATTTGTCGAGGCAAATGCATCATCAGCGTGGCACTGGAAGGGACCGGACCAGGGGGAAAAGGAGCGTGGGTCAGTGGCGCAACTATGACTGGGGTGGCGGCGACTCTGATGATCGGGATTGATGATGCGATGCGATTGAATGGATCGCAGTTAGGTACCAGCGAACGTCGACTAGTTCGATTTCGAGTTCAACCTTGTTAAGGCGATACGGGTGGTCGGAGTAGCTATTGGGGTCGTAGGCGACTCATTGGGGGACTCGGCGACGATCAGCGATGATCGGAGTGATGGTGCACGTACACGTGCACGAGTTGATATTTTGGGTTCGTTCGTTGTTTGAGGAAGAAGCATCTTCCTCGGGTTTGACTCGAGGAGTTTTCGTGGTTGTCTCGAAGCAGACGAGGGACGAGTGTTTCTCGTGTCTTTACTCGGAAAGATCTTGGATTTGCTCGGATTGTTTTTGTTTGAGCTGTTTGAATTGAAATCAGGAAAGTATTCCAGGTTTAAAATCAAAGAAATTGAATTTGGCAAATATTTCAAAGTTTAAAAAAAACAAAGTGAAACAAGTTTTAAAGTTTAGAAGAGATGTTTTAATTATAAATTAACTTTAAAGTCTAAGTTAAATTATTACAAGATTTATTAAATAAGGTTTAAATGAGAATTAAAGTGATTAATGAAGATAAAATGTTTATCTTTTAGTTAATTAAGATCTTAAGTTATTAATGATTTATTAATTAATACAAGTAATTAAAGAATAATTACTTAATTAATGATTGATTAAAGTTTAATTAAAGATTAATTTATTTAAAGCAATTGATTTGAAGATAATTAATCAAAGATTAATTTATTAAATGTGAGTGGTTAGGGATGATCACTTATTGAAATTTTATTAAGTAAGTGGTAATTTATCAATTAAGGGTTAAATTTATTAATTAAAGATAATTTATTAAATGGTGAATTAAATAATTAAAGGTTAATTATTTAATAATTAAAGGTTGATGAATTATAATTAAAGGTTAATTAATTTATTATTAATGGTTAGTTAATAAATGATTAAAGAATAATTAATCAAAATGGTTGAAATTAATTAATGTTAATTAACCAGGATTAGTGATTTATTCATAAGTAATAAATCTGATTTAAATAAATTAGATAAATAAATTGACCTTACTTATGGATGTTTGGATTATATTGAATACTTGATTGTTTGATATCCCTGATATATGATGCCTTGTGATATATCTTGATTTGTGTTGTGATCTATAATTTATTTATCTGGGATGAATGTAATTAATTATCTGCGATATATATATCTGTTTCTGTGATATATTACTATGTGAATGTGAAACCCTTGACCCGTAAACGACACTTGAATTTTGATGCGACAAGGAGTCGGATTCCAGTTGGATATCCGAAACCCACATCGAATTGTAATAGTGAATCTTTATGACTGATAAATTTATTTTATCTATGAATTTGTGAATGAAGATAAGCGTTATGGGTTATACCTCTTATCGATATATCTGTGATGATTGATGTTGTGCACTATTGTGTGAAATCCTTGGACTACACTATACACACACAAATATGGATTTCACGTGGAAATCGGTTAAGTCACAGATAATTTAAATTTTGATGATTTTTTTTTAAATTGAAATTTTAATTTCAATTGATTTTGAAATTGGAAATTTGGGTTTAAAGTGAAAAGCTTTTGAAATGGAATTTCAAAGTTAAAAGTTACTTTGAATAACTTAATCGAGTTTTGAAAATTTAAATAATTTGATTTAAATTTGAATTCAAGTTTGAAATTGAATTCTATGATTTGAAACTAGGGATTAAAGATGTTATACCAGTTATAAAAAGGTTAAACTATTTTAAAAGTATTGATTTTGGAATGTGAATATAATTCAAAGACTTTAACTCGTATAAATGAATCAGATTCCTAAAATGAAAACTGCTTGTTTTCAAAGAATAAAAGCTTTCATATATATAAGAAATGAAATTCCAATTTAAAGAAATTTCAAGTATGAATTGAAAAATGGTTTTCCAAGTTATGAATGAATTCTTTTTGAAAGCTATGAATCAAATCTGTTTATTTTTAACAGATTTAAAATGATGATTTATTTAAACCATTCGAAATGAAATTGTTTTGAAAGCTATGAGTTAAATCTTTGATTTAAAGATTTAACGAATTAATTAAATTCGTAATGGAAATTGTTTTGGAAAATCTGTGAATAAATCTTTGTGAAAACTGAGTGAACTTTGTGAATTAAATCTTTTATTTAAAAGATTAAAATGGTAATGTGTTTAAACCAATTGAAAGAGAAGTTTGGGTAATAAATTGTGACTTAATTGGAATCCCATTATCCATATATTTTGTAAATATTACGCTCATTATTCGGTTTAGCCGGGAGAGGAACTTTGTGTCACATAACCCATTCTGAATAAGTGATACGTCGTATATGGATTGCATTTGAAGACCGGTGGTGAAGACCGGGTATTTGTGAAAATGATAGGATAACCTATCGATTGTCTCTGCACTGGGTAGCTCCTGGTATAGAGATTCCCTAAGTGATGGGAAGTCCGATCGGGATTGTGAATACCCGGATTTGCAAGGGCTTCTTCGAAAGTGCCTTCGGTTCTGTTCGAACCCGGAACAGACTTGTATGGTTACATGTTTGACATTACACTTTGAGAAATAAAGCCGATTTCTTTCAAATACATTTCTATTGGTGGCGGAGAATTTATTCTCTTAGCTTAACACCCTTCTCTGAGACGTACGAGCTCAGAGGTTATGTAGTTGAAGGTTATCAGCGATATACTCCCAATTTGGTAATGTGACATGCTGAGTGTTGCTGTGTGATGATCATTGTTTGGTCATTCGTGATATGATCATTTGTTTGATCATTTATCTTTGTGATCATTACTTTGATCATCTGTTGACCCAAAGCATGGCTTTGTGCCAAAGCGTAGCTTTATGGACGAGACTTCTTCGGACCTCACAACCCGGAAATGGTCGAAACAGGAATATGCGGCAAGGTTATGAGGGTCGCGCCCTTTAGGGTATGTCATTTCCTTCTGGAAAAGGGTGGTATCATGGTATGGAACCCAGATACTTACTCATGTGGACACACTTTATTTATTATGTGTGATGTTGGTTACCAAGGCCTTGGATAAAGGTCCCAAAGGACCGAGAGGTGGCATATTCGTGAGTTACCTGTTACAGGGGTAACCCGGCCTTGTGTTGGCAGAGAGCAGTTTGTCTCTCGGGACGTCCAGCTAGAGGCGATCCCATTCGGCAGTAGGAAAGGAAGTTCTTTAGCCTGACCATTTG
The DNA here is from genome assembly GCA_030737815.1 of Allium fistulosum. Taxonomy (NCBI): domain Eukaryota; kingdom Viridiplantae; phylum Streptophyta; class Magnoliopsida; order Asparagales; family Amaryllidaceae; genus Allium; species Allium fistulosum. The sequence goes on from CM060906.1 coordinate 187,442,534, forward strand.
TTGGAAATCCAATTCCCAATACGAACCCAGTACGGTTTTAGTTGTAGAACCTGCCATCTAATATGGTAGCTATAGTAGGCATAGTATAATGGTACCTATGCTGGCTAAGATTAATATTCTACTTTCGAAATGTTTTATACACTATGCACTAGAAATAATATCAAAGAATTTTTTCTCGTATTAAGCATCTTTGACTATCATAAGGAGAAATCTTCCCCAATTCTACATTTGCATTGTGTGTGTGGCGGGAGGCCTTATGTAGTTTCATTTTCCAAAAGCATTGCGAATTGACTTTAAAATTCTCTGCTATTTGTTTTAAAGATAAACTGTTTTTGTTGCTCACACCAGTCCCATGACTGATCTGAAGTTTATTGTTCCCTTCCTAAACTCTGGGTGCACACCATTTTCCACACGGGCAGTCTAGAGTTGGGTTTCTCAGATATTCAGGTTGAGTAGATTCTCTGGAGCTAGTAGTCCTTGGACGACTGACCTTGCTTTCCGCTAGCTATGGATTGGAGCATTCTATTGGAGATATTCTATCCACTGCTGGTGTTATCTATTTTCTTTCCGCTGTTATTTCTTGTATCATATCTCTGATGTATATTGATATCTATTGTATCATTCTGTTGTATCATATTGTATCAGATTTTGTATCTGTCATTGTATCAATGTTTTGTAATTGATATATTCTTTATTCCGCTGTGTTGTTATACTTAATGGTGTTATAAGCTCCGGAGAACCAGATTCGGTGTTTGAATCTACGGCATTTTGAGTACAAGTGAAGTACGGATGCCGATTTTCGAAGGCCGAGTTTTTGGGTCTTTACAACATAGTTGGATCTTATAAATAAATTTCATATAAACCAATATATGTATACTTTACAACTTAACCCAAACCGTGTAAACAAATATGTAACAAACACCAGAACACATATATATTTACTTTAAAAAGCATGCCTGAAATGATCGGTTTGCAAAAGAGAAAGGTACGAACCAGGGGAGGAGGTGCTAGGCTCGGGAAGATGGCTACACACGGCGGTTCAAGAAGAGGACAATGGAGGAGTGAAGGCGAAGTGCTGGCAAATCTCGGTGGCGAGTGTTTGAGTGGAGTGACAGTTCAAGGCGGAGGCGACGTAGAGGAGAAGGCGGGTTTGCTGGGTGGAGATGCGGCCTGGGTGCGGTCCGAGGTGGAGGAAGTGGTGGGGTTTCGGGGTGCCGACGTTGCTAGGTCATGGAGTGAAAGCCGTAAGTGATAAGACAAGGAAGTTTCTTTGTTTTTTTTTCTTTTTCGGCCATGATCTCACAGGAGGAAGAAAGTGGACAGCCATAGACATTTGAATCTAGCTTCGCTTTGTGCGCTGTCAACAATATAAATTTTTTTTATATTTTAAAACCGAAAAGAAGTGAAACGAGGAAACGAGTGGACACACCATTTTATCACAACTAGGGAATAACAGAGGTTAGAGATTGATTTTTGAAATTATTAAAAACAAAAGTCCATTGGTGCTGTACGGTGGATATAGAAAGCCAAAAGATTCAAATGCGAAATCAATAGGCTCAAACAACTAACTGCAACGACTGACCGTTTACTGATTTCGCGACGTACCGGGGTTCAAAAATAGAAATGGAAATATTTCTGAGAACAGCACGACGAGACGATCAAAACGGTATACAGATGTCAATGGTACGATTGAATTATAAAAATTCGAATTTTTATACTAGCGGAAAATGCAGGAAAAACACAGAAAATAAGATCGACGGAGCTAAAGAAGTCCGAATTTGAAAAAACGAAAAATGAGCTCAAAAGATGATTTAGAATTTTTCTATGTAAAAATATTTAGGTTTCAAAAATGTTTTATTTTCATTAATTTACTAACTGAATTAAATTAAAATAAATTTACGCACAAAATAAACTTTCATATTTTCGGATGAAAATTTACCAGTTGCTTTGTTTAATTAGACGAATTTCAAATATTAAATTTTTATTTCAAATTTTATTTTAAAAAATTCCACAAAATTTCAAATAATAACATTATTAAAATCAGTTAAATTTACGGGTCGTTACACTCTCCCCCACTCAAAACTTTTCGTCCCCGAAAAGAAAGGAGGTAGGAGAATAGAAACAACGAGAAAGAAAATAGATTAAAAGACAAGATAAAACAATTAATTTAAACCATATAATTTCAAATTAAACTAATTAATATTTAACAATTCGGTTAAATCCCTTTGAGTTCACTTAAGTTAAATTAATCTATCTATTTCTAAATTCATTATCTTATTATCTAGTCATCCTCAATTAACAATTTCTAAATCATCAATTTGTATAATCAATAATTGTACTCATATTTTATTCAACAGATTTAATTCTTTTATTCCAAATTATTATTAAGTTTATTTCACTTGATATCTCATTTCATATATTTAAACCATATAAATTTCAATTTAAATTAATTTATATATTTTTTTCCAATTTGGTTAAATCCATTTCTATTAAATCAATAAATAGTCATTCGATTTAAATTTGTTAGTTCAACTGTTCATTCTAATCATATAAATTTCATTTTAAATCAATTAATATTCAATAATTGATCTTAATTCAAGGTATTTCATTAAGCTAATTCAATTCAATTTGTTAATTCTTTCAAAATAAAATTTACTTTATTTACCTCATTCAATTAACTTATTATTCTATCATCTTTATTAGCATTTTTTTAATTAAAATCTAAGTGCATAACATTTATTATAAACACTCAAATTTTATTTATAAAATTATTTTATATTGTATATTATCCAATTACATTTTAACTTCTGAATAATTTAGGTAAGTTATTTGAAATGCAATTTAGTACTATACAAATAAAACTTTCAAATTTAATTATTTCAAGTTTAAATACTTATTCAAAATTTAGCTTTATTTATAATTGAAAACATCTTTTAACATGATTTTTATGAATTAAATTTCCATTTAATTTCAAATCCTTTAGAAATAATTATGTATATACTATATATATTGAACCAAATTAAATTTAAAATAATATACCCATATATATATATATATATATAAATCAAGTCATATTTAAGAAATTCGAATCAAAATGTTTTTCCAAAACAAAACCGTAGCAAAGCTATAGAATGGTTTCTCCACTTCGAAACTCAAAAATGAATGTCGATGATGCGGCCGCCATCACCGAAATTATTTTCCAGCGACAAAGAAAAGAGCACTGGTTTCAACATTTTAAAATTATTTGAAAACGATTCCTATTTGAAAATACTTTACATTAAAATTCTTTGGAAACAAATTATAGTCAAAATACCTTTAAATAATGTGCATTTTAAACCTTTAAAACCATAGTTCGAAATCATTGGAAATTAAATACTCAAATTCTTAATTTAATTTAATTTCAAATTCTAAATCAGTTTATAAACCAAGTTTATAAATTCATTTATCGAATAATAGATGAAAATCAAATATTATCATTCAAACAATGAATTAATTAACCTCTTTTTTTTTCTCTTCTAGAAAAAATTTACTTATATATTTATAATATAATCATACAAAATTATTTCATTTACCAAGTTTGAAAACAATATTGTGTCAGTTTGCTCTTGCTCAAGTGTTTTGGAAATCCTATCGATAGCGTTGATCAGACGAATCGATCGAAAACCCAAATCAACATCAACAACTCAAACAACATAGCATATATTAAAACATTTATACATATTAATTTATAAATTCATTTCTTTGCTCGACGATACAGGAATGAATTTTCAATTAAGGATAAGGTTTCAAATTTGATGGAATCAAATCAAAGAGAAATTTGATTCGAAGATAAGTTCGAAACAAAGATATGATGTTTAATAACAAAGTAGGAAGATTGATAAATTTATATAAATCGCGGGCAACCTTAACCGGGTCAACCGTGACTTCAAAAATAAGATCAGTGCAGAATTTCGAGGCAAATCCACATTCGATCTCAAGAGATAGAATGCAGGTATAGCAGGAAATAGATAGCATCGTAAACCGAGGATACAGAAATCTCCGGTAAATCAATGCCTTTTGTAAATGAGTTTCACCCCTTTACAAAATTTCGAAGATTGGCGAGACCACCGATCCATTATAAAGATAATTCAAAGTGGAGTTATGGGATGCTCCGGAATTGAAAGAAGACGAATAGTGAGGGACACGAATGAAATTTAGAACCGCAGGAAACGTTCCAAAATTCAAAGGAATTGAGTCAAAAGGAAGAGATTGAAACTCGAATGAGAGTGATTCTGTAAATACATTTACCATATATGCTAAGTTTTGCCTAGAGCTACCAAAGCTCTGATACCAACTGTAACGACCCGCTATTTTGGACCATTCACATCCGCACATGTCGAACTTGAATGATTCAAAATACCGAATTGTTAATTATATTTGGCAAAACTGAGCATATACAATAAATAATATAATCACAGATCATAGACACAGAGTAATAAATTTACAGTGGAAACAAAAGATAGTAGTTCATGAAGCTGCTATATACATATCAGAGTTAAATAAGGTACAACAGATGTCTCGAATACAATAGTCAAATACAATATCAGAATACATCACTGGAATCAACTGAATATCTGAAAGCTGGATAGATAGTTGGATCTCCAAGCGAAGCTCCAGCTCCAAAGGTGAGTCTCGAATACTGGTACACTCAGTCTGACCCGAGCGTAAAGAAAACACAAAACACTCGAGTCAGGATTAACATTCTTATATCAATAAATCCAACTCAAGTGAAATAGCAACTGAAATACAAGTAACTCAAAGGATGTTTGGAATAACCATCCTTTAAGGATCCGTTAAACTATCTACTATGTAGTAGTGTACGATAAGTAGATAATGCCTATCAGTAATATAAAGTATCAAAATAGTGTTAAGGCGTTACCATTATTCCCCTTAACACATTTTTATATAAGCGTCATAGACTATACAGCACTGTAAACTCCACCGTAAACTAGTGGGATATCAGGGAGTACTCCATAGGTATAACACGAAACAAATCGTAGTGGTCGCGTATATAGGAATACAAGTATGACAAGGCACATGAGGCAATACCCAAGGTAGTGAAACTACCGTTTGCCTGATCCGGACTGGTGAGAACGCATCGCCACAGTGATCGCAACACCGCGAAACAACACTCCCAAATCAAGGGTGCACCAATAGATAACAAGTAATGAGTAGTTTCGAAGAAGTGTGTTCGCTCGAGGTGGATAACCCCATTTGGCCCGGCACGGCTCCTGTTTTAGTCATTTCCAATTTGACACAAGTGTCAAGGCTATCCATTATCGTTCTCTTTCTTTAGTCATCACGTACATCATTCCAACCACTTCATTATGGATCACACTCCGCGTACAGTTATTAAAGTGGTTTTCGGTTTAGACAGAGAGTATGTCCATAACCGATTTCGGTCTCTTTAATAACTTTCGTAATTATTACACCGATTGGTCGTTTAATATATTTCTAAACCAAATCAATTACAATTTCAATTAGAATTTGTAAACCAACATTTCATTTGTCTTTCTACAACAATTTCCATAAATTTACGTTTCAAAATTTCCAAATTACCATTTCAAAACTCTATGATTCAATTTCAATTTTTATTTAAAACAATTCAAATATTGATTCAAGTTCGTATTATAAGTTTCATTCCGAAATTATTTAAATTAATTTAACATTCAAATCAATTTAAATTCATTAATCGATTTCATTCAATATTTGTTAAGTAAATTTGTCATTCAAAACAATTTCTATTTAATTTCCAATTCATTTAATCAATTACTTAAGTTCAACTTCATTTATCAAAACTTAAAAATTTGATTAGATTAATTTCGTCGAATCAAGTTCTTTAAATTACAAGTCTTACATTAATTTCAAAGAAATCACATTTTCATTTCTTGTTAAAGAAATTAAATTTCACTTATTCATTTACTTAGTTACAATTTCAAAGCTCAATTAATAAAGAGCTAAATTTCACTAATTCAAGAGGTTCAATTTTATTTAACTATTAAATAATTCAATTTTTATTTAATTATTAAATAAATTCAAAACTTAATTATTAAATAATTTCAAAACTCATTTATTAATTAAATTTAAAACAACGTTCTTTCATCAACTACTATGTTAATATTTGATTCAGATTATTAAATATTAACATTTTCCTTCATACAAATTCAATTTCCAACTTCATTTCAAAACCTTATTATTTATTCAAATAAAATCTTTATTTTATTTTTAAATCAAACTATTGACCAATCGGGTTTTATTTAATTATCTATCCTAGGTCAAAGTTTAATTTGGGTATTTATCATTTCAACCCGATTCCAATTCAATTCAAAATCAGAGCATACCAAAGGGAACTTGCAGTGTGATAACTGGGATGGTGTCAAAGTAAATAAACAAGCAATAACTATAATCAATATCAATCCAATAATCAATTCAAATAATTCCGAAATAATCGTATTAATTCACATTGTTGTTTGTGTAAATTAATATAATTATTTCTAGAATCTACACTATCATTTCATGTAGATTAAAGATTATTACACTTATTATTCTATGCAATTTTACACTTGACATCAATTATTCAATTTCATACTTCATAAAATAATACAACATAAATTCAAATGGTTCAAGGGTAATTAACTATTTTTCTATGTGTTAAATAACTAAACATTTAAGGGGTCATATTATACAAATTTAACTAATCAAATTCAACACATATGTCGATTCAAATTTTTAACTATCCTACGTCAAATTCAATTGCATAATATTTATCACTTTATAAATTACAATTTAACATCCAATATAAACAACAATCAATCAATCAATTATCAATCAAACCGTATTATCATCGCATAAATAATTACAGATAATGGTGTCAGATGTCATAGGTGAACATATACAGGTAATAGCATATATAATAGTGTAAATAACCAACAGTAGCATATTTCAATTGTCGTTTCAATTGAAATCAAATTTAATAAATAAAAGAGCATTAATCGTGAGTGATTGCTCACCTTTCGAGGTTTGAGATGGACGAAAATGGGTTGAATCGCGAATCCAAGCACGAATTTCAGAGTAAAGCAAAATTGGCATGAATACGACGACAAAGTTGATAATGAGAATCGATGAACCATTAGAATCAGTTCGATATAAGTTAAAACGAAATGTAAATTATATCGATATACACTTTCTCAAATCAATATAAAGTTTAAAACACATACAAATGTGTTACTTAAAAAAATTCAATATTTTATAATATATACGTATTTTAAAACAGTACTCATAACACTATCTATATATACTCTTATACAAATATAAAGTAATATAGCCTAAATGTATACTGTTTCTCCTAAAGACAACACATACGAACGACTGGAAAAAACATATATACATATGGATTATAAACAACAAATATGCATGCGTACTTCATTTATGTACAAATATATATACAAGTCAGACCTGAACACAATACATGCCAAAGTACATTTAAAAACAGGTATATATACGAAACCATGCAATAACAGTCATATGCAACTTTTATTCATATAAATATATTTTATAAAACCTTTATATATATAAGCTAACTGAGTATATATAGTTTGCTATATAAAATAGATATGTGAACTTTTAAAACTTGTACAAACATATGATTTCATAAAGTAATATGAACAACTAACTTATATAATAAAACTATATAAACAGAAAGTAGAAGATATATATACAACGGTAGGTCATCAAATTTCATAAAATATCTATATACATATTTGAAAACTAAGTTCACATATTTTATGTATAAACTAGTACTGAAATCTATATAAACTAGTGCTACAGCTTAAAACGAAAGAGTACATAGGCTTAAATAAGACATACAAATAATATATGTATACCTATAACTAAAATGTATGAGCTGACCTATAATAAAATATACACTTATATTTATATATATTTCGAAATGATCATAAAAAAACAGTTTATCATGGATATAAAATATCACCAATATATATAAGAATCAGCAAAACCAAGCTACAAACATATACGTATAAAAGTCTTATATACAAGGATATAATAGCTTATTATATCTTCCATAACTATCATACATAACTATGCATTTCGTAACTAAAAGAAACTCATCATCATGAAAACTGACACATTATTTAGAATTTATTTTTATTATACAACTCAGTAGAACATTACTTCACTATAACACAACCGATCCCTTATAGACACATACACAAAACTTGCAATATATATATACTTAGCATCAAAGTATATACAACTTAGTTGGATCTTATAAATAAATTTCATATAAACCAATATATGTATACTTTACAACTTAACCCAAACCGTGTAAACAAATATGTAACAAACACCAGAACACATATATATTTATTTTAAAAAGCATGCCTGAAATGATCGGTTTGCAAAAGAGAAAGGTACGAACCGGGGGAGGAGGTGCTAGGCTCAGGAAGATGGCTACACACGGCGGTTCAAGAAGAGGACAATGGAGGAGTGAAGGCGAAGTGCTGGCAAACCTCGGTGGCGAGTGTTTGAGTGGAGTGACAGTTCAAGGCGGAGGCGACGAAGAGGAGAAGGCGGGTTTGCTGGGTGGAGATGCGGCCTGGGTGCGGTCCGAGGTGGAGGAAGTGGTGGGGTTTCGGGGTGCCGACGTTGCTAGGTCATGGAGTGAAAGCCGTAAGTGATAAGGCAAGGAAGTTTCTTTGTTTTTTTTTCTTTTTCGACCATGATCTCACAGGAGGAAGAAAGTGGACAGCCACAGACATTTGAATCTAGCTTCGCTTTGTGCGTTGTCAACAATATAAATTTTTATTATTTTAAAACCGAAAAGAAGTGAAACGAGAAAACGAGTGGACACACCATTTTATCACAACTAGGGAATAACAGAGGTTAGAGATTGATTTCTGAAATTATTAAAAGCAAATGTCCATTGGTGCTGTACGGTGGATATAGAAAGCCAAAAGATTCAAATGCGAAATCAATAGGCTCAAACAACTAACCGCAACGGCTGACCGTTTACTGATTTCGCGACGTACCGGGGTTCAAAAATAGAAATGGAAATATTTTTGAGAACATCACGATGAGACGATCAAAACGGTATACAGATATCAGTGGTACGATTGAATTATAAAAATTCGAATTTTTATACTAGCGGAAAATGCAGGAAAAACACAGAAAATAAGATCGACGGAGCTAAAGAAGTCAGAATTTGAAAAAACAAAAAATGACGTCTTGCTCAGAAAATGATTTAGAATTTTTCCATGTAAAAATATTTAGGTTTCGAAAACGTTTTATTTTCATTAATTTACTAACTGAATTAAATTAAAATAAATTTACGCACGAAATAAACTTTCATATTTTCGGATGAAAATTTACCAGTTGCTTTGTTTAATTAGACGAATTTCAAATATTAAATTTTTATTTCAAATTTTATTTTTAAAAATTCCACAAAATTTCAAATAATAACATTATTAAAATCAGTTAAATTTACGGGTCGTTACAGATATACTCAGTTTTGACCACTAACCCTTTAGTACTTACTGCTACTTTAGAAGTTATTACTAGAATTATATTTTTGAACGTTTACAACACTTGTAAACTTATTTTCCTGCTAATTTGAAATACTAGTCATATGTACAGTAATTATGTCTCAACTTTATCCCATGTCGAGAATTCATGAACTTTAGGTCAATCCTATACCGAGTTCAAATTTTGAAAAGAAAAATACAAAACGTACTATAGACAAGGCCCCTAGTAAAATTATTTCTAGAGCAAACTTTAAAACGTGAGGGGGCAACAAGAAATCATGTGAGCTCCCTATTTCTCTCCTTTTCCCTTTAACGTTCTGTTTTTCTTCTTAGACCGACCTACACTTGAAACATATGCTTCCCTTCAGCTTTTCAGATCTAAAAAAATTCCTTTTTTTTAAAAAAGACGTCTTCTCCTCACAACCCAAATCGTCGTAACCCTAATAGGATAATATTTCTTATTATTATTCCTTTCTACTTCGTCGCGTCAGATCTGGTCGAAGATGGAGCTCTCCGCCTTGTGTCAAACTCGATCCGTCTCCTCCAGTTATGATGAAGTCTTAAAATCACGACCTTCGCTGTCTGTGTCGACCATACGCTTCTCTTCAGCTTTTTAGATCTAAAAAATAAACTCCTCTTTTGAAAAAAACGTCTTCTCCTCACAATCCAAATCGTCGTAGCCCTAAACAAGATAATTGTTCTTATTATTATTCCTTTCTACTTCGTCCCGTCAGATCCGTTTGAAGATGGAGCTCACCGCCTTGTGTCAAACTCGATCCGTCTCCTCCAGTTAAGATGAAGTCTGAGAATCACGGCCTTTACAGTCTGTATCGAAATTGCTGCCTGAAGTATTATTGTTTTGAGAAGATTGGTTAGACAGCCTTGAGATGCTCGCCTGAATTTGAAGCGGTCCGGATCTGACTTTGGGAAGCTCGATGGAGATTGCCGAGATGGAGAGATGCCAATGTTGGTGCCGCTGACAATATCTGCCACAACTGGAGATACTCGAAGAAGATGCTACCGCGCTTGATAACCCCGTATCTGGACCGATATAAGGCGAAGTACTGTGAGATATTGGGTGTAATTTAGGTTGGTTCTGATGTATCTCTGAACTACAGAGTGTGATGATGCCCACGTCCTTGGGATGAATGCTGTCAAAGCTAAAAGTTGCAGCTTGATCAGAGTTTTTTTTCTTCGCAGGTAATGAAACTGAACACTGCCTTGAGAATTTGATCACTAGTTATCGAGCGTTGCTTTGGTTCCAGTCAAGTGCTGAAAAATATGATGTCTTGAAGTATTGTTGACTGTCTAGAATTAGATTGTTTTTAAATCGCTACACCAAATAGGTAAATTAGAAACAGACGAAATTTTTACTTTGAAACATTTTTCTAATGTTTCTAGCTCTACAACACTTACCTAGTGTTTTGCATAGCTGTGCAAGTATTTCCACATTTATTTTCTTTTCAAAATTATATTATTATGGTTTTTCAAGAAACCAAAAGGTAAATTAAAAGGGGCGGTCCAAGTCGCATTACTCTTTCCTAAATAAATATCTACTTATCTAGTGATTCTCATTCCTATGTCGAGCTTTTGTATAATCCTGCTCCGATTCAAGGAATTCAAATCTGATCGATCTTCCTTCTTTGACAGTGCTTCATTCGTTTACTCAAAAAACCGCAAGGTACTGCATCATTATTTATAGTTTGATTTAGGCAACTCCAAAGACCTACAGTTGAATGTTGAAACTGATTAGAATTATTATGATATCTTGGAAGAATATTGAAATTGATTAAGAATCTTATTATTGCTAGGTCTATTGAAACACAAAGAGATCTTAAGGTGAGAAGTTCGCCCATTGATTTTTGATCATTTATTTCTTTTTATTAAAATCAGGTAAAAAGGATAGCTAATAAATGATATATATTTAGATAGTGTATTCATATAATACAAGATAGCTGCCTAGATTTGATTTAGTTAATAAATGAAATATTATGCGTATGCATGATGTATTGTGATTTCATATCGATGTAAAAGTAGGTAACACCGCTTTGATCAAAAATCACACTATAAATATGAAAGTGTTTTATAAATGTTAATTCATTGATTGTCTATTTCAAAGCTCACAAATGGAAAGTATATTTAAAATGATTGTTCATTGATTGAGGGAGATCATCTATTTCAGATCGACTCCTAGCGGACTTTGAATTCCTCATGCTTTGCTTTTTCATTCTTCCACCACCAATACGAGTCGACCTGATATAGACGAGCTACCGCAATCAATGAACAAAAATTTATAAACTTTTTTCCCATTTGTCGGTTTTGAAATAAACAATCAATGAACAAACATTTATAAAACACTTTCATATCTATAATTTGATTTTGGAGCAAATTGCCGTTACCTTCATTTATATTAGTATAAAATAACATTACTGCGTGTTTATCCCATGATATTTCATTTACTAACGAAAACAATCTAGGCTGCTATCCTTTATTATATGAGTATACTTTAACTAACTTACTGACTTTTTATATGAATTTGGATGAAACTGCCCTAGTTTCCGTCTTCTACAATCTGTTTCACTCAATTGGAAGTTGAAACATTACTTGGCCATGAATCTTGAATTTGATGACGATCGATAATAAAAAAATCCAGACATAGTTTTGCCTGCTAAAATTTTTTGATCAAAAACTCTTCCATATACTTCGTAATTTTTAATTCAGGAAATTATTGTCAAGATCAAAAATTTTCAGCGTTTTAGCCTCAAGGACAGACCTTCAGTATTTTAGCCTGAAGGACAACTTTCTTTAGGTATCAGTTTTTAGTTATTGATAGTAGTTTTTAGGTATATGTTGTAGTTATCGGTATCAGTTTTTAGGTATCAGTTTTTAGTTCGGTAGCAGTTTTGGAAGAATATTTGTCCTTATGAATAATTTTAGAAGAATGGAAGAATGTTTGTCGTTGTGATTAATTTTTAGGAGTGTTTTTCTTTGTGATTAAAATATTGAGGTCGTGTCCTTGAGGCTAAAAATATACAAATTTTTGTCCTTTAAATTAATTCCTCCTTTTTAATTCTTGACATGCAATGTCATTTTATTCTCTCTACTTGCCATAGTAATAGGTTTTTACAAACTTAATGAGTTTAGGCCAAGAACATTTCTGATCTAAATTTTATGTTTCGATCGAAATTTTGATCAATTTATTTGGGGTGTATCGTACTGAAAAAGAATTTTTACACCTTACTTTTGTACATGCATGCATATTCACAATCAAATGCAATTTTGTATGTTGTACGTTACCTAGTTAGAAATATGCACTCCACCTTTCGGAACATTTCAAATGATCTATTTATGTTTCTAGTCACCACGTTGGGAAAACCATAGACTTGACTTGGTTATATATATATAACCTTCTCTATATTCAATTAGTATTAATGTGGAATTGTGGTACTTAGATGAAGGTTCCTCTTGTTTTAGACTTACATTTTACATCCGAGCCTATCCCAATCAAACAAATGGAAATGCTGATATGTAATACGCAAGTGTTCTTACATTGGAGGCAAGGGAGCATAGATTGCCGCTTGAATTCATGGGTATTGCAACGATCCATGAAAATACATCTAGTGATATAAATAATTAATTTATTAATTGGTACATAGAGTTAAATCCATATTAAAAAATGAATTTTCATAGAGTTAAACCTAAGCTTAATGAATTTGTACCGTAGAGTATATTGATTAAGTGAAGATATTTGCGTTAATTGTTTGAAGTTACAGTTAAGATATTTGCGTTAATTGTTTGAAGTTACAGTTAAGAAGTTATGAATTAATTACTTTGTTCTTCTTTTGCATTTTACCAAGTTTCATATTTTTTGTCTTGTAGGCGCGTTCACTGGTCTTTGGGAAGGAAAACAAGATTTTACATCTTCTTATTTTTCTTTATTGAATGGTTGTTGGGTAGCTTTTTAGTTCGAGAATATACATAATTGCAGGGTTTCTTTGAAATATTTACCCTCAAGGGGCTTGTAATAAAGATTTTCTTTTGTCATAATTCTAAAGATAAATCATAGTCTTATTTTTTTTTCTTCATATTTCAGTGTTGCTGTAAGTGGTGTTTATGTATTGTTGAAATCACGTTGATGTTTTATTTGTATTTTGCTTGCTCGTGTATTGTTTATTTACTATTTTACTTTGGTACTGTAGATTGCCAATTTGAAATTCTATGCACTAACCCAAGTATACTTTAAAAATCTGGTTTTTAGATTCAGTATGGCTATGTAGAGAGTATTTCCTTTGAGTAATACCCAAACAGATTTCTACTTTCAAATTTCTGTACTCTTATTTAAGTAGAAAATGACTTATATATCTTCATATATGTAAGTTTAAGATGAAATGAGTAAACCAATATTTTTATATTGACAAAAGGTCCTGGAAAAAAGAAAAATTGGAATGCAATGTTTTCTTGATTAAATGGCCACTATATAAATTTTTTTTAAGTGGGTCATTTCATTTGGTAAGTGCTGTGGATTATCATTTTGAAACAGCTACACAGTGTTGTAGGTTGTTAATCTGAAATCCTTGGTAAATGTTTCAATGTGTAAGTGAGTGTTTCAACCTATAAATCTAAAGCACCTGCCATTTGTAAAATTGAAACACCATCTGTTTCAAATTGTCCATTTGAAACACAAAATAAATGTTTTAAATATCTGCAACATACTAATCTGCAACACTTGTAGAGTATTTCTAAAATTTATTGCAACGTTATACTACCGTATCAAATTAATCTTTCTGCTGTAGTGAATGTTGGGTCTGATATAGCTTGATATTATATGATGTGATTATTTTCTCAAAATGAACCGAGTTCGGTTTGTGAGCGGTGCTGTATCGTTAAAGGCATGATTATGAGACGTTGATGGAGAAGTCTTGCTAATGGCCTTGTTACTCTCTTTGATTTGATTAGGTTAGTATGTTGTATTGGAAATGAAAAATAATTTTTTTTATAAGCAGAGTTTGTAATCTATTGGATAAAATATGAAAAATAAATTTTTTTATGAGGTGAGTTTGTAATCTATTGGATAAAATAAGCAGTGAAGATTGTGCTTATATAGGCTGAGAAACGGAGGAGTGATAGGAGCAGAAGATGACTATTTGGATAGAGAAAAAATATGGTAATTTGAGTGTTGGTGTGTTATGTACTTTTGAATTGGTATTTGTTTGTGTGTGTATTGTAGCCTATAAAAGTATACATTAAAATATCCGGTTGATAGGTTCTTGTTTTGAATGATTTCAAGAATAGTATGATATGTTTCTTTCCTTGTCTGAATGATCCTTCATCTTTCATATTTATTAATATATTGTGAGATTTGGCTTGAAATAGAAAGTTTCTACCGTGATATTTGTTTTTGATTTGAAAATATTGTACAAGATATTTTTCCTGTTTGTTTGAATGACCGACTCCATTTTGATTTCTTTTATCATCAAACGATAGTGAACGACCATTGAAAATAAAAAACACATGATTTCTTAGGACCGAATGAAAAAATTGAATTTTTTTTAAGCAACATATAAAAAAATTGATATCTATTAAACATTTTGTGGAAGTCAAAAGAGCTTTTTTGGATGTCAATAACATCATACTTGATTTAAGCTATTATATTAGTAAGAAATTGTTAAAAATTTAAACGGATAAGAATCCATTAGAGTAAAAGAGATGAGATATTTCATTCTCTTCAGGTTTGTACATACAATATAATGGAGCTTTATTTATAGACTTGTGGTGAAAAATGAAGATTATGATAATGCCCATGTGATATTCATATTCATCCTTATATTTTGTATATATTATATGACTGCCCTTGAATATGAGTATTTGAAATCTTAGATGTTCAAATAGTAACTTGCAGTCGTCTCTTTTAAAACATATATAATGGTTACTCCTCATCATTATTATCTTGCTTATATATATATATATATATATATATCTACTATTAATAAAGAAAATTCAATAAAAATGATTTTCACGGTGTCTTTTTGAAATTATGAAAATACCATCATCCATCGCAATTTGATTCTTTTATTAGACCCTAGTCTAATCTTTTAATTTGCGTTTAGTTTGCTTTCTTATTCTGTTGGCTACTTATTTTAATTTAATTAGCATATTCTTGCCCTCATATCACTTCTTACTATTGTGAGATAACCATAGATCTAATAGGGAATGCTGTTAGTATGAGCCACATTCATTATCTTGCTTATTTAACTTAATATATAAATCCCTAAGTTCAATAAAATAAGCCGATTTTATTATTTCTGTGTTATTTGCTTATCAACTTCGTATAAGTTGTTTAAATAAGCTTCTACTATTATTGCTTACCAATTTATTATAGGGTAAGTTTGGCTCACATCCCTAATAAGTTTCAAAATAAACAAAACATCCTTCACATACAAAACTTACATTTCCGCTCTCTATTTTCAAATTCACGCAAGCAAAAATACACAAATACCCTTTATGTTTTTAACAATTCAAACGCGTATAACTTTATGTACGAAAACCGGATCAACAAACCGTTTTCACCAAAAAATCACAAATTTTATGATCTTTGAAATGAGATCCATTGTTGATACCAAAAATTTAAATTTGTATTAAAGCTGCAATTATTTCAAATATTTGCAGACAATTCAGCAAATATTGAATAAAATAAGCAGTGAAGATTGTGCTTATATAGGCTGAGAAACGGAGGAGTGATAGGAGCAGAAGATGACTATTTGGATAGAGAAAAAATATGGTAATTTGAGTGTTGGTGTGTTATGTACTTTTGAATTGGTATTTGTTTGTGTGTGTGTATTGTAGCCTATAAAAGTATACATTAAAATATCCGGTTGATAGGTTCTTGTTTTGAATGATTTCAAGAATAGTATGATATGTTTCTTTCCTTGTCTGAATGATCCTTCATCTTTCATATTTATTAATATACTGTGAGATTTGGCTTGAAATAGAAAGTTTCTACCGTGATATTTGTTTTTGATTTGAAAATATTGTACAAGATATTTTTCCTGTTTGTTTGAATGACCGACTCCATTTTGATTTCTTTTATCATCAAACGATAGTGAACGACCATTGAAAATAAAAAAACACATGATTTCTTAGGACCGAATGGAAAAATTGAATTTTTTTTAAGCAACATATAAAAAAATTGATATCTATTAAACATTTTGTGGAAGTCAAAAGAGCTTTTTTGGATGTCAATAACATCATACTTGATTTAAGCTATTATATTAGTAAGAAAATGTTAAAAATTTAAATGGATAAGAATCCATTAGAGTAAAAGAGATGAGATATTTCATTCTCTTCAGGTTTGTACATACAATATAATGGAGCTTTATTTATAGACTTGTGGTGAAAAATGAAGATTATGATAATGCCCATGTGATATTCATATTCATCCTTATATTTTGTATATATTATATGACTGCCCTTGAATATGAGTATTTGAAATCTTAGATGTTCAAATAGTAACTTGCAGTCGTCTCTTTTAAAACATATATAATGGTTACTCCTCATCATTATTATCTTGCTTATATATATATATATATCTACTATTAATAAAGAAAATTCAATAAAAATGATTTTCACGGTGTCTTTTTGAAATTATGAAAATACCATCATCCATCGGAGATTTGAAATTATGAAAATTCAATATTTTAGATAGTTACTTGAACATGTCTTAAAAATAAATTATTATTATTCTTTTAAATACAATATATATATATATAGAGTTTTGTAATGTTTTAAATTTATTTATTAATCTTCTCGAAAATCTGGAAAATGGGGTTATTCAGTATATGGGATTTATAAGAGAATTCTCAAAATGGAATTGGGAAAAAGTAAGAAAATTTTCGAAGTAGTTAAATAAAAGTGAACTTCGAAAAATGAAATAGAATTCATAAAGAAGTAGAAAGGGAGATTGGAATTATAAGCAAGTATATTTGACTTTGAAAATATTAAAGGGAATTAATTGAGGAATTCCGGAACTTATAGATTCGTTATAAACGAGTTAAGAAATTTACAAATAAATTGTAAATGATTTTGAGAAAATAGGAAATAGGGAATGAATGGAATACTTCCTAAGTGTTGAACATAAAATGGAGTTGGAAAAATATTATAAGTATTGGAATGGTGGAAATATTCCGTTGAATAAATAAGGGTTTGAAATGGTTTCAAATGTTGGAATACTGGAAGTAGTTTAAATACATATCTTATAAAGATATTTTGAAAATAAATTTTGGAAAAATTTAAAATAAGGCCTGATGTCTGCTTATGAATGTTTTTTTCTGATAGTTAAATAACCGAATATCAAATATTGGTCAATTTCGTTGTTTCGAAGAGACCTGGATTAGATTTAATTATCCGAAAACCACTTTGATCCGATTTGAGCGTTATGAATGGATATCGTGAAGATAGCGAAGACGGTGGTTCGGTTTGTCCAGACCCAGGATAACTTGTATGGACGAATTCTATTAGAACATCGTCATTGGAGGACGATGTGCATTCTAAGTCAAATTGTTCTTGAAAGGTAATCGTAGCCTCAAGCCTCATTAATCGGAATGACTGAAAATCAGGGGAGATGCAGCAAGGCTAAGTGATTCGCACCCAATTAGGGTATGTTATCACCTTTCTAGATACCCTCGGATATATTATAAATTATGGATACGGTGGTGCATGCAAAAGTGCTCTCGATAAGGGTGGGAACACCCGGGGTGATAACATATTCGGTTCTATCCTGGTTAGGGATAGGGTCGGTCTTGTGTTGTAGGGGATCCCGGCGAGGTCCTCGGTACACTTTTCTAGAAGTGTACTGTGATAGGTGGTATCCCAGTGCGTAGTCATTGTATGGAATCCATCTCCAATAAGCGCCGTATGGTTTTGATTGTGCCAAACTATGCTGAAACGTGAGATGCAAGCATTTCAGCTATTTTCTATTTACTTGGTTTAGACACTATTATAATATTAGACGGTTTTGATAAAAATGTTTTGGTTATCGTAAGGTAAAAACCCGTCGTGTTTATGTGTGACGTGGTCTTACGAGATACCTTTGTTTTTCAAAGGATTTTGAAAATGTTAATAATTCAAATTGAGTGTGTTTTCTCACGCTGGTTTTCCAGACTGACTTGGGTGTTATTTTATTATAATTCTCGGGTCAGACCGAGTATTACAGATTCAGGTTAGGATGCCATAGAGCTCAGGAGACGAGCTGGAGGAGTTCAGACGTATTCTCGTACTTAATTTGTATTTCCGCTGTGTGAGGATAAGTTATTAAACTATCCAGATTGATTGTTGTCTATTGTACTCTGATAATGGTATGTATATTAACAGTATAGTTCTTGTATTTAAATCTATTATTATATATTATATTTTGTTCCGTTGCGATTGTGAGATTCTATGTTGTTGTTTTCTGTTTTTCTTCTTTTACCTTTTCTTCTTCACCCCAAAATGAACCGGTGTTTCCAGTACTCGATTGCTCGACATTCTATACAGTGGACGTATTGATGTTGATTTTCGAGGGTCGAAAATCTGGTTCATGACAGTTGGTATCAGAGCTGAAGGTTAAGCGAGAACCTTGGCTTTGATGGGTACTCATTAGAGATAGGGTCGGTTGTGTCCTAGAATGAGTTTGAGCGTATTAATAGATATGAGCGCATATTTGTTAGTGAATATAAATTGTTTTATATTGTGTTGGTTGACTTATTGAGTGGCTTATGAATTCTGGTCGGCAAAGTCCGTACAACTATACCGATAGGGGTTTCTAAACACTTGAATAGAGCAATTCGACACAGTATTGTTTTGAAATGGGGTAAATGAAATAATTTTACCCAAATTATATTTTGATATAAAAGAAATAATTTACTGGAATTATTATAGTAGATTGATGTGTTTGGTTATTATTATATAATCAAATGAGATTATAAAAAAAATATAATGAAACATAAAAACAAAGAAAAATTGTATAAGTGTGAAGTATACAAATAAATTAAAACTAAAGTAGATTCAAACTAGAATTCAGGAATTTGAATTTCGGAGGGTTTGGAAAATATTTTCAGAAAGTTATGGAAATGAAATTGGTGTTATTTTGGAAATATTTTAGAAATAACATAAATACAGAATCTCACAATCGCAGCGGAATAAAATATAATATATAATAACATATTTTTATACAAGGGAAACTATATCTGTTAATATACATACAATCATCAAAGTACAACAATTCAATACATCAAAATGGAAAGTTATAATAACGTGTCCTCACACAACGGAAATATAACCAAGTACGGAGATACATCTCTGTCACTTAGCTCGTCTCCTGAGCTCCACAACACCCTATCCTGAATCTGTAATACTCGGTCTGACCCGAGTATTATAATAAAGTAACACCCGAGTCAGTTTGAAAAACCAGCGTGAGAAAACAAACTCAATTTGAATTATTAGAGTTATCAAAATTCTTTGAAAAACAAAGGTATCTCTTAAGATCGCGTCACACATAAACACGACGGGTTTTTCCCTTATGATAACCAAAACATTTTATAGAAAATCCAGTGATATTATAATAGTGTCTAAATACAAATACTTATTCAAATAGCCGAAATTGTTACATTAATTAAATTCCAGCATTTTAGGCTTTACAAACAAAACCGTAAGGCTCGTATTGGAGAATGGATTCCATACAATGACTGGGCCATTGAGGTACCGCTCATCACAGTACACCTCTAGAACAATGTACCGAGGACCTCGCCGTGATCCCCTGCTACATAAGACCGGCCTATCCCTAACCTGGATAGACCGAATATGTTATTACCCCGGGTGTTCCCACCTTTACCATCGACCGCTCCTTCATTCATGCACAACCATATCCATAATATATAGGTTTCCGAGGATATCTAGAAAAGTGATAACATACCCTAATTGGGTGTGACCCACTTAGCCTTGCTGCATCTCCCCTAGTTTAGTCATTCCCGGTTGATAAGGCTTGAGGCTAAGCGTTACCTTTCAAGAAACAATTCCACTTAGAATGCTCATCGTCCTCCAATGACGATCTTCTGATAGCATTCGTCTATACAAGTTGTCTTGGGTCAGGACAAACCGAATCACCATCTTCATCATCTTCACAGTATTCATTCGTAACTTAAAACCGGATCGAAGTGTTTTTCGAATAATTAAATCTGATCCCGGTCTCTTTGAAACGATTAACGAAATTGGCCAATATTGATAGTCGGTTATTTAACTATCAATAAAACATCCATGAGCAGTCACTAGGCCTTATTATAAATTTTCCAAAAAATATCTTTTCCAAATACCTTTACAAGGTGTATATTTTAAATTCCTTTCCATATTCAAATATTTGAAAATAATTTTCAATATTTAAATCCATAACAGGATATCCCACAACTTTTCAACACTTAGGAAAATATTCTAAGTCCATTTTCCAAAACCATCTCAAGTATTAAAACTTAGGAATTTTCTTAGCTTATCTCCTACATTCCCGAAAACTATTAATAAATTTCTTCTCACAATTTCCAAAAACGATTATATTTATTTATAATCCTATCTTACCATTTATAACTTCTTTATTAAACTCGAATTCATTTTTTTCAAGTTTCAGGTTTACCAACACTTAGGAAATGTCTTAAATTCCCAGCATACCATTATAAAACTCCTCTTATAAAAACCTTCTCGTTAAATAAACCCACCTATAAGTCTTGAGAGAATAAAGTAAAAATCATTTCAAACTCTTATATTTATATAAAATAAGTATTTAAAAGAATAATAATTTATTTTTAAAACATGTTCAAATAATTATTTAAAATATCGAAAACACTTGTGACGACCCGCACTCGGCACCCTCTGAATCCGACAACAAACCACACATGTCTGAACCAGAGCGCACTGATTGCAGATGATCATGAGAAAGAAAAGAGAGGGCGAGAAGAAAGAGAGAAGAAAGAAGAAGAGAAGAAGAAGAGAGAAGCAGAACCAAAACAACATAGAATCTCAAATCGCAGCGGAAAACATATAATATAGGTCAATAATCTTTACAAAGAGAAACTGTAATATACATAAATCAATATCAGAGTACACAATAAGTAATCATCAGCTCAGACAGTTATTACAACATGTCCTCACAATTGTTGATAATTTACAACAACAACAACAATGCAAAGCAGCGAAAAAATAACAGATACGTGTATACAACATGAAGATCTCCAGCTCGCTTGCTGAAGCTCTAAAAGCACCAAATCTGAACCTGTAAATATACTCGACCTGACCCAAGCATTGAAAGGAAAGAACGTCCGGACCAGTCTGGTAAACCAGCGTGAGAAAACACACCTCAACTGAATTTATAAAGTTATCAAAACTTTTATTTTATCAAAACAAAAAGGTATCTCGTATTACCACGTCGCAAATAAATACCGACAAGGTTTTTACCTTACGATAACCAAAACATCTCATATCAAATTCTCATTATATTATAATAGTGTCTATTGCACACAAATAATATTAAAATAGCTGAAATTGTTACTTTATTAAATTCCAGCATACACCTTGTAATACAAGGCTTTCTACAATAGAAAATTGCAGGCACGTATTGGATTTTGAATTTCCATACAAATGACTAGGTGAAGGGGCTACCTTTTCGAAAACTCGGTATACCTCTAGAGGGATGTACCTAGGGTCCAGATACTGGGCGCCTAAACCAACACAAGACCGACCTATCCCTTCTTGGATAGTACCGAATATGTCATCACTCCAGTCGTTACCGACCTAAAATCCATGGCCACAAGCACACACAACAATAATTAGATACACGACGTCATAGCGTGTAAAGGTATATCTAGAAGAGTGATGACACCTCCTAATGGGAGTGACCCATTGTAGCCTTGCTACTTCTATCCTGTTTTAATCATTTTCCGGGGAGTGAGGCTAAAGAGGTATCGATTACCTTTCACATATCACATCATCTTTGAATGCCATATTGCCATTTCCGTTGACTACTAATTGTCTTCCACAAAAATACAACCCCTGAGCTCGTATGTCTCAAGGACGGTGTTAAGCTAAGATAAGTTGCCTTCTCCTCCACCACAGATGTACTTTTGTAAAAACCAATGTACGTAATCTTAGAAATGCAATGTTAGACACTCATCCATACAAGTTGTCCAGGAACAGGACAAACCGAATGTACTTTCCTACCACATCCTGTCAGGAAATCCCTAGAATTAGTAGCGAATAGCCCTTGCAATGGATATTTCATAACGAAGAGACTACTTCTATTGGATGTATATTGGGATTTTAACCACAAACAATCAACAAGCAGTCCTTCACTATGAAAATCCTAATATCAATATCATCGACCAACCTGCACAACCATCGTATAAATGTTAGTCCGAAGTGGTTTCTAGATAAATATGATCCCGGACTCTTTGCACCAACAATACAAAAGCATTTCTCAACCTCACACAGAAACTAAGTCTCATTGACTTATCACGTCTCCAACTTTCAACTTGCTATCCTTCGGCCAAGAAGGAAGCTCGAAAGATTGGAGTAATCATTCCGCACTACATGAATCAACATTCTCAACACAAACGATAATCATGCCAACACAGTCAGTTACGTACTAAGTGTATGACTAATTAGTTTCTCCATCAAGTTGAGAAACTAAAATGGCCAAATTTGATAGTCGGTTATTTAAGTATCAAAGCAATAAACAAAATCTAACACTTAAGTAATCACTGGGCCTGATTTTTATTAATCGTTTCTAAATCAAATCACTTTCCAATTATTCACTTTAAAATATCTTTTAAAAAGATAACATTCAAAACTATTTCACTTATTGGATATTTGGAAAACATTTCTGTATACTTATTTTAATAATAAGTAAATTCACAACTCATTTTATTTTCAAACCATTTAAATTCCCTTTTATAATATCACTTTCCAAAAACATCCATTTTATTTAAAGGATTATTCACTGTCCAAAATCGTGAATATAATTCCTTTAATAAATTCATTCTTCTACACATTTAATTTAAAGGATTATTCACCGTCCAAAATCGTGAATATACTTCTTTTAATAAAAATCCATATTTAGCTTATCAAATTAAATTGATTTCAAATTTATAAAACAATGTTTATAAATTCCATTTATATTTTATAAACTTCCATATACAAAATTCCTTTACTAACAAATTACATTAATATCTCATTTATATGCCCAAATCCAATTATAAGTTAATTACTTATAAATCTCTTATTTACAAATTCATTCCTTTCAAATCTTATTATTTATAAAATCCATTATAAGTTCATTTCTAAATCTCAATTGCAAATCCATATACAAATTTGACTACAATCCTATTTCTAATATTTATAAAACACTGTTTATAATTTCATTACTTTTATTTATAAAATATCCACACTACAACAAAAAGGACCTTTCGCAGCGTTTTTAAAGTGTTGCCATAATCAGTAGCAGCATTTCAAGAACGCTACCTAATATCATGCTGCAATAGAGTTAGGAAATTCTCCAGCGTTTTTGAAATGTTGCTAAATAAATGGCTATCGTTGCATTTATAAAACGCTGCAATAAATTAATTTTGCATCGCTAATTAAACACTGCAAACTTATTTAACAGCGTTTGGCAACGCAACCTAACATCATTACTTCGGGATAACCAGTAATACAGCAGCAATTTTGAAACGCTGCAAAAGTAAGTTATGCAGCTTTTTTGAAAGGCTGCGGTTTATCAACATTTTTGCTACATTTTACAACTACTGCAACAATTTTAAAACAATTATATAAACCATGAATAATGTATTCAAAACAGCTCAATTTATAACACACTAATATATATAATCTGATACTATAAGCAGTTATAACGATTGAACATAATCAAAGCTACATCAATTTCATACACTATAAAATTTAGTCATATACAACGTTTCATGAACAATGTTTTAAGCACAAATGTTAATGACATAAAATCTTACAAAAAGAGTTTACTAAAAGAGAAAATATAAATCATGCAAATACTCCCAAATTAAGTTCTCATTCCACCAAGCAAAGTAAAAAAGTGAAGAATATATTTTTGCCACATGCAGGTTGAAAAAGTTGAATGTTACTTTAACCTTGACTATGCTCCAACATTTATAATACACATGTATTCTTTATTGGAACAGAGAGTCTTAATTGACCTAGGAGAATCTCTATAATATCACCTACCTTATACCTAACTTCCTAAATGATTGATACATAAAAAGGAAAACATCAAAACCTGAAAGCTGTAGAAATTAATAACCAAGAACAAAATACAAAAGCATTATGAACTTACTCTGGATAATGTTTCAAGTTCAAAATGGTGCACATCTCTGTCACCATCTTTGGACAAATGCGTGTTCTTTACCTAAACCGATAGTTATAATAATTAAAGTAAAACAAGCATAAGAATACAAGTTTTCTTGAAGTAAGAGATTCAAACCTGGCAAGACAATACAAGTTTCATTCCCTTCAGTCGAAGTGCCTTCAAAAAAGTAGACTTCCAACTCAAGAGCCCTCACATCCACCTTTTCCATCGCCCTTCTAAACTCCTCCTCCTTTTGCATAGCCTTTTTTATTGATAAAATGAATCTGACCAGTGTTGTTGATGCTACCTCACTTGGCAGGTTATGATGGCTCTGTAAATTGCAATGGAGGAGAATGGATGCAGAACTGAAGATAAAGCTGCGAAAAGAGGACCGAACTTGTGAAAGGAGGAACTAGCCCGATGACTCAAATCAAAGAAGAGGGGAGGGGAGCATCGTTCATTGGAAGAGGGAAAAGAGGTGTAGTGTTGATCGTCAAGTTTGGGGGAAAGTAATTAGGATTTTTGATAGGGAAAAAAGAATTGGGAAAAAGTGAGAGAGTAATTAGGGAATTTGGGAGGGATTCAATTTGCGTACAAAGAAAAAGAGCCGCGTAAACAGGTGTTGGCAAAGGCAGCGTTTTGTTAGTATTTAAGTATGTTTTGAGACATAAAAAGCAGCATTTTGTATTAAAATGCTGCATATTAGTGCTGCCAAAAATGTATTTTCTTGTAGTGCCATTTTTTAAATCTTATATATAAACCATTTATAATAAGTTCAAAAATCTCAATTTAACTTATTTTAACAATATAGTTAACTCCATATTTCAAAAATCATATTTTGCTTATATTTCACAAAACCGTAATTTTTATAACATAAAAATTATAACTTTTGATTTATTTAACAATTTAAAATTTATTAAAACATATATTTTAAAAACCACTTTGAAATCTTTATTAAATTGAAAACATTATTTTAATATTTTTAAATTTCCAAAAAATGGCCTAATGCTGCAAAAGCGCTAAATAAAGGCATTCACATCAATCATATCAATCACGACGTCCAAATGTCATATATCACATGAGAACAGCATATATAACAATATCTGTAAATAAAAATCAACAATGGTGAGGAATCAGTTGGATCCCTCCAACCTGTAACCTACAACAAATATACATATGAGAAATATGTACAATGTCCACTTCGAGGCAGACGCGCGTACAAAGGGTCATCCACTCATACATGGGAACATATAGGGTCTCATCCGCTAAAATATGCGGGAATATATCCAAACCAATCAATATATATATATATATATATATATATAATATATCATATATCACCCAAACAATCATCAATCATCATAAATAAATTTTATTCTCACTTATATAAAAATATAAGCGAGGCAGAGAGAGTGAGTTGTACTCACTTTGATTGAAGTCGTTGTAATAGCGATTTATTTCAATTAAAACGAAACGAGCATTTAATTTTAACCAAAATTTTCACTAGCTCAAATAAATCCCAATCCAGCTCCATCGCGTAGTATTTGTCAATACGAATCCAATGCAATTTGTTTCGTGCGAAACAGACCTCGTATGACCAAGTTATGAATTTTTAAACATTCGAAAATTAATAATATAATTAACTATGTCATTAGCAAATAAAAATTAACCTTAATTACCATCTCCCTTTCACCACATAACCCAGGCCACAAAGAACCCATCACACACACTGTTCTCTTTGATGGTCGCTCCACCCTCGCTCGCCCATTCGACGATCGAACTCCACCACGTCGAAGCTCTTCCCCCACCACACCATGCCTAGAGGCCGCGCCTTCTTAGCTCCATCGACGTCTCTAAAATCACACTCGAACGCGGCCAAGATGCGAGCCAAATCCTCCCCGTACGATGCGCCGTTTTAGATCTTAGTCGTTGATCGGCTAGATCTCACTGCCCTCTACAATCTTCTAGTTGAGAGTTTCCTCTAATTGTTAATGGATAGGAAGAAAATTGAGGAGGAAGGAGATGCATTTCTGGCCATGGGTTTGAAAACGGCGGCTAGGGTTTAGAGAAATCAGGGTGGAGTAATTTTTAGAAAACATTGTCCTTTTATAGAAAATTTCGCGCACTATTCATCCGGAAAATTTTCGAACTCCAAACGAAGCATGCCGCCAGGCGTTTGCAATGTTTTACCCCTATTCCGAATGCAATGGAATATATATCAGGAGCCAATTTCATCATATTTGGAAGATAGGTTTCCGAATCGAATTATTTTAATTAAAAATTACTTAAACAAATTTCTACACGTTTCAGCTTCCCACAACTAAACTGTAAGTCCGATTGACACGAAATTTAAAAACCTATAATAATACACTATTACAGATCCAATGAAACTAGTTTAGTCGAAATCCGAGACAGTGTCAAAAATGATTATTTTTACACGTTAATTAAATATTAAAATTTCCAATTTCTGCCAAATCGCTTTTAATTCAACTTTAAAAGTTTACTCTCTCTATTATAATCCAAATAGAATTTAAAACAAAGTTAGAAATTATTTTTATTCATATTTGATTCAATATTCAATTATTTAGACAATTCAAATATTAAATTAAACAATTTAATTATCCAAATAAATCACTATATTTGAAATATAAGTTATGCAACTTATAAAATTAACTTTTGAATATTTAAAATCAATTAAATATTCTAAATTCAGACGACTGAAAAATGGGTTGTTACATTCTTCCCCCCTTAAAATAATTTCGTCCCCGAAATTTCTAAGTAAGAAAAGATGCTACAACTCCATTAACTTTCAAAACAATTTAGTTGAAATATATTATCAATTCTTTTAAGTGATTAACTTTCACAAAAACAATTAGTTACACTTTTATAAAAACATTTCTAAGTCTCTAAATTCATACTTAGTTATTTACTAATACCATTCCATAAATCAACTAACATCATTTCAAAACCAACAAATCTCATTTCAAATTATAAATTAAAAATCACATTTTTGTTAACAAAAATTTTCCTAAATTTTCGAAAAAATTCTAGCGCTTTAAATTTTTAGAAAAATTTGCCATAGCCTCCTTTGCGCGGTTAGATCCCGAAAAATCACAATATTTATAATTTCACAAATATACATCTCATCTTCGAGGATGAGGCATTCCGTAGGGAAAAAGTGTAAAAGTACGATATGTAATCCAAGATGTGTACCTTATATATTATTTGCGAGCATATACGGCTAATATAGCGCGAAAGCGAGCTCCAAATGTGTAGCAAGTGCCATCCGCACCTACTAAACACTCAACAAACCATAAGAATACATATATGGAAAGTAATATCAACATATATAACACATACTACACATACTATACAACAATTATGTGTAAGGGAAACATATGCAAACAAAGAAACCATCAATAACTAATATCCATCCAATATAACCAAATTAATTATACATTCAATTCTTATTACACTACTTGAATTGGTTTTCAATTTATTCACATTCATTAATCACAATTGATTATATTCAATTAAAATTGAATTCAATTTAGCTACATTCACTTTAGATTCAATTCATATTTACTTTACAATTCGCTTAGCATAATTCTTTTAATACCAATAACACATAACACTACTTTACTTCATTCTTCACTTAAGCTTAAAACATTTTAACCCCACTCATCTTATGTTCATTTCACTTCCTCACTTAAGTTTATTTCAATATTCATATACACATTCAAGTGATTTATATTCATTATCCACATTAGCACATAATCACATTCAATTCTAGTTTTCATTCAATTCCTATACATTCAATTAATTCTCATTCAATAATTACATTCCATTAATTTACTTACTTTCAATTTAATTCATATTCAATTAGTTTACATTCAACTAATTTATATCCAATCCAATTCAAATTTATTAACATTCATTTGTTATTTACATTCAACTTCGTTTACATTTACATTCCTTACTTAGTATATTTTCTTATAATACCAATAACGTTTATGATTTATTTCCTAAATCACATACTTAAGTTCAGTTTACATTGATTCTTCATTTAAGTTAACTTCCTTTACAACATTCATTTTATTTAACTTAACTTCCAACTTATAATTCAAATTTAAATTTCATTTCTTAACCTTCATATTAACAAATAGAAATTTGCTTTATTATTATTCTCCCAAATTATAAGTTATAAACTTATTTACTTCGGTTTTCATGAATATATACTTAAGTTTATGATTAATTTTATTTGATTCATTTCAAATATTTATCTTATTCATTCCAAATCTAATTCAATTCCATTTATTTAACTTTTCTTAAGTTAAACTTCAATTCATATAATCATTTTACTAACTCAATTTTATTTAACTTTTACTTAAGTTAAAAATTTAATTTCATATCCCTAATTGAATTTTCTTATTTATACTAATTCCAATTGTAAGTTCAAAACTTATTTGACTTATATTTATCAATTTCAAACTTGGATTTTAAATTCAATTTATTTATCACAACCGAATCTTCAATTTTCAATTTACTAGTGGTAGCAAATCAATCACATAGAAACTTGAAAATGATAGTGATGATGCTGCAGTCATCACCCTTATTATTTTCCAGCAAATGTACTGAATTCGGTGCTTTATATTCTTTCAAAATTCATTTATTTATAAATCACATTTATAAAATTTTACTTATATAATTTCTCCTATTTCACTTTACTTATATAAGATTCATTCCAAATTTGTTTATCCTATTTAGATTTATAATAATAACGACTTTCATTAAACACAACAATTAATAACAAATGATAACAATCAAATATTACCTTTCATTAACCAATCAAACAATTTATATACTACTATATAAAATATAATCAAGGTAAAATTATTTCATTTACCCAATTTCGAAAACAATATTATGTCCAATCTCCATGTTCAAGTGTTTAGAGATCCCTATCGATAATGTTAGCTAGATGCAAAGATCAGAACCCATAAGCCACTCAACAGCTCAATAAACACAATATAAAACATTTTTATATCACTAAAAAATACGCACTCATATATATAATACACTCAAACTCAATCTAAGGCGCTACTAACCCTATCTATACTGAGTACACATCAAAGCATAGAAATATACTAAACCTAAGCTCTGGTACCACGCTGTGACGATCTAGGCTTTGCAACCATCAATAGTGGATAAACTCCACCGTAGCTCACATCGGTACCTCACAATTTGCTTTTACGGCCAACCTCTCGACTGTAAGCCAAACTGGCAAACCAACCCCTCGATACTCGATCTCAGGGACACATAGAAGTAAGAGTCATCCGTTCGCTACCTAACAAGAAGCGAGAACCCCCTATCATGTACGAACATCACTAAGCAAATCTGATCCTGATCTCTTCGCACCAACAATGCAAAAGCTTTTCTCAACCTCACACAGAAACTAAGTCTCGTAGACTTATCACGTCTCTAAATTTCAACTTGCTATCCTTCGGCCAAGAAGGAAGCTCGATAGATTGGAGTAATCACTCCGCACTACATGAATCAACATTCTCAACACAAACGATAATCAAGTCTACACAGTCAGTTACGTACTAAGTGTACGACTAATTAGTTTCTCCATTAAGTTGAGAAACTAAAATGGCCAAATTTGGTAGTCGATTATTTAACTACCAAAGCAACAAACAAAATCTAGCACTTAAGTAATCACTGTGCCTGATTTTTATTAATCGTTCCTAAATCAAATCACTTTCCAATTATTCACTTCAAAATATCTTTTAAAAAGATAATATTCAAAACCATTTCACTTATTGGATATTTGGAAAACATTTCTGTATACTTATTTTAATAATAAGTAAATTCACAACTCATTTTATTTTCAAACCATTTAAATTCCCTTTTATAATATCACTTTCCAAAAACATCCATTTTATTTAAAGGATTATTCACTGTCCAAAATCATGAATATAATTCCTTTAATAAATTCATTCTTCTACACATTTAATTTAAAGGATTATTCACTGTCCAAAATCGTGAATATACTTCCATTAATAAAAATCCATATTTAGCTTATCAAATTAAATTGATTTTAGATTTATAAAATGATGTATATAAATTCCATTTATATTTTATAAACTTCCATATACAAAATTCCTTTACTAACAAATTCCATTCATATCTCATTTATATGCCAAAATCCAATTATAAGTTAATTACTTATAAATCTCTTATTTACAAATTCATTCCTTTCAAATCTTATTATTTATAAAATCCATTATAAGTTTATTTCTAAACCTCAATTGCTAATCCATATACAAATTTGATTACAATCTTATTTCTAATATTTATAAAACACCGTTTATAATTTCATTACTTTTATTTATAAAATATCCATTTTATAAATCTTATATATAAACCATTTATAATAAGTTCAAAAATATCAATTTAACTTATTTTAACAATATAGTTAACTCTATATTTCAAAAATCATATTTTGCTTATATTTTACAAAACCATAATTTTTATAACATAAGAATTATAACTTTTGATTTATTTAAAATAAATCCATTTCTTTAACAATTTAAAATTTATTAAAACATATATTTTCAAAATCACTTTGAAATCTTTATTAAATTGAAAACATTATTTTAATATTTTTAAATTTCCAAACTATGACCCAATGCTACAAAAGCGCTAAATAAAGGCATTCACATCAATCATATCAACCACGGCGTCAAAATATCATATATCACATGATAACAGCATATATAACAATATCTGTAAATAAAAATTAACAACAATGAGGAATCCAGTTGGATCCCTCCAACCTGTAACCTGCAACAAATATACATATGAGAAAATATGTACAATGTCTGCTTCGAGGCAGACGCGCGTACAAAGGGTCATCCGTTCATACACTGGAACGCATAAGGTCTCATCCACTAAAATATGCTTGAATATATCCAAACCAATCAATGTATATATAATATATCATATATCACCCAAACAATCATCAATCATCATAAAAAAATTATTCTCACTTATATCAAAATTTAAGCGAGGCAGAGAGAGTGAGTTGTACTCACTTTGATTGCAGTCATCGTAATAGCAATTTATTTCGATTAAAATGAAATGAGCATTTAATTTAAACCAAAATTTTCACTAGCTCAAACAAATCCCAATCCAACTCCATCGTGTAGTATTTGTCAATACAAATCCAACGCAATTTGTTTCGTGCGAAACGGACCTCGTATGACAAAGTTATGAATATTTAAACATTCGAAAATTAATAATATAATTAACTATGTCATTAGCAAATAAAAATTAACCTTAATTATCGTCTCCCTTTCACCACGTAATCCAGGCCACAAAGAAACCATCACGCACGCCGTTCTCTTTGATGGTCGCTCCTCGCTCGCCCATTTGACGATCGAACTCCACCACGTCGAAGCTCTTCCCCCACCTCACCTGTGCCTAGAGGTCGCGCCTCCCTAGCTCCACCGATGCCTCGAAAATCGTGCTTGAACGTAGCCAAGACGTGATCCAAATCCTACCTGTACGACGTGTCGTTTTGGATCTTAGTCGTTGATCGGCTAGATCTCACTGCCCTCTACAATCTTCTAGTTGAGAGTTTCCTCTAATTGTTAATGGATCGGAAGAAAATTGAGGAGGAAGGAGATGCATTTCTGGCCATAGGTTTGAAAACGGCAGCTAGGGTTCAAGGAAATTAGGGTTGAGTAGTATTTAGAAAACAATATCCTTTTATAGAAACTTTCGCGCAATATTCATCCAAAAAATTTTCTAACTCCAAACGAAGCATGTGTTGCGACTTTTCTATTGGTTAGAAAAACACAAATATAATAAATTCTGCAAGCGCACTGGCGTGTAGTATGCAGGTCAAACACAGGGAATTGTGTTTTAAAATATTTGAAATCCATATTTAAATCTTAGGCGTGTTAAACAAATTCGATGGTGGTTCTCGAACAGAAAAATAAAAACAATAATATACTCCAAATCGATTTCGAATCTAATCAAAATTTCAATCAAAATATAAAATTGTAGAAATCAAAGCAGAAACTAAAAAGTGCTAGAAAATAATAGAGCAAACAACTGAAATAAAATGAACTGAATTTATTAACTAAATGGAAAGAGTGCTGAAAATAACTAAGAACAAGAATAAATAAATTACTTAATCTAATTAACAATCCTACGTATTCTGTTCGGAAAAAAAACACTACTGAAATTTAAAACTGAACTAGAAGAAGAGTGATGGGGTAAGAGATGATTTCTTGGTTGATGAATGATGCTGTATATATAGCCTTTTCCAGCCCAGAAAATCAACTGCTGCTTTTTAGGAGGAACTGGTCCTTTGCTTGAATTGGTGAAAGAGAACATATATATGTCCACGTCATTGCTTGAATTGGTCCATATTGCTTTGAATTGATTGCACGTGTGCTTCTTATTGAATTGAAGTGGCCATATAATTTGCTGCTTGAAATGGTCACATTATTGTACCATGTTATTTGATTAACAAGTGGCCTTGCTTTGAAATGACGTTTGCTACTTTGATTTTCACGTGGCCATGCTTTGAGAGATTTTCAGGCTGAACTTTGAAAGTGTACGGCACTTTCAATATTTTGCATTTGATTTCTTGCATGAATAGTACACATGTTGGTGATGTGAGATGCATTTCTTCATGAACGATATATGCTTTCTCTTCGAATTATTCGGTACTCAAAATGTTGCACCCTTTCTGCGTTTCATTTGAATCAATGGACGACACAACCGATTAATTTCAACGTTGCACTTCAGAATCTATAATCTGCAAAACCACAATAAAATACCTATATATTACCGCTTTATTAAAATAAAAATATATGAAACAAACGGTTTAAAATGCAGAAAAATACGTTCATCAAATACCCCCACACTAGAACTTTATTCGTCCTCGAATAAGCAAGAAAATAAAAACTAACTAAATCCTTTTTCATAGGAAACATGATTGCATTTAGTGTATGCAACAAGCCGTTAAACCTCTAGGTGTCCCTAGTAGGACGAGTGGTGTCTCGTGAGGGTTTTCAGCGGATACTACCCACAAAATCCAAATGCAGTATGTGATGATTCTAATGTACTACATGAATGCAAAATTTTAAACAAATGGAGACTCGATTTACTTCATAATAATTGCAACAAAATAATGTATATCGGTTTGAGTCAACTTCTAGAATTTTTTTGGTTCCTCACTAATTACAAATTTCAATATAACTCAAGTTTCCATACATTAGATTCTAGTTTGGCCAGTTGTTTCGGTCGATAACATGGTGCAGCCATGAAATAAATTCTTTATTGTTAATCATAGTTTTTTAAAATGGTATTTTTCATTTCCATTTGTATAACAAGCCAAATCAATAAAGTCAAGAAGTGTTTGGGTTTCAATAGCTTACTCTCTCTTTATTAATTTTTTTTATTTTTTTATTTTTTTATATACACCTAACTTTTGGACCAAGGTATGCATTGCCTTGCGGGCTTACGTGAGAGTTGGGACCGAGCGTGGCGGATTGTGCAAATCGACGCTGACTATGTCAGAAAAGGTCGGTAATCCTTAGGTGATTATTTATTTAATTTCTTTATACACCTAACTCAGAATGCTGAGGCCATATATACCATCCATGCACTGCCTTGCGGGCTTACGTGAGAAGAGTATAGAGCGTGGCGAGTGTTCACACTCTCTTAAGTGTGTACACCTATTGACTCTAGGTGTTTCTTATTAATTTTTTTTTAAAAATAACTAAAGAGAGTTATGCAAATCAACTTAGCACCACTTAACTTCAATGATTTGAAATGTCAACGCATGTACTTTAAATCTGCCACTTTTTTAAACAAAGATTACAGTTTAGAAAGGATTTCATAACCATCACCTACGAATCCCCCTATATACTAACCTCACTATTTTCGCTTGTAATTCAACTTTTCATTATATTTTACATTTGAAATTAGTGATTCACAAAAATTTTCATCAATTGACTTCAATTGTTTACTTACTTTGTCTTGACTAGTTAAAAAAAAATCAAAGTCCTGAAAATAATGGAAAATGAGATGAAGCTTGAAAAAAATTGAAAACAAATAATGAGATGATTTTTTTTTAAGTGATGCCACACTGTGAAATATGAACAAACAGTATGAGATATGCATCCCCCCACACTGGATTGAGACAGTGTCCCAACTGTCAAATAGAATGCAAATGCAATACAGAAGGAAAAAAAACTAAAAAAAAGAAAAAAGAAAATACAACCTGATATGTACAAGATAGTGAGTGACTTATGTCGAAAAGCTTGGTTCGTGGAGATCCACGAACTCGTCGTCCTCGTGTTGTTCAAACTCTAGAAATAGCTTCAAGTGTTGTCCATTGAACTTGGAAATGGAATCGTCCTTAGGATTTTCAATTTCAACTGCACCATAAGGGTACACTGTTTTCATAATATATGGACCTGTCCATCGAGATCTCAATTTGCCCAGAAATAAATGAAGTCTGGAATTATATAAGAGAACTTTCTGACCTACTTCGAATGTCTTACGAAGTATGGATTTATCATGATAAAATTTAGTTTTCTCTTTATAAATCTTTGCATTTTCATACGCTTCATTTCTTAGTTCTTCTAATTCTGACAATTGTAATTTACAATGCGATCCGGCTTTTTCTATGTCAAAATTAAGGTATTTGATTGCCCAAAGTGCGCGGTGCTCGAACTCAATGGGTAAATGGCATGCTTTTCCAAAGACTAATCGGTATGGTGACATTCCTAGATTGGTTTTATAAGCTGTGCAAAATGCCCAAAGGGCATCTATCAATTTTGATGACCAATCTTTTCTGTTGGAGTTAAATGTCTTTTCAAGAATTTGTTTAATTTGTTTGTTGGAAACCTCGACTTGACCGCTAGTCTGTGGATGATATGGAGTATATAGTTTATGAGTGATAGAGTATTTCTTAAGAAGAGATTCAAAAGCACGATTACAAAAATGAGAACCGTTATCGCTTATAATAGCTCAAGGTGTGCCAAAACGAGAAAATATGTTTTCTTTCAAAAATTTGACAACAACTTTATTGTCATTCGTTCTGGTGGGAATGGCCTCAACCCATTTAGACATGTAATCTACTGTAAATAGGATGTAGAGATTTCCAAAAGAATTAGGAAAAGGACCCATGAAATCGATGCCCCAAACATCAAAAATTTCGATGACAAGGATTGAGTTTAGAGGCATCATGTTACGTTTGGAAATACGACCTGGTTGTTGACATCTAGCGCAATTGGAGCAAAATTCGTGGGCATCACGAAAAAGAGAAGGCCAATAAAAACCGCACTTTAACACCTTGGCAGCAGTTTTCTTTTCTCCAAAATGTCCTCCACATGCTTGATTATGTGAAAAAGAGAGGATGCTATGAAATTCTTGTTCTGGAACACATCTACGTATGATTTGATCGGTGCAATATTTGAAGAGATAAGGATCGTCCTAGTAAAAATTTCGAACATTGGAGAGAAATTTTTTTTATCTTGTTTTGACCAATGGGAAGGTGTTTCATTTGTGACAAGATAATTTACGATGTCCGCGTACCATGGTGCACTGAAGAGGAAAAGAATTTTTTCATCGGGAAAATGATCGTTGATTTGAGATGTTTTCATGAACAATACGAGAAAGATGATCAGCTATGACATTTTCAAAACCCTTTTTATCCCGTATTTCTAGCTCAAACTCTTGAAGAAGGAGAATCCAACGGATTAAGCGGGGTTTGGCATCCTTTTTCATGAGTAAATACCGCAATGCGGCATGATCGGTCTAAACTATGACCTTAGAACCTACGAGATATGATCTAAACTTGTCGAGAGCAAAGATAACTGCTAAAAACTCTTTTTCTGTGGTTGAGTAATTCAATTGAGCTTCATTAAGAGTTTTTCTAGCATAATAGATGAATCGAGGAAGTTTATCGATTCGTTGACCTAAGATGGCTCCAATGGCATAATCAGAAGCGTCACATATTAATTCGAAAGGTAAAGTCCAATTTGGAGGTTGGATTATAGGTGCAGTGGTCAAGATTGATTTAAGGGTTTCAAAAGACGTTTTACATTCATTGGAAAATTCAAATTTAACGTCTTTAGCCAGAAGATTCGAAAGAGGTTTTGAAATCTTTGAAAAATCTTTAATGAACCTCCTATAAAATCCTGCATGCCCAAGAAATGAGCGAATGTCCTTGACGGTCCTTGGAGGAGGAAGGTCAACAATAAGATCAACTTTAGATTTGTCAACTTCTAGGCCACTTTTAGAGACAACGTGACCTAAGACTATTCCTCGTTTAACCATAAAATGACATTTTTCCCAATTAAGCACAAGAGATTTCTCCTTACATCGCTTTAAGACACATTCTAGACGAAGGAGGCATTGATTGAAAGATGACCCATAGATTGAAAAATCATCCATGAATATCTCTAAGAAATCCTCTACCATATCAGAAAATATACTCATCATACATCTCAGAAAGGTAGCGGGAGAATTAAAAAGACCGAAGGGCATGCGACGATAAGCGAAAGTTCCGAAGGGACATGTGAACGTCGTTTTGTGTTGGTCCTCTAGCGCAATGGGAATTTGATTATAGCCAGAGTAACCATCAAGAAAACAATAATATTCATGACCAGCTAATCTTTCGAGCATTTGATCAATGAAAGGGAGGGGAAAATGATCTTTTCTTGTTGCTGCATTGATTTTTCGATAATCGATGCAAACACGCCATTTTGTTTTGACTTTTGTCGGAACAAGTTCGTTATTCTCATTTGTGGTCACGGTGATTCCAGACTTCTTTGGCACAACTTGTAACGGACTTACCCAAGTACTGTCAGAGATAGGGTAGATAATGTTATTGTCTAAACATTTGATAATTTCTTCCTTTACCACTTCTCTCATATTAGGGTTTTATCGCCTTTGAGCTTCACGAGTGGATTTAGCCTCGTCGACTAAATGTATTCGATGTTCAATGATTAATGGACTAATTCCCTTAATGTCAGCGATTACCCATCCTGATGCCTCTTTATTTTCCCTTAAAATTTTGAAAAGTTGTTCTTCTTGGTCCTTAATGAGATCGGAGGCCAAGATTACAGGGAAATTTTCCGAAGAATCTAAGTATGCATACTTAAGATCGTTTGGAAGAGGTTAGAGGTCTAATTTAGGGCGTACTTCTTTTGAGGCTTCAGTAGACATCAACTGATTGAATTCTATTGAATTATGAGAAGAGCAGAGCATATCATTTAATTCATAAATGTATTCATCTTCATTTAAATTGGAATTAAAATGATCTAGGCACATGTTAAGAGACTCCGTCGTATCACTAAAATCATTTTCTACAATTGTTTGGATCATGTCAACTTCTTCTGTTCCAAGATCCCTTGGTTGTCTGTTAAGATTGAAGATATTTAGTTCAATGGTTAGGTGCCCAAAGGAAAGTTGGAGTTGACCATTCCTACAATTTATGATAGCATTTGATGTGGCTAAAAATGGACGACCTAATATCAAAGGAATCTGACCATTAGGATTTGAGACAGGTGCAATCTCTAGGACTATGAAATCGACTGGGAAATAGAATTGCTCGATTTGTATCAAAACATCTTCAACTGTGCCCAATGGTTTTTTGACAGATCGATCAGCTAGTTGAATTGTGATTTTTGTAGGCTTTAATTCCCCTAGTCCAAGTTGACAATACACAGTATAAGGAAAAAGATTCAAACTCGCTCCAAGATTAAGGCATGACCAATGTGAGTGTTACCGATTTTACAATCGATTGTAGGACAATCGGGGTCCTTATACTTGATTGGGGAGGGATTTGAAAGAATAGAGCTCGTGTCTGCAGTTAGAAATGCAGTCTTAGGAACGTTAGTGGCACGTTTTTGAGTACATAGCTCTATCAGACATTTAGCATATTGAGGAATTTGCTCGATGGTATCAAGAAGTGGAATATTGATTCGAACTTGTTTGAAGATTTCAAAAATTTTGTCAAAATTAGTGGGCTTCTTCTTTTTGTTGAGTCTATGAGGAAATGGAGCAATGGGTTTATAGACTCGTTCGGAAGTTTTTTTATTCGAAGAAGAAGGTGTTATATTAGAGAGTGAAGATAAGGGAGCTGGAATGTTGGGGTTGCCAACATCAGAAGGTGAAGAGTGGTCGGGATTGCCAACCTTGGATGAAGAATTAGAGTCGTTTGGATTGAAAAAAGTGGTTGTCGACCGAGTTTCAGAATTTTGAACATGGGGAGACTTAAGAAGGATGTCGGGGTTGCCGACGTGGTTGTCTACCTTCTTTCCAGATCTTAATGTGGTGACAGCATTAACCGGATTTACATTTTCGTCCTCACAAAGATTTACTCCTCGAGAGTTATACTTTGGATTCACTTCAGTTTGACTAGGAAATTTACCTTTCTCATTGATTTTCATGAGATCCTTCATCATTATCAACATTTGTTCATTTTGTTTAGTGATTTGCTTAATTCTCGCATCTTAGTTAGTAATTTGTTCATTTTGTTTGGTGAGTTGTTTTTCCAATCGAGCAATTTCTTGTGAATGCTGAGAAGGTTGGGTTGATGGATTGAAATTAGGATGCCTATATGGTTGATTTGAAGGTTTTGTTTGAGGAGCGGGTTGAGAATTTTGAGCATTAGAAGTGGGGCCTCGATAATTCGGATTTGGTATCATCGGATACATATGCGATGGATTAGCCGCATCATTAGGATTTGACCATGAAAAATTAGGATGGTGCTTCCAGTTAGGATTGTATGTGGATGAATAAGGACTATTTTGAGCTATAGCATTGATTTGGTCTTGTGTGTAGTAATGGGGTAGTCCTTCTCCTTCTTGAAGAGTTTGGGCTTCTATAGGAAGATGTGATGGGTCAATGGCATGTACTCCTCTGTTTGGAGTACGAATTGGAACATGAATTGTTTCCCATTGCATATCATTTTCCGAATATTCTTCTAAAAATTCCCAAGCTTCCTTGTCTGCATTTGCCATGAATTCTCCTCCGCACATTGATTCGAGTTGGGATCTTGTTTGATAGTTAAGCCCTTCATAGACGATTTGGCACAAGACGTGTCTAGGGATTGCATGATGAGGGAAACTATATAACAATTGATTGAACCTTTCAAAATATTTTGAAAAAGTTTCTCCTTCAATCTGAGAGAATTGATTGATTTTAGTTCGAATTTTAAGTGTTTTGTGGAAAGGAAAAAACTTTTTCAAAAATATAGTAATGAAATCGTCCCAACTTTTAATTGAATTTTTAGGAAGAGAATTAAGCCATCTTTTTGCACTTTCTAGAAGCGCGAATGGAATAAGTCTTAGCTTGATGGATTCATTAGAAAGTTGTTGCATTTTAGTTATGGAAGCATATAACTCAAATTCACTAAGAAATACATAAGCATTTTCAGACCCGGTGAATTTTGGTACCCCTTGGATAAAAGAATGTTTTAGCTTAAAATTATTTCCTTCGGCAGGTGGAAATGAAATAACCGAAGGTTGAACGGTCCTAGTTGGATAGCATCGGTCTCTAAGGGATAATGGTCGGTTCACATGAAATTCATTATTTCCAACATGTGATATAGGTGATGATTTAGGTGAACTGTGATGTGAACCGTGATATGAACTGTGATTGCTCATATTTGTTTGATTTGAAATTTCTGTTGATTTGTTTAATGAGATATTTTGGCTTTGTAAACGGTTAAAATTATTTCTTAACCAAACACGCATAAACAAATCAAAATGTAATAGCCAAAAATAAATTTAAACAGTTTTCAGTTGGGTACTTGTAGAGTAGAAAATTACTTACAGAGGGGTATAACAGTACGTCCAGTGCAACTGAGTAGTGCTAGCGAATCAAACTCCACAGTTTGCAATTGATCGATCCCTAGATCCTTGTTGTTGAATGGCTGAATTTTACTTAGTTGGAGCTATCTGTGTTGAAATTAACGTTTGCTATCTGAGTTGAAAAACGAAAAAAAACTTTTTTTTTTGAAAACTAATGTAAAAAAAAGAAAATTAAATTAACACGAATAGACTTAAAAAACAAAAAAAATCGAAAATTTCAAAATAACTACTCCCCGGCAACGACGCCAAAAACTTGTTGCAACTTTTCTATTGGTTAGAAAAGCACAAATTTTAATAAATTCTGCAAGTGCACAGGCATGTAGTATGCAAGTCGAACACAGGGAATTGTGTTTTAAAATATTTGAAATCCATATTTAAATCTTAGGCATGTTAAACAAATTCGATGGTGGTTCTCGAACAGAAAAATAAAAACAATAATATACTCCGAATCGATTTCGAATCTAATCAAAATTTCAATCAAAATATAAAATTGTAGAAATCAAAGTAGAAACTAAAAAGTGCTAGAAAATAATAGAGCAAACAACTGAAATAAAATGAACTGGATTTATTAACTAAATGGAAAGAGTGCTGAAAATAACTAAGAACAAGAATAAATAAATTGCTAAATCTAATTAACAATCCTACGTATTCTGTCCGGAAAAAAAACACTGCTGAAATTTAAAACTGAACTGGAAGAAGAGTGATGGGGTAAGAGATGGTTTCTTGGCTGTTGTATGATGCTGTATATATAGCCTTTTCCAGCCCATAAAATCAACTGCTGCTTTTTAGGAGGAACTGGTCCTTTGCTTGAATTGCTGAAAGAGAACATATATACATC
This sequence comes from Allium fistulosum, assembly GCA_030737815.1. Lineage (NCBI taxonomy): Eukaryota > Viridiplantae > Streptophyta > Magnoliopsida > Asparagales > Amaryllidaceae > Allium > Allium fistulosum. The sequence continues at coordinate 187,484,240 of CM060906.1, forward strand.
CACGTCATTGCTTGAATTGGTCCATATTGCTTTGAATTGATTGCACGTGTGCTGCTTATTGAATTGAAGTGGCCATATAATATGCTGCTTGAATTGGTCACATTATTGTACCATGTTATTTGATTAACAAGTGGCCTTGCTTTGAAATGATGTTTGCTACTTTGATTTTCACGTGGCCATGCTTTGAGAGATTTTCAGGCTGAACTTTGAAAGTGTACAGCACTTTCAATATTTTGCATTTGATTTCTTGCATGAATAGTACACATGTTGGTGACGTGAGATGCATTTCTTCATGAACGATATGTGCTTTCTCTTCGAATTATTCGGTACTCAAAATGTTGCACTCTTTTCTGCGTTTCATTTGAACCAATGGACGACACAACCGATTAATTTCGACGTTGCACTTCGGAATCTATAATCTGCAAAACCACAATAAAATACCTGTATAATAACGCTTTGTTAAAATAAAAATATATGAAACAAACGGTTTAAAATGCAGAAAAATACGTTCATCAGCGTGCCGCCAGGTGTTTATAATGTTTTACCTCTATTCTGAACGTAATGGAATACATACCAGGAGCTTCCCACGACTAAACCGTAAGTCCGATTGACACGAAATTTGAAACACTATAATAATACACTATTACGGATCCAATGAAACTTGTTTCATCAAAATCCGAGACAATATCAAAAATGACTATTTTTACACGTTAATTAAATATTAAAATTTCCAATTTCTACCAAATCGCTTTTAATTCTATTTTAAAAGTTTACTATCTCTATTCTAATCCAAGTAGAATTTAAAACAACGTTAGAAATTATTTTTATTCATATTTGATTCAATATTCAATTATTTACACAATTCAAATATTAAATTAAACAATTTAATTATCCAAATAAATCACTATATTTGAAATATAAGTTATTCAACTTATAAAATTAACTTTTGAATATTTAAAATCAATTAAATATTCTAAATTCAGACGACTGAAAAACTGGGTCGTTAGAACACTTTTATAGCCATCAATAACTCATTTTTAGATAAACCAATAAAGTTCCAAAGCTGATTTTAAAAGTTAGAATTTACTAAAACAAATACTTAATATTTGAAAATCTACTTACCGAAGTATTTCAATCCTAACTAGTTTAAAATTTCATAGTTTTAAATAATAAAATTTTCCTTTTAAAAGCAAATTTAACTCTTAAAATTTGAAATATATTTTTAAAACTTCAATAACCAATTCAATTTATAAATTTCCCTCGAATCACATCACATCACTTCCATTTCGATCTCCTTAACCATTTTTACTTTCAAAAATAGTATCCACTATTTCTCTCACCCTATTTCCATATTCTAATATAAATTCTCCCTGTAAATTCATATTTCCCAACTGTTATCGATTTCCCTATTTATAAACATCGTTTATAAATTTTATAACTCCTTTGAGTTTCACTTTTATAAAACTAATCTCGTTTATAAAATTCCCTTTTTATAAATCCATTCCTTTATAAATCCTATTTATAACTTTCAATTATTTTTAATATCGTTTTCAACTTCTTTTAATATTTTCTCAGAATACCATTTATAATTTTTTTTATATAAGTCATTTTTTTAAATCTCCATTTAAAAATCTATAATAGTTAAATATAACCAAAAATCAAATATATTTTTTTTCTAACTCAATTTTTTTTAAAATACTTCCAATTTCAATATAAATATTTTAATATCAAAATTCTCTTTAATTTCTTAAATTTTAAATATATATTTATGGTATTAAAATATCAAAATTCAGGCTAGTTCTACAATAGCATCCAATAATTCAAATTACAACAATAATCTATAACAGATTATCTACACACATCATATATCACTATATATGAAAAATAAACAATATATTTAAGGAATCCAGTTGGATCCCTCCAACCTGTTTCCCTGCATCCACAGATGTCAAAACAACATAAAAATACCAAACCCACTTCGAGGGGGTATCGCGGTATATAGGGTCATCCGCTATTATGCGGGGTGTATAAGGTCTCATCCGCTATAATGTGCGGGAATATCACTCCAAACACTAGTATATATACTACTATATATATAATATAATATCATTCAACAGATAATCAATTCACCAAACATCCAGAATTAATTTTTAACTATTTAAAATTAATATCTAGCAATCCAAAAAGAGTGAGATTTACTCACCTTGATTATTAATTTTCCAAATGCCCATTTTAGATTAAATCGAACTTCCGTTCGATTTAACCTAAAATTCCAGTTATCTATAATCGACTCCGAAAATTTCCAGGTTGAAGATTTTCAGCTACGAATCCAAAGTTGTCGGTTTCATACGATTTTGACCTCGTATAAATTTTATATGGATTAATAAACTTTTTTTTATAAACTAAACTAAATTAAAATAATCATAACCTTAAATTATTCTCACCTTAAAATAGCCTAGCCCAAACTACTGCAACCCAAACCCTAGCTAGCGCACGACCACATTGCCATTGCTCGACCTCTGCCACTGACATCCCCTCGACTTCAGCCACCAGTGCCTCAGCCGATCGCAACCACCAGCCGCTCACCCTAAGTCAACGCGATAGCCTCCCCGTTCGATAACAAAACCAAACCCTAACGCGACTCAACCCCCTTTATGAACTGCCACGACAGCACGCCCGTGCCTCACCTTCCTACGATCACATTGATACTCTCAGACGTAAGTCGCGACTTTCCCCTTTTGATTGTGAAAACTCTAACTACGAATCCCATACGCCTTCTACTCTGGTTACCTTCCATTGCATGACTGCTCAGTCGCGTTCGCCCCATTTCAGGCTCGACTTTGATCGAGATCGCCTGCCTTCCTTTTTCTTTTCTTTTTAATTTTTGAATTGATTTTATTTTCGAATAAGAAGTGATTTTGGTTTTTTTAGTAATAGGAAGGGAAAAACGCGATTTTTTTCTTTTAGATTCGTGATTTCAAATCGATTTCGAACTGCTGTGTTGAATTTGAGGGGGAAGGAGAATAATACGCGATTTCATTTTGCTCGGCCATTTTCGTTTTTTTTTTGTTTTTTTTCTTTTTTTGTTCTGAGGATTTGAAATTTGATAGAGAGAGGGGAAGCCATTTAAAAGGAGGAAAAAGGGGATGTCGCATGATTTGAGCTAGTGTGTTTGAATAGGTTTGAGGGCGGCTGGATGTTGACTGGTCAATATATAAATAAATAAATTTTCAAAATATCTCGATTTACGCAACTCAAAATTTCGAACCCCTATCGACGCATGCCGCTAGGTGCTCGTATTGTTATATCCCTATTCCAAATGCAATGGAAAAGATTTCGAGTCCTAATTCGATCGCATGGAGAAGATAGCTTTTTGGACCCAGTTAAAATATTAAATTTCGATATTAATTTCAATGCGTTTCTATCCTGTACGACCAAACAATAACTCCAAACACTACGAAATTTGAAATCCAATAATAATACACTATTACGGATCTAATGGAACAAGTTTCGTCGAATTCTGAGACTGTGCCTTGGATCGCTATTTTAACGCGTCGATTAAATCGACGATTTCAAAATTTTACGAAATCGTTTGAAATTTTAGTTTTAAAAACTTATTAACTTAATTATAACCTCAAATCTAGTATTTAAAACCATTTAAATATTCAAAGTCGAACGACGAAAAATCTGGGTCGTTACATTCCTTCCCCTGTAAAAGAATTTCGTCCCCAAAATTGCTAAGGCGGGAAAATGCTCCAAACACATTAACTTATCAAAACCCACTTAGTTAAAATTTGATATTCACTTTTCTAATCTTTTAGTTTCGCCCAAAATAATTAGTTTTCAATTCTAATTCAAAAATCCTTTATTTCAATTACAATTCGAAATCAAAATGTCGTTAACAAAAGTTTTCCAAAAATTTTCTAACACCCTAAATTTTTGTTAGAAATTTTTTGGTAGAGTCTCCTTTGTACGGAGGACCTTTTGCAATATGACAAGAGGGATAGATATATATACATCAACCCACGCGGTCGGAAAACTATATATATATATATATCAATATTTATAATTTGTAGTATTTAATCCGAAAACGTACCTTACTTAGCGTTTATAAGCATTATTAAGCGAGCATTTACTTTAAAAGTAATTTCGCAACCCAAATCTAGCCAAAAAGTTCCTATGCATCTATACTTACTCAATTTTAAACACATGAGTGCCAAAACATGAAATTTTAATAACGTTTCATCTATTCCACTAGTTAACCCATGAATTTCATAAACAATGCATGCTAAACATATATTTATAAGCAATTACGAGGTTCCAACACCAATTTAATTACATCCAATCAATCCATATACCATTTCATTCAATTTAAATGACTTACAACTCACTTTACATGCATTCAATTTATTTTTATACCAAACAAACTCATATCCATTCCAAATTGATTAAAAATCAATTTATTCACATTCTATTTATTCATAGAATTTTATTTACTTTCGTTAGCGTCAAACGACAAAAAAAATCCATGCAAATTCAGTGATATTCATTTAATAGAATAATCATCTTAGCTTATAGCTATTTTAAATTGATTCCAAATCAATTTATATTTAATTTTATTCCATTTCAAATTTATTCTCAGTCAATTCACTTACATTTCATTCGTATCCACATTCATTATATTCAAATCTATTCTATTAAGCTTGGAATCATCCCACGCTATTTACTAAATAACCATTACACAATTTATTCGAGCCAAACTCCCATCCAAAATATTTACTTAAGTTAATCCGTTATTTTTAATTTATTTCCACCTTATAACTTAAATTTATTTTCATTTCAACCAACTTCCATTTCATTTACTAATTAATTAGCTCATTCATTTTATTCACTTCAATTTTAATTCCGTACTCGAATTCATTCTTGAATTTATTTAATTCGTATCCAAGGAGTCATTTAATTTATTTACACTTAAACTGAATTTATTTATAGCTTAAGTCATCACTATTTCAAACTATTTTTATTTTATTCGAGTCGTTCCAATTTTATTCCATTCGCTTACCATTTTAAGTCGAATTTAATTAATACCTCAAGTTCCCTATTAAATTAAATTATCTAATTAGTTCACTTTCAATTTATATTCTAAAATCTGCTTTTTATTTCAAAAAAATCACTTCATTCAATCTACTTGAGTTCAAATTTATTTTATAACTCAAGTTTGGATTTTATTTCTTCACTTTAAAATATCACACCATTTTATTTTGGTTGTTCTATTCCATTTTTTTCCCAAATTTTATAAGCTATTCAAATTTATTTATTCACAATTCCAATTCTTCACTTGAATTTTATTTCATTCAAAATTTATACCTTATGGTTATATAATATTTCACAATTCAAAATTTATATTTACTTCAATTCAATATTATTTCTAATCCAATTCAAATTTTATAACTTATAGTTATATAGTCACTTTATAATTCACACTTGCATATTTAATTCAATTCGATATAATTCAAATCCGATTCACTTTTTATTTAAATTTCAATTCCTTTTACCCAACATTTCAAAACCATACTCGAGTTATTCATACTTAAATTAAATTTCACTCCAAACAAATTTATTTTAAATTCATTCAATTTCATCATATATTTCATTTACTTCACTTAAGTTAACTCCCATTTCATTAATACACTATATTAATTCAATTGAAATCCAGCCAATTAAATTCTTAAAATTTAATTTACTCAACTTAACTTAAGTTGAATTCCATTTCAACTTTCTCACTTTAAATTTTATCCTAACTTCAATTTTCACACTTCCCTCCTTATAAATATCATCTTACATAGGATTCCAGAATTTTTAAACACCCGGTATTTATTTCAAATCACTTTGAAATCAAATATATATATATATATACACTCTTTTTGGTTTAACAAACCACTTCCTTGGATTTTCAAAATTCACTTGGTTCCATCCCAAAACAATTTCCCTTCGGAATTTCCAAAACAATACTTGTGTTCACCAAAAAATCTCCATATCAATTTACCATGGTAGCAATCCATCACTTAGAAACTCGAAAATGAATACTGATGATGTTGTACAGTCATCACTAGGATTATTTTCCAGTGACCGAAGTGAGTTCAATGCTATATCACTTCCAAAATCCATTTAAAACCATTTTTTTATTCAAAAATATCTCCAAAATAATAATACCATTATTTAACTTCAAACACTTTGGAAAATACTTCTAAAATTCTCCGGAATTTAAATTTTCCAAATTCTAGTTTGAATCCATTTTAACTATAATCCATTTGTATAATTCATACTTATACAATCTCCCTTTGGTTATATATGACCCTTTCCAATTTTATAATCTTATTTTGATTATATAATAACAACCAAACACACCACTATAATATTTTCAGAAAATTATTCTTTTTTTATATTAAAATATAATTTGGGTAAAATTATTTCATTTACTCGCTCAAAATCATACTGTATCAGTTTACCGTGTTCAAGTTTTTAGAAACTCCTATCGATTTAGTGGAGTCCCACTATTCGATCAGAATTTATATACCACTCAACAAATAAATTAACACAATATAAAACCATTTATATTCACTAACAAGTACGCGCTCATATCTATTATTACACTCAACTCATTCTAGGGCATTACTGACCCTATCACTAATGAGTAATCCCTACCAGAGCTAAGGTTCTCACTTAACCTTCAGCTCTGATACTAAATGTAGTGACCCGCAGTTCCGTACCCTTTTGAATCAACCATATTCACACTTGTCCAACACAAAGTGTACGGAAGAGCAATAACTAGGGTAAAGAAGAAGAAAGTGGTAGAAGAAAAATTAAACATCAACATAGAATCTCACAATTGTAGCGGAACAAAATATAATATATAATAACAGATTTTTATACAAGGAAAACTGTATCTGTTAATATACATACAATCATCAGAGTACAACAATTCAATACATCAAAATGGACAGTTATAATAACTTGTCCTCTCACGGCGGAAATATAACCAAGTACGGAGATACGTCTCAATCATCCAGCTCATCTCCTGAGCTCCACAGCACCATATCCTAAATTTGTAATACTCGGTCTGACCCGAGTATTATAATAAAATAACACCCAAGTCAGTCTGGAAAACCAGCGTGAGAAAACACACTCAATTTGAATTATTAGAGTTATCAAAATCCTTTGAAAAACAAAGGTATCTTGTAAGACCGTGTCACACATAAACACGACGGGTTTTTCCCTTACGATAACCAAAACATTTTATAGAAAATCCAGTGATATTATAATAATGTCTGAATACAAATACTTATTCAAATAGCCGAAATTGTTACATTAATTAAATTTCAGCATACTACGCTCTGCAAACAAAACCGTAAGGCTCATATTGGAGAATGGATTCCATACAATTACTAGGCCACTGGGGTACCGCCCATCACAGTACACCTCTAGAACAATGTACCGAGGACCTCGTCGGGATCCCCTGCTACACAAGACCGGTCTACACCTAACCTGGATAGACCGAATATGTTATCACCCCGGGTGTTCCCACCCTTACCATCGAGCGCTCCTTCTTTCATGCACAACCATATCCATAATATATAGGTTTCCGAGGATATCTAGAAAAGTGATAACATACCCTAATTGGGTGCGACCCACTTAGCCTTGTTGCATCTCCTTTGTTTTAGTCATTCTTGGTTGATGAGGCTTGAGGCTAAGTGTTACCTTTCAAGAAACAATTCCACTTAGAATGCTCATCGTCCTCCAATAACGATAATCTGTAGCATTCGTCCATACAAGTTGTCTTGGGTCTGGACAAACCGAATCACCGTCTTCATCATCTTCACGGTATTCATTTGTAACGTTCAAACCAGATCGAAGTGGTTTTCGAATAATTAAATCCGATCCCGGTCTCTTCGAAACGATTAACGAAATTGGCTAATATTGATAGTCGGTTATTTAACTATCAATAAACATCCATGAGGAGTCGCTAGGCCTTATTATAAATTTTTCAAAAAATATTCTTTTCCAAATACCTTTATATAGTGTGTATTTCAAATTCTTTTCCATATTCAAATATCTGAAAACAGTTTTCAATATTTAAATCCGTAACAGGATATCCCATAACTTTTCTACACTTAGGAAAGTACTCTAAGTCCATTTTCCAAAACCATCTCAAGTGTCAAAACTTAGAAATTTTCTTAGCTTATATCCTACATTTCCAAAAACTATTAATAAATTTCTTCTCACATTTTCCAAAACATATTATATTTATTTATAATCACATCTAACCATTTATAACTTCTTTATTAAACTCGAATTCATTTTTTTCAAGTTTCGGTATTCCAACACTTACGAAATGTCTTAAATTCTCAGCATACCATTATAAAACTCCTCTTATAAAAACCTTCCCGTTAAATAAACCCACCTACAAGTCTCGAGAGAATAAAGTAAAAATCATCAAACTCCTATATTTATATAAAATAAGTATTTAAAAGAATAATAATTTATTTTTAAAACATGTTCAAATAATTATTTAAAATATCGAAATCACTTTTATAACCATCAATAGCTCATTTTTAGATAAACCAATAAATTTCCAAAGCCGATTTTAAAAGTTAGAATTTACTAAATTAGATACTTAATATTTGAAAATCTACTTACCGAAGTATTTCAATCCTAACTAGTTTAAAATTTCATAGTTTTAAATAATAAAATTTTCCTTTTAAAAGCAAACTTAACTTCTTAAAATTTAAAATATTTTTTAAAACTTCAATACCAATTCATTTATAAATTTCTCTCGAATCACATCACTTCCATTCTGATCTCCTTAACCATTTTCACTTTCATAGTATCCACTATTTCACTCACCCTATTTCCACATTCTAATATAAATTCTCCCTGTAAATTCGTATTTCTCAATCTATCATTTGATATTGATTTCCCTATTTATAAACATCGTTTATAAATTTTATAACTCCTTTGAGTTTCACTTTTATAAAACTAATCTCGTTTATAAAATTCCCTTTTTATAAATCCATTACCTTATAAATCCTATTCATAACTTCCAATCTATTTTTAATATTCTTTTTATATTTTCAGAATACTATTTATAAATTATTTTATATAATTCATTTTTTTTAAATCTCCATTTAAAAATCTGCAAAAGTTAATTATAACCAAAAATCAATTTTTTTTTCTAACTCATTTTTTTTAAATACTTCCAATTTTATATCAAAATTCCCTTTAATTTCTTAAATTTCAAAAATATATTTATTGTATTAAAATATCAAAATTCAGGCCAGTGCTACAGTAGCATCCAATAATTCAAATTACAACAATAATCTATAACAGATTATCTACATACATCATATATCACTATATATGAAAAATAAACAATATATTTGAGGAATCCAGTTGGATCCCTCCAACCCGTTTCCCTGCATCCATAGATGTCAATACAACATAAAAGTACCAATCCCACTTCGAGGGGGATATCGCGATATATAGGATCATCCGCTATTATGCGGGCCGTATAGGGTCTCGTCCGCTATAATGTATGGGAATATCACTCCAAATACTAGTATATATACTATATAATATAATATAATATAATATAATATAATATGATTCAATTGATAATCAATTCAACCAAACATCCAGAATTGATTTTTAACTATTTAAAATTAATATCTAGATATCCAAAAAGAGTGAGATTTACTCACCTTGATTTTTAATTTGCCAAATGCCCATTTTAGATTAAATCGAATTGTCGTTCGATTTAACCTAAAATTCCAGCTATCTCTAATCGACTCCGAAAAATTCCAGGTTGAAGATTTTCAGCTACGAATTCAACGTTGCCGGTTTCATATGATTTTGACTTCGTATAAATTTTATATGGATTAATAAACTTTTTTTTATAAATTAAACTGAATTAAAATAATTATAAGCTTAAATTATTCTCACCTTGAAATAGCTTGGCCTAAACTACTGCAACCCAAACACTAGTTGGCGCGCGACCACACTGCTATTGCTCGATTATTGCTCGACCTCTGCCACTGACATCCCCTCGACTTCAGCCACCAGTGCCTCAGCCGATCGCAACCACCAGTCGCTTACCCTAAGTCAACGCGGAAACCTCCCCGTTCGATCACAAAACCAAACCCTAACATGACTCAACCCCCACCATGAACTACCACGACAGCATGTGCTTGCCCCGTCTTCCTTCGATCAAGCCGATACTCTTAGACGTAAGTCACGACTTTCCCCTTTTTCTCATGAAAACTCTAACTACGAATCCCACATGGCTTCTACTCTGGTCACCTTCCATTGCACGACTGCTCGGTCACATTCGCCCCCGTTCAGGCTTGACTTTGACCGAGATCGCCTACCTTCTTTTTATTAATTTTTTTTGAATTGATTTGATTTTCGAATAAGAAGTGATTTCGGTTTTGTCTTTGATTAACAGGAAGGGAAGAACGTGATTTTTTTTCTTTTTTTCTTTTATATTCGCGATTTCGAATCGATTTCGAACTACCGTGTAGAATTTGAGGTGGAAGGAGAATAATACGCGATTTCATTTTGCTCGGCCATTTCCTTTTTCTTTTTTGTTCTGAGGATTTTAAATTTGATAGAGGGAGGGGACGTGATTTAAAAGGAGGAAAAAGGGGATGTCGCATGATTTGAGCTAGCGTGTTTGAATAGGTTTGAGGGCGGGTGGATGTTGACTGGTCAATATATAAATAAATAAATTTTCAAAATATCTCAATTTACGCAACTCAAAATTTCGAATCCCTATCGAGGCGTGCCGCTAGGCATTTATAATATTATACCCCTATTCCGAACACAATGGAAAAGGTTTCTAGTCCTAATTCGATCGTATGGAGAAGATAGATTTTTGGACCCAATTAAAATATTAAATTTCGATATTAATTTCAACGCGTTTCTATCCCGTACGACCAAACGATAACTCCAAACACTATGAAATTTGAAATCCAATAATAATACACTATTATGGATCCAATGAAACTGGTTTCGTCGAATTTCGAGACTGTGTCCCGGATCGCTATTTTAACGTGTCGATTAAATCGACGATTTCAAAATTTTACGAAATCATTTGAAATTTTATTTTTTAAAAACTTATTAACTCAATTATAATCCCAAATCCAATATTTAAAACCATTTAAATATTCAAAATCGAACGATGAAAAATCTGGGACATTACAAACTTACCTTAGTCATTGGAAAATAATCCTAGTGATGACTACGCAGCATCACTAGTATTCATTTGCGGGTGTCTAGATGACGGATTGCTACCATAGTAATTTGATATGGATATTTGTGTTTGTTAAACAGGTGATGTTGGAAATTCCGAGGGAATTGTTTTGGATAAAAATCAAGTTGATTTTTGAAAGTTGAAGGAAATGGTTTGTTGAAAACAGAGTTATATATATATATATATATTATTTCATATGATTTGAAATAAGAACCGGGTGTTTGAATTCTGAAATTTCTAGTTAAAAGAGAAGTGAAATAAGAAGAGAATAAGTTTTTGAAATAAAAACTTGGAAAAAGTAAACTTCAAGATGAAATTAAAATTTAACTCATGTAAGTTAAATAAATTGGATTTGTAAAAGAAAATTTGTAGGAATTGGAATTTAACTTAAAGCAAAAATTAAAGAAAATAAATTAAATGAAGTGATTATAATAATAAAATGAAATGAGTAAAATGTGATGAAGTTAACTAAATATAAGTGCATATGAATGTGTAAGTGAATGGAACAAATAAATATAAGTAAGGAAGTGTGGAAAAATTTGAAATTTGAATTAAATTCTGACTTGATTAAAATGAATGAATTAAAAAAAAATTTGTTTGGAGTGAAATTTAATTTAAGTATGAATAACTCGAATATTGTTTTGAAATGTTGGTTAAAGGAATTGAAATTTAAATTAAATTAAATTGGATTGGATTAGAAATAATATCGAATTAAAGTAAGTAAAAATTTTGAGTTATGAACTAATTATATAACCATAAAATATAAATTCTAAATGGAATAAAACATAAGGAAAAAGAATCATGGAATGGTGAATAAATAAGTTATATAGCTTATAAAAATTGAAACTAATGGAATAAAGGTATATTTAAGCTATAAAGTGATGTATAATCTTGAGTTAAAAATAAAATGTGGATATACTCGAGTATAAAATTGAGGGGAATGTGAGGAAAGAAGTTGTGTAACTAATAAAATTGAAAAGTGGAATAGAAAAGCCAAAATAAAAATAATTGGATGTTTTGGTGAAGAAATAAATTCCAAACTTGAAATATAAAAAAATGAATTTGAACTCCAGTAAATTAAATGGAGTGATTTTTGAAATAAAAATCAGATATTGGATTATAAAATGGAAGTGAACTAAGAAGATAAATTAATTAGTAATTGAATATGGGAATGGAACTTAACTTGGTTAAGTAAATTAGATTGCGGATTAAATTTGAAATTAAACGTGGAACTTGAGTTATAAATAAAACTCGACTAAATTGTAAGCAAATTAAATATATTTTGAAATGTTGTTGAATAAAAATAGGAATGAATAAAAATGGGGATGACAAAAGTTATAAATAAATTCAATTTGAGTGTAAATAAATTGAATATGGCCTTGATATCATTTGAATGAATTCGAGTATGAAATTGAAATTTGAAGTGGATTAAATGAAGGGACTGATTAAATAAATTAGAAAACGGGATGGAATTTGATTGCATGAGAATCAATCTAAAATTTGAATCGGAATTTGATGGCAAGGGAAATAAACTTAAGTTATAGAATTAAATTAATTAGATAAACAAATCAACGTAAGTAAATTATTTTAGATCGAAGCTTGGCTCAAATAAAACCATAATGCATAAGTAAATAACATAGGATGATTCCAAGCTTAATAAAATTGATTAGAAAATAATGTGGATATGAATGGAATGCAAATGAATGGATTGAATTTAAAATGGAATAGTATTAAATATAAATGGATTTGGAATCAATTTAAAATAGCTGTAAACTTAAATGGGTATTTTATAAAATGGATATCACCGAATTTGCATGGAAATATTGTCGTTCGACGCAAACGAAAGTAAATAAACTTATGTAAGTTAATAGGAAGTGAGAAAATTGATTTTTTAAATCAATTTGGAATGGATATGAGTCTGTTTGGTGTAAATATGAATTGAATGCAGATAAATTGGTTGTAAATCATTCAAATTAAATGAAATGGTATATGGATCGATTGAAAGTAATTAAATTAGTATCGGAATCTTAAATTGCCTATAAATCTATGTTGGCATGTGGTTTATGAAATTCATGTGTTAAATTAGTTAAATGAATGAAATGTTAGTGAATTTCATATTTTGATACTTACGTGGTTTAATTGAGTAAGTAAAGGTACCCGTAAGCTATTAAGCTAGACACTACGCCATAAATGGCCTACTGCAACATTTTTGCAAGGTGTTGCCAGCTCAAATGTTGCGATAGATATAAAAATTTGGTCCTACTGCAACATTGTATTTATGGTGTTACCTTAGCCATAAAAATGTGTTGCTCTAGCTAAACAAGTGTAACACGATGCAACATTTTTATATAGTGTTGCTATAGATGTATACAAATTAAAAAATTAATAAAGTTAGCAATCCACGTGAATACGATCCAACGGTCTACATTTAATCCAACTGTTAAAATGGATCACCGCTGCACTTTTTACCAAATTTTCGTTTTCCCGCTTATGTTGGTGTAGATCCCCTTTCAGTTTACCATATTCACGAAATCCCCAAATTCATACTTCCAGCAAATTCACGAAATCCCCAAATCAAAAAGCAAATTCACGAAATCCAGCAAATTCACGAAATCCAGCAAATTCACGAAATCCAGCAAATTCATACTTCCAATTCGCGATTAGAATCAATTCATAATTCTCAAATCAATTCGCGTGGAGATGGAAGATGATTTCAGGCGATTAGAATAAATCAAGTATCAAGTTCCAATTCGCGATTCATCTTCTTTGGGGATCCGCAAGTCTGATTGATGAAGTCGCCTGCTGCTTCATGTTGCGTTCAGTGCTTGGAAAGTTTGCTGAAGATTGCCGAGATAGAGCCTTGGATACTACTGAGATTACGATGCCACTGACCGGTGATGCTGTGTTTCAGATCTAGAGTGGCTCGCAGTGCCATCATTCGGTCTAGAAGCGAAATTAACAACAGACAACGAATGTTGTGTTTCAGATCTAGAAGCAAAATCAAGGGCGTCATCTTCAAATTCAGTATCTCAGACTCAAGCATCTTCACAGCAGCAATCTGTTTTGCATATGAAGGCTTCTGGTTTGTTTTTTTAATATTATTTGTGCTTTTTGATGATTTCTTCTTCAGTTTTTGAAGCTTGGGAATATGTTAGCTTATTGACTTTGGATGTTTTGCAGCTCCTAAGAGAAAAAATCATTTTAGAAAATATGTATCCAAATGAGTTCAGATTCTTGATGGATACTAGTTCTGTTGTACAGTCAAATTTGGTATTCACGCTCAACTTGTATATTTAGTTTGTTAGATATATATCTAACCTTAAGTTTGTTAACATGAACTGGTGCTCCAAGTCATGCTAACCTTATATATTTGGTCTGGACTGAACTGGTACCATGCTAACCTTGTTCTTTAACATGAACTGATGCTCCAAGTCCTTTGTATTTCATATTACTGCCTATGTTTCTCTTGTACATGCCTGATGCATTCACTGTTTTTGCTTGATAGGCTGCCTATGTGTTGATGATGTAATTTGATGAGGCAGTGAGTGGGTGTTTTGTGAAAGAGGTTGGGAGTGTGGTCAGTGTTTGGTAGATGGTCAGTGTTTCAGGCAATTGTGTTTCAGGTAAGTGGTAGATGGGCAGTAGTTCCGATGGGTGATGAAGTTGCTGAGGATGGGGTTTGCTAAGTTCAGTCTTCATTTGTGCATCATTTTAGGTCGATCCCCGCCGGGACTGCGGTGCCCCGGACCCCCGCCGGCGCTGCGCCCGGACCCGCTTCTCGCCTCGCCTTCGGCTCGGCACTCGGCTCGCCTTCGGCTCGACATATATTTGTCAGTGTCGGTGTCTGTATAAATTGAAACTGCATATGTAATGAGTGAACTGAGTGATGTAGTGAGGAATATCTGTATATGTGAATATCAGTGTTATATATCATTGAATTGTAAAATAGTGGAGTCAGGAATTTGTACTATTTCAAATGTTGAAATAAAATATTTATTTAAATAAATTACTGTTTAAATATCAAATTCTGTGCAATAGCATTTTATTAAATAAATATTTATTTTTATTAAAAAATCAAATATGCTCTACATTGTGGGCCCCACAAATTCAAAAAGTTCATATCTATAGCAACATTTTGGAATGTTGCTACAGATACCTATGGGTGTTGCCATAGACCCAAATAGGGTTCTATTGCAACAATATTACTTATGTTGCCTTAGATAGTCAAAATGTTGCCTTTGAGGTCTAAGGCAACGGCAAAAATTGCATCACCCTAAAAGTGTTGCCATAGACCTATGGCAACATTTTTCGGGCCTGAGCCAACATTTTTTTTGTGTTGCAGTAGGCCATTTATGGCGTAGTGAGAGTTGGGTTGCGTAATTGCATATGAAATAAGTCGCTTGCTTAAAACGCTAATATAAGGTACGTTTTCGGATTAAATACAGCAAAAATATAAAATACTGATATATATTTTGTTAGCTAAAAAGTTAATGTTTAAATTGAAATTGAAATCAGAGATTTTGGTTTAGAAATGGAAACTAAATGTTTTGAATAGGACTAAAAGGTTTAAAAAAGTGAATGTCGAGTTTTAACTAAGTGGGTTTTGAATAGGTAGTGGGTTTGGAGTTTTTCCTGCCTTAGCAATTTCGGGGATGAAATTCTTTTAAATGGGAGGAATGTAACGACCTGGATTTTTCTGTCGTTTAATTTTGAAAACTTAAAAGGCTTAAATATTGGATTTGGAATTTATAATTAGGTTAACGAGTTTTAAAAAGACTGAAAATTCAACTGATTTTGTCAATTTTAGAAACCATCGATTTAATCGACGCGTTTAAATAGCGATCCGGGGCACAATCTCGGAATTCGACGAAACTAGTTCCATTAGATCCTTGTGAATTATTATCGGATTTCAAATTTTGTAGCGTTTAGAGTTATAGTTTGGTCGTACGTGATATAAACGCGTTGAATTTAATATCGAAAATTTAATATAATAATTAAGTCCAAAAAGCTATCTTCTCCATACGATCGAATTAGGACTCAAAACCTTTTCCATTGTGTTCAGAATAGGGGAACAACATTATGAACGCCTTACAGCACGCCTCGATAGGGGTTTGAGATTTTAAGCTACGAAAATCGAGATATTTTGAAAATTAATTTAATATATGTGTGTGTGTGTGTATATATATATATATATATATTTCTACACTTCAAATCTATCTTCTCTTTCCATCAGCCTCCTAGGATTGTGACTTTTACCGATTCAAACATGCCATTTCCTTCTTTAAAATCATATCTTCTTCCCCCTTCTTTTCAGATCAAATCCACGAGAGTTAAAAAAAATTCGATCGGAGTAAAATCGTGTTTTCCCCGTTTCTTCTTCAAGAACGAAATCAAATTCGTTCTTATATAAAAAAAATGCTCCAATGCATTGCCTACTCAAGAAGTTATCCACCAACAGCTCCTCAGCCGGCATGTGTACTTCCGACAATGACGATATTGTCATCGTTACTCCTAACACCCGTCAAGCCCTCAAATCCCTAACCTCCCAAATAAAGGACATGGCAGTGAGGCTTATCAAGCAGTGACGTGACTCTGGTCTCGACGAGTGAGACAATCGAGGAAGAAGTCATACGATCGATCGATGACGAATGTGATGGAGGATGGGTCGCGACCTGGCTGTGATGATTCGCGATGATGGTAGGAGGGAAAATTCGATAGGCGACAATCGATTGGGGTTGTGGCGTTCGCTCGTGGAAGTCGACCAAGGCTGGGCGAGCCTACGACGATGATCCAGTGGCGGTTGGAGCTCTAATGCAGCGGCGAGGGACGTTGAAGGTCGACGATGAAGCGTGATGTGCAAGATTTTGGGAAAGGTGGTTAACGACATGGGCTTGATTAAGTAGGGATTAGGTGTTAATTTCTAAGATTAATGGTTAATTATGTTATTGTGACGCCCAACCTCTATACCCAAGCTAGCCAAGAACATTACGGAGTAATGGTGTCAACTAGCGCGGAGAATAAGGCTGTTGAGGAGCGACCACCCATGTAACTTCCTTGTGCGAGCACCGATATGTCAGATAGTATAGCATGCATTACATTTAAAGAGGAAATCCGACATATCGATACAAACTCAAAGCTATCACACAGTGGCTTTATATAATCTTCGGATACAGATATAGAAATAATCATAACACCAATCAGTCACAGACATCCATATCACAAAGGCGGAAAAAGATATGAATATATATATATAACACATGAAAGTGTACATCAGAGTAGTGGTCTGAAAGATCCACGATAATACAAAAGAATAACAACATGTGCTATACAAAAGAATACATCAAAGAGTCGACATCCCAAATGTATACAACAAAAACTACTAATCTAAGTAGTTAGCCAAAAGTCAGATCAATCCCAGAAGAGAAGTCAAGCAGAAGCACCTGTAACATCTCGGTCTGACCCGAGTATTATTTCATAAGAAAATAATAAACGGATCTGTCTAGCTATAAATATCAGATGACATGATATAGAATAAAAGTTATGGCATGAGCATGTAATAACCATAATGGCATACTACTATAAGTATTTAATTGAAAATCAACATGAGATTAATCAATATCACAAGAATCTTCTCAAAGATAGAATAGGGCATCATACCCTAAACTTGTATTCATAACAAGTCAATGACACACAAATTCACCAATGCACAAAAATTGATAAACATATCAATGGAAATCACTAAAATTGGTGAAGCACAAAATTTCAGAAATCATCTCAAGAAATCCAGAAATCACAAGAAGGGGGGAGGCCTATCACAAAACGGGAGTATGAAAACTCACCAACACGTGTAACACAAGACGAGACGCTATCTCATGGTAGCTAACCATTAATTTTGAGCCGAAACTCCACAAGAATGGTCCGAAGACCGTGGGGCGCTACCCCACATATGTGATGTAGAAACATCACACAAACGGGGTTTAGTCTCCCTCGTAGACAAAGAGACATCGCACAGTTGCTAGTCTAAATCACAAAAATGATCATCATGATCATCAAGTAGTGTCAACCACACCAAGCTAGTAAATATATGAGTTTAGCTTCATGTCCCATAACCACTTGCTTAACTTAAATATTTACGAACAAACTGTAGATCTTCACTAGAAAATTGTCACAAAAGGTTCAGTCGAACAAGTCCAAGAATTAACCGACGAAGTGAACGCGAGCGTTTCATACCACCTGTTTTACTAAGCCGTTTAATTAGATTTCTCATCCGAGTGATGTAAAGGCTTGTATATACTAATAGATTAGAAAAGGGTTTAGGAAAAAGAGCTTTGTAATAAAATAGAGTTGAAATCGTTTTGATGAAAGAGTTTTGATATTTACTACTAGTATTGAAACCTTCATACTTTTAAAGTGACAAATCACAGAAATTGATTATAGAATCAACAAGTCACAAAAGTTCACGTTCGAAGACGTGAATGAAATCCAAGGAAATCACTTCCAAATCCATCAAAGTAGAAATACCCATGCGACCTAACAAGGCCAAGCTAAAATGCAATGGAACGACTAAAGTAAAATAGGTTGAACGACCTAAGGATGGCATGTCGAGCGACCAAGGAGAGCGCGACCTATCGTGGTGACATGGCCGAGCGACTTATTAAGACAATAGGGAGAGCGACCTATAAGTGATGCGACCTAAGGTGCAAGTGACCTAAGGTGGTGAGGTCGAGCGACCTAAAGGAAGTAAGGTCTAACGACCTAAAGAGTTCGTGACCTAAAGGATACGACCCAAGTGGTGAACGACCTAAGATCAGAGGCCAAGCGACCTAGTGGTTGCGACCTAAGTGGTACGCGACCTAAGGACATATGAGGTCCAACGACCTAAAGGGATGAGGGTCGAGCGACCTAAAGGAAGTAGGTCTAACGACCTAAAGGAAATAAGGTCTAACGACCTAAGTAGTGATGAGCATACAGCCACGGTGGCGCGACCTAATTGGGCGAACGACCTAAGGTACGAACGACCTAAGGGGACCGACCTATTGATGGCGAGCTAGGGAACGACTTAGCGACATCTTAGATCACCGAGCGACCTAAAGGATAGACGAGCTAAGGGACGAACGACCTAACTCCGAACGAGCTATCGATGGCAAACGGCCTAAGCCCAGAACAAGCTATATGCAGGCAAAGACTTTTCCACGCCGAGCGACCTAGCGAGGCAGAACGACCTAAGTGTAGTTTTCTTGCCAAAAACACTAAAAATTGGAGGTTTTCACCAATTCAATCCAAACCAAATGCAAATGTACATGCTAAAGTGATAAGGAATCATTCCCAACAATCCAAGATAGTTATAGACAAGAAAGTGAGATAAAAATCTCACCTTTTCACGAAATTGATGATGGAGAAGCTTAAAAGTAATGGAAGAAGCTTGAATCCAATGTCTTCTCTCTAGATTTGGAGTTGGATGATAATTTTGCAAGAGAACTTGAGCTTGGAGTTTTAATTTCTCATTCCCTCCACCATTTTTGATGAAGCTTTGTTGTTAGGAAAATGAAGAAGGAATTAATGAAGAGGAGAGGTGGTTGGGCTGAGTTAGTAAGGGCAAAAGAGTTCAGCCCAAACCAAAGTCATAAGCCAAAAAGTGGCGAAAATTCCACTATCTCCAAACATATCGAAGATTACACTCAAAAAGATCGCAAACGTCATTTTGAACTCAATGGAGGTGGTCTCGAGTCCTAATTTGACCGTTTGCAAAAGGTAGCTTTTCGGACTAAAATTTGACTAACGATAAAACATTTAAATAAAATATTTAAATATAAAATCGACAAATATGCGGGTTGTTATAGACTCGCCTCCTTAAAGAAATTGCATCCTCGCAATATATATAAGATGGAAATAAAAAGTAACAACCATAAAAGCATATTATCACAAAAGAAATTTGAAATAAGAAGTTCACCTCAAAGAGCATGAGTAAGTAAGTCCGGATGTGTACGCTCGATGAATTCTCTAGATTCCCAAGAGCAATCCTTAGGATTTGAGGACCATTGAACTTTTACAAGCGGAACATCTTTATTTCGAAGTCGTTTGACCTCCGAAGCAATAATTCGAATAGGATGCTGCTCATAAGTTAAATTCGACGAAACTTCAATTTCTTCCACAACACCGGGCTCAAGAATAGAATCGGAATCCCGAAGGCACTTCCGTAATTGAGAAACGTGAAACACGTCATGCATGGCAGAAAACTGAGCCGGTAATGAGAGGCGGTAAGCCATGGAACCAATACGTTCGGTGATAGGAAATGGCCTAATATATCGAGGCGCTAACTTTCCCGATCGACTGAAACGTACAACACCCTTCATCGGTGAAACACGAACAAATACAAGATCTCCAACAGAAAATTCTAATTTCCTTCTTCGATTATCGGCATAGGATTTTTGTCTACTCTAGGCTTCTTTCATCCTATGTCGAATAAGTTCAATCTTTTCTGTGGAATCACGAATAAAATCTGGACCTAAAACCAGCTTCTCACCGGCCTCAAGCCAACAAGAAGGAGATCAGCATGGCCTTCCATAGAGTGCCTAAAAAGGTGCCATACCAATACTAGATTGGAAGCTGTTATTGTAGGATAATTCAACAAGTGAAATATGATCCTCCCAACTTCCACCGAAATCAAGCACACAAGAATGAAGAAGATCTTCAAGGGTTTGATTCACACGCTCAGTTTGTCCATCGGAATGGGGGTGATAAGCGGTGCTAAAATTAAGCTTCGTTCCCAAAGCTTTTTGAAGACTCTTCCAGAATCCACTAGTAAACAATGGATCATGATCACTAACAATGGAAGTAGGAACTCCATGCAATTTAACAATTTCTTTGATAAAGAGTTTGGTCAGAAGAGGAACGGTTCGGTTCGACCGAACGGGAATAAAATGGGTAGATTTAGTAAGTCTATCAACAATCACCCTTAAGCTATCATGACCCGAACGAGAACGGGGAAGGCCATCAATAAAATCCATAGAAATTTGATCCCACTTCCAAATTGGAATTTCCAAAGGTTGTAATAACCCACCGGGCTTTTGATGTTCAGCCTTAACAAGTTGGCAAGTCATGCAACACTTAACAAAGTTAGCAACATCAGATTTCATTCCCTCCCAATAATAAAGTCGTTTCATATCCGCGTACATTTTACTACTACCGGGATGAATGGAAAATTTGGAACGATGAGAATCTTCTAGAATATCTTTACGAAGATTACTAATATTTGGCACTATAAGTCTACCAAATTTTCGAATGCCGCCACAAGAATCAATATCAAAGTCTGTCAGACCTTCAATATCGGTTTTATCCTTCAAATTCTGGCCAAGCAAAGCCAATTCAGGATCTAGCTTTTGAGCTTCAAGAATGCGGTCTAAAAGAGAAGGATGAGCATCAAGGATACATAAAACAAAAGATGAACATAAATCGGTTACACGATCTCTAATCTCACAAGTGGATAAAACATCGAGATCATGCCATTCAGATATCATCATAGAGACAACCGCTTGTTGCTTACGACTAAGAGCATCAGCAACATGATTTCCCTTTCCGGGGGTATAAAGAATATCAAGATCATAGAGGCAAGGAATTCGAGCCAACGCTGTTGACGCAAATTAAGTTCCTTTTGAGAAAATAAATATTTCAAAGACTTATGATCAGTATAAAGTATAAATTTCTCTCCTAAAAGATAATGTCGCCAAATCCGAAGGGCGAAAACGATAGCTGCGAGTTCTAAATCATATGTGACATATCTAGTCTCAACCGGCTTCAATTGCCTAGAAGCATAAGCAATAACACATTCTTTTTGCATAAGAACGGCACCTAAACCAATTCGACTAGCATCGGTATAAACAACAAAATCTTGATTCCCTTCGGGAATAACAAGAATAGGAGCCTCAGAAAGGAGTTCTTTTAATTTCAGAAAAGAAGTTTCACATTTGTTCGACCAAATGTATTTAACACCTTTCTTTGTTAAGCCAGTAAGAGGCACGGCAATTTTAGAAAAGTCCTTGATAAAACGACGGTAATAACCCGCCAATCCAAGGAAGCTATGGATTTCCGCTACACTCTCTGGTCTCTTCCAATTTTGAATTGCTTCAATCTTTGAAGGATCCACTGATATTCCGGATTCGAAAATAATATGACCGAGAAACTTCACACTAGATTGCCAAAAGTGGCATTTAGAAAATTTTGCTTTTAATTGATTGCTCCTCAGAGTTTCCAATACAATCCGAAGATGCTTTTCATGTTCCTCCTCGGTTTTAGAATACACAAGAATATCATCAATAAAGATGAGAACAAACCGATCAAGGAAATCTTTGAAAACTCGATTCATAAGGTCAACGAAATAAGCTGGAGCATTCGTTAAATCAAATGGCATAACTAGTCATTCATAAGATCCATAACGAGTACGGAACGAGGTCAAAGGAATACTGTCCTCTGCAATACGAAGCTGATGAAAACCGGTAGCCAAGTCCAATTGTGAAAAGACTCTAGCACCACTAAGTTGATCAAATAGATCATCAATCCGAGGTAAAGGATATTTATTCTTAATAGTAAGATCATTAAGCTTGCGGTAGTCTACGCAAAGCCTAAGTGTACCATCGGATTTCTTCACGAAATTGCTGAAGCTCCCCAAGGCGAGGAACTAGAGCGAATAAATTGCTTTGTTTCCAATTCGGATAGTTGCTTGCGCATCTCCTCGTTTTCCTTATTGGACATGTGATAAGGAGGACGAGTAATGGGTTGAGCTTCAGGTGTAAGATTAATTCTGAACTCAATTGCTCGCTTAGGTGGTAATCCTAAAACGGGCTCAAATATGTCGAAAAATTCACGAACGACGTGAATACGAGAAATGACGTCTTCCTCATCATCATTATCATTATCACGAGGATTTAAAGAATATAAAGATGCAGCCAAAGTGAAATCCGAATCTTTAAGAACAATAGAAATCTGCTTAACAGATAGTGGATGTTGAAGATAAATAGTCCGCTCGGGACATAGGATATGAGCTTCATAACGGTTAAGCCAATCCATACCCAAAATCATTCCAAAGCCTAAATAACGCATGACATGCAAATCGTCTAGGAAAGGAAAATCACACAAAATAATCTCCACATCTTTACAAAGCAAACTAAGAGTTGCGGATCCACCAACCGGATTCACAATTCTTAAAGAAGTCATTAAAGCAACAACACTTAAGGAAAAAGTATCGACAAGTTCCTTTGATATAAAAGAATGGGATGCACCCGTATCAAAGAGAACTCTAATAGGTTGATCATGAAATATAATAATGCCATCAAGAACAGAATGAGACATACCTTGACCGCGAGATGTGTTGCTAGTGGCTTGGGCCACGTTTAACTTTCCCTCCTTCTTTCCTTGAAGTCTGGGGCATAAATGTATATAATGATCCGGGCTTTTGCAATAGCGACAAGAACGAGGCTTTGAACACTTGTTCGCAAAATGGTCCTTTGAACCACAGTTATAGCATTGCCCGCTACTAGGGGAAAGAGTCTTTACTGCCGGAGGTGCAGGTTTTCCCTTTTTGTTGGGATAAGGACCCTTGAATTTGTTTGGTCTCTTCTTGTTGTTGAAGTTTGGTTTGGAACTCACTACTTCAACATCACTCTCTCTATCGGCCTCTTCAAGACGAAGAGCGATATCAATGAGTTGGTCAAAGGAAACATCTAATTTTAGAAGTAATGGCTTCTTGAGATTTTTGTTCAAGCCATAGACAAATCTTTGGGTCTTCTTCAATGGGGTGTTAATGTATTCAACCCCATATTTAGACAGTGACTCGAACGATGCGACATAATCTGTCACAGAGGATTCACCTTGAACAAGGTCTATGAAACGATGAGCCAATGTTACTTTCTTAGCTTCTGGTACGAATTTCAATTCGAAGCATTCCCGGAATTGCTCCCTGGTGAGATCCGCTTCATTAATCTCAGAAATAAGAAGTTCGTACCAGTCCAATGCTCTTTCTTGGAGCATACTGGAGGCCACCTGAACATGGTGAAGATCGATAAGATTCATGCGAGAAAAGATTCGATCGCATGTTCTTAACCAAGCCTGGACTTTAATAATAGTTTCAGAACCTCTGAATGGTTTCCCACCCAAGTTGGTATAATCGTTGCACAAACGTGCAAATCCAGACTTAGGGTGAGTAGGTTCCTGATTAGGACCAACTGCCTGAGCATTCTTTACTAAATCAAGAAGCTGTTGAGAAGTCATAAAAACTCCATCCTAGGGAGTAACAGTAGATGGTCCGGCTCTGGGACGGCCTGGCCTAGACATTCTCTTCTTTAAGTAAGAGAGAAGAAGAAAAGTTATTCTCCAAATAAATATCAAGCAAATCTTGATAGATAAAACAAGGATACATAAAAGGAAATAGGATGAATCGGTACGAAGACTCGAATTACATCCTAAGGCACGACTCCTAAGTTGGACTTAGGACGATGATCCTTCTTAAGTTATTCTACATTGTTCCAAAGTTTGGCTCTGATACCAAGCTGTGACACCCCACCTCTATACCCAAGCTAGCCAAGAACATTACGGAATAATGCTGTCAACTAGCACGAAGAATAAGGCTGTTGAGGAGCGACCACCCATGTAACTTCTTTGTGCGAGCACCGATATATCAGATAGTATAGCATGTATTACATTTAAAGTGGAAATCCGACATACCGATACAAACTCAAAGCTATCACACAGTGGCTTTATATAATCTTCGGAAATAGATATAGAAATAATCATAACACCAATCAGTCACAGACATCCATATCACAAAGGCGGAAAAGATATGAATATATATATATATAACACATGAAAGTGTACATCAGAGTAGTGGTCTGAAAGATCCACGATAATACAAAAGAATAGCAACATGTGCTATACAAAAGAATACATCAAAGAGTCGACATCCCAAATGTATACAACAAAAACTACTAATCTAAGTAGTTAGCCAAAAGTCAGATCAATCCCAGAAGAGAAGTCAAGCAGAAGCACCTGTAACATCTCGGTCTGACCCGAGTATTATTTCATAAGAAAATAATAAACGGATCAGTCTAGCTATAAATATCAGATGACATGATATAGAATAAAAGTTATGGCATGAGCATGTAATGACCATAATGGCATACTACTATAAGTATGTAATTGAAAATCAACATGAGATTAATCAATATCACAAGAATCTTCTCAAAGATAGAATAGGGCATCATACCCTAAACTTGTATTCATAACAAGTCAATGACACACAAATTCACCAATGCACAAAAATTGATAAACATATCAATGGAAATCACTAAAATTGGTGAAGCACAAAATTCCAGAAATCATCTCAAGAAATCCAGAAATCACAAGAAGGGGGGAGGCCTATCACAAAACGGGAGTATGAAAACTCACCAACACGTGTAACACAAGACGAGACGCTATCTCATGGTAGCTAACCATTAATTTTGAGCCGAAACTCCACAAGAATGGTCCGAAGACCGTGGGGCGCTACCCCACATATGTGATGTAGAAACATCACACAAACGGGGTTTAGTCTCCCTCGTAGACAAAGAGACATCGCACAGTTGCTAGTCTAAATCATAAAAATGATCGTCATGATCATCAAGTAGTGTCAACCACACCAAGCTAGTAAATATATGAGTTTAGCTTCATGTCCCATAACCACTTGCTTAACTTAAATATTTACGAACAAACTGTAGATCTTCACTAGAAAATTGTCACAAAAGGTTCAGTCGAACAAGTCCAAGAAATAACCGACGAAGTGAACGCGAGCGTTTCATACCACCTGTTTTACTAAGCCGTTTAATTAGATTTCTCATCCAAGTGATGTAAAGGCTTGTATATACTAATAGATTAGAAAAGGGTTTAGGAAAAAGAGCTTTGTAATAAAATAGAGTTGAAATCGTTTTGATGAAAGAGTTTTGATATTTACTACTAGTATTGAAACCTTCATACTTTTAAAGTGACAAATCACAGAAATTGATTATAGAATCAACAAGTCACAAAAGTTCACGTTCGAAGACGTGAATGAAATCCAAGGAAATCACTTCCAAATCCATCAAAGTAGAAATACCCATGCGACCTAACAAGGCCGAGCTAAAATGCAATGGAACGACTAAAGTAAAATAGGTCGAACGACCTAAGGATGGCATGTCAAGCGACCAAGGAGAGCGCGACCTATCGTGGTGACATGGCCGAGCGACTTATCAAGGCAATATGGAGAGCGACCTATAAGTGATGCGACCTAAGGTGCAAGTGACCTAAGGTGGTGAGGTCGAGCGACCTAAAGGAAGTAAGGTCTAACGACCTAAAGAGTTCGCGACCTAAGGGATACAACCCAAGTGGCGAACGACCTAAGATCAGAGGCCGAGCGACCTAGTGGTTGCGACCTAAGTGGTACGCGACCTAGGGGCAAATGAGGTCCAACGACCTAAAGGGATGAGGGTCGAGCGACCTAAAGGAAGTAGGTCTAACGACCTAAAGGAAATAAGGTCTAACGACCTAAGTAGTGATGAGCATACGGCTATGGTGGCGCGACCTAATTGGGCAAACGACCTAAGGTACGAACGACCTATGGGGACCGACCTATTGATGGCGAGCTAGGGAACGACCTAGCGACATCTTAGATCGTCGAGCGACCTAAAGGATAGACGAGCTAAGGGACGAACGACCTAACTCCGAACGAGCTATCGTTGGCGAACGACCTATGCCCAAAACGAGCTATATGCAGGCAAAGACATTTCCACGCCGAGCGACCTAGCAAGGCAGAACGACCTAAGTGCAATTTTCTTGCCAAAAACACTAAAAATTGGGGTTTTTCACCAATTCAATCCAAACCAAATGCAAATGTACATGCTAAAGTGATAGGGAATCATTCCCAACAATCCAAGATACTTATAGACAAGAATGTGAGATAAAAATCTCACCTTTTCACGAAATTGATGATGGAGAAGCTTAAAAGTAATGGAAGAAGCTTGAATCCAATGTCTTCTCTCGATTTGGAGTTGGATGATGATTTGCAAGAGAACTTAAGCTTGGAGTTTTAATTTCCCATTCCCTCCACCATTTTTGATGAATCTTTGTTGTTAGGAAAATGAAGAAGGAATTAATGAAGAGGAGAGGGGGTTGGGCTGAGTTAGTAAGGGCAAAAGAGTTCAGCCCAAACCAAAGTCATAAGCCAAAAAGTGGCGAAAATTCCACTATCTCCAAACATATCGAAGATTACACTCAAAAAGATCGCAAACGTCATTTTGAACTCAATGGAGGTGGTCTCGAGTCCTAATTTGACCATTTGCAAAAAGTAGCTTTTCGGACTAAAATTCGACTAACGATAAAACATTTAAATAAAATATTTAAATATAAAATTGAAAAATATGCGGGTTGTTACAGTTATTTAGTTGGAATTCTTGTTAAATCAACTACTCTATCATGCGAGGTCAGAAAATTTGAAACAATCGGCACCGGAATCGTATCGAAGAATATCACGCTATAAAATTGGTTTGGATTTTTTTTCGAAGATAGCAGGAATTTTAAATTAAATTGAAAGCTGTTCAATTTGATTTAAAATTGGAATGGATTGCAATTAAATATCAAGGTGAGAAATTCTCACTCATTTGGATTACCAAATTTAATTTTAAATAGTTAAAATTAATTCTGAATGCCTAGTTGAATTTTATAAATTATTATATGTTGAATGTTATATATATAGTAGTACATATATATTAGTAGTTGGATATAATATTTCTCGTCGATTGGAGCGGATGAGACCCTATGCGCCCCGCATAATAGCGGATGACCATATATACCGCAATATCCCCTTTGAAGTGGGATTGGTATTTTTATGTTGTATTATCATCTGTGGATGTAGGGAAACAGGTTGGAGGGATCCAACTAGATTCCTCAAAATTATATTGATTGTTTTTCATATATAATAATATATGATGTGTTAGAATAATTTGTCATAGATTATTGTTGTGATGTGAATCATTGGATGCTATAGTAGTGTTGGCCTTAATTTTGGTATTTTAAATACCATAAATATTATTTTGAATTTTTAAGAAATTAAAGGAGATTTTTAAGATGAAAATATTTATATTGGAATTCGGATTATTTAAAAGAAAATGTTTTGGATAAGAAATAATTGATTTTAATCATACTTAACAATTCAGAAAAAATATATTTTTATAGAGATTTTAAAATAATTTATATAGAAGATTTTAAACAATGGATTTTTAAAAATGATAGTTGGAAAAATATGGAAAGGCGTTGAAATCGATATTAAATATAGATTTGAAAAAAAAATGGAATTTATAAAGAAGTGGACTTATAAATGGATTTTTATAAGTGAGGATAGATTAATAAAAAGGTAAACTCAAAGGATTTATGTAACAACCCAGATTTTTCACAAAAATTCTAAAAACCGAGCCCACTGAAGCCCGAGTTGGGTATCTGATATCTTGCAAATAGGCAAAGATAAATATATCAGAGCTCAATTAATTATCTCATAGCGGAATTGACTATAATATAATAATAAGTAAATACCCACCGAAATAATAACACTTTCTAAGCAAGTGTCGTAAAGCTGAGAAGTCTCTACCATCTACCTAACCTGTAGGATGTTATGAGGAGGGGGTCAGAACAAAAGTTCTGATGAATGAATAAATTATATACTTCTAGGCTTAATTCTACATATATCGTTTTATTTTCATTTACTCTTATATTAGGTTCATTAGGTTACAATACTCTCCCCTCTGTTCGTGAACCTGCCCATCTACTTCATAGTAGATTAAAACCTAATAACTAATGTATACATATATGTAGCTATATGTCCAATGACCATATTGGTCCTAGGTACCACCCATGGTACCTTCCGTATCCTCCTCGTAAAGAGCTCCATCGTCTAGCTTCGAGAGCATTTCGTAGCTACATCTGTAAGGGACCGCTTCGTAAGGCCTACATACAGATGCTCCGTCGTTTTGCTTCGCGAGCATTTCGTAGCTACATCTATAAAGGACCGCTTCATAAGACCTACAATACAGATGTTCCACTACTTACTATAAAAACATAAATCACGTCTGCACTAGTCTATACCAGTGCTTGGACATCCACAATGTACCACCCAGTGCGTACATTGAGGACTACGTAATCGTTCCGTCTACTATATGAATCCCGCCAACAAGGTCTGCCTTGTACGGAACTCGATCGAGGATTTTCTATATCTATAAAGGATCGCTTCATTAGGCCTACAATACAGATACTCTATTTGGTCTATCCCTTTCTCATCGTGGCTATGGCCCCACGCAGCCACCCCTCAACTAATCGAAAGACTTCTAAAGAGTTAAGTGGTCGTGCCCTACTACAAACAATCTAACATATAATTGGCGGTGCCCTTCCATCCAATGTCTCGATAGTGAAAGAATCATTGTCTTGTTGGTTTAACTCTAGTCTTTCCCAAAATCGCTCTTAGTCTTGATGCTGGCCGATATCCGCATGCGACTATCCTTAAACTTACTTGCAAGTACTGGACATACGAATACCCTACTCCGAACAACAAGCCCTTCTGACTGCCTACAAAGGCCCGCTTCGTTAGGCCTACAATGCAAATGCAGTCAAGGCATGCTCCCTTGATGGAACACCCATAGACCTGCCTCCGGGGATGCAGCTTCGTTAGGCCTACCCAGAGGGACATCCTAGAGTATCCTCAAGTCTCGTTGAAGTCTCGTACTTCTTTGATGCCCAAAAATACTAAGTTGGACGTGCTTCACCATTGCTAAAATCTACGATGAACTACTTCGTTAGGTGCTTCATCCTTTGGGTTGCTCCAAACGCAATTTGATTCTTTTATTAGACCCTAAGTCTAATCTTTTAATTTGCGTTTAGTTTTCTTTCTTATTCTGTTGGCTACTTATTTTAATTTAATAGAGAATGATGTTAGTATGAGCCACATTCATTATCTTGCTTATTTAACTTAATATATAAATCCCTAAGTTCAATAAAATAAGCCTATTTTATTATTTCTGTGTTATTTGCTTATCAACTTAGTATAAGTTGTTTAAATAAGCTTCTACTATTATTGCTTACCAATTTATTATAAGTCTCACGATAAGCTTTTCCGTTATAATTATAACTTAGGTTATAATTCTACTCGTAATTGTTACTTTTTCTTCTTTTATAGTCCGTTATATAATTACAAGCGTTTCTTGTCTGTTCTAGTCTGCCTTCTTTTATTATGATATAGAATTTGCTTTAATTCTATAATATTTCATAATTCACTTATCACAATAATTGCCTATTTAAATAGCCTGCGCAGTAAATACAGACTTAGGCTCATAAATTTTTACAGCTTCAAATTCTTGATTAATAATTTTCTTGTTTCAATTCATACTTTACTTTATTGTCATCTATTTTAGGAAGTAATTCTATTTTATTTGGTTGGTTATGAAACCTATATAATCCATTTCCATATCTTAATATTGGATAACACTATAAACAATAATCCATAACTGCAAGATATTTCTTTTACTATTTTGGAGTAGTGTAAAATACAGCGGTTTCTCTATTTTACACTAGCTCCCATTTTTATTTCTTTTATTCTTACAGTTATGTTTATCATTATCTTTTAGATGTTAAGTTATGTAAATGTATCCTATTTTCTAAACCGACCAATTAATCTAGTAATTACTCCCAAAGTAACATTTTCCCATTTTAATGCAATTTATTACCGTAATTCAATTCCTCAAACTTTTATTATTTTACATCTAATTTCCTTTATTTCATTATTCTTAATTATTTAATCCATATTCGCATTTAATCTATTCTAATCCATATGCGAAGAAAAAGGAGAGGATAGAAGAAAACCGACGCTTGCATAAAATCCAAAACGTCGAAAAGGATGTAAATAAGGCATAGAAAACAGTATATAAATACTAATATTGTACATAAACTGCAAGTTTTCTTATAGTTCAGCATAATTTAATTAATTAATTACCGAATAAAATTTTCTAAACGGGAATCTTACGATAATATATCTTAAACTTAAAAGATATATAAATAAATCCACTCACCTGTCGTACTTAGATTCGCTTGTGCTCCGCTTGGCTCCACAGTCCTTCTGGATCCTCTTCTTCCAAGGTGTATAATATTTTAGTTCAGAAGATCTTCTCCGTAGAAATTATTTCTTTTTAGGGTTCAGCCTTAGGCCAAGAACCCAAAGAAATATTTTCTATTTAGGGTTCAGCCTTGGGCAATGAACCCATGGGAGAAAATCTAATTGTGAGAAGATAGCTTGGCCTAGGGTCCTATTTATATTGGAGCTTGGGGGCCTCAGACCGTTGGATTCTTGGATTGAACCTAGAGCCACCACGTCACAGGGTCGTTCGGAGCCATAATATCGAAGAACATATGGCTCAGATCGCGCAAAAACAAGAAAACACATCACGTACGTACCTGGACGAATAATTCGTCCAGGTCGACCACCTCTAAGCACCGATCGACCGTGCAGTCGACCTGTGTGCCAATTGGGTCAACCTATGGTCGGCCCATATGTACATATATATATATATATATTTTCGTTTTGTTTCCTATTTTTGTTTCATTCATAACTTCTTCATATTGGTTCAGATTTTGACAAGTTATATATGGAAACTGATCAGAAAATCGCCCAAGACGCAATGGTACAAGTTTCGGAGCCATATTCTGATAATTCCAAAATTATTTATTTTCATTACTTAGCGTTATACGTTAAATTTTAACTATAAAAATGCGGGGTGTTACAAGTTATAAAATTTATAAAAGATGTTTATAAATAAGGGAAAACGATAGCGGTCGCTAAATTGGGAAAATAAAATTCATAGGGTGAATTTATATTAGAATATGGAAACAGGGTTGAGGAAAATAGTGGATACTAATTTTGAAAGTGGAAATGGTTAGGGGAATCGGAATGAAATCGATGAGTTGTGAATCAAGAGGAATCTATAAATTATTTGGTTATTTAGATTTTAAAAATATACTTTATTACTAAGAAATTAAGTTGTTTTTAAAAAGGGAAGTTTTATTTACCAAACTATGAAATTTTGAACTAGTAGAATTGAAATAGATCAAAAAGTGAATTTTTCAAATACTTAATATTTATTTAACAAATCCTACAATTTAAAACCACCTTTGAAAAGTGATGTTATAAAAAAGTGTTTTAATATTTTAGATAGTTACTTGAACATGTCTTAAAAATAAATTATTGTTATTCTTTTAAATACTTATTATATATATAGAGTTTAGTAATGTTTTAAATTTATTTATTAATCTTCTCAAAAATCTGGAAAATGGGGTTATTCAGTATATGGAATTTATAAGAGAATTCTCAAAATGGAATTGGGAAAAAGTAAGAAATTTTTTGAACTAGATAAATAAAAGTGAACTTCGAAAAATGAAATAGAATTCACAAAGAAGTAGAAAGGGAGATTGGAATTATAAGCAAGTATATTTGACTTTGGAAATATTAAAGGGAATTAATTAAGGAATTCCGGAACTTATAGAATTCGTTATAAACGAGTTAAGAAAATTACAAATAAATTGTAAATAATTTTGAGAAAATAGGAAATAGGGAATAAATGGAATACTTCCTAAGTGTTGAACATAAAATGGAGTTAGAAAAATATTCTAAGTATTGGAATGGTGGAAATATTCCATTGAATAAATAAGGGTTTGAAATGGTTTCAAATGTTGGAATACTGGAAGTAGTTTAAATACATATCTTATAAAGATATTTTGAAAATAAATTTTGGAAAAATTTAAAATAAGGCCTGATGTCTGCTTTTGAATGTTTTTTTGATAGTTAAATAACCGACTATCAAATATTGGCCAATTTCGTTAATCGTTTCGAAGAAACCGGGATCAGATTTAATTATCTGAAAACCACTTTGATCCTATTTGAGCGTTAGGAATGGATATTGTGAAGATAGTGAAGACGGTGGTTTGGTTTGTCCAGACCCAAGACAACTTGTATGGACGAATGCTATTAGAACATCGTCATTGGAGGACGATGAGCATTCTAAGTGAAATTTTTCTTGAAAGGTAATCGTAGCCTCAAGCCTCATCAACCGAAATGATTGAAAATCAGGGGAGATGCAGCAAGGCTAAGTGGGTCGCACCCAATTAGGGTATTTTATCACCTTTCTAGATACCGTCAGATATATTATAAATTATGGATACGGTGGTGCAAGCAAAAGAGCTCTCGATAAGGGTGGGAACACCCGGGGTGATAATATATTCGGTTCTATCCAGGTTAGGGATAGGGCCGTTCTTGTATTGTAGGGCATCCCAGCGAGGTCCTCGGTACACTTTTCTAGAAGTGTACTGTGATAGGTGGTACCCCAGTGCCTAGTCATTATATGGAATCCATTCTCCAATAAGCGTTGTACGGTATTGATTGTGCCCAACTATGCTGAAACGTGAGATGCAAGCATTTCAGCTATTTTCTATTTACTTGGTTTAGAAACTATTATAATATCAGGCGGTTTTGATAAAAATGTTTGGTTATCGTAAGGTAAAAACCCGTCGTGTGTATGTGTGACGTGGTCTTACGAGAACCTTTGTTTTTCAAAGGATTTTGAAAAGGTTAATAATTCAAATTGAGTGTGCTTTCTCACGCTGGTTTTCCAGACTGACTCGGGTGTTATTTTATTATAATGCTTGTGTCAGATCGAGTATCACAGATTTAGGTTAGGATGCTATGGAGCTCAGGAGACGAGTTGGAGGAGTTCAGACGTATTCCCGTAGTTGATTTGTATTTCCGCTATGTGAGGATAAGTTATTAAACTGTCAAGATTGATTGTTGTCTATTGTACTCTGATAATGGTATGTATATTAACAGTACGGTTCTTGTATTTAAAATCTGTTATTATATATTATATTTTGTTCCGCAGCGATTGTGAGATTTTATGTTGTTTTTTTGTTTTTCTTCTTCACCCCAAAATGAAATGGTGTTTCCGGCACTTGATTGCTTAGCATTCTATACATTGGACGTATTGATGTCGATTTTCGAGGGTCGAAAATCTGGTTCGTGACAAGCTTCATGCATATTCTTTTATTATACATAGGACATATTTCGTTCCTTTGTTGAATCGGGTGTAATTATCACCATTCTTAGATGCGCGTGCGCGCCCACACAAACACACACACATAATTGGCTTTTCTAAGATTGTTTCTTCTAAATATAATTTGCATTTTATGCACTTCATATGCTACTATCTCTTTGATGGATATATCGAGATTTTCATTACAATAGTACTTAAAAGTAGGAAGAATCTACTCATCGTGAAGATATCCATATTTTCGTTACAACAATACTTAAAAGAAGGTTTTGATCTACACAGCTTGTGCATTGCATCTTTTAAAACTAGCAAAGTTATGTATTTTCTTTAGGAACTTTTATACTTTCATCATTTAGTATAATTTAACCTACATTCACACTTTCACCATTTAGTATGATTTAACCAACATTTATACTTTCAGTGCTTTAAATGTTTTAAAAACTTTGACAACGTCACTTCCAGTGTTTTTAAAACTATTGTGCTTTTGGCACTTAATACACTCCTGGCACTATTCGTGCTTTAGTGATTTCAGTGTGCTTCCTGATGGAACTAAGCCAAACAGTAGTGGTCTAAACGTGTAACAACCCATCTTTTCGATCATCAAAAGTCGATACTAATACATTCACGGTGTTCACGTGCCGAGCTTTCAAGTGCCGGAAAGACGGATTATTAGGGAAAAAGAAAAAAAAGACAGGACATAATCTCACATCGTTATGAGCAACATATAATATACAATAGATCTTTACAAAAGGAAATTGTATATATACATACATCAAATCAGATTTAACGAAACAAACATCAACCTGAATAGTTATAACAGTATGTCCTAATAATTTCTAATAAATACATCAGGAAATGCAACAGAAATAAAAAGATACGTAAATACATCTAACAGGCCTCCGACTTGTCTCGTGAAGCTCCAAAGCACCCAAACTAGATCTATAGTATGCTCAGTATGACCCAAGCATTATTAGAAAATAACACCCGGATCAGTTTGGTAAACCAGCTTAAAAAACACACCTCAAATGGATTATTTAATGTTATAAAACTTTCCAAAATAAAAGTATCTCGTAAGACCACACCTCACATAAACACGAACGAGTCTTTACGTTACAATAACCAACCATTCATATTAGAAAACGCAATGATATTATAATAATGCCCGAAGACGAAAATATCAATAATCAAGTAGCTGTGATGCTCGTAAGTGATAGGTATATAATCAAAAACCGTTAAGGCACGTTCGCTAATTGTGTAGGATTCCACGGACGTTTCCTCGGTACTTCGAGAACGGTCCTCCTACACAAGGATCGGAGTTATCTTTCTGAAGCAACAATACATCTCTAGTGGTGTATGATAAAAAATACATAGTTGGCCCAAAAAACTATCAAGCCGGGTGCATCGCTCTTTGCATGCATAACAACTGTATGTAACTCTAGGAAGAAGATGACCATACCCTTATGGGTTAGCTAAACCCTTGGCCATGCATCCTATCTCTGGTTTTAGTCATTACCGTTGGTGAGGTTGCGTCTGGCATTCCAGCTCATGCACCAACTGAATAGATCACGAAATCACACATGGATTCACATACCTCAACAGGTCTCGGAACCACACATGGGTTCCCATATCTCAACAAAGATCTCGGAATCACACATGGATTCTCATACCCAATGGGTCTCGGAATCACACATGGATCCACACATCTCAACAAACATCAAGGAATCACACATGGATTCTCATACCCCCAACGGATCTCGGAATTACACATGGATCCCCACATCTCAACAAAGAGCTCAGAATCACACGTGGATTCCCATACCCCAATGGGTCTCGGAATATTCCAACATCCAAATAGATCTCGAATCTCCTCCAAGCATAGAACCCGTATATGGTTTTGCGGTGGTTATGGTTTCGAGTCATCTGTTACAAGTACACTCCTATGCTTACCAGATGTTCCATAACCAATCGATCAATTTCTAGAATGTCGTATACCGGTTCTTTTGGAAATAATCAAACAATACATAAAAGCAGGGATCACCCCCTAATCGTTTATGTGGACGGATCTCCTCATCATTTTTCCTAGAAGAACAAAACGAATTTATACGTACAGTATAGCACCACTAACGGTAGTTGTACCATATCATCCCCGTGTTTCTCCTAGATATTTCAGAGTTAAAATCCTTCGGTTTTAAGTATGGAAATATTTCCGTACCACCTAAATTAAGAAGGATTTCATTTAACATTGTCGAGCATGTTGAAGGATGTTTTTCTCATTTCAGCAAGTAATGGAGGTTAGGTATTACATGTTCACACCCATTATTACTGCATCCTTCTTCATCTTTATCTCCTTTCCTCCATTCAACTCTACCCCCTTATTTCTAAATATCACGCATAAATCGAAAATGAAAAAAAGGAGGAAAAACATCGCACAAACCGATGACAACAAAAAGGAGGACGAAGGCTGGCAGTTTCGAGAGGAGGGCGACGTAAGGGAAGGTGCGCTATGTGTAACTACTATTTTCCTCCTCCATTTCGAAATATCGCATTTTAGCTAAGTTTCTTTATTTTAACATACCACGAACTGAATTCCTTCCTACCTAATACTCCTAAATTAATTTTGCTACCTCGATACCAACGAAACTCAGTATGATCGATCCTTAAATGATTTTCCCCCTTTCTGCTACTGCATATTTGCTAGTTTTGTTTCCAACGTCATCTCCCTTTGCAAAATCAAGTTTCCTTCTTATCGGAATGCAGGGGTAATGATTTTAACCTCAATTTAGCATGGTGTTCAATGTTACAATAAGCTCTTATTGGAAGATGTGAATTTCGCAACGTGCAAAGCAAGCTTTTGTTGAATAATGATACCAGGACCAACTAGAGTTTGCAGGTTTGGTGTAAAAGGTAATGCCTACAGAAATATAGCCAACATATAGTTAATTGATATCTGCAAATTGGTTCAAAATACCTTTTTTCTCATTGTAAACCATCTGTTATGTATTTTATATTACTTGCATAATATTGAAACTATTGAAAATCACAATCTCTTTTACAAATGGTAATACGTTGCACAGTGTATTACATTGTTCGGTCTTTGTACATTGATATGATAGTGAAATGCTTTGTGTATCGTGAGTTTAGTGCATTTTGCTATTTCTATTTTTTATGCTAGCTAACGAACAAATTCATTTACATGCCTTAAATTATGAAACAATACCATTTAGTTTTTCAAAGTCCACCTATATAATGAAATGACAAATAGATTATGAACTGTCACTATATTAATGATTGGATGACTTTAGGATTATTGACAAGAGAACAAAACATATCAAAGCTAAATGGTTCTGATTAGCATGAGTTTGATGGTAGATCTATTTTCTTTGTTTCTTTAAGATTTAAAACAATATGATTATTCACCGATAGAAATCACATTTCATGCATGATTACTTTTGTAATTTTCAACAAAAAAATAGCTGCTTTATGGATTCTGATGCAGCACGATCTACAAGTTCACAAGTGTTAGGACGGCCACGACTTAAGGAAGAAGAGTTAGGTCGGCCATGACCTAACGAGTCAAGAGAAAAGGAGTTACGGTTTATCAAAGGTTTAGGTCAGCCATGACCTAAGGGAGAAGTTCTAGGTCGACCACGACCTAACGAGGTACTGGAACAAGGCGGTGAAGCGAATTATGTCGACGAAGGAAACCAACGACCTATGATAGGTCGCATACGATCTAACGAAGTAGGCACGCAGAGTTGTTCAGAAGGAGTTTTAGATCGCTCACGACCTAAGTTAAGTCGCTCTACGACTTACGACCTAGTTAGGTCGCGTAAAAACTCTGGGTCGCGAACTGTGTTAAGTCGCTGAAGAAGTTAGGTCGCTAACGACCTATTACCGTATGTTAACCACATATGCTTCCTTCCTTAGGTCGCTGCCGCTTGGATCGTTGATGGTTGAGTCGTATGTCGTGTCTGTGTTGTACTGTTAGGTCGTCTACGACCTATGTTAAGTCGGTAAAAGCTTGTAATGTGTTGTATCTGTTTTGTTTTAAGTCGTCTACCTTTAAGTCGTAAGTCGTAGGTCTTGTTAGGTCGTGTATGACCTAAGTGTTGTCAAATTTGAATCGTGTGTGTTGTAAAGCCTATAAATAGGCGGATGGTGACACTTGTAAGGGTTGGTTGATTTTGAATAAAATTCTTGTTTGTTAGCTTTGTGCTTTCAATTAAAATCGGTAGTTGAGTGTAATCTCCTATCTCCACCTTCGACATTCGAGTGCGCTCGAATCTTCGATCGTTGAAGCCAATTCGCGGAATCAAGTGCACTTGATCAACGCTCGAAGAATTGTAGATCTCTCTTCATGGTATCATGCGCGATCAACGTGTCAGAGATAGCTAGAATTCGGTATCTTCGGATCAATGAATTTGGGCATTTCAGTATTTCTCAATCCATCGATTGCTACTTTCATCGATCTACCTTGTTTTTGTTTAATCCGCTGCGTCAGTTTGGTATCGGAGCTTGTTTTAGCCAATCATAGCTAAATCGAGTCTTGGAGCCGAGAATTTCGAAGTTGAAGTGTTAGCCAGTGTTGAGCCGAGCTAAGTAGAAGTGTTGGAGATTGAAAGTGGCATTATTTGGAGAAGTTTGTGTTCGTCGTGTTCATCGCAAATTTGCAACAAAAGTGGAGTTTCCGATCCATATCATTTTGGATCTAAGGAGGAAAAGTGTTTGAATTTTGGCCGTGGGAGTTTGCGCGCCAAAACTTGAAGTTTGAAGTGTAGATTCGAGCAAGTGAAGTTGTACATCATTTGGTATCATCTTGAATATCCAAGCCGAGAATTGAAGTTTGAAAATGCCACCGAGAAGAGCTAATCGACATCAAAACGTTGAAGCATTGTATCGAAGAGAAGAAGCTGATGAGATGGAGCAAAGAATTAACGAGAACTTTAATGAGAAGCTCAATGAAGGGATTGGTCGAATAGAGAAGATGATGTTAGAGATGAATCAAAATCAGAGAAGGGTTTCACCTGAATCTAACCATGGGGGAAGTAGAGTCTCACCACATTCCAATCGAGAGAGAAGTGTCGATAACGATCATAGAAGTGTGAGTCGAGATTGTTATAGGAATGATGAAGATTGAAGACGTGAAAGGAATGTGAATGATCGAGATCGGAGGAATGAAGATCGAAGGGATGTGGGTGGGAGAAATGAAGGTAGTAGAGATGTTGGTGGTCAGGATCGACATCGATATACATCAGATTTTGAAGAGGATTTTGATGGAGGTAGTGTTCGTGGGCCAGGACGAGGTCACGGAAGAAATTATTCAGACTATGATCATAGATGGGAATCTGGGATGAAAACGGAAATTCTTGAATTCAAAGGTGGTATGCAAACAGAGGAGTTTTTGGATTGGTTGTCTAATGTGGAGGAGATTTTTGACTTCAAGGAAGTTCCAGAACATTGTAGAATGAAGTTGGTTGCTACAAGGTTGAGGGGTAGAGCTTTGGCATGGTGGCAGCAAACCAAACTTACACGTGAACGGATGGGAAAGTCAAAGGTTGAATCATGGGAAAAGATGAGGAAAATGATGAAAGCCACATTCTTGCCTTATAATTATCAATCGCTTATGTATCAGAGACTGCAAAACTTGAGGCAAGGAACGAAGTCTGTTAATGACTATGCTGATGAATTCTATCAACTGATTGCAAGGAACGATATCATGGAGACAGAGGAACAATTAACAGCTAGATTTGTTGGAGGGTTGCGTATGCAGATTCAAGACATGGTAAATATGTTTGATCCCAGATCTGTGGCGGAAGCACACCAAAAGGCATTAGCTTGGGAGAAACAAGGCAGGAGAGGTGGTGGTGTGTTTACAAATTCCAACAATCAAGTGAAAGGGGCTAGTACCAACGTGAATGTTTCAAAGGTTGTTGCAAAACCAGTTGTCGGTGAAGTTGCTAAGACCAGGGTCAACAGTGGAATCAAATGTTTCAATTGTCAGGAGGTTGGTCACAAGAGCAATGAATGTCCAAAACCAAAGAAACGAGCAATGATAGCTGAGATTGAGGATGAAGATGAGGAGGCTGAATGTTCTAATTCATTACCGGTTGAGGAGGAAGAATTGTTGTCGGGAGATGATGGATATACATTAATGATGAGGAGGAATTGTTTGACACCGAAGCAGGAGGAAGAGACTAGCTGGTTGAGGAGTAACATCTTTCAATCATCATGTACTATCTTGGGAAGGGTTTGCAAGTTTGTCATTGATGCGGGAAGCTGTGATAATATTATCTCTACAGAATCCGTGAAGAAATTGTCATTGAAGACAGAGAAGCACCCGAAACCGTACAAGTTAGCTTGGTTGGGGAAAGGTGGGGAGGTGAGAGTTAGTCGAAGAGCTTGTGTTAATTTTTCAATTGGGAAGAAGTACAAAGACGAAATTTGGTGTGATGTGGTTGATATGGACGTATGTCATCTGTTGTTGGGGAGACCGTGGCAGTATGATAGAGCGGTACAACATGATGGACGTACGAACAGCTACAGTTTCATGTTTGAAGGCACCAAGATTACTTTAGTTCCCAAGAAACTACAACAAGAGGAAAGCAATTTGGAAGAGATTGAAGAGTTGAAGACTTTGCTATCTTTGAAGGAGTTTGTTAAGGAAGCAGAAGAGGAGCCTGAAGTATTCTTATTAATTGGATGTGAGAGTCATGAAGTGGTTGAGATCCCTGAAGAAGTGAAACCAGTGCTGGAAGAATTTGACGATGTATTTCCTGAAGAGTTGCCAACGGAGTTACCGCCGTTGAGAGACATTCAACATCAAATTGATCTTGTTCCAGGAGCTGTGTTACCACACAGACCACACTACAGAATGAGTCCAAAAGAACATAAGGAGTTGAGAAGGCAAGTGGAAGAATTGCTTGAACAGGGGCGTGTGCAGGAAAGTTTGAGTCCCTGTGCTGTACCAGCTTTGTTGGTACCCAAGAAGGATGGGACGTGGAGAATGTGCACCGATAATCGGGCATTGAACAAGATTACAGTGAGATATAGATTTCCTATGCCTAGACTGGATGACTTGTTGGATCAACTTAGTGGAGCTGCTATATTTTCGAAGATTGATTTGAAAAGTGGTTATCATCAAATTAGAATCAGACCAGGGGACGAATGGAAGACAGCATTCAAAACAAGAGAAGGGTTATACGAATGGTTGGTTATGCCGTTTGGTCTTTCGAATGCACCGAGTACATTCATGCAGGTGATGAATCAGATATTTAGACCTTTTATTGGGAAGTTTGTAGTGGTGTATTTTGATGATATACTGATATATAGTGGAAGTCCATAAGAACACTTGCAACATCTGAGAGAAGTGTTGATGGTACTGCGACAGGAACAATTTTATGCTGCGACGAAGAAATGTGTGTTCATGACGCATAGTGTTTTATTTTTGGGATATGTTATATCGGGAGGAGGTATACAGGTGGATCAGAATAAAGTTGAAGCAATCAGAAATTGGTCACAACCCAGGACGATTACAGAAGTTAGAAGCTTTCATGGTTTGGCATCATTCTACCGAAGATTCATTCCACACTTCAGTAGCGTGATGGCACCAGTTACGGATTGTATGAAAGGGAAGCAATTTTTATGGTCGGATGAAGCAGGATTTGCTTTTGAGAGAATCAAAGAACTTTTGATGACAGCACCAATTCTAGTGTTGCCAGATTTTCAGTTATTATTTGAATTACATACTGATGCATCAAAAGTTGGAATTGGAGGGGTGTTAAGTCAGAAGGGACGTCCTATTGCATATTTCAGTGAGAAGCTATCGGGAGCAAAGATGAGATATAGTACATATGATATGGAATTTTATGCTATCGTGCAAGCTATCAAACATTGGAGACATTATTTGTTTCATAAAGAATTTGTTTTATATACTGATCATGAGGCATTGAAGCATATGCAGGGACAGGACAAGATTGCTGCTAGGCATGCTTCGTGGATTGCATACTTATAACAATTTACATTTGTGGTGAAGCATAAATCGGGAATTACGAATAGAGTGGAAGATGCACTGAGCAGAAGGAATCATGTGTTGACTACAATGAAGGTCGAAGTGACAGGGTTTGATGTGTTGCCAGAATTATTTGTCGATGATCCTTACTTTGCGAAATTTGTTGATGAAGTCCAGAAGGGGAAGACGGATGAGTTTGTAATGGTGGATGGTTTTCTTTTTAAAGGAAATCGATTATGTATACCGGAGTGCAGCTTACGTATGAAGATTGTAAAGGAGTTACATGAGGAAGGTCATGTGGGAAGAGACCGTACATTACAATTGATTTCACAATCTTATTTTTGGCCTTCAATGAGGAAAGAAGTGGAAAGGTTTGTGGAGAGATGTCATATCTGTCAGGTGTCGAAAGGAACTGCGACCAATGCTGGATTATATATGCCGTTACCTGTACCAACTAAGACTTGGGTTGATGTGAGTATGGATTTTGTTTTGGGGTTACCGCGAACTCAAAGGGGAAACGATTCCATTTATGTGGTGGTTGACCGATTTTCGAAAATGACACATTTTATTGCTTGTAAGAAGACGACAGATGTTGTTCATGTTGCTCTTTCAAAGAAATATATCGACTTCATGGATTGCCAGAATCTATTGTGTCGAATAGGGATACTCGTTTTCTGAGTCATTTTTGGCTAAGTTTGTGGAAGATGGTCGGAACGAAGTTGAATTTTAGTAGTGCTTACCATCCACAAACTGATGGGCAAACGGAGGTGGTTAACATATCGTTGGGGAATTTATTGCGATGTCTGGTAAAAGATAATCTGAAGAGTTGGGACATGAAGTTATGCCAGGCAGAGTTTGCTCATAATCATGCGGTAAATCGTAGCACAGGTTTCAGTCCATTCCAGATTGTATATTCAAGTTTGCCAAGGGGACCGTTGGACTTAACGGTAGTACCACAACCGAAGGGGACGGTAAAGCGAGATGTAGATTTTGTTGATGGATTGACTGAATGTCATAAAATCGTTCAGAAACGATTGGAGAAGGCAAATGAGAAGTATAAACGATCTGCAGATCTGAAGCGAAGAAATGTTGAGTTTAATGAAGGAGATATGGTATATGCTGTGTTAACAAAGGATCGTTTTCCAGTGGGCGCTTATAACAAGTTGAAAGCCAGGAAAATTGGTCCTGTAGAAGTCGTGAAACGGATTAATGAAAATGCTTATAAGTTGAAGCTACCGGAGGATGTATACACTTCTGATGTGTTCAATGTTAAGCATCTCATACCATATTATGGGGATGACCAATCCGATGGGAAAGAACTTTCAAATTCGAGGTCGAATTTTTCTCAACCCGGGGAGGATGATGCAGCACGATCTACAAGTTCACAAGTGTTAGGACGGCCACGACTTAAGGAAGAAGAGTTAGGTCGGCCACGACCTAATGAGTCAAGAGAAAAGGAGTTACGGTTTATCCAAGGTTTAGGTCGGCCACGACCTAAGGGAGAAGTTCTAGGTCGACCACAACCTAACGAGGTACTGGAACAAGGCGGTGAAGCGAATTATGCCGACGAAGGAAACCAACGACCTATGATAGGTCGCATACGATCTAACGAAGGAGGCACGCAGAGTTGTTCAGAAGGAGTTTTAGGTCGCTCACGACCTAAGT
This sequence comes from Allium fistulosum, assembly GCA_030737815.1. Classification (NCBI taxonomy): domain Eukaryota; kingdom Viridiplantae; phylum Streptophyta; class Magnoliopsida; order Asparagales; family Amaryllidaceae; genus Allium; species Allium fistulosum. Next base: position 187,528,353 of record CM060906.1, read on the forward strand.
TAAGTCGCTCTACGACTTACGACCTAGTTAGGTCGCGTAAAAACTCTGGGTCGCGAACTGTGTTAAGTCGCTGAAGAAGTTAGGTCGCTAACGACCTATTACCGTATGTTAACCACATATGCTTCCTTCCTTAGGTCACTGCCGCTTGGATCGTTGATGGTTGAGTTGTATGTCGTGTCTGTGTTGTACTGTTAGGTCGTCTACGACCTATGTTAAGTCGGTAAAAGCTTGTAATGTGTTGTATCTGTTTTGTTTTAAGTCGTCTACCTTTAAGTCGTAAGTCGTAGGTCTTGTTAGGTCGTGTACGACCTAAGTGTTGTCAAATTTGAATCGTGTGTGTTGTAAAGCCTATAAATAGGTGGATGGTGACACTTGTAAGGGTTGGTTGATTTTGAATAAAATTCTTGTTTGTTAGCTTTGTGCTTTCAATTAAAATCGGTAGTTGAGTGTAATCTCCTATCTCCACCTTCGACATTCGAGTGCGCTCGAATCTTCGATCATTGAAGCCAATTCACGGAATCAAGTGCGCTTGATCAACGCTCGAAGAATTGTAGATCTCTCTTCACGGTATCGTGCGCGATCAACGTGTCAGAGATAGCTAGAATTCGGTATCTTCAGATCAACGAATTTGGGCATTTCAGTATTTCTCAATCCACCGATTGCTACTTTCATCGATCTACCTTGTTTTTGTTTAATCCACTGCATCAGATTCTATATGCATTAACATTTTTGGTATGGTGTATTCATTACTATTGATGTTGTAGAGGTTCTTCGACAAAACAAGGAGAATTAGTATCTAAAAAGTTGAGGTATTAATAATTAATTGTACAATTTTATTTAGTTTTTTTTATTAATGAAGTTTATGCTATTATATTGATTTCATGATATATTGAAGAATATTATGTAATACATTAGTTTCATGCTTTAGGAATCTAACGACAATGATAAAGAAGATAAAGAAGATAGGGATGGACCTTCTGCATTTGTTCTTCGGTTTGCTCATGGTCCCAGAATCGGTAACCGTTTTGTGTAATTAATGTAAAACTACCAGTATTTTATAATAATTCCATTCTAGGTTAACTTAACATAAAACTACTAGCATTTTATTCTAATTATGTTTTATTTACTATATTCATTTCATTACTATTTTGAATATGTATCAATCTTCTTCACATTTCATTACTATATTCATTTCATTACTATATTCTTACCTTGGTTGTTCATATTTCATTTCTTATTGAATGCTTGAAGTTCAATAACACATATGCTTGAAGTTATGGAACCTTTGCATTAATACGGTGAAAGCATATGCTAAATTTCACAACTCAAAGAGTAAACTATATATATTTCACGATTATGTATGTTTGCTCGGAACTTGAAAAGCAACAGGTGTTTTTAAATGCATAGAAGTACGTTAGGAGTACTTGATCTGTTCCTTTATTTTAAAACTTTGGCATATTTAATCTTTCAGCTTGATGAATGGTAATGCGCAACATATTTGTGCCTAACATTCTAATATTTTCTATGCTAACTTTATTTATAAAATATTATTTCAACATAAAGATGAGCATAATCAGAATGAAAAAAAAGAGTAGGAATATGTGTATGTGCACATGTCAGGAATAACCTCGAACATGAATTATTCTTATCACCAAAGATAATAAAATTGGATAGTTTTTCACTTGGTATAATTGATTTGGCTAATTATCTAATTTAATTAAAAACTATTTTAATATGAATCTGTGAAGGAATACCGCAGTGTTATGCCTATAGAATTCTTAGCTTTAGTCAAGTAATATTGAGTGCTCATATTGTTTTCCAAACCTCCAAAACATCAACTGAAGTGATGTCATTGAACAAGCTAAGCCAAACACTACTACTTGAAAAATGACATTTACTCGCAAACAAAGATAAATGGCCTGGAGAATTCTTTTCAATTTTTTTGTGGTAATTTATTTTACTAAACTTCTTGTCTTAATCTATGTTTAATAAATATGAAGTGAGATCTTTTCGCTCTTAATTTCATCATCGATCGATTTTCTCTTTAGTTTGGTATGTTAAATTGGCATAAACGAAAACCCTTTAGTAAGCATTATTGCATTTTTATCTACTATTTATACTACAAGTTCAGTAATTTTGGAGGAATTAAAAATAACCTTAATAGTGTTAGGGAAATCCCTTTAAATGGAAGAACCCTTTGTCATTGTTTTCTCTTTATTTATGTTTTGCTTTGTTACAAGAGGTTAGTAGTCATTTCTACAAGTAAAATACTGATTTCTAATGTACTAATAAGCATGTATCAATTTTTCAGTTTTGTACAATGAAGATAATTAAGTTTCAATGTCAAGCAAAATGAGTTATCCAGTTGATCTAATTAATTTTTGGTATTTAACCATTTAGTTATCGCTCTATTACTGATCAAATTATATTAATTTCTAACTTCTAAAACCGACCTTCATTATGATTGCCATTGTTTTCTCTTTATTTATGGTTTGCCATTGTTTTCTCTTTATTTATGTTTTGCTTTGTTACAAGAGGTTAGTAGTTGTTTATACAACATGTAAAATACTGTCATCGTCTCTACTCTTACCTTTCTTTCCATTTTACATTTCTCATTAGCAAACATGAAATTGTGTAGCAAATCCTTTTGTGGTAACTAAAAAACCAAACACTATGGGCAAAGAAACTATAAAAACATTGTCATAATAAACTATATTACATGCACTCTCCTATGTATATTCATGTATGCATGCATGCATTTTGCAGTTAGATAAATGAACCAGAATTTAAATTGTGTAAATACTTAATGTTATAATAATATATAAAGACCAATCTCATACAATATCTTATATTTTCCTATTTGAATGTTGAAATAGTTTTCGATCGATCAAACTTTACATTTGTGCAAAACATAACATCATTATCTATTATACTTTCTTACCATGATCATATCCACGTTCACGGTAAGTTATAGCATTATTTTTGTAATCGGACAAACAAATGTTAAATCCAACATTGGTTTTATATCAGACAAGCAAATGTTAAATCCAACACTGATTTTGTAATCAAATAAACAAATGTTAAATCCAACAAGTATTTTCGATCATTTTTATTTTGATATCATATTTATTTCTTTTATTTTTTTGGAAGACTTTGTCAATAAAAGAAATATTTTGGATACTTATTTTTTCCTCTAAATATATGTTATGCTTCTCTCTTTTATCAGCGGATATAAAAATGTAAATAAGAAACAAAATGTATATAGTTTGCTTTGTTTATGGAAAAAATGGTGATTTACCTAAAATAGAAGATACAGATCTAAGATGAAAGATCAATTGATACAACTAATTAAAGTAATTTATAATATGTGCAAAAGTCAACTATTCGTCAATGACCAATATTATTATTATAGAAATGTTTTACTTTGATAATACTATATTCGTGGAATGCAATTAATATACACTATCAACTTGATTTTGGATTAGCAACAGCGGGAGACAGGAATTTTGGGTCGCAGCTCAATTTCAATGGCAGTAGCAACTCGGTAATGGTGAATTTATGGATCATTTATCGACAACAACTATTGCCAATCCTACTAGCAACTGTCACTGATATCCAACTCTAACTAAGGCTGCAAAAGTTAGGCCAGAACGGAGGGAGTGAATGTAGGAACATATTGGAAATTGTAGCAACCATATTGGGCTTACTTTTTAAAAGATTTTTTCCATATTAATACAGTGATTTATTACTTCTTAAAACAAACATAATGCAAAAAATTTCTGTTCCAAACTACTGGAAATACTAATTTTAATATTTGTTACATTTCTTTGGATATTGATTTAGTAGTCGATTACTTTCTTTACCCATTTAATTATTTCTTGAAACAACTTTGTCTCATTCATGTTTTAATAAATGATTTACTTGTGCATGTACACACATAAAAAAAATGAGACATTACATACACGTTAAAGTCATTTTATAAAATCCAAAAAAATATTACAAACATTGTTTTTTATAACCAAATTCCTTCTGCGCACGTGCCAAATTACTCATACACACACACATACATACAAAGATTGCTTTCCAAACCATTTTATAATTCTCTAATGATGTAGTTTCCCATTTTTTATATATATCTTAAAATAAATCTTGAATTTTATACGATTTGGAACATTTTCATGTGATTTTTGGATTTTAAAAATAAAATGTTTTACGAACCTTTGTTCGATAATTTGGGAAATACTAATAATTAATGTAGTGTTATCAATTGGTTTAAATGCTCTCGAGTAACACTTCATCGAATATTGAATGACCCACTGAATAAGATGTTTGAGTGGTAATTACTAGCCCATTAGCAAATACTTGAATTTCACCGGATAGTATGGGATGCCTTACTTAATTTCTTATGGTTGCTATAGGGAAGTATTTAACAATTTAGAGTTGAATTCTCTTTTGATTTTTGGCATGGGGCTGCTGGATTGTTAAGAGAATATAGCTTAGGTGTTATCATCAGAAATCACTTCAACTTTATTGAAACCATAAAGAATATAAAAGAAGGATTCACAAATAAAGATAGCAATAACAAAACCTTTCGAAAGAGTTAAAGGGATGTTTAAGCAAAATGTTGGATGGGCAATGAACTTTCAAAGAAGTCGAAAGGTGATGAGGTTGCCCTTCCAATTTAGTTAATTCCTTTCGAAACAGATGATTTCGTGTTCTAAAAGGGGGTTTCGAATGAGTTAAGAAGCACCTTTCGAAGGTATCAGATAACATGCTTCTATATATGCGCCAAACCTTTCGAAACAGTGGGTTTTTCTATTATTTGCCTTCTGCGGAAGAACGTTTGGCCAAAACTACCCCTTCGAAAGCGTAGATCAGCCTTTCAAATTGGTTGAAACCATCCGCGGTCATAAAGAAAAGCTTCCATGAGTCCAATATGTCTTCCTCAAACACCAGAAGATGGAGTTCCACATTGTTCAATGGGGATGCTTTCGAAAGCTACCTTTCACAACTAAACTTTCTACTATGCATCAACTTATTCGAAAATCCAAAGATACACCTTTCGACGGTATAGAAAACCCACATCCTTTCCTACTTGCAACAGCACATCAATAACATAGTGTATGGTACATCACCACCTTTCGATGGAGTTGAAAGCACTCAAAGTTCTACTCAGAAGCGAAGTTAGAAGGGCGCCTTAAATTTAGTGGCAATGAAAGAACTTCAAGGCACCTTTTCGACTAAGTCAAAAGGACTGATTCTCAAAAGGATTGATTCGAAAGGGTCCAACTTGTGCCTATAAATAAGACCCCAGGGGCATTGTTTTAGGGGTCTGATTTCATTCACTCCGTACTTGTTCTTTCTTGAATTCGTAAACCCTAATTCTAAAATCAAGTTGGGGATTTTACTTCTTTGTAATACTTAAGCTTCTTTTGTGTGTGTGTGTCGACAATGATTGACTACACTACACTGTAAAACTTATTATTATTTAAATCTGAAATCGGGGGCAATGAGCTGTAGCCAAATTGAGGTGCAGCTAATGTTTACTCTATACACACACATATGAATATACACACATACAAATGTTAGGATCATGCAATATACCATTGAGAAGGGGGTGTATAGCGTATTAAATTTTTTTTGCAGATAAACAGATAAAACACACACACACACAAATGTTAGGATTGCACAATGTACCTTCGAGGAGGGAGCGAATATGGTATTTTTAAAAATTCGTAGATAAACAAATAAAATAATACGGATACGTAAATGCGAAAAGTAAATGACACATAGATATTGTAACGACCCGCTATTTTGGACCATTCGCATCCGCACATGTCGAACTTGAATGATTCAAAATACCGAATTGTTAATTATATTTGGAAAAACTGAGCATATACAATAAATAATATAATCACAGATCACAGATCACAGACACAGAGTAATAAATTTGCAGCGGAAACAAAAGATAGTAGTTCATGAAGCTACTATATACATATCAGAGTTAAATAAGATACAACAGATGTCTCGAATACAATAGTCAAATACAATATCAGAATACATCACTGGAATCAACTGAATATCTGAAAGCTGGATAGATAGCTGGATCTCCAAGCGAAGCTCCAGCTCCAAAGGTGAGTCTCGAATACTGGTACACTCAGTCTGACCCGAGCATAAAGAAAACACAAAACACTCGAGTCAGGATTAACATTCTTATATCAATAAATCCAACTCAAGTGAAATAGCAACTGAAATACAAGTAACTCAAAGGATGTTTGGAATAACCATCCTTTAAGGATCCGTTAAACTATCTACTATGTAGTAGTGTACGATAAGTAGATAATGCCTATCAGTAATATAAAGTATCAAAATAGTGTTAAGGCGTTACCATTATTCCCCTTAACACATTTTTATATAAGCGTCATAGACTATACAGCACTGTAAACTCCACCGTAAACTAGTGGGATATCAGGGAGTACTCCATAAGTATAACACGAAACAAATCGTAGTGGTCGCGTATATAGGAATACAAGTATGACAAGGCACATGAGGCAATACCCAAGGTAGTGAAACTACCGTTTGCTTGATCCGGACTGGTGAGAACGCATCGCCGCAGCGATCACAACACCGTGAAACAACACTCCCAAATCAAGGGTGCACCAGTCGATAACAAGTAATGAGTAGTTTCGAAGAAGTGTGTTCGCTCAAGGTGGCTAACCCCATTTGGCCCGGCACGGCTCCTGTTTTAGTCATTTCCAATTTGACACAAGTTTCAATTGAAATCAAATTTAATAAATAAAAGAGCATTAATCGTGAGTGATTGCTCACCTTTCGAGGTTTGAGATGGACGAAAATGGGTTGAATCGCGAATCCAAGCATGAATTTCAGAGTAAAGCAAAATTGGCATGAATACGACGACAAAGCTGATAATGAGAACGATGAACCATTAGAATCAGTTCGATATAAGTTAAAACGAAATGTAAATTATATCGATATACACTTTCTCAAATCAATATAAAGTTTAAAACACATACAAATGTGTTACTTAAAAAAATCAATATTTTATAATATATACGTATTTTAAAACAGTACTCATAACACTATCTATATATACTCTTATACAAATATAAAGTAATATAGCCGAAATGTATACTGTTTCTCCTAAAGACAACACATACGAACGACTGGAAAAAACATATATACATATGGATTATAAACAACAATTATGCGTGCGTACTCCATTTATATACAAATATATATACAAGTCAGACCTTAACACAATACATGCCAAAGTACATTTAAAAACATGTATATATACGAAACCATGCAGTAACAGTCATATGCAACTTTTATTCATATAAATATATTTTATAAAACCTTTATATATATAAGCTAACTGAGTATATATAGTTTGCTATATAAAATAGATATGTGAACTTTTAAAACTTGTACAAACATATGATTTCATAAAGTAATATGAACAACTAACTTATATAATAAAACTATATAAACAGAAAGTAGAAGATATATATACAATGGCAGGTCATCAAATTTCATAAAATATATATATATACATATCTGTTAACCTATCGATTGTCTCTGCACTGGGTAGCTCCTGGTATAGAGATTCCCTAAGTGATGGGAAGTCCGATCGGGATTGTGAATACCCGGATTTGCAAGGGCTTCTTCGGAAGTGCCTTCGGTTCTGTTCGAACCCGGAACAGACTTGTATGGTCATATGTCTGACATTACACTTTAAGATATAAAGCCGATTTCTTTCAAATACATTTCTGTTGGTGGCGGAGAATTTATTTCCTTAGCTTAACACCCTTCTCTGAGATATACGAGCTCAGAGGTTATGTAGTTGAAGGTTATCAGCGATATACTCCCAATTTGGTAATGTGACATGCTGAGTGTTGCTGTGTGATGATCATTGTTTGATCATTCGTGATATGATCATTTGTTTGATCATTTATCTTTATGATCATTACTTTGATCATCTGTTGACCCAAAGCATGGCTTTGTGCCAAAGCGTAGCTTTGTGGACGAGACTTCTTCGGACCTCACAACCTGGAAATGGTCGAAACAGGAATATGCGGCAAGGTTATGAGGGTCACGCCCTTTAGGGTATGTCATTTCCTTCTGGAAAAGGGTGGTATCATGGTATGGAGCCCAGATACTTACTCATGTGGACACACTTTATTTATTATGTGTGATGTTGGTTACCGAGGCCTCGGATAAAGGTCCCAAAGGACCGGGAGGTGGCATATTCGTGAGTTACCTGTTACAGGGGTAACCCAGCCTTGTGTTGGCAGAGAGCAGTTTGTCTCTCGGGACGTCCAGCCAGAGGCGATCCCATTCGGCAGTAGGAAAGGAAGTTCCTTAGCCTGACCATTTGTTGGAAATCCAATTCCCAATACGAACCCAGTACGGTTTTAGTTGTAGAACCTGCCATCTAATATGGTAGCTATAGTAGGCATAGTATAATGGTACCTATGCTGGCTAAGATTAATATTCTACTTTCGAAATGTTTTATACACTATGCACTAGAAATAATATCAAAGAATTTTTCTCGTATTAAGCATCTTTGACTATCATAAGGAGAAATCTTCCCCAATTCTACATTTGCATTGTGTGTGTGGCGGGAGGCCTTATGTAGTTTCATTTTCCAAAAGCATTGCGAATTGACTTTAAAATTCTCTGCTATTTGTTTTAAAGATAAACTATTTTTGTTGCTCACACCAGTCCCATGACTGATCCGGAGTTTATTGTTCCCTTCCTAAACTCTGGGTGCCCACCATTTTCCACACGGGCAGTCTAGAGTTGGGTTTCTCAAATATTCAGGTTGAGTATATTATCTGGAGCTAGTCAGTCCTTGGACGACTGACCTTGCTTTCCGCTAGATATGGATTGGAGCATTCTATTGGAGATATTCTATCCACTGCTGGTGTTATCTATTTTCTTTCCGCTGCAATTTCTTGTATCATATCTCTGATGTATATTGATATCTGTTGTATCATATTGTATCATCTTTTGTATCTATCATTGTATCAATGTTATGTAATTGATTTATTCTTTATTCCGCTGTGTTGTTATACTTAATGGTGTTATAAGCTCCGGAGAACCAGATTCGGCGTTTGAATCTACGGCATTTTGAGTACAAGTGAAGTACGGATGTCGATTTTCGAAGGCCGAGTTTTTGGGTCTTTACATTTGGTATCAGAGCTGAGGGTAAAACTTTAGCTCAGGAGTATAACACATTGAGTAGCTCATTAGAGATAGGGTGAAGTATACCCTAGGATGAGTAATCCTTAAGATATCCGTCCATACGCCTCAGTAAATTCTCTTACTATCCACTGATAGTAAGTATGAGTGCGAGAAGAGGATGAGATAGGGGACAGGGGAATACGACTATAAATGGTCAATGCTCTATAACAACAAGGAAACAATCTTTTCTCTATCAATCTCTTTTGTTCGTCATATTTTCTTAATTCTTCGATAATTTCCGGTAGATCCAAGAAGAGATTCAATATATTAATATGGGACATAAACTCCAAATCGGTCGGAATTGTTTGTTTGGATGAATTGTTTGTTTTGATTGCTATGGTTGATAGGTATACTTTAGTTTCTAAACTGAAAGCTTTGAAATTGTATCCATATATCCATCTATTCTTTGGGATTCCGATATGTTCTACGAATGGTTAGTTATCCCTTCGAACTAACCGATGCCACTGCATACTTCGTAGATCTGGATAACCCGAGTATCGTGTGAAAGAATTCAACAGATTTGTTCTTATATCTGTTATCCATATTCTGATTTGGTAAGCCAAATGCAGAATAGATATTCAGTTTGAGTTGATGAAACATTCTTCATCTATCTTTTTGTCTCCTTGGCAATTTCGAGGACGAAATTCTTTTAAGGAGGGAAATCTGTAACGACCCCAAATTTTATATAAATTTAAACTGATAATTAATTTAATTTTTGAATTAAATTTGTAAAATTCATTGTAAATTGAAATGAGTTTCCCCGCATTCAAATAAATTCTATGTTAAATCAATTAAAATCTAAATATTGTATATATGTGATATAGATTAAATTTCAAGTAAATGGTTAATAATGATTTGAATTTATGAAATAAATACAAGACGATAAGTATTAAAGTAAAATAATAATATCTGAGTTAGAAATAGAAATAGAAATGAATATTGTTGATTTGAAATCACTAAAATGAATATATTGAAAATAATATTGGATTCATTAAACTTTTATATGTTAATTTTTAGTAATGAATGATTTGATTTCATATCATTTGTTATAGAATTGTATTAAGTACAAAATAAAATGAATACATAAATAAACTCAAAACAACATGTTAATAAACTATGTAAAGGTATAAAATAACACATTAGTTAAATTAAAAACCACATATTAAAAATAGCATTTCATTCATATTATAAAGCAAAGAAAACAAACACATATGTATACCAATTGGCTTGCTATGGAAGATATGGCAAGTAGAAAAAAAAATAACTTATAGAAATACATATGTTTGCAAGACAAAGGGGAAAATTATTTGTACAGCCGAAATAAGTAAGTTTGTACAAAGGTAATGAATGCAAGCTATCTTCAGCCATCACAACAAATTATATCAGCCGAAGTCAACTGGTATTGCAAATGAAAACATAAAGGACATTAGCATTGAATGTTTGCATCTCTTAGTACACTATCCTATATCTCATCAGCCACCGAAGTAATGTTTCAGCCTCCATATTCAAGAAAAATCTATGATCAAAGATTAATAAACAATTTCCAGCACAAAGATATTGCCCTGTACAAAATATCACCTATAACTTTCTTTCTTTATATCAAACTCTTCATCCTATTTTTGTTCCATTTCAGCTGAGAAAAACTAAAGTAATATCATTTCATACTTAAACAAAAACTTCAATCTTATAACAAATCAAACCAGAAAAGATTCTAGCAAGAATTCAAAGGCTGCTTCAAACTTAAAGTAAATCATCATCAACAAATAGGAAGATCAAAACTGCATTTTCTTTTCAAAGCAAAAGTGTTCTGTTCAAATTTGTTCCAGGTGAGAAAACTCTTAAACCTATATATATATATATATATATATATATATTGGGTTTGCATGTGATGATCTGTTAATGTGTGATAGAAATTATGCTTGAATGATTGTGTGAATTTGCCTTGCATGTTGAAAAAGAAGGGTGATATAACTGTACATGTCTGATATATCTGGTTAATCTCTATTTATGGTTACAGAGTTTATGTTTAGATTAAAGTTTCTAAATCTCCTCATCTAATCTTTGCTGGGCTTAGGTTTTCAAACAAGAAATGTTTGTTAAGAAATAGATTAAGTTTTAAAATAAAAATTTAAGTAAAATAAATTGGAATTTTATCTGGGAAATGGGAAAACAGTAAAGATTTTTAAAATATGATAAAATCAAATATTATGGTTGTTGAATTCGAGTATATATCTCGAATTGACTTGAAAATTATGATTTTTAAAAGGAAAATCAGGATTTTTAGAACTGAATCGAGTGAGCATTTTGAAGTTGATCAGAAAGTGAATTTTGAGGCTTTTCGGGTGATTGGTAAATGGTGGGGCCTCGTGATCGCCATTGGAGGTTGCTGGGGAGTTGTCGAGCTAAGGAAAAATGGTTGCTGGTTTTATTGTCCACCGAGGCGGCGGCACGACGTTGAACTAGGGTTCGACTGTTGCTTTTCATTAGTAGATTTGTCGAGGCAAATGCATCATCAGCGTGGCACTGGAAGGGACCGGACCAGGGGGAAAAGGAGCGTGGGTCAGTGGCGCAACTATGACTGGGGTGGCGGCGACTCTGATGATCGGGATTGATGATGCGATGCGATTGAATGGATCGCAGTTAGGTACCAGCGAACGTCGACTAGTTCGATTTCGAGTTCAACCTTGTTAAGGCGATACGGGTGGTCGGAGTAGCTATTGGGGTCGTAGGCGACTCATTGGGGGACTCGGCGACGATCAGCGATGATCGGAGTGATGGTGCACGTACACGTGCACGAGTTGATATTTTGGGTTCGTTCGTTGTTTGAGGAAGAAGCATCTTCCTCGGGTTTGACTCGAGGAGTTTTCGTGGTTGTCTCGAAGCAGACGAGGGACGAGTGTTTCTCGTGTCTTTACTCGGGAAGATCTTGGATTTGCTCGGATTGTTTTTGTTTGAGCTGTTTGAATTGAAATCAGGAAAGTATTCCAGGTTTAAAATCAAAGAAATTGAATTTGGCAAATATTTCAAAGTTTAAAAAAAAACAAAGTGAAACAAGTTTTAAAGTTTAGAAGAGATGTTTTAATTATAAATTAACTTTAAAGTCTAAGTTAAATTATTACAAGATTTATTAAATAAGGTTTAAATGAGAATTAAAGTGATTAATGAAGATAAAATGTTTATCTTTTAGTTAATTAAGATCTTAAGTTATTAATGATTTATTAATTAATACAAGTAATTAAAGAATAATTACTTAATTAATGATTGATTAAAGTTTAATTAAAGATTAATTTATTTAAAGCAATTGATTTGAAGATAATTAATCAAAGATTAATTTATTAAATGTGAGTGGTTAGGGATGATCACTTATTGAAATTTTATTAAGTAAGTGGTAATTTATCAATTAAGGGTTAAATTTATTAATTAAAGATAATTTATTAAATGGTGAATTAAATAATTAAAGGTTAATTATTTAATAATTAAAGGTTGATGAATTATAATTAAAGGTTAATTAATTTATTATTAATGGTTAGTTAATAAATGATTAAAGAATAATTAATCAAAATGGTTGAAATTAATTAATGTTAATTAACCAGGATTAGTGATTTATTCATAAGTAATAAATCTGATTTAAATAAATTAGATAAATAAATTGACCTTACTTATGGATGTTTGGATTATATTGAATACTTGATTGTTTGATATCCCTGATATATGATGCCTTGTGATATATCTTGATTTGTGTTGTGATCTATAATTTATTTATCTGGGATGAATGTAATTAATTATCTGCGATATATATATCTGTTTCTGTGATATATTACTATGTGAATGTGAAACCCTTGACCCGTAAACGACACTTGAATTTTGATGCGACAAGGAGTCGGATTCCAGTTGGATATCCGAAACCCACATCGAATTGTAATAGTGAATCTTTATGACTGATAAATTTATTTTATCTATGAATTTGTGAATGAAGATAAGCGTTATGGGTTATACCTCTTATCGATATATCTGTGATGATTGATGTTGTGCACTATTGTGTGAAATCCTTGGACTACACTATACACACACAAATATGGATTTCACGTGGAAATCGGTTAAGTCACAGATAATTTAAATTTTGATGATTTTTTTTTAAATTGAAATTTTAATTTCAATTGATTTTGAAATTGGAAATTTGGGTTTAAAGTGAAAAGCTTTTGAAATGGAATTTCAAAGTTAAAAGTTACTTTGAATAACTTAATCGAGTTTTGAAAATTTAAATAATTTGATTTAAATTTGAATTCAAGTTTGAAATTGAATTCTATGATTTGAAACTAGGGATTAAAGATGTTATACCAGTTATAAAAAGGTTAAACTATTTTAAAAGTATTGATTTTGGAATGTGAATATAATTCAAAGACTTTAACTCGTATAAATGAATCAGATTCCTAAAATGAAAACTGCTTGTTTTCAAAGAATAAAAGCTTTCATATATATAAGAAATGAAATTCCAATTTAAAGAAATTTCAAGTATGAATTGAAAAATGGTTTTCCAAGTTATGAATGAATTCTTTTTGAAAGCTATGAATCAAATCTGTTTATTTTTAACAGATTTAAAATGATGATTTATTTAAACCATTCGAAATGAAATTGTTTTGAAAGCTATGAGTTAAATCTTTGATTTAAAGATTTAACGAATTAATTAAATTCGTAATGGAAATTGTTTTGGAAAATCTGTGAATAAATCTTTGTGAAAACTGAGTGAACTTTGTGAATTAAATCTTTTATTTAAAAGATTAAAATGGTAATGTGTTTAAACCAATTGAAAGAGAAGTTTGGGTAATAAATTGTGACTTAATTGGAATCCCATTATCCATATATTTTGTAAATATTACGCTCATTATTCGGTTTAGCCGGGAGAGGAACTTTGTGTCACATAACCCATTCTGAATAAGTGATACGTCGTATATGGATTGCATTTGAAGACCGGTGGTGAAGACCGGGTATTTGTGAAAATGATAGGATAACCTATCGATTGTCTCTGCACTGGGTAGCTCCTGGTATAGAGATTCCCTAAGTGATGGGAAGTCCGATCGGGATTGTGAATACCCGGATTTGCAAGGGCTTCTTCGAAAGTGCCTTCGGTTCTGTTCGAACCCGGAACAGACTTGTATGGTTACATGTTTGACATTACACTTTGAGAAATAAAGCCGATTTCTTTCAAATACATTTCTATTGGTGGCGGAGAATTTATTCTCTTAGCTTAACACCCTTCTCTGAGACGTACGAGCTCAGAGGTTATGTAGTTGAAGGTTATCAGCGATATACTCCCAATTTGGTAATGTGACATGCTGAGTGTTGCTGTGTGATGATCATTGTTTGGTCATTCGTGATATGATCATTTGTTTGATCATTTATCTTTGTGATCATTACTTTGATCATCTGTTGACCCAAAGCATGGCTTTGTGCCAAAGCGTAGCTTTATGGACGAGACTTCTTCGGACCTCACAACCCGGAAATGGTCGAAACAGGAATATGCGGCAAGGTTATGAGGGTCGCGCCCTTTAGGGTATGTCATTTCCTTCTGGAAAAGGGTGGTATCATGGTATGGAGCCTAGATACTTACTCATGTGGACACACTTTATTTATTATGTGTGATGTTGGTTACCAAGGCCTTGGATAAAGGTCCCAAAGGACCGAGAGGTGGCATATTCGTGAGTTACCTGTTACAGGGGTAACCCGGCCTTGTGTTGGCAGAGAGCAGTTTGTCTCTCGGGACGTCCAGCTAGAGGCGATCCCATTCGGCAGTAGGAAAGGAAGTTCTTTAGCCTGACCATTTGTTGGAAATCCAATTCCCAATACGAACCCAGTACGGTTTTAGTTGTAGAACCTGCCATCTAATATGGTAGCTATAGTAGGCATAGTATAATGGTACCTATGCTGGCTAAGATTAATATTCTACTTTCGAAATGTTTTATACACTATGCACTAGAAATAATATCAAAGAATTTTTCTCGTATTAAGCATCTTTGACTATCATAAGGAGAAATCTTCCCCAATTCTGCATTTGCATTGTGTGTGTGGCGGGAGGCCTTATGGTAGTTTCATTTTCCAAAAGCATTGCGAATTGACTTTAAAATTCTCTGCTATTTGTTTTAAAGATAAACTGTTTTTGTTGCTCACACCAGTCCCATGACTGATCCGGAGTTTATTGTTCCCTTCCTAAACTCTGGGTGCACACCATTTTCCACACGGGCAGTCTAGAGTTGGGTTTCTCAGATATTCAGGTTGAGTAGATTCTCTGGAGCTAGTAGTCCTTGGACGACTGACCTTGCTTTCCGCTAGCTATGGATTGGAGCATTCTATTGGAGATATTCTATCCACTGCTGGTGTTATCTATTTTCTTTCCGCTGTTATTTCTTGTATCATATCTCTGATGTATATTGATATCTATTGTATCATTCTGTTGTATCATATTGTATCAGATTTTGTATCTGTCATTGTATCAATGTTTTGTAATTGATATATTCTTTATTCCGCTGTGTTGTTATACTTAATGGTGTTATAAGCTCCGGAGAACCAGATTCGGCGTTTGAATCTACGGCATTTTGAGTACAAGTGAAGTACGGATGCCGATTTTCGAAGGCCGAGTTTTTGGGTCTTTACAACATAGTTGGATCTTATAAATAAATTTCATATAAACCAATATATGTATACTTTACAACTTAACCCAAACCGTGTAAACAAATATGTAACAAACACCAGAACACATATATATTTACTTTAAAAAGCATGCCTGAAATGATCGGTTTGCAAAAGAGAAAGGTACGAACCAGGGGAGGAGGTGCTAGGCTCGGGAAGATGGCTACACACGGCGGTTCAAGAAGAGGACAATGGAGGAGTGAAGGCGAAGTGCTGGCAAATCTCGGTGGCGAGTGTTTGAGTGGAGTGACAGTTCAAGGCGGAGGCGACGTAGAGGAGAAGGCGGGTTTGCTGGGTGGAGATGCGGCCTGGGTGCGGTCCGAGGTGGAGGAAGTGGTGGGGTTTCGGGGTGCCGACGTTGCTAGGTCATGGAGTGAAAGCCGTAAGTGATAAGACAAGGAAGTTTCTTTGTTTTTTTTTCTTTTTCGGCCATGATCTCACAGGAGGAAGAAAGTGGACAGCCATAGACATTTGAATCTAGCTTCGCTTTGTGCGCTGTCAACAATATAATTTTTTTTTATATTTTAAAACCGAAAAGAAGTGAAACGAGGAAACGAGTGGACACACCATTTTATCACAACTAGGGAATAACAGAGGTTAGAGATTGATTTTTGAAATTATTAAAAGCAAAAGTCCATTGGTGCTGTACGGTGGATATAGAAAGCCAAAAGATTCAAATGCGAAATCAATAGGCTCAAACAACTAACTGCAACGACTGACCGTTTACTGATTTCGCGACGTACCGGGGTTCAAAAATAGAAATGGAAATATTTCTGAGAACAGCACGACGAGACGATCAAAACGGTATACAGATGTCAATGGTACGATTGAATTATAAAAATTCGAATTTTTATACTAGCGGAAAATGCAGGAAAAACACAGAAAATAAGATCGACGGAGCTAAAGAAGTCCGAATTTGAAAAAACGAAAAATGAGCTCAAAAGATGATTTAGAATTTTTCTATGTAAAAATATTTAGGTTTCGAAAATGTTTTATTTTCATTAATTTACTAACTGAATTAAATTAAAATAAATTTACGCACAAAATAAACTTTCATATTTTCGGATGAAAATTTACCAGTTGCTTTGTTTAATTAGACGAATTTCAAATATTAAATTTTTATTTCAAATTTTATTTTTAAAAATTCCACAAAATTTCAAATAATAACATTATTAAAATCAGTTAAATTTACGGGTCGTTACACTCTCCCCCACTCAAAACTTTTCGTCCCCGAAAAGAAAGGAGGTAGGAGAATAGAAACAACGAGAAAGAAAATAGATTAAAAGACAAGATAAAACAATTAATTTAAACCATATAATTTCAAATTAAACTAATTAATATTTAACAATTCGGTTAAATCCCTTTGAGTTCACTTAAGTTAAATTAATCTATCTATTTCTAAATTCATTATCTTATTATCTAGTCATCCTCAATTAACAATTTCTAAATCATCAATTTGTATAATCAATAATTGTACTCATATTTTATTCAACAGATTTAATTCTTTTATTCCAAATTATTATTAAGTTTATTTCACTTGATATCTCATTTCATATATTTAAACCATATAAATTTCAATTTAAATTAATTTATATATTTTTTTCCAATTTGGTTAAATCCATTTCTATTAAATCAATAAATAGTCATTCGATTTAAATTTGTTAGTTCAACTGTTCATTCTAATCATATAAATTTCATTTTAAATCAATTAATATTCAATAATTGATCTTAATTCAAGGTATTTCATTAAGCTAATTCAATTCAATTTGTTAATTCTTTCAAAATAAAATTTACTTTATTTACCTCATTCAATTAACTTATTATTCTATCATCTTTATTAGCATTTTTTTAATTAAAATCTAAGTGCATAACATTTATTATAAACACTCAAATTTTATTTATAAAATTATTTTATATTGTATATTATCCAATTACATTTTAACTTCTGAATAATTTAGGTAAGTTATTTGAAATGCAATTTAGTACTATACAAATAAAACTTTCAAATTTAATTATTTCAAGTTTAAATACTTATTCAAAATTTAGCTTTATTTATAATTGAAAACATCTTTTAACATGATTTTTATGAATTAAATTTCCATTTAATTTCAAATCCTTTAGAAATAATTATGTATATACTATATATATTGAACCAAATTAAATTTAAAATAATATACCCATATATATATATATATATATATAAATCAAGTCATATTTAAGAAATTCGAATCAAAATGTTTTTCCAAAACAAAACCGTAGCAAAGCTATAGAATGGTTTCTCCACTTCGAAACTCAAAAATGAATGTCGATGATGCGGCCGCCATCACCGAAATTATTTTCCAGCGACAAAGAAAAGAGCACTGGTTTCAACATTTTAAAATTATTTGAAAACGATTCCTATTTGAAAATACTTTACATTAAAATTCTTTGGAAACAAATTATAGTCAAAATACCTTTAAATAATGTGCATTTTAAACCTTTAAAACCATAGTTCGAAATCATTGGAAATTAAATACTCAAATTCTTAATTTAATTTAATTTCAAATTCTAAATTAGTTTATAAACCAAGTTTATAAATTCATTTATCGAATAATAGATGAAAATCAAATATTATCATTCAAACAATGAATTAATTAACCTCTTTTTTTTTCTCTTCTAGAAAAAATTTACTTATATATTTATAATATAATCATACAAAATTATTTCATTTACCAAGTTTGAAAACAATATTGTGTCAGTTTGCTCTTGCTCAAGTGTTTTGGAAATCCTATCGATAGCGTTGATCAGACGAATCGATCGAAAACCCAAATCAACATCAACAACTCAAACAACATAGCATATATTAAAACATTTATACATATTAATTTATAAATTCATTTCTTTGCTCGACGATACAGGAATGAATTTTCAATTAAGGATAAGGTTTCAAATTTGATGGAATCAAATCAAAGAGAAATTTGATTCGAAGATAAGTTCGAAACAAAGATATGATGTTTAATAACAAAGTAGGAAGATTGATAAATTTATATAAATCGCGGGCAACCTTAACCGGGTCAACCGTGACTTCAAAAATAAGATCAGTGCAGAATTTCGAGGCAAATCCACATTCGATCTCAAGAGATAGAATGCAGGTATAGCAGGAAATAGATAGCATCGTAAACCGAGGATACAGAAATCTCCGGTAAATCAATGCCTTTTGTAAATGAGTTTCACCCCTTTACAAAATTTCGAAGATTGGCGAGACCACCGATCCATTATAAAGATAATTCAAAGTGGAGTTATGGGATGCTCCGGAATTGAAAGAAGACGAATAGTGAGGGACACGAATGAAATTTAGAACCGCAGGAAACGTTCCAAAATTCAAAGGAATTGAGTCAAAAGGAAGAGATTGAAACTCGAATGAGAGTGATTCTGTAAATACATTTACCATATATGCTAAGTTTTGCCTAGAGCTACCAAAGCTCTGATACCAACTGTAACGACCCGCTATTTTGGACCATTCACATCCGCACATGTCGAACTTGAATGATTCAAAATACCGAATTGTTAATTATATTTGGCAAAACTGAGCATATACAATAAATAATATAATCACAGATCATAGACACAGAGTAATAAATTTACAGTGGAAACAAAAGATAGTAGTTCATGAAGCTGCTATATACATATCAGAGTTAAATAAGGTACAACAGATGTCTCGAATACAATAGTCAAATACAATATCAGAATACATCACTGGAATCAACTGAATATCTGAAAGCTGGATAGATAGTTGGATCTCCAAGCGAAGCTCCAGCTCCAAAGGTGAGTCTCGAATACTGGTACACTCAGTCTGACCCGAGCGTAAAGAAAACACAAAACACTCGAGTCAGGATTAACATTCTTATATCAATAAATCCAACTCAAGTGAAATAGCAACTGAAATACAAGTAACTCAAAGGATGTTTGGAATAACCATCCTTTAAGGATCCGTTAAACTATCTACTATGTAGTAGTGTACGATAAGTAGATAATGCCTATCAGTAATATAAAGTATCAAAATAGTGTTAAGGCGTTACCATTATTCCCCTTAACACATTTTTATATAAGCGTCATAGACTATACAGCACTGTAAACTCCACCGTAAACTAGTGGGATATCAGGGAGTACTCCATAGGTATAACACGAAACAAATCGTAGTGGTCGCGTATATAGGAATACAAGTATGACAAGGCACATGAGGCAATACCCAAGGTAGTGAAACTACCGTTTGCCTGATCCGGACTGGTGAGAACGCATCGCCACAGTGATCGCAACACCGCGAAACAACACTCCCAAATCAAGGGTGCACCAATAGATAACAAGTAATGAGTAGTTTCGAAGAAGTGTGTTCGCTCGAGGTGGATAACCCCATTTGGCCCGGCACGGCTCCTGTTTTAGTCATTTCCAATTTGACACAAGTGTCAAGGCTATCCATTATCGTTCTCTTTCTTTAGTCATCACGTACATCATTCCAACCACTTCATTATGGATCACACTCCGCGTACAGTTATTAAAGTGGTTTTCGGTTTAGACAGAGAGTATGTCCATAACCGATTTCGGTCTCTTTAATAACTTTCGTAATTATTACACCGATTGGTCGTTTAATATATTTCTAAACCAAATCAATTACAATTTCAATTAGAATTTGTAAACCAACATTTCATTTGTCTTTCTACAACAATTTCCATAAATTTACGTTTCAAAATTTCCAAATTACCATTTCAAAACTCTATGATTCAATTTCAATTTTTATTTAAAACAATTCAAATATTGATTCAAGTTCGTATTATAAGTTTCATTCCGAAATTATTTAAATTAATTTAATTTAACATTCAAATCAATTTAAATTCATTAATCGATTTCATTCAATATTTGTTAAGTAAATTTGTCATTCAAAACAATTTCTATTTAATTTCCAATTCATTTAATCAATTACTTAAGTTCAACTTCATTTATCAAAACTTAAAAATTTGATTAGATTAATTTCGTCGAATCAAGTTCTTTAAATTACAAGTCTTACATTAATTTCAAAGAAATCACATTTTCATTTCTTGTTAAAGAAATTAAATTTCACTTATTCATTTACTTAGTTACAATTTCAAAGCTCAATTAATAAAGAGCTAAATTTCACTAATTCAAGAGGTTCAATTTTATTTAACTATTAAATAATTCAATTTTTATTTAATTATTAAATAAATTCAAAACTTAATTATTAAATAATTTCAAAACTCATTTATTAATTAAATTTAAAACAACGTTCTTTCATCAACTACTATGTTAATATTTGATTCAGATTATTAAATATTAACATTTTCCTTCATACAAATTCAATTTCCAACTTCATTTCAAAACCTTATTATTTATTCAAATAAAATCTTTATTTTATTTTTAAATCAAACTATTGACCAATCGGGTTTTATTTAATTATCTATCCTAGGTCAAAGTTTAATTTGGGTATTTATCATTTCAACCCGATTCCAATTCAATTCAAAATCAGAGCATACCAAAGGGAACTTGCAGTGTGATAACTGGGATGGTGTCAAAGTAAATAAACAAGCAATAACTATAATCAATATCAATCCAATAATCAATTCAAATAATTCCGAAATAATCGTATTAATTCACATTGTTGTTTGTGTAAATTAATATAATTATTTCTAGAATCTACACTATCATTTCATGTAGATTAAAGATTATTACACTTATTATTCTATGCAATTTTACACTTGACATCAATTATTCAATTTCATACTTCATAAAATAATACAACATAAATTCAAATGGTTCAAGGGTAATTAACTATTTTTCTATGTGTTAAATAACTAAACATTTAAGGGGTCATATTATACAAATTTAACTAATCAAATTCAACACATATGTCGATTCAAATTTTTAACTATCCTACGTCAAATTCAATTGCATAATATTTATCACTTTATAAATTACAATTTAACATCCAATATAAACAACAATCAATCAATCAATTATCAATCAAACCGTATTATCATCGCATAAATAATTACAGATAATGGTGTCAGATGTCATAGGTGAACATATACAGGTAATAGCATATATAATAGTGTAAATAACCAACAGTAGCATATTTCAATTGTCGTTTCAATTGAAATCAAATTTAATAAATAAAAGAGCATTAATCGTGAGTGATTGCTCACCTTTCGAGGTTTGAGATGGACGAAAATGGGTTGAATCGCGAATCCAAGCACGAATTTCAGAGTAAAGCAAAATTGGCATGAATACGACGACAAAGTTGATAATGAGAATCGATGAACCATTAGAATCAGTTCGATATAAGTTAAAACGAAATGTAAATTATATCGATATACACTTTCTCAAATCAATATAAAGTTTAAAACACATACAAATGTGTTACTTAAAAAAATTCAATATTTTATAATATATACGTATTTTAAAACAGTACTCATAACACTATCTATATATACTCTTATACAAATATAAAGTAATATAGCCTAAATGTATACTGTTTCTCCTAAAGACAACACATACGAACGATTGGAAAAAACATATATACATATGGATTATAAACAACAAATATGCATGCGTACTCCATTTATGTACAAATATATATACAAGTCAGACCTGAACACAATACATGCCAAAGTACATTTAAAAACAGGTATATATACGAAACCATGCAATAACAGTCATATGCAACTTTTATTCATATAAATATATTTTATAAAACCTTTATATATATAAGCTAACTGAGTATATATAGTTTGCTATATAAAATAGATATGTGAACTTTTAAAACTTGTACAAACATATGATTTCATAAAGTAATATGAACAACTAACTTATATAATAAAACTATATAAACAGAAAGTAGAAGATATATATACAACGGTAGGTCATCAAATTTCATAAAATATCTATATACATATTTGAAAACTAAGTTCACATATTTTATGTATAAACTAGTACTGAAATCTATATAAACTAGTGCTACAGCTTAAAACGAAAGAGTACATAGGCTTAAATAAGACATACAAATAATATATGTATACCTATAACTAAAATGTATGAGCTGACCTATAATAAAATATACACTTATATTTATATATATTTCGAAATGATCATAAAAAAACAGTTTATCATGGATATAAAATATCACCAATATATATAAGAATCAGCAAAACCAAGCTACAAACATATACGTATAAAAGTCTTATATACAAGGATATAATAGCTTATTATATCTTCCATAACTATCATACATAACTATGCATTTCGTAACTAAAAGAAACTCATCATCATGAAAACTGACACATTATTTAGAATTTATTTTTATTATACAACTCAGTAGAACATTACTTCACTATAACACAACCGATCCCTTATAGACACATACACAAAACTTGCAATATATATATACTTAGCATCAAAGTATATACAACTTAGTTGGATCTTATAAATAAATTTCATATAAACCAATATATGTATACTTTACAACTTAACCCAAACCGTGTAAACAAATATGTAACAAACACCAGAACACATATATATTTATTTTAAAAAGCATGCCTGAAATGATCGGTTTGCAAAAGAGAAAGGTACGAACCGGGGGAGGAGGTGCTAGGCTCAGGAAGATGGCTACACACGGCGGTTCAAGAAGAGGACAATGGAGGAGTGAAGGCGAAGTGCTGGCAAACCTCGGTGGCGAGTGTTTGAGTGGAGTGACAGTTCAAGGCGGAGGCGACGAAGAGGAGAAGGCGGGTTTGCTGGGTGGAGATGCGGCCTGGGTGCGGTCCGAGGTGGAGGAAGTGGTGGGGTTTCGGGGTGCCGACGTTGCTAGGTCATGGAGTGAAAGCCGTAAGTGATAAGGCAAGGAAGTTTCTTTGTTTTTTTTTCTTTTTCGACCATGATCTCACAGGAGGAAGAAAGTGGACAGCCACAGACATTTGAATCTAGCTTCGCTTTGTGCGTTGTCAACAATATAAATTTTTATTATTTTAAAACCGAAAAGAAGTGAAACGAGAAAACGAGTGGACACACCATTTTATCACAACTAGGGAATAACAGAGGTTAGAGATTGATTTCTGAAATTATTAAAAGCAAATGTCCATTGGTGCTGTACGGTGGATATAGAAAGCCAAAAGATTCAAATGCGAAATCAATAGGCTCAAACAACTAACCGCAACGGCTGACCGTTTACTGATTTCGCGACGTACCGGGGTTCAAAAATAGAAATGGAAATATTTTTGAGAACATCACGATGAGACGATCAAAACGGTATACAGATATCAGTGGTACGATTGAATTATAAAAATTCGAATTTTTATACTAGCGGAAAATGCAGGAAAAACACAGAAAATAAGATCGACGGAGCTAAAGAAGTCCGAATTTGAAAAAACAAAAAATGACGTCTTGCTCAGAAAATGATTTAGAATTTTTCCATGTAAAAATATTTAGGTTTCGAAAACGTTTTATTTTCATTAATTTACTAACTGAATTAAATTAAAATAAATTTACGCACGAAATAAACTTTCATATTTTCGGATGAAAATTTACCAGTTGCTTTGTTTAATTAGACGAATTTCAAATATTAAATTTTTATTTCAAATTTTATTTTTAAAAATTCCACAAAATTTCAAATAATAACATTATTAAAATCAGTTAAATTTACGGGTCGTTACAGATATACTCAGTTTTGACCACTAACCCTTTAGTACTTACTGCTACTTTAGAAGTTATTACTAGAATTATATTTTTGAACGTTTACAACACTTGTAAACTTATTTTCCTGCTAATTTGAAATACTAGTCATATGTACAGTAATTATGTCTCAACTTTATCCCATGTCGAGAATTCATGAACTTTAGGTCAATCCTATACCGAGTTCAAATTTTGAAAAGAAAAATACAAAACGTACTATAGACAAGGCCCCTAGTAAAATTATTTCTAGAGCAAACTTTAAAACGTGAGGGGGCAACAAGAAATCATGTGAGCTCCCTATTTCTCTCCTTTTCCCTTTAACGTTCTGTTTTTCTTCTTAGACCGACCTACACTTGAAACATATGCTTCCCTTCAGCTTTTCAGATCTAAAAAAATTCCTTTTTTTAAAAAAAAAGACGTCTTCTCCTCACAACCCAAATCGTCGTAACCCTAATAGGATAATATTTCTTATTATTATTCCTTTCTACTTCGTCGCGTCAGATCTGGTCGAAGATGGAGCTCTCCGCCTTGTGTCAAACTCGATCCGTCTCCTCCAGTTATGATGAAGT
This sequence comes from Allium fistulosum, assembly GCA_030737815.1. Classification (NCBI taxonomy): domain Eukaryota; kingdom Viridiplantae; phylum Streptophyta; class Magnoliopsida; order Asparagales; family Amaryllidaceae; genus Allium; species Allium fistulosum. Next base: position 187,553,588 of record CM060906.1, read on the forward strand.
CTTAAAATCACGACCTTCGCTGTCTGTGTCGACCATACGCTTCTCTTCAGCTTTTCAGATCTAAAAAATAAACTCCTCTTTTGAAAAAAACGTCTTCTCCTCACAATCCAAATCGTCGTAGCCCTAAACAAGATAATTGTTCTTATTATTATTCCTTTCTACTTCGTCCCGTCAGATCCGTTTGAAGATGGAGCTCACGGCCTTGTGTCAAACTCGATCCGTCTCCTCCAGTTAAGATGAAGTCTGAGAATCACGGCCTTTACAGTCTGTATCGAAATTGCTGCCTGAAGTATTATTGTTTTGAGAAGATTGGTTAGACAGCCTTGAGATGCTCGCCTGAATTTGAAGCGGTCCGGATCTGACTTTGGGAAGCTCGATGGAGATTGCCGAGATGGAGAGATGCCAATGTTGGTGCCGCTGACAATATCTGCCACAACTGGAGATACTCGAAGAAGATGCTACCGCGCTTGATAACCCCGTATCTGGACCGATATAAGGCGAAGTACTGTGAGATATTGGGTGTAATTTAGGTTGGTTCTGATGTATCTCTGAACTACAGAGTGTGATGATGCCCACGTCCTTGGGATGAATGCTGTCAAAGCTAAAAGTTGCAGCTTGATCAGAGTTTTTTTTCTTCGCAGGTAATGAAACTGAACACTGCCTTGAGAATTTGATCACTAGTTATCGAGCGTTGCTTTGGTTCCAGTCAAGTGCTGAAAAATATGATGTCTTGAAGTATTGTTGACTGTCTAGAATTAGATTGTTTTTAAATCGCTACACCAAATAGGTAAATTAGAAACAGACGAAATTTTTACTTTGAAACATTTTTCTAATGTTTCTAGCTCTACAACACTTACCTAGTGTTTTGCATAGCTGTGCAAGTATTTCCACATTTATTTTCTTTTCAAAATTATATTATTATGGTTTTTCAAGAAACCAAAAGGTAAATTAAAAGGGGCGGTCCAAGTCGCATTACTCTTTCCTAAATAAATATCTACTTATCTAGTGATTCTCATTCCTATGTCGAGCTTTTGTATAATCCTGCTCCGATTCAAGGAATTCAAATCTGATCGATCTTCCTTCTTTGACAGTGCTTCATTCGTTTACTCAAAAAACCGCAAGGTACTGCATCATTATTTATAGTTTGATTTAGGCAACTCCAAAAACCCTACAGTTGAATGTTGAAACTGATTAGAATCATTATGATATATTGGAAGAATATTGAAATTGATTAAGAATCTTATTATTGCTAGGTCTATTGAAACACATAGAGATCTTGAGGTGAGAAGTTCGCCCATTGATTTTTGATTATTTATTTCTTTTTATTAAAATCAGGTAAAAAGGATAGCTAATAAATGATATATATTTAGATAGTGTATTCATATAATACAAGATAGCTGCCTAGATTTGATTTAGATAATAAATGAAATATTATGTGATATAAGCATGTTGTATTGTGATTCCATATCGATGTAAAAGTAGGTAACGACGCTTTGATCAAAAATCACACTATAAATATGAAAGTGTTTTATAAATGCTAGTTCATTGATTGTCTATTTCAAAGCTCACAAATGGAAAATGGATTTATAAATGATTGTTCATTAATTGTGGCAGATCATCTATTTCAGATCGACTCCTAGTGGAGTTTGAATTCTTCCTGCTTTGCTTTTTCATCCTTCCACCACCAGTAGAAGTCGACCCGATATAGATGAGCTACCGCAATCAATGAACAAATATTTATAAACCACTTCCCCATTTGTCGGCTTTGAAATAAACAATCAATGAACAAACATTTATAAAACACTTTCATATTTATAATTTGGTTTTGGTGCAAATTGCCGTTACCTTCATTTATATTAGTATAAAATCACATTACTGCATGCTTATCCTATGATATTTCATTTATTAACGAAAACAATCTAGGCTGCTATCCTTTATTATCTGAGTATACTTTAACTAACTTATTGACTTTTTATATGAATTTGGATGAAACTGCCATAGTTTCAGTCTTCTACAATCTGTTTCACTCAATTGGAAGTTGAAACGTTACTTGGCCATGAATCTTGAATTTGATGACGATGGATAATAAAAAAATCCGGACATAGTTTTGACTGCTAAATTTTTTTGATCAGAAACTCTTCCATATACTTCGTAATTTTTAATTCTTGACATGCAATGCCATTTTATTCTCTCTACTTGCCATAGTAATAGGTTTTACAAACTCAAGGAGTTTAGGCCAAGAACATTTCTGATCCAAATTTTATGTTTCTACCGAAATTTTGATCAATTTTTTTGAGGTGCATCGTACTGAAAAAGAATTTTTACACCTTACTTTTGTACATGTATGCATATTCACAATCAAATGAAATTTTGTATGTTGTACGTTCCCTAGTTAGAAATATGCACTCCACCTTTTGGAACATTTCAAATGATCTACTTATGTTTCTAGTAACAACGTTGGGAAAACCATAAACTTGACTCTCTTATATAAGTTTCTCTATATTCAATTACCATGGTATTGACGTGGAATTGTGGTACTTAGATGAAGGTTCCTCTTTCCTTAGACTTACATTTTACATCCAAGCCTGTCCCAATCAAACAAATGGAAATGTTGATATTCATACTATCGATATGTAATACGCGAGTGTTCTTACATTGGAAGCAAGGGAGCCACTTGAGTTCATGGGTATTGTAACGATCCGTGAAAATACATCTAGTTATATAAATAATTAATTTATTAGTTGATACATAGAGCTAATCCATATTAAAAAAAAGAATTTTCGAAGCTTAATGAATTTGTACCGTAGAGTATATTGATTAAGTGAAGATATTTGCATTAATTTTTTGAAGTTACAGTTAAGGGATTATGAAGAAATAAGATTTGCAATGTTTTAAAGGTAGCACAAATTCCTATACCAAACCCACAAGGCCCATACCTATGCCTAGAGATTTGCGCCAACTCCCACCTTATATCTATGTGTGGTCTCTAATATAAATCCATAATATTTATGAAATAGTGTATATAAATATGCATTGAACCACTTGAGCACGTTAGTTTGAATATGCCTACATGTAAAATTATCAACACGAGATTATCATTATTGGCGTTGAATCATGTTGATTTATAAATGATATAATCAAAACGAACTGGAAATAATGAAGTTTTAACGATCGACGATATCGTCCACTTCACCAAAGTAGGTAATTTGAAACACAAGTGAAATTAACATTGAAACGAATATGTATGGTTTCAAAGCCTGAAACTTAAATTTATTGTTCCAGTATGACAAAACCCATTCCTGCATTCTATTTAATTGATTATTTTTGGAAGTAAACTTTGAACAAATGCCTTAAAACCATTGCAAATTGCGTGAATATCATATTCTCTCATAGATAAATTGTCCAGAATCGTTACTACTAATCATTTCCACCAAACCCCAAGTTCTTTGCTCCTTGTCTCTTCATTTTCACCAAATCCCTCAGTACATGTCTTTCTTCCGAATTGTCGAATCACTAATCCTTACTCCTTATCATTTTGGTTGCTTTCGCGCCCTCGATCTCTTTCATCCCTCTTTGGCCTGCATCCTTGGAATTAACATTTTTATAATAAATTAATATTTGAAATTTTTATAGAAGTTAACACTGTTATAATATTTGAGGGGCTTATTGTTGGGGGGATATAACATTTTTATAATAAATTAATATTCTTCATTCCAATTCAAATTAATTTCAAATTTATGTTCAATGAGAATTTAGTTAATTCAATTTTTATTTCCAAATCAGTACCGCTTTGGGTTCCAATTTGTGTTTTGTTATTTATATAATTCGGCCAATAGTTTTTGGATGATTTGATTCAATTTCGTTGGTAGTTTTCAGTTAATTCATTGTTTTTTGCACAAAGTGGAAGGGTGATTTCTTTAACATCGTATACGTCTATTTTGACCCATTTTCGTCGCTTGTGTATTTATTAGTCAGAACACAGGGGGATAAAATAAATGCGTATTGTACATGCACTACATATACATTCACAAATGAATACACACACGCACACATTGTACATGCACTACATATACTGCACTAATGAAATACGACATTGAATCGTCATCGCCATCTTCCATTTCAGATGAGCTGAATCCATGCCATGCTGCAGGTCTAGATATAGCCTGAACAGCTTTATAAATTTGGTTTAATACAAGGAAATATTATGGAGACTTATGATGAAAAATATATATACTATATAGGCTTATGATACCTTATGCTACACATAGACTTCGTTTGTTTCACTTCCACATGCAATATACTCATTATTTATTGTAAGACCAACAAAGTTCTTCTCGTTTGTGTGCCCTTTGAACGTTCTCACCTGAGAAAATGTATACATGTCTAAATAAATGGTGATAGAGAGCTAGACAAGTGGGTCAGGAGTTCTGCTCAAAACAGAAATAATATTTATTTTCAAATGGAAATTTGGATACACAAATAAGATCATAAATACAAATCTCAATCTCAGCAAAAAGTTCATATTCTTTTAGCCGTATATTAGTCAAGTTATGCGTATTAAAACTATCATGATCTTTTTATTATATATATATATATATGTGTGTGTGTGTGTGTATGTGTGTGTGTGTGTGTTTGTGTGTGCGCAAAATGATTATATACATATGTGTGTGTAATATATCATGAACATTGTTTCTACATATACATTCTTTTTACATATACTTTAACGATAATATGATTTGGTTTTACACATGCACACTAATGTAATAAATCTAAATAAAATTAAATAACATGCAGAATTATATGTTGAAAAATAACAATAATGATAGATATATTTGTAAGATAATCAATAGTATTGATAAGAATAAAACATAAAATAAGATGTTTAAAAAATATTTATGTAAATGTAATGATACAGCCAATACTATTTAACTTAATGTAAGCCTTTTATTCAAAAGATTTACAATAAACTTTAACAAAAGGATGTTGGATGGTTGAAGATTAAATCATAAGGGCGCTCCACTTTGACAAAATAGAAAATCACATGCCTGGCAGTTCTAATTCACATCCCATAAGTGCAATGTACTATCTGTCGATGCAGATGCAAGCTCGTTGTTGGATAAAAATTTCACATATGAAACTGCTTTTCTACGACCCTTAAAAATAAGCAGTGGAACACTTGTATTTATTAAACCAAAGTAGTGAATGTGATGATCAGCAGAGCCAACCTGAAAAGGTTATCACTTTCACACTAAATCTATGATCAAGTAAGAGCGCTTAGAGTGTAACAAATAAGAGGGGAAACTTACTGCCACATGAACACTAGATCCAGGATTATATTTCACACAAAAGATATTTGCTTTCACGTCGATATTCATAGAGCTTGCTTCTTGTTTTGTGCACCACACTTTGACTTGATTTTTTCAATGCATATAATTAAGGAAATGAAGACATTTTTAACTGAAATCCTCACATTTACAATATAATGGCTTTATTCACAACTTGTGTACTCCAAATAAAGATCTCGTCGCCACATAGTAGTATATGCATATGTTGCTAAAAACTGATAGTCAATATGTTACTTTTAATTCTTCTTGTCAAATACATGAGTGAAAATTTGTGAAGGGTTATACTGATACTTAAACTTATGGTCAATATATTACTTTAATTCATCTGGTTATATTCCACTACAATATTCCCACAAAAGCTTATACTTATAATTTAACAGATTTATAGTTTAACAGATTATCAAGTACATATTCTTTTGAATCAATAATATACCTTGCATTCGTCACTTCCAGATGCTAGCATTGATGGTTCTGTTCGGGAAAAGTCAATGCTCCATGCTTGCTTTTCATGTTCTTCATATTCCATCACACTCTAAAGTTCACAACATCAAGATATCTTTTTGCTGATATCTTTTTGCAATAAGATCACAGGAACAATTGAAAACAGAAAATAAACTAACTATATAAGAAAGTTTATAGTACTACCTGGTGAGTGTTTATATCCCGAGCTGTAACTATTCCTTCGTAGTCACCACTAGTGATGATATTTTTTGAGTATTTGTTCCAACTTAATCCGCTAAGTTTAGACCGGGTGGACATTTCTAAAATGGGGCAATGCATGTCAGCCGGTTCATTTACAACATAAAAAGCAATCAGCACAATAAGCTTCCATCTGGAATATATTTTTCAAGCTCTAAATTTAGTATCTTACTGAAGAAAACTCAAAAACTTTAATCCTTTCAGAGACACCTCATTATCACAATCAAATTCTATACTGCAGAAAAGTATGAAAGAAGGGTTTCAATTATAAATATAGTTACAATATTCCTTGATTAGGAATTATAAATATATCTTCATATTTATTTATTTTTTGTACCCAAATATTAAACTGGTTTATGCATACTTGGAATTCAATTTTGTGCAGTTACATCACACAAAAATCAAATATCATCATTATATTAAATGAGGTCCCATGTTCTTCAATAATGAAGTGAATATTTATCTCCACCGTGTCATAATCATAAGTAAATTTCAACTGTATTAAGTAGTTCATTCAATCAAAAGCTAAGTTTATTAAGATTATTTGATTGTATGTTTATTTTAATATTGAATTTGAAATTAATTGTGAAGAGAAGGTGTTTTTGGTGGAAGGATGTTTTTGTCTCTTTGTAATAAATTATTGCATATTAAGTCCTTATCCCCACTTAGAAAGTGCATTTGTTAGTTCAGTAATGTGTATGAGCTTCTCCAGCGAATCAAAATATGCAATGTAATGTTAATTGCACATCACCAACTTCTTTTGTTCAAATGTTTTATCTCCAATGGCAATGTCAATAATATTGTCACGATGTTTTGAAAAATAATTTATTAGCCATTATAAGTGTCATGTCTAGTTTTGAACATTACACTTCACAATGTGAATTAACAAATGTACGCAGTAGAGCAACATTTTATATAATATTTTAGTTTATGTAAATTTTGATTGGTACGCAACGATAATTTTTTACATTTACGTTAGCATTAGTGCAACTTTTTTAATGTGATGTCTAATTTTTACAAAGCATAGTGAATCCATACCGTGAATTATCTCTTAACACATGGGTTGTAATTGGCATTACAATCTATTTGGGTTGGAGATGCTCTGAGGTGAACACATGATGTAAATCTAATGAAACCATATCCAACTTGACAAGCATTTCCTCTTGATGATCTTTTTTTCACCTTATTATCTCAGTAGGAAATATTGATATCATGCACAAAATAACAACACAATTCAGCTGATAATATTTTGATTTCGATTAGGTTCGCTCATTGATTTGGGTTGCTCATTGATTTGGGTTGGGTTCTCACTCATTGGTCAATTTCTCGGTATAACTTATATGCTTGGGTTATGCCTATGAATCCAATAAACCTGTTGCTAGGTATGCCTTGAATTCTTTAGTTTGTTATCACAACTATTTGACGATTGTTTTAACTACATGCATTATGCTATCTTTTATAAAGTTTGTTAAATAATCATTTCAAGGTGATACGGCTAACTTTTGTTAGTGCATGTTATCAAATAATTTGCTTTTATACATAGGAGTATCACCATAAAAAGTGATACTCAAAGACAGATCCAAAACACACATTGAACTCAAATCTTATAGTTCATGAATGCTACTTTGTTCTTCTTTTGCATTTTTACCAAGTTTCATATCTTTTGTCTTGTAGGCGCATGCACTGATCTCTGGGAAAGAAAAACAAGATTTTACATCATCGTATTTTTCTTCTTTGAATAGTATTTGGGTAATTTTTGTTCGAGAATAAACATAATTACAGGGTCTCGTTGAAATATTTACCCTTAAGGTGCTTGTAATAAAGATTTTCTTTGTCATAATTCTAAAGATAAATTATAGTCTTATTTTCTTTCTCTTCATATTTCAGCCTTGCTATACGTGGTGTGTATGTATTGTTTGAAATCATGTTAATGTGTTATTTGTATTTTGCTTGCTCATATATTGTTTATTTACTATTTTACTTTGGTGTTGTAGATTACCAATTTGAAATACCTTATGTGTTGTGGATTGTAATTTTGAAACACCTACCCGATGCTGTAGGTTGTCAATTTGAAATCCTTGGCAAGTGTTTCAACGTGTAAATATGAACGGGAAGTGTTTCAACCTATAAATCTGAAACACTCGCTAAGTGTGTCAGTAAAAGTGAAACGCTGACTGTTTCAAATTGTCTTATTTGAAACACAAAATAAATGATATCTACAACATATTAATCTGCAACACTCATAAAGTGTTTCTACGATTCATTGTAACGTTATATTACCGTATCAAATTGATTCTTTTTGGTGTAGTGAATTTTGGATCTAATATAGCTTGATTTTATTTGATGTCGTGATGATTTTCTTAAAGTGAACCGAGTTCGGTTTTTGAGCAGTATTGTATTGTTCAACGCATGATTATGAGATGTTTATGGAGAAGTCTTGCTAATGGCCTTGTTACTCTCTTTGATTTGATCGGATTAGTATGTTGTATTGGAAATTAAAATTAATTTTTTTTTGAGGTGAGTTTGTAATCTAAGGGATAAAATAAGCAGTGAAGATTGTGCTTATATAGGTTAAGAAATGGAGGAGTAATAGGAGCAAAAGATGATTATTTGAAAAGAGAAAAAATATGGAGTTTGAGCGTTGGTGTATTGTGTACTTTTGAATTGGTATTGAAAATATATATACAGTAGTCTATAAAAGTATACATTAAAATATTTGGTTGATAGTTTCTTCTTTTGACTGATTCCAAGAATGGAATGATATTTTCCTTTCCTTCTTTGAAAGATTCTTCATCTTTCATATTTATTAATACATCGTGAAATTTGGCTTGAAATAGAAAGTTTCTATCATGATATTTGTCTTTGATTTAAAAATAGGTTGTACAAGATATTTTCCCTGTTTGTTTGAATGACATACTCCATTCTGATTTGAACAGTTCCTTTTGATATACGTGCATCAAATAAGAGGTTTTATGCTATATATGGAATCAATATTCATTATTAAAATTATCATCAAATGTATCCTTTAAATACACAACACTAAACAAACACATTAACTACAATGTGTATTTATTAATATCAAACATAAATTGATTGCAATATTTTGTTTTGATAATAACGATTAACGAACATATATTAAATTTTACAAGATGCAAATGTATTTGATATATGATACATATAAATCAAGCATATGAGAGATAATGGATGATAAAGTAACTGAAAACAAAATTGTGCTTTAATGATTTTTAGACTGTAACATACTCTAGAAGAAAAATTATCTTTATACATATATATATATGTATATATATATATATGTATGTATGTATGTATGTATGTATATATATATGTATGTATGTATGTATATATATATATATATATATTTGTTATCATCAAACAAAACATATACTCCACAATACACATACATATATCCATTAAATTAGTGTATTACTAAAGACACCTGGAAAACCTCTTATGGCTCTCATAACTAATGGTCATCATACAATCTTTTCTTACATGCTTATTAATACCATATAGTATTTTGTTTTCATCAAATAGACGCTATAATACTGTTTGGATGGTTATCGTCGTACGATAGTTAATGATCGTTGTAAACCACACATATGGTAGTGAACGACCGTTGAAAATAAAAAAACACGATTTCTTAGGACCGAATGGAAAAAATTGAATTTGTTGTTAAGTAACATATAATAAATCTTTAATTTATTTTATTAATTTATATAAAGATTTCATTACATATATACTATATAATCTATATGCGTATCAAATACTCACACGCGTGTAAAGTTTACGTGCAATATATAAATGTGTACATGTTTTAACTACTTGTATATAAGTATTGAGATATATACTATAATGGACACATTGACCCCTTTATATATGTATTTGCTGTCTATAATTAATTTATTATTATATATACTTATATTTATATACACACGCACACAGAGGCATATATATATATATATATAACATTTATATATCTATATTTTAAATTTAAATATGTTAACCAATTCAAATAGTTCAAATTAATATTTAAAACATCTTAAGATAGATTTAAATTTAAAACAGATCCAAATCTAGAATAAAAATTTATTTGAAATTCGAAATAACAATTTCAAGTGTTGATATATTCATGTATATGTATATGTACACACACACATATATATTAAACAGTCTAAAATATATTTATGTGTATTATTTTAAAATATATTTATAAAGTAATAACTTGAAAATATAAGTAATAATATGATAAAAATTATTTTTTTCTTTCGTCGAAACTTTTTTAACAAAATTAATCCTCGGTGCAGAGACATTCGATAGGTAATCCTTTCGCTTTCGAAAATGCCCGGTATAGAGATTTGATCACCCTTTGTGATGGGGAGTCCTGACGTGATTAGGGATCATCCGGATGGCAAGGGCTTCTTTGAAGTGCCTTCCGTTCTGTTCGAACCCGGAATAGACTTGTGTGGTTATATGTCTGACATTACTCTTTGAGATATAAAGCTAATTTCTATCAAATACATTTCTGTTGGTGGCGGAGAATTTATTCTCTTAGCTTAACACCCTTCTCTGAGACGTACGAGCTCAGAGGTTATGTAGTTGATGGTTATCAGTGATATACTCCCAATCTGGTAATGTGGCATACGAAATGATGCTGATCATTTATTGATCGAAGCATGGCTTTCGTGAAAAGCGTAGCTTTGTGGATGAGACTTCGTCGAACCTCACAACCCGGAAATGGTCGAAACAGGAAAGTTGTGACTTAACTAAGATCCCAATATCCATATGCTTTTTAAATTAAGCGCTCATTATTCGATTTAGCCGGGAGAGGACTTTGTGTCATATAACCCATTCCGAATAGTGATACGATGACATGGATAGCATTTGAAGACCGTTATAGAGTGTTTTTTTTAATTTAAACCCATTCAAACTTAAAAACAATTTTTTAGTTGTAAAATCCATACGGATTTCATAATTTTTTTTAAACTATAGATTTCGTATGAAATTTTTATTTTAATGCATAATAATTTAAAGAAAATTTAAGATGTATATATAAATTAATATTTAATTTTGAATTATTTTAATATTATTATTTAAACACGCATATACATACATACATATATATATATATATAAGAACTGCTATATTAATATATGTGTAATATATATATACACAAATTATAAAATTCAAACTTTATTTAATTTGATATTTTTTTCGAAATCGGCTACTTAGGTGGTAGTACATAGTTGTACTACTGATCTTATGTAGTATATAACAAACTACAATTCAATATGTATCCAATGGTTTAAATCATGTGTTATGTAGGATTCGATCCTCTGACCTCATGAACTAAAGACAGAATGCCTAACCACTTGGACAATGCTGTTGGAAAAAATGCAAAAAATATTTAAAACATTTTTGACTTCCAAAATTTTTTTTGGTTAATTTAAATATATGTGTATGTATATTAATCTTATAGCAAATAAATATATAAATTCGGGATACAACAAGATTCTAATCTACACATATGCATTAAAATAAATAAATGTATATAATAGAAAATAATAAGATGTTACTTATACTGTGGCCTTGAATACCATAAATGTTGAATCCAAACACCTTAGATTGGATCCATGCTCTTCCAAAAAAGTAGCCAACTAAAGAGATCACCACAGCTTTTGAAATAGATTTAAATTTGATTTTATTTTATTTAGAAAATAAGAGCATGAGGTCCTATTATTTTTGGTCAAAGCTAGATAGAGGAGGAGCAAAAGTTAAGTGTGAATGAATGAGGATGGTTGGTTTAAATAAGCAATAGAAAAGAGAAAAAAGAGGGAATGTAGATCTCCGTGTTTACCTCCTCTCCTTACAAATTCAAACCATATATTTCAAGAAAATATCTCCATCCCTCCTCCTTGTATGGTCGACCGAAGATATAGTCTAACTGACTCATATACATTTCCAAATCTAATCAATATTTATACATTTTAAATCCAATTTAAATGTTTATCGATATAGTATACCAATTCGTACACACACACATACCTATATATAACTTTTATGTACACACTTTATTAAATATTGATTCAAATAAATCAATTTTTTTATAGTTGATATTTCACAAATTTTAATTAATTTAATTAGTTTACAATAATTATAATTTAATTAAATTGTTTGGTATTTCGAAGTATCCAACAGTTCAGTCTAGCGGATCATAGGTGTAAATTCAGTCAGCGATTAGTATTAAATAATTCAAATATTAACGTTCACACGTCACCTTAATTAGTAATGTGACAGTTAAGCCGAATCTATCGCTTTCACATTTTGGTATAATCGAATTTTACTATTTTAAGCAGTCCTTGGCAGTAACGATTGTTCTTCATGGAAACTATATCAACTTAGGATTTATGAAACTTGGTTTAGGTCAAAATTCCAATCCACATTCAACTTGTATAATCCAAACACAAAGTCCATGGTTCAATAATAACAATTATTATTAACCGAACTACTCTGGCTAGAAACTTTTAATTTGGTTGGCTATACTTGACCGTGATACTAGCCTCATATAACCGAGGAGACGAATTTTCTATTTAATAGTGTTTCACTTCCAAACTTCCACTCATACACAACTATAGTCGTTCAATGGACGCCATGTCATGATATAATTATAATCAAGTGGAGCATACACATTGAAATTTAACAATATTCTCAAGTTGAGAGAACTGTGTAATATCGTCACTTTGATATTCTATGTTTGACCCTACTTATATTGAAACACTCCCACCTCTATACCCATACTATAAGAGTATTATTGAATAACGCTATCAGATAATATGGAGAATGATGCTTTATGGGATACACAGGTGAATATTCCTTTGGGCTAACACTGTTACATATTTAAACATCAAATATATAACTCACCTTTACGTACACAGTATCAACGTAAAGCAATAGACATACGTGTCATCAAGATAGAACAATTAACAACATACAATAAATAATATAGAACATAGAGTCAGAAACGCAGCAATAATATATAATCCTAAATATACAAAGTATGTTCAATATACATCACATGAATATACATACAACAGACAGTACAACATAAGATCCATAAATATGTATAATATTGCCTAAACAAGCATTAAGATAAGTAAAATCAAATGAAAATAATTCCACTTCTCCTCCTTTGGATGTTCATCATTTATCAATAGTTGCCTCATTAGAACCCTACTAAGGAAAAACATAATAGAACAAAATAATCAACACGAAGGAAAAAGAGTACAACCTACATAGTCTTAAGAAACTTCTTTTAAGATGTTATTTCATATAGGAAATTTTGACACCTCTGGATTTTAGTAATGCCTTATTTAGAATCGTAATGAAAAAACCCAGTGGGCAAAAACTTAATTAAGGAAAATAGTAAACTACAATATACTTCATATTTATTTTCATGCTTCATGCACATTCTCTTATTATACATAAGACATATTTAGTTCCTTTGTTGAATCGTGTGTAATTATCACCATTCTTAGATGTGCGCGCACGTACACACACAAACACACACATAATCAGTTTTTCCAAGATTGTTTCTTTCAAATATGATTTGCATTTTATGCACTTCGTATGCTACTATCTCTTTGATGGATATATCGAGATTTTCATTACAATAATACTTAAAAGTGGGAAGTTATCTACTCATCGTGAAGTATATCCGGATTTTCATTACAATAATACTTAAAAGAAGGTTGTGATCTACACACCTTGTGCATTGCATCTTTTAAAACTAGCACAATTATGTATTTTCTTTAGGAACTTTTATACTTTCATCATTTAGTATGATTTAACCTACATTTATACTTTCATCATTTAGTATGATTTAACCAATGGTTATACTTTCGGTGCTTTGAATGTTTTAAGCACTTTGACAACGTAACTTCAAGTGTTTTTAAAACTATTGTGCTTTTGGCACTCAATACACTCCTGGCACTATTCGTGCTTTAGTGATTTCTGTATGCTTCCTGATGGAACTAGGCCTGCACACAGTGGTTTAAAAGAGTGAATTTCAAAATGATTCATTTTAGGTCTTATTGGGCCTATGAAGCCTAATTTAATTTAGATTCATCTAAATTATTTTAAATAAAATCTTTATTTTATCTAATTAATTTATATAAAGATCTCATTACATGTATACTATATAATCTATATGCGTATCAAATACTCACATACGTGTAAAGTGTATGTGTAACATATAACTGTGTACACGTTTTAACTACTTGTATATAAGTATTGGGATCTACACGACAATTGACACATTGGCCCCTTATATATGTATTTGCTGTCTATAATTAATTTATTATTATACATACTTATATTTATATACATACGCATATACATGCATATATATATATAACATATATATATATATATTTTAAATTTAAATATGTTGACCAATTCAAATAGTTCAAATTAATATTTAAAACATCTTAAGATAGATTTAAATTTAAAACAGATCTAAATATGGAATAAAGCCTATTTGAAATTCGAAATAACAATTTCAAGTGTTGATATATTCATACATATGTATATGTATATGTACGTACACACACACACACATATATATTAAACATTCTAAATAATTTATGTGTATGATTTTAAAATATATTTATAAAATAATAATTTGAAAATATAAGTAATAATATGTTAAAAATTATTTTTTTTCTTTCGTCGATACTTCTTTAAAAAACTAATTTTTTTCAATTTAAACTTGTCCAGACTTAAAAACAATTTTTTAATTGTAAAATCCATATTGATTTCATAATTTTTTTAAACTATTAATTTTGTATGAAATTTATATTTATAATATATATATATATATATTAATGCATCATAATTTAAAGAAAATTTAAGATGTATATATAAATTAATATTTAATTTCAAATTATTTTGTGTATTATTATTTAAACATGCTATATACATATATATAAGAACTACTATGTTAATATATATGTGTAATATATATATATATATATATACACACACAAATTATAAAATTCAAACGTTACTTAATTTAATATTTTTTTGAAATCGACTACTTAGGTGGTTGTACACAGTTGTGCTACTGATCTTACGTAGTATATAACATACTACAAATCAATACGTATCAAGTGGTTTAAATCATGTGTAATGTAGGATTCGATCCTCTGACCTCATGAACTAAAGACAGAATGCCTAACCATTGGGACAATGCCATTGGAAAAAAATCAATTTTTTTTTAATTTTTGACTTACAATTTTTTTTGGTTCAATTTAAATATATGTATATGTATATTAATCTTACAGCAGATAAATATATATATTCGAGATATAGCAAGATTCTAATCTACACATATGCATCGACATAAATAAATGTATATAATAGAAAATAAATAAGATGTTACTTATACTGTGGCCTTGAATGCGTACCTTAAATGTTGAATCCAAAAACATTAGATTGAATCCATGTTCTTCTAAAAATTTAGCCAAGTAAAGAGATCACCTTACCTTTTAAAATAGATTTTAGTTTGATTTTATTTTATTTGGAAATTAAGAGCAGGAGGTCATATTATTTTTGGTCAAAGCTAGATAGAGGAGGAGGCAAAAGTCAAGTGTGAATGTATGAGGATGGTTGGTTTAAATAAGCAATATAAAAGAGTAAAAAGAGGGAATTTAGATCTCCTTGTTTACCTCCTCTCCTTACCAATTCAAACCATATATTTCAAGAAAATATCTCCATCCCTCCTCCTTGTATGGTCGACCAAAGATATGGTCTAATTAACTCAGATGCATTTCCAAATCTAATCAATATTTATACATTTTAAATCCAATATATATGTTTATCGATATAGTATACCAATTCGTACACACACACACACATACATACATATATATATAAATTTTTTATATACACACTTAATTAAATATTGATTCAATAAATAAAATAAAACTTTATAATTGATATTTCATAAATTTTAATTAATTTAATTAGTTTACAACAATTATAACTTAATTAAATTATTTGTTATTTCAAAGTATCCTACAGTTCAGTCTAGCGGATCATAGATGTAAATTCAGTCAGCGATTATTATCAAATAATTCAAATATTAACATTCACATGTCACCTTAATTAGTGATGTGACAGCTAAGCTAGATTTATCGCTTACACATTTTGTTATAATCTAATTTTACTATTTTAAGCAGTCCTTGGTAGTAGCGATTGTTCGTCATCGAAACTATATCAAATTAGGACTTATGAAACTTAGTTTAGGTCAACATTCCAATCCACATTCAACTTGTATACTCCAAACACAAAGTTCTTGGTTCAATAATAACAATTATTATTAACCGAACTGCTCTGGCCAGAGACTTTTAATTGGATTGGCTATACTTGATCGTGATACTAGCCTCATATAACCGAGGAGACGAATTTTCTATTTAATAGTGTTTCACTTCCAAACTTCCACTCATACACAACTATAGTCGTTCAATGGACGTCATGTCATGATTTAGTTATAATCAAGTGGAGCATACACATTGAAATTTAACAATATTCTCAAGTTGAGAGAACTGTGTAATATCGTCACTTTGATATTCTTTGTTTGACCTTACTTATATTGAAACACTCCCACCTCTATACCCATACTATAAGAGTATTATTGAATAACGCTATCAGATAATATGGAGAATGATGCTTTATGGGATACACAGGTGAATATTCCTTTGGGCTAACACTGTTACGTATTTAAACATCAAATATATAACTCACCTTTACGTACACAGTATCAACATAAAGCAATAGACATACGTGTCATCAAGATAGAACAATTAACAACATACAATAAATAATATAGAACATAGAGTCAGAAACGCGGCAATAATATATAATACTAAATATACAAAGTATATCCAATATACATCACATGAATATACATACAACAGATGGTACAATATGAGATGATAACAACTATATTGAACGCTAGCCTCCTCTATGCCCAAAACACAAGCCAGTCTCACTGTCCTTGAACCTGAAATGTATTGGACGAACCCGAGTATTATATAAATGTAAAATTGGTATAACATCAATGATGCCATGCTGACCCAAAAGTTGATTTTAACACCCTTAATGACTTTATTTAGTGTGGCATAATTTATGGGATTAAGTGGTGCTATAAAATCAAAATTTGGCCTAATGTTTGAGGTTTAGTACAAGATGATGTTATTTAGAGATGGCTCCATGATGCCCATGGACTTTTGATGTGATTATTCAAAAACCCATGTCACATGTTCAAGGGTAAAATAGTTAAGTTGAATATATGCTCAATAGTTAATTAAGCATCTATTAATGCGTTAAATAGACAAGTTATGACCCATTGTCCAAATCTTGATTGACAAAACAGTCATTATGCAAAATAAACACTAATTTAGGCTAAAGCTTGAATAGCCTTATCCAAGATAAGGTCTTAAAATTAAGTTTGGGTCCAAAGAGCTTGGTTGTATGCATATCCATGCCCAAAAATAGTCAAATTTGGACGATCAAGGTAAATAGGCTGTGCTAGATATTTGCCCAAGTCCTTATTTATATAAATTTATAATGTTTATAATCAATTCAAGATTTTACCTAAATCTATTTAGAGTTACAATTCTTTGATTTTATGAAGTAGAGAAAGAAATGATTCGCCCTTCTTTATGGCCATGAGGTTCGTATTTATAGGGGTGGAGATGGACGAGATA
The DNA here is from genome assembly GCA_030737815.1 of Allium fistulosum. NCBI lineage: Eukaryota > Viridiplantae > Streptophyta > Magnoliopsida > Asparagales > Amaryllidaceae > Allium > Allium fistulosum. The sequence continues at coordinate 187,571,418 of CM060906.1, forward strand.
GTTGCCACATGTCTTTTGGAATGCCTGACATTCGACATCATCACCTATCTTGATGTCATTCAGCTCCATGCTTTGTTCTGAATATTTTCGATATCTTTTTGGATGTTGACGATTTGCGGCATCCTTTGCTGTATTGGTGAATTACGATATCCATTGGGGATATGCATTCGACATCCCTCGATATTGTTAACATGCAGCTATCCTTCTATAACGCTGCTTATTTACAATATCAGCGCCATATTGTAGCTATTTAATATCCCTATCACCTTGTCAGTATGTGGCATCTTCTTTTCATTGATAATTTACGACATTCGCCTTTTTTCATTGATGAGGTGTGGCATTGGTGGCATATGGTATCCTTTCTCACATTGATGGCTTACGATATGATGTCATTCGACATCATCATTGCCCCAATGATATGCGACATCTTATGTTGCCTTTATTGCTACGAGATGCTTAATACTCTTAGATTCGATATCTCTATCTGTCCATAAGTTCGACATCGCCTTTTACTGTTGTAGGAGCTTATTATTTTCAGTTTCATAAGTTCAAAATGCTCTGTATTCGCCAACCTTATAATCATAGGTTCGATATCGTCTGTTGGTAATTGTTTTATGTTCGTAGGTGTGATAACCTATATGGCCATTGAGTTCGACATCCCTTTTGCTTTCATCTACGATATCCTTTCTGCCTTTAGCTACACTATCCCTTTAATTTTGACATCCCTATGTTGGTGCTTGTCATATCATTAACTTGTTAATTCGACATCATATTCCCCTGCTTCCATGTTTGTCTCCTTTAAAAAATATGTGGATAACATCTGCCCCCCTTCTTGTATAAAAGAAACTTTTTACACTTTACTATAAAACCAAGAATTTTCTCACTTTCCAAATTCATTGCATGGTTTTCTTTCCAACCCAGTTTTCCTATAAAACACAAAGTAAGCAATGATTTTCATTATTAACTTTAAATTTGATTTTGGGAAAACCCTCTTGGATTTGGTAAAGTCATGAATTAGCTTATCCTCCTTTTCCTATAAAAGAGGCTTTCATACTACAAAGTCAAATGATTAAGAAGACCGTAAAACTAATCAATAGAAAGTCAATAAATCCAATCTAGCAATAGTATCATAGCTCTAGTTGAATAGGAGACCAGAAATTCTATGGTAATATAATTTGAGTAAAAGACCAAAATTCCGTTCAATAATAATCTAAATTGAAGATTAGAAAACAATTCTGGCAATAATCTGAATAGAACACTAGAAAATCACTCTGGTAATAATCTGAATAGAAGATCAGAAAATCATTCTGGCAATAATGATTTGAATAGAAGGCCAGAAATTCATTCTGGCAATAATAATCTGAATAGAAGACCAGAAAAACAATCTGATAATAATATCACTTGAATAGAAGACCAGAAAATTATCTGGTAAAATAATTTGAATAGAAGACCATAAAAACCATCCGATAATAATATCACTTGAATAAAAGACCAGAAAATTTCTTGTAATAATAATCTAAATAGAAGGTCAGAAAAGCCATCTGGTCCTTGAAGATTGTTTTACCTCTGCTTTGAAGCATAGTACTCATATTTGACAGATCACCCTCTAAAAGATTGCTTGATTTTTGCTTCGGAGCACAATAGCTCATTTTTGACCGATCTTCCTCTAGAAGATTTACTTTATCTTTTCTTTTGAGCACAATGGCTCATTTTTGATTGATCTTCCTTTAGAGGATTTTCTTTAATCCATTATTTAGGATTTCTTTCAACCCTTACTACCATCTTTAGATAATGGTTTAGGCTTAGATTGATTTCTTTATTACCATCTTTAGGTAATGATCTCAACTTGGCAAACCCCTTATCACTCTCTTATGTGATGATTCAGGTCTTTGTCCGATACGTTTGGTTAGCTATTTTAAGTAGACAAAAGTCTTACCCAACCTCCCTCTAGGAGGTGCTTCAAACAGTACTTATAGGTGGGACTGAAGGCTTGTTCGGTGCTCTGGCCAGGCCATTTTAGGCACGACCAAAGGCTTAATCCGTCCTCCCTCTAGAAGGCGCTCCGACCAGGCCATGTAGGTTGGACCGAGGGCTTGCAGTGCTTTAGCCAGGCCATTTATGGCGAGACCAAAGGCTTACTCTGACTAGGCCCTTGTGGCGGGGTCAAAGGCTTTATTTCTCTCCTTATTACCTCATAGGTTTGGCTTTTCCTTTCATTAGACTATCGATTCTATGGACATACTAGTATCAATTTCTTTATTCATTCATCATAGGAAAATATGACCTTAGATGTTCAGCGTTCCAAGTTCTTGTTATGGCTTACCATTTGGTCGGCATAGTCGATAGGTCCCTAGTGGAATTACTTCGTGGATAATGAGGGGTCCTTCCCAATTTGGCCCGAGCGGTCCATCCACTAGATATTTAGTATTTTTCACGACATTTTGGAGTATCTCCTTTCTGAAATGATCTTTTCTTGACTTTGGAATTTTAGTATTTAGTTATTCTTCATTGATATTCAACTGTTCGTACGGACGCTTCGCCTCTTAGCTCATTACTCAGATCCAAAGATTCTATTTTTAGTTCTTGATTAGGATTAAAAGCATATGAGATTCTTGGATGGGATGGTACTTCAACCTCAATTGGAAGCATTGCTTCAGATCCATATGTTAACAAAATGGGGCATGCCCTATTGCCGTTTTAGCAGAAGTTCTATATACCCATAGCACAAGAGGTAATTCTTCTACCAAATTTTCCTTCACTTTAACTAGTTGTTTCTTATGAATTGTTTTAATAGTTTTGTTAGCAGCTCCGATGGCTCCATTAGCCTTCAGATGAGCTATGGATGAAAGGTTTTCGATAATTCCGTTTTTATTGCATAATTTGGTGAATTCTTCACTCTCAAATTGGGTTCCACTATCAGATATGAGTATGGTATTCCAAATCTAGTTACTATATTCTTGAGCACAGACTTTAGCACTTTTCCTTACGTTATGTTTGGCAATGGCTCTACCTCTACCCATTTGGTGAAGTAATCAATTGCTACTACTGCATATTTAGTTCCACTTTTAGATATAGGTAATGGTCCGATCAAATCGATCCCCTACACATCAAAAGGCCATGGGCTAGAGATTGTGGTCAACTCGCTCGGGATTCGTGAGAATTTTTGGCACTTTTCACATCTTTTTACATAATCCATGGCATGGTTAGTCATTTGGAGCCAACAAAAGCCTTGTCTCATAACCTTTTTGGCTAATTTTATGCCGTTAAAATGATCTCCATAGAATCCTTTATGGGCTTCTTTCAATAATTTCTTTCCATTTCTTGGACAAACACATCTTAAATAAGTTAGTGAGTATCCTTTCTTATAAAGTATTCCATTCATAATAATAAAGGTTGGAGCTTAGTGTTTTATTCTTCTAGCTTCATTTTATCCGTTGGCAATTTTTCCTTTCATCGAATATTCAACTATTGGTGTTATCTAATTGTTTTCACATTGGTCACTTATTTTCACATGAGTGTATCATCCTTGGTTTTCATCATTGTCGATTCTTGGATCATTTCCGTCTTCCATTTGCGCGAGAGCTTGAGATCTAGTTATTACCAACATCTCACTTTTTCATTTGGATACTTTTTCCTCTATGCTAGGACTTGGTTGGAAGCCAACTGGCACAATTCGAGTTTCAAGTGCTCCTCGTGAGCTAGCCAATTTGGCCAAAGAATCGGCTTGGGAATTCTTCCTTCTCGATGCATGATATATCGAAAATCCTCAAATTGGATCAACCTTTTTAGTACCTTCTTAACATAGAGGACCAATTTAGCATCTTTCTTTTGATACTTTTAATTTAGTTGGTTTACCATCAGTTGGGAGTCACTAGAGATCTCAATCCATAGAATTTTCATTTGTAGTGCTAAAGTGAGTCCAATTATAATAACTCTTCCATTCGAGCTCATTACATCCTTACTTGTTTTCGGCTCGACCATGTCCGTGATACCTAAATTTTTGTTTGGATTGGCTTCGATTCCTCGAGCACTAATAATGTATCCCACGAATTTTCCAAATTAAATTCCGAAAGAACACTTCTATGGATTAAGCTTCGTTCGATATTTTCTTAATACCCTGAACATTTCTTCCGAGATCACTTAGATGGTTGGCCTCCTCTTGGGATTTAACTAGCATATCATTTACGTACACTTCCGTATTTCGACCAGTGTGCTCTCCGAAAATTTTATTTACCAATCTTTGGTATGTTGCCCAGCATTTTTTAGTCCGAATGGCATGACTTTGTAATAATATATTCCCTAATCTATTATAAAACTTATGTTTTCCTCATCTGGTTTGAACATTGGAATTTGGTTGTACCCAGATTATGCATCCATAAAGGATAATAATTTATGTCCACTTATTGCATCGACCAACTGATCTATTCTCGAAGGGGGTAAAAATCTTTGGTACATGCTTTGTTCAAATCAGTGTAATCAACACATATTCTCCATTTTCCTTTAGATTTCTTGACGAGCATAGGGTTAGCCAACTATTTTGGATAGAATTCCTCTCTAATGAACCCATTTTCGAGTAGTCTATTAACCTTTTCTTTCAAATCATTAGCTCAGATCTTATCGAATTGCCTTTTCTTTTATCAGATGGGCATGGTATTTGGATTTATGTTCAAAGCATGGCTCGTGACCATTAGGTCTATTCCGACCATGTCTGAATGGGTCCAAGCAAATACATCTATACCAGATTTAAGAAATTGGATAAGTTCACTTCTAAGCTTATCACCTAGCTCTTTTCCAATCTTTACCAACTTTATTGGATCAATCAGATCCAAGCATATGTCTTCCAGATCCTCGATGAGCTTTATCCTTTCTTGCTCGCTTTACAATCTAATTCAATGACTATTTCTTACCATCTATTTCTTTATCTACCAGATTTTCTTTGTTTCTTTTTCTTTCAAAAAATTTAAATCTCTTTAGCATATTCTTAGCTTTCTTAGTCATCTCAATCTTTCAATTTTCCTCAGATGATTGTCTTGGTGAACCATCATCCAAGGGCTTTATGATCTCAGTCTTGATTGATCTTTCATTCTCTGAATCATAATAAGAAAGATTGTCTCTTTTGCATTGGTCAAGGGTAGCAAAGTACAATTCATGAGAGGTGAATTGCTCCCCTCTAATCATTCCCCATCTGCTCTTAGTCAAAAATTTCACCATCAGATATTTTGATGAGATAAAAGCGTCCACCTCATCCAGTGCCGGTCTTCCAAAGAAGGCGTTGTAGTAAAAAGGCTGATCCATTATGAAAAACAAGGCTTTGAAGGTTCTTGGATGAGGTTGAATTCCCATCTACACCAGCTGCCTTATCTGCCCCATTGGAGTAGATGCCTTATTATTGAACTTGAAGATGGGCTCAAAGCTTGGCTCTAATTTTTCCTCTGGAATTTCCATCTGATCGAAAGCATTTTTGAAGATAACATTCAACACACTTCCATTATCAACAAGAATTTTAGTCACTATAGAAAGCCCAATGTATGCAGTGTTATCATCAGCAGGTCATTATGTGGATGACTAACCCCCCTTAGTTTCTGTGGAGATATCGTCAGATTGTGCATTTGGATTTGGAATTTGCGGTTTTTAAGTGGCGAATCTTCTTGGATGGAAAAGACCCCATCTTTTGCTTCATTGATGTATCAGCTCTGGCCCCTTTGCTATTCCCAGAGAAATGAGGGACTCCATGAATTATATATATCCAGTTAATTGGTGGAAGGAAATCTGGCTAAGCATCGTTCTCCATAAATTTTGCAGTGTTTCTTGGGAGCCTTTGGTTATTTCCTCAACATGGGTAGCTTTCTGATTTTCTTTGACAAATTCCTTCAATTGTCCAAAACGAATAATGCTCTAGATTATCCCAGCATAAACACGAAATTCGCCAGTCTTGTATCTGTTTGCTTTATGATAGTCACAATAATCTCCTCATCTTCTTGGCTTGCGATTGTTTTTCGTTTTGTAGGAAATCGGGAAGTTTCCACCTTCTTTAGCTGTAGCAAAGATGTAGGAGATCGACTTATTTAAGGCAACATGATTGGATGCCGAGACTTCTTCTCATCTTGGTTTCTTATTGTGATGATTAAAGCCAGACTTTCCCATTTCCTTCTTTGATTGGGTCTTCCTTTTAGCATGATACATTTCATCCATATAGATGAATTTGTCTGCATGAAAATGAAAATCCTGAAGATCCCTTCATCCATGAATATAAAGTTCGTGCCAGAAAGGTGTTTGCTCAATCAATCTAAGCGTACTGCCATTAACTTGTCTTTATCTGCCATATCCTCTGCTTTCAGTGCCTCTGAGCTAAATCTTCTGAAATAGTCACCTAACAACTCTCCCGGTCTCAGCTTGACATTATCCAATACACTAAAAGCAATAGTGGGATCCTTGCACACACAAAATTTTACTGAGAACTCATAAGAGAATTGTTCCCAAGAATAAATGGTCTTCTCCTGGTAATGTCTATACCACATAGCTACAGCCCCTTGAAAGGTGGTTGGGAAAGTATGCAACGTACAGCTCCGGAAGCATTATGGAGGTCCATTTGGCTTTCAAATGCTAGTAAATTATCATCTAGATCGGTAGTTCCGCTGTATCTTAGGGATGAAATTTTGATGTGAGATGGAATCTTGGCAGATGTAACTCTATCTGTGAAGGGAGCTTAACGAAAGTTGTTATTAGCCTCAGGATCATTAGTCCTTTTCCCTTTGATTTTAATCATGTCTTTCACCATCTTTTTGGCTATGTCTCTTAAGTAAGCTTCTTTTCACTTTGATAGTTGCTTCTATAAGACTTGTACTCCTTTTGAGAGATTGAGCTTCCTAATTGCTCAATAGACTTCTCTTGATGTTTTGCTTTAATCTTAGTGTCTGCCAATGATTTAGGAGAAAATTCTGTAACTCCCGCTTCTTCATTATCTCCCCTCTTTTGCGGAGTCATTTTGTCTTTACTCCTAAGCAAGGAAGCATTCAAATTTCTTCAAAGAGATTCAAAATTTTCTCCTTCAATGGGTCTGGTTGTTCTAGAAGATTTCTATGTATGGACCTTTTCCAAAAACTCCTGAATTGTTGCAATTTGTTGTGCCAAGTCTTTGATTTTGGCCTCACTGTTGGTCGGCCTTGCTTGCTTCGTTGGCTGCCCAGCTTCCATTTTCTCTAGATTGAAGTTTGGGATGACATTTTCTTCCAATGTCGTCCTTTATATTATCTCCTCATTTGAAACATTAATTCGCTTTAGTCTCACCATTTTCCCGAAACAGAAATTCATGTAATTAGTTTCAAGATAGAGTTATAATGACTTGAAGGTTCAAGACCCTCCTTTTGGCACCAAATTGTTAAACAAAAAATTGATATAACATCCATGATGCCATGTTGAGCCAAAAGTTGATTTTAACACCCTTGATGGCTTTATTTAGTGTGGCATAATTTGTGGAATTATGTGGTGCTATAAAATCAATAATTGGCCCGATATTCGAGGCTTAGTACAAGATGATGTCATTTAGAGATGGTACCATGATGCCCATGGACTTTTGGTGTGATTATTCAAAAACCCATGTCACATGTTCAAGGGTAAAATATGTAAGTTGCATATATGTGCAATAGTCCATTAAGCATTTGTTAATGTGGGTTAAATAGGCAATCCACACAAATTATGATCCATTATCTATATGTTGATTGGCAAAACAGTCATTATGCAAAATAGACACTAATTTAGGCCAAAGCTTAAATGGCCTTATCCAAGATAAGTTTCTAAAATTAAGCTTGGGGCTAAAGAGCTTCGTCCTACACATAACCATGTCGATGGATAGATAAATTTGTGCGAACAAGGTAGACAAGCTATGCTAGATGTTTGTCTAAGTCTTTGTTTATATAAAATTGTAATGCTTACAATCAATTCAAGATTTTCCCTAAACCGATTTAGGGTTACTATTCTTTGATTTTAGGAAGTAGTGAATGAAACGATTCACCCTTTGTTCATGGTCATGGGGTCCATATTTATCGGGGTGGAGATGGATGACATAGCTCCTACATGTCTTTCGGATTTCCTGACATTTGACATCAACAGCTATCTCGAAGTCGTTCAGTTCCATGCTTTGTTCTGAAGATTTTCAATACCCTTTTAGATGTTGATGATTAGCGGTATCTTTGCAGTACTGGTGAGTTACGATATCCATTGAGGATAGGCATTCGACATCCTTCAATATTGTTAACATGCGGCCATCCTTCTATAACGCTGTTGATTTACTTATATAAGTCCCATACTGCAGTTATTTAATATCCCTATCACCTTGTCAGCATGCGACATCTGCTTTTCATTAATAGTTTATGACATCCGCTTTTTCATTGATGAGGTGCGGTAGTGGTGACATATGGTATCCTTTCTCAGAGATGGCTTACAATATGCCTTCATTCAACATCATCACTGCCCCAATGATATGCGACATCTTATGCTGCCTTTACTAGTATGAGATGCTTAATACTCTTAAATTCGATATCTCTATTTGTCCATAAGTTCGACATCGCCTTTTGCTGTTGAAGGAGCTTATTATTTTCACATTATATGTTCGAAATGCTATGTATTCGCCAACTTTATCTTCTTAGGTTCAATATCATTATTGGCAATTGTTTTATTTTCGTAGGTGCGATAACCTATATGGCCCTTGAGTTCGACATCCTTTTTGCCTTCAGTTATGATATCCTTCCAGTCATTAGATACGATATCTCTTTAATTTCAACCTCCCTATGTTGGCGCTTGTCATATCGTTAACTTATAAGCCCCATTATGGACTTATTAATTCGACATCATATCCTCTTGCTTCCATGTTTGTCTCCTTTAGAAAATATATGGATAACAATAAATAGCACACGGGTCCATGTCTAAAATGTTGATGTCATAATATAATAACAACTAGCATGATATAACAACCTTTTTAATGCCATACACATATCATATTCAAAATATATGTCATGTAAATAATGTCCCGTGATTGAAAAATCCAAATATACAAACTTCTTCAGTACATGAATAATCATCAAGTATAACTCTTAGATAGCACTGGGATTGACTTTTCTAGGTTTGTCACATTCATTAAATGGAATAAATAGTAAACATAAATCCAAACATACAGGTTGTGACACATGCCTGTAAAGAATAGTCGGTGATACATGCTTATAAAGGATAATCAGCGAATTTTTCCAAAAAAGGATATGCGATTGTCTATACACTACATACAGTCTCGGGTATAATCACAACTCTCAAGTAAGAAGTATAAATAATATATATATGTATATATCTATCTGTCACACAACAAAATTAGACGGGAGACCGATAGACACACTTGCTCCAAGAGATTATAAACGTGTTTGGCGAACATGACACACGTGTTCTTCCAACAAGGCACCTACAGTCTTAGTTACCTTGACGGCCATCGTGACTCATATCCATCAATGTTCTTGTCAATGCAAAGACTTGGTCACAACCCCACACATGCACCTAAATGGTAATAGACTGCTGGTTTAGGTGACCCATCTTTGCAACGGTTTGTCTAGTGCAGACAACATGTAAATTCATGAGCTTTCTAGATCTGCAACCCATTTGTTATAAGCAACTATTAGTTTAAGGTTCACATCTTCATGGTCTAACTTTAGGTGGTTCATTTATTAATGACTAAGCATTTGTGTATAAGTGCTATTTTGATTTCTCTTAGCAAGCCTGTATAGTTAGGTCCTATGGGTTTGTCATTATTAGAAAACAACTTCGGTGTAGACATTAAATTCATAACAAATGTTATTATAATATTAGTAAGGTTAAACATTATTTTCATTTTACTAGTAAGCTTGCACTAGATTTTTACATTTCTCGAAACCCTAAGAGAAATATAGAAGTCTTTCGACTTCTCTAGTAGGTGTTAGGACTCACTTTCCTTGGATTTCTAACCTTGAAATGGCTCAACAAATCATAGGCCCACAAGCGATGGATACCATTTTATCGATTATATCATATACAACTCCTAAGCCATGGTATTTTTCCTAATCTCATTTCGATCTTGAGTTTTCTCAACAAATCGAAAGAGATATTCACTCTCGCACCTACCATTTTGTGATGGCCTAAGTATAAATGTACGTACCATGAGTTTGCTCAATACTAACATATATCTTATCACGTCTATCAATATATTAATTATAATACACACAACATCACTGGCTTGAGTTTGCTCAACAAAAAAAAAGTATGTAAGCAATTTATTAATATATAAATGGTAGAGGAAAAAATTTATATTAAAGATTCATAATCTTTAATACACTTGTTGAGTGATATCGACTTATGGAATAATGTAAATCTTATGAAATACCCTTCCATGATTCAAGGCTCAAATATATTTGAAATCATGGTATACGTATTATACATATGTATTTAATCCTTAAATCTAATTTGGGTTTATTACCGATCCACCTTTCATTATACATTTATATTATATAAGTTTAATTCATGTTTAGCAGTTTATAAATTTAATTAACTTATATGATGATCTTATGTATAACCTTATATTAATTTTATTAATTAGATCTTACTTAATTAATTAACATTTTAGTTAATTTATATTTATTCATTTTGAACATATTAAATTAAATATGTATAATATAACATTTATAATAATACACACATATCTTAATACATGTATAATATATTATTTATTAATTAACATTTAATAATTTATTTAATTAGAACTACTATAATTAATTCTAGAATTATATATTAACTACCTTAAACATTTTAAGATGATTTTACATATATCAATATATATGTTATTTAATTTAATTAATTAACTCTTAATTAGTTATTTATTAATTTAATCCAATTAATTATTATTAAAATTTCAAAAATTATTGTTTAATTTTCACAACCATTTTAAAAAATTTTTGTAACATTTATATTTTTTTATATTTCAAATTTTGTCTTTTGAATTTAAAGTATTATTTATAATTGCAAAATCGGATTTGAAAATTAGCCCAAGGCCCAAAATCAATTTAAGCCTTTATACTAGGGATAACCTTTGGGCTTACTTTACTTTTTGAGTCAGACCGATAGCTAGATAGGGTAGAGTATTTGTTTACCCAAACCCAACCTTCGACATTACGTTTCTAGACACCCTACTAAATGGGTAGGATTAATAAGTTAGCCATAATACTGCTAATTTAGACCACATAGGCTATTGGGAATTGAAAGCATTGATTGAACTGGGCCAACACAAAGTGGGTTAAATGAGTGAGTTTCACAAAAAAATTCATTTTAGATCTTATTGGACCTATGAAATCAAAATTAATTTTGATCAAATCAAAATAATTTTAAATAAAATCTTTATTTTATTTGGTTAATTTATATAAATATGTAGTGTATAATGTATATGGGTATCAAATGAACACAAACATGTAAAGTGAACATGCAACACATAAATATGTGCATGATTTAATGTGGCCGTATACAACCATTGGGATTTACACTGCAACAGATACATTATCCCCTTTATATACGTACTTACCATATGTAATTTATTTACTATTACATACATTTATATCTACACACACAAATATATATACACATATACATATTTTAAATTTGAATATGTTGAACAAATCAAATTAAAATTTAAAATATCTTTAGATAGATTTAAATTTAAAATAAATATAGATCTAGAATAAAAATCTATTGAAATTCAAAATTCAAATGTTGATATATTCAAACACACACACACATATATATATGTATATGTGTATATATATCTGTATGTGTATATATATAAACATGCATATACATAAATACATACACATATATACGTATACGTGTACATATTAGGCAAGGATCGACTACACCTCATTTTTACTACACTTAAAACCCTTTGATTTCCATCCTAAGTTCTGAATTAAATAATAGAGTAAAGTGAGAAGAGAGAGAAAGTATAATTATTTAATTGGAAGCATGTGGTTGAAAACATGAGGGATTTAAGTTATAGCAAAAATGAGATGTAGCTAATCCTTGCCTATATATTTATTTTTATACATTCAATAATATATTTATATGCATAGTTTTAAAATCTATTTATAAAATAATAATTGTAAATAAAAATAATACTATATTAAAATTGAATTTTTTACTTTCCATCGAAACCATTTTTACGAGATTAATTTTTTTATTTAAATCCACGTGGATTTAAAAATATTTTTTTTAATTGTAAAATCTGTACGGATTTCATAACTTTTTTAAACTATAAATTCTATAACATATATATATACACTAGTGTATAATAGTTTAAACAAAATTTAAAATATATGTATATATAAATTAATATTTAATTTTAAATTATATTATATATGATGTTTTTTAATTTAAACATGCACACATACACATGCACACAGATATATATATATATATATATATATTATACAAGAATTATTAAATTATATGAATATATAGATCTTTAAATTATAAAATTCAAATTTTAGTTTACAATTGTTTTTGAAAAAAAATTAATTTTCGAATTTAAAAAAAATCCAATTTAAATATATGTGTATGTGTATATTAATCTGACAATAAATAAATATATAAAATAAAGCGAGAACAGATATATATATATATATATATATATATTGACATGAATAAATATCTCTACTATTAATAAAGAGAATTCGATGAATATGAATTCCACGATGTTATTTTAAAATTTCAAAAATACCCTACACCCATCAACACAATCGATTTGCGGCCTCCATCACCATCCTTTTTTTGACCTACCATCAATGGAATTTGACTAACACCACCAACAAAACACTAGAAATAAAAGTGTGACCATCTAGTCTTTTGCACTTATAGCATATATCCGTCCATTAATTTTTTTAATTAAATTGAAAGCAAATATTTTAGCCCTTAGATGCACGTATGTGCAATTTACACTAGTGTATATAACATAATTTAAATTAGATGTTACCATCGCGGTGGACATGATGTTGAATTCAAATATCCTTAGGTCGAATTTGTACTCTTTTAGCAATCAACTAACTGAAGAGATCACCACATCTTTTGAAATAGATTTTAATTTGACTTTATTTTATTTGAAAATGAAGAAGGGGAGGTCCTATTATTTTGGACCAAAGCTAGAAAGAGGAAGAAGAAAAGGTCAAGTGCAAATGAATGGGGATGGTTGGTTTAAATAGGCAATATGAAAGAGTAAAAAGAGAGTGTTAACGCTAAAAAGTGAACGCTAACACCCGGTGTGTGTAATAGAATTGTGAAAGCACCACCCGTTGGTACGGGAACAGAATATAAGCTGAAAATAGCAGAAAAGCAGTAAATAAACAACAGATTTATAGTGGTTCGGCCCGTAATTGAGCCTACGTCCACTTTACAGTCTTTTATTGCTGATTCGGTTACAATTTGATACAATATCCTTCAAAATACAATACAATTTGATCACGAAAGCACTCTTGACTACTAGCACAATCTTTGATGATGAAACTCGACGAATCCGTGTTGGATGTAAGGAATTCTTCTCAAAGCTTGTTGTAGCGTCTCGAATGTTTGAAGATCTTTGATTGCTGACTGAGTGGAGACTTCGACAGAGTAACGGTGCTTGAAGAAATGAATGGCCAAAAGTCCCCTCCTTGTTGGAGATGGTGGTGTATTTATAGAGTTGAGTCTGAATTCTGGGCAGAGAAATTGCTAAGTCCTAAGTCGTCGAAGACTTAAGGTAAGTCGGTGACGAGTTAAGGGACAATATGGGTTGTTCTGGGCTCATCTTGTGGCTTTGTCGAAGACAAGTGTTAAGTCGTGGCCGACTTATCAGATAAAGGTAGTATAGGCATGGGCTCTGGACTTTAACCTCATAGCTTTTAGGTCGTGGACGACTTAAGCCAAGTCATGAGTTCCTTAAGTCGTAGGTCCTTTAAGTCGTAACATCTTCTTGAGTCGTGTAGACCTTAACTCGCTGAGTCGTTAAGTCGGAACCCTTTTAACTCTTTAAGTCGTAGATAGCTTAACTCGTTGAGTCGTTTGGACCATGAGTCGTAGGCTGTGAAGCTCTTAAGTCGTACACCCACTAAGTCGTAAACTGTTACTTCGTGGCCTGTTGAGTCGTAGACTGTTAAGTCGTGTACTTATTAAGTCTTTAGGAACTGGAGCTATAGGTCATGGACGACTTAAGCTAAGTCGTAACCCATTAGGTCGGAACCTTCTTAAGTCGTAGTCTTCAGGTCGCAGCATTGCTAAGTCGCAAAGTCCCCTGTAGCTTTAGGTCGCAACACTGTTAGGTCGCGATGTTCCTGTAGTTAGGTTGCAAACTTCCCTTAGGTCGTAGCTCCCTAACCCGGTAAGTCGTAAGTCCTCTGAATAGTTAAGTCGTAGGTCGCTAACCTGCTTCAAGAGTTAAGTCGTTACATCCTTAGGTTGCTTCAGCAGTTAGGTCGTAAGTCGTTCAAGCTGTAGATCCTCTTTCAGCAGCTAAGTCGTAAGTCGTCGAGTCCATTTAGGTTTTAGGCTTTTTAACTCGTTGGCTTCTTATAAGTCGTGGCATAACCTGAGTTGTTCATTTCTTAACTCGTAGGTCGTTGCTAAAAGGGAGTTAACATTTGCCCCTCGAAGTACACGCCTACGTCGTAGGTCGTGTGCTTCGACCTTCTCTTGTGCTTTGATTAGTTGTCATATCGTGAACGACACGACTTAGCGAGGACATAGGTCGTGTGGTGCCAATTCACATTTCATTGCCCTGGGTATAAATATTTTAGGTCGTTACTCCCTCATCTCATCTGACTGCATTCTGCCATTAGCAAGATTTCAAGCTCTCAAAGGCGAATCCAACTACTCGTCCACCAAACATCTTCAATTTCGTATTGCGTAAGTGATCCCATTCTCTAATCAATCCTCGGCTATCACCGAACTATGAATTTCGCTTACCTTATGCCTTGCTTCACGATTTTTGTTTCAATTGATCGCCGAGGAAATCGAAATGGTTCGATTTGGCTTTCGGTGATTTGCGAGAAGAAGGGGAAGAGTTTCAGTGCATTAGGTTGGCTGATTCGTGATCTTAGAAGGGATGAAGAGGCCATTATCGGGTTGGAATTATGAGGAATGGGATTCTTAGTAGAGGAAAGAATTTGAGGAGAGGAACTGATGCTTTGGTTTGAGTAGGAGATAGCTCGAGATCCCCTGAGAACGACCTAACACTTTCTCAGCTTGGATCGCGTGCGACTTAACTCTTCTGGTTGCTTACTGCAGCATTAGATTTAGGTCGTTGCCGAGCTAGGACAATGTTACTTTGACTTTTCTTTTGTGTGGCTTACGGCCTAAAAAGTTAACGACCTATCTTGTTGCAATTTCTCATGGATCGTTGACGAGTTAGTACTTAAATCCTTAACTTGCGAGCACATCTGAATGACTAGGTCGTGGATGAGATAGCCCTTAACTCGTAACTCGCGAACTCATCTAAATGACTTAATAACTTAAACTCCATTGCTTCGAATTCTTGGACTTGAATGATCTGACTTAAGAGAACATGCCTTGAACATTTGCAAAGCCTTGATGGAATTTGACTAAACCTTAGCTTCAAACTGCCAGAATGAATTGCTTGAACTTCTAACTGCTTGAACTTAAACTGCTTGAACTTAAACTTTTTGTTGCACTTTCTTGCAGATCACTTTAGTTTTTCAGTTGTCAACCTGTTACACATAACACTTGCAGAAAAGAGGGACGAATATACTATCATTGACTGCCCACATCGAACGACAGATTAGCCAATAAGAAATAAGCAACTCAAATGAACTTATATGTATGAAATGTTGTGAATTGATAAGTTCAGGTGAAGCATTTAAAGTAAAGCCTAAACAATCAATTGAAGCTAACTTGTATGCATCAACACTGTACTTGTACTTATAATAACAAGTCCCGGAATTCTTTATTTGACAAAAATCAATCAATTTGATTCCAGTTATGTTTACTTGTTATTTCACTAGTTTTACACAACACTTCACACTTTTAGGAAACGTGCACCTTAATATTTGATCATCCAGTTGATTGTGTAGAATGGCGTCTCAACAAGAAGACTTGGAACTAGCCGGAGAAGCTTTTCCAATTGCTACTCCATTGAATGATCCTCCAGAAAGGACTTCTACCACTCTGAGCCATAAAGTTTTCCGTCAATTATGCATTTAGTTTGGAATTGCTGAATCTGACGCTTTATTCCCTGGAGTAAATGACACTGCTGATAGGCCGCCCCATGGCTTTGTTGCAGTTAATCGTCAAATGTGCTTGAGTGGAACTATCCCACCATTTAACGACTGTCTTCGAGAACTTCTCCTTCGATTATCTATTTCCCCTTTTCAACTACATCCTAATGGCTACGCCATCCTGCTGGGATTGTGTGTGCTATTTAGGAGAACGCTGGACCGTTTTCCCAGTTTTGGAGAAATTCGCTTCCTGTGTTCATTTTCAAAGAATAAAGACCATCCCTCTATCACACTTGTAAGGAGTGCCAGGAACCGTAGACTGATTACTGGTCTTCCCGAAAGCGTTCCTGGGTTCCTGAGCCAGTTTTTCTTTGTTCGCTGTCCCCCGGGATTTTACGCCATCTGGAGAGTGGGAAGTACGACCATCTATCTTTTCCCTGTGTTTTCTAAATTCTTCGAAGTCCAAATTGTCAAGTGTTAACTTATTTTTCCTACTTTTTCAGCGCTCCCTCCCCCCTCTAGGGAACCTCGTCACAAAACTACCTTCGAGAGGCTTATGGCCGTGCCGGTTGAGGAGAGGAGTGTTCAATTTCTATTGCAAGATGAGTTCCTCCATGAATTTGGACTCTTACATCCTTCCCGCTCCACTCAGCCATATGAAGTCCCTAATTCTCCAGCTGAGGAGTCAGATGCCCCCGTTCCTGCTAAAGAACCTTTACCGAAAGAACTTACCGTTGAGACTTCATTGGTAAAGTGTTCTACTCTTACCGACATTGCGGGGTCGTCCAGTAAGTTAGCACTTGCCCCGGTTATTGAAGAGGTGGAAAATCTTCACATTCTTGAAAAGACGGCTGAGGTGGAAGTTGAAAAAGATAATTCTCCCGTGCATCACGGTGATGATACTTTTGACAGTCTGAGCGACATCATGATAACCTCTCAGGAGCTCTTTAAAGATGACATCTCTAAAGCGATCTCTTCTGTCATCGAAGCAACTTCTTCTTTGCAACAAACCACAACGCCTTCTATACAAGCCGTCACCATTCCCACACAAAAAAGTGGTTTGTAGTTCGACGCGCATAGCCCACACGCCACACACACTTAGGATTTTGGCACTTATATGCACTTAGCTTCTTTAGTTTAAAAATTTCTAAGACTTGCATTTCCCTTTCAATTTCAGGTTCTACAATGGGGCGAAGTGGCTCTTACTTTGACAAATTCCAGCGTCACGGAAGCCGCGATGCTTATGACTTTAGGAGTTATATCGGTGCCCCGAAGGAAACTGATGAGGAAAGGGCTGCCAGAAAGGCTCACGAAAGGCGAGCTCATGAAGAACGTCGTCGGAGAGAAGATGAAGAGCACTATGGGAGTAGGGACGAGCGACGTGACTCTTCCCGCAGAAGCGACGATCCTTACAAGAGGAAATCTTACGACGACAAGGGGAAGAGTCACACTTCCGATGATTCCAGCAAACGGATCAGACTTGGCGAGAAAGATACGTCTAATATCTCGGAAAAGACTACCGCTTCTATTCCTCCTAATACATCGTCCGGTTCTCCTGCTCTTAAGAAGTCTGACATCCAGGCACTTATTAATAGGCCTCGGTATCAAGCTGGGGATGGGCCTCCCACACTTCAGAGCCGATTTCCAAATTGGTGTCTAAGAGGGGTCCGTTTTGACTTAGATTTGGTTCCCATTGATAAGCAGGCGATGTCGAGAAATGTCGATGCTGTCAAGCTTGACATTGAAAGAATGTCTGGATGGCAGAAGCTGGTTGATGAACTTCAAAGGGTCAACCATATGAACCTTGAGGCCATGTTGACCATGGAAAACGATAAATCTGAATGGGATAAAGTTTGCAAGCAGCATGATGCTGAAATGAAAAGCATTAGTGATGGTTATGGGAAGCTCGAAGCTGAAGTTGAAAGACTTAAAAATGAGCTTGCTACTTCTTCCACTTCTTATTCTCAGAAAGAAGAAATGCTCCAAAAACAAGTTCGAGACGCCCATGCTGCGCAGCGAGATACTGAAGTGAAACTTGAAGCAGAACAGCATGTTACTAGAAAATATCGTGATGACGCTGCTCAACTTCAGGAGAAAATCAGCTCTCGAGACTTAGAAAATACGAGGCTACAGTCTCAGTTATTGAAGGCTGAAAGAGAGCATGATGAAGCTCTCTCTGGTAAGGCTGCGGCTGAAGAATCCCATAAGGCAACCAAAGCCACCATTGACGCGACTTTATTCGACTTTTATATGCATTGCGTCCTGGGGCGTGGGAGCCTTTCATTTTTGGGACCAGAATATGAGGTCACCTTAGCGAAAGTATGGGAGGCAATCATTGACATGTTCGGCGGTGCCGGTTATGCTGAAGCAGATCTTCAAGCTACCTATTTAGATGAGAGTGCCCGCGCTGCCCTTGCCAAAGGAAAAGAGCAGCTTATCCGAGTGCGGGCCGAGGCGACGGGAGAGAAGCTTCCTGAGAAAGAAATACCTCATATTGCTCCTGCTTATACTTCGTCTTCAGCTCACGCGGATATTATTGGCTCTAGTTCTCACTCCACGCCTCCCGCTAAGGTTGACAAAGAAACTGTGACCACTCCTATAGAGGAAGAGGCAATGAAGGACTTTCAGGCTCGGGAATTTGAGATTGATCTCGCCAAACCGACTTCTCCAGGTAATTTGACGAGACGAATTTTGTGAATCGCTTATTCGACTTAACCGAGTTCGACGAACTTCTTACTTATTACTTAAACTTTGACGATCCACTGTCTTCTTTTTTCTCGGAGTACTGATTTTGATTTCTTTTATTATGCAGCGGACGCGCCGGAAACTGCACCAATTTTTCCTTCTTCAGCTGCCGTTCCTCCTCCTTCTCAAGTTACTCCTCTTCCAGCTTCTCAACCAGGTTCACAGGAAGAACAGATAGCAGCCCTTCAAGGCTTGGACGAACCACCTGCTTCCAAGGAGCAGAAAGCAGAAGACCTGGAAGATAGTGAGAAGACCCCGGAGCAGTCTTTTGACTACGACATAAAGCTTTCTACATTTCTTACTCCGGGGAGTGAGTCTTCTTCCAAGAAGAAGGGGAAACGTGTGGTTTCGAAGAAAGGAAAGAAAAGTTCTTCTGCTGCTGGAGATGAAGCAGAAGTCGATCCGGCTGAGTCTCTTTCTCCTTCTTCTCCGATACGGCCTCCGAAACTAATTACCAGGCCGGGTAAAGGCTCCAAGGGTGGGAAGAAGGAGAAATGAGTTTGATTTTGTCTTTTCTGCTTTTTGCATGTATTGACCGGAGATTGTGCGGATACCGGGCTCCGCTCCTTTTTTGTAATCTGCACAATGTAAAAAGTTTCCATAGTATTGAATAAAATAGCTATTTTACTTGTACAAATTCTTGTGTATGTGAGAATGCATCTGTTTCTCTTTTTTGGTGTAGAATAAACGATTCCTTTTACTTGTACAAACTTTTTGTCTGTGTTTGGGAATACATTTGTTCCACATCTATTTTTTGTGATATTGCAATGAACTTGTGGCATGTTGCTTTTATTAATATAATTGAATTGTATAGTGTTGCCCCCATACCGCAAGTGCATTGCAACATTTCTAGCTTCTTCAAGACTGATACTCTTACTTCAGAGAATAACTACTCCACTTTTAAGGGAAGAATCATTTTGCTTTTAATAGAGTATATCTCGTCTTCAGAGAAGTTTTTACTTTCTCTTTCTTCCTGAAGAACACTTCAACTTTTTGGAATGATCACTTTTATTTGTTTAAAAGTGAATTTTCCTGCACAGTGAAATGAGCTTCTGAAGAAGGTTTTGATTTCGTGCCCCAGTAAAGGGTTTATTTTTGGTACTTCAAGCAAGGTGAAGTATGCCTCTGAAGAGGTCTTTTGGTCTCTAAAGAGAAGCGATTTTGGTCTCCGAAGAGAAGCAATTTTCGTCTCCGAAGAGAAGCAATTTTGGTCTCCGAAGAGAAGCAACTTTTGGTCTCCGAAGAGAAGCAATTTTGGTCTCCGAAGAGAAGCAATTTTGGTCTCCGAAGAGAAGCAATTTTGGTCTCCGAAGAGAAGCAATTTTGGCATTTCAGCTCTGGTGAAGTGGGTCTCCGAAGAGAAGCATTTTGCACTTCTACACGGGTGAAATGTGCCTCCGAAAAGGGCTTTTTAGCATTTCATCACTGGTGAAGTGGGTCTCCGAAGAGAAGCATTTTGCACTTCTACACGGGTGAAATGTGCCTCCGAAAAGGGCTTTTTAGCATTTCATCACTGGTGAAGTGGGTCTCCGAAGAGAAGCATTTTGCACTTCTACACGGGTGAAATGTGCCTCCGAAAAGGGCTTTTGCCTCTGAAGAGGTCTTGTGATTGTCTGGAAGTTACTTTCTCATGGTTGAATGGATCCACGGGGAGGACGCAAGTCGCTTGATTGGATGATCGTTTGCACAAACGATCGCAATTAACTAACAAGGGCCCTATTCCTTCAGCGTGGGAAGGTGCCCCTCCGGTGGTTCCACCAATCTTTTTATTGAGAGAAGCACTTTCGTTTATTGGCGTGCCTTGTTAGAGGGCTTTGTTGACCTTTGGGAAGGAGCATCGGTTGGTTGGTGTGCCAGGATGGTTGCGTCTCAGGGGCGAGTAGATCCACGGGACGGATGCAAGCTGCCTGATCGGATGCATCACGATCAGTTAGCAAGGGCCCTTTTCCTTCTGCTTGGGAAGGCGTCCCTTCGGTGGTTCTACCGGCCCTTTTTATTGAGTGGCATACCTCCTTTTGGCTGCTTCTATGTTTGGTGGCCCATGTTCCCTCATCATTTGCTAATCAGCTACCCTTTATTATTGTTTCCAAGCGCGTCTTCCTTTGCAAGTGAATTGTCTTATCCGAAGAAGTGGACTTCACTGTTTAACAACTTCACAGGACAAACGCAAGTTACCTAGTTGGATGTCTGTTCGTATTGACAGTCACAACCACTTAACGAAGGTTTGCCTCAGTGGAGTTGCCAACTTTTTATGTGAAGTTCTTCTTATATGGGATTTGAATATGGAATTTTTGGTTGCTTGGTATTTGCTTAATGAGTGATTTGTAGGGCTCGCTTAGCTTTGCGATGGGTGAGCTTTGCTTTAATGACCTGCAATATTAGATCGACATTTTAGCAATACATTTAGAGTATTTACACATCGAAATATAACAGGCATTTTGTAATAGAAAACAAAGAATTCATAGTTTTTCATTATTCAGTCACACTGATTTCTCAGCGGTTTACAATGCAGAAGTCACACATCCATTATCATTTTTACAAATTCAAGCAATGCTGTTAAGTAAAAAATGGATGCTAGTTATTGTTGTTTCAGAATTTCCGGACTGATTTTCCATTTGCACTAGATTCGCAGCTTCGGATTTATATGCCAGAGAAAGTGAAAGATGCCCCAGTTGTAGTTTTGTGGACAATTAGCAGTCGTCCCAACTTCTGCCTGTTGGGTGTGGACCTCCTGTGACAACATTAATGACAAGCTTTTCTGAATCTTGCACTACAGTGTTGTTGAGAGAATCAGATTGATGGGTAGGACGTTGTTGATCCTGAGTAGACGAGGTTGGATCGACTCCGTTTCTCTTAACGTATTGTTGGAGTTTACCCTGCTCCAGCAATTCTTCAATCACATTCTTTAATTGGCGACATTGGTCAGTGTCATGGCCAGGTTGATTGTGAAATTGGCAGAATTTTCCATTACGCTTTGCACCTCTCGTCATCTCAGGTGGCTTAGGATACCTGACAACGTCCTTTGTTGCAAAAAAGATATTTCTTGGTGTATCAATTAAAGGAGTAAAATCCGAAGGATTAAAGCGGCGAGGTTTCTTTTCATTTCCCTGGCTCTTTCCTCCTTCATTCTCCCTTTTCTGACTTTCAGATTCTCTTTTATTAGATGGGACATTGTTATTATTAGCTTGGGCAACAACCACTTTCGATGTCGCAGAAAGGCTTTCAAGGCGAATGAACTCGTCGGCCTTTTTATAAATTTTTTCGAGCGAGTTCGGTTCTTTCATCTTTAGCCATATTCCAAATTTGCTTGATTTATCAATGGCTCGCATCAAATAAGTCAGGATCATGCGTGGCTCTGCATTTTCTACTTCGGCTAAAGCTATATTGAAACGGCTCAAGAAAGATTTGATTGATTCTCCGGGTGCTTGTTCAAGGTTAGACAGTGACATTATATCCTTAGCTTTTGAAGCATACAATCTGAACTGTTCTTTGAACTTTTGCGTTAAGTCGGAGAACTTATCTACAGACCGAACTGGAAGCTTTGTGAACCAAAGTAAAGCCACACCTTCCAGGTATACTGGAAAGTATCGACACTTAATCTCGTCTGACGCTCTTGCACCGGTCATATGCTAATCGTACTTGTATAGGAAATGATTAGGGTCACTCGTTCCCCTATAGGCTTGGAGAGTAGGAGGTACAAATTTCCTTGGAAATTCAGCTTTTAAGATCTTTTCAGTAAACGGAGTTCTGCTCGGTGCAAATCCCCAGTCGTTCTCATTCTCTTCCCTTTGCATGCTCTCTTTCATGATGCGGTCAACCATTTCGGACAGGTACTCTCTATTGTTCAAAGACATCTCCGGGCAGGCATCAGTCCTTCCCTCGGAAGCTTGCCTGGGCACATGTTCACGATCGGTTGGCTGCGGCATAGAACCCTCAGTTTGGAAGGGTGGCATTTGAGGAAAGGCTGTTTGATGGTTTTCTGGTTGACGATTTGCCCCGAGCAGAGCAGTTAATCTATCCATCATCAAAGCGTTTTGGGTTTCAATCTGTTGGTATAATCCAGAAACTGCATCATCCAATTCAGCCCTGGTGACTCCAACGGTAGGAGTTGCTTGGTCTGTTGTTGGGGAAGCGGAAGTCCCTTCATGAGCATTTCTGGATCTGACCGGTCTACCTCTTCTTCCAGGAGCCATCATTTCAAATCAACTTCTGGTTCTTAATAGAAGTTCTTTTTATGAATTTTCTGCGAAGCAACGATGAAAATCTTCCTAAGTTGGTTTCTCAGTGAAAGCACCAAAATGTTAACGCTAAAAAGTGAACGCTAACACCCGGTGTGTGTAATAGAATTGTGAAAGCACCACCCGTTGGTACGGGAACATAATATAAGCTGAAAATAGCAGAAAAGCAGTAAATGAACAACAGATTTATAGTGGTTCGGCCCGTAATTGAGCCTACGTCCACTTTACAGTCTTTTATTGCTGATTCGGTTACAATTTGATACAATATCCTTCAAAATACAATACAATTTGATCACGAAAGCACTCTTGACTACTAGCACAATCTTTGATGATGAAACTCGACGAATCCGTGTTGGATGTAAGGAATTCTTCTCAAAGCTTGTTGTAGCATCTCGAATGTTTGAAGATCTTTGATTGCTGACTGAGTGGAGACTTCGACAGAGTAACGGCGCTTGAAGAAATGAATGGCCAAAAGTCCCCTCCTTGTTGGAGATGGTGGTGTATTTATAGAGTTGAGTCTGAATTCTGGGCAGAGAAATTGCTAAGTCCTAAGTCGTCGAAGACTTAAGGTAAGTCGGTGACGAGTTAAGGGACAGTATGGGTTGTTCTGGGCTCATCTTGTGGCTTTGTCGAAGACAAGTGTTAAGTCGTGGCCGACTTATCAGATAAAGGTAGTATAGGCATGGGCTCTGGACTTTAACCTCATAGCTTTTAGGTCGTGGACGACTTAAGCCAAGTCATGAGTTCCTTAAGTCGTAGGTCCTTTAAGTCGTAACATCTTCTTGAGTCGTGTAGACCTTAACTCGCTGAGTCGTTAAGTCGGAACCCTTTTAACTCTTTAAGTCGTAGATAGCATAACTCGTTGAGTCGTTTGGACCATGAGTCGTAGGCTGTGAAGCTCTTAAGTCATACACCCACTAAGTCGTAAACTGTTAAGTCGTGGCCTGTTGAGTCGTAGACTGTTAAGTCGTGTACTTCTTAAGTCTTTAGGAACTGGAGCTATAGGTCATGGACGACTTAAGCTAAGTCGTAACCCATTAGGTCGGAACCTTCTTAAGTCGTAGTCTTCAGGTCGCAGCATTGCTAAGTCGCAAAGTCCCCTGTAGCTTTAGGTCGCAACACTGTTAGGTCGCGATGTTCCTGTAGTTAGGTTGCAAACTTCCCTTAGGTCATAGCTCCCTAACCCGGTAAGTCGTAAGTCCTCTGAATAGTTAAGTCGTAGGTCGCTGACCTGCTTCAAGAGTTAAGTCGTTACATCCTTAGGTTGCTTCAGCAGTTAGGTCGTAAGTCGTTCAAGCCGTAGATCCTCTTTCAGCAGCTAAGTCGTAAGTCGTCGAGTCCATTTAGGTTTTAGGCTTTTTAACTCGTTGGCTTCTTATAAGTCGTGGCATAACCTGAGTCGTTCATTTCTTAACTCGTAGGTCGTTGCTAAAAGGGAGTTAACAGAGAGGATCTAGATCTCCTTGATTACCTTCTCTCCTTACCAATTCAAACCATATATTTCTAGAAAATATCTCCATCCTCTCTCCTTGTATGGTGACCAAAGATATGGGCTGATAGACTTATATACATTTCCAAACCCAATCACTATTTATACATTTCAAATCCAATTTAAATGTTTATTGACGACGTATATCAATTTGTACATATATATAACTTTTATATACGCCCTTCGCAATGATCCATATTCTACGTATCGAAGGACCGTTGAATATTTATATTATTTTCATATAAGGTCGCATGATTTTATAATTTTAGCAAATGGCTACTAGGGTCATTTCTTTTACTTACAATTTTATCGAATTTCTCTGCGACCATTTTGACCCTACGGAATATTATACGGGCTACAAATTTTAATAGGAGCCGCTTTAGGGTCTGAAACCACTTCCATTGAATCTAGTGATGACTTCCCTTTGCGTACAATGGTCATATTAAGAAAACGGACTTACCGTTTTCAAGTTATGGTTGTTTGAAGTTTCCTATGGCTTTAAGCAGCATAACTGGATAATTAGGGTCATTAGTAACATAGCCCATGGCCCATTTTGGGATTTGAGCATATGGAGGCCGATGGGACCTCATCCCCATCATTTGACTATTCTAAAAATAATTAGAAACCTTTATTTACTTTCATCAACCAAAAAGCAACCCTAAAACACATTTTAATTAGCCAAATTACATCATTAAGAGAAGATTAGCGAGATTTACCCTTGGGATAAGAGATTTGTTGTTGTGAGAGCCTTGAAATCCGTGCTTTTACTGTTCATTTGGAGATTTGAGATATTGCTTTGGATGAACGTGAGTGATTAGATCTCTTACTTACTAATTAGGCTATTTAATACCATAAACGATGTTTAAAAAATTATTTAAAAATCCTAAAAATGTTTTTAGACCATAATAAACCATATATGTGAATTTTAATTGATCTGAATTAGATTTGCAACAATGTTATTTTAGGGTCCTTAACTTGTTCTCATGGGTCTTCCAACTCTTACCTTAGGCTTAGATTCTTCAAATTAGATATATTTGATTGTTTGGCCATTATTAATGCTTATGAATGATGTATGTATGCTTGCTTGGTTGAAAAACCGATCAAATGGTGAATTAGATGAGTAGGAGTTATGGGTCAGTAGGGACCCATAAAATTTCATTATATTATGGTGCGACCGGTATGGGGCAATAAGGAAGGTCTCAAGTGGTCGCGTACCAAGTTTCAAGTCAATTGGGGTTCACATGATCAAGTTATAGGCGTGAAAAGTATGGGTCGGTGTAACCTCAAAAGTATGGGACAATGTAACTTCAAAGTCCATGGGTCGGTGCAACTTCCAAAGTAAAGTATGGGTCAATGCAACCTCCAAATTTTATAGGTCGGTGCAACTTTTAAGTTCGATGGATTGGTGCAACTTCCAAGTCCTATGGGTTGGTGTAACTTACAAATTGGGGATCAGTACCTATCTCCAATTTTTATACCAAACTAGATGAGATCGATATAAGGTGATATGGAAGGCCCTATAAGGCTACGTTTCAACTTTTCAGTAGTTTGGAGTTCGTATGCTCAAGATATTGATGGATCAATGATGACTTTGAGGTATGGGTTAGTCATGGATTACTTTGGGACACACTTCAAGTCACTTGGCCAGAAACGCGGGTCTGACTTGGGGAAACTTCAGAGGAAGGAAAAAAGGGTAAGTCGAGGGTTGGTACCGACCCCTGAGCTCACTTGGATAAAATTATACTTTTACTTGGGTCTGACATAAGGAAATTTCAAAGGAAGGAAAATAGGCTAAGTCAGGGGTTAGTACTGATCCTTAAGCTTGCTTGTAGAAAATTTTGTCTTTACCCAAGTCTGACATCGGGCCAGAATTTCAAGAGGCTACTTCGAGTCAAAGTGGTGACTACTTTGGGTCTGACTTCGGTTCAACCCTGAAGTAAGTTTTTTTGATGATCGTTTCAATGATTTTCGACGACGATCACTCATGACTGAACGACGGGGGCTCCATGATGGGATGTGATGGCTTTGATGATGGATAGCTATACTTTGAGAGGCAGAGTAGGCGATAACGAGTCGGGTTAAGGGGACTATTAGAGGTAGGTTACGAGATGCATGATGACACTCTATGACTTATGATGACTGTATAGAGTAGTTCCCAACCGCAATGACTTCAGACGAGAGTTGAGTGTATAGTTTTGAGATGAGCTTTGCTATGGATGACGTGTGCAAAGGGCTCGTTGATATTCATAGGTTTCGATGTGTACTCTTAAAGTAGGGGTATGTAAGGACGCTCACTTGGGTGCTGATGGCCCCTGTATCGCACGATGTTTAGATCCATTTCACCTTGGACTATGGTGGTGGTAGTCGAGTTCCTAGCCGACGAGTGGCGTGAATTCAAGTACTGAGAAACCGTGACGTTGAGTAGTCCTTGACTAGGTAGTGAGGTCATATGAATATATCATATATGCAACGCATTGAGTGAGTGAATGTGAGAATGGATGATGGATGCTATGTTTGTTTTGATTGCTTTTATCACTTTAGGGATGTCACATTATGTAGATATTACAGATGCCGATATCTAGACACCCTTAGTACTTTGATACACAACATACCCATGATGACTATCATAGAGTAGCGTATCTTTTATAGAGTAGTATATCTATTATTGCCTTACAATATTTGAGATTTCTATCGCTCACACCAGACTGTCGTCTAGCCTGGAGTTTTATGCTTTCCTTCCTATTACTCTGGGTACTCTTAAATGAGTAGATTAGGGATATCAGGTTTGGTGATTACGTGGAGCTGGATAAGTGGTGAGTAGGAGCTATTCTCATATTATTATACGTACTCCTTTGCTATTCCGCTACACAACATTATGGAGCTTGCTAGTGCTTTCTATTTAGAGATAGTTTTATGAGTTACTATTTAATGTATAACTCTATTACATATGTCGTTTAATGTATGGGTCTATATAATCTGATGTTGTAATCTATTCAGTTATTTATTGTCTTGCCTTTTTTATATATCTGAGATTTTTATTATTATATTTTACTCGATGCGCTGTGAGATATATGGTAGGTTCTGTGGTGCTTATTTTACTTTACTTTACTTTACTAATGATCGTCTTGCATCGATGAGCTGAGAAGGGGCTTGACGATCTGAGAAGATGGAATTCCTAGCAGTGTTCCTTGTTTGGAAACTCTTTGTTCAATCTGTAATAAAGGTAGTTAGTCTCTCTATAAGAAATTCTACTTAAGTAGTACTCATGTGTGCGGTGCGACGTAGGTACTATATACACTACTATATATTTTTGAAAACCAAAATACATAACAAGTACATGCTCCCTTATATATACACACACAAACACACACACACATACATACACACACACACAATCTCGATCCAGTCTAAGGAAAGAACTCCTACCTTATCTCTACTGGATCCATGTATCCCTTAGGTTAAACAACGAAAACATAGCTTTGATACCAAATATGATGACCGCCCTACACGCCGACACCCAATATACCTATATAAGGGTGATGTAGTGGTGCTTATTTTACTTTACTTTACTTTACTAATGATCGTCTTGCATCGACCAAGCACCACTACATCACCCTTATATAGGTATATTCGGTGTCGGCGTGTAGGGCGGTCATCATATTTGGTATCAAAGCTATGTTTTCGTTGTTTAACCTAAGGGATACATGGATCCAGTAGAGATAAGGTAGGAGTTCTTTCCTTAGACTGGATCGAGATTGTGCGTGTGTGTATGTATGTGTGTGTGTGTGTTTGTGTGTGTATATATAAGGGAGCATGTACTTGTTATGTATTTTGGTTTTCAAAAATATATAGTAGTGTATATAGTACCTACGTCGCACCGCACACATGAGTACTACTTAAGTAGAATTTCTTATAGAGAGACTAACTACCTTTATTACAGATTGAACAAAGAGTTTCCAAACAAGGAACGCTGCTAGGAATTCCATCTTTAGAGCTGAGAAGGGGCTTGCTTGGGAGCTGCTAATCCCGATTTGTAGACCATGTTTAATACTATGATGAGGAACATTATGCAAAATTCGCAGGTAGCCGCTCCAAATGTTACCGAGGATGGTGCTCCAGTGCAGGCACCCAAAGCCGATTTCGCTAAGCTAAACAAGGACTTTGCTAGCCTTGGTGGCAAACCGTTACAAGGAATGGAGATGGGAATGGAAGTGCGAGATTGGCTTGATACCTATAAAATAATTTTTCAAGACATAGAGCTGGATGATACTACAAAAAAACGATTGGCTTACCAACAGCTTCAAGGGCGAGCCAGGAACTGGTGAAACACAATAAGGGCTGCTACTCCCGAGGATCAGTTCACTTAGGACCTGTTCAAAGCTAGATTTGAGAAGAAATTTATTCCTGCAGCTCAGAGGTATATTTTGTTCCGTCGGTTCATGGATATGAGCAAGGAGATATGACTGTCTCTGATTATGCTGCCGGGTTTGATGCTTTGTTGATATATGGGTTGTCCTTCATCAACACTCCATTAAAGAAGAATAAGAAATTTATCATTGGCTTGGACGACTACTTAGGGAAGTGACTTGTAGGCCACATTGATGAGACTTTTGAAATGATAGTCGAAAAGTCCTTGAGACACAAAAGTCTATATCCTAAACTGAAAGCCATTGTTCCTAAAGAAGAGCCAACAATCAGGTTGGGGAGGCAAGAAGAAAGGGGACAACAAGAGGAAGCAGTTCCAAAAGAATGGTGGTCAAAAGAAGGAGGTCAGGCCTAAGGTGGTTTTCTAGAATTGCGGAGAGAAGGGCCATTACAGTGGGGACTGTAAAGCTAAGGGGAAGAAGTGCTATCTATAACTGCACCAAGTTTAGGCACATTCAGAAGAACTGTCCAAAGCCGTTAAAGCAGAAGCAGGTGGCAAAAGCATACGCTATCAATGTCATTCCAACTTCGGTGAAAGATAAAGCGAAAGACATCATTATCCAAGGTATGCTTTCCATTTATGACATTCATATATGAGTTTTATTTGATACCAGGATTTCTCATTCCTTTATATTTAGCGACTTAGTAGATTGATTAGGATTGAGACTCAAAATAGTTAACTGGCCTTTGATTATGACGAACCCTATCGGAGGCTCCACTAGCCTGTGCATGGTTTGTCGTGGTATGGTCTTATCGAGTCATGGATACACTTTTGGTTTTGATTGTTTGGTTTTGGGTTTTGCTGGGTTTGGTATCATTATGGGGATAGATTGGATTCATAGATACAAAGTAGTGGTTGATTATGAGAGGTCATCGGTGATGACAGGGATGGATGAAGGGCGGAAAGTAGTGTTGGCCTGCCTATGGAATGATGAGGTTATGGTCAGCTTTCTATGTTCGCTCAATATCTCGCACGATGAGTTGTCGATAGTACCTATTTCTAGGGAGTATTCAGACATATTAGAGGAGGTGACCGGACTTCTACCACATAAAGAGATTAATTTTCGTAATTATTTAGTTAAAGATGCCATACTGATGGTGATGCCGTTGAGAAGGATGGCACCTAGAGAGCAGAGAGAGCTCAAGGTGCAAGTGAATGACCTTTTGTGAAAAGGGTTCATTCTCAGGAGTATATCTGAGTGGGGTGCACTGGTAGTATTCATCATAAAGGCGGACGACTCGCTTAGATTATGTGTTGATTACCGTGAGCTAAATAAGTGATGAAAAAGAACAAGTACCCACTCCCATGTATTGATGACTTGTTCGATCATCTTCATGGCGCCTGAGTATATTTTCAATTGGATTTTGCGACGGGATTTCACCAACTGAGAGCGGTAAATGAGAGTGTATAGATTACAGTGTTTTCTATGCCATCCAGGTACTATGAGTGGTTGGTTATGCCATTTGGGCTAACCAATGCGACGATATATTTTGTTGATCTCATGAACCATGTCTTCAGGGATCAGTTATAAATTCGTGCTTGTGTTCATCGATGATATTCTTGTCTATTCATGGACAAAGGAAGAACACAAGACACACTTGAGGATTGTACTTGAGGTGTTGAGAAAGCACTAGCTAAAGGTAGCATTTTCTAAATGTCGCTTCTGGTAGAAGGAAGTGAGATTTTTGGGTCAAGTTGTTTCTGAACAGGGTGTTGCTATTGATCCTACAAAAGTTGCAGTAGTCCAAGTTTGGATTAGACCCAAAAACATCACAGATGTAAGGAGTTTCTTGGGGTTAGCTGGATATTATAGACGATTCATCCAGGACTTCTCTAAGGTAGTAGCACCATCAACTCACTTGAAGAAAAGAATCATACTTTTACTTGTGATGCAAGATGTGAACATGCATTTGTTAGTCTGAAGGAAAAGTTGATGACTGCACCAATATTGACAATTATGAGCGGGAATGAGGAGATGAGGGTATACACTAATGCATGTGGTATCAATTGGGCATCATATTGATGTAGAGGGGCAAGGTTGTTGCATATGCTAGTCGACAGACGAAGCCACATGAGAAGGAATACCTGACCCATGATTTAGAGTTAGTAGCGATTGTGTTTACACTGATGATTTGGAGGCTATCTTTTAGGAGAGAGGTTTGAGTTGTTCACAAACCATAAGTCACTGAAGTACCTCTTTCCATAGAAGGATCTTAACCTTCATCAGCAGCGATGGTTAGGGTTCCTAGCCTCCTGTAACAACTACGACTTTTCGATGCTCGAAAGTCGACATTAATACGTACATTGTATCAAATGCCGCGCAATCGATTGTCGGAAAACCGAACCATTAGGGTTAAAAGAAGAGGAAGAAGAAGACAGAAGAAAAAGAGAACAGTAAAACAGAAACAGAAATAGAAACAATATCAGAATCTCACATTCGCAGCGGAACAACATATAATAGATAATCACTAGTCTTTTAAAACAAAGAACTATATCAGTTTATACATACATCAATCAGAGTCAATATATAACTCAATACAACAATGGACAGTTATATAAACTTGTCCTCATACAGAATACACAGCAGAATAAATAAACAAGTACGGGTGTACGCCTCGCCGTCCAGCTTGCTTCCAAAGCTCTAGAATATCCAGAATATCCTGATAACATAACTCTAGGCTCCCCGTGTGGAAAATTATGGGAACCCAGAGTTTAGAAAGGAAACAATAAACTCCGAGTCAGTCATGGTGACTGGTGTGAGATCGTAAAACAGTTATTTTCACAAAGAAAATAAAATTAATTCGCAATGTTTTTGGAAAATGAAACTACCATAAGACCTCCCGCCACACACACAATGCAAACATAGAATTGGAGGAGATTTCTTCTTATGATAGTCAAAGATGCTTACTGTGCAAATCATTGGATTATTATTATTAATATCTAGTGTGGAAAACATTTCGAAAGTATAATATTAATCTTAGCCAGCATAGGTACCATTATACTATGCCTACTATAGCTGCTATGTTAAATAGCAGGTTCTACAACTAAAACCGTACAAGGTTCGTATTGGGAATTGGATTTCCAACAAATGGTCAGGCAAAGGAACTTCCTACTGCCAAATGGGATCGCCTCTGGCTGGACGTCCTGAGAGACAACTTCTCTTTGCCAACACAAGGCTGGGTTACCTCTGTAACAGGTAACTCACGAATATGCCACCCCCGTCCTTTGGGACCTTTATCCAATGCGCCTCGATAAACACACAATCACACAATAAATGAGATCGGAGTATCCAAATAGGTTAAATACCAAGGCTCCATACCTGATACCTCCCTTTTCCAGAAGGAAATGATATACCCTAAAGGGCGCGGCCCTCATAACCTTGCCGCATATTCCTGTTTCGACCATTTCCGGGGAGTGAGGTCTGACGAAGTCTCGTCCACAAAGCTACGCTTTTTCACAAAGCCGTGCTTTGATCACAAATGATCAATAAATGATCAACACACAGCAACACTCAGCATGCCACATTACCAAATTGGGAATATATCGCTGATAACCTTCAACTACATAACCTCTGAGCTCGTACGTCTCAGAGAAGGGTGTTAAGCTAAGAGAATAAATTCTCCGCCACCAACAGATATGTATTTGAAAGAAATCAGCTTTATATCTCAAATTGTAATGTCAGACACGTAACCATACAAGTCTATTCCGGGTTCGAACAGAACCGAAGGCACTTCCAAAGTAGCCCTTGCAATCCGGGTATTCACAATCCCGATCGGACTTTCCATCACAAAAAGAGTGATATAAATCTCTATACCGGAGCAACTCGGTGCAGATACATTCGACAAGTTGTCCTTTCATTTTTGAAAATACCCGGTCTTCAATACGATCCATATCGTCGTATCATTATTCGGAATGGGTTATCTGACACAAAGGTCCTTTCCCGGCTAAACCGAATAATAAGCGTTTGTTTTAAAAACAAATTCAAGTGCTATTTCAAAGGCAATATTGATAGTCGGTGATTTAACTATCAATAGTATTCACAACAATCATCAGATTTAAATAATTTTTCCAAATTATTTATTTTCAAAATATCTTCACGAGATATATATATTTTCCACACTTCAATACTTTGAAAACAGATTTCAAATTATTTTTCACCTTTCAACTTTTGGAAATAAATTTTAAATCAATTTCCTTACGCGGAATATATTTCCAAATATTTCTTTTAAAAACCAACTGAAGACCCTTTAATTTATATTTTTAAAAGGTACTTTGGAATATACTCGGTTTTTCAAGGAAAATACACTTCCCTTTCAAAATGGTCCATTTAAACCAATTAAATAAATCCTTATCGATTTATTTTAAATTTACATTCCAAATCTGTAAATTTATTTCCACACTTTAAAAATAAACAGTTTATTTCTAAAACAAATTTTCCCTTTCCTTTATAAATTCCATTTTGGATTTACATTCCCAAATATTCACTTTCAACACCAAATCAATTTCAAATTGATTTCTAATTTTATTTCAATACCAAATCAATTACAATTGATTTCTAAATTTAATTTCAATAGAATAAAACATTGCAAATTTATTTCTAAGTTTATTTCCAAATAACAAACCATTTGCAAATCGATTTCCAAATTTATTTCTCAAACACTAAATCAATTCCAAATTTATTTTCCAATGATTTATTTTCCATCACCAAATTAATTACAAATTTGATTTCTAAATTTATTCCAACTCCAAACAAATTTCCATATCGATTTCTCAAAGATTCATTTTCAAATACCAAATCAATTACAATTTGATTTCTAAAAGTTTATCACTTTTAAATAAATTCCTTTGTTCTTTCCAAATTATTCAAAATTCCATTTTTAAATGAATTCTTCAACTTTTAAAACATTATTATTCAAAATTCATTTATTAATATCTTTTCCCATATTTTGGAATTTATTCGGTAAGATTTCGAAAATCAATTTTAATACTTTAAAATTCCTTCTTTCAATAAATTCAATTCTCAAAAATAAATTCACTTAAAGTTTTCCACTTTAATTTCAAAATCCAATTTATATTCATTTCCGGTATCCAACGATACCAAAATACATTTGGCTAAATTTTAGCCTTCAACAATTTCAATTATCAATAAATCATCCACAGATTATCAATAAATCACATCATTCACATATGAAATAATATTCAACAATTTGAGGAATCCAGTTGGATCCCTCCAACCTGTTTTCCTACATCCACAGATGTTAACACAATACCCATTCCACTTCGAGGTGGAATATCGCGGTATATGGGATTTATAAAATATCATCCGCTATTATGCGACGCAATAGGGTCTCATCCGCTATATAATGCGGGAAATCAACAACTCCAATATATACATATGCCAATATATATATATATATATATTGCTATATATTACTATATATAGTATCACATCCAAACAGTCAATCAATCAATAACTGCAAAATCAAATTTTCATTTTGAGTGAGAAGATCTCACCATAGCTTTTATTTTTAATTTGCAGTCCATTTCCATTTCCGCTTGTTTTCTTCATGGTTTTAAACCTTGTATAAATAATTTATACAATTCATTAATATTCGAAATAAATCGAACAATTAAATTTTCCATTTAATAATTTTAATTAACTAGTGATTTCATTTTAAACAACTAAATTTTCCTTTTAGAAAAAGTATTTTAGTAACTAAAATAAATCAAATTTCATACATTATTTTAGTAACTAAAATATATATATACCCATATATTATTAATTTTAAAATTCATAAACTGTATATATATCCTTATATTTTACTGTTTACTTTGTTTTCTATATATATATATTAAAACAGGAATGTTTATACTTTACTGAAATCAAATATTTTTTCTGTACGCATATAAAATTTTAAAACTGCATATTTTTTTTCAACTGCATATATATATATTTTTCAACCGCATATATATATTTTTAACCTATTTATATATATATATATAATTTAAATTGTATTAAAGATAAAATTTTATACCTTACTGCTGAACGCCAGAACCAGCCGAGCTCGAGAATTACCACTGGTCGCTCACCATCGATCGCGACATCTTCGCTGCCCTCCACCGCCTTGCTCGACTTCGAGCCCGAGTTCCCACGCGCCTCGCCGTACTCTATCGCGAAACCCTGAAGCTCCACGCACTCGCGAATTCCCCCACCAAGTCATTAAATCGAACGAGTTGCCTCGCCCCGTACTTGTCGCTGCTTCGAACGCCTACTCGCGCTGCCTCACTCGAACCCCAAATCGACGTCTTCGCCACCTACTGGCCTTGCCTTGATCGAAACGACTTCACCCCAAAATCGAGCGCGTACCGGCTCTGATTTGAGCCTCGCGATTTGATTTCGAATGGGTGTAAAGAGTACGTGATTTTTAGTAGAAGAAGCTCGCCCCTTTTGTTTTGCGAATTGAAAGGTGAAGAGGGAACGAAAAGGTTTTGAATCTGTAGATAAGGAGGAAGGAAATAGATTTGAAAAGCTTGGCATTAATTTAGCTTTGTTTTATTTTCTTTGTTTCGATTTGAACGAGATGCTCGAGTGTTTAAAGGTGGAAAGAGGGAACAAACGTATGCGTTATCAGCTGGAAAGGGGGAACAAGAAGGGATGTTTACGTGATTCCCTCAACTTTCTACAGTAGCCCGATGTGAAAATAAAAACAGCTGATGTGAAGTAATTTCAACTGATGGTTGACAAGTATAAGAGAATATATTCAATTTAATTCAAATTCAAATCGTTCCGATGAAGTCAACAAAATTTTTTGACTTCCTATCGAGGCGTGCCGCTAGGCGTTTGTAATGTTATACGCCTATTTTGAACACAATGGAAAAGGTTTTGGATCCAAATTCAATCGTTGGAGAATATAGCTTTTTGGACCAGTTATTAAATTAAATTTTCGATTTATTTTCAGCGCGTTTGCTTATCGTACGGCCAAACGATCACTCCAAACATTACGAAATTGAAATCCGATGATAATACAATATTACGGATCCAATGGAACTGGTTTCGTCAAATTCCGAGACTGTGCCCCGGAACGCTATTTTTAAATATCGAATTAAACGATAAAATTCAAAACTGAACAAAACAGTTTCAAATTAAATTCTGAAGCTTCTATCATCTTCAGTATTATCAATATGAATTTTCAAAGCCTTGAAATTATTTTTAATAGGTCTGAAATTAGAAATTCAGCAATTTATTCAATTTTAAATTATTAAATTCAATTATTTAAATTGCCAAATAAACAGATACATTTGAAATTCAGGTTAAATCAACATTCAAATATTTAAATTCAATTAAATATTCTATTTCAAATGTTCAAAATTTCTGGGTCGTTACAATCTTCCCTCCTTAAAAGAATTTCGTCCCGAAATTACAAGTTAAGAAGAATGATTCAATACCCGTTTATCATTTTTTTCCAAAACAAACAGTTTTATCAATTTTCAAAACAAATCTTTTTATTAAAGATTCGTCATCACTTCAACTAACTTTCCAAACACTTTCATAATATTCAAACAACTTTATTTCACTTCACAATTCAAATTCAAATTTAAATTCAAATTGTAAATTATTCAAAATTTTCTCAAATTTTTCTAACACTCTAAATTTCTAAGAAATTTCGCGAGCGTCTCCTTTGCGCGGCTAACCCGGTACAACTGCAAAATGTCCCTACGGACTCTCAGATCTCAAAAGAAAACAAAATGCCAAGTGGTAAAATCAGAAACTCAACAAATTTCATACTGAAATTTAAATACATACCTTTTGTGGAGAAATTCAAATTTATCTTCGAAATCAAAAATCCTAATTTTCCTTAGTCTTTACAATCCCTGTATATTTTACTTAACTCAACAACAATGTCCAAATTCACTTATTGGATTCCCAATACCCACTTTTACTTAAGAATTTTCTCAATTTTGAATTTTACTTAAGAATTCCATTATCCATTCCTTAAGTTCAATATAAGTATTTACATACTACTTATATTATTTTCACTTCATAAACAAAGTCATATATTCATTTCCATTCAACTTTGCATTTTCAATTGCATTTGAATTCAATTTACAATTTCAATTCTATTTGAATTCATTTTATCTTCAGATATTCACTTAGTGAAAACTCGATATTCACTTTTTCCAAAGCTTTCAACTTCAACCAAAACAATGGTTTTCATTTTCTAGTTCAATTCCCACGTTTCCGTTACAATTTGAAAACCAATTTTCCGTTAACAAATTTTTTCCAAATTTTCAAAAAATTTCGAACTCCCAAAACTTTCAGAAAATTTTGGCAGAGTCTCCTTTGTACGGAGGAGCTTTTGCAATTTGACAAAAGATATAAATATATATACATCGACCCACTCGGTCGGAAAAGCAGAAAAACAGTTCATATTTCCTATTTTGTATTGCATAGGCGTACCTTTTTAGTATTTTAAGCAAAGCGGTTTATTTACTAGCATTTGCGCGACCAAATGCAGCCAAACGGCTTCCAAAAACCTGTACTTACTCAGTTTAAACACGTCAGTGACAAATATAGAAAACCTATTAACATTTCATTTATTCTCAACAGTAAATACATAGTTTTCATAAGCAATATATTCACAACAATTTCCATTAGCAATTTATAAAGTTAAAATTCAACTTTAGTTGCTTACGACTATATCACACATCATTTTTATTCAATTCAATGGTTTACAATTCATTTTCTTCCATTCAAACTCATATCTATTTCAATTGATACAAAAATCAATTTCATTTGCTTTTATTAACTCATATAATTTTATACAATCTCGTTTGCGTCAAACAACACCCATTTCTATTCAATTCAACAATATTCACTTAATTGAATATCCATTCTAGTTTATAACTAGTTTAAATTGATACCAACTCAATTTATTTTAAATTCATTTCATTTTCAATTGATTCCATTCAATTTAATTTCCATTTCATATTTACAAAACCATTCGATTTGTTTAAAACCATTGTACAAAACTCGACGACAACAATGCAAATATTTATATACACTTCTTGTATTTATTTTCACTTCATTACTGAAGTTATATATTTATCACTATCCAATTTCACATTTTCAACTCATTAATCAACTAAGTTTCATTCAAACCATTTCAAAAGTTTCACTTAAATCCAGTTGTTGTCCAATATTTACTTAAGTTATTTCACTTCAAAACTCAAGTTCATTTCCTTGTAAACAATTTCCAATTTCAATTCTTGATTTGATTTTTCATTTATCAAATCCATTCCATCTACTAATTTAATTCAATTAGTTTATTCACTCATCCATTTTAAATTTTGAATTCCCATATTCAATTCATCGTGAATTTATTTTATCACTAACAAGGAAAATTTCAATTTATTTCTTACTACTTGAATTTATATGCAAATTCAAATCATTTTTATTCAACTCACAATTCAATTTTTAATTCAACTTTCAGAAGGTAATTTATATCATTTTTATTCAAATCATTAATATCATTTTTATACTTCAATGTATATTGATAATTCTGAAGGTAATAGAACTTTCAGAATTGAATTTGAAACTGTTTTGTTCAGTTTTTAATTTTATCGTTTAAATCGATATTTAAAAATAGCGTTCCGGGGCATAGTCTCGGAATTCGACGAAACTAGTTCCATTGGATCTGTAATAGTGTATTACTATCGGATTTCAATTTTCGTAATGTTTGGAGTGATCGTTTGGCCGTACGATAAGCAAACGCGTTGAAATTGAATCGAAAATTTAATAGTATAACTGGTCCAAATAGCTATCTTCTCCATACGATCGAATTTGGACTCGAAACCTTTTCCATTGTGTTCGGAATAAGCGTATAACATTACGAATGCCTAGCGGCATGCCTCGATAGGGGTTCGTGATTTTAAGCTACGTAAATCGAGATGATTAAATATAAAAATATAAAGGGGTTTGACTGGTCAATGGTTCACATCAGAACCTTTTCAAAGTTTTTCCAACATCTCAAATCATCGTACAAATTTATATTCAACACGCTATCTCCTCCATACCACGTCGCTTCCCTTTTCTTTTCAGCCGAGAAAAAAAATGTCCTTCCTCCCAGTTTGAACCGTGATAAATTGAAGCTCGCAAGCCCTTTCCCTCTTCTAAATTTCATACGCCCAGATAAACAAATAAAAATTTATAACAATGGCGACCATTTCGAAATCGAAATCCCCATCTTCTTCGAATCAAATCCACTTGATAAAATAATAGGGGAGAGCGACCGCGTGCTCGAGTTCCAATTGAAGGCATAAATATATTCATAAATTGTTAAGCAAAGATTATTTACTTAAAGATATATTTAAAAGGAATTAAAACAATTGTGTATAAAATATATGTTACAATAAAACCTTCTTCTTTTTTATCAGATTTATATTCCACATTACAAATTCAAATTAGAAAATATTTCGTATCAAATATAAGTGTTTCATAAATTGCAATATACCCCTTCCCCATTGTACAAAGGTAAGTTGCTTGTAAATTAGTTAAACATAGTTCAAAAATCAACACGCAACAGTCAATGCTCATAAATTGGCTAGCCCAACTAATCAAATAATAAATGATAATAATTGAATATTATCATTTCCTAACAAACAAGTACATCATAAATAACTATCTCAATTCACTATCGATACAATGGCGTCCCATGTTCCGATCAGAATTTATAAATTACTCAACGAACAAATTAACACAATATAAAACATTTTTATAACACTAACAAGTATGAATTCTCTATACACACACACACACTCAAACTCATTCTAGGGTATTACTAACCCTATCTCTAATGAGTTTACCTCCAACGAGCTAAGGTATCTCTAAACTAAAGCTATGATACCATCTATGATGACCCATCATTTTGGACAATTTAAGTCGACAATAAACCACCCGTATCTAACTCAAATAGTCCAAAAGACAGATAATCAATGGGGTTAATAAGAAAATAAGAAGATGGAAAACAATAACCAGAACTCGCAGCGGAATGACAAAATATAGTAATCACATAAATAGTTCATAAAGCTATTTTACAATATAAATTTAACTTTCATTTTACAACATAATTAGAGTACAATAAATAAACATACCAAATGATGAAGTGGAATAATACTAATAAATACGATCACCAATCTCCATCTTTATCTTTAAGGAATAGCGTCTTCAAACGTTGAAATACTTAGGTTAACTTGAGTGTAATGAATGGACAAAACATTCTAGTCAGAACTAAAAATTCTTATGTAAATTAAATCAGTATCATGAGAAATAAGAGTACAAGTAACTTAAGAGATGTTACGTGGTTTTCATCCCATAAGGATCCGTTAAACTATCTATATATAGTAAGATACGCTATATATGCAGTGTCTATCAATAAAGTAAATATTTTTCTTACCGTTTAGGCTTTACATTAATCCACCTTAACACATTTTTAAGCATTGTCCTATAGTTTTCCTTAGTAGCACAACTAGTAAGTTGGTAGCCAAGGAGGCGCCACGATAGGACTAAAACCAAATCATAGTGGGCTTGTATTAGGATAATCATCTGACAAGGCACGTGAGGGAATGCCCAAGGTAGGATTCTACCATTTCGAGTCACCAGACTAGTGGTAACCCCTAACGGCCCACCGCGAGCATCCATCCTATAATCAAATCGAGGTGCACCAATCGAGTACAAAAATAGAGATAGTAATACGAAGAACAGATGTCAGCTAGATGTAGCTAGCCTCAATGATCAGGACAAGGCATCCTATTTTAGTCATTTCAAATTGACACTAGTGTCGGGGCCTATATAACGACCCGTAAATTTTAATGGTTTTATTAACATAATTAACTGAAATTTTGCTTGAAATTAAATAGTAAATTTTTGAAATGAAAATTTGATATTTGAAATACGTCTATATAAACATAGCAAATGGTAAATTTTCACCAGAAATATGGAAGTTTATTTTGTTGTGTAATTTTATTTAAAATTTAAATCAGTTAATACTTGATGATAATAAAATATTTCTCAAACCTGAATATTTTTACATAATAAAAATGAAATTCACTTTCCGAGAGAGACGTCGTAATTCGTTTCGCAAAATTTGGATTTTTATAGCTCCGTTTGTCTTATTTTCTGCATTTTAGCAGCATTTTCGGTAGCGGAAATTCGAGTTTTTAAAATTTGATCGTATCACTGGGATCTATGCACCATTCTATTCGTCTCGTCGTGCTGATCTCCGCGGTATATTTTTTCAGTATTTTGAGGTTCGGTACGCGACGGAAATGGAAAAAAACAGTGTCGTATCGTTACCAAAATTTGTGACATTTTGTTTCCTTTGCATTTTCAAACATGTGACGTGCTGCCCAAACAATAATAAATTTCTTTATTAACTTTTCAGTTGAATCAAGGTCTGACCGTTGATATGACATTTATTCTTTTTCTATTATATATTCATTTTTCCTTTTTCACTTTGCTCACCTATTCATTCACGAAACCAGGTGCGTTAATTTTGTTCTTCTTCCTATAGCTCTCTGCTTCCCTTCTCTTTTTCTTTTCTCTCCCTTTTTTTTCTCTCACTGATTCTTCTTTTTGCCCGTTCCTTTCTTGTGCCATGCTTCTCCCCTTTGCCAAGCAAATCCAAACCTCACCCATGCGTCCCCTCCCTGGCACCAAGCAAGCCCGAAGTCACCAGACCCCACTTTTCACCTCTCCATCTCCATGCCTGCCGAGTCTTACCTCCCCAAACCTGAACCCCACATCTACCCTTCAGCCCACCCAAAGCCAAACCCGCAAGAGCCATCACCTCAGCCTACATCCCCATCAACTCGCCACCACCCAAACGTGGCTGAATAGCCAAGCGCCCCACCGCCTTCCCTGACTTACAGCCAACCCCTGCCCCGCCTGAACCGATCGTCTAGCCTTTGCCGAACACTCCTCCTCCGCGTCAGCCTCCACCAGATCACCGACGACCCTTGGCGTGTCCGTGCCTTCCCTAGTTGTGCACCCATCCGACCTAGCTTTAAAACCCCTAAGCCTTTGTCGATTTGCATATATATCAGCTGTATACACACACACACACATATATCTCTGTGTGTGTGTGTTGCCTGAAGTGTTTTTTTTTTATTTGGGTTCACCAAAAATTTGATATGTAGAATATATATGGTTCGTATATGCAAGGACGGAGCCAGGATTATACGTTGAACTGGGCTACTAAAAAGGGTTGTTATAACAGAATAATCATCAATACAAATTAACCAAAATGTCAGTGATAAAAGACTATTATAACAGAATAAGCATAAATACAATTAACAACTGTTCATTTATATTTTGTTTTTGTTCAATCGTTCTTTTCCTTAGCTGTTTTCCATCGTTCTCTAGCCACGAAAGGTGAGTAATCACTCACGATTAACATTCTTATATTTATTAAATTTGATTTCACTTGAAACGACAATTGAAATATGCTGCTAGATTTAACTGTTAATTTTATAATTGCTATATATGATAAGCCATCATCTGCAATTGTCCACCTGTGATATATGACACCATATATATTCTATTGTATATTTTATTTAATTTATCACTGATGATATATGCCTGTTATTGATATGTTATATTTTATCATATTTGTTCTCACTCTACAAGTTCCCTGTAATTTAGAATTCCCTATGGGTTGAAATGATACATACCCGAACGATTTTGTATAATAGGGGAAAATCATTATGGGTTGAAATGATAAACCCAAGCGATTTTCATTGATTTTAAATTTGGGATTGCGGGTTGAAATGATATATACCCGTAGATATTTAAATTGCGGATTGAAATGATAAATATCTGTATCACTTGACCATATGATAGAGAATTATATACGGACACTGTTGGTCTATATTTTGAAAATTATTCCCAAAGTTTTGAAAGGAAATATATGGTTTTGATTAAATATTTATTTTTAAAATATAATATATAAATGTTATTTATTAGATTTTTAAAATTTATATGTTTTGGAAATTTTAAATTTATAAGTTAGTTTTGAAAATATAATTTTTAAGATTTTACTTATAGTTTTACCATTTTAAAATATATAAAAAAATAATATTTAATATAAAATATACATTTAATAATATGATTTAATTTAATAAAAATTTAATTTAAATGAGTATATAATATGTTTAAGTATTTACTTAAATTTGTATTAATGTTTTAAAAATAGATTTTATAACTTTAATAATAAAGGTTGGGAAAATAAATTAATGTTGACTTGGAATTTAAATTGGTTAATAATTGAATTTAAGTAAGAATTTATTTGAACTTATTTATTTTGAGATTTTGAAAATTTTGATTTATAACTCGATTCGATAAAAAGATGAATATT
Source organism: Allium fistulosum (assembly GCA_030737815.1). Classification (NCBI taxonomy): domain Eukaryota; kingdom Viridiplantae; phylum Streptophyta; class Magnoliopsida; order Asparagales; family Amaryllidaceae; genus Allium; species Allium fistulosum. The sequence continues at coordinate 187,614,983 of CM060906.1, forward strand.
CTAAATTTTTAAATAAAATTGAGATTGAATATTTAATATTGATTTAAATTTATAAATTAGGATTTTAAATAATTGTTATAAAAATGATTAAGTGAATACTTTCCAATTTGGATAAATTTAAAGTTAAATTTGAAATATAAATGAAATTTATATTGTAAATGTTGAATATTTAAACTTGAATCTTATTTGAATTGAAGTGATAGTTCAAAACCTGGATTTGAAATCGATAAAAATTGAAATAGTATATATAGAATTTGAATTGAATCTTTGACCTTTAAATTGAAATGGTTAAACGGGAATTGATTTAAATTGAAATGTTAGAATTTAAGATTATTTGAATTGACTTGCGAAATTGGAGGAAACCATTTTATTATATAAAGTATTTTTAATATATAAACTATTTCAATCTATAAATATTTATTATATATACCATTTTCAATATCTAAACTGATTAAGTCAAAAGTGTTATGATTTCCAAAGTGTTATGATTCCAAAAGTGTTATCATTTCCAAAGTGTTATCATTTCCAAAGTGTTATGATTTCGAAAGGGGTTATAAATTTTGAAAGTGTTAAGATTCTGGAAATGAATTTTATTTAAAGCGAATAATGATATTGAATTGATATGGGTTTGAAATGAATATGATATTTTATTATAAAATATGAACTATTTGAAAATTGAATGACCACGATGTGAAATAAGCGTTTTGTTGTTAAAGAGACCGGGATCGGATATTGTCATACTCTCTGCCAATACCGAAAACCACTTTAACAACTGTGTACATGGTGGAGATTCCAGAATGAAGTAGGATGGTTGGGTGACAATTCTATATGGTATTTATTACGTAGCCCTGACTCCCGTGAGTCAGCTTGATGTGGCTAAAACAGGAGCCATGTCGGGCCAAGTGAGGTCATTCCTCCGATCGGACATATTTCTTCGATACCATTCTATTGCTTTTGGGATTTGATTGTGCACCCTTTGATTTGGGAGTGTGTCGCGAGGTGGGCAGTAGTAGCTGCTATGCGTTACCACCAGTCCGGATCCGCAAACGGTATATCTACCCTGGCATTGCCTCGTGTGCCTTGTCACATGCCCTATCGCGCCTTCTACGAGTTTGTTTTGTGTCGTACCTATGGAGTGTTCCCAGAGAGCCCACATGCGGGTGGAGTTTACAGTATCTGTATAGACTATGGCATTATAAAAATGTGTTAAGGGGGATATGGGTAACGCCTAAACGCTATTTTAATAGTTTACTTTACTATAGACATAATATAATAGCGTATATTACTACATAGTAGATAGTTCCATGGATCCTTAGAGGATGGAAATCCCAAACATCCTCTGAGTTACTTGTATATCGGTTGATATTTCACTTGAGTTGAATTTGTTAATATAAGAATGTTAATCCTGACTCGAGTGTTTTGTGTTTTGCTTTATGCTCGGGTCAGACTGAGTGTCACAGCATTTGAGACCTACCTTTGGAGTTGGAGCTTTACTTGGAGATCCGTCTATATCTATTCAGCTTTCAGCTATCCAATTGTTTGGTTCAGACCTGTCATCTATTTGTATTTGAGACTTCATTGTATTTGAGATATTATGTTGTATTTTATTTCAAACTCTGTTGTTTATATAGTAGTTTCCTGAACTACTATTTATCTATTCCGCTACTTATTGTTATATTACTCTGTGTCTGTGATTCTGTGATTGATTTATTTACTGTATATTCTGAGTTTTGCCAAATATAAATTAACAATATGATATTTTGAGCAATTTAATTCTGACATGTGCGGATGCGAAAGGTTCAAAATACCAGGTCGTTACAGCCTATCCATCATCGTTCTCTTTCTTCAAATCCAGCAAATGTTTGCCAAATATAGACACTTCATTCTAGATCATCCATCACATACACAGCTGTCAAAGTGGTTTCGATATTAACAGAGAGTATGCCAATATTCGGCCCCGACCTCTTTAATAACCAAACGTCATTTTTCACATCGGTTGGTTCTTTAAAATCTTATGAAATGTTCATACTTCATGTCAAATTATCGAATTCACTTTAACAGTATAAATCATACTTCATATCATTATTTAAATTAAACAAATTTATTCTAAATTAGTTTCGAATTTGACTCGGTTATGAGATTTAATCAGTTTTAAAATTTAATAGTTTCAAAGTTAAAATAGGTTTGAATATTAAAATAGTTTTGAAGATTGAAAACAGTTTGAATATTAAAATATTTTGAATATTTAAGAATGGTTTTGAAAAATTGAAATTTTTTTGATATTGAAAATAGTTTTGAATATTGAAAACATTTTATATATTAAAATAGTTTGAACATTAAAATAGTTTATATATTAAAATAGTTTGAATATTAAAATAGTTTATATTTAGAATGGTTTGAATATTAAAATAGTTTATATTTAAAATTTATATTCAAAATGGTTTTGAGTTAAAACTGTTTCTTTATTTTCTCAACAATTTGAACTCGGGTTCAAATTCTAAATCAAAACGAATTCAATTTTTTGACTTCCAATTCAAGTCAACTTCAAATTAAAAATTTAATTTAAATCAACCTCAATTCAAAATAGTTTCAAACTTTACTACAAATTCAATTTAAACGATTCTATTCAAATGGCTGAAAGTTTCAATACAAATTCTCATTTACAACAGTTTAATTTAAATCCATTTCAAATCCAAAATTTGAAATACCAATTTAAACCACTTTAATTAAAATAAATTCAAAGTTTAAATTAAAATTTAAACCTTTCAAATAATTCAATTCAGATAAATTTAAATCATATCTCAATTTCAACTTTAAGATTTTGAGTTAAATTCTTTAAACAATTTCATTTAAGTAGTTCAAATTTCAACTTTTCAAAACTCGAATTAGAAAATAATTTAATTCATATTAATCCAATTTTAATTTTCTTTAAAATAATATCATTTAAACAAATCCAAATTCAAGATTTTGAAACCATTTAATTTAACCAAATCCGTTGTCCGTATATAATTTTCTACTATATGGCCAAGTGGCTAGTTATTTTAATTTTGATTACATGGATGGATATATATCATTTCAACCCATATTTAAATATCATAGGTGTATATCATTTCAACTTATTTCTCAGTTCAATTTCAGAACAATTCAAATGACAATTTATATGATGTCAATAATATATAGGGTGATAACAGGGATATATCAAAATAAATGATAATCAGCAATATAAACACAACATCTTCCATCATATCGATCAATAGGCATACATATGCAATCAACTTCCAAATCAACCAATATATCACAATAGTCACTAGTTATCAAATGTTAGGGTGTTTAACTAGCTGTTCAATTTTAATATTAATTTAAATGTCAATTCAATTCGATATCAAACACAAATTCAATTTAAATTTCAATTAAAATTACCAAATAACAATTAATAAAATTTATCCCTTCATGATTTTGATTTAACTTGCATCGTAAATTTTAGTATTGTGTGAGTGGGTTTAATTACCCACCTTTGATTTTAGCCCATTAAAATCAAAATAGAAGCCCAAAATCTCAACAGTCTTCAAACTCAACCAAACTGTTTCGTATTGTCCGAAATATCAACACGAGTCCAAAAGAAGAAACTGCATGTGAATTGGAGTTCGTATACAAAAGTTATGACGGTTAGAACATTTGAATTTTAAAATTTAATTAAAATAAAAATAAGTGAAAATTTGTAATTACCGTTATCTGCTCCAACCCTAAACGTGACATTGATCCTTTATCATCCATCAACCGCCACTATTTGACCATCCACCACCACATCCATACGCTACCGTTCATCCATCGGAGACCATCACCGAGATGCCCATGCCTTCCTCCACCTCCACCGAAGTTGCCGCCTCTTCCAACGTCGCAAGGTGACCCCGCCGACGCCTTCATTTGAGCTAGATTTTAAAAAAATTCCAGCCAACGCGACCAACTAGTCAACAATGCAACCATATAGATCGACTCCCCTTGTTGTCCTCTACGACCCAGTACCCTTCAATCGTTCTATAGTCGCAGATCCACTATTAAATCGAAACACAAAAACGAATGGCTTGAACCGTTTCGTCAATTTCTGCTTAACGGTACATCAGATTGAAAAACAAATCTTAGATGCTTCTTTGTTTCATTGAGAGATTTCCGATGATATATAATTTGAAAGGGTTTGAGCAGTTTGAATTTTCAATTGAATTTGAAATCGGTAATTAGGGATTTAGGATAAGAGATAGTTTGGCTCACATCCTTGTTAAGTTTAGAGAACATCCTCCCCAAACTAAACTTACATTTCTAGTCCCTATTTCAAATCCGCCTGTGCCAAAAGACCCAAATATCCTTTACATATTTAGCATTTCAAACGCGTATAACTTTATGTAGAAACATCGGATTAGCATACCGTTTTCACTAAAAAATCATAAATTTTAGACCTTTAAAATGAGATCCATTGTTGATACCAAACAATCATATTTGCAGTAAGGCTGTAATTATTTCATATATTTGCAGAGAATTCTGCAATTTTTGAACATCATCGATTTTTCTTCAAATGTCGGCAATTATTCCATATAATTGCAGACTTTTATGCAATTATATGGAATAATTGCAGACTTTTAAGCAATTATATGTAATAATTGTAGACTTCTCTGCTATTATTCCGTATAATTGCCGACTTTTCTACAATTATTCAGTATACTTGCCATTTTCTGCAATTATATGAAATGATCATCAATTTTTCTTCAAATATCAGCAAGTATTCTAAATAATTGCAGACTTTTGTGCAACTATATGGAATAATTGCAGATTTTTCTGCAATTATTCCATATAAGTGCATACTTTTATGCAACTATATCAAATAATTGCAGAAAACTCTGTAATTATTCCAAGTAATCACAGAAAAGTGCAACTATATCATATAATTGCAGATTTTTCTGTAATTATTGCATATAATTGTTGAATTGTCATGCCGTTGTTTTTACATATGCACAATGCCACTCATTAGAAAGATAATAATTTTTTTGATTTAATGGCGAAAATAGTTTGTTAATCTGTCATTTCTACAAAAAGTTATTGCGCTTTAAAGATTGATAATTTATGGGGTGCAAAATTTAATTATGGATGTGAGAATAACATCCACATATGAAGAATCAATGTTCAACAATGGAGCAGAGGGGTATTTTAGAAAAGAAAATTGCAGTCTTTTTAAATAGGGATGTAATTTATATCTTTTTTTTGGAAGGATGGTTTGTGTATTAAGTTTGATTCTAAGGATGTGTCCCTTATTTTCACATAGGATAATCTCCATTAAAAAGGAAGAAGTTAGATCTGAAAGGAAATATAGAAGAATAAAATAGAAAGAAATGGAGGCTGCTAGGGTTTCATCAAAACAACATATATATAGGCAAAAGAAAGATCGACTGGGCTAAAGCGATTAAAAAGGCCCGAAAACCTTTTTTCGTTCCCGAATGAAAATATATCATCCTATATATCGAAATATACATTTTCGATATTTCTAAACCCAATGAAACTATCAAAGATCCTGAAAAACAACTTTGCTCATATTTTCCTTTTTGCCATCAACTTAACATTTTTAATAACTATTTAAAATTTATAACTAACGCGACACAATTGCGGGTCATTACATGGACTATTATAAGGCGGATGAACAATATTGTTTTAAAATTATATTTCCTCTTTTTGTACAATTATACTTAGCTTCCAAATGAAAATATTCTTTTTATTTCATTTTTAAAACATTCTTTTAATTTGATTAAAAATATTTTTTAATTAAATCAAATTTCCTTTTCAATTAAAACATATTTTTCTTTTTTTATTTCCTCTACTTTCTCTTTTATTTTAATTAAAACATATGTTTCTATTTATTACGCATATTAATTTACAATTAACGTTTTCTTTCCTTTTATATGAAAGGTTCCAATCACATTAATTGCCGTTGATTTCGAAGTTAAATATTAAAAGAGAAATGAGACAATTCGATATCTTTTTATTGTAATTTAATGTATGTATGGAATTATTGTATATGAACCTAAATTTATTAATTTCTTATTAAATAAGTGATTTCTTATTCTTGTAATCTATCTTTTTGCTACCAAACATTTCAAATAAATAAACATTTGATTTCTCCCTTAATAAAGAAACATTGATTATTCTTTATTAACATTTATTATTCCAATCAATTGGAAATTTACATTCAGATATGTATTAATTTCATTCAAACCAATGTCATTAAACTACACACAAACATATGTTATCATTCTTACCTTATTGCAAACCTATGTTATTGATAGAAATTTAAATTAAGCTCATAAATTATATTATAATTTAATTTTTATTAGTACAATCTTAAAAAAATTTCTAACAATTATATTCAAATTTTTTAATCAGTTTAACATTTTAAATGGTTAAAAATACGGGTCGTTACAAATATGGGCTTGGGCTTAAGTTAGTAGAAATATATATTTTTTCTTTTCCTTTTACATATAATCCTAATTCTAATTTTAATTCAAGTTACAATTACAGTAAAATTCCAAATAAAACTTATATTTGCAATACTTAATTATTTTCTAACATTAAAATTTCCTAGAATTTATTTCTATATTTATTCACTTAAATTTAAATACCCAAAATTCATATTTTAAATCAATTCATTAATTAATTTTCTAATCAATTTATTCCACAATCTTCTAAACAAATAATTACTCCTATGAGACTCATCCTAGGATATCATTAACCCTATCTCTGATGATACTTTACCCCTATCAGGCTTAGGTGTTCGCTCAACCTAAGCTCTAATACCACGTGTAATGATCCGCACTTCCATGCAATTTAGGTTGACAATAAACCATAAATGTCCAACCCAAATTGAACAAAAATGTGGATGGTTAAGGGTAAAAAGAAAAAGAAAACATCATAATCTCACATAAATGGAATAACATATATTATTTCAATAATCTATACAAAAGGAAAAACTTTTAAATACATACATCAAAGTCTATCCTAAGCTCAGCTTGGACAGTCATAAATACCTGTCCTTACAAATGCTAAAAACAACAAACACGGCGGAAAACAAAACTACCTCCATACGTTGATGAAGATCTCTAGCTTTCCTTTAGAAACTCTAAGCATCTTCACCTAATCTAGAAACTACTCGAATCTGACTCGAGCATTAAAAATACCCGGACCAGGCTTGGAAAACCAACATGAGACCCGAATTGTAAATATATATGACAGTGTCATAGATCGACTTGATGTCAAACAAAACCTTTGGAAAGAAGACTATCTCATAAGACCACGCTGCACATAAACACAGATGGGTTTTTACTTTATGATAACTAAAACATTTTTATCAAATCATTTGATACTATTTCTAATGACATTGCTTTGAAAATCCTTTCAAATAAGATATTAAAATATACATAATGGTTACATTTGTTAAACTCAACAGCATATTTAGGTATACAATCAAGTCCGCTAAAGGCGCATATTAGAGAGAATGGATTCCAACAACGACAAGGTAAGGGACTACCTTCTGTACAGTACAACTCTAGAGGAATGTACCAAGGCACGACCCCGCTGCCTCTACCAACACAGGACCGGCCTACCTCTACCATAGATAGTACCGAATATGTCATCACCCTCTGTGGCCACAACATACACAACACACCTGATATATAGAGGGAAATCTAGAAAGGTGACGATCATCTCCTAATCTGTGCGACTCACATAGCCCTACCGCATCTACCTTGTTTTTGCCATCACCGATGTGTGAGGCTTGAGGTAACATTTAACCTTTCTCAAAATAGTAAATCCCTCTTTTAATGCCACATTGTCATTTTCGATGACACACTAATTGGTTTTCATGAAAGTACAACCCTAAGTTCATATACCTCAGGGAAGGGTATTAAGTAGGGTTACCTCCTACACCACCAAACAAATGTACATTTATAAAAACCAATGTGCATGGTGTTCAAAATATAATGTCAGGCATTCATCCATACAAGTTGTCCAGGAATAGGATAAACCGAAGGTGGTACTACTACATCCTATTTGGGAATTACCCCTAGAAATAGTAGCAAGCAGTCCTTCCATTGAAGATTTCAAAATAAAGGTACTACTGCCACCATATGTATATAATATGGGAATCACGATGTTAGTGGAAAGTAGCCCTACATTATGAAGATCTCCGTCTTCAAAATCATTGTATTCAACATATCTCCACTTTCAAATGCTTATAATTGTTCGACATGGTTTTCAGATAGAAATAACTTGAATCCAATCCTGGTTTCTCCGAACCAAATATTGATAAAAAAGATGTTAAGTATATGAGAGATTGGTGATCATCATTCAATCAATTAATATCTTTATATCCAATAAAATATCTTTAGAGATATATTTTAAACCGTTTCTTCCTAGTATATATAGATTTATTAAACCTCTTTTTAACTTTGGAAATACAAAATCATTTCGTTTAAATTACTTAGGAAAAATATTTCCATCTTCTGTTATTGGTATAATTTCAATCTAAATGGAGATTACTTATTTCCAAAACATATCTTTTAATGGGTTAAAATCAATATTACTTAAGACATCGTTTACTGTATACCAAACCTATTAGTACTAAATAAAAATGATTCATATATTTTAGATTAATTATACTTAATACTAATTTTTGTATACAACCTGTACTATTCGTCAAATAATGGTGAAATCACCTTTTAAATTCACATGGATGGTATGGGTTCTCTCCACGGAATTTAATACGGAGTTTAACTAGAACGTTCTCTTTACCATCAAAATTCTATTTTAAATCTTGTTTAACTTTTGTAAAAAAACTCACAATCTCTTTTCTTTTATCTTAAGAGAAATATGGTCAGAGTAAATCTAATTAACTATCCTCTCCGTTGGGCCAGTCTGGATAGCTAAGGGGAGCAGGCAACTGGTTTTTCAAACTCCAGCCTAAAGACTACCTCTTTGTCACCCAAAAGACGGCCAAATTGTTTGATCGACTCTAAACCTGTAAATACTTGTATGGTTATTTGGAAAACATTTCCAAAAGATTCAAGAAGAGAAATCAAAGTTAAAATCATTTATTCAAAAAATTGTTAAATTCATTTGTTAAATTGCTAGTGAATAGTGATTTTACAGCTTTATAGATCAAAACACTTATTCATTATATATTTATGTTCACTTTTATGACTCAAATCACTTTTAAACATTTTAACATATTTATGAAATTTATTTCATATTTTTAAAGATTAAAAATATCCATTTTTAAAGTGTTGAAACCAATATTTTTTGAATTGCCAAAACGCGACAATTTTGAAAACTTGATTTGGACATATTTCAAACTTTACTAAATGAAATCCATATTTTTCCTTTTCATTTGAAAATTATAGTTATAAGGGTCCGGAAAATTCTAATTTCAATAAAGTCTGACTCATATTTCATTCTATATATTGATTGAAAATTTTAAGGCGCGAAATCGCGAACTATAGTTACGCAACTCGCTTATTTTGACTCTATTTTCAAATCTTTTTCAACTTTACCGAAATGAGTTTTAATGTTTACAAAATATTTATAAACCATTTTTATCCAGTTAATAATGCTTATTTACTATTATAATTCATAAAGGAAAGTAATTCCTTTGTGTAAATTCGATATGTATTTTACCGTGAATAATTTCCATACCAAACAAGCATATTATCAACCAATCATCTAATAATCAATCATTTTAGCACTCAAACTATGCTAATCAACCAAGTATACTTACATAGCACAAATTATAGATAATTTTAACATAAATTTAAATAAGATGGAAGTAGTGTTCTAACTTTTATGCTATTCGACTCTAAGTTGATTTTTTTTAATTGACGAAACGATCCATGTCTCCGCATCGAAGCTTATTGTAACGACCCAGAATTTGACCACTTTAAAATATACTATTTAAAGTGATTTTAAATATGAATTAAGTAAGGTTATATGATTCAAATAAAATTATATAGGGTTTGGGAAGAGAAGTATACACAAAAATAGTAACATTTGCCTATATCGATAAAAGTGACAAAATGCTAATTTTAGAAAAGTAAGTTTCAATGGTTAAATAAATTATTTTAATTAATTTATGAGTGTTTATATTTTTAAATAGCATTATACAAATTTATTTTTAAATTTGGTTTACATAAATAAATAGTTTAACTAAAACATCAAAATCTGAGCGTAAAACATTTTGTCGAAAATAAATGTTTTGTCGATTAAAAGATGCCGCAACGTTATCGCACCTTTGTTAACATATTTGAAACATATAAATGCACACATTTTAATGATAATCAAGTTTACTTTTACTAAATAAGATTAGAAAACTTCTAGAAGTCATTAGTAAAAGTAAGTAAGAATTAACAAAAGTAAGAAAAAGTAAACATCAAATCACATCAAATCATTGCCAACATAATTATGATATGATTTACTTAATCTTTAAGTGACTAAGACATAAAGTAAGGATGTGAAAGATGATGTTAAGTATTGAAAAAGTGGAGATAGATTTAGGTTGAAGTAAGGTTAGTTTGGTAATTTGGTAAGAGGTTATTTTGGTAAATTTACCACTTCTTTATTTTTCTATAAATACCCAGCTCCTTCTTCACTTTCATTTACATTTCTTCTTCTTCTTTTCCCAAGTTTTTTCATCTTATTCCTCTTCTCTTTAATGGCTTCCATGCCATATAAAAAATTATAAAGAAATAATGTCAAAATATTTAAAAAAATATTCAAAAGAAATCAATGTTTATTCTCTTCAAATCAAACTCCTTTTTTCTTTAAATTTTACCCCTTCTTCTCTCCACCATAACCTTTTTAAAACTGAACCAAAATACAAAATTCTTTTTTTAAAAATCATGTATTTTTCCAGTGGCTACAACTTTCCTGTTGACCACTTCATCTCATTATGAACTTAACTATGTCAAAAAGGCACTTATTTCTAGTGCATTTTCTGGCCTAGTTTTCAAGCCAGAGAATAGGCCATTTTTTACTTATCATAACTTGATCATAGCTGATCCAAATTAAGAATTTTTTTTAAACCATATAAAATTCCAGTGGCTATAACTTTTATGTTGATCACATTCTCCAGTTTTGAGTTTTGCTATACCTGAATCTCAATTCTTTGAAGGGCATTTTCGGGCTTCATTTTTGTCAATTCGGCAATACCTCTTCTTAATTCTACCATATCTTCCTCAAAACAACTTAGATTCAAGTGATTCTTTTTTTAAAAATTCATGATAAAATAATTTCCAACAACTTTTTAGTTATTAAGTTTTTCAAATTTTGAGAGTAAGAGTCAAAAATAAGAGAGAAGATGACCTATTTTTCGGGTCTAATTTTGAGAATTCAAGTTTAAAGTTCTACCACTTATTCACTATACTTTTGGGCAATCTCCATTTCAACCCTTGGCCAAGCTTTAGGAAGGGGGAACTTAGAATTATTTTCATTTGGTTCCGAAGCATGGTAGGAAGTATGCGTTAGATCTTAAGTTCCTTGCCTTAAAGTTTGACGGAGTGGAATCCAAGGTAAGTTATTTTTTATTTTAAGTTCATTAAAACCATTGGTAAGTTGAAATAACATTAAGTGTTAAGTGTTGTTTGAAAACCTTTGTTGAATGCTTGTTTACTTTGTTTTCTAAAAAATGGCTTGATTTTCTTGCTTGATATTATGTTTTGTCGGTTAATTAAGTAATTTAAAATTTAGAAATTAAATACTTAATGGGGTATGCGGAAACGACTAGTACATGTGTTTTGTCTGTGAGATCCAAGGAGACTTGGACGAGGGACGGAACATGTTGAAGGGAAAGCCCGGATGGTCCAAAATAAATATCAGACCGTTTTAACCCAGGTTAAAATAAAGTGTTATAAATATTTGATAGAATGAAGCGTTGATTTATCATTTATTGTTGTGTTTATTTTGTTAATTGATTGTTTGGTTGTTTGAATTAGGCTCGGCCAGTTTATGAGCATTGATTATTATTTATTGATTGTTGACTTTACTCAACTAGTTTATGAGCAATTAATTATCCATATGCATGGGCTGGGTAGAAAATAATTGTTGGCTAACACCTTGTGATTTATTTCACGATTTGACTATAAGGTGTTTAGCGGTAATATTTGGTTCACTTCAATTTAATGAATTGTTTTGAAGATTGATTTTAAAGTTGAAATGCTATGAAATATTTGTTTGCGCCAAAAATGGTCACAAACCCCAAGTATTGTGAAAGCACCAGTATATAAATACAAGTCAGTAATATTCAGACACGAATCTCAGATCTAAGCTAGCAATAAACAACAATCCAGAAGTAAATCACAAGAACACGAGATTTATAGTGGTTCGGCTATCTCCGGCCTACGTCCACTTCAATGATTTTTATCTTTTATTGATGTTCTTTGCTGATTCCAGATGATTACAGCAGATACAATGAATGAATTCGAGTATAACAGCAATGGAAAGAAGTAGGATTGAATCCGGCAGAGTCCGGACGTTGGGCAGCAAAAAGACCCCCCCTTTCTGTAGGTTTCAGGGGGCTATTTATAGGCGTAGGAGGCTGAGATCACGCTCAAACTTCAGGAGACTTCTTCTGGCATGTGAGTGGACCCACGCGACCAGTTCCACCAAGTTTCGACTCGATCTGTGATCGATTCGAAATGATTTTGAATCCATCAAGAAACAATCCAATCGAGCTGAAACTTGGCAGGAACATTCTTTACCTTGTGTTCAAGCTTCTGTGAAAATTTCGTGGCATTTGGATCAAGGGTTTGTGAGATATGATCGATACGAAATTGCAATTTTCGTGTGTTGCCGAGTTCGAAACCATGATTTCGCATCCATCCCTGTCGTATCGATCGGAAGCACGCGCGCGTAGTGACGTGGCGCTAATTTTAGGGATCGATCCGATCTCTGTGGCGTGTTGACTGGGTTGCTTGCGCTTTGTTCGTTCCAAGATTCGAACAAGCCAATGCTTGATGGATACGAATCCGATGGATTCGAATATAGTGAGGCGACGTCTATTTGATAGATTCAAAGCTGATCGATTCGAACAGACCGGTATCACGCTACTGATCGATTCGAAGCATATGGAACCTGATGGATTCGAACAAATACAAATCCGATGGGTTCGAACAGAACATCTTCTTGACCTTTTGATGGATACGAACGACATACTTTCTTCATTTCGAATCGATCATATCTCGTCCATACGAATTCCATTTAACCTGAAATTTGGAACGCTGGCTTTTATGGCTTTGCTTGTCATGTCTTGTCAGTTGTAGCCCGATCCGGACTCGGACAAAACTCATCGATATCCATGGTTATCCTGCAATGCATAATTGATATTTATGGCTAGTCATTATTGATTTTCAGTCAGTTTTGGGTATCTCAGCTTTGCTAAAAGTTGGGATAACACTTTGCCCCCCAAAACATGCCTTTTGGTAAAAGGTGTGTTTTGATCACTCAAATCGAATGCAGTGAGTTCATGTTTTATTCAAATCTTATGGTATTTTCAATCGAGTTCATGGTTGTTCGAAGCAAAATCATTATCCACTTCTTCCTGTGGAAGTTAAGAATGAAACTCCGTAGTCTCTCCGGACAATCAACGGTTACTCCGGACCCTTGCTAAGCCCATCCCAGACTTGGCGAATGAATAGAAAGATCCTGTTGCACTCCGGCGTTGCTTTCTGCCCCTTGCACTCTGGCCCCAGTTAGGGCGTAAAGCGATGTCTTGGTCGTTCCGGACCGATCGTAGCCTCTCCGGGCTCCTGCTGGATCCCATCATGTCACTCTCCGGTGAAGGGGAAACAACATTAAGTGAGTCAATCCTGTCGCTTTCCGGCGAAGCGACTCACTTCTTGCACTCCGGTTCAATGTATCTGAACATTAAGCAATGTCATGGCCTAAATCATGGGCCGATCATAGCCTCTCCAGGCTCTTATCGAATCCCGATCCAATCACTCTCCGGTGAATGGGAAACGATGTTAAGTGAGTCGATCCTGTCGCTCTCCGGCGAAGCAACCCACTTCTTGCACTCCGGACCCCGTCTCTCCGGGTAGGGTCATAAAGCGATCATTTTTATATTGATATTTAATATTCATCCTTTAACTCTCCGGTCAAAGGTTCATTTCAAGAAATTCAAGTTTATTTATTAAATTCAGGTCCTAGATGTTCAATCTCAAACATCAGGAAAAAACTAAACATTGCCTCTCCGGGCAGATCGGTTTATCTCCATCTCGGAGCATGCTTAGGGATCTCTCTAGTTCCCATACATGAGTAAGTGGAGTAGCCGTTTATTCTGAAAACAAATCTAATGAAATTATTTGACCGAAGTTCAAGTCCTGAACTTGGCCCTTGCCACCTTAATCAGTTGATGACGAGTCGTGATCCCGATCCAGGATCGTTTCTGTTAGGTGGAGGCGGTAGTTGTTCAGGCCTTATCGCCGCTGCCCGTTCTCTGACATATTGTGGCAATCTACCACTCCTGGCATGTTATTCCACCTCATCCCTTAGGTGGCGGCATTCGTCGGTTGTGTGCCCATCCAGCTCATGAAATAGGCAATATTTTCCGGTTCTACGTTCCCGCTCTGTGGGATCTCTCCTGGGTGGTTTTCGATAGGGGAGTTGCCCCCGAGTTTCAGTATAAATTCGTTCCAGGCTTGCCGCCAAATCTGTGTATTGCCTGAATCTGGGCCCTCGGAATTTCTTCCGTTTATTTGGACCATCATGTGCATCATCCTGCTTTCTCTTTCCTTTGTCTGCCCTGGACTGTTCCCTGGCGATTCCTTCGCCTTGTGCAACATTTATTTCCTACCTCTCGGCTCGTGATTCTTCTAATCGAATGAATTTCTCAGATTCATGGTAAAACTCTCCAAGATCTTGCGGTGGATCTCTTGTCAATGAATCTTTGAATTCGGTGCCTTCTCCAACTCCTGCCACCGTCGCCATCAAAATCATCGATGGATCCGGGCGATCTACAGAAGCCACCGTTGCATTGAATTGCAGCAGAAAACCTTTTATCGACTCTCCGGTCCTTTGCTTTATCGAAGCTAAAGTCATCACACTCTTGGGTCTTGTCACATAGACCCTAAATTGTTCCATGAAGCAATCTACAAGCTCGCCCCATGTCCTGATCGATCCAGTCTTTAATTGCCTGAACCAAAGTGCAGCCAAATCTGACAAAAATAAAGGGAAACATCGTGTCATCACTTCCTCAGATGCTCCCAGTACTTCCATGTGTCTAATGTATCTGGTAATATGCATGGTCGGATCCGACTTCCCATCATACGGATCCAGCGTTGGTAGTTTGAACTTTGGAGGGTTCCTTGCATTCCTGATATTCGGAGTGAACGGACTCCGACTGACTTCTTCCAACCCTCCGCTAGGCAATCCTCCTCTCATGAGTCGTCGCACTAATCCAGCCATATTTTCATCTCCATCCTGGGGTTGCCCTCTTGGTCTTGAAGGGTATTCTGGTACATACTCTTCGTGTGGCTCGTTAGCATCAGCGTTGGCTCCAGCTTGTTGAGCTCCATCTGTAGGCCTTTCATCATCAAATCCCGAGGATCTGCCCCCGAGTCCTTGTTGATTGCCTTCTGGAGCTGCATTTTGACCTTGAACCTGACCTTCATTAGTTCCCGCAATCCTGGCTCCTTGTTCCACATTAACAGCCGCTGTAGCTGGTCCTAAGTTTTGTATTCCTGTAGTTCTCATCTGCTCAAAGAAATTCTGCAGCATCTCCTGTTGGCTCTTCATTATTCTTTCGTGCATCAGATTGGTCATGGTCTCCATTTCGTCTCTAGTGATGTAGATCGAAGCTGGTTCTTCTCCAGCACTAGAGGATGCCTCTTGACTTCCTCCTTGTTGGCTTCTCTCAGCCCTTTTCCTTCTACTTGTTTGCCGAGTCATTGTCTTTCAAATCTTCAAGCTTTCAAATCTGAACTTCAAATATTGCGTAGCGGATGCTAGTTCTTCTCAGTGAAAGCACCAAAGTGTTTGCACCAAAAATGGTCACAAACCCCAAGTATTGTGAAAGCACCAGTATATGAATACAAGTCAGTAATATTCAGACACGAATCTCAGATCTAAGCTAGCAATAAACAACAATCCAGAAGTAAATCACAAGAACACGAGATTTATAGTGGTTCGGCTATCTCTGGCCTACGTCCACTTCAATGATTTTTATCTTTTATTGATGTTCTTTGCTGATTACAGATGATTACAGCAGATACAATGAATGAATTCGAGTATAACAGCAATGGAAAGAAGTAGGATTGAATCCGGCAGAGTCTGGACATTGGGCAGTAAAAAGATCCCCCTTTCTGTAGGTTTCAAGGGGCTATTTATAGGCGTAGGAGGCTGAGATCGCGCTCAAACTTCGGGAGACTTCTTCTGGCACGTGAGTGGACCCACGCGACCAGTTCCACCAAGTTTCGACTCAATCTGTGATCGATTCGAAATGATTTCGAATCCATCAAGAAATGATCCAATCGAGCTGAAACTTGGCAGGAACATTCTTTACCTTTGTGTTCAAGCTTCTGTGAAAATTTCGTGGCATTTGGATCTAGGGTTTGTGAGATATGATCGATACGAAATTGCAATTTTCGTGTGTTGGCGAGTTCGAAACCATGATTTCGCATCCATCCCTGTCGTATCGATCGAAAGCACGCGCGCGTAGTGACGTGGCGCTAATTTTAGGGATCGATCTGATCTCTGTGGCGTGTTGACTGGGTTGCTTGCGCTTTGTTCGTTCCAAGATTCGAACAAGCCAATGCCTGATGGATACGAATCCGATGGATTCGAACAGAGTGAGGAGACGTCTATTTGATAGATTCAAAGCTGATTGATTCGAACAGACCGGTATCACGCTACTGATCGATTCGAACTCGATCGATTCGAAGCATATGGAACCTGATGGATTCGAACAAATACAAATCCGATGGGTTCGAACAGAACATCTTCTTGACCTTTTGATGGATACGAACGGCATACTTTCCTTATTTCGAATCGATCATATCTCGTCCATACGAATTCCAATTAACCTGAAATTTGGAACGCTGGCTTTTATGGCTTTGCTTGTCATGTCTTGTCAGTTGTAACCCGATCCGGACTCGGACAAAACTCATCGATATCCATGGTTATCCTGCAATGCATAATTGATATTCATGGCTAGTCATTATTGATTTTCAGTCAGTTTTGGGTATCTCAGCTTTGCTAAAAGTTGGGATAACAATATTTTCCCTTTAAAAGAAATAGAAATGTTTGGCAATGAATATTTTGTAGTTATATTATATAAAAGTGATTTATATAAGAATGGTTTTTATAAAAATGTTTTATAAAACGAAAAGAATTTCGAGGACTAAACCCGATGGTTTTAAGATGATTTTTGAACAGATTTGGGAAATAAAAATTATTAGAGATTTGAAAGTACTTATGAATATTAGTGTGAAATGATTTATCGCTTCGGGATATAAAATGTTTTATTATATTACCAATGATTTGGGAAACCGGTAACTAAAAAGTGGGCGTATGTTTTTGGTATAGTCTGCTCTTGGAATAGAGGGATGTACTTATCTATCGATTGTATGAAGGCTGGGACCCAGTTGCCTTGTTATTGGGAGAAACCTCCCGATCTAGTTGCATATGGTTTGATATGTTTTTATTACAGTATTTGGGATTTCCAAATAAACTTTTCAAAAGTGATTTGATTTAAGATCCCGAAGTAAAGTATAATTTGAATATTAAAGATATATATATTTCAAAAGTTTTGAAATAAGAATTCGAGAATAAAGTCCAAAGAGATAATTTCCGTAAAGGTAATTAGATTTGAAAATCTAAAATTGAAGATTAAGCCTGAGTGGGCAGTTTTAGGAATTGCATATTGTTTGTTGATCGTAGGCTCCATGAGTCCTATTTGCGGTAGGAGAACTACGTTGGCTTGATCCTGTATTTAATTGGGTACCCAATTAGATAGGGGTACGTAGGCAGTCACAAGTGGTAGTGATGCAGCCCTAAAATAATATAACCCTTTCATGTTTATCTATTATTGGTTGTTGTTTATCTTGTGTTATTAATTTATTATATCTTTCATGTTTACTATTTTATTCTGCATTTACACTGTTTATTGAGTTCGCAGGTAAGGATAGTGTTGTCTCTCGCATCAGAGTTGTGCAGTGGTAGATTTATAGTCTTTGTATTTGGTATGTATTAAAGCACACTTTATAGAATTAATAAATAAATAAATAACTTTGATAAGTTGTATAATTGAAATTGTATCCTATATATTTAGTAATATTGAATATTTATCAAATATGGTGTATTAAGTTGGTAGTTTTCATTAGTAGTTTTAGAACGGACGGATTTTTCGGCAATTTTAACTGGTCCAAAAATCCGGGTCGTCACACTTATGGAAATTGCCCCTGGACCTTAGTGATGCTCGACCAAGCTTGTGTGGAGGTGGAAGCTCGGCTTTAAGATGGTGGTGGTGTTGGCCGTGCACTTTAGTAAGGAAGAGGTGGAGGTTGGCTAATTTTTTGAAGCAATTTGATATCATATGTGTATGGAAATAATTTTAATAGAACTTCGATGCGGTGTTGAAATATTTTTACTATTTAGGAAGCCATTGAAGAAGATCTATTGAGAGCTCAAGAAAAAGAAGAAGAAGAGAAGAGAAGTGAATTTGTGAAGAAAGGAAGATGATATGCATGTGTATTTATAGGGTCGAAATTTTTATGCATGGAATTACCAAAATGCCCTTCCCTCCCATCATAGTTCTGGCGAAACCCCCTTTCCATGTGCCTTCTGCCACTTCATGATGTCTTAGGTGTGCAGATGTGTAAGTAATGGTGAGTTGATTTTAAGTTTGCTTTTTCATTTTAACTTTTGTGAAAAAATATCTTCCTTACTTACTTTTACTAATAACACATAGTTTTAATTAATTATGGTTAACTTATATGTTATTAATTTGTTATATGTACATATATGTCATTTTAACTTTCAACGTTGCAACATTCAAATATAACTTTTATTTGTTAAACCGTTGAAAATCCGGAATCCGAATCCCGGTCATATTTTCAGTTTTTAATCAAACTATTTATTTATATAAATACTTGAAAATAAATTTCTTATCATCTTTAAATAATTAAAACAAGATTATTTAAGCTATAAAAATATTTTAAATAATATAAAAATCCATTATAAAAATAAGACGTTGAACTGCCAGAATGCAACAAAGTTTATATATCTTTATAAAATAAGTTTATATATTTATAAAATCATTATAATCGCTTATTTTCATTATAAAATGATTAAAGTGAATAATTCATCATTTAAAACAATTATCTAAACTTAAAATTAGTTAAATATTCCAATTCAAAGTAGTAAAATTATGGGTCGTTACAGACATTTATGTCGAAATTGAAGAGTAATAAGGTAACCGATAGTGTAGAAGAACATCATGTTGTGAATCGTCGATATGGAAACAAGCGCTATACAAACTAACAAGTTAAAGTGATGACGATAGGCTACAATGTCGATGGCTATGATAAGGAACAATGCCGCCCTTCATCAATAAAGAATAACAGGCAATGTCGCAGGTCGTCAATGAAGCCAACATTATTGGATGCCATCGGTGCCGCATACCGCTTATATGGTTGGATGAATAATATAGTTCCAAAGAAACTGGAACAATGCTCCATGTTAGTAAGGGAATGACGACATTGGAAAGCTCAATGCCAAAAGCCATCAATGTTATAACAGCATGATTAGCGTTGATGCCGCATCACATTAATACCATGTTCCATTATTAGAGCACTTGTGATGCCCCACCTCTATACTCACGCTAGCCAAGAACACTACGGGGTAAGACCGTCGACTAGCGTGAAGAATAAGGCTGTTGAGGAGCGACCATCTATGCGATTGCTTTGTACGAGTACCGATATGTTTGATAATATAACTTACATTTCATTTCTGGAGGAAATCCGACATATCTAATACAAACTCAAAGCTACCACACAGTGGCTATGAGGCCTTCGGAAACAAATATAGAAATAAGCATAACACAAATCAGTCACAGACATTCATATCACAAAGGCGGAAATAGATATGAATATATAACACAAAAAGGTGTACATCAGAGTAGTGGTCATATAAGATCCACAATATCACAAAAGAATAGATACAAGTGCTGGACAAAAGAATAAGTATACATCATGGAGTCTATATCTCGAATGTATATCAACAAAAACTACAAATGTAATGTAGTTAGACAAAAGTCAGAAGATGATCCCAGATAAGGAGTCAAGCAGAAGCACCTGTAACATCTCGGTCTGACCCGAGTATTATTTAATAAGAAAATAATAAACGGACCAGTCTAGCTATAAATATCAGATAAAGGAATAAGATATAAGCAGAGATATAATAAGAATGTATGATAACGATAATGTCATACTAGAACAAATATGATATAAAACAACAACAAAATCATACAATATCTCAAGAATCTCAAAGTACCAAAAATAATGTCATATTCTTTATTTTATTCACCATACCACAAATATTGACAAACATATAATTGCCAATCACATAAAGAGGTGAAACACAAATTCTAGAAATCATCAAATAGAAATCCAGAAATCTCAAAGGGGGGAGGCCTATCACAAACGGGAGCATGAAAACTCACCAACACGTGTATCACAAATGGAACGCTATTCCTTGGTCGCTAACCATAAATTTTGAGCCGAAGCTCCACAAACGGTCCGAAGACCACGGGTCGCTACCCCGCCAAATTGAACCGAAGTTCCACAAAACGGGGTTTAGTCTCCCTCGCAGACAAATAGACATCGCACATCGCTAGTCTAAATCACAAAATGATCATCATCGATCAATAAAAGTGTCGATTACACTAAGCCAGTAAATATAAGAGTTTAGTTTCATGTCCCATAACCACTAGCTTAACTTAAATATTTACGAACAAATTGTAGATTTCCACTCGAAAATTGTCACATGATTTTCAATCGAACAAGTCCATAAATTAACCGACGAAGTAAACGCAAGCGTTTCGTACCACTTGTTTTTCTAAGCCGTTTAATTAGATTTTCTCATACGAATGAGGTAAAGGTTTGTATATACTAATAGATTAGAAAACGGTTTTATAAACGAGCTTTGTATTAAAAATAGAGTTGAAATCATTTTAGTAAAAGAGTTTGAATATTTGCTACTAGTATAAAAACCTTTGTGTTTTAAAGTGACAAAGCACAGAAATGATTGTAGAAACAATCACCCATCAAAAATTCTCGTTCAAAGACATGAATCAAATCCATCAAAATCGATGCCGAATCCATCAAAATGGACATACCCAAAAATCCCGAAATAGAAGTCACCAAAACAAAGAATAAATGATAACAACAAATTGATAAACCTTGAATCGATAAAGGTTGGAAATCAAAACAAAATAATTAGGTAGGTTGAGATGATCAGGTCAGTCGACTGGACCAGGTGGTCAGTCGACTGACACAGGGATACATATTTCGTATCCCCAAAGTCAGTCGACTGACCCAGATGGTCGGTCGACTAATATAGATGGTCAGTCGACTGATACAGAGCCAGGCAATTTCCTGGGTCTGGTTCAGTCGACTGAACCTGCTTTTGATAAATTTCAATATTCTGGTTCAGTCGACTGAACCTCTGGTTCAGTCGACTGAACCTGCTCCAGAAGCACAATTCAGTCTAGCCCCTCTGGGGCAAATTCGATAACACGGTCGGAAGCGACGAACGAGCAACTACGACTGAGAATTTATGCCTCATGACAACCCAGCCTTGAATGGCCCCTCCGAAATGCTCCACTAACGTATTTGAACATCAAAGATTGGATTTTTTACAAAAATTGGATTCCAGAAACCAAAAAATTGAACAATTCACCAATTCGATCCAAATCGAAAGCAAATGTACACGAATAAGTGTTAGGAATTCATACCCAACAACAACAATATCTATAGAAATAGATGTGAGTTCAACAACTCACCTTTTACACCCAAAACGATGAAGGAGAAGCTCGAAAGCAAAGGGAGATCAACTACACTTCAACTCCAACCCTAGAAGCTTGAATCTAAGCTCAAAGGAAGAACATTTCCAAAGTTAGGTTTAGGAAATTTCTGATATTAAAGAGAGATTGAGTTGGAGAAGAAGATGGAGATACTTACCAAAGCTTCTCTTTGAATTTGGAGCAAGAATTTGTATTTGCTAAAGAAACTAGGGTTTAGGATTTTAATTTCCCATCTCCACCACCATTTTTGCTAAAGCTTAAGTTGTAGGAAATATTATGAAGTAAGGAAGAGGAGTGGAGTGGAGTTGGGTTGATATGTTGGGTAAATGGGCTGAACCCCAAACCCAAAACCCTAAGTGAAAAGGTCGAAATTCTAGCTAGCTCCAAACATATCAATGTTTATACTTAAAAAAGTTGCAAACGCCGTTTTGGACTCAATGGAAGTGGTCTCGAGTCCCAATTCGACTTTTTGCAAAGAGTAGATTTTCGGACCTTAATCCGATGAACGATTCTATATTTAAATAAAATATTTAAATATACAATTCGTAAAATATGCGGGTTGTTACAGACTCCCCTCCTTAAAGAAATTGCGTCCTCACAATCTTTAAGAAATAAATAAAAAGTAACAACAATAAAAGCATATCAACACAAAATTAAGAAATTTGAAAATAAAAAGTTCACCTTAAGGCGCACGAGAGAGCAAGTCCGAATGTGTTCGCTCGATGAATTCTCTGGATTCCCAAGAGCAATCCTTAGGATTTGAGGACCATTGAACTTCCACTAGAGGAACATCTTTATTTCAAAGGCGTTTAACCTCCGAAGCAATGATTCGAATAGGATGTTGCTCATAAGTCAAATTAGGCGAAACTTCAATTTCTTCAATAACATCGGGCTCAAGAATAGAATCGGAATCTCGAAGGCATTTCCAGAGTTTAGAGATGTGGAATACGTCATGAATAGCAGAAAACTGAGCCGGTAATAAAAGGCGATAAGCCACGAAACCAATGCGTTCGGTGATGGGAAATGGGCCAATATATCGAGGTGCTAATTTTCCCGATCGACTGAAACGCACAACACCCTTCATAGGTGAAACACGAATAAACACAAAATCTCCCACAGAAAATTTTAATTTCCTTCTTCGATTATCGGCATACGATTTTTGTCTACTTTGAGCTTCTTTCATCCTATGTCGAATAAGATCAATCTTTTCTGTGGCATCACGAATAAAGTCTGGACCTAAAACCAGCTTCTCACCGGCTTCAAGCCAACACGAAGGAGATCGGCATGGCCTTCCGTAAAGTGCCTCGAAAGGTGCCATACCAATACTAGATTGGAAGCTATTATTATAGGAAAATTCAACAAGAGAGATGTGATCTTCCCAACTTCCACCAAAATCAAGAACACATGTACGAAGAAGATCTTCAAGAATTTGATTCACACGCTCAGTTTTCCTATCGGACTGAGGATGATAAGCGGTGCTAAAATTAAGCTTTGTTCCCAAAGCTTTTTGAAGACCTTTCCAAAATCCACTAGTAAACAATGGATCACGATCATTAACAATAGAAGTAGGGACTCCATGCAATTTAACAATTTCATTGACAAAAAGTTTAGCCAAAATAGGTACGGTCCGATTGGACCGAACGGGAATAAAATGGGCGGATTTCGTAAGTCTATCTACTATCACCCATAGCCTATCATGGCCTGAACGAGAACGGGGAAGACCGTCAATAAAATCCATGGAAATTTGATCCCACTTCCATATTGGAATTTCCAATGGTTGCAATAACCCACCGGGCCTTTGATGCTCGGCCTTTACGAGTTGGCAAGTCATGCAACGCTTAATAAAGTTAGCAATATCAGATTTCATTCCCTCCCAATAATATAGTCGCTTCATATCCGCGTACATTTTACTACTACCGGGATGAATGGTAAATTTAGAACAATGAGAATCTTCTAAAATATCTTTAGGAAGATCAATAGGCACAATAAGTCTACCAAATTTTTGAATGCCGCCACGAGCATCAATATCAAAGTCTATCAAACCTTCAATATCAATTTTATCCCTACAACTTTGGCCAAGAAAAACCAATTCGGGATCATGCATTTGAGCTTCAAGAATGCGGTCTAAAAGAGAAGGATGTGCCTGAAGGCTACACAAAACAAGAGATGAACATAAATCGGATTCACGATCTCGAATCTCACAAGTGGACAAAGTCGCGAGATCATTCCACTCAAATATCATCAAAGAAACAATCGCTTGTTGCTTGCGACTAAGGGCATTGGCAACAAGATTTCCCTTTCTGGGAGTATAAATAATATCAAGATCATAAGACGCAAGGAACTCGAGCCAACGTTGTTGACACAAATTAAGTTCCTTTTAAGAAAATAAATAATTTAATGATTTATGATCGGTGTAGAGAACAAACTTCTCTCCCAAAAGATAATGGCGCCAAATTCTAAGGGAGAAAACAATAGCCGCGAGCTCTAAATCGTGAGTGGCATATCTAGTCTCGATAGGCTTTAATTGTCGAGAAGCATAAGCGATAACACGTTCACGCTGCATGAGAACGGCACCCAAACCAACACGACTAGCATCGGTATAAACAACAAAGTCTTGGTTCCCATCGGGAATCACAAGAATAGGAGCATCGGAAAGGAGTTCTTTTAATTTTTGAAATGAAGCTTCACATTTGTCCGACCAAATGTATTTAATTCCCTTCTTTGTCAAATTAGTAAGAGGTACGGAAATCTTAGAAAAGTCTTTTATGAACCGACAGTAATAGCCCGCCAATCCAAGGAAGCTACGAATTTCCATCACACTCTCCGGCCTCTTCCAATTTTGAATCGCTTCAATCTTTGAAGGATCCACGGAAATTTCGGATTCAGAAATAATATGTCCCAAAAATTTCACACGAGATTGCCAAAAGTGGCATTTAGAAAATTTCGCTTTCAATTGGTTGCTCCTAAGATTTTCCAACACAATACGAAGATGATTTTCATGCTCCTCTTTGGTTTTAGAATAAATAAGAATGTCATCTATAAAGATGAGAACAAATCGATCAAGAAGTCTTTAAAAACTCGATTCATAAGGTCGACGAAATAAGCTGGAGCGTTCGTCAAACCAAATGGCATAACAAGCCATTCATAAGATCCATAACGAGTACGGAACGATGTCAAAGGAATGTTATCCTCTGCAATACGGAGCTGATGAAAACCGGTTGCTAAGTTTAACTGTGAAAAGACTTTAGAACCACTAAGTTGATCGAATAAATCATCAATCCGCGGCAAGAGATATTTATTCTTAATGGTGAGATCATTAAGCTTGCGGTAGTCAACGCAAAGCCTAAGTGTACCATCAGATTTCTTCACGAAAATAGCCGAAGCTCCCCATGGAGAGGAACTAGATTGAATAAATTGCTTCGCTTCCAATTCAGATAATTGTTTGCGTGTCTCCTCATTTTCTTTATTGGACAACGATAAGGAGGACGAGTAATAGGTAGAGCTCCAAGGATTAGATTGATTCGGAACTCAATTGCTCGCTTAGGTGGTAATCCTAGAACGGGCTCAAATATGTCGGGAAATTCACAAACAATGTGAATGAGAGAAATGACATCTTCCTCATCATCATTATCATCATCATGAGGATTTAAAGAATATAAAGATGCTTTCGAATTGGAATCTGAATCTTTTAGAACTAGAGAAATCTGCTTAACAGATTGCGGATGTCGAAGATATATAGTTCGTTCAGGACATAGGATATGGGCTTCATATCGGTTAAGCCAATCCATTCCCAAAATCATTCTGAAACCTAAATAACGCATAACATGCAAATCGGCACAGAAAGAGTAATCACATAAAATAATTTTAACATCTTTACATAACAAACTGAGTGTTGTGGATCCACCGACCGGATTCACAATCCTCAATGAGGTCATCAAGCCAATAACATTCAAAGACAAAGCATCAACAAGTTCTTTTGATATAAAAGAGTGAGATGCACCCATATCAAAAAGAACTCGAATAGGAAGATAACGAAATATAATAATGCCATCAAGGATAGAATGAGAAATACCTTGCACACGAGAAGTGTTAGCAGGGGCTTGTACAACATTTAGCTTGCTCTCCTTCTTGCCCTGAAGTTTGGGACACGAAGAGATAGCATGACCTGAACTCTTGCAATAGCGGCAAGAAAGAGACTTCGGGCATTTGTTTGCATAATGGTCCTTAGAACCACAATTGTAACATTCTCCACGATGAGGATTAGGAGTATTTGCTACCGGTGTTGCTTGCTTTCCCTTCTTGTTGGGATTAGGCTTGAATTTAAAAGGTCTCTTCTTGTTGATGTTGGGTTTGACCTCAACATCACTATCTTTATCAGCCTCTTCGAGTCGAAGAGCAATATCAACAAGCTGATCAAAAGAAACTTCTAATTTCAGAAGTAATGGCTTTTTGAGGCTCTTGCTCAAGCCATAAACAAATCTCTGGTTTTTCTTCAATGGGGTATTAATGTATTCAACCCCATATTTTGAGAGAGACTCGAAAGATGCGACGTAGTCCATCACGGAAGATTCACCTTGAACAAGGTCTATGAAGCGTCGGGCTAAAGATACCTTTTCAGCTTCCGGCACGAATTTCAACTCGAACCTTTCCCGGAATTGTTCCCAAGTAAGGTCCGCCTCAATAATTTCGGAGATCAGAAGCTCGTACCAGTCTAATGCTCTTTCTTGGAGCATACTAGAAGCCACTTGGACTCGATGAAGATCAATAAGATTCATGCGAGAAAAGATGCGGTCGCATGTTCGAAGCCAAGCCTGGACTTCTATAACGCTTTCGGAACCTTTAAATGGCTTTCCACCCAAATTGGTGTAATCACTGCACAAGCGTGCAAACCCAGATTTAGGATGAGTGGGCTCAGGAATAGGTCCGGCAGCTTGAGCATTTCTTACAAGATCAAGAAGTTGCTGAGCAGACATAAATACTCCATCCTGTGGAGTAGCACTAGATTGACCAGCGCTGGGACGACCAGGTCTAACCATTTCTCTTCTTTAAGAAAGAAAGAAAAGAGAAAAAGGTTAATCTCAGAATGAATATCAAACAAACTTGATTGGTAAAACAAGGCATCATAAAAAGAAATAGGATAGAACGAGTTCAATGACTCGAATTAATCCTAAGGCACGACTCCTAAGAAAGGCTTAGGACAATGATCCTTGCTAGATTATTTTATATTGTTCCGAAGTTTGGCTCTGATACCAAGCTGTGACGCCCCACCTCTATACTCACGCTAGCCAAGAACACTACGGGGTAATGCCGTCGACTAGCGTGAAGAATAAGGCTGTTGAGGAGCGACCATCTGTGCGATTGCTTTGTGCGAGTACCGATATGTCTGATAATATAACTTACATTTCATTTCTGGAGGAAATCCGACATATCTAATACAAACTCAAAGCTACCACATAGTGGCTATGAGGCCTTCGGAAACAAATATAGAAATAAGCATAACACAAATCAGTCATAGACATTCATATCACAAAGGTGGAAATAGATATGAATATATAACACAAAAAGGTGTACATCAGAGTAGTGGTCATATAAGATCCACAATATCACAAAAGAATAGATACAAGTGCTGGACAAAAGAATAAGTATACATCATGGAGTCTATATCTCGAATGTATAACAAGAAAAACTACAAATGTAATGTAGTTAGACAAAAGTCAGAAGATGATCCCAGATAAGGAGTCAAGCAGAAGCACCTATAACATCTCGGTCTGACCCGAGTATTATATAATAAGAAAATAATAAACGGATCAGTCTAGCTATAAATATCAGATAAAGGAATGAGATATAAGCAGAGATATAATAAGAATGTATGATAACGATAATGTCATACTAGAACAAATATGATATAAAACAACAACAAAATCATACAATATCTCAAGAATCTCAAAGTACCAAAAAGAATGCCATATTCTTTATTTTATTCACCATACCACAAATATTGACAAACATATAATTGCCAATCACATAAAGAGGTGAAACACAAATTCTAGAAATCATCAAATAGAAATCCAAAAATCACAAAGGGGGGAGGCCTATCACAAACGGGAGCATGAAAACTCACTAACACGTGTATCACAAATGGAACGCTATTCCTTGGTCGCTAACCATAAATTTTGAGCCGAAGCTCCACAAACGGTGGTCCGAAGACCACGAGTTGCTACCCTGCCAAATTGAACCGAAGTTCCACAAAACGGGGTTTAGTCTCCCTCGCAGACAAATAGACATCGCACATCGCTAGTCTAAATCACAAAATGATCATCATCGATCAATAAAAGTGTCAATTACACTAAGCCAGTAAATATAAGAGTTTAGCTTCATGTCCCATAATCACTAGCTTAACTTAAATATTTACGAACAAATTGTACATTTCCACTCGAAAATTGTCACAGGATTTTCAATCGAACAAGTCCATAAATTAACCGGCAAAGTAAACGCAAGCGTTTCATACCACTTGTTTTGCTAAGCCGTTTAATTAGATTTTCTCATACGAATGAGGTAAAGGTTTGTATATACTAATATATTAGAAAACGGTTTTATAAACGAGCTTTGTATTAAAAATAGAGTTGAAATCAATTTAGTAAAAGAGTTTGAATATTTACTACTAGTATAAAAACCTTTGTGTTTTAAAGTGACAAAGCACAGAAATGATTGTAGAAACAATCACCCATCAAAAATTCTCATTCAAAGACGTGAATCAAATCCATCAAAATCGATGCCGAATCCATCAAAATGGACATACCCAAAAATCCCGAAATAGAAGTCACTAAAACAGAGAATAAATGATAACAACAAATTGGAAAACCTTGAATCGATAAAGGCTAGAAATCAAAACAAAATAATTAGGTAGGTTGAGATGATAAGGTCAGTCGACTGGACCAGGTGGTCAGTCGACTGACACAGGGATACATATTTCGTATCCCCAGAGTCAGTCGACTGACCCAAATGGTCAGTCGATTGATACAGACCCAAGCAATTTCCTGGGTCTGGTTCAGTCGACTGAACCTGCTTCTGAGAAATTTCAATATTCTGGTTCAGTCGAGTGAACCCCTGGTTCAATCGACTGAACCTGCTCCATAAGCACAATTCAGTCTAGCCCCTTTGGGGCAAATTCGATAACATGGTCGGAAGCGACGAACGAGCAACTACGACTGAGGATTTATGCCTCACGACAACCCAGCCTTGAATGGCCCCTCCGAAACGCTCCACTAACGTGTTCGAACATCAAAGATTGGATTTTTACAAAAATTGGATTCCCAAAACCAAAAAATTGAACAATTCACCAATTCGATCCAAATCGAAAGCAAATGTACATGAATAAGTGTTAGGAATTCATACCCAAAAACAACAATATCTATAGAAATAGATGTGAGTTCAACAACTCACCTTTTACACCCAAAACGATGAAGGAGAAGCTCGAAAGCAAAGGGAGATCAACTACACTTCAACTCCAACCCTAGAAGCATGAATCTAAGCTCAAAGGAAGAACGTTTCCAAAGTTAGGTTAAGGAAATTTCTGAAATTAAAGAGAGATTGAGTTGGAGAAGAAGATGGAGATACTTACCAAAGCTTCTCTTTGAATTTGGAGCAAAAATTTGTATTTGCTAAAGAAACTAGGGTTTAGGATTTTAATTTCCCATCTCCAACACCATTTTTGCTAAAGCTTAAGTTGTAGGAAATATTATGAAGTAAGGAAGAGGAGTGGAGTGGAGTTGGGTTGATATGTTGGGTAAATGGGCTGAACCCCAAACCCAAAACCCTAAGTGAAAAGGTCAAAATTCTAGCTAGCTCCGAACATATCAACGTTTATACTTAAAAAAGTCGCAAATGCCGTTTTGGACTCAATTTAAGTGGTCTCGAGTCCCAATTCGACTGTTTGCAAACAGTAGCTTTTCGGACCTTAATCCGATGAACGATTCTATATTTAAATAAAATATTTAAATATACAATTTGTAAAATATGTGGGTTGTTACCGCACTTCTTCCATATAGCCAGAAAAATCGATGCCGCTACAGATTAATACCGCATCTTTCCAATATCGCCTTATTCTAATGTCACCCTCCAAAGTAATGCCACTTCCTACCAATGGCGCTTATTTCCAATGCCATATCTTATTAATGCCGTTTATCATCAATGTTGCTTATTATCAATGCCGTATGTTATATTAATGCCACTTATTATCAATACCGCCTAGTATCAATGCCACTTGCTATCAATTTCATCTGGTATCACAGCTGCTTGTTATCAATGCCAATCATTACCAATATCACCACTCATTAATGTCGCCGCTTATTAATGTCATGCCATAGTGATGCTGCATTCATCAACCTTCAAATGAGGCCGCATATCCTCAATACAATGTTGATATTGGATGTCACCAATAAAGACTATCAAGGCAGGATGGATACTAAGCATCAAAGTTCACTATTGAGCACGTGGATGCTGAAATATGATGCCATGTGCCATTAACATGGATAATGCCAGGGATCAAGCATGTCGTTTGGACATATAGTAGCCATGCCACATCTCTTAACTCCTACAAATATGGACCAAAGGGTATAAAGAAGGGGCGATCATTTCTTTTCTCGACTCTCAAATTAAACTCTTGTAACACTAAATCGATTTAGGGAAAATTCTAATTTGATTGTAACCAAATTCGATTTATATGAATAAGGACTTGGACATGCCTATTACTTTGATTGTGCACTTTGGACATTATTAGACGTGAATATGCTTATAATGAAGCTCTTTGGACCGAAAGCAATTGTGATACAATTAGAATCACATGAACTTCGGTCTAAACAAGCGTTTAGATGTGTAGTCTTCATCTTTCTTATTACATATGGACATTAGACTATGAACATAAGGACCGCCTACCTAGTTCATTAACATGCTTAATGGACTACTATGCATATTTATGGTCTATTCTTCCTATCCTTTGATCATGTAGCATGGGATTTCAAACACCTAATTCCAAAAGAACATATAGGCTTTTGAATATCTTATTCCAAAAGGCTATGTGAGCTTTCAAAATCCTCATTCCAAAAGCCCATGTGCATTATGGAATCATTTCTTGATAATATCATCTTGTACTTAGCCATGAATACTAAGTTTGTTCTTGATCCTTTAGCACCATTTGGTCAATACCAATTAAGTCATGCTTAGTCACCAAAAGAGTGGGAAATCAAGTCTTGACTTCTCATACTTGGCATCATGGGTGTTATACCACTTTTTGGTCTAGTCTTAGAAGGAGGGGTCGGACCTCCATCTCCCTATAACTCTTTCTAAAATAATTACATAAAGTTTCTTTTGTTCTAGGAAAATGGGGAGATCAAGGCAAGTTAATGGTCTAGATGAAGAAATCATACAAACAACAACATTAGAAGAAAATGTTGTACCCTACTTCAACTTAGGAAGCATAAAACTTGTTCAGCCATCAGAACCAGCAAAGCCTACCAGTAGCGAAGCTTAAGTTAAAGATCTAACACATCAAGTGGAAATGATGCAAGGTTTGTTGGAGAAGATCCTTACACAGCGATCTTCCAAAACTTCCAAGTTCACCAAAGGAGTCAAAGTTGAATCTTCGAGAAGGAATCTGGATGCTTCTTTGCTTAAAAACAAAAGCAAAAGCAAACTTGTTATAACTCCACAAAAGAGAAAAGGTGACCAATAGGTTGTAGCAATCGAGAACTCTCCAAGATCATTAGCGGATAGCAAAGTTAAAGCAGATTACAAAGTGAGATCACTGCAGAAATCCAAGGAGCAATCTAGAAGTTCAACATCCGAAGGATACAAACCTGTTAGGAGTAATTATCACAGTGACAAAACTTATCTAAGAGATATATCTAAGAAATTAGCAAAGGACATGATTAATATTAAAGTAAAAAGAACCCTTGATGAGAGGGTCAATAATAACCATTGAAAAACTCCCTTCACAGGCGAAATCATGTCTACTAGGATGCCATCCTACATTAAATTCCGTCCTTAAGATACAATGGGCCTACTGACCCCGATGATCACTTAAAGGCATTCGAAAGTCAAATGGACCTTTACAACGCATTCACAGTAGTGCGTTGCAGATTTTTTTCCTACTATTTTCTAAGGCACAATGGCTAAGTAGTATGGACATTATCGTGAAAAAAACTATCTACTCTTGAAAACAATTTTGTTATGAGTTCTCAGCACAATTTTGTATTTGCAAAGAACCTACAATTGACTACGACATTTTATCTAACATTAAACAGTAGCTGGGAGAGTTATTGGGTGATTATCTTAGGAGGTTCATAGTAGAGGCATTAAAGGTGGAGGCTATGACTGATAGGGATAAGTAGACGACACTGCACTTAGGGCTGATTGAGCAAACTTCGTTCTAGCGAGAACTCTATATTTATGGCTGTGGAGATTTACAAGATTTTCATTTCCAAGCCGGTAAATGCATCCGTATAATGAAATGTATCAAGCAAAGAAGAAAGCTCAAAGGAAAAGAGAAATGGGAAAAGCCAGCTTTAACCACCATAATAAGAAGTCGAGATGGGAAGATTCCCTAAATTCTAACGATGTCGCTTTGAACAAGCCAATATATTACATTTACGCTACAATGAAAGAAAAAGTTATTTTTCTAGTTTCCTACAAAGCTAAAACCAATCCCGGTCCAAGGAAAGGAGAAGCTACTGTGCTTACCATAAAGTAAATGGAAATAAACAGATGAATGCCATGTGTTAGCAGGTATAATCCAAAGTTTGATTCATGCTGGACATTGAAAGGAACTCATGAAGGATGGACAGAAAACTGCTTATTCTGAGGATGGCCACCAAAAGCTCTCAAACAATGCTGTGAATTTAGTTGAAGGTGAAAGTCAGCTAGATTTCATTCCACCCTCAATAGAATCGATGTAATCCATGGAGGACTACATTTTGGTGGAAGCAACAAAGGAGCTAGAAATCGCTACATTAGAGAAGCAAGAGACGAGTTTTTCTCTATTCAAGAAGTGTCATCGCTTAAGAATCCCAATACCAAATTTAGATGCACAAATTGGCCATCACCCACAGGAGGAGTCTGTTATCCATACAACGATCCACTTATGATCATGTCTCAAATTGGGTTCTCCGAGGTTACCAAAATTCTTGTCGATACTAGAAGTATCATCAATATAATCTTTAAGCATGCCTTTGATCAAATGAGAATTCCAGAGGAGAAGATAGAGCCGAGCTTTGAGCCCATCTTTGGGCTCAACACCAAAGAATCAACTCCCATAGGAAAGATAAAGCTTCTGGCGCAAATGGGAATTCATAAATCTAGGACCTTCAAAACTCTCTTTGTCATCATGATCAGCCTTTCTACTATAATGCAATCTTTGGTAGACCAGCTCTAGATGAAGTTGGTGCTTTTATTTCACCAAAATACTTGATGTTAAAGTTCTTAACCAAAAGAGGTTAGGGAGCCATAAGGACACTACACCAACTACTGAGATTTGCAACTAACCATCCGCTCATTTGGCAACGGTTATTAACCGTTGCCATTTTGAAACGGTTAATAACCGTCTTGGTTCCATTAGCAACGGTTTTTTATCGTTGCTAATTGGGAACGGTTACTAACCGTAGCTTCTTTGGAGACAAATGATGGCGGTGAATTTCATCCTTTCGCGCCATAATTTTTGGCGCGCTTCGTTCCAACTAGCAACGGTTTTCAACCGTGGCTAATTAGCAACGGTTTGTAACCGTGGTAAATGTTGTGGCAGCTAATTTTGTGCCAAATATCACAGTACTTGTGTCGTTTACTCTAGGGCACAAAATTTACCGAGCATACAGTAAAAAAAACGCAGGTCTCCGATTCTCTCAGCCGTGATTTCGTCCTCGTCGATCGGCTCCTCCAGTAGTAAAGCATACAGCACAAAATTTAACTTGCAGCCACGAATTAACATCTCCAGCCTCCAACAGCAACAGCCGGCGCTCCGGCGGATTCAAAGCTAGGGCATCTTTCATTTGTTTTAGCATCTTCATATCGCTTCTCATCTTCTACAGGTTTCCCTACTGCTGCAAGTTTTTATTTATTTCGTTAATTTCAACTTCCTTGAGCTTCGTACCCATTACCACTTACCTAACCAGATCTATCATTTTCAAGCCCTTAATCTCCTCCAACAGCACGAAAAAATTGGGATGTTTTGTCTCCTTGAGTTAGTCATTTTATTTTTTAGTGTTGCAAGTTTTCTATGGCCTGCTTATGCCGAGTCTCAGATTATTGATCCACTTTTTGATTGTAGAGATCTAGAATTTTATGTGTACTAGATCATGATAATCTGCCTTGGGACGCCATAAGTTGTTATATCTAAAAGGGGTACCTTTCCTGTAAAATGTCGAGACGGCCAGATTAAAAACGATAGTTGTGTGATCGCCAGTTTTACCGATTGGTAAAATTGACTAAAAAGTTAGGATCATGGCAGCTAAATTAATCCAGATACTTGGCAAAATATGTTGATCTGTAATTTTTTTGGTTATATAGTTAGTCCAACAATTTATTTCTGGTTTTGTTTATTCTCAGTTTTTGTCTGTCTTTTCTGCAAAAACGGATGAGCTTTCTCCTCTTTTCTACAAATCAACATTTATGTTTTTGTTATAATCTTCTGCGTATGTATATTCTGGTAGTAAGAAACTTACTATTCTGATCAAACGTTGAGAAAAATTTGACTACAAAAACACACTGAGTTTCAAAGTCGGCTTAGGACAAACTATTCGTTCGAATTAACCAAAAAGCAAGATTATTTATTTCAAGTTTCCTTTCTTTCACGTAAAAACAAGGGTTTCATACGATGATGTGGTGGATTAAATAGTCACCACAAATCTTGGTGGTGGGTGTACGATGATTGATGAGGTGTATTTGGTGGTGATGAAGGAGGAGATGGTTGAGGTTGTGATGATATAATCTATAATGCTATTTTTAGTTGCATTTTAATGAATTGTAATGGCATTTTCAAAGGAAGCAGTTCTATACATTAACTCATAATACTATTTTGCAGTAACATTTGTTAAGAATAGAAGAATGTGATTGAATTGAGAAAAAACGAATTGCTGTAATTTGAAGTGAATGGAAAAAAATTCTTTATTTTAATGAAAATGCAAAACCGATATCTCTTGTACATGTTACAGCTTCTACTTATAATAACAAACTGCTATTTGGGCTGAGATAATATGTGTGGCCCAACATTCAACACGTCCGTACCATATCTATACTATATTATTATTAGTGAGTTAAATTCCAAGCTCGCACATGCCCCTTTGAAATTTGGCAACTGAACAGTCGCATTTTTATTTCTTTCTATTCGTTCCCAGCTTTCCACTTCCTTCGTTATCTTTCAACCTTTTAGATATTAACGTTCTCCTCCCGATTCATTTATTTCTCCATTTGGCTAAGTTGCCCTCCCCTTCTATCGCCGTAGCCAACCCCTTCAACTTCGAATCTTCGCTCGAACCACAGTCGACCATATTTAGTAAGTGGATAAAATTGTTGTTAATGGCGCAAGCCAAGTATCAGGAGAGGGGTAATGCATAGACATTACTCTGGTGCTACAAAATGACGCCGTTGTAATGGCAAATTTTTTGGAAACAGTTTGATGCTAATGTTAAATTTCAAGTGAAATCAAAAGAATATTCATCTGTTTAGTTAATATCAGAGTTGAACTTGGTGGAAAGCCATAAGATATTGTTACCCATGATTTCTTATTAGCTCTTGTTATTTTCTTTCAGTATGTCTTTTGGTATAGACAAACAATGGATGAATCAATCTAATCGAAGAAATACAGAATATGTGGAAGGTGTGAGAAATTTCGTTAAATTTGTTGCTGAAAACGGTGGCAATAAGGAAAAGTATTCGTGCCCTTGCACGCGGTGAAAAAATGAAGATACATTCAAATTAAATGACATTCATTTTTATTTGCTTAGATATGGTATTGTTCAATCATATACCGTGTGGTGTTTTCACGGGGAAAGAATACCGGAGAAGCCAAAACAACAACCGGTTAGTCATGCCACAAATACTGATGAGTCCGAACATATTAGGATGGAGGATTTGATCAATGATGCAGATAGATTCCATCATTTTCAACCTACAAGTCAGTTGCATGATAATGCTAATATTGGTGAGCAGTTTACGGATAAATCATTTTTTGATAGTGCAACTGCAACAGAGCCATTGTATCCTTCTTGTCCAAAAGAGATTACAAAGTTGTATGCCATTGTGAAACTGAATAGCTTGAAGACCCAATACGGCTTTTCAGACAATGGTGTGACTGCAGTACTCGAATTCATAAAGGAGTTACTCCCCGAAGGTAACACGCTACCTTCAAAGTACCCCGACGTGAAGAAGATCATTAAGCAAGTTGGGATGAATTACATAACTTATGATGCATGCATTAATGACTGCATCTTGTACTGGAAAGATAATGCGAACAAAGTTTCATGTACAAATTGCAACGCACCAAGGTACAAGACATCATTCGACGAAGAGAGAAAAGCTACCACAGTACCTCAAAAGACCTTAAGACATTTTCCTTTAATTTCTAGATTGAGAAGACTGTATACTGTACCATGGATAGCAGAAGCGATGACCTGGCATGGTCGTGCCAAGTCCGGTACAACCGTAATGCGTCATCCGCGTGATACTTCTCAATGGAAAACTACAGATTCTTTTGATTCTTCGTTTGCTGCTGAACCACGAAATATCACGCTTGGAATAGCAACAGATGGTTTCTATCCGAATGCTTCTTTAACTAACCCTTACAGCTGTTGGCCAGTAATTGTAGTACCATATAACCTTCCTCCGTCTTTGTGCATGAAAAGAGAGTTCTCAATGTTAACACAGTTGATTTCTGGGCCAAAACAACCCGGGAAGGATATTGATGTTTATTTAGAACCTTTGATAGACGAGTTAAAGCAGTTATGGAAAGGAGTCGTTACATTTGATTCATTTATGAAATCTGAGTTCATAATGAGAGCTAGAGTGTTGTGGGCAATCCATGATCATCCCGCTCTTGGGACTTTATCGGGATGTACAACTCACGGCTACTTTGCATGTCCTCTTTGTGGAGAAGAAACTACATCTGTTTATCTCCCTGAAAGTAAGAAGATTTGTTACATGGGACATCGTAGATTTCTTCCGTCCGGACACAAGTTTCGATACGATAAGACAAATTTCAACAACGAGCAAGAACTTAAGCGACCTCCAAAACCACTGACTGGTTATCAAGTTGAAAAAAGGTAGCGAATATAAAAATGAAAGTTGGTAAAAACATACCGGAAATTGGTCGAAAACGGAAAAAGACAATCGATGAAGAAGTTCCTGCATGGTATAGGAGGTCGAAGTTCTTTGATTTGCCATATTGGAAAACAAATTTGACCCGACATAATATTGATGTTATGCATACGGAGATGAATGTCACGAAACATTTGATCAACACAATTATGAACCATAAAGACATGTCAAAAGATGGGATCAATGCACGGAAGGATTTGAAAATCATGGGTATAAAACAAAAGTTGTAGGTGATAGAAGATCCTGAAACAAGTAAAGTAACCATACCAAATGCGACTTTCACTTTGAGCAAAGAAGAAAAGATACGGTTTTGCACCGTTTTGAAAAATTTGAAAGTGCCGAGCAAATTCTCTTCGAACTTCCATAACAATGTGAGCATCAAAACTCCTGAACTAAAAAATATGAAGTCACATGATTACCACGTCATAATGCAAAATTTACTTCCGGTATTGCTTCAGCATTGTTTTCCGCAACATAAGGATCTACGGAATGCTATTCACCGCATTAGTCTCTTTTATAACATTTTGTGCTCAAAGGTGATCAACATGGAACATCTTCTAAAAGCAAAGGCTAGTTTGGTAGAAGCAATGTGTGTTATTGAAAAACATTTTCCGCCTGCATTTTTTGATATCAGTATTCACCTTATGGTTCATTTAGCCGATGAAGCATTGATTTCTGGTCCTGTTAGATATAGGTGGATGTACCCATTTGAACGGTAAATTACTAATTTTAGTTATGTACATAATTATTCGATTTAAATAGCTATTAATGTCTACATTTTACAATTATTCATCTTCATAGGTTGATGAAAACATATAAAGGATATGTGCGCAACAAAAGATATATTGAAGGGTGTATTGCAGAAGGATATATTGTACAAGAAGCTAGTCTTTACTGCATGGAGTATATGCCAAAAGGAGGTGCTGGCACTCATAAACATACCCGTGAAGCGTTTTTAGACGAGGATGATGAGTTTGCTGATGAAATAGCACTAGATAATGGTAAAGATATAACGTTAACTCAAGTGCAATTTCAACAAGTGCGTAAATGGGTCCTTGATAAATACGACGGATTGGATGAATGGAAGAAGTAAATTCATGAATTTGTTCTGAATTCTTATTATTGTAAATCAATTCATATATATAGTATTTATTGTGTGTTTTTCGTAAGAAGTATAACTCCTATGTTCAAAGCACCAAATCTCAAACTCGAGGCGGGGGTACATCTGGGGAAGCTATTAAAAATTTCACTTTTTGGTTACGTGAGGAGGTATATGTATTAAATATTTAACGTATTTTCAAGTTGATCATACACCTCCTTGACAATGTTTTTTTACTTATTGTGTTTGTTGTAGTTGTTGAAGACCGTCGATGTTGACTCAACTCTTTGGCGGTTAGTTAACGGGCCGAAGTTTGATGCCCGTAGTTATATGAAGTACCAAGTGAATGGGTTTTTATTTTCTCCGAAGAGTTATGAAGAGCGAAAGCTAACACAGGATAGTGGTGTATGCATGAGAGCAATTACACAATTTAGAGCGAGTGGGAAGGATAAAAATTTTAAGGAAGCAGAAACAACTTATTACGGAGTCATTCAACAGATAATTGAGTTGGATTACATTGACTTCAAACAAACAGTTTTTTATTGTGATTGGGTAAAGGTCGAAGATAAGATCAATGGTTGTAAAATAGATTCTGTTTCAAGCTTGATCACAGTTAACTTGGGAAAATTGAAGAATAAAGATAGCGTGAATGATGAGCCATTTATTCTTGCATCGGAAGCGAGTCAAGTGTTCTACTCAAAAGATTTAAAAAATAACGGATGGTTTGTGGTTTTGCATACACCAAAACGGTTGACCATAAATGTGGATGACACCGAGTTTCCCACCGTTTATCAATCAGCTTTTGAAGACAATGAAAAATTAGAAGATCTTATCAAATGCATATGTTAACTTTGTATTTCAGAGCAGTTATTGTACCTTAACAAAATATTTATTTAAAATGGTGTAAAATGTAAAATATAGCGTGAATGATAGTAATAGATGCATTATATTTTTTATTAGTGTCATTATAATATCCTGATGGATCCATAAGGATGGATATATTGCAAGAGTTCATTTTGTGTTTGTAGTTGTAGGTACTTACATATGATCACATACATACACACATGTACACATACATACATATGATCAGCTTGACTATTCTTTCTTTCTTTGTGTTTGTAGGTAGACAGGCAGTTCAAGATATTGTATTTGCACCCTTTAGTTTAGCAGTGCTAAGGTAATATATTTTTGTATTTGCATCCTTTATTTCAGTCAGTATTTTAGATATTTTTTTGAATCCGCTTAAGTTTAAAATTCTTGTGATGCAGGAAGACTTTATCACTGCCGCATTAAAGTGAATGTTCCCCTTCCCGCCCATCCCTGTGATCCTTGATTGCTGTTAGCCAAATTATTACATGGACTCCCCTCCATAACAAGATCAAATGCATTATATGACTTAATAAAATTGCTCCAAGCGATTACTGGTAAGCTGCTGTACATCTGATATAGTAAACAACGTCCCCTTCTGATTTGTCTGATCCCACCAGTTTCTCATCACATTACGATTATTGTCAGTCGGACTGACAAAAATCGTAATGTGGTGAGAAGTTGGTGGGATCAGACAAATCAATAAGGGGACGTTGGTTCATATATCAGATGTACAGCAGCTTGACTGCGATCGCTTGGAGCAAATTTTATTAAGACATATAAGGCATTTGATCTTGTTATGGAGGAGACTCCATGCAATAATTTGGCCGACAGCAATCGGGCATCACAGGGATGGGCTGGAAGGGGAAGAACTGTACGTCATAATGTTGTTGGGATTATTTTAGGATTTGAGACTTTGCAGGACATAATGTCACAAGATGCCACACCACCGTCAAATGATACAACTTCCCAATCATCCACTTTAAAATGGGAGAAAATTGATATAGACAACTACGGTTCTCTAGTCGGATAAAATGGTTCAAAGGTCGCTACGGAGATTGGTAAACTAGTAAGAAATCATGTGCCAATCTCATATCCAAGTTGGAAAAAAGTTCCGCCAAATTACAAGGAAGACATGTGGAATCAATTGGAGGTAATAATGAGCTCCGTTCATTTATAATGCTTTCAATACATAAATAAAAAATGGTTTACATGCATTTTTTGTTATGCATAAATATTATGAGCTCGATCCTCTATCAAAGGACCTTATTATGAAAAAAATGTCCGAGGCTTTTAGGAGACACAAGAATGATTTGCGCAAGAATCATTATGGCCATTTCATCACTGACGAAGAAAGAATGAGAAATTGTCCACCGAAAATTGCTCAAGATGATTGGGATGAATTCATAAGAAACGAATCAAAACCCGAGGCGAAAGAAAAAAGGAAGCGAGGCAAACAAAATAGATCAATGCTCGAATATGGTCATCATTCGGGACGTAAGAGTCACGCTATGATTACTCAAGAAATGGTATGTGTCATTGAATTGGTGCATCACATTGCATATACCATTAGTTCCAAATATAATTTTAGGTCATTGTATGCAGGTCGATTCAAGTAGTCCGGGAACAGAAGTATCGCATCTTCAAGTATGGGAGAAAACGCATAAGAAAAAAGATGGCAGCACGTCAGATGCGACATCTTCCTACTTTGTAAGTTAAACAAATAATAACGCCTCTAAATTAAATTTTCATTATTCATATATATATATATATATGTATTTACTTTTTAGGACAAAATTGAAAAAGAAAAGGAAACGACGAGTGGTGGTGATGAAGCCGTCTTTATATCAGTGTTTGGTAAAGATGTAAAGGGTAGGAGCCGAAGTATTGGGACCAATATAGCTCCTAGCCAAGTTAAGAGTGCTGCCATTCCATGCAAACGGCTCAAACAGGCCCAAGGAGTATATGAGCAGCGACTGCAAAATGTGGAGCAAAAATTGATGAAGCTGGACAATATGGATGATAAACTGGAGCGTCTTCTCAGCATAGCCCAAGATAATCGTCAAGTAGGCAGTGAAATCGCATCTTCTTAGTTTGCCACTCCGAACAATCAGTTAATCGACCAAAATTTGAAGAAAATAATATGTTGCAAAGTCAGTGAATGCTTAACTTCGTGAACGGGAGAGTGCGCTGCATTTTCTTGCACGTATAAGCAAATTTATAACTTGATGCCACATGTTTAATACAAAGTGAACCGTCACAATTTTGCTGAGTTATATCTCAACACATTTTTACATTTTTCATTTAACATAGCTGAACAATAGTGAGGCTGGTAGTCAAGAAATAAAACAAGTTTGTTATCACGTTTACAATTGCTGAGACATATTAGTAAACAATTAACAGAGAAGCAAGGCAATGGGTGAAAACATTAATTCAAAAGCAACTTGAACTTTACATTACTCTGCCACAGCTAAGGGCTAGCCGAGCAGTACTTGTGTACATGGCATTAAATGAATATGTACCCAAAACACTTCTCAGCACTCATTTCTTTGACTTAAGTAAAAAAAAAAAGATATCACTTCATCATCCTTTATTCCACTTCTTTCAGCATCTCAAGCGAAGCATTAATGGCAGATATTGTTTAAACTTCTGCACCCTTTTAAATTGAGTTACTAGCTGTTGCAGAGTAAAGACAGGTGAGTTTGAAACTCACGCATTTAATATATATGTTGTCTGGTTGCCAAAAAAATTCTCTGTAATTCACTTTTGGCATTAAACCTAAGTCATTATTAGGAAAATTTGGGTCTAGTTCATATGCTATGAAACTTTGGCCATCGCTGCATGTTTGTGAAATGGTTTTGGGTAGCATGAGTTTTGTTTTTTGTTTATATAAGTTTTCATCCTAAAAAAATCTGGTGCACTGTCCCTGATGCATGCGAGTAAATCCTTTTGTACCTGCGTATGCACTGCCCTTGAACCATGCAAGTTTATTTCTTTGTTACCTACGTGTGTTATTTTTGCAAATTACATGCTTTATACGTGTGTTTTACTTTGATTTTTGTGTGGAAATTCTTGTATGCGTGATATATATTGCATGTATAATTTTCTAAAGGCAAATGGTTCCAAGATTTAAAACTTTTATTCTTGTGTGTGTAGTGTCCCTGAAGCATGCAAATATACCACCTCTAATATATGTGTATCCTTGCATTGAAATTATTTCATGCGCACACTTATGCTTTTGTGCCCATATATACCACCTCTTAAATGTTTGGGAGCTTGTTAGTTCTGTAATTGTGATTCCATATATTCACTCTAGAAATGCTTATATAACAGGTACTATATGCCGAGATTCCACAGCATTAGTAATTCATGGAAAACCAGTACCACCCACATATGAAAAAGTGTTGTTGGACAAAATTTTATTGCCGGATGAGCTAACCGCCAAAATATGTCGACAATTTACCGAGACCTTTGGGGATGTTGGAGCTGGAGGTTATGTGAGCCATCAAAAGGGTTTGATACGACATCTTTAGTCGGAGGTATTGATATTTCTGACTTGTACTTTGCATATATTACTGATTTTCTTTTGTTTGATGTATATGAAATTTGCATATGCAAATGCATGTGTATTTTGTCTTGGTCTGTCTTGTTTACAAGATAATCGACAATTTATAAAATACTAGGAAGTAAAGCTTTTACCTTCCAAAAAAAGGTTGATAATCTAATTGAATTCAGCCACATCAATGATGTTCAGATGATAACATGCACCCCAAGATCTAATGCTTTTCTTGATTAAACAAGAAGATAAGTAACAACATTAGCAGCCTGTGTACATAACTGTGATATAAGAATAGCAATGCACCTGTTTTTATCTGAAATTATTTTCATATATGAAATTACATTATTTCAAGCAATTTCCTTTTAATGATCAAAGCCTAACATTCATTCTTTTGGGTGGTATGAATTTTTAGACAGGTTTATCAAACCTGTCATGTATAAACAGAGGCATGTTGCCTGTACACAATCGTACACACAGTCATGCATACATAAATACAAGCATGCAAGCACCTTTCACAATTTACATTCAAGACTTATCACATGCAAAATAGATATATCAAGTTTTAAGAATTTATAAGGGTG
This sequence comes from Allium fistulosum, assembly GCA_030737815.1. Classification (NCBI taxonomy): domain Eukaryota; kingdom Viridiplantae; phylum Streptophyta; class Magnoliopsida; order Asparagales; family Amaryllidaceae; genus Allium; species Allium fistulosum. Next base: position 187,658,551 of record CM060906.1, read on the forward strand.
GTTTGCTCACCTGGATAGTTTGACAGAGAGGAAAGAGAACCTGAAAAAGATTTCAAAATCTGGAAATTGAGGCTTGATCAAATTTGCTTTATCCTAACCGTTGTTTGCTTTGAATTGCTTTGCATTATTTGATTTGCTCTTTGCTTGGGTTCTACTTTGTTTTAAATTGTTTCAGACTTTTTGAATCAGGTAGATGCTTTTTGTTTTTGAACTGGAATATTCTTTCCAGATTTATGAAGTTGAACTGCCTCTGAATTTAATCTTTGAGTTGCACATGAACCAAGTTGAACATTGAAGTCTGAAAACTGGAATGCTTTGCCCTGTAATGAACCATGTAGACTTCACTACTTGCAAAACAATGTAGTGTAATTAATGAAATCTTTGTACTGTAGTGTAATAAACAATGCAGTGTAATAAGTATGATATTCCAGCATGGTAGCATTCTGTTTGCAAAACAATGAGTGTAATTATAAGTTTGATAATTTTATATGTATGGTATATGTGCGATATGTTTATAGTGCTTGTGTACCAATATTTTGATATTCTGGCATATTTTGATATATATTGATATTCTGGTATATATACTGAGATATGCGTGTAATGCAATAGTGAGTTACAGATGTGATTTTGTAGGAGCAGGAGCAAACACTATGTGCAACGGTTGTTAACCGTTGCTTTATGTGTGACTTTGGGCATAAAGCAACGGTTTTAAACCGTTTTTTACTGGACATAAAGCAACGGTTTATACCCGTTGCCTATTGTCCATAAAGCAACGGTTTATACCCGTTGCATTTGGCCCAATTTGCAACGGTTAATACCCGTTGCCTTTGGCCCAATTTGCAACGGTTTATACCCGTTGCCTTTTTCACAATTTGCAACGGTTTATACCCGTTGCCTTTTGGACATAAAGCAACGGTTTTCTCCCGTCGCTAAATTCAACCACTCCTGTAATGAAGACGGTTTTTACCCGTTGCTTTTGGACTTAACAACGGTTTTTACCCGTTGTTAATAGCTTATAATGGTGTAGTGGGAGTGAACAATTTAGCTCTCGTGAAATGTACTTTGCCACTCTTGAGTAATATAAACGAGACAATCTTTCTTGCTATGACTCGGGGAAAAATGAACTAACTAAAGATGATATTGAAAAGCCTGTGGATGAGCGTTCTTTAAGCCAATCATCCAAAGCGAAAACAAAGTCCATTGAGAAAACTAAGCATGCATTAAGAAAAATCTATTTCTTTGAAAAGAAAAGGAAGAGAAAAGAAACAAACCTAGTGGAAGACAAAGTAGAAGGAGAGGAGATCATCATTGAATTAGATTATAGAGGTGAACAAGAAAGAATGATGTCCATAGAAGACCTTGAGGAGATATGTTTGGATCCTGTTGAACCAACAAAGACTATAAAAATTGGAAAATAGTTGGATACCAAATGTCAAGACCCGCAAATCCGTACTCCTTGATTAAACACTAATCTCCCTTGATTAACTCAAGATGCATGGAAATACGAAGCATGAGGGTTTTAAAAAGAAGAAAAAAAAGTAAAAGAAGAAGAAAGCAGAAGAAGAGAGAAGAAGAACAAAGAAGAAGAGAACAACAGAACAACATCAGAAACAGAAAACAATATCAGAATCTCACATATCGCAGCGGAACAATATATATAATAGATAATTGAATAATCTTTAAACAAAGAACTATATCAGTTTTTACATACATCAATCAGAGTCAATATACAACTCAATACAACAATGGACAGTTATATAACCTGTCCTCATACAGAATACACAGTAGAATAAATAAACAAGTACGTATGTACGTTTCGCCATCCAGCTTGCTTCCAAAGCTCCAGAATATCCAGAATATCTTGATAACATAACTCTAGGCTGCCCGTGTGGAAATTGGTGGGCACCTAGAGTTTAGAAGAGAAACAATAAACTCCAAGTCAGTCATGGTGACTGGTGTGAGATCGTAAAACAGTTTATCTTTAAAATAACAACAGGAAAATTTTAAAGTCAATTTCGCAATGCTTTTGGAAAATGAAACTACCATAAGACCTCCCGCCACACACACAATGCAAACGCAGAATTGGAGGAGATTTCTTCTTATGATAGTCAAAGATGCTTACTACGCAAAACAAATAATTTTGGGATATTATTATTAGTGCATAGTGAAGAAATCATTTCGAAAGTACAATATAAATCTTAGCCAGCATAGGTACCATTATAGTATGCCTACTATAGCTGCCATATTAGATGGCAGGTTCTACAACTAAAACCGTATAAGGCTCGTATTGTTTCTTTGGATTTCCAACAAATGGTCAGGCTAAGGAACTTCCTATTCCACGAAGGAACGCCTTTGGAATGACGTCCCGAGAACCTAACCGGATCTCTGCCAACACAAGGCCGGGTTACCTTTGCAAAAATAGGTAACTACTGACACGCGTATGCCATCCCCCGATCGTAACCGATCTTCCCAAGGATCCCCGATTTCCAACAACCACATAATAAGCAGTATCAACATAGGTTAAGTATCTGGGCTCCATACCATGATACCACCTCTATCCAGAAGGAATGACATACACTAAGGGGCGCTACTCCCTAGAACCTTGCCGCATCCTTCCTGTTTTGACCATTTCCGGGGTGTGAGGCTCGACGAAGTCTCATCCACAAAGCTACGCTTTCTACAAAGCCATGCTTCGGGTCAAACAAATGATCATAAAGATAAATGATCAAACAAACGATCATATCATAAATGATCAAACAACGATCATTTCACAGCAACACTCAGCATGCCACGTTACCAAATTGGTTGCTGATAAATTTCAACTACATAACCTCTAAGCTCGTACGTCTCAGAGAAGGGTGTTAAGCTAAGAGAATAAATTCTCCGCCACCAACAGAAATGTATTTTAAAGAAATCAGCTTTATATCTCAATTTGTAACGTCAGACACACAATCCATACAAGTCTGTTCCGGGATCGAACAGAACCGAAGGCACTTCTCACGAAGCCCTTGCATATCCGGATAATTTTCTAATCACGTTCGGACTTCCCGTCACTAAGGGTGATAAAACCTCTAAATCGGAGATCAGCCGACGTAGAGTAACTCGACGGTAATCCTTCCGTTTTAAAAAATATCCAGTCTTCAACACCAGTCATCAAATGCGATTCATTACGACGTATCACATATTCGGAATGGGTTATACGACCCCATGGTCCTTTCCCGGCTAACCCGAATAGTGAGCGCTTATTCAAAAATAAGTGTGGCATTCAAATTCATCCAATTCACAACAAATACCCATTCAAGGTAATTATTGATAGTCGGTTATTTAACTATCAATAAAGATGCGCAACATCATCAGATTCCAAATAATTTTCCAAATTATTTATCTTCCAAAATATCTTTACTAGATATAAAATTTTCACACTTCAAAAATAAATCAACGTTTATTTTAAAAATGAATTTCCATTTCTTTTATAAATTCCATAGTGAATTTATATTTTCAAATATCTACTGATATACGATTTTCAATCGATTTCAAATATTCACTTTCGATTCATCTTTAAGAAGATAAAATCTTAAAACAGTTCATTTCATATCGGAAAAGCATTTCCATACTTATTTAATAATAAGTAATTCACAAATCTATTTATTTTCAACATTTGAAAATATTCGATATACTTCAATCAATATTAAGTATATATTTCATTCTTTAAGGAAATCATTTGAGTCAAAACGAATGTTACGTAAAACATCGTTACGACGACTCAAAATCGCTAGTATAGGGATTCGGATTTTAAGATAGATATATAAATCCCAATACTACATAAAACATTTCCTTTCGAAAATCATTTACTATAACAACAGTGTTATAGTCCACCATTTTCTTATTTCTCGAAAACGTCTATTTCAACAATGAATGTTGAAATCTATGATTTTGATATTTAACACATTTTAAAACATTGTTAAAACAATTAACTTCGCTTTTAATGTCACTTTTCCAAAACTATCCATTTTACTTAACAATATATTCACTATCCAAAATCGTGAATATACTTCACTAACCAAATCTCAATAGTTTCTACACATTTTATTTCAAGAATTATCCACTATCCAAAATCGTGGATAAAATTCCCTTAATCACTTTCTATATTAAATTTATCAAATTTGATTTATTTTCGAATTTATAAAACAAGGTTTATAAATTCATCTTCATAATTCATAACAACTTTGATTTAATAAATCTCCTTTATTAACAAATTCGATCAATATTCCATTTAAAGGCAAAAATCCAATTTATAAGTTAATTTCTTATAAATCTCCTATTTGACAATTTCATCCATTTTATAACTTCACAATTTATAAATTTATAAATTTCATTTACTTACGAATTCCATAAATATTTCATTTTTAACACTTATAAAAACTCGTTTTATAATTCCAATATTTGATTTATAAATATCAATTTGTATAAATCTTTTTATACAAATCGTTTATAGTTATTCAAAAATCCCAACTTAAACCATTTTATAAATAAATCGACTTTTATTTCAAAAACGACACTTTGGTTATATTCCACTAAAAATTATAACTTTTCTAACTTTAAAATTTTAACGTTTATAAATCAATTCAAAAATTCCATAAAACGTATATTTTCAAAAATCACTTTAAAAATCCTTTTAAAGTAAAAGTCGTTATTTTTAAACTTCAAAACTTGAATCCGATGATGCAACGCACCAATTAGTCCATCACAACATTCAATATCATATATCAATATGATAATCAACAAATATCACAATATCTGTAAATAAATAAATACTGGTGAGGAATCCAGTTGGATCCCTCCAACCTGTTTCCCTACATCCACAAACGTTAGCACAATACCCATTCCACTTCGAGGTGGAATATCGTGGTATATGGGTTTTATAAAAATCATCCGCTTACTAACGGCGCAATAGGGTCTCATCCGCTATACGAGGCGGGAAATCAATCAAATCCAATATATACATATGCCAATATGTATATATTGCTACATATATATAGATATATCCTACTATATCTAATATCACATCCAATAGCAATCAAATCATCAATCAATAACTGTAAAATAAATTTTCATTTGAGTGAGAAAATCTCACCTTTGCTTTTATTTTGCAATCCATTTCCATTCCAGTTTATTTCTCCATTTCAGACCTTGTATAAATATTTTATTCAATTCAATAGATTAAATTTTAAAGTTTAATTGCAAATTTCAAAGTTATATCGGGGATTCAAATTAAATCATTGTCCAAATATTTAAAATTAATTAAATATTTTCAATTTAATTTGTTCAAAATTCTGGGTCGTTACACCAAACATAGAGGAGAACTACTTCAATTTATGCAATCACAAAGATGTGTTCGCCTAGACCCATTCAGATATGGTTGTAATATATCCGACCATAATATGTCATTCTTTGAATTTAGACCTGAGTATCACATCTACTCGACAGAAGAAAAGACAGTTTGATAAAGTTCGGTCTAATGCCTTGAAAAAAGAGGTCAAGAGATTGCTCGAAAACGAATCCATCAAAGAAGTACTCTACTCGAAATAGTTAGCTAATCCAATACTGGTCAAAAAAATTTAATAGGAAGAGAAGGACGTGTGTCTATTATACCGATTTTAATATAGCATGCCTAAAGGACTACTATTCTCTTCCAAGAATAGACCAATTAGTCGATGTGATAAGTGGATACCAACTTTTATCTTTCATGGACTCTTATTCTGGATACAACCATATTCCAATGTTCAAACTAGATAAGAAAACACTAGTTTCATAATAGATTGAGAACATATTGTTACAAAGTAATGCCTTTCGAGTTGAAGAATGCTAGGACAACATATTAAAGATTGGTTAATAGAATGTTCAGAGAATAGATTGGCCGAAACATGGAGGTATACATGGACGATATGCTAGTTAAATCTCAAGAGGAAAGCAACCATTTGAAGGATCTTGAGGAAATGTTCAGGGTATTATGGAAATATCGGATGAAGCTCAACCTGTAGAAATGTTCTTTTGGAATTTAGTTTGGGAATTTCTTTGGATACATAGTCAGTGCTAGGGGACTCGAAGCCAACCCCAACCAAATTCAGGGTATCAAGGATATGACAAACTTAAGACAAGTAAAGATGTAATGAGCTTAAACGGGAGGGTAGCAGTGTTGAATAGATTTATCTCCAAGGCCATCGACAAATGCATTCAATTCTTTGATGTGATTAAGAATAAGAAAAACTTCAAATGAGGGGGAGATTGTTAGAAGGCCTTTAAGGAATTGAAAGACCATCTTGAGAGGCCACCAATCTTGTCTAGTCCCATGGACAGGGAGAACCTTTACCTTTATATAGCGGTTTCGAACATGCCGTTAGTTCTATTTTGGTAAGAGAAGACAAGGGAACTCAACTTCCAGTATATTATACAAGTAGGAGGCTCAAAATGCACAAACTAAATATCCTATTATATAGAAATTAGCGTACTGCTTGATGCTCACTACAAGAAAACTAAGAGCCTATTTTCAAGCACATCCGATCAAGGTCTTAACCAACTTCTCGCTCAAGCAAGATTTTAGAAAACCTGAAACTTCAGAAAGATTAGTAAAATGAGTAGAACTTAGCCAATATGATATTGAATTTCTACCTTGAGTGGCAATTAAAGGACAAGCCCTAGCTGATTTTGTTACTGAATGTATGCGGTTCATTAAAGAACAATCAGAAAAGGAGAAACATCTAAAGCCTAAATGGCAATTGTTCATGGATGGAGCTTCAAACGAACAAAGTGTTGGAGTAGGATATGTGATTATTACCCGTATTGGACATCGTTTACACTATGCAATGAAGTTGGGATTCTTACAACTAATAATGTAACAGAATACGAACCAATGGTGGTAGGAATCACCTTAGCCCTATAGTTAAAAATTCCTAGAATTGAAATCTTTAATGATTCCCAATTAATGGTAAATCAATGAATCAAACATATCAAACAAAGGATGCTAAATTGGTCTTATATTTCAAAAAGGTGTTAAAAATGTTAACCCAATTTGAATATTTCTTCATACACCAAGTACCGAGAGGAAAGAATTCTCAAGCTGGTTCTTTGGCTAAATTAGCTAGCTCATAAGGAGCGCCAAAAACACAAATTGTACCATTAGGCTACAACCAAACCCTAATATAGAAGAGAAGGCACTCGAATCAAGAAATGAATCCATGATATTGACCAGATCTCAAGCCTTAACGCATGTAGAAAAGGAGTCAGAAAACAAAAGCGAAACCCTTCAAGAGAAATTTTCTCATCCAGAGACGAATGACCAGCATAATAACAATTGGATAATGCCTAATGTTGAATACCTGATAAATAAGAAATCGCCAATAGAGAAAAAAGAAGCAAGAAGAATAAAACACCAAGCTCCAGCTTTCATCATAATGAATGAAAATTTCTATAAGAAAGGATATTCACTCCCTTACTTAAGATGTGTTAATCCGAAATGGGAGCGAAATTGCTAAGTGAAGCCCACGAAGGGTTCTGTGGAGCCATTCTATGGCATAAAGTTAGTCAAGAAGATTATGAGACAAGGATTTTATTGGCCTCAGATGTCTAGTCATGCCATCGATTATGTAAAAAGATGTGAAAAGTGCCAAAAATTCTCTAAAATATCATGTTTCCACCTAGCGAATTGACTTCAACCTCAAGCCCATGGACTTTTGATGTATGGAGAATTAACCCAATCGGACCACTACCCATACCAAAGGAGTAGCTAAATACGCAGTGGTGTCCATTGACTATTTCATGAAATGGGTAGAGGCAACCGCTTTATAATATCACGTCGGGAAAATTCTCAAGTTTGTAATAAAAAATATCATTACTAGATTCAGGATTCCATACAAGATAATATATGATAATGGAACTCAATTTGAAAATGAAGAATTTACACAACTCTGTAATAGAAATGGAATCATCAAGAGCTTTTCATCCATAGCGCCCTAAAGCTAATGGAACCATTGAAGCTGCTAATAAGACTGTTAAGCCCATTCTCAAGAAACAATTAGACAAGGCTAAAGGAAATTGGGTAGAAGAGAACTACCTCTTGTACTTTTGGCATATAGAACTTCCACTAAAACTGCAACAGAACATACCCTATATTCTTTAATGCATGGATGCGAAGCCCTGCTCCCAATTGAGGTTGTAGTACCTTCTCATCAAAGGATTGTGTATGCATTTGATCCAAATCAAGAATTAATGAGAGAATCCTTGGACTTAGTCAATGAGTTATGAGATGAAGCAGCTGTACGGATGGCTGAATATCAACGAACAATATCCAAATATTACAACTCTAAAGTAAGAAAGAGATCATTTCAGAAAGGAGATTTAGTGCTTCGAAAGTCATGGCAAATACTAAGGATCCAGCGGACGGATCACTCGGGCTAAATTAGGAAGGACCCCTAATCATACGCGAAGTAATCCCATCTAGGACCTATAGACTATGTCGACCTAATGGCAATGCAATAGTGAGAACATGGAATGTCGAACATTTGCAGTCATATTTTCTGACAATGGACGAATAAAGAGGTTAAGACAAGAGTAACTACTGGATCAATCATGGAAAGGAGGACACTCCTTAGATAATGGAAAAAGCCTGTGTCCCCGCCAAGATGGCCTGGTCAAAGCACCTCCTAGAGAGAGGTCAGAGTAAGCCTTTGGTACCGTTTGAAATGGCCTGACCAAAGCATCTACAAGCCCTTAGTCCCGCCTACGTGGCCTGGCTAAGGCTACTACTAGAGGAAGGACGGAGTGAACCTTTGACACCGCCTAAGACGGCCAGGTCAAAGGACTAACCCGCCTTTAGTACCGCCTATAAGGCTTGACTGAAGCACCTTCTAGAGAGAGGACATAGTAAGCCTTTGACACTGCCTAAGATAGCCAGGTCAAAGCACCAACCCGCCTTTAGTACTGCCTATAAGGCCTAACTGAAGAACCTCCTAGAGGGAGGATGGAGTAAGCCTTGATACCGCCTAAGACGACCAAGTCAAAGCACTGAACTAGCCTTTAGTACCACCTATAAGGCCTGACTGAAGCACCTCCTAGAGGGAGGTTGGTAATTCTTTGGTTTTGTTCAAAGATAGCAGATCAAATGCACCGGTCGAGAACTCAAACCATCACCTAAACTGGTGATAAAGGGATTGATCCAATTTGAGACCATTATCTAAGATAAAGTCAAATAATCTTCTAGAGGAAGATCCATCAAATATGGGCCGCTTGTACTCCAAAACAAAAGCAATCTTTTAGAGGAAGTTTCTGACAAAGCAAGCCATTTGCATCCTAAAACAAGGTCAACCAATCTTCTAGTGGAAGATTTACAAAATATGGTTTCCCCATAATTTGGAATAGGATTTTTTTTCCAAAATGAAGCATTATTGCAAGATGGATTTTCTACTCTTCTATCATTATTACCAGATGGATTTTCTAGTCTTCCATTATTGCCAGATGGATTTTCTGGTCTTTATTAATGCCAGATGGATTTTCTGGCTATTATCATTATTGCCAGATGGATTTTCTAGTCTTCTATTGTTACTAGATGGATTTTTTGGTCTTCTAGTGATGCCAAATGGATTTTCTGGTCTTCTATTACTGCCAGATGGATTTTTTGGTCTTCTTCTATTATTTCTAGATGGATTTTCTAGTCTTCTATTACTGCCAGATGGATTTTCTAGTCTTCTATCATTGTTTCCAGATGGATTTCTGGTCTTCTATAATTATCAGATGGATTTTTTGACCTTCTATTACTATTGCCGGATGGATTTCTGGTCTTCTATTACTACCGGGTGGATTTTCTGGTCTTTTATTATTGCCAGATGGAATTTCTGGTCTTCTTCTATTACCAGGAGGATAGTTTGGTCTTCTATTCTTATTGCTAAAAGGACTTTCTGAACTTCAACCATTATTATCGGATGGATTTTCTGGTTTTTTCTTATCATTGTCAGATAGATTCTTAGATCTTCTATTATTATCAGAAAGATGTTTTGATCTTTTATTATTATCAGAAGAATTTTCTAGTCTGCTATTATTGCCAGACAATTTTCTAGGCTTTTATTCGGGATACTCGTATTATAGTAAAAATGAGTTGCTGGTCTTCAATCCTATGATTTAGGAAATTAAAATCACAACATGATTTCCAAAGCTTTTATTCGAGAAGTTATTAATATTTAATATTGAAAGCCATCTCGACTAATATGAACGAGAGCATGGGAAATTTCCAAAGTTAAAGAATTCATAACTCAACTGAATTTGAAGATTGCTAAAGATTCGAATACTAGAGAGAAGTATATCAAAAACCAGTTTTGATATAATTCTCTCTATAAAAATTGAATTTTTTTTTGTATTATGCAGAAAGACAATATTATAAAGAAAATTTTATAAGGAACCGGCAGTACGAAGGAATTCTTGGTTTTACACTAAAGTGTAAAAATATACAAGGAGGGGGCAAATGTTATCCACAAAATTTCCAAAGGATAAGAGCAAAGACATTTATGTTGAAATTGAAGAGTAATAAGGTAACTAATGATGCCGAAGAATAGCATGCCATGAATCGTTAATATGGCAACAAGCACCACACAAACTAAAAAGGTAAAGGTGATGTCGAAAGGAAGCAATGCCGAAAGCTACAATAAGGAACAATCCCACACTTCATCAATAAAGAATAACAGGCAATGTCGTAGGTCATCAATGAAGC